>JAKSZU010000005.1:13764278-16469278 GCA_026018925.1 Tupaia tana
GGAGTGGAAGCAATTGCAGTGTAACCACACTTCATTGGGGGGTTGCTTTCTCTTCTCCCTCTTTCTCTCTCCCTCTCTGTCTCTGTCTGTCAAGCAAACATGCCCTCTGGCAATTAAAAAAACTATGAAAATGTTAACCTAGGAAATGAGCATTATTATTTATTATACAATTCTTCCCATTTTCCTGAGTAAACTTCCTTATAATCAAATTCTTGGGGAAAAAGTCAGCATTTTCCACAAAGAAACTTATCCAGAAATACACTGGGTTGTCGAAAAAGTCATGACATGCTTTTCTAAGCAAAAATGCATCATGACTTTCCCGTTGACCCAATAATCCCAGGACCATGTGATACTGGAATAAATCACACACATTTAAGAAAGAAAGAAATAATACTTATTTATTTATTTTTTAGGTTTTTGTGGTAGGGTACGTGTGCTTGCTGGAGAAAGACAGAGACAGAGAGAGGGAAGGTGAGAAATCACCCTGCAGTGAGGATGGCCACGTTACAATCACTTCTCCTCCATTTTCCTCTCAGGATTTTAGGCATGCATGCACATGTACCTGGCTTGATTTTCAAGCTGCCAGGTCCAGGACTTGAACTGTGATGGGTCATATGGGAATCCAGCAACTTAACCACTATGCCACCTGCTGGTCCCCAACATAATACTATTCATCCCAATTTTTATTTTCTAGAAAATAAAGATGGAAGACTTTTGGATTATTTTTGAGGACTGTATAACTTTCAAATAAAAATCTATTAAAGATATCACGAGGAAAGAAAATTACAAGCCAATTATTTTTGTGAACATAGACACAAAATGTCTTAGCAGAATGTTACTAAATTGAAAAACAAACTATCGGGAACCAGCAGTTAGTGTAATGGCTATGTTGCTGGACTCCCACGTAGTCGACCGCAGTTCGCGTCCCGAACCCGGTGGCTTAAAACTCACGCCGGGGGCATGTGCGTGCGTGCCCAAGATCCTGAGAGGAGAATGGAGGAGAAGGGATTGAGGCGTGGCCATCCCCCCTGGGGGGTGATTTCTCGCTTTCTGTCTCTCCGTCTGTCTCTGTCTGGCGAGCGCACGCGCCCTATAGCGAAAACCTCTCCCCACCCCCCCCCAAAAAAAAACTATGAACGAGTCAGGTTTATCCCAGGACTACAAATTGGTTTAACATTTGAAAATAATTCTTATAACTCACTACATTAACAAGCTAAAGGAGGAAAATTCCTATGATCATCTTAATAAATAAAGAGACAGCATTTGTCAAAATTCAACATTCATTGATGATATACACTCTGCACAAAGTAAAATTAGAAGGGAACTTCACTGATTTGATAAAGGCACCTATGAAAAACCTACAGCTAATGTTAGACTCATTGAACAACTGAATACTTGTCCCCTAAGATCAGGAGTAAGGTAATGGTGCTGTCCTCATAACTTATTTTCAGCATTGTACTAGAGATCATAGCCAGAGGAGTATGGTAAGAAAAAGAAGTAAAAGTATACAGATTAGGGGGCCAGCCAGTGCAATGGTCTTTATGGCAGCTGCATCCAACATGGCCAGCTGTGTGATTCGAAACCTGGATCTGGAAACTTGAAAAATACGCTGGGGGGAGGCTGTGGTAGGGCAAATGGCAGATAGGAAGGCTGAAGAGGAGAAGCCTGAAAAGCCACAGAGAGCTGAAGCCGCCGAAGTACTGGAGGGGAAAGTTCCAGTCGCTGTGCTGAAAAGTGATCAGCTGAAAAAGAAGCTGTAGAGTTTCAACAAAGCCGACAGAAGTGTGGAAGTTGGGATTTGCCATCAGTAGTCAGACGGCAGGGAAAGCAGCAGCCATTCCCATCAAACTTGGATCACATGAGCCTAAAGAAACTACTCCAACTCTTGTTCCAAAACCCTTTCAGTAGCAGCGGCTTTTAATGAAGATGAAGATAGTGAGCCAGAGGAAATGCCTCCAGACACAGAGACGAGATGAACACAGGAGGGGATACACCAACGTCAGCCAGACCAAACTCCTGCAATAAAGCAAAGCACAGGTCTTCTGATAACCAAACACTATGGGAGCAAAATATGAAATCTCATCGTGCAAATGTCCATGACCTCTGGCAATTAAACAAAAACTATGAAAATGTTAATCTAGGAAAATGAGCACTATTATTTATTCTACAATTCTTTCCATTTTTCTGAGTAGTTAAAATTTCTTATAATCAGATTCTTGGGGAAAAAAGTCAGCATTTTCCACAAAGAAACTTACCCAGAAATATACTGGGTTGTCAAAAAAGCCATGACCAAGACAATTAAGTAACGTGTTTTGAAATTGGGGTGTGGGGTGGGCGTAAAGCTAAAAGAAAGTTTCCTTTTTTTTGGGGGGGGGGGGAGGTTTTTGCTATAGGGCGCGTGCGCTCACCAGAAAGACAGAAAGACAGAAAGCGAGAAATCACCCCCCAGGGGGGATGGCCACGCCACAATCCCTTCTCCTCCATTCTCTTCTCAGGATGTTGGGCACACACGCACATGTGCCCGGCGTGAGTTTAAGCTACCAGGTCCGGGACGCAAACTGTGGTCTGCTACATGGAAATCCAGTGACACAGCCATTATGCTAACTGCTGGTCCCGGAACAGTTTCCTTTTTTAAAGAATCGTATAAGTCTATCTTTGGAGACACTTTTTCCCTTTTACATTTTCTTTTTAAGGTTGAGTGGTACACTACTAAATGAGAGTTTGAAATTAGAGGTAATTTATGTTTTATATACAGATGTCAAGACATTACAAATTTCGAAGTTTCATGTGATTAGTTTCCAAAGGTTACAGATAATAAATCAGAAATGGTACCTTGTTAAGAATTGCATATTTTTTAGACACAATTCTTAGCACATTAAGAAGGAAGCAAAAAGCTATTTATTTAAAACAGTAAGCAGTTATTCACTCTTAACTCCCTCATTACCTAAACTGTCTGGCTCCCAGGAACAGCCGTATATATAGAGAGGGAGTATGGTATTGAGAGGATAATGTTACTGGACTATTGACAGAAAGGAAATTTAGATACAATATAGCTTTTTTCCCTTATGGGCATTTGTTTTGTTTCTAGTCATCATAAACTAGGTATTGCATTGCTATCAGTGGATATAGAAGCTTAGCTTTTTTAAAAAATTAATACAATTTTTATGTAAACTGAATTTTTGAAATAGCCCACTTCACCTTATTGGGTCTTGCCTACCTTCATTAGTCTTCAGAGAACAGCCATTTGCTACCAAAGTAAATCAGTATTTTGAATGTGCTTCTCTTGGTTTGGTTTATTAGCTAGTTCCTGTAAGCATTTCCACCAGAATTTGAGGCAAATAATAAGAAAGCTGTTTCTTTTAAATACAAACCACCACCAGAAATTTCCATGTACACATATATTTAAAAATAGCCAAATGTTTAAGCATTGGGGTATTTTTGCCTTTTAAAAGATTTTATAAACACCAAAAAGAACATTTAATATTGTATGAAGATGGAAACAAGATGTACTTTCTGTAACTTTGTGTAAGTATTTTAAGTTACTAACTTGTGAAATCCAATTTGAACTGCAGTTACTACAGAATTTCTTCTTAGTGCACTTCCGTGGCTTATTTTACGTATATACGTATCGACCAGTGGGCTCTCAAAAGCACACTTTAGGTACTGAAAATGGAAAGAAAATGCATCTTCAAACATATTTTATGGACTCTCTCACCACATACACTTGTTAGATTTGTGTATTGTAGGGTTTTTGTTTTTGGATTTTCCTATTGTATATGAATTTTCTTTTTTTTTTTTTTTTTGAAGAGGGTTTTTGTTTGTTTGTTTGTTTGTTTTGTTTTGTTTTGTTTTGCTATAGGGGCATGCGCTCACCAGACAGACAGAGAGAGACAGAGAAACAGAAAGCAAGAAATCACCCCCCTCCCCCCCACTGGGATGGCCACACCGCAATCCCTTCTCTTCCACTCTCCTCTCAGGATCTTGGGCACACACGCACACGCGCCCAGTGTGAGTTTAAGCCACCGGATCCGGGACTCAAACAGCGGTCAACTACGTGGGAGTCCAGCGACATAGCCATTACACTAGTGCTGGTCCCTATGAATTTTCTTTTTAATGTGACAGTTAAATGCATCTCTGAAAGGATGGTTGCAGACGAAAACATACAGTGTGTAATGATTTCTCTGAAAACTCCGGCAATGTTAACTCTGGGGGCGGCTTCAGACTAGCACATTGGTGGGAACTACTCACTGAGCTTTTTAAATAGGTAGGAAATCCAAAGCAGCAGCCTACGTATATTCCTAACACTTTGTTCACTTGCATTTAAGTTTAGAATAAGCCCCAAGTAAAACAATAGAAATGTAATTAGAACTATTAGTTCTTACATGATTTAATTATATCAAGATACATGAGTTTAACTTTTATGTAGGCAAACAGTCCATTTTTGTCCATTTTATTGTGTGTTAAAATAACGTCCCTCTCCTACATCCTTTTCTTTCTTTTCCTTTTTTCTTTTTTTTTGGAGAGGTTTTTGCTATAGGGCACGTGCGCTTGCTAGACAGAGAGAGACAGAGAGACAGAAAGCGAGAAATCACCCCCCAGGGGGGATGGCCACACCACAATCTCTTCTCCTCCATTCTCCTCTCAGGATCTTGGGCACGCACGCACACGTGCCCGGCATGAGTTTAAGCCACTGGGTCCAGGACTCGAACCGTGGTCGATGACGTGGGAGTCCAGAGACATAGCCATTACGCTAACTGCTGGTCCCCTCCTCCATCCTTTTCTTGATCCAAATGAAATATTAACCTAAGGTCAAGGTGGGAGAGAAAAACAATTGAGATGAATGTCCTTACTAAAATACCAATAAATCTGTCAAATTTTAAAAATAAAGAAAAGTAGGGAACCAGCAGTTAGCGTAATGGCTATGTCGCTGGATTCCCACGTAGTCGACCGTGGTTCGCGTCTTGGACCCGGTGGCTTACAACTCACGCCGGGCGCGTGTGCGTGCGTGCCCAAGATCCCGAGAGGAGAATGGAGGAGAAGGGATTGCGGCGTGACCATCCCCCCTGGGGGGTGATTTCTCGCTTTCTGTCTCTATGTCTCTCTCTGTCTGGCGAGCGCACACGCCCTATAGCGAAAAACCTCTCCAAAAAAATAAATAAATAAATAAATAAAAAAAATAAAAAATAAAGAAAAGTAAAAGAAAAATACGCTGGGTATGTGTATGTATGTGTCCAAAATCCTAATAGGAAAATAGAGGGGAAGGGATTGTGGCATGGCCATCCCCACCGGGGGTGCTTTCACACGTTCTGTTTCTCTGGCAAGTACACACACCCTTAGCAAACTTAAATTAATTAATTTTTAAAGAGACATACAGATTAGACGGGATCAGCAGGTGGCATAATGGCTAAGTCACTAGACTCCCATGTAGTTGACCTCAGTTTGAGTCCCAGACCTGGCAGCTTACAACTCACATCGGGTGCGATTACGTGTGTGCCCAAAATCCCAAGAGCAGAATGGAAGAGAAGGGATTGTGGTGCGGCCATCTCCCCTGGGGTGATTTCTCGCTTTCTGACTCTCTGTCTGTCTCTGTCTCTCTGGCAAGCACATACACCCTTTAGCAAAAATCTCTCTAAAAAAAACAGACATACACATTAGAAAGAAAAGAGTAAATTCTTACTCACAAAAGATGTGATTGTGAATGTTAGAAAATCCTAAGGAATTACAAAAAAATCCCTTAGGAGTAATAAGGGAGTTTAGCAGTGCTGCAGGCTATAGATATGAAAGTTAATTACACATTTATATACTAGCAACAAACAGGTGAAAAATTAATAAATGGAAGAAAAAACTTATGAAAGGATGAACTAGATCTCTCCAAAGGCAGAGATACACTATGTTCATAAATCATACAAATCAATATTTTCTTTTCTTTCTTTCTTTTTTTTTTTTTTTTTTGAGAGACTTTTTTGCTATAGGGCACATGTGCTCACTGGAGAGACAGAGAGTCAGAAAGTGAAAAATCACTGCCCGGGGAGATGGCCATGCCTAAATCCCTTCTCCTCTATTCTCTTCTTAGGATCTTGGGCATACACGCACATGCACCTAAAGTGAGTTTCAAGCCTCCAGCTTCAGAACTTGAACCACGGTTGGCCATGTGGGAGTCCGGCAACATAATCACCATTCCATCTGCTGGTCCTGACTCAATATTTTTAACATGTCAGTTCTCTTCAAGTGGGTCTCTGGATTCAATCCCCTATCAACCAAAACTTCAGCAAACTCTTTTTGGGTAGGAACTGACAAGCTGATTTAAAATGTATATATTGGGGGCCAGCAGGCAGGCGTGGTGGTTAAAAATGCTGGACTCCCACATGGCTGATCATGGTTCAAGTCTTGAACCCAGTGACTTGCTCTCACACTTTCTCTCTATCTCTCTCTCTCTGCCTTTCTCTGGCCAAATAAAAAATAATAATAATAAAATTTGAATAAAATATTTGTTGAATAAAATAAAACTTTTATTCAATAAAAGTTGAATAAAATAATTCTTAAAAAATAAAATAAATTAAAATGTATATATTGGGTCATCAAGAAAGTCATGATGCATTTTTGCATAGAAAAATACCTCCTGACTTTCCTGACTACCTAATAGAAATGTAAAAGTTATGGGTTAGCTAAAAGAATTTTGAAAAAGAACAAGGTTGGGAGATTTACACTATGTGACTTCTATAAAACTATACAAATCAAGATAATGCAGATATATAGGCTAGCAGAACTAAATGGAGTCTGGAAATAGACTTGCTCTTGTTCTCTGAATTGAAATTCTTTTTTGGTTTGTTTTAGTTTTTTGCCATAGGGCACGTGCCAGAGAGACAGAGAGAGGAAAAGTGAGAAACTACCCCCCCCCCACCCCCGGGGAGATGGCCGTGCCACAATTCTCATCTCCTCTATTCTTCTCTTGTGATTTTGGGCACACATGCACATGCACCCAGCACGATCTTCAAGACTCCAGGTCTAGGACTCAAACCATAGTTGGCCATGTGGGAGTCCAGCACCTTAACCACCATGCCACCTGTGGGCCCCTGAACTGAGCTTTTGACAAAGGCACCAGGAAAAGTCAATGGGAAAAGGAGAGACTTCAAAAAAAAAAAATTTTTTTTTTGAGAGGTTTTTGCTATAGGGTGCATGTGCTCACCAGACAGACAGAGAGAGACAGAAAGCAAGAAATCACTCCCCACGGGGGATGGCCACGCTGCAATCCCTTCTCTTCCATTCTTCTCTCTGGATTTTGGGTACATGCGCACATGCGCCCAGCGTGAGTTTTAAGCCACCGGGTCTGGGACTTGAACCGCGGTCGACTACATGGAAGTCCAGCGACATAGTCATTACGCTAAGTGCTGGTCCCAAGACTTCAAAATTTTTAAAAAATTTAATTGCATTTATTTATTTATTTATTTATTTATTTATTATTAATTTCGCTATAGGGCACGTGTGTTCACCAGGGAGAGACGAAAAGAGAGCGGGAAAGTGAGACAGCAAGCCGCCAGGTCTGGGACTCAAACTGTGGTCACCCATATAGGAGTTCAATCCCTAAACCACTACACCACCTGCAGGTCCAGGAAAGACTTCCAAAAAAATGGTTCTAGAATAACAGGATAATCACGTGGGAAAATAATGACTCTTGATATCCAGCCCAAATAATATACACCAATTAGAGATGGATCAGGGATTCAATAGAATCATGGCTTCTAGGGTGGGAAAAGGAAAAATATCTAAGGACCTTGGTGAAGATTCCTTAGGACAAAAGAAGCTTTAGCTATAAAGGAAAAATAAATTAGATTAAGTTTGATTTTATCAAAAGTGAAATCTTGGGACCAGCAGATGGAGTAGTGGTTACATTGCTGGACTTGCATGTAGTCAACAGGGGTTCAAGTCCTGGACCCAGTGGCTTAAACTCATGCCAGGCGTGTGTGAGTTCATGCCCGGAATCCCAGGAAGAAAATGGAGGAGAAGGGATTGTGTTCATTCCCCCAGGGTGGTGATTTCTTGCCTTCTTTCTCTCTCTCTGTCTCTTCAGTGAGTGAACATGCCCTATCGCAATAATCTCTCTCTAAAAAAAATAAGCAAAATCTTTCGCTCATCCAAAGATACTGTTAATTTCCATGTCCTACCAGGATGGAATAACAAGGCTGGGCTCCCCATCTCCACATCCACTTCAAATGACTGGCAAGCCAGATGAAATGTATGAAACAACTACTTTCAGACTTTGGACTGTAAATTCTGAGGTAGTGAAACCAGTGAGGGAAACTTCTAAGACTATGGTTCTCTCTGAGGTCCTGTGGAACACCTCAGACTTGCAGACCTACAAAGAGAAAGCCTTTCTAGGCCCAGATTCCCAAGGCCTGGGTGTGGAATAGAATCCCCTGAGGCACCACCTGGGGCCTCGGGTTCATATCCAAATACAGGCCATGGTGGGCTTTGGCCAGGGCTGTTTTCAAGGGAGCAATACACTGAAATTGGGGTCCAAAGTCTGGATGTAGGTCTTCTCCACCCAATTAGACCAGATGCAATACTCCAAGTTTCTCTCATCTTACAAGATGGCCTCTGTGCTTGGCCGGGGCCTGGCACCCGAGGCCACCTCCAGGTGTTCCTGCTCCCCTGGTGTGGCTCCCACAGAGGCCAGTGCCTGCTCACAGTCCCTGGCTCCAGCCACTCAGTAGAGCGTTATTATTCTAGGCTGTAACCTAAGCAGCTGCCCATTAAAATTCCATTAGTTTCGAAGGCTGGAGCTGCAGTTGATATTTCTAATTATTGTGAAATTAAAATTGTCCCTGTAATTTAATGATAATTGCACAAGAAGCCAGCTGGCACCCTGGGGGGAGCCACACTGTTCCCAAGTAGAACTTGGAAAGTTCTTTGAACAGGAAAAGATGATGGCATTTTGAGAAATGAGGGAGGTACAGGGTGGGGTGGGTCAGGCACACAGTCGGAATCTAAATTTTGAGCATTGATGGGCTCTTGTGAACTGCGGCCTCTGCAGAGAGCCAGGCTCAGGGGAGGAAGCTGGGATGCCCAGGAGAGAGGCCAGTCCCAGCCTCACCCAGCTCTGAGCTGTGGGATTAAATAAAAGAATAAGAATTAAACAATGCAGTAAGTGAGGAAACTAACCCTGTGGGAGAATTAAGGAACACGAACACAAGTAGGTATGACAGTATGGAGAATGTTCTAGAAACTGTCAGAAGCCTTTTGTGGGGTGAAGTGAGATGGTAGCTAGAGCAGGAGGGGGAAAATCTGCAGTGAAGCCCCGCCCTCTCCCTGCACCCTGCACCCACTGCACAGGTAAGAACCAGGGCTTCCCGCGGCCCACCTGCCCACCTGCAGCCAGCTCTGATTGTTTTAACACCCCTACGCCCAAGGTGAGGCCGGGAGATGCCCACGGATGGATAGAGCCCAAGGGAGCTGTGAGGGGCACGGGTCCCACAGCAGTAAGGGAGAGCTATCGCAGGACTCCGACGCCCTGACCCCTTCCAGGGTCTCTCCAACAGCCAGCAGTTATTCCTGGACCCCCTTCTCCTGACTTGGGGGACTCGTGCAGACGTGGTACATAGGGGCATGTGGTCACTCCTGGGCCTGATCTCCCTCTACCATCCTCCAGCCTTTGGGGCTAGCACCACCACCATTTAAAATGGAATGGAGGACCCTGAGCCTGCCCTTTCTCAGGGCCCCAGTGCGAGGCTGTGCACCCAATCTCTGCTTCCCTGACGGGCCCCACGTGACTCTCAGTAGGGTGGTCCATGATAATGCACCCCACCTTCCATGCCCTCCACACCATGCTCACTCTGCCCCTCCTCTGAGATCAGTCCCACAAGCTCCCGTGGTCCTGAACCCTGACTCTGCGTGGAGGCCCACTCAGCCCTGCTCTACACGGGCCTCCCTTGGAGGGAGGGAGTTGAGTGTCAGAGTTGAGCCAGGGCCCAGTGAAGCTTTGTGAAATGACCGATGCCATGTACCCTAGGACCAGACCCCCCCTCAAAACCATTGCACTCCGGACGACAGCCCCCGCAAAGCTCCGTATTAGAGCTCTGAGTCAGCTCACAGAGCAGCCGCGGCAGACCGTCTGCTCGCAGACTGCCTAGCTCCGCCCTGGCTCCATCTCCTTGTAGAACTTCGCTCAAAGTCACAAGAGGGGCCGACAACCCACACCAAGTCCTGAATGTTCTTCCTGCCGTCTCTCCCACTGCCACCACCTTGGTCTGCGTGCAGCTTCCCTGCCAAGGCAGAGCAGGTGTCCGTTTGCCCACCAGTTTCTCATGCCCTGAGTCACCATCTTCCCGGCCTGCAAAGGTAGCGCTTCACCAGACTCCCCCACGCCCCACTCAACAGCCTCTACTGAGCCAAGTCCATGTTTGGGAAGTTGAAACTCACTCTCTACACACCCTCCCTTTTCTGACACTAAACATTTTTTTAAGAGAGATTTTTGCTATAGGGTACATGCACTCACTGGAGACATAGAAAGACAGAAAGCAAGAATCACCTCACGGGGGGATGGCCATGCCGCAATCCCTTCTCCTTTGCTCTCCTCTCAAGATTCTGGGCACACACACGTACACACCCAGCATGAGTTTTAAGCTACCGGGCCCAGGACTCGAACCATGGTCAACTACATGGGAGTCCAGCGATGTAATGATTACACCATCTGCTGGTCCCTTAAACTGTCTTTTAAAAATAGTATTTGGCTACAAATATGAAAATAAAACTGGCACGGTTGGAATTTTATTTTTCTCTCACATGAAAGAAGCCAGTTGCACGTCATAGCTCCTTGGTGCGATCAGGCCCCAGGCCTGCTGCCTTTCAGCTCCGGCAGGCTTGTGGCTTTCATCTTTAAGATTGCCTCAGATCGAAGGTCAGTAGGCGGCATGGTGGTTGACGTACTGGACTCCCGTACATGGACAACTATGGTTCAAATCCCAGACCTGGTGGCTTGCTTTCTCACTTTCTCTCTAAATCTCTTTCTCTTTCTGCCTCTCTGGTGAGTTCGTGTGCCCTATAGCAAACTTGATTAATTCATTAAAATTAAGTAAATAATAATTTTTTTTAAAGATTGCCTCAGAGTCCTAAAAGGTTGCTGGAGAGCCAGACAGCTCCTCCCATCTCCTATTTCTGGTTGGGAAGCAAAATGTGGACTATGGCAAGAAAAAAAGCCACTTGGCCCAGCAGTAGTGGTGGAGTTACAGTGCTATGCTCTGTAGCGCTGGAGGGTGTTTATAGGACTGGGGTCACCCCGTACACACTGGGTGGGTGCATGCGTGTCTGTGACCCTAGAAGGCTGGGAAAGACAAGAGAATCGCAGCATGTGACCCTGACACCTGTTGAGGGTGTCATCTCTCTCTTATGAAAGAAACTTAAGAAAAAAGACTTGTTTAGTTTAAATTTTCCCCCTTATTCATGAAAGAGCATGCACACACATGAGAGAGAGAGAGGAAGAGACAGAGACTCTCCACAGGGTCTGGTCACACTTCCAGCCCTCCAACTTGTCAGACAGATCTTGGGCACGTGCGTGTGTGCCTGGCATGCTGCTGGCTGACTGCCAAGGATTTGCACGGAGGTCAGCACGTGGGATTCGGTTTCTCTGGAGCGGCACGTGACCACCGCACCATGCAACCCGCCCCCTACTTGTTTCTTAAGGTGCTTTCCCAGATTTTGCTCCAACTTCCTCAGATATCTCATTTGTCACCCTAAACCGCAAGGGACATTTGGTTGGATTTTAGCTGAGAATGTTGCTGTCCAGAATAAAATAAGTCATTTTTTTTAGAAGGTTTTCGCCATAGGGCACAGGTAGTTGCCACAGAGAGACAGACACAGTGAGAGAGAAAATGAGAAATAAGCCCCCTGGGGGATAGCCATGCCGTGATCTCTTCTCCTCCATTCTCCTGGGATCGGGGCACATACACACACTTTACCAGCATGACTGTCAAGCCTCCAGGTCCGGGACTTGAATCTCATTCAGCCATGCGGGAGTCCAGAGTCTTAACCACTGTGCCACCTGCTGGCCACAAAGTAAGTCTTTTTTTACAAAGGAAAGAAAGATGGCTATCGTGGGCCATTAGGAGACTGTGTGGTGAGGAATTTCAGGGGAGAACTATCTCTGACAGGGGAGAACCCAAATCAACCCAGACACCAATAACGGAGATTTGGAAAAAGAAATTATGGCCTGTTCTCCGCTCCTTGCAGGATCACTGGATCACTGCCTGGCCCTGAGCAGGGGCCCAAAGCAGAACCATGGAATGAGTCCATTAGAAAGGACTCTGGGGCCTCGTAGGCTGCTGGGGATGAAGTTAGAGATCAGAGAAGGGTCAAGCCAGCTCGGGGGCTCAGTAGGAAAGCAGACTACTTGTAGTGTGGACGGGAAATTTTATTACAGGAATTGGACCTTGTGTCATGTGGATGAGCCGCATCATCAAGGCCCCATGAGGGTAGTGCAGGATTGGGAAAGAGTCCCTAAGCAGCCCGGGTCAGAGCCTCTAGGCATGTCTTACTGCCCACTGAAGCCACGCAGAGCTGTCCACAGGGAACCCTGGGGTGTGCCTGGGGTCAGTGTTGGTCAGCGAGGCCCGCAGTCAGGAGGCTGGACACAGTGAGAAGAGCCAGACACAATGGGACCTGCTGGCTGTGGCTGACCAGTGACGGCTCCTGACCATCAGTGGCCACTAACCAACCATGGCCTCTAATGTCCTGCCACCTAAGTCCTGCGTAGCCTCACCTTTGATCCCTGCCTATCTCAAGCCATATAGGAGAGAGGATTCTGGGAAATGTAGTTCACAGCACATAGAGGGTCAGTAGAACACTCCAGAACACATTGTCAGACATCTCCTTGGGACCCTCAGGTAGCATGTGCTTAGAGGAGGGGAGCACAGGTCCTTGGGAGGAGAGGCCAGGCAGGGATGGATGAAGAAGGGGGTGCCCCTCGTTAGTGGAGTATTGTCTGACTCTTTGGATAGAGAAGGAGGCTTTTCCTCCCAGGAAGTCCCATCAACCTCTCTCTCGCCAGACAGACAGAGAGAGACAGAGAGATAGAAAGCAGGAAATCACCCCCCAGGGGGGATGGCCACGCCGCAATCCCTTCTCCTTTGTTCTCCTCTCGGGATCCTGGGCACGCACGCACACGCGCCCGGCGTGAGTTTAAGCCGCCGGGTCCGGGACTCGAACCGCGGTCGACTACGTGGGAGTCCAGCGACTTAGCCATTACACTAACTGCTGGTCCCAATTTTAGTAATTTTTTTAAAAGAACTTTTCTCATTCTAGTTTTATAATAATGTTGTTGAGAAACAGATCATTGTTGCACCCTTTTTTTCAAATATTGAAACCAATTACTTTGTTCTTGTATGGTCTGAGCTGAGCATATGCCATTGATGGCCAATAATAACATGGGCTAGCTCCATGGCCTGGTGGTTAAGACAGTTGGATCTTACACAGGCAACCACACAGTTCGAGTTCCAGACCTGGCAGCTTGAGAAACACACCAGGCACATGTGCGTGCATGCCCAAAATCTCCAAAGGAGAGTGAGATGGAGGAGAAGGGACTGTGGTATGACCCTTCCCCATAGAGGGTGCTTTCTCCTCTGCCTTTCTGTCTCTGTCTGTCTCTGGGGAGTACACATACATGCTAACAAAAAAGAACAAGAATGTCAGTGCAATTTCATTCCTAGTGTTACTATGGAATGACGTGGCTGTCTACACTGGGTGTACTGACATCTCATAGATCTCAGACTTCAGATGTAGACCCGCACATTTATGGGCAGTTGACTTGCAAGGAAAGATGTCAAAGCTGTTCAATAGTGAAGGAATAGCCTTTTCTACAAATGGTGCTCTCACGACAGGATATCTGTATAGGAAAAGTCGAAATCTCAATACTGACCTACACGTGAGCCATTATGGAAGAGTAAGCTTTTCCTGATCTGAGCAACTTTGTGTTTCCCCTAGTGCTAATGCCTGCTTTGTCTGATTAAGAGAAAACACACTTGCTAGCGTGTACAAGTACACAGGGATCTACCCATTGCACCGCTGTTCACCGTAGGAAAAGTCGGGAACACCGGTCCATCAGTAGGGACCCAGGGAACTGTGGCAGTTCTGCGCAATGGAGTATGATTGCGCTGTTAGAAAACAGGAGGGTATTTTATCTATATTAACAAGGAGCAAAGGATGAAACCCAAACAGCAAGGTTCAGAGCAGCATGGACCTGTATTTAAAAAAAAAAAAAAAAAAAGGTAGGGGAGGGGAGAGACACGCACCTACACCAGCTCTGGTTCTTAGGTGGATACCACGTAGCTCACATGTAGCGGTTTATGCAGGAAGGGGTCCATGAGAGAACAGTAGCAGCTCGAGGTCGCTGGGGGTGAGCTATGAGGGTCAGAAACTCAGGCTTAGATATATACACTCCCTAAACAGTTCTCCAAAGTAGAATGGTAACTCACCAAGGAAGGACGGCTGAGTTCCAGGCTGCAGGGCCTCCTCTGTGATCTCCGGGCGAGGGCAGTCAGGGACCCCACCTGGCACTCCAGCAACAGGAGTGTGCGCCAGCTCGCCAGGGTCAAGGACAGCCCAGAGCAGCTGGGGGGCTTCTCTTACCCTGGGGTCACCCTCCGCAGTGGCCCGTGGGCCTCTTGGTAAATAAATCAGGATGAAACAGAGGTCTGACCCTGCCCAGTGCCAAAGAGGCTCACCGAGCACAATGTCCCTGCCTCTGTGAGGGGAACCAGAGCTGTGGCCTCACTTGGGAGAGAAAAGCCTGACGTGGGCCAGGCCACAAAGGTTCCAAATGCCCTGAGGTCGCCGGGCCCTGCATTTTCATGAGCTTCTCCTTCCTCTTGTTCCCTGACACGCACATGGGTATTACCATGCTCCGGAGTGCACCTGCTCCCTCCCATTCTCGGGTCCGGCCCATGTAGGGGCTGAGACAATTGAAGACACACAGTGACGCAGAGCAGGAGAGCGGTCACGGCCTCACTGGGATGAAGAGGAACCAGTTAGTGCCCGGCAAGGCAGAGACGAAGGGCGAGACAGCAAAGGCCGCCCACGGTGGACCTGCCCCGGTGAGCTGACCTCCAGGGGACAGTGGCAGCACACAGGCTCCCGAGAGGAAGGGACTCCAGCTGCAGATATGCCTGGAATCCACGCGCCTGCACCGTCCAGACTGTAAGGGTCACGCCCACCCTGCCCCCAGTGAATGGGACATTGTTTCCGCTCTTTTTTGGAATGCAGGGAAGTTCCAAGAGCTCCCAGTTGGCTTTTGTGGCTGCCAGGTCCTCATGTTCTAGGGAACCAGCTCCACTGGGTGCAGCTGGGATAGACTTGGGCTGACACAGTGTGGCCCCGTCTTCTATTCGCCCCACTATGAGTGACTCTCCAATTCATATCCGAGAAAGAGTAAGGCTAGCGTAAAGCCAGCAGCCAGAGCTTTGGCAGCCTCTCCGTCCCTGACGCACGCGGAAAGCCTGTGCTGCTCAGAGGACCTTCCTCACTCAGGCCAGGGTGCCTGGAGGATACCTCCCTGCCTCTGGGCCCAGGCTGCACCTGCCCGCCCGACTCTGGGACTCTGTCATCCCCCGGGGCTGTGTCAAAGGCCACCTCCTTCAGCTTTCCTGGCAGGGAGAAAATACTTTCTGTCACCTCCACAATGCAGTTTTCAGTGCTGAGGTGAAGGGGTGCCCCCCCATTTGCTCAAATGACATTTTAATGACATCCCCCTCGTCCTATTTAAAATACAGTCCCCAGGGCTCCCGAGACCCCTATCTTGCTATACTTCACTCTAAAGCACTTATCTTCTAACACGTTAAATAATTGCCTTACTTTGTCTACTGCCCGGGCAGCCCCACCCGACTACAAACAGCGTGAGGAGGAGGATTTTTACCCGCTTTACACCCAGCTCTATTTCCAGGGCCAGGAGCAGTCAAGGACCAAGACCACTGTTAGATGAAGGAAAAGGACCCAGCTCTGGGCCCTCTCGGAGAGCACATGTGATGAGAACACACAAGGGACCATGTGGTGACCCATCCCTCTGCTTGTCGACATCGAGGTGGTCTCGGTATTCGGCCATCACAAACGAGACTGTAATGCGCATTATTTCAGGCCACTCTAGGCACGTGCTGAGTCCCTCCAAGAGTCCCTGCTGGTTCTGTAAGAATCTGAACTATTATCATTTGGATCTCCACTGTGCTCACGTTTACATGGAGGCCCACAGAGCATGGCGGGAGGCCAGGAGCGCGCATCAGGCCTGCACTGAGCTCTGGGAGCGTCCTGTGTTCTCCCCACCACGCAAGTGCAAGAACATGCCAGCCTCACCAAAGGCTGTTCCTGAGGAAGTGGTTGAAATGAGTCGTTGTATTAAACCTTGGCCCGAGCACATACAGCCCCCTTTTTAGTATTCTGCATGGCCAGATGGGAACTGCGCAAAGTGCGTCTGTTCCACGCCCAGGTGGGATGGGTGCCACCTAGAAGGACTGGTGGAAACTCTGGTTATTCAGCCTTGGGTATTGGACATTTTCTTGAAAATAAACAAGGCAAGCCTGTTCTTCAAGGAAAACAACTGATAGTATGTGTTATTAATGATAAAATTCAAGCTTTCGTGCAAAATCAGAATTTAAAAAAACTTTTATCTACCACCATGAGGTCAATAACTTCTCCCAACTTTAAGACTTTGCTGCTAAGACAGATGACGGTATCAACAAAAGAGTTTGTTTTTTTTGTTTTGTTTTGAAGTATTGAACTATGTCAATATTTGGAAGACTCACATAACTTGATGAGCAAGTATTTTCCCAAATGCCTAAGGAATGATATTACAAAAGCAAGGACGGATGGTCATTACAGAGCAGGATGGACCAGTGGATCCTAGTGGAACACAGAAGTAAAAGTTCATTGACCTGGCTTCAGATTCCGTATCATAGCTAGCCTTTAAGAAACTACTACTTTTCAAGTTTTGGTATGGGATTGAAGAATATCCACAGTTCTGTGCAAAGGTTATTAAAACGTTCTTATCCTTTACAAATACATATCAGTGTGAGGCTAAATTTTCTGATCTACTTTACAACTAAAACCACACCCCATGCAGATTGAGCACAGCTCATCTGAGAGACAAGCTGCCTTCTCTAAAGCCAGAGATTAGCAAAAAATGTAAAATAATGTCACTCTTTTTGCTAAAATTGTTTGGGGCCAGCTGGTAGCATGGTGGGTAAGGCAGGTAGATCCTACATGGCCAACTGCGTGGTTCAAGTCCTGTACGTGGCAGCTTGGAAAATGCACCAGGCATGTGTGCATACCCAAGATCCAGAGAGAAGGGACTGTGGTGTGGCCATCCCCCTGGAGGGTGCTTTTTCACTTTCTCTCTCTCTCCTCTCCTCTTGTTGGAGAATTCATGCACTCTCCAGGTAGCAAATTTAAAAACAAAATATTTTAGAAAACATATTCTTCACACGACTGTTGTTTACATTAATATGTAATAGGTATATTGTTATTTTGAGATAAGTAGATACTTTTCAATTGCTTGAGGTTTAATTTCTAGTAAGGTATTCTAATAAATTCTTTTTTAAAAGAATTATTTAGTTTTAATTTTATTTAGTCATTCATTTATTTTAATTTGATAAGAGAGAGGCAGAGCGAGAGAGAGAGAAGGAAAGTGAGAAAGCAAGCCAGGTCTGGGACTCGAACCGTTGTGGGCCATGCGGGAATGTCCAGCGCTTTACCAACCATACCACCTGCTGGTCCCTATTCTAATAAATTCTTATTGGTGGTCTTAGAACCCATACAAACAAAATGTCTTTGGTGCCTTTGTAATTTTTATGGAAGCTAAGGAGTCCTGAGACCTTAGTTTGGGAGTGGCTGCCAAAGGTGACCACACTCAGAAGTGGAGCTACTTGGCTGAAGAGCGGACATTTCCTCAGCGTGAGGACATAATGCCGGGTCACCCCTCAAAATGCCTGCATCGGCGTGCTCTCCCAGTAATGTATGTGCTTCCTTCTTGACATGTGTCCCAGTCTGTGGCACCGTCAGACTGCACGCCAGTCTCCTGAGCATGAAGCAGCATGCACATGTTCTTTTGGCATTTTCCCAACTCCCCACGAGGCTAAGCGTTCTCACGTGGATGGGCCCCACACCTTTGGCCCCATTCTGTTTTCATAACTTAAACACTATTGCATCTATTAAAAAAAAAAAAAAGTGATGTTCAGAAGATAGCTGGGGGACCAGTAGTTAGCGTAATAGCTATGTCGCTGAACTCCCATGTAGTCGACCGCGGTTCAAGCCTCAGACCCGGTGGCTTAAACTCACGCTGGGGGCATGTGCGTGCATGCCCAAGATCCCGAGAGGAGAATGGAGGAGAAGGGATTGCACCGTGGCCATCCCCCCTTCTTGCTTTCTGTCTCTGTCTTTTTGGTGAGAGCACACGCCCTATGGCAAAAACTTCTCAAAAAAAAAAAAAAAATAGCTGAAATTATGTTAATAAAATGACATTTTATTTTATTTTGGAACTTTTAGGCATATGCTCAATTTCCCCACATGCTCAGTAATTGTTTAGACTTTTCAGTAAAACAGCATATACATTCTATGCCTTTCTATTAAATCCATTCCTAGATATTCTACTGTTTTTAATCACAACTCTGAATGGAGTATTTCTTTGCTCTTATTTTTAACTGGTTTAAATTGCTTTAAAGAGCTCTTGATCCTTGGTATGTTTCTTTTTCTGATTATACAAAAAAATATTACCTGAAAATAAAGATAATTTTCATTTCTTCATTTCATTCAAAGAAAGGCAAAACAACATTAAATAATAAAATTAAATAATGGTGAAAGCAGGACCAGCCAGTGGCGTACCAGTTATGGTGCCGGACTCCTACATGGCTGACCACGGTTTGATCCCAGGCCCAGTAGCCTGAAGAGCACGCTGGGTGGGCATGTGCATGCATGCATGCCTAAAATCCCAGGAGGAAAAATGGAAGAGAAGGGCCTGCAGCATGGCCATCCCCCTGGGGTGAGTGATTTCTACTTTCCTTGTCTCTCTCTATCTCTTTCTCTGTCTCTCTTTGGCAAACATACGCTCACTATGGCGAAAAATTAAAAAAAAAAAAAAAGAATGATAAAAGCAAGCACAGCTGCCTCGCTTCTAATTTTAGTTTTTAGTGTTAACATGTTGTTTTTGTTGAATCTTATCAAATACATTAGCATTTACTGATATAGTCATTTTTCCCTCTTGGACTAACTACTACCGAAGATGGAAGGCTGTGGACGACACACTGTTTATGACAGATGCCAACACGTGTTTCTACAGCTGAGCTTTGCCAGGCCTGAAATGATCTTGCTCCAGCCCGTGGGAGAGGGTGGGCTGGAGCAGCTGAGGCGGTGGGAAGAGTCTGAATCACCAACTCCGATACGAGAGAGTGGGCAGAGGAGACAGGCAAGGACCTCAACACACAGGTGCGGAAATGCTGGACTGCACGTGGTAGCAGTCACTGAAATACGGACACGTCGTGACCGTGACTCTAGGAATGCAAAAGTGAAGACACTGCATTCTTTAGAACCTCAACTGTTACCTCATGCAGGACTTTCGGGCTCAGGCATCCTGCCAGGGTCACAGGCACCGCTGGGATTCGGCCTCCAGCACCCACTCACACACCATCTGCACTCCAAGTCTTGAAGCTGACCTCCTGTTGGGAAGCTCAGGAACCTCACACTGGCCTGGCCCCGTGTAAATCACTAGCCAGACTCAGAGGTCAGCTGCCAGGGACAGGTGCACATGGCCAGGTCATTGTGTGCCCACAGTTGGGTCCCCAACATTTAGGGCAGCCTGGGTGCCTGGCAGGAGCCTGATGTTTGTTAAATAAATGAATTCCTTCAATGGCATTTCATCTAAGGGGCAGATGGGTTCCTTAGCTAAAAATTGCCAGGGTGAGCTCCCAGAACTCAGGTCTCCAGCACCAGATGTCTGCAAGTCTCCCATCTTCCCAGGGTCTCCTCAATTTCACTGGCTAGCATGAGCTCACTGTGTGCATCACTTCCCAACTACAGAAGTTACTAACTTCCTGGGAACCAGCAGTTAGCGTAATGGCTATGTCGCTGGACTCCCATGTAGTTGACCACGGTTTGCGTCCCGGACCCGGTGGCTTAAAACTCACGCCAGGCGTGTGTGCGTGCGTGCCCAAGATCCCGAGAGGAGAATGGAGGAGAAGGGATTGCGACGTGACCATCCCCCTTGGGGGGTGATTTCTCGCTTTCTGTCTCTATGTCTCTCTCTGTCTGTCTGGCGAGCGCACGCGCCCTATAGCAAAAAAAAAAAAAAACAAAAAAAAAAAAACAAAAAACAAAAAACAAAAAACAAAACAAAAAAAAAACCTCTCCAAAAAAAAAAAAAAAAAAAGAAGTTACTAACTTCCTTACCTGGCCCCTGGCTGTTGACCACAGAGGCCGGCTAGTGGCTCGCATGTGGCCAGTATGAGATTACTGTTTTCCAACAGCAGGAGTAGCTCCAAGCCTTCAGGAACAAGTGGTGCTGAAGGGTGAACCCTAACTGTGCCTGTGGCCCTGGCAGGATGCTTAAGCCCAAAGCTCTTGCAAGAGGTAATAGATTGAGGTTCTAAACTACTCAGCAACTTCATGCTAGCAGCTTGAAATTGGCTTTAGCAGGAGAATTTACACCACTGACATTGGCACTATCTCAACACTGGAGAACCACCTGTAAAAACACTCACCAGTCACACATGTTGCTTTTAGTCCTAAAGCAAAATGCATCGAGTCCACAGCACTCAGACACTGGGGAGATGTCTGAGGGGGCTGAGGACAACTGGAAGCTCTCAGAAACCTGAGAGCAAAGCGAATCCTGCTTGCCTGGCTGTCTTCAGAGCTCCACAGAACACTCCAGCTTTTGCCTCCCCACAGGCAGGTCTAGTGCTGGCCTCCACACCCGTGGGTGACCACAGTCTGCCCCAACACTTGGCAAAGTCCCTGGGTACTTCTGACCCCAGAGCCCAGTAGAGAGTCAGGTGTGCTGGTAGCCTCACCCCAGGATGGCTGTGGCAATGGCCGGGAGGATTCCTGCTCCTGCCCCAGCAGTCTGCTCACCAAGCAGACAGAGGAAGCTTCTCTAAGCCATTAAGTCACACTGCGTCACTTGCCTGCTGACCCCTCAGCCACAGAACTGGTTCTACCTGGGCAGCAACTTGTTTAGTTTCAGGGAATGAATCAGACACACCTGGTCCCAACCTCCTTTGCAGACAGGATGACCAAAGGCTCAAGTTCAGTACAGGGAGTTCAGCGGGGGAGCTTCTGGAAAGAATTTTCCACGTGGCGAAGGGACAGGAAGTGAGGTGCACCTACAGCTGAGGCCACCCCTATCCCCACCTCCTCTCCTTCCCTGTGAGTGTAGACCCAGAGTTGCAAAGGCCAAAATACACCCAGTAAGTGAGGACACCACCAAAGCTCCTCCCTGTGGGGCCACAGAGCCCTCTGGGGCCTGGCCTCAGGCAACACAGGCTCTTTGCGGCTCTCTGGGTCTTCCTCAGGCTTCCTCCCGCCTCGGTGTTTGCACCAGCCATTGCCTGCGTGGCCTGCTCTTCTCTGCTCTGTGTGTTTGGATCTTACTCGTTTGTCTCCTGTCCACTGCAGCATAAGCGCCACAAGGCCAGGGTCTTTGTTCCCTTCACCAATGTGTCTCCAGAGTCTGGAAAATTAAATGGGCAGTGCACATGACCAGGTGTCATTACTTTTATTAGTGTTCGAACTAAGGAGGCGGTGGAAATACCCAAGGTTTCCAGACGGATGAATAAAAGGGCCACCGGAGGGCAGCCCGGGCTCTGTGAGGTGTGCGTGGAGTGTCTGAGGCTCTTGGAGGGAAAGTGCAGCAGACCCCAGTGAGGGAGGACGTGACCATCCCCCCTTCAGGAGCGCGCTCACCATGGAGCCAGCCTGCCCCGGACCCATTTCCATTTGCTTTTTTTTCAGGACAGAACAATCCAGTGCATCCCCTCCAAGCCCTCGAAAGTGACTCTGTCCTCAGGCAGTAATGAAAAAGTTCATGTTTGATATCAAAAGCTATTTCAAGTATTCGACAGTGACTATACTGGAGAGCAGATTCCAGGCCATCTTAGGAGGGACCCTGGGAGTCCATGGCCTGTGTCTAAGGAAGCACGTTAATGCTGGAGACTGGGGTCTCACAGTTCCCCAGGGCCTCCGGGGTCCTGGGGAAGCCCCCCAGGAGGGACCTCCTGACCCAGGAGCAGCCCCCTAGAGGCCAGGTTGAAGGCCATCCCCTCTCGGGACCCTGCCTGGGCTGGGAGGGGTCCCTGTGCCCAGCTGGCCCGAGCGGGCCTACGTCGTACTGCTGGCCGCAAGCCTTGGCCGCCCGCCTGCCAGCCTAGACGTTGGACTTGGCGATGATCTTCTCGAGCAAGCTCATCATGCGCTCCTGCAGCTGCAGGCTCTGCACCTGCAGGATGTTCTGCTGGTCCAGCACGCGGCGCACCTCGCGGCAGGTCTCCTCCATGGCGCGGCTCAGCTTGCGCTGCTCCTCCAGCATGGCCTCCAGCAGCCGCAGCTTCTTCTTCTGGAAGTGGCAGCTCTGCACCTTACGCTTCTTCACAGGCCGCTCCTCGGACCTGGAAGGACAGCACTGGCTGGGCACATGCTGGCCACAGAATCTGGCCCCACCAAACCCTCCCAGTCACCCTATAGGACAAATGGGAAACCGAGGCCCTGAGGAATCAAGTCACTTGTTCAGGGACTCACAGGCCATGAGTAGAGGAGGTGCTGCAAGCCACCACCCATGACAGAGAGGATACAAGGGCCACAGGCTCTGCTGTCCAGGGGACCAGCTGGGAATCCCCACGACCGGGTCATAGGACAACCACTTGTGGTCTGGGGAGGTGGAGTGGACTGGGTGATAGAGGGTACAGCCTGCCATGAGAGCACCCTTAAACCCACTGAACTGGGCAGACAGCGGGCCCAGCCCCAGCTGGGGGCTTTGGGGCAGAGAGGCCATCCCCAGGGAGAGATGGACATTGGAGTGGAGTTGCTAAACAGTGTGTGGAGCTCAGCGCTACAGGAAGGCCGAGACCAGCGGTCCAGTGACCCTGGGCAGACAGGAAACGGAGATTCCCCTCATGGCCCAGCAGCCAGGAGATGGAGCCAGCACGCTTCTAGGTGGGACGCAAGAGCTGCACCTCGAGGGTGTGGGGCCTCTAAGAGGCTTGAGCCCTGTCTCCAGTATCTAAAACCTCTGGAAGCAGCAGGAGATTACAGTGGCCTGGCCCTGCTGCCCTCCCGTGGCACTCTGCTGTGGGGGTGGCAGCATCCCTGGTCTAATCAGCCCCTGCTCAAGGACAGTCCTACCCACCAGACTCTAAAGCCCTGCCTGGGGCCTCCTGTCCCCTGGCCCACACTCTGTGCTCTGAGTAGATCTTTGCACTGGAGTAGAAAGAAGGTCCCCATGTCCCAGCCCAGTGCCGCACCCCAGGTAACTGTTGGGTCTGGGAACTGGGCTCGATTCACAGGAACAATAAGCCTCAGGCCTCCCTGCTAATTCTGGCTGTCAGCGAAGGCGTTTTCATCTGGGCCTTCGACGAGAATTCTCTCAGGGAAGAGGAGCCGGGCAAACGAAGCAGCAGCCCTGGTGTCTGAGAGGTCAGGCTGGAGGACTCCTTGGAGGTACCTTCCCACCCCTGCTCCCCAAACAGACCTGAAGACCAGGGCGCAGGGAAAAGGGGGCGACTCAAACCCACATTCTCTCTGCTAGGCCCACCCCACAGCCCCTGGTCAGAAGCACCTCCCCGGTTCCCGGCTTCCGGCCCTCACCCCGCGGCACAGGGCATCTGCTCTGCGTGCTGCCGGGCTCCCGGCTCCTCTGTGCGCACCTCACAGGCACGGTTGTGTGGCCAGCACTGGCCAGGTCTGACGTGTGTGACGGATGGCAGAGGGGACAGGGCACGCCCATGCGTCAGGGTCACAGTGAGGCTCTCTAGGTTCCGTCTAACATCTCCCAGTGCTGAGAGGACTGGCTGGTGCCCGCAGGGGCGAGGAGGAAAGGTTTCCAGGGCAGGCTCTGCTTGGACAAGGGCGGGCCGGGAAGACACACTCCTGGCCAGGAACATGGGCTCCCTTTGTGTGACAGGCCCTGTGCTGTCTTCTCTCCTGGGACACTCTCAGCCACCCTATGAGAGAGGTACTCATTTGTCCCCATTTTACAGGCGAAAGACTGAAGCCAGAGAGGTTGAGAAACTTCCCACGCAGCTAAGCAGTGATGGAGCTGGGAGACCACCCCAGCCTGTCCGCCAGCACTGAAGCCCGGCTGGTCTGGGGCCAGCCTGTCCCTGGAGGCACGCGCGCACAGACTCGGCCTCTGCAGCCAGCCCAGACTGCTGGAGGACACCACCGCCACTACAGCCACCACCGCCCCTCGCTACTCCTGGCCCCTTTCTCTGGGTGCCTGGGCTCCTGGCCTCCCCATTGGGGTTGGGGGCAGGCCGAGGCCCCCCAGGATCAGGAGAAGGAAGAGTGAACACACACTACCTGAACTTAAGGGACAGTAAGCTGGAGGAGCTGTCGGAGCGATCGTCCTCGAAGCGGCCTTCGTAGGAGCACTGGTTATACGGTAAGTACAGAGGGGTGGACTTAGCGGACGGCGACAGGGATGCCTCGGTCTGGGATGTAGAGGGCCCCGGCTGCTGGCTGTCCGGCAGTTTGCCATCACAGGACTCGGGGACCTTGGCCAGAATCCTATCAATGGCTAGGTAATAGGGCCAGTCGGGCGGGACGGACTCGCTATCTGTCATGCATTTTAATTTCCTGAAACGAGAGACACAAGAGCCAAGGGTGAGAAACAGAATTGGCCCCAGCCCCTGCCCTCCCGGCCCCTCAGCAGAGGGGCACTCAGGGGCTCCGGGACCCCAGGGAGAGCCACACTGGCACTGGCAGGAGCCACTTTCGGCCAGCACAGGCCTCCCACTAAAATCAGCCAGGTTGGGGTCAAGGTGACACTGGACTTAGAAGTCAAGCTTTGGGACATACACAGCCTTATATGTTAAAAAGGAAGGTCATGCCCCAAATATTGATAAGGTTATCTATAAATGCTAGAATCTTGGGGCTGAAAACTCTCTGCAATGAATAAATATGCTTTTTAATAAATAATTTAACTCAAAAATTTAACTCAATAAAATTTTATAATAAGATGTATAATATAAACATGGTGACAGAGTATTTTAACAATCATGTTTTTTCAGAAAACACATCTCAGGGAAAGAGAAGCACAGGGGTTCAGGCTTCAGTGTCCACAGTGAGTCTGTGTCTCATCTCTACCATTTTGCTGAGTGACCCTGGGCAGATTCATCAACCTCTCTGAGCCTCCATTTTCACATCCATAAAATGGGGAAGATCAAAGTAAGCCCCTCACGTGGCCGTAGGGAAAGGTTAATAAAAGAACAGGCCACATGCTATTATGCTTGAGAAATCTAATAGGACGTATTGTCTGGGTCTTGGCGTGACATTGCTTCTGTGACTCCTGTCATCCTAAGTGGGAGTCTAGACCCAGCAGTGGAATTCTGGGACATTCCAGGGCACAGGCTGAGCCAGATGGGCCCCCTCCAACGTGGGCCAGAGGTCTGCACAGTACATTTCTACCCATGGTGGACCTGGCCCCACCCAGGCCCACCGCCCTACCCAAACCAAGAGGTAGGTCCTGCCTCGCTGAGAGGCCTCTCTGGGTCTCGGCTGTCCTCTAGGAGGTGAGGACTAGGGACAGGGCCCAGGGCAACTGGGCAGCTCAGACCAGGTGAGAGAAGGGGCCACAAGGCAGGGCAGGAGGGGGAGTCTGTCCCATCAGACCCAGGACCTCCCCTACACTCCTACCAACGCTCTGATCAAGTGAGGCCTCGGTGCTGCTCACCCTGGGACCAGGCACAGCCTCAGAGCTGAGTATCCCATCTCCTGTGTGGGGCTCCCTGCCGGGGTACAGCTGCTGGTCACACTGGTCGGTGGAAATAACGAGCTGCTGTCTAAACGAGTCACACCCAGCAAACAGGCACAACCAGACGGCCAGGAAAGGGCTGCTGCTTGGAGTGGCCAGTGGTGGCCGACCACGGCAGGAGATGCTGGCTGTGGGGCCAGCCCAAGGGCCCTCCCACGAGGGAAAGTCCTCAGCAAGAAGTTAGGTCTAAATCACACTGGGGAGGGCACAGGCTGCTCTGTATTTGCAACTGGAGGTACACCACCCACCCACTCTGGGGCCGAGGCTACGCGGACACCCGCACAGAGAGGCGAGGGTTTACGTCTGGCATCCACCGCAGGCTCCTCCCCAGTGCTCCCAGAAGCCCCCAGCTCTTTTTCTGGTTCATTCAAGCCAACCTCCTCCTTAGAGACATGAGGAAAGACCTGTCCCCAGTACAAAAGGGCCCCAAGAGGCATCCGACAAAGCTCGCTCCATGGAACCCAGCTGCCCTCTCGGGCTTCCTTAGCCTGACAGCCTTAATATATAAAGAGCTCTTATAAAAAAGAAAAGAAAAGCCTCTTCAGTGGGGAGACTCTGGGCAGGGGTGGATTAATGAAGAACTAGTCACTCAGTTTATTAAGGACTGTGAGGTCTTGGGCAAGTTCCTTTCTTACTCTGGGCCTCAGTTTCCCCCTGGTGAAAAAGGCTGTGAGGAGCCACAGGCTGCAAGTGTGTCGTAACCGCGAAGTGCAGTAGTCACGCCCCTGACTGCAGGGCGAGAGTGGAGGCCCCAGCTCCACTGCACCCTCCTCTCCTGGGCCTCTAGGAATGGAGACAGAATCCCTCCCCTGGGACTCCAAAGAAGGCTTTCAGGATAAATAATGAATAACCCGGCCAGACTCCAGTCAGAGCTAGCCTGGGAGGCATCATCTGTGAATTACTGAGTCAGAGGGGAGCTGGTAAAACAGCCGATGCCACCTCCCACTGCCCCCCGAGTCCACTCCTCACCAGACACTTGAGTGGGTGCCGGGGGGTCCAGGGAGGCCAGGCCACAGCAGCTGCACGCATGTGTGCCTCTGCAGGGCCCAAACATATCTCACCTCACATTAGGAGCCGGCAGCTCAAATTTAACCTCATTTACACTAAGTGACACCAAGGCCAGACCCTGAGCAGCTACCTCTGTTCTGCCAGCTGGGCCTGGCTGGAGCTTGGGCCGTGAATCAGAAATGGGCCTTAGGACAGTGCTGGCTCTGCACCCACTCCTCCAAAGGTCATAAAAAGTTCAAATTGACACAACTAAAAATGGAGCCTCTGTGGCCTTGTGGTCTGTCCAGGGCCCTGCTGAGCCTCTTATTTTTCACAGATGAGGTGCCATAGCCGGGGGGCCAAGGCCCTTCTGCTCGCTGGGGGCTGTCTCCTCCCCCAGTCCCTTGGGACAGCTCCTCTCATTCTGGGACATCGACTCTCAGGCAGTCCCAGGCCCGGCCCTGCTCAGACCACCCATGGGCCCAGGCGCTCTTAGCCTCTGTTACCCACACAGCCTCCAGCTCCTGCTGCCACCCTCCCAGGTCCATGACCATCATCCCAGGCAAGACCACGCCCCCTCCCATGACTCTCCTCATGCCTATGTCCCCTCCGCCCTGTCCCCGGCACTCTCCAGCTGGCCCAGGGGCCAGTGCATTTGGAGTTGCTGGGCGTGCAGCCCCACCTGCTCCCTCCTGGCTGTAAGAGCTGCCCCTGGCCTGGGAGCCCCTCCAGCTTCCCCCTCAGGCTGCCAGGGCAGAGAAGGCCAGCCTGGGACCTGGTGAGAGCACAGGTGTGAGCCAGGTCTGGAGACCTTCATCCCAGGAGTCCCAGGGGCAGGGGTGCTGGGGCTCTGCTTGTCCTCCCAATGAGCTCCTGCCCAGGAGTAGGACACTGTTCTGGGCACCCCGGGGTACCTGGTATCAGCCCTAAATAGCCCTTTCCCCAGCCCTGAGCTGAGCTCATGGCAGAGGCCAGTGGAGGCTGAAAGTCAGAGCGTCAGGACCAGACATGGAGGGCCGGACAGCCCTGGGGGCCGAGCCTCCTTCTCACTCTGGCTTCAGTTCCTCCACCTGTCCAGCAGGACCCGACACTCCTGCTGGGTTTGGGGACTATGATGGAGGGTAGGGCAGAGTCAGGGTCTGTGGTCTCCAGTGGGCTGGGAAGGCATGTACAGGTCAGGCGGTGCCACCTGCACCAGTGCCCACGTCTGAGGTGTCCTGGAGGGCGGTGAGCTGGTCTAGCAAGTGTCCTTGGACCCGGCCTGTCCTCAGCCAACACCGGCCCCAGGCCTAGAAGGTAGAGATCAGTCTTAGTCTGGCCGCTCCTACAGCGCTTTGGCCAGTTTCCTGCCTTTGCTGGGCCTCAGTTTCCCTACCTGTCCAGTCAGAAACTGCACCGTAGGCCCAATCTCACCTTGTGAGGCTCTGGCCACACAAAGCCAAAGGGGACGGACAGGCAGGCCACCTATCCCCAGCCTCACACGCCCTTCTGACTCAGGGCCCCAAGAAAGCCAGGAGCGGCCCACATCAGCCTGGGCAGGCTGCCCTGTCCCGGGAAGGACCCCGGGCCACACAGCCAGCCGCCGGTCCTAGGAGGCGGACGGCCACGGAGGTGCCTACCTGTACTGGAAGGTCATGTTGGTGATTTTGATCTTGATCTCCTCGCCCAGCCGGCGCTCGCCCGTCATCTCGAAGAGCTTGCTGGCCATCTTCTCGTACACCTTGGCGTTGCGCTTGGTCTGCTTGAGCTCGTCGAAGAACTCCTCCCAGACGAGCATGAGGCCGCGCATCTCCGCGTCGGTCCAGTTGCGGGCCCGCCGGTGCTTCTCCGTCTGAGGAGACACGAGGTAGCTGGGCACTTCGGCTGCTGCCATGCTGGAGGCACCTGCAGGGTTAAAGACCGCGCTCAGGCGAGGCCCCAGGCCCAGCCCTGTGCACCATGGGCGGGAGGCAGCCACTGCTCCCAGCTCGAAGGCAGCTCCGCGCTCAAAATGGGGCCTACATCTGACAGGCAGGAATTTAGTTAAAAGCTTTTAAACAGGAAACGTCATTTTGATGTCACGTTTCCATAGCAACAGAGCAACGGCATAAGCTACAACAACAGAAACCTTTTAACTGAAAGCACAGGAATCAGGGCCGCACTGATGGGCCATCAATATTGCAGTGAGCGGGCCGGGCCCCAGCCCAAACCTGGCTGCCCAGCTCCTGGCTCCCCACCCTGCCTCACACCCCACCCTGGCTGCCAGGCCCGCTGGCCACATGGAGAGAGGTGCTTGAACCCAGACTCCAGACAGTGGGATCCAGGTGACAGCCCTCATGTCGGCCCCACCCTGGCTTGGGGCTGGCAGGGGCCCAGAGAGAGCCCAAGAAAGGAAGCTGGAGTGGGATGAATCAGGGAGGAAAGGTCAGGAGTCAAGGCTAGGGGAGACAGAGAAGACGAGGAGACAAACCTAGACAAGGTGGCTGCTGGCACTGGTGGGGTCCCTGGCTATGGGACCCTCAACCTTCCTCTGAAGATTGTGCCAGGCTTAACTGAGGCTGGATCCCAGATCTTCAGGGCCAGCCACTCCCAACACATGCCTGGGAGCCTCACCAGGCCCTTCCTCTCCCAACATTCACTCGTTGCTTCCTCTTTCCGTCTGACAAACACCTAGGCCTCTGGCTGTGTGGCCACTGGGAACTCAGGCCAGTCAGAGCCAGGTCCTGCCCGGTGGAGCAGGTGAGGGGGACACAGACGCTGACCTCCAGCACTGGCTAGGCAGGCAGCTTCAAATGGTAAGTCCAGCTCTGCTGAGAGACAAGGAGCAACTGGCCAGGGCAACCAGGAAAAGGGCACAGGGCGGTGAGGCAGAGCACGGAACAGAGCACGCAGGAGTTAAGTGCAGTGAGACTGTGTGACTGTACAGGAGTGGCAGTGCAGAAAGGCGGGCTCGCAGGCCTGGCTGGGGCAAGGCCCACTGTCTCTGCAGGGCTGAGAGGCTGAAATGTCCACAGGCTGCTCAGGGATCCTCCGTCTGACGCCTGGGAGTGTGTAGAGAGAAGGGGCCACCCGAGGGCATCACATCCAAAATGTGGGGGAAAAAAATCAGGGGCCAGCAGGTGGTGTGGTAGTTAAAGTGCTGGATTCCGAAATGGCTGATCATGGTTCGAGTCCCAGACTCGGTGACTTGGGAATCATACCGGGCGTGTGCGTACACGCACCTGAAAGCCCAAGAGGAGAATGGAGAAGGAATTGTGCATGGCCATTCCCCCTGGCGGATGATTTTTCCTTTCTTTCCCGTAAGCACACACGCCCTATGGCAAAACTCAAAAAAATAAATAAAATCAAGCAAGACTCTGAGCCTGAGGCACCTGAGCAGGTTCGGTTCTGGTGTCCATGGGCCCGGTGTACCCTGTCGGTGGTCCTGCCTGGTGTCTAGGCTAGAAATGTCTATGGCCAGCAGAGGGAATGCAGTGCCCACCTGACCGAAGCCAAGGAGAGGCTTAGGTCTGAGTGATTCATCACAAGAGGAGCTAAGCCTGGAAAAGGAGGCGTCTCTGAGCTCCTGCCAGGTACCCCGATGTCCTCTGAGAAGGCCGAGGGAGTAGCAGAGACTATCGGGAGGCAGGGCAGGGCCTTGGCTGGGTGATCAGCCCTCCTGCATGAGCTGCCTCATCTGTGCATAAGAGAGGGCAGTACACTAGAGGGCAACAGGGGTGAGTGGACAGCCCCTGAGGGTTTGCTCAGAGCTCAGAGGGGCCTCTGCACGCCTTCCACAGATTCCCGGGTCAAAGCCTGACCCTGCTATCAGCTCCCTGAGGGATTCCTCGAGCCCCTTCCTCGGCACCTCAGAGCTCACCTAAAGATCTAGGGTCACCTCCCTACTTCCTGGCCATTTGGTACCTCCTAGGAAGCCTCGTGACTTTCCACTTCTGAAGGGGTGCCCCAGCTTCCCTACTCTGTCAAGGTCAGTCCTTGGTTATGCTGACTGGCTGCTGCCCCCTAGTGTACAGCATGGGGTCCAGGGGCTGGCAGAGAGCTCTCAGAGTGTCTACAGAGTGAATGAGTGACTAGAACTCCCCCCCCCCCACCCCCGCCCCAGGAAGCCCCCTCAGGCACAGTTGGATTCTTTCTAGTGAAGTTAGGACCCTGAAGGCAAAGGTGGGGCTGACTGTCAGCGCACAGCGACAGTGAAGGGCACTGAAGTGAAAGGCAGGCAGACCACAGCCTGGAGGCCCAGCGGTTCTCAGTGTGTGACTTAGTAACAGCCACCCCTAAACCCAGAGTGACAGGACCTGGCTAGATGACCATGACTCCTTAACATGGCGCCAGCCAAGGTCGCGCAGTCCCTCCAAGGCCCTGGAGAAGTGGAAGGGCCCCGACTGTCACCCTCCACCCCTTCCACAAATCTGCCTTGTTTTTGGAGGAGTAGCTGCTGGCCAGCGGGCACCACTGCCAATGTGCAGGGCTCTGCAACCAGAGGGCTCTAAAGGTACCCACTCCACTTGCTGCCAAGTTTCAGTCGGCACTTGGCAGCAGAGCCCAGCCTGGCAGCAAACTGCCTTTACCACCCCCCACCCCAGGCGGCATTTCTGGGGACTGAGGGTAAAAGGCTCAAGTTCGAGCTATCCCGTGGTGCAGTAGTAAGGGGCTGTGTGTGCAGAGGAAGCTGGATCTCACCTGGCTGACCAATGACTTAAAAACATGCTGAAAAATGTGTGTGCCCAGGATCCTGACAGGAAGGGAAACTCAGCCAAGGGGTTTGCCCCACGACCAGCCCCACTGTTGGAGTGCTCACATGGTCTCTCACTCTTACGTGCACGTACCTTCTAGCATTTAAAAAAAAATAAATGTCCAGGCTTAGAGTGCAGTGGAAGCCTCTAGTCAGGGTAAGCTCTGGGGCACTTTGCAAAGCAGGGCCTTCACTGTGGGCCTCCACTAAGGAGAGAACTAGGCAGGCAGTGGGAGGGCAGGACCAAGCACTCAGTTGCCCCCTCCTGGACGGTGTGGTTTGCCTTCTGCTGAGGACTCCATACCTTGGCACAGCTGCATGGCCTGCTGGGCCTCTGTCACGAAGGGTCAGGAGGCAAAGAGCCCAGGGCTGAGTACCCAGCAGCACCTGCAGGGAGAAGGGGCTGGTCAGGTCCCTGGGGGCGACCCAGGGCCGGGTCAGGGCCCAGCCTGGCCCTGCTGTGCTCAGGTAAAGCCCATGCTCTCTGGTCTCCCTACCCTCTGCACAATGGGGCAGGGTCCACCCCTCTGCTCTTCTTCACTTGGCATCTGTGAGAACGTGCTCGGCCCAGCCCAACTGCCTCTGGTGGGGGTGGCAGGACTTGGCCAACGTAGAAGCCCAAAGCAGGAAATGAGCAGCCACTGAGGGGACTCCAGGCATCCTGAGCCAAGCCTGCCATCAGGATAGAACTTGGCCCAGGCAAAGGCAGGGAGGTGTGTGGCACGTGGAGGCGAGTCCAACCTCGGCCCAGAGGCAACAGGGCCCAGGCTGTGGGGACCTTGAGCAGGTCAGGAAGATGGACTTCCCCTAGACAAGGGGAGCCAGCAGGGGAGAAATGTGGCCAGCGTCAGGAGACAGGTGGACTTCTTGGTGATAGGGGCCATGACCCACTTGAGGATTGGCTGCTAGTCCAGCACGGAGGGCAGGGGCTTGCAGGCCCAGCTCATATGCCATCCATTCCTCTTGTCCATGTGAACCCATATCTTTTAACTTTCATCCCTCTGCTTTGATGAGTAAGGCCTAACATTGACTCAACGGCTTTGCTAGGGGCACCCACGACCGTAACACCCCCCCAGGTCAGGATAAGTAGAAGCCTGGCCAGTGGCCCCCTCCCATCCTGTGTGGAGTGGAGAAAGCCCTGCCCCTGCCTGCAGGGCTCCCGGAGGACACAAATCTGGCAGCTGAGGTACCCAAGGGATGGGAGGTGCTCATGGCTTCCTGAAGTCTTAATAAGTTCACAAAGCCAGGCCCCTGGACACAGCTGATGGTGTTCTCTGGCCACATTCATAAGCCCTCGGAGAAAGCCTCATCCCCAGGCCTCACAGCCAGGCTGCCCAGAGAGGTGCATGTATGCCTCCTGGCCTGCTGAAGCAGGGGCTTCCCCACATCTCGTAGAGGTGAGGCCCCTACATCAATCTCAGGAAACCTGGACTCTGACCTGTGGCTTCCCATGCTCACCTCACCCTGGTCCTCCACTCATCTGCCTTGTAGTGTTACAGGCTGCCCATTTGGGAAGCTTTTAACTTCCTTCTGAGATGAAATGAGATCAGGCACATACAGAGTGGTATGGCCATAGACTAAACCTTCTGGAACAAAGCCAGTTGTAGCCAGACGCAAACTGCATCGAGGGCACAGAGCACAACCATCTAGCAAGGGTACAGAAGCGGGATCCTAAATCCCGTGGCTCGAGCCCTCTTTCAGCTCCCCATGGTGGGGTGGACATAACATACTCTGGTAGGGGAGTGTGGAGAAGAGTGGCACCGGGTCCTTGCCCTCTGCCTAGAGCAGCCCTGACTGCAAGGGTAGAGGGGTCTGTCGAGCTGCAGACAGCCCATTCACCAGGAGAGGCTCACTGCTCCTTGTTTTTTTTTTTTTGTTTGTTTTGTTTTTTGAGAGTTTTTTTTGCTATAGGGCGCGTGTGCTCGCCAGACAAACAGAGAGAGACATAGAGACAGAAAGCAAGAAATCATCCCCCGGGGGGATGGTCACGCCGCAATCCCTTCACCTCCATTCTCCTCTTGGGATCTTGGGCACGCACGCACACACGCCCGGTATGAGTTTTAAGCCACCAGGTCCGGGACACGCCCGGTATGAGTTTTAAGCCACCAGGTCCGGGACGCGAACCGCGGTCGACTAGGTGGGAGTCCAGCAACATAGCCATTACGCTAACTGCTGGTTCCCAGCTCCTCTTCATTGGATCTGGACCACTGTTCTTTCTGGAAATACCAAGTCAAGCCAGGTGACCTCAGGTGTGCCAAGGGCTTGGCTATCCACACCTGGACCAGGAGAAAGGAACACTTTGTAATGCTGGTGACCAGAACTTGGATAGATCTGAAGGGTTCTGCAATTGTCACCGATGAAGACAGATATAGGGAGCTGATGTGACTGCCCTGCTCCCCTTATTAAATGATTAGAGCAACTGAGGAGAAAACTGAATCTGGCTGGGCCCATCCACCAGGCCCCACTGGCCAAGAAGCCACTGTCCCTGTACCGAGAATGGGGACCCTGTGCCTCAGGAGAGTAGGTAGCTTGAGCAGCTGTACAACCCCAAGAAGGCCTATGTGGGGTTGCACCCGCCAGCTGACTGGCTTACCCATCTCTCCTGGCACCAACTGCAGGGCCTGCCCCACTGAAGGTAGGGGTGGACAGCTCCTGCCCATCAACCTGGAGGAATACCGTCTCAGCAAACATGTACTAATGACTGCCCAGGCTCACAGCCCATGATTTTGCTTTTGCAGGTTGGTGGGTAAAAAACAATCTGGATCCCAGAGTTATACCACCAACTACCAGGGCTCCTGAGGAGGAGCTCAGCCAAAGACAAGAAGGCCCTTCCACTCAGTTGAGCAGAGATTTCTTGGAGGAGGTGATATTCAGATGAGGACTCACAAGTGAGAATGGACAGAGGCTGGTATTGCACACACACTGGCCCAGGCCAGACCAGAGGTGGGAAAAGCTGGTTGCTGTGGGGGGCAGTAGGAGCATGAGTGCCCACAGCTAAGGGGGTAGAGGGGTCAGGCCATGAGGGGACTCAAAAGCCAGACAATCCAAATGTGGAAGCTCAGGGATAGCCTGGGACCTTGCCGCCGGCCGGCGCGCCTTCACACCTTCACACGGTCTCGGGGAGGATAACGCTGTGAGCAGGCGCCGCGCTGGCCGACCCCTGGGCCAAATGTGGAAGCAGAAATGAAGAGCCCATAGCCTGGGGCCTCTGTGTAATTAGCTTACAATGGCACTCCGGATATGATAAGCCCTCCCCTCGGAGACTTCCGCCACACCATTCACACCTGAAGAGCCCATAGCTCTTGGGGGTAAAAGGTACCAAAACCAATACATAACAAAAACGGTGAACCATCATCGAAGAGAAGAACATTTCTGTCTGGTTTGGTGGCTTGTGTCACTGCTAGAAAGACCACCCACTGTGGCTTGCCCATGCAGGCAGCCAGGCTGGGGCCTGCTACAGTCTCTGGATACAGAAGTGACTGCAGGGGACCCCGTGTATGTTGGACATTTGGCTGGTGTGGCAGTTAGCTTCTGTTCCTGTTGGAAAAGAAAGAGCTCAGAGACTATCTCACCAAACATCAGTTCCGCAACGTTAAGCTTTTCAGTAAAGCAAGCCTCATACAGCAATTGATGGTTTATTTTCCTTTAATTCGGATGTACAATGTTTGCAGCAGTTTAAAAAAATTTAAATATACATCTTGTCAGTCCTTCCTTCTGCTCTTGGAAACAGTCAAGACTGGGCAAGGGCTCCAGGACTGGCCCATCACAGCCCTGCTGGCTCCCAGCGGGATACAGACTCCTGCTGACAGCCACTCTGCCTGCAGCACGAAGCAGCGAGGCCTGGACTGGAGGCCCCTCTTAGATCAGTGCCAAACCACTGTAGGGAGGTCCACGGTGTCGTGACCCTTCAAGGCCAGTAGTCAGTACAGTTTGCAGTGGGAGACTGCTCCTGGAAACACTTGAGGGAGTGGTTGCTTCAACTGCTTTAAAGCAAGATGGGCATATGAGAAAGAATGGCCCCTGAACCTTCCAGGTCGCCTTCAGTTTCGTGGAACTCTCTGGGTAGGTTCCTTCTTCCCGGCAGCACCAGGCCCAGCAAAGGGCGGTCCTCTTCTCACCTGGGCCACCCCAATCTCTCCACCGAGACCTGGTGGCTCACAAGGTCTCCTCATCACCATGTGTCATCCCAGCAAAGAGTAACCCTGAGTCCGCCCTGACCAGCAGCTATGACCTGGGGCACTTACCGCAGAGGGAGAGAAGGGCAAAGCCCAGCTGAGGACATGTGCCAGGAAGGATGCTCACAGGTAGGAAGAGTAGACTAATTCCTCTTCCCCCAGACATAGAGACCCAAGACCACACTGGTCCCCCAAAATAAACGCAAGTTCCTCCTGCCAGGCAGCCATGAGTCAAGTTATTGCTGCATCTAAGACCTGTGCACCACAGTGGGGCTGAGACCAGCTCCACGAGGAGGGGCTGCTCATCAGCCCAAAGACTCTGCAGTGACCCACTATGGGAGGGGGTGGTTCCTTTAGGGCACTGAATCTTCATGATGCTACATTCTGGGTAACTGAGGATGTTTCAGCTTCTATCTCTTTCATCTTGAAAGGGTACATGTGCTGGCAAAAATGAGAGAGAATAATAACAAAGGGCACTTGGCAGTTGGAAAACTCACCTACATAGACTTAGCCGGGGCCAGCAGTGGAAGGGAGGCACATTCTTGGAGAAGAAACATGCTTAAGTGCATCGCCAAACAATTCTACCCTGGTTTCACTGAAATCTTTCCTGATATTACCAGCAAGAAAACAAAAGCAACTCTCCCGCCCCACCTCCCCACCAAAACTCGACAACCAATTAATGACATTTTCAACGAAATCTGGATTGGTAATATGATTGGTGCTTGCGACAGATTTTTTTAAAGGAATTTGATAATGTCTCAATTTGTTCTGCAGAGAGACAAAAAGGTGGGCTATTTTTTCTAGTAAGATTTCAATTCGCAATGACCCCTGCTTCTACTGAGCCCACTCTTGGACGCCTGAGTCTCGCAGCTGACCTTCCGTGGCAGGTTTAATAAAGTCAGCTTCCAGGCACTCTTAGAGGCCTTGCATATTCGTCTTGAGAGGTGTGTGTGTGTGTTTGTGTGTGTGTGTGTGTGTAAAATTAAGGATGTAGATACATGCACATACATATAGCCTCACACTTGGGTGAAGTAATTTTACTTATAAACTCATTTCCTCTCTGAAGCACAGAGGCAGGCCTCTGTGGGGAAGGGTGCTAGGTTCCAAGCTCCCTTGCTAAGAACTGTTTTAAATAACATAATAAACACGAGGGGCCAATTAAACTCTGTGTTGAGCCCAGTGACACAAATTCTAAGGGGAATGGCTCCAAATTTTACATTCACAGTGCTATTTCTCACAAATGTAAACATCTAACCAGGAACAACATCCAGCCTGTGATCTGTCTCTCTCAGAGCTGCTGAAACCACCTGGGGAGGCAGGTGAGGGTAGAGCAGCAACTTCTGAGATTTCATACACAGACACTTCTAGCAAGCTTTCTAGGAGAAAAGCTAGGATGGCAAGGGGGAGCCCCAAACCAACAGGGAGAAAGGTAACTTTCGTGCTTCTCATTAAAATTCAGTAGCTCCCCTTAAGACCCTCCTCAAAAATTGAATTGATTTCTACCATTTCTGCTGCCCCAGCACCAGGTTAGGATGGTCTTCGCTAGGGTAGACCTCTGCTGGGAGCTGAAGGAAAAAGCCTCCCCTTGACCTCGTGTGCAAGGGAGGCGGGAAACTCTGCATCCCAGCAGCCCTCCGACTGCTGAGGCAAGACCTCAGTGCAAGGCACCACCTATGCAGACTGATGTGAACAGTAATTGAAGAGCCATAGATTGCTCCTGTTTTAGACTCTGGAAAACAGCTCCAAAATGATCTTCACTTACCACATTAATTACCCCAGACACTGACTGTCACCTACAACCAGCTAGGCTTGCCTCTGGGGGCTGAGGCAGCAGAACACTTACATCTCTGCCGAAAGGCAAGCAGAGTTCCAAAATCAAGGTCCTTAATCAGGGGCAGCCCTACTGTCAGGATTCTTTTTTCATTTTAATGAGTTGGCTACTTTGGGCCTGGAAACAAAAAACTGGACCAGGGGTTGGGGCTTGGAGTAAGTAGAGGTGGCGGCTCTGGTGGGATGTAGTTGTCTCCTGCTGTGAACTTACCAGCATTGTCCCTTCCTCACTCCCCCACTCACTCCTGCCCGCAGATACAGCCCCCTCACTGGGCTCCTGTGGGCACAGATCAGCCCTCTTCTGAGGTGAATGGGGGCCCAGGTCTGATGTGAGTGGAAAGGAGGCAAAAGAAGTGCAAGGACCTGTCTCTATAGCTGCCAATTCATCAAGCTTTGCTCTTGACCAGGAGAGGCACAGACAAAATAGCTCAGCCACACCCCTGGGCTGCCAAGGCCAGGCATGTATCTGGGCCCAACATCCAGAAGGGACCCTGGGGACGGGACTCCCAACACCACTAGCCAAGTTCTGAGGCAGCCCACAGCCCACAGCCAGCTTGGGACCAAAACTGGAGGCCATCAGGCCAGCGTCTCTGCATACAACACAGGCTGCTGACGGCGAGGTGGGCTGGCCTTGTTCGCTAAGTGACTGGGGAGTTGTCACACCTAACTGGTAAGTGGAGGACGTGAAAGTTGTTCATGTTTGAAGAGGAGGGTGTCATGGGCTCCCATGCACAGGACAGTGAGGGGTCCTTTCCTCAGTCCTCGGAATGGGGCCGCAGAGAGAATTCTTGCAGTAGGCACCTGAACATTTAACACCTCCCTACATCCTACTTAGGTGTGAATGTGTAAAACAGGAGGATGTGCAGAGGAAATGTCACTGGGTGGATCAGGGTTATGTGAGAGATCTGTTCAACAGAGGATGAGTCTCTATGGGAGAAGGGGTGGCACTCAGAGTCTCCCCTCTACTTCCACAGACACTGTCACATGCAGCACAGGCCTTGCAACTCACATACTTTACAAGGGCATAGGAGGAGTTAAGGTTAAAATTAATCTCTTTACTGATGTAATTATTAAATCCTGAGAAGAAAACAGAGAAAAGGAGAATGGCGCTGGGTGTCTGGTGCTCCCAGCCACCGGCCCAGCACAAGCTGCAGTGTCTGTCCAGATAGCAGGCACGGCAAGCGCACCCCATGGGGGAGCCATGGAGCAGTGCTCTTGAAGCCTGCTGGTGGTGCATTCCACCTGTAGGGTACTGGGGGGCTAATGGTCGACCTGTAAGCGTCAGGACTTCTGCTCCAGACACAAAGGCAGTTGCAACCAAACAGGTGAACATTAGGAAGCAGGCACCTGGCCGACCAGGATGGAAGCCAGCTACATCTGAGAGCCAGCAGTGCAGCTGCCCCTCCTCTCTGTGAGGACTCAGGCTCAACCCCAACAGTACTGCATATGTGCCCAGCACGGCCACTTGCTGCAAAGAGAGCTTCTGCCACGTGGCAGACACGCACACCGTCTGCCACTCTGCGCTCGAGTGGCGTGAGAAGCCTGTGGTGACCAAGCCAGCCCCTGGGGAGGTGGGGCGCTTGGTGCAGGGTCGAGGCTCTGACCCCAGCTGCCACCTCCTCCTTGAGGCCTCTCTGGCCATGGGCACTCAACAGGTGGCAACCTTGTGGACATTTCTCAAACAAGTCAGCAGCCGGTGATACGGGCTTCCTGGGGCTGCGACCACCTCAAACACAGATTGAAAGGCTCTCCGATCCAGCTCCTCCTCTATCTGGTGTCTGTAAAAGTCTGTGGCAACCAAGCAGAAAAGGTTCACATCCACCTGCTCCAGTTTGCCCATCCTGCTGATGATGTGTGGAAGGCTGGCAGGGGAGTTAAGGGAGAATACTGGCAAGCGAGATAACTGCCTCACTGGCCTCCCCAAGGCCAAGGAACCTCAAGAATGGCAATAGCAGCAGCCCCCTCCTCCATCTCCTCCCACTTTTTCCTAGCTGGAAGTGGCAGGCAGGGAGCTGGCTGGGCAACCTCTGCTCTGCAGCACTTACCTGGCCTGGCTCCCTGCACAGCTGGTGGCCGATGCTCCTGCTAGCCCCGCTCCAGTGCAGCAAGAGCAGAGCCGTGCCCTGCTGCCCGAGCCCTTCCAGGCACACTGGGTGAGGTTGTGCTGTCGGCACCAGGATGACTGCACTGCTCAGAGGCTCTTGTGGTCTGTCTTGGGGGAAGGCTGCCAAAAGGGGAACTCCTGGCAGCTGCATTTTTGGGGTGGGAATTGGATCTTTACTTAAGCCTTTCCCCAAGAGGGTGATGGAGGCACCATGACAAAAGCTAATGAGAAACAGCACTGAGAAAATCCCAGCTGAGGGACCAGCAGTTGGCATAACGGCTATGTTGCTGGACTCCCATGTAGTCGACCACGGTTTGAGTCCCGGATCCGGTGGCTTAAACTCATGCCAGATGTGTGTGCATGCCCAAGATCCTGAGAGGAGAATGGAGGAGAAGGGACTGTGGCGTGGCCATCCCCCCTGTGGGGTGATTTTTCGCTTTTTATCTCTCTGTCTCTCTCTGTCTTTCTGGTGAAAGCACGTGCCCTATAGCAAAAACCTCTCAAAAAAAAAAAAAAAACAACAACAAAAAAAAACCCAGCTGATGGAGTAGATGGGGTACCCATAGAAACTAGCCCTGCCCTTGCTCTCCCCAGCCCCACTCCTCCCCTGTAGAGCAGCTCAGCAGCTGCAACTCTCCTGCCCTACGCCAGCACGCCATGGGCAGCCCTGTGTGGCAAATGGTGGGACATTCTGTTTCCTGGGTCCTATCAACGTTTTACTCCTTGGGGCTCAGGTAAATGCCACCCTGATATCTCTGGGGCTCTGACTAAGGCTAGGTTTCAGAAAACTTAACATAACATGATCCCAGGTGGTGACAGAAGAACATGCAAGGACAGGGAGACAGGGAGCCGGATCAACACTCAGGAACCCAGGGAAGGATACATGGCTGAGACCCACGGGCTGGTGGAAGCGCTGACGAAGAAGCACGAGAGACTCCACATGGCCATGGCAACTGGTGTTCTCTGCGTGAAATTGGAGAGGGACAGCATGACCCAGTCACGGACCATGGACGACTGTCCGGTGCTATGCAGAGTCTGGAAAACCTGTGGAGGATCAAGAAGCCTAAGCATTGGAACACAAGGCAGCAGGAGGGGGTATGCTCGCTCCCCTAAGAGGCCGGCATTTGAAGGGAGAACCAGAGTTGTTTTAAGGGAGAGTTGGCCCTCCTGGCATATCTCTTGGGAATTCTGGAACTTAACTTCATCTCGAGGCCTCCCCTGCCCCATCCCTGTCCCACACAGATACTTCACCTTATATACCACGGTGGCCATGAACTGGGGGTATGGCTGCTGGTTGGACAGAAACTCTCCAATGACTTTGTTCATGACATCCTGGGGTGGGAAGAAGTCATCTAAAAACTGAGGCAGGATCCTTGCCACCACCCTGGCTTCACAGGGAAACCCCTTCCTGATCCTAGGAGAAAGGGACATGGATCAGAGTTCACCTGGTTTCTCACACCTCTCCCAAACCTGCCCGAGGAGAGCCCCTGCTCAGAAATGTGGTTAGGATGTTGTCATGAGTTCGGTGGTGCCCTTGCCCTTCAGGGACTTTCCATGTGGGGCCAGAGTAGGGAAGCTAAGACAGGGGCGTGTGCTTAGCACAGGATTGGAGCTCTCCACAGCCTGTGTAGGAATAAGCAGGAATGGTTGGGGGTAATGACAGTACACGAGGAATTTTTAGAAGTTTGGGGTAATGACATTACACAAGGAATTTTTAGAAGTTTGGGGTAATGACATTATACAAGGAATTTTTAGCTAAAAAACACCCTATTTTCATTATGTTTTTTTTTTTTCCATGTCAAAATTTTGGTTCAAACTTTTCAACATAATGTGTCCTAATGCCTTGTCACACTACTGTCAACCAAGATTTTTTCCTTCTTACTAAACTCGGCCCCTCCTCTGCGTTGACCCTTCTCTCATAAGGTCCTCAGATCTGCCCCTTTGGCAGCACCCTTTCAGATGTGGAAGACACCACCACAATAATACCCTAGCAGCACACACGCCACTGTGTGTAACTGAGAAGCATCGAAATGACACAGATGAACTGCACTTTCTTGTGGGTATGCCTGGCCCTGCTTGTCTATAGGTGCTTGCTAGCAGTGGGACTGGCTGCTGTCCTGGAAAACACCCCTCAACTGAGACCTCTCTTCTGTCAGCTCAACCAGTGTGTTCCCCAAGGCATTTGCAGTGGTTGAGTGAACACCTGCACCATATTCACTGGGACGTATTTCCTCAGTGACATGAGGGCAGGGACTCAGCTGTATACCTCCCTGTGCTCAGGTGCCACCAGTGTCAGCTGCAGTTGGTGTGTGATGGAGATGCTTGGAACAGAGGATAGTAAAGGCCCATTTAAAAATCTGACTTGGAAATAGACCAATACACGCTCAGCTGTCCAGAATACCTCATCTGGCCAAAGAGTTAACACAAGCGAAGATCTTCTGAGCATGCTCTTTAGAAACATCAGTCACTTCTCACTGGCTTGGCTGGAGAGCAGAGGCTAAGCAGTGTGATAAAGCCACGGATCTGTAACATTGCAGAACCGAGAGGCCAGAGAGCAAAATATGAGGCCTTATACTTTTTATTTTAAACTATTTATTTATTTATTTAAAAGAACTATTTTATTTAACTTTCTTTCTTTCTTTTAATTTGACCAAAGAGGGACAGAGCGAGAGCAAGAGTGAGAAAAAGAGAGAGAGAGAGAGAGAGAAAGTGAGAGAGCAAGCCGCCAGGTCCGGGACTAGAACCAAAGTTGGCCAAGTGGGAATCCAGCGCTCTTAGCCACCACGCCACCTGTCATCCCCATATGAGGCCTTATCCTTAAAAAAAAAAAAAAAAAAAAAAAAAAAAGCTCGATTCTCATATGGCCGACTGTGGTCGAGACCTGGACCTGGTGGCTCGCTTTCTTGCTTTCCCTTTCCCTCTCTCTGGAGAAATTGAAAACAAAACAAAACAAAAACAAATGGAATTAAATAGAAAATTATTTAAAAAAAAAAAAAAAAGTCTGACAAGGCACCTAACTCTTTTTTTTCCCAAAACTATTTATAGTAAGCAAAGCCAATTCTGAACAGAAATGCACGCAAGTGAGGAGACTGTGAGGTTAAGCCACGGATTATGCATGCTCTTGATGATGCTTTTGTTTATGCTTTAACTTTCCCACTTCTTAATGTCGTTCTCAATAATGTTCCCAGGGGCTGTGTGCTTCTTCCTGAAGGTGAGAGTAGGACTCTGCTTTGACCAAAAGCTGCTCCTCATGAGAGGTAGCGTCTTTTGTCGCTGGTCAGGCTCCATCCATGCCCAGCCCGCTCAGAGGGCTCATCCACGTACAGCCCTCTCATGTGCACTGGCAAAACTAGCAACTGCTGGTCCTGTCCCTCTGGCTGTCAGGGGAGACGGGCAAGCACCTTGGATAACCTTGGAGCTGATCAACACCACACTCCTGAGTGCTGGGTCTAAGGACTGCCCACTCACTGGCAGAGCCCGACCCAAGCCAGCCCATGGTCTAGGTGTGCCGGGAAAACACTGGAGGGACCACAGCAACAACGCGAAAATAAGCCAAGGTAGCACAAAGGCAACTGCTTCTGGCTCCCCTTCCAGGGCAGTTAATGGTTAAGGGTGAGCTTCTCTTCTTACCTATCAAAAAGAACAGATACCCGCTCCATAGCCACAATCACTGACTCGCTGTCCGGAGCTGCAGGGTTAGGGTCAGAGGTTCTACCTGGACTGATTTTCTCCTTTCCTGAAACAAAAGCATTCAGCAAAAAGGTTATGTGATTTATAAAACCCAAAAGGTTCTGCAGTCAGTGCCTTGTTCACAGTTTAATGAGTCCTGAGCAATAATCTGAAAGCAAGTGGTGGGGGCCCCTAGCTAGCTCAGGATGTTGTTCAGCTTCCCACTGTTCAGCTGCATGGGAGGCTATGGTTACAGGCTACTTCAGACACCTACACAGAGATGTGCGGTCATGCTGGTTACCCCCCGCTCTGGATCCTAGAGCCTCCCCTATAAAGGACAGGGTTGGCTTAAGACAACACTAAAGTTACTGGCTCAGAGACACCCTCAAGTGAGTTGGGCTACCCATGCTGATGGGTGCAGCAGTGTTGGGCGATTCCCCTGGCCCTCACATCTGCTCACCTGTGTACATGCAGGTAAGCATCAGACCCAAGGCCGCCATAGCCCGATGCGGGCTGTGCACGTTCACTCTGTCCACGCTCAGCTTGACCAGGGATTCTGCATCCAGCCGGGACAGCTGCTCAGAGAGCAGGAGGCGCTCGAGGCCTCTAAGGGCGCAGTGGTAAACGATGGAGGGAGTGGACTCCTCACTTCCCGAGAGCATCACTCCACACATCTGAGTGAGAAGGCAGGCTTCCAAGTCAGAGAAGCAACGCAAGGTCTCAGGTCATCCTTGCTTGCTTCCCAAATCTCAACTAACTTCTGCTGCAATCCTAGAGGGAGAAGTTCATGGAAACCCAATCCCCATGTCCAGGAGGGCCCACTGGGGTCTGCTCACCTGTATAACTGATGCAGAGAATTCTGGTCCTACGTCCAGAGGATAGTTCTCAATTAAGTAGAATGCAGTGGCACACATCACCAGCACATGCTGCTGGCTGTGGATGTTCACGCAGCTGAAAATAGATGACAGCCAAGTCCGTCACACACGGCAGCCCTTCCAGTCCAAAGTGGAGATTGGGTTTCCCTGTGCACCTGAACTCGCCAGGCCCAGCCCCTAATCTGTGCATACAGAGCCATGGGCCACAGAAGCTTGTGGGGAGCCGCCCCGTGCGACTGCCCTAGGCCCTGGAGGTCATGTCCTGAGAGCTCCTGTCCTCCACCACCTGCCAAGCTCTGGGCACGCAAGACAGCAGCCAGCTGTCTACTTGCCTAGCTCACCTCGGCACACCATCCAGTGAGAATGACAGACAAGAAGTGCCTTCCGACAGGCTTATGTCACCTATGGCCAGGATGAAGGCAAGGAGCTGTGGCTCTAGCCTATTCCAAACACTTCCCAAAAAGTCACCAACATGCGCCCCTGCCCAGACTAACCCTGAATAAGAATTGGCACCCACCACCGGAAAGGACAGACACCCGCTCCCTCCATAGCCAGAAAAGGCTGGCTTCCCCATCCCGAGTCTGCGTCCCAGGAGAGTAGAGGTGGGACTGCCTGTCAAAGTGCTTCCCCAAGCTTCCAGGATATGGTCGTAATGAGCTCGTCTTACTTTCTAAGGGGTTCTGTTTAGCAGTAACACATCTATACAGAACCATAAGTAGATCTGCTTTAAGAGAGGTGAAGTTGAGATCAGAGTGGAAATAAGGGAGTCATGCTGGGTGCAGTACAGGACACAGACCCAGGGAAGCATGGAGAGAAAGCTGGGCCTGGACAACAAGCAGTTTGAGCAGGCAGAGACTGAGAGCTCCTGTCCTCACAAAGTGATGCACAGAGGAGTACATTAAGTACCAGCCATCATCCCCACGAGAAGATGCAGTGCCTTTGTAGGTTCTTGCCAACATCTACCACCTTCTGGCCAGGGATCTAGCATGCGCTTTTTGAAAAGCATCGCAATGCTCTTTCCACAGCCCATTCCAAGAGCCCTACCCCACCCTGGCTAGCCTCCACTTACTGGGCTACTCCTTTGAGGTTGGAGAGAAGGTAGTCACTGAGGACTGGGATGAGCTGCTTTGCGGTATCGTCCAGGAGATCACACTCCAGCACGTAGAGGGCACCATGCAGGGCTGCGATCCTGCTGGGCAGGTAGCTGCTCCTCAGTGTGCTTTCCAGCAGGCGGCTGACCGGCTCGGCCACAGCCTTGTCCTGGGTACAAGCATACAGACAAAGGTTGCCCATGATGGAAGGATGGCTCCTGACCCTGGGACCCGCTGAGAGTTGCCTGGAGGTTGCAGTGGAACTTGTATATGCAGAAGAGCGTTCACACAGCAGGTCTGAGATTGTGTCTTTGCAGAGGCCTATGAGTAGCTGGCCCCTGGCTGGCAGTTGGGAAGCTGGATACAGGGAAGGTGCCCACCACAAGGGGCTCCCTGTGGCCTAGCTATTTGTATGAACAAGGTGGTTTAGGCTGAATACCTGCTTTCCTTCTGGGGGCCTGGATTTTTGGTACATGCCTCTCTTTGAGCAGCTCCCTATAAAAATCGTGGGCAGAGAGTCTTAGGAACTTCCCTGGAAGACACTTCATACCTGTTGTCAGGCTTTATTCCTGAGAAATCTCATGACCTGTAAAATTTTACTGGGAGGATCCTAGAAGATCATGTCTAGTTTCCTCTGGTCTTTGCCTATGTATCTTTTCCCTCTGCTGATGTTTTATATATTTTCATTGTAATAAATCTTAGCCAGGAGTAGTCCTCTTAGCAAAAACCCGGGTGTAGTCTCAGGGGGCCTAACACTACTCTATGACAACTTGGACCAAAATGGGACCTATTTCATTTAGTACTCAATACAATGGAGTTAATTATATGTCTTAACGCTCAGCATCCTGCTTTCCACCTAAGAGTCACTCTTGAACAGTACAGAGAAAACTGTCTCAGAAAACAGCCCAAAGATGCAGCAACTTCAGTGTTTCCAGATCATTTCCCCCTGTGAAAAGGCTACTACCTCTGGCTGAGAGCCTAGTCTCATTCCACAAAAGCAACAAGAGCCCATCTGGCCATCCAGTCTTCTGTGGGATTCCAGGTCTCCATGGTCTCTGACTGAAGGAGGAGGGCATTCTTTGTTGATCATTTCCTTCTTGTGTCCTTACCTGACCTTTGTGCTATCCCTATCCACACTCACAAAGATGGTGTGTGATGCATTCTAAGGACTGCTCCCACCCTTGCCTCCAGGTCCCACTTCTGAAACTATAGCACCAGGACCTGTCAAGGGTGCAGATTCCAAAAGAGAAGGTGAACCTCTCAAAAGAAAAGGACCTACTTTGGAATGATACTGTCTGTACCAATGTACAAGATGCTGAGAACCTTCCCAGAAGATGACCATCATCAAGGAAAAACGTTCATGCACACAGAACTGGGACTCTTATGGATGCATCACTCTGCCTAAGGATCTGTTTTAAAAGGTTATTGTTACTTAATTTACTGACAGCACATGTGCCCAGGGGGTCTGAGCCTGGGCACAAAAACACAATTATGATTAACGTGAACCCAGTGGCTGGAACTCCCCACAAAGAAAAAAGGGCCCTTACAAGCTCAGCTGCTCTGACATCATCTCGGCAACACCCAGAGGGTATTTACTTTGAAGAGATGTATTCACACAAATAAAACTAATACACTCATTGTTTCTACTCCCTGGATGGCTTCTCAGTCATCAGCGTGGCACCAAGATGAAGGCCACCCGTGACGGATGATACCTGCTCTAGTGCACAGAGTCTATGAGAAGGCAGTGGGAAGACGGTTAAGGGTTGGGCTCTGAGTAATAGATGTGGAGTCGCCCCAACCTCTGCCATATCCCATGTGGCCTGGAAAAGGCAGCTAACCTGTCCTCAGACACCCCTAGGTACCTTTGTCAGACTGTGGACAGGGTTGAAGACGATATGAGAGGACGAGCTCTGCAAATGCTAGTGGCTACGGTAGCAGCAAACACGATCACCATCACAACAGTGTTGTCACTACTGGCAGAAAGGACAGTATGTGGAACATGGAGAGGACACAGCAGCAGTGACACCACTGAGGACAGGGGCCTGAACGACTAGCACATAGCACACTTTTTTTTATCAAATGATCATTTTTCATTGCTATCATAAAAATGGATTCCAGGAAACATCTGAATAAGAAATATATATAGCAAAGTGCAAAGAGACACCAGTTCTGACAGTTTGGAGCTATTTTTCTCTAATGGCAGTACTGATATCCTTTAATATGCTTCTAACAAATGGAGGGGCCATTATGAAACTGATGATTACTTTCATGTATATATCTGACATGTTCAGCTAATGCTGTGTAGTGATTGTGCATGGAATCTGGGTGCCATGCTGCACAGGTGAACTCTAATAAACTGGATAATGGTTCCTCTAAAAAAACAACTGTTAGACCCTTGAGTATGACCCTCTTGAGTTTGAATGTTGTGCCTCGCCCCCCAATAAATGTTGAAACTTAGTCCCTAAGTATAGCCAAGTGGGGTTCACCCTCATGAATAGGGCCTCTTATGAAAGAAGCTGAAGCTTTTTTGCTCCTTCCACTAGACAAGGATATAAAAAGATGGTGTGATCTATGAAGCAGACTAAGCCCTTACTGGTATCCTGATACTTTTTGAACTTCTCAGCCTCTAGAACTGTGAGTCATAAATGCTTGGTGTTTATAAATTACCCAGTCTAGGAGATTTTATATGGCACCCCATGGTAAGCTACAGTATCCTGACTTCGGGAGCTGAAATCCAAGGTTATCGTGATAAGACTGTCACCAGGAGGGAGGCTATGTCAGCCATGAAGCACTGGGGGTATGAAGCGCATCAGAAAAGAGGAGTGGGGGATACTAGGCCAAAGGACAGACTGTGGAGAAGCCACCCTCTAGGCTGTGTTCCACCCTCTATGCTGTGTCCAGTGGTGACACCTACCTGTGTCCAGTGGTGACAGCTACTGTAACAATACAACATACCAAGGGGCATCTAAGCACAACCATAGCTTGTCCACCACTATATACATCAGAGTGGTCTATGGAATGGCAACCACAGGAGCTAGATCCTCCCAGCTGGCTATGTGCCATGCGAATGCAGTTCAACATGGGCCTCTGGAGGATGCGTCCGTGCCCAGCACATTCGGTCAATACTAGGTCCCAATCCAGAGTGGGTCCAAGTGGCTGCAGTGCAGACAGCCTCCATTCTAAGGATCGCACTCACCATTCCGAGGACAGCAGCTGCTTTACAGGTGGCAGGTACCAAGTACTGTACGAGAATCTCATCTTCTGAGGGGTGCACCCTCCGCAGTTCTGTCAGGGTTGAGTACATCATCTCAAACTGGCTGCGTTCAGTGAACAAGTCTGAGACTACCAGGAGCTGGAAACACAGAATGTTAGAACAGAAAGGGGGAGGATTCTGCTATTAGGAATATAAAAAGGCATACTGGAATGTTGTATGTTCCAACATCCAACACAGGAGCCCTGAAGTGAAGAGACCAAAAATAACCTGAAAACCTAATATACCAGGTACAACACATAACGTGAGGAGACACTGGTCACGGCATGTCTTGTTAAAAAGTCCTCTGCAGGGACAAGATGGCATAATGGTAACATCACTGGACTCCCACATAGTCAATGGTGGTTTGAGTTCCAGACCCAGCAACTTAAAACTTACACCGGGCATGTGTACATGCATGCCCAAAATCCCAAGAGGAGAACGGTGGAGAAGGGATTGCAGCATGGCCATCCCACCTTGGAGGTGACTGCTTTGCTTGCTTTCCATTTCTCTATCTGTCTTTCCAGCAAGTGTGTGTGCCCAACAGCAAAACTCTCTCTTAGAAAAAAAAAATTCCTCTGCACATACGCCACAGATGGGAGTGAGCTTAGGACCACCTGTGTGGGAACACATACCCACAGGCAGTTACCACTGAAAAGGGCTACATCTGTTATTTTTCAAAATACCAGGCCCTTTCTATAGTGTAATAGGGTAAGATCTCTGAACCCCCGAGAAGAGAAAAATGAAAGAAGTAAATGCTTGGCAACTGTTCTTTTTGTCTCTCTCAAGAACACCCTTCCCCTGATGTTCAGTTCTCCACCTTATAGTTGAAAAGTGGACCTCAATCAGGTGTGAACACCCCTATCCTGTAGAACGTGTTAGCAGGCTGGGACTGGCCTTTCCTTGGAGGCCATAAGCAGGGCTAGAGTAAGTCAGTCATCTAAATTGGCAGTCAAGGAGTCATCTGAGGACACCTGGGGTACCTGACACCCTTTCAGGAGGCTCAGGAGACTCTGAAGTCAAAACTATTTCCATAACAATGCTAAGATGCTATCTGCTTTTTTATCCTCTTCTCTCAAATATATGATGAAATTTTCCAGAGATTACATGATATTAATATACTGAATGTAGAACAGATGTGAGAATCTACTTTTTTCTAATTAGCCAGACATTATAGGGATTTGCAAAAATATCACAAAGCTATTCTCACTGATTTTTAAAAATAATTATTATTTACAAAAATGATTACCATCATTTCTAAACTTTTCAGCTCTGATTTCTAATTCTGTAAATACTGATATAACCCACAGAAACGTATTCTCTTTGGAGTCCTCACTAACTGAAGAGTGGAAAGGACATTGAGATTAACAATCTGGAACTACTGCTCTGAACTGGGGTTTCACAGATGTGGGGCCCACCGACATGAGACTATTGGTCTCAGGCCCTGGATGAGACAGACAAGAAAGATGAGCCTTCAGAATCAGAATTTTGATAGCAATTGGACATTTCTATGACATCTCTACTACATTTTAAAATGTCAATCCTGGGGCCAGCAGGTGGAGAAGGTGCTGGATTCCCACAGGGCTGATTGCAGCTCGAATCCTGGATCTCATGGCTTGAAACTCAGACCAGGGGTGTGTGTGTATATGTGACCAAAATCCCAGGAGGAAAATGGAGGAAAGTGTGGCGTGGCCATCCTCCTGGGTGGAGGATGATTTCTCACATTCCCTCTGATTCTGTCACTCTCCAGTGGGCACACATGCCCTATGACAAAAACCTAAAAACAAAGAAAAAAGAAGCTAATAATCCACCATGGAACAGAAATGTAAAAAAAATTGTTCCTTCACCAATTGCAGGAATACTCATTTATTGTCCTGGATCTGTGAATGTGTAAGAGAGCCTTCATAGGTTTTGAAAGATTATAAACCATGTCTGTGGTGTGTGTGTGTGTGTGTGTGTATGGTGTGTATCTGTGTAGTGTGTAGGGGACACATGCATGTTTAAGGGAAAATAGAGGAAAGCAAACTTACAGATCGAACTACTTCACTGATTAGGATAACCGGCGTCCTTTTGGCTGAACTAGATGGCAGGATCCAGCGACTATACAATTCAAGCAAAAACTGAGAACAGGAGTGGATATCAACTCCAGCCCGGTGTTTCCTGCAGAGCATGCAAGATGGTTATTTCCCCTGACCACAAAAAGAGAGGTCTATTTCTAGCAAATCAAATGGCTAATAAGCAATTTCAGCCCAGCCATGGTGGTACACAGGTAGCACCACTGCTTAGGAAGCTGGCAGCTACATGGGAGGTCCAGGTTTGGTTCCTAGGCCAGCCTGAGCATGCTGAGCACAGCTGGGTGCACTTATTATCCTAGCTAATTGGAGGCTAGGGTGGGACAATCATGACTGCAACACCCTGTCCGAAATGCCTATGTCTGAGGCCAAATGGTGCTACAGCAGTAAAAAACACTACTCTGGGAGGTGCGCACACACACACACACACACACAGGAAGATTCCAGGTTTGTATCTGGAGACCTCCCTATGTACACCGGGCATGAGTGCACTCGTGAGCCAGGGCAGAGGCTGAGGGTGATGTTGAGACTCTGTTGGCAGTGAGTGCTCTCTCTCCTATTCATGAAATAAAGAAATTTTAAAAATAAATAAATAAAGTCTATCTCTGTCTCTCCCCCTTTCCCTGTCTCTCTCCTTTCCACCTACCCTTTATCTCTCTCTCTCTCTCTCTCTCTCTCTCTCATAAAGGAGAAAAAAAGAAATTTCAAATTGCTTGAAAAAAGAAGGCCAATGGGAAACCTGGAATTGACCGGAGACGTGGGTGGTGATGAAGGTGCTGGGACATCAGCCTCTTCCTCCTCCTCTTCGTCCCACTCCTCTTCTCTCAGGGGTGTGATGTTGTTCCCTAGCCACACAGAATGTATGGACACCTGGCACAGAAACAAGACACTCACTCAGTGCTCAGGGCAAAGGCGTCAGTCAGGTTCCTGTTGGCAGGTGCAGCCTGGACCCTGCATTGGGTTCAACCAAACTCTGCTGTCAGAAGGGTCTATCCCTTAGCAGGGGTCATTCAGGCCCACCAGGCTACAGGCAGAGGAGTTCACAGAGTGGTGAGGCAGGGCACTAGACTGCTTCAACTAAGGCTAGAGACCTAGAGGAAGGGACGAACACCCCACAGGAGCAGCTGAGGAGCCGAGAAGGAAGAGGCTCTAAGAAGAAACACGTCAGCTACTAAGTGTCATCTGACTGAAGTCCCAACAAAGCATGGAACCCATTCATGAGATTTCTTTTCAGAGTTGGTTCTCTCTCATTTGCAGTCATTTGTGGTAAATCCCATTTGTCTATACTAATTGCTTAAGAAGCCCCCTGAATACAAAAGGCAATGCCTTCATTCTGGAGATGGTGGATGGAAAGGAATGTGAGGCCCTGCAGTAAGGCAGAGACAGATGCTAGCAGAACAGGAAACTTGTCCCCACAAAGGTACCCGTCCCTGGGAGGTGGGCTAGAGCTCTCTATAACCCATATTGCAGCTCAAATAGCTGGTGCAGCACTAGCACATGTCCTCCCTCTGCCTCGTTCTTTGGAAATCCTCTAGCATTCAGCACAGCGGCCAGCGGCTGTGTGCCACCAACAACTTCCCCATCAGCAGTAACACTAGCCACTAGCCACTTCTCCCTTCAATGCCAGCATCCTGCAGTGAGTAGGCAGCTGGAATGACAGCTCTGAGTCTGTAAGGGCAATTCTCAGGGCACGAAACAGTAGCCCCTGCTACTTCTTACTCCCCTCAGCTTGGGCACGCACGCACACGCGCCCGGCCCTATACCCTATACCCTACTTCTTAAAAGCAAGTGGTGGTCACCATAGTGGCACTGGGGCTGACAGATATCCCAGACAGAGCAAGGGTGGAACTGTATTTCAGTACCAATGTAATCCCACTATGATCAACTCATGGACAGCAGATGTGGACATAAACACTGAAGGAGGCAGGCAGCATAAGACAAATGCAATGGAACCAGAGGAACAGCTCAACTGCAGAGCTAGAACGAGACCATGTTCACCCAGTGAGCCCCAGATGTGTTGCTCACAGATGTCCTTCAGCAACAAACCTCCATAAATATTACGTTACATGTTAATGGCCACTTTCACTTGAAATTCCTCTGCACAGGTGAAAAAATAAAGTTTGTGGACTCTTTTCCAACTGAGTCTAGAAAAGTACAAGCTGGTGCAGCAGCTCCCTGCAGTCAGCTATTGGGCTCCAAAGGAGACCAGAGGAATGCCACCCAGGCAAAGAGCAGGGGGCAGGGACACTGGCATAAAGTCCTGTGAGCTCTGTCATGAAAGCTGTGTGCAGGAGCTTCGAGGAGGAACCTCTCAGAACTACCAAGTATTTCCAAACAATATGCTGACAGTTTCTTCTGAAACAAAAGCTAGAAATAGAACTATCTTTGTACAGATGGTTTCTAAATAATCTAGCAGCACAGAAAGGAAAACAGACGTGGGCAGAGAAAGTCATAGCACTGACTGAGTCTGTCCGAGCGCTCACGCAGCAGCGTGGTGGCGTGTGCCACTGCGTGCATGGATGCCCCTATTTTTCTGACAAGGGAACTGAAGTGCCTGCTGCAGCGCTGGGCTGCCATCTGCACACTGAGGCCATGTCACTGTGCTTCCCTCGGGGCAAGACCCTCCTGCTGCTCTCTTCCACTGAGCTGCTCTCATCTGAGTCCCTGCTGTGTCCTCGCCTTTGTTGTTCTGTGCCCATACTCTGACCTAAGTCTAGCACCATTTCACCGGGTTTTATACACAACTATACTACCTAGTCTATGAAATATCTTAAAACCTTTCTGGAATGAGAAACATAAATAAAAACAAATCTTCCTCTTATATTAAAAGGTACATTTAACTTTTCTTCTAGATGTATTACATAGCAGAACTCTAAGGAGAGATGACAAAGACCAAGGCCAGCGATGTGAGAGTTGGAGAGACTGACCTGGCCAAGTTTATAGCTCATGTTCCCCAGCTCTCGTTCGGGGTTAATCTGCAGCAGTAGCTTGTCGTGGCTGATGAGAGTGCCTGCAAAGCAACAACATTGTGAGCGATGCTCTGTACACTCCTGCAAGGCTGTGTAGGCCAGAGGAGTGCAGAGCTGCAGGCTTCCCCACCCCATCCCTGGTACCAGCCCAGGTCTTGCTAGGCAGCTGTCTGCCCCTCAGTCATATGCCCTCAGCACTGGCAGGTTGGCCTAGGTTGCAGAGACCTGTGGGTCTTGGGGTTTTCTCTGTCACTGTTTTACAGTTCATTAAGCTGGCAGTGACAGTGGGCAAACTGGACTACTGTGTTTTCTTTATAACAAATAAGACTGCAGCATTCATTGATCATTGCTCAATTTCCAACTCTGTGAATGGGAGTTGGCTATGGCATGAGTTGCAAAAGCTTAACACTCAGGAGTTGCACATGAGGTGATGGTCCAAGTAGGCAAGCCCAAGTAGGGACCCAGACAGCCATCTTGGTGAACTATCTTTCTGAGCCCTGCTTTCATGCCCAGGTTGTCCAACAGACAAAGGGCATAGGATAATGACCACACTGGACCCCTCTTTCATACCCTCCATGCCACAGACCTAATGACTTCCTCCTGCCAGGTACCCTTTTCCCATACCTATCAACAGGCTCCCAAGTCTCCCAGCTCAACGTCTATAGCCAAATCTGTCAAGTCTAGCATCAACCCTCTTTTAAGAGGATCCCTGACTCCTCTCCCTGAAGTCTCTGCCCTCTTCAGATCTTCTGGAGTCATCTGTGTGTGCCTCTCCCACTCTCCAGTCTCTACTGCCTTCTCTGATAGTTACGCCATTTCTCACTGATTCCACTGGTCCATAAGCTCCTCGCGGACTGGAGGAACGGCCATCCGAGTTCATGGGCTCAGTTTACTTTGATGCCCTGTTATATGTTTGGAGACACATAACGCACTACACTTCCACATAGGACCTTTTCTTTCATGGTGTCTTCAGGTGTGTAAACTCACAGCACCTAACAGCTCCCAAAAAGCTAGGAAATCATAAACACTATGCTGAAATACTGCTTGTTCAACAAATTTCCCTTCTTTGCCCAGGAGGACACACTGCAGTGGCTGTTACAAGGCACACAACTCGAAGGACAGGTGGTACAGGTGGAATATGTACCTGTCTAGCCCAGCACCTGGAGATGGGAGACAGAGGCTCAGCACAGGTTGCCACACTCATGCCATATAGGGTTTCATACAAGAAGCTGAAGACTCACAAAGTTTAGAGGAACTGTTATTTTTTAATGTAAGTTACTAGTTCAGCTTTTACATTTTGTGTAGGTTGTCAAGTCTTTCAGCTTCTGAGAACTTTTTGCCTCCTATGACTTGACTGGTAGGAGCGAATGCTCCTGGTACATTTCTAGATTTTATTCCCTCCCAACTGTAAAATTTTTCTGGACTTGAATGAGATTGCTACTTACAAACTGGGGCAACATATTTAGCAACACAACATCCAAATAAAACCACAATTTGGGTTTTCCTGCCTAGTCAGTGGACATGAGTGTGTGTGCTATATTTTCATTCTAGCTAGCCCAAGAAAAACAGTCCCTTTCCCCAAGTACCTGTAGTAGCTGGAGACAGAGAAGGAACAGGGTCCCATGCCTGGTATAAATGATGGGTAGCAATGTTCTCTCTCTTGGAAACCATTGCTTGAATCTCTTGCTCTACAATCCCTCTGATAATGCTCAACTTCCTCCCAAACCTAAAATTCAGAACACAGGTAAAGAATATTTTGCTTCCTTCAAATTTACAAGTGAAAAACACCAGGATTTCCCTTCCACTTTGTCTGAAGGAGCCCTGTACATTATCCAATGAAACTTCTTCTGGAAGTTAATTCCTGCCGTGAACCTCATGCAGATGTTCTATTAGCTTGTTCATTCCTGCTCTGCTACAGTTTGCCCCTAAACACTCAGTGATCCTCCCCCACTCCCAATTTCACATTGTATTTTCAACTTCTCATTGGCCAGAATATCATTTTCGAATCTGCATCTTTTTTTTTGGAGAGGTTTTCGCTATAGGGCACGTGCGCTCGCCAGACAGACAGAGAGAGACAGAGAGACAGAAAGCGAGAAATCACCCCCCAGGGGGATGGTCACGCCGCAATCCCTTCTCCTCCATTCTCCTCTCGGGATCTTGGGCACGCACGCACATGCGCCCGGCGTGAATTTTAAGCCACCGGGTCCGGGACGTGAACCGCGGTCGACTATGTGGGAGTCCAGCGACATAGCCATTACGCTAACGGCTGGTTCCCTCGAATCTGCATCTTTCACAGCAAGGCCACATGTACCACCTTGTTTTTCTAATTCTGGCAACAGGAGAAAGGGCCCAAGTGGATGTGCTGGTCAGTTGGGTAGAGTTAAGAGACACCTCATTGACCCCAGCACCAGCAGAGCCCTGGAGATACATGAGAACTCAGGCAAACCTGGTATCAAGAGCTTTCAGGGGCTTGTTCCGGGGTTGCTGCTCCAAGCAGCTCACAGCTGGGTTGCCAGCCACAGGTACAGTCATCGCACTGAGCACCAGGGAGGTGATAGCCTGCACAGCCAGGACGTTGATCTGTGTCCTCTCTGTGTCTTCCTGGAAGAAGCCCCCACATATTCACAACATGAGCAATGAGATACAAATAGCAAACCTGCCTCCATCTGCAAGCAGAGCCTGAAGGGACGCACATTCTCATGGGGAAAGAGAGGAGTGCTGAGTGCCATGGAGAGACGTGGCTTCCCTCAGCCAGCCTCTGAACATCTGTGCCTTAAAATGAATCTGATGGGCAAATGACTACTCTTCAAAGCCAAGTCTGGTATGGCCACAAACTCCAGATATGACTTGCATTTTAAGAACCTGCCTTTAAATATTCTCCCAACTTTTAATGGCACTGCCTGCTGGTTTCTATAGATGAATTTATTTATTTTAAACATTTTTAATATGTGGTAATTTAGATGGGGTGCTGTTGTATAGTAATCCTCCTGCCTCAGCCTCCTAAGTATTGAGTCGTCAGAAAAGTCATGATGTATTTTTCTATGCAAAAATGAGTCACGACTTCTTCAACAACCTAACAGCTGGGACCACCGGTGTGCACTGCTCTGCTCAGCCTTTTAGGGAGGTCCAAGAATCAAATCTGGGCCTCCCGGGGGCTATGGCCTGCTGAGCAGCAGTATCTAGCACATGCTACTGAGCTGGCCATACAGATGAATTTAAAGACAACCTTGATCATTTAACTCACGCCTCCCCTTTCAACTGTAATTTCTGGAAGTTCATACTACACCTTCTTTTAGAACCAAGGGCTTATATACCATGCCTCTTTCTTTATTTTTTAAGAGAATGTTTTTGTTATAGGGCACATATGCTCGCCCAAGAGACAGAGAGACAAAAAAGGAAAAATCACCCCCCAGGGGGCATGGCCATGTCACAATTCCTTCTCTTTCATTCTCTCAGGATCTTGGGCATGCACACACATGCACACAGTGTGAGTTTTAAGGCGGATCCAGGACTTGAACCACGGTTGACTACACGAGAGTTCAGTGATGTAAACACTACGCCATGTGCTGGCCCCTATACCATGACTTTTAATACCTTAGGCTTTGCTTTACAAGAACATGTTTGTTATAAATATCACATTAATGAAGTATACATTACCAGTTCAAGAAGTCTGATAAAATCTATGCAAAGCAATCAAAAAAATGAAACCAGCCAGTCATGGTGGTGCAATGGTGATACAATGCTCTCCAATGCTGAAGCCACATGGGAAAATTAGAGGTTCGTGTCTCAATGTCTCCCTGTACACTCTGGATATACATGCGTGCCCATGCTCTTGGATGGCTAAGGCTGGGATTGGATCGCACCATGAGGTCCATCCCCCCTACTGGGGGAATAACTAACTAACTTTCTCTCTCATGGAATGAATGAATGAAAGAAAGAATGAATAAATAAATAAAATGAAACCAGGTATAGATACATACCTTTATAAAGAGCCTTTTTTTCTTTTTTTAAATTAAGTTATTGCATTTTATTTATTATTAGTAGTAGTGTTATTCAATTTGAGTAGAGAGAGACAGAGTCAGAGAGAGGGGGAGAATGAGAAAGTAACCCACCAGGCCCAGGACCTGAACCATGGTCAGCCATGTGGGAGTCCAGCGCCCTAACCACCATGCCATCTGCCAGCCCCAAGAGGCTTTTCATTTTTAATTCAACCCATACTCTCTGAATATAGACAAATAAACAGACCTTAACTTAAAAACACTTTTGGGCTGACTCCATAGCCTAGTGATTAAGGGAGCCAGATCCCATATGGTCGATCAGCCCCAGCAGCCTAAAAAACATGCTGGGCATGTGTGTGTGCCCCAAATACCAACAGAATGAAGAAATGGAGAGGGGACTGTGGTATGATAACACCTTACTGGGTAGTGCTATGCCCTCTGGCAATAAAAAAAATTTGTTTTCAAAAAAGGGCACAATCTTACTGATTCTTAGTATGGAATGTACCATAGTAAATGCACTCTAACCACTTGCAACCTCAGATTCCAAAACCTTGAGGAGATTTGTCCCAGCTCTGAAATACTAGTCCAGATACAACCCTACTACTCTTTTCAGGCAGAAACACATTAGCCTACTGCCTTCCTCCTGCTCAGCCACCAACAAAGATTTACAAACTGCTATAACTGCCCATGTGCCAGGCAGCAAAGTCAGGATCAGTATAGCCTTACTTCTGGCGGACTCTCCTCCTGCTCCATCACAAGGGGTTGGGTCACCAGAACACCGAGGAGCGTGGCCCATGTTTCTTCAAACTGGGTGCGACTGGTCCACCCTAGGAATGTAAACGTTATGTGAGATAGAGTTTGAATCCTTTTGAGCTTTACTGACATAATGCTGATGTCTATGCCCATGCAGCACTGACCCTGAAACTGGTATTAATCCAAGGACCCACATACAGTCCTTTATTCCTCATGACAAGTCTGTGACAAAGGGAACACTGTTCTCTCCATTTTATCAAAGAGGAAACTGAAGCACCCAGAAGTCGGCTATGTTGTCCAAGGCCATGTGACAGGTGGCAGAGACTGAGAAAAGCCAAGGTAGCCTGCTAGGTAGACACAATGACAGAAAGGAGATGTCCAAGCAGGCTCTACTTGAACAAGGTTGGAACCACCAGGTAACTTAAAGCCTTTCATGAAGTCAAACCTCGAGACTGAACTAAGGGCTAACAGCTCTGTGAGCTAAACTAAAGATCACTGAACTGCACACTGCGAGTGGATAAACTGTTTAGTATATGAATTCTGTCTCTAAAGCTGTTAAAAATGAAAAAGGTAAAGCAATGGTTTCTCAGATCCCATCTAAAATAATAGGTTAAAAAATGTAATCTAGATAGGAAGAGTCCAATATTCAGAGAAAGCACATCTGACAGGCCAGGCCCAAGTACCATCATCAATGAGCTACATTCAGAGTGGTATTCGGTGAACAGTTGTTTCCGAGGGCTGTGCTTAATGTACTCATCCTGACCCATGTGGTGGAGCCTAGGCCTCTTGCATTAAGGCCACAAGTGACAGGACTGGGGAGGAGGGCTACTGAGGACAGGAAAACTAAAGCATCAAGTGTCAGGATCTCTTGGTAAACTGGATACAGGGAAAAAAAGAGAAAGAGAGAGACTGATTTAAAGCTATGTGTGTATATATATATACATATATATATATATATGTATATATATATAGACAGTGTGTGTGTGTGTGTGTGTGTATATACACATACATATATATATATATATATATATATATATATATATATATATAGAGAGAGAGAGAGAGAGAGAGAGAGAGAGACATACATGATAATTTATGTAAGGAAAAAAAGGTACAAAGATATGGCAGGGGCAAAGGCAAATATCAGGAAAAGATTGTAGAACCATCTAGGACCATGCAAATCTGACTGACAATTTAGGAACAAGGACATCTTAAGTAAGTAAAAAAGCTAGAATATTTAAAGAGAAAAAAGAAGAAAAAAAGCTAGTATTTGGCAAGGAGAAACAGACCAGGAGGCTACCTGATATCAATCTTTAGGAGAGCTCAGAAGGAAAGCTCCTTAAAGTAGCTGGCTTTAGATCCTGCTCAGATTCAAATGAACTGTCTAGATGACTAAAGAAGAAAGTACAAGCAATAAGGTAGCTGATGCTAGAAGCTTCAGGATTCAAAATAAGCACAAAATCTGCAGAAGACCAAGGAACTAAGTTATGAAACCAACAGTGGAGTCAGAGTACCCCTGCAGAACTTTCCAGGAAATGCCACAGCAGAATACAGCTACTTAGGATGTACTGATTACAGCCTCACCCTTAGATCATACCTCCAGCCATAAAATGGAGGACAAAAAGAAGCAACTTTGTTCTTCAGAAAGCAGAGAAGAATTCTGATAGGAAAGCTGCTAATGCTCCCATTTGTTGGGATATTATGTTAGTTGCTAGATGTGCTAAATCTTTTCAGTTTCCAAATCTGCATCAATTCTATGAAATAAGCACGATCCCCAGTTTACAGATGACAAAACTAAGGATATTAAGGATTAAATAACCTCCCCTGTACTGCACAGCTAAGGGGGTAAGTAGCAGAGACCAGGGCTATCTGACTCCCAAGTCTACTTTCTTTCCATTCTTTCCCCAGGCTCCCCGGGTAGGTTAGTATCAAGAAACTTAACATACCATTTTCCCCAGCCTGCTGATTCCACGTATGAGAAAATGACATCAGTGTGAACACAACAGGATCAGAATGGTCAACACAAGAAAACATTCTGAGATAATCACTACCATTATTAGCTTGAAAGAGTGGTAGTGAAAGATTTAGTTCATTTGATTATGAACAGGAATCTAAAGTCAGTGTCTCAAGGAGCTTAAATAATATATAGAATTTTACTTCATGTTATCAATTATACCTGTACTTCTCCTGAATTCAAAAAAGTCTGGTATATAAAAACCTGAGATTAAACACATTCTCTCTCACATAGACACTCACACTTGAATCTAATTTCTCACCACAACAAGGAGTTGTGTATATACCGCAAAATGCATCACATAGGCTTATGTTATTATTGTGTCCTAAATCATTTCTGGAGTCAAATGAGCAGCCCCCAGTGCTGCAGTTTTGGGTTTCCCCACAGCAGCAATTTGATGGTGTCTGATGATCCTTAAGGAGAGACCGCAAGAGTACCTAGTGTGTTGATGCGGTAGATGAACTCCTTAAAGACTTCTTTTTCCTGGAGGAACTCCACAGGGATCTCGGGGAATGCTGTGCCAAAATCCCCTCCAGGTTTGGGTGACCATCCTAATTTCCACACCTGAGAAGATGAAAGAGAAATAAGATTACAACCACAATATGAGGAAACCAAGAAAAATCACTTCTCTCTGCTCAGCCTCTCCTCTGGGCCAACTGCCTCTTCACTGCTCCCACAGACTTTCCAACAGCAGTGATCACCTTCCCCAGAGGATGGTTCTAACTCCTTCCATGAGAACCTCCTTCCCCATCGAGTGTACCGCCCATGTCTGCTCTGTCCGCTCACCCCTGCCACTGCCAGCATAGCCCACTCAGCTGGTTTGTAACAGGTTGTTTGTAGATGCTGGTAGAGATAGGCAGCAGTTACAGATAGTACCCCTCACCCACAAGTAAAAGATGATGTGTTAGAAAAAGGCAAGTTTCAAGTAAAGTTGAGTCTCATATATAAAGGTTAATGGGCAAGCAGGCACCAAAAAAAAGCCATACTGTCCATTTCTGTAAACTCCATGAAATCCAGTTCTGTGTCCATGACGTACTCAGATAAGCACTATGCACAGAAGGATCCCCTCAGGCAGACCTGGTGCTGCACCAGTAGCAGGACCATCTGATCATCTGGCTAGCTCTGCTGACATCTTGTCAGTGAAGTAACAGAGGACCCAACAGAGCACAGGCTGAGAGCCCCACTCTGGATTCCTGTGGCCCAAACGTGCAAGAGTAGAGGGGCTATTGTGATAACAGCAAGAAAAGCTCTCACTTCACCATTCTCTACATCTCTTAGCTTTTTACAAAACCCTCTGGTACATACCCAGAGGGAGGCTGAGGCACTTCTCACTGTTGCCTCCCTGGTCAGGGCACTTGAGCATGCTGCCTAGCATGGACTGGCAGCCCTTACTGGAGGAGTTTTATTTACAACAAACAGCCTGAGCTGGTGTATCACTGAGTGCAAGCTGGACAGCATGATCTCTAGACCAACCCTTCCTGCATCGCCTCCCTGCACCCCTCCAAAAACACAGCTCTGTCTTAGAACTACATGCTAGCAAAGCCACAGCAGTTTCTCCTGCGTGGAGAATGGGCTGAGACACCCTGCACAGCGATGTCAACAGTGCCCTCGTCCTCCAGGGCTCTTCCTGGTATCTGCCTAAAATGCCTACAGCTCCCTGACTGGCAACTGCTTCCAGTATCAGCAGGCCACTGGGATTTTCCTTTAGAATAAATCTGCCATCTGAAATTCCTTCATCCTCCACAGCTAAATCCCCCTATTACCTCGGGACTGAGCAAATATTACCTCCTTGATGCAAACTCCCTCAGAATCACACATGCAGGCAAACACACACCTATGTGCCCGTGTACACACCCATGTATGCCCCAGTGGCAGGTTGTACCCTTTTGAGACAGAAACAAACACCTGCCCTTGAGAGCTGGCTAACCTGTTCTGGCTAACCTCTGCCCAGCTCTGCATGAATCAGCCTTTCTTTCCTGCTTGAGGACTTTGTTGTCACTCATTAATACATTCCATCATACAATTTCTGCAGGCTGTAGGAAAAATTATATGATTTCATTGGGCTGAGAGGTCAGTCAGCTTCCAAAATCCCTTTCCTTCCTCAAGCTAATCTCTTTGTGCTATCTGAAATAAACAGTCCTGGTCAATAATATTTTAAACTAATTCTGAAAACAGTTCCCAAGAGAGGAATCACAAAAGTGTTTATGCAGGCATGCATGAATATTCTCCAAAGGTGACTACTTTTAAAGGAAAATAGTTACTTAAAGAGGTATAATTTCTGGTCTACTATTAAGCCACTCTAATTACTTTAGAATCATGTCTAATATTAATCTATCAATGGCAAATAAAACTTACTTAGCAATGTGATGTCTCACTTCACTTGAGAAAAGCTGCTATTTCTATAAACTACCCTATGCATTATGCTGGAAGAAACCAGACAGGTGTCACAGCCATAGATTCTGGCCACAGCAAATGTCTGAGCAGCTGAGATTCTGTTTTATCCCTTGGAACACGCCCAGCCCATAGGCTTGCCTATATGCTTGACTTTCTTTGGTCTTTTGTAAAGAACGGCCAGACTCACCAGGGGAGGCACACGAGTGTAGCTGTTGACAAGAGGCAGGCGTGCCAGGCTGATGACAATGTTCCTGAGCACCGACGTGAGAAATGCTGGCATGCTGCTATTCCTGCTGTGACCCAAGGCCAGCACTGACTGTAGAGACTCAACCATTTCTGCCACCATCTCACAGGCCATTGTAACACACTTCGGATCTAAACAAGCAACTGTGGTTAAGAAAGGACTTCTTGTCAAAAAATATTCCAAACCTGCCACCCCTCCACCACATGCATAGTGTATTAGACTCAAGCCTAAAAACACCTGCCCAAATGAGAAACATGGAGTCCATCTAGACTTCAAGTTGATGACTAAAGGCCTACAGATTTTACCTCCTCCTTATCTGTTTAAACTATACCATTTTCTCCATTTCTGCCAGGACTGTTGCAATGGTCTTGAACCTGAGCTCTTGTCTCTGGTCCCCATCCCTCTTGCCCTTCCTCCACCATGCAAATAGCAGCAATCCTGCAGCTCCTCAGCTTCCGGCCTCCTAAAGGTTGCCTCTATGCCCTTGTGCTATTTCTAGGCTAGCATACAAAGAGCCATGCTAACATCCTCAGTTCACTGTGTCTCCTAGATTAGAGGTTCTCAATGAACTGGAATGGGGTTTGGATGGGAAGTCCTGAGGCAGAATGTGGAAGAAAATTCCATACCTTTAGGTAAGAACTACCAACTGTCAGTGTCTTGAGGGTGGAAATTACTTCTTAATCACTTTGAGTTGGGCATAGTATGTATTGAGCGTTATTTGTTGAGTTAGTAAATGTTTAGCAGATGAATATTATCAGTGATCCATGAGATACAACACATTAAGCAACTTCTAAGTTTAAAGGAAGAATTTGAGAAAGCATCCAGGTACCGCCACCTCTGCCTCTGCCGGGCCTCTGAGTTCAGCTCCATGGCTGTGAAGCATCCCCCCGCCCCCGCCCACCAGGGACCAATGCTAGTCAGGTATGCAAGTGTCTCTCTCTTGTTCTTCTCTATCCCTTATAACTTTTTTTTCTCTTAAAAAAAAAAAAATAGTTTTCTGCCCTGTTTGTGCCTTTCTCTTGTTAATTTGTCTCTTCCCTACCTAGGACAGAAAGCATCCAGGTACCTCCACCTCTGTCTGTGTTGGCCTGTGTACCATGTGGTTACCCATATTTTACCCAATTTAATTTTCTGTGATGTGATTTTTAATTTTTTCCTTTTTCTTATAGTACTTTCCTTCTTTTTTCTCTGCTTTTTCTTCCTATTTCTATTTCCTACTTTCTTTTTCTCTTATCTTACTCTCCTGCTTTATTGCTCAGCCCTTACCCACTACTTGGAGATGACTAGGTGCATAGTAGCTAAACACCTGAACATTGTGAATTTTAGAGAATTCTCTGCACCTCACTGTAGTGGTCACAAAAATAGTGAAATTCCCCTTTGTAAATCCGATTGCAAAACTCCTCTTGTTGTTCCCACATTAGAGGACACAGCTGAAGGGAGAAAATAGCACCAAATTATTTTACTGTAAGGGAAACACGTGAGCTCACAGTCACAGAATCCTTCTCCAACAAGTTAGCAGAAGTCAATATATTACCAAATGACTAAAACTCAGATAAGAGCCTCAACGATGAGAGAATCAAGTAATACATCTCTAGCAAGGGAACACTGTAACCTGTCTCCAAGTAGGGAAATATTAAAGGATATTACCAAAATGTCAGAAAAAAAATTTAGAATATTTATGGTAACAAAACTCTATGAGATACAAGGGAAAAGAGACGTTGAGCTCCAAGAGATAAGGAGGTCCTTCCACAATATGAAAGAAGAATTGGACATCATAAAAAAGAATAAAACGGAACTGTTAGATATAAAGGCTATAATACAGGAAATTATAAGCTCCCTCAAAAGTACTAAAAGCAGGTTAGGCCATGCAGAAGATCAAATTTCGGAAGTAGAAGACAAAACCTCAGTTCTAGAAAAAAGTATCAAAAATTCTGAGAAAACAGCCAAGAAAACTGAGGTTAATATATGAGAAATACTAGATACCGTGAAAGGCCCCAATATCCGAATAACTGGTATCCCAGAAAGTGAAGAAACTAACAAAGGCATCTATTCCACGAAATCCTGGAAGAACACTTTCCAAGTCTAGAGAGGCACTTAAACATCCAGACTCAAGAAATACAAAGAACCCCAAGCAGAATCAATCCGAGAAGATCCTCTCCACAGTATATCATAGCTAGATTGACCAAAACAACAGACAAAGATAAGATACTAAGATTAGCAAAAAAGAAATGTCAAATCACTTACAAAGGTTACCCCATCAGGCTAACACCAGACCTCTTAATGGATACAATACAAGCAAGGAAAGATTGGGGAAATATATTCAAAGTGTTAAATGAAAAACAATTTCAACCAAGAATACTATACTCAGCAAGATTATCCTTCATATGGGAAAAGAAAATAAAAATGTTTTTGGATGAACAAAACATGACAGAATTTATCAACTCCAGACCAGTGCTTCAAGAAATTCTGAAAGAAGTACCATACCAAGAAAACTGAAGACAGACAGACAACAATAAGAGAACAAAAAACAACCAAGAATATGGCCAACTTAATGTTAGGGACAAGTCTGGAAATATCAATAATAACACTAAATGTTAATAGATTAAATTCTCCAATCAAGAGACACAGACTGGCTGACTGGATTAAAAATCAGAAACCCTCCATCTGCTGCCTACAAGAAACCCATCATGGATAAAGACATACATAGACTAAAAGTGAAGGGCTGGAATTTGGCATCCCATGCAAATAGAAACCAGAAAAGAGCAGAAGTTACTATACTGATTTCGGACAAAATAGGTTTTAAGACAAAAACTTTAAAAAGAGACAAAGAATGGCATTATATAGTAGTAAGAGGGCTAATTCACCAAGAAGATATAACACTTATAAATATCTACACACCAAACTTAGGAGCACCCCCAAATATGTAAAGGAAAGACTGTGAGGTCTAAGTGGAAAGATAGACTGTAACATAATAATTGTTGGAGATCTCAACACCCCATCATTTCCTTTAGAGAAGTCAACGAGACAAAAAATAGCAGAGATTCAGGACCTAAATGATATCATAAATCAGATGGACTTGATAGACATTTGTAGAACTTTCCACTCAAAAACAGAAAATAAACATTTTTCTCAGCCTCACATGGTACTTTCTCAAAGACTGACCACATGATAGGGCACAAGGCCAGCCTTTACAGATTCTAAGACATAGAAACTATATCTAGCATCTTCTCCAACCATGATGGAATTAAACTTGATACTAATCTCAGGAAAAACCCTCAAGAATACAAAATACATGGAAACTAAATAACCTACTTCTGAAAACTTCATGACTACTGAAGAAATTAAGACCGAAATAAAAAGATTCATGGAAACAAATGATAATGAGTACTCAAGTTTCCATAACTTACGAGACACTGCAAAAGCAGTCATAAGAGGGACGTTCATAGAAATTAGTATGCACAAGAAAAAGATGGAAAAGTGGCAAAAGGACAACTTAAAATCATGCCTCAGGGAATTGGAAAAACGACAAAAAAAATCTAAAAAATGCCAGGAAAAAAGAAATAGTAAAGATTCGAGGAGAAATAAATGAAATAGAAAATAAGCAATGCACCATATTAACAGAAAGAAAGATAAAAACCATACGATCATTTCAATCAATGCAGAAAGAGCATTTGACAAAATACAACATCCTTTCATGATTAAGACGCTCAGTAAAATTGGCATAGAAGGATTGTTTTTCCGTATAAGAAAAGACATCTACGAAAAACCTATAGCTAACATTATACTGAATGGGGAAAAGCTAAAAGCTTTTCCACTAAAAACTGGTACAAGACAAGGCTGCCCACTTTCTCTGCTCCTATTCAATGTAGTACTGGAAGTCCTGGCCAATGCGATCAGGCAAGAGAAGGAAATAAAAGGCATTCCAATAGCAAAATTATCTGTTTGCAGATGACATGATTGTATACATAGAAGACTCAATAGTATCCACGAGAAAACTTTTTGAAGTAGTAAATGCATACAGTTCAGTGGCAGGATACAAAATTAACTTACAAAAATCTATAGCATTTCTATATACAAACAACAAGCAGACAGAGACAGAACTGAAGAAAGTAATCCCATTTATCATAGCCACAAGAAGTATAAGATAGTCAGGAATAAAACTAACAAAGGAAGTCAAAGACCTCTATAAGGAAAACAATGAAAACCTTAAAAAGGAAATCAATAAGGACACAAAATAATGAAAGGACATCCCATGTTCCTAGATTGGAAGAATTAATATAATCAAAATGGCAATCCTACTCAAATTAATCTACATATTTAATGCAATCCCTATAAAATTACAAGCTCTAGAAAAGACAATCATAGAATTTGTCTGGAATCATAAAAGACCACATATTCTGTGCAAGAACAGAGGAGCAGGGAGCATCTCACTTCCTGATCCAATATATTACAAAGCTGTGATAATCAAAACAGTATAGTTTTGGCACAAAAACAGACATGAGGACCAACTGGACAGAGTAGAGACCCAGAAATAAACCCCCAAACATACAGCCAACTGATCTTTGACAAAGGGTACCAGTCAATCCAGTGAGAAAAGGGAAACCTCATTAGCAAATGGTGCTGGAAAAACTGGGTATCCTCCTGTAGAAAGATGAATCTGAACCCCTATCAGTCACCATTAATAAAAATCAACTCAAAGTGGATCAAAGATCTACACCTAAGACCGCAAATAATAAAACTACTGTTGGAAAACACTGGGGAAACTCTGGGACAAAATGGGGTAGGAAAAGACTTCTTAAGCAAGACCCCCGAAGCACAAGCAATAATCCCCAAAATAAACAGGTGGGACTGCAGATTGAGAAGTTTCTGCACAGCAAAGGACACAATGTGATCAGACCCTGCTGAGGGTGCCTGCTTTTCTCTCTCGAAAAACAAACAAACAAAGAAAATACATAAAGGGGCATGGTGGTTGAGGCGCTGGATTCTCACATGGCTGACTATGGTTCTAGTCCTAGACCCGGTGGCTTGAAATTCACATCAGGCATGTTTACGTGTGTGCCCAAAATCCCAAGAGGAGAATGGAGAAGGCCCCCTTGCCTGGAGGGTGATTTCTCACTTTCCCTCTTTCTGTCAAGTGCATGTACCTTATGGCAGAATAAATAAATAAATAAACAAATTAAAAAAACAAAAACAAAAAGAGATGGTTGAAATAACACTCAGGTTTACAAGATAATCATGTGGATATTTCTGCTAACTTTAAGTTCCTTAATATTTCTATTCATTCATTCATCACTCAATAAACATGCACTGATGCTTTAAAATAGGCCAACCATTAATTTCTAAAAACAGAAGGAAAACATGTCCCCTGCCTTTAAGGAACTCAGAGTAACTGTCACAGTATGAAAGGGCTGAGATGGAGGCAGGATTTCCCAGAGGGTGCAGAACCCAGACTGGGAAGATGATGTGGATGAAGAAGGGTTGCCTCAAGCTGGATTGTGACAATCTAGCTAGTTCACAGAATCAAAAACAGCCAGGTGACGGGGGGGGGGGGGGGGGGGGGGGGGGGGGGGGGGGGAGGGCTGAGCAGAGAAAAGAGCATGTCCAAAGCAATGGACTAAAATCTCCCTTAAATTTGAAGATAATTAAAATAAGCTTTTAAGAATCTATATTTCTAAAAAAAAAAAAAAAGGAATCTATATTTCTTACAAGTGTCTTGTGAATGAATTTCAAGCTCCCAAAGAAAGACAGGTAAGAACAAAATGGATCATGAGACTCACTGTGTATGTTTGAATCTACTTCATCTTCTCCGACAACCTTTGGAGTACTCATTCTTCTCTCTGGACTGAGAAGTTGGTCTCCAGGCTGCACTGCAACTAAAATTATAGCAGAACAAACAAGAATTTCCAAACTTTTACCATCCCATTTTATTCAAATTTTCATAGCCTAAAAAAATTCTAAGTGATAAACTATGTCAAATGAAGTCTAAATTTCCTAGAACCAATCTTAAATAAATATAATATATTGGATAATATTAGACCCTCTTGTCCCCGCTGGCTGCCCGAGAGTTGACCTCCATCATAACCACACAGTTACTACCCAGACCAGGAAGTTGATGACCAACCAACTACTCCAGTGAAAACAAATGGTCATTGATGTACTTAACTCTGAAAAGGCAACAGTACCTAAGACGAAATCAGGAAAAACTAGTCAAAATGTCATCTTTGTTTCTGGATTCAGAACTAATGCAAAAATAGAATTAAGTCAAAGGGATGCCGAGGCCAATGATGGTGCTGGCATAAAGGGAGCTGGAGATTGGAGAATGGTTGAAGGACTGAAGGTTGTGCAATTACTTTATCTACAATGATTATAGAGATTCCTCATGTGGTTCTAACAAACTGTAAACATGTTAAAAAAAAATAAGGAGGACAATACTATTGAGTGTTGGAAAAGTCATGACATATTTTTTCTGTTTTTCCATGTAAAAATGCTTCATGACTTTTCTGATGACCTAAAAGATAGCAGCAGGTGTATGTAATAATCTCCTGGCTAACTGTAAATATACAAAGATCTGAACATCTACTTTCAGACAAGAAAATAAACAAGGATTTAGACTTTCACTTTCAGATAAGTAAACATATAAAAATTTAGATTTCTACTTTCTAAGTCCTTCTATTGTCTATTGTTTGCCATCACTAAGCCTGAAGGTTTTATCAGACAGTTCATAATTGATTAATGCATCACTGTAACCCTCAAGAAGTCTGGCTTTTAAAAATTAATCCTTGGATCTTCATGTTCAAGTTGACTACAATGCACAGATGAAAACAATTTAAACAATGAAACATCAAACACCACTCTATAATGTTTAATTTAAAAACACAAAACTTCAAAACACCCTCTAACATGTACACTATAATGTCCAATTAAAAAAAATTTTGGCTAATGACCCTCTTTTAGGGACACTGAAGTTCCTTGAAAAGAATAAGACACTTTTATTTTATAATATATTAGTATTACAATGCAGTATAGAAACAAGCATTTTGACTCTAACAGAAAACAAGTAATCTTCAGAATATAATCATAACAATCTCATGATCATTAAGGACTGAAAACATGAAACTGTCAACTAGGACCAAAGATCAAAGAGACATAAAATTTGGAAGTACTTTTTATGAAAGAAGAAACTCCAAATTCTAAACAAAATAACTAGAAAAGCAAATTCAAGTTACATTTTGGTATAGACTCTAAATTACTAAAGATTATGAAATGAGCCCTTCCTTAATTACCTCTGCACCTCCAACCCTTAACTTAGTACCTACCAAAAAGGGGGCCTAAACCTGTTTGTGAACTAGATTTGCTGGTGATTATTAGTTCAACTGACCAAGGATAAGAAACCTACCCATAAACTTGGACTTACTGGCCTCCAGGATGAATCGCACGCAGTGGATGAGGGAGCAGGCCTGAGTCACAAACTCCGTGGAGGAGACCACGCTCCAGAGGCCCGGCAGCTGCAGGGCCAGGCAACAGCAGTCCAGCCCCGCCTGGAGATCCAGACTCAGCGGGATTTGCTGGTGGATCAGATGCCATGACAGGGCCTAAGAGGGAAGTGCTGTGTTAAAGATTCCTACAGTGGGCTTCCTGTCCTGGGGGTCTGCAGGGAGGCAGTGCTGAATTTGAGAGCGTGGGTTCAGATGCTGGATTGGCTACTTCCTAGCTGAGGGAACCTGGGCAAGTCGTTGAACCTCTCTAAGCCTTGCTTTCCTCATCTGTAAAATGGGAACAACAGAGTCCATCTCACAGGGTTGCTGTAAGAACCAAATCCGATGACATATGTAGTGTTTTGTCCTGAGCACAGCAGGCACATGCTACGGCAGGGAGTGATCACCCTGTGCTGCAACCTTATGTTTGCTTTCCAATTGTCCCTACTACTGAAACATACAGGGCAGAGATAACAGACTGACTTAGCCTGGCTCTGAGTAAGTGCTTATTCACAGCTTTGTGAGCCCCTGCATACATGCCCTTTGTGTCCACCCCTTTCTGTGGTGTGAAGTGGCAGGAAGAGCCTGTGTGGGGTCAGCCGTGTCTATCCTTGCTGGTCAGTGAAGTTTCAGTTCCTTAAAGACACTTGCCAGACTGCTTCTGAGAAATCGTATGGAAAGGCGATCCATCCACAGAATGTACCCATTTGGGGGGCTGGTTGTAAGTGCTAACACAAACCAAGTGTTCAATTCATCCATGACTAAAATGTCTAGGTTCACGGCTCAGTTTAAAACGTATTACACTTCATGAATTACTATTCTTTAAGTAGTATAGGGATAAAAAGGCCATTCTGCCAACCTTTACAAGGTTGCTGTGAGGTGACGGATGGACAGGTTGACAAGTACTTATTGTTAGGATGAGGTGAGGGTCAAACAGGTCTGGGCTTTTGGTTTTCAAATAGAACTGCTTTATTTACTCTCTGTAGTGCTAGTCACATGTTACCCAACCTGACAGAAATATCAAGTTCCTAAGCCACACTTACCTCGAGGGTCATCACCACAAATTTCACTGTGTCCCTCTCCTTCTCAGCAGGAAGATGCAAATAGCAGGGCAGTTTGGAGACCACCACCAGATACTGTGCCAGGGCTCTGGCCAAAGTTGTCAGGGACTGATACAATGTGGGATCCCCTGAAACAGAAGACCTTCATGGGTAGGTGTGACTGACCACAGGCCCTCTACCTCTTTGAAAGGCTGTCAAGCAAGTTCATGACATCATTCCTCAGGAGGATGTACATCCACATTTCCCCTGGATTTTATCTAAGCCTCCCTGTAGGGCTTAGAACCCTGACCATATCAGTGAACAGCAAAGTGACAAACACACAAAAAGAAATTCAGAGCCAAGATCCCCAGTGCTGTTTCTCAGTCACCGTTACAATTGTTTTCAATATATGGATCAACAATGTTCATTATATATTTGCTTGGTGCAAAGTACTATACTGGCCCTACTAAGCTTTTTAAAAATACGTATGAAAAAATTTCTTATAATTACCGAACAGATCGTTCAACTTGCTCCAGTAAGCTGTGGATTCCACAGGCAGGAAGGGCTGGAAGACTTGATGGACAGAAGGAAGCTGCTGAACAATGCTGGACACACGGTCGAAAGTCACCCTGCGAGCTGCTTCAAAAAGGGGACTCCTTTGGCCACTAGAAATCTCACTTATGCCTAGGCTTAAGCATGGACCTAATAGGCTTAGGTTGAACTCCTAAAATCAGAACATTACAGGTTAAGTAAAAAATAACAAAAATTCTAAGCTTTCAATCAGGCAAGAAAACACAATGGAAGAAAAGATAATGTAAATGCTTCTAAGATAATACAGACTGATAGACCATAAAAAATATTTTAAAGAATTTAACAGACATAAGAATGTAAAGATCGGGACCAGCAGTTAGCATAATGGCTATGTTGCTGGACTCCCACGTAGTCGACTGTGGTTCGAGTCCTGGACCCAGTGGCTTAAAACTCACGCCGGGCACGTGTGCGTGCGTGCCCAAGATCCCAAGAGGAGAAGGGATTGCGGCGTGGCCATCCCTCCTGGGGGGTGATTTCTCACTTTCTGTCTCTCTGTCTCTCTCTGTCTGGCGAGCGCACGTGCCCTATAGCAAAAACCTCTCAAAAAAGAAAAAAAAAAAAAAAAAGAAGATATACCAACAATGAAATGTAAGAAAGAAATTATAAATAAAGTTGGAGAAAGTAAAAAACATTCTATGTCTGTTACAAATATATGAACAATTCCACTTAACATATACTCAGTAAAAATACATTTCTGGTCTCTTTTGGGTACTTACTTTTTTTTTTTTTTAATTTTTTAAGATTTTCTCCACAGAGAGAGGTAAGTGAAAAATCACCCTCAGGGATGGCCTTGCTGCAATCCCTTCTCCAGGGATTTTGGGCACACATGCACACACACTCAGTGTGATTTTTTTTTTTTCTTTTTTTTTTTTTTGGAGAGGTTTTTGCTATAGGGCGTGTGCGCTCGCCAGACAGACAGAGAGAGACAGAGAGACAGAAAGCAGGAAATCACCCCCCAGGGGGGATGGCCACGCCGCAATCCCTTCTCCTCCATTCTCCTCTCGGGATCTTGGGCACGCACGCACACGCGCCTGGCGTGAGTTTAAGTCGCCGGGTCCGGGACTCGAACCGCGGTCGACTACGTGGGAGTCCAGCGACATAGCCATTACACTAACTGCTGGTCCCAAGTGTGATTTTTTTTTAAGCCACTGGGTCTGGGACTTGAACTGTAGTTAGCTATGTGGTAATCCAGTACCTTAACTACCATGCCACCTACTGGCCCTGGGTAATTTACTCTTTAGTTTTTTAATATTCTTGGATTTGTTCGCAATAAAATTTTTAGTATGACAAAATTTTAATGGCTAAATCAAAGTTAACATGCCACCTGAGAAATCAGTGAAACACCAAACATCCCTAAAGTCTGAAAAAGATGTTCCAAAGCAGCTGTTATAAGGCAAAATAGCTACATAAATACCAACATTTTAGTTGGAAAAATAGCATTTCATATGACAGTTTGTATGCTGTATTTTGCTATCTTTTTCTTTAAGTCATTTAAGGATTTTTTTCTCTCTCTTTTTTTTTTTGGAGAGGTTTTTCGCTATAGGGCGCGTGCGCTCGCCAGACAGACAGAGACATAGAGACAGAAAGCGAGAAATCACCCCCCAGAGGGGATGGTCACGCTGCAATCCCTTCTCCTCCATTCTCCTCTTGGGATCTTGGGCACGCACGCACACGCGCCCGGCGTGAGTTTTAAGCCACCAGGTCCGGGACGTGAACCACGGTCAACTACGTGGGAGTCCAGTGACATAGCCATTGCGCTAACTGCTGATTCCTAAGTCATTTAAGGATTTTGAGGGCCAATTCTTTACGTAGAATATCAATCTTAGTTTAAGGCTCAGAAAAGTATACTTCATCATCTGTGCCCAAAACTGAACCTACTGAACCTTTAGAGCTGTTAAAAGTCCAATTTGCAGGGGCCAGCAGATAGTTATGGTGGTTAAGGTGCTGGACTCCCACATGGTCAACTGTGGCTCAAGTCCCAGAATCACGCTGGATGCGTGTGTATGCATGCTCAAAATCCCGAGAAGATAATGGAGGACAAGGGATTGTGTGTGGCCATTCCCTCTGGGGTGGATGATTTTTCACTTTCTCTCTCTCTGGCAAGCACGCATGCCTTATGGCAAACAAACAAACAAACAAACCAACAAACAAACAAAAAAACCCTTAAAAAAAAAGAAGAAAAGCCCAATTAGCAGACCTGGAAAAATACAATAAATTGGCCACTAAGCAAATTTATCATTCAGCAAGACAGCTTTCATTACATTTTCATTATATGGGTCTTAAGGGGCCAGCAGGTGGCATGGTGATTAAGGCGTTAGACTCCCATATGGCTAAACATGGTTCAAGTTCTGAATGTGGTGTTTCTCACTTTTGCTCTGTCTCTTCTCTCTCTCTGGTGAATACATGTACTCTATAGCAAACTTTAAAAAATAATAATACATGAAATAAGTAATTAATTAAAAAGTGATAAACTGAATTCTAACAACTGATTTTGAGCCAATTCTTTTCTTTTTCCAGTGTAGCTCTTATTTTCAAATTACATAACCAACAATCAGTACTTCAGCGCATACTGTTGTATGGTCTTGACCTTCGCACCTGTCTTCAGGAACACCTGCCTCCTTCTGTGAACCACTTGCTTAGCTGCCTTCCACATCCCATGAATTCACCTTTCTAGGTCCCTGCTTCTTCATTCCCATGTGATATACATCAAGGCCGGGCAATATGTAACACCAAAGGGTCTCTCAGCTTCCTGACCAAGCAGGTCTGAGAAGGAACCGTGTTGAGGCTGTGGCTGAATGATACCTAAGAGAGGCCTATCTCACAGGACCTGCCTAAAGAATGGAGAACAGGGACACCAACATTTTGCAAGGCTTCCTGGGCCAACTCTGCAGAGTATGCCCTCTAGAATCTGGGGAAGAATAGGAGATAAACCTCGCTACATTGAGCAGCCTACTTTACCATGCAAGATCAATTTCTGGAACACCATGAACAAGTTTTTCAAATCACGTATTATGATACCAATCCAATACCTTTCTCTAATTACTATGAGAACAAACAATTAAGAGCTGAATGTAATCGGGATCAGCAGTTAGCGTAATAGCTATGTCATTGGACTCCCATGTAGTCGACCGTGGTTCAAGTCCCGGACCCAATGGCTTAAACTCACGCCGGGTGCATTTGGGTGTGAGCCCAAGATCCCGAGAAGAGAATGGAGGAGAAGAGATTGTGGCATGGCCATCCCTCCTGAGAGTGATTTCTTGCTTCCTGTCTCTCTATCTCTGTCTTTCTGGTAAGTGCATACGCCCTATAGCAAAATAAAAAACAAAACAAAACTCTCAAAAAAAAAAAAAAAAAAAAACTGACTGTAATCTAAGACCACCCACGTAAATGCATAAAAGGTCAAATCAAAAAGAATTGCCTCTTTTTTGGGTTGTAATGTGGTTGATATAATGCGCTTTCTTCTGAATTACAGTCCCATTCCCTGCCTAGATTAGAGTTGATCCTAGATCCCACTGCTAACTGGATTAGAGTCCTCCCTATACCCCATCCCCATCTGGATCAGGGTCCTCCTACCTTGTGTTGTCACACTGTCAATAGTGGACTACATGATGACAGAACAAATCCCACTTGGAAGAGACAAGTGAGAGCTAGGGATTCCCTCGCTGCCCACCTCCCCTTACCGAGTTCATCATGAAGGCACTCATATCTTCCGCAGGGATCCGATTCACTAGCTCTGCACCTTCCAGCAGTGCAGAATCTGACCTGGTCCAACACTGGGATTTGACAAGACAGATATACCAGTCCTAGGAAGAAGAAGGAGGAGGATAAGGGAGACGAGATTGGGCAGGCATTCCAGGGGCTGCACCTGCCCTAGACTCTGCAGATGTCTGGTTAACACTGGACCTCAGGCTGGCTGTGTGGGACACTCTGGACCTACAGTTCACCAAAACAAAGTACTTTTCCTTTGGACTTCCTGGACCTGCATGGATGCCTTTTTCTTCTCCGCCTTCACTTGGTGAACTGCCACGTTAGTTCAAGTGCTGTGGGCTGGCAGATCCTCCTCGTTGTCCCCTCAGCCCTCTGCCCTTCCCTCTTTTAATACTGCACCTACAATGCCTACTGGTGTGTCTGAGGGTAACGACCACACACCAGGGGTGTTGGCAGTGAGAGTGCCTACTCAAAGGGGGTCAGATGTTAAGAGAGGGAAGCAGGGCAACTGTATTGACACATGCTTGAAAGCCTATGCAGTCATGATCTTGCAGGCCATAGCTGACCTGTTCCTGATTCACTCATTACTTATGAGTCCCCACACTTCACCTTGAGTCCTAAGCTAGTATTGCCACTCTCACTAGGACCTTTCCCACCTTCCCTTCCCCCTGTGCTCTACCCTGTGCTCCACCTGGAATAGCTAACAACCTGGGTTGAGCGCCAGGACATCCTGTGTCCAGAGACGCCCCTGCAGCAGATACTTTGGGCTGCCACAGATGAACAGAGCCACTGTGGGCATCCTGTCTCTCTCTCTCTGTGTTTCTCTCTGTCTCTCTCTTTCACACACACACACACACACACACACACACACAGAGGAAACTTACTCTGTCTGGACTCACTGTTTCCAGTGACATGTGCCCATCCCCGTCCAGCGGGTGGGAAGTGATTGGAGGAGAGGGGCTAGCTGAGTCTTGTACAAGAGACAGACGAAACCTGTCCAGCAAGGAATAGAGCCTTTGGTGTCTGAAATACAAACACAAATGAAATTATAGTATAATTTATTCTCAACTTTGCAAACCAGAGTTATAAGAAATATACAGTATAAGGCAGGACTATTAGTGGCCCCTTAAAGCAAGATGCAGCTTGTTTAAAATTTTCTCTTCTGGCACCAGCAGATGGCATAATGGTTACATTGCTGGACTCCCACATGGTCAACTGTGGCTTGAGTCTCAGACCTGGAGGCTTGAGACTCCAGGTGTGTGTACGTGCATGTTCAAAATCCTGAGAGGAGAATGAAGAAGAAGGGCTTGCAGTGTGGCCATCTTCCCTAGGGAGTGATTTCTCACTTTCTGTCTCTCTGTCTCTCTCTGCCCCTCTGGTAAGTGAACACGCCCTATAGGAAAAATCTCAAAAACAAACAAAAAACAAAACAAAACTTTTCTCTTCAATATTCAAACAGGTCATGATGCAAATTCAGGCCCAAGGTTACTATTATCTACCACAGTTTACACTCTAATAATATTTTTCAGAAATTTCATTTATATTCAAACACTGCAACAGGCAACACAGTACAATAGTTAATAGCATGCTTAATAAATGTAGAATAGATCATTTATTCTAAGGTCCAAGTGAATGAACTCTAATCTTCTAGTAAGATATAATTTACATCAATTTATGAACATTTCATAAAAGCACCTCATTTGGCACAAGATATTTGTAACCTTCCTCATCTGGACTGAAGACTAAGTCTAGGGTCAAAAAAGAAAAAAAAGTCTGATCTTCCACCATTTGCTATGAGAATGACAGCTTCATAATGCACGTTGGTCCCACAAACTGAAAAATTGTTCCGAACCGTGGACTGCCCACCACATTGTGTCCCATCCCATCTAAAGACACCATCAACGGATACTCTGAAATCACAGCATAAGAATTATATTCTCTCTCTCTCACACTCACTCACACACACACACACACACACACACACACACACACAGATAAGCACACATACATTTTTGCCCCATAGAGGATAAGAGGTAAAAGCTTCTCTTTATTTTGTACTTTTTATTTATTTTTATTCATTTCATAAATATACTCACATAATAGATGTAAGGATTTCTGATCAAGACTTACAGAAGACAATAAACAAAATTAGGTAATGAAATAGCTATGAAGAAAAAAAATTTAACAAGATGCAGATATAATTCTTATATGTCAAGAATTAAATAATCTCTTTCAGACTAGCCAACTCTTATTTAGCAATTATTATATGGTTTGTTCTTGTTAAGATAAAGCTGAAAATACATATTCCCATTCATCACAAGACAATGAGGAGAGGCACTATAAATACATTCTACCTCTCAAATATCCAACAGGAGTGTAAGCATACCTAGATGTAATACTGTCACTGATGTGATACTTCACTGATGTGATACTGTCACTGTTCTTTTCTTTTTATAAAGTGAGACCCAATTGTTTTAAACTCAGGAAGGTATTCTTACATCACTTCTGCAATAAACTCAACTCTAAAACACAGCAATTTCTCATCCGGTAAATGTATTCTTTACAAATCTCAGTCTTTGGATGCAGGGCTACCCAAATGCAAGGACTGTCTGTGTGTCCAGCCTTACCTCTGAGCAAGCCCGCTGCTCTGCAGGTACTCCTGGATTCTGTTTAGTTCTTCCACTGGCAACTGGGCCAAGCTGCTCTAAAGTAGACAAGAACACGTTAGTGGGTTTGTAATACATGATGAATCAAAATAACTGTACAATCATTTGAAAAGCATAAACTGAGGGGCCAGCAGGTGGCATGAAGGTTAAAGTATTGGATCTCACATGATCAGCTGCAAAGTTTGAGTCTCAGACCCGATATGTCTCAGACCCAGTGACTTGAGAATCACTCCCGGAGTGTGAGCATGCATGCCCAAAATCCCAAGAGCAGACTGTAGGAGAAGGGACTGTGGTGTGGCTAATTCTCCCCTGGGGGGTGATTTCTCTCTCTTTAGCACCCCCCTATGGTGAGTACATGTGCCATATAGCAAAAACTTTTAAAAAGAGAAAAAAAGAAAAGGATAAACTGACATCTATAGCTTTATGGTAACAAAGACAAACAAGAAAAATGACAAGAAACGACTGAATTAGATGTAAAAGGAATGACAAGTTTGTACATATTACACATATTTCTATATTATGTACGCATCTATCAGTGGCCATATGAAAACCATGCCTGTGGAGAAAAAACATGGCCAATTGTTTTGTTTGCCTTGCTAAGTTTTTAATAAAAATCATTATGAAACTGTTTCACTGCTTTTTGTTGTTGTTGTTTTAAGTACCTGTAAATTTGCAGCCAAAAGCATTTCTACTCGGCGACAGGCGAGGGTATCAACCATGCGAGCCAGCACACGGAAAGGGGTGCACAAAAGCCTGTCCACATATAGGGTGAGCACAGCACCTGACTGGCTGAGATGGATCCCTTCCAGGCACTGGAGTGTCTTCTTCAGAGTGGTGGGCTGATGTTTGAGAAAACAAAGGGAGCAGACTGATGACTCTGTTAACTAGAAATCATCAGTTAAAATATTCCAATATCCCATTTTTAAGGCAAAGAAAACTGAAGATGTCAATGTTGGCAGTATGAAGACTTACGGTTGAAAGATTTTCACAACGAGACTGAATTGCCTGGATGAAAAGGCCACTAGCAGCGGAATTTCGGTGGACAGCACTAATGAAGTCCTGCACTGGAGGCTCATGGGACAGACTGATCAGATCCTGAACATGATTCACAATGAGCCACGTCAAATGCTCAGAGTCATGGAGGTTCTGACACTGGGAAAAATATAACAGAAGACTCATTTTCAAGTAGCCAAGAAGAGAATAGCTGTTAATGTCAGCGGAAAGGCCAGAAGGGGGAGGAAAGGAAAAACCAATTTCAAACATAAGCCTTACTGAAAATACATAGTGCTTGAACACCAATAACTAAGGAGGCAGGATCATCAATTCCCAGAACCCGTCACCTTGGACCATGCATAAATGGAGACCTGTGAAATCAGGCCTCAATGGGAAGGTAGAGTACAGCAGCTAACTTTCTAGAGGTACCAGCGAATGGCCAAAGGTCCAAAGATGAAAGGATCCTATGCTTCTTTCCATGAGGAAGTTAAGGAGCAGCTGCCTATGGGCTCTCACAGGATCCATAGTAAGGAAGGGGCAGTGTGAGAAGTGTGGTGCCACCTGCATGAGTGACTGGCCTAGCGCACCTTAACACACGGGAGCAGGGAATATTCTCTGTCCTTGTCACTTCCTGTTCACTCCTGGCTTCAGGCCAACAATGAATTCAGTGACTGGGCACTCTCCAGTCACTCTTTCTCCAGTTTCGTAAGGTTCAATAGAAAAAAAGATTCACTGTAACGGCACAGTTTTGACAGAATTCCTTAAACCAAAATATGAATGGATCCCACATATTAAATGAATCTTAGGTGAAGACATTTCACGTAAGATTTATAAGAAAATAAGAAATATTCATTTTGAACATATGTGGCCTTTTAACCTTAATTCATAAATTCTCCTGGAAACAAACTATAAAATGTGATCGATTCCTTGACATGTAGTTAATGATTAACATTTTTCATCTGGGATCATTTGACAGTATTAATTTATAAAATACCTTTTTTCTTACATTTATTAGAAAAACAGCACTATATAATTATTTCTTAAAAGTAGAACAAGATAGAAAAACTACTTCAACATCAAGAATGTAAAGCAAAAAGAGAATATTAATTAATAGTTACACCATAAAAAAAAAGCCTGTGTAATATCTACTCCAGTTGAAAAAGTCTGCTTCCTTTTCTGAGCCAGAATTTTTTTTTTTTTTTTTTTTTGGAGAGGTTTTCGCTATAGGCCGCATGCGCTCGCCAGACAGACAGAGAGAGACATAGAGACAGAAAGCGAGAAATCACCCCCCAGGGGGGATGGTCACGCCGCAATCCCTTCTCCTCCATTCTCCTCTCGGGATCTTGGGCATGCACGCACACGCGCCCGGCGTGAGTTTTAAGCCACCGGGTCCGGGACTTGAACCGCGGTCGACTACGTGGGAGTCCAGCGACATAGCCATTATGCTAACTGCTGGTTCCCTGAGTCAGAATTTTTAACACTTGCTATAATACGTGCCAGCAGTATGTAGAAGATATCCTGTTTGTAACAAAGAAATGTGTATGGTTTTCTGTAGGTATGGAAAAAGTATTATATTAGACCAAAATGTAAGAGCAAGCTATCTTTCAGTAACACGATTACAAGAGATCTTTTCTTTTGTTGATGTGGTTTTTATAAATTATCTATGATAAACATGTGATGCTAGTTTTATGGTTTAAAAACTCTACCAACTTATTTTTGAAATGACTATTTTTTTATTACTCTATTGCTTTCCTCAAATTAACAAAAATACCCAGCATGATGTGTGTGGCAAGAGCAGTCACTCAGTATTTACTCAGTCGGTGGTGCTCAATGAAACCTTTCGCAGGTCGTCTTAGAAATCCAGTAGAAGGAGGGTCTGGTTTTTAATTATATTGGAGCAGAATTAAACATTATTTTCAGTTTTTTGGTTTTGATGAGGCAGGTGATAGGAAGACTGAGTTTCTGGAGGGTCCACAAAAACATCTATATAGGGCATTTTCCAGTCCTCTGTCTCCTCCCCATTCCCCTTTATAAACAACTTCAAACTTACGACATAATCACAGAAGAGAATGAGAGCCCCTCTTCGCACTATTTCTCTATTGCACATTCCAAGTTTGGCTGCCAAGTCAGAGTCTTCCTCCTCTCCAGACATCTGGGGACTAAGCAACTTCGTGCTGGATAGACTGTGTCTTCTAGAAGAAGCACAGATGCATTCACAATGTGTCTGGTATGGCAGTGAGCTTATTTGCAAATACTGAAGATAATTATATTTAACTCTAGTTTTAAAATGGACACAAGTTATTTTAAATACTGCCAAATCCGAATGACGTATGTTAATACACACTCAGTGATCGTTTCCTGATTATAATAAAACACACATGAAAAAAAAAATAAAGAAAACAAGACATAATGGTCAGACAATCAAAATGCTTGACCAAAGGGCAAAATCCACCATAAAGCTGCATGTTTAATCAGCACTTTTATTTCAAAACTCACGCTGGCTATGTTTGATAACATGACAATTTCTTTCAAACTCCCACCTGCTATGATAGTTATCAACTGACAAAAAACCTTCATGCTTTCATACTTTACTATTTATTTCCCAGTGAAAATTACTGCTCTACATGTGTCCACAATATATATATTAAGAAAACCCTTTTTAAAAACATTTCTTCCCTACCAGTGAAAGCTATTTCACATCATATTTACTTCTCACTTCATTTATATTTTTTTCCCCAGAGAGCGCATACACTTGATGAAGAGAAAAAGTGAGAAAGCACTGCCCCTTTCCCCACGGGGCATTTCATGCCACAATCCATGCTCTCCCATTTCTCCTTCCTTTTGGGATTTTGGGTGTATGCCGGTGTGCTTGTGCACATGCACATGCACTCAGTGTATTTTTCAACCTGCTGGGTCTAGGACTTGGACTGTGTTGTTGGCCATGTGGGAATCAGCCACCTTCACCACCATACCACTAGCTGGCTCCCCGGCTCCTTTTTTTAAAATACTTGAGAATTATAAACATTGAGATTCTTGATTCCAGCCGAGACACTTAAAACATAAGCACCGTCATACACCCAAACTGCCCCTCTGACTTCAAAGTCTGACCTAGGACAAAGTCCTTCCTGTGACAACAAAGAGCCTGTGCCATCTTGTACAAACAGAGGGTCACATCAAGGCATGAGTTTATTTTGGTGTAGGAAAATTGAAATTCATACATGGTTTTTCACAGTACGTGTTTTCTATGAACTTTACGAAGACTTGCATATAGTCATAGGGTAAAGAGCCTCCAACAAACCCAAGGCAGGGTTTGCAGCAGATATAAAGTCCAATGGCAACCTAAATCTAGCCTCAGTTTGCAACACATGCCCCCTAAACTCTAGACCAGATGACAATAAATGCTGGTGGCAAATGAATGTCCCAAGTCCAGGCCGATGTCCCAAGTACAGTACTCAGAAAGGAATAAGCTGGGAAGTGACCAACGTGTTACATGTGACCACAACACACATCACAAATGACTCAGTATGGACAGGACTCTAAGAGCCCACCCAAAGGTGAGTCATATTGAAAGTAAATCGGGGGTTGGCAGGTGATGTGGTGATGAGGTGCTGGGCTCCCACATGGCCAATTGTGGTTCAAGTTCCAGACCTGGTGGCTTGCTTTCTCATTTTCCCTCTTTCTTTTTTTCTCTCTGGTCAAATTTTAAAAAAATTATAATAATGATAATAAATAAAATTATTTTATAAAAATAATTCTTTTATAAAAAAGAAAGTAAGTCATAAATCCACAGTGATAGTCGAAGGACCAGACGAGAGCAGGGGCCACCTGGGGATCTCCTGGAGCAGTGCACCCCCCTGTGGCCAAGAGCAGGAGCTTGTCTGGGAGCCAGCCTATGAGGATAGAGCATTTATCGAGGGTGCACTAAGGAAAAGCAGGTGAGCAGTAGGAAGTTTTGCAACAACAGAAGAGATCAACTTTATACCTTTGAGTCTACATGTAAAACAGCAGTGTGTCTTCTATTGCATACTTCTGGTAATTCATTTTTATTATCTTAAGGAGATAAAAAGATACTCATCACTCACCACACAGCTGGAGAAACACTGTCTTAGAGCAGAGGTTTAAACAGAAACAGTTGTTTTCCCCCTACGGGTCATTTTGTACAGGGGTGGTTTTCCCATTCAAACATAGAGAGACTTTAAGGACTTTCATACTAAAGTACTTACTTTGTTAATTATTATTTTCTTTTAATTTTACCTGTATATGACTGATAAGGAACAATTCTTTTTTAAAAAAATTAAGTACATGTTAAAAATTCATCAATCTATCAATTTAGTGCAAGATAATAAAGGGTATAAAATAAAAGGTTATTAAAAAAGGAAATCTGAGTTGGACAGGGTCAAGAAACACTGTCACATAGCAAATCACCATCACTTATAAAGCTGTAGTCTTCCTATACAGAGCTGAACAGGATACCTGCCATATTCTAGACTATACACACTTATTTCTTTTAAATCTACTTAAGCATTTTGTTATTCTAATTCAAGGACACAATTCTCAGATATAAAGGTTTAGGATACAACCTCAGAGTAAACAGCCATATCCATTCGAAAAGCAGTGAGTAGTTAAGACCAGGGAAGCCCTGAAGTACCCTATTCTGAGTACTGACTATTGAGAATACTTGGTAAACTCCTACCAACACAGACAGAACTGAAATACACATGAAAAGAGATGGGCATGGGACCAGCAGTTAGCGTAATGGCTATGTCACTGGACTCCCACGTAGTCGACCGTGGTTCGAGTCCCGGACCCGGTGGCTTAAACTCACGCCGGGCACGTGTGCGTGCGTGCCCAAGATCCCAGGAGGAGAATGGAGGAGAAGGGATTGCGGCGTGGCCATCCCCCCTGGGGGGTGATTTCTCACTTTCTATCTCTCTGTCTCTCTCTGTCTGTCTGGCGAGCGCACGCGCCCTATAGCAAAAACCTCTCCAAAAAAAGAAAAAAAAAAAAAGATATGGGCACACACAGCAGCAGAGATGGGCACCGGGAGACAGCAAATGTGGACCAGAAACACAAGAGCTTCTCCTCCCAATCCACCAGCTAGGTGAAGCTACCTAATCCTTTTTTTCTTTTCTTTTTTTTTTTTTTTGGAGAGGTTTTTGCTATAGGGCGCATGCGCTCGCCAGACAGAGAGAGAGAGACAGAGAGATAGAAAGCAGGAAATCACCCCCCAGGGGGGATGGCCACGCCGCAATCCCTTCTCCTCCATTCTCCTCTCGGGATCTTGGGCACGCACGCACATGCGCCCGGCGTGAGTTTAAGCCACCGTGTCCGGGACTCGAACTGCGGTCGACTACGTGGGAATCCAGCGACATAGCCATTACGCTAACTGCTGGTCCCAAGCTACCTAATCTTGAAAACATGCTTCACTTACAACACTCTGAGGAGCAAACAGGGCAACTTATACCTCAGACACTAATCAGCTTTCAAAGCTATTTGGACTTTTAAAGCATTTAAGTTGCATGAAATCATCTTTATCTTCACTCACCTTTAGAAAGGTGAGTGAAACATTTACAATGAGTAACATGTAATAGCTATGTAGTTTTTGTGTTTTAAATGTTATCGAGTGATAAATATAAAATGGTTCCCTGAGGTACAATATTTCAGGAGCAATTAAGGAAGAGGCATCTCTGGATTCCAAGAGATAGCATACAAACAAAATGCTAGCTTCAGGCACTCAGAGTATCAGTGCATTCAGCCAGAAAAAAGCAACATGAGGCACACAGACTGAAAGCAAGAGGTAAAAAGTCTTTATTCATATATGACATACTCATATATGTAAAACTAAGAAATCTACAAACAAGGCTTAATAGAACGAATAAATGAATTAAGCAAGGTCACAGGATACAAGGTTAATAGAAAAAGTCAAGTGTATTTCTAAATATTAGTAATAAATTGGTATTAGATTAAAAAATATTAAAGTATCATTTTAAATAGCATTCCAGAACATGAAACAGAGGGTTAAGTTTATAAAATATGGGTAACAGTGTGCACTAAAAACTACAAAACATTACCAAACTATTGTGGCAAATTAAAAACCTAAATAAATGAAAGAAAAGACCACGTCCATAGATGAGATGATGCAGTGTTGTGTCAGTTCTCTTCAAACTAGTCTATAGATTCAATGCAATCTCCATCAAAATCTCAGTATACTTTATTTGTAGACATTTACAACCTGATTCTGAAATACAGATATGGAAATAGAAAAAGTCAGAAAAGTCAAGACGTATTTTTTTTTATGTTTTTCTCTGCAAAAATGCATCATGATTTTTCTGATAACCCAATATTTTGAAAATAATAAACAAAGTTGGAGGACTTGACTATTTGAGATCTGTGATGCAGCTAAAGTAGTAAGTAAGCAGTTAACAGCACTGGCATAATGATAGGTATGCAGATGAACAGAAATGAACAGTGAGTCCAGAAATAAGTCTACATATATATGTTCAATTGACTGCTAAGAAAATTACTAAGGCTATTCATCAGAGAAAGGGTGGCCTTTTTAATCAATAATATCAAAAGAACTATCTATATGGAAGGGGGAGACAGGAGGATGTCTTTTTAATCCTTACATTTTATCAAACACAAAAATTGACTTGAAACAGATCCTAGATCTAAAGGTAAAAATCTAAAACTATGGACTTAGCCACAGTGTTACAAGCAGAGGACACCACTGTCGGGTGGCTGAGGCTGCCTGTGAGGCCTGGATTTAGTTCCTCCCCCAACCAAAACATGTCAGGTGTGGTGACACACACCTGTGATCCTAGCTCACTAGAAGTCTAAGGCAGGAAGATCACGTGTCAAAAATACTTGTATTGGGACCAGCAGTTAGCGTAATGGCTATGTCGCTGGACTCCCATGTAGTCAACCGCGGTTTGAGTCCCAGACCTGGTGGCTTAAACTCACGCCGGGCGCGTGTGCATGCATGCCCAAGATCCCAAGAGAATGGAGATGGGATTGCGGCGTGGCCATACCCCCTGGGGGGTGATTTCTCGCTTTCTGTCTCTCTGTCTCTCTGGCGAGCGCATGCGCCCTATAGCAAAAACCTCTCTAAAACAAAAACAAAAACAAAAAACAAAAACAAAAACAAAAACCTGTATTTATTGCTATCTCTCCTCTCCCAAGCCTCCCTCACTAAAAGACAAAACAAACAAATAAAAAACTACACACTAAAGCTATGAAAAGTCTTAGAAGAAACGATAGGTGAAAATCTTCATGACCTTAGACTATGCAGATGTTTTGGATTAGATAGAAAAAAAGTACAACTGAGGAGGAAAAAACTGACAGACTGGATTTTATAAAAATTTAAAATGTCTGCTCTATGAAAGAAACCATTAAGAAAATAAAACAGCAAGCCACAGAATGAGAGAAAACATTTTACATTAAATCTGACAAAGGACTTACACCCAGAATACACAATAAGTTTACAACTCAATAACATGACAAATAGTCAAGGTAAACAAAAAAGAAATGACAAAAATATTGGAATACATACTTCATAAGATACATGGGTGGACAATAAGCAAATGAAAACATGGTCAATATATATTACTGTCAGAGAAATGCAAATTAAAATGACAACACCACTATTCAGCTACTAGATTGGCTAAAACAAAAAGCACTTGTAACATCAAGTACTGACAAGGATATTAAACAACCAGAACACTCAAATATTATCTCTTGTACTTAAAATGGTAAAGCCACTCTGGAAAACAGTTTGGCAATTTCTTTTTAAGTCAAACATACTTACCATACAGTTCCACGAGTATCTACTTCTAAGTATTAACCAAGTGAAATAAAACATATAACCATACAATTACAAAATGTCAATAAAATCGAAAATAAATAATTTCATCAATTAAATTGAATTAGTTTGATTAACCAATTTAAAATAAATAAAAGCAGGGATAAACAGAGCAATTTATTAACAATTATGTGATACTCATTTCAGGTATCAGACTACCAAAATGATTACAATTACTAATTCAATGACAGCTGGTAATGGGAAATGGTTAAGTCACAAAATAGATCTTATCCTTGCATCTAATATCCCTTTTGGAAATACATACCAAAAACATACAAAAAATAGAACAAGAATCAAGATTCGTGTATGTGTGTGTTATGTGAGAAAGTGAGACTCTGTACATTCCTATTAAAAAAATTAGAAACAATCTAATTGTCTAGCGAAGAGAGGAAGAGAGCCTGGCAGAAGTGTGTTAAAGTTTCAAAACGCAGTATCATTAGAAATGGCAGTTTAAGCTGTAAAAGGTGAAAACAGTAGAGTTGGAGGATCCTCTGTGTGTGCATGTGTTGTTTCTGGCTTATAATACTGGGCAATTTATTTAACTTCTCTGGGGAAACAAGTTGTGTAATCCATAATATGAGTGCATTACCAGAGGCTTTAATAACTCATAATGGAAAGCCCTCAGAATCTTATCTGGCACTATAGAAGTGCTCACCTGTATGTGAGAGGTCTTTACTATTGTATTATTATTGTTTCTATTAATATTAGGGGAACCAAATCATTAACTCAAGTTAGTGCTGGGAATTCTAGGGGAGCAATGGCAAACACAGGTCCCACCCTAGAAGGGCTTCTGGTCTAGTGTGAGAAACAGATCAAATCATCACACAAATATCAGCTTGACACTTCTGAAGAGAAGCACACAGAGGAGAGGCAATGGTGGGGGAGAACAGATGAGATTAAGCCAGTCAAAGAGAAAAAAAGGGAAGGCTCCCCTGAAGAAGTGTTACTGAGCGATGAATCGAGAAGCAATGCCATCTAATTAATATACAAAGGGAAATTTTAAAAAGCCTACCATATCAACTTTAAAAAGCTAGCAATAAATAAATACAATAAGGGACCAGCAGATGGCATAATGGTTATGTTGCTGGACTCTCACGTAGTTGACCACAGTTCAAGTCCCAGATCTGGCAGCTTAAAACTCATGCTGAGTACATATGCATGTATGCCCTAAATATCAAGAGGAGAATGATGGAGAAGGGACTGCAACGAGGCCATCCCTCAGGGGGTGATTCTCATTTTCTGTCTCTCTGACGAGTATATGCACCCTATAGCAAAAAATCTCTCTTAAAAAAAATAAATAAATGGGACCAGCAGTTAGCGTAATGGCTATGTCGCTGGACTCCCACGTAGTCGACCGTGGTTCGAGTCCCGGACCCGGCGGCTTAAACTCACGCCGGGCGCGTGTGCGTGCGTGCCCAAGATCCCGAGAGGAGAATGGAGGAGAAGGGATTGCGGCGTGGCCATCCCCCCTGGGGGGTGATTTCTCGCTTTCTATCTCTCTGTCTCTCTCTGTCTGTCTGGCGAGCGCACGCGCCCTATAGCAAAAACCTCTCCAAAAAAAGAAGAAAAAAAAAATAAATAAATAAATAAATAAATAAATATAATAAAAACAAAGTCTGTTTCCTACATCCCATTCATTCTTGCCAACTCAAGGGTAGCCCTCACTCCTGTAAGCCCAGATCAGTCACTCTACTGGATCACTGTGCCATTCTCCCTTTCATCTAGAAAACCTCTCTCATGACCCCATCTTCCTCTAAAACAAACCTCCTCCTAGGACTGTATATAGTTGCTGTCTAAAAGGTCTCTCCAATATCTCTTCTATGTATCTATCTATCTATTTATTTATTTATGGAGAGGTTTTTGCTATAGGGTGTGTGTGCTCGCCAGAAAGACAAAAAGACAGAGACACAGAAAGTGAGAAATCACCACCCAGGGGAGACGGCCACGCCGCAATCCTGTCTCTTCAGGAGCCTGTTGAAAACACAAGTGCGGGACCATCAGTTGGTGTAATGGCTATGTCACTGGACTCCCATGCAGTCGACCACAGTTTGAGTCCCAGACCTGGTGGCTTAAACTCACATAGGGTACGTGTGCATGCATGCCCAAGATCCCGAGAGGAGAAAGGAGGAGAAGAGATTGCAGGGTGTGGCCACCCCCCCACCAGGGAGTGATTTCTCGCTTTCCATTTCTCTCTGTTTTTTTGGCAAGTGTACGTACCCTATAGCAAAGAAAGAAAGAAAGAAAAGAAAGAAAGAAGAGAAAGAAGAGAAAGAAAGAAAGAAAGAAAGAAAGAAAGAAAGGAGGGAAGGAAGGAAGGAAGGAAGGAAGGAAGGAAGGAAGGAAGGAAGGAAGGAAGGAAGAAAGAAAACACAAGTGCTCAGGACACCAAATCCTAAAACTCTCAGTCATAAGGCCTAGCAGTCTGACATGAGGACAGGATCAGGGTTTTACAAGTTCCCCTGGGTGATTCTAAGGCACCTTATTGTTCACAGTATGGCAGAAATATTGGCACCACAAGCGGCTTGGTAGGAATGCAGATTCCCAAGCACCCAGCAAATTGCTGAATCTAAATTTTATCTCAGTCAGTTCTGCACTGATTTATACACATATTTAAGAAGCACTTTGTTTCCTAGCTCTTATAGGACTCAGTCATGAAGGCTTAAGATACTTTCGAAGCATTCAAATGCTGTCAGTGGTCTACCTCCCCCAACGAAATGATCAATACTCTGGGGGCAGCAAATAGTATTTCCGTTTCCTCTGAAAGTTCCACTAAATACAGCACAGATGAGATGGTTGGCAGTGCCTCTCAGCCTTCAGGATTTCCCAGCTGAAAGCCAGGTTCAGCCCAGATGAGACTCCTGATATCATATAGCCCAATCTCCCAAACTGAATAGAAAGGAGCTGACCACACCTACATTCTCTTTTCTAGATCTTCTCCCAAAGTAGGTTCCTGAACCTTCTGGGAAAGCTACACTAAGGACTCAGCTGGGTAATAGCTTTAATTTCCATAAATGTTTAAATGTCTGCACCAGTGAACACTCAGAAATCAAGGCTTACACCTGAGAACATTTTGCAAAAAGAGGGCCACCCACAATCATACACTTAATAAAGTCTTTTCAAATGATAAAAAATTCTAAGTTGTTTTGAAATTTGCTAAATAATTACTTCATTATCTAAGAATAACCAGAAACACATTTAAATTATAATGAAGTTAAGACATTGCAACATGTTTGGCTGTGAAAATGCTTCAAGGCCCAGAACCTAGCAGGAGGGTCACAGCATGAGGAGAATAACCCACAAGACAGAAGGTGGCCAAGACCCTGTCAAAGAAAAAAATCACATTAGAAACCAGCAGCTATTTTAAATGCCTTTGGTTAGACTACATTTGTTTCCCTACAATATACTGTTAATGAAAGGAAGATTTAACATGCAGCAGAAATTGCACAAAGCTTCATGAGAAATAGAAGTGAAAATGCCTCCCTAACAGCCAAACCTCAGGCTTAGAAGGACAGCCAGGTCGGTAGACCCCCTGTGAACCTACTTGGGCGTCTGCTGCACCTCTGCCCACCAGCGGTAGTCGGTGTAGTTGACCAGCAGCAGGATCTGACACCAGAGCAGCACCAGGGCCGGATGTGTGCGGATCATGGCACGCGCCCGCGCGTTCAAGCTCTCCAGTGTATAGAAATTGCCATCACAGCCATCGCTGGTGAAGAGTCTAGTGGCAGCTGCTGTGATTCTCCGGAACATTCCTAGAAACAAACATTCCAAAATATCAGAGTAAAGCTAGTTAAGGGGAAATGTTTTTGCTGCGAATCTCCATCCAACACCACATGGCTACATAAAGATTTTATATAAAAAAGACCCATGCAGCGCTTTCCCACACTTGTATAGTCAAAGCACTTGGCCCTTAGAAAATTCTGACTTTTCTAGGCAGAAGCAGATATTCCCCTGATTTAACAGATCAGCAAACCCTTACTCTCCTGCTGTCTATACCCCTACTGGCTAGCATTGTCAAGTTTTCCTGAGCTGCAAGAAAGAGGCCTCACTCTGTGTTCCCCAAGAAGGTGGTGGCCAGCAACCATCACCTCAAGTCACTGTACTAAGGCCACAGCAGGACCCCCACAGAACTGAGTCACTGCACATGCGCAGGAACAGCAGGGTGGAAATAGCACACTACTCCACTATCATAAACAGCTCCGTAGCTTGCTACAAACAAAGGAACAGAAACACTTAACAGACTACAGGAGCAGATGCGAGTGCTCACACCAGTCCCAGGCTCTGTGTACTATCTGTGGGCTATTGCCAACTGGCCTCTGCACCCCTTGGGCCTCTGTGCCCAACCACAGGGCATCCATGTGATCAGCCATCCACACTCAATACTGACATATCAGCAACAGACCCAGCTAGGCTCTGCTCACAGCTTCCTCAGGGTATCTTTCCAGGACCTGGAAAAAAGCCCTCAAGGAATTAATGATTTTATTCTATACCCTCATTTGGATAAATACAGAGTCAGGCCAACAGGCCTCTCTCGTTGCCGTGCGATGGCTTCCAAGGGCTGTTTCTCCCAAGGCCATAGACCAGAAACACTGCAGACAGCAGGGAGGGGCAGTGAGACACAGGATACAGCAAAGCCCTGCTGGCCAAGGTCCCCATAGCTGGGTCTCCCAGCATCACTGCTGATGAGGCAAACTTACTTGAATTTCAACATATCCCAAATGTGAAAGAGTCCTAAAATAGAGAACAGACTTCTTTTGACTTCATGATCTGCAAAACATACAACCTGAGACACAGAGGAAGAGCGCTAACAAAAGCATGGCACTCAGAGAGCAAAATTCCAGTGAGGACAAGGAGTTCTAATGCTCAAGCCTATCTCTGGTTCCTCTGGTCTCCTAAGGTTTCTCTATGCTCACTTCCCAGTCAGTATTACCCACCTCCAGTCGACCCAGAACTGGACTCATTCTTCTGGGACCCTCCATTACTGCATGGGCTTCTTGTGGGGGTCAGTGAACATGAGTGAAGAGGGATATGCTGCCTGAAGGAATATTGAAGTCAGGACCCAAACCACATGGCATGATAGGCAATGGACATGGGTACTCAACAGGTAATAAGAAACTGTGATCAGAGCTGGGCACTAGTGACATGTCACTACAAGCTTTGACATCAAACTGTCCAGGCCAGATTGTGGCTTAACCACTGACAACCTGGGTGACCTTGTGACCCTGGCTTCCTCACTGTGAAATGGAATTCAGAGAAGCACCTGCTCAAAGGGCTGCAGTAAGGATCACATACTGGGACCAGAGTACAGGGCCTGGCACAGTGCCTGGCATGGCAGAAATGCTCTGCACCTGCTGCTGAAATGGACTAGGTGAGGACAGATGGAAAACAAGATGGGCTCTGGAAGGGCAGTGTTCCCACAAAGGGAGAGACAGAAGTCAGACTAGGCTCACTGGGATAGTAGGAGCTGAAAACAATGCTAGAGTTTTGACCACTCCTAATGACAAATGTGGATCTAATTAACAAGAAGAGAAAGCCTTGAAGAAAAGCAGCTATGCTAGGCAACAAGTTCAATTTTAAGAGTGAGACTGAGGTACCAACAACACAAGTCGTGTATCTACAAAGTAAAAAGACAGACTGCAGAATGACCAGGACCATATAGACAACCAAGGTCACAAGGGCTGAATCTACTAAGAATGAGAAGAAGGAAAGACAGACCAGAGAGAGGGGAAGGGAACAGAGAAAGAAGATCAAGATCAGAAACATGGGAAACACGAGGAACGCGGGAACTGGCACGACTAAGAGGCTGCAAAGAGAAGACCATAAAAGAAGTGAAGTGACAAGAGGTTTCACAAGGATGAATACTTCTTTTCAAAGGGCTAGCTCTTCCTCCCGCCAGGTCTTAGTGTGACAGCCACCCCTCAGGAACCCTTCTCCTGCCTCCTCACCCCTATTTTGTCCATCAACCACAGTTCGTTTCTTTTCTAAGAATATGGAGACTGTGACTGCATATTTGGGCACCAAGCTTCACGAAGGCAAGAATCCTGTTTGTTTGCTTTGCCTACCCTGCACACTCAGAGCCTAGCATGAGCTCAGGCCACGCTGTAAGTTTTGTCAAATGAACAAATGCTGGAAATGGTGACTACCTTTTACTCTAACAATCCAGTAACAGAGAGGGGCTTCTAAATGCAAAGGTGCCCTGACCCTCCCTCTTTGTTGTCCTTTCTATTTTTAGTTCTAGTAGTTATCTCCAAAATTCTTTCTTTAAAAAACAAAAACTTTGTTCTGCTCATTCAAAAACATTGACAAAGTAAACTTCAGTTGCCATTTCACATGTACCAAAAATAAAAAAAATGGTTTACAAATAAATGAAAAATTACAACTTCACAAAAAATTGTAAACATTTCCCATACTAGTCATATCTTTCTTTTAGGCAAAATGCTCTTCTGATGACAGATAAATTAACAAATACACATGCTACTGTGAACAGTTTGAGACAATATAAAAAATGGTTTTGATTTTTTCCTTGCAAACAAGTTTATCATTTATAATATTTTTTCTGTTTTTCTGTCTCACACCTATCATCCACCACTCACTAACAACCACTTTTCCCCCTTACTGTCACTAGCATATACACCAATCCTCTCTGACATCATATCTTTAGGTCTCTCAACCTCTGTCATAAAGTGCAAACACTCAGTACAAATTGAGTAGGGATATACAATGTGTATCTTTTAAAGTCTGACTCACTTTACTCAACATTAAATCTGTGTTTGTGGCCTGACCGTGGTTCAAGTCCTGGACCCAGTGGCTTGCTTTCTCACATTCTCTCTCTGACTCTCTGTCTCTCTCTCCCCCTCTGTGTCTCTCTGGTGATCACAAGTGTCCTATAGCAAACTTAAATATATTATATTATATATAATATGTATATAAGATATATGTGTGTATGTATATATGTGTGTATATATATGCTATAGGGCATATGTGGTCATATGTGCCCTATAGCAACTTACATATATATTATATATATAAATATATATATAAAACAATAATAAAAATAACTTTTTAAAATCTATTTTCATCCATTTTGAGTTGAATGACAGGATCTCACCGTTTCTTATAGCTGTGTAATATTTCATAGTATATAAAAAATTCTAATAAATGTGTTTTTATCATTTGTAGCCCCTTAAAAAGTACCTAACCCTTACCCTCAAAAGGAAGGCATCCTCCTCCTCAAAGGAATGCTGACCAATCTCTCACCTGGCTCAGATCAACCAGAGCACTGAGTGGGGCTCATGGTCACCCGTATGACTCATGCAGGGCCAATCACATGCCTACTTCATAGGCTGAGACCGTAAGTGCCAGAGGCCATCTGTCTTGCCACATAGAAGAGGCCCACCAGAGAATGAAGCCAACATAGAAAACACAGACACTGTGAGAACCAGACCATGGAACTGAACCACTAGATGCAGTCCTGCCTAAGGAGAATAAACCGCCCCTGCCACCACCTTCTAGAATCATAGACCAGTTCATTCTTCTCTGGCTTTAGTTAGGGTTATGTCGAATCTCTGACACAAAAGGACTACAGAATATAATAACAATGTATTGGGTCATTGTAAAAGTTATGACATATTTTTCTGTTTTTCTATGCAAGAATGTGTTGTGACTTTTCTAACAGTCTATATAGAGTTTAGACGATTTTAGACCCTAGCTATTAACTCTACCCTATTAAAGATGAAATTTAGTTTGCTTATGCTACCTTTTACCAATTTGAATTATATTTTAGTTCTATGTGGATACCTATGTAACCTGTCAACTTCAGACTTTATCCTGTATCTCAACAATGCAAGGTGAGCAAGATGAGAGTATTGGTGCCCCTTCCATTTTCCACCTTTTCCTCTACCATCTACTTCCCAAATCAAGTAAGTTAATTTTCCTTTTATATTTGTCAGAACAACAACAAAAAGTTTCACTCTATTCTGAAACCATAAAATAAATCTCCAGTTTTATTCATATATTAATTCTAAAAATAAAAGCTCAAACAGTAACCATATTATGACTATGTGAATATACCTCCCAAGAGAGCTAAGAGACCTAAAAGAATTATATCTATGAGTTCTCAGTCAAGCCCCCTGTGCCACTTAAAAGAGAACTTTTTTGAGGGTAGACAGTTTTGCCTTAGGGCACGTGTGCATGCCAGAAAGAGAGAAATAGAGACAGTGAGAGGAAAAGTGAGAAATCATCCCTGAGGGGGAATGACCACGCCGCAATCCCTTTTGCTCCATTCTCCTCCTGGGATCTTGGGCACACATGCACCTGTGATGACATTAAAGCTAATGGGTCCAGGACCTGAACTGTGATCAGTCATGTGGGAATCCAGTGACATAACCGCTATGCCCTCTGCTGGCCTCTCTCAAGAACATTTTTAATACAAAATGAAGGTTTTCCATCAGATTAACAGCTGAAAATCACACATTTTGGTTTGCTTCCTATTTGGATCATGACTTATAGCTATTTGTTATCCCTAGAGATCAGAATTGTCTTTCTTTTTTCTTGCTGAGAAGAAAAATATGCCTATACCCTATAACTAGTCTTCTAGCTTCTTATTCATTTTATCTAAAGTAAGGCATTCCTCTTAAAAACACTCATTCTTCTTGGAAAACACTGCCCTAATTTGGATTGGCTGCTTCCTAAGCTTGATACACAACTGCCATCTTGTGACTTTCTCTTAGTTTCACTGAAGGAAGTAAGGAAGGGTGGGGGGGAAAGAGGCAGAGATAGGCATTTTTTGATAGGGTCTCACCTTGTTGCAACTGTCCTTCCCCAGTCTTCAATTAGCTAGGATTACAGGTATGTAGAACCAAGCCCGGCATGTTCATGTTGGCCCAGGAAACAAACCCAAGCCTCCTACGCAGCTTCCAACCTCCCAAATGGTGACATCATCAGGCACCACTGCAGGTGGGCCCATTGAGCTTTCATTCACGATCATTCATGAAGAAAACACAACATCTCAGCCCTCAAACCTTTAAGACAGGAGGTAGCCCTCAATTTGACTCTTTTCCTTTTTTATTTTTTGTATTGTGGTAAAATACACCTAATACAAAATTTACCATCTTTTTGTTTTTCTAATTTGCCAGAGTATATGTCCTAGTCAGAGGAAGATAGGGTGGGGGTGCAGAGGGAGGAAAAAGGAGAAAGTACTCTCCCCCAAGGGGTATGGTCAAGCCCTAATCCCTTCTCTACCATTTCTTCATCCTGTCGGAATTTTGGATAAGCTCGCATACACATCCAGTGTGTTTTTCAAGGGCTGAGATTCAAATCACTTGGTTGGCCATGTGGGATTCAGCTCCTTAATTACCAGACCACAGGGCAAGCCTCCAAAATTTGCCATCTTGAACATGTCTGGGTATAGAGTTCGCCAGTCTTAATAATGTTCATAACATTTACAACCATCACCACCATCCATCTCTTACAACTCTTTTTATCCTGTAAATAGAAACTCTGTGCCCATCAAACAGTATCTTTGCATTCTCCCAAACTCTAGCCCCTGAGAACCACTATTCTGTTTTTTCTCTGATTCTGACTACTCCAGGTACCTCATATAAGTCATAGTATTTGTCTTTGGTGATTGGCTTACATGTTTTAGCACATATTATAACTCCCTTCCTTTTTTTTTTTTTAAGAATTATTTTATTAAGATGTATTTATTTATTTTAATTTGACCAGAAAGGGGCAGAGAGAGAGAGAGAGAGAAAGTGAGAAAGCAAGCCGCCAGGTCTGGGACTAGAACCATGGTTGGCCATGTGGGTGTCCAGTGTCCTTAACCACCAGGCCACTCCCGGCCCCTTCCCTTCCCTTTTTAAAGCGGAATAATATTCTATTGCATGTATATAAGAGATTTTGCTTATCCATTCATCCATCGATGGACAGTGAGGTGCTTCCACATTTTAGTTATTGTGAATAATGCTCCTATGAATGCTAACACACAAATATCTTTTAATCACCATGTTTTCCATTCTTTTGGGTAGGTACCCAAGAGTGAAACTGTGCAATCAACCATATAGAATCAGGTTAACTCTTATCACCAACAAAACATTTCCATATAGCACACTTAGCAGAGCAGAACTTCTATGAGGCAGCATGGCCTTTGGAATCTAAGAGTGGACAATGCAGACAGGAAATACTGAGACATCTGATTTACCTACCAGACTTGAAGATGTGGATCAGACACATGAGCAGTGTGCCTAGTTCTTGGCAATAGAAAGTATGTTGCTGTTCACTCATTTCCACTTTTAGCTGTTTTGTAACAATGTCCTCTAAAAGAATACCAACCAGTTGTAATAGAAACCTTCCAAGAAAAATTAACAGACAGTTAATTAGGTGGCTATTATAGAACACTTAGCCAGGTATGTAAGATGTCTTCAAAAAGTTCATAGAAAATACATAGTATGAAAAACTGACAGATTGTGGTATAAAATGTGAAATTTGAAAACCATACATGTATATATATATATATATATAGATATAAAATAAAAAAAGAAAAAAATGTATACCTTCAGGACAAGAAAAAAAAGAGAGAGGGAAAATTGGAAATAGCTTAAATGGTAAATCGTCAGGGATTAGCTGCTACCTAGCTTTAGGACAATGATGTAAAGAGCTGTATTCATTAACATTAATAGATATTTATATTGTTTAAAGAAAAAGAAAGAAAGAAAAGAAAAACTATGCAAGGATTTCACATTTTCACTGGCACCAAAATAAATCCATTGTATTTTATTAATAATTTCATTTCCATGAACTTTTTGAAGTTACCTCATGTACGTAAGGTATACTTTATGTGTGTAAAGTATTTATGATAAATTTAGATAAAGTAAAAACATAGGTAAAGTACAACAGGTAAAGTATTATTTTGAATTAAGTTACTTTGCTTCTCTGGGTATCATCTTCCATACTTCTGAAATGGCAGCAATCATAGCACCTTCAAAGGAATATTAAGATAAAATGACATGGGACCAGTGGTTAGCATAATGGCTACGTCGCTGGACTCCCATGTAGCCGACCATGGTTCGCGTCCCGGACCTGGCGGCTTGAAACTCATGCCGGGTGCGTGTCCGTGCGTGCCCAGGATCCCGAGAGGAGAATGGAGGAGAAGGGATTGCGGCATGGCCATTCCCCCTAGGGGGTGATTTCTCGCTTTCTGTCTCTCTGTCTCTCTCTGTCTGTCTGGCGAGCGCACGTACCCTATAGCAAAAACCTCTCAAAAAAAAAAAAAAGATAAAATGACATGTAGTATTTTAAATTTTTTTAAAATTATTTATTTTGGGGGGGACCAGCAGGTGGTGTGGTGGAGGCACTGGACTACCACATGGCCGACCATGGTTCCAATCCCAGATCTGTGGCTTGCTTTCTCACTCCCCCACCCCCAACGTAAAGTAAAAACAAATAAATAAAAAAGTAAAATTAAATAATTATTTCAGAAATTAAATAGATATATATAGATATATATGTAAATAATTTATTTTTGATTTGTACATGTGTGTGTGTGTGTCCTGAGATGAGATCCAACGTCCTTTACTTAAAGTGAGGAATAGGGAAGGGCCAGTTTTTTTGTTTTTGTTTTTGTTTTTTAACAAGTTTTTGCCACGGGGCATGTGCACTTGTCAGAAAGATAGTGAAAAAGAGAGAAATCACTCTCCCAGGTGGGTGGGGGAGAGGAGATATCCATACCACAATCCCTTCTCCTCCTTTTTTCTCCTAGTATCTCGGGCATGCATGCACATGTACCCAGTGTGAGTTTGAAGCCACTGGGTCTGGGCCTCGAACCACAGTTGGCCATGTGGGAGTCTAGGGATGCAACCCCTATGCCATCCACTGGCCCCAGGGACAGGTCTGTTTATGTTTCTGTGCAAAAGGGGAGAGGACAGAAGACTTTACTCTTTGAGCTTCTTAACTATTTGGCTTCTAATTCATTGGAATTTACTTTTTTTGCCTCACTCTCTATTAGTTAAAAATGGCATTTATTCCATCATTGGAATCAAGCTCATCATTTTTTCTCTAGATTGTCTTCCAAGGATCAACAGCCTGCCCTATTTGATTGATCCTCAGTCAAGTCACATGGGCACTTCCTCTGGACACACCTGATGAATCCACAGTGCCTGGTAAGGAGTTGATGGTAACATAAAGAGGACTCGGTGGGGGGGGGGGGGGGGGGGTGTCTACTTCCACCACCTACACATCACTTCTTGTTGCTAAAATGAACCCCAGAGTGACTTCTCAATAAATGTATTTAGACATTCATACCCTTCTCCAGTAACAGGCTATGTTCATTGCATAGTAACCTAGGAGCATCAAATCCCAGAGAAGGGCTATAGTATTTTTTTTTAAAGCTTTGTAAACAGTAAAGCTTTACACAAACACACAATGATCATCTACATCAGAAGTTAATGTATCATCAGTTTTAACCACCTGCTTCAATATAACAGACGGTAAGCCACAGGCTGTCGATTGAACCTACAGACAAAAGTGCGTGCAAGTTTACTGGGTTTATCTCCACAAAACACAGTGCACTGTCACTGATGACAAATCAAGGGACAGCTAAAGTGAAGTTATGGAAGACCTGACCAGAAGGCGCACATTTGCAGAAGTAGCTCTCACTTAGTGAATGCTCTGAATCCAGCAAAGAATTCAGCCAGTTGTAACAGAAACCTTCCAAGAAAGGGAAAAGGATAACTATCAGTTGAATAGACCATTGTCTATGTTAACAGGCATTTACTAGTGCCCAGATTATGATCAAAGCCCTCAACAAGCTTCCGAACAATCTACAAGAGAAGGCGTAACTTGACACTAAGGTATCATGGCAGCTGTCTACCTTGGCAAGGAGAAGTTAGTTCATTACTGATGGTATGTAAAACTGCCAGCACATGGTACAGATAAACATAAGGCCAGCTTTTAGTGGGTTTCTTAGGTTTTAATATTCTCTACAGGCACTGCACTCTCTCTCACGGCCTGCATGGAGGGCAGGCCACCCTCTGCCCTGCCCACCATAAGCCACTGCATCTTTATAAGAGATAGAATGTGAGGAACCAACAGTTAGCGTAATGGCTATGTCGCTGGACTCCCACATAGTCGACCGTGGTTCGCGTCCCAGACCCGGTGGCTTAAATCTCACGCCAGGCACGTGTGCATGTGTGCCCAAGATCCCGAGAGGAGAATGGAGAAGGGATTGCGGCGTGACCATCCCCCCTGGGGGGTGATTTCTCGCTTTCTGTCTCTATGTCTCTCTCTCTGTCTGTCTGGCGAGCGCACGCGCCCTATAGCGAAAAACCTCTCCAAAAAAAAAAAAAAAAAAAGAGATAAAATGTGACAGAACCTTAAGAGGTATGAACCAAGGGCCATAGTAAGATAGGCTGGATGACAACACACACCATCATAGGTTTCTGTACCCAACTCACAGAGCTGAATCAGGACTAAGAGCTATTCCAGACTAAAAATCACATGACTTAAAAATAAATATAAATCAGTTACAGGTTCAGATTTAAAGCATACCTTGAAAACGTTTCTTCTGGCAAATTCTTCATTTGTTTCCCTTCACTGTGCTCTTCCAATGTTGAATTACTATCACCATCTCTTAACCTATTAATTACTGGACAGGAGATTAAATAGGAAGAGAAGGAGAGCTCTTGAATACGAGAAAGGACAATATCTTCAGTTGACTGGGAAATTAAAACTCTCAGAATAGCTAAAATTCCTGATATCCACAGTTGAACAGTGCTCACAGATGCCTAAAAGAAAGATGAATACATTATAGCTAAAGACAAAAATAATTAAATTTTCTCTCATTATCCATTTCATTGGGAAAAAATTACCCTTATTTTACCATTCTACAATAAATCTCTACATCACTAGCTCTCAATGTGGTCCCATAAAAGGAGCAAAAATATCACCTGGGAACTTGTTAAAAATGTAAATTCTCAAGTTCCACACCCAAAGCCTAAGCCTGAATCAGCTCTCAAGGTCAACCTGATGAACCAGGTAAGACTCACCATTGTGTTTGGAGTGACGAACATACTCCGTAAAAGCATGTCCACAGGACGGAGGGATGAAGGTGCCAAAATCTCAAATAAAGTATTTAACACTCCAAGGGCTTCATGAGAGTCAATGTGCATCTGTGGAATTAAACACCACATTTCTATGTAAACCAAGAGAAATGACAGTTTTATATACATCAGGTTATGTATCTCAAAGGCAAATGAAGGGACCAGCAATTAGCGTAATGGCTATGTCGCTGGACTCCCATGGAGTCGACCGCGGTTCGCGTCCCAGACCTGGTGGCTTAAAACTCATGCCGGGCATTTGTGCGTGCATGCCCAAGGTCCCGAGAGGAGAATGGAGGAGAAGGGATTGCGGCATGACCATCCCCCCTGGGGGCAATTTCTCGCTTTCTGTCTCTCTGTCTCCCTCTGTCTGTCTGGCGAGCGCACGTGCCCTATAGCAAAAACCTCTCCAAAAAAAAAAACCAAAAAAGGCAAATGAACATAATCATCCCATCACTAACATCCCCTTATTAAAATTATTTTAAGTTTAGCAGCAAACCAATTGAATATTTTTTTCAAAACAGTGTATCAGTTATATATTTTCCACAATGGAAATCTCTTCACTTATAATAGACGTCCCCCCCTCCCCCCAGAGGTATTGTGCACTCACCAGAGAGACAGAAAGAAAGACAGAGAACGTACTCCTCAACAGGGTATGGTTACACTGCAATCCCTTCTCCTCCATTTCTCTATCCGGCTGGAATTTGGGGCATATGCAGGCACATACATACACACATGCCCATTGTGTTTTTTGAGCAGGATTTGAACCACGCGGTCAGCAAAGTGAGATTTACCTACCTTACCACTAGACCACAGAACCGGCCCTCATTTAGATTTTTATTACACAAATAATATGTAAGAGTGTGACTCTTTCTATAAAAGAGTCACACATATATATGTATAAAAAAATCAACTGGAATTGTATCCTGATAGAATCATTATCAACATTTTGGAAACCAGTCTTTCAGAAATCTTACACAAACATAAATGGGAGATCATACATATTATATCTTTGTTCTTTTGTTTTACCTGTACCCTACCATTAATTTACCAATGAGTGAATGACAAATATTAACACATTAGAACATCCCATTTTTATCTTTCTCTGTTTTCCTTTTTATTTATTATTTTATGTTACATTGAATCACAAATATCTTTACAGTGTATAACATTTTTTTCCAGCATCATTACCATGAATATCAGCCAAGACAAAGACATTATTATACACATCAGCAGCAGCAAATAGCTTTCCAATTTTTTTCAGATTTTTAATTTTTTAAAATTATTCTTATAATTTTTAAACATTCAATTGTTATACATCATTTGCTTGTACAGAGAATTTACCTAACATGAAATACTTCTGACACCAGTCAAGTTGAGAATACCATACATGTTATCATCAACAGGTAATAAACCATTTCTGTGTCCCACAAATGTCATGCCTATTTTTTCTCCTGCCTTCCTTCTCTATACTCTTCCCTTACCCCACCCCCCATTCCACACTGTCTTCAGCATCCATAACTTTTCACTGCTTTCATACCCTCGAATATTTCAATCTCCACCACAGAGTGTGGAGAGTTGGTATATATTAAATAAATACATACAATAACCTTCTTTCATAGCCTGGCTTGCTTCACTCAGCAATAAATCTTCCATATTTGTCCACTTTTTATCAAATGCCAGGGTCTTGTTGTTTTTTATGGAATACTAAATAGTATTCCATTGGGTATATGCCCCACACTCTTTCAATCCATTCATCTGTTTGTGAACATTTGGGTTGGTAACATGTCTTAGCAATCGTGAATAATGCCACAATAAACACTAATGTGCAAACACTTTTCTGACTGACCATTCTCCTGTCCTTTGGGTAAATACTCAGAAGTAGGACTGCTGGATCAAATGATAGTTCTATTTGTAGCTCTTTGAGGAACCTCCATATTGTTTTCCATAGTGGCTGGACCAATTTACATTCCCACCAACAGTGTAGGAGAGTTTCCCTTTCACCACAACCCTGCCAACACTTAGTACTTTTTGTATTTTTAATCTTCACCATTTGGACAGGAGTTAGTCTGTTTATTTTCTATTTCACTTATTTATGCTCAAATCTTCATTATTTCTTTTCCCTGGGCATTTTTTTTTTTTGGATTTCGTTGTTGTTTTTCCAATTCCCTGAGGCATTATGTTAGGTTGTCTATTTGCCACCTTTCCATCTTTCTCTTATGCTCACTAATTGCTATGAATTTCCCTCTTATGACTGCTTTTGCGGTGTCCCTCAGATTATGGGAACTTATGTACTCATTGTCATTTGTTTCCATAAATTTTTTTATTTCAGACTGAATTTCTTCAATAGTTAAGAAGTCATTCAGAAGTAGGTTGTTTAGTTTCCATGTGTTTGTGTATTTTCAAGGATTTTTCTTGAAATTAGTATCAAGTTTAATCCCATCATGGCCAGATAAGAAAGATGCTAGATATAGTTTCTATGCCTTTGAATCTGTAAAGGCTTGATGTGTGCCCTATTACATGGTCAATCTTTGAAAACGTTCCATGCGGGGGTGAGAAAAATGTGTATTTTGTGGTCTTAGGGTGAAAAGTTCTACAAATGTATACCAAGCCCATTGATTTTTAGTATTGTTTAGGTCCTGTATCTCTCTGCTTATTTTTTGTCTAGAAGATATGTCTAAAGGAGATGATGGGGTATTGAGATCCCCAACAATTACAGTGGTGCAATCTAACTCTCCTTTTAGCTCCAGCAGTCTTTCCTACACATCTTTAGGTGCTCCTGAGTTGGGTGCACAGATATTAAGTGTTATGTCTTCTTGATGAATTAGCCCATTTACTACTATATAATGTCCTTCTTTGTCTCTTCTTACAGTCTTTGTCTTAGAGCCAATTTTGTCTGAACTCAGTATCACAACTCCAGTCCTTTTTTGATTTCCGTTTGTATGGGATATCTTTTTCTAGCCCTTCACTTTTAGTCTATGTATGTCTTTATCCATAAGGTGCATTTCTTATAGGCAACAGATAGAGGGTTTCTCTTTTTTTATCCATTCAGCCAGTTGTGTCTCTTGATTAATTTAGTCCATTAACGTTCAATATTATTATCGCTATTTCCAGATGTGTTCTTATCACCAAGTGAGCCATTTTATTAGTTGTTTTTTGTTCTCATATCTGTCTGACTTTTTAGTTTTCCTGGTATAGCACTCCCTTCACAACTTCTGGAAGAGCTGATATGAAATTGGTAAATTCTTTCCAGTTTTGTTTATCTGAGAATAATTCTTTTTATCTTTATTTCTTGTATGAAGGATAATTTTGCCAGGTACAATATTCTTGGTTGATATTGTTTTTCATTTAACACTTTAACTGTATTTCCTCATTCTTTCCTTGCCTACATTGTTTCTAATGAGAGGGCCAATGTTAGCCTAATGGAATAACTTTTGTAAGTAACTTGATGTTTCCCTCTTGCCAATTTTAGTATCTGTCTTTGTCTATGGTTTTGGCCAGTCTGGCTATGATGTGCCTTGGAGAGGATCTTCTTGGGTTGATTATATTTGGGGTCCTATGTATTTCTTGGGTCTGGATATTTGAATGTCTCTCTAGGTTTGGAAAGTTTCCTTCCAGGATTTAATGAAAAAAAACTATCAATACCCTTATTATTTTCTCTGTCTTCTGGGATACCAGTTATCCAGATGTTTGGATGCTTGATGGTATCCAGTATTTCTCATATATTATCCTCATTTTCCTTAGTTGTTTTCTCGTTTTTTTTGATAATTTCTTCTAGGTCAGAGGTTTTGTCTCCTACATTCGCGATTTGATCTTCTATGTGATCTAATCTACTTTTAATACTTTTGAGGGAGGTTTTAATTTCCTGTATCACATTCTTCATCTCTAACAATTCTGTTTGATTCTTTTTTTATGGTGTCTATTTCTTTTCTCAATTGTGAAAGGACTTCCTCATCTCCTGGAGCTCATTGTCTCTTTTCTCTTGCATCTCATTTAGTTTGGTCACTATAAATATTCTTAATTGTTTATCTGACATTTCCATGAGTTCTATTGTGTTCTGTGGATGATGAGGAATTGATGTTTCCCTTAGGGAGAGACATTTTGTTGGTTGTTCATATTTCTTGTGCCTCTGCAATGGTTTCCAGTCATCTGGTAATCTATATATTCCTTCCTAAATTATTATTATTTTTTTTTGGAGAGGTTTTTCGCTATAGGGCGCGTGCGCTCGCCAGACAGACAGAGAAAGACATAGAGACAGAAAGCGAGAAATCACCCCCCAGGGGGGATGGTCACACCGCAATCCCTTCTCCTCCATTCTCCTCTCGGGATCTTGGGCACGCACGCACACGCGCCCGGCGTGAGTTGTAAGCCACCCGGTCCGAGACGCGAACCGCGGTCGACTACATGGGAGTCCAGCGACATAGCCATTACGCTAACTGCTGGTTCCCCTAAATTATTCAAGGTATCTCTGAGTGTTCAGAGGTATGCAGGAGTAAGCAATTGCTGATCTCTCTTTTGTTCTACCTCCCTGTTTCTCATCAGCACCTTGCACTGTTGTCACTGGTCCTGAGTGACCCAAAGTCCTCCCTGTTTCTAGAGAACAGTGCCTGAAACTTAGCTGCTGAGCTTCAATTCAGAAATAAAGAAGAGATAAAGAAAACACAGAAGTCCTGAGAGTTCAAAGGTGAGTGGGGAAAAGGATGAACCACAAGACCCAGACATTAAGCCCTCTGGCCTCAGGCAGCCTGCTGCATGGCTAGGCCCTTCGCTGGAAGGTACTCTCCGTTTTCCTATAACCACATACTATCCCCTCCCACAAAGAGTTTTTGTTTTAAATTGTTTTAAAAGTCGTACTATGTAGGGACCAGCAGATGGCATAATGATGATGCCATGTAGGACTGGACACTGGACTCCCATGTAGTCAACCGCAATTCAAGTCCTGGATCTGGTAGCTTGAAACTCACATTGGATGTGTGTGTGTGTGTGTGTGTGTACACCAAAATCCCAGGAGGTGACTGGAGGAGAAGGGACTGTGGTGTGGCCATCCCCATCCCACCCCTGGGGGTTGATTTCTCATTTTCTGTTTCTCTATCTCTCTCTTTCTCTCTGATGAGTGCACGTGCTCTACAGCAAAACTCTCTCAAAAGAAAGGAAGGAAGGAAGGAAAAAAGGTAGGAAAGAAGAAAAGTCATAATATATAAACATCTCTGATTTTCCCACTTAATAATACAATGGAGAACTCCCAAGATAAGTAGTTTTAGAATTTCTTTTTCTTTTTATTTTTTTAAGAGAGACTCTTGCTATAAGGTGCATGTGCTCACTGGAGAGAGAGAGAGAGACAGAAAGTGAGAAATCACCCCCCCCGGGGGAATGGCCAAGCTCCAATCCCTTCTCTTCCATTCTCCTCTGGGGATCTTGGGCACACACACACGTGCCTAGTGCAAGTTTTAAGCTGCTGGGTCCAGGACTTGAACTGCAGTCGACTACATTGGAATCCAGTGGTGTAACCATTATGCCATCTGCTGGTCCCAGAATCTATTATTCTTACTGGATGCAAAATAATGTAAGCTGAGTTTATACCACAGAAACTTTAACCACTCCTTTGATGATGGGCACTGACTCTGTTCCTACTGAATACACACACACACACACACACACACACACACACACACAGTGAACAATTCTGCAAAGAGATGTAGTATTTCCCAGCACACAGATCTGAAACTCATTTTGCATTGAGCCCTACCTTAAAAATAAGGGAACACAGCCAACTCATCTTTGACAAAGGGTACAAGTCAATCCAGTGGAAAAAGGGAAACCTCTTTAGCAAATGGTGCTGGAAAAACTTGATATCCATCTGTAGAAAGATGAATCTGAACCCCTATCTGTCACCATTAACAAAAATAAATTTCAGGACCAGCAGTTGGCGTAATGGCTATGTCACTGGACTCCCACGTAGTCGACCGCAGTTTGAGTCCTGGACCCGGTGGCTTAAACTCACGCCGGGCGCGTGTGCATGTGTGCCCAAGATCCCGAGAGGAGGATGGAGAAGGGATTGTGGCTTGGCCATCCCCTCAGGGGGGTGATTTCTCACTTTCTGTCTCTCTCTGTCTGTCTAGCGAACACACATGCCCTATAGCAAAAGTCTCTCAAAAAAAAAAAAAAAAAAATCAATTCCAAGTGGATCAAAGATCTAAACCTAAAACCGCAAACTATAAAACTACTGGTAGAAAACACTGGGGAAACTCTGGGAGATATTGTGGTAGGCAATGACTTCTTAAGTAAGACCCCCAAAGCACAGGCAAAAGTCCCCAAAATAGACAGGTGGAATTACATCAGATTAAGAAGTTTCTGCACAGCAAAGGACAGTGTAATTAGTGTGAACCAACAGCCCTCGGAGTGCGAGAGAATTTTTGTTACCTGTGCCTCAGATAAGGGACAGATAACCAGAATACACAGGGAACTTGTGGTTTACCTGGAAGAAAATGATCAAACCAATTAAAAGATGGGAAAATGAGCTCAATAAACAATTCTATAAGGAAGACATATGAAGAGCCAAAAAGCATATGAAGAAATGCTCAACATCCCTCATCATAAGGGAGATGCAGATCAAAACCACAGTGAGATACCACCTAAACCCAGTCAGAAAGGTGAAGATTACAAAAACAAAAAATGGTAAGTGCTGGAAGTAAGGGATGCGGTGAAAGGGGAACACTCCTACGCTATTGGTGGGAATGTAAATTGGTCCAGCCACTGTGAAGAACAATGTGGAGGTTCCTCAAAGACCTTCAAATAGAACTACCATATGATCCAGCAATTCCCATTTCTGGGAATCTACCCAACGGACAGGAGAACGCTCAGCTGGAAAAACGCTTGCACATCTATATTCATTGCAGCCTTACTCATGATTGCTAAGACACGGAACCAACCCAAATGTCCACAAACAGACGAATGGATTGAAAAAGTGTGGCACGTATACTCCATAGAATACTATTCAGCCATAAAAAACTACAAGATCCTGGAATTTGATAAAAAGTGGACAAATAGGGAAGATTTGTTGCTGAGTGAAGCAAGTCAGGCTATGAAAGAGACATTGTATGACTCTACGTAACATATACCAACTGTCCACACTCTATGGCAGAGACTGAAAGACTGGAGGACATACAAGCATTAAAAATTGTTATGGACACTACAGCCAAAGTGGAGAGGGTGTTGGAGGAGAAGAGCACAGAAAAGGAAATTTGGAGGAAAAAACAGAGAGGTAAGACATTTGTGGGACACAGATATGGTTTATTATTTGTCGATGAGAACGTGTATACTATTCTCAACTGGGCTGGACTGAGGTGTATATCATGCTGGATAAAGTGTCTTTACAATCTAAATGATCTATAGTGATTAAATGTATAAATAATTAAAATGAATAAATAAAATAAATAAAAAATAAGGGAACAAACGAGACATTCCTAGCTCCCATCCCTTCAACCCAAACCTGTGCCTATGCCTTTACCCACCAACTCCTGCCTTCTTCCCAGTTATTCTGTGCTCTTGGCAAGGACCAACTGCCATTTACGCAGCTGACTCTAATCCCTCTGTCTGCTCAAGTACACTATGACTTTCTGTCTGTCCTTTATCTCGACTGTCCCCTTTCTATTTGATTTTGCTCTCCATGTATACACAGTCCCCTGTTTCGGCAACTTAACCATCTACTAAACCTCTCCTTCTCTGGCTACCGTCTCATTTCTCTATTCCCTCTGTGAGTAAACCTCTTTCTAATTGCTCTCTGCATGTTCTTTCAGGAACACATTCCTATAGGAATTTGGCTCCAGCTGCTCCACCAAAATCACATACCAGTGACCTTCATGCTGCCAAACCCAGGCTGAGTTCTCAGAATACTTACAGCTGACTCTTCCCTTTCCAACGAAATGAAAAATTTTTTTAAGATAGTGCCATTCTGATCCTCCTGCCTCAGCTTTCCCCAAGGTGCTGGGATAACAAGAGTACACCACCATATCCAGCCTTTAGTTGCACCTGAAACTGATCCCAGGCCTCCCATGTGGTCCCAGCCCATGGAACACAGCATCTTAGCAGAAAGCACCACCATGCCTAGCCCTACAATACTTTTGTAAAACTTGTCTAGGGACCCATACTTGCTTACTCTGTGCATACACACTCTTTCATCTCTGGGCTGGTTGTCGTTTACAGTCTACTTCATAGGCTCCTCCTCACCACCCCAACCCTTGACCCTTGAGGACTCAGTGGCTCGGCACTTGTTCTTTTCCTCCTCTCCACCTACATTTAGTCCATTGCAACCATGTCCACACTCAGATATTTATCTCCTATCCAGCCCTCTTACGATAACTCTAGACTTGCACATTCAAATGCCAGCCTCACTTCCATCAAGTGCCTATCAGGGGTCTCAACTGAATACAGTAGAATTAGCCCCCTTTATCCAGGGGGACTTGCTCCAAGACCCCCAGTAAATGCCTGAAACCATAGATGGTACCAAACCCTACATATACTACACATTTTATATATTTTTCAATCTGATAACTGAGAGAGCTATGAGTGTGGTTAATGGGCAGGAAACATATATAGTGAGGATACTCTGGACAAAGAGATGATTCAGGACCTGGACTAATGGGAGTGAACTAGGATGCAAATTCATCATACTACTCAGTGTGCAATTTAAAACTTATGAAGTGTTTATTTCTGGAATTTTTCCAATCAGCATTTTTGGGCTACAGTGACTACAGATAACTAAAATTATGGAATGTGAAACCATAGATAAAAGGAGTGGACTAGGGCCAACAGATGGCCTGGTGGTTGGTCCTAGTGTTAGACTCCCATATGGCTGACTGCTGTTTAAGCCCCAGACCCAGCGGCTCAAAAATCCTGCCAGGCACATGTCCATGCACACCCAAAATCCCAAGAGAAGAATGAAGAAGAGAGGACTGTGGTGTGGCCGACTCCTCTTAGGGGTGATTTCTCACTTTCCTTCTCTGTCTCTCTCCAGTGAGCGCATGTGCTGCATAGCAAAAACAGAAAGGAAGGAAGGAAGAAAGGGAGGGAGGGAGGATGGAGACTATACATCTATCCCAGGCTCTGACCTCCCAGTGCTCATGGCTCCCAGTCTCCCCACATCATCCATAGCAGCTCTGTCACTATCCTGAAATTATTCTCAGTGCCTCTCTCTCATATCCCATATCATTGACTTTAGAAATTGATTTAATAATGGATAACTGCTAGATTACCTCATAAGTAATATGAAAAACTGAAACTAAAGCCTAAAAATCAAATAAAACATTTTATTGACCAGAATGAAGGAGAAAATGTAATAAAATAGGAAAGAACATTGCTTTGGAGTCAGACTTGTACTAACCTTAGTTTAAGAACTTTTGATCTATGGGACCAGCAGTGAGCGTAATGGCTATGTCGCTGGACTCCCACGTAGTCGACCACGGTTCGCGTCCCGGATCCGGTGACTTAAAACTCACACCGGGTGCGTGTGCGTGCGTGCCCAAGATCCCGAGAGGAGAATGGAGGAGAAGGGATTGCGGCGTGGCCATACCCCCTGGGGGGTGATTTCTCGCTTTCTATCTCTCTGTCTCTCTCTGTCTGTCTGGCGAGCGCACACGCCCTATAGCAAAAACCTCTCCAAAAAAAAAAGAGAGAACCTTTGATCTATATGTTGGGTAACCTTGACAACTTCTCTGAACTATGGTTTCCTCACTTGTAAAGTAAACACACAAGATATAGGTAGACAATATATAGGTAATAACCTGATTTGGTCATCATGAGAATAAATGAAAAGTCATTTGCCCCATGAACAGCACTGAATACTAAAAAACTACCAAAGAAGGAATCTACTAGGATTAAAGGAAACGCAGATCATAACCACCTTCCTTTGACAAGGAAATTAATCTGCTTCCAAATGTATTAATGCTTACTGCACAACGAGAAGCCCAGACTGTGGTAACAAACCTGCTGTTTGGCTAACATCGGAAGGATGACGTCAGCTATCTGTCGCGACAGCCGTTTCCACTTGTCCTCATTCTCCTTGTGGCACTGCTGCAGAACAAGGATAAACATCTCCAACACCTGCAAGAGCATTTATGCACAATTAGCAAATCTCCTGAAAATATACTTTTTTCATCTCCACATGGGATATTTTCAATCTATCTCTCACACTGGTACCAGCATGGGCAAAAGACTCAAGAATCCAAACAAATGTGATTCCCCAATGAGGAACAAAGAGACTGATTCAGTTCTTACCCTGTGACAAGTGAAATGGAGGGGAACCAGAAAAAAATAAGGAGAGATGGAGCAAACTCCTCTAGGGTAGCATGAATAACTTACAGGATAACTTTCAGTCATTATTATTTCTATAGAATTTACAAGACTTCACAATCAGAGAAAAGGCACGAATCAAAATCAAACTTACATTAACCTATGGCAAAACTCAAGTACAGCCTTGAGTATTCAGCAGATGCTTTATTAATTTGTTTTAATTCTGTATTCTTTGCAAAGGTAATCTAATGAATAACACCTAACTTTTAAGCATTATACATTATTAAAAATAAGTTTACTAGGGACCAGCAGTTAGCGTAATGGCTATGTTGCTGGACTCCCACGTAGTCGACCGCAGTTCAAGTCCCGGACCCGGTGGCTTAAACTCATGCCAGGCACGTGTGCGTGCGTGCCCAAGATCCCGAGAGGACAATGGAGGAGAAGGGATTGCGGTGTGGCCATCCCCCCTGGGGGGTGATTTCTCGCTTTCTATCTCTCTGTCTCTCTCTGTCTGTCTGGCAAGCGTACGCGCCCTATAGCAAAAACCTCTCAAAAAAAAAAAAAAAAAAGTTTACTAGTCATCTATTTTTTTTTTTGGAAGTTTTGCTAGAGGGTATATGTACTTGCCAGAGAGGGACAGAGAGAAAGAGAGAAATCACCCCCAAGACAGAAGGCAATGCTGCATTCTCCTCTTGGGATTTTTGGGAAAGCATGCACATACACTTGGCATGACTTTTAAGCCACTGGGTCTGAAGCTCATGGCCATTTGAGATTCAGCCTCCTTAACCTTCACATCACCTGCTGTACTTATTAGTAATCATTTCTAAACAGATATTTATAACCAGGTAAAGGTCTATAGCAGCAGGTAACTGCCTATTTTTGTAAATAAAGCTCTATTGGAACATTGACACAACAGCCACATCATTCACATACATATTGACTATGATGGTTTCATGATACAACAGCAGGGATAAGTCGCTGCAACAGAGATCACAAGCCCTAAAAAGTCCAAAATACTTATTACCTAGCACTTACTGAAAATTTGCCAACCCTTGGTCTATAAAATATAATTGTTATAAAAGACTTTAATACTCAACTTAAGGCCAGTCTCTATGTCTGTGTCAACCACTCTGTCTCCACAGCTGCCTTCTCTCTGCCACAAACTTTACAGCACTTATATTACACAATCCTAATTCTGTCCTTTACTTAATAAACCTGCCAGGTCAGGCAGTCTTCTCCATTCTCTGTTATGCATGCTAACTGGTTGAGTGTGGATGATAAGCTCCTCTCTAGGACACCCACCAACCCAAGTGTGCTTGCCAACAGTCAGCTGCTTGTTCTAAAACATCTTTATAGTACTTGTACATTTTATTAGAATTATGCAATTTAATTAAAATGAAGTATTTCATTAAATATTATATAGATTAATAAAAATATGAATGAGCAAATAAAGTACTATTTCTATGAGAAAAACTTTATAAACATTCAAGGACAAAGAGCTGAAAACAACTGACAAAACAAGGGCTAGGGAACCAAACAAGCTAAGAAAACAGAAGCTATTAAAAATACTAGGTTTTTGGGACCAGCAGATGGCGTATTGGTTATGTCACTGAACTCCCACATGGCCAACCACAGTTTGAGTCCCACATCCAGAGGCTTGAAATTTACCCCAGGCATGGGTACATGCATGCCCAAAATCCTGAGAGAAGAATGAAAGAGAAGAGATTGTGGTGTGACCATACTCACTAGGAGGTGATTTCTCACATTCTGTCTCTCCGGTGAGTGCATGCACCCTATAGCAAAAATCTCTCTCTAAAAACAAACAAACAAACAAACAAACAAAAAAAAGAAACTAGACTTTCTATATGTTGCTTACAGGAAATACGCTGAATTTACAAAGGTAATATACAGAATGAAAATGAAGGGCTGGAAAAACTCACTTCATGCAAAAAGAAATGAAAAAGAGCAGGAGTTGTGGTATCAATATCAGATAAAATAGAATTTAGAATAAAAAGCATAAGAAGAGACAAGACATTACAAAGTTCTAAAAGGATTAATTTATCAAAAAGATATAACAATCATAAATACTGATGTGCCGATTGCCAGGGCACCCAAATATATAACAGCCTGCTAGATCTAAAGGAAGATATAGACTCTAATACACTAATTGTCAGAGACTTCGACATCCACTGTCATCACTGAACAGATCCCCTAGACAAAAAATAAACAGAGACACAGGAATTAATTGATATCATAAACCAAATGGACATGACATACATATATATTCTATCCAGCAACTACAAAATATCCTTTTTCTCATTTCCACATGGCATATTTTCAAAGATTGACCACATAATAGGCCATAAAACAAGTCTATATAAATTTACAAGTATGGAAACTATACCCAGCTATCTTCACTGGCTACAATGGATTAAACTTGAAATCAATCACAGAAGAGTCCTTGAAGACACACAAAAACATGGAAACTAAAACTTTACTCCTAAATGACTTTCAATATTGAGGAAATTATGACTGAAACCGAAAGATTTATCAAAACAAATGACAATGAACACACTACTCTCCATTACCTTTGGGACACACTGAAAGCAGTCACAAGAGGCAAGTTTATAGCCATTAGTGCTCATAAGAAAAAAAATAGAAAAGTGGCAACTAAATAACTTAATATCACATCTTAAGGAACTGGGAAAACAACAAAAACAAAATAAAAGAAGAAAATAAATAGTGAAGATTAGACATGAAATAGAGAATAAAAGAAGTATACAAAAAAATTAACAAAACAAAAGCTGATTTTTTGACAGAATAAACAAAATTGATAAACCATTAGGTAGATGATCAAGAAAAACACAGAAAGGAACCAGATAGAATCAGTAATGATAATGGCAATATTATAACTGATATATATACAAAAGACAAAAAATTATGAGAATACTATGAGCAACTATACACCAACAAACTAGAAAATCTAGGTGAGATGTACGAAATTCTGAACAAGTACAAGTTACCTAGGTTGAATCAAGATGAAATAAAAAGTCTGAATAGGACAATAAAAAGTAAAGAAATTGAAATAGTGTGAGTCTGTTCAAACAACAACAAAAAGCCCAGGTCCCAGTGGTGTTACTTCTCAATTCTACAAAACTTTTAAAGAAGAGCTAACTCCAATTCTTCTCAAACTATTCCTAAAAATTCAAAAGGAAGGAATCCTCCCATATGCATTTTATGAAGCCTCTATTATCATGACACCAAAACCAGACAAGGATATTAAAAAAAAAACAAAAAACAAACAAACAAAAAAAAAAACCTACAGACCAATATCCCTGATGAATACTGACACAAAAAATTTTCAACAAGATACTAGAAAACTGAATCCAACAACATATCATAATGATTATACAACATGAACAGGTAGGCTTCATCCCAGGGATGCAAGGATGGTTCAACATACATTAATACAATAAATGTTACACATCATATTAACAGAAAGAAAGATAAAAACCTTATGATTATATATATATATATATATATATATAGATGTGAAAAAAGCATCTGATAAAATACAACATCTCTTTATGATCAAGACTCTGCAAAATTGAGGTAGAAGGGACATTATCAGACATAATAAAAGGTATTCAGATAGGAAAAGAAGTTAAATTGTCCCTATTTGCAGATGATATGATTATATATATAAAAAATAAAAATGAAATCCATGAAAAAACTCCTGTAAGTGATAAATGAATTCAGTAAAGTTGCAGGATACAAAGTCAATATACAAAATCTATAGCACCAAAAATAAAGAGACTGAGACAGAACTGAAGAAAGCAATCCTATTTATAATAGCTACAAAACCAGTAATACCTAGGAATAAATCCAGTCAAAGAGGTGAATAACCCCTACAAGGAAAACTATGAAAAACTGAAAAAAGAAATTGAGTATGACACAAGATATGGGAGAACATCCCATGCTCTTGGATTGGAAGAATTAATATAATCAAAATGTCAGTCCTACCCAATTTAATTTACATATTTGATGCAACTCTAATTCAATTACCTGAGACATTCTTCACAGAAATAGAAAAAAAAAATTAGAAAATATGTATGGCATTATAAAAGACCTCGTATTGTCAAGGCAATCCTGTACCAAAAAAATAAAATAGGCATCTCACTACTCAACTTTAAAGTATATTACAAAGCAGTGACAATCAAAACAGCATAGAACTGACACAAAAATAGATATGTAGAACAATGGAACAGAACAGAGAATCCAGAAATAAACTCCAAATCACATAGTCAACTGATCTTTGATAAATGGTATAAGACAATGCAATGGAGAAAAGAAAGTCTTTTTAGCAAATGATGTTGGACGAACTGGCTTCCATCTGCAGAAAAATGAAACTGTACCCTTATTTCTCACCATTAACTAGAATTAAAGATGTAAATCTAAAGACTCTAATTACAAACTATTACTAGAATAAATAGGAGAAACTTTTAAAATATTGGACTAGGCAAAGATTTCTTTCTTTTTTTTAAGAGAGAGATTTTTGCTGCGGAACATGTATGCTTGCCAGAGAGACAGAGACAGAGAGACAGAAAGTGAAAAATCACCCCCTGGGGAAATGTTCACGCCACAATCCTTTTGTTTCCATTCTCTTTTTGGGATCTTGGGCATGCACACACACACACCTGGCATGAGTTTCAAGCCACGAGGTCCAAGACTCAAACCACAGTTGACTATGTTGGAATCCAGCAATGTATCCATTATGCCATCTGCTGGTTCCCCAAAGATTTCTTAAATAAGGTACCTAAAACATAGGCAATGGCCCCTAAAATAGATAGACAAGTTGGATTACAACAAGCTAAAAACTTTCCTGACAGCAAAGGGCATTATAACTAGAGTGAAAAGAAACCCATGGAATTGGAGAAAATAGCTGCAAATTATTACTCAGAAAAGGAATTGATATCTAGAATACATAGGGAACTCAAGAAGCTGCCCCATAAAATAATGAATAATCCAATTAAAAAATAGGCAAATGAATTGAATAGACAACTCTCACAGAAAGACTTACAAATAGTAAGAGGCATACGAAAGAATGTTCAGGGACCACCCCAGGTGGTGTGGTAGTTGAGGCACTGGACTCCCACATGGTCAACCAAATTTCGAGTCCTGGATCCAGTAGCTTGAAACTCGGGCTGAGTGCATGTGTGTGCATGCTCAGGATCCTAAGAGGAGAATGGAGAAGGGATAGTAGCATGGCCATCACCCCTGGTGGTGGTGGGGTGGGGGGGGGGGGGGGAGCGTGATTCCTCGCTTTCAATCTGTCTGTCTTTAGTGAGCGCATGTGCCCTACAGCAAAAATCTCTCCAAAAAAAACCTTTTATGTCTCTTGTCATAAGGGAAATTCAAATTAAAACTACAATGAGATAGCATTTAACCCCGTCAGAATGGCTAGGATGAAAAAAACTAAGAACAACAAATGTAGGCAAGTGTTCAGTAGTGAAAGGTAACTCTCACACTGTTGGTGGGAATGTAAATTAGTCCATCCTCTGTGGAAAACAATACAGAGGTTTCTCAAAAACCTACAAACATATCTTCCATATAATCTAGTAATCTCACTTCTTGGTATTTACCCAAAGGATAGGAAAACAATCAGAAAGATATCTGTATAAGCATACTTACGGTAGCATTATTTACAATTGCTAAAACATGGAGCCAACCCAAGTGTCCAAAGCTGATAACTGGGTTGAAAAACTGTGACACATATAGACTATGGAATACTACTCAGCTATAAGAAATAATGAGATCCTGCTATCTGATTCAAAATTGATGAATACAGAAGACTTAATGTTGGGACCAGCAGTTAGCGTAATGGCTATGTCGCTGGACTCCCACGTAGTCGACCGCGGTTCGAGTCCCGGACCCGGCGGCTTAAACTCACGCCGGGCGCGTGTGCGTGCGTGCCCAAGATCCCAAGAGGAGAATGGAGGAGAAGGGATTGCGGCGTGGCCATCCCCCCTGGGGGGTGATTTCCTGCTTTCTATCTCTCTGTCTCTCTCTGTCTGTCTGGCGAGCGCACGCGCCCTATAGCAAAAACCTCTCCAAAAAAAAAAAAAAAAAGACTTAATGTTGAGTGAAGCAAGCCAGACTTTGAGAGATACACGGTTTATACTCAATTTATACTGAGTACTACGGTAGAAGTTGAGAGACTTGAAAATGTGATAATGGAGAGAATGGATGTACATGCTAGAGACTGTAAGGGAGGAGAGTGGATGGTAGAGAGTGGGTAGTAGAGGGCAGGTGTGAAGTACAAGCGGAGGAAACATTTGACAGATGGAAGAAATATAAAATAAAATATTTTCATTATGAAATTAAATTCTGGTGTGTAACAAGTTATTTCACTAATCGGTTTAATTATATATGCTCATTAGGATTGAAGCATGCATGATGACATTTCTATTCATCCCAATTAGAAAACAAAACAAAACTAGACCTTGGCACTCACACTACCTCATTATGTCTTAAATTCCTATTCCACCTTCAGGAAACAACCAGAAATCAGTTCTAAGAAAAAAACCTTGACTTAAATCAAAATAGTGATAAAAATATATAAAGTCTTGGGGCCAGCAGTTGGCATAATGGCTATGTTGCCGGACTCCCATTTAGTCGACCACGGTTCAAGTCTTGGATCCGGAGGCTTAAACTCACGCTGGGCACATGTGCATGCGTGCCCAAGATCCCAAGAGGAGAAGGGATTGCGGCATGGCCATCCCCCCTAGGGGGATGATTTCTCGCTTTCGGCCTCTCTGTCTTTCTGGCGAGCGCACACGCCCTATAGCAAAAAAAAATCTCTCCAAAAATAAAAATTTAAAAATAAATAAATAAATAAAAATAATAATCTTTAAATTATTTCAGATTTGAGATTCCTATCAGTTTTGAGAATGGTACTATTTTGACCAAAATTGTCAATTAATTTATTTCTTTTTTAAAAAAGAAGTTTTTGCTATAGGTCATGTGTGCTTGCCAGACAGACAGAGAGACAGAAAGTTGCCGGGGACCAGCCTCGGCAGTGGTGGGTGGCTTGTACACAGGAAGGCGACACGGGTGATCAGGAACAAAAATTAGACTGAGACTTTATTGCCCTTTTGCATGTTCTCAGCCGGCCACAGCCAGAGCCAGCTCCAGGCTGCAGCGCCGTGGCTAATAAGACATGCGTATTTATTGAGGGAGGTTTAGGAAGTAAAGGGGGTGAGGGGTAGTAAAAAATCCACTCTAAGGAACAGGGTATATAAAGCATGGAAACAATAATTATAAAACATGCTGTTTGTCTTGTCAGATTAGTTAAAAATCAATTACAGTTTTCAGGATGAGGAAGTCTATTTGTCTGTTGTATTTTCTTTTTAGATTTTGATTACTGGGAAGGGTCTTTTGAAGAGGGGGCTTGCAGGATGTTTGGTAACTTTAGTCTCAGGCCAGGGTGATAACATTGCTGGTTGCAAAGACCTAGATAGATATCTTGTTTTGTTAAGTAAAGACACAGTTAATATATGGACTATTCATACATTACAACAATAGAAAGTGAGTCTATGACCTTATATGGGAAAGGAAGATGATCTTGTAGCTCAGGAGACAATACAGGATGTTTTATTAGCAGTTTTTTATAGTCAACAGCACATAGATGAGAAACTCTTTGTAGTTAAAAACTACCTGTTGTTTTAGATAAGAGCTCCCAGCTAAGGTAATTTTTTTTTGAAGTCCTCAGGTTTGTTTATCCTGTTGTCCCAGCCAGGCTTTTTTTCTTTTATAAACCTGTGGGTTTCTGCATTTTATTTACTGGGTCTGTCAATTAGTGAGTTTTTTTTTGTTTTATCTCTAAGTCTCTGTTATGTGGCGAATGTGCTGACTTTGCCTAACATGAGTTAACTTTAGCCTGTAGCTTTAACAAGGGGTATTTACAAAAACTAGCCTTAAACTAACTTAGTCTACATATGCTTTTAATGCTAATTTGGTTTATACTAACTTAATCTATATGTTAATTTTGGCTTAAAAACAGACAGGTGGGGGAGTCTTAAACTTCCTGGTCCTCCTGTCAGTCTTAGGGAACCACATTCTCACAAGGTCACTAATTGGCTTTATTGTAATAGTTGGGGGTGATGTTTTACCCTTACAGGGTACCATAATAACAGTAAAACTCATGGCAGAGAAATTGAATGTCGGCCAGTTCAAGGACACAAGGGAGAGCTCATAAACTGGGCCTTGCCTCAGTTTCTTCCCAGTCCAGGTCTTGCCTTAGAATGGGAGGCAGCATCCTTACCAGCTTGTGTTGCCTGCATGGCCCCGTCAGGAAGTGAGAAATCACCACCCCACCCCCCCAAGAGGGGATGGCCACGCCGCAATCCCTTCTCCTCCATTCTCCTCTAGGGATCTTGGGCACGCACGCACATGTGCCCGGTGTGAGTTTAAGCCACCGGGTTCGGGACGCAAACCATGGTCGACTACATGGGAGTCCAGCGACATAGCCATTACGCTAACTGCTGGTCCCTCAATTAATTGATTTTTGATTTCTGGTCCTTATTTTAGAAAAGAAGGCCTCTGTCATATTTACTCTTTTGAATGTTCTCTTAACTGTCATATGCCACTTTAAAGATGCATACCTGCTAAACCTCACACCGGCATCTCCCCTAGTCCTCGAGAGTCCAAAGTTAAAACATAAGTAACACTCATTTTTTTAACAAACAGTAGAACCACATGGCATGTCCTTGCATTGCCACAAATCACGGTGGTCACTGTACTCTCTTCTTACCTGATGGTACTGGATGAGTCTCAGTAACATTGACACCACTACTTCTTTTTGGGTTTCAAGCTCTTTTCCTGCATCAGCTTTATTTGTTCCCCTTAATACAAAGAGGTCATGGACTATGGGCTGTAGGGCTGGTATGGCTGTGGGTACAAAAGGGTATCCTAATAAGGTATTACATGAAAATTACTTTTGAAAGACAGTTCTTACTTAACACCTCCAAAATATTTTCAAGAGACAAAGAAAACCCTAACCTGTACCTGGTTTATGAAAACGAAGGATTAGGTTATCAATGAATGTTGTGAAAGTATTATTATACCACTGTGGAAAGCCAAAGCTCTTCCTCTGAACACTGATTGATGTTTTCTGAAAGCTTCTAAAAAAAGAAAACTAAGTTTTCCACAATATAACATCACCCTAACGAAAGGTAACTCATTCAAAAGTAATTTGAAAACAATTAAAAGTTCCCAAATCACCAAAATAGCAACATTCTTGATCACATACATAATACACTTGCTTTACTTGAAAAAGCAATAAATACTACTAGAGAATACACTGAGTCACAGTAATAATTATTATATAATTTAAAATAACTCACTCTCTCATTAAATAAAGAGTTTTCCCCAAAATCCTGTCTTGGTCCAAACGAGCAGGCAAAATAAATTAATTGGTCTAACACAACCACATGGAAGAACCATGGAAAAAATGCCCTTCATTGGTATATAGCACACTATCTTTGCACACACATACACATTCTGACTCTCAGTGACATGCCCAGGCAGACTCTCTGTACCTCAGTCACACACACACACACACACACACATACACACACACACACACACACAAACATACTTGATGACCCTCCCACAGATGACCAAACTTCCAAGTAAAAAAGTTTTGGGTTTGTCTGTCGATTGACTCTGTCCAAAGACCTATAAAGTCCAGGAAACTTTGGTCCCCTCTATTTGATTTTTGCATTTCCAAATAAATGGAACAATGAAAATATCCATGGATTTAATAATCTGTAATTTTGCTGAGACATGAATGGCAAAGACTAACTGAAAATCAAGCTCTCAACATAGCTTGGTCTATGCTCTCCTGCAGATGCTTTCAGTGGAGCGCATACTATGTAGCAGTGCCATTCTCACATCTGGGAATTCTGAAGGGCTTTAGGATATATTTCTATCAAAGTTCAAAAGCCTACAAATTCCTGGAAAAAGGAGCCAGAGGCCAATAGGAACATACTGGCAGATCGGTTTAAAAAGTTCATAGTAAAATTTATGCCTCATACTTTTCAAAAAAATAATTATTTTATTATTATTATTATTATTTTATTTGACAGAGATTTTTGCTATAGGGGACGTGCGCTCAACAGAGAGACAGAAAGCGAGAAATCATCCCCCGGCGGATGACCATGCCACAATCCCTTATCCTCCATTCACTTCTCAGGATTTTGGGCACACACATACACACACACACACACACACACACACACACACACATATATATATATATATATATATACACACACACACACACCTGGCATGAGTTTAAAGCCACCAAGTCTGGGGTTCAAATTGCCATGGGCCACATGGGAGTCAAGCGCCTTAACCACTAAGCCACCCACTGGCCCCTTTACTTATTATTATTAGTAGTAGTAGTTTTAATTTCTACAGGGCACATGTGCTCAGCAGAGAGAAACAGAGAATGTGAGAAAGCAAGCTGCCAGGTCCAGAACTCAAACCATGGTCAGACATGCAGGAGTCCAGCACCTTAACCACCACACCACCTGCTGGCCCCTATGACTCATTCCTAAACCCATACACCTCATTTCATAGGCTGAAAGAAGCTGCTTGAGCAGCTGGCAATATTTTATGGTCCTTGCTCAACCTCCAGTAAAACAATCACTCAAAATAGAACGCACTGAATCAAAATCAAACTCTATCCTCTAATACCTTTGTATAAGAAATCAAAATTTGGGCCACCAGGTGGCATGGAGATAAAGGTACTGGATCCCACATGGCTAGCCATGCAGTTCAAACCCCAGACCCAGTGGCCTGAAAATCACACTGGGTGCAATGTGTGTGTGTGCCCAAAATTCCTGAAGGAGACCGGAGGAAAAGAAATTGCCATCTCCCATGGTGGTGATTTTTCGCTTTCCCTCTCTCTCTCTTCTGTCTCTTTCTGGCAAGAACCCACACCTTATAGCAAAGCCTAAGGAAAAAAAAATTAAAATCTGATTCATGGCAAGTAGGATTTAAAATTCTTTTGTGCTTCATAACGATAAATGGGAGCTTTTATATGCAAAATCTATCTGTACATAAGCCCATCCTACTGTGCCTTATATTTTTTCCCCTAAGTAATTATAAACTTCTAAGAGTAAAACATGTATTCTCTACTTTTTTAAAACATATCTAACCGGTGTGTGCACAACTATGCAACCATGAACACACACATACACAGAGCCTGCAAAGCACATAGCTACTGTTATCATGGTTTAAAGGGGGTGTAAGAGGACTAACACTGTCGAGCACATCATGAGAGTGAAGACCACAGGGAAAGGTGTGTCCGTTACCATGTGTCACAGCCTTCCTCCCACTGGCCATGATGCCATCACAGAGCTGAATGATCTTAGGAATTCCAATGATCTGTTTTGAATGATAGCGTTCATAAGACAGTAATACCAGGAAGAAAAAGATGTTCGGAATAATTGCCTCAGATTCCCTGGGAACAAAAATATCCATTTAGAGATTTCTTTTTAAAATTTCAGACAATCAATCTATTTTAACAACATAAAGTAACTCATGATTTGACCTTGAGAGAGAACATGTGCACTAAGCTTTCTGATCTTATTTTAATCCCAGCCACATCAGTGTCGTTCCCATCTGCACCCATGCAGAGTGCTTGCATAGATGGAAGGGCTAGGTGGGAACAGGCACAAGACACCTTACAGCACTAGGTCCCCAGCAGGTACAGTCTTCTCAGTTCTCCTGCTGTCCCACTGTGACTCACAGGAGAAAAAGTAACTTGCCCAAAGTCACTGTAGAGGTGTTACATAATTGGAACAAGAAGCTGGATCTCGAGACTGCAGAGACTCTCAGAATACCTTCCTTCTCACTGTTTCCTTAACTATTTATTAAGTAATTCAGAAACTAATGAATTTTAATATTTAATGTTTATAAGGACCCATTAGGTGGTGTGTTGGGTAAGGTGGCTGGATTCCACATGGTCAACTGTGCAGTTTAAGTCCCAAACCTGGCAGCTTGACACTCACACCAGGTGCATGTGCATGTGTACCCCAAATCCCAAGAGAATGGAGGAGAAGGGACTACAGCATGGCCACCCCGGGCAGGGGGGCTGATTTCTCACTTTCTCTGTCATCGTCTTTATCTCTCCGACAAGCAAGTGCACCCTATAGCAAAAACATTAAAATAAAAAAAAGAAAACAGCAAAAATGCCTAATAGTCCTTTAAAGTAAATGTTCACTTTAATATCCAAAAAATTACACATAAGTAGATAACAAGAAAAACAAATCTAAAATAACAAAATGCTCTTACCTGAACTGGCCCACTTCGATGTATTCAAACTGTTTCAGCACAAATCCAATGAATACCTTCAGGCAAAAAAATTTTTCACATAAATAACAGGATTAAAATGTGAAAAACAGATTTTATTTCTTCCTGCTTATCTATATAAATTTTTAACAATTTATCTGTGTAAATTTTTCCTGGCAGCAGATAAATTTGTTTATATACCAGAACTCGTATCTATTCTGAAGTCAGACTAGATTTACAGAACACTCTTGAAATACCGTGGAAAACAGATTTACTAAACACTGAGGTAAAATCTTATTGGAAAAACAAATAATAAATTCCAGGTGACATCAAGTATTACCCAGAAGTCTGTCTGAAGAACTGGTCTATTCTAGCTGATGGCAAACTGAGCAGCACAGACGCCCTGACACTGGTCTAGTGATAAGATATCCACAATAGTCCATCTCTCCCCCACCCCCATTCAAAGGAGTCCAGTACTGAGGTAGCTGCTGAGAGGTGAAGGATGGCTCTTAGGAGGAGAGGTACTACGTCAGGACCAGATAAGAGCCAGCTGTGTGTCACACTAAGATGTACGCTCTCTTCTGCTCACCCAGCCTGAGGGAAGCTTCCCCAGATAAAGTTTAGAATTTCTTTTTATTTTTGGGGGGGAGGGGAGAGGTTTTTTTGCTATATGGCACATGCCAGAAAGACAGACAGAGACAGAGAGACAGAAAGCAAGAAATCACCCCCCAAGGGGGATGGCTATGCCACAATCTCTTCTCCTCCATTCTCATCTCGGGATCTTGGGCATGCACGCACACGTGCCCAGTGTGAGTTTAAGCCACCAGGTCTGGAACTTGAACCATGGTCAACCACATGGGAGTTCCAGCGACATAGCCGTTACGCCATCTGCTGGTCCCAAGCTTAGAATGCTGGTCCCAAGCTTAGAATTTCTATTCCCACTGTTTTCTCAGAGCCTGCTACGGTCTGGATGATTTGTTCCCAAAAGGTTCATGTTTTAGAATTTGGTCATTATTTTAATGGCATCAGAAGGGGATGAGACTTTTAAGAGGTATGGCCTAGTAAGAGTGTTTGGATCATGGGATACTGCCTTCCTATTACCATGGTCTCGTGAGATGGAGCGGATTCTCTCTCATAGGAAGGGGCTAGCAGGTTGTTATATAAGATGACCACCCACAGGCTGCACTCTATCGGCAGGTGCCTGCTGACCTTTTCACTTCTCTCCACTATGTTGTGATCACGGTCTCATGCCTTAGACTTTCTAGCCATCAGAATCATGAGCCAAACACACCTCTATTAATTATAAATCATCAGATATTTCTGTTGAGCAACACAATAAGGTACTAATGTAGACATACAGCAGGTGCTCCGTAAATCGCCATCTAAATTGAGTTTAATGATTTGTCTATTCTAATTTTCTACTTTTGTTTATTAAAACTATCTACTGAATCCCAAGAACTGGGGTGGGGAAAAGGGAACCAACTGATTAAAACAACCAGAAAAAATGTGAGGCTCACAGCTAGACAGGTGTAACACCACCAAGTAACAGCTGGAAATTAGTTCTGCTGACATAGAGGGAGCAGAGACCCAGAGTGAAGCACACACTAACAAAGAGATCAATATACATGCCGAGACAAGCATGGAATAAACTTGAGGTTGTCCTCTCTCAACATTTCAGTAAGAAAGCAACAAAAATTATTCCATTTTTAAGAAAAGGCTCTATATAGAATGACTAAAGAATCTGGTAAAACATCAAATCTACCTGAAAAGTCTATGTGAAGAGAGAGCCCTAAAAGTCTACTAAAGACAGCCCTAAAAGAGACCTCAGTCTAAAAATACCATGTAAGAAAGTTCATTTTATACTTTAATGAGAGTCACGACCAGGAAATTTTGAAGAAAAGTTTTTGACCCAATCAGTGCTCTGGCTTCCTTTTGGATGGCCACTGGCTATGGCCCTAAGCCTGCCCCATCCTGTGCAGAGCCTCTCCCCATGCAGCCTCTTCATTTCAAAACAAAGGGTATGACATTTCCCAGTGACATATTCCCTGAAGACAGAAATTCTTTAGACTGATATTCTTCTGATAGCTTTCATGAAAGGAAGAGTAAAAATGTTGGGCAAAGGCAAAGAGAACCCCAACCCTTCGACACTTCTTTCATTAAAAGCTGACCAATCCATCCCCGCATCTTGTGGAGAAATCAGCATCTTGAATGTGTTTTTCATGTCTCTCAAGGAAACGGACCCTTTAAGGTAAATGAAGATGCTGAAGATCTACAGACAGATTTACTTCTAGGAGAAAATAGAGAACGGTAATATTTCGATCTCAAAAAATGTCCTACCTCACGTAGAAAAGTGGTCTAAGGCCACAGCCAAACAATGACCTAAATGCAATTTCATCTGTAGTGAATTAACTGACATGAATTTCACTTGAAGTAAATTTGCATCATGAAGAAATATGGCTAGCCAGGATCTCATGACTTCAACAACTCCATGAGGAAGGCAATCTAGCCAAGGAGTTGAGTATATATACTTATTTAAGGTAACAAAGTTTCCCACGTGAGCATCCAGGAGCTCAGGTCTCAGCTTCTACCATAGCAGGTTACATTCCTACCAGACAAGTTTACTTATTACATTGCCTTAAACTATAGACCATAATTGATAATCTACTTAAGATGATCTCTGGATTTTATAGAAATGTCTCCCCACACAACATATCCTAATTATATCTTGTCACTTAAAGTGAAACTTATGTTGGAGTCGGGCGAGAAAAGGGGTAGATAAGTGGATAGGAAAAACCTCTGGCAAATTTCTAAAGGCTAACCCTAATGGAGGATAACACAGACTGGGGTATCAGGACAAGATGGTGCCAACACTGCTGAGACTGCCTATGTTCCGGGAATTTTGCATTAGCCAGTTGCATGAAATAGTTAAGAAGCACAATTGTTGGAGAAAACAACTAATTTCACATTTCTTTAAGGTAAAGTTCAGTGTCTTTGGGGCATAATTTCCATTAAATCAGAAGCTAGTATGGATGATAAAAATAAAAGCGACAGGGACCAGCAGTTAGTGTAATGGCTGTGTCGTTGGACTCCCATGTAGTCGACCGTGGTTCAAGTCCTGGACCCAGTGGCTTAAACTCACGCCAGGTGCGTGTGCTTGCATGCCCAAGAACCCGAGAGGAGAATGGAGAAGGGATTGCGGCGTGGCCATGCCCCCTGGGGCGTGATTTCTCGCTTTCTATCTCTCTGTCTCTCTCTGTCTTTCTGGCGAGCGCACACGCCCTCTAGCGAAAACCTCTCAAAATAAATAAATAAATAAATAAATAAATAAATAAATAAATAAATGCGACAAACCTGATCTGAATCCAGAAGACAGTAATTAACCCGTAATTGAACCAGCTGTGCCAGCAAATCTAAAACTTGCTTCTGTAATTGTACAGATGTTGTTGTTGTATACTGTTTTAAAGCTTTTATAACAAGAGGTTCAAATAAACGAATGTGATTATGAATAGCATTCTGTTAGGAAAAAAAAAGTAAGTCTTCAATTAGAAACTTCAAGCAATCAGTTTAGAAAGTCTCAAGCTCTATTTTCATTTCAAGCACTGTAGAACCCATGTTCATAGGCTGTCTCATCCCATGTTCCTGGATTGGAAGAATTAATATAATCAAAATGGCAATTCTACCAAATTAATCTACATATTTGATTTAGTACCAATCAAATTACCAGAGACATTCTTCACAGATCTTGAAAATTTAGACAATCATAGAATTTGTATGGAATCATAGAAGACCCCGTATCCCCAAAGCAATCTTGTGTAAGAAGAGTGGAGTTTGGGGCATCTGACTCCCTGACCCCAAAATATATTATAAAGCTGTGATAATCAAAACAACATGGTATTGGCACAAAAACAGACAGGTGGACCGATGAAATAGAATAGAGACCCCAGAAGTAAACCCCAAAACATACAGCCAACTTATTTTTGACAAAGGATACCAGTCAATCCTGTGGGAAAAATGAAAACCTCTTTAGCAAATGCTGCTGGAAAAACTAGGTATCCATCTGCAAAAAGATGAAGCTGGACGCCCATCTTTCTCTATTAACAAAAATCAACTCAAAATGTATCAAAGATCTAAACCTAAGACCTCGATCTATAAAAATACTGGTATAAAATACTGGGGAAGCTCTGGGAGACATTAGGCAAGCAAAGACTTCTTAAATAAGACCCCCAAATGACAATAATCTAAAAAATAGACAAGTGGGATTATATCAGATTAAGAAGTTTCTGCACAGCAAAAGACACAGTAATTAGTGTGAATCAACAACCCTCAGAATGGGAGAATATTTTTATAAATCATGCCTTAGATAAGGAACTGATAATCAGAATACACAAGGAACTCAAGCAGTTTACTACAAAAAAAAAAAAAAAAAAAAAAAAAAAAAATCAACCCAATTAAAAGATGGGAAAATGAGCTGAACAAACAACTCTCTAAGGAAGAGAGCGCCAAAAAGCATATGAAGAAATGTTCAATATCCTTCATCATAAGAGAGATGCAGAGTAAAACCACAATAAGATACTACCCCATGCTGTCAGGATGGCAAAGATTAAAAATACAAAAAATGTTAAGTGTTGGTGGGGTTGTGGTGAAAGGGGGAATTCTCTTACACTGTTGGTGGGAATGAAAATTGGCCCAGCCACTGTGGTAAACAATATGGAGGTTCCTCAAAGACCTACAAATAAAACTACCATATGATCCAGAAATTCCACTCCTGGGTATCTACTCAAAGGACAGGAGAATACTCGGTTGAAAAAGTGCTTGCACATCTATATTTATTGCAGCATAGGCTGTCTCAGGCTGTGACAACACTTACCTTATCTGTACGGTTTTTTGTAATGCTTGTGAGGTTTGTCTTCAATTGGGTAGGCACTTTCTGAAGGACATCAAACCATCTGCCAAATGGAAAAAAAAAACAGAAGCAAGGAATATCCTTAATCTCCTTTGTACTCAACTATCCTCCAGTTCAAACTAATTTCACATTCTCAAAATCAGAATATGTCAAGAAGAAAGAACTTGAAAGGTCAATTCAATGTCAATTCAAGAATCATGCTCTTGAGATAAGAAGATTCAATTTAAGGTTTACAGTTGCATGACAGCCATCAAGTCTCATCATCTGTAGAAGGAACCTCAAATCTGGGCATTTTTTTTTTCACTATAGGGAACTCACTACTCAATTTAGTCTTTGGTGGAACTTGAGAGAAAAATTATAGTCATTTGAAAGATTTAATAATTTAGATGGTATCCTTTAACTTTGCTGCGAGGAGGGACTTTAAAATATTTACTTCAATCATATTTTAAAGAAATATGTAAGGAATTAAAACATATGCATGCACATAAATACACTCATTTATTGATATCCAATATTAAACATGAAGTACCTGAATACACTTATTTCTGAAAACTGGATATAGAGTAAGTATATCACCAACATAAAGCCCAGAACATGGTACTTTCCTTGATTTCTGACTCTAGTATTTTAATTGTAGTTGTTTGATGACTACATTTATACACTTTATATTGGCCAAAATGTCAAGAAGTGATAATCACTTCATTTATAAAAGGGAAAAAAAAAAAAACCCACAATTCTATTATTATCACATAGTGTAGCAACTCAAGTAGATGTTAACAATTATGGTAATTTATGAAATACCTATTGTAGTCTAGGTATCGAAAACACAACCATAAATTTAAATAAACTTTACAAAACACAGAATAATACACCTAAGTCATCTATGCCTTTCACATCTCTGAACACTGGCTCTATTGTACTGTGTTGAAGCTGTTCTTTCCCTTTAGCAATAGACCCAAAAAGTGCTACCAACACATACTACATTCCAGTAATGTAATCACTATACTGCAGGAAGTATTGGCAGGAAAAGATCACTTATGAGCATTAGAAAATAACATGTTTTAATACTGTATGTGAGTTAGAGCTGGCTGCTCCACAGGTAGCCCACTCAATGTTCCTCTTCTTCCACTCTAACCCCCACTAAGAAGGTATAACCCCTAACCCAATCTCCCTTCCACATTAAACACTTGTTTGGAGATAGAGGCTATGCCTTAATCATCTATACAAAACCACATTTCCTAGAGTTTTCTTAACAAAGCAGACTACTGGAAGTCCTGACTAACTTTTTCTATTTGTTTTGTTTTGTACAAGGTATCGCTTGCTTGTTCTTTAGTGTTTCCACCAGTGACAGCATTCCTGCTACAACTGTTACCCCGAGGTGTCGTGCTCCTGCTCCGCCTGCACCATGTTCCTCAGGCTGGCGTCAGCTAAGGCCTGGGTGAAGTGGGTGTATGGAGCCATGAAGCAGTAGTGATACAAGCCTGGCCTCATGCTGGAAGAGCCCAGACGTTGTGCTCGGCCTTGAGATTTGCTGGGGTTGGAAGACAAGCCATCAAACTGGGAGGCCAGGTTTGTCCCAAAGAGAGTTTTTAATAACTAAAAGAAAAGAATTTGGCACCATGAACATTTGTTAAGTAGCATGAGCAACAACATTAGAATTTCCCAAACAAATACAAATCTATCTCTAAATAATTGAATGTTAGTAAAAATTCAGAATGTGAAATTCTTTTTGTAAATTACTATCAATAGCATATGAGACTACTGATGAGAAGTGCTCTCTGTACCTTGGGACCAGCAGTTAGCGTAATGGCTATGTCGCTGGACTCCCATGTAGTCAACCACGGTTCCCGTCCCAAACACGGTGGCTTAAAACTCACGTTGGGTGCGTGTGTGTGCATGCCCAAGATCCCAAGAGGAGAACGGAGGAGAAGGGATTGTGGCGTGGCCATCCCCCCTGGGGGGTGATTTCTCGCTTTCTCTCTGTTTGGCGAGCGCACGCGCCCTCTATAGCAAAGAAAAACAAAAAAAACTCTCAAAAAAAAAAAAAAAAGTGCTCTCTGTACCTTAAATAAAGTTCCAGGTTTCCTGTGATTCTAAATAAGGTTGACCATTCTAAACAAAAACCCAGAGGGACGGGAAGATAATGCTTAAATAGGGAGGAACTTCTAATATCTCCACCCTCACAGTGAGGACCCTCATACTCTAGGAGAGAGAGGGATGAAGGTTTCCCTCTTGGCCCAATCATAAAGTGAGCAAAAGAATGACAGGCTAGACTACCCACCACCTTCCCGTTGATCATGCCACCACCACTCACTTCTGAAATAGGAAGTAGCATTTTATAGTCATGTCTGAAGAGCTTAACAGAGAAGACAGGAAACAAACTTCTCACCTGTTGAACACAAACAGTCGCCATCATTGGTTCTCGAGTAAAGCAGGATTTCAAGTATCCTAGGATCTCCTCAACACACTGTGGAAAAACAGTAAGGTACTAAGTCACTCTCAGATGACCCATTATTGTTGTGAATTACAGACAGAAATAAAAGACAAAAGACAGCTTCCGCTTAAATTGTGTAAACCTCAGAGGAAAATAAGAGGAAGGTTCTCAGTTTATCATCTTGAACAGAGTAAGAAAAAGTCTTGAAATCAAAGTAAATATATTAAAACATTTCTTTCTTGCATTTTAAAATACATTCTTCATTATCTCATTCATGCAATAAACAGTTATCAAGTATCTACTGCCTATCACACGTCCAGTCCTAATTTTAGGGCAGGAACTCAGAATTGTGAAAAGCAGTCAAAAGCCCTGATTTGAACATGTTCACAACACATAATGCAGTATACGTAATTTACTACAAATTAGTCCTGGAAGTATCTTATAACAATCTGTAAAGTAACCAAAATGTCTGCCTTCACATTACGGTACTCATAAGCTATCATCAAAAATGAAGCTTAAAAGGCAGGTACAGTTGCATGTACTTATAATCAGTTACCTGGGAAGCCAAGGTAGAGGTGTGACTAGCAAGGCTCTGTCTGTAAACCACATACATACACACCCACACACACACAAGGTCTGGCAGTCAATGTCCTTATGAAGAATCAAGAAGGAAGAAAATGTAAACTCTAAGAAGAACACCAAAGCAAGTGTTCAGAATCAATAGTGTGCTTCCTCATTGCCTAATAAATCACGAGCCACTGTTTCTACTGTTGAAAACCAGTTACTGAAAATGTCTCTCTTGGGCCGGCAGGTGGCATGATGTTAAGGTGCTAGATCCCACAGGCCAACTGCATGGTTCTCGGAGGCTTGAAAAACTTACTGGGTACATATGTGTGCCCAAATCCTAAAAGGAGAATGGAGAAGGAACTGCGGTATGGCCATTCCTCCAGGGGGGAGGGAGGAGGGATATCTCAATTTCCCTCCCTCTTCTGTCTCTCTCTGGCAAGCACACATGCCCAGTGGAAAAATAATTTTTTAAAAGAATTATTTTTTTATTTAATTCCGTTTGTTATTTTTTTTTTTTAATTTTACCAGAGAGAGAGAAAGAGAGAAAGGGAAAGAGAGAAAGCAAGCCGCCAGGTCCAGGACTCAAACCATGGTCAGCCATGTGGAAACCCAGTACCTTTAACCACCATGCCACCTGCCAGCCCTGGAAAAATAATCTTTAAAAAAAATTAGAAGAGGGACCAGCAGTTAGCGTAATGGCTATGTCGCTGGACTCCCATGTAGTTGACTGTGGTTCAAGTCCCAGACTCAGTGACTTAAACTCACACCAGGCACGTGTACGTGTGTGCCCAAAATCCTGAGAGGAGAATGAAGGAGAAGGGATTGCAGAGTGGCTATCCCCCTGGGGATGATTTCTTGCTTTCTGTCTCTGTCTCTCTGTCTCTCTGTCTTCCTGGTGAGCACATGCGCCCTATGGCAAAAACCTCTCAAAAATAAATTAATTAAGTAATTAATTAAGAAGAAGAAGAAAGAAAGAGAGAAAAATGCTCTCTCTTCATTTGTTTAATATATTGGGTTGTTGGAAAAGTCATGATGCATTTTTGCATAGAAAAATATTGGGACCAGCAGTTAGCATAATGGCTATGTCGCTGGACTCCCACGTAGTCAACCACGATTCGAATCCCAGACCCGGTGGCTTGAACTCACGCCGGGTGCGTGTGCGTCCAAGATCCCGAGAGGAGAATGGAGGAGAAGGGATTGCGGCGTGGCCATCCCCCCTGGGGAGGGGGGGTGATTTCTCGCTTTCTGTCTCTCTCAGTCTTTCTGGCGAGTGCATGTGCCCTATAGCAAAAAAACCTCTCCCCTCCCTCCCAAATTGGGGTGAAAGTTCTGGGCATACTGGCTATGATTGACGAAGGGGAGATCGACTGGAAAATCACCGCCATTAATGTGGAGGATCCTGATGCCGCCAAATATAATGATATCAATGATGTCAAACGCCTGAAACCTGGCTACCTAGAAGCTACTGTGGACTGGTTTAGAAGGTACAAGCTTCCTGATGGAAAGCCAGAAAATGAGTTTGCTTTCAATGCAGAATTTAAAGATAAGGACTTTGCTGTTGATATTATTAAAAGCACTCATGAGTATTGGAAAGCATTGGTGACTAAGAAAACAGATGGAAAAGGAATCAGTTGCATGAATACAACAGTGGCTGAGAGCCCCTTCAAATCCTGGTGCTGCCAAAGCCATTGTGGATGCTTTACCACCACCATGCGAATCTGCCTGCACAGTACCAACTGATGTGGATAAGTGGTTCCATAACCAGAAAAACTAAGGAGATTCCTCTGGAATACAAGCTGATATCGCTGCATCTTATTCATCTGGAAATACTAGATGCAAAAGTAGTAGCTTGACAAAGCTTTAAGTTTATAGAACTTACCTAACTAAAGCAAATTCTGCCATGATGAATCTGATATATTCAGAATGTTACCTGCCTAAGAGCATTTTTTATATCTCAACTGAGGTAACTAGTACATGCTAAAATATCAAAGCAGTTGTAATTTGGAAGTCATTTGTGAATAGATGTGCAAACTGAGCACATATTATTGGATGTATACGTTTACCGTGAGTTAGAAAATAAAATTATTTTGCTGAAAAAAACAAAAACAAAAACAAAACTATATCCAGGATCAGCAGTAGGCATAATAGCTATGTTGCTGGACTCCCATGTAGTTGACCACAGTTCGAGTCCCAGACCCAGTCGCTTAAGTTCATGCCAGGCACATCTGCGTGCGTGACCAAAATCCCAACAGGAGAATGGAGGAGAAGGAATTATGGCATGGCTATCCCCCTGGGGGTGATTTTTCACTTTCTGTCCATCTCTCTCTGTCTTTCTGACAAGCACATGCACCCTATAGCAAAAACCTCTCAAAAAAACAAAACAAAAAAAAACAATATTCAAAAAGTCAAGGAGGAAAAAACAAACATCAAGGAGAGACATGAGAGATTTTTAAAAAGAACACAAGCAATAGAAAAAAGGAGCCAGGTCCAGCTGTGATACACAAACAAGGCCACAGCTTGGGAGGCTGGAGGTTGCATGGGAAGTCTGGTGTGACTCCCGAGCCCACTTGAGCACACTGACTGCAGTTGTGCATGCCTGTAATCCTAGCTAATTGGGAAGCTGGTAACACGGTAAGACCCTGTCAAAAATACCTGTCTCCGTCTCCTTCTCCCTTACTCTCCCCCTCTCTCATAAAGAAAAAAAAGCAAAAAAACAAATCAAACTTCTAGAGATAAAAACCACAGTATCAGTGATGAAAAATACACTAGAAAGGGATTAACAGCAGATTAAACAAACAAAGCAAAGAGAGAACCTGAAGACATAGCAATAAACTACATAAAATGAGAAACAGAGATAACAATAAAAACCTGAAAAGAACACTGGTAAGCTATAGATAACTTTGAGCAACTAAATGTGCAGGTAATCATTAAGAAAGGAGAAAAACAGGTGGAGAGGAAGAGGAAAGAAAGACACATATGAAGAAATGATAACCAAAAATTTTCCAAATATTAAGAAAACTATAAAGTCACAGATATAAAAAACTCAGCAAACCCAGACACAAAATAAAACACAAGATGTAAGGAAAACTACAAGGCATCATAATCAAATAACTCAAAACCAGTATTAAGTTTTAAAAGAAGCCAGATGGCCTAGGTGTGGTAGAATGTGTTAAAACACTGTGTTCCACAAGCTAAGACCACATCGAGGCCCAAAGCTGGGTCCACTGACATATGCCTATGGTCTCAGACACACAGGAGGCCGTGCGAGGAGGATCATGAGCCAGAGGCTGGCCTAGATAACATAGCAAGACCTGAAAAAGAAAAAGAAAAAGAAAAAGAACTGGGCATGGTGGTGTTCACCTGTAGTCCTAGCTGGAAAGCTAAGGCAAGAGAATTGCAACAGCAAACCTCTATTTTTGAAATTTTTCTTAAAAAATTGTAATTAAAAAAACAAATTTTTTTAAGAAGCCAGAGAAAAGATATACATGCATACCTCATTTAATTGTGCTTCATTTTACTCCACTTCCCAGGTATTGGGTTTTTAACAAATTCAAAAATGTGTTCCATCCCTGTGGCAAACAAGTCTACATGCACCATTTTTCCTACAATATTTACTCACTTTGTGTCTCTATGTCACATTTTAGTAATTTTCAAAATATTTCAAATTATTTGATGATTATTATATCAGTTACAGTGATATATGATAAGTGATCTTTGATGTTACCGTTATAATTGTCTTGGAAAGCCATGGACTGCACCCGTACAAAAGAGCAATAACCAATACATGTTGTGTGCTCTGACTGCTTCACCAACTGGCCACTGCTCCCTTCCTTTCCCTCTCCTCAGGCCTCCCTAACTTCCTGAGACACGATACCAAAAATAAGCCAATTAATGAACGCACAACGGTTTCCACGTGTTCAAGTAAAAAGAAAAACCACACACCTGTCACTTCAAATCAAAAGCTAGAAATGATGAAGTTCAGCAAGGAAAGAATGTTAAAAGCCAAGATAGGTCAAAAACTAGGACTTAACCTAATAAGCCAAATTGTGGAAGCATAGGAAAAGTTCTTGAAGGATAGTAAAACTTCCACAACAGTGAACATACGTATCATAAAAAAGGCAAAACAGCCTTATTGCTAATGTGAAGAAAGTTTCAGTGGTCTGGATAAAAGATCAAACCAGTCACAACATAACCTTAAGCCAAAGCATTATCCAGAGCCCTCTCCCTCTCCCTCCCTTTCTCCCAGTCAGCATGACTTCTGGCTATTAAAAAATTAAAAATGAAAAAAAAAACAAAAACATACCAACTTTCTAGAATAAATTGGCTTAACTAACATATAGAAACAAACAAAACAGTACACAAATAGACTTTCCCTCCAAATTTCTTGGCTAACACACGAATCTGACAGACTCAGGTGTCTGTCAGAGTCAGATAGACCCTGTAGAGTCAGAGTCTTCCCAAGCTATGGTTACTGCCTGGACACACCTGGAGAACTAAGTTTCAACCTTACATGCACTTGGCCTAGTGTGCTGACCACAGTTCAATAAAGAAATGAGACACAAACCTTCCCAATGTCCTGCAGAGTCGCCAGCTCTAGAATCTGAGAGAGAACATCCAAGGCAGAGCGCAGAAACCCCCCAAACTTTTCAGTGCTGTTCTGGAGATCCAACGTGACCTTGGGAAGGTGGAAGGAGAGAACACACGGTTAGTGGCACTAACACATGCTAGCTACCTACAACAGTCACGTATGTCATGTGCGATGGTGAGATGATCTGTTGTGCAGTCCTGCAAACTCAACACACAAGATGTGTGTGTGTCTGTTTTTAGCACTGGAAAACATCTTGCAAAGGAACTCCTCTTCTAGACTGTTACACCAAAACTATTATTTTTCAAAGATATCTTCCAAGTTATACTGATACTGTGAGAAAGAATCCTTACCTTCTGTTGTAATGAGAAAAAATATTAAATGTCCACCACAACCAGTATCAAATAGATAGTATAACAAAAACCTACAAAATACAGTGTCTCAGTCCATATATATTAAGGCCCCTGGGAGAGGGACCAGCAGTTGGCATAATGGCTATGTTGCTGGACTCCCATGCAGTCAACCACGGTTCAAGTCCTGGACCCAGTGCCAGGTGCGTGTGCATGCCCAAGATCCCGAGAGAAGAAAGAAGGAGAAGGGATTACGGCATGGCCATCCCCCCTGGAGGATGATTTCTCACGTCCTGTCTCTCTGTTTCTCTCTTTCTGGCGAGTGCATGCGCCCTATAGCAAAAGCCTCTCAAAAAAAAATCCCTGGAAGAAATCATCAAATTCAGATAAAGTTGTTCGGGCTGGCTACAACAAAGGCAGTTCACCAAAAGGAACAACAGAAACAGAGAGTTGGTAAAACAAAAAACAATCTAACAAGACATGCCAGTTGCCCAAACACCTACCTACAAGCTGAGAAATCTCTACAGTAGGATTTAACAAAGAGGACAATGGAGCAGAGGAAGCAGAAATCCAAGATAGAAGGGAGGCTAGAATTAAAGTGGAGCACCTTAGAATCCAGGGTATTCAGAAAGAAAAATTAAAAACGAAGTGCAAACTCACGGGAAACACAGAAATGGGTACTAGGATTAAAGATGTGTGTGCTGAAAATGGTTGTAAAAGAAATATCTTCTCTATAAGGTATTTACAATGTACTCTCCTCTACTTGGGAGCTGACATACAAAACATGCAGCTAAAGAGAGATTCTGAATCTTTCATAAAATGTGGTTGAGGTTTTTTTCTTTCAAAATTATCAATATCCCAGCCAGACAGTGACACACGAATAATGCAACATTCTACAATGCAGGACCCACATTGGAAGGTCCCATGTTCATGTCCTGAGGCCTCTCTATGTATGACAAGCACATGCATGCTCATGATCTGGACAGGCTGAGGCTCAGGGTGGATCATGGTCTGAGGACTGTGTGGGAAGTGACTCTGTCTCTATCAGAAGAAATAAATAAACTTAAAAAAATTAACAATATCCTTCATAAAGTAGGTCGTATAAGGCTTATAATGGTATTTGAAAAAAATTCAGAAGTATTTATTAGTAAAAAAAAAAAAATCTAATAAGATAAGCTTATCTTATCTAATAAGCTTACTCTTATCTAATTCCAGATAAATGCAAAAATCAACAAATAAAGATCCAGATAATTCTAAATAAGAATGGGGGAACTGATCCACTCAAAAATATATCAAGTGGGGGCTGGATAATGATGCAGTAATAAAACATGATGCTCTGCAAGCTGACCACATGGCAAGGTTCCAGGTTCATATCTGAAGACTTCCGTGAGTACACTGGGAATGCATGTGCCCATGATCCAGGCTGGCTGAGGCTCAGGGTAGCTCAAGGTATCAAGACCTGTTGGGGGTACTTTCTCTGTCTTTGTCTCTCCTGCTCTTGAAAGAAATAAATAAACTTAGAGACCAGCAGGTAGCGTGGTGGTTAAGGTACTGGACATTCCCACATGGCCAACCATGGTTCGAGTCCCAGAGCTGGTGGCTTGCTTTCTCACTTTGTTTCTCTCTCTGGTCAAATTAAAAAATAAGTGAATGAATAAATAAAATTAAATAAATAACTTTTAAAAAAAGAAACTAAATATAATGTGTGTGCGTGTGTGTGTATAAAATTGAACCACAATAATTTAAAAGATGCTTCTAGCAGATGAAAGGTAGAAAGACTGATATAACAAAATAATGAAACTACAGAACCATGAGAATTTAGTGTTTGATAAAAGTAGTATTTCAAGCCAGTCAGTGTAGAAAAACAGATTATTCAGTAAATAGGACTGGAAAAACTAGGCAACTAGGAAAGAAAGTTAAGTTAGATGAATATATCATATCTAACAAATTGCAAATAAAGAGAAAAATTTTAACATAAAAAAGTATCTAAAAGAACTAAACCAACCTATACCTAAGAATCAATATAGCAGAGTGCTATCCTCCCATAGGCCTGCTTATTAGGCTGACCCTTGAGGCAACTGGTAAATAGTTCCCTACACTGATATAAAACTTTGCCTAGCTAATAAGGGTAACTCACTGTGCAAAGACTATCTGAAACACACAATTTAAGTTGAACATCTGCTTTTCTTATTTTTGGGTCTGGAATTTTGGGTTCGTGTTATGCAGAGGGTACCTACATGACCACCAAGTTTTATGGCAGGAAGAAAGCACAGTACAAAAAATCTCTCCAGCCTCTACCTGGGCAACTTTCCCCTATAATAATCTGGTTGAATGTCCTTACTATGTCACTGTTATAAATCATAGCTGTGAATAAAACTACAGGTATAGTCTCATAAATTCTTCTAGTATATATCTAAACGGGGTGGTCTTGGGAAGCCCAGAAACAATATCCATAAGCCATAAAAGAGATCATTTCTCTAATATAAACATCCACAAAGTATTTGGGACCAGCAGATGGCATAATGGTTATGTCACTGCACTTCCATGTAGTCAACCGCAGTTCGAGCCCTGGACCTGGTGGCTTAAAACTCTCACCAGACACACATGCATGCATGCCTGAGATCCCAAGAAGAAAATAATGGAGACAGGATTATGGTGTGGCCATTCTCTGGGGGATGGGAAGGGTATGCTTTCTCATTTTCTGTCTCTATGTCTCTCTGTCTCTCCAGCAAACGCATACATCCTAGAGCAAAAATCTCTCCAAAAAAATTTTTATGATAGAAGCTGAAAGACGTAAACAAAGCTTAAAGAAAAACCTGATAAAATGAACTGTAACTTATAACTTAAAGGACTAACTCATTTGCATGCAAGTAAACATGTATATGTATATAAGTATACACATCCTATATATCATAAGGAAAACATTGACACTCCGTTAGAAAAATGTATTATGTGCATATATAGTTACAAAAGAAGCAAAAATCTATACCTTGTAGTTAGCATGAGTAGCTTTCAGGACATCATGCAATTTGAGGTATGAAGGAAGATGATAGAAACTCCCCACTGATGATGATTTACTTGTTGTGACCGGCCCTGAGGTATCAGATTGTCTGGAGGCTTTAAAGATACACACACACACAATATAAGCTTTTAGAACAAACCTAAAAACTTGCCACATTTAAGAGAGATTACTGGTGGGAACCAGCAGTTAGTGTAATGTCTATGTCGCTGGACTCCCACGTAGTCGACTGCAGTTCGTGTCCCGGACCTGGTGGCTTAAAACTCACGCCGGGCGCGTGTGCGTGCGTGCCCAAGATCCCGAGAAGAGAATGGAGGAGAAGGGACTGCGGCAGGACCATCCCCCCCTGGGGGGTGATTTCTCGCTTTCTGTCTCTAAGTCTCTCTCTGTGTGTCTGGCGAGCGCACACACCCTATAGCGAAAACCTCTCCAAAAAAAAAAAAAAAAAAAAGAGAGAGAGAGATTACTGGCAACGATGATTTTTAGAAGTATTCTAGTAAAAAAAAAGAAATTCAAATCTTTCCTCTGATTTTTTGAGTACTTACAAGTAATGAGAAACTGACTAACAAACGCAAGTAGACCATGAGTACTAAAAAAAACACAGAAGAGCAGCAGCAGTGGGAGGCAGCTCTGTTTTGTTTTGGCTGCTCATTTGCTTTGTAAGGCATCAATCTGAGAATCAGAGGAACAGCTGATTCAGTGACTGCTGGCCAATCCCAGAACGGCTCTGAGCCCGAGGCTACTCAGCAGCACATGGGATGATCCCAGCCAACATAGTTCATGAGCCTGTTAAGCAATCAAACAGAGATGATATAAACATGCTTTGAACACTATAAAGGGCACAAATAATATCATTAAATAGATACTAAATGTCAAAGTGCCACTATATAAACCATCTTTCTCCAGTTTTATAAACTTTTTTACTTGAGTCTTTAGTTTACTTATTTCGTCAGAAAAATCACATTCTGATAACTTTGTGCTTTTAGAGTCCAAAGTTTTTTAAAAGGGTACTAAAGACCCTTCCTAGAAAATAGTATCTTTTCTTAAAAGCCTAAATCCATAGGTTATGTCAGTCATAGTAGCACAGAAATAACATAAGTTACCCAAAGCTCTGCAACGCTGAACCCATGGGAAGGTCTCCAGTCAATGTCCTAAAGGCCCTGATCCAGGCTAAGGCTGGGGGTGGATCACGACATGAAGACCTTGTTGGGGATGTCTGCCTGTCTGTCTCTGTCTCTCTCAAAAACAAACAAGCTTAAAAATAAAGCCTTAATATGTTGGTAAAAAGTTACAAAATTTTCTTTATAGACAGGACTCACCTTTTGGGTATAATTTTTTTATGCATTTAGTAATTAGTTTGTTTTGTTTTGGAGAGGTTTTTGCTATAGGGTGCGTGCGCTCGCCAGAGAGAGAGAAACAGAGAGACAGAAAGCGAGAAATCAGCCCCCAGGGGGGATGGCCACGCCGCAATCCCTTCTCCTCCATTCTCCTCTTGGGATCTTGGGCATGCACGCACACACACCCAGCATGAGTATTAAGCCACCGGGTCCGGGACGCGAACCGCAGTCAACTATGTAGGAGTCCAGCGACATAGCCATTATGCTAACTGCTGGTCCCCATTAGTTTTAAACATCTGAAACCACACTCAGGGAAACTTTCTGTGACTTTACTACAGGGTATTTTACTTCCTTGAAGTACCATTATCATATTCATCCTGACAGGAATATAAGCTCAAACTCTGTATTTCCACATGACAAATAGTGCCCACTCCTTTCCCATCATCCCAGCACTGTTCCTTACCTGTGCTGGCCTCATTGCCTTTCTTGGGACTCAACGGTACAGATGCTTGTTCCCCTGGCTCTTTCTCCTTTCCCTTTCGTCGGATGGGACTTAGAGAAGGGGGGTTTGTTAGAGAGGGTAAAGCTGCCTAAAGTAGAAAACAATGAAGTGTGACAGAAAAGTATAATCAATACAAAAATAAAAACCATGGTATATGGTCTTAACTTTTACTGAAAAGAGCTAATCATTTTACTCTTTGAACCATATTCATAGAGCGTCATCACTATTTATGTATTCCACTTTGACCCAGAACTGTCCCAGGACTTCCTAACAGGTGCACAGTGAATAGGTTGGAGGTTAAAAGAAGCCCCAGAGAATCAGGAAAGGCCTAAGGCCTCTGGAGTTCCTAGGCCCATGCTCTCCAACAGTAAGCAACCAGAGCATTCTATGTGAGCCATGACATAAAAAGGATCCAAAGCAACACTTTCAGCTCCATTTTTCAAATGAAGAAATGTGCAGAGATGAAGTGATTCATTTGAGTTTATGGCTAATAGGCAGCAGAACTAGAGGTCAACAAATCCAGATGTATCCATAAAGCCCATACTCTTTCCAATACACCGTATGTAAGAGAATATAGAATGCTCCCTATAGGAGGCAAGTCAGCATAAAGTAGAGTGAAGAGGAGATGACAGAGACACAAACTCCAAATCCTAGCTTTACAGTGCCTACTTCTTGATCTCAGAAAAGTGCCTGCTATGCTGTCAATGTCTCTGGCCCTCAAGTTCTTATGCTGAAACCTAATCTCCAAGGTGATTGTATGAGAAGTGGGCCAGGCCCAGGTCAGCTGGTGGCAGTGTGGTTGGGTGGCTGGATCCCACATGGCCAACTGCGAGGTTCAAATCCTAGACCTAACAGTTTGAGAAACATATCAGGCATGTGTGTATGCATACCCAAAGTCTCAAAAGGAGAAATGGAAGAGTGAGGATTGCAGTGTGTCAATCCCACAAAAGTCTCACAGCACATGTGGTTAGTGGCTACATGGTGTGGAGGTAGGTGCTTTCTTTCTTTCTCTCTGTCTTTCTCTGGTGAATGCACACACACTCCAGCAAATTTTTAAAAAAGAGAGAAAGTGAGCCAGGCCTAATACATATTGGTTAGGGGAGCCAGATCTTACACTGCCAACTATGGTTCAAGTCCTAGCCCCAGCAGCTTGAAAACTATGACAGAGGGCTAGCAGGTGGCATAGTAGCTAAAGTGCTGGATTTCCACATGGCCAACCACAGTTGGAGTTTCAGATCCAGCAGCTTGAAAATCATGCCAGGCATGTGCGTGCATGTCCCAAATCTCAAGAGATGAATGGAGGAGAAGGGACTGCAGCGTGGCCATCCCTCTTGGGAGGTCATTCTCACTTTCTCTCTTTCAGAGGGATGTACATGCCCTATGCAAAAACCAAAGAAATGAGAAGTAAAGAAGACTATGCCAGGTACATGTGTGCTCAGAATCCTGACAGGATAGAAAAGTAGAGGAAAGAGGATTGCAGCATGACCACACCATGGACATTCTTTCTCTCTCTCTACCCCCTTAACACTCTGCAAGCACATATTCCTTCTAACAATTATAAAATGAAAAAAGAAATGGGGCCATTGGGAGAAGATTTTGTCAAAGTGTGGTACCCTTATGAAAGAAATTAGTGCCCTCATAAAAGAGACACCAGGGGAGGAAACCTATGGCAGACAGGAAAATGTATAGTTTCGTTTTAAAAAATATATATAGGTAGGTTAGATAGATGTGAGAGAGAGAGAGAGAGAGAGAGAGAGAGAGAGAGAGAGAATATCACGATGAGAACTTTATATAAAATATAAACTTAATAAAAATAAATAAAATTTTAAAATAAAAGAGACACTCATGACTTCATCATGTGAGGATACAGTGCAAAGACAGTTTTCTATAAGAAGGCAGGCCCTCAGTCAAGACTGGATCTGCCAGTACACTGATCTTGGATTTCCCAGCCTCCAGAACTGTGAGAAATAAATTTCTGTTGTTTATAAGCCACTCGGACTATGGTACTTTGTTACTGCAGCCCAAACTAAGACAGTTACCTTACACCTTGAGCTTTGTCTGTGAAATGAGTATAATGGGATAAACAGCTACACTCAGAAGAATGGACTGGAGGGCAGCAGGGAAGGATTGCAGAGAGTATAGGTAAGAGATTGCCACTCTTTTTTTTTTTTTTTTGGAGAGGTTTTTGCTATAGGGCGTGTGCGCTCGCCAGACAGACAGAGAGAGACAGCGAGATAGAAAGCGAGAAATCACCCCCCAGGGGGGATGGCCACGCCGCAATCCCTTCTCCTCCGTTCTCCTCTCGGGATCTTGGGCACGCACGCACACGCGCCTGGCGTGAGTTTAAGCCGCTGGGTTCGGGACTCAAACCGCGGTCGACTACATGGGAGTCCAGCGACATAGCCATTACGCTAACTGCTGGTCCCAAGAGATTGCCACTCTTGAAAAACCTGTCCAGTGGAAGGAGTTACTCAAAAAGACCACCCACAGTATAAGCCCGCCCACAAGAAGTATCCATAAAAAGCAGATCCATAGACACAGAAGTTAGTGGGAGACACAGTAACAAGTGTGAATCGACAACCCTCAGAATGGGAAAATATTTTTGTTAAATATGCCTCAGACAAGGGACTGATAACCAGAATACACAGGGAACTCAAGTGCCTTATGTGAAACAAAATGATTAACCCAATTAAAAGATGGGAAAATGAGCTGAACAAAAATCTCTCTAAGGAAGACATACGAACAACCAAAAAGCATACGAGGAAATGCTCAACATCCCTCATCATAAAGGAGATGCAGATAAAAACCACAATGAGATACTACCTAACCCCTGTCAGAATGACAAAGATTAAGAATATAAAAAGTGATAAATGTTGGCAGGGATGTGGTAAAAAGGGAACTCTCCTACACTGTTGGTGGGAATGTAAACTGGTTCAGCCACTATGGAGAACAATCTGGAGGTTCCTCAAAGATCTACAAATAGAACTACCATTGATCCAGCTATCCCACTTCTGGGAATCTACCCAAAGGACAGGAGAGCGCTCAGTCGGAAAAGTACTTGCATATCAATGTTTATTGCAGCATTATTCACGATTGCCAAGACATGGAACCAACCTAAATGTCCACAAACTGATGAATGGATTGGAAAAGTGTGGCATATATACTCTATGGAATACTACTCAGCCATAAAAAATAACAAGTCCCTGGCATTTGATAGAAAGTGTTCAGATATGGAGGATCTATTGCTGAGTGAAGTAAGTCAGGCTATGAAAGAAAGATATTATATGTATCCACTTAATATATATCAATTATCCGCACTCTATGATAGAGAGCGAAATATTGGAGGACATAAAAGCAGTGAAAATACTTAACAAGACTAAGACAGTGTGGCATGTGGGGGTCAAGAGAAGAGGATAGAGAAAAACAATGAAAAGATATTGAATGATGAAGTGGGGATTTTAATGTCTCTGTATTGACTGACATGCATGGCATTCCCTTTTGAAAAAGCAATGCAATACAGTGTAAAGTTATATGCGATTCAATGTAATATAAACAAGATTATGATAATAATAAATAAATTTTAAAAAAGAATTACTAATAACAAGCAGAAACTCAAAAAATAAAAAAGAAAAAAAAGAAAGTTAGTGGGTGCCTAGAGCTGGGGATGCAGATCTAGGGGGTTCTAGCTAAAGGGCACAGGGATCCTTTCTTAGTACTAAAATAGATGTGATGATGGTTGCACAACTCTGAGCATATTTTAAAAAACCAGTTGTACACTTGAAATGGGTAAATTGTATGGCACACGAATGTCTCAGGAAAGCTGTTTAAAAAGGAAGAAAAAGACTAGTACCATACTCCAAATGAAATACTATATCAGTATGGGCTGGAACAGTGGCAAAGAACATCTGTGTGTGTGTGTGTATGAATGCATTAACATACACGTATGTTTATGTGTACGTGTGCATGTAGGTATGTGTATATGAGTATGCGTATGTGCATTTTTTTAAAGATATGTAGTAAGAAAAACAAAGGACTTGGTGAGCAGGTGGCACAGCCATGAAGAGGAGGAGAAGAGCTCAGTTTTACATAACCATATTTGAAACCTCTATAAATTAGCCAAAGAAAAGTATTAGGTGGCAGCTAGCTACAATAGATTGCAGCTCCAAAATTACCTGATGTTTAGATGAAGACACAAGAGCAGCCCCAACTCTCTCAGGTTATCCTATCCAATATTGAATGCACTACCCATAGAAGGTGATTTAATTTTAAATTTAAGAAAAATTCAACAAAATGAGTTCAGTTCCTCAGTCATACCAGTCACATTTCAAGAGTCTCACAGCACATGTGGTTAGGGGCTACTGTCCTGGTTTCCACAGATATGGAACATTTGCACTATTTCAGAAAGTCCTACTGGACAGTGTTGGCCCAGAATATAGAAAGAGAAGATGACCTAGAACAGAATCTCACAAGCATTGAACGGTAGGCAGGAAAAAAAAAATAAAAACAGAACGCTACTGAAGAGCAGCAAAGGGGTCAGAGAAAACACATAGGCCAGGCAGAAGCCACTAGGAAGAATTTTCACAATGGGAACAGAGGAGGACAACAGGACTGAGAGGTCCCCACAGACTATAAAATAGCCCACAGGCAGGAAGAGTCACTATGAAGTAAGGAAGCAAGAATCAGACCTGCAGGGCTTAAAGAGTGGATGGCTGAAGGGGTGGACAGAAGACAGGCTGTGCAGGTCAAAGAAGCCTTGTGAAGAAGTCCATGTGAGAGCAATAAGAAGTACTCAGGCATTAAGCTGGGAGGTAAGATTCTTCAGCACTCTGTAATGAAGGGGAAGCTCTGTAATGAACGGCAGCTTAGGAAGTCAAACTGGAGTTTAAGATGGAAGACACAGAAAAGAGAGAGAACACAATTACAAATGAACTAATCTATCTGAAATTAATTGTGCAAATAGTTTAACATTTGTTTTGAAGTTGATTTTATCAAATTACACTTCACAGAAAAGCAAAACTGCCAACATTTAAGGAGAGAGCAAATGAGGTCCTTAAGCCAGCAACTTCAATGCTGAGCTTTCAAAGCTAATTCTGAAAGCCTAAAAATAAAGCTGGGTGCTTTATTCCTAGAGTTGACAGTAATTGATAAATAATATCAAAAGGGTTACATGAAACAGATGATCACATATTTATGTTAAATTTAGCGTCATGGGACCAGCAGTTAGCATAACGGCTATGTCGCTGGACTCCCGTGTAGTCAACCTCGGTTCGCGTCCTGGATCTGGTGGCTTAAAACACACGCCAGGTGCGTGTGCGTGCGTGCCCAAGATCCCAAGAGGAGAATGGAGGAGAAGGGATTGCGGCGTGGTCATCCCCCCGGGGGTTGATTTCTCGCTTTCTGTCTCTCTCTCTCTCTCTCTGTCTGGTGAGCGTACATGCCCTATAGCAAAAACCTCTCAAAAAAAAAAAAAAAAAAAAAATTAGCGTCATGGTATGATCAATTTTGTTCATTTACAGCAAAAGAGAATGAAGAAGGGATAGGTTATGACACCCACAAAGTCATTAAGACTGTATTAAAACAGCTGCCCCAGGAAATAATTACCTTGATAGCTGGTCCAGGAGCCACCTCATCTAAGACGTGAGCACATATATTAATGACCTTCAGTAGGTGGGAGAACAGCTGTTCCACCATGGGCACCAGACTGCGCTCCCCCAGAGCTGGCCACACCTCCTCTTGTTTAGTGGCACCTAGGTTGGCTTCTTCTTCGGAGGTCCAGGAACTTCTCAGAGATTTGGGGGCACTGGCTGTGATACAGGCACATATATTACCTCCCACCTCCACAGCATGGAAGAGGAAATTGCTTGGGGAATGCAAATCATTTAGATCCGACTATCTATTTTAGAATCTCCTAGACAGCTGATACCCTCAATTCAATATGAAACTAACATTCCCCCCAAAAAAAATCTGTATTCTCAATTTCTATGACTGTTACTGCCATATAACCGTCAGTATTTGAAGTCATCCTAGGCCACTTGTCATCTTTAAAACCAAATTTCAGCTGGCTATCAAAGTCTGGCAATTCTGCCTTATCCATTCTCTTTCTATCGGTCTCTTCCCTATAATCCCGAAGCCATTTTCTTGCTTCAGACTCTGTTTCTTGCCTTAACTTCAAAACTAACCTCCTAACTGTCCCAAATTCAAGTCAGCTGGGTGATTTCTCTAATCTGTTAACTCTGTTTCATGAAACTGTACTAGCCTCCAAAAGGAAAGAGAACAAATCCAGACTGGTAACTCCTCCCGACCCCAGTCAGTTTCAAAGGACCACACCTTCCTTGCCGGCCAAATTCTCCATTCTCACCCCTTTCATTGCATGACATCCACAGTTACTTGTAGAACCCTAAATGTCACATAATTCTTCATGTCTCCATGCCTTTGCACACGCTGCACCCCCTGTCTGGTATGTAAGCCCATCAATCTGGCCAAAGAAGGACGACTACAGTCACTTTCTGCTGCCACTCATCTTTTGCTTCCATGTATCCCCCACTATCCTACCAACTTAAGAATGAAACACACATTATACTTTCTTATAGTTTCTATGCTTGAGACAGTACCTAGCACATGTGCCCACTAAAATGAAATTCAAAATTAGTTTACCATAGTTAATTGAGGAGCTAGACAGGACAGGGCATCTTTAAAATACTCAGGAGGGCTGGCTTCATTGTGTAGTAGTTAAGTGCCATGCGTAGGGAGCTGGATCCCACATAGCTGACCAAAGTTCAAATTCTGACCCTGGCAGCTTAAAAAACACCAAAGGCAGGGCCAGGAGGTGGCATGGTGGTTAAAGTGCTAGATTCCCACAAGGCCAACCACAGTTCAAGTCCCAGACCTGGCAACTTGAAAATCACACTAGACGCATGTGCACATGTGCCCAAAATTCCTAAAGGAATATGGAAGAGAAGGAATTGCAGCCTGGCCATCCCCTCTGGGTGGTGATTTGATTTCTCACTTTCCCTCTCACTGTTTCTCTCTTTGATGAGCACACACACCTTATAACAAAAACCTTAAAAAAGAAAAAAGAAAAAAAAAGGGCACATAAAATGAAAAAATTCACTTCAAAAAAGCACAGATATGTGTGTGCCCAAAATCCTGACAGGATGGAGAAGTGAAGGATAGGAGATCATGGCATGACCACACCCACTGGGGTGTTCTAGCAGTAAGAAAAAAAAAAGATACTCGTCATAAGTCTGCTCCATAACACGGTGATGATGGACTGCTTGGGAGGAGGATCCTATATGGAATCCAGCCTGGTCAGCCTGACACACTGAGCATGTGACCAACTGCCCAGGATTCAATGGGCTGGAGGAAGGGAATCACAGCGTGACCAGACTGTGGAGAGTACCATTCTCTCTCTGTCTCTCTGTCTCCTCTCTCGCATGTGCATACATGTGTTCTATCATGAATGAAGAAAAACTCATTTTCCTTTTTAAATACTCAGTACAGAATAGCTGCCTAAAGTACACATCCCTGTATGTAAACATCTAAAGTTTCGACTACAGGAAGAAGCTTTCCAGACAATGTCCTCATAATACTTTTACCCACGGAAATCTAAAGCTAAAGTCCTGAGTCCCTGTCCCAATTCCCAGTCAGTACCTGCAAGCAAGTTTCCAGCCAAAATCAAAGCATCTTGATGGGCTGAGAGATCCAGTGGGAACCAAGCTGACGACAGGAGGGTAAGAATCACTGTGGCCATCCCAACAGTGCAGCTCTTTCTGGACTCATCTGAGGCACTCAACGGGGGCGCTCTGGAAGCAATATGTGCAAAGTAAACTTACAGAAATGTTTCAGTTCATAGTCTCGCTTTCTCTTATGAAGCCAAAAGGGAGGCCTGTTATGGTACATTTTATACCAGCTCAGAAACTGATTTTACTATTTACAAACTAACATCTTTCCTATAAATCACAGCTCCATAAAAATCATCTGAGGCCCAACAATGGCAGTAGAGGCAATAGGGCGGCACTGCATAACACTGGAGTCACATGAGAAGGCCGGTCACCCTGAACATGCCAGGAACATCTGCAATCTGGGCAGGAAGGGAGGGCCAGGGGAAGGACCACACCATGGCGAGACCCTGTGGAGAGGCTCTCCCTCAACTCTCTAGCAGGAAAGAAAGAAAAACTTTTTTCCAGTCATTTGAGAAATGAAATCAGATAGATCTTATTAAAATAATTGGAACTGCGTGTTTATTTTTATGTATTTTTCATTTTTGTTAAATTTTGATTTAGCACATTTTACTCCAATATCAAAGTTTCTCAAAAGTCAATTTTAGCTGGACCTTTGACTAGAACTGAAATAGCTGCTCAGTCAGTATTTAGGGAAGGAAGGAAACGAATCACAGTACAATCCTTTGAGTAAATGCTAGTTGGCCATCCACTGACACACAGAAAGGTGTAGCTTTATCTTCTTCTTCTTCTTCTTTTTTTTTTCTGAGAGGTTTTCACTATAGGGCACGTGCACTCGCCAGACAGACAGAGAGACAGAGAGACAGAAAGCGAGAAATCACTCCCCAGGGGGGATGGCCACACCACAATCCCTTCTCCTCCATTCTCCTCTCGGGATCTTGGGCACGCACGCACACACGCCCAGCGTGAGTTTAAGCCACAGGGTCCGGGACCTGAACCACGGTTGACTAAGTAGGAGTCCAGCGACATAGTCATTACGCTAACTGCTGGTCCCCCAAATGGCTCTTAATAACTTTGAGAAAAATAGAAAAATTACTAATATGTAGAAAACCCACCAGAAGGACAAATATTTGGGCCAGCCAGTGGTGTAGTGGACAAAGTGATTGGATCCCACACAGCCAACTGCACAATTCAAGTCCCAAGCCCAGGCATGTATGCGTCTGTGCCCCAAATCCTGAGACAAGAATGGAGAAGGGATCTTAGTGTGGCCATCCTCCTGGGGTGTGCTTTCTCACTGCCCTTCTCTCTCTCTCTCTCTCTCTCTCTCTCTCTCTCTCTCTCTCTCTCTCTCTCTGTTTTGAGCATAGGCATCATACAGCAAATTTTTTAAAAAAAGAGAGAGGACAGGCATTCGTGTCAGTAAGTCTCAGAGACAAACGATGCATTAATTGCTGCCAATTCTGAAGATGAAGAAGAGAACAAGGATGAGAGTCCCTAGAAAGTGAAGAGAGCTATTCGTGGTTACTTCTATTATCATTCAGGATCCTCTTCTTCAAAGAAAGAACTAGACGTGAAACCCAGTTCAGTGACTGTGACCCCAAGCCTGGTGTACCAGATTTCAGAGCTGATACTCCCACCTCTTCCAATGAGGCACCCTTTGCCCAGAAAAAAAGCCAAAAATGTACTGAATGACACACCATCTGGTTATCCATAGCAGAGAGAATAAACCTTATTGCCATATTGCAGTGACATGGATACCTCCTTCAGGATGCATTATTACCAGGACCAGCAGTTAGCATAATGGCTATGTCGCTGGACTCCCATGTAGCCGACCACGGTTCGAGTCCTAGACCCGGTGGCTTAAACTCACACCAGGCACGTGTGCACATGTGTGCGTGTGCACGCGTGCCCAAAATCCCAAGAGGAGAATGGAGGAGAAGGGATTGTGGCGTGGCCATTCCCCCTGGGGGGTGATTTCTCGCTTTCTGTCTCTGTCTCTCTCTGTCTTCCTGGCTAGCGCACGTGCCCTATAGCAAAAACCTCTCAAAAAAAAAAAAAAAAAAAAAAAAAAAAAAGAATGCATTCTGACCAAAACCACCAGATTAATTCTCACATTAGTTAGTACCTCACTAGTTTTTTTATTTACTGGTGTCATGTTGAAAGAAAGGTAGAATAAAGGTTAAAAGTTCATACTGATTTAGTGCTAAAGTTCATATAGAACAAAACCTTAAAACTTAAGTTTATAGAGAAGTTGAGAAGTCTTTGTTTAAAAAAAAATACATATACTTTAGATATATTGATATAGCTTGAGAAACCGTATTAAAGTTAGCCAAGTGTCTGAGTTTTTAACATTAGACTTGAATATTTATATGTTGTGCATCAACTCTACTACCAACAAAAACACTGTAGGAGTGAATGACCTGTTGTAGCAGCTTTGCACATTTACTTTCTGTAGAGTATGTTAGGTATTTATACACAAGGAAATCTATTTTATGTCACTGCTGTTTAAAAGAGTAGAGTGAAATCATGTAGCTGCAGATAACAAGTAGCTTGAGGCATAAAAAAAGTGATGGAACCAGCAGATGGCATAATGGTTATGCTGCTGAATTTCCACGTAGTCGACCACAATTCAAGTCCTGGACCCGGTAGCTTAAAACTCACTCATGTCAGGGGTCCAGCTGGTGGCATGGTGGTTAAGATGCTGGACTCCCACATGACTGACCATGGTTCAAGTCCTGGACCTGGCAGCTTGCTTTCTCACGTTCTCTCCCTCTCTCGTTCTCTCTGGTCAAATTAAATGATAATAATAAATAAAATAATTCCTTCTTAAAGAAACCCAAAAACTTATTCATGCTAGGCACACGTGCATGTGTGCCCAAGATCCCGAGAGGAGAATGGAGGAGAAAGGATTGTGGCATGGCCAACCTCCCTGAGGGGTTATTTCTCACTTTCTCTCTCTGTCTCTCTGGCAAGTGCATGTGCCCTATAGCAAAAATCTCTCTTAAAAAAAAGTGAGAAAAACACTTTTGCCAGCATATGAAAATTTCCTTAAATGAATATGCAGATCATACCATCAAGTCTCCACAAATGTTTACAGGCATTTGTCATTCATTAGAATAAAAACTAATTCAGTATCTCCCAACATCTCCTGTCACTAGTTTTCATGTAAATAGTAAAGCAGAAAAAAAGTATTCAATGGATATTTTTTCAAAAATTCAAATTGACTAAAGACTTAAAAAGAAGAGTAAATAATAAATATATATATGTAAATAAATTTTAAAAAACGGTTCATGAAAAATGTGTGTAATATGTACAAATAAAAGATGAATTTCAAAAATGTTCTTCACTGGGGTCAGCAGGTGGCGTGGTGGTAAAGATGCTGGATTCCCACATGGCTGACCACGGTTCGAGTCCCGGACTTGGTGGCTTTCTTTCTCACTATCACTCTGCCTCTCTCTCTCAATCTGTCTCTTTCTGGTCAAACTGAAGAAGAAGATGATGATGAAATAAAATTAAATAAATAATTTAAAAATGAAAATTAAAAGTATTTAAAAAAAAAAAAAAGTTCTTCACTAAAATTAACTCATATTTTCATTCCAAAAACAAAAAAGTACTGTTTAGCAAAAATATTTAACTTTTAAAATATAAAATGTATAAGTTATAAAAAAAGTTATAACAAAGACCATTCCTATTGCACAGAGCATGTGTTTGAACTAAAAAAAAAATCAATTATATTGTCATTGTTCTTCTTATGATTCTAAGCTTAAAAACTGTTATCTAATAATAACTTGCTACCACAAAGTTATACACAATACAATCCTCACAGTTGACTGGAGAACTGAAGTGGCCTTCTAAAATTTGTTTTGGCTCCAGTGTCAACAGTTACATTATACATGCAGTGAGCAGTTGCTATTGTAAGAGAACCGGTGACCAACTAATTGTGTTTGTATAATTTTTAAATATCTAAAATAATTATTTTTGCAACATGTAAAACAAAAAGAAAAAGAGATTCCAAGAACTCTGTTCATATTATATAGCTGTAACAACTATATACTAGAGAAAATACATACCCACAATGCCAACCTAAACTCCAAATGCAAACTGGAAAGGCAGTTGAAAGAAGACACAAAGCTTCACAGCATCCAAACTGTATAATAGAAAAAAAAAAAAAGAATTAAAATATCACGTGCAAACACCACAAAGGATTAATTAATTTTTTTTACCCTTTATAAAAAGTACAATGAAAAGAAAATTGAGATCTATGAAAGTAATCATAGATTATTTGTGCCACCATGTTATAAATTCATACTTGAAAAGATACAGGTTGGTAGCAGAAATACTTGTTTAACAAAAGCATTGATTATATCACACTCCTTCTGCCTAAAATAGTAAACATCTTGTGCCACCCACTCTCCCTGGAATGTTCTTCCTTCCCCTTCCCTGGTTTGCCTCTGTGGGTCCTTAAGACCTCAGCCTAAGCTGATTAATACCAGCTTCTCTGATGGACTGCAAGAACCATAAGGACAGAGATCCTGGTGCTTTTTCTATCCCAAGCCTAGAGCAGCGCCTGACACATGGAGCCCACAACAAAAATAAAGTTTATGATACCTAAACAAAATAGGGCACACTCCTACTACAAATAGCCCAAACAAAATTAAGATTGAGAGGCAAATGTTTACTATCAAGACTGAGCCTTGGGAAGTTTGCACAATGGCTATGTTGCTGGACTCCCAAGTAGTCAACCGTGGTTCAAGTCCCAGACCTGGGGGCTTAACTTCACTCCTGGCATGCAGCATGGCCATCCCCCCAGGGCGTGATTTCTCATGTTCTATTTCTCTGTCTCTCTCTGTCTTTCTGGCAAGCATACACGCCTTATAGAAAAACCTCTCCAAAAAAAAAAAAGACTGAGCCTAATCTTAATTGTCTGAGTTTTCTACATCATGCAATATTCCTTCTATCACATGTAAGTACAAAGGCTTAACCCACTAATCAGCAAATTAACAATATTTTTGTATACTATTCTTTTTTCTCATTATAAAAAATTGAGGGATAACTGAAAAATATAAAGAAGAAAACAATAATACACAATCCTAAAATCTATTTTGGTGATTTTCTGTCATTGTCCTATGTGAAAAAGATATGTATGTGAATATTACTTTTCTTAAATGAGATCAACTATGCATACCCACACACATATTTTTTTAGTTTTTCACTCATATAATTGATATCTTTACATATTATTAAAAATTCACCAAAGCATATTAATAGGTGTAAATATACAGCATTTGTACAAAATTTAACATAATCAAAATTTACTTATTCTTGAGTTCTTGGACATTATGGTTCTTTTTCAATCTTAGCAAAATTAATAATGACATAATTATATTATACAAAAAACTCTGTTAGATTTGTAATTTTCTTCCTTTTGTATAAATTAGTAGGTCACTGAGAGCATTATATTAGTGGTATTTCACACCTCTGACATACTATTATTTCAGATTATGGCAGTATTTATTTTCATTTTTATGTCTTCTTAAATTTGCCGAACTTTTTTAGGAGAAACAAGTATTATTTTAATAATCAGGAAAAAACGGTTTTTTGGCTTTTTTTGTTTTTGGAGATGTTTTTGCTATAGGACACATGCACTTGCCAGAAAAACGGAGAGAGACAAAGAGACAGAAAGTGAGAGATCACCCTCTAGGGGGAATGGCCACACAGCAATCCCTTCTTCTCCATTCTCCTCTCGGGATCTTGGGCACACACGCACACATGCTCGGCATGAGTTTAAGCCACTGGGTCCAGGACTTGAACCGTAGTCGACTACATGGGAGTCCAGCGACACAGCCATTACATCACTCACTGGTCCCTAAAAAATGTTTTTTTTACATTTCTGTTAAAGTAAGATCCGGGACCAGCAGTTGGCATAATGGCTATGTAGCTGAACTCCCATGTAGCCAACTGCGGTTCGAGTCCCAGACTCGGTGGCTTAAACTCATGTCAGGTACATGTGCGTGCGTGCCCAAGATTCCGAGAAAAGAATGGAGGAGAAGGGACTGCGGTGTGGCCATCCCCAGACTCGGTGGCTTAAACTCATGTCAGATACGTGTGCGTGCGTGCCCAAGATTCAGAGAAAAGAATGGAGGAGAAGGGGTGTGGCCATCCCCCCTGGGGCGTGATTTCTTGCTTTCTATCTCTCTGTCTGTCTGGTGAGTGCACACGCCCTCTAGCAAAAACCTCTCCAAAAAGAAAAAAAAAAAAAAAAAAAAAACAGAATTAAGTTAAGATTCTAGTCACAGATACACAATTTCTTAGCAAATCCCACAATAAGTAAAAGCTCTTAATTACAAGCATCTCACCACTAAGTGGATATATAACTAAACATACTGAAAATTAATTTCATAAAGACCAACCAAGGCAGAGACTTACTGTGAGCGCTCGTGTGGTTGATGTGATTAGTTCATGCGAAACTGCTGCAATAACTCGTGAAAGGTTATTTTCCAAAGTGACATCTGTTATGCTTGGTAGTAAGTTATAGCCTCTATATATTCTAATAAGAAAAATACATAGACATAAGATCTACTATTAAAGTATATGATATTTTTAAAGATCAAATGGCATTTAAAAGTTTAAGATTAAAGACTAAAAGTTAAAGCAGTCTTGACTTTTAAGTTAAAGAGAGAGTAGAAACAGTCTGATCACCATCCTGTAAGAAGGGCTGAATTCCTCCTCCTCCTTTCTTGCCCGTCCACCCCAATCTCCTTCACTGCAGCCGTGGAGCTGCACTCCTCTCACAGCCTTGCCTACAATCCCTACATCCTGGAAGCCACCCGTCTGTCAAACTTTATTAAAAAAAAAAAAAAAAAAGCCATGAAGCTACTCCTGATTCCAACTGAAAAAAAGTTCCTTTCAGGAACAGTAGATGGTGTAATGGTTACGTTGCTGGACTCTCACTTAGACAACTGTGGTTTGAGTACTGGACCTGGCAGCTTAAAACTCATGTCGGGCACGTGTGCCTGTGTGCCCAAAATCCTAAGAGGAGAATGAATAAGAAGGGACTGTGACACGGCCTTCCCTGACAGGAGTGATTTCTCACTTTCTGTCTCTGTCTCTCCAATGAATGCATGTGCCCTACAGCAAAAATCTCTCTTAAAAAAAAAAAAAAAAAAAAAAAAAAAAAAAAAAAAAAGAAGTAGTCCCTTTCTCCATTACTGATTCCCACAGCATATTTTCTGTATTTCATTCATGACACAAGTCAGCTTTCACCTCCCCATTATATTAGGTTGTCAGGAAAAGTAAGATACACTTTTGCATAGAAAAATATGTCATGACTTTCCTGACAACCTAACAGTAACATGTATATTTTAATTCCCCAACTGTTTAAATAAAGCCCACACAGAATTCACATTTGATCTCTTTTAAAAGTGATTTATGGGGCCATCCAAGAGGCACGGTGGTTAGAGCAGATGGATCCCACATAATCGACTACACAGTTCAGTCCCAGACCCAGTGGCTTGAAAAACACATTACGTATATGTACATGTGTTCCCAAAATACTAAAAGGAGAAACAGAAGAAAAGAGATTGTAGTGTACCATCCCTCATGGGTATGTGGGGGGTGCTTTCTCACTTTCCTTCTTTCTCTCTTTGACTCTCTAGCAAGCACTAAGTACCCTATAGCAAATTAAAAATACATGTATCTCTGTGTGTGCATTTTGTGTGGTACTTTAGACAGGGTCTCACTATGTTGCTACCCTCTTGCCTCAGCCTACTGAGTAGGTGAGATTACATATGGCACATCACTGGGCTCTGCTTCTGAAGCTGGGCCAGAATTGGACCCTGGCCTCCCATGCAGACAGCCTGCCAAGCAGCAGTGTCTAACCACAGTTGGGTTTTAATTCACTTTTGTATCCCTCACAGTAACTTGTACACACAGGTACAGAAACCAATCTAAGGAGAATATGATTTTTTCTTATAAACTTATTTTCATGATCAACTACAGTATTGTTCTGATGATCAAATGCTAAGGTTTTAATATATTTTTTACATAATTATTTTATTTAACTTTATTTATTTATTTAAATTTGACCCGAAAGTGACAGAGCGAGAGAGAGAGAGAGGGAAAGCGAAAAGAAAGCCGCCAGGTCCAGGACTTGAACCACGGTCAGCCATGTGGGAGTCCAATGCCCTTAACCACCATGCCACCTGCTGGCCTCCAGGAGATTATGATTTTATCTTCTCACATAACTTCTAACAGAGTAGATACCTAAGCAGCAAATATGGCTGCATAATTAGCAATTATGTTTATCATGCAAGAGCCAGATTAGCATGGCTGAATGTCAAGAGGTGAGCTGAAGTTGGGAACTGGAAAAATTTTCAAAGTAGCAGTTAGTAACCAATGAAATATTACATTTATCTCTGTGGGCATCTAAGTATTCACCTTCTGAAATGACACGGAGAAACAACAATTTACTCTAAGACTATCAAACTCCTGATAATAAAATATTCTTACGCTGTTTCTACTTATCTTTAAAGAATATTTATCTTTTTTTTTTCTTTTTTTGGAGAGGTTTTTGCTATAGGACACATGCGCTTGCCAGACAGACAGAGAAAGACAGAGGGACAGAAAGCGAGAAATCAGCCCCCAGGGGGGATGGCCAGGCCGCAATCCCTTCTCCTCCATTCTCCTCTTGGGATCTTGGGCACGCACGCACACGCGCCCGGTGTGAGTTTTAAGCCACCAGGTCCGGGACACGAACCGCAGTCGACTATGTGGGAGTCCAGCAACATAGCCATTATGCGAACTGCTGATCCCAAGAATATTTATCTTTAATCTTTTTGGAGAGAAAAACGCTAGTTCTCAAGTTAAACAAAGACAGTTCTCTAACAGAAAAATAATAAGGTGACCAAAAAATTACTTCCATGTATATGTTTAGCAGTCTTTACATGAGAAAATATTTGATCTAGGAATAACAACTTCAAAATTCGACAAACTGAGTTTCAAATTCAAGAAAAAAAGTATCAAATAAACACTTAAGCTTAGAAATCATGTAGTCCACGGGCTGGCAGGTGGCATGGTGATTAAGGTGGCTAAACTCCCACAAGGCTGACCACAGTTCAAGTCCTGGACCTGGCATCTTGCTTTCTCAGTTTCCTTCTCTCTCTCTGTTTCTCTCTGGTCAACTTCAAAAAAATAAAATAATGACAATGAATACAATGTTTTTTAAAAAGTCATTTAGTCTAAGTTTTTAAAAATTGAAAGAGAGTTAAAACACAATAATCTTGGGACCAGCAGCTGGTATAGTGGTCAAGGTGCTAGACAGCAGCTGGTATAGTGGTCAAGGTGCTAGACTCCCACATGGCCAACTGTGGTTCAAATCCTGGACCTGGCAGCTTGAAACTCACACTGAGCACATGTGCATGCATGCCTAAAATCCCAAGAGGAAAATGGAGACGAGGGGAATGAGGTAAGGCCATCTCCCCTGAGGCCTAATTTCTCGCTTTCTGTCTTTCTCTGTTTGGCGAGCACACATGCCCTGTAGCAAAAATCTCTTTAAAAAAAAAAGAAAAAAGGCACAATATTACCTCTTACGCAATTTTCTTTGCAAACTAAAATTCTGAAGAAAATTAAAATTCATTAAAGCATTTCTATTCTACTCACCTGAGGATCAGATGAGAATGGGATATATATGCAATATATTAATATATCCATTTGATACTAATCAAAAGCTCTCACAACAGATGTGAATAATCATTATTGCATATCACTGCACTAGTGCATGGCCCTAATAGCAGATACTTTTTTAAGCCCACTCACCGATAAATTAATAGGCATGATAAAATACTATCTTCTTCAAAGAAAACACAAAGTCAGAAATTTTAATGGATAGGTTTTCCCTTAATGCTTGAGAGTCACACACAAGATACAATTGTACCCTACAAAGATGTATAACAAATGTGAGAAATTATAAAACAAATAGAATTAAAATTTAAAAAATAAAATAGATGAGCTACTGAAACATTCTGGTCTAGACTTTTCTTTCCAAAAAATAAAATGTCTGAAATTAAAGCATAAAGAAAGGTATCAGAAAACGGCACAACTTCCTGACAAAGTCAAGACACTGGAGGCTCAGTATACCTGGTGATTGTGCTGACGGAGAAGTGGGAAGGTGGCTGCGTCTCATGCATAAGAAGTTTCAAGTAAACGCTGCTTTGATCTCTTGCCACGGCCACTACTGGATCTGCCTGTCCTTGGTCACATTTATAAAACAGTTTTGGGACGAGCCTAACATAAAAATAAGGTTGACTGACTTAAGAAAGTATAAAAGCATCAAGTAATCACTTAAGTTCAGAAGTGATTCAGTCAGTTTTTAAAAACATAGCTACTCAGCAGGAAGGAGCATATAAAACTATCTAGTTGGCTATGTCTCTCTCTCTCTCTCTCTCTCTCTCTCTCTCTCTCTCTCTCCCCGTGTGTGTTTATGTCTCCATCTCTCTAGGTTAACCCTAAACACCTCTCCACCAACGGATACCTCTTCTCTCAGAGGTGGCATCTCCAATCTCAGGACTGCTTGTCCACACGTCTACTCCCTGCCGTACATTTTTTTTTTGGAGTCACAAATTAAGCATATTTCTTTACATATAATTAAATGCCTTAATTACAATAAAAATCAGCATTTAAAGATCACTTTTGAACCTTCTGATCAACATGTGCATCAAGTTATTGTCCAGAGAGTACCTGGCATGGAACAGACCTGAATGCCAATGGCTGTCCTATAAGCATTTTTGCAACTCTATTTGTAAAACCATCCCATACACTCTCAACAGCAAAGCTCCAGTTGAGATCCCTAACACATCTAAACTGAACTCAAAGGTAAAATACAAAGAATATTTTCCTACAAAGAACAGAGGGGCTTGTTTCTGCAATTAATTCTTAGCACCTATTTGGCCTGAGTATACTCACACTTCCGGAAACAAGCAACTATCAATATTCTTTATAGATTTGCAAGTCCCAATACCTTTAAAGTTGCTAACATGTGCAGAAAATGGTAAAGCTCCAAAATGTTTGATTAGGCAAGTCATACAAACCTATTAGGTAAGTAAAAGAGTGCACCTCAAAAATAATCAAATAAATGCAAATTACACTAATGAAAATTAAAAAGGTATGCACCAAAATGCAAACGGTTTTCTGTCAGGTTAATTACATTTTCATTTCCTTACTTATATTTCCCTAAATTTTGTTCTGTAAACATTACTTTTAAAACAAAATAAAAGTTACTTTATGGGCCAGAAGGTGCACTGGTGCTGGACAAGGCCAACCGTGGTTCAAGACCCTGACCTGGCAGCTCGCTTTCACATTTTTCCTCTCTCTGAGTCTCTCTGTTGAGCTCACCTGCTTTATAGCAAATTAAATAATAATAATACTAACAATAATAAATAAAATTGGATAAATAATTCCCTTTTTTTTAAGTTATTTTAAAAAGAAATACCAGAGCCAACAAGTAGCACAGTGGTTAAGGTCCCACATGGCCGATCACAACTCAAGTCCTAGACTTGGTGACTTGTTTTCTCACTTTCTCTTTCTCTCTTTGTCTCTCTCTCTCATGAGCCTATGTACCCTATGGTAAATTTTAAAATAATAATAAAATTAAAAATAAATAATTCCTTGGGAAAAAAAAAGAAATACTAACTTCTGCCTAAACAACTGGCACATAATTACTTTTCTGGAATTATTCCTATTGCTGAGAAAAATCAGGCACAATTATATTCTGGCATGGAATATAACTGGTACAATTCCAGAGAGCAGTTTCACGGTAAATACCAAAAATTATTTTAAAAATCTACTTCTAGAAAAATGAAAACATATATCTATAAAAGTCTTATAGGCAAATGTTCACAACAGCATGACTCATAATAGCCAGAAAGTAGACACAACAATGTCTAGCATCTGCTGAAAATACATATATGACATTACTCATATTATAGTACTATTCAGTAGTAAAAAGGAACAAATTCCTGATACATGAATAGAATGGATGAACCTCAAAAACTAAGCAGAAGAAACGAGATGCAAAAGTACATCTATAGAATGACCCCACCTATACAAAATGCCCAGAAGAGGTCATTCTCTAAAGACCTGGGCTTGATGCTGGAACTAGTAGTTACTACAAATTGGCAGATGAAATCTCTACGGAGTAATGGAAATCTTCTAAAATTGTATTAGTGATGGTTATGTGACTCTATAAGTTTATTAAAAACTGTTGAATTATATACTTAAAACAAGTAAATTTCAAATGGTGTGAATTATAACTCAATAAAGTTATTAGAAAAAATGTTTAAAATTTAAACAGCTTGGCCCAATAACTCACCTCTGTGAATTAATTCTCAAAAAAAAATTATACACAAACATTCAAATCTAAAACTACTTAATATCCAACAAAACAATATTTGTATAAAAATTTACCACAACCACATATGGCCAACAAATAAAATTCCGGATTTAGAATAGTATTTGATAACAGGAAATGCTAGTAATATGTTAAATAAAACTTATCAGATTGCATGTACATTTTGATCTAATTCTGATTAAACAACATATACAGAATAAAAATCAGAAAGTTGTAAAATTGAAAGTGATTCTATTTTCTTCTTAGTGCTATTCTCTATGTTCTAAAATTTTGACAATAAAAGTACATTACTTTTACAATGGCAGGTTAGTATCTTATTTCTATTTTTTAAATGATCATTTTAGACTTCTATGGTAGTGATTTTGTTTTAATCATTTAAAAACAGAAACTACTGGGCTACCTCTATAGCCTAGTGGTTAAGGCAGCTGGATAGTCCCAGAACTGACAGTGTGAGAAACACACCTGGAGCAGGCACATGCATACTCAAAATCCTGAAAGGAGGAAGAGATGGAGGGGTAAAGAACTGCTTATGTGACCATTCCCCATGAGGGGAATACTTTCGCCTTTCTCCTCTCCCTTTCTCTCTGTTGTAAGTGTACCCATCCTCCAGCAAATAAACAAACAAAAAAAAAAGACACAGAATGGCTAAAAATTAGCTCAAAAAACTCAAAAATACTACCCAATATCCTTTTAATTATTCCCTCTCACCCCATCCTCACACTATCTAGTTTTTTAACCAAAAAAGTAAATAAGGAGATAAAATATTGGCAATTACCTCATTAACGATGCTGCAGCAACATGTCTCACCCTGGGGTCTTCATCTCCAAGTAAGTAGATGACAACATTATGGAGAATGCGTTCCTGCAGTTTTAGAAGCTTTAGAAAGAAAGATCATAAAAGTAGATATAATCTCTGTATTTTGCGTGTAATATTTGGAAAAGGTAGTTAGGAAGAACTCAACATTACTAGCCTTAAAATCACACCATACAAACACAACTTTCATGATATAAACTGTGCAATACAGTTAAGCCTTGAGTAACACACTTAAACTGCAGAGGTCCACTTGTATGCAGACTGTTTCCAATAAATAATATATTGATAAGTAGATTTTAATAACATTATCTTTCCTCTAGCTTACTTCTCGTAAAACACAGTATATAACTATTATAACATACACTATATGTGTTAATTGACTATATTATCAGTAAAGCTTCTGGTCAACAATAGGCTATTAGTATTTAAGTTTTGGGGAAATCCTGGTCTAAAGTTTTTTTTTTCCAGTTATATGTTAATTTAATACTGAGCAATGGATCTGAGGCTCTTAACTTCCACCTATTTAATAGCCAACTTCCCATCTAAAACAATTAATGTTATTACAAGACATTTCACACAATTAGGAAAGCCCTATTGACGTGCAATTCCTGGAAGGTAAAGCAGGGTCTCACAAAAATTAACTGCTTACCCCTGTATAATGATGAGCCCCTCTATGTAAGTTTTCTGCTTTTGCCTCCAAAAAGCTCACCAACCTAATAAAAGAACATATTTAACAATAAAACCATTTAGTTACTCAACATTCACTCAATGCCAACCCATGAAACTCCCAGCAGTTGGAGCAATGAAGAAAGCTTGCTCCAGAACAGGCTGACCCAAGCACCTTGGAATGCTCTCAGATGTAACACTTATTCAAAATGACAGGGAAGACCAGTAGTTTTTTTAAATTTTTTTTCTTGGAGAGGTTTTTGCTATAGGGCGCGTGCGCTCGCCAGATAGACAGAGAGAGACATAGAGACAGAAAGCGAGAAATCACCCCCCGGGGGATGGCCACGCCGCAATCCCTTCTCCTCCATTCTCCTCTCGGGATCTTGGGCACGCACGCACACACGCCCGGCGTGAGTTTTAAGCCACCGGGTCCGGGACGCGAACTGTGGTAGACTACGTGGGAGTCCAGCGACATAGCCATTATGGTAACTGCTGGTCCCCTAAGACCAGTAGTTTTAAATAAACAAAATGTACAATCCTCTCACAATCCCAGACTCAATAAGATAATAATCAGCAAACTGTTTTTCTTCAAAATAAACATCTATAATATTTCGCATAAGCTGAAACACTGACCACAGAAGACAGTGAGCAGATGGCAGAGCAGGTAAGTTAAACAACTCCCACCTGCTGACCAGTTGCTCATCCAACTACGTTCACTCTATCTGAGGAGTGATGTTAAGAACAATCTCGGATTCACAGAGATGGTCTGAGGATAAACAAAAACAACTGCAAGGTCTCTGTAAATGGCTTAGAAAAAAACAACAACCCTGAATTTCCTTTTTTTTTTTTTTTTGGAGAGGTTTTTGCTATAGGGCGCGTGCACTCGCCAGACAGAGAGAGACAGAGAGACAGAAAGCGAGAAATCACCCCTCAGAGGGGATGGTCACGCCGCAATTCCTTCTCCTCTATTCTCCTCTCGGGATCTTGGGCACGCACGCACACACGCCCGGCATGAGTTTAAGCCACCGGGTCCAGGACGCGAACCGCGGTCGACTATGTGGGAGTCCAGCGACATAGTCATTATGCTAGCTGCTGGTCCCTGAATTTCCTTTTTAAAATGAAGTATTGAAAGAAAAGATTGCTCACTAAAATTTACTCTCATAAAATGAAAGTTGCAGGAACCAGCAGATGGCATAATGGTTACATTGCTGGACTCACACATCAACGGTGGTTCGTGTTCCAGACCCAGTGAATTAAAAGTCACACCACGTACGTGTGTGTACACACCCATAGTCCCTAGAGGAGAATGGAGGAGAAAGAACTGCAGCATGACCATCCTTCCCTGGGGGAAGCAGGGATGATTTCTTGCTTTCTGTCTTTGTCTCTTTGGCGAGCACACATCCCCATAGCAAAAATCTCTCTCAAAAAAAAAAAAAAAAAAAAGGAAGTTGCAACACATCAAAAGTTATTTTTCAACTATAACAAAATATAATACAACCCTTTGTCTCGCCTAAGTTGAGTATGATGTGAATTAATTCTTAAACAAGCAGAACTGACTTTTTTTTAAGTTTAAGACAAGGTAAAAAAATATCCACAGCTCTTTTATTCCCACCATCTGGAACACTTAAATGACTAAGACCTAAGACTACCAGAAAAATTTACTCCTCTACCTGTATTTTAAAATTCCAAGTATAGAGCCAACAGGTGGTATGGTGGTTAAGGCACTGGATCCCACATGGCCGACTCTGTGGCTCCAGTCCTGAACTTGGCAGCCTGAAAGACATGCCAGACATGTTTGCATGCATGTCCAAATCCCAAAAAGAAAATGGAGAAGAGGCTGTGGTGTAGCCATCTCCCCTGGGGGGGATGGGGTGATATCTGACTTATCTCTCTGTCTCTCCCCAGTGAGTGCAAAAAAAACTTTAAAAAAAATTTTTTTTTAATTCTAAGTATAAGACAAAGTTGATCGAAAAGTTACTCAGAAAGAGAAAATTCATCACGTACCTAAACTTCTCAGATTTCTGATGGACAGATTACTTAATAACCGCCACTAGTTGACCTTAGAACCCTTCATTCTCAGCTCAAATTTCTGAGCCTCAGTTCATTAAACCTAATGAACTCAATCTACTTACCTAAAGTCAATCTCTGCAAGAGTTTCCAACAGCTCTGTCCTCACCAGCCAATAGGCACTATTCCTTAAAGCCAGCAGGTCAATAATCAGTTGTAACCCCAGCTCACTGTAGCTGCTGCTGCAGAGACTCATGACGCAGTGCTGAAAAACAAGGTGCAGGGTAGGAGCATCAGGTTTAGCCTACCGTGAGTGCTATACCTCAACAGTTTTAGGTTATCATACTGTCCTACTCTGTGGTGGTTTTTAATGTTATTTGTTTCTTCCATTAATAAGAGAAACAGATAAACAGCACCTTTAATATCTTGACACCACAATCCAATGCCAGCCTTCCATCAGCTCTGAATCACAGGCATAATTGCAGTTTTTTTTAACTGCAACAGGAATGTTATACTTTTTCCATGTCTTTCAGAAATGATTATGCTTTCTACAACAAATACAAGCTTAACACTGTGCATCCCTTTCACACAATGTTGTTTCACTCATCCTCCCATTCTTGCCCATGTCATGGCCTCCACTCTGAGTAAAGAGGAAAGCTACAGCATAGCTCTATTACCACTTCTAAATAAAACCTCAGATCCAGGGTAAGAACAAGGGACCCACTCCAAGAATCACCCCATGGATATTACCATGTACTTGAATGCACGAAGGAACAGAATAAGAAATGTACTGCTGTACCCCCTTTCCTGCAGCCTCCAAATACCTGGGACACTATCACACGTGGCTGATACATGTTAACACCTGGCCAGCAACACAATGTGCTGCCAACACACTTCCTCCTGCATAAGAAAAGACACGACTAACTGAAACTTGGCAAAAAATTGAAACTAAAGAAAAATTAGTCAGGACATGAAATTTTAAAAAGGGATGTATCCCACAAATGTGATGATTAAAAGGGTTTTCCTTCTGATTTTTACTGTCTAATTTTTACTGTTGTTGACTGATCAGTTGTGACTTAAGAGCCAGCTGATAAGTAAAGGTTCACTTAAAAATTGAAGTTATTCCATTGGATACCAAAAAAAATAAAAAATAAAAAAAAGGTTGATTAAATAATCCCTAAAGCTTACTTTAACTCTTAACATTCTATGTGCCTAGACAGTATTTCTTCTTTTATTCAACAGATTTTATACTTGATAGCAAAGTATATTTCTAAATACCCTTTAGGAAAAGGTGTATTTCAATCAAATACTGTAAGAATTAAACTATGGCCAGCTCCATGGCCCAGTGATTAAGGCAGCCAGATCCCACATGGCCAACTGTGCAGTTTGAGTTCTAGACTTGGCAAGTCCAGAAACACAGCCAGTACATGTGTATTCATCCCCAAAATCCCAAGAAAAGGATGAATGGAAGGGAAGGGATTGTGACATGGCCATTCCCCATTGGGAGTGTCTTCTCTTTTCCCTCTCTGTCACTCTCTAGCAAGAACATGTGCCTTCTAACAAAAACAAAACAAAATAGAAATTAAAGTTTATTAGGCTTTCATTATATTGACATTTTCTTTCTAAAACTGAGTGACAGACACAGAGTATTATTGTTTATAGTTTTAGAATGTATGGAAATAATTCCCTACTAAAATTGTAACAATAGGAAAACATCCACTGGAACCAACAGGTGGCATGGATTCCCACATAGCTGACCACAGTTCGAGTCCTGGACCCTGTGGCTTGAAAATCACACCAGGTACATGTGCGCATGTGCCTAAAATGCCTAGAGGAAAATGGAGAAGGGACTGCGGTATGGCCATTCCCTCTAGGGGGTAATTCCTCACTTTCCTACTTTTCTCTTTGGCAAACAGACGTACCCTATAACAAAAACCTAAAAAAGAAAAATATCCACTAATCGAAGCAATCATTTCCACAAAAGTTATGCTCACCCTCACAGCTGTACATGCCAACTTGCAAGTGACAGAAGATTCATCCTTCAATGTTTTCTGAAGCAAAGGAATGCAGTCTGCCAGAGAAAATGTATTTCCTAATCAGGAAATAAGCAAAAAAAAAAAAAAAAAAAAAAACCTTCATGTAAGCTTCAGCTTGGGAATGACATCTTAGAAGGAACATTACTGAAAAGCTGGCAGTGCGTTACCTGTCAGAGTTCTTATGGTGCCCATCCAGTCTCCCACCTGGAAGCGGGACCTGTTGAGGATGGCACAGACAAGGGTCCCACAAAGAATGGCAGTGGCTCCTCTGACCTGTGGGTCTCCGTGATCGATGTAGTTCAAGATGTCTGAGACATACTGCTCCTCTGTGGAGATAAATTGCCCAGCACTGTATAATTGCCTACTATAAACTTTCTAACTCAAAGTAAAAGCTTATTTTCTATGAAAGAGAAAAGGTATGGCACTATCCAAATCTAGAAATGACTTGACTGTAAGAAGTTTAAGTGGTAAAAAAAAAATGTTTCTGGGTTTAAGGATTTGAGATTGATCTAATGCTATTATCTTTTCAAATACAATTCCAGGTTGTGAGACAATCATCAAAATTCCAATTTCTTTTCAAGAAAAAGATTATAAAAATTCAAACTCTTATATACTTACCTAATGTAAACTCAAAACCATAAATCTGCCCTCTTATCCAAAGAGTAAAAGTCAGGAGGACAACCTCCACTCCACAATGAATGTGTGTGCAACAGGGGAAACGAGTCTGCTGTTGCCTCGGTCAATCTCAGTTCCCATTTACACGTGAGACTGAGTATCTGGCCTAGCTGAGTGTGACTCAGAACAATTTTGACTGTGTGCAGTTTGTGCTTTAGGTTTAAATTCAATATGTATATAAACTGGCTCTTAAGTTCTCAGATTCCTACCTTTTGTTTTGTATGTTTCAACTAGGAACACAGTAGCTAAAGGGATTCCATGAAACTATGAATAGAAACACTATTAATATTTCCGTCTTATGGAAAGATATAACACAGCTCAAATAACACAAATTAATTCAAAATACTTATTGCTCTAAAATTAAAATAGGCAAGATCATTTTGAATAGTTTTTAAAACGATTGAATCTGAAAAAAAAAGATGTGAATTTTTAACATACCAGGGTACTCCATGGTGTCAAGAGGTACTTTATACAGTTTGCTGAAGAAAGATTCTGGATGAAGGGCCACAGCTGCCCCAACACAGCTGAGTGCCAGAGCCTTTACACTGACTCTCACGTCCCTGTCTGGAACCAGTGCTGTGAAGAAACCACCCAGACCATATCAGACTGACATTTCGTTTTCAAATAAACAAAACTAGATCAAATATACTACTTCCCCTCATCCCTCCCTCTTCCCATCGGTCAGTAAAACCCAGGCTTATTCCATGTTCTACTGCCTCTGTTGCAAGAATGAGACAAAAATTGACCACCAAGTTGACCTTGGAAACTTCAAGTTCTTTTTCTTTAAAGAATTTTTTTATTCAATTTTATTCATTGTCACTATTTTATTTTATTTTTTTGAAGGTGACCAGAGAGAGACAAAGAGAGAAGGTAAGCAAGACAGCAAGCTACCAGGTCTGGGACTTGAACTGCAATGAGCCATGTGGAAATCCAGCTGCCTTAATCACCATGCCACCTGCCACCCCCACTTCAAGGTATTTCTTCCACTGTGTATCTGCCCTTCCACACTTACCATTTTTTTGCCCAGTTAGCAAAAATGAAGCAGATAAAAGACGGACACAATGAACAAGAGGAGCAGAATCATCATCAGTAGACTGTCCTATGTCACCTTTGACTCGGCAAGGCTAGAACAAAAAAGCAGACACTTGTCTTTTGACCGAAGAACCAATACATTCTTTCATTAGTTCATTCAACACATGGTTCCAGCAAGCAATTATGCCAATACTGGGGACACAGAGATGCCTATCGTTGCCTATATACATGTTCAACCTCATGGAGATGACTGGTGACGCAAAAGACAAAGCACAGATGGTAATGACACAGGGTCACAGGGGATGAGTTCAACATGCAAGGAGAGCACACTGGGTAGGAGGGCAGCAGGGGACAGACATTCAGAAATGGCTGCTCAGGAGAGAAAAGTGCAAGCAGTCTTCACAAGATGAGCAGAAACTATTTCAGCAAACGAAAAAGCCCTGGGAGGCAGAACTTAGGCAATTCTTAAGGATCTGGGTAGTACCTGAAGAAGCAGAAATGAACAGCAGGACTGGAAGGAGGTCAGCATTCAAAGCAAAAATAACAAAAGCTCCAAGATGGAAAAGAAACAAACCAGGTAGAGAGTAGCTAGGGTGATTTTGAACCTTCACATGAGTTCAGAAATGCTGAGATGTCTCATGCCTAATTTCCTTACCTTGTTCTCTTGATCACCTGGTTCAGCAGCTTCATCTCTTAATACAAACTTGTCTACACTACTGTCAGACGGCTGCCTGCTATGACCCATGTTTTTCAATAAATGTGCTTGCTGAAGAGCTTCAAAAACAAAGAAACCAAGATTAGGTAACAAATTTCTAATTAAAACACAAATATATGTTATTTATTATTATTTTATGTATGTATGTATATACATATATATGAGAATTTTTCCTATAGGGCACATTACTCACTGGACAGACTGAGAGAGACAGAAAGTGAGAATCACCCCCCCACGGAGAATGGCCACACCACAATCCTTTCTCCTCCATTCTCCTCTTGGGATTTTGGGCAGCCATGCACAGGTGCCCAGCATAAGTTTTAAGCCACCAGGTCCAGGACTCAAACCACAGTAGAGACTACATGGGAGTCCAGCAATGTAACCATAATGCCATCTGCTGGGCCCAAATATATGTATTTAAACAATGACAATATAAAAATACAAATTTAGATCAAGAAAATGTATGGACTTTCCTCAATTAGTCACTTTCATCTGCTACTTATAACTCAAAAAATATAGAGATCAAAAGATTTCTTCTTAGAAAGGAATAAAATTAAAATTCCAGGACTGAAAATAAGACTATTTTGCAGAGCATCACATGAAATAAGCATACCAATGGAAGAGTTTCTGAAAGCCGTGGAGGCTTCATCAGGGAGACCACCTGCTGCCTCTTCATCTTCATCCTGGGGCTGTCCAATCTGCATGCTTCCATACTGGCTGTCGGCACCATCTAAAACCTACACAGTTCAAGGGAGACTGTGAGAATTGTGAAATGTGACTGCCAAGGGACAAGTTCTCCAACAGGGAAAAAAAGGCAAAGCAGGGGGCGGGACAGAATTGCAGGATGGGGACCCTATTGAGAATGTGCCTCACCTCCCTGCTAACTCTAGCAAAGCTTTTAGGCAAAATACTAACAATATAATAGATTATCTACTAAACTACTGATCCCACTAAATTTTGAATAGTGCTTCATATTTAGCCATGATTGGATCATAATTCCACACTGCAAAATGTTTCACATCCAACTGAAATCTGTGTAATTTACCTGAAAAACTGAGCAATGGACTTTCAAACCACTAGCAAATTATTGGGTCATCAGAAAAGGCATGATGTATTTCTCTATATTTTTCTATGTAAAAATGCATCATGCCTTTTCTGATGACCCAATATTATTGAAATACTTCTCTTGCTATAGCACTTTTTTTTAAATTTTATTAATTCATTTATTTTCATTTGACCAGAGAGAGACAGAGAAAGAGAGACAAAGTGAGTAAGCAAGTCACCAGGTCCGGGACTCAAACTGTGGTCGGCCATGTGGGAGTGTCCAGAACCTTAACCACCACACCACCCACTGGTCCCAACTACATCGCTTTTTTAATAGTCATTCCAAACTCCTCATTTTTAAAAAATGAGCTATATGATCAAAGGCAATGACAAAAAAACATTTCCTCCATCCCTTGCTCTCCAGAGGGCTTACAAAAAGAAAGTGTAGATGATCAACAGATTAAAATGAGAAATCCTACTATTCAAATAAATAACAGGTACTGTCCACCTTACTTCACATGACATGGAGTCATAAGTACTCTATAAGAAGTATGATCTTTAATTCTCCTAACAGTACTCCTGCCATAAGTACTGTTATCCTCATTATTATGAATAACAAAACTGAGGCAAAGGGAGGACATGCTTGGGATCAGCAGGTAGCATGGTAGTTAAGGTGCTGGACTCCCACATGGCTGACCCTGGTTTGAGTTCCAGATCTGACAGCTTGCTTTCTCACTTTCCCTCTCTCTGTCTCTCTCTGGTGAGTGCATGTGGCCTTTAGCAAATTAAAATAATAAATAAAATTAAGTAATTGTTAAAAAATAAAAAAAAAGTACATGCTTCTCCAGGCTGCAAATTGGTAAATGGCAGGGCCAAAATCCTCATTCTTGTGGGCTCCTCAAAGGCAAGGCCCTTGACCACCACACTGCACTATCTGCTGAAGGAGGTTCCTGCTCCTTTTAACTCCATTATTTTCTCTGTGACACTTATTACCACCTGACTACATATTTTGTTTACTTGATTTGACTGCTGGTTCCCCCCTCCCCTCCCCCCCCACTACGTTATCTCTAGCTTTCAGAATAATCCCTGGAAGATAATAGGCACTCAATAACTTTGCTTAGCACATAATTGATAATTAGATAAAGAATAGGAAAGCAACTAATAAACTAGAAAAAACTATGCCATTTAGAGAAGAATCAAGGGAAAATGTTTATTTCCCTATAGGTCAATAAAGAGCTCCACAGCTGAAGGCTGAATCACGGATATCCACCTACCATGTCATGCTATCAGGCTGCGGCTGACAGGAGAGGGGAAGACAGGATAAGCAGGGACATTAGGACTGCTATGGTCAGATCTCAAAGCATGTTCTACTCCTGTCTTCTAATTCTTCTAATGCTGCTCATTCCAGCATTTCATTTCTATTTTAGAAAAGCTGTGTACAACTTAAAACTTAGAGGTAAGTATTAAAAATAAAAAAGTAGTAAGTAAAGAAATAACCATGTTCTTTTTTTTTTTTTTTTTTGAGAGAGAGAGAGAGAGAGATTTTTGGTATAGTGCATGTGCACTCACCAGAGAGACAGAAAGTGAGAAATCACCTCCCAGGGGGAATGGTCATGCCACAATCCCTTATCATCCATTCTCCTCTCAGGATTTCGGGCACATATGCACATGCACCCAGTGTGAGTTTTAAGCCTCCAGGTCCAGGACTCATACCGCACTCAACTATGTGGGAGTCCAGCAATGTAACCATTAAACCATTTGCTGGTCCTACTATGTTCTTAATAAAACATATGCAATAACAGTAAAATACACTAGTATAATTTTTAAATTAAAATTTCATTTTGGGGGGACCAGCAGTTAGCATAATGGCTATGTCGCTGGACTCCCACGTGGTTGACTGAAGTTCGTGTCCTGGACCCAGTGGTTTAAAACTCACACCAGGCGCCATGTGCGTGCATGCCCAAGATCCTGAGAGGAGAACGGAGGAGAAGGGATTGCAGCGTGGCCATCCCCCCTGGGGGGTGATTTCTCGCTTTCTGTCTCTCTGTCTCTGTCTGGCGAGTGCACGCATCCTATAGCAAAAACCTCTCCAAAAAAAAAAAAAAAAAAAAATTTTGGGTACATACCCAGAAGAATTGAAAGCAGATTCTCAAAAAGACGTGTGGAGGGGCCAACAGGTGGCGTGATGGTTAAGGCACTGGATTCACACATGGCTGACCGCCATTCCAGTCCCAGACCAGACAGCTTGAAAATCATGCTAGACATGTGTTCAAGTGGGCCCAAAATCCCAGGAGGAGAATGAGAGAGAAAGGACTGTGGTATGGCCATCTCCTCCAGAGGATGATTTCTCATTTACCCTCTGACTCTCTCTAGCAAACACATGCACCCTATGGCAAAAAAGAAAAAAAAAAAAAATTCACAGCGGTATTATTCACAGCAGCTGACATATGGAAGTATACAAATGTCCAATGACAGCTGAATGGATAAGCAAAAAGTAGTCTCTCCAGATGATGGAATATTATTTGGCCTTAAAAAGAAAGAAAAGTTTGGCAGATGCTACAGAACAGATGAACTTTAAGGACATAGGATAAGTAAAATTAGCCAGTCTCAAAAGGACAAAGACTGTATGTTCCCAATTATATGAGCGATCCAGAGTAATCAAATTCATAAAAGTCAGAAAGTAAAATGGTGCTTGCCAGGGGTTGAGAAGATGGGCGAATGAGTAGTTATTTGTTTAACAGGGTCAGAGTTTCAGTTTTATGAGGTGAAAAGAGTTATAGAGATGGATAGTAGTCATGGTTACATAATATTATTTAAATATATTTAATACCACTGAATTGTACACTTAAAAATGGCTAAGATGGGACCCGCAATGATGCAATGGTTATGTCACTGGACTTTCACATAGTTGATTGTGGTTCAAGTCCTAGACCTGATGGTTTAAAACTCATGCCGGGCGCATGTGCATACATGCCCAAAATCCCAAGAGAAGACTAGAGGAGAAGGGATTATGGCATGGCCACCATCCCCAGGGCTAACTTCTCACTTTCTTTCTCACTTTCTGTCTCTTTCTCTCTGGGAATACACACAACCTATAGCAAAATCCTCTATTAAAACAAAACAAAAAAAAAGAGAGAAAGGAAAATGGCTAAAATGGTAAGTTTTCTGTTAAGTACATGTTACCACAATTTCTTAAAAAATGAGTAAAAACTAAACTAGTTTCAAAACTTAGTCAACACTTGTACCAAATTTTTTAACAGAAATTTTGCTATAGTGTACATGCACTCACCAGAGAAACAGAAAGGGACAGAAAACGAGAAATCACCCTCGAGGGAGGATGGTCACACCACAATCCCTTCTCCTCTTGGGATTTTAAGCACACAAGCATACATGCCCAGTGTGAGTCTCAAGCCATCGGTCCAGGACTCAAGCCATGGTTGACCATGTGGGAATTCAGCACCTTAACCACTATGCCCCCTGCTGGCCCCTCAACCTTTTTATTTATTTATTTTATTTATTTATTTATTTATTTTTATTATTTTTTTTGGGGGGGAGAGGTTTTTCGCTATAGGGCGCATGCGCTCGCCAGACAGAGAGAGACATAGAGACAGAAAGCGAGAAATCACCCCCCAGGGGGGATGGTCACGCCGCAATCCCTTCTCCTCTCAGGATCTTGGGCACGCACGCACACGCGCCCGGCGTGAGTTGTAAGCCACCGGGTCCGAGACGCGAACCGCGGTCGACTACGTGGGAGTCCAGCGACATAGCCATTACGCTAACTGCTGGTTCCCCCTCAACCTTTTTGATTAAATGATCCTTGAGGTGTTTCTTGTCCACTAATTAATTCACAGCTCAGACATACTTAAATACATACTATTATAAAATGGGATATGCTATAAAAGTTATTGTAAAATCAAAGTGTTAAAAATAATACACAGTATTACATGTTATTAATCACATTTCATTAAAGCCATAAAATCTGTTGATAATGAGATCTTTAAGGAATTTTTAAAATAATTCTCAGCCAGGGGCCACCAAGGTCCTAAAGGATGTAAAATGGGGCCAGCCGGTGGTGTAGTGGCTCCCACGTGGTTGGCTGCGCAGTTTGAGTCCTGAACTAAGTCACCTGAAAAACACACTAGGGGGAACCAGCAGTTAGTGTAATGGCTATGTCGCTGGACTCCCACGTAGTCGACCGCGGTTCGCGTCTCGGACCCGGTGGCTTACAACTCACGCCGGGCGCGTGTGCGTGCGTGCCCAAGATCCTGAGAGGAGAATGGAGGAGAAGGGATTGCGGCGTGACCATCCCCCCTGGGGGGTGATTTCTCGCTTTCTGTCTCTATGTCTCTCTCTGTCTGTCTGGCGAGCGCACGCGCCCTATAGCGAAAAACCTCTCCAAAAAAAAAAAAAAAAAAAACACACTAGGCAAGTGTGTCTGCATGCCCCAAATCCCAAAAGGTGAAATGGAGAAGAGACTGAGGTGTGATCGTTCCTTCATGAAAGGGAGGGTGCTTTCTTACTTACCTTCTCTCTCTCTTGATCCAATAAGCATACATATCATCTAGCAAATTTTTAAATAATATAAAATTGGGACCAGCAGTTAACATAATGGCTATGTCGCTGAACTCCCATATAGACGACCGCAGTTCAAGTCCCAGACCCGGTGGCTTAAACTCATGCCGGGCGCGTGTGCCCAAGTCCCGAGAGGAGAATGGAGGAGAAGGGACTGTGGCGTGGTCATCCCCCCGGGGGGTGATTTCTCGCTTTCTATCTCTCTGTCTCTCTCTGTCTTTCTGGCGAGCATACGCGCCCTATAGCAAAAACCTCTAAATAAAAAAATTAATTAATTAAAAAAAAACTCTCAAAAAAATGTAAAATTGACTCAATTTTAGTGAAGTCCATGTAAATCAACTAATCTAATTTTTGACCTCCACATTCAACACAAAAGACACTCAGCTGTTTCCTTCATTGAAGGCATCAGATGAAGTCAAGTTCTCCATTAATGATCTGAGCTGCTGACCTCTGTATTGTTACTAGTAAGGAAGGACAAGAAGAAATAAGTAAGCAGGAGAGCCCAAATATGGGGCACCAGGAAAGAGTGGGAAAAATAACAGGCCCTTCTGCAGAAGGCTAAGGTAGAACCAACCCTGCATAGCGGCAGGTAAGTACTGTGCTGAGGAAGCTGAATCCCACATGTTTGACCAGGGTTCAAGAACCAGCCTCAGTCCCAGCCGCTTATATACCATACCAGGCATGTGTCTGTATGCCCAAGATCCTGACAAGAGGAGAATAGTATAGCAGCGGTTAAGCACTATGCAAAAGAAGCTGGCTCCTACATGGCTGACCAGGGTTCGAGTACCAGCCCTATCTCCTTACACAGCAGGCATCAAGCATTGTAGCATGGCCGGGCCCTATCAGGGGTTGCCCACCCCCATCTTTCACATGTGCAAACATATATGCACACACTCTCTGGTAAAATAAAAGAAAACAAGGCCAGTCCAATAGTATAGCGGTTAAGTGAGGTACATAAAAAATTGGATCCCACATGGTCCACTGTGGTTCAAATCCCACTCCTGGCAGCTTAAAAAACTTGCAGGCGTGCGTGAATGCATGTCTAAAATCCTGTCAGGATGGAGAAATGGAGGAACAAGGATTGTTGTGTGACCACACTCCACTAGAGGGTGCTTTCTCTTCTCTATTTCTCTCTCTCTCTGGCAAAGGCACAGGTCCTCTAGCAATGAAATTCAAGAGAAAAGATAAAGGAAAAGAAAATGGAAGACAAAGAAGAAGAAGAAAAAAAAAGAGAGAGAGAGAAAGACTGTGGTGCCCCTCTGCCCACTTACAATTTCAGAACTGTCGGAAGGAGTGACAGCTGAGTCAGGCCCTTCAGTGGTGGTCTGGGAGCTGTCACTGATGGGTGAGGAGGCCTGGGTCCCATCGTTCAGGTCCATGGCAGGGTCAGATGGGACTGCACTAATCTGGCTGGAGCTGTGACTCAAGATGTCCTCTTCATCTCCATCAGTGGCAGCACTTGTCAAGTCACAGCTAGACAGATCCACTGAGTCTGCCTGTAATGTGTGCTGTGACCGTGGCTGCTCAGTAATGATGTCATGACCAGCAGACCCGGGAGTGGAGACCCCTGAAGAAGCAGTCAGTTCTCCACCAATCTCACCTTTCACTGAGGCTGATGACACAGAAATACTCATTTGTAAATGGCTGAAGAAAACATTCAATAAGAAATCAAAGGTTCAGAAAATACTGGGTCATCAGAAAAGTCATATGTTTTTCTATGCAAAAATGCATAAAGACTTTTCCAATGGCCCAATAAAATCTTCACTGTCATCAAATGTTTTAACTATAAAAGAGCCTGAAATAGAGTGAAAATATGAATGATAAATGTCCACAGCATGATGACATGCATCTTTCAAACATCACTTATATTAAAGAAATGCCTAATCAGTATATATTTTAAGTGTTATTAATACGCTTAAATGGTATTTCATAGCAAAAACTGAAGTTCAAACTTCTTAACCAGCCTTAGGTGGAACAACAAATAATGAAATTAAGAATTCAGAGGTAGCTTGATCAGGGGCCGGAGGCTGGGCAGTCACAAACACCTAGGTACTCTAAGCAAGCAGTGGTCAGATATGACAGTAAATTCAAACATCTTTTCAGGGTATACTGACCCCTTTCAAGCCCTGTTCAAGATCTCTAAGCTAGTCCTCTCCTATGGGAAAAATTTACACTGCATTTTTTTAGTTTAAATTCTCATTTGAAATACTACATAAAAATCACTATAGGGCTAGTCCTGTGGCCTAATGGCTAAGGCAGCCAGATCTCACATGGCCAACTAAGCAGTTAGAATTCCAACCCTAGTAGCTTGAAAACTATGCCAGGATGGGACAGCAAATGGCATGGTGATTAAGATGCTAGACTCTCACATAGCTGACCATGGTTCGTGTCCCAGACCTGGTGGCTTGCTTTCTTACTTTCCCTTTCTCTCTCTACCTCTCTCTGGTAAAATTTTAAAAATAAGTAAATAAATAAATAAATAAAATAATTCTTTAAAGAAAAAATAAAACATGCCAGGCACATGCATGGGCATGCCCAAAATCCCAACAGAATGGAGGAATGGAGAAGAGACTGAAACAAGACCACACCCCACTGGAGGGTGCTTTCTCCCTCTCGTGTCTCTGTCTCTGAGGAGGACAGATGCTCTCTGCCTCATAAACAAACAAAAGCAAAAAAAAAATCACTACAAAGAGATCAATAGCATATTGATAACAGTGGTCACTTCTAGGATTGTCTGGTCAACGAAGTTAGACTTGAACTTTAGTAACAGTGGGCAGTTGTAATATTTTTGTTGTGTAACTTTATTTTTATAATCAGGAAATAAATCTATTTTTATCATATAAAAGAAAAAAATATTTGTTTCTGAAACTATTCAGAATTTCCTTCCCAAATATTTTAGCTTTATTTTCAGTTATCTAAAAATATTCTTTTGGATAACATTATACAACCCAAATCACCTTCATTTAATCCAGTTATTTGTGTCTGAAATCAATACACATCTTTTACAAAGAATTTATTTAGATAACTATCTGTAAACAAAGATTCTTTTGAGTTAAGCTAACCATAGACGATTTTTTTTTTTTTGAGAGGTTTTCGCTATAGGGCGCGTGCGCTCGCCAGACAGACAGAGAGAGACATAGAGACAGAAAGCAAGAAATCACCCCCCAGGGGGGATGGTCACGCCGCAATCCCTTCTCCTCCATTCTCCTCTCGGCATCTTGGGCACGCACGCACACACGCCCGGCATGAGATTTAAGCCACCGGGTCCGGGACACGAACCGCGGTCGACTACGTGGGAGTACAACGACACAGCCATTATGCTAACTGCTGGTTCCCTCCATAGACGATTTTTCATCCCATTCCTCCCACCATGACCCACCCAATTCATAAGACATTTCTACCCATAATCCTGTTCCCAAAAAGACATAAGCTCACAGAATATAAATCTAACTTTAAAACAGCAAATATGTGATACAGACACACACTTCAAAGCAAATATAAAAGAATATAAGAATATAAAGGAAGTCCAAATTGTCAATTATTTGAATAAGCTGGCACTGTAGTTGTCTCCAGCAGCATCACCTGCAGGGGTGCAGGGAGTCGGAGGAGACGAGGACAGGAAATAAAGGTCACAATGAGCTGCTAACTAACCTGCAAAGGCTGAGCTGCTGACGTCTGACCTGGACTCAGAATCATCATCCAAGGCCTCCTCTTCTCCTAAGAGCACTTTTCCTAGTAAATAATGTAGGAATATTCCTTTTCAATTTGCTGTAAATAAGAACTTTGAAGTTTATCATAACTATTTTTATACATTCAGAGTGTAAAACACAAACAATGTAGGGATATATTTTTAAATACTACTGAAATCAATACACTTGTGAAAAAAAGTTAAAAGCAATGATTCTTGAACTATACCACAAAGTATTTTAATAATTAATACATAATGACTTAGATTATCGATACTATTAAATATTAAAGAATATCTAATAGAATATGGCTGAAAGATCAAATTCTATTAGCCCCTGAAATATTCATATCATTATCTCCAGTGGCACATCAAAATGTATATGTAGGGACCAGCAGTTAGCGTAATGGCTATGTTGCTGGACTCCCATGTAGTCGACCGCGGTTCAAGGCCCGGACCCAGTGGCTTAAACTCATGTCAGGCGCATGTGCATGCGTGCCCAAGATCCCAAGAGGAAAATGGAGGAGAACGGATTGCAGCATGGCCATTCCCCCCTAGGGGGGTGATTTCTTGTTTTCTGTCTCTCTCTGTCTCTCTGGGCAAGCACACATGCCCCATAGCAAAAATCTCCACCACCCCCCCAAAAAAAGAAGAAGAAAAGTATATGTAAAACTTTTATACTTAAAGGTCACTTTCATTTTACTGTCTCTTATTTTTCTAGACTCTATGTTTAATAATCGGAACTCATGCATTATGTGATCTGAGATGACTGAATATTTTTTTACAAAGTTCTAAGAATACATTTTATAGTTTATGTTCAAAATTATATTAATGACAAAAGAGAAATAAGAAATTGTAATATAATTTAACTGGATTCATTAAATCATTATGAATGTATATAATTTCATTAAATGACACTATCAAAATAATTATTAGGGGGCCGGCCCATGGTGTGGTAGTCAAGGCAGCTGGATCCCACATGGCCAACTTCATAAATTTTAATCCAGGACCCAAACTTTTGAGTGCATGCATTCACATGCACCCAAAAGGAGGGAGAGAGAGAGAGAGAGGAGAAGGGATTGCAGCAAGATCACTTCTCATGGGGGGTGCTTTCTTACTTCTCCATCTCTCTCTAGTAGGTACATGTGCCCTTTGGCAAAATTATTTTTAAATCACTGACTATTTTTAATTTTACTACTCTTCAAAGAATAAGTCAGAGGTGTTATAAGTTCCATAAACCTACAGTGGTGTGGCATAAAGATTTTAAAAAAAAAATTAGCAAAGAAAATCCAAAATCTAGATGAAATTAACACAACAATATGGGAAATCTACTAAATAATGGAGCCCCTATTATAGAATAAGCACATGGAGTGATTTACCTTAAGAAATCAAATACAATTTCAAAAATCCAAATCTTAATGAAAGCAATCTCTATTCTCCAAATCAGTTGTTTTCAAATATGTCCAATGGAGCTCTTCCTAGATTAAGTTCTTCAAAAGGTACAAGGACAGGGCTGCTACGAAAGAAGAGACTCTAAGCCAACCCCACCCTCACCCTAATCCTACATACAACACAACTCTGCTTTTATCTATCTTACATACTAGTAGATTTCATTTGGAGAAAAGGATAATATAGCTACAAAAAAGTGTAAAAACCACAGCTCCAGAAAGAAAAAAGAAAAAACACAGTTTTTTAAAACCGCACATACAAAAAAAAGTCAAAAGAAATTTTAAAAATGTTATATCCTTCGCTCTACCCAGAAGAGAACTTGACTATACAATGCAAATCAGTCATCTTTGTCATCGTCACTAGAAAAAGTGACTAAGAAACAAGTATCAGAGTAACTTAGTCACATATCCAGAAATCTCTCCTAATTCAAGAATATGGAGATTAACTCTTCCTAGAATTCTTTTGGCTTTTAAACAATCTCAATGTTTTACTAAAACCTCAAACTTGCTTAAGTATCACACACTATTATGGCCCAGATATTAAAATGATTCCAAGTTCTTCTAGGAAATGTTTAGTCAATTCACTAAAGGAAAGAATGTTATCCCTATTAAAATGCCATTCAATACTATAAATAATCTTAGACATTAGGCTCTACAACACTCAAATCCTTACATACACACACAAAAAGATTACAAAAGAAAATGACGGCAATTCTTTCCTATAGTAATCCACACTGGAAAAGAAAATAATTGGTGCTGCAAAATGATAATGTGCAGGAAAAGTATCAGTTTATATAGGATAAGTATCCCTTACCCGAAATGCTTGGGACCAGAAGTATTTCAGATTTCAAATTTTTTCAGATTTTGGAATATCTGTTTATATATAATGAGGTATTTGGGGGATGGGACCCAAGTCTTATCACAAGATTCCTTTATGTGTTATATATTCCTTATACCGATAGCCTGAAAACAATTTTATACAGTGTTTTTATATTAAAGCATTTTGACTATAACCCATCACATGAGGTTAAGTATGCAATTTTCTACTTGTGGCATTATGCCAGTACTCAGAAAACTCCAGATTTTAGAGCATTTCAAATTTCTGATTTTCAGATTAGCACAGCTCAATCAGAAATATGCTGATTTAACAAAAATTGATTGTACTTTGATATGCACAAAATTAAACATAGCTGGAAAATGACAAACAGGCCTAAACAGAAGAGGCTATTTAATAAAATTCCTGATTAATACTAAACAAAATACACTGAGAAAAGTGTATTTACCTTTATAGAAATAACACATTAACAAAACTATGAGTGGTCAAACTATGGCCCACATGTTTCTGTAAATAAAGTTTTCCTGGAAGGCAATCATGCTCAGATACTGTCTATGGCTGTTTTCCTGTCACAGGACAGAGACCATAAGGCCCAGAATGCTAAAATATTTATTCTCTGACCCTTTACAGAATAAGTTTGCTGACTCCAGACAAAGAAATTCTGAAATAATGTGTATAGTATTCTCAACTGGACAGGTCTGAGTATTTCATTTTGGTTAAAGTCTTTTTACAAGCAAAATGATAAATAGTGATTGAATGTTTAAAAAAATAATTAGAATAATAATAATAATCTGGAAAAAAATGAAAAGCTATCAAATGATGATGATGGAGATTTTAATGTCTTTATATCAACTAATATGAATGGTATTCCTTCTGGAAAAAGAAATGTAATACACTGTAAAGTTATATGTGATTCAATGTAATATAAACAAGATTATGATAATAATAAAAAAATGAAAAAAAAAAAGAAATTCTGAAATAGATGTGGTTTTTTTCTGGCTTTTTTTTTTTTTTTTTTTTTTTTTAAATTTGCTATAGGGTGTTAAGCTTGCTGGAAAGAAACAGAGAGAGAGAGAAAGCAACCTGCAAGGAGGAGGGCCACACCACAATTCCTTCTCCTCCATTCTCCCCTCAGGATTTTGGGCATGCATGCACCCACACCCGGCATGTTTCTCAACCTGCTAGGTCAGGACTTCGAACCACGCAGTTGGCCATGTGGGACCCCAGCCACCACACCAGTGGCTAGTCCCCTGGATATAGTTTTTTTTAAAGCTACCCTATAGAATTATTTAGGCCTGATTATCAGAGTCCACCACCATTTACTCTACTGAGAAAAGAAAGACACAGACAGAGTCCAATGCATTATGGAAATACAGAAAAGCAGTAAGATCAACACAAGGTTCTGATTTCTGAAATAATCACCTTTTTGTTTTCTTGAAAGGACAGGGCTGCATGAGGAACCCCCTCCAGCTGTAAATCACAGAAAGTGACAGATGAAAGTAAGAGAACAAACTGCTAAAATCTAGAAGAAATTTGAAAATCTTGATTCGATTTTAAAACTAAGGAAAATGTGAACACATTCCCACAGAAGTGCATTAACACCACAGTTTAACATTTTAATATCATTAACGCTCAAATATATGGTTCTAATATGACCTAAAATGTCAAAAAGACAAAAATCATTGCATTAAAAGGCCAAAATTAAAATGTTAGAAATCTCAGATTATTTGGTCAACTGACAATCTAATATAAATTTTTATTAGAAACAATTAGTACAAATTTGTATTTCTATTAACCATAAGGCATGCAATTCCTCAGAGAAAATGATTCGACAGTGAGTAAAACATACTAACATTTCTGCTCATGCTTTAGCAAATACTTGTGTTCATACAGGCAGCAATCAAATTTTCTCTAGTTTGGTGAGGATATGAGTTAAAGGCCACACAATATATACACAGCACTAAATCAATCCCATACTACCGTGACACAGGAGAGGCCCAGAGAGAGCAAAAGCTTATTGAAAGCTTGCACTGGGTTAGACTCAAGTCTAGAGGTGGGGATTCAGGGATGCAAATCTATTTCCACTCCCAAGAGTAACTCTCCTTAGACACGGCCTGCCAACCTCAATGCTCTCAGTCAGCATTCTGTCTTAGAGCTCAACCCACAAGAATGTCAAGAAGAAGCTCAGAGACAGGGCAGTGGAAGTAACTGTAAGAGCAGGGAATGGAAGGGATTTTTTTTAAAGTCAGAACAGGAAAAAAAGAACCCATAGGGCAGAGAAAAACTCTAAAATCCCTAAGAACACTTGAAGATACCATCTCTGGCAAATTAACACAAAGTTCCTGGAAATATCTTCCCTAATGTTTTTACTTTGCAACACCTAAAAATGCCATGTGGAAGCAGACAAGTCACACAGAAAGAAGCTGGAAGCTGGGCTATAAATGTTTGGCCTCATTTTGCTATCTAATCTTTCTAAACTTTAGTTTTCCTATTTGTAAAAAAAGGATAATGCCTTGCATTTTAAATTTATGCAAGGAATTAAGATGTGAATTGCTCAGTGCAGTACACAGGGCCCATAATTCAATAGAGAGTAACTAGTAGTATTGCTATTAATTATAAAAGTAGACCTTGCTAATAACTTACCTATGAGTTCCACAATACTCCCACTACGGCTTCGGCCACTAGACTCATCTTTAGCCGCAGTGAGCTGCCCGATGCCACCTGCCATGGTAAGTGCTTGCAGGAGCTCAGGTGGTGGGGTTCGCAGGAGCTGCTGTAAGAGCTCCAATGCTCCAGTCACCACATTGTGGTCTTGGTGCTGCGTGTGATGCAAAGTCAGTTCATAAACCTAGAGAGAGAGAGAGAGAGAATACAGGTATTCTTATCATGCTGTGGAAAACATGTCCTAGGGTTCACCTTTTTCCTGTTTCTTTACGGTTTATTTACTTGTTTTCTCCATAAGTGAGAGAAACAAAGAGGGAAAGACAATCCATCCATAGTCTTCTGCTAACTAGCCCCAGATCATGAACAAACATGTGCCAGGCATACTCAGGGAGGTCTCCAGATTTGAACCATGAACCTTCCCATGGGGGATTGCCAGGCAGAGTTGTGCTTTACTCCTGCACTACTGTCTAGTGCAAACCTATTTTTTGTTTCTGAATAGGCCTTTGTTAACAAAGTCTGTACCTTAATTTCTTCCTCTAAAAATTTCTCTATCACTTCTACGTCTATCATTGCTTCCATGTGGTTTTCTAAAACTTCCATGACTTTGTCATTGTTATATTAACTTCTTTAAAAATTAATAGAGCACTTTCACTACAGTAGGAGCACACTAATTCAGATCTTCATTTCCCAAAACTGGTGACTAGTAAAGAGAAAATAAAACTCAACATAGAAAAAGGATAGAGTCAGTCTGACACACAGGGCTGTGTGACCTGGTGGTTAATGCAGCTGGATCCCACATGGCCAATCTACAGTTCAAATCTTAGACCTGGTGGCTTGAAAAACATACCAGGTGCATGTGTATATGTATACTCAAACTCCCAACATGATGGAAAAATGGAGAAGGGATTGCAGCCTATGTCCTAAAAGAGGGTCCTTTCTCCTCCCTTTCTCTCCCCAGCGAGCACACGCACCCTATAGCAAAAATCTCTCAAAAAAATAAATAAATTAGTCAGAAAATATTGTTATAAGGGCCATAGAAAAAGAGTGCTAAATATCCTAAAGGTAGTATGTCAGATTTTATTATTCAATACTATATCACATGGTATGAACAAAATAGATTGTTCTTTTTCCCTTTAATTAGACTTGACAGATAAAATACACAGTGCCCAATTAAATTTTAATTTCAGATAAGCAAATAATTTTGCAATATAAGTATGTCCCATGTGATTTAGAACATACTTATACCACCAAATGACTCATCACTTATGTTAAATTCAAATTTCACTGGTAAGCTGTATTTTTTTTAACTAAATTTGCCAACCCTATCTTCAAAATCATACAAGAAATACATGTTTCTCTCTCTTTTTTTTTTTTAAAGTCAGTGTAGGGACCGGCACTGGTAACATCACTGGGATCCCATGTAGTCAGCCATGGTTTGAGTCCCAGACCAAGAGACTTAAAACTTGCACTGGACACGTGTGCATGTGTGCCCAAAATCCCAACAGGAGAATGGAGGAGAAACGACTGCAATGTGGCCATCCCCCTGGGGGGTGATTTCTCACTTTTTGTCTCTGTCTCTCCAGTGAGTGCATGTGCCCTATAGCAAAAACCTCTCTTTAAAAAAAAAAAAGTCAGTGTAGAAGAGTACAAAATAAAGTTTTCATAGGTAGCTACCTTTAAACATTTGTTTTGCTTCTGCTGGTAACCGCCATAACCTAAATTTGGGTCAACAAAATGCTGTCCTCAGGGCAAGTGTACCTTTTAGACCACATCAACTTTTAGACATAAAGTTTCGCTAGAACATGGCTAGTCCTACAGACCATGGCTGCTTTTCTGCTATGATGGCAGAGATGAGCAGTTGTAACAGAGATGGCAGAGCCTGCACAGCTTAAAATATTTACTATTCGGCCCTAGACAGAAAACATTCCTGGACCCACTGTTCTAGCTAACCTGCTCATTTCCCAATTCTTTAAACTATCCACTGTGAACAAAGAATCTCCTGACTCCTCACAATATGATCATTGAACTTCATTTCTTCCCCTCTCTCCCAAAATCTGTTAGCAATGGCACTACTTTCATCTTGTGGAAATTCACAGCATGTACATGCTACTACGTAACACTATTTAAATCTATGTGTTCTGTCTAGATGCTGAATCTAAAATCTTAATTCAAAATAAACTCTATATATCTTCTAAGATAGCACAGATCTTATTATATACAAAATAAACCATATATACCATAGTTCTAGTCCTGGACCTGGCAGCTTGCTTTCTCACTCTCACTCTTGCTCTGTCTCTCTCTGTTGACTGCATAAACCCTAAAGCAAATTTAAAAAATAATAAAGAAAATTAAGTAAATTTTTTTGGGGGGAGGTTTTTTTTTTTTTTTTTAAAGAATTATTTTATTTAACTCTATTTATTATTATTAACATTATTATTTTCCAGTTTGATCAGAGAGAGACAGACAGATAGAGAGGAAGTGAGAAAGCAAGCCGCCAGATCCGAGATTTGAACCGTGGTCAGCCATGTGGGAGTCCAGCGCCCTTAACCACCATGCCACTTGCCGGCCCCTGGAGAGGTTTTTTTCACTATAGGGCGCGTGTGCTCACCAGACAGACAGAGAGAGACATAGAGACAGAAAGGGAGAAATCACCCCCCAGGGGGGATGGTCACACCACAATCCCTTCTCCTCCATTCTCCTCTCGGGATCTTGGGCACGCACGCACACGTGCCCGGCGTGAGTTTTAAGCCACCGGGTCCAGGACACGAACCGCGGTCGACTATGTGGGAGTCCAGCGACATAGCCATTATGCTAACTGCTGGTTCCCGTAAATAATTATTTTTAAAAAGTGTAAACCCTGACATAGCATTTTAAGTAATGTTTGAAAAATTCAATCACTTAAAATAAGGCTGCTTTGGCATAAGGTTAATGAAATAACCTGCGTAAGGCATGCTACAAAGAATGAAGTCAATTGTCAATCACATTTTATCAAAATCTGTGTTTCTCTGTATTGAAAAAAAGAGGTTTCAGCACTTTGTTCCTACATCCCAATGGACTATGTTCCCATTCCCCATCTTCTCGATTGAGTATCCCATCCTGTCTAGCCCAATGCAATGGGCCACAAGAGCCAGGGAACAGAGGCAGCACTGGAAATGCTTTCCATTACATCCCCAGCACCTATCCCAGGGCACACTACATGGAGGCACTCAGTCAATATGTACTGAGGAGATAAACACCTGTCTTGACTCATGGTTTCAGAAACAGGGTATTAACATCTCTATCTCAGGCAGGGGCCTAAAGGCCTTACGGAATATTCACAGCACCTTTATCAGATATCACCTTCTCTTTACTCATGATGATACTGACATACAAAGGTCACGGAGCTAGAAGTCAACACCCAGGATTTGAACTTAGCAGTACAGCTCCAGAGTCCATAGTCTTAACCCTTGGTTCTGCAGCTTCTCTTCCAAATTCATGGTTCTTTGAATGTGACTGGTTTATGTACAGGGATCAGAGTAAAGCCTTTTGGTCTTACCTGGACAAGCTGCTCTGTAGAGGGAGAGACTTCCATTTCTTTCCGTGTCACCCCAAAGCTGCCTTTCAGGCTTGTGTCCTTGACCTGCTGCTGTAGCAAGGGCACCAGATACCTCAGTGTAAGCAGCACACCCAAAATCAGGAGAGTAGAATGCTCTTCCTCAACAGGAACCAGCAAACCTAAAAGTAGCAACAAGAGTTCTGAATATCTGATTTGTTACTCAAGGTTCAAAGCCTAATGTTAAAAAGAAGAAATTCACAATAGAGCCCATGATAAGGCTGGTACTGATAATAAACATGGCACAAACTACTATGAAAGAATATACATGTAGTCCAAATCCAGGAGAAGCTTTATAGGATAACCACATCCTTAGCTTAACAAGACCGCTTACAAGTTGAGCTTTACCACATGTACAAGTCAAGCAGTTATCTATATCAAATGCCCAAATGTGCTTCAGTACTTGCTAATATCGGTTTCTACAGTTCTACGGGAGAAGCTGACTGGTGACCTACAGGGAACACTCATGGACCTGGGATTCCGCCTCAGGCCTCCAGAGGCTGACTCACTCTAGCCAGAACCAGCACGGGTGGAGGGCCAGGGCTGGGGAGGAGGGTTGGGGTTGTACAATGGCCTATATTCACTGCCCAGCAAGAGCTACGGCTGCATCTATTGGGTTGTCAGAAAAGTCATGACATATTTTTTATGTTTTCTATACAAAAATGTATCATGACTTTTCCAATGACCCAATATATGGTTATAAAGACCCTATAAGGGTCACAGTTCACATTTACCAGTCACCTAGTGCCAAATAGACTAGTCAAGAAGCCAAGGGATCATCTAATTTTCAAATGTCTTTCTTGTATGGGTGCTAGAGGCTCCGCCACTGATAAACTCTTCCTTACCTAAGAGCACATTTAGTAGCCAGCTATAAAAATACTGTGTCCTCCTTGAGTGCTGGCAGATGCTCACTGCTGACCCAGCTGCTGTCCGCCGAATGGTAGGGGAGCTTGACTTCAGATTCGCTATAAAAGCCTTTAATAGAACCTATGGAGGCAAAAATCCAAGTAGATCAAAGATGAAGCTCTTAGGGAGCTTTTTACATATTTCATAAAACTTATTTTGAATTAGAAATTCCAAATTCTTGCAGATATAAATCAGAGACAAGTTGAGACTTTGGCTGAATGGAAGTATCCCAAATTTAGATATTCAAGAGTAGTTTACAAATACATGGCCTATTTATTTCATTATAATCTACATTTATGGGCATGATCATTTCTACCTCCTCCATGTGACAATGGAGACCTCAGCTTCTACATAAAGTATAACCACAATATTTGAGAACAAGGTAAATAACATGGTACTATGTAAAATACAGTAGGCTGAATATGGTGGCATTCACCTAAAATTCTAGTTACTCAGAAGGCTAAAGTAAGACTACTGAGAGTGAGGCCGACAGATGGCATGGTGGTTGTGACACTGGACTCCCACATGGCCCATTGTGGTTCAAGTCTCAGACCTGGTGGTCTGCTTTATCATTTTCCCTTTCTCTCTCTCTGATCAAATTAAAACAAAAATAAATAACAAATAAAGTTTTTAAAAAAATACTACTTTATGTTCAAGGCCAGCATGTACAATATAAGAAGACTCTGTTTCTAAAAACAAACAAACAAAAAGGCAGTAAAACAATAAATCAACAAATAACAAAGTCTAAAAAAAAAAGAATACTAGCCAACTAATGTCCCAGCCTAAGAGACGGCTTTAAAAAGTGTTGTTGATATGTTACTAAGAGACATTCTTAGGACTGCAACATCTTCAGCTGGAAACACCTACAAACTTCTTTTTTTTTTAATGTATTTATTTGTTAATGAGTATTATTATTTTTTTAATTTAGCATAGGACATGTGCTCTCACCAGAGAGAGAGAGAGAGAAAGAGAGAGAGAGAGAGAGAGAGAGAGAGAGAGAGAAAGTGAGAAAGCATGCTGCCAGGTCCAGGACTTAACCATGTTCAGTTAGATGGGAGTCTAGCACTTCAACCACTCTGCCACTTACTGGCTCCAATGCCTCCAACAGTATACTAGCCCAACTGTTCTCCTAAGAAATTAGAGAATAATGGGAACCAGCAGTTAGCGTAATGGCTATGTCGCTGGATTCCCACGAAGTCGACTGCAGTTCGCGTCCCGGACCCAGTGACTTAAAACTCACGCCAGGCACGTGTGCATGCGTGCCCAAGATCCCGAGAGGAGAATGGAGGAGAAGGAATTGCGGCGTGACCATCCCCCCTGGGGGGTGATTTCTCGCTTTCTGTCTCTATGTCTCTCTCTGTCTGTCTGGCAAGCGCACGCACCCTATAGCAAAAATCTCTCAAAAAAAAAAAAAAAAAAATTAGAGAATAAGACTTTCTTGCTGTGCCCACCAGGATAATCCCAAAGAGAAGATGTTATAATTCTTTTTTTTAAAGAATTATTTAATTTTATTCATTTATTTTAATTTGACCAGCGTGAGAAAGTGGGAAAGCAAGACACCAGGTCTTGGACTCAAACCATGGTCAGCCATGTCCAGCGCCTTAACCACCACACCACCTGCGGCACTGAAAATGTTATAATTCTAACAATGGCCATTTAATTGTTAACAAAAATATTCAAAGAATAAGAAGGGGTCACTAACTAGCTGTATTAACTTGGTGCATATTTTACTTAAGAACATCCTTTTTCTATTATTCTCAACTGTACTGAGCTCTGATCTGATCCCAATCATTGCTCAACTTGGTTCAATGTATACAGAATTTTTTTTTTTGAGAGGTTTTTGCTATAGGGCACGTGCACTCGCCAGACAGACAGAGAGAGACAGAGAGACAGAAAGAGAGAAATCACCCCCCAGGGGGGATGGTCATGCCACAATCCCTTCTCCTCCATTCTCCTATCGGGATCTTGGGCACGCACGCACACGCGCCCGGCGTGAGTTCTCAGCCACCGGGTCTGGGACGCAAACTGCGGTCGACTACGTGGGAGTCCAGCGACATAGCCATTACGCTAACTGCTGGTTCCCTGTATACAGAATTTAATAACAGGCTTTCTGTGGCATTAGAAGGATAGTAAGACCTCGGGGTAAGGCAGTAATCTTTACTATGTGGTAGACAATGCCTTGACAAACCAGCAGTAAATTTATTGGCAACTGATTTATAAATGGATTCCTCCTTAACAGTGTGATTATCATAAACTGGTTCTCAGATGCTTATCTAGTCTCTGAATTTACAGATTAGACCTCTGGTCCAAGTGAGTCAGAGGACTAGACACTGGCCCTAGGACTCTGTGAGTGGTGTGAGGCACCCAATTCCTCACTGAGACACAACCTGTAGAATCCAGTCCACTTATCTTGACAAATTTGTTTAGCTGTAAGAGATACAAGCATCTTAAAGAATTTGTTGTTGAAAATACAAATACGCATCACTTAAAAAGTAAATTAAGAATCTTTCTTGCACCAGTCCTGTGGTTAAGGGAATGGAATACACATAGCTGATCACGCAGTTTGAATCCCAGCCCCTAAGGCTTGAAAACATGTTAACTGCATGTGCATGAGGTCCAAAACCTCAATGGGATGGAGAAATGGTAAAGAAAGAATTATAGCATGACCACATCTCATGGGAGGGATGCTTTTTCCTCTGTCTCTGACAAGTACACAACCAAGTATTCTTTATAAGTCCAAACATACTAAAGAATTTCTGAAAGTTTTTGGAATATGTTTTATATTATATTATATTATATTAATTTTAAAAACTATGCACAGAGGGGCCAGGAGTTGGTGTAATGACTATGTCGCTGGACTCCCATGTAGTCAACCGCCGTTCGAGTCTCAGACCCGGTGGCTTAAACTCACGCCAGCGTGTGTGCGTGTGTGCCCAAGATCTCAAGAGGAGAATAGAGGAGAAGGGATTGCAACATGGCCATCTCCCCTGGGGGCGTTATTTCTCGCTTTCTGTCTCTCTATTGGTGAGCACATGCGCCCTATAGTGACATTGTCATTCTCCTTCCATTCCACAGTTTCAGGACAAACACAGACAAGTTTACAACTCCAAGCAGGAAAATCGGGAACTTTTTTCTAGGGACACTAATTACTGGGTCTTCAGAAAAGTCATGTTTTTTTTGTTGTTGTTGTTTTGGAGAGGTTTTTGCTATAGGGTGCATGCACTCGCCAGAAAGACAGAGAGAGACAGAGAGACAGAAAGCAAGAAATCACCCCCTAGGGGGGATGGCCATGCTGCAGTCTCTTTTCCTCTACTCTCCTCTCGGAATCTTGAGCACGCACAAACACGCGCCTTGCGTAAGTTTAAGCCACTGCGTCCGGGACTCGAACCGCAGTTGGCTACGTGGAAGTCCAGCGACATAGCCATTACGCTAACTGCTGGTCCCAGAAAAGTCATGTTTTTCTATGTAAAAATGTATCATGACTTTTCCAACAACCCAATAGCTAAGGAGGAAAAAACTTACAGATACTAATACCAAACAATTTAGCAATGCAAAGTAAGCTCACCATCCATCACCTTAGGAAGCCTCTAGAGAACAAGTCCTGCCTGCCACATGATTGCTTTCAATAATCTTCTTAGGGACTCGCTCAAATCTACATGGCCAGCCCCCAAAATAAAAGAGAAAGATCAAAATAAATGAATAGAGGAAGTCAGAAGAGACAATGTAAAGGTAAAAAATGTCAGGAAAATTATAATCAATAGCCTCAGAAAAATAAGACACTACAGTCATGAAACTAGAAAATGTCATACAACATGAACATTCTGATTGTAAGAAAGAGTTCTTAGAATTAAAAACATAATGGTGGGAACAAACATTAAATAGGAGGAGAGTTTAAGATGGACATCAAGAACAGAAAAAAGAAAAGAAAAAGATCAATGTGAATCAGTCAAGAAAGACCAAGATCTACAAAATTTCAGAGAGAACAGAAAACAGAGAAAGAACTTCTCGAGAAAATGTAAAAAATCTTCCCTGGGGCCAGCAGATGGCGTAGTGGCTAAGGTGCTAGACTCCCAGACAGTTGACCACTGTTGGAGTACCTGACCCAGTGGCCTGAAACTCACAGTGGGGTTGTGTGTGTGTGTGTCCAAAATCCAGAGAGAAGAATGGAGAAGGGACTGTGGTATGGCCATCCTCTCTCCTGGGAGATGATTTCACACTTTTTGTCTCACTGTCCCTCTCTGTGTCTCCAGCAAGCACACACACCCCATAACAAAAATCTCTCAAAAAAAAAAAAAAAAAAAAAAAAAAAAAACCTTCCCTGAAAAAAACCTTCCCTGAATTGAAAGATATAAGATACCATATTAAAAGTTCTACCAAGCACTCAACACTCTACTTCCCCCAAAACAAAATGCTTCTAGAGAGAAATATATTCAAAGATTAATAAATCAGGTCATTTGACTTCTCTATAACCATGCAAGTGACTATAAGACAGTGGAGGAACACCTTTACATTCCTGAGGAAATTGATTTCCATTCCAGAACTCTATACTCAGCTAAGTATAAGGAAGAAATAAAGGCATTTTTAGGAATGTAAAAACTCTCAGACAACTTACTTCTCATTCATCGTTTCTCAGAAAGCTACTAGAGCATGTATTCCCTCAAAACAATGGCCTAAACTTAGACAGATAAAGATATGGAATCTAGGAACTGGCCTTCCAATGAGAGAGTAGCAAAGAGGATTCCCAGTATAACAGCAAAGTTCGTGGATATGACTGTGCAACAGACCTAAAGAACAACTCTACTTGGGGGAAACGGATACAATAAATGTTTTATCATGCACAAAATTGTATTGAAATATTTTACAAAGCTGTTGCATGGTGTGAGAAAACCTAAGTGGCCAAAGAATAATAAGCAAGCAAAAAGAGTAATAAAAGCATCTATTAACTCTGGGAAACAAAAAGTTATACAAAGGAATATCATATAGAACCAGTTGTGGGGACTAGCAGGTGGCGTGGTGGTTAAGGCGCTGGACACTCCCACATGGCCAACCACGGTTCAAGTCCTGGACCTGGTGGCTTGCTTTCTCCCTTCCCCTCTCTCTCTGTCTCTCTCTGGTCAAATTAAAATAAATGGATGAATAAATAAAATTAATTAATTATTTTTTTAAAAAAAGAACCAGCTGTGACTATATACTTATGTGTACTTTGAATACAGACATAACTATGGTGGAAATATGGAAGAAGGGTTAGGGCTAAAATCATCTCTCATGTAATAAAAAAAAGTCAAAAAAATTTAAAGGAAATCTAAAAATTAGCAATATAATCATGTTATTTAGAAATACAAAGGTAGGCATTCAAGCAGATGGTGTGGCGTTAAGGCGCTGGATTCCCATGTGGTCGAACATGAGTCCTGGACCTGGTGGCTTGCTTTCTCACTTTCCTTCTCTCATTCTGTCTCTGGTCAAATTAAAAAATAATAATAATAATGATAAATAAAGTTAAATAAAGAAAGAAATCCAAAGGTAGGGCCTGTAGCACAGCAGCTAAATCCTATATACAGAAAGCCAAATCCTGGGGCAAGCAGGAGTATACTGGTTAAGGCACTGGACTCCCATGTGGTCGACTACAGTTCGAGTCCTAGACCCAGTGGCTTGAAACTCACTCCAGGCATGTGCGTGCCCAGAATCTGGAAGGAGAGCAGGGAAGGGACTGCAGCGTGGCCATTCCCCCCACCCCCCATGGGTTGATTTCTCGCTTTCTGTCTCAACCGTTTCTGTCTCTTCAGCAAGCACCCACATCCTACAGAAAAAATCTCTTACCAAAAAAAAAAAAAAATCCAAATCTCACATGGGCTACCACAGTCTAAATTCTGGCTCGGTCATTTGAAAAACATGCTGGGTGGGTGTGCATATGTGTCCAAGATCCTGATGGGAGGGAGAAATGGAGGAAAAACGATTGTAGCATGACCATGACCATGCCCCATTAGGGATGTGCTTCTCTCTCTCTCTCTCTCTCTCTCTCTCTCTCTGTCAGGTACATGCAGGCTCTGGCAATAAGAAAAAAATAAAACGAAAATGTGAAAGTAAATATCAGAACGCTAAGAGTTATATTTGCCTCTGAGACAGAAGAATTAGTAAGAGGAGTAGAAAAGAGACAACTACCTTTGTTTATAACGCTTACTGTACTAATGAATTTCACTGATAATAATTTAATAAACATACATAGAGCCATAGTGGAATAGATTTTCTTTAAATGGCAAAGGTTTAGGAAATAATTAGTGGCCACTATATATCAAAAAAAAGAGTCTGCATCATCACAGTCCAATGACAATCTTAATCATGGAGATCTATCACCTGCCTGGCCTATAGAACCTCAGCCAGAAGTAACCCGGAAACTGCTTTCAACAGTCCCCATTGAACAGGCAGGCAAACTAGGCCTGTGGAACTCCCACGTCCTCTGACCACCAGAATACCTACCCTCATTCCAAAGAGGTGGAAACAATGACAGCAGCACAAACAACTGCTGCTACCACTTACTGAACACAGTAATCAGGCATTACACTAAATTTCTCACAGTCATGATTCTTCCTTCATCATTTCAAAGCCCCATGAAATTGGTTTTAATGTCTTCTCAATATTAATAACAAGAAAACTTGAAAGCTCAAAGAAAAAGACATGAAGTTAACAGCAACAGTATTAGTTAATATCTGAGCACTTCCTGAGGGCTAGATACTATGCTACACTTTTTTAAATTTATTTATCATTATTCAATTTGACCAGAGAGAGAGAATGTAAGAAAGTAAGTCACCAGGTCCGGGACTCAAACCATGGTTGGCCATGTGTGAATCCAGCACCTTAACCACTATGCCACCTGCCGGCCCTGCTATGCTACACTCTTAACATGTATTAATTCATTTCACTCTCAGAGTAGCCCTACATGGGTATCATTCACATAACCATTTTTTCAGAGCAAAAAGGAAATAAACTTAGAATCTCTGGGTAATTTTGCCTAAAGGCAAAGAGCTAGTAAAAAAGAATTCTAGACCAAGTCCGCTCTGATTCCAGAGTGCTCTAATCCCTGCCTCCCAGGAGGGCTACAAAGGATCAAAGCCAGGACTCACACACAAATAAAGAGGAAGCCAAGAATCCTGTAATCTGCAGACAGTTACCATTTCTGGACATTATAAACAAAGCATAAAGGTAGGTTTGAAGGTGATTTATTGGGATGCAAAGGAAAAAAACAGAAACCAAGTGAACATTCACACCCACAGGATCATCAGAAAGCATTCCCTTATCTCCAGTCCTAATACCTTTCATCAGCTAGATTAAGGGGTCAAACTAGTACATCAAAAACCAATCTGCTGTGGAAAAATGACTTTCAAAATTACATCTATAGGGACCATTACGCAGTCAGCATAATGGCTATGTCGCTGGACTCCCACGCAGTCGACCGCGGTTCGAGTCCCGGACCCGGTGGCTTAAACTCACGCTGGGCGCGTGTGCGTGCATGCCCAAGATCCCAAGAGGAGAATGGAGGAGAAGGGATTGCGGCGTGGCCATACCCACTGGGGGGTGATTTCTCGCTTTCTGTCTCTCTGTCTCTCTCTGCCTGTCTGGCGAGCGCACGCGCCCTATAGCAAAAACGTTTCCAAAAAAAAAAAAAAATTATATCTATACACCAACAGGTTGGGCGGCGGGAGGAGCGGTAGGGTTTATCCACTAAACTCCGCAAAGGCTCTAGGCATGCCTCATCAGGCACCCAACATGCACCCTGTCTGCAGCCAAGATGCCCAAGAGGAAGGTCAGCTCAGCCAAGGGGACGGCCAAGGAAGAGCCCAAGAGAAGATCAGCGAGGTTGTCAGCTAAACCTGCTCCTGCAAAAGTGGAGACGAAGCAAGAAAAAAGCAGCAAGGAAGGATAAATCTTCAGATAAAAGAGTGCAAACAAAAGGGAAAAGGGTAACAAAGGAGAAACAGGCTGAAGTGGCCAACCAACACACTAAAGATTTACCTGCAAAAAATGGAGAAACTAAAAATAAGGAGAGTCCACTCTCTGATGAAGCAGGCGAGAAAGAAGTCAAGTCTGAGTAGTATCATATACCATGTCTTATCAATGGTCCCTGTCTCCGTGCTTGTACAATCCAGAGGAATATTTTTATCAACTATTTTGTAAATGCAAGTTTTTTAGTAGTGCTAGAAACATTTTTAAGAAAGAGAGAATCCCACCTCATGCCATTTTTTCAGTGTAAGTGCTTTTTTTAAGAGGTGAAATCATTTACTGGTTGTTTATTTTTCGGCACAATCAGAAAATAGTGGGATATTGACATACAGTAGGCTTTGACTCTCTTGCATGTCAGCTTAACATTCCATAGGTGGGGACCGCTGGGTGGTTTTTATATCCTAAATACAAAGCATACTAAATGGCAGTTTAGAGTCACAGTCATGCATTTAATGTGTCTTGAATATTTCAAATTAATTCTATTATGTTTTTTAGTAGTATTATTTCCTAAAGAAAAGCACTCTTGAGACCAGCAGTTAGCATAATGGCTATGTCTCCGGACTCCCACGCAGTCGACTGCGGTTCGCGTCCCGGACCCGGTGGCTTAAAACTCACGCCGGGCGCGTGTGCGTGCGTGCCCAAGATCCCAAGAGGAGAATGGAGGAGAAGGGATTGCGGTGTGGCCATCCCCCCTGGGGGGTGATTTCTCACTTTCTGTCTCTCTGTTTTTCTCTGTCTGTCTGGAGAGCTCACGCACCCTATAGCAAAAACCTCTCCAAAAAAAAAAAAAAAAGAAAAGCACTCTTTGACTGTTGCTCTGTCAGAATTGTGTGCACTCTGTAACATCTTTGGTCGTGGTAGCCCAGTTTTCCTAATAATTTTGTTAATGTGCTGTGAAAGATTGGAAATTTGAAGTATGTAGTGTGTATGATACTAAATTGTGATTTGGTGGGACTTACTTATCACCTTTCACATCTGAAGACAGTGGTTCTTGATATCCTCTTAAGGAAAATTTGCCTACAAATTTGAAGCTGGAATGTCACTGGAATAACTTACAAAGAATCACTATACTTGGCTTTTAAATTTTTGGTATGTATGTTAAGAATTGGGTACAAATTGAAATGTCTATACTGATCCTTGACACAACTAGTAAATCTCAATTACAAAAGAAAAAAAATTACATCTATACATCCTCTTTCTATTCAACTCTTTACACCATGATAAGAAAGCAGAAGTGGGGAACCAGCAGTTAGCGTAATGGCTATGTCGCTGGACTCCCACGTAGTCGACTGCGGTTTGCATCCCGGACCCAGCAGCTTAAAACTCACGCTGGGCGCATGTGCGTGCGTGCCCAAGATCCCGAGAGGAGAAAGGAGGAGAAGGGATTGCGGCGTGACCATCCCCCCTGGGCAAGGGGGTGATTTCTTGCTTTCTGTCTCTGTGTCTCTCTCTGTCTGTCTGGCAAGTGCATGCGCCCTATAGCGAAAACCTCTCCAAAAAAAAAAAAAAAAAAAAGGAAAGCAGAAGTGGAAAGAAGTTTTTAAGGTCCCTCTTAATAACACAAATGAGTATATTCTACATTATGAAACACAATACAACACAGGAAGCACTCTTGAACGAGTGCCTGTCCAAAAGTCCTAACTCCCCTCCAAGACTCATTTCATAGCATCATTTGCCTATTTGTGACCTGAAGCAACACTCATACCTTAATTTCATTGTCGTTTGCAAAATTGCCAAAAGAAGCCATAATTTTGGGAACTGCAGCAGCCAAGGTTTCCTGGACTGATTCCTCAGGTCTCTTGCTCGTCCGGGTTAGGCATGGCAGAAGATTTACCAGGTAAGGCCTGCACATGACATGCGAAAGGAATATTAGTTTTTCTTCCAGGCATCCTTCAAGGAGAAATACAAGCAATTAATTCCCTGTTGAGGAAAATCAAGTTTTATTTGCAAAAAAAGTCCTTAATAGAGACTGGGCAAAACTCAGCTAAAAGAATATGAGGACTAAATAGAGATGAAGTTCAAATGTTGAAAGACATGCCCTTCCTTTCTCCTATGATCATTAGAGAATTCTATAAAGCTAGGTTTAAAAATGATTTACAGTAAGCCATACAGTTACCAAAATATCCAACTTTTAACTGGAAAATAATAGATAATTTAAGAAAATATCACTTTAAAATTAAGAATTAAAAAATGAAAATGAAGCTTTCTTGAAAAAGAAGCATTACAGAATAGATTTTTTTAAAAGTGTACAAACCAAATAAGGTCTTAGAGATAAGACTTAGCCCTATAGAGAGTAAAAGCAAAATGTTTAGCAAACCAGAGAAGTGAGTCACAGGACAGACAAGCCCAAGACACATTAATTTAATGAACGAATACTTCCTACGGAACAGCCTTGTGGGGAGGAAGGAGAAGGCCTGGATGGCATGGCCTCAGTTCTCTAGTGGCTGGACAGTCAAAAGCAAACCCACGGCTTTTATGATGTGAATACCACAAAATACTTAGGAAGGCTGGGTTGGCCTTTAAAGAGGTGACATTTTTGGTGAGACCTGAGGGATTTAAAAAAAAATGTCAGGAGAAAAGAAACCTGACTTGTATGAAGAACTAAAATGAGGCCAGTGAATCAACAGAGTGTATGAAGGGATGAGACTGTGTGAACATATTACTCTGGGATTCAGTGAGGAATATGAATTTTATCTGAACAATACTAGGGAATGAGTTAGAATTTAAGGAAGGGAATGATACAATCTAATTTTATTTTTAAGGTCAGTTTAGCTGCTATGTGGAGAATTTGGAGTATATATTGCTCCAGAGATAGAACAAATCTTTCTAAGGGTAGTAAAAGAAAAAAGGTCATATGAAAGAAATTTCCTTGGTCATTGTGTCTCTACTGTTATATTAAGAGCCTTTGTTGTTGTTAGAAGACTCGTTGGCCCACCAAAGAGAGACAAAGAGACAGAGAAAGAGGGAGAGGAGAAAGCACACAGCATCACCCTCCCCCCATGGGGAATGGTCACATGGCAATCCCTTCTCCTCCATCTCTCCCTTCCTATGAGATTTTGGGCACACATGAACACCCACCCAGCATGTTTCTCAAGCCACCAGGTCTGGAACTCAAACCACACAGTCACTTGTGTGTGATCCAGCCACCTTAACCACCAGGCCACAGAGCCCCATAGAAGACTCTTACTGAAACTCAACTTCAATAGAATAAATCATTGTTTCACACTAATAGTGAGACTTTAGGCCATTCTAGCAGTTACTCAGAGGTGGAGCCGATGGTGTATCACACATCAGCATGTTTTGCTGGTCAGAAAGAGAAGGAAGGAGCTGATAAAAACAGTAGTCCTGGGGACCAGAAGATAATGTAATGGTTATGGCACAGAACTCCCACATAGTTGACCATGGTTCAAGCCTCACACCCAGCGGCTTAAGATCACGCCAGGTACACATGTATGTGTGCCCAAAATTTCAAGAGGAGAATGTAGGAAAAGGGATTGTGTCATGGCCATGCCCCCCCGCCAGGGGGTGATTTCTCACTTTCTGTCTCTCTGTCTCTTTGGCAAGTGCACGCACCTGATAGCAAAAATCTCAAAAAAAAAAAAAAAAAAGAAGTCCTGCTAGATATTAAGAAAGAACTGTTTCAGGCTGTCTCCATGGCCTAGTAGTTAAGGGAACCTGATCCCACATGGCCAATCACAGTTCAAATAACGGCCCCAGAAACTTGAAAAATACACCAGGTACATGTGCATGCATGCCTAAAATCCTGACAAGATGGAGAAAAAGAAGAGAAGTGACTTCTCCCATACCCCACTAGGGGGAGTTCTCTCCATCTCCTCCCTCTGTCTGTCTGTCTGTCTGTCTGTCTCTCTCTCTCTCTCTCTCTCTCTTTGGCCATGTGTGCCCTGCGGCAAATTTTTAAAAAAGCCTCTTACTCCAGTTGAAACTATCAAGACTGATTCCAATAGTCAAAACTTTATTCTCAGTTTAGTTTTCATATTTCTTAACTCATGTAATAGACAAATGCACCCTTTTCTATAACTCCTATAGTTGATGATAATGAAGTTACTAGTACCTCAACCTTTGACTATTTGTCAAGTATCTTTTAAGCAAATACTATGTGCAAACACTGTTATCAGTGTTGGCATACAGCACAGAACAAGACAGTAAGACCCTGCAGTCCTGGGGCACATATCTCATAAGCCTTTAGAGGAGGCACAATAAAGTATACAAGAATATTTCTGATAGGGATTAGTGCTATGAAGGAACATCAACAGGACAATGTTGACAGAGTTGACAGAGAAGACCAATGAAGAACTGATGTTTGGGCTGAGAGGTAAAGGAGCAGTAGGAGTTATCTCCCTCACCCCCCACCAAAAATAATAACAATCCAGGGTATTCAATTTACCTGCATTTCTGGGGCCGAACCAAGTGAGCCAACTCAGCAAACCTCCACAGGGCTGCACGCAAACTTCGAGGGGCACCATTCTGAGCAGGATTATGAATGACGAGTTATGTTAGAGTCATGTACACCAGTCATCGAGTAGTTGTCATATAAGCAAAAACATTTCTTTCACTGTTAATTCCAGGTTTATATAAAAGGCCATTTAAATCTATAAAACATCTAGTATTTAACTTTAGAAATCTTAAAATCTAATGGGATTTGACTATAAAGACAAAATTACCATTTTTAATTCCGATCTCATCTAATAAATACAAACAGCCACTCTGAAGAAAAGTAAAACAATAAAGGTCTACTTTACCAAGTAGCAGTTCATTCTAACATTTTTACTTATTAAATAAAACACAAAATTTCACACACACTATTCAATATAATGAAATGGTGTCTTTTTTTCAGTAATGGAAAATAAAGGCCTACCTTTTTAATTTCCTTATAGAGCTCTAACTGCAACCTCGGGAGATTAGAATCCATCAAAGCCTACACAAAATGAAAGAAATTTATTTACAAAAGATTCATTCCATTAGTAGTACTAAAGAAAACCAAAAGGCAACTAAGATTTCAGTTTTGGAGCAAAGTTAAATAGCAACTAAATTAAGAACATATTCATTAAGAAAGAAAGGAGCAAATATATATACAGAAAGTCACTGAATAAGCTAGATCTATATAGGTCATCCACTTAATTTTAATGGAAGGAAAAATAATTTAACTTATGTTCATTATAATAAAATACTACATAATATCAAAATTGAAATGGTGATTTAAATTAATTCTAAAACTCTTAAAGTAACTTAGTGTTTATTAGCAGTACATTCTGCTGAAAGACACAAGCTCAGGTGATGCCCTGGAATGTTTACAGAGCCTAGAGGGCTGTGCTTCTAAGATCAGAATCCCCTCACTCAGGCCAATAACACTTCTTGGGGCAGAATCCGACTTTCATTCTGAAGGTCTGATCCCTCTTCACTGGCAAGGATGCTCATAATCCCACAGCCCCCAGCAACTCAGAGCCCAAAGCCAGTTGGGAGCCTCACATTCCTCACAGCATATTTCTGGCCCCTCCTTGCTTACCTACAGAGCTAAGCCAAAAATAACATCCATGTAAGCCAACTTCAACCTGGTAACAATAGCTAATGACATCAAGTCTACATTAGAGAAGGGTTTCTTTAGGAACAGGGAAGACTGCAGCATCCACCTTAAGCACCCACTCATGCGAACCTTCTCTCTTGTAAAATAGTACTGCCATCGCCTGCCTACCAAGAAGAGTAGAAACTGTAGCTAAGTCTCACTCAAAAAGCTCTCTTCCCTTCAATGTGATGTATATCTTCTAATGTCTACAAACTGAGATGGTTTTAGTGGAACTCATGTGGGTTTACCTACTAGTTCAGCAAACTTGTAAATCAAAAGCTGAGTCACATTTTAGGAGATTCTGAAGTACAAAGTCTCACAAGTGTTCAAATTCACATTCTGCTATTGGAATGTCTACTAAAAGTCCTTAAAGGGGCAAACCAAATGGACAAACATATATTAAAATACTAATTTTCAAATAAAACCAGATGACATGTCAAAGTTTCATTCAGCTTTATACAAGTATTATCGTCTAATAGCAAAGTTATTTTATAACAAGAGAAAATAAAAACTCAGCCCTTCAACAGAACGGGAATGGTCTCTCACAGTGGGCAGTTCCAGGGTAGCAGGGATACACCATCTGCTTCCTGCTCTCCTTGCACCTGCTTCCACACAACATGCACTCGGCTGCCAAATCCAGCCCTTTAGAGCCCACTGCCGCCTCCTCAATCACCATCCCAGTGCCACCATGCTAGTACAGGATGCCACTCTCTCTGATCTGGATCACTCAGGTTCCCACCTAGATTCTCTCTCATAGACCCTTCTCCACTCCATACCATCTGCAAGTCTTCACAGGGTAATTTCTGCCAAAGTAATGCACTTCTCTGAGCAGGGCAAAAGTCTTCAAGAACACCTTATCTGCTACCAAATGAAGCACAAAGCCTCTGACCTGACCCTCAAGGTGCCCCACCCTCCACTTTGAGCCTCATGAGCTTCCCAGTACCCCCTCAAGGCAAGAGGCCACAGCAGTCAAGAACTCCAAAATATTCTTTCACCTACTGGCACCATCCTCAGGAAGCCTTCTGTGGCTCCCTAGACAGAAATCACCTCAGCCTCCAGACTGCCATAATGATTTCCCACAACCATGCAGAACCTGAGGATGACAGCATGAGAGGAAGCAGAAATCTGAGAGTAGCCAACCTCACCATGCTGAACTTGAAGGGAAGAAAAAGACTGTGAGACTCACTCTATCTCATGTTCAGGAGTATAACATAAGAAATTGGAATCCCTGCATGTAGAAAATAGAAACAAACAAGATAGAAAAAGTATGGAGGCAGAAAGAGAACTTAGGACCTAAAGCTACAACCTAGGGCTGTGTCCTAACAGCCACCAACAGACTGTAAGGCACTATGTCCAATAATTCTTGGAAAATAGGTCTCTGATGAAGACAGGCTTAAAAACAGAACATCTCCTTATACTATCAGAGCAGTTTTTGGTCATATTGTTCTCTCTGCTCTTCTTAATCCCCCACTTGCCATGAATGAAAGCAACCTGCAGCAGCCCTCCTCTTAGGTGTTCTGACTTTGAGGATTAAAGATCAAGAATTGAAACATCAGCCAGCCACAGTGTCACAGCAGTAACACAATGCTCCACAATGCTGAAGGCACACAGGGAGGTCCCAGGTAAACATTCCAGTCTCTCTTCACACATGCCTGGCACATATGTAGCTATGACCCTGTCCAGGTGAGGATAAGGGTGGATTACAGTGTGAAGACCCTGGTGGGGATGCTTCTTCCTCTCCCCCTCTCCCTATCTGTCTCTCACAAAAGAAAGAAATTTTAAAAACAAAACAAAACAAAACAGCCTGGTCCTGCCACTGTAAACAGTAAAAGTAAGCAAAGATACCTAGACCTGGAGAGAAGCAAGCAGGTCATTAGCAAATATGTTGCAGGATGTCACCCACATTTGAGGGTCACTAGTGAACCACCAGGCCCAGAAAACAAGGTGAAACTAACTCTGGCTAATATATCATTGCATCATTACATGATGCAAGCACAAGCATGGAGTACAAATAGATGGAGAAGACAAGGTGGACTATTCTAGAGATGAAAGAGGGACCTCCTGGGACTAGCAAATGGCATAATGGTTTCATCACCACACTCCCACATACTCGACCACGGTCTGAGCCCCAGATCCAATAGCTGGAAACTCATACTAGGTAAATGTGCATGCATGCCCCAAATCCCAAGAGGATAATGGAGAAGGGACTGTGGCATGGCCATCCCACCCCCACCCCCCGTGGGTCATTTCTCACTTTCTGTCTCTGTCTCTCTGGGAAGTGTACATGCCCTATACCCAAAATCTCTCTCTAAAACAAACACAAAAACAAAAATTCACGCTGGGCACATGTGTATGCATGCCCAAGATCCCGAGAGTAGAATGGAAAAGGGATTGTGACATGGTCATCCCCCCGGGGGATGATTTCTTGTTTTCTGTCTCTCTGTCTATCTAGCAAACACATGTACCCTATTGCAAAAATCTCTTAAAAAAAAAAAAAAGAAAGAAAAAAAAAAAAAAAAGAAAAGAAAAGAAAAAGGAAAGAGGGACCTCCCAAAGACTGCTTTGAGAAAGCTAGATCCATGAAAGCGTAATTTCTTGACTCCTGTAAAATCTGACCACTCTAGGGGCCAGACAGCAGCATGGTTGGGTGGTTGGGGTGACTAGATCCAACAGAATTAAGTACGCAGTTTGAGTCCCAGACCCAGCAGCTAAGGAACGTGCAAGGCACATGTGCATGTGTGCCCGAAAGTCCTAAAAGAAAAGTAAAGGAGAAGGGATTGCAGAGTGGCCATCTGTCATAGGGGATCTGTCTGTTTCTGGAGAGTATACATGCCCTATAGCAAAAAAAAAAGAAAAAAAAATTGACCACTCTACAAAGTAAAACCTTGGGAAGAGACTAAAAAACTGTTTTGTTTTTCAAGATACTAACAATGAAGGGAAAGAATCAACCTTACCTGTACTAGGTAGGAGCTCTTTGTTCATCTGGCCAAGTAAGTATTACTAGGACAAATGCCTTCAAAGAAAATGAACAGACTTTTCTCAAAGTCGTATCTAAATGACAAGGTTGAAACTCAAAGCAATATGGGGAAAGAGAGGAAAAAAAAAAAGCAAAAACTAGAAATATCCAATAAACAAGGATCCCTATAGAGAGGGGAACAAGACACATGTTCTCTCTAACCATCATCAAGAAAGAGTTTGGGAACCAGCAGTTAGCGTAATGGCTATGTCGCTGGACTCCCACCTAGTCGACCGCGGTTCACGTCCCGTACCCAGTGGCTTAAAACTCACGCCGGGTGTGTGTGCATACGTGCCCAAGTTCCCGAGAGGAGAATGGAGGAGAAGGGATTGCGGTGTGACCATCCCCCCGGGGGGTGATTTCTCGCTTTCTATCTCTATGTCTCTGTCTGGAGAGCGCACACGCCCTATAGCGAAAATCTCTCAAAAAAAAAAAAAGAGAGAAAGAGTTTTTGGGATCAGCAGGTGGCGTGGTAGTTAAGGCGCTGGATACTCCCACATGACTGACCACGGTTCGGGTACTGGACCTGGTGGCATGATTTCTCGCTTTCTCTCTCTCCTTCTCTCTTGCTCTCTGTCAAATTAAAATGGGTGAATGAATAAATTAAAAAATTAAAATAATTCTTTAACAAAAAAAAAAGAAAAGAGTTTTTCACCTTGGAGTGATTCTGTCCTGCATGGCTGTTTTCGGAAGCCATAGTCATTTATCTCCATCCACCTTCTCACTCATCTAAGTGCATACCATCACCCCATGAAAGATTCGATGGACATGAGTGCCCGAGGCCCCAGAACTATCTTTTCAGTTGTGAACTAAAGGCTGACAAAGATTATCACTTTAAAGTGGATAATGATAAAAATGAACACCAGTTATCTTTAGGAACAGTCAGTTTAGAGGCTGGTACAAAGCATGAATTGAACATTATAGAAGCAGAGGCAATGAACTATGAAGGCAGTCCAATTAAAGTAACACTAGCAATACTGAAAATGTCTGTACAGCCAACGGTTTCACTTGGGAGCTTTGAAACTCCACCACTTGTGGTCTTCAGGTTGAAGTGTGGTTCAGGGCCTGTGCATAGTAGTGGACAGCACTTAGTAGCTGTGGAGGAAGATGCAGAGTCAGAAGAGGAAGAGGACATGAAACTCCTAAGTATATCTGGAAAGCAATCTGCCCCTGGAGGCGGTAGCAAGGTTCCACAGAAAAAAGCACAACTTGCTGCTAACAAAGATGATGACGATGCAGATGATGATGATGATGGCGATGATGATGATTTTAAGATGAGGAAACAGAAGAAAACACTCCAGTGAATAAATCTATACGAGATATTCCTGGCAAAAATGCTCAAAAATCAAAACAGAATGGAAAAGACTCAAAATCATCAACACCAAGATCAAAAGGTCAAGAACCATTCAAAAGACAGGAAAAAAACTCCTAAAACACCAAAAGGACCTAGTTCCGTAGAAGACATTAAAGCAAAAATGCAAGTAAGTATAAAATAAGCACATTGAACGGTCCTGGGCACTACTGGTAAACTAAGCCCAAAGATGGGGAGAGAGGAAAAGGAGAGAAAAGTCAGTCCATTCTGAGTATCATCAACAATACAGACTGAAGACTTCTATTTTAATCTCAATCCCTTTTCCTGATTTGCCACCCATACCACCTTTAGGCTGGAAGCAATCTCTTTCCTAAAGTACTTTCTTTTGACTACTGTGATTCAGTGAACATTACGCTGCTTTCTACTACTTGTACATCTGCCTCACCTTTTGACCATGTTTCAATCACCTTTGTATTGCCATAGCTGCTCAATAAATATCTGAATAAAAAAAAAAAAAGTTTTTCTAAAGTATAAAGAATTGTGTCAAAAATCTCCCTCAGCATTGCTCAGTCTATGATGGATATCTCTTCAATTTTAGAAACCAAATTAAAAAGGCCTATACACAACTCAAAAGTGCTAGAGAAAGATGACCACACTAAGGGAAGGAGACGACATTGAGTTGGGGATTCATAACAGGAGAGAGGCAGAATGATAAAAATAAGGGTAGTTTGCTTCCCCATTGCCATGCATTAAGAATCGGAACATGGAAGAAGGACTTTACCTGTCCTTGGGCAGCAGAAAACAGAAATAAGCAAATAGTAGATTAAAATTACAGTGATCTTGAGTACTCATGTGTTTTTCAGATTTTGCCCCAAAAAGATAAGAAAAATACATGGCACCAGTCGTTTTCACATCTTCAGACAATTGACATGCAAAAACAACTGGCTTTACATTTCATTTCCTCTTCTCCCACTTTCTGCCCTTTAAAAAAATAAACCTCAGGTGGTATTATCTGTTGAAGATAATTTTATAGTTTTATCAACTGGACTAGGGAGAAATGTTCACATGTTGAAATATTCACTTTGTAAGCTAAATAACGTGGTTGAATGTGTAAAAGAAAATTAAATTTAAAAAATTTTAAAAAATAAATAAATAAATAAAAATAAACCTCAGGCTTGTTCAAGGTCGCAGCTTTCTCCATCAGAGAAGTTGGGCCCATCCAATCCTCACTTTTTTATATTTGTGTGTCTTTGTGTGTTTGTTGTTACATCTATTTCTAACCCACAGCCTCCCCACTCAGAACTTGTGTTCTGCTGAGCGAGTCTCGGCAGGTACACTCAGCACATAGAAGTATTACAGAATAGGATACACGTCCCTGTCTCTCTCTCTCTCACCTCATCTATACTGCTACCCAAATAACCATGGCTTTCTAGTTTCATTGACTTTTTTAGGATTTCCTTTCCCTCCATTCATGTCACACTAAGTCTACCTAACCTACTGACTCTGTAAGTCACATCTCTACCCACAGAGACTGCTACTTACCCAGGTCTTAGGAGGGACAAGGAAAGGCACCAAAGAAAGGAAACCTAAAGACATTAAGCCAGACTTCATTCACCCAGTCCCTGCTTCCCCTAGGAAGCGAGGGATCGTTGGGCTGTGCCTAAACAAAAGTCATTATCTGTGGCAACATTTTCCCCAAGAGTACTTAGTGGCTCCATCAGTGCACTTCACTGCCCTATGGCACTGTGCAGGTACAAGGGCAAACACAGCCCCCTGACTCAGCAAGCATGCCAAGCATGTAAGCAGGTACTGGAGCAACTCCAATTCATTCAACAGAAATGAAAAGTGAGTAGACAATCTAAGAGATTCTGTTACTCAACAGAAAAATGCTAAACAGTGCCTTCTTTAGCCTACAAAGGAGAACAGCTCCGAGAACACTGTCCACACGAATCTTACTTTTATAACTTTGTTGAGGCATTCATCAGCCACCATCCTGACATCTGACTCTGCATCATCACTGCACAGCAGAAAAAGTTCCATAGCGATGCCGAGAAGTTTCTGAAATTCTGGAGAATTTCTAAGAAGAAAAAGAAGAGAAACTGTCACATCCAAGATAGCCTAAGGAGACAAAATGAGGTATTTGGTATTCTGGATAGAATTTTTAAAAATAAAAAGGACACTACATAAGAATTAAGGTCATCCAGGAGCCAGCAAGTAGCATAGTGGTTAAGGTGCTGGATTCCCACATGGCTGACAGAGGTTCAAATCCCTGATCCAGTGGCTTGAAAATCACATTCGGGTGTGTATGAAAGTGTGCACAAAACCCCAAGAAACTAGAGGAGAAGAAATTGTGCCATGGTCATCCTCTCTCTTCCCTGGATGGGGAAGGGGGGTAATATTTCACTTTCCCTCCTCCCTCTGTCTCTCCAGAGAGCATACACATCCTATGGCAAAAACCTTAAAAAAAAAAAAATTGGGACCAGCAGTTAGCATAATGGCTATGTTGCCGGACTCCCATGTAGTCGACCGTGGTTCGCGTCCCAGACCCGGTGGCTTAAAACTCACGCCGGGTATGTGTGCGTGCGTGCCCAAGATCCCGAGAGGAGAATGGAGGAGAAGGGACTGTGGTGTGGCCATCCCCTCTGGGGGGTGATTTCTCACTTTCTATCTCTCTGTCTGGTGAGCGTACGCGCCCTATAGCAAAAACCTCTTAAAAAAAAAAAATTAAAGACATCTGAATGAAGTACAGATTTTAGTTAATTCTATACTAATACTGATGCGCTAACTGTGAAAAATGTACCAGACTAATGAAAGAGGCTAACAACCAGAGTAACTGGATATTTGGTATATGAGAACTCTATACTACCTTGATAATTTTTCTTCAAATCTAAAACTATTCTAAAATAAAGTTTATTAGCAAAAAGTTTGCCTTATATTTGCAAGACAAACTTCATTTTTTCTCTTCATTTAAGTTTAATTTATAAGCTTTAGGTGAAAAAGTCTTCATTTTAATCTTTGAATTTGAGAGACACTTTTACTGGAAATAGAATCTGAGGGTTCTTACTCTCAGTACTTAAAGATGATGTTCTACTGACCTTTGACAGACACTGTTTCCAATGGGAAGTCTGCAGTTATTCTTTTTTTTTTTTTGACAGAAATTTTTGCTGTAGGGCGTGTAGGCTCACCAGAGAGACAGAAAGCGAGAAATCATGTCCCAGGGGGATGGCCATGCTGCAATCCCTTTCCTTCCATTCTCCTCTCGGATCTTGGGCACATGCACACACACACGACCACCATGAGTTTCAAGCCACCAAGCCTAGGACTTGATCCATAGTCAATTATGTGGAAGACTGGCGACGTAACCATTACACCATCTGCTGGTCCCCTGCAGTTATTCTTATATTAGTTTAATTTGGGTCTTTTTTAATGTCTTGTCTCTACTTAACATACTCAGTCTTTGTGCTAGCTTCTTGAATATATGAAATACAATTACAATAATTTTTTAATATTTAGGGTACTACTTTCTGGGCCAATTTCAGGGCCAATTTCAGCTGACTAATTTTTCTCATAATGAATCATATTTTCCTGCATCTTTGCATTCCCAGTCATTTTTGATTGGATGTCAAAAATCAAGACTTTCATTTTGTTGGATACTACGTACTTTTGTATTCCTATAAATATCCTTGAGGACTGGCTCCATGGCCTGGTCGTTAAGGTAGCCAGATCTCACAAGGTCAAGCCCGCAGTTCAAGTTCCAGACCAGGTGGCTTAAGAAACACACTGCATGTGCATGTCTAAAATCTCAACATGATGGAAAAGATGGAGAACAAATTGTGGCATGACCATTCTCCATGGAGGGTGCTTTCTCCTCTCCATTATCTCTCTCTGGCAAAACCTTAAAAAATAAAACAAAACAAAATAAACTAGCTATAGATATACACATATGTATGCATGTGTGTGTAGAATATTATTAAATTACTTTGAAAGAGTTTGACCATACTTATTAAGTTTTGCTTTTAAGTTATAATTAGATGGGCTCAGAGTAACATTTTAAGACTAGCATTAAGTAGAAGAACCCTTCTGAGGACTCTACCCAATGCCCGATGAGAGATATATATTCTTCCACTCTGGCCAGTGTGGTTAGGAACTTGACCCTATATGAATTTCAGTGATTATTCCTTTGTTTGATGCCCAATGCCTTTAAACAACTGTTAGACATAACAATTGTTACACATTTTTCATCTATTTTCAATTGTTTCAAAGCAAAAAGATAAGTGCTGTCCTTATTACTCTTAGAAGCAAATTTTTTTCAAGATTTTCAACTTGATTTCAAACAAAGAAAAAAGACAGGGTCTTGTTATTGTGATCCTCTTACCTCAACCTCCCAGTTAGGACTGCAAGCATGTAGCATCGGTTCTGACTCTTATTTTTTTTTTTTTTTTTTTTGGAGAGGTTTTTGCTATAGGGCGCGTGCGCTCACCAGACAGACAGAGAGAGACAGAGAGATAGAAAGCGAGAAATCACCCCCCAGGGGGGATGGCCACGCCACAATCCCTTCTCCTCCATTCTCCTCTCGGGATCTTGGGCATGCATGCACACGCGCCTGGCGTGAGTTTAAGCCACCAGGTCCGGGACTCGAACCACGGTCGACTACGTGGGAGTCCAGCAACATAGCCATTATGCTAACTGCTGGTCCCAAGCAAGCCACCAGATTCAGGACTTAAACCCTGGTTGGCCATGTGGGAGTGTCCAGCGCCTTAACCACCACGCCACCTGCTGGTCCCCTGACTCTTATTTTTTTAAAAGAAATTTTTGCTATGGGGCGCATGCACTCGCCAGAGAGACAGAGACAGAAACCAAGAAATCACGCCCCACACCAGAGAGATAGCCATACTGCAATCCCTTCTCTTCCATTCTCCTCTCGGGATTTTGGGCATGCATCCACACATGCCTGCCATGAGTTTTAAGTCACTGGATCCTGGACTCAAACCATGGTCAACTACATGGGAGTCTAGCAACGTAACCATTACACCATCTGCTGGTCCCAGATCTGACTCTTTTTAAGACACATTCTCACACTGTAACCCAGGCATCTTAAACTCATGATTGTCCTTCGTCTCTGGCATTACAGGTGTAGTCTACTACATGTAGCCTTTAGATTGGACCAGGAATCAAACCCAGGCCTCCCATGTGATCCTAGCCTGCAGAGCATAGTATTTTAGCAACACTGTGCTACCAGAGGGTACATGTACTAACCAGAAAGTGAGAGAGACACAAAGACAGAGAGGAGAGCCTCTCCCAATGGAATATGGCCACACCACAATCCCTTCTTCTCCATTTCTCTATCCTATTGGGATTTGGGGCACATACATAAACCAGGCATGTTTGTCAAGTAACCACAGCCAGAACTCTTAACTGCAGTAAGCCATGTAGGATCTAGCTCCCTAAACCACTAGACTATGGAGACAAAAATCACCCCCAGGGGAGATGGTCATACTTCATTCCCTTTATCGTCCTCTCAGGATTTTTGGCATTCACACACATGACATGTTTTCCAAGCTGCTGAATTGTGTACTTGAAACCAAGTATCAGCTATGTGAGATCCAGCACCTTAACCACCATGCCATCTCCTGGACCAGCCATGCTAACTATTTTTTAGAAATGTATTTTATTAGTGATAGATAGTGAACATGCATGCATGAGAGAGATGGGAGAGAGAGAGCCATACCCTTGACAAGGTATTATAATGCTGTGATCTCCTTTCCCAAGCCCACCAGCTTTAGATTTTATTTCCATTGCGGTAATTTAAATGAGAGCATCCACCCTAGTGCAAACTCAGAAGTTTATATTGTGGAAGTTATGTGAAACTTCATATATGATTACTGAAAATATACAAAATTTGAGGCTGGCAGGTGGCATGGTGGTTAAGGTCACTAGACTCCCACGTGGCCGACCACAGTTTGAATCCCGGACCTGGCAGCCTGCTTTCTCACTTGCTCTCCCCGGTCTCTCTCTCTCTTTCTCTGACTCTGCCCTTCTCTGGCCAAATTAAAATAAATAAATAAATAAAAGGTAAATAAAATACTTATTTTTAAAAAATACAAAGTTTTTTATTTTTCTGGAACATTCAAAGAACAATTACCTGAGAGACTGTGCCACTATGTTTTCACATATTGTCAGACAATGATTCACACGATCTTTCTTGGTAGCTGAGAGTTCTTTCTTTCTATTAAAAAAAGAAAAAGAGGAAGAGAAATAAATGTTTGAATGATCTATTCGACTTCTACACATCACTCATTCATTCATTAGTATTTCTTCACTACAAATAAACCATTATATGCTATCTTGGGGGGGAGGGGGCAGGAAAACATAGATTAGCTTAACCAAATGCCTCTTAATTATAATGCTCACATAAAAATCAGGTGATGTAACTAAATCCCCTTATTTTCCCTATTAGAGAGGAGAAACAAAAATGGCAACAATGACTTGTCCAAGATCACACAAATAGAAAGTAACATAGCCAGGACTTAAATTCAGTTCTTCAGGCTTTAAATCTACCCTGTATGTCACTAATTCACATTCAATTTCACATTTTTTCTCACGTGTTAATATCACTGAGACTGGAATGTATTTTATATCCAAAGGCATGTCAAACTTTAATTTGCAAATTTAAATTTGCAGCTAGCCGGAGGCATATCACTTAGTTCTGACAGAAGAAACAGGAACAGGAGTGGCACATGGAACTTCTGCCTCACTTGCTTGCCCTGAGTATCTGCCCTTTTATTTCCCTCTATTGGAACAAATATGCCTAACACCCAGTTTTTGATTATACAGATAAAGACAAGACTGAAGGGCAACAAGAAGGAAGAATCTTGGATACCCAATTGACCATAAAATTTACATTGCATTAGGTATCATCAGTAATCTAGTGATTACTGATATAAGGTATATTGTACATAGGTTATAATGCAAGTAGTAAAACTTCTTATTTTGTTTAAGAAATTTTTTGCTATAGGGCATATGTGCTCGCTGGAGAGACAGAGACAGACAAAGAGACTGAAAGCAAGAAATCACCCCCTGGGGGGATGGCACACATAATTTCTTCTCCTCCAACCTCCTCTCAGGATTTTGGGCACGCATGCACACGCGCCCAGCCACTGGGTTCGGGACTCAAACCACAGTCGACTCTGTGGGAGTCCAGTGACATAACTATTATGCCATCTGCTGGTCCCAAAACATTTTATAGTAATACACAAGTACTAAATCATTTTATAGAACAGACTTGTGCATCCCAGCTTTAGGTATCCCAGGGGGTCCTGGAACCAAGATTATATGTAAAATATACCTCAATTTTTAAAAAAGACAGTGCTATAAGAATGAAAGTCTGTTCTTCTTTAGACTATTATGTCATCAGGAAAATCATGACATATTTTTCTATGCAAAAAATGCATCATGACTTTCCCAACAACCCAATACTATATTAAAATCTGTTACAGCAATTTAGATTTTATCTTGTTTGAGACAGCCATGAGGAAAACTAAAAAACACTATTTTAGGAAAAGACTAACTCACCTGCCCATTACCTTCTGGTTTCTTTTTGTTGGGGGAGAGGGATGTAATATAATACTATTTTATTTTGTTGCTCAAATAATTCCAGCTTTGGTCATAGGAGCTCCTTCAGTTGGTTCCTGTTTCTCTGACATACCCTCAAATCGCTGGGATTTTTTTAAAATAAGTATTTCTTTGGGGAGGGGGCAGGTACAAGATGCTTCTGGCTCATCTTGTTGTATGCTACTTGCTCCAGTCCTAAAATCAGTAATATTTTCCAAAGAGTCCTGGTTCCTTTAATTAGAAACCAAGATCAAAGCTCCCATTCTAGTTATTTTCTGGCCACACAACTGCTAACAGAGATGTGTCATTCTGGCTCTACTGAAGTGAACTGAGAGCAGCAGAAGAGTTCAGCTCTAAAGAATAACAATCCCTTATATTAGTTTTTCTTTAGGTTAAGTCTAAACAGAAAAAACAAATGAAAAGAATTTTCATTATAAATTAAGTAGGTCAAACCATCCAGCTTGCTGTACTGTAAACCAATGCAACATAGAGTTACAACTGAACTGCAGAAAGATCCTTAGAATAACAGTGTCATCTTTCAAGGGTCATCAGGGAGAATACTGATCTTTATCTTCAGTTTTGCCCCAAAACGGAGGCAGCATGGTGAATTCCTGAAATTCATCCATGATACTGAATGTATGTATACTCATGTCTGGCTATCACATGATGACAATTCTGACAGATGATCGATCCTAAGTTAATATTTCTTCTCCATCTTCTTCTTTCAAGAATTTGTCTGTAATCAGCATACAATCTCACTTATTACACACTGCACTGTTTATAAGCAAGAAGAATCCATTCTCCAATATCCCTAGTTGGGATATTCCTTCTCCACATAGTACCCACACATCCAACGAGGTTAGCAGGGAATGTCCTCCAGCTCTCCCCACCCTTTGGTTTCTAAAGTGAAAATCTGCTCAAGGCTTTAAATGATAAATGAATTCAAATGAACAGTCTCTGGGACCAGCAGTTGGCATAATGGCTATGTCAACCCCCATGTAGCCGACTGCGATTTGAGTCCTGGACCCGGTGGCTTAAACTCACACCAGGTGAGTGTGCGTGCATTCCCAAGATCCAGAGAGGAGAATGGAGGAGAGGAGAATGTGGCGTGGCCATCCCCCCTGAGGGGTGATTTCTCACTTTCTGTCTCTCAGTCTCTCTTGTGAGCATGTGCCCTACAGCAAAAATCTCTCAAAAAAAAAAAAAAATGAACAGTCTCCTAGGTACATAGGTAATGGTTCCTTAATGTGGCAATCTGTTACACTCGTGTCTAAAAGAATACTTTAGTGGGGTGCAAATTTTAAAATGCTGACAAACACAACTGAGTAGATGTTGTAACTTAATGATGGTCAAAATAGAAATATTCATGATCTGAGACTTTCACCAAGATCAAAATCTAAGCAGAACCTTCACGACAATGGAATTTCCACCTTCAAGCTGAAAGGTAGTGAGTAGTAGGTTCCTGGCAAGTCCCTTTCATTGAGGACTACTTCCCAGCTGCAACTGAAGGGACACGGTTAAGGCAACAGGAGTGGTACACAGGTGTCTTCTGATACATCCACTTTGATCAATTGATCATGGCTGCCCAGCAGGCCTCATAAGTATTCAGTAAGAAGGACTGCCAGGCCAGTCAGGTGGCTGGCAGTTAAAGCAGCTGGATCTCACATGGTCGACTGCATAGTTCAAGTCTCCACCTAGCAACTTGGAAAAAACACCAAGGCTCTCTGGGTTTGTGTGCATGCATGCCCAAAATCTCAAGAGGAATGTGAAGGAGAGGGGACTACAGAGTGGCTGATCCACCTGGGGGGAGTTTCTCACTTTCTCTCTCTAGCAAGTGCACATCAGGGCCTATAGCAAAGTGGAGGAAGGGGGAAAAAAAGAATGAAAAAAAAAGACTACCATGCTAAATGAATAGAGGGTTGGGGCTCTCCTAACTGAAAGATTGCCAAGGTTCCTGCAGGCTGTTAAAATAGCTAGCTCATGGGACCAGCAGTTAGCGTAATGGCTATGTCGCTGGACTCCCACGTAGTCGACCGTGGTTCGAGTCCCGGACCCGGCGGCTTAAACTCACGCCGGGCGCGTGTGCGTGCGTGCCCAAGATCCCGAGAGGAGAATGGAGGAGAAGGGATTGCGGCGTGGCCATCCCCCCTGGGGGGTGATTTCCTGCTTTCTATCTCTCTGTCTCTCTCTGTCTGTCTGGCGAGCGCACGCGCCCTATAGCAAAAACCTCTCCAAAAAAAAAAAAAAAAAAAAAAATAGCTAGCTCAGTGACACAGTGAAAATGAGCTACTCAAGAGAACACATGACATTTAAAGTCTGAATACCCAGCCTAGTCAGTCTAAATACACCAGGCACATATGAGTAAGCAAGATCCCATATGCTGAAAGACAGGAAGATGGAGATCACACATGACCAAACCCTGTGGAGGGTGCTCAACTCTCTCTCTCTCCCTCACTCTCTCTCTCACATGTGCAAGATCATTGAAAAATAATAATATTAATAAATGTTTTCTAAGTTTATGAAGCATAAGATACTCCCTGGGGGCCAGCCCATGGCCTATTGGTTAAAGCACCAGATCCCACATGGCACATGGTGTGTTTTCAAGTCTCCAACCTAGTGACTTGAGAAACATGCCAGGCACATGTGCATGTGTGCCCCAAATCCCAACAGGATGGAGAATGGAGAAGGGATTGTAGTGTGACCATACCCTAATTAGAGTGTTTGAGCCTGGGGATACACATTCTCATTCTCTCTCTCTGGCAAGTACAAGCACCTTCTGGCAAATTTAAAAAGTGAAAGGGGAGGGAAGATGCTCCTTCTCAGGACTTAACAAGAAAGTTTCTCACTCTGATGATAGTAGCATGTCAATATGGTAACTAATTCTGTGGTAAAAAAAATTGCAATGTAGAAATATGAGACTTTTTTAAAGAATTATTTTATTTAACTTTATTTATCCATTTATTTCCTTATTTCAATTTGACCAGAGAGGGACAGAGTAAGAGAAAGAAACAGAGACGGAGACAGAGAGAGAAAGTGAGAAAGCAAGTTGCCAGGTCTGGGACCTGAATCGCAGTGCGCCAAGTGGGAGTCTAGCGCCCCCAACCACCATGCCACCTACAGGCCGATACAAATATGAGATTTTAAAAATTTTGTCCCCTCCTCATGTATAAGCTAAACTAAAAGAAAACTGTTAACAATAAACAATATCGCACTGCCTTTCAAGTACGACACCTTGTTCTTACTTTGCAAGACTTATTCAGTCAAAGTTTAATAAACTATGACTGTTAAAGACAGAATACTGGGGCCAGCAGATGGCGTGGTAGTTAAGGTGCTGGATTCTCACATGGCCAACAGCAGTTCCAGTCCTAGACCTCCCATCTTGCTTTCTCACTTGCCCTCTCTCTCTGGTCAAATTTAAATTAATTACTTAACTAAATAATTTTTTAAAAAATAAAGACAATACTAATCTCACCTAACAAAGAAAAACTGCATTATTCTTTTGTCTTGTTTTTTAAAATTATTTATTACTTTTTTTGTTTTTGTTTTTGCTATAGGACACATGCTCATCAGAGAAAGCGTGTGAAAGCAAGCCACCAGGTCTGAGACTCAAACCATGGTTGGCCAGTGGGAGTCCAGCGCCTTAACCACGTCACCTGCTGGCCCCTTTTTTCTCTTATTTTGATCCTGCTCCTTCTTTGAACACTTTGAAAAATCCTGTTTATTCATCAAGGGCCCTTCACTAGGACCTGCCAGCACCTCCACTACATATTATTTGGGAACAGCTCCTTCCACTACCTCCCACCGGACAGCAAGCTCTCACTGAGAGCAAGGACCAAGTCATTCTTATCAGGATTCAGAAGATAAATGACAAAAAATCTTTACCTAAAACTTGAGTTTTTAAAACCAAGAGATAAAAATAGAAACAGTAGGGACTAGCAGTTAGTGTAATGGCTATGTCGCTGGACTCCCACATAGTCAACCGCGGTTCGCGTCCCGGACCCAGTGGCTTAAAACTCACGCCGGGTGCGTGTGCATGCGTGCCCAAGATCCCGAGAAGAGAATGGAGAAGGGATTGAGGCGTGACCATCCCCCCTGGGGGGTGATTTCTCGCTTTCTGTCTCTATGTCTCTCTCTGTCTGTCTGGCGAGCGCACGGGCCCTATAGCGAAAACCTCTAAAAAAAAAAAAAAAAAAAAAAAAAAAAAAAACTCACGACAGGCGCATGTGCGTGCGTTCCCAAGATCCCGAGAGGAGAATGGATGAGAAGAGATTGCGGCGTGGCCATCCCCCCTTGGGGATGATGTCTCCCTTTCTGTCTCTCTGTCTCTGGCAAGCGCACGCGCCCTATAGCAAAAACCTCTCCAAAAAAAAATAGAAACAGTAAAGCTTGGGACCAGCAGATGGTGTAATGGTTATGTTGCTGGACTCCCACGTAGACAACTGCAGTTCTAGTTCTGGACCCAGAGGCTTAAAATTCACACTGGGCATGTATGAGGGCATACTCAGAATCCCGAGAGGAGAATGGAGGAAAAAGGATTGTGGCACAGCCGTCCCCTCTGGAGGGTGAGTTCTCGCTTTCTGACACTCTGTTTCTGTCTGTCTCTCTGGCAAATGCACACACCTTATAGCAAAATCTCTCAAAAAAAAAAAAAGAAAAAGAAAAAGAAATAGTAAAGCTTACACAAGAAATAGTAAAACAATCTCAAATGTACTTAAACTCAAATTCTAGACTGTGGAATCCTTCTAACCATAATTATGACAACCAATCCAGTTCCTTTATTTAATACCTTCAATGACTCTTACTATTAGAACTTTACTATTACAAAGAGGAGAGCATACTTTTCATCATGGTTAGCTAAGAAGAAAGCACATAGTTGAAGTTTCTCTCCTTACCTCAACCAGAATCATTTTTCTAAAAGCTCAAACCCATTCGAGGAAAAAAATTTTCTGGTATTATATATTTAAATTTTAATATTCTAGTGGTAGATAATCTCCAACAGTTGCTGGCTACACTATAAAATTCAAACAACAATTAAATGCTGTACTTGTTTTGGATAAGCATAAAAGTAAAATCACTTCCTGTCCCCAAGAACTTTAACTTTACTCTGTTTCTCTCTCTCTTTTCTTTTTTTTTTTTTTTTTTTTTTTTGTTAAAGTTTTTGCCATAAGACATGTGCACTTGCTGGAGACAGAGACAGTGACAGGGAAAGTGAGAAATCACTCCCCGGGGAGTTTGGACATGCCATAATCCCTTCGCCTCCATTCTCCTCCTGAGGTTTTGAGCACACACACAGATGTGCCCTGAGTAAATTTTAAGTCACCACGTCTGGGACTCCAATGGCAGTTGTGATTTTTAAGTTGCCACGTCTGGTATTTGAACTGTGGTTGGCAATGTGGGAGTCCAGTACCTTAACTACACCACCTACTGGCCCCTTATTCCATTTTTCTTAAATTTATTATTTCTAACATGAATAAACATGTGTGTAATCTGATATGTTATACATTGTAAGAACTATACAATTTTACTGCAGTAATGTCGAACTCTCAAAATGCCAGCAGGGGCTTCACGTCGCTGGAACCCTGTGTGATTTTCGCGCCCTGCCACCTCGTCGAGTACGCTGGCGTCTTCTGGGCTGGTGTAAGGTCCCCTGCTAAGTCTGGCCCGGCCCCTATAGTTAGCTCTGCAGATCCGACGGCTCTGCGTCGCCGACAAGCGACTCCAACGATCCAAGTCGCTCTCGAAACGTTTTTCCGTACAGCAACATGGCGGCGCCCATTGGGGTCTTAGAAACACTTTTTTCCTTGTCTTGAAAGAGGCGTCTTTTGCGACCTCCGTTTACATGGGTGCTGTTTTCTTGAGAAGAGTATGAAAGGCGGCCTATGCTCTCTGACGAGACTTTTTCAAGGAAGAGAATGTCTGTGGTACACCAGTTGTCGCCTGGGTGGTTACTGGATCATCTTTCTTTTATTAACAAGATAAACTATGAGCTTCACCAGCATCATGAGCTTTGTTGCAGTAAAAATGAGCCCAGTTCTTCTATACAGTTTGATTCTCTTCAAATAAATTGTGTGTCGTCTTTTGGAGCCTCTACTACATTTATTGCATCTGACTCTACCACTAAGGCAGAGAATGACAAAGGAGGAAATTATGAAACATTTACACAGAAGTATGTTTTTCGATCTGACCTGTTTGATGTCACCAAGCCTTATATACTTCCAGCTGTCCGCAAAGAATGCCAACAAAGTAATGAAAAAGAAGATTTAATGAGTGGTATTAACGAAGAAATCTCTACGTTTGTTGTTGGGAAGAAGCGTAAAAGATGTGTTGATTTCAATCAAGGTGAATTGGATGCAATGGAATACCATGCAAAGGGCCTGTGTGCATGTGTGCCCAAAATCCCAAGAGGAGACGGAGGAGAGAGGATTGCTGTGTGGCTATTTCCTTGGAGGGTGATTTCTTGCTTTCTGTCTGCATCCACGTACTGAGTGTGTAGACAGGTCAAAGTGAACAGTATCCAAACATCTGAGTACTATTAGGATCAGAATATTCCTCAATTCCTACTGAATCTGATGCACAAGGGTGAAAAATGGAATGGAAGAGAGATTGCGGATCACATTCTCTTGCTTGGCTTCTAACACTCAGAATTGGGAAGAAATGTACAACCCATCAGATGACCAGAAATCACCACAGGGGCACAAGGGATATCAGAAAACAAGAAAATACTTCTCCAAGGGAAAAGAATAACATCTCTTCATCTACAGACAGTGCAATGGAACTCACAGGAATGTCAGATAAAGAATTTAGAAAATTCATAGTGATAAAGCTAACAAGAGATGCAAGAGAAGAGAGAAAGTGAACTCCAGAAGATGCAGGAGAAAAAGAATATTAACCAAGAATACTGTATCCAGCAAGATTATCCTTCATGTGGGAAGAAAAGACAAGAACATTCTCAGATAAACAAAACCTGAAAGAATTTACCAACACAAGACCAGCTCTCCAAGAAGTTCTGAAGAGAGTGCTATGCCAGGAAAACGAGATATAGATACACAGAAAGAAGAGTTCAAAAATAACTAAGAAAATGGCCAACTTAATGGTAGGGACAAGTTCTGAGCTGAATGTTTTCTTCCAGAATTTAAACGAGAAGATGGGACCACAGCAGAAGATAGATTAAGTACATGAGACTGAACTGGTGAAATAGAATCTGATGGTTTTTGACAAAAACATTACTGATTTTCTTCTATGCTTTGTTTTCCAGATTTAAAGATTTTTGTCTTGTCTTGAGCTGCCAATAGGTTCATGTACCTACTATTTGAACAGAAACCTGTTTTCCTGGCTTTAAGTTTTGAGCAAAGTTCTCTTAGCATTTTTTTTTTTTGATTTATTAGAGCTCAAACTGCTTTTCTTGAAATTAAAAAATGTATTAAAAATACCTGTTTAATAGCCACAGTAAGCTATATAGCATCAACTAGGTGCTACTTTATAGTATATTCATTCTACTCAGAGTTTCACGCCTAAAGTCAGTCATGTGTTCACAGATAGGTATATATCAGCTGAACTTGCTATTGAAAGTAGTTAGATTAATTAAGATATTAGTGAATCAGTAAATGTGTGTGTGGGGAAAAGGAATGGAAAACAACTGTAGACACCAGAGACAGTGTGGGAGGAGGGTGGGAAATGGCAGAATGTGAGAAATTGGGGGAGGACATATATATTTATATAACAAGAAATGCAGTATTATTTGTCAGCGATAACATTTATGATTAAATCACTATACAGTGTATTCTGGATGGCAAATCACATTTAGTATGCTGTGATCATGTTCAGTGAATAAATGTAAAATAAATAAATTTTTAAAAATTTGAAAAAAAAAAAATGCCAGCAGGTAAGCATAACCAAAATCTTGTGAAAAGTGTCTCTGTTTGGGGGGCCAGCAGGTGGCGTGGTAGTTAGGTACTGGACTCCCACATTGCCAACCACAGTTCAAATACCAGACGTGGCAACTTAAAAATCACACTTGGTGCAGGTGCATATGTGCATGCTCAAAAATCCCAAGAGAAGAATGGAGGAAAAGGGGTTGGGGCATGACCATCCCTCCTGGGGAGTGATTTCTCACTTTCCTTCTCACAATCACTTTCTGTCTCTCTCTCTGGGAAGCACAAGCATCCTATCACACACACGCATATGCACACACACACACACACACACACAAAACCTTGAAAAAAAAGTATCTCCTTTTGGGTCAGCTCTATGACCCAACTGTAAACTACTGCTCTAAGGAAGCTGGATTCCACACAGTGATCCTAGACAGGGTGGCCTGAAAAGCACAAAGGGTATTGCAGCAGTGTCCAAGATCTGTAGAGCTGCAGCACTGAAGTAGTGTGGAGGGCACTGCATACGGAAGCCATCTTGAGCTATCCGCCATCTTGAGCTATCCACCATCTTGGAAACCATTAGGCTTCACTTCCTCACTGAGCAAACCGTTTCTCAGAAATCATGTGACCAACCGTTCTCTCCGGAAGTGGTTGGGTTTCTAGGCAACAGGAGAGATCCGCCCACATCAATGACTGGTTCATGCTGTTCTATCTCATTTGCATTTCGGGCAGCTAATTGGTGCCCACCAGCTGTATATAACTCGCCATTTTTCCTCAATAAACGGAAGTAGACGGAAGAAGACGACTTGATCAGCATCTCGTAGTGTGTGTGCGTGTGTTTGTCCCATCTCTCACTCCCTCCCCCAGGGAACCTGTTCAACTGTCCCACGGGCCGGGACACGTGGCGCCTGAACACGGACTTGGGTACGAGGGGTCCAGTGAAGAGCTCCCGAGGAAGGCTCCAGTGCAGAGCAAGTGAGAAAAGCTGGCGGGAAAGGCCGCAGAAGGGGACGGCATAGAATCGTCCAGAAGGGGACGGCAGAGATTCGTCCTGGTAAGTATTTACTTACGTTTTATTTTAAGTACGGGTAATAATGGGACAAAAGCTTAGTCAGCAAGAAATATCCGTTCAGAGCTTAATAGAAGCTCTTGTCGTTATGGTCGCTAAGGGAGAGCAGATCATGCAAAATGATCAACCCCAGGAGGAGGCTATAGCCACTTCAGATCTAACCAAGGATTCTAAAATTGAGAAAGAACAGGGAGAGGATCTTATTTCCCTAGATAGTGAGCAAGAAGTTAAAAGCCCCGAAAGAGAGACAAAACTCAAAATATCTAAAAAACTAAAAAAGAAAAGCAACCTTAAGGCTCTCCAAGAGCCAAAGAAAAACGAGTCATTATCTAGTTCAGAGGATGAAATCTTAGAGGCCAAGACTGCCACATGCAGTAACCCAAAATGGCCATCTGAACAAAAAACTTTAGAAACAAACACTGCCACGACGTGCAGTAACCCAAAATGGCCATCTGAACAAAAAACTTCAGAAACGAAGACAGGCAAATACCATAATTTAAAATGGCCACCTTTTAAAAAACGACCGCCATCTAACAACCCGGTGGCATCCACGCCATCTTTGGCGATGCCCGTTATTGATCCTAAGGCAAAAGTTCAGACTACAAAACTTAAGCCAGTTCAAAAACTACAATCATTGATAGATTTTGAGGGGCAGGAAGCCTTCCCGGTAACAGAAACCACAGATCCACAAGGACAAGCATGGCGCCACCTACATGGCTTTGATTTTAACATTACAAAAGAAATTAAAACAGCAGTTGCTCAATATGGAGCTACAGCTCCATATACTTTAGCCATAGTTGACTCGGTGGCAGAAAATTGGCTTACACCAATAGATTGGCATACATTGGCCCGTGCTGCGCTCTCTGGAGGGGATTACTTACTTTGGAAATCAGAATATGAGGAAAATTGTACGGAGACCGCATGCAGTAATGCCCAGGCCAGCAATGGCTGGTCAGCAGATATGTTATTGGGAGAAGGCAATTATACAACTTGTGACAATCAAATGCAATATGATTCAGGGCTATTTGCTCAAATTAATACGGCAGCCATGAGAGTTTGGAGAAAAATTCCTACTAAAGGAGACTTAAGTACCTCCCTTACAACAATAAAACAAGGGCCTGACGAACCTTTTTCTAAGTTTGTTCTTTGGTTAATTACTGCAGCAGAAAAAATATTTAGCAGTGCTGATGCAGGTACCAATTTTGTTAAACAATTGGCATATGAAAATACTAATGCTGCTTATCAAGCAGCAACCAGGCCATATAGAAAAAAGACAGATTTATCAGGATATATTTGCCTATGTTCTGATGTTGGGTCAGCATACCAACAAGGATTTGCTCTGGCCGCTGCTCTTAAAGGATATACTGTTCGCCAATTTCTTAACCGTAATAATGGAGGCAATTGCTTCAATTGTGGTCAGCCTGGACATATGGCAAAGATCCTGATACAATCATCCAGCCGTATACTAAGGATCGAGTTAATTGGCTTTTCCAACAAACAGATTTCTGGCTTATTGCATGTGCTTCCTTTACTGGAACTATTGATAACCATTTTCCTCCAGATAAATTTTTATATTTTTTATCTGCCCATGATTTTGTTTTATGTTCATGTTTCTGTTGATACCTTTAGTGGTTTCATTTTTGCCATGGCACAAACTGGTAAGGTCAGCAAACATGTTATTTCCCATGTACTTGTCGCACTCTCTGTTATGGGCAAACCTCAACAAATTAAGACAGATAATGGCCCAAGTTACACAGGAAACAATTTTGCCTTTTTTTTGGTAAACAACTTCACATTAAACATGTTACGGGAATTCCATACAATCCCCAGGGACAGGGCATTGTTGAACGTGCTCATCTTTCCTTGAAAAATACTCTCCAAAAGCTAAAAAAGGGAGAGCTTTTACAGACTAAGGGCTCGCCAAAAAACCTTCTGGCACATGCTCTTTTTGTCCTAAATTTCCTGTCTCTTGATAAAGATGGAGACTCAGCTGCTGAGTGCTTCTGGCATTCAACTACCAAAACAAAATTTGCCTCAGTTTTGTGGAAAGATCCTCTGGACAATACATGGAATGGTCCGGACCCTGTCCTCATTTGGGGCAGAGGGTCTGTCTGCATCTATTCTCAAAAACTGGATGCTGCTCGTTGGCTACCAGAAAGATTAATCAAACAGATTGGTTCTAACAAGCCATCCAGGGACGATGAAAGCCCTGAGATATCTCTCTCTCTCCTTCCACAGATTCACAAAATGAAGATCCTTCTTAAATACCTGATCCTGTTTTGCTTCTTCGACACTACTGCTGCTGGTTTTGATCCCGGTGCCACTCCTCCTGGCAGAACAGGGGGGTCTCTGTCTTGCGTTACAGGAACGCTGCTGCTTTTACACCAACAAGTCCGGCATCGTTCATGACAACTCTCCGACAATCCCTTATGGTCTGCATGGAATGGACTCCTCCCCTTTTTTCTCCCCATACTTGGTCTGATTCTGGGTTTACTGATTGTTTGCTCTTTGAGGCCTGTTCTCTTTAATAAGCTCATGGCTTTCTTTAAACAACAGATAATTCCATAAAAATGCAGCCTATCCAAGTCCACTACCACAACCTGGAGATGGAGTATCGCGGAGCCTAGACATTGCTCCTGCCTGAGGCGCTGAATCGGTTAGCCAAAGACGGGTAAGAGAGTCTGATGAACCCAGTAACTGTTCAGTCCTTCCACCTAAGACAGGAAGCCCATCGTAGCTATGGGACTCTCCAATGACGGGTAAGGATGGATGTATGGTTCCATAAACGACTCCAACCTAAGACAGGCACGATTCCCCCAGGTTTTTCTCCTCTCTTTGAAAAAATAGAAAAGGGGGACATGTGGAGGGCACTGCATACGGAAGCCATCTTGAGCTATCCGCCATCTTGAGCTATCCACCATCTTGGAAACCATTAGGCTTCACTTCCTCACTGAGCAAACCGTTTCTCAGAAATCATGTGACCAACCGTTCTCTCCGGAAGTGGTTGGGTTTCTAGGCAACAGGAGAGATCCGCCCACATCAATGACTGGTTCATGCTGTTCTATCTCATTTGCATTTCGGGCAGCTAATTGGTGCCCACCAGCTGTATATAACTCGCCATTTTTCCTCAATAAACGGAAGTAGACGGAAGAAGACGACTTGATCAGCATCTCGTAGTGTGTGTGCGTGTGTTTGTCCCATCTCTCACTCCCTCCCCCAGGGAACCTGTTCGACTGTCCCACGGGCCGGGACAAAGTAGAGAAATTGTGACCATACCCTATGGAGGGTACTTCTCTGTCTCTCTCGTGTGCATGTGGTTTATCATGAATAAAAAGGAAAAATAGGACCAGCAGTTGGCGTAATGGCTATGTCGCTATACTCCCATGTAGTCGAATGTGGTTTGAGTCCTGGACCCGGTGGCTTAAACTCACTCCAGGCACGTGTGCATGTGTGCCCAAGATCTCTACAAGAGAATGGAGGACAGGGGATTGCAGCGTGGCCATCCTCCTTGGGGGGTGATTTCTTGTTTCCTGTCTCTCTGTCTCTTTCTGGAGAGCATGCGCACCCTACAGCAAAAACCTCTCCAAAAACAAAAAAAAAAGGAAAAATTTTTAAAAATTAAGAAGTACCTCCTCTTTTATTTATTTATTTTTTTGGAGAGGTTTTTGCTATAGGGTGCATGCGCTCGCCAGACAGACAGAGACAGAGAGACAGAAAGCAAGAAATCACCCCCCAGGGGAGATGGCCACGCCGCAATCCCTTCTCCTCCATTCTCCTCCCGGGATCTTGGGCACGCATGCACACGCACCCGGCATGAGTTTAAGCCACCGGGTCCGGGACTCGAACTGCGGTCGACTACATGGGAGTCCAGCAACATAGCCATTACGCTAACTGCTGGTCCCAGAAGTACCTCCTCTTTACCACACAGAAGAAAACCCTCCTTTAAATTATGAGATAAGAATCAGACTTCACCCTCAGGCACACCAATGAAGAGAACATTAACTAAAAATATTACAAAACGGAAAAGATAATCCTTCCAGTAATACCCACTAAGATTCTAGGGCAGCAATGAAATATTAGTAACTATAATAAGCCACAGCCATGGGGCTGGCCAGTGGCGTGGTGGTTAAGGGTGCTAGACTCCAACATGGCTGACTGTGGTTCAAGTCCCGGACATGGCAGCTTGCTTTCTCACTTTCTCTCTGTGTCCTTTTCTGGTCAAATTAAAACAAATAGAGATAAATAAAATAATTCTTAAAAAAAAAAAAAAAAAAAGCCACAACCACCACCACCAAGCGTGGTCACCTCCTCATCCGTACAAGCTCCCTAGCCAGTTTGGTCTTGGGCTACTTTCCAACCTCCTTCAAAATTCTCCATCCTTGGGACCAGCAGTTAGCGTAATGGCTATGTCGCTGGATTCCCACGTAGTCGACCGCGGTTCGAGTCCCGGACCCGGCGGCTTAAACTCACGCCGGGCGCGTGTGCGTGCGTGCCCAAGATCCCGAGAGGAGAATGGAGGAGAAGGGATTGCGGCGTGGCCATCCCCCCTGGGGGGTGATTTCCTGCTTTCTATCTCTCTGTCTCTCTCTGTCTGTCTGGCGAGCGCACGCGCCCTATAGCAAAAACCTCTCCAAAAAAAAAAAAAAAAAAAAAAAAAAATTCTCCATCCTTTAGGGAACTCTGGCCACTGGAAACAATCTGAAGTTGTTTCGTTCTTGCATCTCCAAACTCAATTCTTATACATTCTATGGTCCCTATCTAAAACACCACCTTCCTATCTCATTTTGTCCAATAAGCAAACCTGTACTTAAAGAAAATTATAACTCATTCTATCATGAAATTTAATTCGATCAATGAACTGATATGTCAAACTGACTTGTGCTACATGAAAAGTTAAGTATGGAAATTAAATGGAAAAAGGAACCGCCTTGCTCTGGGCAGAACTGGATAAACAGGGTGAAAGCAACCCTGGCACTTCAATAGCTCTGTATAAACATAGTCATTTTAACTTCACCTTCAAAAGCAAACCTCAGCCAACCTCCTCTAATTGTGTAATGATGCAATCTTCATAAGCACACAACTATAAGGAGGAGTATATAAAAATCAAAGACCTTATAGCATATTATAATCATGTGTTTTAAATTATTAAAAAAACTAATCCTAAGAATGTGAATTTGGGCTCTCTCAACTAAATTTTTATTCTTATAATTATGTTATTTTAAGATTATGCATCCATATTGTGATTTCAGGTTAGAGGGTGGCCTGGACTACCCACGGAATTTGGAAACACTCCTTGCTGTTTTGATATCTGCACTCTGAGTATTTTCACATATACACCTTGCAGTGGTAACTACATACCCTAATCTCAGTAACAAAACTGAGGTCTGGAGGCTGCATTGCCTGGAGGAGCAGGGCAGCAAATGGCAGGGCTGGAATCCAGGGTTTCCCATTCCTGGTCAGCTTATAACTTTCACCAAGTACTACATGTAAGTGAGAGCATCCCAGGTGACTAAGACATTTTCAAGGGAAAAAGACTTCTTTAAAGGAAAGAAGCACCAATTCATCCGGAACAATGCTTTACACTTCCTTAAGTAGTGATGGTTTAGAAAATCGGGCTTAGTTTAACATTGAGCACCTTTATTCTTATCTATGTATAGATTATGATTTAACATTTTGACTATTGGGCTGGTCCTGTGATCTAGTGGTTATGGGAGCTAGATCCCACATGGTTGACCACAGCTCAAATCCCAGCTCTGGAAGCTTGAAAAATTTGCCAGGCACGTGTGTGCCTATGTGTCCAGAATCCTGACAGGATGGAGAAATGGAAGAAAAGGGATTGCACCATGACCACACCCAGGGCGCCGGGTGTGTGTGTGTGTGTGTGTGTGTGTGTGTGCTTTCTCCTTTCTCTCTCTTTCTGGTAAGTGCATCCACCTTCTAGCAATTAAAAAATTTTTTCTGACCATCAAAATTCATGATCTTTCAAGCAACAACACCCTATGGTCTTCTGAATGGCAAATAATTTGGATGTGACACTGTAATTCATTAGGTAAAGATAAGAAGACATCTATGGGGCTAGCAGGTGATATGGCAGTTAAGGCAGCTGGATCCTACAAGGTTCGAGATGCAGACCAGTAGCTGTAAAAACCGCAAATGGCACACGTTAGTGTCCACAATGCCAAAAGGAAAATGGAGAAGAGACTGTGGCATGTCTAATCCCCCTAGTGGGTGACTTCTGACTTTTCCTCTCGTCCTATCTGTCTCTGTCTCTCACTATGGAGCACAGACACCCTATAGCAAACCAAAAGCATAAAAACAAGGACCCAACAGGTGGCATAGTAGTTGAGGCGCCAGACTCGCACATAGTTGACCACCTTTTAAATCTCAGACCTGGTGGCTAGAAACTCACACTGGGCGCATGTGCAGGTGTGCCCAAAATGCCGAGAGGAGAAAGGATTGCTATGTGGCCATCCCCGGGGGGAGGGGGTGGGTGATTTCTCACCTTCTGTCTCTCTGTCTCTCCAGCGAGCCTACAATCCTAAAGCAAAAATATCTTCAAAAAAGAAGCCACCTGGGACCAGCAGTTGGCGTAATGGCTACGACACTGGACTCCCATGTGATCGACCACGGTTCGAGTCTCAGATCCAGTGGCTTAGACTCATGCTGGGTGCATGTGCATGAGTGCCCAAGATCCCGAGAGGAGAATGGAGGAGAAGGGACTGCAGCATGGACATCCCCCCTGGGGGGTGATTTCTCGCTTTCTGTCTCTCTGTCTATCTCTGTCTTTCTGGCAAGCGCACGCGCCCTATAGCAAAAACCTCTCAAAAAAAAAAAGAAGCTACCTATGGAAGACACTGAAAAATCAGTTATGCTATATTAAAATTTCTTTAAATCAAATATATATTAAAGTGTTGCAGTATACAATGAAAGCATTACTAGTAAAAGAAATCCTCCTTATCAAAAAGTAGTTATTCTGAAAAAAGACTAAAGTGAATGTAGTTAAAAACAGGAACTAAGTTTCATAACTAATAGTGGACAAATGCATTGTATAAATACATACATGACTGTTTTAAAAAGAAGGGGGAACACTACAGAACAGTGAGGAAATTGGGCTGGGAGAAGTAGGTATCCCCCACACAGAGAAATCAAACTAGAAGCCAATCTCACATCATACACAGAAAATCAATTCCAGCAGATCTTAATGAGAAAGGCAAATCAATAAAGCTTTTACACAACAGTATTGAAAAATATCTCATGACTTCAAAGTAATGAAAAATTAACCAATGACAACCAATCCCAGTTCTTTTATTTATTCATGCCATAGACTATTACATAGCAGCAAAATTTACCAAACAAGATACAAAAGTATTCCAACAAGACACAAGCTAAAAAGGTGCAGTACAGAGGCATGTCCAAGCTACTCAGGAGGCTGAAGCAGGAAAATGGCCACAGAGCAAGACCATGTCTATTTAACCAAGGCGTGATTGTTAAGGGCGCTGGACTTTCACGTGGCTGAACGTGGTTTGAGCCCTGGACCTAGTGGCTTACTTTCTCACTTTCCTTCTCTCACTCCCTCATTCTGCCCCTCTCTGGTCAAATTAAAAATAAAATAAATAAATAAATAAATAAATAAATTCCTTAAAAAAGAAAACACATGAGAGAAAGAGAGAGAGAAATGTGTTTAATTAGAAAATACTTAAGGTCTCTCCACTTTATACTCTGTATCATGAAAAAAGGACCATGGAACTAAACCCTTCTAGCTGAATATAGTAGCAATTATCTGCTTGAAGAATGTACAATTCAAAATCCGAATCAGTGAAAAAAAGCCAGTCATTAAAGGGCCCTTGTTATATGACTCTGAGTTCATGTGTAATGTTCAGAGACAAATCCATAGAGGTAAAAATAGATTAGTGATTGTCAGGTGCTGGGGAGAGAAGGAATGGTGAGTGCCTACTAATGATCAGGGGGTTTCATTTTGGGGTAAGGAAATGTTCTGAAATTACATACTAGTGAACATTGGTAACCTGTGAATACACTAAAAACCCTTAAAGTGTATGATTTGAAAAGTGAACTTGGGGCCTGGCATGGTGGTTAAGTTGCTGGACTCCCACATGACCAACTGCAATTCAAGTACCAGACCTTGCAGCTTGCTTCCTCACTTTTCCTCTCTTTCTGTCTCTCTCTGGTGAGCACATGAGTCCTATAGCAAATTTAAGATAACAACAATAATAAATTAAATATTTTTAAAATGGTGAATTTTATGCTATGTAAATTATACTCTCAATTAAAAAAATTTTTGTCTGCAAATCGTGTTAGCTCTTCATCCAAAAGAGACTCAGAATCTGACTTAACAATGTTGCTGCTACCAACCCAGCACAGGCCACCAGCATCTCTGGATCTGATCATTTCAATAGTCTCCCAACTGTCTTCCTCTCCATAGACCAGGACAGCTTTTCCTTTTTCTTCTTTTCCTCCTCCTCCTTTTTCTGCTGCTGCTGCTGCCTCTTTTTTTTTAAATTAAAGTTCTGTTGAGGGAGCCAGCAAGTGTCATGGTGGTTAAGGTGTTGGACTCTACACATGGCCGACCATGATTCAAGTCCTGGACCTGGCAGCTTGAAAATCACACTAGGCACATCTGCGTGCATGCCAAAAATCCTGGAAGAGAATAGAGAAGGGGCTGTGGCATGGCTATTCCTCCTCTGGGATGGGACGGGGGAATTTCTCACTTTCCTTCTATCTCTGTCTCTCTCTCCGGCTAGTATACACACCCAGTGGCAAAAACCTTAAGAAAAAAAAAAAGTTCTATTAAGATTATTGTAGATTCACATGCAGTTTTAAGACAGAATACAGATCCAGTGTACACTTTACCCAGTTTTCCCCTAATGGAAACCTTTACAAAACTAAAGTATAATACTACAACCAGAACATTGACAACTCACTGATCTTATATTTCCAGTTTTACTTTTACTCATTTCTGTGTGCATGTGTATTTGGTTTTACAGAATTTTATCACATGTGTAAGTTTGTATATATACCACCACAATTGAAATAATCAGTGTTTCTAGCACAAGGATCCCCAGTGCTGCCCTTTGATTATCACACTCACCTGTCTTCTCCCTCCTCTCAGTACGGTCACACCATGACCCCATCCCTAACTCCTGACAACCACTAATCTATTCTCCATTCCTAAAACTATAATTTCAAAAATCTTATCTAGGCCTAGCCATAGTAGCAGCAGCACCACACGGGCAGCCGGAAGACACACTGGCAAGTCTGGGTTCCTTTCCCAGGTCAACATGAAAACACTGGAAGCAATTGCAGACACCTCAAATCCTAGTCATAACAATTCAGAGGCAGGGGCAGGAGGATCATGACATGGTGAGACCCCATTAAAAAATACCTATCTTTGTCTCTTCACCCCCCCACCCACCCCATAAAGGGGGAGGGGTTTATACAAAAAGAATAGGGCCAGTCCTGTGGCCTAGAGGTTAAGGAAACTGGATTCTACATGGTCAATCAGGTGATTCAAATCCCAGCCCTGGAAGCTTGAAAAACACATCAAGCACATGTGCATGCATGCCCAAAATCCTGACAGTAAGGAGACAGAGGAGAAGGGACTATAGTGTGACCTCACCCCACTGGGCTTTCTCCCTCTTTCCCTCCAGCAAGAACACATGCTCTACAGCAATTTAAAAATTAAGTTAAAATTAAAAAAAGAATTTGGGGAGTGGCTTTTTCACTAGCATAATTTCCTCAAAAATCATCTAAACTATTGCATATTTCAATACTTCATTTCTTTTTATTGCTGAGTAATTTCACCATTTACCTGTTGAAGGCCATCCAGGCTGACTTCAGTTTTTGGATATTATGAATAAAGTTGCTACAAATACTGGTGTAGAGGTTTCTGTATGAACGTAAGTTTTCATTTCTCTAGAATTAATGCCCCAGACTACAACTTCTGGGTTGCATAGTAACTGTGTGTTCGGTTTTCTAAGAAATTGCTGGGACCAGCTGGTGCCATGGTGGTTAAGGTGCTGGACTCCCACATGGTGGACCATGGTTTGAGTCCCAGACCTGGTGGCTTGCTTTCTCACTTTCCATCCATCTCTCTCTCTCTCTCTCTCTCTCTCTCTCTCTCTCTCTCTCTCTCTCTCTCTTTCTCTCTTTCCCTTTCCCTGGTCAAAATAAAAAAATAATATTACTAAATAAAATTTAAAAAGTGCCGAACTGTTTTTAAGAGTGGCCATACTGGGACCAGCAGTTAGCGTAATGGCTATGTTGCTGGACTCCCACATGGTAAACCACGGTTCGAGTCCCGGACCCGGTGGCTTAAACTCATGCCGGGCACGTGTGCGTGCGTGCCCAAGATCCCGAGAGGAGAATAAGGAGAAGGGATTGCGGCGTGACCATCCCCACTGGGGGGGGGAGGGGGTGATTTCTCACTTTCTGTCTCTATGTCTCTGTCTGGTGAGCGCACGCGCCCTATAGCAAAAACCTCTCCAAAAAAAGAAAAAAAAAAAAGAGTGGCCATACTGGGATCTTCAAAATATTAATGGAAAATTCATGTTGTGAAAAAACTGCATGGATTTCAAGAACTTTCTGTACCAAAATAAAAATTATATTTTTCCATGACCTTTTTACAGTCCCCTCATATTGCCAGCAGCAAGGATTAAGTGAACCAGTTTCCCGGCATCCTCACCAGCATTTGTTATTGTCAAAGTGATCCTTAAAAACATATATTAAATCACTCATTTTACCACATAAATCTATATAGGTAAACAAGGTCCTATCTATGGTTGACCTTCAATTCTAACATCCCACCTCTCTAATCTCATCTCCTGTTTCTGCTCTTCATTTTGCTCCAGCCACTGATCTCCATCCCACTCCCTGAACATGGAAAGCATTCCTCCCTTCTGTGCCTTCTGCTCCCTCTACCTGCACCTCCCTTCTTCTACACGTCCATAGGGTTTACCCCTTTCCTCTTGCTTATGTCACCTTCTCAGTGCAGCTTTCCTTCATACCCCAGATACTGGGCCATCATGATGTATTTCTATTTTTCTATGAAAAACTGCATCAGGACTTCTGACAAACCAATAAAACTGCACATACATACTTTGCTCCAAGTCTGTTGTTTTTCTCCAGGGTGTTTATCTCCAATGATCTTGTTCGCCACTATAATCCCAGGACCCAGAACAATGCCTGGCACACCACAGGTGCCTGGGTGAAAGGGTCCTTCTAGATCATTTAGTCCAGTCCCCACTTAAGTCCCCATTAGCAGGAACTAGGAGCCTTGTGCATGCCCACCTCACTTACTTGTTAGAATTATGGCCTCTTTTGCAGCAAAAGAAATATCTGATGAGGGCCATGTGGCATGGAGGTTAAGATGCTAGATCCCACACGGCAGACTGCGCAGTTCAAGTCACTGATCTGGCAGTTTGAAAATCACTCTGGTCATGTGTGTATACAATCCCACCCAAAGTCCTGAGAGGAGATTGAAGGAAATGGGATTCTGGCATGGGTCATCTCCCAGGGGGTATTTCTCACATTCTCGTTCTCTGTCTGGCAAGCACGTGCACCTTATAGCAAAAAACTTAAAAAAAAAAAAAAAAAAAGAAAAGAAAAGAAAGAAAAAGAAAAAGAAAAGAAAGAAATGCTTGATGGTCCAAGGACAGACAAGTCATCCTGCCTCAGATACACCCAGACATATGTAAGCAACAGGTCTTCTATCCCAAATGCTTACATTTTGAGCTTCTCAAACTCTAATGTGCAAATAAATCATCCACAGAAATTGTTAAAATGCATACTCTGATTTGGTAGGTCTAAAATCAGGACTTTCATCACAAGTTGTTACCATACTGTTGGCCCTGAGACTACACTGTGAGTAACAAAGATCTCATATGGTGCCTCTAACAGGTACTCTAGCTTCCAAGCTGATCCAATTTAACACAATATTAAATAGTGCCTTACAAGTATTTTTTGTTCCTTCTAGTTGTCTGAATAAGACTAAATGTCTTGGGACCAGCAGTTAGCGTAATGGCTATGTTGCTGGACTCCCACGTAGTCGACCTTGGTTCATGTCCCAGGCCCGGTGGCTTAAAACTCACGCCGGGCACATGTGCGTGTGTGCCCAAGATCCCGAGAAGAGAATGGAGGAGAAGGGATTGCAGCGTGGCCATCCCCCCTGGGGGGTGATTTCTTGCTTTCTGTCTCTCTCTCTCTCTCTGTCTGTCTGGTGAGCACACGCGCCCTACAGCAAAAACCACTTAAAAAAAAAAAAAAGACTAAATGTCTTAAGGGTAAATTCATTCCAAGGTAGTTTGCCAAGTGGGTGGCTCACTTAGACTGGAAATAATGGAGGTGGGGATTCTTAAGGCAGAGACAATATAACATTAGCACATTCCAAAGGCAAGAGTACAATGTGAGACCTTTGCCTTTACATCCCAAGAATCCTTTTGTGAAAAGAAATTTTACAATATTACAGAGAGTTAAAAAGAACATACATATTATCATGGAACAACAGCTGTGATATACTGCCAAGTGGGAGAAAAAATACACATATAGTGTGAACCCAATCATACCAACAAGAGACACATTTTAATGCTTAGATGTGCGTTTAAAAATATGGGAGGGGGCCAATAGGTGGTATGGTGGTATGGTGGTTAAGCCACCGGATTCCCAAATAGCTGACCAGGGGACGTGAAAATCAAGCTGGGCACGTGTGCATACGTGCCCAAAATCCTAAGAGAATGAAGAAGGGATTGCTGTTTGGGCATATCATCTGGGGGATGGTTTCTCACTTTCCCTCTCTCTATTCCTCTCTGATGAGCAAATGCACCCTACAGCAAATACAAATATATATATATATATATATATATGTGTGTGTATATACATATATGGATGTGTGTATATATATCTACACACATATACATGTGTGTATACAAATACACACACACATATATATAGATGGCAAAAGTAATACTTGTTTTTAGGAAACAGGACTGGAATAAAAGGAGGGCTTTGTTCATTATCTATGCCACTTGAAGATGTTTTCACAAATACAAGGAGACTTAAAAAGTTCATAGAAAAATAGCATTAAAGTATTCGTTTATTTCGGGGCAAAAAATTTTGAAATTTAAGCATAGACTTCATAATGCATATTTCCACGAACACTTAGAAAACGTCTCATACATGTGTAACTTTTATACTTTCTTAAACCAGATAATAAAAAGCAACAGCTTGTGGCAAGTCCACAAGCTAAGAAAAGTTTTTACATTTTTATATGGTTGACAAAAAAAGATTTTAAAAAATAGTATTTTATAACAATGTAAAAATCTTATGCAAAAGTAAAATTTCATTGTCTTGAGTAAGAGTTCACTGGAACACAGCTACAATCATTAAGTATTGTCTATGGCTGCGTTTATGGTACAATGGCAGAGCTGAACTGCTGCAACAGAGACACTACTCCCAAAGCCTACAATATTTACTATCCTCCTATTTAGTAACAAACTTTTCCTGTGTAGTGAGTCTGAAGACTTAATGATCTTTTGTTTTTGTTTTTTAGTTTTTTGCTATAGAGCACATGCCATTGGCAGAGAGAAAGAAAGAAGGAAAGTGAGAACTCAGCCCAGGGGGGATGGTCATGCCACCTCTTGGGATTTGGGGCACACACATACAAGTGCCGGTGTTTTTCCAAGCTGCCAGGTCTGGCACTTGAACCATGCAGTCGGCCATGTGTGCTCTAGCTGCCTTAACTGCCTTTTCACCTGTTGGCCCTGAGACTTAATGTTTTTTAAATGGCAATATTCTCCAAAGTTATATATAGGTTCAGTGCAATATCTATCAGAATTGCAGATGATTTTTTTGTAGAATTAAAAAAGCATATCCTACAAATCATATGTAAGAGATCAAAATGGCCAAAACAATCTTGAAAAAGAGTAAAGTTGGAGGATTCACATTTCATGAATTGAAACTGAAACCAATTTCAGTAATCAAGATGTGGTACTTGATTAGGCTAGACACATGGATCAATGGAATTACCCCATACATTTTTGAGCCAATCATTTTCAACAAGGGTACCAAAATTCACTGGGAAAAGAACAGTCTTTTCAACAAGAATGCTGGGGCAACTAGATATCGACACAGGAAAAAAAAGAAGTTGAACCTTTACCTTAATCACATAAAAAAAATTAACTCAGAAGAGATCAGACCTAAACCTAAGAGCTAAAACTCTAAAATTCTTCGAAGAAAACATAGGAGTAAATCTTTGTGATTTTGGATGAGACAAAGGTTTCTTGGATATGATATCTTTTTTTTTTTTTTTTTAAGAGGTTTTTGCTATCGGGTGTGTGCACTCGCCAGAAAGACAGAGAGAGACAGAGAGACAGAAAGCGAGAAATCACCCCCCAGGGGGGACTGCCACAACACAATCCCTTCTCCTCCATTCTCCTCTTGGGATCTTGAGCTCGCACGCACCCGCTGCCGGTGTGAGTTTAAGCCACCGGGTCCGAGACTGGAACCATGGTCGACTACATGGGAGTTCAGCGATGCGGCCATTAACGCTAACTGCTAGTGCCTTGGATATGACATCTTAAAGCACAGCATCACCAAAGACAAAATAGATAACTGGACTTCATCAAAATTAAAAACTTTTGTGCTTCAAAGGACACTATCAAGAAAGTAGGGAAGACAATCCACAGAAAAGGATAAGTTTTTATAAATCATCTATCAGATAAAGATCTAATATCCAGGATATATAAAAAACTGTTACAATTCAATAATAAAAAATCAATAGAACTAACTCAGTTTAAAAAAAATGGGAAAGAATAAGGACAAAGGTTTACAGGCTAAGTATAAAAAAGAACTTTGGGTCCCTGATATTATTGTTACATTTCCTAAGACTTACTTTTTTCTAACAAAAAACTCTTACCTGTTAAGGTTATTGCTGGGGACCAGCAGTTAGCGTAATGGCTATGTCGCTGGACTCCCATGTAGTCGACCGCGGTTCGCGTCCCGGACCTGGTGGCTTAAAACTCACGCCGGGCGCGTGTGCATGCGTGCCCAAGATCCCGAGAGGAGAAGGGAGGAGAAGGGATTGTGGCGTGGCCGTCCCCCCTGGGGGTGATTTCTCGCTTTCTGTCTCTTTGTCTCTGTCTGTCTGGCGAGCACACATGCCCTATAGCAAAAACCTCTAAAAAAAAAAAGTTATTGTTGTAGGATTTTCTGGTATTTATAGCTGAATACAACTCCATACTTCAATTAAAGCTCACACATGGCTGTCACACCACAATTCCACCTGACAGAGCAAGAGCCATAAAAATGTTACAGCTATTTTTCTAAGATGCTTTGACCCATCTTACTTTGAGAATAGAACTTTACAAGTATGTGACCAGAAATGCCAACCCAAACTTGTGAACAGTGACTCTGCTATGCAAAATTAATGAATACTCACTTTGTAAACAGCAAAATACATGCAAGTATATACATTTTATTTAAAATAACTATAATTTAGCTTAATGCAGTTGATTTCAGAACATGCTAAGAACCTCAAGAAGTTACTAAACTACTTTTGTTTTCAAATTACTTAAGATTTACCTTAATAAGTGTTTAGATTATTCCAAAGGACATGTGGAAATATAGCAATACCTGCTCCAGGAGACAGTTACATACACAAGAGAAAGGAGTATGAAGGAAATATTTCATTTATTGCTTTTTTATAACTTTGGAACTTGTGTCAAATTTATTTTCTTTACAGAATTATTTTATCTAATTTTATTTATTTATTATTTTTAATTTGACCAGAAAGAGTGAGAGAAAGAAAGAGAGAAACCAAGCCATCAGGTCCCAGTCTTGAATAGCAGTCAACCATGTGAGAGTCCAGCACCCTACCATCACGCCACCTACCAGCCCCAGAATTTGTGTCATGTTAATGTATACTTATGCAAAAATAATAGATTAAAATTTTAAAACAAGACAATCACACATTACCTTAAAATAAAGTTACAAAACATAATCTATCCTACTTTGTCAAGCCAACTTTAGAAGGAATTCTGATATCAATATCTTGATAAATTCAGGTTCTGTCAAATCAGCATAAGAAACAGAAAGCATATTTTTAGAAACACCTGAAGCAGTCAGATAGAATGGCCTTCCTCCCCCATCCAAAGCTCTTAGTGTTTACTACTCAAGATTCCCACAATCTGTAAGGTTCTGTGACACCTACCTCGTAGAGAGGTATTACAACAAAACTCTTAAATGATCTGGAAATACTTGCTGTGGAAATACACTATTTTAAAAATTTTTTTATCTAAGTATTCAAACGAGTTTTCCACCTTTTAGAAGAGAACAATGTATCCCTAAATTTCATTCTGACAAGCCAACAAATCCTCATTTGTAATGAAACTCTCAGGGTAAGGAAGGCAAAGGTCATATCAGAAATGAATAACAAAATAACAAGAAACATTACTAAAATTGAATGAAACTTATCAGACTTTTCAGTCTATTAAGATCTTTAAAGGACGGCCCTCTGAAAGCTGTCCTTATTAAAAGCCATCTTGGGAACCAGCAGTTAGCATAATGGCTATGTCGCTGGACTCCCACGTAATCGACCGCGGTTCGCGACTCGGACCCGGTGGCTTACAACTCACGCCGGGCGCGTGTGCGTGCATGCCCAAGATCCCGAGAGGAGAATGGAGGAGAAGGGATTGCGGAGGAGAAGGGATTGCGGCGTGACCATCCCCCCTGGGGGGGTGATTTCTCGCTTTCTATCTCTCTGTCTCTCTCTGTCTGTCTGGCGAGCGCACGAGCCGTATAGTGAAAACCTCTCCAAAAAAAAAAAAAAAAAAAAAAAAAGTCATCTTGTACATGTCCAAATCCCAAGTAGAAAGCCCAGAGGTGACACAAAGGCCTGAACTGCAGCAGGGCCCTCTCAAACTGGCTGAACACTCAGAATATAAAGACCAAGTCAAAGTTCTAAAATTTTTCTAGGGGAGGGTAATACGGCCTTTTTTGTTTCAAAAATTCTCTCCTGGCACAAGCAAGAGACCTCAGGCTTCCAAAGAGTAAAAGTATGTCAGCAGAAAAATAACAAGAACTCTTGCTAGCACTCCTGAGATGTCCATTGGATCTGCAGACAACCAACGTTCTATCAAGACTGACTGCGATTCCATGAAATGTAATATCTCATTCAACCCACCTCAGTTGGCCTGTCAGCACTGTGAGTTTTATTTACAAGAGAAAATAGGCAATAAACTTCACTCGATACTTTCTAATGTTTAAGTCAATTTTATAATTTCTTGCTTGTGAATAATCTAAGTAGCTCACTAAGTAGCTCACCACTTACTGGACAACCACAACAAATACATGCAGACCAAGCTGAGCTTAGATAAGCGGGTCTCTTAGACGATACTTAAAACCTTGCTAGTACCACTGCGATCATGAACTAAATGAAATGCCTTGAGAACGCAGGAAAGTCCCAAGTCACAGGATGTTTTAAGTGCCACTTAGAAAAAGTATCTCCTATTGGACGCGTCCTCACTCCCCCGCCCCCCCACCCCTCCTGCTGAGACGTCCTAAAAGCATTATGTCATCCACTATCCCCACATCTCTCCAGCTCCAATTCCAGGCTCCTCTGGAGGAGCCTGCGCCCCCAGCTTTCCTCCCTTTCTGGGCGAACAGGGAAGGGAAGTGGTGTCGACTCCTCCAAGTTCTCTCCACAACAATTAAGAGCACCCTCTGCCACGGTTTCTTGTAAATAAAAGGAAACAAGTTCTCTCCCTAACTCTTCGCATCTCGGGAAGGGCAAAAAACTGGGGCCGTGGTTCCGCTCGGTGAATTCAGGACAAGAGCCAACGAGGCCATGCCTCCTCTCGTAAGGACAGTGGAGACCCAGGCGAGAGGGCGGCCAAGGTGTCTCCTCCCAGGTCGGGAATTGCTGGATCCCCCTGTGCCTGCGGTGCCTGGGGCTCGCGTTGCTGGCCGCAGGCTGTGAGGTCGCCAGGGGCCCTCCCGAACAGGGAGCTGCGACGGGCCTAAACTCACGGTCGGTGCAGTGGCTCCTCAGCCACGGACGGGCCGGGCGGCGGTGGCGGGGGTGGCGGCGGGGGTGGCTGTGGCTGAGATGGAGGTGGCTGTGCCTGCGGCGGGGGCTGAGGAGGCTGAGGCGCTGGTGGCGGCGGCGGCGGCTGCTGCTGTTGCTGCTGGAAGGACTTGAGGGACTCAAAGGCCTTCATCAGTTTTTCCAGGGTCGCCATGGCGGCCTTCCGCCCCGCAGGACAGCCCCCGGAGGCCTCAGACCGGCTCCTGACGACGCGGCGCAGCTCAGCAGCTGGGCAATGAATGGAGCTCCGCGCCGCGGGCAAAAGCGGAACCGAGGCGCACAGCCATCTTGGATCCGTCCCGGCAGCCTACACGGAGCCCTGCGTGTAGCGTCGCTCCCCGGCGGAGGCGGGGCCACGCCTGACTGGCAGAATTGACAACCCGAGGTGGAGGCCTCTACCAATGGCCAGCCGAGGCGTCGACCCGCCCTCCGCACCCGCACCTTCGCCTCACAGACCCGCTGTGGATGCCGACAACGCAGAACCCCTCTGTGGGGAAGGCCCAGGGCTCAGCCGAGGGGGGCCGGGGCGGGGGGCGGGACGAGGCGAAGAGCGGCCGGTGAGGAAGGAGGAAGAGTGTGAGGCCTGGGGGGCGGGGCGATGACGGCGGGGCGGGGAAAGGGGTGGAGCGAGAAAGTAAGGGGGCCGAGGCTGTGACGGACGGGGCGGGGGAGGGGGTGGAGCGAGAAGGTGGGTGGGGCAAGGCGGGAAAGAGGCGGGGCGGGGAGGGGGTGGAGCGAGAAGGTAAGGGGGAAAGGCGGGAAAGGGGCGGGGCGAGGCTGTGATGGGGGGGAGGGGGTGGAGCGAGAAGGTAAGGGGGAAAGGCTGTGAGGGACGGGGTGACGGAGAGAGGCGGGACGAGCCTGTAAGAGGCGGGGCGAGGGAGGAAAGAGAAGGGGCAGTGACGGGCGGGGCGACGAATGGCGGGACTTGGAGAGGGGCGGGGAAAGAGTGGGAGAGGTGGAGAGGTGGGAAGAGGAGCTACTGTAAGTAGTAGGCCGAGAGGGGGCGTTAGACCGGAAGCGGGACTGGGAAAGAGAGGGCGGGGACGTGGGTGGAAGAAGGCTGGAACTGGAACTAGCCGCGCAGGGAGATGAGGTGGGAAGACGGGTAGGGTACGAGGAGGAATGCCCCTCGGAAAGGAGCCTCCCACCAGAGTCCAGGAATCGCAGGGAAAGTTGGCTTTGGGCTTGGAGCTGGAATTCTCCGTGGGACTTGCTTGCCCGGCCTAGCTGCCTCTGGCCAGAGCTCGGCGTTCACCTTGGCATTCCCTCGGGGAACTTATCCGTGGGTTCCCCGCGGGCAGGTTAGGGACAGTGAGTGAGCCCCTGCACAAACAGGAGGATCCCGAGTGGTTGTGGCGCCCTGAAGGATGGGTCCCTGGGGATTGACCAGCCCAGATGTGACCCCCTAGGAGAAGAGGGCCCTGCAGGCAGGAAGCAGAGGGAGCAGCGGGTGTGCGTAGACACAAGTGGTTAGTGGCTGCTACACAGAGAGGTGCGGTAGCGCATGAGAAGCGTCCTTGACTGGCGATGACTCCCCAACCTAGGGCCGCCTCCTCCGTGGGAGAGAACAAGGCAATGACCATCGGAATTCCCCACGGGGTAGTACAACCATAGCTCAAAAAAGTTCTGTGGGGCTTCTGGTGCCCAGGGGATGCAGGCTGGTGCTGTTAGGTCTCCAGAGCCTACCCATTTTATGGAGAGGCTGATGAGCAAGCAGAGGGGGCACAGGATGGTAGGAGCTGCCCAGCAAGGGGGGAGCCTAGCAGAGATTCCCCCTGGGGGGACGTGATTGCCTATCCTCTCCTGATGAACTCACTAATGCCTACTCAGGCCGGCCACAAGCAGCAGAGTACAATGTCCTGAGGCCCCATGTCACAGCTCTGCCTTCTCTCAGAGCTCAATTGTCAAGGAAAGGGAACCCCAGCATTGTTCCCAAGGGGTAGCAGTAGTCTTCCCTTATTAGGACAACAGAGAAACAGCCTTTAGTTCCCAGTTCCTTGTTGTTAATAAAGCCCTTCCTTGTCCACTGTGCCAGGCACATGCCTGCTCTTGCGCAGGCAGGCTGTGGTGGCAGGGATGTTAGTTGCTACAGTAGAGCAAGAGGGCCAAAGGATCCTCACTGCCAGTCACGTTCCTGAATGACCTGCCCCCTGAGCGTAGGATGTACCTGGTAGTTTGCTTCTAACCAACATAACTGGCAAAGGTGACAGGTTGTCATGCCGTGATTAAGGGCACAAAAGTTTATGATCGCAGTTGTGTTGGCATTATTTCTGTTGCCTTCCCCATTCGTGCTTTCAGGTGAGAGGTGCGTGGTACCTGACTGCACCTGTTGTGAAATGGTGGGGAGCGCAGAACCTAGTCAAATCCAGATTCCTGACCCACAGAAACTGTGAAATTATAAAATGTGTGTTGCTAAAGCCATTATGTGGTGGGGAATTTGTAATGTAGCAACAAATAAGTATATGAGTTTGCTTGCGCAGCTTAAGAAAATACCACTGGGTGGTTTAAACAACAGAAGTTGTTAGGTATAGGTAGGGTTGGTTTCTTCTGAGACTGTGGATGGCCATCTTCTCCTAAGACTTCACATTATCTTCCCTTTACATACGTCTGTGTCCTCATCTCCTCTTCTTATAAGGACGCCAGTCATATTGTATTAATGCTCATCCTAATAGTCTCGTTTTAGCTCAAATCTTTAAGGGCCGTTTCCAAATATGGCTTCAACCTAGGAATTTGGGGGACAATTCATCCATAACAAATTGTACAGCTGCATTCTAACAGCCACTCTTGACCTTCTTCTTTACTAATAAGACCTCAGTTTTTATCTGGACAGTTTACCTTTTAGCTAAGATATAGTCATTCCCGTCGTCCTTTTAGCTAGCCATGGCCATGTGACTTATTAACTTCGGGACAAAAGGATGCAAGTAGAAGTAATATTACTTCCCACTTCGTAGAGAGGGGTACACCCATCTTTCTGCTGTCTAGAATGGAGATGTGTTACTTGAGCAGCCATTTGTGATCATGATGTGGCTATCAAGCCACATCCTGGAGCTGGAAAGAGCTGTCATTCCAGACTGGCCTGCCCATCTCTTGACTTCTTTCCTCTGTGAGAAAGAAATACGTTGTCTAAGCCACTATTAATTATTATTATTATTTTTTTGAGAGGTTTTCGCTATAGGGCACGTGCGCTCGCCAGACAAACAGAGAAAGACAGAGAGACAGAAAGCGAGAAATCACCCCCCAGGGAACATGGTCACGCCGCAATCCCTTCTCCTCCATTCTTCTCTCGGGATCTTGGGCACGCACGCACACGTACCCGGCATGAGTTTTAAGCCACCGGGTCCGGGACACGAACCGCGGTCAACTACGTGGGAGTCCAGCGACATAGCCATTACGCTAACTGCTGGTCCCCCTGAGTTATTCTTTATATACTCCTAAACCAAATTCTAGCCAGTCCAGGGAGGTTATGGGTCATCGAGACTTTATACGACACACAGCAGATCATGGATGCTTCTGCCTTGGGACCAGCAGTTAGCATAATGGCTATGTCGCTGGACTCCCATGTATTCTATCGCGGTTCGAGTCCCAGACCAGGCGGCTTAAACTCATGCCGGGCACATGTGCGTGCATGCCCAAGATCCTGGAGAGAAGATGGAGGAGAAGGGATTGTGGCGTGGCCATCCCCCCTGGGGGGTGATTTCTCACTTTCTGTCTCTCTGTCTCTGTCTTTCTGGCGTGCGCACGCGCCCTATAGCAAAAACCTCTACAAAAAAAAAAAAAAAAAAAAAATAGTCTGCCTAGAATTTACTACAATCCTGACAGGAAATCTGATAAGAAAGCCTTATAGAAAGAGACTATCAAGGGAGATTTTTACATTTCACAGAAAAGTTTGGCATAGTCTGAAAAATTAACACAGTGAACAGTTTTACATGGTGTCTCTATAGCCTTGCAAATGAGCCCAGTCTGAACGGCGAAGACAGGCTAAATAATCTATCCTAGGAAAACAATCAGGCATATGTGAAACATAAGCAATCATTTATTACAGCAACATTTAGGACCAAAAAAATGGAAAAAATATAAATGCTCTGTTAAATAAATTATGATATAGCCACATGACAGAAAAATAAATCATTGGAATCCTGACATGAGAAAATATTTACAATACATTAGCAGATTATTCTAGAAGAACATTCCTGACATGAGAAAATATTTACAATACATTAGCAGATTGTGCTACTATTATAGCCTGATAGCATTTGTCCTTCACTTTTTTATTAAGAAAGAGAAAAACAATACACACATACACAGAAAAGAGACTAGGAATCTAGTCACCAAGTTGTGACAGAGACTCTGGGCAGGAGTATTTTTTTAAATTATTTTATTTAATTTTATTCAGTCATTATTTATTTTATTTTATTTGACCAGAGAGAGAGAGAGAGAGAGAGAAGGAAAGTAAGAAAGCACACTGCCAGGTCCAGGACTTGAACCATGTTAGCCATGTGGGAGTCCAGACACCTTAACCACCACACCACTTGCTGGCCCTGGGCAGGAGTATTAAGGGTAATTTACACCTTAATCTTTATGCTTTTCTGTATTTTTCAAATTTTCATCAGTAAATGTGTACTATTCAGGGGAATTTTTTTTTTTTTTTACTCTTTCTTCTTTCTTTCTTTCTTTCTTTCTTTCTTTCTTTCTCTCTTTCTTTCTGTAGAGAGGGTTTTGCTATTGGGCACATGTTCTCACCGGAGCGACAGAGAGAAACAGAGAAACAAAAAGCGAGCAAGCACCCCCCAGGGGAGGTGGCCATGCCGCAATCCCTTCTCCTCCATTCTCCTCTCAGGATTTTGAGCACACATGCACATGCGCCCGGCATGAGTTTCAAGTCACTAGGTCTGGCACTCAAACCATGATCGACTATGTGGGAGTCCAGCAACATAACCATTATGCCATCTGCTAATCCCCAGGGGGAAAGTTTTAAATAAAAGAAGAAATTCTGGTGGGGAGTTAAAAATGAAAATCTCGTGGGCCAGTCCCATAGTGTAGTGGTTAAGCATAGGGAACCAGATCTCATATGACAAACATAGCGGTTAGAATCCCAGCCCTGGTGGTTTGAAGAACATGATGCCAGGCATGTGTGTGCGTACCCCAAATCCTGATGGAATGGAGAAAAAAGGTTCGTAGTGTGATCCTCATTGGGGGCTGCATTTATGTTCATGTGCACCCTTTCTTTCTCTCCCTTTCTCTCTGAAGCACATTCATTCTCTGACAATATAAAACGGGGCCAGCAGGTGGCATGGAGGTTAAGGTCCTGAATCCCACATGACCTACTTTGCAGTATGAGTCCCAGACCCGAAGTTTGAAAATCACACCAGACATGTGTGTATATGTGCCCCAAATCCCAAGAACTCAGGGCCAGCAGGTGGCATGGTAGTTAAAGCGTTGGACTCCCACATGGCCAACTGCTGTTCAAATTGAGCCCAGTGGATTGAAAATCATACTGGGCACATGTACATGATGCCCAAAAGCCCAAGAGGAGTATGGAGGAGAAAGGATCATGACGTGGCCATCCCCTCCGGGGGGTGATTTTGCACTTTCCCTCTCTCTCTGTTGAGCATTCATACCCTACAGCAAAAACTAACTAAATAAATAAATAAAGATAATAAAACCTTAGCAACATACAAGAGGTCTTCAGAAGTTCATGGAAATGATATTATGAAAAAAGTGTATGGATTTCAAATGTTTCTGTGCCAAAACACAGTTGAGTTCCATCTTGCCAGGCACTTTTTGAAGTACCTTCATACTTGTGACTAATCCTGTTGACAAAGATGAGGGCGATACATAAAGCAGCCCAGTTCTCCCCCTGCTTGCAGGATACAGACCAGGCGCAGCAGGCTGCGGATGGGAGGGGCTGGGGCAAGGTTAGAGAAAAAGGCAGATCCAGGAGGGAAAAAAGATGAGCTGCCAGCAGCACCTCAGGACAGAGAGGGCACTTTTTGGTCCCCAGCCCTGGTAGGTGTGACAGTGAAAAGCTTAGGAACTTTCTAGAGGCTGCCCCACCTGCTCTCCCAGAGAAGGAATTCATGAGCTTCAAATACAAATCTTTCTTAACTTTTATCATCTGAATGTGATAGGTAAGGTGCAAAACAGCCAAAGAGTGGCCATGGTCCGTCTTTGCTTTCATCTTTCCTATTTCATTCGGTTTTAGATATGCCTCTGCCCAACAGCTTCTTATGTGGACTGTTTTCTCTCCAGTTGGCAATCTGCTTTCCCACGGGCGCATTTCCTTGATGTATATTGCTTGTAATTATCGGTAGATTAGGTTCCAACCTTCCATCTACTATAGATGCTGTCAGTATTTCCCACCAGTCCTATGTTCCCTTTTCTCTCTTTTCTAGTCTTTTTGGTTGACTTAAGTCTCATTCTATTTTATTTATCTACTTATTTATCTTTATTTATTTCCTTTTTCTTTTTCTTTCTTTTTTTTTTTTTTTTTTTTTTTTTTTTTTGGAGGGGAGAGGTTTTAGCTATAGGGCGCGTGCGCTCGCCAGAGACAGACAGAGAGACAGAAAGCGAGAAATCACCCCCCAGGGGGGGATGGCCATGCCGAAATCCCTTCTCCTCCATTCTCCTCTTGGGATCTTGGGCACAGACGCACATGCGCCCGGCGTGAGTTTAAGCCACCGGGTCCGGGACTCGAACCGCCGTCGACTACATGGGAGTCCAGCAACATAGTAATTACGCTAACTGCTGGTCCCTCTTTATTTATTTTCAATGAGAGAAAAAAAGATGTATTTTCTTGACAGGATCTTGCCATATCACCACCCTTCTTGTCTCAGCCTCCCTGCCAGGACCACATCTGTATGTGCCAATATGGCAGGCCTGTTTAGGTTGATCAGGAATTGAACCTGAGCCTCCCATGCAGCCTCAGATACCACATAGCAGCACCATCCCACCTGCATCACTGCAGCTGGGCCTTCATTCTATTTTTCTATGTCTGTTAATTTTGAAATTACAATGTCCATCCTTCAGGTATCAAATCTAACATTAATCAATACATGTACTTTCTCCTCAATCATTCAGGGAACTTACATCACTGCAACTTATTCATGGGGCCTGCCCTTTGGCCTGGTGGCTAAAGGAGTCATATTCCACATGGCTGACCACACAGTTTGAATCCTGGCCTCGGAAGTGTGGAAAACATGCCAGGCACATGTGCATGCATGCCTCAAATCCCAACAGGATGGAGAAATGGAGAAGAGATTGTAGTAAGGTCATGCCCCACTGGGGGGTGCTTTCTTCCTCTTTCTCTCTGACTCTGGTAAGGATCCCAGCCCTTTGACAATAAATAAATACATACATACATACATACATACATACATACATACATGAATGCAAGCAATGTATGGTTTCTGCCAATTTAGAAAGTATTACTGCCACGTCTTCTAATTCAAAATAATACACATGTACACGCGGCAAAAGACATAGAGATAATATTGTTGAGCAGTCAGCATTTATTTAAACTAACTCACATATTTATCATTTTTATTACATTTCATTTGCTTCTAAATCTCTGATCTTACATCTAGGATCATCTTCTTCTGCCTGGAAAATACCCTTTAGAATTTCTGTGATAGGGATCTTCTATTGCTGAAGTCTTTGAATTTCAGTTTATCACAACATGTCTTCATTTTGACCTTATTCTTTCTTTCTTTTTTTTTTTTTTAATTTGCTATAAGGCACATACACTCTCTGGAGAGACCGACAGAGAAAGTGAGAAAGCATCCCCGCCAAGGGTTATGACCTTACTGCCAATCCCTTCTGCTCATTTTGGATTTGGGGCATGCACATGCACTGCACCTGACATGTTTTTCAAGCCCATGGGTCCAGAACTCGAACTACACTGTCAGCTGTGTGTGATCCAGCCACCCAACCACAGCTCCATCGTCTAGCCCAACTTTGTTTTTGTTTTGTTTTCTTTTCTAAAAGAGATTTTTGCTATAGGGCACATATGCTCACTAGAGAAACAGAGACAGGAAGCGAGAAATCACCCCCCCAGACACCACAATCCCTTCTCTTCCATTCACCTCTTGGGATCTTGGGCATGTACACACACACATCCAGTGTGAGTTTCAAGCCTCCAGGTCCAGGACTCAAACCACAGTCAGCCATGTGGGAGTCCAGTAATATGCCATCTGCTGGTCGCCCAACTTTATTCTGAATGGTTTGTTTGTTAGGTGTAGAATCAAGGTTGGTAGTTATTTTCTGTTAGCAGATTGAAGATCTGGACATCACTCAGTTTTTCTCTTTTTTTTCTTGCTACTAGGAAGTCACTTGTCAATTTAATGGTAGCTCCTCTAAAGGTAATGTGTCTTTTATTTCCCCTCTGCCTGCTTTTAAGATTTTCTCTTTCAGGGGCCGGCAGGTGGCGTGGTGGTTGGGGGCACTGGACTCCCACATGGTCGACCGAGGTTCAAGTCTGGGACCTGACAGCTTGCTTTCTCACTTTCTCTCTCTCTCTCTGTCCCTCTCTAGTCAAATTAAAATAAATAAATACAAAAATAGATAAAGTTTGATAAAATAATTCTTTAAAAAAAAAAAAAAAAGATTTTCTCTTTGTCTTTGGTTTTCCATAGGTTCATGTAGGGAGCGGCCAGATCTTGGACTAGGCACTAGTTACTTTTAAAGTAGAGATGATATTTGGGCTTATGCTGCAGGGCAAACAAAAATCTAAGATTATACTGTTGTTACACTGCAGGGCAGTGTAAATTAAGGGAAACTGTCAGCCAGAGAAGGCCAGGGGAAACTGTTTAGAACTACAAGACGTAAGAACCACGGGACACAAGATGCTCCACAGCTGCAACCTGTTTTTCTCCATGCCCTCATTTGAGCATGAAAGAATAACCTGGGAACCGCTCAGTGCTGTGGCATTCTCCAGCAGACACACTCAGCCCGTCCAATCCCTGCTTTCTCTATTCGTGTATCTCTGAGTGTGTTTTTTTTTTTTTCTCAATCTGTTCATTCGCTTCCACTTGGGGTTTCACATCCCTTTGCCCAGCAGGCCCGGGCAGGTTCATAGTGACATGTCTGGTTGTATAAGGAGAGACAGTTCTGCTTATTAACAGGACGGCCCTGGAGATCCCCTTCAGTAATCCAGCAATAGTCTGGCTCAGCCAGAAGGGCTCAAAAGGCTTGCTGATACCAGTTCTGGAAGTTCTGGAAGTTCTGGAATGCATATATCTAAAGGGAAAGATGTCTGACACCCAGGATGTTCTTCGTACCAGCAAGCCATTCCCTACAGCCAAAAGTCGGCCATTGCCATGGGATTGGCTAGGTGCCCCCTGCTCCCTACCAACTCCCCTATAAATGTACAGAATGACAAGGAGCAGACTCCTCTCCTGCAGTACTACCTATGATGTGATCAGCTGGACCTGGCACTGAGCACTCTCGTGGGATGACAAGAGCTTGAGAGACAAGGGGCCTTCTTTTGATGACCCCCCTGCCCCTAATTTCTCCATTGTATGCCATCCCAAGAGTTGTTTATGTTGTTTGTCATTATCGGGGCTCAATTTAACAATGCAGATTTCTTTTCACTTAATCTGCTTGTAATGACTTGGGTTTCTAATTTATACATTGATGGTTTCATTAGTTTTAGAATTCTCTCAGTTATTTCCTCTCAAAATACTGTTTCTACCTCATTCCCCCCTCTCTTCCTGGTACTCCGAATAAATGTATTAATATTATGCTCTCAGGACCAACAGATGGTATAATGGTTACATCACTGGACTCCCACATAATCGACAGAGGTTCAAGTCCTAGGCCGGGTGGCTGTGTCGTGTGCATGTGTGCCCAAAATCATGAGGAGAAGGGATTACAGTATGGCCACCCCTCTGGGGAGATGATTTCTTACTTTGTCTCTCTGTCTCTCCAACAAGCACACATGCCCTATAGCAAAAATCACTCTTAAAAAAATACATATATATTATTCTCTCACCACATCCTATCTTCTGTAATTTCCATTCTTTTGCCTCTCAGTGCTTTATTCTGGGTAGTTTCATCTGACTACTTTTACTAGTTTTTTCTTTAGCTATTTCTATTCTGCTGTTAATCCTTCGCTTAACTATTAAGTTATAGAATTTTGTAGTTTTCAGTACTGGAATTTATAACTATTTCTAAAGTATGCTGTGTTGCTTTTCTATGGTTTCTAGCTCCCTGACAAAAATTTCAGGTTTTGCAAGTGTTCTCCTTGAATGTAGTAAGCGTTGTTGTCGCAGTCTGTCTCATATCTCAACTATCGCGAGCCTGGGAGGGTTTCTCATGTCTGCAGTTTATGCCTGTTCTTTTATGTACCCTCATCTCACGTGCCTAGTTTTCTTTGTGTACTAGACTTTGTATCTGAAAATCATTGTAAAATTAATTTGAAGCCTGAAGTATTCTTCCGGAGAGAATTTTTGCTTGCAATGCTGGGCTCCTGGGAATAGCAGAAGTCCTCAGCCATCCTAATCCAACTTCCAGTTTTGAGGAACTTGATGTGGTATGAGAAAGGGAATATGATTGGTAAGACATTTAAAATTAATTAGATCTTGAGAGGTATGTGGACTTGGAATATTAGCTATGCTAATATTTATTATTATGCATTTATTACTTTTAGGGAAATTAAAAGAAGGTCTCACAGACTGACACAGAGCTTCTTAGACTATAAACAAAACTTACATACTCTGGATTGTGACATGAAAGATTGTAGTCATAGAAACCTAATTAGACTTGTGCTAAAAGAAACATTAACCGATGCAAGTCCTTGTGAAGAGAATAAAGGCTAAGAATGAGGAGATTGGGGCAAAAAATCAGCCTTAAAGAGATAAATAGGGACCAGCAGCTGGCATAATGGCTATGTTGCTGGACTCCCAGGTAGCCGACCTTGGTTAAAGTCCTGGACCTGGTGGCTTAAACTTGCCAGGCGCATGTGTGTGTGTGCCTAAGATCCTGAGAGGAGAATGGAGGAGAAGGGATTGCGGGTGGCCATCTCCCCTGGGGGGTAATTTATTGCTTTCTGTCTCTGTCTCTCTCTGTCTTTCTGGCGAGCACACATGCTCTGTAGCAAAAACCTCTTAAAAAAAAAAAAAAAAAAGAGAGAGAGAGAGAGGGGCTGGCAGGTGGTGTGGTGGTTAAAGGCACTGGATTCCCACATGGCCGACCATGGTTCAAGTCCTGGATCTGGTGGCTTGCTTTCTCACTTTCTCTCTCTCACTCTGTCCCTCTCTGGTCAAATAGAAATAAACAAATGAATAAATAAATAAAGTTAAATAAAACAATTATTTGGGGAAAAAAAGAGAGATAAATATATGAAGACTCATATGTTTGTTACCCCAAACACCTGAGTAGAGTAGTTGCTCAAGGACGCTTATTAACAAAGAATTCCCTGCCAGCCATCAATAAAATAAAGGATACCCCAAGTTACCACAGATTGCATATTGTTTTTTGCAACTCCCACCTCCTGCCTGTACCCATTACTAAAGCATGTGATATGTGAAAGACAAAAAGTCAATCAGTAACTTATGTTGTTCTTGTGAACCACTATTGTGAGTTTTTAGGGAAAAATAAATTTTTGTAACCCTCCTCCTTTTCAATTTCTTTATAAAAGAAAACTCCAAATGGAGGAGAAGGAATTGTGGAAAGGCCATACCCCTGGGGGTGATTGCTCCCCTTGCACCTCATCACCTCATCACCTACAAGCTATCGCACATCCTGGACGGGGGGGGGGGGGGGGGGGGGACACACCACCACCACCACCACCACCTCCACCTCCACCTCCACCTCCACCTCCACCTCCACCTCCACCTCCACCTCCACCTGGCTGAGGGGTGGGCTAGAGGCAAAACGAAAGATGCAGGTCACAAAAGCCTCTGGCAGCTCCAGTAGGTGGATCAAACCCAGGCTCAACAAAATCCGCTTCAGAACCAAGGTCATCCACACACTACCCCTCTTTCAGGGACCCGGAGCAGCCACTGGAGGAAGGGGAGAAAGAGGAGGAATGGTCTCTTAAGGGCCACTCATCCTCCTCATTCAACTTGAGACCGAAGCCCGATGTATTTGTGTAAAACTATTTTCTTTTAGAGACGCTAAGGCTGCCTTCAGGAATAGAATCCTATGTGTGAATATAAGGAAGTGAGACAGAAAATAGACCAAATGGTGCGTTCTCCAGGGGTTAGAATGGGTGGGGCGGAGCTGCTAGCATTCTGGGAGAAGAGGATTTCGTTTTGTTTAATTATTTTTTTATTTAACTTTATTTATTTATTTTAATTTGACCAGGGAGAGGCAGAGTGAGAGAGAGAGAGAGAGAGAGAGAGAGAGAGAGAGAGAGAAAGCAAGTCGCCAGGTCTGAGACTCGAACCGTGGTCAGCTATGTGGGAGTCCAGCGTCCTTAATCACCACGCCACCTGCCAGCCCCGAGGATTTCTTTATAAGTGATTCACCACCATACCTTGACCTATTTCTCTTTCCCTCACTCCACCCCTCTGCCCTGGAGTTCCTGTGTCAGAGAAATAGAAATGCAGCTAAGTTGTGGGACAGAACTGATGGCAGAGTTCCTTTGCTTTAACCATTACTGGATGTCAGACGAAGTAAGGACTGTTGCACTTTGGAGTATCTGTTTTATAAGTGGCTACTCTTCTAGAGCAACAAAAAGTGCAAATTGTAACAAGACTGGCAGTATCGGGACCAGCAGTTAGCATAGTGGCTATGTCGCTGGACTCCCACACGTCGACCACAGTTCGTGTCCCGGACCCGGTGGCTTAAAACTCACGCCGGGCGGTGTGCGTGCCTACCTAAGATCCCGAGAGGAGAATGGAGGAGAAGGGATTGTGGCGTGGCCATCCCCCCGGGGGGTGATTTCTCGCTTTCTGTCTCTCTGGCGAGAGCATGTGCCCTATAGTGAAAACCTCTCCAAAAAAAAAAAAAAAACAAACAAACAAACAAAAAACAAGACTGGCAGTATTTACAAGTGTAAACAAAACTACATACTGCCCTTTTTTTTTTTTTTTTTTTTTTACTAATTGCCATTTGCTTGTTAAGGTGCTACTGAAGGTCGATCACAGTTTAAATGCTAAAAATAGTAATTAGAGAATAATGAGAATAAAAATGGGAATCCTGTTGGTATCCTATTTGTGTTATAAGTTGCCTTTAAGTTATTTTTTGTATGCAATTTCAGTTTTAATCACTGAAGAAAGAGTCAGCATTCACTTTGACATAATCTCCACTGCACTCAGTGTTAAGGTACATTATTAATAACTGCACACATTTTTTTGGGGGGGGAGAGGTTTTTCGCTATAGGGCGCATGTGCTCGCCAGACAGAGAGAGACATAGAGACAGAAAGCGAGAAATCACCCCCCAGAGGGGATGGTCATGCCGCAATCCCTTCTCCTCCATTCTCCTCTCGGGATCTTGGGCACGCACGCACACGCGCCCGGCGTGAGTTTTAAGCCACCGGGTCTGGGACTCGAACCGCGGTCGACTACGTGGGAGTTCAGCAACATAGCCATTACGCTAACTGCTGGTTCCCAACTGCACACATTTTTATTAAAACATACTCTTTGTAGTCTACGGTATTTTTAAATACTGCCTCTTATTCTGATTCTCACTACAAGTCTGCTGGCATTTTTATTCTGGGTATCATATAGCCATTGGTTCTATTTGATATAACCTACTTAATGGTGCTTTGAACTGCATTATCCACAGAAACTTTCTGGTCTAGACAGTTAGCAGAAATTGGCATAAATAACGGTGAACCTATGTTATAAAATCAACTTAACGATTCTCATACAAAGACTTTTAATTTTACTAATACATTTATAGTCTCCATGCTTGCTAGTAATGTTTTGCAAATGTTTGAAGGTACTAAATCCTTCTGTTTTCCTATGGCTCCTTGAATCTTTTAGAGACCTTTGGTAGTTACTGAAAAGCTGGGTAGCAAATCTACTCAGTTAAAAACATCACTTTATGGGGACCAGCAGTTGGCGTAATGGCTATGTTGCTGGACTCCCAAGTAGTCGACTGCGGTTTGAGTCCTCCCAGACCAGGTGGTTTAAACTCATGCCAGGCGCATGTGCGTGCGTGCCCAAGATTCCAAGAGGAGAATGGAGAAGGGATTATGGCGTGGCATCCCCCCGGGGGGTGATTTCTTGCTTTCTGTCTCTCTGTCTCTCTGTCTTTCTGGCGAGTGCACACATCCTATAGCAAAAACCTCTCAAAAAAAAAATATATATATATATCACTTTATAGAAAAGAGAAGAAATGAGAATATTTCTATATTTAAATGATGCTGGCTATTGAATTTCTTTGTTTATAAGTGAATAATACCATTTATTAAAATTAAAGATTTATTTAAGTATGGTTTTTCATAACATTTTATCCATTTATGTTATAATAAATGACTTTATAATTACTTTGAAATTTAACTTACAAGCATATTGGTTTATAACAAGAGTAGAAGTAACTTTTGTGGGGGACTACTTTGAACAAGTTGCCCTCCCTTACCTATTCCAGAAACCTAAGTACCTACAGCCTACAGGGTAAAGGGGTGAGTTAGCCTGCAGAAGGAATCGAACCCATGTATGAACTGCAGAGCAGTGGCATTTACAGTTCTTAGATGTTTCATTTTTCAAGTCATAGGTATTTATAACGAGTTTGTCACATCTCTCTGGCAATTTCAATTTGACTAAAGATGGATGGAAAATATTCACATAGAATATATAAACTATTGTCCATTTATGTGCCTTTACTTTTGTTTTATAATTATGGAAATTGGTCATGTACATTTGAGAAGCACTTTTATTCATATATGTGGGTGAAAAAAATCTAATTTTGTATAAATTAAAAATAAGTTTCTTGAAGTGAAACAGTCATTTGTTCCAAATCCATCGTGTTTCCTGTGATATATCTAGTGCAGAGTAAGCTCTAACTTCCCATTGAGGAGTCATAAATTTCATAAACATGGAAAGCTAAAGTAGCTATAATATGAGATCCTTCAGAATTATCTAGAGGTTCTGTTAATAGTCAGTATTGGGGGCCAGCAGGTAGCATGGTGGTTAAATGTGCTGGATTACCACATGGCTGACCACGGTTCGAGTCCTGGACCTGGCAGTTTGCTTTCTCACTTCCCCTTTCTCTCTGTCTCTGTCTGTCCAAATTAAAAAATTATAGTAACAAATGGAATTAAATAATTTTTAAAAATAGTCAGTATTAGCTTATAAATGTGTGTGTTAACAACTACTGGCACAAAATCTTTACTTTTTACATCATGTAACTTTCTTTTCACACTGAAGGTTTTACTTTTTCTTTCTTTCTTTCTTTCTTTCTTTCTTTCTTTCTTTCTTTCTTTTTTTTTTTGAGAGGTATTTTTTGCTATAGGGCATGTGCACTTGCCAGAAAGACAGAGAGAGAGAGAGAGAGAGAGAGAGAGAGAGAGAGAGAGAGACAGAAAGCGAGAAATCACCCCACAGGGGGGATGGCCATGCCACAATTGCTTCTCCATTCTCTCGGGATCTTGGGCACGCATGCACACGTGCCTGGCCTGAGTTTAAGCCACGGATTCGAGACTCAAACAGCAGTCAACTACGTAGGAGTCCAGTGACATAGCCATTACACCAACTGCTGGTCCCAAGGCTTTACTTTTTCTGATAATACTTTACATTTTAAAAACTCATCCCTGAGAGGAAATACTTTTAGCATTCCATCAAGATGTACTTATGTGCACTAGGTGTGGCATTTTCAGCTCCTTAATTCTACATTTCTTTTATTTTTCAATTTCCAAATGGAGTGTATACAAGGCAAATAATTTGTGTAATTTGATATTTAGAGAGTTGTGCTTACCATTCATGGGAATACATGTCAGATTCTTAGATGTTTATTGATACGAGATAGTATGACTAAAAGAGCCAAGCGTGTCCATGTGTCTCTTATAGGTACACTTTGAACCGGTGAATATCTGTCACAATACTCTTCACTTTCATGATATATAAAATTTAGCTACTTTCTGTAACTTGAAAATCTGGTACTATTTTATTCGTGCTTGAAAGCTTGGAGTCTTGAATGTCTTGTCTCTCTCTCTCTCTCTTTTAATAGTAAATGAAAGTTTGAGAGTTTGAAAATGTAAAATCTATTTCTAAACTAAGTTTTACCAAAATAAAAGGTTCACACTAAAAAATTCTTACATATATATATATGTGTGTATATATATATATGTATATATATATATATATATACACACACACACACACATATATGCTTGCTTATAATCAGAAAGAAAAAAGATTATGTGTCATTATGTGTCTCAATATGTCATTTAAAATTTACTACAGGGGCTGGCGAGTGGCATGGTGGTTAAGGTGCTGGACTCCCATATGGCTGACCATGGTTAGAGTCCGGGACCTAATGGCTTGCTTTCTCACTTTCTCTCTCTCTCTGATCAAATTAAAAAATAATAGTAATAAATACAATTAAATCATTCTTTTAAAAATTGTTACTACATAGCCAGTGTAAACTCTTCATCTAGGTTTGTTATTTGCCTCAGTCACTTGAGCAAGGAGAAACTCAATTGAGACTAACTTCAACAAAACAAAACAAAAGGAACCAGAAGGTAGCATAATGGTTATGTCTGGACTCCCATGTAGTCAACTGCATTTTGAGTACCAGACACTGCGGCTTAAAACACACCGGGCATGTGTGTGTGTGTGTGTGTGTGTGTGTGTGTGCCCAAAACCCCGAGAGGAAAGTGGAGGAGAATGGACTGTGGTGTGGCCATCCCCCCTGGGAGTGACTTCTTGCTTTCTGTCTCTGTCTCTCCAGCAAGTACATGCGCCCTATAACAAAAATCTCTCTCTCTAAAAAAAAAGGAAAATGTAAAGATCTTTGTTGGTTCCTATACTTGTAGCTCCAGGGTGTGGACATACTCTCAGGCTCTGGCCTCTGCAACAGGCTCCTCACTCTGGCGTCCTCAGCCAGGCTTTTTGTATAGGCGAGATAGAGGTGGCTCCCCCAGACCTCCACACCCACAGTGTACCACCACAAGGCAGGCTTTATGGAGGTGCTGAGACTGGCAGGGAAGTCAGGTCCTCAGCCCAGCCAAGCCCAGCTCCCTTCCCCAGCTGAGTCATCTACAGTAGAAGGAAGGCATGTTCTCCAAGAAGGGATGGATAAGTCAGCACTAGGGACTGTGTCTGCACCAAGAGTACAATGCCTGAAAGGACTCAGAATGCAAACAGGTGGTTTCTATTTTCTTTACATTTCCCTGTGTTTTTGTTTTGTTTTGTTTTACAATAAATAGGTGTTACTTTGCTACGATTAATATTTACAAAGTTTACAAAGTGGCAGCCATGTACCAAACACTCTGCTATATGCTTTACAGAGACTGACCTTTGCTGGCCTAGTGTTCCCACAAGGCAGGAACTACTGCCATCTTCATTCTGCAAATGACGATGAGGGAAAGGAAAGGCAGCCCAGAGTCATGATGTGATAGCTGCCTCCTAAAAGCCTCAATCTTCTATGCTCTTTTGCCTTGATCAGAAGAAAATCAGAACTATTGATATTTCCATCTTCCAAAAGACTAAGGCCACAAAGTCCCAAGGTAGCTTCCTCTTGCCTTTACCCTGGTACAAAGAAGGCTATCAACCTCACATTAACATCAATTGGGAGGTGTTTCCTCCAAAAACAGGCCTCAATGCTGTTAGGATTGAAGTTGTAGAGGGTATGTGTGGAAAACTAATTTCTATAAACACTCAGATGCAAACTGTCCTGCAGGAAGCACTGTCTGGGGGACGTAGCGGCCTTGCTACTAAGTGAGAGTGACCCTGTGACCCTCCCATGCCCAGGCACTCATGATTCAAGGCCATGTGATGGTGTCACCATCTGGTTTAAAGTCACCAAGGTTTATTACCTGGTTTCTCACATAGCAAGCTAATGGTGGTTATGATGGAGAAATGACTTGGGATATAGGCAAAGGTAAAGTGAGAGGCCCCACTGATCTCCCTGAACAGCCTTCACCTTGTATCACTGAGAGAAGATGCCTACAGGACTCAGGATGCAAAGAGGTAATTCGTATTTCTCTAAACTTCCCTGTGTTTTTTTTTTTTTTTTGGAGAGGTTTTTCGCTAGAGGGCGCGTGCGCTCGCCAGACAGACAGAGAGAGACATAGAGACAGAAAGCGAGAAATCACCCCCCAGGGGGGATGGTCACGCCGCAATCCCTTCTCCTCCATTCTCCTCTCGGGATCTTGGGCACGCACGCACACGCGCCCGGCGTGAGTTGTAAGCCACCGGGTCCGAGACGCGAACCGCGGTTGACTACGTGGGAGTCCAGCGACATAGCCATTACGCTAACTGCTGGTTCCCGTAAACTTCCCTGTGTTTTTCACAATGAGCATGTTACTCTTCCATCTTGTCAAATGCTCCTCTGGTCCCATCCCACCTACACTCAATATAGAGGGGAAAAGCCCAAATTCTGCACCTTCACAGAGAGCTCAGGTTCAACTTTAAGGCCACCTCTAGTTAAGCAGCTTTCTTCAGCAAAGCCAGCTCTGGAGCCTCTGCATTGACTGCCCTTTCTTGCTCATTTCCTGCCTAGTTCAAATGTCACCTCCCTATAAAATCTTTATGTCCACCCCAAGCAAAATGTAATGGTGCCCCTCTTCGGTCTTTGCTACTCACCAATACACTTCCTGCCACAACAACTAGTGGGGGTGTAAGTATTTGCTCCCCAAGGAGACACTTCCTACATTCTCCCCAGGTTAGGTATTCCAGCTTCCCCTTTGGTACTCATCATTGAAGAAAAGGGTCACCATCAATTGCCAAGTGTGAATTTCAGTATCCCTTTGTCATTTTAGCCTCTCTTAATCTCTTTTGGAAGCTATTAAAGTCCTAAATGTAAAAGAGTGACTGAAAGGCTAAGTCTCCTCATCCATGATATAGGACAGGCTTCTCATAGGACCTGCCTTTAGTCTTTGAATCATCACCTAAACTGAAGTCTAACAGTGGGAGGCTGTTAACACAGGCACCCTGTGCACAGTCCCAGCAAATGACAATGCACTGTGATAGAAATCATCATCATACAATTGAGGAGCCTCTGACTGCCAAGCCCTGGTCACAGAGCCATGGAAAACTACCTTCTTTCAAGGGTAGATAGGTATGCTCAGGAAAAACTTAAGACTGGCCACGAATATATGAACCTCAAGAAGATAGAGTTCAGGTCCAAAGGGAGACACAACAGGAATGTAAATTGGTGAGGACCGTCTAACATGAAGGACCCTGGGGAAAGGAGGGCCTGATCTCCCTCCATCTCTTCCTAGACCACTGGTTGCATCCCTTGCTGAGTCCCTGAGAATAATCCTGGGCTGAAGGACTGGGCACTGCGAGGCCAAGTGCAGGCTTGTCACTCACCCCCCTCCCTCTCCATCTGCACATGTGGAGCCTGAGTACTAGAGCACTGAGCATCCACACCTGGGAGTTTCTGGCCCCACAGTGGTCCTCTTGGAGCGTTTTCTATAATCCAACATTAGTGAAAAGAAAATTCAGGTATTAATGTAGAGAAATCTGTAAACCAAAGAACATTTTACATGGTCACAGATGTTTATTACATAGACTGGATGAGATACTGGCACATGCTCCTTCCCGGCATCAGGATCTGGCTCTGCACAGTGAACGGTCAGCACTGCGTTGGCTCCCCTTCATTCTCACTACTGCCAGTGCCCAGGCAGCCCTGCAACACAGCAGAACACCAACCTCAGAACATTTCTAATGCGAGCTGGCATGACTTTAATTAAGTGTGTACAACAGTTCAAACCCTTTTCCAATAATGCTAAGTTTGTTGTTGTTGTTGTTTTGGAGAGGTGTTTTTGCTATAGGGGGCATGCACTTGCCAGAGAGACAGAGAGACAGAAAGCGAGAAATTACACCCTGGAGGGATGGCTATGCCACAATCTCTTCTTCTCCATTCTCCTCTTGGGATCTTGGGCACGCACACACACGGGCCTGGTGTGAGTTTAAGCCACTGGGTCCGGGACTCAAACTATGTGAGAGTCCAGCAACACAGCCATTACACCTCAACTGCTGGTCCCTTAAAGTTTTTTTTGTTTGTTTGTTTGTTTGTTTGTTTTTTTCCTATAGTGGGTATGAGCTTGCCAAAGAAAAAGAGAGAAAGAGAAAGGGATAAGGAACGTGAGAAATCACCCCGCAGGGGTGATGGCCACACTGCAATCCCTTCTCCTCCATTTTCCCCTGGAGACTTTGGGAACACATGTGCTCACATCCAGTGTGATTTTCAAGCCACTGGGTCCAGGACTCAAACAGCACTGTTAACCATGTGGTATCCAGCCACTTTAACCACGAGGCCACCAGCTGGCTCCAGGAATCCTAATATTTTTTCTTTTTTAGATTTTTGCCATACAACACATGTGCTTGTCAGAGAGAGAAAGAGATAAAGGTAGACTGGAATGTTAGTGGACAACCTCTGAATAAATTCCTCAAGAATGAACAAGGTTGACCAGCAGTTAGCATAATGGCTATGTTGCTGAACTCCCATGTAGTCAACCGCAGTTTGAGTCCTGGACTCGCCGGCTTAAACTCACGCCAGGCACATGTGCATGCATGCATGCCCAAGATCCTGAGAGGAGAATGGAAGAGAAGGGATTATGGCGTGGCCATCCCCCCTGGGGGGGTGATGTCTCACTTTCTGTCTCTCTGTCTCTGTCTTTCTGGCAAACAAATGCGCCCTATAGCAAAAAAAATAAAAAATAAAAAATAAAAACCTCTCCGAAAAAAAAGAATGAACAAGGTACAAAGTGGAATAATCCACTAATCCAAGGAGAAAAATCTTTGTTCAGAAATTTTTTTCTATATTTAATGCTACTACAGAAAGTACTCTAAACTATTTCATTTTCAAAAGAGAATTAGCTTTCTTTATGCAATTGGGCCAATACTACAATAGCTATAAGAATCAGAAGATGTAGGGACCAGTATTTGGCGTAATGACCATGTCGCTGGACTCCCATGTAGTAGACCACAGTTCGAGTCCTGGACCCGGTGGCTTAAACTCACACTGGGCGCATGTGCATTCGTGCCCGCCCAAGATCCTGAGAGGAGAATGGAGGAGAAGGGATTGCAGCGTGGCCATCCCCCCTGGGGAGTGATTTCTCGCTTTCTGTCTCTCTGCCTCTCTCTGTCTTTCTGACAAGCGCACGTGCCCTGTAGCAAAAACCTCTTCAAAAAAAAAAAAAAAAAAGAATCAGAAGATGTAAAGATTTAATGATATGTATTGTCTTATGGTTATTCTACTAGATACTGGTTTCTGAGCCTATCTTAAATGCTTTGTCATGGGACCAGCAGATTATATAATTATTATGTTGCTGGACTCCCCCATGGCTGACCACTGTTCGAGTCCCAGATGGGATGGCTTGAAAATCCCAAGAGGAAAATGTCGGACAGGGGATTGAGGCATGGCCATCACCCCTGGAGGGTGATTTCTCACTTTCTGTTTCTCTGTCTCTCTGTGTCTCTGGTGAGCACATGTACCCTAAAGCAAAAATCTCTCTCTTTGGGGAAAAAAAGAAAAGGTTTGTCATGGGACCATCAGATAGTATAATGGTTACATTGCTGGACTCCCACATGGCCAACCATGGCTCAAGTCCCAGATCCGGTGGCTTGAAACTCACACCAGTCACATGTACATGTATGCCCAAAATCCCTAGAGGAGAATGGAGGAGAAAGGATTGCTATATGGCCATCATCCCTGGGGTGGGGGGTTATTTCTCACTTTCTGTCTTTCTGTCTCTCTGACAAGTACATGTGCCCTATAGCAAAAATCTCTCTATAAATAAATAAAATGCTTTGTCACTGACATAGGAGTCTGTTTTCAAATGTTGGCAAACCATTACTACTATTTTTTATATCAGAAAAGAGTCTTCCTGGGGCCAACAAGTGGCATAGTGGTTGAGGTGCTAGATTCCCACATGATCAACCATGGTTCATGTCTTGGACCTGGTGGTTTCCTTTCTCACTTCCTCTCTCATCAAATTAAATAATGATAATAATAATAATAAAAAATTAAATTGTTTTTTTAAAAAAGAGTCTAACAATAGCAAACATCATTGTGAACATTTTTATAGTTGGGCTCTAAGTAGCACCATATGGTTATTTACATAAAAATCCTTATAGGGGACCAGCAGTTAGCGTAATGGCTATGTCGCTGGACTCCCACGTAGTCAACCGCAGTTCGCATTCTGGACCCGGTGGCTTAAAACTCACGCTGGGCGCGTGTGTGTGTGTGTGCCCAGGATCCCGAGAGGAGAATGGAGGAGAAGGGATTGCGGCGTGGCCATCCCCTGGGGGGGGGGGGGGTGATTTCTCGCTTTCTGTCTCTGTCTCTCTCTCTGTCTGGCGAGCGCACGCACCCTATAGCAAAAACCTCTCAAAAAAAAGAAAGAAAAAAAAATCCTTATACAAGGCACTGCAAAAAGAAAAGTACTGTTTTTATCCTGGAAAATAATTTTTCTTTTGACACAATATTTTTTTAAAAAATAAAAGGTTTTGGGAACCAGCAGTTAGCATAATGGCTATGTCGCTGGACTCCCACGTAGTCGACCGCAGTTCGCATTCTGGACCCGGTGGCTTAAAACTCACGCTGGGCGCGTGTGTGTGTGCCCAGGATCCCGAGAGGAGAATGGAGGAGAAGGGATTGCGGCGTGGCCATCCCCTGGGGGGGGTGATTTCTCGCTTTCTGTCTCTGTCTCTCTCTCTGTCTGGCGAGCGCACGCGCCCTATAGCAAAAACCTCTCAAAAAAAAGAAAGAAAAAAAAATCCTTATACAAGGCACTGCAAAAAGAAAGGTACTGTTTTTATCCTGGAAAATAATTTTTCTTTTGACACAATATTTTTTAAAAAAATAAAAGGTTTTGGGAACCAGCAGTTAGCGTAATGGCTATGTCGCTAGACTCCCATGTAGTCAACTGCGGTTCACGTCCCGGACCCGGTGGCTTAAACTCACGCCAGGCGCATGTGCGTGCATGCTCAAGATCCCGAGAGGAGAATAGAGGAGAAGGGATTGCGGTGTGACCATCCCCCCTGGGGGGTGATTTCTCGCTTTCTGTCTCTATGTCTCTCTCTGTCTGTCTGGCGAGCGCACGCGCCCTATAGCAAAAAAACCTCTCCAAATAAATAAATAAATAAATAAATAAATAAAAGTTTTTTTTTACCCTTCTGAAGAATCTATAGAAGAAGCCTCTCTTTGGTCTGGAAGCTAGGTGACATGTTTTCTCTTCTGTACCTAATGACAATTTTTTCTCATTTTCACTTTCATTGATGTCCTCGAAACATCCAGATTCGATCATCTGTGCGCACAAAAAAGCAGGACAGAGAAGTCACAAAGAGACAACCTGTGAGGTCAGTTGGTGGTCTCCCAGTACCATTAGCTCCCATCTAGAACCTGGATTCAGTGCTGGGTGCCCCAGAGATCCCAGGAACATTCCAATTCCCCTTCCCTGGATTCCTACTTCCCTTGCTTCCCAACTTCTTGTTGGGGTAAGAAACTTGGCTTCCTCTTCTGCTATCTCTGTGATATCTACAAAGCAGGTAACTACTGTGGGCATCAGGACTATTAACTAACCCCGCTTAGAGACTCAGGTGTGTCAGGCAAAGCCCTAACCACAATGGCTACTGTCTGTCTTCTTCCTGTTATTTTATTTATTTATTTTTGGAGAGGTTTTTGCCATAGGGCGTGTGCGCTCGTCAGACAAACAGAGAGAGACAGAGAGACAGAAAGTGAAAAAATCACCCCCCAGGGGGTATGGCCACGCTGCAATCCCTTCTCCTCCATTCTCCTCTTGGGATCTTGGGCACGCACGGACATGCACCCGGCATGAGTTTAAGCCACTGGGTCCGGGACATGAACCGTGGTCGACTACACGGGAGTCCAGCGACATAGCCATTACGCTAACTGCTGGTTCCCTCTTCTTCCTGTTATTGAGATCAGGGGTAGCTGCTATGTTTCTGGGTAATTTTTGATATAGTCCTGGATTGCCTGTGGTCTAGTTCTATAGTCAAGTCTTGCATATTTTTACCTCCCAAATAAATTCTGTGTGTGTGTGTGTGTGTGTGTGTCTCTCTCTCTCTCTCCTTTTGTCAGCGCTGAATCTAACATAAACTGCTATGCTGCTGCGCTGGAAAGAGCAGTACCTCATTCTGCCAGGGGATGGAGACACACCCCGTAACAAACTGAGCATAGAAGTAGTCATCCGTGGTATCCAGGTAGACTCCTTTCACGACAGAGAATTGCCCAATGTCTAAGATATCTTTACAATAAACTGCATGAGGCTGTGCACCAAGAATAAAGAGAAGCATCAACTTATAAGATTATTAGAGTAACTCTTAGTTTCCTCAATTACAAAAAAATAAAACGCATATGAAATCGATGCATACACACTACTCCAGCTGTTTCTTTGCCAAGTCCCTCATTTGAGCCATTTTCTAATTCATATAGGTGTGTCCCCCAACGTGGCAGTTCTCTAGCTCTTCCCGTATAGAACGTGTAGTGTAGCAGATCCTGTAGATGCTGTCTGCTCCAGCTTACTACTGGCTTGCTTTCTGACCCTTTCTCTCTCTCTCTCTCTCTCTCTCTCTCTCTCTCTCTCTCTCTCTCACACACACACACACACACACACACACACACACACACACATACCCCTCCTGAGGGTCCCAACTGTTCTGCATTTGAAAGTGGATGCCAGGAGGAAGGGTGGGATAGGTGCTATTGTTGGAAGATGCAGAGCAGAACTGGAAGACTGGACTGTTCTTGGAAAGAGATGAAGATATCAGCCTTGGGATTCACTAGTGACAATTCCCGCCCCTAGTTTCAACCATAGATGTCCTTTTCATAAAGCACCTGCTTGAAGTCTAAGTGAAAAAATGGAAACTCAAAATTCTTGCTCTCCTTGTCAGAGAGCTCATCAGGTGGCTTCAAGAGGCATCTCAGTATGCAAGGTGCCCCAGCCCTCCTATTCCATAAATCTCTCCTTGGGGATAGAAACTCAGCCCTGCAGCCCCAACCTGGCACTGCTGCTCTCAGGCACCAGGGGTCAGACAAGCAGGCAATGCCCACCAAGGCCTGGGCCTCACCTCCCATCAAGATAGTGGCTTGCACACTGGAGTGAAGGAACAAAAGCACGGAACACTGAAGCTCTTGGAATCATCAGCTCAGGCAAAAGGCACTCTGCAGTTCTGAAAGCACCTTTTGTCCATGTGCCAGAACTTGAACAGTACCGTGAGTGCTCTAATCAAAGCGGTGATGTTCTGTTGGCCATTGGTTAACACTGCTCTTAGAGCAGCTGCTATTCATTCTTTTTATCCGAAATGGAGGTAAACCTCAGGGGGTGGTTCAGAAGAAAATATCTTGAGATTTTGGGATTTTGGTCCAGGCCAAAGGCCCAAACTCCATATTGCTCCACATACTCATGGAGTTTCAATTCCACAAATGAAGCAGACTGATATATTATCAGACTCTACAGTAACTATGAAAAGGCTCATTAAGGGTTCATTTGATTAAATTCAGGAGGACAAAAATAGAGTCTGAGACAGCCCCAGAACTCTACCCATCTCAGGACTGAGTAGGTGTCATTACAACCTCAGTTGAAATGTCCCTCCTCAAAGACTGCCTGGGCCTGACTTCCCCTTCCTGTCCCCAAGCTGCCTCCAGGGCCTGGCAGAAAGGAGTTTCTCCAGACCAGAGAGCCCATCTGAAGTCCTGGTCATGTGTATTCTTCAGTGTGCTCGTCTGTTTTATCACCTATCCATGCAGGCTAGGACAGACTCAGCCAAGAGCAGAGACCTTGTCTGTCTTGTAGTTTGTTCACCTGTAGCTCTGTCTGGCAGATGGTAGGCATTCAATAAATATGTAATGCATGAATTAATCCCAAGAAAGTAGCTACTACCATAACATATATTACAAATATGAAATAAATGTAACAAATCTTGACCAAGTCCTACAACTAAAAATACTTTAATTTGTACATCATTCTATAATGACTATAGTGGACTGTGACTGGACAAATATGCAGTGTATTCATGATGGGAAAATTCATTAGATATGCTGTAATGATACACAATGATTTAATGTAAAAAATAAAGTAAAAAAAAAAAAAAAAAGGGATAGGGACCAGCAATTGGCATAATGGCTGTCACTGGACTCCCATGTAGTCAATTCCAGTTCAAGTCCCAGACCTGATGGCTTAAACTCACACTGGGCGTGTGTGCATGTGTGCCCAAGATCCCGAGAGGAGAATGGAGGAGAAGGGATTGTGGTGCAGACATCCTCCCTGGGGGTTATTTCTCGCTTTCTGTCTCTCTGTCTCTCTCTGTCTTTCTGGCGAGCTCGTGCACCCTATAGCAAAAACCTCTCTCAAAAAAAAGAAGAAAAAAAAAAGGATAAAACCAGTCAGCAATTAATTTACTGCCTCCTGAAATCCCCACCAGGCACTGACAAGTGCAGGCCCTGGGAGAAGCACTTGGGAGTCATGACCTCGTCTGGTCCCAACAGTATGCTCATGAGGAGACAGTGACTGCTCCAGGGCTCTCAGTGTCCCAGCACTTTGTGAAAATCAAAGTTGGGACAAGAATTCCAGAATCCAAAAACAGGCATGCACTGCAGCGTGAGAAGGTGACACACACAAGATGAGAGGTAAAAAGAGCACCGAGATTGGAAAGGGACACTGGAAACATGGAAGGCCTTGTAGGGCATGCCAAGGACAATTCTAAGTGGTGCTGAGGCTTCTGAGGAGGTAGTGCCCAGCTCCACCAGCATTGATGACTGGCCCTTACAGCAGAGAGCTGGTAGGAAGATGTGAGAAGAGCTGGTGTGGAGCTATGATCTCAGGGCTGGTATCAGGAGGTGGAAGGAAAAACTAGGTAAGACAGGCACTGCCTGGTTTACCAAGTGATTCTGTCTCTGCTTTTTTTCTTCTCTGTTTTTTTTTAGAACTATTTATTTATTTTTATGTATTATTACCTTTCAATTTGCTATAGGGTACATGCACGAGTGAGAAAGCAAGCCACCAGGTCCGGGACTTAAACTGTAGTCGGCCATGTGGGAGTCTAGCACCTTAGCCATCATGCCATCTGCTGGCCCCTGTCTCTGCTTTTAAAAAATGCAGACTAATGTTTTAGGGGCCCCACTACTCTCGGCATTTACTTACATCAGGACAGAAAGGGGGATCTAACATATTTGCTTCTAGCCTGCTGAAGTTAATGTTCTTGAACACAGGGTGCTGTTTCACTCCAGTGGCCCCGTCACCCATGCATCCCAGTCGTTCACTTGGATTCTTGGTGAGTAACTATACAGGAGGCAGAAATAGAGTCATTTTAAACTCTAGGATAAAAATTTAAATTAAAAAATCCCCTACAAAATAATAACCAATGAATAAGGGCTGGTAGAAATATAAATTCAAACAAATACATCACTCTAATTTATAAATATTGACTAAATGAAACCAATTCAGATTTTACTAATTAAATTATGTGATGCTCCACAAAAGAGTTGGGCTAAAGTTCTGCCATTGATCTAATGATAAATAAGGGACTGGCTAAGTTAATCCTTAAATAAAAGAATTTTAATCATGTAAAAATTAGAAAATAATTTTAAGGAAATAAACCCTTGAGAATCACAGAGATAACAGTTTACATGCAAGTTTTATTTATAACTAGAAACTATTTCAATTTATTCATTAAATAGATCACTAAACACCTCGGATGAGGCGAAAATTAAGCAAACCTAGTTCTAGAAATTGTGTATTTTTTTTTAAGTTTTTTTCCATAGGACACACATGCTTGCCAGAGATGGTGAGAGGGAAAGTGAGAAATCAATCACCCCACAGGGGGATGACCACACCACAATCCCTTCTCCTCTATTCTCCGCCTGGGATTTTGGGCACACACACACACGTGTCCAGAGTGATTATTCAAGCTGCCAGGTTCAGGACGTGAACTGTGGTCGGCCATGTGGGAGTTCAACTACACCACCTGCTGGGCCCAAAATTGTACACTGTTAAAATTAATACAAAGGGTGACCAGCAGTTGGTGTAAAGGCTATGTCGCTGGACTCCCATGTAGTCGACCGCGGTACAAGTCCCAGACCTGGCGGCTTAAACTCATGCCGGGCACGTGTGCGTGTGTGCCCAAGATCCCAAGAGGAGAATGAAGGAGAAAGGATTGCGGCATGGCCATCCCCCCTAGGGGCTGATTTCTCATTTTATGTCTCTCTGTCTCTCTCTATCTTTCTGGCAAGTGCACGTGCCCTATAGCAAAAAAAACTCTCAAAAAAAAAAAAAAAAAAAAGAATAATACAAAGGGTCTTTTTTTTTTTTTTCTTTTTTTTTTTGGAGAGGTTTTTGCTATAGGACGCGTGCGCTCGCCAGACAGACAGAGAGAGACAGAGAGATAGAAAGCGAGAAATCACCCCCCAGGGGGGATGGCCACGCCGCAATCCCTTCTTCTTCATTCTCCTCCTGGGATCTTGGGCACGCATGCACACGCACCCGGCATGAGTTTAAGCCACCAGGTCCGGGACTCGAACCACGGTCGACTACGTGGGAGTCCAGCAACATAGCCATTACGCTAACTGCTGGTCGCTACAAAGGGTCTTTTTAAAAAGTGTTCCTTTAGGGACCAGCAGTTAGCGTAACGGCTATGTCGCTGGACTCCCACGTAGTCGCCCGTGGTTCGAGTCCCGGACCCGGCGGCTTAAACTCACGCCGGGCGCATGTGTGTGCGTGCCCAAGATCCCGAGAGGAGAATGGAGGAGAAGGGATTGCGGCGTGGCCATCCCCCCTGGGGGGTGATTTTCCTGCTTTCTGTCTCTCTGTCTCTCTCTGTCTGTCTGGCGAGCGCACGCGCCCTATAGCAAAAACCTCTCCAAAAAAAAAAAAAAAAAAAAGTGTTCCTTTAAAGGGGCCGGCAGGTGGCATGGTGGTTAAAGGTGCTGGATTCCCACATGGCCAACATGGTTCAAGTCCTGGATCTGGTGGCTTGGTTTCTCACTTTCCCTCTCTCTGTCTCTCCCTGATCAAACTGGAAAATAATTATAAATAAAATTAAATAAAATTATTCTTTAAAAAAAAGTGTTCCTTTAAAAAAATAAAAAAGTATTCCTTACATATATATTTACAATTGTTGCAAATTTAAATATGGCTTCTCCACAATTACTATCAATCGAAAGAAGTTAGGCTGTACTCACAAGCAGCATATTAAACATTTGTACCTCTAAAGTACAGCCTAGACCAGAGGCCAGGAAGCTACAGCCCAGAGACCACATGCACCAGTGGCCTGGTTTTGTAAATAAGGTACGTAGTCAAGTCCATTAGTTTATGGTAGCCTATGGCTACCTTCACATTACAGTAGTAAAAATGAATAGTTCTGATAGAGACCTAGAAAGTCTAAACAATAAGTAATATTTACTATTTGGCCCCTTACAGAAAAGTTTGTTGATCCCTGCATAGCACAAACAGTTTTTCTGAATATAACTGAAGACCCAAAATCAGAAGGTATTCTGGTCCCAGTTAATCTTTAATGTGCCACCTCCCACCCATACACACTGTCCTGACTGGGAACTCTAGATCTCCCACATATTTCTATTTTTTTTTTTTTTTTTTTGAGAGGTTTTTGCTATAAGACACATGCGCTCGCCAGAAAGACAGAGAGAGAGAAATTGAGAAATCACCCCCTAGGGGGGATGGCCACACCGCAATCCTTCTTCTCTATTCTCTCGGGATCTTCAGCACACACGTGCATGCGCCCAGTGTGAGTTTAAGCCACCACACCAGGTCTGGAACTCGAACCTCAGTCGACTACATGGGAGTCCAGCGAAATAGCCATTACGCCAACTGCTGGTCCCTAGACCTCCCACTTACAAGGCCTATATCGGGAAAACTCTTTGCCTCTCCAACTCCTGAAAATTCCTGAGGTCACACCTTTGTCAGCCCCTGCAACGAGATAAACTACTCTCCCCAGTGCTCCAACCCCCATCTAATATTACAGCCTCAGAGCACCCTTTCTGATACAATGAATGTGGTAACTCATTTGGTTAATTGTTTATTGCCAGTCTTGCTAGTATCAAAGCTTCTGGAGGCAGGGCTATGTGACTCTCTTGCCCACTGCTGTATTCCTAGCACCTAGCCAGAGCAGGTGCTCAATTAGATTTGCTCAATGAATTCATACTTTGCAAACTTTGTTAATTTAAAACCAAGTATAATGTCAAATACAATTCATAAAGCTCAGGGATTTCATGACCTATGCCAACACACACCTATAGTGGCTATAGATGGACCAATGTGTGTGTCTGCGCCTCCCCCCCCCCCCCCCCCCCCCCCCACCACACCACATAATTTGAATGCTGGAACTTAATCCCCAATGTAATATTGGGTCATTAGAAAAGTAATGACATGTTTTTCTATGCAAAAATGCATCGTGGTTTTTCTGAAGACCCAAGTATTACAGGTGGGGCCTTTAGGCGGTGATTAGGTCATGAAGTCAGAGCACTCATGAATGGGATTAGTGCCCTATCAAAGAGGCCCACCGGAGCTTACCCCTCCCAGTGGGTGAGGACAGCATGGAGACACCATCTTTGGAGCAAACAGCAGGCTCTCACCAGACACTAGGCCTACCAGTACCTTTATCTTTTATTTTTTTTAATAAGAGAGAGAAATTTTTGCTATAGGACATGTGTGTTCACCAGAGAGACAGAGAAAGACAGATACAGAAAGCTATTTCTCTGCCTTCCTTGGCATTTCTGCTCAGGCCACCATCTGGGACCAGCCTGGACTTCCCCACCACATTGGCAAATCCTGTGGGTTACACTTTCAGTATCCATCAGAAACCTGACCACTCTTCACCCTGCTCGGACATCACTGAGACCTAAGCATCCCCCACTCACCTGAATTGCTGCAAAGACCCCAGCAGTCTTTCCTCCTTCCAGCCCATCCTCTCTCTTCCCACCTGCTGGCAGTCCTGAGTCCCCTCACATCATTCTTCAAGGAACCCTGCGATGGATTCATGACCATCAGAATAAACAATACCCGAGGCCTAATGGCCAACAACATTGTTGGCTGATAGTTCAGTGCAGCCCAAGGCCTTCTGCTCTCTCTGTTTTATCGCGCCCTTCGCCTCATTCTTGCCATTCCAGCCACCAGAGCCATGATGCTGCAGACACATGGCATTCTGCCTAGCAGGTCTGATCCCAGTCTCCTCCACAACCTGCTGCCTGCATCATCTTCTCAGTCTATCTAAAATTGCAGCTTCCCCCTTCGCTGTCCACCGGGGTGCAGGTCACCCTCTAAACAGCCCACATACCTGCCTCATTTGTTCTATTTACGGTCAATTCCCACCCGCCCTGCAACAGAATCTGAGCACTGCCGGTGGGGAAATATTAGGATGTCATGACTTTTCCGACAACCTAATAGTAAGGTCTCTTACTGCTGAATCCCCAGTACCTAAGACAGTGCCTGGCACATAGAAAATGTTCAAGGAATCCTTGATAAATTTTAAAAATGTTTTTTTTTCCATTCTTTTTTTTTTTTTTTTTTGGGAAAGATTTTCGCTATAGGGCACGTGGGCTTGCCAGACAGACATAGAGACAGAAAGCGAGAAATCACCCCCCAGGGGGGATGGTCACGCCACAATCCCTTCTCCTCCATTCTCCTCTCGGGATCTTGGGCACGCATGCACACGCTCCCGGCATGAGTTTTAAGCCACCGGGTCCAGGACGCGAACCGTGGTCAACTACGTGGGAGTCCAGCGACATAGCCATTACGCTAACTGCTGGTTCCCTTAAAAATATGTTTTTAAAATAATAAACACTGGTTTAAATAAATAACTAACAAAGAGAGCTTCTTTTCTTAGCATCTGGGTGATACAATAGTCTAGCCCTGAGGGCAGCGGGATCTGACTGCTCCACGCTCCCTCTGTTACTGTGGACCAGGTCTGCATCTCCTGGGGCTTCATCTCACTGTGACACACAGATGCCAGCATTATGTTGGAGGGCCCTTAACACAACTAAGCAGCCGGCACAGAGCCAGGTACATGGCAGGCCTTCAAGTCAAAGTGTACATTATGACTACAATCATTGGAAGCTGGGGAAGGAAGAAACAAAGACCCAGCCCTGTGGCACAGTGGTAATTCAAGGGAGGAGGCAAGTTTACTGTAAGCCCTTAAAGGCTGTAAGCCATCTGGTCAACAAGAAGTTCAGATCCCCAGGATGGCTTGAAAATATGCCAGGTGTGCACATGGGTGCCCAGAATCCTGAGGAGCTGGAGAGTCAGGGCAAGAGGATTGCAATATGACAAGACCATGTCAAAGGTACTTCTCTATCATAAAAGGGGGGGTTAGTTAAAACATGAGCAGAAAAAAAAAATCTTACTATCTTAAAATTAAATATTAAAAGATTAGTTTTATGTTTAATTTCATATAAAGTTAATCAATGAAACAAAGCTCAGCTGTTTCCTAGACACAGAATTATAACTTTGGTACCACTCTCCCCCCCCCCCTTTTTTTCTAATGTTTATCTTTTTTCTTTTCTTTTCTTTTCTTTTCTTTTTCTTTTTCTTTTTCTTTTTCTCTTTCTTTTTTTTTTTAAGAGAGATTTTTGCTATAGGGTGCTTGCACTTGCCAGAGAGACAGAAAACAAGTAATCACACACACACGCCCCTGGCGGGAGGGGGCATGGCATGGCCATGCCACAATCCCTTCTCCACTGTTCTCCTCTTGGAATTTTGAGCACTCATGCACATGCACCCGGTGTGAGTTCCAAGCTGGACTAGAACTGCAGTTGGCCATGTGAGAGTCCAGCAAGGTAACCAATATGCCACCTGCTGGCCCCCCACTCTTCCTTTTTAATAGCATTTTTTTTTTTTGAGAGGTTTTTTTTTTTTTTTTCGCTATAGGGCGCGTGCGCTCGCCAGACAGACAGAGAGAGACATAGAGACAGAAAGCGAGAAATCACCCCCCAGGGGGGATGGTCACGCCGCAATCCCTTCTCCTCCATTCTCCTCTCGGGATCTTGGGCACGCACGCACACGCGCCCGGCGTGAGTTGTAAGTCACCGGGTCCGAGACGCGAACCGCGGTCGACTACGTGGGAGTCCAGCGACATAGCCATTACGCTAACTGCTGGTTCCCTTTAATAGCATTTTTTGAGATGCAAACAATGGATTTTACTCTGCTTTGCTCTAATTGATCAGAAACCTATAAGTCATTTCCCAGATCACTGGCTGCACTCTTTATGTGACCTGAGATGCAATCCCACTGGCCCAAGCAGGAGGGAGGAGGCAAGTTTACTGTAAGCCCCAGTGAGCTCTCTTGAGCTTCAATCTCCTCCCTGGTGGGCTGCAGTAGCTGAGATGGGCCTGAGAAGTAGGCAGCTGGCACTTGCTAAAGACTGACAAAATGACTACTTTTTTGTTCACCTGCCAGTGAAAACAACTAGGAGGAGTGAGAAGTTTAATTTTCCAACCTCTACAGAGTCTGACCCACCATCTTGCAGATAGATTTAGCATCCTCTGAAAACTTCTCAGAATACTCTTCGGTATCCATCTTCACTCTTCGATCCACCTCCTCCCGTTTGACTTTCTCTTTGAATTTTTTGAATGGAGAATGTCCCTGAATCATTTCATATATCAGACAGCCAAGTCCCCACCAGTCAGGACTAAATGTATATTTCTCATTTTTGATAACTTCAGGAGCTACAGGACAAATAGAGGAAATTTAAATTAAATTTTCTTGTAATTTATTTCAAATAATACACTATAGACTTAATGTTTGTTACAACATGAATGAACCTGAAAAACATTATGTTAAGTGAAAGAAGCCAAACACAAAGGACCAAATACAGTATGATTCTATTTAAATGAAATAAACTAGACAAATCCATAGAGACAGAAAGTAAATTAGTGGTTGTTAGGGCTGGGGATGAAGAATGAGGAGTGACTGGTAGTGAGTACAGGGTTTCTTTTTTCTTTCTTTTTTTTTTTAATACATTCAATCACTATACATCACTATAGCTTGTACAGTGAATTTACCAAACATGAATACACTTCACACCAGTCCAGTTGAAGATACTATGTACATTATCATCAACAGATAATCATCCATTTCTGTGTTCCATAAATGTCTTGCCTCTATATTTTTCTCCTTGATTCCTTTCCTCACACTTTCTCCCTTCTCTCACTCTCTTCCCATACTGTCTCAGTATCCATAACCATTTTCCATGATTCTACATACTTCAGTCTTTCAGTTTCCACCATACAGTGCAGAGTCAGTATATATTAAGTAGAGACATACAATGTCTCTCTTTCATAGTCTGGCTTGCTTCACTCAGCAGTAAGTCTTCCATATTCATCCACTTTCTATCAAATGCCAGGGTTTTGTTTTTTATGGCTGAGTAGTACTCCACAGAGTACATGTACTACACTTTTTCAAATACCTGTTCAATGACATTTGGGTTGGTTTCATGTTTTAGCAATTGTAAATAATGCCACAATAAACATAAAATGTGTAAGCACTTTTCTGACTGAGTGTTCTATCCTTTGGGTAGATACCTGGGAGTGGAATTGTTGGGTCATATGGTAGTTCTATTTGTAGATCTTTGAGGAAACTCCATATTTTTCTCCATAATGAGTTCCCTTTTCACCCCAGCCTCACCAGCACGTATCTTTTTTTTTTTTTTTTTAATCTTAACCATTTCAACTGAGGTTAGCGATATCTCATTGTGGTTTTGATTTCCATCTCCCTTATGATGAGGGATGTTGAGCATTTTTCATATGCTTTTTGGCTGTTCCTATGTCTTCCTTAGAGGGTTGTTTGTTCAGCTCACTTTCCCATCTTTTAACTGGGTTGATCTTTTTTTTTTTTTTTTTTTTTTTTTTTTTTTCTTTTTCTTTTTGGGTAAGCTTCAGAGTTCCCTTTGTATTCTGGTTATCAGTCCCTTATCTGAGGCATAGTTTACAAAAATATTCTCCCATTCCAAGGGGTGTTGATTCACATTAGTTACTTTGTCTTTTGCTATGCAGAAACTTCTTAAACTTCTGTATTCCCACTTGTCTATTTTGGGGGTTATTGCTTGTGCTTTGGGAGTCTTACTTAAGAAGACTTTTCCTACTCCAATATCTCCCAGAGTTTCCCCAGTGTTTTCCACCAGTAGTTGTATAGTTTGAGGTCTTAAGTTTAAATCTTGATCCATTTTGAGTTGATTTTTGTCAATAGTGAAAGACAGGGTCCTGATTCATCTTTCTTCAGGTGGATACCCAGTTTTTCCAGCATTATTTACTAAAGAGGTTTTTTTTTTTTTTTTTTTTTTTTTCCCCCCAACGGGATTAGCCGATGTCATTTGTCAAAAATCAGCTGGCTGGGACCAGCAGTTAGCATAATGGCTATGTCGCTGGACTCCCATGTAGTCAACCGTGGTTCACGTCCCGAACCCAGTGGCTTAAAACTCACGCTGGGCACGTGTGTGTGTGTGCCAAGATCCCAAGAGGAGAATGGAGGAGAAGGGATTGCTTCATGGCCATCCCCCCCTGGGGTTGATTTCTCGCTTCCTGTCTCTCTGTCTCTCTCTGTCTGGCGAACACATATGTCCTATAGCAAAAACCTCTTAAAAAAAAAAGAAATAAAAAAAGAAACAATCAGCTGGCTGTATGCTTTGGTATTTATTTCTGGAGTCTGTATTCTGTTCCATTGGTCCATTTGTCTGTTTTTATGCCAATACCATGCTGTTTTGATTATCACAGCTTTGTAATATATATTGGGGTCAGGGAGTAAGATGCCTCCTACTCCACTCTTCTTGTACAGGATTGCTTTGGCAATACAGGATCTTTTATGACTCCAGACAAATCTTTTCTAAATCTGTGAAGAATTACCTCTGGTAATTTGATTGAGGTTACACTAAATATGTAGATTAATTCTTGTAAAATTGCCATTTTGATTATATTAATTCTTCTGATTCAGGAACATGGGATGTCTTTCCACTTTTTTGTGCCATTTTCAATTTCTTTTTTTATATTTTCAGTTTTCCTTGTAGAGGTCTTTGACTTCTTTAGTTACATTTACTCCTAGGTATCTTATACTTTTTATAGCTATGGTAAATGGGATTGCTTTCTTCAATTTTATCTCAGTCTGCTTGTTGTTCATATATAGAAAAGCTATAGATTTTTGTATGTTGATTTTGTATCCTGCCACTTTACTGTATTCATTTATTCCTTCCTGGAGTTTTTTTCATAGATATCCTTGGGTCTTCTATGTATACAATCATGTCATCTGCAAATAGAGATAATTTCACCTCTTCTTCCCCTATTTGAATGCCTTTTATTTTATTCTCTTTTCTGACTGCGTTGGCTAGGATTTACAGCACTATATCAAAAAGGAATGCAGAAAGTGAGCGGCTTTGTCTTGTACCAGTTTTTAGTGGAAAAGTTTTCAGCTTTTCCCCACTTAGTATGATGTTATCTCTAGGTTCTTAAAGATAGCTTTTATTGTGTTGAGAAATTATCCTTCTATGCTGACTTTGATGAAAGTCTTGATCATGAAGTGGTGTTATATTTTATCAAATGCCTTTTCTGCATTGATTGATATGATCATACAGTTTTTATCTTCCTGTTAATAGTGTATTACATTTATGGTTTTGTGTATGTTGACCACTCTTGCATTGCTGGAATAAAGCCTCCTGGTCGTGTTATTGGATATGATTTGCTAGTATCTTGTTCAGCATTTTGGCATACATATTCATCAGAGACATTGGTCTGTAGTTTTTCTTGTCATGTCCTTGTCTGTTTTGGAGATGAGGGTGAAGAAGGCTTCATAAAATGAATTTGGGAGAGTTCCTTCCTTCTGGATCTTTAAAAATAACTTAATGGAATGAGGGTCAACTCTTAAAGAAGTTTTATAGAATTCAGAAGTGAAGCCATCAGGACCAGGGCTTTTCTTTATTTGGAGGTTATTTATTACTGATCCAATCTCATGGCTTATTATGGGTCTATTCAGGCTTTCTATGTCCTCCTGATTCAATCTTGGTAGATTATATGTGTCCAGGAATTTGTCCATCTCATCTAGGTTTTCTTGTTTGTTAACATATGGTTGCTCATAATATCCTCTAATGATGTTTTGTATTTCTATCTGTTGTAATATTGCCTGTTTCATTGCAAATTTGATTTATCTAGTTCCTTGCTTTCTTCTTCTTAATTAGTCTAGCTAATGGTGTGTCAATTTTGTTTATCTTCCCAAAGAACCAGCTTTTTCATTAATTTGTTTTCTGTATAGTTTGTTTATTTTCTGTTTCACTTATTTCTGCTTGAATATTTATTATTTCTTTCTCCTGGACTTTTTTGTTTTGAGATTTTGTTGTTATTATTGTTGTTTTCCAATTCTCTGAGGCATGATGTTAGGTTGTCCATTTGCCATCTTTCCATCTTTATCTTATGCACACTAATGGCTATGAACTCCCCTCTTATGACTGCTTTTTCTTTGTCTTATAGATTATGGAAACTCATGTACTCATATTGCTTTCCACAAATCTTTTTATTTCAGCCTTAATTTCTTCAGTAGTTGTGAAGTTGTTCAGGAGTAGGCTGTTTAGTTTTCATATGTTAGTGTATTTTCATGAGATTTTTTTCCCTGAAACTAATATTGAATTTAATTCCATCATGGTTAGAGAAATTGCTGGATATAGTTTATAGGCCTCTGAATAGGTAAAGGCTTGTTTTGTGCCCTATCAGGCTTGTTTTGTGGTCAGTCTTCAAAAAGGTCCCATGTGGAGCTGAGGAAAATGTATATTTCATGGTTGCTGGGTAGAAGATTCTATAGGTATCTGTCAAGTCCATTTGATTTATGGTATCATTTAGATCCTGTATCTCTTTGCTTATTTTATTATTTTTTTTTTTTGCCTACATGATCTGTCCAAAGGAGATAGTGGAGTGCTGAGATCCCCAACAATAGATTTAGCACTCTTTGCTTCATGTATCTGGGAGGTCTTGAGTTGGGTGCATAGATATTTCTGTTATATCTTCTTAATGAATTAGCACTTTTACTACTATATAATTACCTTCTTTGTCTCTTCTTACAGTTTTTGTCTTAATTCCTACTTTTTCTGAAATCAGTATCACAACTCCAGCTTTTTTAGTTTCCATTTGGATGGGATACCTTTTTCTAGCGCTTGACTTTTAGTCCATGTATGCCTTTATCCACAAGATACATTTCTTATAGGCAACAGATAGAGAGTTTCTGTTTTTCTATCCATTCAGCCAATCTGGTCTCTTGATTGGAGAATTTAATCCATTAACATTCAATGTTATTATCGATATTTCCGGACTTGTTCCTACCATTAAGTTGGCCATTTTCTTGGTTGTTTTTGGTTCTCTTATTTCTTTTGTTTTTAAAATTTTATTTATTCATCATTTTTTTTTTTATTTGACCAGATAGAGAGAGAGAGAGAGGGGAAATAAGAAAGCAAGCCTCCAGGTCTGGGACTCAAACCGTGGTTGGCCTTGTGGGAGTGTCTGGCACCTTAGGCACCATGCCACCTGCTGTTCCCCTTGTTCTTTTATTTCTGTCTGTCTCTTTTTAGTTTTTCTGGTATAGCGCTCCCTTCAGAATTTCTTGAAGAGCTGGTCTGGTGTTGGTAAATTCTTTTAAGTTTTGTTTATCTGAAAATGTTATCTTTTGTTCCCATTTGAAGGATAATCTTACCAGGTATAGTAATCTTGGTTGAAAATGTTTTTCTTTTAACACTTTGAATGTATCTTCCCATTCTTTCCTTGCTTACATTATTTTTGGGTTCAATGTTAGCCTGATGGGATAACCTTTGTAAGTAACTTGATCTTTTTATCTTGCCAATTTTAATATCTTATCTTTATCTGTGGTTTTGGACAATCTGACTATGATGTGCCATGGAGAGGATCTTTTGGGTTGATTCTATTTGGGGTTCTTTGTATTTCTTGGGTCTGGATGTTTGACTGCTTCTCTAGACTTGGAAAGTTTTCTTCCAGGATTTCATGGAATAGATGACCAATTCCCTTATTAGTTTCTTCACCTTCTGGGATACCAGTTATTCAGAAGTTTGGGTGTTGGGGACCAGCAGTTGGCGTAATGGCTATGTTGCTGGAATCCCATGTAGTCGATCGCAGTTTGAGTCCTGGGCCCAGTGGCTTAAACTCACAGAGGCCAGGCGCGTGTTCGTGTGTGCCCAAGATCCCGAGAAGAGAATGGAGGAGAAGGGATTGCGGCGTGGCCATCCCCCACTGGGGGGTGATTTCTCTCTATCTCTCTGTCTCTTTCTGTCTGTCTGGTGAGCGCATGCACCCTATAGCAAAAACCTCTCCAAAAAAAGAAAAAAAAAAAAAAGAAGTTTGGGTGTTTAATGGTATCTATTTCTCGTATGTTGTTCTCATTTTTTTTGTTGTTATTTTTTCAGTCTTTTTGGAGATTTTTTTTCTAGGTCAGAGGTTTTATCTTCTACATCCTAGATTTGATCATCTGCATGATCTAATCTCCTTTTAATACTTTTGTGGGTGGTTTTGATTTACTGTATTACAGCCTTCTTCTCTAACAGTTCCATTTGATTCTTTTTTTTTTTATGGTGTCTATTTCTTCATTTAAATCGTGGAAGGACTTCCTCATCTCCTGGAGCTTGTCTCTTTCCTCTTCCATCTTTTGGAGTTCATTGTCTCTTTTCTTTTACATCTCATTTAGTTTTGTCACTATGAATATTCTGAATTGTTTATCTGACATTTCCATGAATTCCATTGTACTGTCTGTGGATGATGAAGAATTGTTCTTTTCCTTTGGGGGAGACATATTTTCTTTCTTTCTTTTTTAAAGAATTATTTTATTTAACTTTATTTATTTATTTATTTTAATTTGACCAGAGAGGGAGAGAGAAAGAGAAAGAGAAAGAGAGAGAGAGAGAGAGAGAGAGAGAGAGAGAGAGGAAAAGTGAGAAAGCAAGCCACCAGGATTGGGACTTGAACCACTCTCAGCCATGTGTGAGTCCAGTGCCCTTAACCACCATGCCACTTGCCAGTCCCAAGAGGTATTTTCTTGATTTCTTATATATCTTGTGCCTCTGCACTGGTTTCTAGTCATCTGATGGATTATACATTTCATCCTAATTTCTTGGAGTTAATTCTGAGAGTTCAAAAGTGTGTGGAAGGAGGTGAGCTGTGATCTCTGCATCTCCATCTCCCTGACACTTACCCTACAAACTGTATTGTTGCTGGCCTCCCAGGTCCTTGAGAACAGGTACACCTATGGCTGAGCTGCAGGGGTTCAGCTGTGGAAGAGAGTAGGGGACGTGCCATGTGCTTCAGGACTATGAAGTCTGAAAGTATTCCTGAGTGGTCAAAGGCAGCTAGAGGTTTAAAGCAGTCTCCTGCTTCAGTCATTCTCACTGGCCGTCATACCATGCAGGGGCTGAGAATAATGGCAGATAAGGGAGCTGGAAATGGGGAGATCTGAGCTCTTGGAAACGGTTGGGAGATAGTCCAAAGTTTCATTTTTCAAGCAATAAAAATGTCCTGAAATTAAATAGTGGTAATGGCTTTAACTCTCTGCCCATGGATTTTGGAATGACCAGAGAAAATTTTTTTTTAATTTTTAGAGGGCACATGCGTTTGCCAGAGAGAGACAGAGAGGGAGAAAGCATCTCCCAATGGGGTGTAGTCACACAACAATGTCTCCTCTTCCATCTTTCCATCCTGTAGGGGTTTTGAGCATGCAAACAAACGTGCTAGTATTTTTAGGCTGCCAGGGCCAGGATTCAAACTGGGATCAGCCATGTGGGATATGACACACCTTAACTTCTAGGACATGGGCCAGAGTGGTATGATTTTGCATAAGGGTCTTTGAGACCAGCATGCACAGAGAAGGACCTGGCAGAGCAAGGAGACCTGCAGTCTTCTCCTGATCTTGCCCTTCTCAGAACTTGGGGTTCTCTGCGAGCCTCACTCCTCATCTGTAAAAAGAGGCAAGCAGGTTCAACACTCTGACTGACTGAACACTTCAAAACACCACTCTACCGTGTCCCAGTGTGTTACTGTGTGAGTTTCTGCCCAATTCACACTGTCATTTCTTTATGTTCTGAGGCATTCAGGCATCAGAGATACAAAAGATAGGGACAGATGAAATGGTCTTTCACATACCCATGTAGCCAACTGTTCCAACTCTTCCTTGAACTGTCCCGCCTTTTGGAATCTCCACAGCTAAACCAAGATCTGAAATCCGGATATGTCCTGTGAGTGTTCAAATACATCACACAAATCACAAGGAGAATCCATGATACTTTAGCAACAATAAAAATTTGGAAAAAGTACTCTTATGGGGAAAAATGTCATCTTAAAAACCATGGATAGAAATCTAAAAAAAAAAGATGGAAAAAATAGCATCTCATACTCTGAAACATTTAAATCTAAAATTACATTTAACTTTTTTTTTTTTTAGAGGTTTTTGCTATAGGGCGCGTGCGCTCGCCAGACAGACAGAGAGAGACAGAGAGATAGAAAGAGAGAAATCACCCCCCAGGGGGGATGGCCACGCCGCAATCCCTTCTCCTCCATTCTCCTCCCAGGATCTTGGGCACGCACGCACACACACCCGGCATGAGTTTAAGCCACCGGGTTCAGGACTCGAACCGCAGTCGACTACGTGGGAGTCCAGCGACATAGCCATTATGCTAACTGCTGGTCCCACTTTTTTACATTTAGTAAAATTGCATATAATGTACTTGGTTTCGGTCACAGCAGGAAATTAGATTTACGACTGGCTATTAGTCAGGAAGCTCTTTTCTTTTTTTTTTTTGAGAGAGAGGTTTTTGCTATAGGGCGCATGCGTTGCCAGACAGACAGAGACAGACAGAGAGACAGAAAGCAAGAAATCACCCCCCAGGGGGGATGGCCACGCCGCAATCCCTTCTCCTCCATTCTCCTCTCGGGACCTTGGGCATGCATGCACACACGCCTGGCGTGAGTTTTAAGACACCGGGTCCGGGACGCGAACCGCGGTCGACTACATGGGAGTCCAGCGACATAGCCATTACGCTAACTGCTGGTCCCCAGAAAGCTTTTTAATCATAGACAACCACTTGATAAGGTAGAAATATTATATTTACTATTTTATTTCCATCAAACTACCAGGTACATAAATAAAAATATACAAATAGCAAACACTTTCTGAGTACCAGGAGGCTTATATATAAGGATGACTATACACAAATTACATGGAGTTTTTCCCTGGAGGACAAATCATAACAGAGTTACTTCACTTAAAATATCTATTAGGTCATCAGAAAAGTCACAACGTATCTTTTTATTTTTCTATGCAAAAATGGGTCATGACTTTTCCAATGACCTATTATATCATAGGGCCAGTCAATGTCATGGTGGTTAAGGTGGCTAAAACCCACATGGCTGATCACATGGTTTGAATCCTGGACCCATAGACTTGAGAAACACTGGGCTCCTGTGTGTTCATGCCCCAAATCCCAGAAGGAGGGAAAGATGGAGGGGCAAGGATTGTGACAATCTGGGGAGTGCTTTCCTACTTTTCACTTTCTCTCTCTCTCATTAACTGTCAAGCACACATGCCCTCCAGCAAAACTTAAAAGAAAACAAAAACAAAAAAGACTGGGTGCTCAATGGCCAAATAAACATAAAAAAAATTTACTGCAATCAATTAATATCTATCAAGACATAGCTGTGATAGTCTTGGGAAGTTGGAGACTACATGGGAGGCCCAGGGTCCTATTCCTGAATCAACTAAAAAATGCATGGTATGGTGTCAAGCATCTGTAATCCAGCTTTTGGGAAGCTTGGCAAGACCTGTCAAAAATACCTGTCTCCAGAGGTAGCAGGTAATGCAGAGGTTATGGCAGTTGGATCCACCTGTGCAGTTTGAGTCCCAGACCCAGAGGCCTGAAAATCACTCCAGAGTGTGCATGTCCAAAATCCCAAGAGGAGAATAAAGGAAAGATTGTGGTGGCCATCCCCTCTGCAGAGCTGATTTATCACTTTCCCTCTCTTCCTCTCTGTCTTTGACAAGCACATGCACACTACAGAGAACTAAAAACAAAACAAATAAATAAAAACCCACTTCTGTCTCTTTCTGTGATTTCTGGCCCATGTAATTGCCCGAGAGGGAAAGAGAGAAAGAGGGTAAGTGAGAAATCACTCCCTGCAGGGATGGCCATGCCACAATCCCATCTCCTCCATTTGCTTGGGATTTGGGGCATGTACACACACACGCCCAGCATGTTTTTCAAGTCACCAGGGGCAGGACTTAAACTGCACATTCAGCCATGTGAGATCCAGTCACCTTAACCACCTCACCAGCTGGCTCCCTCTCTGCTTCTTTTTGTCATTTATTTGTTCATGAAATTAAATGTTATTGGACAAATAACGCCCCCATTGTTATATTGAAGTCTCAACCCCAAGGATTTGAGAATGTGACTGTATTTGGAGACAGGGCCTTTTTGGAGGTAATTGAATTAAAATGAGGAATAAAAGACTTTTTTCTTTTTATTGTTTTTCTTTTTTTAGTTTGCCAGAGGTTCATGTGTTAACCAGAGAGACAGAGATAGACAGAGTCTAGAAATGGAGAGGAAGAAAGTACCTCCCAATGGGATGTGGTCATGTTGCAATCCTTTCTCCTATATTTCTTCATCCTGGCAGGATTTTATACATGTGCTTGATGCATTTTGTTAAGCCACTGGGGAAGGATTCAAATCACAAGATTGGCCATTTGGGATCTGGCTCCCTTAACCAGTAGGCCATAGTCAGCCTGTGATCACTCTTAATAGTTTTATTTATTTATTTGTTTTTTTGAGAGGTTTTTGCTATAGGGCGTGTGCGCTCGCCAGAAAGACAGAGAGAGACAGAGAGATAGAAAGCGAGAAATCGCCCCCCAGGGAGGATGGCCACACTGCAATCCCTTCTCCTCCATTCTCCTCTCGGGATCTTGGGCATGCATGCACATGCGCCCGGCGTGAGTTTAAGCCACTGGGTCCGGGACTCGAACCGCGGTCGGCTACATGGGAGTTCAGCGACATAGCCATTATGCTAACTGCTGGTCCCTCTTAGTAGTTTTATATGACCCTGCTGATGCTTCTTTTAGGCTTAAGTATATACAATCAAAACCAAATATATATTATTATTTCCTTTCTCTTTTCCTTTTTAAGTTTATGCATTTATTTATTTCCTTCATGAGAGAAAGATAAAGGGGGGGAGGCATCACAGTGTCCTAGTGGTTAAGGGAGCCAGATCCCACATGGCTGATGCCACAGTACAAATCTGGGCCCCTTCAGCTTGTAAAATGTGCCAGTTGCATATGTATGCATGCCCCAAATCCCACAGGACAGAGAAATGGAGAAGGGGTTACAGCACATCCATACCCCATAGAGGGAATGGCTTTCTCTCTCTCTCCTTCTCTGTCTCTGACAAATGCAGATGCCCTTTGGTGATTAAAAAACAGAAAGAAAAAAGGAAGCACCTTCAATAGGGTTCATGCGCCATCCTTTTCCCAACCTGTCCCAGACAACAAGGATGACAGGCACACATGTCCCCCATGTGTATAGGTTGTCCTTGTAATCAAATCCCAAATCTTCATATGGCTTTTAGAGTTGCAGAGTGTTGTGCCACTTCTGTGTTGCTATGACTGGGCTACTCCTCATTCTCTTTCTCTTCTTTCTTTCCTTTCCTTTTTTTTTTTTTTTTTTTTTTTAAACAAAAGGTAGCATACTATATATTGCCCTGTGCCTTACTTTTTTTACAATTAACATCTTGGAAATCACTCTATTTTCCATATACAATGTGTCCTCCCTTTTTTATTTTCTTGAGAGACTTTTGCTATTGGGCACATGAGAGACAGAAAGTAAGAAATCACCCCCCCACCCCAGGGTAGATGGCCACGCCACAACCCCTTCACCTCTATTCTCCTGTCAGGATTTTAAGTATGCATGCACATGTGCCCAGCATGAGTTTCAAGCTGTAGGTCTGGGGTTTGAACCACAGTTGGCTGTGCAGGAGTCCAGCACCTTAACCACTATACCACCTGCTGGCCCATGTCTTCCCTTTTAAAAGTCATTTTTATGCTACCTCTGGTTAATGGGGCAACACCCAGAATGAAATACAGGTTAAGACACAGAAACTATGGACACATTCGAGTTAATTCATTTCTTAAATCTTGGCACTGCCTCTCATAAAATGAGAATTTCAATGTCTTCCTTCTTCAAAGAGTGGGGGTTTAATTTACAAATTAAACAAAAACCATGAAAGTATAGTATTTGGCAGAAGTATGAAAGGAGGCTACATGTTGAACGTATCACATATTTGGAGGCGAAGGTTAAGGCAGCTGGATCCCACATAGCCAACTTTGCATTCAAGCCCCAGACCTGCTAGCTTGAAAAACATGCCGGGCACATGTGTGTGCATGCCCAGCATCCCAAGAGGAAAAGGAAAGAAAAGGGCAATCCCTTTTGGCCATCCCCTGGGTGTGATTTCTCACTTTCCTTCTCTCTCTCTGTCTCTCTCTGGTGAGCACATGGACACTATAGCAAATAATAATAATGTCCCATATTTGCCTTCTGTACTCTTTGCATGAACACATGTTCTTTCCTTTGCAGGAGTCACTTTGGCCTTGTATTCTACTCTCTACTAGACTTTAATACTCTTCCTAGCCAAGAAAAATTACTCGAAAATAGCTCCTTATTATCAATGCTTATGTAGATATGTAGCTGCCATCCTAAAAGTGGTAACCACTCTTGGATTCTAAGAATGGTCATCACCCAGAGAAACCACAATCTGAGTGGACATGATGCTGCTGACAAGGAGCCAGCCCAAAGGGCCATTCCTCATCCACTCTCAGGTCCACATGTGGTAGTCTGTGCTTGACTCTGTGATGGGTGGATGACAAGAGGCTAGCACGATGTGTGGCATGACAATGTTTAGGGGGCATGGATATAAAAATCTATGGAATAAAGCAAGATGTTGGTCAACAGCAAGTAACAGGAGAGAAGAAATGTTCTTTTTTTTAAAATAAAAGAATTATTTTATGTAACTTTATTTATTTTATTTATTTATTTTAATTTGACCAGGAAGGGACAGACTGAGAGAAAGAAAGAGAAAGTGAGAAAGCAAGCCTCCAGGTCCAGGACTCAAACCGTGGTTGACCATGTGGGAGTCCAGCGCCCTTAACTACCATGCTACCTGCCAGCCCCACAAATGTTCTTACTTTGAGTTTACATTAATATGTTTCCAAGACTCTTCTTATAAAATTACTAAAAATGTTGACCATCTCTGCTTTCTTCCTAAATACAGAAGAATGACAATTTAGATTTTATTCTTCTAAAAACATATATCAAAATGTTTTTCTTTTTGTGGCTGTTTCTATCCTGCATTAATTGGCTGAGTCCACATTAACTTTCTGTATCCGTCTAACAAAGTCTATGCTTTAGAGGTGAAAGGCTCTCTTACTTACCAAGGTCATCAAGGAGAATATTCTCAGGTTTTAAGTCTCTACAAGGAAAGAAACAACAATAAAATGCTCAATTATTTGAAGTCAACATTGTGATTCTTGAGTACAGCAGGAATAACCACAATGTCTTCATGGCAAATGAGCAACAGCCAGAATAGCAGAGCCCTCCATGTTGTCACTGGTTCTAGTGGTCACGCGGCAGACAAGGAATTCTATAAAATTCATTCAAAATCAACTTACACATGATGACAGTGCAAAATGAGGTGCTTCACATAGAGAATCAAAGACATTTCAGTGATAAAATGTGCAGCCCGGTAAAAAGGAAAGCAGTTAATCCTTAATGAACCTAACTCATTATGTTTTTATAAAAGAATTATTTATTTATTTATTATTATTGTTTTAAAATTTGCTATAGGACACATACACTGACCAGAGAGAGACAGAGAGAAAGAGGGAAAGTGAGAAAGCAAGTCTCCAGATCGAGGACTCGAACTGTGGTTGAGCATGTGGGAATTCAGTGCCATAACCACCACGTCATCTGCTGGCCCCTCATTATCTGTTACCATTCATGTATTTTAAAGTTTTAACAACTTAAAACTGTGAAAATTTCTCACAGTAGGCCTCCGTTTGGGGAGAGGGGTTAGCCAAAGATGGCTCAAATCTTGCTCTGCCACTGATCAGCTGTATGGCCTTAACCTCTCTGAGCCTTAGTATCCTCAATTGTCAAATGGAGGTATTACCACCCACTTCAATTCACCATGTTATTACAGGATTTGGATAAGATCATGTTTCACAGGGACAGCAGTTGGCATAATGGTTATGTTGCTGGACTCCCACATGGCCAACCATGGTTCAAGTCCTGGACCCAGTGGCTTGACACTCACACTGAGCACACATGCACTCCCAAAATCCCAGGAGGAGAATGGAGAAGGGATTGTGGTATGGCCATCACCCCTCAGGAGTGATTTCTCACTTTCCCTCTCACTGTCTCTATCTCTCCCTCTCTCTCCAGCAAACTCAAGCGCCCGATGGCAAAAACCTCTTAAAAAATCATGTTTCATAGCAGGAAGCATAAGTTAATAGCAGTTCTGATTAATCATAACTGCAGTTCTATGAATAATCTTACTGCAAAGGTTGAGGCATGCCACAAACTGCCAATAAATTTAAATCATAAAGACTAAAACATCTTAATTGTACTACCTGAAACTACTTAACTGATTTTTCCCTTCAAGTGAAAAACAATTTTTTTGAGAGTTTTTTTTTTTTTTTTTGCTATAGGGTGTGTGCGCTTGCTAGAAAGACAGAGAGAGACAGAGAGACAGAAAGTGATAAATCATCTCCTGGGGGGCTGGCCACGCCACAATCCCTTCTCCTCCATCCTCCTCTTGGGATCTTGGGCACGCACGCACACGCACCCGGCGTGAGTTTAAGCCACTGGGTCTGGGACTTGAACTGCAGTCGACTACATGGGAGTCCAGCGACATAGCCATTACGCCAATTGCTGGTCCTGAAAAATATTATTTTTAAAGGATTTATATTTAACTCTGATCTCATGTTTGGCCTCATGACAAAGATCCAGCTACCCTGAGCAGCTCCTGCCAACCTGTGGACACAACACTAGAACCCAGGAGGAAGGTCTAAAGCATCAGGGCAGAACAATGGCCCTAGAAATAAAGCAAGAGTGAAAGGAAAGGGAACAGGACTAAGGACATTCACAGCACTCACAGACTCAGTTTCTGTGAAAGCCTCCCCAGGTCAGAAACCACATCCCCAGAACAAGATGAGGAATTATGTGCTCAAGAGCTCCTGTGAAGGTGAATGTGTACATGCAGGCAGCTTCTGGGAAGCTTTCCTCCAGAAAGGCGCCCAAAGGAAAGGGACTGACGGGGAAGACTAAGAGCAGGTCTGGCAGAAGCTCCTGCCTTTGGTACTGTTTGTTTTCTAGCCAGGTACCCATGCCCCTGTGTTATCTGGGTGGTATGATGATGAGCACTTTTATTCTTTCCTGTATTAAAAAAAAATACGAATAAAAATTATTTAAAACAAAGTGGGAGCCAGCCATGGCATAGTGGTTAAGTCAGCTGGATCCCACAGGGCTGACTGCGAAGTTCAACTCTCAGACCTGGTGACCTGAAAAACGCACCAGGTATGTGTGTGCGCACGTCAAACCCCAAGTGGAAAATGGAGAAGAGGTTGTGGTAAGGTCATCACCTTGGGAGATGCTCTCTCACTTTCTTGCACTCATTTTTTCCCTCCCCAGTAGGCACATGTGCCCTATAGAAGCTAGCTAGCTAAATACTCTGCAGTTCAAGTCCTGGACCAGGTGGCTTGAAAAAAAAATCACTGGGCAAGTATGTGTGTGTGCCCAAAACCCTGAAAAGAAAATGGAAGAGAAGGGATTGCAGTATAGCCTTCCCCCTGGGGTGATTTCTCACTTTCTCTGGCTCTGTGTCTCTCTCAGATGAGCGCACATGCTCTGTGGCAAGAACCTAATTAAAAAGAAAAAAGTAGGGCACACTGCTAAGATGCTGCTATGATGAGGCTGCAGCTACATGGGAAGCCTGGACTCACTTCCAGACCACTAACTTAAATAGGGTGAGCATGGAGGCATGTACCTTTGGTCCTAGATAGCTGAGAGGCTGGAGCAAGACGATCCAAACACAGTGAGACCCAATAAATCTCTCTTTCTCTCTCATAGAATAAATAACTCATTTAAATAAACAAACAAAGCAACCCTCCTTGATATGGAACGTCCAGTCTCCTTTATTATTCCAAGTGTTCTATCCAACCTCAACACACACATCCCTATCCTACTCTCAAAGTCTTATAGGACTATCTGAATCCTCGCTGTTCTAAATGTGTCCTGCATCACTGAGGAGCTGGTTAGAATGCAAACACTGGGCCCAACCACAGACCTACTGAGTCAGAGCATTTTCATCTGACCTTTTGTGATTCGTGAGATCATTAGTGTGAGAAGCCCAGTTCAAAATCAATCCCTACAGCTTTGGTGTACTTGTGTGTTTTAATTTAATTGCTAGAAAATGCAATGAAACTGAAAACACCTTTGAAAAAGTCAACTTTGGGCTGGCCCTATAGCCTAGTGGTTACGGGAGCCAAGTCCCATATGGCTGACTATAGTTCAGGGGACCAGCAGTTGGTGTAATGGCTATGTCACTGGACTCCCATGTAGTTGATCATGGTGGTTCAAACCCTGGACCCGGTGGCTTAAACTCACACCGAGTGCATGTGCGTGTGCCCAAGATCCCAAGAGGAGAATGGAGGAAAAGGGATTGTGGTGTGGCCATCCGCCCTGGGGGTTAATTTTTTGCTTCCTATCTCTCTTTCTTTTCTCTCTGTCTTTCTGGTGAGCCCATGTGTCCTATAGCAAAAACCTCTACAGAAAAAAAAAAAGATAAAATTTCTACCCTAGTGGCTTGAAAAACATGCCAAGTGAGTATGCATGCATTCTCAAAGTCCTGACAGGATGATAAAATGGAGGAGAAGGGACTGAGGTGTGACCACATTCCACTGGGTGGTACTTTCTCCTCTCTCTCTCTCTCTCTCTCTCTCTGTCTCTGATCTCCCTATGGCAAGCACAAGTGCCTTCTGGCAATTAAAAAGTCAACTCCAGGGGCTGGCAGGTGGCATGGTAGTTAAGGGTTCTGGATGCCCACATATCTGCCTGTGGTTCAAAACCTGGACCTAGCAGCTTGCTTTCTCACTTTCCCTCTCTCTCTCTGTGTCTCACTCACTCTGTCCCTCTTGGCTCAAAATTTAAATAAATAAATAAATAAAGTTAAACAAAATAATTCCAAAAAATATATAAAGGTTTTTTTTTTTTTCTTTTCTTTTCTTTTCTTTTTTTTTTTTTAAAAAAGTCTATTCCAGGAGCTGGCAAGTGGCATAGTGGTTAAGGGCACTAGATTTCCACATGGCCAACGCGGTTCAAGTCCCAGACCTGGTGGCTCCCTTTCTCACTTTCCCACTCTCTCTCTCTCTCTCTCTCATTTTCCCACTCTCTCTCTCTCTCCCTTTTGCTTTGTCCCTCTCTGGTCAAATTAAAATAAGTAAATAAAAAAAAGTTAAATAAAATAATTATTTTTAAAAATGTCAACTCCAAAATGTTCATACTTTTTGTTTTATCTAATATACATATTGATTAAAAAAAATTGAGTTGTCAGAAAAGTCTTGACATGTTTTTTCTATACAAAAATGCATCATGGGGGAACCAGCAGTTAGCGTAATGGCTATGTCGCTGGACTCCCACGTAGTTGACCGCGGTTCGCGTCTCGGACCCGGTGGCTTACAACTCACACCGGGCGCGTGTGCGTGCGTGCCCAAGATCCCGAGAGGAGAATGGAGGAGAAGGGATTGCAGCGTGACCATCCCCCCTGGGGGGTGATTTCTCACTTTCTGTCTCTATGTCTCTCTCTGTCTGTCTGGCGAGCGCACGCGCCCTATAGCGAAAAAACCTCTCCAAAAAATAAAAAAATAAAAATGCATCATGGGAGCCGACAGGTGGTGTGGTGGTTAAAGGTGCTGGACTCCCACATAGCTGACCACAGTTTGAGTCCCAGGCCTGGTGGCTTGCTTTCTCACTTTCCCTCTCTCTCTCACTTTGTCCCTCTCTGGTCAAATAAATAAATAAGTAAAGTTAAATAAAACAATTCTTTAAAAAATGCATCACGACTTTCTTTTTTTTTATGTGGATGGTCACTTTTATTTGGAAAATTATAATTAATGTAATGATACTTTATAACTAATATAGATATAGAATATGGTTTTATGTATATTTATGCAAAAGAGAATACCTTTGTGGCTCATGACAGTCTCACATGCTTTCTCCTCTAGGTTTTTACTTTTTCATCTGTGCCTTTCATTTCCGGAATTTTCCCAAAGCATGGGTGAGGCTCAATGTTTCTATTTGTCTCAACTCTTTCCCATTGGTGTTTTCCCTCATGGCATGTCATTAACAGATTTTTCTTTTTTTTTTTAATTTACACTTAATCACATATACCTTTTACAGTGTACAACATTTCTTTTTCCAGCAGTAATACCATGCATATCAATAAGACAAAGAAATTACTACATACATTATCATTGGCAAATAGCTTCTTTTTTTCTGTCAATTAAACGTACTTTTACTTTTTTTTTATCTTTCCCCTCCTTCCTTCCCATACTAAACATTTTTTTTCACATTTTATTGATTCACAAAAAATCTTAATTAAACTAAGTATATGGACAAAGCTAAAATCTAGTAACAAGTGCATTGTAATTTTCTCCTGAAACATTTTCCACTCTCTCTACTAAAGAGAAGCATAACTAACTTATCTAAAAAATATATATATATATATATATATATATATGTGTGTGTGTGTGTGTGTATATATGTGTGTGTGTTTAGTCTCAATTTGGTCTTATGGGGCTTTGTGCCATAAGGCAACAGATATTATTGTATTATTGAACTTATGTATCATGACTTTCTAATGACCTAATAATTATTGTAATTTTAAGAGAAATTTGGGACCAGCAGTTAGCATAATGGCTATGTCGCTGGACTCCCATGTAGTCAACCGCGGTTTGCATCCCGGACCTGGTGGCTTAAAACTCACGCCAGGGGAACCAGCAGTTAGCGTAATGGCTATGTCGCTGGACTCCCATGTAGTCGACTGCGGTTCGCGTCCCACACCCGGTGGCTTAAAACTCACATCGGGCGCGTGTGCGTGCGTGCCCAAGATCCCGAGAGGAGAATGGAGGAGAAGGGATTGCGGTGTGGCCATCCCCCCTGGGGGGTGATTTCTCGCTTTCTGTCTCTCTCTGTCTGTCTGGCAAGCGCACATGCCCTATAGCAAAAACCTCTCCAAAAAAAGAAACTTAAAAAAAAAAAGAGAGAGAGAGAAATTACACTATCAAAACACATCCTCGGCTTTCTGGTTAAAGATGGCGGAGCGCAGTTACAGCTTTTCGCTGACTACATTCAGCCCTTCTGGTAAACTCGTCCAGATTGAATATGCATTGGCTACTGTAGCTGGAGGAGCCCCCTCAGTGGGAATTAAAGCTGCAAATGGTGTGGTATTAGCAACTGAGAAGAAACAGAAATCCATTCTGTAGGATGAATGAAGTGTACACAAGGTAGAACCAATTACCAAGCACATCGGGCTGGTGTACAGTGGCAGGGGCCCGGATTACAGAGTACTTGTGCACAGAGCTCGAAAACTAGCTCAGCAGTACTATCTCGTCTACCAGGAACCCATCCCCACAGCTCAGCTGGTACAGAGAATAGCTTCTGTAATGCAGGAGTACACCCAGTCAGGTGGTGTTTGTCCATTTGGAGTTTCTTTACTTATTTGTGGTTGGAATGAGGGCCGACTGTATTTGTTTCAGTCAGATCCTTCTGGAGCTTACTTTGCCTGGAAAGCCACAGCAATGGGAAAGAATTATGTGAATGGGAAAACTTTCCTTGAGAAAAGATACAATGAAGATGTGGAACTTGAAGACGCCATTCATACAGCCATCTTAACCCTAAAGGAAAGCTTTGAAGGGCAAATGACAGAAGATAACATAGAAGTTGGAATCTGCAATGAAGCTGGATTTAGGAGGCTTACTTCAACTGCAGTTAAGGATGACTGGCTGCCAGAGCATAATAATGAAGTGACTGAACAATCTGGGATTTCGGATAATCCATCCATAATACTTAACATGTTTAAAGTATGTTTTGTTTTGCACACATTTTGCATACTAATTTCTACATGGGTAATCGACTGAGGTTTTTAAAATGATACTTATAAATCATAATAAACTGTTAAATCCAACTTAAAAAAAAAAAAAAACACATCCTCATCATAGAGGCACAAGGCTGATGTTCTACCTGTCCAGCCGCTGACAGGTCAAGGACTTCCCTGAGGAAAAGCTTTTACATGAACAGAAATTACAATCTAAAACCTAAATGCTATTTAGAAAGGCATTGATTATTCTTGCATGACAATATCCAGACAATGTCAGGGCACTCATGGACTCTGTTCCTAACTTAAGATTTCAATTAATCTGATTTTATGGCTAGTAAATGCCTAAGGTAAATTTTTTTTTTTTGAGAGCTTTTTTTTTTTTTTTTTTTTTTTTTGCTATAGGGCACATGTGCTCGCCAGACAGACAGAGAGAGAGAGACAGAAAGCGAGAAATCACCCCCTGGGGGGATGGCCACACTGCAATCCTTTCTCCTCCATTCTCCTCTCGGGATCTTGGGCACGCACGCACACATGCCTGGTGTGAGTTTTAAGCCACCGGGTCTGGGACTCGAACTGCGGTCGACTACATGGGAGTCCAGCGACATAGCCATTACGCTAAGTGCTGGCCCCCTTAAGGTAATTTTTATAAAACATTTAAAGGCTGGCCTGGCAACATAGCAGTTAAGTGCTATGTAGAGGAAGCTGGATGCCATGCAGCTGTGAAAAACATTCTGGGTGGGATCAGCAAGTACTATGGTGATTAATGTGCTGCATTCCCACATGGTCAACCGCAGTTTGAGTCCTGGACTCAGTGGCTTGAAAAATCATGCTCCCCAAAAGGAGGGAGAAATGGAGAAGGGAAGGGATTGTGGTATGAACATGCCTCATGGGGTGTACTTTTCCTCTTTCTATATTTGGTGAGGACACATACCCTCTAGCAAACTAAAAAAAAAAAATAGGACCAACAGATGGCGTAATGGTTACTTTGCTAGACTCCCATGTAGTATAGTGTGGTTTGAGTCCTGGATCCAGTGGCTTAAACCTCATATCAGGCACATGGGTGTGCATGCCCAAGAGCGCAGAATGAGAATGGAAGAGAGGGGGTTGCAGCGTGGCCATCCCCCCTGGAGGGATTTCTTGCTTTCTGCCTCTCTGTCTCTCTGGTGCACACATGCAACTTATTGCAAAATGGTCATGCTGCAAAAATCTCTCTCAGAAAAATAAAAAAAGAAACAAAGAAAGAAAGAAAAGAAATACCACAAAGAAGTTTGAGAAAGTACTTACCTAGACACACACACATGCAAACACATTCATACACACGTGAACATTTTGTTATTGTTGTTTAATTTTAAATAAAAGGTTGACTTCTTTGATTAAGAAATGGTTTTGCTAACCAGAAATATTTTGGTGTGGTGGTTAAAATAACCAGATCCCACATGACTGACTGTAGGTTCGAGTTCTGGATGAAGCAGCTTAAAAAACATACCAGCTGTATGTGTGTGCATGCCCAAGATCCCAAGAGAACAATGCAGGAGAAGGGGCTGCAGCATGACCATTCCCCATAGGGGGTGCTTTCTTACTTTTCTCTCTGGTGGGCACATATGTCCTATAGCAGATTTTTTTTAAAAGATAAAGATAAAAAGGTGGGTACCATTAGAAACTGGAAGCCATCAGTCATTCACTCAACATATATTTAGCAGACACCTATGGATGAAAGTATTATGGACCCAGCAGTAAATGAGACTGACATGGTCCAGCTCCCACTGAGTTAAGGCTGACCACATCTCTCACCAGTTCAGCCTGGAAGGCAAATAGGAGGCAGAGATGAAAGGATCATGGGAATGAGAATCCTCTAGCCAATCTAGTAATTCATTTTAAGACTGATGGCAAGTACAGAGGTTTAATTGTAATCATCTATTAAAATGTGATTTGCTCGAGGAGTAACATAGGACTCAAACTTTAGGTTTTCACTATGCATCAGTGCCACCAAACTCAACCTCTAAGTAATAGCCACAAGGCATCCTCAATTCAGTCAACCACCTTTGTCTCTAGCGGAATCGTTGCCAGGACAGTAAGCTGCCCCTTGTTCAACAGCTCTAGGTGGAGCAACATCAGGCCCACTGTCTGTGCCTGTCCTTGGGAAATGTTTAACTCGGCTATGGGAGACGTATGAGAAAGAAAAACTCAAGGTCCATCATCATAAGAATGAGTATAGTCAAAGACTTCTAAGAAGTTCACAGTCTGGTATGACCAGCTCAAGAGTGGACAATGTACCAAGTACCATGAGGATGCCAGAGGGGAACCACACAATCATCTTCCAGGGAGGAAGGACATCGTTGGGCTCAGTCTAGAAAGGTGAGAGTGTCTCAGAATGATAGGAAGAGGGGCCACAGTGAATAAAGGTGCCCAACACAGGAATAGCTTTTGCAAAGGCACTGAGATGGACATTTGAGAAGTTCTGCAAACTGCAAATATTTGCATTAGTCAGGGCAGAAGGTACCCAATTGGGAGCAACAGGACAAGAGGCTGAAGACGTGGGGCTGCATCATGAAGAGTCACAAGAGGCTGCCTTACAAGGTAACAAAGAAATGCTATCAGGTGCTGCACCAGGGGACAATGCAACAGAATTAGACCTGCATTCAAAAAGGCCTTGCGAAGGGGAACCAGCAGTTTGCGTAATGGCTATGTCGCTGGACTTCCACGTAGTCAACCGCGGTTCGCGTCCCAAACCCGGTGGCTTAAAACTCACGCCGGCGCGTGTGCTTGCCTGTCCAGGATCCTGAGAGGAGAATGGAGGAGAAGAGCTTGCGGCGTGACCATCCCCCCTGGGGGGTGATTTCTCGCTTTCTGTCTCTATGTCTCTCTCTGTCTGTCTGGCGAGCGCACCTGCCCTGTAGCTAAAACCTCTCCAAAAAAAAAAAAAAAGGCCTTGCGAAGGATATCATGGAGCAAGGACAGGGGCAAGACTGGTTTTAAGGAGACTAATTTATCTCCACCTACCAATTGACCCAAGGAAAATGACAACTAAGCTGGTTACCTTAGAAAATAAAATATGGGAGCTTTTATGAGTGAACCAGTGACCGACTAGATGGGAGTTGAGGAAATAAGGGCAAGAGAGGTACAGTACCCTTTGGAATTTAGGGAAAAGGGTGAGGCTAGGAATACCTGTTAGGGAATAATTTGCATATAATTGGTAGATAAGCCCACAGAACGGAATGAATGAAAGTGACCAGGAGAGCAAAGGAAACTCAGAGGCTAGAACACCAGCACTGAAGGGATAGAAAAAGGAACTGTTTTTTTCTAAAGCTAAACACAGTGATTACACAAAACTAATTTTTTAGAATTATTTAATTTTATTTACCATTATTATTATTTTTTTAAATTTGCTACAGGGCATGTGTGCTCACCAGAGAGAGGCAGCGAAAGAGAGAGAAAGTGAGAAAGCAAGCCACCAGGTCCAGGACTTGAATTGCAGTCAGCCATGTGGGAGTCCAATGCCTTAACTACGTACCACCTGCTGGCCCCCACAAAGCTAATTCTAATTATTAAGTTTAATTTGACTTTTTTTTTAATTCTAAGATGAAAAATAAAACATTTAATGGTTATGTTATCTTGTTGGAACATAGTGAATATCCTTATCAGAACTGCCAAAATAGGGACCAGCAGACAGCATAATGGTTACGTGACTGGGCTCCCACATACTCAACCAAGGTTCGAGCCCCAGACTCAGTAACTTGAAACTCGCATCAAGTGTGTGTGTGTACATGCCCAAAGTCCCAAGAAGAGAATAGAGGAGAAGGGATTGCAGCATGGCTATCCCACCTGAGAGGTGATTTCTTGCTTTCTCTCTCTCTCTCTCTCTCTCTCTCTCTTTCTCTCTCTCTGGTGAGTGCACACACCCTATAGCAAAAATCTCTTTTTCTTAAAAAAAAAAAAAAAAAAAAAAAAGAATTGCCAAGAATCTTGGAAATGGGTTCATCTCATGCTTATGTGAGTAGTACCACCTTTATCTGATCAACTTAACAAACAAAAACAAACTTCTGCTTCAAAAAGACAATCTACTAGGGACCAGCAGTTAGCGTAATGGCTATGTCGCTGGACTCCCACGTAGTCGACCGCGGTTCAAGTCCCGGACCCGGTGGCTTAAACTCACGCCGGGCGCGTGTGCGTGCGTACCCAGGATCCCGAGAGGAGAATGGAGGAGAAGGGATTGCGGTGTGGCCATCCCCCCTGGGGGGTGATTTCCTGCTTTCTATCTCTCTGTCTCTCTCTGTCTGTCTGGCGAGCGCACGCGCCCTATAGCAAAAACCTCTCCAAAAAAAAAAAAAAAAAAGACAATCTACTAGAAGTAAAAGTAATTAAAATGGTTTTCAATGACCGGCCATACTCCCAATAGTGTGAGTGAATTGCCATCAAGCTTCTAGCTGCCCTCCTTCCCAGCCTGTAAGTGGCTGGAATGAGCCCAGGGATGCCTAGGGCTCAGGGAGAACAGGTCTCAAGGCTCATGGGCTCCACAAGGTAGCACCACACTTACCTGTACACGATTCTTTCCTTCTGCAAATCTTCCAAGCCACAGCATACTTCTGCAGCATAGAAAACAGCTCTTTCTTCATCAAAGCCAGGATTGCCCACGTTATAAATGTGAAACTTCAAATCCCCTCCATTCATAATGGTTAGCACCAAGCACAAGGCAGATTTGGTTTCATAAGTGTAGGCTAAACTAACCTAAAGATAACAGCATCACAAAAACAAACGAACAAACAAAAACTCTGCTTATTCACTGGTGAGGTAGTCTATTTACTAACAATATTCAAAAAAGCCACAATTTACAACTAGAACACCCAAATACTATATGCTTCAGAGAAATATATACCATGCATTATGTGCCTCTTGGACCTTTACCTATGATTTTACTGAAGCTCAACATCAAGAGAAGAGACTTTCTATGTCAAAGTGAGTAGTAGGTGGCAAAACTTCACACAGACACTGGAATAATTTCTCCAAGCTATGTGCTAATCACTGAGCTCCAACATTCTGTACTTCCAGGATACCTGCATTCAGCACACAAGTTACATCCTCTACAGCAATGTAAGAGAGCTCTTGCTAGCTCCATGTCCTTCTAACATTTTGGGTTAACAATCTTTTTAGTTTGAGCCATGGTGAAGGTACAATGGTCTCTTATAGTGATTTTAATGCTCATTTCTCCACATATGCAAATATAGGGACATTTCTTATACTTTTTATATCCTGATTAGCTACTATATCCTCTCTTGTGAAATACACGTTCAAGTTTTTTGCCCACTTGGTAATTTGGTTTGTATGTCAACACACACACACACATACACACAGTGGAGATTTTCATTGGGACTGCATTTAATTCATTAATCTATAGATCAATTGAGGAGAACCAGCATCTTCACAAGATTGAATCTTCTCATACAGAAATATGGCTTTACTCCACTTACTTATGCCTTCTTTAATTTCTTTTTATTTCTTTTTTTCCTTTTTTATGGAGAGGTTTTTCGCTATAGGGCGTGTGCGCTCGCCAGACAGACAGAGAGAGACATAGAGACAGAAAGCGAGAAATCACCCCCCAGGTGGGATGGTCACGCCACAATCCCTTCTCCTCCATTCTCCTCTTGGGATCTTGGGCACGCACACACATGTGCCCGGCGTGAGTTTTAAGCCACCGGGTCCGGGACGCGAACCGCGGTCGACTACGTGGGAATCCAGCAACATAGCCATTACGCTAACTGCTGGTTCCCCTTCTTTAATTTCTTATAGCAGCATTTTATAGTTCTAAGCTTAGAAATCTTACACATTTTTTGTTATATCTTTGCCGAGATCTTAATGTTTCTTAATCTATTACATTTATACTTTCTAATTGTGGTTGATTCATGTCTAATCACTTGACAAAATCTTCAATAGGTTCTATAGAATGTCTGGGGCCATCTCCACATACTTGTGCTCTCCACAAATTATGTTACTTGAAACTAATGATTGTTTTTTATCTTTTTTCTCTTCTCTAACCTTAATACCTTTTATTTTTTTTCCCTTATCTTATTGCATTGGCTGGAATCCCTAACATAATATTGAATAGAAATGGTGATAACAGGTATCCTACTCTCATTTTAGATCTTATGGGAAGAGCTCTGTATTTCCATATTCAGTATGATGTATACTAAAGACTTTTTTTTTTTTTGCAGGATGTTCCCTTCTAAACCTGGTTTACTCGTAGTTTTTAATCATGAATGGTCATTTAATTTTATCAAAAGCTATTTCTGTAACTACTGAGATGACTATTTTTCCCCTTTATTCTGGTAATATGACAAATTATATGAATTGATTTTCATTTCTGAAATAAATTCAACTTGCTCATGGTACACTAAAAGAGTAAGGCCTGAGCCAGCAGGCGGTGTTGAGGTTAAAGCTCTGGATCCCACAGGACTGACTGTGTGTTCAAGTCTTGGACCAGCAGCATGAAAATCACATTGGATGGAACCAGTAGATGGCATAATAGTTAGTTGCTGGACTCCCACATGGTTGACCACCCTTCAAGTTCTGGATCCAGCAGCTTGAAACTCACACCAAGCACGTGTGTGTGGGTGCCCAAAATCCTGAGAGGAGAGTGGAGGAGAGGCGATTGCAGCATGGCCAATCCCCCTGGGGGTTGATGTCTTACTTTCTGTCTCTCTGTCTCTTTCTTTCTCCACATGCACCCTATAGCACATGCACCCAATAGCAAAAAATCTCTCTCTCAAAAATAGAAAGAAAGAAAGAAAGAAAGAAAGAAAGAAAGAAAGAAAGAAAGAAAGAAAGAAAGAGAAAAGAAAAAAGAAAAGAGGGGATTAGGACCACTGAAGACTTTCTTCCCAGACTTCACCCTCCTGCACCCAAGATCTAGCCAGGAACCAGCCTCCACACACTGAGTTCTAGTTTCTAGACAGGTCTAGGTGCACTGTAGCCAGATGTCTGAATATTTTTAGGGTCAGATTAATCTCCAATTTCCATGGAATCTGCTGCACAAAGAAAACCAGTACTGTTTAGAGATTTCAGGTCAATTCATCCTTCATGCCTCTCAATGCTCAGATTTAACTCTAAAAACTAGGAAAAAATGGGGACCAGCAATTGGCGTAATGGCTATGTCGCTGGACTTCCATGTGGTCGACCACCGTTTGAGTACCAGACCTAGTGGCTTAAACTGACGCTGGGCACATATGCGTGCGTGCCCAAGATCCTGGGAGGAGAATGGAGGAGAAGGGATTGCGGTGTGGCCATCCCCCCCTGGGGGGGGTGACTTCTCACTTTCTGTCTCTCTGTATCTCTGTCTTTCTGGTGAGCGCATGCACCCTATAGTAGAAGCCTCTAAAAACAATAAGCCTAGGAAAAAACATATAATCCATCAGATGACTAGAAACCACCATACCATAGAGGCACAAGAAATATGAGAAACCAAGAAGATATCTTTCCTCCAAGGGAAAGAATAATTCTTCATCCTCCACAAACGATACAGGGAAACTCGTGGAAAAGTCAGATAAAAAATTTAAAATATTCATAGACACAAAGCTAACAGAGATGCAAGAGAAGAGACACAGCAAACTCCAGAAGATGCGGGAGAAAAGACACAATGAGTTCCAGGAGGTGAGGAAGTTCTTGCACGATCTAAAAGAGGAAATAAACATCATAAAAAAGAATCAAATGGAATTGTTAGAGATGAAGACTGTAATATAGAAAAATCAAAACCTCTCTTGAAAGTATTAAAAGCAGATTAGATCACATAGAAGATCAAATCTCAGATGTAGAAGATAGAACCTCTGACCTAGAAAAATTCACCAAAAAGGCTGAGAAAATAACCCCCCCAAAATGATAATAATGGGACCAGCAGTTGGCGTAATGGCTATGTTGCTGGACTCCCATGTAGTTGACCACGGTTCAAATCCTGGACCCGGTGGACTAAACTCACGCCAGGCGCATGTGCGTGTGTGCCCCCGATCCCAAGAGAATAGAGAAGGGACTGTGGTGTGGCCATCCCCTCAGGGGGTGATTTCTCACTTTCTGTCTGTGTCTCTCTCTGTCTTTCTGGCAAGCACACATGCCCTATAGCAAAAATCTCTCCAAAAGAAAAACAAAAAAAACAAAAAAAAAAAAAACAATGAGAATAGCATATGAGTAATACTAGATATCATTAAACACCCAAACATCAAGATAATCGGTATCCCAGAAGGTGAAGAAACTAATAAGGGCATTGATAATCTTTTCCATGAAATCCTAGAAGAAAACTTTCCAAACCTAGACAGGCATTCAAATATCCAGACCCAAGAAATACAAGACTCCACATAGAATCAACCCTAGAAGATCTTCTCCAACGTACATCATAGCCAGATTGACCAAAACCACGGACACAGACAAAATGCTAAATTTGGCAAGAAAGAAACATCAAGTTACTTTCAAAGGATATCCCATAAGGCTGTCAGACTTCTCATCGGAAACAATGCAAGCAAGGAAAGAATGGGAAAATATATTCAAAGTGTTAAGTGAAAAATGATTTTAACCAAGAATACTATATCCAGCAAGATTATCTTTCATACGGGAAAAAAGACAAAAACATTCTCAGATAAACAAAACCTGAAAGAATTTACCAACATCAGGCCAGCTCGCCAAGAAGTGCTGAAGGGAGTGCTATACCAGGAAAACTAAAGTCGGAATCACAGAAATAAGATTAAAGAAAACAGCCATCCTAATGGTAGGGACAAGTTTGGAGTTGAATGTTAACTTCCAGAGTTTAAATGGAAAGATCAGACCATAGTAACATTGCAAATTCAATAGAAGAGAGATTAATTACATGAGACTGAACTGGTGAAATATAATTTATTTACTTTAGACTAAAACATTACTGATTTTCTTCTATGCTTTGATTTCCATATTTAAGGATTTTTGTCTTCTCATGAACTGTTGATAGGTTCATCTACCTACTATTTGAACTGAATCCTAACCTTTTTCCTGACTTCAAGTCTTAAGTAAATTTCTCTTAACATTTTTTGATCTATTAAAACTAGAACTGTTTTTCTTGAAATAAAAAAAAATGTATTAAAAAATACCTATTTAATGACTGCAGTAAGCTATCTAACCCCAGCAAGATGCTGCTTTATAGTATGTTCACTTTACTCACTGAGGTTTCTGCTTAAAGTCAGACATGTGTTCATAGATATGTATATATCAGCAGTGCTTATATTGAGATACTTACTACAAATCTGCTATGCAATTTTTCTAGGATTCTTTTCTCATTTAGAGCCATCGCTTCACCTTTTCTCCTCTTTATCCTTTTTTTTTCTAGCTTTTTACAGGCATACATTTTTCCTGTAGCTCGTACTTGACAGGCACAAACCTAGTTTTTAAAAAAAAAAAAATGAGGTTCACATACATCTAACATTTCTTTTTTTTTTGGAGAGGTTTTTTTTGCTATAGGGCACATGCGCTCGCCAGACAGACAGAGACAGAGAGAGAGAAAGTGAGAAATCACCCCCCAGGGGGGATGGTCACGCTGCAATCCCTTCTCCTCCATTCTCCTCTCGGGATCTTGGGCACACACGCACACGCGCCCGGTGTGAGTTTAAGCCATCGGGTCCGGGACACGAACCGTGGTTGACTACATGGGAGTCCAGCGACATAGCCATTATGCTAACTGCTGGTCCCTACCTCTGACATTTCTTAGGCACAGAAAATTGTTTTCTCTATGATAATCCTCTCTGATAAAGATTTACAATAGCATTTGATAAGCCTAGACCATTTTAGCTGCAGACAGGAGCTTTTGAGTTGGTTCTTCCTTTCTTGATTCTCTGTAAAAGGTTGCTGAGAATCAAGTGATTCTTTATATTCTGCTGTCTTGAAGACCATGGAAGCAGTGATGTCTCACTTCCCTTTCCAATATGCTCACTTCAGGACCTTACCAATTGGAGGACTTTACATGTAAGAAAAAGAATTACTGTTGACAAAGTATGACCAATTATGTTTGCCTTTTTTAATCCACTAGATGTCTGTTAAGAAACTGTTAATTGGGACCAACAGATGGAATAATGATTATGTCGCTGGACTTCAATGTAGTCAAACCATGTAGTCAAGCCTGGACCCAGCAGCTTAAAACTCATGCCAGGCAGGGACCAGCAGTTAGCGTAATGGCTATGTCGCTGGACTCCCACGTAGTCGAGCATGGTTCGAGTCCCGGACCTGGTGGCTTAAACTCACGCCGGGCACGTGTGTGTGCATGTCCAAGATCCCGAGAGGAGAATGGAGGAGAAGGGATTGCGGCGTGGCCATCCCCCCTTGGGGGGGTGATTTCTCGCTTTCTATCTCTCTGTCTCTGTCTGTCTGGCGAGCGCATGCGCCCTATAGCAAAAACCTCTCAAAAAAAAAAAAAAAAAAGAAAAGAAAAACTCATGCCAGGCAGGTGTGCATGTGTGCCCAAGAGTCCAAGAGGAAAATAGAGGAGAAGGAATTGTGGCATGGTCATCCCCCCAGGGGGTGAGTTCTCACTTTCTGTCTCTTTGTCTCTCAGACGAGTGCACGTGCCCTATTTTTTTTCTCAAAAAGAAAAAAGAAAGAAAGAAAGAAAGAAAGAAAGAAAGAAAGAAAGAAAGAAAAGAAACTGTTAATTTGTTCAAATGTTAATTTGGAAAAAGTGCACTAGTAAAATTTGGACCAAAAGGGCACAATGCTAGCTCTGAATCAGGGTCAAAAGGACTTCTGTGAGGCATGCACAGTAGAAATAGATTGCTCACTCCCTTTGGGCCTTAACTTCAGAATATAGCACATCAAGAACAGTCTAAAAACTACCATGGTCGGGACCAGCAGTTAGCGTAATGGCTATGTCACTGGACTCCCACGTAGTTGACTGCGGTTCGAGTCCCGGACCCGGTGGCTTAAACTCACGCCAGGCGTGCGTGTGTGTGCCCAAGATCCTGAGAGGAGAATGGAGGAGAAGGGATTGCGGTGTGGCCATCCTCCCTGGGGGGTGATTTCTCACTTTCTGTCTCTGTCTGTCTGTCTGGTGAGCGCATGCGCCCTAGAGCAAAAAAAACCTCTCAAAACAAAAACCAAAAAACTACCATGGTCCATTTGTCCACCCAATTCCTTTTTTTGGAGACCCAAGTAAATGTATTCAAAAGTCATCTATAAAACCATAGATACCAAATCATTCACAACAGTTAAAATTTACTAAACATGTCCCTTGAAAATGGGACATGTTTAGTAGCTGTAACTTCACTCTTTCATAAGCACAAGACCTGTGTCCCTGAAACTTCTTTTTCTCTGACAAAATCCTGAGTCTTTAATTTTAGAAACCATAGGGCCAGTAGGTGCTGTGGTGGTTAAGGCACTGGACTCCCACATGGCCAACCATGGTTCGAGTCTTGGACCCAGAAGCTTGAAAATCACACCATGCACATGTGCATGTGTGCCCAAAATCTGAAGAGGAGAATGGACGAGAAAGGCTATTGCCCCTGGGGGATGATTTCTCACTTTCCTCTCTGTCTTTGTCTTACTCTCTCTGGCAGTACACATGCTGAATAGCAAAACCTAAAAAAAAAAGACAAAACAAAAACTTGGACATCATGAAGGGTAGAATAGCAGGAGCAGAAGAGAGAAAATGTCTTTCCTGTTTGAGGATGTATTCAAACAGTGGATAGATTTCTTACAGAATTAGCTATCATGAGAGTTACACTGAGCATTCAGTTGAATTAGACAAAATGTTCTAAAAGGTCTAAAATTGTATCAGACACAAATATTGCTAATTCTCCTAAAGTAATAATACCTATGTTGATTAATTTTTACCACATCGAACTGCAACTATATAACAGATCTCACTTGTAGTATGATGCCTCTTGGGTCAGTTTTCCAATTATGATTTTTTTTTTCATTTTCAAATAATTTTGTCACATGATGTAAGATAACAAATTTTTTAGTTTAGTTTTTCGTTTTGTTTTGTTTTTGCCACAGGGCACATGTGCTTGCCAGAGTGAGAGAGAGGGAAAGTGAGAAATCACCCTCCCCTCAGGGGGCGTTAGCCACACCACAGTCCTTTCTCCTCCATGCTCCTCTCGGGATTTTGGTCATGCACACACTTGTGCCGAGCATGATTTTCAAGCCACTGGGTACAGGACTCAAACCACAGCTGACCATGTAGTACCTTAACTACCACAACATCTGTTGGCCTCATATAATTTTTTATAATTTTTAAGACATTTTAAAAATTTACATTTAGAGGGACAAGCAGTTAGCGTAATGGCTATATTGCCGGACTCCCATGTAGTCGACTGCGGTTTGAGTCCTGGACCCAGTGGCTTAAACTCACGCCAGGCATGTGTGCGTGCATGCCCAAGATCCTGAGAGAATGGAGAAGAAGGGACTGCGGCATGGCCATCCCCCTGGGGGGTGATTTCTCACTTTCTGTCTCTCTGTCTCTGTCTTTCTGGCAAGCATACGCGCCCTATAGCAAAAAACCTCTCAAAAAAAAAATTTACATTTAGAGTATATGACATGATTTTTCCCAGTATAAATACAGTGCATATTAATCAAGTCAGATATTACCATATATACTAACTTTCTAATTACTTTTTAAGACAATGCTGGAGGCTTTTGCTTCAAAGTGGAATTTAGCAGTATGAATGATTTAAATCACATCCAGGCAATGTAACCTGCTTTAAAAATTTTTTTAATTTTTTAATTTGCCAAAGGTGCATGTGCTCACCGGAAAGAATGCAACCTGCTGCTGACTCAGACATACATGTTAATTCTCCACCAGCTCTCCTGGATCTTGGAAATTTATAAATTCTTGAACCGAATATGATCACTGCAGAAGATAACTGAGGTAATTAACATCTCTTTAAATCAGCCAACCAGAACTCCATGTTCATCTTTATCCACCTACCACAGTGGTCTCTTTCTAGGAGAGCCATCATATTAAAACCATCTCTCATGAATCTGTGAGTATTCTTCCAAATGTACACATTTCCACCTTTTAATATAGGTGCAAGCTACACATATGTTCAATCACAGTCAGGTTAAATAAGCATATTTAATAATGTACTACATGGGGGCTGGCAGGTGGCATGGTGGTTAAGGGTATTGGAATCTCACATGGCCAACTGCGTTTTGAGTCCCAGACCTGGTGGCTTGCTTTCTTACTTTCTCTCTCTCTTTCTCTCTGTCCCTCTCTGGTAAAATTTAAATAAATAAATAAATAAAGTTAAATAAAAAATAATCCTTAAAAAAAAAAAAAAAAAGGAAAGAAAGAGGTTTTTCCAGTAGAGTGCATGCGCTCACCAGAAGGCAGAGATAGCAAGAAATCGCCCCCTAGGAGGGATGGCCACGCCACAATCCCTTCTCCATTCTCCTCTCAGGATTTCAGACATGCATACACAGGCACTTGGCGTGTTTTTGATTGTTTGCTTTGTTTTGAGAGATTTTTGCTATAGGGCTCATGCATTTGCCAAATAGAGAGAGACAGAGAGACAGAAAGAGAGGAATCACCCCCCGGGGGGGGATGACCACACAGCCATCCTTTCTCCATTCTCCTCCCAGAGTTTTGGGCATGCGTGCATGCATGCCCAAAACTCATGCCCAGCATGAGTTTTAAGCTGCTGGATCTGGGACTTGAACCAAGGTCAGCCATATGGAGTCCAGCGACATAAACATTATGTCATCTGCTGGTCCCAAAACAAAAAGAAATTTTTAGAGAGATTTTTGCTATAGGGCATGTGTGCTTGCCAGAGAGACAGGGAGAGAAAGAGAGACAGAAAGCGAGAAATCACTCCTGGGGGAATGGGCATGCCACAATCCTTCTCCCGTCTCCTCTCGAGATTTAGGGCACAAACACACACTCTCAGAGTGAGTTTTAAGCTGCTGGGTTCAGGACTCGAACCATAGTTGATTACGTGGGAGTCCAGCGACGTAACCATTATGCCATCTGCTGGTCCTAAAACAAAATCTTTTAACCCAAACAAACTGACTGACTTGAGCACTGAGTATGGGAAAACAGCTTTTATCAGACATATGAAATAGAAGGTGAAGAGTCACAAAGATAAAGAAACCTGGGAGTGGCTCAGCCAGGTGGTATAGTGGTTAAGGTAGCTGGATCCCGCATGGCCAATAACACTGTTCAGGTCCCAGACTGGCTGCTTGAAAACAAGCCATGTGTGAGTGTGCATATGTGCCCCAAATACTAAGAATAGGGGAGAAGGGATTGTGGGATGGCCATCTCCCCTGAGAGGGGGGTTAATTTCTCATTTTCTTTCTCTCTTTCACTTCTCTAAACCCCCCTCCACCCCCATGAGTACACATGCCCTATAGCAAAAAAGCAAAAACAAACAAACAAACACGGTAGCAAAATACCTTTTGTTTACAGTTCCACCTTAATTCTCACAGCTGGCAAAACACATTAAGGAAATATGTGTGCTGGTAAAGTTGGTACTTTACCTGAAGCCCACCTCTTTCCATGACCTTGTTGTCTCTTAGAAGTACTTCTTACAGTTGACATTCCTTACTCACCTCTCCAAATCCTCCTTTTCCTAGAACTCTGTAATGTCTAAATGTGTTCTTTGTTACTGGTTGCCTAATTAATAATAAAAAAAAAGTTTCAGGTCTTACACTGCATTGTTATTTTAAAACAGAAAAATCTACCCAGCTTTGTCTTAGCCTTACTTATTGCACCTTGTTGCTCATAGGACACGCCCAGGTCAGTGGATGTCTGTGTTCAGGGACTGTAGCTCCCTCTAGTGGGACAATTCTGGGCTTGCCCCACAAGAATCTTTGTGCTCACTGAAGCACATGGAAAATGCTGGAAACACTGAGGCAAGATGCACAGCAGTACAACAATCCTTACTAATGAAAAACAGGTTTGCAGTCAGCACACACTAGGAAATGTTTGCATATAACTGATGGCAGAATCTTCAGCACACCACTTTGAGCCTGTCAGAAAGCTGTTGAGGAAAATGACATATGCGGGATCTCCAAAAAGTTGATGGAAATTGTGTATTATGAAATTATGCACAGATTACAAAAAATTTTTTGCAACAAAAAGTAAATTTGTAGTCTGTTTTAATTTTTCTGTGAATATTTTGAAGTCCCTGTATAATACCATATACTTTGAAAAAGAACCTCAGAGAAGATGTTTAAACCTAATGTCTCAAAAAAAAGATGTGAACTAGAACTAGAAATTGAATCAACTGATAATTGTAATAATAACATTATTACAATTATAATAATCTAGTAGTAGCTAACACTTTAAAACCTTTTTTTAAAAGAATTATTTTATTTAACTTTATTTATTTATTTATTTATTTATTTATTTATTTATTTATTTATTTATTTATTTTTAATTTGACCAGAGAGGGACAGAGAGGGAGAAAGTGAGAAAGCAAGCCACCAGGTCTGGGACTCAAACCGTGGTCAGCCACGTGGGAATCCAGAGCCCTTAGCCACCATGCGCCACTTGCCAGCCCCTACTTTAAAACTTTTAAAAAAATATTTGCTAGAGGGCACGTGTGCTTGCCAGAGAAAGAGACAGAGAGAAAGAAGAAGGAAGCACCCCCTATGGGGTATGATCACTCAATCCCTTCTCCATTTCTCCAAACTGTTGGAATCTGAGGCATGCACACACATGTGCCAGGCATGTTTTTCAAGCCCCTAAGCTGCGATTCAAACCACATAGTCATGTGGCATCCAGCTCCATTAACCACTAGGCCACAGGGCTGACCCACAGCTAACACTTTTTGAGGACTTATTTTGTGTATCGAACATTGTGTTAAGCATTTTACACATCTCCTAAGTAATCCTATTAACAGTCCAATAGGATAGATTCTATAATTACCTTTACTTTACAGAACAAGGATCTGAAGCTCATAAAGGCTAAATAAGCCCAAGGCTACACAGATAGTAAGAGGCTGCACAGGAACTCGGACTGCAAGTCTTAACTGCTATGTCATATTAAATCACTGTAAATCTAAAATATGTTTATATTCTAATAACTACACCAACAGTGCAAATGGCCTTTTAAAAAAAGAGAACAGGGTCAGGAACAGCAGATGGCATAATGGTTATGTTGTTGGGCTCCCATGTAGTTGACCACAGTTCAAGTCCCAGAACCAGCAACTTAAAACTCATGGTGTGTGTGTGTGTGTGTGTGTGCCCAAAATCCCAAGAGGAAAATGGAAGAGAAGGGACTACAGTGTGGCCATCCCTCCGGGGGTGATTTCTCACCTCCTGTCTCTATCTCTAGTGAGTGCACATGCCCTATAGGAAAATCACTCTTTAAAAAAAAAAGGAGAGAATAGAGTCAACTGAATCAGAAGGAACTGTGTAATACATATTAATGTATTAACTTTTGTACAAAAATGCCACATAAAACTCAAGATTCTAATAGTATTTTACCAGATAGAAAAGTATAGAACAATCAGTTTGCATTATGAGAAGTTGATACATGTTTCATTCGGTTTTAAATTAGGACCTACCTTTCCAAATATTTCCATTGTAAAAATCGAGAAAAATGTGGGCTTTCTTGGTATTCTTGAAATGGTTTTCCACTTAAATATTTATGGACAACTCTAAAAAAAGATTTTATGCAATTATACACATTTGTTACACTACAATATGAAAACAACCATCTGTTCCAGGAAAAAACTGTAAACATTTTGCAAATAAGACTAGAATGAGGTTCGGACCCTATGGCCTAGTGGTTAAGGGAAGCCAGATCCCACATGGCCAACTGTGGTTTGAATTTCAGCCTCAGCAGCTTGGAAAACAAGCTGGGCGTATGTCCATGTGTGTCCCAAATCCAAACAGGATGGAAAAATGGAGGACAAAGGATTGCAGCATGACCATGCCACATTAGGGGTGACCTCTCCCTCTCCCTCTCCCTCTCTCTATCTCTCTGTCTCTCTCTGGAGAACATGCTCCCTCTGGCAACCAACAACAAAAAAGACTAGGGTGTGAGCCAGTAAGTGGGATGGAGATTAAGACGGCTGGATCCCACACAGCCAAGAGTGGTTCAAGTCTCAGACCTGGCAGCTTAAAAAACATTCCAGGTGGGACCAGCAGGTGGCATGGTGGTTAAGGTGCTGGATATTCCCACATGGCTGACCACGGTTTGAGTCCCAGACCTGGTGGCTTGCTTTCTCACTCTGTGTGTGTGCATCTCTGGTCAAATTAAAATAAATGAATGAATAAATAAAATTAAATTTAAAAAAAGAAAAAGAAAATCATTCCAGGCCTGTGTGCATGCATACTCAAAATCCTGAGAGGAAAATGGAGACGGGACTGCACCATGGCCATCTCCTCTGAAGGGTAATTTCCCATTTCCCTCTCTCTATTTCACTCTCTCTGTCTCTCTCCGGCAAGCACCTGTGCCCTACAGCAAACTAAAAAAATAAATAAATAAATAAATAAAAAAAATTTAAACCAGGTTCAGGTCTGGCAAATGGCATAATAGTTACCTTGTAGTTGCCTTGCTGGACTCCCACATGGGCCCTCTGCAATTCAAGTCCTGAACCTGGTGGCTTGAAACTCACACTGGGACCACGTGCATGCATGCCCAAAAACCTGAGAGGAGAATGAAGGAGAAGGGGTTGCGGCATGGTCATCTCCTGGAGGGTGATTTCTTGCTTTCTATCTGTTTCTCCAGCACATACAAGTGCCCTATAGCAAAAACCTCTCAAAATAAATAAATAAATAAATAGACTAAAATGCTAGTATGAAAAAAGAAAAACCCTTTTTGACCTTGAAAATAAACCACCAAATAAGTTACCTTATGCTACATACTTCTTGAAGAAATTTTTATACAATCAACCATACCTCTTAGTTTTTTCTTACACATTTATTACAGACATAATAAAACTCTTACTTGGGGAGTAGATGAGGAACAGAATACAGCCTATTATTTACAATGTTTACTGAGTAGACTGCAAGCACTGTTGCTGGAGGGAAAATGTCAAATTAAGCCATATGCTGAGGAATCTGATAGCTTAGGAGACTGATAAATTAGCTGTAAGACAATAGTACAGCCGCAGTATTCTAACTATGCAGTTTGTACAGAACACTTGCTCTGGGGGGAGTCAGTAGGTGGTAAAGGGCACTGGACTCCTACATGGTCAACCCTGGTTTGAATTCCAGACATGGCAGCTTGCTTTCTTATTCTCTCTTTCCCTGGTCAAACTGAAATAAATAAAGTTAAATAAAATAATTCTAAAAAAAAAAAAAAAAGAAAAAGAATACTTGCTCTGGGAAAAGAGGCATTTGGGACACATCTGAAGAAAGTGATGTTGGAGCCAAAGTAAAAGTTGCCCAAAGAAGAAGAAAAAAGTATACCAAATATGGGCAAAAGTCTAATAGGAAAAGACCAGGGTTTATTTGGGAAATTGTTAGTAGATCCAGAACTGAAGCAGCTTTGGAATTATCCCATTGATTTTTAGAATTCTGAGCAAGTCACTTGAGTCCTGTTTCACTTTATTTTGTAAAATGTTATTCATATGTTCTGGATTGATTAATGTTATAGAAAGTGATTTTTAAAATAAGGGTCCTAGTGGGTCCCAAGACCTTTTCAGAGTGTTCAACAATGAAACTATTTGTAACAATACTAATAAGTTATGTACCTTTTTATCCAATCAAGACACTATATAATAATGCTAAGATATATGTCTTTTTAGTCAATAATGACACTATTATCTCTAATAATGCTAAATATATGTGTCTTTTTATTTAACATGATACTATATTTATGATGATGCTAACACATATGTACCTTTTTATTCAATGACACTATATAATAATACCAGCATTGGGCCAGCCCATGGCCTGGGGCCTAAGGCAGCTGGATCCCACATGGCTGACCATGTGGTTCATATCTTGGACCCAATACCTTGAAAAAACACTCAGGGTGCATGTACAATTCCAAAAGGAGGAAGATGTGTAGATGGGATTGTGGTGTGACCATTCCCCCTGGGGATGCTTTCTTGTCTCTCTCCAGTGAACTCATGGACCCTCTGGTAAAAATTAAAAAAAAAACAAAAAAACAAAAATGCTAGAATGTTTGTGCCTTCTTAAAACTTGAGTTCTCCAGAGGCCACAAGACACCTGATGGCATCATAGCTTTAAGCAACACTGGGACATTTGTGTCTTATATTTTCAAAGTATAACCCACATTAAAAACTCAGCTTTTTGTGCTAGTGTGGCTAGGCCCTTGGTTTTTATTTTAAGTATGCAACTTTATAACAGCATCATATGCTCCAGACCAAATCCCATCACACTCCAGCCACGCAGGTCTAGGTGAGCCTTCCCTGCTGCACGTGGGCCACCTGAACGCAGGAAGATGGTCATGTCTGCCGATATAATTCAAGTACCCAGGACAATGCTTAGCACATATAGTTTGTAATAACTATCTGCTTAATGAATAAATGGAGTCAACTCTGTGGTCTGGTATCCCACTTAACACATCTTGTCCCACTTAAGACAAGACAAAAGTTTAGAAACTTCCTCAAGTCCTAGAATACATAGGAAAGAACTTTAAAAATACTAGCACAGGGTCAGCCAGTAGTGTGGTGGTTAAGGCACATATGGCTAACTGTGTCCTTCAAGCCTCAGACCCAGCAGCTTGAAAACATGCCAGGCGTGGTTCTTGCAGTTAGTGTAATGGTTATGTCGCTGGACTCCCATGTAGTCGACCGCGGTTCAGGTCCCGGATCCAACGGCTTAAACTCACGCTGGGTGCATGTGCGTGCGTGCGTGCGTGCTCAAGATCCTGAGAGGAGAATGGAGGAGAAGGGATTGCGGCGTGGTCATCCCCCCGGGGGGTGATTTCTTGCTTTCTGTCTCTCTGTCTTTCTCTGTCCTTCTGGTGAGCGCATGTGCCCTGTAGCAAAAAACCTCTCCAAAAAATAAATAAATAAAAAGGAAAAAGAAGAAAAAACATGCCAGGCGTGTGTGCATGTGTGCCCAAAATCTTGAGAGAAAAATGGATAAAAAGGGATTGCAGTGTGGCCATACCCCCTGGGGGATGATTTCTCACTTTCTCTATCTCTCTCTGTCTCCCTCTCTGACAAACACATGTGTCCTACAGCCAAAAACAAACCAGCAAACAAAAAATCCAAAACAACAAAAATACTAGCATTTGAGCCAAAAATGGAATTTCTACTTTTGTGGGTCCTATTCCCTATAGCAGCAACTACCATGTCCATTCTCCTGAAGACCTCCAGCCCTGACCTTTCATCTGCCCCGGAATATGGCCTTTCTTAGGACCGGGCTGTGGCCTCTTTACCTTGCGTTACTCTTCAACTCACATAGTCTGGCATCTGTTTCCTCTCTCCACCAACGTGCCTCCAGCTCAGGTTACCAATGATCTCGGTGGAACCGTGGGAGGGGAGTGAACCAGACTGCATGAGTTGAGTGATGGACAAGAAAAGGTGGACATGGGCTGCAGGCTTTCTCTTCAACTCATTTTTTCTCTTCAATTGTCATTCTGCCCACACTCCCTGGGCCTGTGCTCTGCCGCCATGGCCTCAATCACACCCCGATATGGGTTATGGCCTCCAAATCCAGTCTCCCATGGCTGTCAGGTGAACACTCAGGATGCAGCTGTCTCCCTCTCAGCTTTGCTTAGTTGACTGAAACACACTTAAAATTCAACGTGTCCCCATGACCGTATAGTCTACTGTCCACTAGCCTCCTAAATGTCTCTCAGGTCCTGATATTTACCTCAAATATCACTGTTATTTCTCTAGCCCAGGCCACCATTACCTGAACAACTGCAAAAGCCTCTAAGGTCTCTTGAACTCAAACATCCCTCCACTCAAACCATTCTCTAAGTTTCAGCCAGAGCAATCTTTTATACACACAATGAATATGTTGCTTTACTTGTTCTCAGAGCAAAGGACAAACTTTCCCATGGCTACCGGGGCCTCGGTTTCCTTGTCTGTGAAATAAGTGGCTATTTGCATAAAAACACAAAGCCCTACACATTTTACACTTGACCACCTCAGCAACCATTCTTCTGCAATCACAGGGAAGCAGAATTTCACTTAAGTGTTCTTAGAATTTTTCTGTTCATATGGCAAAGATTAAAAAAAAAAAAAAAGATACTTTAATTGAGTACCTAGATCTAAAGAAGATGTGTTTTTTCATCCTAGACACAAGTTTTTGGAAAGCTGAGCAGGGAGGACCCAGAGCCATCATAGGGATGCTAGGGGGCTCAACACCTGTTTGAGTTGTGCCATTTATGTACATATCACTGTTCCTCCTCGGTCACCTCTTGCTGGTCGTGGGAATAACTTTGACTTAGAAAGTACTCCAGTGAGAACTTGTCTCACACAGAGAAACCTCCTGTAAGCCCTCTGCTTTGGACTGGCCACAGATAATAGTGTAGGCTAGGCACGAATCCTTACCGAGTGCATTCTTCAAAGACTTTTTTGGAAGGGTTTTGGTTCAGTCTTGATCTACATTCTCTCACAACATCTGGGGGTATTTTTGGTAAAGGTGCTGCTGCCTAATAAAGCACAAACCAAATGCAAAATGATTAGTGATTTCATAGTTTACCAATTGTAAACAGACCCTAATGTTTATAGTTTTAAAAAGATGAAAACAGTAAGTGTATGAAATAACAAGTCAAAGTGCCACCTGCACTCTCCACCCTGATCCTGTTCTCCAGAGTTCAGCCTATTGTCTGCCCTTGGAACTTTTCCTACACATATCAAAGCACACACAGAACGGAAAGCAGGTTCTTGAAGAGAGCTTTGCATACCCTTGTTCATTACAGTAACATCCTGAAGAGAGATTCGCACAGCTAGGTTCACTGTAGCAGTTCACTTAACAATAACCAAAAGGAGCCCACAGGTGGTGTGAAGGTTAAGGTGGCTGGATTCCCACATGCCAACGACTGCAGTTCAAGTCCTGGACAATGATTCAAAAAAAAAAAAAAAAAAAATTACCAAGAGATGGAAGCAGTCCAAGCACATCTATGGAGCTACCACATTTTCTTCAGTGACTGCATGGTTTTCTAGTGATGAGATTATCAGCATCTATTAAACATTCCAGTTGCAGATTTTCCCACTGCAATTACCACTGCCATGAGCATCTTTATACATTTACTTTCTAGGCTATATTGAGAGTCCTATGAAAAAAAAAAACTAAAAAGAAAATTACTAACTTAAAGGATACACACTATTTTTTCCCCTAGATTTTTGCCAGAGGGTATGTGTACTCACTGGAGAGAAACAGAAAGAGAAGGAAAGTGAGAAATCATCTTCCTGGGGGGATGGCCACACCACAGCCCCTTCTCTTCCATTCTCCTCTCAGGATCTACGGCATGCACATGTGGTCAGTGTGTTTTTCAAGTCACCAGGTCTGAGATGTGAACCACACAGTCAGTCATGTGGAATCTAGCACCTTAACGATCATGCTACCCACTGGCCCAGCATACTTAAAAAAAAAAAAAGTTTATTTATTTATTTCATGATAAAAAAAGACGAACACCCTCAAAGGGTGTCATGATATGATCCTCCCCCAGCCAGGATCACAGGCACTAACACATGTGCCCACTAACTCAGGTACTGAGCGCCAACGTGCCCTGTGACTCCAGCCTTGCAGAGCACTGCTCTACTACTGTGGTACCACGGTTGGGCCAGATACACACATTTAATTAATTAATTTACTTGAAGTTTTTTTTTTTTCCTCCATAGGCTGTGTGCATTCACAGGAAAGAGAAAGACAGAGACAGAGAGAGGGAAAGTGAGAAATCACCACCCACCTTCCGCCTCCATGGAGGATGGCCATACCACAATCTCTTCTCCTTCATTCTTCTCTCAGGACTTTGGGTATGCACACACACATACACACACACACACACACCTGGTGTGATCTTCAAACTGCTAGGTCTGGGACTTAAACAGCAATTAGTCATGTGGAGTCCAGCCCCTAACCACCACCACCAGCTGGCCCCCAGGTACATGCATTTTAAAAAGGTGATACCTCTTGACATTCCCATGTACAGTGTCTCCATGTACCAGTTCCCCATTCTCTTTAATCCTCATCTAGAGGATTCTAAAAAAAAGAAAACATTTGAGAAAGCTATTGTGCAGATTTAGTGGGAAAAAAATGCCCACATTATGTTCAACTGTACAGTAATTTATAATTAGGAATAAGTGCATTCCATACTGGTTTCTTACTGTGGTACAGCCTAGCTACCATAACAAATTTTCTGTTTTCCATAAATCGAAGTAGCTATTTCATCAAAGAAGCTGAAATACTGATATAAATACACAATGAGTAAACTCACATTTAAAAAAAGAACAATAATATCCCCTGGTACGCTGTCTCTTCTCAAATCTTAAATGTTCTGTATGCAGGCATTTATCAAATGCTGAATGGTCTCGCTTCAACCAGATCAGTAAAAATACAGAGGAAAAAAACTGTTCAACTTACATGACACCGTAACTTGTGAATATTATGCCTGAGACCAGAGGAAATTAGAGAATTCTACACTGACTGTGAATTCTATGCTGAGAGCAAGAAAAAGTCATGTATGAAAGTGACAGGGAGTGGTGACAATTCCGTAGGTTTTGGTCAATCAAGGGTAGAAACTGTTAAACTAAGCTATATTGGCCTGAGATGACGTCTGTATTCAGATGTCTGAGCTCCTGTAAACCATCCAAAAACCTCACTTGGAAATCCACTTCTTAGTGAGTTGCTAAGTCATAGCCACTTACAGCAGCCCCACTTTAGTCAGTCACAGACAGCCCACCCTTTAGACTGTGCGCGTGCAAGCAAACATCGAGCTGTAACCAATCCAGTTACTTCCCTCATTCTCATTTTTTTGAACATCACTTCCCCTTTCTTGCACAGAAATGTCACCCCACCATGTGGCTATTGGGAGTTTCATGGAAGCCATTCTGTGGGCTGCCTGATTTGAATAAGTTTTCCTCAAGCAAACTCTGTCAAATTAAATTTTTTTAAATATGAATATTGTTATAATTAATAATAACAATTACATCACTGGACTCTCACATGGCTGATCATGGTTCAAGTCCCAGAGCTGGTGGCTTCAAAATCACGCCAGGCACGTGTGTGTGTGTCCAAGATCCTGGAAGGAGAATGAAGGGGAAGGGATTGTTGTATGGCCATCCCCTCTTGGGAGTGATTTCTCACTTTCCCTCTCACTATTTCTGTGTGTCTGTCTTTCTCTCTGGCAAGCACAAGTACCCCAAGGCAAAAACCTCTTTAAAAAAAAGGGACAACCAGAGGTTAGTGTAATGGTTACCTTGCTGGACTCCCACATGGCTGAACATAGTTTGAGCCCCATTCCCGGTGGCTTAAACTCATGCTGGGTGCATGCGCAAGCGTGCCCAAAATCCCAAGAGGAAGATGGAGAAGAAGGGATTGTAGCATGGCCATCCCCCATGGGATGATTTCTCGCTTTCTGTCTCTCTGTCTCTAGAGTGAGCTCACATGTCCTATAGCAAAAATCTCTCTCTCAAAAAAAAAAAAAAGGGACCAGCAGTTAGTATAATGGCTCTGTCGCTGGACTCCCACATAGTCGACCGCGGTTCACGTCCCGGACCCGGTGGCTTGAAACTCAGGTCGGGCGCGTGTGTGTGCGTGCCCAAGATCCCGAGAGGAGAATGGAGGAGGGATTGCGGTGTGGCCATCCCACCTGGGGGGTGATTTCTCACTTTCTGTCTCTCTGTCTGTTTGGCGAGCGCACGCGCCCTATAGCAAAAACCTCTCCAAAAAAAAGAAAAGAAAAAGAAAAAAATACACACACACACATGACCTAATTTAGCCTCACAACAACCCTGATGGAAGAGCTTCAGAAAATTACAAAATGTGAGAAATTACAAAATTCTCAGCAATAAGTGAGAAACCCACACTTTAACCACACCCTTCTGGATACTTGGATCCAGTTTCTTTCTATGCAGTAAGGCTACAGTAACAATAAGATGGGCCTATTCCTTTTACCATTTAAGAAAACGAGTCTGGGGCTGGCCCCATAGCACAGTGGTTAAGTGCTGTGCACTGGGAGCCAGATCCCATGTGGATGACCACAGTCCAACTCCCAACTCTGCAGCTTGAAAAACATGTCGGGTGTATGTGTATGCCCCAAATCCTGGCAAAATGTAGAAATGGAGGGAAAAGAACTGTAGTGTGATCATCCCCCCCTGGGGGGGATACTCTCTCATTCTCCAACATGCCCTAAAACATTAAAGAAGAAAATGAGTTTGCTCATTAATTTACTCAAAAAGTATACATTCTCAAGGTGTTGGAGATAGTAGGGGAAAAAAAAAAAAAATCTTCTTAGAAGACAGGGTCAGTATCTTAGAAGTCTATTTCCCCTCCAAAAATCAACATTTTTGAAACTAAATACAGGTCGATTCTATTAAGGTTATTTAACTTTTTTATAATTATTTTATTTTATTTATCATTGTTATTATTTTTTTTTTTTGGAGAGGTTTTTGCTAAAGGGCATGTGCGCTTTCCAGAAAGACAGAGAGAGACAGAGAGACAGAAAGTGAGAAATCACCCCCCAGGGGGCATGACCATGCCACAATCCCTTCTCCTCCATTCTCCTCTCAGGATCTTGGGCACGCACGCACACACACCCGGTGTGAGTTTAAGCCACCTGGTCCGGGACTCGAACTGCACCGCAGTCAACTACATGGGAGTCCAGCGACATAGCCATTACGCTAACTGCTGGGCCCAAGGCTATTTAATTATTAATTACAATAGAAATCCTATTTATTTTTTGCTCTCGTATAGAAATACAGTTAAATAACGCATACTGATCTAGTCTCCTCAACCTTGCTTAACTCATTTATTAGTTCTGCTGTGTGTGTGTGTGTGTGTGTGTGTGTGTGCTTATCATTGGGATTTTTTATATATAAGATCCTATTATCTGTAAATAGAGATAATTTTACTTCTTCCTTGCCAATATAAGTAACTTTTATTCCTTTTTCTTGCCTAATTAACCTGGCTAGAAATCTCAAGTTGAAACTCTAGTTAAGTGGAAAGAGTAAGAGTGGAAAACCTTGTCTTACTCCTAATCTTAGAGGAAAGCTTCCAGTCTTTTGCATTTAAGCATGATGTTAGCTTTGAATATTTTGTAGATATCATTTATCAGGCAGAGAAGTTCCATTCCATTTCTAGTTTGTTGAGTGTTTTTATTATAAAGAGCTGTGGATATTGTCAAATGTCTTTTCTGAGCCTATTAAGATTACCATGGGGCCAGCAGGTAGTGGAGTAAGGTGCTGGATCTCACATAGCTGACTCTGTGATTTGAGTCCAGACCCAGCAGCTAGAAAAACACACAAGGTGCATGCGTGTGCATGCACAAAATCCAGAGAAGAGAATAGACTATGGCATGGCCATTCCCCATGAGGGGTGATTTCTCACTTTTCCCTCTTTCTCTGGCAAGCACACCCACCCTATAGCAAAAACCTAAAAAAAAAAAAAAAAAAAAAAAAAAAAAAAAAAGTGATCATGTAGTTATGGGTACCTTATTCTATTAATATGGTCCATATTGCCCGGCCGGCCGGAGGGCGGGCCGGCGGGCCGCGGGGGCGATGCCGCGCGCTGCCCCGGCCGGCCAGAGGGCGGGCCGCGGGGCCGGCGGCTACGCTCCACGTACCGTGGCGCGAGGGCGGGGCGCTGGACACGGAGGCTCCGCTCCGCGGGGCGGGACGCGAGGGCATGCAGCGGCGGGCGGGCGCGGAGCGCCGCTCTGCGTGCTAGGGCGCGGGGGCGGGGCGCCGGGCACGAGGGCTCAGCTCTGCGAGCCGGGGCCCTGCCCCACGTGCCGTGGCCGGGGTCTGACCCGTGTGCCGTGGCCGGGGTCTGCCCTGCGTGCCGTGGCCGGGGTCTGCTCCGTGTGCCTTGGCCGGAGAGCCAGCCCAGCCGGGGCTCTGCTCTGTGCGCTGTGGCTGGGGTTCTGACCCGCGTGCCCTGGCCGAGGAGCCGGCCCGGTCGGGGCTCTGCCCCACGTGCCGTGGCCGGGGTCTGCCCCGCGTGCCGTGGCCGGGGTTTGCCCCGCGTGCCGTGGCCGGGTCTCTGCTCCGCGTGCCGTGGCCTGGATCTGCTCCGCGTACCTTGGCCGGAGAACCAGCCCAGCCGGGGCTCTGCTCTGTGTGCTGCGGCTGGGGTTCTACTCCGTGCGACCTGACCGGAGAACCGGCCCGGCCGGGGCTCTGCTCCGCGTGCCGTGGCCGGGGATCAGCCCCGCGTGCCATGGCCGGGGTCTGCCCAGCGTGCCGTGGCCGAGGCTCTGCTCTGCGTGCCTTGGCCGGAGGGCCGGCCAGGCCGGGGCTCTGTCCTGCGACTGGGGCTTTGCTCTGCGTGCCTTGGCCGGAGAGCCGGCCTGGCCGGGGCTCTGCCCCCGCGTGCTGTGCCCCCGCGTGCCGTGGCCGGGGTCTGCCCCTGCGCTCCGTGGCCGGGGTCTGCCCCTGCGCGCCGTAGCCGGGGTCTGTCCCGCGCGCCGTGGCCGGGGACTGCCCCGCACGCCGTGGCCGGGGCCGGCCCCCGCGTGCCGTGGCCGGGGCTCTACCCCCGCGTGCCGTGGCCGGGGCTATGCCCCGCGTGCCGTGGCCGGGGTCTGCCCTGCGTGCTGTGGCCGGGGCTCTGCTCCGTGTGCCTTGGCCGGAGGGCCAGCCAGGCCAGGGCTCTGCCCTGCCGCTGGGGCTCCGCTCTGGGTGCCTTGGCTGGAGAGCCAGCCCAGCCGGGGCTATGCCCCCATGTGCCATGGCAGGGGTCTACCCCGCGTGCCGTGGCCAGGGCTCTGCCCCCGTGTGCCGTGGCCGGGGTCTGCCCCGCGTGCCATGGCCGGGGCTCAGCCCCACGTGCCGTGGCCGGGGTCTACCCCGCGTGCCGTGGCTGGGGTCTGCCTCCGCGCACCGTGGCCGTGGCTCTGCCCCCGCGCGCCATGGCCGCGGCTCTGCCCCGCGTGCTAGGGCCCGGACGGCCCAGCCCCCACTGCCTCTCCGGCGCTGAGTATGTCTCGTGCCCAGCGCTGCAGCGGGCGGGCACCGCGGACCGACCAAGGTCGCTGTCCTTCCTTTCTCTGGCTGGGCGGGCGAGGGGGGGGCACTGGATCCAGCGAGTATTCATGCGCTCGGGGCCCGCATGGGGCCGCCGGGCCTACGTGTGGTCCCGGGCCTGCAAGGGGCCGCCAGGCCGGGCATGGCTGCTGGGCCTTCATGTGGCCCCCAGGCTTGTGCATGGCCGCCAGGTCTGCACCCCCGCGTGGCCACCGGCCGCGGGCGGCGGGCTGAGACCGAGCACAGGGATCAAGAACTTACAGCTATGGGCAGCAGAGGGAGTATTTGGCTGTCTTGGACCAATTCAGAGGTGTATTGTGTGGGAGGAATTTCTCTGCCTATGGTCAGTGAGAAGATGATGGTTACCAGCTCTGCATTACCTCAGGGAAAAACTAGAACTACTCCACCGTTCTTAAGGAATCCAGACACCCGAGGATGATTCACGCTGCAGATCCCCACAATGCCATTCCCGGTGACTGTGGGATGGCTGCTGTGCCGCATCAGCTGATAGCCGTCTCAGCTTTCCAGAGCCGCGTCCCTGAAACTGGGTTCCATGGAGACTCACATACATTTACTGGGCTGCACGAGACCCACCCTTGGTCCAGCCCTAAGTGAAGCCTACATTCCCTATTGCTGGGAACTTTATGAACTGAAAATTAGAAGAAAAAAGAAAAAACAAAAAGGAACTGTATCTCTCAGCAAAAAAAACATCATAGACAATTCACACTTACTTGCTGAATCATCTGAGTGGGTTTTGAATGTTCACAACATAATGTCAACTGTTGATGATGGTGAATATGTTTATACCTATTTGGTTAATACACACTGTATATACATGCCTCTACAGACCATTCTGTACCCATTCCGTACAAATGTAATGATTGTATGCAAATTAAAAAAAAAAAAAAAGAAGGAAGGAAGAAAGAATTAATGAAAGAAAGAGGGAGGGAGGGAGGGAGGGAGGGGGAGGAAAAACAGAAAAGTTTGCTTAGTGGACAAAAAATGAGAAGTTATTGGCTGATGATAATGTATACAGTAATATCTTTGTCTTGACTGACAGGCATAGTATTTGTGTTGGAAAAAGAAATTTATACTGTAAAAGACATGTGAAAAAAATATATATATATGGTCCATATTCACTGATTTCAAATAATGATTTGGGAAATTGGAGAAATTCCACAGGATTTTGTTCATGACTCCTAAATTATAAATTCAAATGTGGCTGAATTTTAATATTTGGAAATCCTGAAAGGAAAACTAAGAAAAACTGAGATTGCTTGAGAGACAGGATAAATAAATGCAAGAATGAATACACACACACAAATGCCTTACTTTTAGATACTTTGGATATCCTGGGTTATTCAAATTTGACGAAGTGATTTCAATGAGTTCTCCCCCTGCCTTTAAGAGAGATTTTTGCTATAGGGCAGGTGCACTTACGAGCGCATGCACGCACACGAGAGAGAGAGACCAGGAAGTGAGAAATCACCGCAAAGGGGGGATGGCCATGCTGCAATCCCCTCTCCTCCACTCTCCTCTTGGTATCTTGGGCACACACGCACACATGCCCAGCATGAGTTTAAGCCACCTGGTCCAGGACTTGAACCACGAGTGAGTAGAGTCCAGCAATGTAACCATTACGCCATCTACTGGTCCCTCAATGAGTTCCCTTTCTTTTTTTTTTTTGAGAGGTTTTTGCTATAGGGCGCGCTCGCCAGACAGAGACAGACAGAGAGATAGAAAGTGAGAAATCACCCCCCAGAGGGGATGGCCATGTCGCAATCCCTTCTCCTCCATTCTCCTCTCGGGTTCTTGGGCACGCACGCACACGCATCTGGCGTGAGTTTAAGCCACCGGGTCTGGGACTCAAACCGCGGTCGACTACGTGGGAGTCCAGCGACAAAGCCATTATGCTAACTGCTGGTCCCAATGAGTTCCCTTTTTAAGCATGCGAAAGAACAAAATTTTTGTTGTTGTTTCTAAAGAAAATATAAGAGAGGAAAACTATAATGGTGATGTGAATAAATGAGTTTTTTGTTTGTTTTAGAGAGACTTTTGCTATAGGGTGTGTGAACTCGCTGGAGAGAGAGAGAGACAGAAAGTGAGAAATCACCCCCCAGGGGGCTGGCCATGCCACAATCCCTTTTCCATTATTCTCTCAGGATTTGGGGCACACATGCACACACACACACACCTGGTATGAATGTGGAGTTACACGGTCCAGGACTTGAACCACAGTTGACTACATGGGAGTCCAGCAACACAGCCATTACATCTGCTCGTCCCAATCATGTTCTTTTTGTTGTTTGGGTTTTTTCTTTGTTTGTTTGATTGTTTTTAGTAAAGCATAAAGGCAGGACAACCATGTAGCAAAGACAAAGTTTTCCCAGTTTGTGGTAAAAAAAAAGAACAACTAATTTTTCAGTTACACAATCTTTAGGCAGCCCATAAACATCTCTCATTAATACCAAGTATTATGGTTTTTTGCCTTCAAAACACATGTTGAAATTTGATTGCTATTGTGATGATGTTGGGAAGTAGGACTTTAAAGAGGTGTTCAGGTTGTGAGGACTCTGCCCTCATGAATGGACTGATGCCGTTGCTGTGGGAGGAGGTTTGCCCTGTCTTGCGTGCATGTGCTCTCCCTGCCCTTCCTCTATGTGATGACTCAGCAAAAAGGCCCTCACCAGATGGTGGCACCTTGAATTGGACTTCCCAGCCTCCAGAACTGTGAGCCAGTAAATTTCTGCTTGCTGTAAATCACTAGCCTGAGGTATCTGTTACAGCAGCACAACTGGACTGACACCCACTCACAGATGTATAATTGTTCCTCCCTTCCTCTTCCACACTTGCTATATCCATGACTGTTTCTAAACTCTTCTTGATGACCTCCCTGGCTATTTGAATATTCCCCTTCAGGACAGAGAAAGAAAGAAAAGGGGATTAATGAAAAAGACAAAACTAGGTAAATAAAACTTCTCCTCTACACATGTGCATCCTATAGTATCTACAAGTATGCAGATTTTGTAACCTCTGTGTTTGAGAAGAATGACCTGTGAGACTGGAGGCTATGATAGGCACAGCCTTTGGAGGCAAACTCAGATTGTGGTGTGTAAATCTCTGTGCTGCAAGACAGTCCCACTGGCCTTCCCCTGTGGCACTCTATCTTTAGCACAATGAAGTTTTCCTAATTTGTTATCCCTACCATCTCTAGTTAACTAGGTTTAAAACCATTCACACCAGGCATAAATGTGTTCATGCCCAAAATCCTGAGAGGAGAGTGGAGGAGAAAGGATTGCGCTGTGGCCATCCCTCCAGGGGGGCGTAATTTCTCACTTTCTCTTTCTGTGTCTCTCTGTCTCTCTCCAGTCATAGCACACACACACACACCCCAAGGGGGATTCCCTTCTCCATTCTCCTCTCGAGATCTTGGGCATGCACGCACATGTGCCCAATGTGAGTTTAAGCCACCGGATCCAGGACTCGAACCACGGATTACTACATGGGAGTCCAGCAACATAGCCATTATGCCAACTACTGGTTCCAACTCTGCTATTCTCTTATCCAATCTTTACATGTTTGATTCCTGGCTTTTACACTTATTGTGTAAACTTGTGTAAATTACTTAACTACTCTCATTTTCAGTATTATCACATGAAAATATCCATAATAAGGCCAGTCGGTGGTATTGTGGTTAAGGTGGCTTGATTCCACCTAGCTGACTATGCAGCTTGAGTTCCAAACCTGGCAAATAGTAAACACATAGGGCATATGTGCATGCATACCCAAAATCCCAAAAGGAGAAACAGATTATAGAGGAGAAGGGATTATAGAGTGCTATCCCCCATGGGAAATGCTTTCTCACTTTCTCTCCCTCTCTTTCTCTGTCTCTCTAGTGGGCACATGCACCCTCTAGAAAATAAATACATAAACAAATAAATTAATAGAAAGAAAACACACACAACAGTAGTATCTACCGCATAGGTTCGTTGTGATAAATAATTACATGCATTAAGGCTTAGAGCAGAATGCACTAGATATTAGCTATTGTGGTTACTGTTCTCCTTCTACCTTATAATACAGGGGCCTGCCCCAAATCTAGGACTTCTGAAGTTCTACCAAACAGGAATTACATAAAAGCGATCAAGTTATAGCTCTAATTTCAGTGACTGACTTACTGCAAGAACTTCCTAAGTCAAAAAACATAAAAAAGGCCAAGTGGTAGCACAGCAATAAGCCATTGGGCCTACATTGGTTCATGTTCTGGGATCTCCCTAAGCACACTGGGGGTACTGACACAGTGCTCTGATCTGGGAAGGCTGAGACCGAGTGTGGATTATGGTAAGAGGACCCTACTGGAGGTGCCCATCCTTCTGTTTTTTTCTCTCTCTCAAGAAAGAAAGCTTATTTATATATTTATTTATTTATTTATTTATTTTGGAGAGGTTTTTGCTATAGGGCGCGTGTGCTCACCAGACAGACAGAGAGAGACAGAGAGACAGAAAGCGAGAAATCACCCTCCAGGGGGGATGGCCACACCGCAATCCCTTCTCCTCCGTTCTCCTCTCGGGATCTTAGGCACGCACGCACATGCGCCCGGCGTCAGTTTTAATCCACTGGGTCTGAGACACGAAACACGGTTGACTACATGGGAGTCCAGCGACATAGCCATTACGCTAACTGCTGGCCCCGAAAGAAAGCTTTTTTTTAAAGCATAAAAACTGGGACCAGCTCTTAGCATAATGGCTATATCGTTGGACTCCCATGTAGTCGACTGTTGTTAGAGTACAGGGCCTGGTGGCTTAAACTCACACCAGACGCATGTGCATGTGTGCCCAAGATCCCAAGAGGAGAATGGAGGAGAAGGGATTGTGTCATGGCCATCCCCCTAGGGGGTGATTTCTCGCTTTCTGTCTCTCTATTTGGTGAGCGCACGCGCCCTATAGCAAAACCTCTCCAAAAAAAAAAAAAAAAAAAAAAGGCATAAAAACTAAAACCCATTAAAGCTTTTAGGAAAAAAATATTTCTAGTCTGAGAGAGGCAAATAAAATTCTCTAATTCTATATTCTGTCTGAGGAAACAGAAAATTATCTGAAGCAATGCTCTAAGAGATCTAATTGTTCATTTTCTCACTGAATCAAATGAAAACACAGGAGCAGAATACTTGTAAGAAATTAAAGGTTTGAGCATATTTGTTAAATCTTATCCAACAATGTAAAAATGGCTATACACTAAAATTATTTAAGTAAGTTAGTTACAAATCTTTATCTTTGCAGAAAACATACCTCATCACTGAAAAATCTATCTAAGATCAACAATCCACAATCTCTTTGATCCTCATCATCAGCAACCTCATATTCTTCCTGATTGGAGATGTTGGAGAAAAAAAACATGTTAGCTAAACTTCTTTACAAATAATGTTTCAAATTACCTGACGTGCAGAATTCACTTGTTACCCCAAGAACCAGAAGGCAGCTCTGCTGATCAAGTATCTACAACTCTGAGAAACTGAGGGCTCCTTAGGGAAAGGTTTGCTAAAGGAGGTTAATAAAGCAGCAGGGTGATGCTTTCCATAATATTCTCTGTGCCATTAAGCGTGGTTGAATAAAAAGGGATAAAATAAATAGTTTGGACTATTCTAGTCCAAAATAACACACATTTGCTATGTAAGTAGGAAAGGCTAATGTAGAAAAAGGAAGGCTTGAAAATCACACCAAGCACATATTTGTGTGCCCAAAATCCTGAGAGGAGAATGGCAGAGAAGGGGTTGAGGCATGGCCAATCTCCCTGGTGGGGGACTGTGGGTGGATTCTGGGCATGTATACACACATCCAGTGTATTTTTCTTTCTTCTTTTTTATTTTTTAAATTTAGTTTTATTTACTCATTCATTTATTTTAATTTTACCAGAAAGAGAGAGAAGGAAAGTAAGAAAGCAACCCACCAGGTCTGGGACTTAAAATGTGATTGGCCATGTGGGAGTGTCCGGCGCCTTAACTACCACTCCACCTGCTGGTCTCTTTACAAAAAATGTTTTAAGGGACCAGCAGTTAGCGTAATGGCTATGTCGCTGGACTCCCACGTAGTCGACCGCGGTTCGAGTCCCGGACCCGGCGGCTTAAACTCACGCCGGGCGCGTGTGCGTGCGTGCCCAAGATCCCGAGAGGAGAATGGAGGAGAAGGGATTGCGGCGTGGCCATCCCCCCTGGGGGGTGATTTCCTGCTTTCTATCTCTCTGTCTCTCTCTGTCTGTCTGGCGAGCGCACGCGCCCTATAGCAAAAACCTCTCCAAAAAAAGAAAAAAAAAATGTTTTAAGTCTTTGCCATAGGGTATATATGCTCACTGAAGAGAAAGAGCCAGTGAGAGGGAAAGTGAAAAATCACCCCCCTGGGGGGATGGCCATGCTGCAATCCCTTCTTCTCCATTCTCCTCCTGGGATTTTGGGCATGCACACACATATGCCCAGCATGAGTTTCAAGCTGCAAGGTCTAGGACTCAAAACACAGTCAGCCATGTGGGAGTCCAGTGCCTTAACCACTATGATACCTTCTGGCCCCTCTTTTTAGATTTATGCTATGGGGCATGTGTGGTCCCCAGAAAAAGAGAGAGAGAAAGAGAAAGTGAGAAATCATCCCACAGAGGGTGATGGCCACTCTGCAATCCTTTCTACTCCATTCTCCTCTTGGAATTTTGGGCATGCATGTATTTGCACCTGACGTGTTCTTCAAGCCAAGGCTCTAACCGTGCAGTTGGCCATGTGGGATTTAGAGCCTTAACCACCATGCCACCTGCTGTCTCTCGTCCAGTGTGGTTTTCAAGTCACTAGGGCTGAGATTCAAACTTTATGGTGAGCCATGTGAGATCTGGCTCCCTTAACCACCATGCCAAGGGCTGGCCCACATATTACCTTTTTAAAAAAAAAACAATTATTTAATTTATCATCATTATTATTATTTTATAATTGTTACAGGGCAGGAGAGCTCACCAGAGAGAGACTGAGAAAAGGGGGAAAAAGTGAGAAAGCAAGCCGCCAGGACTAGGACTTGAACTGCGGTTGGCAATGTGGGAGTCCAGCACCCCAAACACCATGCCACTATGTATTACCTTAATTAGCTGTCAACCTTTGTACAAATTAAAGTGTGTTTCAAAGTCATGTAATAAGTCATGTGATTCTACAACACCTGAGATGTCATTCTGTTTGAAATACAAATTCTGCTACAGAGATGTCTATACTAAGAAGCTAGTATGACAGCAAGATAACTAGCTTATCCACTGCTGTATCGTTGCCAAAGTCTAATTTCTTAGTTTTCAAAAACACAAGACTACAGAGGTAGTTCAACATTGAGATAAATCACTTACCACGGCATCCAAGAATTCAATGTACGTCTTAAGATTAGGATTCGCATCACAGAATTGTCTGAAGAGAAGTCTTCCTATTGGCTGCTTGTTACAAAGACTACTATAATTCTTCTCTGGGTGAAGAAAAGAGATAAGATGCAAACAAATGTGATCATTACAATACATCAAGTGCAGTTCTGAACCTTTCTTACAGTTTTCACTTGATATAATAAAAATCAAAAACCTTATTCGTAGTATTTTTTTTTAGAGAGAATTTTGCCATTAGGGCATGCGTGCTACCCGAAGAAACAGAGAGAGGCAGCGACAGACAGATAAAGGTATATATATTTAAATCTATTTCTTTTTACATTATCACAGTTCTATTAATGATTTCACTTTTCTTTCTTTTCTTTTTTTTTTTTTTTTTTTTGGAGAGGTTTTTACTATAGGGTGCGTGCGCTAGCCAGAAAGACACAGAGAGACAGAGAGACAGAAAGCGAGAAATCACCTTCGGGGGGATGGCCACGCCACAACCCCTTCTCCTCCATTCTCCTCTCGGGATCTTGGGCATGCACACACACATACCCAGCGTGAGTTTAAGCCACCGAGTCTGGGACTCGAACCGCAATCAACCACATGGGAGTCCAGTGACATAGCCATTACGCTAACTTCTGGTCCCTGATTTCACTTTTCCAAGCATTAAATTTCACATGCGACTAGAATACCACAAGTCACAGAAACGTATATAAAATGCAATGCCTCTGTAGTAGTACATGCCGTCTTTCTGCCTTCCCACAAGAAGCCCTGTTCTTGCAGAGGCCAGAAGACCCAGCCTCTAACTTTCTGATACCACAGAGGCTGCTCTGTGTCCTAGGCATGAGCAAGCAGAGATGGAGACAACAGGCATTTGGAGAAAGAGCACTGGTTCCCACCAGGGGAAAGACACTTCCTGGAGGAAAGGGACCCAGGTACCCTGAAAGCAGAGAAGCTCTGGTCCTGAGCCCACAGAGGCACAGAATCCTGTAGGTACAGGAACCAGTTACCAGACAGGTTTCTCTGACTACCAGATTCCGAGTAATAGTCTGAGTTGCTTATCAGAAGCTCTCTGCCTCTCTTAATCTCAAAGTAATCTTCCTATAAAAAGAACACCAACAAAGCTTTATAGCTTCCTAGTCTCTCTGGTGAGCACATGAGCCCAAAGGCAACAACTAAAAAAGAAAAAAGCAATGCTAACTTTTCATAACTCTTGGGAAACAAAAACCTCTACCAGAGTTCTAGAACTCTGCCTATCTCCTTCTGTCTCATCCAGTGCTGCTTTCTTCTTTCATCTTTCCTCCAGAAAGACTGGGCTTTCTAGTCTCTGGAAATTGCCACCTCCTTCCCACCCTGAGGACCCTGTGCTTCTTAACCGTGCTGCCTAGAAAATTATTTTCTTACCCTCATACTCTGTACTCCTAGCCTGGCCCCTACCTTAGGAAGCTTTCTCTGACCCTCTCTGCCTCACCTCCATCTAGCTTAAGTGCCTCCCTCCAGGCCGTCTGCACTTTTTCCTTTGAAGCCCTTACTACCACTTATAATTCTGTTTGTTTTTGTGATTATTTATGTTGTCTCAATCTCCGTCAAGAGAGAGCCTTGGGGGACCAGCAGTTAGCGTAATGGCTCTGTCACTGGACTCCTATGTAGTCGACCACGGTTCAAGTCCTGGACCCAGTGGCTTAAACTCAGGCCGGGCGTGTGTATGTGTGCCCAAGATCCCAAGAGGAGAATAGAGTAGAAGGAACTGCGGTATGGCCATCCCCCCTGGGGGGTGATTTCTCACTTTCTGTCTCTTTGTCTCTCTCTCTCTTTCTGGCGAGCACATGCGCCCATGGCAAAAACCTCTCGGGTGGAGGGGGGGAGGAAAGAGAGAGAGCCTTGGAGGCAGAGATCATGTCTGTGTCTTACCCGCTGTATTTGTACTGCTTGGTACTGAGGGAAATAAATGATGATGTTGAAAGGATAACTAATGACACATTTAATGTAACTGACTACAGTCTATGTACTAGAAAAACTACCCCCAAAGAATTAGAAGTATATTGAGGAAACATATGCTAATGTATTAGGTGGTTGGGAAAGTCATGGCATATTTTTCTGTTTTCCCATGCAAAAATGCATCAGGATGGGACCAGCAGTTGGAGTAATGGCTATGTCACTGGACTCCCATATAGTCAACCATGGTTCATGTCCCAGTCCCAGTGGCTTAAACTCACGCCGGGCACGTGTGCATGCGTGTCCAAGGTCCCAAGAGGAGAATGGAGGAGAAGGGATTGTGGCATGGCCATCCCCCCTGGGGGGTGATTTCTCACTTTCTGTCTCTCTCTTTCTTTCTAGCGAGTGCACATGCCCTATAGCAAAAACAAACAAAAAACTCAAAAAAAGTGCATCAGGACTTTCCCAATGACCTAATATATAAAAACATAATTCTATGATTCTATGAATATATTTGATAGCATAAATAGTCCCAAAGAGCAGTTTACAACATCTTAATTATAACATAAATGTCAAATGATTAAAACTGCCATATTAACCTCTCTATGCTATGTTCAGAAAAATTTCCTTAACACTATGACTCAAATATTAGTTGGGCCGAGGAAAGATATATACATGACCTCCTGGCACATAGTGGCAGCGGTAATGCAACGCTTCATGATGCTGAGGCCATATGGGTAGATTCTGGGTTTGCATCCTCAGGTGTCCCTGTGCATGCCAGGTGCACATACATATCAGAGATCCTGGCTGACTGAGACTAGGGGGATTATGTATGAAGACCCTGTTGGGGATGCCTGCATCTGTCTGTCTCTATTTCCTTATTTCATGGGGAAAAAATAATAATAAATGGGTAACCTTAATAAAAAAAAAATAAGCTCAGGCCTAGCCACAGTGGCGCACACATAGTGCCACCACTGAGCAGAGGCTGGAAGCCTCATACAAGATCCAGATTTGGTCCTCAGGCCAATGTGAACATATTGGGCATGGTTGTGCATACCTGTAATCCTGGCTAACTGGGTGGCTGGGGCAGGAGAATTGTAACCGAGAGATCTCATCAAAAATGTCCCTCCCTTTTTCTTTTGCTCTCTCAAAAGAAATAAAGTTTAAAAGAAAAATTGAAAAAAACCTAATGGAAATGCTGAACCCATCCATATTTAAAATAATAGACCACTCTCCACTTTACTAATTTTCCAAGTTAGCAGAGATTAAAAAACAGTGATAAAAACCAATATTAGCAGGGACCAGCAGATGGCATAATGGTTACATCACTGGATTTCCACAAAGTCAACTGCAACGTGAGTCCTGGACCTGGTGGCTTAAACTCATGCCGGGTGCATGTGCATGCGTGCCCAAGATCCCGAGAGGAGAATGGAAGAGAAGGGATTGCAGCGAGGCCATCTCCACTGGGGTATGATTTTTCACTTTCTGTCTCTGTCTCTCCGGCGAGTGCATATACCCTATAGCAAAAATCTCTCTTACGGAAAAAAAATAGCAAGCGCATAAGCAAAGAAAAGTTGTCATATCCTGTTGACAGGAAGGTAAATCATTATTTTTTCTTTTTTTTAAATTTGTCAGAGGGTGCATGCACTCACTGGAGATGGGGGAGCAAGGAGCACTTCCCCATGGGCTATGGTCATGCTGCAATCTTTTCTCTTCCATTTCTACCTCTTTTTTTTATTTTGGACACACACACATATGCACACGACGTATTTTTCAAGCTCCCAGGTCTGGGACTCAGACTGCACAGTTGCCCATATAGGATCCAGCTGCCTTTACCACCATGCCTCAACTTACCCAGGAAGGTAAACTGATACAACCTTTTCAGAATGTAATCTGACAACATTAAAATTTTAAAAGGATATGCCCTCTGAACCAGAAATTCTCCCTCTTTCCTTCCCTATGTATATATACATAAACATATATTTTTTTTTAAAAAATGTTGCTATAGGGTGCATATACTTGCTAGAATAAGAGAGAGAGAAAGGGAGAAAAAGTGAGAAAACACCCCCATGGGGGAATGGTCATGATGCAATCCCTTCTCCTCTACTTCTCCCTCATTTTGGGATTCTGGGCACACACACACACACACACACACACACACACACACCTAGCATGTTTCTCAAGATGCCAAGTCTAAGATTTGAACTGCACAGTCTGCATGTGGGATCCAGCTGCCTTACCCACCATGTCACTGGCTGGCCTTGATATGGGGGCTGGATCCCACATGGCCAACTGTGCGGTTAGACCAAGTGCTTGAGAAACACACCAGGTGTGTATGCGCATGTACCCAGAGTCTAAAAAGGAGGGAGAAGTGAAGAAGGGATTGTGACTTGACCATCACCCGTGGGAGATGCTTTCCAACTTCCTTCTCTCTGTATCTGTCCGATGAATGCACACATCCTGTGGCAATATCAAAAGAAAAAAATTATAATTGCCTTACAGACATGGTTCTACATCTGACCCCTTGTGCTCATTTTAGCACTTATAAATACTGCCATTCTTTTTTTTAAAGAATTACTTCTTTATTTATTATTTTAAATTTGACAAGAGAGAGAAAGAGAGAAACAGAGAGAGAGGAGAAGTGAGAAAGCAAGCAGCTAGGTCTGGGACTCAAACCGTGGTTGGCCATGTGGGAGTTCAGTACCTTAGCCACCAAGCCAACTGCTGGTCCCAATAACTGTCATTCTTTTTTTTTTTTTGGAGAGGTTTATTGCCATAGGGCGCGTGCGCTCGCCAGACAGACAGAGAGAGAGATAGAGACAGAAAGCGAGAAATCACCCCCCAGGGGGGATGGTCACACCACAATCCCTTCTCCTCCATTCTCCTCTCAGGATCTTGGGCACGCACGCACACGCGCCCGGCGTGAGTTTTAAGCCACCGGGTCCGGGACACGAACCGCGGTCGACTACGTGGGAGTCCAGCAACATAGCCATTACGCTAACTGCTGGTCCCCTAACTGTCATTCTTTATAGCTGTGAAGTATTCCATTATACAGATATATCATGTTTTATTTATTTATTTATAAATGCATGTGCATGAGTGGGAGGACAAGAGAGAGTAAGAGATAAGGTTTTTAAATAATTGTTTCATTTAATTTTATTTATTTACTATTATTATTTTTTAATTTGGAATAGGGCACATGCACTCACCAGAGAGAGACAGAAGGGGAGAGAGGGAAAATGAGAAAGCAAAACACCAGGTTCAGGACTTGAACTGTAGTTGGCCATGTAGGAGTCCAGTGCCTTAAACATCATGCCACCTGTTGGGTTTTTTTTTTTTTTTTGGAGAGGTTTTTGCTATAGGGCGTGTGCGCTCGCTAGAAAGACAGAGAGAGACAGAGAGACAGAAAGTGAGAAATCACCTCCAAGGGGCAATGGCCACACCACAATCCCTTCTCCTACATTCTCCTTTCGGAATCTTGGGCACACACCCAGCATGAGTTTAAGCCACCAGGTCCGAGACTGGAAACAGTCAACTACATGGGAGTCCAGCGACATGGCCATTACACCAATTGCTGGTCCTAACCTGTTGGTATTTTTAGCAGGGTCTCACTACTATGATACTTTGGCTCAGTCTCCCAGTTAACTAGGATCACGGGCATATGCCATGTGCATGTCATGATTAGGTGTGTCCAGGAATAAAACCAAACCTTCCACGTGGCCCCAGTCCTTTGCAGTGCCCTGCTACTTGCGCTACCACAACTGGGTCTACCATTCTATGGTTTAGATACCTTCCTGAAGTTATCATCAATAATTTTTCTTAATACGTACAGAAAACTGGAAGAATACTAAGAAATGCTTTAAAGTGTTTACTTCTAGAGAGAATGGCTAGGTCATGAGGATAGAAACTTTTACTTTGGGATCATGTTTCACTGCTGTGCCACCATCTGACCTCCTAAAGTAATTAAATAAAAATGTTTTTAATGCAAAAGGCCACAGCTATATACTTTATAACAGAAGATTAGAAAACCTAAGGGTTTTTTTCCCCTGGGAAGAACCATGAAGATATAAGGAGAATTTATCAGAAACTTTTTTTTTTAGATTTTTGCCATAGGGCCTGTGTGCTTGCCGGGGAGAGACAGAGAGGGAAAGTGAGAAATCACCATTCCAGAGGCGATGGCCATGATGTAGTTCCTTCTCTTCCATTCTCCTCTCATGATTTTAAGCATGTATGCACACATGCTCAGTGTGTTTTTCAAGCCACTGAGTCCAGGATTCAAATCACAGAGTCAGCCATGTGGGATCCAGCGTCTTAACCACCACACCACCTGCTGGTCCAGTTAAAATTTTTGAAACAAACATGGAATTCAAAGAAAAATAACAAATGGAACAATGCCAGATATAAGCAGGCACTCGGGACAGGAGCAGGCACTACTGACTCACCAATGGAACACCTGAGCTCACTACACTGGCTGACGGAGGGCAGCTTCAGTATCTCTCTCCATTTCTTACTACGACCACTTCTTTTGTTATATCCTCCTGAATTTAGAAAGAAAAAAAAAAAAGGCACTTTTTTTTTAACAGTCGGAAACATCCAATTATAACAATTACTTACACTAATGTATCTTACTATTTCTATTGGGTAGACACTCATGACAAATAAAATTACAAGCTTATAATAATTTATCTTACCTGGAAAGCAGCTTTATAAAGTATAAAATTCCCAATGATGCAATCAGTCACTGGGTTCATTTAGTAAGTGGGCCCTACTTTCCAAATCTGTAAGCAGGATCTAACACGACATAGTGTACACGCTGATTATAAATATTTGCTTAACAAGTATTTACTGAGTACCTATTGTGTACCCAACACCTTCAAAATACTGGGAATACTGGGACCAGCAGTTGGTGTAATGGCTATATTGCTGGACTCCCGAGTAGTTGACCAAGGTTTGAGTCCTGGACCTGGTGGCTTAAACTCATGCTGGGCGCATGTGCGTGCATGCCCAAGATCCCGAGAAGAGAATGGAGGAGAAGGGATTGCAGTGTGGCCATCCCCCCCTAGGGGAAGTAGATAAGCTAACAAAGCATATCATAATAAATAATAAGGAAAAAATCAATCATTTGTAGTGATCAACAGTATGAAACAAAATCAAGCTGGGAAAAGGTGTAAGATGTTACTTTGACTCACATAGGATCAGAGAACTCTCAACGAGAGACACTACTAGGCAGAAAAGAGAATCTAAAATATAGAAGGGAAAGTCTTGAGATGATCTGGGAGAAGAGCAACTCAGTGAGAAAAGAATGGTGGAAAAACCATACTAGAATATTTTAGAAAAATCTTTTTAAACAAGCATTTTACTTTTTTTTAAATTTGATTCAGAAAAGTTAGAACATTCAAGCTCAGATATTCTAGGGAGCTAAAATTTGAAATAGCCCAAAGAACATTACAGTTTAGGTTGGGTATGAGTAATCTAGGACTATTAGGAAGAATTAGGAAAGCACATTTCCTTGAGAGAGATGGTGAGCTCTGTCTAAACATGGTGAGTTTGGGAAATGGTGAGAGGCAGACATCTGGGAGATGGAAGACCAGGATAAGTTCCGGAGAGAAGGCTCAGCTAGAGATACAGATCTGATACTCATCTGCAAAAAACACAGAATCAAAGCTGTGATAGTTTCTTCCCCAGCTTCCTTTTTGCTTAGCTAATCACTCCACTCCATATCTGAACCAAGATCATGATATTTGAATATATATCCCAGTACTAAAAGTCCAGCATACCTCAGGGCCACAATGTTCAAATTAGACTCATGACCTTCCCCCTCAAAATCAGTCTTTTTTTTTTTTTTTTTTAAGATTTATTCATTCAATAAACATATAACAAGCCCCAGATGATGCCAGAGAATATGCCAAGTGCTGCTTCAGTGGCACCTACATTCCATGTCACCGAAGGGCTGGGAGAGGATCTGTTCCTCATGTCTCTTCACAGAGACCATGGGAACTCATTCCAGAGAATGGGCACATTCGGTTCACCAAAGCTGTCATCTTTGGCTGTGCATTGTTTTGTTTTGTTTTGTTTTGTTTTGTTTTTTAGGGCAATTGCTGGATCTCCCTTCAGCTGAAATAAGAACTGATCTTTGGAATATATCACTTTCACCTGATCCTTTACAGGATTAGAGAGCTGAGTTGTCACTGTGCCCTCCTGTTCCCACGTGTAGATGCTGAGTATGATCTGAAAGTGCCCCGAGACATGGCTCATGCCGTCACTGCCAACAATGTGCCCCTCAGCAGCCAAGTCACTGAGCAGGTGAGAGCAAGTCACTCTCGATCCCATTCACGATTCACTCTCCCTGCTTCCCTCTGGCCTATCCCAACTTTTTACCAATCAAGTAATTAGCAAGAAAAATGGCAGGCTGACATGAGTTTCAAGCATCTAGGTCCAGGACTTGAACCGCTGTTGGTCATGTGGGAGTCCAGCAACAAAGCCATTATGCCAAATACTGATCCCTTTAGACTCTCTTCTAATTGGCCTTTCTATTTCTTAACTTCCCTTTCCAAACCCTCCTCCACACTTCCTACCAGAGTCATGTTCCTAAAATGCAAATATAAGGTCCTTATCTGCTGCTTACAGCCCTTGCAGGAAGTTGAGAAAGAAGTGCACCCCTGCCTGATATTACCTATAGGCACCTGATGCTCAAGTCACACAAAAGTACAAAAGCCCAAGAGAAGAGCAGGTTCCAGGAACTCCAAGTCTCTGCAGGGACTCACTCCAGCCTCTTCCATCTATACAAATCTCTACCTGACTCAAGGAGAACCTCCTCCATAAAGCCTGCCCTGCCCTTCCTGAGAAGATGTAGGCAGTCCTTCCTCTTCATAACCTTTGCACCTTGAAAACATCTTCTCTCAATCTTAACAAGGAAGGTCTAAGTTTACTGTCATTCCTGGTGTATCTCCACAAGCAAACAAATCATTGAGGGAATGAATAAATGGTCCATTATATGCACAATGCATGAAAAGCAATCTACTACCTACTGCAGACACTACGGGGATGTTTATTAACTTTGAGTAGAGTTGAATAAAAACTAGCTGCAGGGAATAGGCCAGAGTTAGAGGTGAAATTATCAAGGGCTAAGGGAGGGACTAAAAGTAAAGGTTTGCTGAGTATTGATTATATGCACCTTTCCAGGAGCTTTACCCATCCTGATTCTTTACCCATCCCTACTCTATGATGTGAATACTACTACTGTTACCTTTGCTCAGACAAGAGAATGAAGCAAAGAGGCACAACAACTTGTCCAACACTGCATAACTACTGAGAGTAGATCTAAGATTCTAATTCAGATCTGCCCAACTCCAAGAATCCAACTTTTTCTTTTTTTAATTGCCAGAGGGTGTGTGTGTTCACCAGAAGGAGACAGAGAGAGGAAGAGAGAGAGAGAAAGTATCCCCCAGTTGTGGTCATGCCACAACTCCTTCTCTTTCATTTCTCTGTTCTGTCGGGATTTTGGGCATGTGCACACAAACACGTGGCGTGTTTTTCAAACTGCTAAGTCTGAGATTCAAACCACAGTTGGCAATGTGAGATCTGGCTCCCTTAACCACTATGGGGCTAGCCCCCAAGAATCCAAATTTTAAGTTATAAAAATAACTGATAAAAGATTTTAAATAGTGATATGACTATATTGACAAGGGGGAAAGAATGATGGAGAATTTGGTTTAAGTGTTCTAATGCCTCATCTAACATAGCATAAAGCTAACTAGAGCTTAAACATTATCTTTTAGAAATATAACAACAGGGGCCAGCAGGTGGTATAGTGTTTGAGGGTACTAGACTCCCACATGGCTGATCATGGTTCAAAATTTGGACCAGACAACTTGCTTTCTCACTTTTTTTGTCTCTCTCTGGTCGAATTAAGAAAATAATAAATGAAGATGAGGGAACCAACAGCGTAATGGCTATGTTGCTGGACTTCCACGTAGTCGACCGCGGTTTGCGTCCCAGACCCAGTGGCTTAAAACTCACGCCAGGCGCGTGTGCGTGCGTGCCCAAGATCCCGAGAGGAGAATGGAGGAGAAGGGATTGTGGCGTGACCGTCCCCCCCGGGGGGGTGATTTCTCGCTTTCTGTCTCTATGTCTCTCTCTGCCTGTCTGGTGAGCACACACGCCCTATAGCGAAAACCTCTCAAAAAAAAAAAAAATAAAATAAATAAATGAAGATAAATAAAATAATTTTTTAAAGATTTATTTTAATTATTTAATTTATTCATTTTGTAACTTGACAAGATAGAGACAGAGAGAGAGAGAGAGAGAGAGAGAGAGAGAAGGAAAGTGAGAAAGCCAGCCACCAGGTCCAGGACTTGAACTGTGGTTGGCCATGTGGGAGTGTCCAGTGCCTTAACCACCATGCCACCTGCTGGTCCCAAAATAATTCTTAAAAAAAAAAAAAAAGAAATGCAACAATACCCACCAGAGTAACTAAAACAGAAATCATAAAAACAATCAGTATGATTGCATGTAGGGAGGTGAATGCAGGGGGCTAGCTTTTTGTGTCATAAACTCTTCTATGCTCTGATTGTTCCATCTATGAATTATCTGGATTTTTTTTTTTTTTGGTGAGGTTTTTGCTATAGGGTGTATGCGCTTGTTAGAAATACAAAGAGAGACAGAAAGAGAGAAAGTGAGAAATCACCCCCCAGGGAGGATGGGGGGATGGCCACATTACAATCCCTTTTCTTCCATTCTCCTCTTGGGCTCTTGGACACGTACCCACAAATGCCCAGCCTGAGTTTAAGCTGCCAGGTCTGGGACTCGAACTGTGGTCAATTACATGGGAGTAACCATTACACCATCTGCTGGTCTCTGGAAATATTTTTTAAAGAAGTAGAACAGGGGACCAGCAGTTAGCATAATGGCTATGTCGCTGGACTCCCACGTAGTCGACCGCGGTTCAAGTCCCGGACCCGGTGGCTTAAAACTCACGCTGGGAGCGTGTGCGTGCGTGCCCAGGATCCCGAGAGGAGAATGGAGAAGGGACTGCGGCATGGCCATCCCCCCTGGGGGGTGATTTCTTGCTTTCTATCTCTCTGTCTCTGTCTGGCTGGCGAGCGCACACACCCTATAGCAAAAACCTCTCCCAAAAAAGAAAAAAAGAGAGAGAAACAAACAAAAAAAAGAACAGGGGCCAGCTCACGTCCTCTTGGTTAAGTTGGCTGGACCTCACATGGCTGACTACCTGGTTCAAGTGCCTTCAATTCTGCAGCTTGAAAGATATGCCAGATGTGCATGCATGTGTGTGTGTGTGCCCCCAAAATCTTGACGGGGGAAGAAATGGAGAAGGGACTGCTGCATGACCATGTCCCATGCGGGGGGGTGGGGGGGGGTGGGGGTGTAATTTTTCACTTTGCCTCTCTTCCTCTCTCTCCCCGTCTCTCTCTCTCTCCAGTGAGTGCATGTGCCTGCTGGCAAATTGAAAAAAAAGAAATACAACAGAAGCACCTTGGAGACAGTTCTGTCCTAGATCTATGAAGGCACTGTCCTTAAAGCATGTGCTGTGTTTAACCCAATGGGGAGACCCTGGCAGGATGGGCCAACAATGTAGGAAGAAATCTGTTAAAAAGAGATGTCCTTCTTTAGACTCAGAGTGACTTCAGTGAACCCATCCTCATGCCCAGATCTTTACCATCATTTTTAGCTTGCGTATTATATCCCTCCATAACTGTGAACAAATTTTTGGCTCTATAGTTCTTATTTTATTTTTAATTGCCAGAGGGTATGGGGGTGGGGGGGAGAAGAGAAGGGAAGACAAGACAAGACAAAAGACAAAAGAGAAAAAAGGAAAAAGAAGAGAAAGTCCCAATGGGGCATGGTCATGTTGCAATCCCCCTCTTCTACTTCTCCATCCTGTCAGGACTATGGGCAGGCATACACATGAGCCTAGTGTGTTTTTCAAGCCATCGGGGCCATGACTCAAACTACGATCAGCCATGTGGATCTGGCTTCATATGCACAAAGCTTAACCACTGCATTACTGGGTCATTCTTGGCTCTTTAGTTCTTATTCCTTTAAAACAGACAATGTTGCTGGCCTTCTCCCTTGTCAGATGAGTGCCCCCACCTTTTTGCCATCACCCACCTTAATCTGTGCACCTTTTATACTGCCTGATTGGCCAGAGTCACATTCACACATCGTATGTGTGAATTTCATGCTAGAAGCTGAAGATAAAACATCATCATATTACCATTAAAGCAGTAAACAGAAAAGGCTTCTAAAGAGATATTACACATCTTGTTAGAACATGGGCTTTGGGTGGCCAGCAGGTGGCATGGTGGTTAAAGAAGCTGGACTCCCACGGGCTGACCACAGTTCAAGTCCCACACCTGCTGGCTTGCTTTCTCACTTTCCCTCTCTCTGGTCAAATTGAATAATAGTAATAATAATAATAATAATAATAATTAATAAAGTTAAATAAAATAATACTCAAAAAAAGAAAATGGGCTTTGGACCAGATAGTCCTGGGTTTGAACCCTGAGGTTCCCATTTCTTAAGGACTGTGACTTCAAGTAATTCTCTTTACTTCTCTTTTCCTCATTGTCCAAGGGATTGATAAAACCTGTCCCTAGACATAGGTCACAGTGCCTGCTATATTACAGGACCCTACTGGCTTAGCAGCTGCATCAACCTCACAAGTCCAGTTCTTCTAAAAGTGCTAACATTGATTTTCAAAACAACACTTGCACAAAAAAGATGTAGGTTTACAATGAATGCAGTGTAAATGCTCATGCACAAAGCTTCTGCCAGGAATATTGGCACTGGAGTAAGGAGAGCAAAGGTCACATTGTCATAGTTCTTTTGTACTAGACATTCACTCTTTCAGTTTGATGACAATACAATTTAGGTTCTGAAAGGAACTGGCCTTTTGATAACACCATACCTGGCTCTGGCTGACCTTGCCATCAGCGCCAGTGATGCACATGTAAATTTATTTTTCTTTTCTTTTTTCGTTTTTTTGGCTAGAGGGCACCAAGCTACAAAGTCAGCCCAATACACATGGAAATATTGAGAGCAGAGCTACCTGTTGCACTGTTGACATGACTACACATTTCGACACTGATTTATTATTAACATTACATTTATAATAAAATAAAACCTATAAAATTTGTAAGGATAGAGGTGATTGGCACTCCAAAATAGAATAAAAGCTGTTTTTGTTCCCTGTTTTCAGACTGCTATTCTAAAAAGACTGCTTGTTCTATTTACTTATTTTTAAGTTTGCTACAGGGCATCTGTGCAAGAGAGAGAGAGAGAAAGTAGAATATCACCCCCAGATGGATGGCCATGCAACAATCCCCTCTCTTCCATTCTCCTCTTAGGATTTTGGGCATGCATGCATATGTGCCTGGTATATTTTTCAAGCCACAAGGTCCAGGACTCCAGCCACATAGCCACATGGGATATAGTTCCCTTAGCCACCACACTACTGGTTAGCCCAGACCACTTATTTTAGAACCTTATTTTGGTACAAATAATAGGTCAGAATTTATAAAACAGTGGGTAGCAAACAAGTGCAGTTTAGTGCAAAAGAGCTGTCTTGAGGAGTCAGTGAGGTGGCTTTTATCTACACCTCTGCTTCTCAGGTTGGGAAAATCATCTCATTTCTCTGAATTCACAGGAAAAAAAGAGCTATTATAAAATTAAAATAAGACAATGAATATTAAAATGCTTTCTCAGCTTATAAAAGCATCTATCTAGGGACCAGCAGGTGATATGGTGGTTAAGGCACTGGACACCCACATGGCCGACTGCAAATAGAGTCCCAGATCCAATGGCTTGAAAATCATGCCAGGGTGTGTGTGTGTGCACCCAACATCCCAAGAAGAGAGTGGAGAAGGGAATGTGGTGTGGTTATCCCCACTGCAGGGTGATTTTTCACTTTCTCTCTCCTTGTCTCTCTCCCTCTCTCTCTCTCTCTCTGATGACCACAAATGCCCTATGACAAAAAAATCTTGGGAAAAAAATCTATACACACCACCTTAAAGTTCTGAAATTTAAGGAAAAATAAAACTCACATGTAGAATTTGATAGGTTAATAATGAGTGGAACTTGGGGCTGGCCAGTGGCATGGTGGCTAAGGCAGCTGGATCTCATGGGTTCAGATCCCCAGCTGATCTAAAAACATGCTAGGTACATGTAGGCCCAGGATCCTCAGCAATCGGAGATTGAGAGAAAGGGGTTGCACTGTGACAAGACCCCACTGAGGGTACTCCTCTTTCTTCTTTCCTTTAGCGTGCTCTCTCATGTATAAAGAAAGAAAGAAAGATAGGAACAAGGGGCCCGACAGTGTGGCAAGAGTAAATCTCACAATCTGTGAGGCTACCCCACTTGGGAAGGTTCCTGTTCATATCCAAAGACCACCCTGAGTTCACTGGGCAGACATGAAGTAACAAGACCAACTTCTGCCCTTAGTCTACTTAAGAGAGATAAAGAATCAAACCTATGGGGGTACTATAATAGATGGAGACAGAGACAAGAAAATGGATATCAACAATCCCTTTCCCTCCATTCTCCTCTTGGATTTGTGGACACATATGTGCACATGCCCAGCGTGCTTTTCAAGCTGCCAGGTCTGGGACTTGAACCACAGAGTCGGCCATGTCCAATCCATTGCCTTAACCATTGCCACACCACCAACCGGCCCAATCATTTTACCAACACTATAAACTATAAAAATTATTCTCAGTCCAGTTTGATAGATTAGGAGAATATAGCCTAGGGACTCACAGGGATAATGCCTGTAAAGATGCTATCTGGTCAGAGCAAACCCACACTAGAGGTTAAAATATTTTTTTCACCTTTTAATTTTGCCAGAGAGCACGTGTGCTCACCAGAGATAGACTGGGTGGGGGCTGAGAAAGCATCCCTCATGGAAAATGTGCCACAATCCCTTCTCCTGCTTTTCTGCTTCCTTTGGGAGATTTTGGGCACACATGCACACACACCCAGAATATTTCTTAAACTGCCAGGTCCAGGACCCAAACCATTTGGCCATTTTGGTTCCAGCCGTCTCAACTACCACACCCCAAGCTGGGTCCATAATATTTCTTATTAAGCACCACTATGGTCAAACTTAGGACGTGCTTTACACCCTCCATATCAATCGAATTCTTTAGCTTTCAACATATGTTTCACTTTCTCTTTCCTGAGCTGAACAAAAATAACAAACCATATCTTGATCTTCAAGTATTTATTAAGCACCAATTATATGGCTAGCACCAAAATGGATAGAAAATAAAGATAAAAGCTATGCTCTCCCTGCTCCTAAGAAGATTACAAGTTAGCCAGAGAAAGAACCATTAGCTATGCTATGTTAGAAACCCCAAGTTTAATTTCCCAGAGGACAGAGAGAGCACCTCTGACCCAGAAGAATCAGAAAAGTTACTAAGAAGAGGATAAAGTTCAATTGGATGTCTTTTTCCTAAAGAAGAAAAAAGCAAGACAGGCCCCTGCAAGGTAGGTTGGACTAGTAAGAAGGATTCAAGAACAAATCCAGGGATCAGACATACAGTGGTAAAACATGACTCCCTGCAAGGCTATCACACATGGGAGGTTCCTGGTTCAAGTTCAGAGATTTCCCTGTGTATAGAGTATATGCAAGCCCCACAATCCAGGAGCTTAGCCGAAGCCTTGGGGAAGATGATGGTGCCAGGACCCTATTGGGGGTGCTGTCTCTCTTTCCTTCTTTCTCTGTCTCTCACTTATGGAAGAGATAGATAATGAACTTAAAAAAAAAAAAAAAAAAGAGCATGTCTGGTAACCAGCAGGTGGTGTGGTGGTTAAAGCACTGGACACTCGCACATGGACGACCACAGTTTGAGTCCTGGACTTGGTGGCTTCCTTTCTCACGTTCCCCCTCTCTCTGTGTGTGTCTCTCCCTGGTTAAATTAAAATAAATGAATGAATAAATAATTTTTTTTTTTTTTTTTTTGGAGAGGTTTTTGCTATAGGGCGCGTGCGCTCGCCAGACAGACAGAGAGAGACAGAGAGATAGAAAGCAGGAAATCACCCCCCAGGGGGGATGGCCACGCCGCAATCCCTTCTCCTCCATTCTCCTCTCGGGATCTTGGGCACGCACGCACACGCGCCCGGCGTGAGTTTAAGCCGCCGGGTCCGGGACTCGAACCGCGGTCGACTACGTGGGAGTCCAGCGACATAGCCATTACGCCAACTGCTGGTCCCAATAAATAATTTTTTTAAAAGAACATGTCCAAAAGGACATAAAAATTGTTAACTTACATAGCAAAAGTGTGTTAGGTAGATGTGGGAACAAATTAAATGTAATGGAAGAAACAAAAATGCTGGCTACTATTCTGCAATCAGTGTTGATAAACTATTTTCAGAAATAAGAAAGTATTCGGGGACCAGCAGTTGGCATAATGGCTATGTTGCTGGACTCCCATGTGGTCGACCATGGTTTGAGTCCCAGACCCAGTAGCTTAAACTCATGCCGGGTGTGTGTGTGTGCGTGCCTAGGATCCTGCGAGGAGAATCGAGGAGAAGAGATTGTGGCATGGCCATTCCCCCCTGGGGGATGATTTCTCGCTTTCTGTCTCTCTGTCTCTCTGGTTAGTGCACGCGCCCTACAGCAAAAGCCTCTCAAAAAAAAAAAAAGAATGAAAGAGTATTTGTTTAGTCACTTCAGCTAGAAATTTTGAAGACAACTTTGAGGATCTCTCCAATCACTCCCCTAACCTGTGTTCCCTCAGCATCTTTCTGATCTGCTCTTTCTTCTCCACTGTCCCAGCCACCCCTCTGGGGCTAGCACGGATGGCATAAGGCTGCTTACCACGTTGTGTAGACATACCCTTGTAACGACCCTCCAATGAAGACTTTCTCTGCACACAATCCCTGCCTTACTTCTCCCCACTGGGTGTGTCTTGGTAGGACTGCCTGTACAGGTGCTTGGTTCTCTCTTTCCTAAGAGTCCAGGGAGGAAGGGTGGGGATGGGTGTCAAGCTAACTAATTTATGCTCTCCCAGGGCAGTGAATCTTGGAAGGAGTGAGGTAATACAGATTTACAGAAAAAAAAAAAAGAAAGAAAGAAAGAAAGAAAGAAAGAAAGAAAGAAAGAAAGAAAGAAAGAAAGAAAAGAAAAGAAAGGAGAAGGAAAAGATCTTCTCTGTCACAGCAGTAGTGACAGGTGACACCTGATTGTGATCACTAGTCCCCGTTCTAAAATTATTTTGAAATCGCAACTGCCAACACTACCTTGACACATCTTATTCTCATTTCTGCTACCGTTTTTTCTTTGGCACTCATCAGTCACTAATATACCATATGTCTTATTTATTTGTTTCATGTATGTTCTCCTATACTCCCTAAGTCCTCTTAAAAAAAAAAAAAAAAGAAGTAGGATGTGAAACAATTTAAGTTTATTTCAAATAATTATAAGTCTGGGGCCAGCAGGTGGTGGCATGGTGGTTGACCATAGTTCATGTTCCAGACCTAGTGGCTTGGTTTCTCACTTTCTCTCTCTCTTTGGTCAAATTAAAATAATAATAATAATAATAATAATAATAATAGTAATAAATAAACATTAATAAAATAATTACTAAAAATAATTATATGTCACAGATCATTTACCAAATGTGTTATACAAGGAAAAAAAATCCTGGAATTTTTTTTTTTTTTTTTTTTTTTTTTTTTTGCCATAGGGCATGTGCGCTCACTGAAGAGACAGACAGTGAGAGTGAATGAAAGTGAGAAATCACCTCCCAGAGGGGATGGTCACACCACAATCTCTTCTCCACTCTTCTTCTGGGATCTTGGGCATACATGCATATGCACCCAGAGTGTTGCAAGCAGCCAGGTCCAGGACTCAAACCACAGTAAGCCATGGGGGAGTCCAGGACCTTAACCACTATGCAACCTGCTGGCCCCCAAAATCCTGAATTTAAAAAAAGGCAATTATCAGGGCTAGCAGTTAGCATGGAAGTTAAGGGGTCAGGATCCCACATGGCCGGCTCTAGATTAGCACCAGATCTGGCAGCTTGAAAATCATGCAGGGTGGGACCAGCAGTTAGCATAATGGCTATGTCACTGGACTCCCACGTAGTCGACCGTGGTTCGAGTCCCGGACCCAGTGGCTTAAAACTCACGCCGGGTGCGTGTGCGTGCGTGCCCAAGATTCCGAGAGGAGAATGGAGGAGAAGGGATTGTGGCGTGGCCATCCCCCCTGGGGGGTGATTTCTCGCTTTCTGTCTCTCTGTCTCTCTCTATCTGTCTGGCGAGCGCACGCGCCCTATAGCAGAAACCTCTCAAAAAAAAAAAAAAAAAAAAAAAAAGAAAGAAAGAAAAGAAGAAGAAGAAAATCATGCAGGGCACATGTGCGTGCATGCCCAAAATCCTGAGAGGAGAATAGAAGAGAAGGGACTGAGGCCTGGCCATACCCCACAGGGGAGTGATTTCTCACTTTCCCTCTCTGGCAAGCGCACGTGTCCTATATAAAAAACTAAAAAGAAAAGGCTATTATCTTTGTGTCTTATTAACAATACGATCATTTCACACTTCCTTAAATACACAGTGACACATAAACAACACTTTCAATGCAACATCATCTGCCAACATTCCTGAAAGGAGAACAGGTTCTAACAATCTTCTGCTCAAGACTGTCTTATGTTGTTGGGAAGTTCATGGAAAATGGAATGAAAATACTAGTCTATTTTGGTAGGAAAAAAATGTGAAATCTGTGCAATTTTTTTTTCATAATAACCATTTTCCATGAACTTTCTGAAGACTCTCGTAATTCTCCCAATTCTGGAGTCTGGGAAGTCTAAGATCAAGACAGATTCTGTGAGCATTCACCTTCTGGTTCATAGATGGCACTTTCTTCCAGTATTCTTCCCATGGCAGAAGGAACAAAGGGCCTTTCTCAGGCCCCTTATATAAAGACACTAATATCACTCATGAGGGTACTTTCGTAACCTCATCACCTCTCAAAAGCACTTACTTCCTAATATCATCACTCTGGGAGTCAGGATTTCAATATATGAATGGGGGGGGGGCACACAAACATTTAAACATAGCAGGGCCTATGGGATAGGGAAATTGATTCTATTTGAAATATATCCAAGAAATGACTAGACTTACTAACAATATTGAACCAACATTGCACTTCCCAAGACCAACATATAATTGCTGTGCTAAATCCACTCATTCTAAAAGTTCATTTTCTAACACATGAGCTAGAGAAATTAAACAAGGAACTACCCATGAATGGACATGCGTCCAAGAAGACATTATCTGGCACTTCCTGGGAAATATTCTTTTTTTTTTTTTTTTTGGAGAGGTTTTTGCTATAGGGTGTGTGCGCTCGCCAGAGAGACAGAGAGAGACAGAAAGCGAGAAATCACCCCCCAGGGGGGATGGCCACATCGCAATCCCTTCTCCTCCATTCTCCTCTTGGGGTCTTAGACACGCACGCGCGCACACACACACACACACACACACACACACCAGCATGAGTTTAAGCCACCAGGTCTGGGACTCGAACTGCAGTCGACTACATGGGAGTCCAGCGACATAGCCATTTTGCCAACTGCAGGTCCCTGAAGCAAGTAAATAGTTATCGAGAAAAGTGCCCTAAATTGTATCCAACTCTCAGCAATATATCCATGTTTTTTTTAGTTGCCAGAAGGTATGTATTCTCCCCAGAGAGACCACAGAGAGTGGGAGAATGTCCCTTCTCTATTTCTCCATCCTGTCAGGATTTGGGGCATGCACGCACATGTGCCCAGAGTTTTTCAAGCTGCCAGGTTTAGTAATTTGAACTGTGGTCAGCTATGAGGGATCCAATTTCCTTAACCACTAGGCTACAGGGCTGGCCCTACATCCACATATTTCTGATGTTCCATATTCAGCTTCTTTTACACATTAGCCAAAAATGACTAATTTCTCTTTCTTTTAAGGGCATTTTTTTTTTTTTTTTTAGGTTTTTACCATATGGCATGTGCATTCGCCAGAGAGACAGTGAGAGGTAAAGTGAGAAATCATCCCCCTAGGGGGTAAGGCCACATTGCAGTCCCTTCTCTTCCATTCTCCTCTTGGGCTTTTTGGCATGCGTGCACACCTACCTGGTGTGATCTTCAATCTGCCAGGTCTGGACTCAAATCACAGTCAGTCATGTGTGAGTCCAGCACCTGAATCATCATACCACCTGCTGGCCCCCATAATGACTCTTCAAACACAGGGATAAATAGTCTTGCTCACTAGGAGAGACTTCATTAAAATCACAACATTATGAAGTTCATGGGTGGCACTATGTAAGATAATGAGATACTTTGGGGGACAAAAATTTAAAAAATTTTTAAAGCCGGAGGTAGACAGAGAGAGGGAAAGTAAGACGTCACCACCCCCCCTCGGGAGGTTGACTGCATCTCAATCCCTTCTCCATTCTTCTCTAAGGATTTTGGGCATATACACACACATGCCCAGTGAGATTTTCAATCTGCCGGGGTCGGGATGTAAACCATGTGGGACTTCAGGACCTTTTTCTTTTTTTTAAAGAATTATTTCTTTTAATTTATTATTATTATTTAACTTGCTGTAGTTATCAGAGACAGAGGGAGAGAGAGAATGGAAAGCGAGAAAGCAAGTCACCAGGTCCAGGACTTGAACCATAGTTATCCATGCAGGAGTCCAGTGCCCTAACCACCACACCACCTGCTGGCCCCAGGACTCCAGGGCCTTAAACACCATGCCACCTGCTGGCATCATAGAGTACTTATTTTTACCTTGCTATCTAATCTCTGTGACATTATAAATCTGCTTGGTATAATACATTTTTTTTTTTTTAAATAAAACTACATTGTACCTAGCTATGAAGGTAGTGTGGAAAGAAAAAGGTTTAGCTGCCATCAGACCTGATTTCCAGAGAGGATGATTCACTTTCATGACCAGTTTGGAGTTGAGATGAGGGAAAAAAGGCACAGACACTCCTGGGGCCAGCAGGTGAAGTAGAGGTTAAGGTGCTGCATCCCACAAGGCCAACTCTGCAGTTTGTGTCCTGGATCATGTGGCTTGAAAATCATGCCAAGTGCATGAGCATGCGTGCTCAAAATCCCAAGCGGAAAATGGGGGAGGAGGGTTGTGGTATGACCATTCCCCACCAAGGGGTGATTTCTTACTTCTTCTCTCTCTGTGTCTCTGTATCGGGAGCATACACACCCTATAGCAAAAAGGCAGAGACACTCCAAAGAGAGGTGAAGAGAGCACATTCTGCTCCAAGGACTGCTAACTACTTCAATGGAAAGCCAAGACCCAACTCTTCCCATCCTTCCTTAGTTCTCTTTCCAAAATAATGCAAGTTATCATAAAAACATTGAGAGGCTGGGGATGTCTGTTTTCAACCCTTAATATGAGAAACACTCAATAGAATAAAAATAAAAATTCACTCCTCAATCCAAGTTCCTTCTAAGCCCTAACTTCAGTCTTTTAATTCTTGCCACTATTCACTGTTACTTCAAGAATTTCTATACCATGTTTCTAACTCAGGGTTTCCAAAGTGTTGAGAAATAATGCACTTCCTAATCAAGCACTTTCCTCCTAAAAGGTACTTAGGACATAAATGAGATGGGTGGGCAGGAGGGGAGCTTAAAAGGGTGGAAAAACCCTAAATATCTAAAATATTTGTGTTCCAGATTAAATTTTTTCACAGAACATTACCACCTCAATTACAAGATGAATTTATTGATGCTTCTCAACAGTATGCCAGGTCACCAGGAACATCACTTCCACTTTGCAGGCATCCCTGTTTAGGGCAGAACCCTGAAGCCCTGGGACACTGCATTTCTTTAGGTGTCCAGATCGTCTTCGAATTCACAGCACTGGCTGGCATGGCACACACCTCCAGATGGTATTTACCATGTTCCGAGCAGCTGTTCCATCATTCAAGAAAATCATCAACTCATGGGACCAGCAGTTAGTGTAATGGCTATGTCGCTGAACTCCCACGTAGTTGACCGCGGTTCACGTCCGGGACCTGGTGGCTTAAAACTCACGCTGGGTGCATGTGCATGCGTGCCCAAGATCCCGAGAGGAGAATGGAGGAGAAGGGATTGCAGTGTGGCCATTCCCCCTGGGGGGGGGGGGGGGGGGCGATTTCTCGCTTTCTGTCTCTCTGTCTCTCTCTCTCTGTCTGGCGAGTGCACGCGCCCTACAGCAAAAACCTCTCAAAAAAAAAGAAAAAGGAGTTCCGGGCTCCTGGCGGACTCAGGCTGCAGGCCCGACCCTTCTGAATCTCCACGCATCCCCACCGTTTCTCCTCCTTGGACCCCAGGTTGGTTGTCTGGGACTTTAAGGCGAACTCCCACCCCACCCCACCCGCAATCCGGATCGAGCCGGCCAGCAGTTCCAGGCTCCTGGCGGACTCAGGCTGCAGGCCCGACCCTTCTGAATCTCCACGCATCCCCACCGTTTCTCCTCCTTGGACCCCAGGTTGGTTGTCTGGGACTTTAAGGCGAACTCCCACCCCACCCCACCCGCAATCCGGATCGAGCCGGCCAGCAGTTCCGGGCTCCAGGTGGACTGAGGCTGCAGGCCCAACCAACCTGGTCCTGTCACTCATCTTCTGACCCTTTCCCACTAGCCTTTGGACTCTTTGAATTCTGGTGATTTGAATAGCGCGCGGCACGCGTTGCGCAATTTCCTTTTTTGATTCTGTTTTTCTTTGCTCTTGGGTTGTTGCTTATTTAGTCAATTGAAGGCTCACCTCTCCTTAGAGACAGTGAGGACTTTGGGCCATCCAGGGTCGTGGCAACAGTTAATGGTAATTGTGAGCAACAGGTAGGCAAACCATAAGGGAAATCATCAATTTTCTAAGCCTATACAACTTTTAACAATCAGTTAGGAAGAAACATATAGATTACCTGATGACTAGGAACAATCACAGAGGCTCAAGAAATATGAGCAACCAAGAAAAGGCCTCTCCCCCAAGGGAAATCATCAAGCCTACATCACCCATAGTCAATACAGTGGACGTCGTGGACATGTCTGATAAGGAATTCAGATTATTTGTAGTGACCAAACTAACTGAGATGGAAGAGAAAAGAGACAAGGAGTTCCAGGAGATGAGGAAGTCCTTCAATGACTTGAAAGAAGAAATGGATACCTTAAACAAGAACCAGATGGAACTTTTAGGATTGAAGAATGTGATACAGGAAATCAAAACCTCCCTTGAAAGTATTAAAAGTAGGTTAGACCAGGCAGAAGATCGAATCTCCAATGTAGAAGACAAAACATCTGACCTAGAAAAAAGTATCAAGAAGATTGAGAAAACAACCATGAAAAATGAGGATAATATACGAGGAATACTGGATACTATCAAGCGCCCCAACATCCAGATAATTGGTATTCCAGAAGAGGAAGAAAACAATAAGGGCCTAGATAATTTATTCCACAAGATCCTGGAAGAAAACTTTCCTAATCTAGAAAGGCATTCAAGTATCCAGACCCAGGAAATACATAGGACCCCGGGTAGAATCAACCCAAGAAGATCTTCTCCAAGGCACATTATAGCCAGACTGGCAAAAACAACAGACAAAGACAAGATACTAAAGTTGGCAAGAGGGAAACGCCAGGTTACTTACAAAGGTCACCCCATCAGGCTAACATCGGATCTCTTGGCCGAAACAATGCAGAAAAGGAAGGAATGGGGAAGCATAGTAAAAGTGTTGAGTGAAAAACAATTTCAACCAAGAATACTATACCCGGCAAAATTATCTTTCATATGGGAAAAAAAGATAAAAACATTCTCGAATAAACAAAATTTGAAGGAATTTACCAACTCCAGACCAGCTCTTCAAGATGTTCTGAAGGGAGTATTATACCAGGAAAGCTTAAAAATCAGAGACAGTTATACGAGAACAAAAAGCAACCAAGAAAATGGCTCACTTAATGATAGGATCAGGTACGGAAATATCGATAATTACATTGAATGTCAATGGATTAAATTCTCCAGTTAAGAGACATAGACTGGCTGAATGGATAAGAAAACAGAAACCCTCTATCTGTTGCCTACAAGAAACTCACCTTATGGATAAAGACATACATAGACTAAAAGTCAAGGGCTGGAAAAAGATACTCCATGCAAATGGAAATCAAAAAAAGGCTGGAGTAGTGATATTGATCTCAGACAAAATAGATTTCAAGACAAAGACTGTAAAAAGAGACAAAGAAGGGCATTATATAATAGTAAATGGGATAATCCAGCAAGAAGACATAACCCTTATAAATATCTACGCACCCAACTCAGGTGCACCTAAATATGTGAAGGAAAGACTGCTGGAGCTAAAAGGAGAGATAGGGAGAAATACTATAATTGTTGGAGATCTCAACACCCCATTATCTCCTATAGACAGGTTTTCTAGATAGAAAATAAATAGAGAGATACAGGACTTAAATGATACTATAAATGGAATGGGCTTGACAGATATCTATAGAACTTTCCACCCTACATCCACAACATATACATTTTTCTCACCCCGACATGGAACCTTTTCAAAGATAGATCATATATTAGGACACAAATCAAGCCTTTATAGATTCAAAGGCATAGAAACTGTACCCAGCATATTCTCTGACCATGATGGAATTAAACTCAAGATTAATTTCAAGACACAACCCCGAAAATACACGAACACATGGAAACTGAACAACCTACTTCTGAATGACTTCTTCACTACTGAAGAAATTAAGGCTGAAATAAAAAAATTTATGGAAACTAATGATAATGAGTACACAAGTGTCCAGAATCTATGGGACACAGCAAAAGCAGTCATAAGAGGGAAATTCATAGCAATTAGTGCACATAAGAAAAGGATAGAAAGATGGCAAGTAGATAACTTATCATCATGCCTCAGAGAATTGGAAAAACAACAACAAACAAACCCCCAAAATGCCAGGCAAAAATAAATAATAAAGGTTCGAGCAGAAATAAATGAAATAGAAAATAAACAAACCATACAGAAAATAAATTAAAGCAAAAGCTGGTTCTTTGAAAAGATTAACAAGATCGACACACCATTGGCTAGACTGATTAAGAAGAAGAAAGAAAGAAACCAGATTAATCAAATATGTGATGAAACAGGCAATATTACCACAGACATAGCAGAAATACAAAATATCATTAGAGGATACTATGAGCAACTTTACGCCAATAAACAAGATAACCTGGAGGAGATGGACAAATTCCTGGATGCATATAATCTACCAAGATTGGATCAGGAAGACATAGAGAACCTGAATAGACCCATAACAAGCCAGGAGATTGAATCAGTAATAAATAACCTCCCAACAAAGAAAAGCCCAGGCCCAGATGGCTTCACTTGTGAATTCTACAAAACTTTTAAGGAAGAGTTAACCCCTATTCTACTAAAACTATTTCTAAAGATTCAAAAGGAAGGAAACCTTCCAAATTCATTTTATGAAGCCTCCATCATCCTCATCCCCAAAACAGATAAAGATATGACAAAAAAGGAAAACTACAGACCAATATCATTGATGAATATAGACGCGAAAATTCTCAACAAGATACTTGCAAATCGTATCCAACAACATATAACAAAGATCATTCATCACGATCAGGTAGGCTTTATACCAGGGATGCAAGGGTGGTTTAATATACGCAAGACCATAAATGTAATACACTACATTAACAGAAAGAAAGATAAAAACCATATGATCATCTCAATTGATGCGGAGAAAGCATTTGATAAAATACAACATCCTTTTATGATTAAGACTCTCAGTAAGATTGGTATAGAAGGGTCATTTCTGAACACAATAAAAGCAATCTATGAAAAACCTACAGCTAACATTATATTGAATGGGGAAAAGCTGAAAGCTTTTCCTTTGAAAACAGGTACTAGGCAAGGCTGCCCACTTTCTCCACTGCTCTTTAATATAGTACTGGAAGTCTTAGCTATTGCAATCAGAGAAGAGAATAATATTAAAGGCATTCGAATAGGCAAAGAAGAATTGAAAATATCTTTATTTGCAGATGACATGATGGTATACTTAGAAGACCCAAAGGTATCCCTGAAAAAACTGCTTGAAATAATAAGTGAATACAGTAAGGTGGCAGGATACAAAATTAATATCCAAAAATCTATAGCATTTCTATTTATGAACAACAAGTTGAACGAAGCAGAGCTGAAGAAAGGAATCCCTTTCACTGTAGCCACAAGGTGTATAAGATACCTAGGGATAAACCTAACTAAGAAAGTCAAAGACCTTTATAAAGAAAACTACGAAAATCTTAAAAGAGACATTGAAAGTGACATAAAAATGTGGAAGGACATCCCATGCTCCTGGATTGGAAGAATTAACATAATCAAAATGGCAATTCTACCCAAATTAATCTACATGTTTAATGCAATTCCAATCAAAATACCAGAGATATTCTTCAGAGATCTAGAAAAGGCAATCATAGAATTTGTCTGGAACCATAAAAGACCTCATATTGCAAAAGCAATCCTGCGCAAGAAGAATGGAGTAGGAGGCATATCACTCCCTGATCCCAAGATATACTATAAAGCTGTGGTCATCAAAACAGCGTGGTATTGGCATAAAAACAGACAAGTGGACCAATGGAAGAGAATTGAGACCCCAGAAATAACCCCCAAAGCTTACAGCCAACTAATCTTTGACAAAGGATATCAGTCAATCCATTGGGAAAAGGAAAACCTCTTTAGTAAATGGTGCTGGAAAAACTGGGTATCCACTTGCAGAAAGATGAAACTGAACCCCCATCTTTCACCATTAACAACAGTCAACTCAAAATGGATCAAAGATCTGAACCTAAGACCTCAAACAATAAAACTACTTGTGGAAAATGCTGGGGAAACTCTGGGGGACATTGGAGTAGGCAAAGACTTCTTAAATAAGACTCCCAAAGCACAGGCAATAATCCCTAAAATAGACAAGTGGGACTATATTAGACTAAGAAGTTTGGGAACCAGCAGTTAGCGTAATGGCTATGTCGCTGGACTCCCACGTAGTCGACCGCGGTTCGCGTCTCGGACCCGGTGGCTTACAACTCACGCCGGGCGCGTGTGCGTGCGTGCCCAAGATCCCGAGAGGAGAATGGAGGAGAAGGGATTGCGGCGTGACCATCCCCCCTGGGGGGTGATTTCTCGCTTTCTGTCTCTATGTCTCTCTCTGTCTGTCTGGCGAGCGCACGCGCCCTATAGCGAAAAACTTCTCCAAAAAAAAAAAAGAAGTTTCTGCACAGCAAAGGACACAGTAACAAGTGTGAACCGACAACCCTCAGAATGGGAAAATATTTTTGTTAAATATGGCTCAGAGAAGGCACTGATAACCAGAATACATAGGGAACTCAAGTGCCTTATGCGAAAAAAAATGATGAACCCAATTAAAAGATGGGAAAATGAGCTGAACAAAAGTCTCTCTAAGGAAGACATACGAACAGCCAAAAAGCATATGAGGAGATGCTCAACATCCCTCATCATAAGGGAGATGCAGATAAAAACTACAATGAGATACCACCTAACCCTTGTCAGAATGGCAAAGATTAAGAATATAGAAAGTGATAAGTGTTGGCGGGGATGTGGTGAAAAGGGAACCCTCCTACACTGTTGGTGGGAATGTAAACTAGTTCAACCACTGTGGAGAACAATATGGAGGTTCCTCAAAGATCTACAAATAGAACTACCATTTGATCCAGCAATCCCACTTCTGGGTATTTACCCAAAAGACAGGAGAACACTCAGTCAGAAAAGTGCTTGCACATCAATGTTTATTGCAGCATTATTCACAATTGCCAAGACATGGAACCAACCTAAATGTCCACAAACTGATGAATGGATTGGAAAAGTGTGGTATATATATACTCTATGGAATATTACTCAGCCATAAAAAATAACAAGACCCTGGAATTTGATAGAAAGTGTTCAGATACGGAGGATCTATTGCTGAGTGAAGTAAGCCAGGCTATGAAAGAAAAATATTGTATGTATCCACTCAATATATACCGACTATCAGCACTCTATAATAGAGAGCAAAAAATTGGAGGACATAAAAGCAGTGAAGGTACTTAATGAGAATAGGACAGTGTGGAATGGGGGAAGGGAAGAGAAGAGGATAGAGAAAGATAGCAAGTGAACAATAGAGAGGCAGGACGTTAGTGAGAAACAGATATGGCTTATTAACTGTTGATGTTGACATGTATAGTATTCTCAACTGGATTTGTCTGAGAAGTATTTCATGATGGGCAAAGTATTTGTACAAGCAAAATGAGAAATAGCAATTGACTGTTTCAAAAAATAATTAGAATAATAATGATGATGATTGGCGAAAACATAGAAAAGATATTGAATGTTGAAGTGGGGAGATTAATGTCTCTGTACTGACTGACATGCATGGCATTCCCTTTTGAAAAAGCAATGTAATACACTGTAAAGTTATATGTAATTCAATGTAATATAAAGAAGAATATGATGATAATAAAAAAATAAATAAAAAAAGAAAAAAAAAAAGAAAAAGAAAATCATCAACTCAGTATGAGGGGGAGGGAGATGAAGAGATTGTAGCCAACTCTCTTAAGAATCAAGACAGGAGGGCCAGCAGGTAGAACGGTGGTTAAGGCACTGGCTCCCACATGGCCCACCACAATTCAAGTTCTAGACCTGGTGGCTTGCTTTCTCACTTTCTCTCTCTGTACCTATCTCTGGTGAGTGCACATGCCCTGCAGCAAATTTAAAAATCATAATAATGATAAATAAAATTAAATAAATTCTTTGTTTTTAAATGATAAAAGAACCAAGATAGGGAGACACATGGTCCTGAGACAGACTCCAAGTGTCTCCCAGCATTAGGGTTGAGCCAGCTTCCGTTTTCATATTGATAAAGGAATGGATTCTTACCAATTTACTCCATCTACCACCACCTTGTGCTAACGCTCACTTTACATACCATAGGACTTCAGATCAAAACTTAAAACCAAGCAACTCTGTTTAAATAACAGGGTCTAAGTTCACTAACTGAAGATTCTCATCCAGGTAGTTTCCAGACTATTCTTTGCCTTTTTTAAAAAGAGTTATTTTATTTAACTTTATTTATTATTATTGTTTTCCAGTTTGATCAGAGAGAGAGAGAGAGAGAGAAAGAGAAAGTGAGAAAGCAAGCCACCAGGTCCAGGACTTGAACCACAGCCAGTTATGTGGGAGTCCAGCTCTTTTAACCACCACGCCACATGTTGGCCCCCTTCTTTGCCTTTTAAAATTTAACTTTATTTATTTTTATTATAATTCTAAAAATTTGACCCGAAGAGAGAAGGAAAGTGAGAAAGTAAGCTGCCAGGGCCTTAACCAGCACGCCACCTGCTGGCCCCTAATCTTTGCCTGTTAAAGGCTGCAGCGGTGTGGTTCTTTTTCGCGGGCTTCTTCCTCGGACCGGCTGGTTGCCCAACACCAACAGGACACTGCCTCATAACTGTGACCAAGGTCTCCTCGAGAGAGCAGAGCTAGGAGACATGGTCAGCCTAAGAAAAATAGATGGGACGGAGTAGCGGGCTGGCAGCCCAAGCTGAGCACTGGTGGTGGGGTTCCGCGGGAGTCAGGGTGCGGGTCGTGCACCCACCTTGGCGCGCTTTCAGCAGCAGCGAGTTGGCCATGATGTTCTCGAGGGCCATGGCCCGCCGCCGCCGTGGTCGCCGCCGCCGCCGCCGGCTGGCTCGGTGTGTTCGAGGAGTCGACGGAGGCGGGGAAGGAGCCGTCGCCTCCTCTGTGCATCCCTCGCTGGGCGCCACCTGTCCGCCAGCTCCCAGACAGGGGCCAGGGGAGCTGCCTAGCTGCCGCCGCCGCGGCCGCCTCCTCGTTCTCCTCCTCCTCCTCCGCCTCCGCCGCCGCCGCCGCCGCCGCCGCCGTTGGCGTCGCCACCACTGCGACCACCAGCGCCGCAGGCGTGGGCGCTGGGGTCTGTCCGGGGAGATCTTGTTGTGGGTTCCAGCGGCAGAGCTGTCACGGAGAGGGGAGCCGCCAGCCAGGCCACCGCGGTGATCTGCTCTTACCGCTGCCGTGCGGTCGCTCGGGCTCCTCTCGGCCCCATCGCCCTGGCCTAACGTGTGCAATGCTCTTCTCAGAGTCCGGCCCCCGAGGAGCCCCGAATCTCCACCAAGCCCACCTCAGGGAGGCGCTCACTGGCAGGGCCACCGCCCCCGGCGGCGACGGCTACAGCCGCCGCCGCCGCCGCCGCGGGCTGCTTACAGCGGCTAGACCCACCTAACGGCTTCCCAGGAGAGGGAGCCCGAGCACTCCCCACGCCGCTGTGCCCCCGGCGGCTGCGCCGCTTCTCGCGGCACTACAGCCCCCAGAATGCCCTGCGCCGGATGTCGCGTGGAGCCCTCTGGGAGTTGTAGTCTCAGCCTATAGGAGAATAACTGAGTTGGAGCGAGTTAGTACTTTTCCGGAAATGCCTACCTCTCGCGATGTCCGGGGAGCTGTGGTAGCCGCCTCGAGACTTCCCAGCGCGTGTCTCCCGAGTTAAAGCGCTCCGCAGTAGGCTGCTTTCAGCCGCCGGGATCGCCTGAGCAAGGCGTCTGTCCTCCGGGCTTACGACCCCGGGGAGGAACTCGGGCCTTGGGTTGCGGCGGAGCGTCCAGCATGGGGAAGGCCAAGTCGGCTGGGATGCGCAGGAAAGCCGCCGAGGCGCTGGCGGGAGCGCGAGGCGGCTCGGCCAAGGCCCGTCCCAATCCGTTCGAAGTGAAAGTCAACAGGCAGAAGTTCCAAATCCTGGGCCGGAAAACACGCCACGACGTGGGGCTACCCGGGGTGTCCCGCGCGCGAGCTATCAGGAAGGTAAGCGGGCCAAGCGCCCGGAGCTCAGGGGCTCCGCGGCTCCGCCTGCCCCCGACCTGGCCGCCGCGCGCCCCTGTCTTTGGTACTTGAGGGTGGCGCTGACTTGTCAGCATGGGGGCACGCTCTGGCCAGCCGCGAGGCCTTGGCCAGCTGTGGACTTCTCTGTGCCTCAGTTTCGTCGCCTGTCAAGTGGAGAGCGTGATAGTGATACAGCACCGTTTTGATCTTCATGCCTTCCCTTTTGCGTGGGCTGGAAAACTCCTGTCCCTCCTCGAGCCCCTGCGCACCAGTGTGTGTGTTTTGGTGACTCTTCTTCCAACTGCCTCTGAGTTAAAGGGGGTCGTCGGAAAAGTCATGATGTGTTTTTCTGTGCAAAAATGCATCCTCAGCTAACTTTGAGCTGCCTGAGAACTTGTTCTAATCCTTTCTATTGGGATTTAGACTTTTGGCTCTGCGGGTTTAGGGACCATGGATGGGAGTTATTATATAGGATGCTATTATATAGGATGCTGCATAGATATTTGAAAAACCTGCTGTCAGGGCCAGCAGGTGGCATGGTGAAGGCACTGGACTCCCATATAGGTGACTGCAGTTCAAGACCGGGGTTGGCTTGCTCTTTCACTTTATCTCTCTCTCTCTCTCTCTCTCTCTCTCTCTCTCTCTCTCTCTGGTGAGGACACATGCTTTATAGCAAATTTAAAACGTAATAATAATTAATTAATTAAATTAAATAATTATTAAAAAAAAAAAAGAAAAATAAGTGTGTCTGTTCCCTGAAGCTCATGACCTTGTTCCTTGAAAGGTAACTGAAATACTACCTTCTGGGGCAGCTCATAGCTTCTGTCTTTCCAAGCTTATGGGTCCTGTACCACAGTACACAAAGTGGCGTGGGGAGTGCTCGGGCTCCCTCTCCTGGGAAGCCGTTAGGTGGGTCTAGCCGCTAAGAGTGTGTACAGTGGGCAAGACGAGCTTATGACTGATGGCAATAAGAGAGTCCTGCATTGCACAGCCCAGCACCTGGGTGACCCAGTGGGCATGGGGGAGTAGGAAAGTATGGCTACTATTAGGTCGTCAGAAAAATCATGACATATTTCTCCGTTTTAATATGCAAAATGTGTTATGACTCTCCCGACGACCCAATAGAATAAGACACTCTTTTCTTTGCCTCTTAAAACTAATTTTCACATTTCTTTTTTTTTTTAAGAATTATTTATTTATTTACTTTTGTTTTGTTTTGTTTGGGGGGGAGCAAATAGTTTTTAACATTTTGGGTTGTTTTTTTGTTTTCTGTTTTTTTTTTTTTTTTTTTTTTTTTTTTTAATAAACACACTAGAGAATCATGCGATGCTGCCAGCATTAGATGCAATCCTGGGCCACAAGTCTGCGCACTCCTTTGACACTGGTCCCGTGATGGCAGAACCTTTCATTTCACCTTATTGTTTACTATGACCCTGCATTATCTTCAAAGTAAAGAAATATGCCATCTTTTCTCCGGTATGACTTTCGTTGTCGAATTACCACTGCAGGATGCACTTTCTTCCTGAGCTCTGGCTTGCCTTTCTTGACCGTAGCCATCACCACATCACACACGCCAGCAGCAGGAAGCCTGTTCAGCCGTCCCTTGATCCCCTTCACAGAGATGATATATAGGTTTTTAGCTCCTGTGTTTTCAGCACAGTTGATCACGGCGCCTACTGGAAGACCCAGGGAAATCTGGAACTTTGCCCCGGAGGACCCACCACGTCCTCGCTTCGACATCTTGAATGCTGGAAAAAGTAATTTTTTATTTGACCAGAGAGAGACAAAGAGAGATAAAGGGAAAATGAGAAAGCAAGCTATCAGGTCTGTGACTTGAACTGCAGTCGCCCATGTGGGAAGTCCAACACCTTAACCACCACGCCACCTGCCGGCCCCCTCATTTTCTCATTTCCAAAGTGAGGATAATAATGTACACTCTCCCTTGACTAGGTATTTAGTACCTAGTAAGTTTTCTCTAAATGTTATTATTCAACTTCCTGATTTGGCATTCTCATACCCCCGGACAGTCTGCCACCTGTTGTCCTTGCTTCACTTCTAAATTCAGTTTATCCAAAAGGACCTTCCTTACTCCTGAAAGTCCCTAAAAGGCCACCTCAGTACCATCTGATGGATTATACGTTTTTTTCCTAGTTTTTGGAGTTCAATCTGGCTACTGGCTAGACTGGGGAGCAAAAGGGTGAAGTCTGGTCAAAGGGTCTTCGGTGGTAGAAATCCGAGTCTTCTTTTAAAGAGAGATTTTTGCCATAGGGCACAAACAGTCTCTGGAGAGACAGAGAGATGGAAAGTGAGAAATCAACCCTGGGGAGGTGGTCATGCCACAATCCCTTGTCTTTCATTATCCTCTCCTGATTTTGGGCATGCATGCATAAGTGCCTAGTGTGAGTTTTAAGCCACCTGGTCTGGGACTCGAACCACTGTAGGCTACATGGGAATCCAGCGATGTAACCATTTTGCCATGTACTGGTACCTATATGTTGATCTGATTATCTGTTGATCTGTTACGGTTTTTAAGCTGCCAGGTTCAGTACTTGAACCATGGTCGTTTGTGGGAATCCAGCACCGCAACCACCATGCCACCTGCTGGCCCTTATTCTCAGGGCCTTTCATTGTGAAAAGATTCTGCCCTGTACCTATTTCTTACATTGCTGATTGCTGTATAAACTCCCGTTAAATACCAGTGGTTCTCAAATATAAGACTGTCTACAAAGGGCGCAAATTCCTACAAAAGTCATAGTCATTTCTCATCCCCCCTCTATCCTTCCCCTGCCGTAGGGAATTCAATCTCAAGGACAGCTAACTTTGAATAATTTTGAATTAGTTCCTTGTTGCTGCTGGGAAAATACCAAATTATCTGATACTTGCTATTGTTGAATTTTGTATTAAAACTGTTGCTTCTCTTGACGTTCTGAAGTGTCTAAACTATGACCCCTACTTAGTAAACTTCTTTATGATCTACATCACACCCAAAGGCACAACTGTACATTTCCTAGGAATACTTTGGTAAGAAATAAACCTCTTTCTCCATGCATTAAGATTAAGTAAAGTGGGGACCAGCAGTTGGTATAATGGCTATGTCGTTGGACTCCCATGTAGTTAACCGTGGTTTAAGTCCCGGACCCAGTGGCTTAAATTCATGCTGGGGTGCATGTGCATGTGTACCCAAGATCCCGAGAGGAGAATGGAGGAGAAGGGATTGCACCGTGGCCATGCCCCCTGGGGGGTGATTTCTTGCTTTCTGTCTCTCTGTCTCTCTCTGTCTTTCTGGCGAGCGTACACACCCTGTAGCAAAAACCTCTCCAAAAAATAAAAAATAAATAAAAGGTAAAGCAAAGTGACTCCAGGTAGTCGTGAGGTCATCCTGCTACCCTTTTAGAATTTTGCTACTCACTGTTGTACAAGGATCTGTGCTCCTCCCCTGCTACAATGTGTAACATTTGCCTTTAAAATTTTCCTGAAATCTCTTAAGATCCCAACACACATTATTCAGAGAAGTTTAGATGTTGTGGTGGATCTGGGCAGTCATCCTAACCCTGGCCCAAATAAGCTCTTTGCTTTATTTTCTTGCCTCAGCATCTCTCTCGCTCTCTCTTTGCCAGAGCACATATATGTTCATCAGAGAGAGAGAAAACACCCCTCAGTGTGATGTGGACACTTTGCAGTCCCTTCTCCATTTCTCCACCCTATCAGTTTGAGCATACACATACATGCACCCAGAATGTTTTTCAGGTCGCTCGGGCCAGGATTCAAACCGCGTGGTTGGCTTTGCGGAATCCGGCTCTCTTACTACTAGGCCATGGTTCCGCCCCCTGCTTCACCACTTCTCTTAGGTTGATGTCATGAGTGAAAGCAGATGGTGTCTGAACTTTGACATCACAGTGTGTTAGCTCTGAACTTTAAAATCCATACCATTCTGATGTCCCCATTTGTGAAAACTGCAAGCAGTTTTAGTGAGAATACCTTGTGAGATTGTTTGATGATCTCTTTTTCAGCGTACCCAGACTTTACTGAAGGAGTACAAAGAAAGGGATAAGTCTAATGTGTTTAAAGATAAACGCTTTGGGGAATACAATACCAACATAAGCCCAGAGGAAAAGATGATGAAGAGGTTTGCTCTGGAACAACAGGTATGGGGGAAAATGCAGGAGGTTCTTTGCTGTACATTACATGTAGAAATCAAGCCTAAAGAAGAAGGGTTTATCAGTAGCTTCCTGGGCACCTACCCACTAAGTACAAGGGATAGGTTTTAGATGCTGGACCTGGTTTGGCTAGGCCAAAGGTGAAGCGACCTTCTGCAAAAATAGTTACATGGATAAGTATCTGGGAGTAAATGGAAGCAATGAGTACTGAAGTTCTTAACTAAACTGCTGCTGTCAGCTCTTCTGAGTAGAGAGTGGACCAAAGAACTTTATTCCAGCCATTGAATTATTTAAGAGTTCCCATCTATGAGTTCTGCCTTTCTCTGAATCGTTCTTCAAATGACCCAGAATAATCTTAAGACTGCTTAAGCTGTACTGTCACGTTTCACATATAATGGAAAAATAATTTTTTTTTGTTGCTATGAAAGGCATATGGTAATTTTAGGAAATTGATATTTTTTTTCCCTCTTTCTATCAGCGACATCATGAGAAAAAAAATATCTACAACCTAAATGAAGATGAAGAATTAACTCATTATGGCCAGTCTTTGGCAGACATCGAAAAGCATAATGACATTGTGGATAGTGATAGTGACACTGAAGAACGAGGAACCCTGTCTGGTAAGGCTAGAGGGTGCCACCCCAGGAGTCTGTCTGTGGACTAGTCACGGTTGGGCTTTCCCTTGCTCTTCTTGGAAACCTAGCAAAAGTTGTCACAAGGAAGTTTCCCTGATTTTTTTTTTTTTTTTTTTTGAGAGGTTTTTGCTATAAGGTGTGTGCGCTTGCCAGAAAGACAGAGAGAGACAGAGATAGAAAGTGAGAAGTCACTCCCCAGGGGGGATGGCCATACCGCAATCTTTTTTCCTCCATTCTCCTCTCGGGATCTTGGGCACACATGCACACGCGCCCGGCGTGAGTTTAAGCCACCAGGTCTGGGACTTGAACTGCTGTCGGCTACATGGGAGTTCAGCGACATAGCCATTATGTTAACTGCTGGTCCCAAGTTTCCCTGATTTTTGACCTCTTAAATTCTACGTGTGACTTTTCTATTTTTATTCTTAAATTTTAGAACTTTAAGATGGTATATAGAGGGCCAGCAGATGGCATAGTGTTTAAGGTGCTGGACTCCCATATGGCCAACCTCATTAGAGTTTGATGGCTTAAATCACTCTGGGCGCATGTGTGTACGTGCCCAAAATCCTGAGAGGAGAATAGAGGACAAGAGATGGTGGCATGGCCATGTCCCTTAGTGGGTGATTTCTCACTTTCCCTCTCATTGTCTCTCTCTGGCAAGCACACGTGCCCTATAGCAAAAAAGAAAAAAGAAAAAGAAAAAAGTATATATATTTATGGCTGAGAAAGCACTTCAATATTCATTGTCTTATTTGAATATCATAATAATTTTACCTGTGAACTCAGAGAAACGAGGTGATTTGACCAACTCGAAAGTCAGAGGTATACGTAAAACCCACCTCATTACTCCTTAGATAGCTCTTTTGCACTAAACTGCATTCCTTTGCTACGCACCGTTATATAAATTCTGGCCTATTGTTTGTTCTAGTGTGTTTATGTGTTTCTTTTAGTCCTTACTTACTATGGAACCGACGATGGCAGTTTTGTGAAGGAAATATTATAGAGCTTCATATTTATAGGTAATAGCATGAAGCACATTAAATCTTAGCCTTCATTAAGCTTAATATATAAGCGAACTGAGTTTAGGGTTTAGTTCAAGTGTGATAATCTTGTGCCCTGCTTATAAAATTATAGTCATGTCATTAGTGAGGTTGTATTCCTTATAAATAAGAGTATGGGCGCCAGCAGGTGGTGTGGTTGTTAAGGGCGCTGAATGTCCACATGGCCGATCATGGTTCAAGTCCCAGACCTGGCAGCTTGCTTTCGCCTTTTCTCTTTCTCTCTCTCTCTCTCTGGTCAAATTTAAAAAATAATGATGATGGATATAGTTAAATAATTCTAAATATATATATATATATATATATATATATATACATATATATATATATGTATGAGAGTATGTACAGTTTTTTAGCACTTCAGAATAAAGCTGCACTGAGCTAAAACTGCCCTTTGATGTTTGGATAATTCAGAAGGCAAAAGGCTTAGGGATTAAGGGAGCATGTGGTATAGAGCCCACTATTCTGCCTGGGTCAGAAAAGGGAATGCCAGTAGTTTTATCTTCTGTGCCTTTCTCTTTGTGCTTTCCATTGTCCAAGATTTTGTGTTCATCCTTAACTGTAAAACGCATTTACTTGGGGAATGGTAATTCACTGTGGCTAAGTAACTGCCTTCATTCATGTCTCGTGAGCAGCATTGTCCTTGCTGGTGTGAGACTCCAGGATGCTCAGGAAACTAGAGAAGTAGGATTCTGTACCTTCCAAGTAACGGGTCTTAGGAATTCAATGAATCATTCACAATTTCCAATCATCTTTTGATTTTGATTATGAGCTTACCAAAACCCAGGTAATTTACAAACGAAAAGCCTCTTAAATTTGAAAATGAATGTATTTAGATGAGTCATGAGATAACAAATTCTATTTTGTTTAACTGTGTGACATAGTATGTTCTTTTAGACTAGGAAAATTTCATCTTAAAAATCAACCCTGTGGGGGAACCAGCAGTTAGCGTAATGGCTATGTCGCTGGACTCCCACGTAGTCGACCGCGGTTCGCGTCCCGGACCCGGTGGCTTAAAATTCACGCCGGGCGCGTGTGCGTGCGTGCCCAAGATCCCGAGAGGAGAATGGAGGAGAAGGGATTGCGGCGTGACCATCCCCCCTGGGGGGTGATTTCTCGCTTTCTGTCTCTATGTCTCTGTCTGTCTGGCGAGCGCACGTGCCCTATAGCAAAAATCTCTCAAAAAAAAAAAAAAAAAAAAATCAACCCTGTGGGAGTCAGCAGATGGAGTAATAGTTATGTTGTTGGACTCCCACATGACCGACCATGGTTCGAGTCCCAGACCTGGTGACTTGAAACTCACACCAGGTGTATGTGCATGCATGCCCAAGACCCTGGGAGGAGAATGGAGGAGAAAGGATTGTGGATTGGCCATCCCCCCTGGGGGGTGATTTCTCACTTTTCCTCTCACTGTCTCTCTCACTATCTCTGGCAAGTGCACGCTCCCTAAGGCAAACACCTCTACTTTAGGGGAAAAAACAAACAAACAAACAAAAAACAAAAACAAGGGACCAGCAGTTAGTGTAATGGCTATGTCGCTGGACTCCTATGTAGTCGACCGCGGTTCGTGTCCCGGACCTGGTGGCTTAAAACTCACGCCAGGCGTATGTGCGTGAGTGCCCAAGATCCCGAGAGGAGAATGGAGGAGAAGGGATTGCGGTGTGGCCATCCCCTCTGGGGGGTGATTTCTCGCTTTCTGTCTCTCTGTCTGTCTCTGTCTGTCTGGCGAGCGCACATGCCCTATGGCAAAAAAACCTCTTAAAAAAAAACAAAACAAAACAACCCTATGAGGGCCAGCCCATAGCATGATTAAAGTAGCTGGATCCCATATGTCTGACCACATGGTTTGAGTCCTAGACCTGGCAGCTTGAGAAACATGCTGGGCATATGTGTGTGCCCAAAATCCCAAAGGGGAGAAATGGAGAAGAAAGACTGTGGCATGACTGTGCCCCATCAGGAATGCTTTCTTGCCCCCCACCCCTCACCCACTTCTGTTTTATTGCTATACGGTGCATGTACTCACCAGAAAGAGAAAGACAGGGAAAGTGAGAAATCATCACTCAAGAGGGTGGCCACACTGCAGTCCCTTCTCCATTTTCCTGTTAGGATTTGGGCATGCACACACGCACACCTGATATGTTTTCAGGCTGGCAGGTCTGGGACTGGGACAGCACAGTTGGCCATGTGAGATCCAGCCACCTCAACCACCATGTAACTGGCTGGCCCATCTATGTCACTCCTTCTGTATTTCCCTCTGTCCCTTCAGGAATCGCATGTACGCTTTGGGGGGAAAATCAACCCTGTGAGATGGATATTGCCTCACTTTACAGCAGGAGAAACTGAGGCTGAGGGCAAGCCTGCATGTCCAGGTAGAGCTGGGCTTCAAATTTCAGTTGGCCTGCCTGCTAAACTGAAGCCATTGTGTGCTTTTCACAATATGGATACAGATATCTAATGTACTATAAAATATACTGTTCTGGGGGGACCAACAGGTGGTGTGGTGGTTAAGGTGCTGGACTCCTACATGGCCAACTGCAGTTTAAATCCCAGATCTGGCAACTTGAAAGTCACACCTGGCACTTGTGCATGCCCAAAATCCCAGAATGAGAGTGGAGGAAAAGGTGTTTCCCTAGTGAGTTTCCCTCTTACTCTATCTCTCTCAAAATATGCCAGAAACCTAAGGGGGGAAAAAATGTGTGTGTGTGTGTGTGTGTGTGTGTGTAGAGAGAGAGACTAGATTTCAAAATACATAAGCAGGACCAGCAGATGGCGAAATGGCTACATCACTGGACTCCCATGTAGTAGACTATGGTTTGAGTCCCAGACCCAGTGGATTGAAACTCAGGCCAGTTGTGTGTGCGTGTGTGCCCAAAATCCTGAGAGGAGAAGGGATTGCAGTGTTGCCATGCCCCCTGTGTGTGTGTGTGTGGGGGGGGGTGACGTCTCACTTTTTGTCTCTGTCTCTCTGGCAAGTACATGCACCCTATAGCAAAACTCTCTCACAAATTACATCTATTTTCTTCTCTAAGAAATTGGATTATTTAAGGCTTCTTTCCATTCCAAATGTAACAATTATCACAGTGGTTCATTTTTCTACTGGCCTGGTGAAGGGGGCAAGTAGATGGTCAGTGACTTATTACTGATTCCTACCATGAATTCGGGGTCTTTAAATCTGAAAGCCTGACCCAAGGAGTTGTGAGTGGTGGGACTTGCCATGCCAGCTCTCTTCTCCCTATCGAGGCTCTGGTTCCAGCTTATTTTCCTGATCTTCCGCAAAATGAACACAGATAAAAATAGGTGTTTTATATTTCTGGTCACTTAGATTATAGCAAGTTGGTGGTTTAATGGGTCTAAATTTCCTTGGAGTGGCCCACCTTGGGTATTTCTTTTTTTTTGTAAAGAATTACTTTTATCTGATTTTTGTTTATTCACTCAATTTATTTTTTTTAATTTGACGAGAGAGAGAGAGAGAGAGAGAAAGCAAGCCACCAGGTCTGGGACTCAAACTGTGGTCAACCATGTGGGAGTGTCCAGCACCTTATCCTCCACACCACCTGCTGGTCCCCAACCTTGGGTATTTCTTAAGTGCCCATGTGCCTGTGGTCTCATGCCAGCTGCTATGTGTGAGAATTTTTTCACGAATGTGGAATTTCTCAAGACTGCACTTGGGGGAATGTTGCCAGACTATTACAAAAAATGCTTACTGAGCCAGGACCTGCGCTTCATTGTATTGTTTCTGCTTTCGTCCGCAGCTGAGCTGACTGCTGCCCACTTTGGAGGTGGTGGCGGGCTCCTTCATAAGACCACTCAAGGGGAAGGAGAAGAGGGGGAAAAACCAAAGTCACGGAAAGAACTGATTGAAGAACTCATTGCAAAAACAAAACAAGAGAAGGTGGGTTTATTAGTATTCTAACTAATGCGTTAACTCCATCATAAGACACACACCTCACTCAAATATGTTCGAGTTTCTTTGTACATTTTAGGCTGTGTTTAATATTTTATACAAATTTAATGAAAGCATTCCTTTTGAATAGGAATGCTTTGAATCTCATTGAGTATTTACCTCTGATGTTTTTTATTTTTTGGTTGTTGTTACTGGTTTTAGGACTTGACAAAATTGGGATTTGCTAAACCTCACTATTTTTTATGACCTTGCAGTGAACCATTGAGAGTACCGAGATGAACAGTTGATAGCGGAGATTATTCCTCTCTGATGAAATCTTGTTTGGTTGAAGACAGTGATTTTGCCTGGTCTCGTATTTTCCATTGGCACATTTGGTGTCCTTGGCACTTACACCAGGCTGCCCAGTTGGAGTCTTGTAACGGAGTGCAATGTATGTCGCTTGTTTTTTTCCCAGAGGGAGAGACAAGCCCAACGAGAAGACGCCCTTGAGCTCACAGAGAAGCTAGACCAAGACTGGAGAGAAATCCAGACTCTGCTGTCACACAGAATCCCCAAGTCGGAGAACAAAGAGAAAAAAGAGAAACCCAAGGTAGGAATCAGATGATCAAAGCAAATCCTGACCTTAGATCTGTTGACCTCATTTTCCATGGAGAACAGGCCAAGGCTGGAACACCTCCTTCTTCCTGGTGAATGGGGCAAGCTGAAGTGATTTCTGCTCCTGAGCTCAGTGCTTAGACAGGAGTAAGAGTCATCAGCTAGCTGCCTATTTAACATTCATATAGAAATTTCCAGTATGTGTTATGTTGGGCTAGAAGTAGGCTCAGGATTACCTTAGTCTCCACTCCAGATAAATTAAAAAAGTGGTTGTTTCTCAGTGTGAGAAATACTTAGGGTGGAGACTGGGATAGGTATTTGAACTGTCATGTTACACACTTGTATGTCGATATATATACATTTAATATACATTTATTTATTTTTTCCCTCTAACCAGTATTTGTTTCTTGCCACATCTTTTGTAGTCTAAATTATTAGAAAATGCTGTCTTTATTTGAATAGCTGCATTCTAGGGAAAGTCTAGGATTTCACCAGATTACATTATCTTAAGGTCATGGGTGCATCTTTGTGAGTCACACTTATTATTGCTGTTACTTTACCTAGTTTTCCACGAAAGGGCTTAATGTTTAGATGAGCAGTGTTTATTTTTGTTAAAGCAGATATAGGACCAAAGTGCCCACTGACTTTTCCCACTTCAGAACTGATGACAGTAGCTATCTTTCTAAAAGAAAAGACTTTGATGTATTTTAGCTTTTCCATAATGGTATCCAGCCATTACTGCAATGCTCCAGGAAGCCAGCTACACAGATTCCGTTTTTTGTTTGTTTAAAAAGAGAAATACACACACATGTGTATATTAAAAACTAAAAGTATCTTCTTTCCGATTCAGCCGGATGCATATGACATGATGGTGCGGGAGCTTGGCTTTGAAATGAAGGCCCAGCCCTCCAACAGGATGAAAACGGAAGCAGAACTGGCAAAGGAGGAGCAGGAGCGGCTCAGGAGACTGGAGGTATGTGGCGACGGGCAACTAATGAAGGGCTCAGCAGCAGCCATGGTTCTCTGTTGTGACGCCATTGCTGCCTTTCGTTTTCATCTCTTTCTGCTGGGAAGATGGGCTGAAGATACACTGCTTTATCAATGAAATCTTTTTAGTCTGTTTACAGTTTGTATTTATCCAACTATATCTTTAATTTTTGATTATAGAAGCAAAAACAAGGAATAAAATTCTGATAATACTCAAGTATACATTCCTCTGCCCTACAAAAGCTGCTAACAATATAGTGTTTACATTGCCTTCTAAACCTCTTTTCATCTTTTAAAAAGTTTTCATTGAATTTAAACAAAAGTGAAATAGTGATTTACTATTCTATAGCTGGCCTTTTTAGCAGAGGCACATCATAAGCCTCTTCCCATATCCTATATATTTTCAAATAATGATGACAGTAGAGTGGTTTATTTGGGTGTATCTTTATTCTTCTTGGAACGGTCGGTGATGAGTTGCAATCAGGGTTGGGCAACAGAATTTTACCACCAAGACCTCACAGTAACAGGTATTCCTTCCTTGTGACTGGAAAATATTTCTGCCACAAAGTTTTAACAATTTATTTTGCTAAATAAGAAATTTTTCCATGTGAGCTTACCAAGCATTGTTGTGTTTGACTGAAGACTGCAAGCAGAAAGCAGGCGGGACACACCCACCAGTGACATTGCTGAAGAGACCATGGACTGTGGATTCCACCTGGCTGTCCAGGAGCAGGACAGCATGGCTCCTTTGCATGTGTTAGATGAGCACACCATCTGACTTCTTTTTTTTCCCTTCTCAGGCTGAAAGACTTCGAAGAATGCTTGGAAAGGATGAGGATGAAAATGCTAAGAAACCCAAACATATGTCAGCAGATGATTTAAATGATGGCTTCGTACTAGATAAAGATGATAGGCGTTTGCTTTCTTACAAAGTAAGATGTTTGGCTTCATTGGTCTTCCATCTGTCCTTTCTTCCGTCATTCCTTCCTTCCTTTCCGTCCATCCGACTCAGGCGTGTATGTGCCTGGCATGTACAGGGAGATCTCAGAATGCAAACTCAGAGCCTTCCCATGTGGCTTCAGCATTATGGATTGTTGCGTTAGTGCCGAGCCATTGCAGCTGACCCATTTTCTTTCTTTCTTTGTTCTTTTGATTAAAAAACAAATATTCTGGTATTTGTTTAAGGGGTTTATCACAGATTGAAAAGTTAAATATTTTTCAACAGTTTCTCTAAAGTTTTGTTTTTTTAATTGCCAGTGGGCACTAGAGCGCAAAAGAGAAAGCACCCCCAGTGGGGTGTGGGCACACCTTAATCCTTTTTCCATTTCTCCATCCTGTCAAGATTTTGGGTATACCCAGACCTGGCGTGTTTCTCAAGCTGTAGGAACCAGGATTCGAACTACAGGTGGCCATGTGGGATCTGGCTTTCTATGCACAGCATTTAGCCATTGTGCTAGAAGCTGAGCCTCTCTAAAGTTCTTTAGGTGGGTGTTATGGTATGTCAAATATCAAAACTTTATAAAGAAGGGGTCAGCAGGTGGTGTGGTGGTTAGGGGCGCTAGACTCCCACATGGCCGACCACAGTTTGAATCCTGGACCTGGCGGCTTCACTTTATTTCTCTCTCTCTCTGTGTCTTTCTCACTTTTCCTCTTTCTCTCTGGTCAAATTTAAATAAATAAATAAATAAAAGTTAAATAATTCTTTAAAAAAATACTTTATAAAGAAGACTATAGGGACCAGCAGTTAGTGTAATGGCTATGTCGCTGGACTCCCACATAGTCGACCGTGGTTCGAGTCCCGGACCCGGCGGCTTAAACTCACGCTGGGCACGTGTGCGTGCGTGCCCAAGATCCCAAGAGGAGAATGGAGGAGAAGGGATTGTGGCATGGCCATCCCCCCTGGGGGGTGATTTCCTGCTTTCTATCTCTCTGTCTCTCTCTGTCTGTCTGGCAAGCACACGCGCCCTATAGCAAAAAAAAAAAAACTCTCCAAAAAAAAAAAAAAAAGAAGACTATAACAATAATGCTCCCTCTCCCCATCAGTACTTAACTGTGTGATTATCTGGAGGACTCCAGCATAATATTAAAGGAGGTAACTAAAGATTAGAGGGGTTTTTTTTTTTTGTTTGTTTGTTTGTTTGTTTTTTGCTATAGGGCCTGTGTGCTCACAGGAGAGACAGAGAGATAGAAAGTGAGATATCACCTCTCAGGGGGGATGGCCATACCACAGTCCCTTCTCCTCCATTCTCTCCTTGGGATTTTGGGCACATATGCACATACACCCAGTATGAGTTTTAAGCTGCCAGGTCTAGGACTAGAACCATGGTCAACTACATGCAAGTCCAGTGATGTAACCATTACGCTGATACCGAGTTACGAATTTTTAATTCAGGAATTTTGTAAGGTCTCTACCCTGTTTATCTCTTAGAGTGTATCAGTCACTGCTCAGGTTAAATAAAACAGGTCGGGTGTTTTAAGCAGAAAGTGTTAGTCAGGGAGACCCAGTGCTAGTGAGAAATGGGGCACTAACGTTTGTGTTCCTTGCACATGGGTAAGAAAGCACTGATATGCGTTCACAGTATTTTGGTAGAGTTATAGGATGTTCCAGCTGTTGTTTCTGCCCTGTATAGTGACGGTTTTTGTATTCTCTCCCTAGGATGGAAAGATGAATGTTGAGGAAGACGTCCAGGAAGAGCAAAGCAGGGAAGCCAGTGACAATGAAAACGAGGAGGAAGAGGGTGAAGATTCAAGTGGGGAGGAGGACCCAGAGGAGAGCGATGGCCCAGATAGCCACTCGGATCTGGAATCTAATGTAGAGAGTGAGGAAGAAAATGAGCCAAAGAAAGAGCAGCATCAGACTCATGGGAAAAGATGTCTAAGTGATCGAAAAGCTGCCAGAACTGAGCTTCCCTATACATTTGCAGGTGGCTGAACAGTTGTTTTGGGGTGTACCTGTGGTATCTCTCTCTGGGGTTCACTTATGGAGTGGGAACCAAGGAAGCACTTGTAGGCATGTTCTCATTCATTTCTGTGCTATGTGGTCAGGCATGGTCAGCCTTCTCATGTCCTGTCTACTGATCCAAGGCCTGACATGAATGTTGGCCTTGGTTGTGTGACTGTCCAACTTTGTGGACCAGTACCCAGAATAAACAAGACACAGCTTTCCATAATGGTGTCTTCCTGGTCCTTTCAGTAGTCAGCCATTTGTGATGGACAGGTAGGGCAAGGCTGGGGAAATCAATGAGTTATCTGTGAGTTGGCTTCCTCCGTTGAACCTGGGCCTTCTTTTTCGGCCTCATTAGATCTACAGAATGTAACATGTTGTTTTGTCTGATACATAGCAAAAAATTTTCTAGTTCTCATAAGTAATCCTGAATTGTCCTGTGACTGAGGGTTATTTCCAGAGAGGTTAAGCTAGGAGGAGAGGCTGGCCTCCATGGACGTGACCTTCAGTGGGTGAGAGTCTCACATGGTGACATTGCTTAGCTCACTGTGGCTCCTTCCAGCTATTCTGAAGTAGTCTGGGTGCTAGAACCATCATTGTGACACCAAAACTCACCATGTATTATGGGTGTTTAAGTCAGTTCCTAATCAAGGAAAAGTGAGAGATTTATTTCTCAGTGAGGCCTCAGACACGTAATCCTTCTCAATCAAGTTGTGGGCTCTTCAGGATGAGCTGAATCAAATACTAGATGTGTTTGTGGTAATTATTTGAGGTAAAATAAATATTTATATAAAATACATGTTAATTACCTCTTGTTAATTTGTTAAGTGAAAGAAGTAATTTTGATTATATTTTTTTAAAGATTTATTTATGTAATTCTATTTGTTATTATTATTTTTAATTTTGACCAGATAGAGACAGAGAGAAAGGGAAAGTGAGAAAGTAAGCCACCAGGTCCAGGACTCGAACTGTGGTTGGCCATGTGGGAATCCAGTGCCTTTATCCACCACACCACCTGCCAGCCTCCCCCCCCCCCTTTTTTTAAAGGATTATTTGCTTACATTGTTTTTATCTATTAGCAAAAATTAAATAATTTTTATATTAAATTTTAAGTGTGGTGTCTGCTTTGTGTTTTGGCAGCTCCTGAATCCTATGAGGAACTGAGATCTTTATTATCAGGAAGATCGATGGAAGAACAGCTTTTGGTGGTGGAGAGAATTCAGAAGTGCAACCATCCAAGTCTTGCAGTGGGAAATAAAGCAAAATTAGAAGTATGTTGGTATAGGGCCTGGCGGTGGCATGGTGGTTTAGGGTGTTAGACTCCCACGTGGCCAACCATGGTTAGAGTCCCGGACCTGGCGGCTTGCTTTCTCACCCCCACCCCCCGGGCCCTCTCTAGTAAAATTAAAATAAAGTTAAATAAAATAATTCTTTAAAAAAGTATGTTAGTTTAAATGTGTTGAGCATGAGGAGCGTTCACACGACCTCCTTGTCTATATGAATGTTGGAATCGCTTAAAGTTGTACAGCAATGAAGTATACTTCGCCCCGACCGCCAGTGCAGTGCCTCATTGGGTTATCTGTGTGATCGTGGCCGGGTGCCCCTTATTTAGAGCAGTCAGGAGTCAACCTTTGGCATCTGGCCTTTCTTCTAAGCCTTGCAGCAGGCACAGAAGAGGCAGGCACTGTTACCTTCACTTTGCAGGTGAGGAAGCTAAGGCTCATGTGGCCATCCAGTGGCAAAATCAGGCTTTTAGGCAAATAGCTCAGTAGAAACATACCTTTTTTATTTTAATAAACAGTACATATTTATTGTGAGCAGGGTATAGTGCCAGTTGCCTTCATGATATTACTTGTTTTGTTTTTAAGGCTTTTGCCATAGGGCATGTGTACTCACCAGCGAGAGACAGAAAAGCAGAGAGAGGGAAAGTGAGAAATCACCCCCAGGGGGATGGCCATGCCATAGTCCCTTCTCCCCATTCTCCTTTTGGGATTTTGAGCAACACATGCACACATGCCCGGCACGATTTTCAAGCTTCCAGGTCTAGGACTCCAACTTTGCAGATGGCATGCGGGATTCCAGCACCTTAACCACCATGCCAACTGCTGGCTCCCCAGTCTTGTTAAAACAAGATAAAGTTACATGTTGCCTGCCATTCTGTGGAAGTATGCATCTGGTCCTGAGTGTTCTCTTCTTTCTGCATCTCCTCCTGTGCAGCAGGGTCTAACAGTGTCTCTCTGTAAGGATTTTCACATCTGTGGGCCTAAGTCCTAATGCACTACAGGTTCACTCAGGTGTGGGTACATGGAAGCTTCATGTCTATGATTTTGCCCTCGGTACTAGGTACTGAGTTCTGTTTTCCAATTTATGTTCCTGCAGAAACTCTTTGGCTTCCTTTTGGAGTATGTTGGAGATCTGGCTACCAGTGATCCACCAGACCTCAGAGTAATCGATAAGTTGGTTGTGTAAGTAAAATTGGTGTGTTGTCTGGGATGTGGGGCTGAGGTGAACAGTTTTTCTCCTCATAAAAATACCTTTCTGAGTAACTAAGATAGAATGGTGATGTGAACACAGCAGAGAGGTGGATTACCTGCAGAACTCGTAGACAGGCTCACAGTGGGAACCACTGCAGCGATCAGCGCTGATGCCCCACCTAACACTGGCTGCTTGGTCACCATAATCTGAGATGCAGTTTGCTTTTAACCACAAGCTGGCTTTAAAACAATTGAATCCCTTCAGGTTAGTTTATAGTATCAAGTGGCTAATTTTTTTTTTTTTCATTCACTAGCAAAGTTTCAAACTCTGGGTGAATTGAGAAACATGTGACATGCAGGGCAGATGCTTCCTGCTGTCAATGCAGGACCCAGTGGGGCTAACTCTATGAGTCTGAGAGCCTCTGCTAGGGAAGCGTGTCCCTCTTGTCCTGCACAGGAATGGCTGTGGCAGATTCTGGCCCTAGCGAAACTAAAAGCTATGGCTGCTAGAATAAGCTAGGGGAGCAGAGTTCCCAGCTGGAGGCATGTGCTAGCATCTGGGTCAGTGAGAGCCTGCACCTCAAAGTGCCAGTGTGGGGCTGGCTTCCTGCCCTGTCCCGCCCTGTGAGACCAACCTCCTTCTTGGCTTTGCTTTCACAAAGCAATGCTGTTACAAAAATGCTTGTTGTGAGAAATAAGTGCGCTAATGTGTAAAGCGTCGTGGACCTGTCGGCTGCCGAGCACGTAAAGTGTGCTCCCTGTGGTATCCTCATAAATAGAGCTGTTTCAACCACCACTAAACTGTTGTGGACAGATTTTGAGGTGACGGCAAAAAATGATTTTAGATTATTATAAAACACTATCGGGACTAGCAGACGGCATAGTGGTTACATTGCTGGACTCCCACATGGCCCACCATGGTTCACTTTCTAGACCCAGCAGCTTGAAACTCATTCTGGGCGTGTTTGTGTGCATGTCCAAAATCCCGAGAGGAGAATAGAGAACGGATTTCAGTGTGGTCATTCCCCTGGTGGGTGATTTCTTGCTTTCTGTCTCTGTCTCTCCAGCGAGGGCACATGCCCTATAGCAAAAATCTCTTAAAAAAAAAAAACCTTATTAAAATGATTGGATCAACAGGGAGGCCAGCCAGATAGCAGTAAGAGGAAACGTGGAGATAACCAGGGGTTAACTTGCTCAGTCAGCAGGTAACTTCCCAGAAAAATGGTTTTGGTTTTTGTTTATTTGTTTGTTTTTTCTGTCCGTGTTTTTATTATCTGTTATTATCCTCTCCTGACTTACTTTTCTGCATAACAGGCAGTTGTATAATCTTTGCCAGATGTTTCCTGAATCTGCAAGTGACTCCGTAAAGTTTGTCCTCCGAGATGCCATGCATGAAATGGAAGAAATGATTGAGACCAAAGGCCGGGCAGCATTCCCAGGCTTAGACTTGGTAAGCTGAGGCAGGTTTAATTGAATTGTTGCCTTACAGCCACTAGAAATCAAGGTCTGTTTGACACCATCCAGGAGAGATGGGCTGGTGATGAATATAATGTTTTGAGAGGGTGCAGTGCCCTGAAGCTTCCTAAGTGACCTGGGAAGAGAACCTTAAGTCCTGGGAGGGTGGTTCACCCATGAGGGATTGAAGTATGTAATAAAATTATTCTAATTGATTCCACATGACCGCAGCTGTATTTAGTGTAAATGACAAGAGACATTTTAAAGTAAGTAGAGCTATTGTGTTTTCATAAAGAATCAAGCCTGTGGCTGGTTTCACTAACAACACTGGGACACTGAACTACTCAGACTCTTTTTTTTTTTTTTAGAGAGAGAGATTTTTGTTATATTGTGTGTGCACTTGCTGGAGAGACAGACAAAGTGAGAAATCACCCCCCGGGGGAATGGCCACATTGCAGTCCCTTCTCCTCCATTCTCCTCTTGGGATCTTGGGCACACATGCACATGTGCTTGGTGTGAGTTTCAAGCTGCTGCATCCAGGACTCAAACTGCTGTCGACTACGTGGGAGTCTGGTGACGAAACCATTATGCCATCTGCTGGTCCCTCACAGATTTTTTTTTTCAAGGTTTTAAAACTTCTTATTCTCAAGGTCAGCCAGCGCCGTGATGGTTAAGGTGCTGAATTCTCATGTAGCCAACCATGGTTTGAGTTCTGGACCCGATAGCTTGAAAATCACACTTGGCCCATGTGCATGTGCGCCCAAAATCCCAAGAGAAAAATGGAGGAGAAAGGATTGCGGTGTCATTCCCCATGGATCATGATTTCTTACTTTCATCCTCTCTCTCTTTCTCTGGTAAGCAGATGCATCCTATGGCGAAACCTAAAAAGCAAACAAACAAAACTATTTGCATATTTTAAAAAACATATAGTCCAATAATTAAAATCATTTGAACCAAAAAAGGGCACTCTAATTATACCGCATTTTATAGCCTATAGGACACCTTGGATCAGCTTGTTTTTGTTTGTTTGTTTTGCTATAGGGCACGTGTACTCGCCAGAAAGACAGACAGAGACAGAGAGATAGAAAGCGAGAAATCACCCCCCCAAGGGGGATGGCCACACCGCAATCCCTTCTCCTCCATTCTCCTCTCGGGATCTTGGACAAGTACGCACACGTGCCTGGCGTGAGTTTAAGCCACCGTGTTCGGGACTCGAGCTGCGGTCGGCTACATGGGAATTCAGCGACATAGCCATTACGCTAACTGCTAGTCCCCATGGTCAGCTTGGTTTTTATTCTACATTCTCCTGTCCTCCCACCCAGCTTCTTCCTTCACCAATATTGAAGTTATTTTTCTTCTCTGCCAGCCAGACGGGCAAATGGGAGGGGCAGGCACACCTTCATTGTTAGTGGTTCTCGATTCCTTGACGTGAAGGAAGCAGCAGGCATTTAAACTTGATCCAGCCTCTTATCATCTTACAAAGGTAAACAGCTGAAAGAAGTCAAGTAAGAAGGCAGTGCTCGTGGAAGGCAGTGCACATCGGGGGTGCATGCCTCAGGTGGATCCACCTGCTCACTTCGACTGTTTCTTTGGGAGGCAGTGAGTTTTTCTCCTGTGTTTCTGACTTCTTTCATTTCAGCTTACTGAGCGTGATCTCAGCCATTCGGGTTTGTCAGACATGGTCGTGGAGGTAGCAGAGTGAGAGGTGTGCTAGAGAGTGACGTCTGGTTTACGTACTGGCCAATATTGAGTGTTACTTTGAGATTTTTAATAGCCTATATAGATTGTGCTGTATTTTCAGCTGCACTAACTTTCAAGAAATACTTGCTTGGAAGTGCTGTCTATTCCATTTTCTAGTGCTCGTGTTGAAATAGATTGACAATAGAGCCAGCCTGCGGTGAAAGGGTTAAGGTGGTTGGGTCCCACGTAGCCAGTTGCATTGTTTGAGTCCTGAACTTAGAAACATCAGGCATGTGTGAGTGTGTACCCAAATCCCAAGGTCAGAATGGAGCAGAGGGGACTTGCAGCATGGCCAGCACTCTCAGGTGTGCTTTCTTACCCAGTCCACCCCATTTCTCAGCGTGCACACACACCCTATAGCAAATAGAAGAACAGAAGAAAAGAAATAGATTAACAGTAATTAGCAGATTAAAATATAGGATTTCTGTTACTGGTTTTACTGACACCCCCAAAACAGGATCTGAGCCAGAGTACATGAACTTTGCTGACTACTTTGATTAGTTCAGTGACCCTCAGCCCAGCAGCTGCATTACACATGACCTGTTTAATCAGTGACCACTGGGTATCTGTTAGGTGTCAAGTGCTGTTGAAGACACTGAGCCATGGGCCCAGGAGACTCTCTCAGTCTCCTTTGAGCCTGTTTTTTGCTAAGAAGTGTGAGTGGGAAGAGTGTATGGTGAAGGATGTAGTCAGACTGCCTGAACTTAAATCCCAGGTCCTGATTTCTTTTTTCTTTTTTTTTTTAAGAGAGATTTTTGTTATAGGGTGTGTGCGCTTGCCGAAGAGACAGAGAGCAAGAAATCACTCCCTGGGGAGATGGCCACACCATAAGTTCCATGTCATGTATCAAAGGAGGTATAATGAAACTGGAAATATCAGGGACTATAGAAACTGAGACTGGGAACCACATCTCTGAAGGTAGTTCAGGAAGAGGCTTGGAGAGGAGGTGGTCACAGCCGTCAGTAAGTGGTAGCCATCCATACCATGACCATTTCGTTTCTCACGCTTGGTTCTGTTGCTGCTGAGGTAAGGACTAGTAGGTGTGGTCCAAGGTGGGCCATGGAACTAGCAAGGGCTCCCTTCTAGCCCTGCCATCCTGGGCTGCCTCATACTCCTTAGGGTGAGGTTCAGGGGCTCTTTAGAAGGCTTGCCTAGTAGTTCTGTGGTGATACTACAGTCTCTGCCAGGACCAGGAAGAAACAGCCTACAGGGTGTGTGTCTGGCATTTCTGAGTTTGTTATGGATCAGAGAGATAAGTTCCAAGTGCTTTGGAGGATTTCTCAGTGCCTCTGGACAAGACAGGTTTCCTGAGATCCTACAAAGCCTCGCTGTTCTAATCAACTATCCTTTTTGGTACCTCGTGTCAGTATAGTCTGTGGCTCTACCTGGTCTATGGTAGGTCTCCTGAGAGCCAGATCTTGCCATCATCGTTGCTTTAGAATAGCTGTGTATTGGGACCAGCAGTTAGCGTAATGGCTATGTTGCTGGACTCCCATGTAGTCGACCGCAGTTGGAGTCTCGGACCTGGTGGCTTAAACTCACTCCGGGCATGTGTGCATGAGTGCCCAAGATCCCGAGAGGAGAATGGAGGAGAAGGGATTGCAGCGTGGCCATCCCCCCTGGGGTATGATTTCTCGCTTTCTATCTCTCTGACGAGCGCATGCACCCTGTAGCAAAAAAACTCTCAAAAAAAAAGAATAGCTGTGTATCTATATTCGATGTGATTGTGGGAAAATTTCGAGGTAGCTTGTGTTACTGAAATGGCACTTTCTGCCCACTTCCTCAAGGACATGGCCTTATGGGCCTCTGCTCTCATTTTTTTTTACTAAATTATTTTATTTAACTTTATTTGTTATTATTTTTCAGTTTGATTACACACACACACACAGAGAGAGAGAGAGAGAGAGAAGGCAAGAAAGCAAGACACCAGGTCCAGGTCTTGAACCATGGTTGGCCATGTGGGAGTTCAGCACCTTTAACCACCATGCCACCTGCCAGCCCCTCTGCTCATTTTTACAGTAACAGAATGGGGTGTGTTGAAGTTGCCTGAACCAGACCTGGACCCAGTGGCTTGAAACTTAGGCCAGGCACGTTATACATGTGTACCTGCCTAAAATCTTGAAAAGAGAATAGAGGAGAAGGGACTGTGGTGTGGCTATCCCCCCCCCCCCCCCCACCCGGGGGGTGATTTCTCACTTTCTCTCTGGCAAGTACACATGCTCTATACCAAAAATCTCTCTTTTAAAAAAATGATTAATTTCTGGGACCAGCAGTTAGCGTAATGGCTATGTTGCTGGACTCCCATGTAGTTGACTGCAGTTTGAGTCCCAGACCCAGTGACTTAAGTCACGCCCTCATACCGGGCGTGTGCGTACATGTCCAAGATCCAAGATCCCAAGAGGAGAATGGAGGAGAAGGGATTGCAGCGTGGCCATGCCCCCAGGGGGTGATTTCTCACTTTCTGTCTCTCTGTCTGTCTTTCTGGTGAGCACACGCGCCCTATAGCTAAAACCTCTCAAAAGAAAAAAAAAATTATTAATTTCTGTGCACAAGCTTTTCACATCTTGCAAATTTTTCTACAAGGGATGTTGATCTTTTTCTTAGAGATTTTGTGTGAGTTCTAAGTAACAGAAACTTAGGAGTTGCAAAAAAACTTATCCTGGTTTGTCTGTTGGCTTTCTTATAACGGTTTTTGTCACTGTGTATTTTGCAATAAAAATAAAGCAACAAAACGTTATTTGTGGCTAGAAAAGAATCATATTTGCCATTATTGGCAAAAGAAGTTTTTCTTCCTGCTTGGTAAAAAAATATTCCACAGACTTCTGTCCATTTCTGATAGTAAGAGCTCCCTCTTCTGGCTATACTTAAATACTCCTAAACTATCAGGTTTTTTTGTTTGTTTGTTTGTTTGTTTTTGCTATCGGACACGTGCGCTCTCCAGAAAGACAGAGAGATAGAAAGCGAGAAATCACCCCCCAGGGGGGATGGCCACACTGCAATCCCTTCTCCTTCATTCTCCTCTCGGGATCTTGGGCACACACGCACACGCGACCGGCGTGACTGAACTATCAGTTTTTAAACCAACTGCACCGGAGTAAAAAGGCTCATCTGACAGGCTGTTACCAGCCTGATCCAGCAGCTGACAGACAGTATCAGAAGCTATTGAAAGTAACTCTTTTTAAAATTTCTATTTACCTGTCTCTTTGATGAGTAAGAGAAACGGTGGGTCAGCAGATGGTGTGGAGGTTAAGGCAGCTGGATCCCACATGGCTGACTGCAGCTCAAGTTCTGGACCCAGCAGCCAGAAAAACACACCAGGCACATGTATGTGTATGACCAAGAACCCAAGAGAAGAATAGAGAGGGAATTGTGGCATGGCCATTCCCTTTAGGGGCGTCCTTTCTCACCCCCTTACTCTCCATCTCTGTCTCTGGCAAGTGCATGCACCCTAGAGCAAACATTTTTTAAAAAATAAAGATAAACAGAGAGACAGGGTCCTGATGCTACAATGTATCCTGAGCCCTAGCCAGCCCTAGGTTGTGGGAATGCACATGCCTAGTGTACTCAGGAAGGTCTCTGGATATGAACCTAGAACCTTCTCATGTGGGTCAGCCTCACAGATTGTTGCATTTTACTGCTGTGCCACCATTCAGCCCCTGTTTCTGTCTTATTCTTTGTGAAAAGTTCAACGCCAGATGGCTAAGACAATTAGTAAGAGATTTATGAGTAATTTTTTTTTTTTAGAGAGAGATTTTTGCTACAGGACACACATGCTTGCCAGAGAGACAGAGACAGATAGAGAAAAATCGCCCCCGGCGGGGGATGGCCATGCCACAATACCTTCTCCTCCAGTCTCTTGGGATTTGGGGCATGGGCACACATGCACCCAGCATGTTTTAAGTCACCAGGTCTGGGACTTGAACTGCAGTTGGCCACATGGGAGTCCAGCGCCTTAATCACCACGCCACCTGAGTAAATATTTTTTGAAAGGTCTGGGTGAAAAAGGAAATATGAGCTGCATATTTTCATTGCTCACAGCATAGGCTGGTCACACATGACCTCTAACCCTCAAAATGACTGCATGGTATGAGTTGAGTGTACTTAGTAGTCCCGTTACACAGATGAGGAAATAGAGAGCTCAAGTAACTTGCCCAGTACCAGGATTTGATTGTAAAGTAGACTCTGAGCCACCGCGTTGTGCTGCAGATACTGACATTTTTCTTCAGTCCAGAAAGTTTTCTCTGTACCCATCTTATCTATATGAATATATTTACCTATATCTATATCCATAGATGGATATCTGTAGATATAATCTCCCTAGCTCTAGCTTCTTAGCAGAGAAAAAAGTGTTGCTGTTCTGGCCACACCCAGAGTAGGTTTTCATTATCACGGTAATGTCAGGATGTGGTGCAGAGACCAGTTCTGTACTGGGACCAAAGCGAACTATGAAGCACATGCCATTCTTCCCAACACGCTTTAGGAAGTAGAAATAGAAAGGGGGATTTTTTTTTTTTTTTTTTTTTTTTTACCCTTTGAGCTTAAGGGAAAAGTAAGCTTAGAGTAAAAGGCTGAGACCTTCTGAGCAGAGGCAGAAAGGACGATGAGTACTCAGTTGGCGACACCCTCCCTGGCCTCATAAGCCTGAAGCCCCAGGACTGCCGGCCCACAGGGTAGGGTAGTCCCATCTCATTTCTAGTTACAAGTTCACCTAAGAATCATCACATATTCCAGAAGAGTCTGCTGTGTTGGGGAGAGAGTGGGAGTTCTCTTGTGTGTCCAGGTAGGTGACAAGGCAGCCCCTGCCCTGGAGAGACAATGACTGCCACGAGGTTACAGTGCGACTCATGGAGTCTGTAGATTCTCCACTGTGTTTCGCCTGGAATTGCAAAACTAGTTTTGATGTTGGGCCTCTTTTAAGGGCATTATTTTAAAGTTCGTTACCTTTTTAAATTTTTGTGATAATGTTTCTTTTACAGCTCATTTATTTGAAAATTGCTGGGTTGTTGTTTCCAACCTCAGACTTCTGCCATCCAGTTGTGACTCCTGCTCTGGTGTGCATGAGCCAGCTGCTCACGAAGGTGCGTGCTCTTTTCCATGCACAGGCAAGGTCAGCCCCACCAAAAGGCCAGCAGACCCATGCCTCCTTGGAGCCTCATTGAACCAAAGCATGTCTCTTTAAGGTCCATGGAGCCTGACTATTGAGGTTGGCATAAGAGAGCTGATTGCACAGGGCCTGTGACAACCTCCGAGAGTCAAAACTGCCCCAGCTCCCCCTCAGAGTTCCCAGCTCAAGCAGTCCCCTGGGGGACTGGGGCCGGGGGGACAGAATCTAATGGACAACTCAAGGTTATAGAGGGTGTGCCTCCCCCTCCCCAAATAGCCTTCCAAGTTAGTGGTGAAGTATCAAGTCTGGCAGGGGTTTCTCTTCCCTGTTTAGCTTTAAAACATTCCAGCATTTCCTTTATTTCCTTTTCCTTTATGGAGCGTGTGGTGGTGCATGCTGGTGTAATCACACTCCACATACGGATTGAACTTCAGTCTACAAAGCTCTGTGTCTTGCCTCCATTGCATATGATCCTTTAAGACGGCCGTGAGCTGGAGAGCATCCCTCCACACAGATGAAGGCAGTGTGGCACACAGTTGACTGGGAAGCCACGCTGCCTGCCTAGTGCTGTGTCCAGACCATCATTCCAGAGCGGTAACCAGCCCCTGTGTGTTCCTTTCCAGTGCCCCATCCTGTCCCTGCAAGACGTGGTAAAGGGCCTGTTTGTGTGCTGCTTGTTCTTGGAGTACGTGTCCTTGTCTCAGAGGTTTATACCTGAGCTTATTAATTTTCTTCTTGGGATTCTTTACATAGCAACTCCAAATAAGCAACACCGAGGTGAGTAGATTTGAGGAAGCTTTTTTTTCCTTTCTTTCTTTCTTTCTTTTTTTTGTCATAGGGCACATGCACTCACCACAGTGAGACAGAAAGGGAAAGTGAGAAATCACCCCCCCAGGGGGGATGGGCCTACCTCAATCCCATCTACATTCTCCTTTCTGGATACTGAGCATGCATGCACATGCACCTAGTGTGATTTTCAAACTGCCATAGTCGGCCATGTGGAAATCTAGCACCTTAACCACCATGCCACCTACTGCCCTCTGAGGGAGCTTTTTTCAAATATATTATACTTCAGAATTTTTAAAAAATATTCGTATTTTTGTAGAAAATTTAGAATATGGAAAAAGTAGACAGACTCTAAAGTCTTACTATCAAGAGTAATAGTACCTTTTTGTTCCTCCATTAAGTACACGTGCACACCTACGTTTTCAAGAGGCAGCATTGTTTACCTATGCTTTCCAGGACTGTCACCAAGAGCCACAGGGGGCAAGTCTGAACTGAAATGTGCCCAAGACATATACCAAAATATATATCAAAAGCTCAGGACCAGCAGTTGGCAAAATGGCTGTGTCACTGGACTCCCATGTAGTCGACTGTGGTTTGAGTCCCGCACCCGGTGGCTTAAACTCATGCCAGGCGCACGTGCGTGCATGCCCAAGATCCCGAGAGTAGAATGGAGGAGAAGGGATTGTGATGTGGCCATATCCCCGGGGGGGTGATTTCTCACTTTCTCTCTAGCGAGCACACACACCTTATAGCAAAAATCTCTGTCTCAAAAAAAATAAAATGCTTTTTTCTGAAGAGGTACCTAGCTAGCGATACCTCTAGCTCAGGACTCTAATTCTGCCAACTGTCCTTTGGTTTTTCTCCTTATGGCATGACTTCCCTGTATGTGATTCCCGAGACACTGCCAGCTGCTGTGTGTCTGGCTGTGTTAGGCACCAGAGAGTTAGTCCCGCGTGATCTCTGCCTCAGGGAGAGCCCTCAGGAGAGCATCACAGCCTAGTGCACGAGGTGCTGCAGTAGAAAGCTGGGTACTGGGATGGAGCACAGGAGGAAAGGGGAGCGCTCACCTTGGTTTACTGGTGGGCGGGGCAGGGCTGGCTGACTGTTCTCTGCTCTCGCTTTGGCCACATCTGCTCACTGTTCCTGGGCTCCTCCAGCAGGCGCTCCCTTCTGCCTCAGTTGTTCTAGGTGGTGATGACTGGGTTAACTTTTGCACACTCTCTGGGTCTCTGCTGACATCACCCTCAGAGAAGCCACCTCTGCCCTCTGGTGAACCCTACACCTGCAGTAGTCACCCAGCACTACGGACTGGCCCTTTGTTCTCTGCTTTTCTTCTGTCCATCCAGTTTTGCTTCCCCGTGATGTATCTGATTCATTTGTTCCATGGATCTTGTTTATTTCCCACACAAAGGCAGGGACTTCGGTCTGTTCTTGGCTGTGACCTAAGGACCCACAGCCATGTGTAGCATGTACCGGCCCATAGGAAGTTTGTTGCTAGCACGTGGGGCTCTGACTGGCCCCCTGCCAAAGCTCTCACCCACCTCAGCATAGTGTCCCTGCCCATGTTGAAACATTCACCCATGTCTGGCACAACCCAGGAAAACAGTAAAAAAATCGGTACTTGTTTGTTAAAAGGCAAACTTTCTAAGGCTTGCCACTGCAGAGCCCACCCTGTGACCTCTGTAATATTTAGGTCATCTCTGTCCTGTCGCACTTGGCATTCAGGTTACACTCTGGTGCACCCTTTCAGAGCGCTTGGGAAGAACTCCGAATTGCTCTTGGTCTCTGACAAGGAGGATATGGCCACCTGGCAGAGGAGAAGCCTCTCTCTGCACTGGGCGAGTGGACTGAAAGTCCAGACCACAACTGAGGCCAACCACATCAGGTATGTGTGGAGAACCTGGGACCCAAGGCCTGTGCCTGAGCGTGCATCAGCAGGCATCGCACTGTCCCAAAAGGCTAAAGAAACAACTACTGCTGACTGACAGCCAGGAATTCCCTTGTTTTCAGCTCATTCATACATATGAGCACTTGCTTTAAGGATGTGTTAAAAGCCTTACTGAGGAATGTTGGTAGGACGGCAGTTTTCTCCCCATGGGGGAAATAAACTTTCCTAAAATGTGATTTTCCAAGCGCATCTGCCTGGTTTCGTAAATAGTAATTTGGAGCTACTGTTTACAAGTCATTACTGCATTTGCCATAACCTTCCTCACGCAAGTTCGGGAAAATGTGACAACGTTTTTTCCTTAGGGTCCAATACGGTGAGCTGTCAGTGTCTACCCATAGACAGAAATAGCACGATCTGCTGAGGTGGCCCACACTTGAGCTATATGTGGGAGATTGTTGTTTTTGCCAGGGCTGTTGGTTTTGTCAATAACTGAGCAAGAATGAACTCCTCCCTTTCTTGCTGCTTGCCCTCACAGACTGTCCTGCCTCGCTGTGTGTCTGGCTCTGCTGAAGCGCTGCGTGCTCATGTATAGCACACTGCCATCCTTCCATGCCATCACCAGGCCCCTCCAGGCCCTCCTGACAGAGAACCCAGTGGACTGCAGCCAACCCCATGACCTCCAGGTGAGGCTTCCTGGCCACTACGGTGCTCTGCCCTGGGCTTGGATGTGTCCATGGGCTAGCACCAAGCTGGTGGGTGTTTTTGCCACTGAGCTTTAAACATTGTGGACACCATCTTTAAAAAGTCATAAACACAAAAGGGAAATAAAATGATCAGAGCAAGCAGTGACTGAGACCTCAACTGGACTCAAGTTTTATAGAGAAGTTTTATATGAGAATGGTCTTACTGTCGCATACTGTCTCCAGGTGGCTGCACAAGCCCAGTGGAGGCACCGCTCTGTACTGGTGGCTTGAAGCCAGCTGCACAGCCCATGGAGGAGTTTGACTGGCCAGGCCCTCACATTCTCAGCTTTTTGCATGTTTTCCAGGAGCTATATCAAAGCGTACTGACAGAAATGGAAAACCAAAAGCAGCTCTATCGGCCACTGGTCTGTGAGAAGAGCAAGCCAGTCCCACTGAAGTTGTTCACCCCACGACTGGTCAAAGTGTGAGTGTTATTGCTTCCCCAGGGAGACTGGGGCCACACAGGAGCAGAGAGGAGGGCGTTCGGCCAGCATTGCTGAAGTGACCCAGAGCAGCAGCTGCAGTCACCAACAGACTGGCTGAGTGGTGGGACAGACCTGATTCTTGCCATCTTAAAACTGGCTTTCCAATTTTAGCCTCGAGTTTGGAAAGAAGCAAGGCAGCACTAAGGAGGAGCAAGAAAGGAAGAGGTTGATCCACAAACACAAGCGCGAATTTAAAGGCGCCGTCCGAGAAATCCGCAAGGATAATCAGTTCCTGGCTAGGATGCAGCTCTCAGAGATCATGGAACGGTGAGAGGGACATGTGTTGGCCCTGGGAAAAGCATCTGGTCAAGTGGGTACTGGCCCTGGTCAGATTTCCAGCACCCCCAGCATCACAGTGGCTGAGGGCTGGGGCAGGGCAGGTTTGTTTCCCCCATTTTTCCTCCATTTGGATTGGACATAGTAGCTGTAGGCTAATGTGGTTCTGACATGAAAAGGGGCAAGATATCGTTCAAGAGCTAATCAGATGGTCATTTGCTGCTTTTTTTTTATTTTTCTTTTAGGGATGCTGAAAGAAAGCGAAAAGTGAAGCAGCTTTTTAACAGCCTGGCTACGCAGGAAGGTGAATGGAAGGCTCTGAAGAGGAAAAAGTTCAAAAAATAAATTTTGTATATTAGACAAAGAGGTATTTTATACTGAAAGTAATAAAGGATGCTGTCATGTTCATACGGTTTTTTTCCTATGCTTTTGTTCTTCTTGATACATCTCTTCTGGTGACATAGAATGAATTCTGAAGTGCTCTGAAATGTAATTAAGAACAATCCTCCTTGAGAGCTTTTTGCTAAAAAACTGTTGGGTTGTCAGAAAAATCATGATGCATTTTCACATAGAAAAAATACATGATGACTTTTCTGACAGCCCAATATTAATAATGGTTCATCATGTCCAGACAAGTGACCAGCTGGGGATCTTTTTTTTTTAAAGAACTATTTTATTTATTATTATTCTTATTTTCCAGTTTGATCTGAGAGAGAGAGAGAGGGAAAATGAGAAAGCAAGCCACCAGGTCCGGGACTTGAATTGTGGTCAGCCATGTGGGAGTCTAGCACCTTTAACCACACCACCTGCCAGTCCCACCAGTTTTGGATCTTAAGAGATTCTGGCTGATGTCATTAGCCAGATGTCTGCAGTCACCAATGGACTGAGTGGTGGGACAGACCTGATTCTTGCCATCCTAACACTGGCTTTCCAATTTTAGCCTCGAGTTTGGAAAAAAGGCAGCAGTAAGGAGGAGCAAGAAAGGAAGAGGTTGATCCACAAACACAAGCGTGAATTTAAAGGCGCCATTATGTATAGAATCTGCCTTTATGTATAGAATTCAGTGTTATTTATGTAAAAAATTATTTTCAATTATAAATGAAACTTTTTCTGTTTTGCTATAGGGCATGTGCACTTGCCAGAAAGAGGGAGAGAGGGAAAGTGAATAATCAGCCCCCCAGGAGGGATGGCCACACTATAATCCCGTCTCCATTTTCCCTTTGGGATTTTAGGAATGCACACACACATGCCCAGGGTGTTTTTCAAGCTGCCAAGTCCAGGTCTTGAACCACGTGGTTGTCCATGCAGGTTTCAGCCGCCTTAAGCATCATGTCACAGGCAGGCCCCTAGATGAAACAATTTTGTAAGTAGTTTTGAAGTCAGAAAAAGAAAAAAAATCACTCATAATCCCCCCCTTTTTTTTAAGATTTTTGCTATAGGGCACATGTGCACACTGGATAGACAGTAAGAAATCACCCCCGCCCCCGCCCTGGGTATAGCCACACCGCAATCTGTATGCATATGGGCCCAGTGTGAGTGTCAAGCCACTGGGTCCAGGATTCAAACCATGGTTGACCATGTGGGAGTCCAGCACCTTAATCATTACACCACTTGCTGGCTCCAGTCTCCCCATCTTAACAGCCACGGTTGACCTTGTCCTAATTTGATCTTTCCATTGGGTTTTGGGGGTTGGGGTCATCTGAAATACTGCACTGTGAAAGGTGGGAGGGAAGAATTGGGCCCCTTGCCCTGCAGTCTTTGGGGTCAGAATAAGTTGGAAGACGTAGAGCCCTATGGTTAAGGCCGTAACCTTGTAAGTTAAACAGCAAAGTGTTGCCTATCACCTGTACTTAACTAGGAGGGCGGTCAGCACTCAGGTTTGCTGGACCCAGAAAGAGCTGTGAGCTGTAGGAAGTGAAGTTCCCCTGGAAGGGCACTTCACAGATTAGCCCAGGGGCAGCTGCCTTGAACAACCATACCCTGAGTGTTGCTGCCAGGTCTCTGAAGAGATGAACTTTGTTGGGACCTGCCATCTGTCTCCCTGAGGAGGTGCTGAATAGAAGGTCCCCCAGTCTCATTCCCCAAATGACTATAGGGCCCCTGCCTGGCTCTGTGTCAGAATGCAGTGCTGAGCCCGCAGTCCTCAGAGGCAGCAGCAAGGGGAAGATCAACATCAGCCAAGTTTGTGCCACACAAACACCTGGTCACACTGACCAGCCCTGTTAAGGCAGCTCTAACTCACATGGAGAAGCCCTTGCCTGAGTTCACACCTCCAGCCACCACAGTGACCATGAGGAGATGTATTTATTAGAGTGGGAATGGGGAAGCAAGAGTGGAAAGGAAGAAAGTGATGAAGATCCATTTCCAGCTTCTTTAATGAGTAAGGGATCTTTCACCAAGAGATTGATGGGGAGAAACAGGAATTTGACTTTTGACATGTGAGGTTATTGAGGCAATAGTTGAAGTGCAGAATGGGTGGTCATGGGTGTCTCTGAGACATCCAAGAGTCATGTCAAGGCCACAGCTGGACTAGTAGGTTTGAAGATCAGAGTGAGAACTGGGACTGTACCCACCTGTAGGTCTGTCAGGCTCAAGCTCAGACTGTCAAGGATAGCCTTGGGTTTGCAAAATGAAGGGAATGAGGCCCAGGTCGGTTGGACCATGTGCACTCAACAAGCCCTGCCAAGACCCATCAGAGTCATATTCACCAGATGCACGACTCCACAAATCTAGAAAAGACCTGGAGGTTGTTACCTCATCATTGCACAGGGCTGGGCTGCTGCTGACATATAGCCTCAAGACTTTATGTAAAAAATTATTTTCAATTATAAATAAAACTTTTTTTATTGCTATAGGGCAGAATACCTATAAACTCTGTCAGTTATTGCTTCAGCTTGCCAAGGGCCTGCACTCTGGACCCTCACACAACTCTCCAGGAAATGAGAGGATCAGACAGGAAGCAAGTGGGGACTGAGTCAGATGACCGACTATGTGGCTGTGGCCTTGACAATCAATGTGAGGGTCCTATAGTCACCTGGGGGATGAGACGGGAGGACCTTCTATTCAGCACCACCTCAGGGAGACAGATGGCAGGTCCCAACAAAGTTCATCTCTTCAGAGACTTGGCAGCAACTGCCCCTGGGCCAATCTGTGAAGTGCCCTTCCAGGGGAACTTCACTTGCCAATGGGGATAGAATGTGCCAGCAGCGAGTTCACACTTAAGACTTCAGGTCTGGGTAATGTGCCATTGAGGGGGAATCACAATCCATCTGGAAAAGAATGACTCACACAAGCATGGAAACGGGGACACACGTCCTCTTTGGGGAAAGAAGTAACATGTGCTTTTGGCTATATATGGAATAACGGCATCCACTAGGCCAAAGTGGGACTTCGCCCTTCCCTTTATATGAAGTGCAGTATGGTTTAAAGAAGATGCATGACTGCCAAGATGACCGTGGAGAGTGGTGCTTTTTCATATGTCAACTTGGATACAGTTTCATTTCCCAGAATTCCCTCCCTATATGTTTCAGATTCTCCGTTGACTAGATTCGCAGGCATTTCGGCCGGTGAGACAGAAGGCCACACACTGGCTCCCAGTTCCCTGACTGTCCTTGCCAGCAGTCGGGCCAAAGCCCTTCCAGGCGCCATGGGTCCGTGGAATGGTCCTCCAGGTCTGCACCGGCACCAGTGCTTCCGAAACCAGAGCACCTGCTCCTCCTTTGGATGATCCAGGCCTGCCCACAGGCTGGGGCTTCAGGCGCAATCCTGACGCGGTAGTTGAACACGGACACACGCGTGTAGTTAAACCCACCGAGCTCACGCAGGCTCGAGGCTACAGCTGTTTTTCTGGATGATGGCCTGTACGGAAGGCACCCACACTGGCAGAAGGGAGTGGGCAAGGAGGGTCACTCGGGGCCGCCGGAGTGGAGAACCCAAAGTCTCCTGGACCTCGGAGGGGAAGTTCCGCCCCCAGTAGCAGGGGTGGGGGGCATAGGCCATAGCCTGCCTCTCACATTAGCCCTGACCCACGCCCACCACTCCCCGGGCCAGCCCGGAAGAAGGCAGGACCCTGAGCCGCGCTGGGCCTGCGCAGGAGTACCGGGCCCTAGTCGCTGCATAAAGGAGTACCGTTCTCCGCCCAAGCCGGTAGCCGCCACCCTACGGGTCTCCTCCAACTCGGCTCTGAGGAGCGCCAGGCTCGCGGAGCAGCACGCCGGGGACGCCCACGCAGCCGACCGGACCGGGAAGCAGCCAGCGGCCCGTCACTTCCGGGGCGTGCCCTGGGCGTGGCTGGCCCCGCCGCGCTCTCGGAGCGCGCCTAGCGGTCTATTCCGCGTTGGTTCTTCAGTCTGGGTCTCCACCGAGCTTGCGGCCGCGGCAGGTGCGGGCAGGGCGCGGTCCCGGGGTGCGCGAGGCATAGGTGTGCGCTCCGCTTCCGGTGCGTCCCGCGGCCCAGCAGAGGTTGCCGCGCCGGAGTGGATCGGCCACCCGGGTGCACTGGGCGGGGTCTGGGTTCTCCCGGCTGGGGTCGCCTCCGCCGCCAGCACTGCCCAGTACCCTGGCCTTAGTTTCCCTGCCCGCCCCATTAGAAGTTATGGGTGGGATGGGTGGTGTCCGGGCCGCGATGCCCTCACTGGGACCCCTCAGGACAGTTAGCCTCGGTGGCTACGGTTTCTTTGAGCAATTTTCGCGGTTTGAGTTTCCTGCTGCCTGGGGTCCGGAAGGGGGCGGGGCCCGTAGTGGCACGTGTGTCGGGGGCAGAGTAGGGCAGGCACCCGTTTGGGGTACTCGCCGACTGCTTCGGAGTTGGCAAGAGGATGGGCATCTGGGGGCTGAGGACCCAGAGATGCCCTCACCGGACCCCCGCACCTTCACCTAAACCAGGTACGATCAGCCCACCATGGGATGGGGAGGGGGTGAAAGCTGCACCCCGCGTCCACCCATTCGCCAGCAGCCAGCACAGGAGCGCCGCGTGGTCACCGTGGTCTTCCTCGGCCTTCTGCTGGATCTCCTGGGCTTCACTCTGCTGCTGCCCCTGCTGCCGGGACTGTTGGAGAGCCACAGCCGCGCCCACGTGAGCCTCTCCCCCACAACGGGGTGCCCCCACTCTCCCGCTGCACATGACGGACCTCCCCACGTCTTTATTGCCTTTATTTGTCTCCCAGGACCCTCTCTATGGCTCATGGCAGCGAGGAGTGGACTGGTTTGCCAAAGCGATCGGCATGCCAGCAGAGAAGAGGTACAACAGCGTCCTGTTCGGAGGTATGGCCCTGAGCCTAGCAGTGGGGCCCGCTGGGGTCCTGTCTCCAATGGATGTCCCTGCTTGGGCTCTCCCCAGTCACTGTGCTGCTTCAGTCTGGGTGTGGCATCCCCACGTTCTGGCTCCAGGGCATGATCCTCATACTGTGTGTGTGGCATGTCCATACCTTTCTCAAAAGAGAAAACTGCAGTTAGCGTAATGGCTATGTTGCTGGACTCCCACGTAGTCGACCGCGGTTCTGGTCCTGGACCCGGTGGCTTAAAACTCATGCCGGGCACTTGTGCGTGTGTGCCCAAATCCTGAGAGGAGAATGGAGGCGAAGGGATTGCAGTGTGGCCATCCCCCCTGGGGAGTGATTTCTGTCTCTCTCTGTCTGTCTGGCGAGCGCACACGCCCTATAGCAAAAACCTCTAAAGAAAAAAGGAAAAGGAAACCGCCTCAGCTCAAGTCCATGGCCTGTGCCTGTAGGGCCCCTGGTGTTTGCACTGAGACCATGGCAGGTAGCCCCAGGCAGCACTGTGACAGTGACCTCTGTCTCTCAGGTCTGATTGGCTCAGCCTTCTCCCTCCTGCAGTTCCTCTCAGCACCCCTCACTGGGGCCGTGTCTGACTGCCTGGGGAGACGCCCAGTGATGCTCCTGTCCCTGGTAAGTCTCTGGAGCCAGGTGCCCACAGAGGGAGGTGCCATCTTCTCCCACTCACCTAGCAGCCTTGTGGGGCTGGCCTGGGCGGTGGGGAGAAAGTGGGTGGCTACGGCCCTTTCCTGGGCACTGGTAGGCCTCATTTCTCCCTGGGGAGGGCATGTGAGAGAGCAGCACCCCAGTGGATGTCTGGGAGCTGCTCCTGCCATCTACAGGGCACCAGGAACAGGGCCCTCATGCGCTCAGACCAGGGAATCCTCCGAGAGGTATATTCTGGGTTTGCCAGCCCCACAATGGGCCACTTTTGACCTTGAATGACCCCCTTGATCCCTTCCTCCTGGCAGATGGGTCTGGCCACCTCCTATGTTGTATGGGCCACCTCTCGGAGCTTTGCAGCCTTCCTAGCTTCCAGGGTGATTGGGGGCATCAGCAAGGGGAATGTTAGCCTCTCCACGGCCATCATCGCGGATCTGGGCTCACCCCCTGCCCGCACCAGAGGCATGGTGAGTGCACAGGTCAGGGCAGGGGTTCCTGGGCCTGGGAGCTCCCTGCTCAGCTCAGGTGGCCTTCTCCCCAGGCAGTCATTGGTGTGGCCTTCTCACTGGCCTTCACGCTGGGCCCTATGCTTGGGGCCTCCCTGCCCGTGGAGACAGCACCCTGGCTCGCCCTGCTCTTCACAGTCTGTGACCTGCTGTTCATCTTCTGCTTCCTGCCAGAGACGCTGCCCCCAGAGAAGAGGGTATGGCCAGGGCACAGGGCTGACAGCCCACTTTTCTTCGGTCTGTAGGGACAGCCCCGTGTGTGTCAGTCCCAGATGCCAAGGGAGACTGGGCTGCCCTCTCCAGGTTTCCAGAGGTTCATGGGGTTGTAGTACCTCCTGGGCCCCTGTGCTTCCCAGGGTCCCTGCCCCTAAGGCCTAGCAGGTGGACTGGTGGCTTGGCCAGCTGGTACCCTGCAGGGTACAGGGGCCAAGCAGACTGGGGTCATGCCTGTCCTTAAGCTGACAGGTTTGGAGCCACCCCAGCCTCCTGGCAGGCTTCTCGAATCCCTTCCCTACAGGCACCCTCTGTCACCCTCGGGCTCCATGCTGCTACTGACCTGCTCAGCCCTTTGGCCTTACTGCGCTTTGCAGCTGTGGCTCGAGGCCAGGACCCACCAATTGGAGACAGTAAGGAGCCACAACCCCTCATGAGTGTGGTGCTCTCAACTCCTGGGATACACAGGGCACCCCAGCCCAAGACCCTGACCCTTCCCTGATGCTGTCAGCCCTTAGCGCGCCCTCTCACTTGCTCCCAGGACTCAGCACCCTGCGCCGCCTGGGCCTTGTCTACTTCCTCTACCTCTTCCTGTTCTCGGGCCTGGAGTACACACTGAGCTTCCTCGTGCACCAGCGCTTCCAGTTCAGCAGGTGGGCCCTGTCCGGGGATGTCCTGCTGCCTTCCTGTGCAAATGCCCCTGACCCCCCAACCACCCAAAGAAGCCTTTGTGGCCCCTCACACCTGGCCCATCCCATCCCCCTGGGATCCCCAAGGCCCTAGGCTGGGGCACTGACTGCCCCCCTCCCAGCCTTCAGCAGGGGAAGATGTTTTTCTTCATCGGCCTCACCATGGCCACTGTCCAGGGCACCTATGCCCGGCGGATCAGCCCGGGCAGGGAAATTGCAGCTGTGAAGCGGGTAAGAGGCTCCCCTCAAGTGGGTGGCAGGTGGTGCCCTGAGCTGTGGGAAGCAGGAGGCAGGCCTGCGGTCACTATACCCACCTCAAAGGCCATGCTGCTGCTGGTGCCCGCTTTCCTCCTCATCGGATGGACGTACACACTGCCCCTGCTGGGTCTAGGGCTGCTGCTCTACTCCTTCGGTGAGTGGGTCCTGCCTCGGCTTGGTGTATGAGGGCCAGCCACTCCTCTGGGCTGACAGTGCCCCCAATATCTCCTCTACCTCTCCCAGCTGCTGCCATCGTGGTGCCCTGCCTGTCTACTGTGGTTGCTGGTTATGGTAAGATCCCTTCCCTTGACTGACACCACCCTGGGTAGGAGGCGGCTGGCAGACTCCAACCAGACCTCTCCCCACAGGCTCGCCAGGGCAGAAGGGCACCGTCATGGGTACCCTGCGGAGTCTGGGTGCTCTGGCCAGGGCAATGGGGCCCATGGTGGCCGCCTCAGGTAAGAGCTAAGGGACAGCACTTGGACACAGTGGGCACCCTGAGACCAGGCCCCTTCCCGTACCCCCTGAGCTGCCTGGACCTGCTAATGCATCCGGGTCCCAGCCCTCTTAATGTCATTGCTCAGTCCTGACACCCGAGGCTGGGGCTATGTCACGGGCCTGGCTGAGCGCCTGCTGTCTCTGCAGGGTACTGGCTGGCAGGGGCCCAGGTCTGCTTCACTGTGTGCTCGGGGCTCTTCCTGCTCCCCTTCTTCCTCCTGTGCAAGCAGAGGCATCCAGCACAGGAGCTCAAGGCCGAGTAGCTGAGCAGCAGCAGTACGTCTCACCGGACCAACCTACCCTTTTCCTCCCTGCTCAGGGAGGCACCCGTTGCCAGGGCCTTTCCCTCTCCCTCTTCTAGGGCTGTGGCTTGAAAGCCTGAGTAGCTACCCTGGGCCCTGCCCTTTGTCATCTTCTAACTCCTCCAGGCTGGGATTGTTTTACTCCAAAAAGGATTGGTGACTCCAAGGCAATGAGCCAGGCTTCTGAGTGACAAATAAAGCAGCTATTTTATACCAAGTGCCTTTCACCAGGATGCTACTCTGCTTCACCTGCCGCCACCAGTGGGGGGCAGTTGGAGCCAAAGGCTTGGGCTCTTTTTTTTTGGCCTGTTTCCCCTTCTAGACAGGCGAGGAGGGTCCCCTGCCAGGTAGTGGCAAGGCAATGGCCTGTGCCCCGCACCCTGGCCGACTGGGAAGAAGGGACCCTCAGGCTGTCCCCATTGCAGATCCTTCCCCATCAGACATAGCCACACTGCTATCTGCTGAGCCAGGGCAAGGATAAGACTGGGGGGGGGGTGGGGGTGTCATGCTTCGTGGGCCCTGCCCAGCGTCTCCTGGACAGCACCTTCAGGTTCAAAGGGAGGGACAGCAGCAGTGCAGGATTCGACAGTCCCCCCAGTCCACAGCTACACTCTGGGGATCATTTTTTTGGAACATAAGACAACCTTCTAGAAATCCTACTTTAAGGGAACAAAAATTTTAAAAATTACTTCCCAGATTTAGACAAAGAATCTGCTTAAAGAAGTTTATTTGTGAGTAAAACATGTTACAATGAAGAAAGGACAGGACCTGACCTCCCAAGTCTATGTCCATATATGCAACTATATTCCATTGTTGTCATACAAAGAAACTATAAAAGTGAAAATTAAAATTCATTGCATATGTGGGATAAAAGGATAAAAGGAGGGGAAAGGAAGAGTCCACAGTTACGTGAAAACTCTAATACCACCTGGGCATCAGAATGACACACACAGAGCAGCAGCGTGCCAATGCAGCAGGCCCTGCGGGGTCAGGAAGCTCAAAGCCGTGGCAGTGCTGTGCAGCAGCCTCAAGTGCTCTGGATTCCAAGTCAGAGGGACCCACGGTGGCTCAGCCCACCCGGCACACACCTGCACCCAAGTCTGACACCAGCTAACCAGCGGCTTCTCCCCTGGTGTGAGTCCTGTCTGGAGCCCAAGCAGGTTTGCCTGTACCTAGCCTGGGTGGCATTAGGCAGCTCCTGGAGTAGGTCACCCTCTAATATTCCATCTAGTCACTTACCAGTTCTTGCCAAGCAGCTTCAAGCCCTTTTTCAGAGATGCTAAGTGAAAATTTACAATGGTGTCAACTGAGGAGAGCAAGTAAGGGGTTCCGTGAATGAGGCTAGGTGTTAGGTGGACCACCAGGGTAGACTGCTCCCTTGAGATTCCGTGTGTCAAAACCAGGGCATCTTTCAGGTTAAGTAAAAGTGAGACTAGACTCCTACTCAGTTCTAAAACCTCCCCCAAAGTAGGTGAACAGTATCGTGCTGTAGTATGCCACCGACTCTAGAAAGAAAAAGCAAGCAAAAAGCAGCCTGTGTCTACAATTTAAAAAGGCTGAACTGCAAACCTGCAGAAAGAAAATTTTAGAAAGGACTCTTCCCCCTCCTGATATACCTTTAAGAAACTGAGCTCCTGAATCTGTTTTTGGTCGAGTGGAAATCAGTCAGACCATGCATAGCATTGGGCTGGGTGTACAAAGGCCCATTTGTGGCTGGGGTTTCTGGTCCAGCAGCCACCCAAACCCACCTCTTCAATGCAACCACATTGGTGGGCATGCAAGTGTTTTCACAGGACCAAGGCTTTGTATACAGCAATAAAGTGAGATCATTAAGCAGATAATGCCAGCAGAAAGCCATGAGTCTGATTCAGTCACCTGAGACATCTTAGGGCAGAAGGGAAACTGAGCAGAGACAGAAAATGTGTTATTTCATGGCAGGAAGGAGAGAAGAGAAGGTCAAGGCTCAGGCGGGTGAAGCCTGTAACCAGAGCTGGCAGAAGCCTCCACTACCTTCCAGCCAGGATCATGATTTAGCATCCCCCCAACACTGTGGGAAGAGCATGTCTCCCCCAGAACCTGAGGCTGGGGGGCTGCTAGCTCGGCTAGCAATGTCTGCATTGGCCTGGTCACGCGCAAGTGGGGAGCTCTAGCTACACGGAGGGCTTGGCGTTTGCATTCCATTACACAAGAGGGCAGCACATGAGATGCATTGGGGCTCTGGCAGGGCCAGGTTGCTCAGACACAACAGGTGGTACAGGAAGGGCCTTCAGGAATCACTCTTCTTCTTGCTTTTCTTCAGGAAGGAAGGGGTACGGAACTTCTTCTTCTTTTTGGACGGGGACTTGCCTGGAGACCCATCACTGCCTGGGTCCACAGCAGCCCCCTCCTCAGCTGCTGGGGAGGCAGCTTCTTCAGCTGCTGGGGAGGGGGCTGGCTCTGGGCTGGCTACAGTGGGAGGCTTGGAGGGGCTTGGGGGAGGAAAGACTTCCTCCTCCTTCTCTAATGTTGGGAAGCCAGGTGCTTCTGAAGGCTCATCAGGGGACAGGTCAGGGAGAGTTGGCTTGAAGGTGGCAGCATCACTGTCGTCTCCGGAAGTCGGCTCCTGCGGAAGGTCTGGTGGGTGAGGGGAAGAAAGACACAGTAAGGGCTCCTGCCTGAATCTCCAGGGAGCAGCTTGGGGTGAGAGTACCTAGCACAGGGAACTGCCATTTTATTTTACTGTATAGATTTTTACCAAGACAAGAAAAATCTATATATAGTGTATTCTACCCTAAGGCTATGTCACTTATGTTAAAAAACACAAACCCACTCTCAGAGCATTTTTAGCTCTTTCTAATGGACAGCATGCTGACAAAATCAGATTTAGGCACAGGGCCTCAGGCCAGTCATCAAGACAATCTGCAGCCAGGCCAGCTGAGAACAGCTGGAATAGCACAGTGTTCCACACTAAACACCTCGAGAGGTTTGCTCTATAATCTTCAGGACACATTTCAGAAGTCCTGAAATTAAACCTAAATTTGAGTCCATGACACCTCGTCTTTCCCAAGACGATCAGTCAAAAACCAAGAGTCAACTCCCAGACCCTATGTGTGACATCCACATCTTATATTATAAAGCCATTTAGGCTGGATATGTAATGAAAAGAGAGGAACTATAAGGTAAAGAGCAAGGGGCAAAAGAAAAAAGCTCTCTTAGCAATTTGAACATCTAAATGTAGAAGAGCAAAATGTAACTTGTTTTAAAGAAAGCTGTTGTTGTGTGGTTTCCTCACTAACCCAGACAAACCTGTTCATGTACATTTTTAAACAGCCTACAAAGTTACAAGCAGGCAAGTTAGGCAGCATCAAACCTTTTAGTTAGTACTTCAAAATCAAGCCAAACATAAGGACAGGAGGCGGAGTCAGCTGAGCATGGTTAGGAGAGCGCAGAAGGCTCTGGGCTGAACACTTAGTGCTGTAGTCTGGCGAGGCTGGAGGGGTCCTGCCCTTCTAGTTTCCCTCAGCCCCAGAATTCAATGCCAGGCTTTATCAGGACAGGAGGGGCCTAAAGGTGCCCAGGCACGCCCACTCTGAGGGGTTAGGTTCACACTGCCAAGCATGCTGCAGTTATTACTTCAGGACAGGAGCTGCCAATGGGTGCTCAGGAGAACTTTTCTCACTTGATCAAACATTGTATCTTTTAAAAAATGTCAAACTTTGGGAACCAGCAGTTAGAGTAATGGCTATGTCGCTGGACTCCCATGCAGTCGACCGCGGTTCGCGTCCCAGACCCGGTGGCTTAAAACTCATGCCGGGCACGTGTGCATGCATGCCCAAGATCCCGAGAGGAGAACGGAGGGAGAAGGGATTGTGGCGTGACCATCCCCCGTGGGGGGTGATTTCTCACTTTCTGTCTCCATGTCTCTCTCTGTCTGTCTGGCGAGCGCACGCGTGCCCTATAGCGAAAACCTCTCCAAAAAAAAAAAAATGTCAAACATCACCCTCTGCCCATCAGTTCCTGCTTAAGCGAAGGTCCAAACATATCTGACTCCATGTACTGGGTGGCAGAATCCCTCCCTGTCTAAACCTAGTCAGGATTTATGTCTGATCCATCATAGAAAAACATTCCCACCGAGCCGTCAGATGAGATTCTTAGCTGAGGCCAAGGGTTCCCTGAGCACGTTGCTGTGTGTGTGGGAGCCCTGAGGAGGGGCTGCTCCACCCCACGCAGGCAGCCTACGCCGACACAGTTCTCAGCAGACCACTTCCAGGATGGCCACTGAGCAACTACCTATAAAAAGGGGGCTTCTGTTCTTATTTGGAATAAACAGAAAACAAAACATAATAAACAACAACGAAGCAGGAGTAAGGCAAAGCACAGGGCATTCTGGTTAAAGAGCCAAGGGCCAGTCGTGGGCGGTACTTACTACGGTAACAGGTACTCTTTAGCACATCCATCTCCTGTATGTAATGCAGCCACAAGAAGAGAAAAGCACAAGTAGAGAATCTATGCATTCAGTCACAGCCATTGGGTTATAGGAAGAAAGGCCGGGCCATTCTTGTAGAACACAGAACGGGGCAGGGAGGTGAGCCACAGGCTTCACAGGGGAAACGGATATACGAGACCGAGGGACAGACACATCAACTGCACACCACAGACATGCGGTGTTCTGAGAGGCAATTGGAGTAGAGCACTCTCAGTGGGACTGATAAATACAGCCAGTCAAAAATCCTGCAGCCCCAACACAACGGCAGGCATTTCTAGGAGGGTGATCTACACACAGGAAGACATGAGAAGTGTGCAAGCAATGGGCGAAGTCGACATTAGTAATGGCAGTGGGCTCCAGCCCAACACCTGCCCTCCCACCGTGTCAGGGCTCACTAACAAATCAGTTTTACTTCAAGTTACCCAAGACAGAACCGTCATAGGAGAAAGGCAGGGCGAGTTCAGAGCCACGCTGGGTGTGGTTTCAATGCAAATGCACACTTCTTTATTAGTGTTAATAGAACTATTGCCACATTCAGTTGCCAGTACACAAAAGGCCATGCACCCTCCCACATCAGGACAGCCACACACCCACCTCCACCCCAGAGCTCACCTTCTTCAAGCTTGACAGGAGTACTGGGTGGAGTGTGGGGGATGGCAGACTGGTCTGGAAGGCTCTTTTCTTTCTGTTCTCTAGCCTCATCCAGATTCTCTATGGACACACAAAAGAAAGAACAACAGAGTAAGGGCTTTGGACACCACGAACCTTCACCCTCTTCAAAGGCAGGTTGGTCAGCCCTCCCCGGGCAGATCTGGCTGCCTCAGAGAGGTTGCTGGGGCTTTTCAGGGTACGACCAGAGAGAGCAGGAAGGGCTGGATGTGTACTGAAAAGAGAGGAACTGTAAGGCAGTTAACAGCTGTCTCATCTGGGCAGAGGCCCCTACCACCATGTCTTATGATGGTATATATGAGGTCTGGGGGCAAACACTGCCTAGCTCTGATTCCTCTCTTACATGTGTCCATTCCAACAAGGACCATGGACATGATTGTCTCCATCCTCTTTCCTGTTCCTGTCCAAAATAGGATGATGGAAGCTGCCTAAGGCTCAGATATTGATTTGAACTTCAGAAAAATTTAACCGACTTTGGATACAAAATTAATTTTGTTGTTGTTTATTTACTCAATTATTTTATGCGAGAGAGAGAAAGAGGCACTCCCACAACAGTCACGACCCCATGACCCACCCACAGTGTCAGCTAGCTCAGGTCACAGGCACACGTGCACACGTTCAGCACGTGAGTCAGGACCTTTCCCCTGAAGGTCTGGCCATGCTGCCACTGCACCATCATTTAATGTCTATTCTTATCCCAAAGAGCACTTGCCTGAGCTGCCTCTGTGGCAGACTGGGACTGAGGAGCTGGCCTGGCCCTTCTGTCCTCTGAGGAGCTCCTCCCTCACTGCCCTAGCAGCTCTCCCTGCCGAGCACCTCGTCCTGGTGCCGACATACACGTGTCTGCTCTTTGGGCTGTTCCAGGATCTGAGCGACGTAGATGTTTTCTTGTTTTGAAAAGGCTCTTCTTACCACCCCTCTCACCACCTCAAGAGAGGTTCTATTAGCATTACTTTGGTTGGTTTGTGTATTTATTTATTTATTTTAATTTGCTATGGGTGCATGTGCTCACATGGGGGGTGGAGCAGCAGAGAAAGTGAGAAAGCACCCTCCAAGGGGGATGGCCCTGCCACAATCCCTTCTCCTCCATTCTCCTCGTGGGATTTTGGGTGCACACGCACACACCTACCTAGGGTACTTTTCGAGCCATCAGGTCTGAGACTCAAACCGCGCAACTGGCCATGTGGCATCTAACCACCTTAACCACTGCACTACTAGCTGGTCCTGGAAGGGAAAGTACTGTCTGACTCAAAAATCAAAACAAGAAAACATCTAGGTTGTGCAGATCCTGGAAAAGCCCAAAGAGCAGATGCACGTACGTAGGCACCAGGACTAGGCCAAGTTGACACACTTTCCTTAGTTATCACTCTAATGTAAATTATGGCAAAGGGTCAGCCCAGGCTGCCTATGCCATTCAGAAAGTGATGCCAGAGGGCCAGCCCATAGCTTGGTGGTTAAGGCAGCTGGATCCCATATGGCCAGCTCTATGGTTCAAGTCCTAGGATTTGAGTCCCAGACCTGATGGCTTGAGAAACATACTGGGCGCATGTGCTTAAAATCCCAAAAGGAGGGAGAAATGGAGAAGGGACTGCAGTGTGACCATTCCCCATAGAGTGTGCTTTCTCACTTTTCCCTCTGTCTTTGTCTCTTTCTAGTGAGCATATGTGCCTTTTGGCAAATTTTTAAAAATAAAAAATAAAAAAAAAGAAATGAGACCAGGAAGGACATTGAGATCTGAGCACTGACACTGTAACATACAGAAAAACAATTCAGTAACAGTGTTTTACACAGCCCAATTTGAAAAGCAGCCATATAATGTGGTACTTGTCTAAAAGGAGACTGAAAAGAACAAATTAGAGATCGTCTTAGGGGCAAGGCACAGATCCTAGGACAACCTCTATGACCCAGGAGGATGTGGTCAGTCCCACACATAGGCCATTCCAGCAAGCCAGATCCTAGAGGCAAACCGAGGAGCACACTTAGATATCAGCAAAAGGATCTGGGCTGAGGATACTGGCATGAACTTCCTGATGAAGGCCTGTGCCCAGGCCTTCCTAATGCCAGCCCAGGATACTCAGTGCCCAGTGGACAAGAAGGCTGTCATCAAGAAGCTTTAGGAGAAAGCAACTCAGCCCCACAAGAACACTTCTAGCACAGGCAGTAGGAGGCCTGCTTGTTTTGCTACTTCTCAAAATGTTTGCATCTACTTCTTTTTGAGAGGTTTTTGCTATAGGGCACGTGCGCTAGCCAGACAGGCAGACAGAGAAACAGAGAGACAGAAAGCGAGAAATCACCTCCCAGGGGGAATGGCCATGCTGCAATCCCTTCTCCTCCATTCTCCTCTTGGGATGTTGGGCACGCACGCACATGCGCCTGGCGTGAGTCTAAGCCACCAGGTCCAGGACTCGAACCACAGTTAACTACAATGGAGTCCAGCGACATAGCCATTACACCAACTGCTGGTCCCTGTGTCTACTTTTTAAAAATTGAAGTTTAGGGGCCAGCAGGTGGCATGGTGGTTAAAAGGTGCTGGATTCCCACAGAGTCAACTGCGGTTTGAATCCTGGACCTGGTAGCTTGCTTTCTTGCTTTCCCTTTTTCTCTCTCTCTGGTCAAATTAAAAAACAACAACAACAAATGAAATTAAATAAATAAATCTTAAAAAGAAAATGAAGTTTAAAACAACCTGTATTATGAGTTTTTGAGGCTTAGTGTCACTTACGTCGCTTGTCATAAAACTGTCCCATTATCATTTATGAAAACATGGCAACCTTTGTTAGTAAGTTACCAAGAGAAATAAAAGCCACAGTAGCATGTGGTCCCTGCTGACATGGTACCAGAGCAATCAGCATGCTAACCCAGGAGCCGATGAGCCCCACACAGGGAGACCCTCTTCCTCTCCCATGTTCTTTCACAGCTTCTGGTAAGCAAGGACTTCTGGTGAGGTTTAGCCTCATCTGGACAAAGGTCCTTCCTGCCATGTTTTGTGACAGTACTCACAACGTCTGGGGATGGCCACTGCCTAGTACTGTGACGTCCTTTCAGGCTCAGCTCATCTGGGCAGAGAGTCCTTACACATAGCTATTCTAACAAGGATTATTCATATACGTTTAGTTTTTACAATTCCTCCCATTATAGCCTGAATGACTAGGTTGGAAATGTTTATCAAAGAATGCTCTGGTCTTTAACATTTATCTTTCAAGCATATGACTATTTGACTATTATCAGCACCCACAGTCAGTACCTGGACTACAGAGAAGTTCCCAGAGCACTTTCTCCAGCTTTGGATAGCCAACCGTGCCCAGGATCTGTGAGCACTCACCTTCCGATCCCTTCTGCTTCCGCTCCACCTCCTTTCGGTACTCCTCCAGCTCACGGTCTGTGAGCGTGTTGAAAGGGTTCGGGCCTGTTGTGCTCACGATGACGTGGGGCTGGTATTCTTTTTCAATGATGGCCTTGGAGGCCGTTACCAGCTCCCCCTGTGGACAAAAGGGATACCTGGTCCGCAAAAGCCTGGCCCGCCAAGGACTCTCCCTCCTCCCAAGCAGGCTGCAGGCAGGGGGGGCATGAGGCTTTCCAGGAGCAGACAGAAACCCTGAGACTGCACTGCCATGGCCAAGGCCTAGGCTGATAGGCAGCCTTACGTGGAAGATGTGGAAACAAGCTTCAATGCTATAAAAAAAATGTAACCAGAGAAGGAATCTCGTGAAAATCCTTCAGGTTTCAAAAGCAAAGGCACAAAAATGCAGACCCAAGAGCACAGATCAGCCTAAGAGCCCCACACCTCCTCACTGCCAGCCAGGAACAGAAGTGGGCCCTTGGAGTAAGGGCTACTTGGAGATTTGCATATATTCAAAGAGCACAGAGAAGTTCTGTTCTTTTGACTACATATTTAGTTTATAACTAGCTCTTGGAAATCATCCCAAAACATTCATAGATACCAAAATGTCCCAAACACCAGTGCTTGTCTGATAAATTTGGAAAACTGTGAGCATCTGTATTAAATTTAAAAATGAGAAAGAAAGCAAGCACAAAAGTGGTTCACGGATCATACCCAATCTTAAGGAGGTGGCAAAGCCTGAGGACAGTAGGTGCTGCCAGCAGGTGGGACCAGGCAGGCAGCCCATAGAGGGTGTGCAGCACACCCCATGCTCACCTGCCACAACCCAACACAGCTCTGTGCCCCATAGCTCAGCCTACTTGAGGCTAGGGAAGAAAAGTAGCCCCCAGATGCTCTGGGAAGTGAGTCAGAACTCATGTGCACATTACTTAATGACAGCTTTTAAAACCAAATGAAAACAGGGGACTCCAAAACCATTTTAATGCCAGGCCTAGTTCTGCAGTGCTTGCCTCAGTGAGGGCCAAACAGCAACAGCAGCAGTGGCAAGTGTTCTTGCCACACCAATTTTAGGGGAATTCTGCTCATAGAGGCCACCTGCTCCTCAGGCAGAGGCCAGGCACCCAAGCTAGCTGACCAGAGCTTAAGGGATCACAGCTCAGCACAACAGTACAGAGTGTCTAAAGCACTCCATGGCTGAGAAGTCACACAGACTCCCATGAGAGAAGGCAGGGCCTGCTGAAACAGGTAATCCAGGTCCAGAGCCTAAGACTCACAGCAGTCTACACAGTCACAGGGAACCTTCTTTTGACTAGGCCTGACCGAGGCTGACTGGCTGTTTATTTCAAAGCAGCCCTGTCTCACCAAGACAGGAAACTGAATCCTCTTCTGCCACTCACTAGCTACTGACTTGAGTAAAGCCCCCTTCTGTCCACAGCTCCTTCCAGGTCTCACTTTTACTAGCTGCAAAAGAAGCCCACTAAGCTACCAATTGCTAAGATGCCTTCGAGCCATGGCAATTCTATAAACCAATGGCAGCTTGGCTAGCTGCCTCTGTATCCTGATTATCACTGCCAATAAAGTGATGAGGTTTAACAGAAATGTTTCCATTCATTTAAGTCAAATTAATTTAATTTACAATTAGTAAAGGGATTTTTTTTTAAATCAAGAACTGACTATTGCAGAGACATAGAAGTCCTTGTCCCATATTTTGATGCCCCAAAGGACAAGCAGAGCCCTTCTCATCCGGGGACAGATGGCCTTCAAGGGTCAGGTGACTTTCAAGGTGCACCACGATGGGTTCCTGCCTCTACCGGCACAGGGCTTCCTGCTTCAAGTATTGGGTTGTTGGAAAAGTCATGATGTATTTTTGCATAGAAAAACAGAAAAATACATGATGACTTTCCTGACGACCCACTATTTCAGCTATAGAACAAGCTGCTGTCAGACCATCTGTAAAAAGACATGAAGACAGACTAACCCTGGTATTCTGGAGGGAAAGAAGCAGGGAAATGCTTGAGATTCAGAAAGAAATGAGCAACTTGTAGAATGCAGGCTGAGAAGAGGGGATAGGGCAGAGCTGCTCCAACAGGCCACGTGGAGACTCTTGCTGTTTCGCTCCATGCCTAGTCACCTAACAAGAGCTTTAAGAGGCTTGATAACTATTTCTGTACCTGCCCAAGGCAGCTTAGGTGGAACCACAGCTCCACCTCTGAAGCACAGCAAACCTAGGCTAGTAGACTAACTTCTCTGAGCATCAGAGTGTCATCTGTAAACAGCACTGCCTCAGATCAACATTGACATTTTTAGTGCTAGGCCATGCACATGCTACTTGCTCAAACAAGGTCACTGATAGAATCCAAGCCTAATGCCTCTTTGTGTTTCTACCACACAGCATGAAGAGTAGCAGAGGGTAGAGCCCCGGGCAAGGTGCAAATGAACATGGGTAAGCTCACACTACAAGGATCAAACCACAGAGTCCTTCCCTGGGCTGGAATGGCTAGCAGCATAGTTCTTCACATCCTCATTTCTAACCATTCAATCCTTGTAATGAACTCCAGAAGACGGTTGAAATTATGTCAGGTTGCACAGTAGGTTGTGCAGAAGCTGAATTCAAGAGAACATTCAAGTGGGCTTGGTATTCCTTCCTGAAATGATGATTTGTTGTCCCCCTCTCAGAAGGTCACAGCTGCACTGTGTGAATGTCCATCACCAGTGAGGCAGAAAAGACCCAACTTCCTAAGTCCCTAGCCCCCAATACTTGTTTCCTGTTTGAGGAAACAAGTATTGATAAATTTGCTTCAGTGGGAGGATGAGTTTTTAGGATATAGTCCTTCTTCATTTGGCGAGGAGAAATTCAACTTGCCAACAACAAATAGTACCAGGTCCAAAAGGAGCAATACTGTCTGCATTTTGGGGTCCACATAGAAGAAAGTGAAATAACAGCCCCAGGAAAGGACATCCATGGAGTCAAAGAACAGTCTCACCATAAAAATGCAGTACACACAGCTGGAATGGGGTAAAGAACAAGGATGCAAATATGAACTTTGGAAACAGGGAGGCTGACAAAACAAAAGCTGGAACAACAATTCACATACTCTGTGTGTGTGTGTGTGTATGTGTGTGCAAGTGTGTATGTGTGTGCATGTGTGTGCATATGTGTGTGTGTGTGTGTGTGCGCGCGCGTGCGCGCGTGTGGTGGGGGGGTCGGGTTCGCCATCTCTTTAACTGCAATCTGCATGCCATGGTATACTCTGCTAATCACACCTGGATGTGTCACTCATGGGAGCATGTTGTTCAGACTGTGGGCACCTACGTCTATCTCTCCTAAGTGCCCAAGGTAGCATCTGGACACCACTGGGCCAGTGCAAAAGTAACTGGATGATGAAGCAGCTATAATGGTACCCTTTAACACCGCTAACCAGGCTGCTCTCTCTGGAGAGCCCTAACAAGGTACACAGAAAATCCATTCAATGCACTCAGTACCAGAGACATGACACAGCCTGACTCTGACTCTGCTCTAGGGTGACAAAACCAGAGAGTTCCACCTGTAGGTTGGCTCTGGCATGGCAACCCAACTGAGACTACAGAATACATTTGCCTTCACATGTCTGAGATAAAGAATTATCACTAAACACAATAGCAACACCTTACCACCCAAAGTACCAAGACAGAAAAACAAGTTGACAGAAAAGAGTAGCTAGAAGCAAATTAAGGACAAAGGAAAACAGGACTCATTGAATTAACACATAAATATACAAAATATTGGGTTGTAGGTAAAGTCATTATGCATTTTTGCATAGAAAAATATGTCATGACTTTCCTGAAAACCTAATAACATTACCAGCAGGAATATACCATTTTTGGCAACTGTACTTGTACCTCATTGAAAGCATATTAAGTGAGAGACAGCACCTGGAGATTTCCTTTGAACAGAAGGTAAACATCATAGCTAAGACTCTAACTCACGCAGTTGGCCACATTGTGCCTGGGCACTGCGTTCTGTGCACTTTAGCCTAAATGTTTTGGGAAAGTTTCCTTCTACCTGGCTAGTTACACCAGACAGATCACCCACCAACCATCGGCACTACATCAACATGCACACAGAGTTGCAATTTTGGGTTTCAAATTTTCCTGTCTTTCTTCCCTACAACATTAAAAAAAATTATCTGGGGTTTTTAAATGTAAAAATAATTACTTTTATCAAGAAGGGCTGAAAAGACCATTTTATTTTCCATTCCTCTAAAATAATATCTTTTCATGATATGATCTCTAATTGCTACAATTATTATTACATTTGGGATCAAAGCTGAGTAAGCAAGGATTAGAAGGTCGTGCAAGGGAGCTGCCACTGCTCGCAGAATGCCCAGATGAGCTTATCTGCAATCAGTGTCTTATAAACTGCAAACTGTGAAACCAAAAAACATGCTCTAACTAAAGTCACATGCAGAACTTCAGAAATGTACCACATCAGTACTGGTCATTCCTTAGCAACAACTTAGAATACTGAAAATTGTTAAAATACACCATACCCAATGTTTTAGTTAAAAAACAGAGTGGGCAGAACAGAACCTTCTGTATGATCTCACAAATAATTTAAAGATCTATTTCCAGCTACTGCAGTAACTAAGACAATGTCTGGAGAGGAGACATGAGGGTAGAGGAAGGGGAGGAGGGCAACGCGTCCCGATAGGTAGTTAAGGACAGAGCAGTGAGTACCTTTCTAAAAGAGAGAGACTTAGCAGGACTAAAGGTCTGCTCTGTAAGCTCGAGCCCTTCGATAGTTTCCGTACAGTCAGAGAGGGGTGCGTCCTGCAACAGTAAACTGAGTCATCAGAGCACACCTGGCCCAGTCTTTGAAATATCAACCAAGAGCACAGGATGGAGCCAGCTCGGAGCATGCAGCAGGGACGGTTGTCAACAGTGAGTGCAGCAGTGATGACAGTGGCACGTGCAAACACTGAACAGAAAACTAGGACCACAGCTGGCCAAATTCAGGAAATGCAACAACAGTTATCTACCTCTGCAGAGTCAGGTTTTAAAGCATTAGGTGGCATATTAATTTTCAGAGATAACTACTTACATAATTATCTTCGATGTGCCACTAGGTATGGTCGTTTTATAGAAACACATGTAAATGTGGACCACATTTACAGGTACCCACCCTTCTGCAACCCAAGCAGCACGTTATTGCAGACAACAGTAACTACCAAAACAGAAGTCCACTAAGCCCACCCTCTTCCAGCACCTTATCCAGTGTACTGTTACAACCAAGGAGAATCCAGATCCCAGAGCTGTGGCGTACCACCCTCACACATGCATGCATTATATAGAGCGGGACTAGAGGGATGGTCATGGCCCTCAGCATGCTCATGTTTAGTCTAGAACTCAAGGAAACGTGGCGAAGTTACTTCTTTGTATACAGATTTTTAACAAAGATAACTGGTTGCCTAGAATACTTACCTCATCGTCATTCTCTCCCAATTTAAGAGTAACTTTGGAGCAGATGGTCATAAAGCCACCACCCACTAATGTCAGAGACATTCTGAGCTCTCACCTGGACAAGGCTCCTGTCCATCACTACACCACACAAAACCTGGGACTGAGGGCCAGCCGTTTTAATGTCTTGTAAATTCTGCTCTCGGATCTGAGGACAGGAAGAAGGAGAAACAAATATCAACAGTACAGAGAAGCCATACATAGCATAGCTGTGAGTAACGCTGCTTGGTCCCAGCTGTGTACAAACTACACTTTTTTTTTTTTTAAAGAGGTTTTTGCTGTAGGGCGCGTGCGCTCACCAGAAAGACAGAGAGATAGGGATATAGAGAAAGTGAGAAATCACCCCCCCAGGGGGGATGGCCACGCCACAATCCCTTCTCCTCCTTTCTCCTCTCGGGATCTTGGGCACGCATGTACACGTGCCCGGTGTGAGTTTAAGCCACTGGGTCTAGGACTCGAACCTTGGTCAACTACATGGCAGTTCAGCGACACAGTCATTACGCTAACTGCTGGTCCCCAAACTACACTTCTGTTCTGCTCTGCCCCATGATGGCAAGATGGCCCAGTATGTCCTGAGTGAATGTTCTGAGTGATTACCAGGCCTGCTTGATGGCATTGGTCCAACCTGCTTAGTAGGACATGTATATGCAGGGATGGAAAGACTGACTATTCCAGATTTTCTACACCTTCTAAACAGCTTTGGCAGAGCTTAGATCTTCCACTGTACTTACTAACTGGGGGAAAACTCTCTTGGGTGCCCATCTTCTACTGATAATGTGAACACTGAAGGATCTCATATTCTGATAAACCAAATGCTTTTCAAACTCTTCAAATGAACCTTGAAAGGCAGGCTGTATAGTTTCCAATCCCCCCTCCATGGAGCAAGTATCAGTTCAATAATCAATGGGACCCAGAAAGTCTGCTGCTTACACACCACACTGCTAGCCAGGACAGTAGAAGCAGTATAAAGAGATGACTTCAATACACACTGGTGACAATAAATGTCCTCTGCTAGAAGCAAACACACCCTCTTCCCCTGAAGAAGCAAGGATCCCTTCCAACCCCGCACCCACGCTTCCACCAAGTGCTAATGGCAGGACGCACCTTGTTCCTCATCTCCTGGACCTCTTTTGGGTTAGTGTTCAATGGAACAAACAGGTTAGGGACAGCAGAGGTGGAAGTTCTATGTCCATCCTCTTTAGTCCACTGTAATATCAAGAACAGTTAAAAAGTCAGGATTATAACAATAATAAATGACAACATAGCATCCAATCTGTCCAACTTATCTCACACCTGGTCATGCACTGAACATCACAGAGAGGACAGAACCAATGACGCATCTCTGGGGTCACTTGGCAAAGTCACCATGGGAGCAGGGCGCACCACATAAAAACCAGTTAATGGTAGAAGTCAAGAGTCATGACTGATCTAAAGAGCCATCTAGAAGGCCCAAGGAAAATCTGGGACACAGGCAGGTTGGCGACAGAGCCAGGCCCTGTAACACCTCAGGCCAGCTGGGAAGGCCCTCAGAGACCATTGGTTCACCGCTCTGAGAGTCATCCAACACCAAAGCCAACTGTAAGCATGAGATGACAGGATCATGAGAAGCAATGTGAGGCTCCTACCCAGGGGCAGGTAAGGAACTGGTACTGTGAGGCAAGAGTGGGCATCACCAAAGTTTTGCATGAAAATAAATTAATGATAGCGTCGGAATGCACTGTTTACATAACTACTTCAACCCAAGAAAATTACCATATGAGCACTTATACAGTAGCTACCTGGCAGAGAGTTTGGTGATGTCGAATATTTTATATAACTTAATACTTGTGAGTGTTACAAAAATATCCCAAACAAACTCGAAGCGCTTCATGAATCCTTAATTAAAGGCTGTTTTAGTTATCAGTGCATATTGTCAACATGCTGTATCTTTTACTCATCATGTTTGTTTGGATTTCCAATTAAACAGGAGATTTTTAAAATCAAATTCTAATTCTTAGCCATAAATAGGCACTGAACATTAAAACAAGCCCAGCTTAGAGAGCAAATGTTATGCCTTTCAGAATATTTTCGAGAGGCAATAAGATAGCCATAAACCATACCACTTTAAAAAAAAAAAGCAACAAAACCGTCAAATGCTTAGCCACTGTGAAGGAGAGTGTGGAATGGGCATGGAGCTGTGGGTACTCACTGATGGTTATCTTCTCAGATAAAAACAACTCCAGCGTTTTATTAAAAATAATTTTTAGTCAATACATTAAAACAACAACCTCAGAAGTTTGGACACATTTGAAAAATTAACAACAATTATAAATTAAAATATACCAACCTGAGATCACTGCATGGAATTTGTATTATTACTCCAGAACAATAAAAAACAAATTTAAATGCTGAATAAAGTCTCCCCTTTAATGTTCACATTGACTGACATGCCTGATTTTTTTTTCAAGCTAACAGTAAATAAAGCTTAAAGCTGCTGCTGCACACGCACATTGAAAAAATTCATCACAGCAATTCAGCAATATGTATTTACACACCAATAGATTTTAAGGCCCATTCTATTAACAAGTAAGACAAATAGAAAATAAACAAATGAAAAAGAAAAAAGGGGAGAGAGAGGCAGGGTGGGAAGGAGTGGGGATAAGGAGAAATGCACTCTAACGCTCCGAGCCTGGCCACAGTCACACAGGGCCCCTGCCCATGTGACCAGCTGCTCAGGAGCACAGAGGCCTCTCACCAACTGGGCATCGGGATACCACCAGAATCACCTGGGGAAGACAAAACTTTTTTTTTTTTTTAAATAAATCTATTACATAAAAGCTCTATCGTGAGGAGAAAAGAAAGATCCACTTTGCTTATTTGGTTGCTCATTGTTGTAGGAACAGCTAACCTAATTTCAACTGAACTCCTACAGAACTAGCCATGCATCGAAAAGTCAGTCCCAGCCTCCATCTTTTCAAAAAGATGTGACACGAGGGCTTTGGAAGATGGGCCTCTCCTACACTTTAGTACAGGAGCTAGGTAGACTGACAGTCAAAGGCTAGGTTACTAGAGGAGGAAAGACCAATCTTCAGAGGAATGTTTCTACACTAGGACACCAGAGCACCCTTCAGGGCCAACAGTATCTCTGAGCAGCATTACTACTGAAACAAAGCACCCGTTGCAGCGTCTGTCGCTGGTGCCTGCAGATGGCCTGCGCTGCACTTGGGTCATGCCGCACCCAGCAGGAGTCAGAAGAAGACTCACCACTATGGCCGTCTACTCGCATGCAACAGTCCATGCAGAGGGCAGCTGGCTGTGAGCATTCGGAGGCTTTGGGATACAGAGCAGGGAAGCAAAGCTAAGGAGAAAGGATAGGGTCAGTGGAGATCACATCAGAAAGCCATAAAGAAAAACTGCTTAAGAAATGCTGAAGACTTAAAGAAGAGACTTTAGTGATTTGATGAAACCACTGGTGTTTACAACACTGAAGTTTGTGACTGAATTTCCTTTTTGTGCACAATGTGTTAAGAGTCCTCAAATACAATATGAATTAAATGAGAGCTCCTACTTTTAGATTAATTCATATAAGTTACTTAGTATTTTTGCTATGTATGGAGTCCAGTTATGATGAAATTACTGAAGAGGTACATTATATCTTAAGCAGTTTCAAGCAGACGGTATTACCCGAATTTAGCTAATGCATAAAGCACATTTAGCATTCAGACCAAAAGAGAGTTAATGAAGAAGGTTCACTTTATATCTGGATCAGAAGGGCTGAATTCCCAAAGCCTCCGAAGCCCCAGCTACCCAACTCGCTCTACATCATCTAACTATGAACAGTAAGGTAGGCACAGACCAAGCAGTTGGTAATACAGCTTGGCACGCAGACACCGGACGAGAGAGACTGCAGCAAGGGTTTCACGTGATCGTGTGTAATGTTCGTCCACACCTTAGTCTTCGACTTGGGACTGCTTCCATTCTGCCCTTCCTCAGAAGCTTCATCCCCCCGGCCAGAGTTCAGCCATCTTGTCTTCTCTCGCTGCTGCTTCTGAAAACTGTGTCTGAGAGGGGAGCAAGTGCCTGAATCACCGTCACTAGCAAAGGAGTAACCTGTGACACTAGCAGGAACCTCCACATCGCTGTATTTTTTAGATTTCTCTCTCAGAGCAGGGTATCGATAAGGGTAACCAGTTCTGTAGCCCTAGGGTTCAAAGAAAATAAAAGACAGTCAACATTTCATATCTCAAAACTGAGTTTCACTCTGGAAAAATATGTGGAAATACATTCAAAAACTGAGCATACACATACTCTACAGCTCAGTAATCCCACTCCTGACTATATGCCCTTCAGGAGTACACATGTTCACCAAAAGATAAGCACTAAAATACCAACAGCAGTACTATGTTACAACTCTAAGAATAAATACTCTATTACTAACTGCACAATGTGGGTAACTCACAAATATGACATTGAATGAAAGAAGGCAAATGGAAAACAATACATACTGTGTAAGTCTACTTATAAAAAAGTACAAAAGAGGCAATATCAATCTCTGTTGTTAGAGACAAGAAAGAGGTCACCAGAATATGGCTGAAAGGGGACCTGAAGTGGTGAGGTGCTACTAGTGCTATTGTTTATTTGGGTGCTAATTAAAGAGTTGGTTCAGTGTTGAAGGCAGGGTTTGCCTTTATCACACTGCCTCAGCCTTCCAAGTAGTTAAGAATCAAAGGTGTGCCACCACACTCAGCTTTGCAGGTGGTCTTGGAATAGAACCCAGCCTGTCATGTGGCCTCAGTCTGCTGTGCAATAGCATCTACCAGTATGTCTTACCATGGCTGGGCCAACAATTTTTGTTTCTAAAATTTTTGCCAGAGGATGCATGTACTCATGCAGAGAAAGAGAAAGGAAGAGGGAGAAGGCACTCCCCCCGTGGGGAACAGTCACACCACAGTTCCTTCTCCATTTTTCCATCCTATTGGAATGTTGGACATGCCCACACATGTACCTGGCATGTTTTGTTCCAAGTCACCAGGTCCAGGACTAGAACCATGTGGGCAGACATGTGGGAATCTGGCTGCCTTAACAATCAGGTCACAGCTTTTTTTTTCTGGTAGCGCCAGGCTCGGATCGCCTGCGCTCTTTCTCACAGCTGCTCTCCAGCTCCCAGAGACAGCCCATGCCATGGGTTTTGGAGATCTGAAAAGCCTCGCCGGCCTCCAGGTGCTCAACGATTACCTGGCGGACAAGAGCTACACTGAGGGGTATGTTCCATCACAAGCAGACGTGGCAGTATTTGAAGCAGTGTCTGGCCCGCCGACTTGTGTCATGCCCTCCCCATTGGTATAATCACATCAAGTCCTACGAGAAGGAAAAGGCCAGCCTGCCAGGAGTGAAGAAAGCTTTGGGCAAGAATGGCCCTGCCAATGTGGAAGACACCACAGGAAGCGGAGCTCCCGAGAGTAAAGATGATGATGATGACATTGATCTCTTTGGATCTGATGATAAGGAGGAAAGTGAAGAAGCAAAGAGGCTAAGGGAAGAACGCCTTGCACAGTATGAGTCAAAGAAAGCCAAAAAACCTGCACGAGTTGCCAAGTCTTCCATCTTGTTAGATGTGAAGCCTTGGGATGACGAGACAGACATGGCAAAATTAGAGGAGTGCGTCAGAAGCATTCAAGCAGATGGCTTGGTCTGGGGCTCCTCTAAATTAGTTCCAGTGGGATATGGAATTAAGAAACTTCAAATACAGTGTGCAGTTGAAGATGATAAGGTTGGAACAGACATGCTGGAGGAGCAGATCACTGCTTTTGAGGACTATGTGCAGTCCATGGATGTGGCTGCCTTCAACATGATCTAAAATCCATCCTGGATTGTTGCACTTAAATAAAAGCTTGAAGGATTAAAAAAAACAAAAACAAAAACAAAAACAAAAACAAACAAACAAAAAAAAAATCAGGTCACTGAGGTGGCCTGTAGTTTTAAATACTAACAAACTGACACTTATGTGTACAATCCTGTTTATGTATTATATTCAGGAAGAGGCTTTATCATCAAGTGTTGGCACCATTCTTACCAGATTATCGAGCATCCGCATGAGGGCTTCAAATTCTTGCTCACCAATCTGCCACTTGGGAGGCGATCCGGTGCCTTCCCCTGTCGGAGACCCCGGGGAACGGGATTTAGCTTTGTATTTCCCAGGATCCAGCAGGACTAAGTTGTCGGGTCCTCCAGCACTGGCCAGAGTTCGAACCTTTTCCAAAACAAGCAAACACAATAGCTTGAGTTCCTTACTGAGATCAAGAGGATCAGGTTATAGTGTGAGATAATTTTTTTTTTTTTTGAGAGGTTTTTCGCTATAGGGCGCGTGCGCTCGCCAGACAGACAGAGAGAGACATAGAGACAGAAAACGAGAAATCAACCCCCAGGGGGGATGGTCACGCCACAATCCCTTCTCCTCCATTCTCCTCTCAGGATCTTGGGCACGCACGCACATGCACCTGGCGTGAGTTTTAAGCCACCGGGTCCGGGACGCGAACCGCGGTCGACTACATGGGAGTCCAGCGACATAGCCATTACGCTAACTGCTGGTTCCCTGTGAGATAGTTTAAACAGAAATTTAGGTTTCAACAGAAATCAAATCACTATAGTAAATGCAGGATAAATATTGATAAGACTGACCATAAGATTGTTTTCACAAGTTTTTCTTTAGCATGGCAAAAATACTGAGCACTGAACTTGGCAGAGAAATGAGAAAACAAAGCACTTTTAATGATCCTATGTAAGGACCTAGACATCATTACTCCACAGATATAAGTCATAGAGTAGTGGAGGAGTGTGAACTAGGGTTGACTAGCCCTGCCTGGCATAAGGGGCACTCCCAGCAATGAGACTTTCCTGGATCTGCTTCTGCTTCTTTTTCTTCTTTTTAAATTTGCCAGAGGGTGTGTGTGCTTGCCAAGCAGAGAGAGAGGGAGAGGAGAAAGCAACCTCCCCAACGAGCCATGGTCACACCACAATCGCTTCTCCTCCATTTCTCTATCCTCTCAGGATTTTGGGGCATACATGCACATGTGCCTCACATGTTTTTCAAGCTGCCAGGGCTGGGATTCGAAATGTATGGTCAGCCATGGGATCCAGGTGCCTTAGCCACCAGGCCACAGTTAGCCCTGCATTGCTTTTCCAAAAGAAGTGCTATGTGGATCAAATTAAATAACCAGGCTTGGCACACACCAGTAATCCATAAATAGTAGTGACTAACATATTTGAAAAATAAAAAAAATTAGGAATGAAACACGTTGTAATCCTTTGTCAACTTAAATTGGTGAAATGGTATTTGTCCTAGTCCATTTCCAAATCTATGCTCTCACCATTGGCAAAGGGATTGTTCCAAGACTCACTCCTGCTATACAAATCTCAAAACTCTTTGTGAACCCTGGAAACATCTAAATAAACTGATGATCAAAGCCTAGCTGCAATGGTACACACTACCTACAATGCTGTGCTCTGAAGACCATAGGGGAAGCCTGAGTCTAATTCCTGGTTCAACTTAAAGCTGCTATGACACTGCATGCCTGTAACCCCAGCAACTCAGAAGACTGAGGCAGGAGAATTGTGATCTCGAGGCTGGTCTGGGAGCTGGGCATGGTGGCATACACTGGGAGTCCCATTTGGGAGGCTGATATAAGAAGACCCTGACATGGTGAGATACTACCTTTAAAAAATAAAAAATAAACTGCAGACTTAATGGAATGGCCATCACCTACCTGGATCTCACATGCAACCACAAGGTTATGGATATAATAGAAGGCCTCCTCCACACTCTCTCCAACTGATACGAGCCCGTGATTCCGGAGAATAAGAACCTGAGGAGGAGAGCATGAAGGCTCCATGGAATTCAGCAAAAACAATGATACTACTTTTTCTTCCCTCCATAGTTTAAATATCAGATTGCATGCCTACTGACCTTGCTTTTAGGCCCCAAATTTTTCTGAATCAAAACTTTTTCTTCCTCATCAACCAGAATTCCATGATAGTCATGATAAGCCACTTCTCCAAGGGAAAGTGCCTCTGGAGAGATTGGCAACAGGCCACATTTCATCGCAGAGACCTAAAGACCAAGTAGTCACCATGAAGGAAGGAAAAGTCAGACTTATACACACTGTGACTGATGACATGTTAAGTGCTTTTCTTACACAAATTAACAAATGGAGGAAAATGTTAATTTTGCTCTTTCTTAGATATAAATGAATCCATGAACTTGAGATAAACCTGAATTTTGGTGCTCACTATCAATTCACACTAAAAAACTCATACTAAAAACAAAGACTATCACTAAGCTGAAAGAGCTTCAGAAGCAATTCTCATCTTTCTAGGATGATTCTCACTGACTATAAATGCTGTGTAAGCTTAGACTGAATGACACAAAGAGCCCTGGGTCTAGTGTGTGAACTGTACAACAAACTCTCTGAGGAGACACTGTATTTCAAAAGAAAATTTTCCAAGTACTGTAAGGCTTTTGTGTGCTTTTGTTAGGTTGTAGGTGGATCAAATCACCAAAAATTAGATAAAGGCAAATTTATAAAAGTTTAGGATAATTTTACTAAATAACTGCTCTACATTTAAGATTGAGTCTCAAAGTAAAAAATCTAAGTGTTTGGATAGCCCTTAAGTTTTGTTGCTGTTTTTGCTAATAGGCATATGCACTTGCTAGGGAGAAAGAAACAGAAAAAGAGAAAGAAAGTACCCCCCATGGGAAATGATCATATCACAGTCCCTTCTCCTTTCGGGACTTTGGGCATGTACATGCATCCAGCATGTTTCTTAAGCCACCAAGTCTGAGACTTGAACCTCACACTCGGCCATGTGGGATTTAGCTGCCTTAATCACCAGGCCACCAGCTGGCCCAAAAAACTTATTTCAAGAAAGGCAAAACTGGTGATAAAACTTTTATTTTTAATCCAATAAAAGTAGGTTTACAGACTTGTTACAAGGGAGGCAATTCAGAGAAAACGTAAAGCGAACATAAGTCACCCCAAAAATAGCACTCACCGCAGCCCCTGCTGGTGTGTGTATGTGCACAATACACTTAACATCTGGTCGTGCAGCATAAATCGCAGAGTGCAATGTGAAGCCAGCTTGATTTACTCCTAGGTTAGTACTTCCACGGTCAACTACATCTCCTTGTAGATTGATCTTAACCTGAAAGAAAAAAGTTTAAATGTCAAAAGGATTCAAATTACCTTAACTAGAAACTATTTAAAATCAAGTTTAAAATGTTTCTAACTTCTGAAAAATTTTCTCTAACTGAACTAAAACATGGGTTCTCTCCTACTTCTTGGGTCTTCAACTGGATTTTAAGAAGGTTAATGATCTAATATAACCTGCACATACATGAAGCCGAAGAGCCGAACATGCTTACCAAACTGGACGCTGTCACTTCACTGTAAAGAAGTCCAAAAGGTACAATGAGGAAGTGTTCCTGTTCGGAGCTCACTCTGGTCTGCGTAGAAAATGACTAAGTTAGCTCAAAAGTCCAGCTGAGGGGCCAGATGGTGACAGAGTGGTAATGCAATTGGATCCACATGGGAAAGGTCCTGGGTTTCCTTCTGTACACACCAGACCCTGCACACACGTGCCCATGATCAGGGCTGGCTAAGGCTAAGGGTGGATATGGCAAGAAGACCCTGTTGAGAGTGCTGCCTCTCCTCCTATTTTCTCTCTCCCAGAAGAGATAAACTTTTTTTTTTTTTTTTTAAGTTTGCTATAGATTGCATGTGCTTGCTGGAAAGAGACAGAAATCACCTATGGCAGAATCACTATGCTCTCATGGGGGTTGTTGGGCAGTTCTGATGATGAGGATGCTCACCACACCACACATTCTGCCTCACTGACAGCCTACATATTTTTTACAAGACTTTCTTATTTTCCCTTCCATGAAATTCCTTTTTTGTCTTTTGTGCATTTTACATTGGTTGGTCCATGTCTTACTAATAGTTCTTCATTCTAAATTAAAAAAAAAAAATTCCTAGAGGGCACAGGTATTCACAAGACAGTGGGGAGGTGGGTACTATCCCCATGAAGGATGGTTACACCATAATTCCTTCACCTCCATTTCTCTTTTCAGAATTTTGCATACTTGTCTGGCACTTCTTCCAAGCTGCTAGGTCTGGGACTCAAACCACACAGTTGGCTATGTGGGATCAGCTGTCTTATCCACCATACTGCCAGCTGGCCCCATTATTCTATATATTAATTTCAGTTTACTACATGTGGGACAAATCTTTCAGATATGGTTTTTACATTCACACTCTTTTTTTTTTTTTTTTTTTCTTTTTTTGGAGAGGTTTTTGCTATAGGGCGCGTGCGCTCGCCAGACAGACAGAGACAGACAGAGAGATAGAAAGCAGGAAATCACCCCCCAGGGGGGATGGCCACGCCGCAATCCCTTCTCCTCCATTCTCCTCTGGGGATCCTGGGCACGCACGCACACGCGCCCGGCTTGAGTTTAAGCCGCCGGGTCCGGGACTCGAACCGCGGTCGACTACGTGGGAGTCCAGCGACATAGCCATTACGCTAACTGCTGGTCCCACATGCACACTCTTTATGGCATCTTTTTTCTTTTCTTTTTTTTTTTTTATTTTGAGATATTTTTGCTATAGGACACATGCACTCAATGGAGAGACAAGAAAAAACAGAGACAGACAGAAAGCAAAAAATAACCCCCCAGGGTGGATGGCTTCACCACAATCCTTTCTCCTACAGTCTCCTCTTGGGATTTTGGGCACATGTGCATGCATGCCTGGCGTGAATTTCAAGCCACTGGTTCTGGGCCTTAAACAGCAGTGGACTATGTAGGAGTCCAATGACATAACGCTTACACCATCTGCTGTCCTACTTTATGGTGTCTTTTTTTTTTTTGGAGAGGTTTTTTGCTATAGGGCACGTGCGCTCACCAGAAAGACAAAGAGACAGAAAGCGAGAAATCTTCCCCCGGGGAGATGGTCATGCCGCAATCCCTTCTCCTTCATTCTCCTCTCAGGATCTTGGGCACGCAATGCACACACGCCTGGCATGAGTTTAAGCCACCAGGTCCGGGACTCAAACCGCAGTCGGCTACATGGGAGTTCAGCAACATAGCCATTATGCTAACTGCTGGTCCCTATGGTGTCTTTTAATGACAAGAAATCTGTTTGTTTTTTTGTTTTTGTTTGTTTTTTTAAGAGAGGTTTTAGCTATAGGGCGCGTGCGCCTGCCAGAGAGACAGAGAGACAGAAAGTGAGAAATCACCCCCCAGGGCGGATGGCCACACCATAATCCCTTCTCCTCCATTCTCCTCTCAGGATCTTGGGCACGCGCGCACACACGCCCGGTGTGAGTGTAAGCCACCGGGTCCGGGACTCCCCTATAGCAAAAACTTCTCCAAAATAAATAAATACAAATAATCTCACCCTATTTCAGAGTTTCGTTAAAGGTTGTTGATTTTTACCTACATTGGTCATTTTTTTTTTTTTTTTTTAAGTTTTTGCTAAAGGGCATGTGTAGTCATTGAAGAGATGGGAAGAGAGGGAAAATGAGAAAATCCTTCCCAGAGGGATTGGCCATACTATAATCCCTTCTCCTCTCAGGACTTTGGGTACACACATACATACAACTGGTGTAATTTCAAGCTGTCAGGCCTAGGACTCAAACAATGTAAGATCCAGTGCCTTAACCTCCACATTATCTGCTGGCCCCAGTCCTAAAATTTTTAAAGTCATGACCTCTCAAATTTAGTTCTAAACTCACTGTGTGACTTGCTTTGGGACTACATATAGTATAAGGTAGGAATAAAATATAATTTTCCAATTACATGTATGTGTTTTGTTTTTTGTTTTAATGAGAGAAAGTGGGGAGAGATATCTTTGATAGAGTCTCACCATGTCTCAATCTTCCTGCCCCCATCTCCCAGTTAGCTAGGACCACAGGAGCACACGACCACAAATGACTGACTGAGGCACAGTTGGCAATAGAGCCTGGGGCCCCCATGTGGCCTCCAGGCAGCCCACAACAGTGCCCTCCTGCCTGCATCACCATGGCTGGGCCTATCTGTGATCCTTCAACCCAAGTATCCAAGCATGAATTATTGCCAAGTCCATCCTTCCTCTGCTGATCAGTAAAGCCAACTCTTTTGTGAAGTATTTGATTTCAACGTATGCAGATTTGGTTCTGGGCTTGATTCTGTCCCACTGGTCTACTTGCCTCTTTGCCCAAAGCATGCTATATTAACTATCATTATTTTATATTAAGTTTGACTCTTGTAGGAAAAATTACCCTGCCTACTACTTCTTTAGGAGTATTTTACCTGGCATTTTGGTCTTCACAAGCATGCCTTCAGGTTCCACATTAAAAACGTATTATATGGGGACCAGCAGATGGTGTAGTGGCTATATGCTGAACTCCTGCATGGCCCACCACAGTTCGAGTTCCAGACCTTGTGGCCTGAGATTCATGCCAGGCAAGTGTGCATGTATGCCCAAGAGCCCAAGAGGAGAACAGAGGAGAAAGGACTATGGTGTGGCCATCCCCCTGGTGGGTGATTTCTCATTTTCCTTCTCACTGTCTCTGTCTCTCTCTCTCAAGTGTGTGCACAAACCCTAAGGCAAAAACCTCTACCAAAAAAAAAATGCAGCCACCATGTGGTATGGGTTAAGCTGCTGGACTCCCATGTGGCTGACCATAGTTCAAGTCCCAGACCCGGTGGCTTGCTTTCTTACCTTCCCTCTGTCTCTCTCTGGTGAGCACATGTGTCTTATAGCAAACTTTAAAAATAATAATAGTGGGACCAGCAGTTAGCGTAATGGCTATGTCTCTGGACTCCCACGTAGTCGACCGCGGTTCGCGCCCCGGACCCGGTGGCTTAAAACTCACGCCGGGCGCGTGTGCGTGCGTGCCCAAGATCCCAAGAGGAGAATGGAGGAGAAGGGATTGCAGCAAGACCATCCCCCCTGGGGGGTAATCTCTCTCTTTCTGTCTCTATGTCTCTCTCTGTCTGTCTGGCGAGCGCACGCGCCCTATAGCAAAAACCTCTCCAAAAAAAAAAAAAATAGTAAATTAAATAAAATAAATATATATATTTTTTAAATGTTATATGGGGCTAGCAGCTTGCATTGTAGTTAAAGTACTAGACTCCCACATGACTGGCCACAGTTCAAGTCTGTCTCCAGCTAGTGCATGTGCCCTATAGCAAAACTAACTAAAACAAGTAAGTATAAAATTTTCTTCCTCAAAGATTCTCAACCTCTAGTTCACAAGATGTAGAAAATATTTTTTACTAGGACCAGCAGTTAGTGTAATAGCTGTGTCACTGAACTACCATGTAATTGGCCGTGGTTCGAGTCCTGGACACAGTGGCTTAAACTCATGCCTGGCACGTGTGCATGCCTGATCCTGAGAGGAGAATGGAGGAGAAAGGACTGCAGCGTGGCCATCCCCCAGGGCGTGATTTCTCGCTTTCTGTCTCTCTGTCTCTCTCTTTCTGGTGAGCGCACGCACCCTATAGCAAAAAACAAAAAACAAAAAAAAAAAAACTCAAAAAAAAGGAAACATTTTTTTACTCAGTATTAAATCCCAGGCAGATCACTTGCAGAACAGTAAACATTCAATGTTTTCATTCTGCTAATTCTTAAACAATTAAAAGGGAAAAAAAGCAATTTAAGCGATGCAAGCTTATTTAAATAGCATTTATAATAGGACTAGTGGTAAATAGCATTTTTAAACCCATAAAGAATGTGAAGTTGTTGTTACAATGAGGGATTACACCTCCTATTACAGCTGTAACATTTTCATGGCACTCATTTTTAGGCAACCATTTAGCATTAAATCTCCACTAAAGCACTCTGTCAAGTTTAATTAGTCAGAGACCAACAATTTTCCTGTAGCCACTGGGATGGGAACTAGCACTTGTGGTAGGCTAACTGGACCCACTGATGAAACATCAAAAGGCCCAGTGAGAGTGTATGGCACTGCAGTGTTGAAAGCTACATGGCCAACTACAGTTTAGATCCTGAAAACATGCTGAGTGTTCATGCCTAAGATATTGACAAGCTGGAGGAGACGGAAAAAAGGGATCACAGCACAATGAGACCCAGCTGATGGTGCCTCTCTCTCTTTCTCTCATGAAAAAAAAAAAAAAAAAGCTTACAGAAAGAAAAAAGAGCACCAGCAGGTGGTATGGAGGTTAAAGTAGCTGATCCCATATAGCTAACTAAGCAGTTTGAATCCCGGACTAGTGATTTGAAAAACACGCTAGGCACATGTGCATGCATACCCAGAAATCCCAAGAGAAGAATGAAGGAGAAAGGATTGTAGGGTCAACATCCCCCTCCCAGGGGTGGTATGATTTCTCGTTTTCCCTCTATCTCTCTCTTTAAAAAAAAAAAGAAAAAGAAACATTCATTTATTTTATTTTATTTGTTATTATTATTATTTTTTTTAATTTGACCAGAGAGAGAAAGAGAAAGGGAAAGTGAAAGCAAGCCTCCAGGTCTGGGACTCAAACCATAGTTGACCACGTGGGAGTCTAGCACCTTAACCACCACATCACCTGCTGGCCCCCCTCTATCTCTCTTTCTCTGTCTCTCTCCAGAGAGCACATGTGCCCTACAGCATACTTAAAAAAAGAAAAAAAAAAAGGCCCATGAGTTCTTGGTCATGATTTTACTGAAGTGATTTCAACTCATCGGGAACCAAAACAGAGGCTCCCTTCATGGAGTTGATATTCCTGTGGGCAAAGACAGACAATAACAAGTATAAGTTGAAAATGGGATGGCTGCATGGCACAGTGATAATGTGCTGTCCAGGGGAGGCCAGATCCTACATGGCAAGCGCAGCTCAAATCCCTTGGTGGTCTGCCTGAGACATGTGGGGTACACACATGAGTGAGTGGCCAGGACCTGATAGGCTGGAGGACTAGAGGGAGATCGCAGCAGGACCAGGCCCAGTGGAGGGTGCTCTCTTTCTTTTTCTCTCACGTTTGTGTGCATACACAGGTACTCTACCGTGAATAAAGAAAAAAATTATTTTAAATGTTGAGAATGAAGAAAAATAACTATCATGGGGGAATAAAGCAGGGGTAACTTTCTGCCCACTATGAGAGTGTGCAGCATGTATCACTTTGAAAGAAGTTTTAAAAAACTATTAGTCTCATAACGTTTAACCCAAACTGGCTATGCTCAGATTATTATACTCTGTAGTCAAGAGTCAGAAGAGAAGATGTTCTAAGATACTGAAATTCACCCTGGTTCCTCCTCCTCCTGAATGAAAACAGGTTGTGCCATGACTATAATATTCTATCATTCATTTACAACCCCATTTAATACTCACTGTGATATGATTGTAGATAAGCTGAGACCACCCAAAGAGATCTGCTAGCCTATAAAATGCTGCCAATTTACACCGCAATAACTTCTCTCCTTTGTCATATGCAATTGAATCAGACCCTCTGAGGTCATTCACAGGAGTCACCATACCAAGACCTGAAATAAAATCCAAATATTAACATCTCTTATGGTTCTGAGATATTTATCCTCCACACCAGGACAAAAAATACATCTTGAAAACCGCAAAGACCAACTTATATAACATTAATACAATTAAATTAGAAATCAATTCATAATAAGGTAGCCAAATCTGTGGGATGTAGAAAAGCATACTCAGGAGGAAGTTTACAGCACTGAGCATACATATTAGAAAAGAAGAAAATGTTTTAAGATTTTTTTCATACTGCCAGAGTGCGTGTGTGCTTGCTGGAAAGACAGAGGCAGGGGTAGGGAAAAGCATCCCTCAGTAGAGCATGGTAATGCCACAATCCTTTCTCCTCTATTTCTCCAAATCCTCTTAGGATTTTAGGCATGCATGTACATGCACCTGGCATATTTCTCAAGCTGCCAGAATCTGAGATGCAAACTGCAGTTAATCACATGGTATCCAGCTTCCCTTACCCATTAGACAAGGGGCCAATCTTTTTTTATTTTTTTTGAGAGATTTTCGCTATAGGGCGCGTGCGCTCGCCAGCCAGACAGAGAGAGACATAGAGACAGAAAGCGAGAAATCACCCCCCAGGGGGGATGATCACGCCGCAATCCCTTCTCCTCCATTCTCCTCTCAGGATCTTGGGCATGCACGCACACGCACCCGGTTTGAGTTTTAAGCCACCGGGTCCGGGACGCGAACCGCGGTCGACTACAGGGGAGTCCAGCGACATAGCCATTAGGCTAACTGCTGGTTCCCAAGGGGCCAATCTTTAATATGTATTTAATTAAAGTAAAAGCTGGATCTTTGAAAAGATTTATATAATAAATAAAATTAAAGTAATAAAACAAAAAATAATAAAATAAACCACAAGCTAGACTTATCAACAAAAGAAAGGAGACAGAAATAACCAATATGGGAGCTGGCAGGTGGCATGGTGGTTAAGGTGCTGAACTCCTACATGGTCGACCACAGTTCAAGTCTCAGACCTGGCAGCTTACTCTCTCACTTTTTTTTCTCTCTCTCTCTTCTCTTCATTAAATTAAAAAGTAATAATAACAAATAAAATTAAATAAATATTTAAAAAATATATAACCAATATGGGGGCCCGCAAGTGGCATGGTAGTTAAGGCAGCTGGATTTGCACATGGCTAACTATGGTTCAAATCCCAGACCTGGCAGCTTGCATTCTCACTTTCCTTTTCTCTGTCTCTCTCTGGCCAACTTCAAAAAAATAAAATAATGACAATTAATAAATAAGTCTAAAAAAATAACTAATATGAAGAATATGCAAGAAGATATCACTACATACCCTACAGACATTAAAAGGACAATGCTATGAACAAGTATGCCAGCAAATCCTTTTTCTTTTCTTTTTTTAATTTGCTACAGGGTGTGTTCACTGAGAGAGAGAGAAAAATGAGAAAGAACTCTATGGAGGGATGGCCACACTGGAATCACTTCTCCTCCATTCTCTTAGGATTTTGGGCACACATGCCTGCCTATTGTGTTTTTATTTACTTATTTATTTTATTTTATTTTTGAGAGATTTTTGCTATAGGGCACGTGCACTCGCCAAAAAGACAGAGACAGACAGAGAGATAGAAAGTGAGAAATCACCCCCTAGCAGGGATGACCATGCCGCAATCCCTTCTCCTCCATTCTCCTCTTGGGATCTTGGGCACGCACACACACACGCCCGGTGTCAGTTTAAGCCACCAGGTCCAGGACTTGAACTGCAGTTGGCTATGTGGGAGTTCAGCGACATAGCCATTACGCTAACTGCTGGTTCCCCTATCATGTTTGTTTTTCAAGCTTCCAAGTTCAGAACTTGAACCGTGCAGTTGGCCATATTAGATCCACTTGCCTTAACCACTGGGCCATGGGGCTGGCTCAGATCTTTAATTAAAAAAAAAAAAAAAAAAAAAAAAAAAAACTTGCCATAGGATGCAAGCATTAACCAGAGATGGAGATACAGAGAGAGAAAGGAAGGGAGAAAGCACCCCACATGTGGAACGGTCATGCCATAGCACCTTCTCTTCCATCTTTCCATCCTGCTGAGATTTTGGGTGTGCACACATACACACACGCTAAGGTCCAGGCATCAAACCACAGGGTCAGCCAAGTGGCATCTGGTGGCCTTAACCAACAGACCACAGAGCCAGCTTGATCCTTAATTTATTTTTAAATTATTTAACTTTATTTATTATTATTTTTAATATTTCCAGAGATAGACAGATAGAGAAACACACACACACACACAGAGTACAAGTGAGAAAGCAAGCCTCCAGGTTTGGGACTCAAACCATAGTCAGCTATGTGGGAGTCCAACACCCTTAATCACCACACCATCTGCTGGCCCCATCTGATCCTTAATTTTTTTTTATTGTTTTTTAGAAGGTTTTCAGAAGATGACAGCAGTGACACCATAATTTTTAAATTTCCTAAATGCATCTCCTAAGTTCAAACCAAAAAAAAAAAAAAAATCAATTAAAAAAAACTCAAATAGTATGGCAAAACAAAAAACTTAGATGAAATGTATAACAAAACTAAAAAAAATGAGGTGAACTCGCAAAATGGAAAATATAAGTAGGTAGGGATGACAAAGATAGAGTGTATAATATCATCTGTGTAAGAAGACACAAACAGGGACCAGCAGTTAGCATAATGGCTATGTTGCTAGACTCCCATGTAGTTGACCGTGGTTTGAGTCCTGGACCCGGTGGTTTAAACTCACACCAGGTGCATGTGCATGTGCCCAAGATCCCAAGAGGAGAATGGAGAAAGGATTAGGGTGTGGCCATCCCCCATGGGGGATGATTTCTCACTTTCTGTCTCTATCTCTCCAATGAGCACACATGCCCCATGTTATCAATTTTTTTTTTTTTTTTTTTACACAAAACAAGAAATTTTATTATCTCCAATGCTGGTGCATAACAAATAACAAGCTTAAGTAGAGGAGGAGAGGGAGGAAAACTTTAGATACTGAAGAGAATTCCTAGGTAGGTTTAAACCTTTAAATTCTAACAGAATAATTATTCACAAGTATTTTTAGATATAGAGCTTTTCCTTTTACTTGACAATTCTGTTTTTGAAGTACAGAGTTCAACTAGTCTTTCACCTTTCAAGTTAAAAAAAAAAAAAAAAACAAACACAAAGCAAGCAAAACAAAAGTTCTCTAGTATATAAAGGTGCTAAAAAGTCACTTTGTGGGACCAGCAGTTAGCGTAATGGCTATGTCGCTGGACTCCCGCGTAGTCGACCGTGGTTCGAGTCCCGGACCCGGTGGCTTAAACTCACGCCAGGCGCGTGTGCGTGCGTGTCCAAGATCCCAAGAGGAGAATGGAGGAGAAGGGATTGCAGCGTGGCCATCCCCCCAGGGGGTGATTTCTCACTTTCTATCTCTCTGTCTGTCTGGCGAGCACACGCGCCCCTATAGCAAAAAAAAGAAAGAAAGAAAAAAAACCTCTCCAAAAAAAAAAAAAAAAGGCACTTTGTATGTTCATATATATTTTAAGTCTAAATCTGAAATGTTTTATGTCATTTAAAAAGTGGTTATGACAATAGAGTTTTTAAATCACAGAATACACAGTAGCTTTACAAATGATCAAGATATGTGTACAAATAAAATGTCATGCTTTTGGAAACACATTTTAAGATATAGCAGCACATGTGATATATATTTCTTTTCGAGTTTCTCACCCTTTGGGATAATCAAGAATTCTCAATTATCTTACACTGAAAATTTAGCCTTTGATAATGATGGCTTAAATCAATCACAAAGTGGAATTTTCTGTTTTCTCAACAGGTTTGCATCCAAATAACTCAAAGACATCTTGTGTCTTTGTTGAATATTCTGTTCTCATTATAAAGTTAGTATCATAGGCTCTTGTACTGGCCATTTTATGTTGGTCACGATTTATCCTTGTGAAGCCTTCTTTACAATAAAACACATACAAAAGGTATTTTTCCCCAATACATGGAAAATAATCTGGATCAATAAAATGTCATAGGTATTTTAGGACATTCTTGAAAACAGATTTCAATCGTCTTAAAATCCTTTATTTCTTTAATGATCCTCTTCCTTTTTCAGATCTGTGCACTGTTCTGTTGCCTTCTATTCTGAAAAACACACACTTTTTCTTAACAAGTTTTTCATTGGCACAGAACTATTTGGAATGAACCCCAAAGACAGTGAAATGTTGGGTCTGTCCTCAAGTAGTTTCCTCCTCTTTTAACAGCATTTAAATTACTCTCTATCAATAATCTCATCACAGCCGAGTTCTTCGGTTAGACGATTGACAACCATAAGTGAAAAGAGCTCTTCGAGGGAACCAGCAGTTAGCGTAATGGCTATGTCGCTGGACTCCTATGTAGTCGACCGCAGTTCGCGACCCGGACCCGGTGGCTTAAAACTCACACCGGGCGCGTGTGCATGCGTGCCCAAGACCCCGAGAGGAGAATGGAGGAGAAGGGACTGCGCCGTGACCATGCCCCCTGGGGGGGTGATTTCTCACTTTCTCTCTCTATGTCTCTCTGTCTTTCTGGCGAGCGCATGTGCCCTATAGCGAAAACCTCTCCAAAAAGAAAAAAAATAAAAAGAGCTCTTCGATAAAAGCCAACTGATCAAACGGGGTCTTCTCATAATGCATCTGAAACCCGCCATCCAGAGCTGCTTCTCTAGCTCTGGATGTTCTCAGGAACATCTTGTTAGCCATTCAGGGGCTCCTCCTCCGGATAGTCATAGTCGTCCTCCCAGTCATCAAATTCCTCGCCCTCGTCCTCGCTCTCGAAGTCCGGACCCGCAAACTGGCCCACTTGCTCCCCAGGGTGGGCCCATTGGCAAGGCCCCGTTTACCCCCTGGCGCCGCCATTGGCTGGGCCTCCTCCTCCTCCATTGGGCCTTCTTCCTCCAGCTGTGGCGGGGCCCCGTTGCGGGAGGGGCCCAAAGATGGCGCCCAGCCCCCGCTGCCTACCTCCGTCTGGGGAAGGTCACCTTTGCCAGGAATCACATCCATCTGCAGATCACTGCTCTCTTCATACAGCTGGGACAGTTCTGCCATTTCCGACATGGTACAAACCGTTCAAACCCTCGCCAAGCCCTTTCGGCAAGATAGGAGCTACACAGCTTCAGCAATTTTTTTAAAAAAAGAAAGAAAAGGAAAGAGGCCAGCCTATGGCATGGTGGTTAAGGCGGGTAGATCCAGCATGGCCAACCATGCAGTTCCGCTTTTAGACCCAGCGACTTGAGAAACATGACAGGCATGTGTACATGTGTGCCCCAAAATCCCAAAGGAAGAAAAAATGCAGAAGGAATCGCAGCATGATCATTCTCCATGGGGGGGGGGGGGGGGGGGGGGGGGGGGTCGCTTTCTCACTTTCCTCCCGTTGTCTGTCTGTCTTCAGGGAGTGCACATGCCCTCTGACAAAATAAAAAAAAAAAAAAAAAAAAAAAAAAGAGAGAGAGAGGGAGGAATTTTTAAAAAAAGGAAGAAAAGGTCCATATAAAAACAAAGGAACAGAACCAGAGTTCAGTAAGTAAGCTATCATGTTTTTTAACACTTCAAAAAATCAACAGGAGGGGATCAGCGTAATGGCTATGTCGCTGGACTCCCACGTAGTCAACCACAGTTCGCGTCCCGGACCCGGTGGCTTAAAACTCACGCGGTGCGTGTGTGCATGCGTGCCCAAGATCCCAAGAGGAGAATGGAGGAGAAGGGACTGTGGTGTGACCATCCCCCCGGGGGGTGATTTCTCGCTTTCTGTCTGTCTGGCGAGCACACGCGCCCTATAGCAAAAACATCTCAAAAAAAAGAAAAGAAAAAAAAATCAACAGGAGTTTCTAGAGTGAAGTCATTAGAAGTTTTCCTGGAACCAGCAATTAGCGTAATGGCTGTGTCGCTGAACTCCCATGTAGCTGACTGCGGTTCAAGTCCTGGACCCGGTTGCTTAAACTCACGCCGGGTGCGTGTGCATGCATGCCCAAGATCCCAAGAGGAAAATGGAGGAGAAGGGATTGCGGTGTGGCCATCCCCCCAGGGGGTGATTTTTCTCACTTTCTATCTCTCTGTCTCTCTCTTTCTGGCGAGCCCACACGCCCTATAGCAAAAAAAAAAAAAAAAAAAAAGAAGAAGTTTTCCTGAGCCAGCCTCCTTCTGAAAAACTAATGTCATATAAAAACAAATTAAAAAATATCATGATCAAATACTATATAAAAATTATAGTAGGGACAGTCAGTGGCACAGTGGTTAACACGGCTGGATCTTACATGGCCAAATGTGCAGTTTAAATCCTAGACCCAGTAGCCTGAAAGATACACCTGGCACATGTGTGTGCATGCCGGAAATCCCAAGAAGAGAATAGAGGAAAAGGGAATGCAGTATGGCCATCCTTGCAGTGGGGGTGAAGGGCTTTCTCACTTTGTCCCTCTCTCTTTCAGGCAAGCATACACACACTAGAGCAAATTTAAAAAATATATATCAGGTTGTTGGTAAAGTCATGAAATATTTTTCTATGTTTTTCTATGCAAAAATGTGTCATGACTTTCTTGATGACTCAATATACAGTTTAAAAAAAAAAAGAATAGCGTGCAGAGTAATATCCACAGATACTAAAAGCACAAAAGACAGACACATTCACAAAACAGGTGAAAACTAAAACCTATTATTTCATAACAAGTTAAATGCATTAAGAAAATAATAAATTATGGAAAAATATCACATGGAATTACAAAAAAATCATAAATGAGGTGCTAAAACATAAAAGGAATTAGGAAAGATAATTTTAAAATAAATACTGGGCCAGTGGGTGGCGTTGTGGTTAAGGCAGCTGGATCCCACATGGCTGACATCATGGTTAAAGTCCCAGACTTGGAGGCTTAAGGAACATGCCTGGTACATGTGCATGAATGTCCAAGATCCCAAGAAAAGAATGGAGAAGAAGGAACTGTGATATGACCATCCCCTCTGAGGGTTGATTTCTTACCCTTCTACCACCAACACCTGTTTCTCTCCAGCGAGCATAAGTGCCCTATGGCAAAATTAAAAATTAAATAAATAAATACTAAACCAGAAGTTACATAGCATAAAAACATACAGAGGGGCTAGCAGGTAGCATGGTGGATGGGATGCTGGACTCCCACATGACTGACCACAGTTTGAGTCTGGACCTGGCAGCTTGTTTTCTCACTTTTTCTCTGTCTCTCTGAGTACACATATCCTATAGCAAACTAAAATAAGAAGAATGATAATAAATAAAGTTAAATAATAAAAAAAAAATTTAAATGCATAGATACTATTAGGTTATTTGGAAAGTCATGATGCATTTTTCTGTGTTTTTCTATGCAAAAATGCATCATGACTTTCCTGATGACCCAGTACTTTAAGAGAAAAGCTGAAATAGAAGAAAATTATTTTAAATCATAAGGAAATGAAGGAGATAAGGATTTGAGAAAAGTGACAGGCAAAGAAAATTGAAAACACATGTAACAGAAATCCCTGAAGAAAACAAAAGAAAGGAAACAGAACAATTTCTAAAAATCAATTCAAGAAAATATTGCTAAAATCAATTAAAATGCGGAAGGCACATTTGAAAATTAATCCAAAATTATCAAAACTAAGCCACAGTCTGGTAATACTGCTAGACTCAAAAAACATATATATTTTTTTAAGCCTCCTAAAAATAGCAAGCCATGGAGCCAACAGGTAGCATAGTGGTTAAGGCCCTGGATTCCCAGGGGTCCGACCATGGTTCGAGTCCCAGACCTCGCAGCTTGAAACACACTAGGAATGAGTGCGTGCATGCCCTAAATCTCAAGAGGAAAATGGAGGAAAAGAGACTGTGGGTGTTCACCGCCCCGGGGGGGGGGGGGGGGGGGGTAATTTCTCACTTTCTCTGTTTCTCCTGTGAGTGCATGTGCCTTTTAGCAAAAACTCCCCTCCCCCCCAAAAAAAGGCCACTTATACATAAAATTTTAATAGCAATGATTTGGACCAGAGAAAAATAAATGAATTATGTAATAAAGATATATAAAAAAGAAAACTGTGGGGCCAGCGGGTGGTGTGGTGGTTAAGGTACTGGACTCCCACATGGCTGACTGTAGTTCCAGCTCTAGATCCAGTGGCTTGAAAATCATGCCTGGCGCATGTGTGTGTGTGTGTGTGCCCAAAATCTTGAGAGGAGAATGGAAGAGAAGGGATTGTGTCATGGCCATCCTCCCGGGTAGTGATTTCTTTCTTTCTTTTTTTTTTTTAATGTTAAGATTTTATTTACAAAGCTTTTTTGTTGTACAGAAAGTAAAAATGCTGTTACAATCTCAGTGTAACTGGTAGTCACGGACGGTTGACTCACCAATCACAGCTATCCACGCTACAGAAAGTCTTACACGAAAACCTAACAACGCTTACAATTTTGTTGGGGTGAAGTCCCCACAGCTTGGTAGTAGATTACCAAGAGGGACTAAATGGAGGAAGGCGGAATGTCACAGGAACTACTCTTTGGCTCTTTGGGTGGGTGGGTGTCCTGGGGTTTGTATCACAGCTACCTTTTTTTAAACAGCTACCAAATCCATGAGCAGTCCAACCAACATTGAACAGTTCTGTCTTTGCAGGTTACTTGGGGTCTCAATCATCTTCTCCTTCATTATCTGTCTCTCTCTTCCTCTTCTCACCTTTCCCACTTTCTTCCTCCTCTTCATCCTCATCCTCATCTTCTTCATCTTCATCGACTTCTCCAACATGTCCAAATTCTTCTTCCTCCCCGCTGACTTCGTCTTCATCTTCTTCCCCTTCTACATCTTCGTCTTCATCTTCTTCATCAAACTCTTCCTCCTCACCGTCCTCATCCTCCTCGTCTTCTTCATCTTCACCTTCCTCGTCTTCCTCTTCTTCGTCCACACCGTCCATCTCAGCATCTGAGTCGGGGGCTTCCCGGTCCTCTCGATCACAGCCGTCCAGGTAGGTCAGCTGTGGCAGCAGCCTAAAGACACTCTCTCGGTAGTCGTTCAGGTTAGTGACCTCACAGTTAAACAGATCCAGGCTTTTCAGAAATTCCAACTTCTTCAAAGGTTCCAAGGTACTGATGTCTTTCGGTTTATTTCCACTTAAGTTTAGATGTGTGAGATTTGGGAGTTTTTCTGCTAACATGTCCAGACCTCCATAGACTCTATTCTCACTGAGCTCAAGCTTTTTCAATTTAGGTAGCTTGGGAAGATTTGAAACTGAAATCAAGCCTACATTTATTAAACTGAGGAACTCTAAGTTCACAAATTCTGCTGTTAAGCCTTCAATTTTTCCATCACTTGACTTGCAGTTGTCCAAGACAAGTTCGCGAACAGCTGCGGGGGTCCAGTTCCTCAGCTCCAGGTGGATCCTCCTCTTCATGTCCATGTTCCCCTCTTCCCCCCTCTTCAAACTTAACTTTCCGCGGCGGGGGCGGAGGGGGGAGAGGCGTCCCGGCCTGCGCAGCGAGGGCCGTCGGAAGGGGTCTGCTGGCGGCAGAGGCCGGAGTGGAGCCCCCGGAGCCAAGTTACTCACGGGAGCGGAGAGAAACCATGGAGGGAAAAGCCCAGGTAGTGATTTCTCATTTTCCTTCTCTGTGTTGGTCTCTGTCTCTCTCTAGTGAGTGCACACACGCTATGGCAAAAAATCTAAAAATGAAGAAAGAAAGAAAGAAAGAAAGAGAGAGAGAGAGAGAGAAGGAAGGAAGAAAGAAAAGGAGGGAAGGAAGAGGAAAAGGAAGACCAACAGACAGACATGAGACGAAGATTTTATACCCAAGTAACCAAATTAACACGACATATGAAGGTCATAGCATATAACAACTCAGAAACAACATTCCCACAAGTGTCTTTTGAGACATTTACTATAAAAAAAGTCAGGCAACTAAAATGACTAGAGAGACATAGGCGTAGCAGTGAGAATTAAATGTACTTACTGTAGAATTTAGTTATAACATCAAATGAGTTTTATAATAGTATGTAATAGTTAAATGCTTTGACAAGAGTACAACTACTTTAAAACCTGAGGAGAAGGGACAAGCAGGTGGCATGGCATTTAAGATGCTAGATCCCACATGGCTAACTATGGTTCGAGTCCTGGACCTGGCATCATGAAAACTCATGCTGGATGTGTGTATGTGTGTGCATGACCAAAATCCCAGGAGGAAGAATGGAGAAGAAGGAATTACAGCATAGCCACCCCGCCTCCCAGGGGAGGTGTATAGGGGGGTGGTTCCTCACATTCCCTTTCTGTTTCTTTCCAGCAAGTGAACATGCCCTATGGGAAAAAACGTTCCAAAAGAAAAAAGAGGAGAAATGGAAAAGAATATATTATTGGTATAGTACTGGTACTTTGTGTAGTAATGTGTGAGAAAGCCAGTAAGTAATTATGTAAAATTGTAGTTTTGTCATTCTTGGTGTCCTTAAGAATCAGAATTCATGGTATAGAATGAAAGGCAACAAATATTAGAAGTAGTTAAGTAAAACCCTTTAGTACTGGGACCAGCAGATGGCATAATGGTTACATTGCTGGACTACCATGGAGTTGACTATAGTTTTTTTTGGAGATTTTGCTATAGGGCACGTGCGCTCGCCAGACAGACAGAGAGGGACAGAGAGACAGAAAGCAAGAAATCACCCCTCAGGGGGGATGGCCATGCCACAATCCCTTCTCCTCTGTTCTCTCGGGATCTTGGGCACGCATGCACACACGCCCAGTGTGAGTTTTAAGCCACCGGGTCCAGGATGCGAACCGCAGTCGACCACGTGGGAGTCCAGCGACATAGCCATTACGCTAACTGCTGGTCCCGAGTCGACTGTGGTTTGAATGCTAGACCTGGTGGCTTAAAATTCTCACCGGACAAGTGTGCGTACATGCTCAAAATCCTGAGAGGAGGGACCAGCAATTAGTGTAATGGCTATGTCGCTGAACTCCCATGTAGTCTACTGCGCTTCAAGTCCTTGACCCAGTGGCTTAAACTCACGCCGGGCGCGTGTGCGTGTATGCCCAAGATCCCGAGAGGAGAATGGAAGAGAAGGGACTGAGGCATGGCCATCCCCCCTGGGGGGTGATTTCTCGCTTTCTATCTCTCTGTCTCTCTCTGTCTATCTGGTGAGCACGCATGCCTTACAGCAAAAATCTCTCTTAAAAAAACCCTTTAGTACTAAATTTTAAGTATCAGTATAAACTCGTAAGGTAATAAATATTTCCTATTCTGTCTATTATAAAGGCCTAGAAAGAATGACCAATCCTGGGACCAGAAGGTGGCGTGATAGTTAAGATGCTGGACATTCCCACATGACTGATCATAGTTCAAGTCCCAGACCTGGTGGTTTGCTTTCTCACTTTCTCTCCTGTGTTTCTCTCTGTCAAATTAAAAATAAATGAATGTTTAATAAATAATTCTTTTAAAAAATGATCAATCCAGTTGCAACGAACATCCCTAGTACCCAGACTAAAATTTCATTTCCTACAAAAAGAAATCAAAGTTTCTTAGAGAAATGGTTTATTCCAAATCCGAGAAAGAAAATGTACAAAATGAGCCTAGGATATTTCCTCATGAGAAATATGATGCTCAAGTCACTCTGGACTTTATCTCATTATGTTAATGCTTACAAATTCAACAGCCAAGGAATTGAAGCTCCACCTATGCATAACTAACCATTCCTTGACTCACATTCACCTATCCAACATTTTTCTTATGGCTTTCTTTGCAATCTCTGTTTCTCTCTAGTTTACAAGCAGAAGCAAAGAATTGTAGGTCAAAAAAAATGGGCCTGACTGAAATGAATGCTGGTAAAATTTATGTCCTACTCCACAGCAATACACTGATTAGTTTATTTTAATTTACAAAGGATCGGAGAAGCCACATAAACAGGCATAAGCGGGAACCAGCAGTTAGCGTAATGGCTGTGTCGCTGGACTCCCACGTAGTCGACCGCGGTTCGCGTCCCGGACCCGGTGGCTTAAAACTCACACGGGGCACGTGTGCGTGCGTGCCCACGATCCCGAGAGGAGAATGGAGGAGAAGGGATTGCGGCGTGGCCAAACCCCCTGGGGGGTGATTTCTCGCTTTCTGTCTCTATGTCTCTCTCTCTCTGTCTGGCGAGCGCACGCACCCTATAGCAAAAAACCTCTCAAAAAAAAAAAAAAAAAAAAAAAAAAAAAAAAGGCATAAGCAAGGCCGGCCTCATGGCCTAGTGATTAAGGGAGCCAGATCCCATATGGCTAAAGATGGCTGGAGTTCTACCCTTAACAGCCTGAAAAACACATCAAATTCAGACTGTATGAAAAAATGCAGGACAAGGGATTGCATCATGACCACACCCCACTGGGAGGTACTTTCTCTTTTTCTGTATCTCTTTGGTGAATGTACATGCCCTTTGGCAATTAAAAAAAAATAAAAGTTATGTGCCTTGAAAATAACAGAGCCTGATTAAAACAAAAAACAACAACAAAAAACTATAAAAAAGGAACCCGCTACATCCAAGACACTTTGAGTTAGTCTATCTTTTACTAGACTAACTAAAACATGTTAATTTTCAAAACATCCAACGTTATGTACTATATAGTTGTGTGTCTATCTAGATATTTCACATGAGAAAGCTTTAGCCAATTTTGCCTGGAGAACTACAGAGTATATAAAAACAATGAGGAACTACTCACTCATATTTAAGGCAGCCATCCCTCCTTGCGGAGCTGCTGGGTAGACATTCGGTACATTCGTGGTCATAAAATCTGCAATTTGTTGTAATGCCAATAGTCCTGTGGGATTCTTCCCCTTCTTAAATTGTTCTTGTATCATTGATTCCAATTCTTCACAGAAAGCCTAATAAGTGGCAACATTAAGACAGTGAGATACCATTTATTTTCAGTTTCTTGAGGGATGAGGTAGGAATAACTATCAACAGACCATTTTGTTTGTTTACTTCCAGTGCTGGAAAAGTAAATGGATATTCTCATATATTACTATTAGGAATATAAACTGGTACATTCTTTTCTGGAAAATAATTTAACAACATAAAATATTTAAAGTGTGATGGGAATTCTATTCCTAGGAATCTATTCTAAGAAAAAAATCAGCAATGTGCTCAAAGATTTATTCATAAGGATGTTCATTCCAGTATTACTGATGTTGATAAAATGGAAAAACAGCCTACATTTCAAACGTAGAGGAATAACTAAATACACTAGGAATTCTATGCCCACATTCAACATGAAAAGGTAAACAAATTTAAATTACTCTTGATGTATTTTTAAATGACAATGATTATAAAGCAATAAAACCAGTTTTTGTAAGGGTAAATACATATCAAACAGGTAAAGACTAGTAATAAATTACATCGAAATGCTCACTGAAATTCTCTTTTTTTTTAAGAATTATTTTATTTTAACTTTATTTATTATTATTATCATTATTATTTTCCAGTTTGATCAGAGAGACACAGAGAGAGAAAGAGGAAGTGAGAAAGCAAGCCACCAGGTGTGAGACTTGAACCATGGTCGGCCATGTGGGAGTCCAGCGCCTTTAACCACCCACCATGCCACTTGCCGGCCCCGAAATTCTCTTAGTGATAGAACTTTCATATTCTACTTTGTGCTTTTCAGCATTTCCTTCAAAATACTTTTTGCTTAAAATAATAAGTCTATTTACTTGTTTCTTCTTGAGAAAGAAGTGAGGGACCCCCGAGATGGTCCTCAAGCCTCTATCCACCCCCAATCTCATCCTCCTCAGATCATAGGCACTTGCTGGTGTGCCCAGTGTGTACAGGGAGGCCCCAGCATGTGGACCAAGACTTCAGCATCACCCAGCATTATGTTACTGCTGGACCCTCAAAATACTTTTTTTTTTCTTTTTTTGGAGAGGTTTTCGCTATAGGGCGCGTGCGCTCGCCAGACAGACAGAGAGAGACAGAGAGACAGAAAGCAGGAAATCACCCCCTAGGGGGGATGGCCACGCTGCAATCCCTTCTCCTCCATTCTCCTCTCAGGATCTTGGGCATGCACGCACACGCGCCCGGCCTGAGTTTAAGCCACCGGGTCTGGGACTCGAACTGCGGTCGACTACGTGGGAGTCCAGCGACGTAGCCATTACGCTAACTGCTGGTCCTGCCCCTCCCCCCCTTTTTAAGGTTCTCTGCTTACAGGAGTGAGAAATGACCCTCCAGCACGGATGGCTACACTGCAATCCCTTCTTCATTATCCTCCTTGGATTTGGGGTATACACAAACATGCACCTACCACGATTTTCTAGCCACCTGGTCTGGGACTCAAACTGCCATAGGACATATGGGAGTCCAGAACCCTAACCACTACACAATCTGCTAGCCCCAACATCTTTTTTATTTTCTTTTGTTTTAGAAAGGATTTTGCCTTAGGGCATATGTGCTCCCAGGGGTAGGGAAGGGGTGGGGACAGACATAGTGAGAAGACGGGATCTTGGGCACACATGCACACACACCCAGTGTGAGTTCCAAGCCATCAGATCCAGGCTTCAAACCATGGTCGGCCATATGAGAGTCCAGGGATGTAACTGCTATGCTATCTGATGGCCCCTAAAAGACTGTATAAAGTGAACCAAGGAACCACACCCAGGTCTCTTTAAGTGCCCTCAGGCTACCTAGTAGCAATACCATGTAGTACTACCCATGCACTACCATGGCTAGGCCTACTTCAAGTGTTTTGCTTTTGTTTTCAATTTGTTTGTTTTCTTCTTTAATTGCCAGAGGAAAAAAAAGGCAACACTCTCCGCCTCCCCCTAATTATCAGTGGTGAGGCAGCAATTCCTCCTCCTCTATTTCTCCATTCTGTCATACTTTCAGACATGCATGCACCTGTATCTGTTGTGTTTTTCAAGGTACCAGGACCATGATCTGAACTGTGTTTAGCCACCTGGGATCTGGCTTCTGACACACTGTGTTTAACCACTGTGCTATGTGGCTGGTTTATATTTTTAGTGTTTAAAACAGGATATCTTTAGGAGAACGCTGACTTTTCCTTTTTTGGTTTTTTTGTTTGTCTGTTTGTTTTGCCAAAGGGTATGTGCATACATCAGAGACAGGCAGAGAACGAGAGAGAAGTGAGAAATCACCCCCACAGGGAAGATGCCCACACTGCAATTCCTTTTCATCCATTGTTCCCTTGGGATTTTGGACACACGTGTACATGCACCTGATGTGTTTCTCAAATCACTGGGTCTGAGACTCAAACTGAGTAGTCGGTCATGTGAGATCCAGTTGCCTTAACCTCCATGCTATATGCTGGAGGTTAATTTAAGGAGGATAATGAAAATTGTGGAAGACATTCAGTGTTTGGGCATAGTATTTAAAGGGTGTTTGAGCACCAGTTTCCTCCTTTGAAAGTAACTGTCTTCTCTAACTAGCGCAATATTTACCTGAGTATCACCTGTTCAATGATGTTGCCATGGAGACCATTCTTCTCTAATGCTCCAAAAGATGCTAGTATGTACTTTCCTCACAGCACCTACAACTTTTTATTTAAGTGAATTTTTAATTTTGGAACCATTTTAGATTCATAGTAACATTTAAAAATAGAACAAAGAATTCCCAGTTCCCTCACTGCATACATCTTATACCTTTGTACATCTGTCAAAACTAAGAAACTAACACTGATCCATTATTATTAATGAAATCCCAGACTTTACTTGTTAATCTTACCGTTCTTTCCACTAATGCCCTTTTCCTGTTCCCAAACCCCACACTGCATTTAGACCAGTACCACTTTGGCACTTACAAAAAAATTGTTCTAAACAGCTTGTATGTAGGAATTTTACTGTCTCTTTAGATCCTCTGCACCTAGTTCAGTGCCTGGCACACATTAGGTGCCCAAGTTTAGTTTCTTCACCCTGTCCTTAGTTTCTTCATGCTTATGCAGATACGTTGCTCAAGCCAAAAGTGTGAGTGTTATTTGGATTCTTTTCTTTCCCCTCACATCTGCCATCTTACCCATCAGCAAGTCATCATCTGACTTTTAACTCATATGAGTCTCCTTCTCTCCACCTCTACTATTATTCCGGCCCAAGCTACCATTACCTTCTGTTAAGAAGATGACTTTCACCTCTTGCTCCATTCAATGCTCTCTCTATACCAAACCCAGAATGATGTCTTTTTTTCTTTTATTCTTTCTTTTTTTTTCTTTAAAAAAAGATACGGACTTACTTCATTGCCCAGACTGGCCTCAAACTCATAATCCTCCTGCCTTAGTCTCCCAAATAGCTGGGACTATAGGTGTGTGCACCACTGTCCCCAACACAGAATGCTTTCTTTAAAAGTAAATTAGGAGGTGGGGGGGAGGACTAGGAGATGGTTAATAGCTATGTCACTGGGCTCCCACATAGTAGACCACGGTTCAAGTCCTGGATCTGGGGACTTAAAACTCACACTGGGCGCATGTGCATGCATGCCCAAAATCCTGAGAGGAGAATGGAGAAGGGATTGCAGTGTGGCCATCCCCCCAGGGGGGTGATTTCTTGTTTTCTGTCTCTCTGTCTCTTTGGCAAGCATAAGTGCCCTATAGCAAAAATCACTCTTTAAAAAAAAAAAAGTAAATTGTGGGGACCAGCAGGTGGTATGGTGGTTAAAGGCACTGGACTCCCACATGGCTGACCACAATTTGAGTCCTGTACTTGGCAGCTTGAAATTGATACTGGGTGCACATGCGTACGTGCCCAAAAGCCCAAGGGGAGGGTGGAAGAGAAGGGATTGTGGCATAGCCATCCTTTCTTGGGGGTGATTTCTCACTTTCCCGCTCAATGTCTTTCTGTCTCTCTAGTGAGTGCACGTACCTTACAGCAAAAACCTTCAAAAATTTTTTTAGTTTTTTTTTTTTTTTTTTTTTGGGGGGGGGGGCACATGCATTCGCCCGAAAGAGAGATACAGAGAGACAGAAAGCGAGAAATCACCCCCTGGGGGGGATGGCCAAGCCGCAATTCTTTCTCCTTCATTCTCCTCTCAGGATCTTGGGCACCCACACACATGTGCCCAGCATGAGTTTAAGCCACCAAGTCCGGGACTAAAACCGCAGTCAACTACATGGGAGTCCAGTGACATAACCATTACTCCAACGCTGGTCCCTAGGTTTTTTTTTTTTAATTAAAAAAAAAAAAAAAAAAAGTAAATTGCCCTCTCTGGTACCCTGGTTCAATGACTATTACACTCAGAATATAATCCAAGCTCCTGATGCCAGTTTATACAGCTTTCTGCTCCCTCTGCGATCTCTAATTTCACTACACCTCTTTCCCTGTGAGCACCAAGGTTCAAGCTACAATGGCTGACACTGACTCTTCAAGTCCATTAAGTTTATCAAGTTCATCCCTATCCTAAGGATCTCTCTCTTTTTTTTTTTTTTAAGGTTTCTGCCATAGGGCGTGTACATTCACTGGCAAGAGACAGAGAGAGGGAAAGTGAGAACTCAACACTCAGGGGAGGGGGCTGGCCACACCACAGTCCCTTCTCTTCCATTCTCTTTTTGGGATTTTGGGCATGCACATACATGTATCCAGAGTGACTTTCAAGTTGCCAGGTCCAGGACTTGAACCATGGTCTGCCATATGGAAGTCCAGGGCCTTAACCACCATGCCACATGCTGGCCCCTATCCTGAGAATTTCACATGAACCAATTCCTCACCCTGGGGTGCTTTTCTTGATCCTGCATTGTTAGCTCCTTTCTGTCATCTACAGTTCAGAGTAAATCTTTCCTCCTCAGAGAGGCCTTTTCTGTCCACAGTCACACCCAGTCTGACCATCCTACTGCTTTTTCCACAGTGTTTCTGCTTGTTGTTTACTGTTTACCTCCTTGACTAGAAAGGAAAGTATGACCTGGTAGTTAAAAAGGCGTCTTTCATATATCAAAATTCATCAAGCCATAAACTTAAGATCTATGTACTTTACTATATGTTATTGATACCTCACTAGCAATAACAACCTTATATGAGGTCTTATATGTCTTTACTGCTAAATCTATAGTTCCTTGAACAACACATAAAAAACAGTATCATTTAAGAAAAAAATGAATCAATATCTGTCAATGTCATGTTCCCACACGAATATTAAGGAAACAAAGCAAAATCAGATCAGGGGAAAATATATAGAATAAAGTACACACAAGGGCAGCAGCAGCATTACATGGAGACAGCACTGCAGTCTCTAAAGACGCAACCTACAAGTAATAGGAGCCATGATATATGAGGCTTCTTTGTGGCCAGAGTGTATAAATGTAGTTCAAAACACTTATCGGGACCAGCAATTAGCATAATGGCTATGTCGCTGGACTCCCATGTAGTTGACCGCAGTTCGAGTCCCAGACCCGGTGGCTTGAACTCACGCCAGGTGCATGTGCGTGCACGCTCAAGATCCCGAAAGGAGAATAGAGAAGGGATTGCAGGGTGGCCATCCCCCCTGGGGTGTGATTTCTCGCTTTCTGTCTGTCTATCTCTGTCTGGCGAGCGCACACGCCTTATTGCTAAAACCTCTCCCCCCCACGAAAAAAAATAACAAAAAACACTTACCATAACTACTATATCAATCACTGTTCATAATCAGGCACTGTTAAGGCCCACTATATGTTCAGGACCAAGCTAAGTATTTTGGAGGAAAAGTAATTTCTAAATTGTTTTAACTTATAAAGATCTTCTAGAGAAGATAATAAAATGGAGAAATAAACATCTCTCATTCATTAAGACAATGAAGATTTTCCATTTATTATAACATGAACTAAACTGAATTCTTTCAACAACCATATATATATATATATATATATATATATATATATATATACATATGTATATACACACATGTATACACACACGTGTGTGCACATATACGAGGCACTGGTTTCCTGGGTTAAGGTAAAACTGACTATGCCACTCATCTGTTAGGGTATAAGATCTGAAGTATCAAAAGAGGAAAGACAGCATTTAGTCACAGAAAAAGCTTTTCTTCTTACAGGACTTTGCAGAATCATGGACACCCTCTTCTTCTGCTCCATCATATTAAAATCCTGGCGAAGGTCCGGGGCCATGTTCCTCTCCCGCAAGTACTCTGGATTATTTTCATCCACTCTGTCGAAGTACCTCTCCTTGTGGGGGGCTGTGGTTGGGGGTGGTGAGGTCACCACTGCAGCTCGAGTATCCCCATTCATTGCACAATCTTTCTAGGTTCCTACAGAATCAAAATAAAAGAAATTATTGTTTTTGAATCAATGACCAATAGCATTTCATGATGAGCACATCAGTCTGATAAATACAATCTTCAGCATGAAGACACTGACTTACTGACAGTAGTAACTACGATATGTGAAGCTTCTTTGTGGCTCCAGAGGCACATGGCTGTTCAGCAATCTCTGCCCTTCTACCAACCAATGGCATATTTTGTCCTAGCCACTGTTTCTCAGTACTCAACAAGAGATAAATCTAACAAAGTGTTTATATCCTCTCACAGATGTAAAAAATTCTTCAAACTGATGAGCAGGAGAGAAGCTGTTCACATATTTGTATTTATGCTCATTACCACCACCTTTTTAGTTCAAAGAACAGTAGGTATTAGAAATGACAATATGCCCCAAACTTGTGATTAAACTAAAAAGATGCCAGGATGGTTCAAATTTTAAAAAGTCTGCTAATGTGGTTACTTATTTTATGTACTTTTTAATCTCAGTCTTTTATTTAAAACAATTTTCAAACATACTAATTTTTAAAACTGAGATCACAGGTACATGCCCCCATCTCCAGCTTCCAAGGTAGACTGGGAATTGAACCTGGGCCTTCCTCAACCTGAGCAACAACTTCAACCATTATGTGTTACTGTGGGTGAGCCTAGGCAGAGAGTTTTAACAGCAAATGACTGACCAATGGTTTCTCAAGCAACAAAGATAAAGAAGGTAGAGATTTAAAGGTTTTAATTAAATTAGCAACTAAAAATGTAACCAGTGCCCCTTCTTTATATTTTAAACAAAAACTAATTCTAGAGGCTGGCAGGTGTCATAGTGGTTAAGGGTACTGGACTCCCACATGCTTAACCGTGGATCCAGTACTGAACCCAGCAGCTTGAAACTCACACCAGGCACATGTATATATGAACCCAAAATCCCGAGAGGAGAGTGGAGAAGGGATTGTAGTATGGCCATCCCCCGGGGATGCGGGGGGGGGGGGGTGAGTTCTCACTTTCTCTCTCTATGTCTCCAATAAGCACACATGCCCTATAGCAAAAAAAAAAAAAAAAAAAAAAGGGGGGGTAGGGGGAGACCCCCAAGATAGCAGAGGAGAAGGGATGCATGTCCATCCCCCTTGGGGGATGGTTTCTCACTTTCTGTCTCTCTACCTTTTTCTCACACTGGCAAGCGTAAGCAAAAAAAAAAAAAAAAAAAAAAATCCTTTAAATATTGGTGGGGGAGGGGAGCAGCAGGTGGCATGGCATTGAAGGCACTGGACTCCCACACATAGCCAACTGCTGTTTGAGTCCTGGAACTGGTAGCTTACTTTCTCACTTTCCCTCTGCCTCTCCTCTGCCAAGCATGCTCCTCCTGTAGCAAACTTAAAAATAATAATAATGATAAATAAATTTAAATAAATAATTGTTTTTAAAAATTGGAGAGGGAAGGATTCTTCAAAAAGTTCATAGGAAATGTGTATTATGGAAAAAAACTATACATAGATTTCAAAAAATTTTGCACCAAAATAAACTTGTACTTGGGACCAGCAGTTAGCATAATGGCTATGTCGCTAGACTCCCACGTAGTCAACCGCAGTTCGTGTCCCGGACCCGGTGGCTTAAAACTCACGCTGGGCGTGTGTGCGTGCGTGCCCAAGATCCCGAGAGGAGAGTGGAGGAGAAGGGATTGCGGCGTGGCCATCCCCCCTGGGGGGTGATTTCTCGCTTTCTGTCTCTCTGTCTGTCTCTGTCTGGCGAGCGCACGTGCCCTAAAGCAAAAACCTCTCCAAAAAAATAAATAAATAAAAAATAAAATAAAATAAACTTGTACTTTAATTCCAGATTACCATTTTTTTTTTAAAGATTTCCATTAATTTTTTAAGTCCCTTAAAATAGGTGAACCATGTCTCCAGGGGGTAGGAAAAGATGGAATCAAGGGCATAGGTACAAAGACTGGCCTTCAACAAGACCCAACCTTGTGAGTCTGCGCTGGTCCTACTACTTTTTAATGTGCATATGAATCACCTGGGTATCACCTTGGGTATTAATACACAAATTTAGATTCAGTAGGTCTCCAGTGGGAACTGAAATTCTGCATGTCTCGTAACTTCCCAAGTAATACTAATGCAATTGAACTTGAGCCACATTTTGGACAGCAAAGCTTTAAAAAACAGTCTGTTTTGGGGGGGGGGGGGGATTTATGATGATATCAGCTGTCAAAGAATCTTGGATACTGTGCTTCTAAACCTAAAGATATGTCAGAAGTAACAGCATGGCTCAAAGTAGCACTATTCTAAGGACTTAAAGACAAAGTATAAAAACAACTGGGTAAACATCAGTGCAGACTAAATGAACCAATGACCTGTTAACCTAAAAAGGAAGGCTGAGGTACAGTAAGTGAAGTGAAAGAAATTCATTTGTGCCGAGGGCTGAGGATGATTTGCCCGAGTGACACGTTATAATTGTCTAGAATATGTACACCAAAATGGCTGCCAAGAAAAATAGTTTATATAGCAAAGAAAAGGACAAGAAGAGTGGAGGGTACAAGTTTGTTAAGAATTTACACTTACCCATTCAAAATAACTTATGCAACTGATTGGCTATACATTTTTTCTTTTTATGCCAGAGGATACATGACAGAGAGACAGAGCAAGAAAGAGACAGAATCTCCCAATAGAGCCTGGTCACCCCACAATCCTTTTCCCCCCATTTCTCGTATTTTGGGAATGCATGCACATGTGTCCAGCATGTTTTTCAATCCACCAGGGCTGAGACTTGAGCCTCGTTCTGTCATGTGGGATCTGACTCCTTATGCATAGTGTTTAACCACTACACTACAGACTGACCCAACATACATTATTCTTTACATCACAAATTTTGGCAACACAGATGAAAAAAAGGTGAGAGGCACACTGGAAATCTATAACCATTTGTGATGTCTGTTTACTATAAACTAAAACATACCTTTTGGATAATAACACTAATGTGTATGGGGTGTATCCAAGACCTCAATGCTCCTGCCTCCTCTGGGATTAGCGGACCTCCCATTCCATAGACTGCTCTGAGCTGCTCTTCTTTCTCAGATATGGATAGACTTTAAAATTTATTCTTCTCTAAATAAATTCTTTATTATTATTATTCATTATTTTTATTTTATTTATTTTTAAAGTTTGCTATAGGGCATGTGTGCTCACCAGAGAGAAAGAGAAAGCAATCCACCAGGTCCAAGACTCAAATTATGGTTAACCCATGTGGGAGTCTAGGGTCTTAACCACCACGCCACCGGCTGGCCCTTCTAAACACGTTCTTTGATTTTTAAAATTTAATCTTTTGGGGCCAGCAGGTTAAGGCACTGGATTCCCCCTTGGCTGATCACGATTAGAGTCCGGGACCAATAGCCTGAAAATCACACCAGGCTCATGTATACACGTGCCCAAAATCCTGAAAGAATGGAGGAAGTGGGCCATCCCTCTAGAGGGGTGATTTCTCACTTTCCTCTGTATTCCTCCAGCTAGCACATGTGTCCTATGACAAAAACCTAAAAAAGAGAAAAAAATTAGCTGTCTACTCTGTTTATTTTAATCTAGTTTGTTTAAAAAGAATGATCCCAAAATCAAAATAGTAATGGTTGCCTAGCAATTTTTCTTTAATAGATGTAAATGAAGCTGAACATTCTGAACCAATAGAACTTCAGTGTTTAAAAAAAGGGGGGGGACCAGCAGTTAGCATAATGGCTATGTCGCTGGACTCCCACGTAGTCGACCGCGGTTCACGTCCCGGACCTGGTGGCTTAAAACTCACGCCAGGCGCGTGTGCATGCATGCCCAAGATTCCGAGAGGAGAATGGAGGAGAAGGGATTACGGCGTGGCCATCCCTCCTGGGGGATAATTTCTCGCTTTCTGTCTCTCTGTCTCTGTCTGTCTGGCGAGCGCACGTGCCCTATGGCAAAAACCTCTCCAAAAAATAAATAAATAAATAAAAAGGCAAATTATTTCTACATTATTAAATTTTAAGTCGATTAAGCCCAATTTTAAGCCATCTTTATGAATAAATAAGGACACAGGGTGCATTTTAGAAAGAACATAGCTACTTTCTAGTTCCCAGAGGATACTAAAAGAAAAGGGTCATTGTAAAACCAATACATTGAAGATACAGCAAGAATTGCTATAGTTTTATTACTAACTGCCATGTGAATGGGATAAGATAAGAATTGCAGACCAGATATGCATGTGTTCCATTCCATCAATAAGGAAGTCTATAAACATAAATCAAAATCAAAATATACATTTTCTGAACCCATTAATCAAGATTAACCATAATTCTACTTTTTAATAACGTAGAACCCTATAACTGGTTTTTGGTCATAAAGGCTTCAGGTTTTTTTAACTTTGTTTTTAAAAGGAAGTTAAGGGACCAGCAGTTAGCATAATGGCTATATCGCTGGACTCTCATGTAGTCAGTCAATCGCAGTTCGCGTCCCAGACCCGGTGGCTTAAAACTCACGCCGGGCGCGTGTGCATGCCTGCCCAAGATCCCGAGAGGAGAATGGAGGAGAAGGGATTGCGGCGTGGCCATCCCCCCTGGGGGGTGATTTCTCGCTTTCTGTCTCTCTGTCTGTCTCTGTCTGTCTGTCTGGCGAGCGCACGCACCCTATAGCAAAAACCTCTCAAAAAAAAAAGGAAGTTAAGATTGCAGTTTCCTTGGAAAAGCTCTACAAAGTAAAATACTTAATGCAAAATTTGAAAAAAGAAAGGGAAAAATATAGAAGTAAAAAAAGAATTCTGACAACATTATTCAGGATATCTTAAAATGGAAATAATTTTAAAAGTACAAACACTTTTTTTTTTTAAGTTTATTTATTTCTCTCAGGAGCAACAGACAGACATGGACACACAAAGATAAGCAGCAACCCTTCTAGCCTCACAGCCAGCCAGAATTCTAGGCTTTCATGGCATGCCCAAAGGATTCAGGTTGACCAGGGATCCAAACCCCGGTTTCCCATTTGGCTCCAATATCATGCTGCAGGATTCTACCCCATACATTTCCACTGCTGAGCCAGAAGTATAAGTATAGGAACAATGTTTTGTTTTTGTCTTTGTTTTTAATTTTGCCAGAGGGCATAAGTACTTGTAGGAGAGAAAGAGAGGGAGATGGGAAAGTGAGAGAGCACCACCTCAGAAGTAGGGTCACACCACAATCTCTTCTCCTCCATTTCTCCCTCTTTTAAGGGTTTTGGGCATACACACACACAAGCCTGGGGAGTTTATCAAGTCATCAGGTCTGGGACTTCAGGATTTCATGCAGTCAGCCATGTGAAACCCAGCTGCCTTAACCACCAGGTCACAGGTCAGCCAGAGAACAATCTTAGTATCCAACAATAAATGAATGTTGTTTTTTGGTTTTTTTGTTTTTGTTTTGTTTTGCTTTTTGAGAGGCTTATGCTATAGAGAGGGAAAGTGAGAGGGAAAGTAAGAAGCCACCCCTCCCTCCCAGGGGGGATGGCCACACCACAATCCCTTCTCCTCCATTTCCTTCTCAAAATTTTGAGCACACAGGACCAGCAGTTAGCATAATGCCTATGTCACTGGACTCCCATGTAGTTGACCGGGGTTCGAGTCCCAGATGCGGTGGCTTAAATTCACGCTGGATGCATGTGCGTGCATGCCCAAGAACCCGAGAGGAGAATGGAGGAGAAGGGATTGCAATATGGTCACCCCCCTTGGGGGGTGATTTCTCGCTTTCTGTCTCTCTGTAGCGCTCTGTCTTTCTGGCGAGCGCACACGCCCTACAGCAAAAAACTTCTCAAAAAAAAAAAAAAAATTGGGGCACACATGCCTAATGTATTTTTCCAGCCATCAGGTCCTGGACTTAAACCATTCATTCAGCCAGGTGGGATCCAGCTGCCTTAGTCAACACTCTGGCAGGCTGGCCCTTACTTAATATATTTTCATCTTTTATTTGTACTGTGGTAAAGAATATCCTTAGGGCTGGTCCCATAGTCTAGTGGTTAAGCAAGCTGGATTTCACATGGGAGACTGTGGTTCAAATCCTGGCTGAGGCACCTTGAGAAACACACTAGGTGTAGGTGCGTATGTTCCCCCAAACCCTAAAAGGACTGGGAAATAAAAGAAAAGGGAGAGCAAAGAAAACTTTTTTAAAAACAAGTTAAAAAATAAGAATCTCCACAGTTTTCTAATATCATATTGAGCAGATTATTTTTTGGAGAGGTTTTTGCCAAAGGGCATGTGCGCTCACCAGAAAGACAGAGAGAGACAGAAACAGAAAGCAAGAAATCACCCCCCCACACACACCCAGGGGTGATGGCCACGCCGCAATCCCTTCTCCTCCATTCTCCTCTTAGGATCTTGGGCACGCACACACAAACGCCCAGCGTGAGTTTAAACCACTGGGTCCGGGACTCGAACTGCAATCGGATACATCGAAGTCCAGCAACACAGTCATTATGCTAACTGTTGGTCCCTTAAGCAGATTTTAATATTTGTGTTAAAATAATTCATTTGAGGACTGAGAGACGGGGATTCCAGTACGATGAGACTCTAGCTGGAATCCTCCACCAGTCTCAAAAAAGAAAAATGATAAATAATTTTTAAAAAATAAGTTGATTAAAGTATACCGATCATCTATTTCAATATTCTATAATGTTGTTAACAATTGTATTTGTGTAATAAATTTTAAGATTTCACCATCTATGGGGCCAATGGGTAGCACAGTGGTTACAGCACTGGACTACCACATGGCTAAACACAGTTCGAGTCCCAGACCCAGTGGCTTGAAAATCATGCTGGGCACATGTGCGTGCATGCCCAAAATCCCAAGAGGAGAATGGAAGAGCCTACAGTGTGGTCATCCCCCCATGCGGTGATTTCTCGCCTTCTCTCTGTCTCTCCAGAAAACACATGCACCCTATAGCAAAAACCTTAATGACAATAACAACAAAAAGATTTCACTATCTGCAATATAATGAAATCTCTGGGAACAATATTTTCAAATACAGAAACATGCACACACAACAGAAAACAAAAGCCTAGATGAACCATGATAAATAAGGTTGGCCCACCTGTATGTCATCTCATTTATCCACCTCCCCACAGATATCACTCAAATCTAGATCATTATCCTGGACAGACAAGAGCCTCCTAATTTGTTTCTCTACTTCCAATATCTTAACCACCCCCACAGTAATCCATTCTCCAAAACTCAGCCATAAAGAGTTTTAAAATATAAATGAGATTTTGCTCACTCTCTGAAAGCTAAACAGAAGTTGGAATTATGGAGCTGGTAGGTGGTGTGGTGGTTGAGGCGCTGGACTATGACCTAGTCTACCTGGTTCAAGTCCCATACCTGGTGGCTTGCTTTTTCACTTTCTTTTTTTTTAATCTCTCTCTCTGGTCAAATTTTCAAAAAAATAATAATAAATAAAATCTTTAAAAAGAAAGGGGGGGGGTCTTTGTCGGCAAAGTGACAAGATTTTGAACAGACCTGTGAGAGCAGTCACTGATGACCAAGCCCAGGCAAGGAGTTGGGAGCAGTCTAGTGGTCAGCATACACCCTGGTCAGTGCCTCATGTGATACAGCAGAAGAGACTCAGAAGTTCCCCCTCCCACCAGACAGAATTTCATTACAAACTCAGAAACCTCCAATCCTAGAGGAGAGCACTTACCAATAAAAAGGGAATCCCTAGTATCTATAGACAAGTGGGAGTTCAGCATTTTGGGCTCTCTCCCGAATAAAACAGAGCACAAGCTTATTAAATCATAATGCTCATTGCTTCCATTACTAACTTTGTAATGTAGTTACTCAATTCCCTACAAGAGAAACACCCACCTTAAATTGAAGGTTCTTCTTCACAGCTTCAGGCTGTGAATGTGCCCTGTTCAAAACCTCAGAGCTCAGCAAAAGCCTTTAATTACTCTGATCGGATCATTTCTATTCCTGTGTCTCTGAATGTCCTCTTGCAGATGAAACTGCTTGAAAGATTTTTAAAGAAATCACAGCTAAAATGATTTAATATTCATTTTTATGTGTATTAACTCATTTTTCCCTGCAAATAAGGAAAGTGAGGCACAGAGCAGTTGAGTAGCCAGTGGTGGAGTTGCCAGGATCTGAACTCAGGCTGTCTGGCTCCAGAGCTCCCACTCTTGGCTATACTACACACTATGTTTCAAAGTATCTCAGCACAACTCAAGTTAGAAAAGCAAAAATAAAGTAAAAATGAATCAAAGAAATGTGTTCCAGCCTTGTCTCCCACAGTAATCATCCTTTTTTCCTTTTCTTATTGCCAAGGACACACATGCTGGCAAGAGAGACACAAAGCAGGAGAAAGAGAGCATTCCTTAATGGGGCACAGTCACATCACAACCCCATCTCCTTTGGGAAATTTCTTCATCCTATTGTGATTTTGAGCACCTGTGCACATGTGCCCACGGTGTTTCTCAAGCAGCTGGGGCTGGGATTCAAACCACGGTCTGCCATGTGGGGTCCAGCTCCCGTAACTACTAGGTTACAGGGCCCTGGTCCATGAAATCTCTTCTTGAAATCATTTGTTTAAGGGCCTGTTCCTATAGCCTAGTGGTCAATGGAACTAGGTCCCACATAGCCGACAGCTATTCAAATCCCAGCCTTGGCAACTTAAGAAACCAACTGGGTGTATGTGTATGTGTTTCCATGCCCTGTTGAGGGGTAATGCTTTCTCCCTCTGGTTAGAGTGCTAGACTCCCACACGACCAACCACAGTTTGAGTCTCAGACCTGGCAGCTTGCTTTCCCACTTTCCCTCTTTCTCTCTCTGGTGACCTAAAATAATAATAATAATAAATAAAATTAAATAATTCTTAAGAGAGTTTTTTAAAAAAAAATTATTTATTTTTTTACAATTTAATTTGATCAGAGAGAGGAAAAAATGAGAAAGAAAGGTCCAGGACTCAAACCACAGTCAGTCGTGTGGGAGTACAGGGCCCTTAACAACCACGCCACCTGTCAGCCCCAAGAGAGAGATTTTTTTGTTATAGAGTGTGTGTGCTCACCAGAGAGACAGAGAGAGAGAAAGCATGAAATCAACCCCTGGGGGGATGGCCACACCACAAACCCTTCTCTATTCTCCTCTTGTAATTATGGGCATGCACGCACATGCGCCTGGCATGAGTTTCAAGATACCAGGTCTGTAACTCAAACAGTGGTTTGGCCATGTTGGAGTCCAGTGCTTTAACTACTATGTCACCTGCTGGCCCAATAAATAATTTCTTAAAAAAACCCAACTGAGTTGGATTTAATCTTGTTTTTCTTATTGGGTCAGTAGGTGGTGTGGTTAAGGCACTGGATCTGACATGCCAACTCCGTAGTTCAGGTCCTAGATTTGGTGGATTGAAGAATAACAATAACAAAGAATTCTTTTTTTAAAAAGTCTTAATTTTTTTTCCCTGGGACCAGCAGGTGGTGTGGTGGTAAATGGCGCTGGACACCCACATGGCCAACTACAATTGAAGTCCCAGACCTGGTGGCTTGCTTTCTCACTTTCCCGCTCTCTTTCACTCTCTCACTCTATCCCTCTCTGGTCAAATTAAAATAAAAAATAAATAAATAAATAAATAAATAAATAAAGTTAAATTTAAAAATTCTTTTAAAAAATTTCTTTTGCTTATTCATAAGAGTACACACGCATACCTGAGAGGAGAGAGAGAGGAGCAGTTTCCACAGGGTCTGGTCACACCATATCCTCTTCCTCCAGCCCTCCAGTCATCTGATAGTGGGCACTCAAGCACACCAGGCATGCTTCAGGCCAATCAAGCCAGGGTTTGAACTGCCATGTGTATCAAGCCTTTTCTGAGCAGCATATTACCACTATGCCAAAGAGCCAGACTTTGACTTAGATAATATTTATTTCTTTTTCTAAGGGAAGGGGAAATGTAGGGAAGTTTAGCAGGATTGTGAGTAGAGAAGATTAAAATTCTGACCACAAAAAAACAAAAACAAACAGGCATTTTTTCCAAAGTTTAATGGTCAGCAACTCAATGTTCTTAGTTTGAAGTAATTTGTTCTCATGCAAGACAAATGATAAAAGAGAGCTTTGATGATCACAGTCAGCTGGGCTAGTAAACTGAGACACCAAAAGGGTTGAATGTGCTTTAAAAAAAAAGTATATTCTGTGCACGCAGGGGCTGGACCATTAACTATTTTATTATCTCTGAAACTTATGAAGATGGTTTCAGTTTTGTTTTTTAGAACTCAGTAGGAAGCATTTAAAAATCACAAAAGTATACTGCCAAAGGTATACTCTGAAAAGTAATTATGTCAGCTGATGAAAATTTAAGTCTTCATACTACTAGGACCAGCAGATGGCATAATGGTTACGTTGCTGGACTCCACGTAGTTGACTGCAGTTCGAGTCCCAGACATGGAAGCTTAAAACTTCATGCCAGGTGCACGTGCATGCATGAGGAGAGTAGAAGAGGGACTGCAGCGTGGCCATCCCCCCCCCACGCCCTGGGGGTTGACTTCTCGCTTTCTGTCTGTCTGTCTCTCTGGTGAGTGCATGCACCTTATAGCAAAAATCTCTCTTTAAAAAAAAAAAATAGGCCTTCATACTATTAAGTAATCATGAGCACACAAATATTAACATGGTTTGGTTTTCATAAAAATAAGCATATACTCAGGCCACTCCTGACCTAGTGGTTAAGATAGCCAGATCCCCCATGACCAACCACAGGGCTCAAATCCCAGCCCTAGAAAAATCTGAAAAATAAAATAAATAAGGATATACTTTTGAGCACTGACAACAAAAAATACACAGAATGGTGTATATATTATAACTCTTTGAGGGGAAAGGTGAGGAACAAGAGAAATATCTGTATTTGCTTGTATTTGCAGAAAGAAAGCAGAAAGAATATGTAAGAAAATTAAAATGGTGGTTTAAAGGTAAGGAGTAAGAGGGAGCTGGGGTGGATGAAGGACAGAGATGATCAGAACATCCTTTCTTTTCTTGTTCATGTATATTTTTATATATACATATGTGTGTGTATACATATATACACACACGAACACATCAGGCACGTGTGTGCAGCCCCAAAATCCCAACAGCATGGAGAAATATATATTTAACTATATATAATATAGTTGGAAACGTCATGACTTTTTTTATGCAAAAATGCATTACTCTGTGTGTGTGTGTATTTACCCTCCAAGTTGACAGAGTTCATGTGCACTCACCAGAGAGACAGAAAAAGAGAAAGAGGGAAAGGAAGGAAGCACCTTCAGTGGGGCATGGTCACCATTTCTCCATGCTGTTGGGACTTGGGGGCTGCACACACAGGTGCCCAAAGTGTTCTTCAAATTGCCAGTGCTGGGACTTGAACTATAGTCAGTTATGTGAGATCCAGTTCCCTGAGATCCAGTTCCCTTAACCACTAGGCCATGGGACCAGAAAGCACTATACACTACTTTCTTTCTTTTTTTTTTTTTTTTTAAGAGAGGTTTTGGTTATAGGGCGCATGAACTTGCCAGAAAGACAGAGACAGACAGAGAGAAAGAAAGCGAGAAATCACCCCCCCACACACCCAGGGTGGATGGCCACGCTGCAATCCCTTCTCCTCCATTCTCCTCTCGGGATCTTGGGCACGCATGCACACGCGCCCGGCATGAGTTTAAGCCACCAGGTCCAAAACTCAAACCACAGTCAACTACATAGGAGTCCAGTGACATAGCCATTACACCAACTGCTGGTCCCAACTATACACATTTTTTAAAGTTTAACTTATAGGCCCAGCCCGTAGCCTGGTGGTTAGGTTAGCTGGATCCCACATGGCCAACCGTACTATTCTAGTCCTCGACCTCACAGTTTGGAGAACATGCTGGGCATGTGTGTGTACATGCCCAAAATTCCTAAAGAAGGAAGAAATGGAAGAGAAGAGATTGCAGCATGACCATTCCCCATGAGGGGTGCTTTCTCACTTTTCCTCTCCTTCTTTGTCTTTCTTGGAGAGTCCACATGCCTTCTGATTTAAAAAAAAAATGTGTATTTTTTAATAGTTTAATTTATAAATACTAATTTATAAAAATATATAAAAATTAAGAAAATCAATTTTAGGGACCAGCAGTTAGCGAAATGGCTATGTCGCTGGACTCCCATGTAGTCAATCGCAGTTCACGACCCGGACCCGGTGGCTTAAAACTCACGCCGGGCGCATGTGCGTGCGTGCCCAAGATCCCGAGAGGAGAATGGAGGAGAAGGGATTGCGGCATGGCCATCCCCCCTGGGGGGTGATTTCTCGCTTTCTGTCTCTCTGTCTCTCTCTGTTTGGTGAGCGCATGCGCCCGATAGCAAAAAAAAAAAACCTCTCCAAAAAAAAAAGAAATTTTAAAAAGAACAAAATAATATCATTGAAGGTATAAAATGAAGAGAGTACATACAACATTGTATTTCCAGAAGCATGATGACGACAAACTTTTGTTTATTTTTATAGTTTACAAGGTATCTCAATACATATTCTGTTATTTAAGTGTTTTAGTAGAATGACCTTATCTTGATTTTGCTGGTGATAAAATGTAGGCTCTAAAATATTATTACTTAAGACGCCTGCAGGTGGTGTGGTGGTTAAGGGCTCTGGACTCCCACATGGCCAACCACGATTCAAGTTCCAGACCTAGCAGCTTGCTAGCTTGCTTTCTCACTTTCTCTCTATCTCTCTCTCTCATTCACTGACTCACTCACTCTGTACCTCTCTGGTCAAATTAAAATAAATAACAGTAAATAAAATCATTTTTTAAAAAAATAGATAAATAAAAATATTATTACTTAACCTAAAGTAGAGGTTTAACAAAACTCTCAAGGTCAATTGAGAATGTGCAGGGTTAAATATGCCATCCATAGTCTCTGGTCCAAGTTGAGCTTGTTCAGGGTCAGCAGGTGGGGTAGTAGTTAAGGCGCTAGACTCCCACGTGGCTGACAGAAGTTTGAATTCCAGACCCGGCAGCTTGAAACACACCGGGCATGAGTGCATGAGTGCCCAAAACCCCAAGAAGAGAATGGAGGAGATCGGACGGAGGCACAGCTATCCCCCGCTGGGGGGTGGTTTCTCGCTTTCTGTCTTTCTGTCTGTCTCTGTCTTTCTGGCAAGGACACGTGTCCTATAACAAAAACTCTTAAAAAAAAATTGATCATATTCATATCAGAATCATTTATGGCTGAGTTTTTTTAAGTTCACTTATTCATTTCTTCTACAAAAGAGACAGAGACAGGTATTCCCAACAATCTTCATGCTGTGATCCATCTCCAGCCTCACCCAGACACAACCACGGGCATATGTGCATGACCCAGCACATACAGGGAGAACTCAGGATGCAATCCTGAGATCTTCCCATGTGGCTTTAGCATCACAGAGCATTGCATTACTGATATGCCACCATGATTGGCTACATATCTAAACAGTTCCATGAGTCAGTACTAGTTGATTAAAACATTTTTTTTTTTTTTAAATCCAAATTGGCTCTACTTCCCAGACCATACTTCCATCTTGCTAAACTGGAGTTCTTGCCCTCTAAGCAGAAATAGGCAGTTCTGTTTTGAAAGAATCAAGTACACATAGTGTGTATCACCTTGTGGTGATAGTAATGAGGCAAGGTTTACAGCTGAACCCTGAAGCATGTAGCTACTAAGTCACCACAGCCCATGCTCCTGAGCAAGAGATAGGCTAAGCTCATACACTTCTAACAGTGTCTCACATTGAGCCTGTGTACAGCGGATGTCCTGTATGAATTCATGGAATGAATATTACACTAAAGTTAGTAGGCAATGGACAAGGACTGAGGATCTAATAATCTTTATGGCTCTGTGCTATATAGATCTCTGTAGTAGTCTGTTATGGTTTGAATGTGTTCCCCAAAGAGCATATGTTAGGAACTTAATCTCCAATATGTTGGGAAGTGGGGCCAAAAGAGAGGTAGTCAGGCCAGGAGGGCCCTGCCCTCAGAAGTGGATTAATGCCATTATCTCAGGAATGAGTTCATTACAGAAGAGTGAGTTCAGTCCCCTTTTCTCTTTCTCTCATATTCTGTCATGGAATAACACAGTTAAGAAGGACTTCACCAGACGCTGGCACCTTGATATTGGCCTTTCCAACCTCCAAATCTTTTTTTTTTTTTTTGGAGAGGTTTTTGCTATAGGGCGCGTGCGCATGTCAGACAGACAGAGAGACATAGAGATAGAAAGCGAGAAATCACCCCCCCAGGGGGGATGGCCATGCCGCAATCCCTTCTCCTCCATTCTCCTCTGGGGATCTTGGGCACGCACGCACACGCGCCTGGAGTGAGTTTAAGCCACCGGGTCCGGGACTCGAACTGCAGTCGACTACATGGGAGTCCAGCGACATAGCCATTACGCTAACTGCTGGTCCCCCCAACCTCCAAATCTTGAGCCAATAAGTTTCTGTTCACTATAAATTACCCAGTCTAGGGTATTCCGTCCTAGCAGCACAAAATGGACTAAGACGTAGATTAAGTTATGAGCTTGTCATCTTTTTTTTTTTTGGGGGGGGGACGACGGTCAGAAAGCATAAGCACTGGGATAAAGGCGGTAATCACTCTGCCACTAGCTGGACCCTGACTCCTTCATCTTAATAGTAGGACAACTGAGGCTCAGAGAGGGGGAGGATAGTGCCCTGATACAGAGGGTCACCTGCAGAAAGCAGCAGCATGGCCTCATGTGCTCAAAGTATATCCTTGTAATCAAACCAAGGCCAAGTGTGAAATCCATTATGTTACCTAGCAGTTGTGTGATCCTGGACAAGTTGCTTAACTTCTCTCTGGGACTGTTTCCTCATGTATAAAACTAAGCACAGTAATGACAACCTTGAGGAATACTATAGAATTGGAAATGCTGTTTGAAGAGGAGTATTTAGCAGCATGTTTGGCAGACTGTGGGCCACGCTACTTCATTAACAAGTAGCTAAGATTGGGACCAGTAGTTGGCATAATGACTAAGTCGCTGGACTCTCATGTAGTCGACTGCAGTCCAAGTCCCAGACCTGGTGGCTTAAACTCATGCCAGGCGTGTGTGCATGTGTGCATCCTCAAGATCCCAAGAGGTGAATGGAGGAGAAGGGATTGCAGTGTGGCCATCCTCCCTGGGAAGTGATTTCTCACTTTCTGTCTCTCTGTCTTTCTGGCAAGTGCACATACCTTATAACAAAAACCTCTCCAAAAAAAAAAAAAAAAAAAAAAAGTTGTAGTAGTTAAGATTGGTGAACAACCTAGGAATCCTGGGTGAATCCTAGGCCTATGAACTTTTCATAGTACCAAATTCCTTTCTGCTCACAGGATTTTTATTAGTAACTAAAATTTTCTGATCACTGTCACAATTACAACTACTTTCTAAAATGCATTAAACATTGTTTCTTGTATGTATAATTTCTCATTTACATTACTACTTTCCTACATTAATATCTAAATAATTTCATAAGTCTTTACAAATTTCAAATGGCAGAAGGCGTGGTAGTTACGGGTGCTGGACTCCCACGTGTCTGACCACAGTTCGAGTCCCAGACCTGACAGCTTGCTTTCTCACTTTCTCTCTCTCTCTTTCTCTCTCTCTCTCTCTCTTGCTCACTCTGTCCCTCTCTGGTAAAATTAAAATAGATAAATGGGGTTAAATAAAACAATTCTTTAAAAAAAAAATTCAAATGATATTTAAAAAGGAAAATCATGGAAGTCTTAATATCCACAAATGGATGGAACAGTGGCCAAAAACAAATTTAGACCAAGGAAAACTATGATTTAAGTTACACATATGTTTATCAGTGTTTATTTCATCAAAATGGTGTCATTTCAACATACATGACACTACTGAGGTAGAGGTGAGTGCCTAATTCAAGAAGGCTCCACAGTAGGTCATATAGAGAAGTGACAGAGTCAGAACAACTTTCCAAAAGCAACTGTAGCCATTATTTTCACTGAATCAATATTCATTCAGTCATCAAATTTTTTTAGTTGCCAGAGGGCATGTATGTGTGTGAGAAAGAGAGAGAGGGGATGCACCCACCAATGAGGCATGGTCCCACTGCAATCCCTTCTCCATTTCTTCATCAGAATTTTGTGTACATGCACATGTACACATATGCCCAGCCACCAGGGCCAGGACTCAAATCAAGGTCAGCCATGTGGGACTGAAGCAGGAAAGTTAGGATGTGGGGCTCATGAAGGAGCGAGAAGAAACGCAGGAGGGAACAGCCAAAGCCGGAAGGACAAACAGGTCTCAAAAACAAATAAAAAACCTGTTTTACAAGATTCTTCCCCTGCCAAGGGACACAAAGAGATAAAAAGAAACAAACAGGCGAACAATGGCCTGACCTTGCTCAGGTAATAGACCACCTTCCCTAAAAATGTATAGGTAAAGGGAACCAGCAGTTAGCGTAATGGCTATGTCGCTGGACTCCCACGTAGTCGACTGCGGTTCGCGTCCCGGACCCGGTGGCTTAAAACTCACGCCAGGCGCGTGTGCGTGCGTGCCCAAGATCCTGAGAGGAGAATGGAGGAGAAGGGATTGCGGCGTGACCATCCCCCCTGGGGGGTGATTTCTCACTTTCTGTCTCTATGTCTCTCTCTCTCTGTCTGGCGAGCGCACGCGCCCTATAGCAAAAAAAAAAAAAAAAAAAAAAAGCCTCTCCAAAAAAAAAAAAATGTATAGGTAAAACTGCAAACACGCACAATTAAGCAACTGGACACAAGAAGAGCCCCTGATTCTACCCAGATATAGCCTATAAAAGTAGCCCGACACTAGAGGAAAGGGCTCTTGAGCTGCCTTGCTCAAACCTGTTCCTAACTCTCTGGCATATACTATCGCTTAATAAATCTCCCTCTTCTCATGCTTGACCTGTGTTGTCTGCAGCACTGAGGACCTGATTCTTCTGAGATCATGCACCTTCTCCCACAACAGAATCCAGCTTCCTTAACCGTTAGGCTAAGGGTCAGTTCCAGGTATCAAATATTTTATTGAGTACCTATTATGAGGCTACTATGCTTTATTCAACAATCTAGCTGCTTGGAAGACACTAATAAACAAAACAAAACAAAGATATCTGCCTTCAGGGAACTTATAGCAGAGGGTCAGGCAGCAAACATGGTAAGTAAATCATGTAGTACATCATTAAGAAGGAAGAATAGAGGAAGACTTTGAGTCTTCAGACAGTGACAGCTGAAGACTCATAAGTGGTGAGGGTGACAGGCCAGGTGGACATACATCCAGAAAGGCACTCCAAACGGAAGGACAACTACAGTCAAGACCTGGAGTGAGAACTAATTTTTCTTTGAGAGTGAGAGGAGAGACAAAACTAAGTCTGTTTATCATCCTCTTTAAGCACTGACACTTTCATTTATATTTTGATAAGCAAAGGCGCAAGCAGGTTATGAAAAGAGTTTGGCAACCTGTTTCGGTTACACAGAAAACAAAGGGCAGAGGTAGGATTGGAAGTCAAAACTCCTAAACTCCTAGTTTGAACCTTTGAGACCCACTTCCACAGCAGAAGCTGATTTCAGTTTCTACTAACAGTATTTGTCACCCAACCTCTCGGCAACATCTGATACCACCTGTCCCCACCTCAAAAAGCGTGGTCTTCTTAGGGTTTTCAGAACACCAGTGTCTGGTTTTCCTCCTTCCTCTCTAGCTTCTAATACTCAGAGGCTAATAGGAGTACTATGATTCTCCCTTGCTGCCCCCACAACTTCCAACCAAATTGTATGTTGGGGTTCCCCATACTCTGAGCTGCTTCTCTTCTCTAAAATAATTCTAAATGAGTGCATCTGGGCCCACTTGTGGGTTTAAGTTCCACCTCTACTCAGCTCTCAGCTCTGGCTATATGTCAGTGTCACCTGATAGTTTTAAAAAAAAAAAGAACTGATTAGACCCCAGACCAAGGGAATGTGAATCTCTGGGAATAGAGTTTAGACATCAGCATTTTTTAAAGAGATTTTTGCCATAGGGCGCATGCACTAGTGTGGGGGTGGGGGGGAGGCGAGGGTGGACGGTGTGTGTGTGGGGAGCGGGGTGGGGGAATGGAGGGGGGTGGGCAAAGACAGTGAGAGGGAAAGAGAGAAATTACCACCTAAGGGGGACAGCTGACCACCGCAAACCCTTCTCCTTCATTCTCCTCCTGGGATCTTGGGCACTCACACACATGTGCCCAGCATGAGTTTCAAACCACCAGGTCCAGAATTTGAACTGTGGTGAGTCATGTGACAGTCCAGCGATGTTAACACTATGTCATTTGCTGGTCCCTAGACATTACCATTTTTGAAGTCCCCAAATGTTTCAAATGTGCCATCAGATATGCAAACCACTGATCTATATAAACTAATGGACCCTAAACTTATACCTCCTGCTTTAAAACTTTTCCATGAGTTCAAACTTGTGTTTCTAAATGCCAATAAAACATCTGTTTGGATGCTTAAAGTTCACTCAAACCTAATTTATTTAAAATATAACTCTTAATCTCTTCCAGGTTTATCTCCCCACTTCTAATATTAAACTCCTAAGTTTCATTCTCCATAAAAACCTATTAAAATATCACGCTCCTGGATCAGCAAATGGCATAGTGGTTAAGGTGCTGGGCACCTACATGGTCAACTACAGTTTTAGTCCCAGACCCAGTGGCTTCAAAATCACGCTGGGTGTCCAAAATCCCAAAAGGAGAATAGAGAAGGGATTGTGGCATGACCATTCCCCCTGGGGAGTGATTTCTCACCTTCCCTCTCTCTATCTCTGTCTCTCCTCTGTGGCGAGAACCTATGCCCTATGGCAAAAACCCTTACAGAAAAAAAAAAAAAAAAGTCACACTTCTGCTTAATTTCTCCAATGCTTTCCCACGGAAACCTAAAATTAAGTGTGAAATCTTGACCCCAGCCTGCAGGAACCATCCAGGTCTGCATACCCACTTTATCCTCCTTGCTCACTGTGTCCCAGATACACTAGCCTCCCTTCTGTCCTCAAATACACCCAGCTCCTTCCTGCTTCAGAGTCTCCATTTGTGCCTGTCTCTCTGTCTAGAACAAATTTATCCCAGCTATTGAATATCTGAGTGTCTTCCTCATCAGTCAGGTTGCAGGTCCAGTTTAAACCCCAAATTTTGAAGTTAGCTATTTAGAGTAGTCCCACTCCTAGCTCTCTTAAATCATCCTAGATTTTTTAATATTCTCTTTCCCTTCAAAGCACTTGTCTCCAGAGCACTTACTAAAGACAGACGGCCTCAATTCAAATTCCAGCTCAGGCACTGCACTGGCTCTGAAATCTTAGGAAAATTTCTAAATTTCTCTGGTCTCAGTTTCCATATTTGAAATATGAGGCTAATAACAGTGCCTAACTCATACAGTTAATACACAAAAAAAAGGGTGTAGAATAAGTGCTCAACATATAGGAAGCACTCAAATGTTAGCTATTAGTATTACTGCCAAGAATTCATTGTCTTCCCTATTAAAATGTAGCCCCAAGAAGACAAGAAATTTGTCTGTCTCATTCACTGTTGTACTCGTAAGACAATCACATAATAGGCCTGCTGTATTAAAGAACAAAGGCACTTCTAGATCCAACACTTAGGACTCACAATGCTAATCTAATCTCTTCCAGGTTTATCTTCCCACTTCTAATCTTAAACTCCTAAACTTCATTCTCCATAAAATGTATTAAAATATCACACTCCTGGGTCAGCAGATGGCATAGTGGCTAAGGTGCCAGGCTCCTACATGACCAACTACAGTTTTAGTCCCAGAGAAGGTACTTGACGGAGGCATCTAACTATAAGAAAAGCCACTGTTTCGCTTCATTCGATCAAAACTGACGTATGAAGAGACTCTGGGGAAAAAACAGCAAACCAAACAGGCTCTAAATTTCAATTTGCCACTCAACAAGGAAATTCCAGACTACAGATAGACAATCTGTATATCTAACTGGGTCTGTGTCTCTGAGTTAATTGGGTTTTATATTTCGAAAAATTACGTCAATTCTCAAAGTTGACATACAAAGCAAAAGTAGCTATATATTCCTCTAAATGACTAGATTTGGAAACATAAGCACATTAAACTCTCAAAGTTAGAGAAATAAGAAAAGGAAGAAAAAGAGATATCCTATTGGGAAGTACTTTCTCCTTTTCTGCCATATTCTTTCTGTGAAGTACACATGCCCTAAAACAAACAAAAAACTGCAAAAAGAAACAGCTAAGCCAGGAGGCACAGGCTAATCAGAAACACCAGAACAGAAAATTCTATGTAGACTTGAAAAAAGACAGGACAGGGTACCAGCAGGTGGCATGGTGGCTAAGGCACTGGACACTCCCACATGGCTGACCACGGTTTGAGTCCCGAACCTGGCGGGACTCACTTGCTTTCTCTCTCTCTCTCTCTCTCTCTCTCTCTCTCTCTCTCTCTCTGTGTGTGTGTGTGTGTGTGTGTGTGTCTTGTCAAATTAAAATAAATGAATAAATAAAATTAAATAAAAAATGATTCTTAAAAAAAAAAGATGGGACAAAACCACTCTGCAATCTAATTTTTTTTTTTTTTTTTTTTTTTTTTTAGAGAGGTGTGTGTGCTTGCTAGAGAGACAGAGAGAAAGACAGAAAGTGAGAAATCACCCCCCAGGGGGAATGGCCAGGCTGCAATCCCTTCTCCTCCAGTTTCCTCTCAGGATTTTGGGCATGCACACACAACCACCCAGTGTGAGTTTTAAGTCACCAGGTCCAGGATTCAAACCATGGTCAACTACATGGGAGTCCAGTGACGTAACCATTACTCCATCTGCTAGTTCCATCCGCAATCTAATTAAACACATTAGGAGGGACTAACAGCACTAGCCTAAGATGAGAATGTTTCCCCCTAAAAATATATAATGCAAGGAAAATAGTTTAATAATTATAAAATAGTAGATGGAAAGTATTTCACCATAAAAATGACTGTATAAATACTATGTAGGACATGATCAATAATTTAAGTTGGGGCCTGTCCCATTGCCAAGTGGTTAAGGGAACCAGAGTTAACATATTCAACCACAGTTCAAATTCTACTCCTGGAAGATTGAAAAACACACTGGACATGTGTGCATGCATGCCCCAAATCCCAATGAGATAGAGAAATGAAGAAGAGACTGCAGCGTGACTGAGCCCCATTGAATGGGTCTTTTCTCCCTCTTCCTCTCTCTCTCTTCTTCTGATGAGCACGTGTGCTCTCTTAGCAATTAATAAATAAATTAAATTAATTATTTAATTTGGTAAAATAGCATATACAGGGCCAGCCAGTGGCACAGTGGTTAAGGCAACTGGATTCCACATGGCTGACCATGCAGTTTAAGTATCAGATCTGGTGGCTAGAAAAATGTGCCAGGCACATGTGTATGCATGCCCAAAATCCCAAGAGGAGAAAGGACTGGCATAGCCATCACCCTTGGGGGGGATGATTTCTCACCTTCTCTCTTTCTCTTTTGTCTGTCTCTCTCTGGCGAGTCTGCCTTATAGCAAAAACTAAAAAATGTAACTGCAGGGCCAGCTGGACATAGCAGTTAGGGAATCAGATCCCACATAGCTAACCATAGTCCCAGCAACTTGAAAGGCATGTCAGGAAAATCTGCATGCCTAGAATTCTGACAGGATGGAAAAATGAAAGAAAAGGGACTATAGCATGACCACATCCTCCTGGGAGGTGTTCTCTCTCCCCTCTCTCCTCCCTCCCTTCCTCCCCCCCCCCTCTGGTGAGCACATATTGCCCTCAGGCAACAATAAAAAAAAAATAATCAAGGATTAGACCCACAGCCTAGTGATTTAAGAAAGCCAAATCCCACAGAGCCAACCACAGTTCAAATCTCAGCACTGGTGACTTGGAAAACACACCAGGAATAGTGTGCATGCCCAAAATCCCAACAGAATGGAGATATGAAGGGGACGGGATTGCGGCGTGACCATACCCCACTGGGGAGTGCTTTCTCCCTTTCTCTCTGACAAATGTACATATGCTCTGGCAATTAAAAAAAAATCAAAACTGAATTGCAGCCATGTAACAGGCAAACACATCAGAGGCAGAGGCCAACATCTGCTAAACAACAGCTTCTGTCAACCTCTCCTTCACTTTTAACCACTCCTATCTTGTTGACTGAAAGAAGAAACAGCTATCTGCTTAGCTATTTCTGGGAGGTAAGAATAACTCTAGAGTTCACCTGTAATCTGAGATCAATCTCCTATGGAATGGCCAGTAAATGGTAAGAAAGTATGTGTATGGAAGACCCTCAGGTCAGACAACTGCCAAAAGAGGTGACATATAATGAGAGAGAAAGCTCTGGAGTTACCCAGATCCAAACCCCAGAACAGATACTTATTAGGAGCACGTTGTGTGCTAGGTAGTATTTGTACCTCAGGTTTTTGTTTTTCTTTTTAATCAGTAAATGGGAAACAATAATATCTATCTGATAAGATGTTGGGAAGTGAACATTCTGTTCACTGGCCAGCATGATCATGACAGCTGGTACCTTAAATTCCTTTCCTGGTCACGGAAGGCTACTATTCTCTACTCATGAAGTTAGCTCCAGGTTTTCACAGATGAATATCACAGGAAGTCCCTAAAGTTACCGCATAAACAGGGACCATTCCTAATTTAGCTATGAAACAGAAAACTCAAGTTCTCTGAATATTCTGAATAATAAAACTATCAGTTTCAAACAAGTTATATAATAAAACATACTGAAGAGTAAAAATCACTCAATAAATTAACCTTTGGTGGTTAAAATTCCCTAGAGTTATTTTATTTATCTAAGCTAATATCACTAGTTCTGAAATATAAACCCTACTTTTGGGACCAGCAGTTAGCGTAATGGCTATGTCACTGGACTCCCATGTAGTCGACCGTGGTTCGCGTCCCGGACCCGGTGGCTTAAAACTCACGCCAGGCGCATGTGCATGTGTGCCCAAGATCCCGAGAGGAGAACGGAGGAGAAGGGATTGCGGCATGGCCATCCCCCCTGGGGGGTGATTTCTCGCTTTCTGTCTCTATGTCTCTCTCTGTCTGGCGAGCGCACACGCTCTATAGCAAAAACCTCTCCAAAAAAAAAAAAAAAAAAAGAAAATATGCCCCAACTACAGTGGTACAGGTGGTAGTGGGAAGCTGCATGATACTGGAGCCATACAGGAAGGTCTGGGGTTCAGATCCTAGGTTGGCTTAAACATGCTGGGCCCAATCTTGGCTGGCTGGAAAGCTGGGGGAAGTATTATAGCGTGACAAGACTCTGTCATGCTGTAAGACATGGGGGTTCTGATGTGTGTGTGTGTGTGTGTGTGTGTGTGTGTGTGTGTCTCAAAAGAAAGAAATGAACTTTTTTAAAAAAATGAAAAAAAAATGGCTAACAGGGTTATCTACAGTTTGTGAACACACAGGTGCTTTTGAAACTTTTAAATTATGAGGATATAAATTAAAATTTTAGAAATAAAATATTTCAATTCAGAGGAGAAAACAACTTGGAGGACAGGAGTAGGGAAGATTCACATTTTACAAAGCACTAATAAGTTTATTTTATCCAGGCACACTATGTGACAATTAATGTAACTGTGTAAGGATTTCCCCAAGGTTCACAAGTAAAACATTAAGTAGTATGTCCAAAACCCTGATGAAAACAAAGCAAAAATTTCAAAGGAGAAAAGAAGTTATCCTTTCCATCTATCATTAATATTTAGCTAAGTAATACTAGCACTTTTCTTTCAAGTTTCAAATATTTTATTTTCTTATTCATACAGTATTTTTTTTCTTATTTTTTATTTTTGGAGAGGTTTTTGCTATAGGGCGCATGTGCTTGCCAGAAAGATAGAGACAGAGAGACAGAAAGTGAGAAATCACCCCCCAGTGGGGATGGCTACGCCGCAATTCCTTCTCCATTCTCCTCTCGGGATCTTGGGCACCACACATACATGTGCCTGGCATGATTTTAAGCCACTGGGTCCGGGATTCGAATCACAGTCGACTACATGGGAGTCCAGAGACATAGCCATTACGTTAACTGCTGGTCCCCATTACAGTATGTTTTCTAAAGAGTCCACAACATAATGTGTCATGCAGAAGAATAACTAAACATTCAACATAAACCACCCTCCCCCACCCATTCTCACACATAAACTAAAAAAAAAAGAAAAATTATCATTCCTATTCAAATGTTTGCACTATTTTTCTGTAACACTAGTCAAAATATACACAGCAAGCAAAACAAAAAGCACTTGCTAAAATATATATAATCAATACTTATGTACAAAAGACTCACAAAACTATAGTTCCCCCTTGAAGCAGAGCACATGGCAGTTGACAGTGGAACAGATCAAACCACCGGCTGAGATTATAAACAACATACAGATCCAGAGGAAGAAAGTTACATGTAGTGGAGATTTTCAGTTTGAACATTAACATTTCCAAAGTTTGACATTATCTTTTAAAATTACACAAATCATGTAAACGAGAGGCACATCTTAAATTGATCTACATGCAAATCTCCATGTCATGCAAGAAAACTGAGCACCGGGATTTCTCTCACAGACGGAGCCCATGATGTACAGCACTCAGCTTGAGGAACAGCGGTGGCAAGCAGGTATGCGCCATGTAGACTCACCTGCCCCTTTCTACTCACGATTGTAAAACCAGTTTTTGTAGAGAGAAAGACTACCCTCACACAAAGCTAACCAAAACGTTTTCTGCCAGCCAACAATACCTTTAGCGAAAAGGAAAGGATGTCAAGTGGTAGAACATGGTACAGTACTTTTACATCACATAAATTTATTAAGTTATCCATTACCAATTACATGGACAAACTGAGAAAAAGCCATCATGCACTTATCTATGCCTTGTGATAAAGAAATGTCAGAGGTATAAATCTGGATAAAATTTGGCTCTTCTGTGGCTAACAGATTAGCAAGATTTTTCCCATTTGAATCACAACTATATGTGGGCGTTTAGATACATACGCACACATTAGATATCAACAGTTTTTTTTTTTTTTAGATTAGTTGCAAGTCTTCTGAAACATAAAAGGGAAATTTATGGTTCAAACACAAGTTGAATGACAAATAATTCATCCATGTAAAGAAACAAATAGGTATCCTAAGCAGTTAAATGACTACTTCAGGTACTCTTCATTAGGTAAACCTTAATTCATGATTACCTCAGAAAGCTCCGGCCTTTATGTATAAAATCACACCTGGTGGGACCAGCAGTTGGTGTAATGGGTATGTCTCTGGACTCCCATATAGTCGACTGCGGTTTGAGTCTTAGACCCAGTGGCTTAAACTCACGCCGGGCACATATGCGTGCGTGCCCAAGATCCCGAGAGGAGAATGGAGAAGGGATTGAGGCGTGGCCATCCCCCCAGGGGGTGATTTCTCGCTTTCTGTCTTTCTCTGTCTCTGGCAAGCATATGCACCCTATAGCAAAAACCTCTCCAAAAAAAAAAAATCACACCTGGTAACTTATATTTACTCAGGGACATTTAATGTAATGGCTCCTAGTTAGAAAGTAACAGAATTGGGGAGCCAGCAAGGAGCACAGTGGTTAAGGTTCAAGTCCTGGACCTGATGGCTTCAAATTTCAGGCGCGTGTGTGTAAGTGCCCAAAATCCTGAGAGAATGGAGAAGGGACTTCAGCATGACTACCCACCCTGGGGGCTGATTTCTCATTCTCTGTCTCTCCAGTGAGCACATGTGCCCAATAGCAAAAATCTCCCCCACTCCTCAAAAAAAAAGGAAAGTTAACAGAATGAAGCAGCCAGAAGCACTATGCAGTTATTACATCAACACAGAAACTAGCTCCTGGGCAGTAGCACTGAACTATAGTTTTTCCTCAAGCAGAGATGTATTAAAAGCTGCTTAGCAATTAAGACATAGATCTTGGAAATATATTCATAGGTACAAATGAAGTTATGGACTCTCTTCTAGTAAATAACAGAACATTAACAAATGCTTTATTAAGGAAAAGGAAAATAGCTAGCCTAACACCTGGCTCAAATTGCACAATCTTTTATCTATATACAAAACTATATGAAATAAAAGGATGTTTCATACTTCTATAGTTACTGTTTTATTTCTGAATCAAGTATTTTAAATTAAAGCCAACCTACCACATATGTAGAAAGCTACATATATCTACATATATGCATATAGATACTTCCTCGTTACAAGATATAGAAAAATAGATTAAAAAGCCAACCCCTTCCTTTTTCTATCACATTAATATGCTCTTTTCATAATGCTGTCCGTTCACACTTTAAAGTGCTCCACTTAGTTGAGAAAATAGAGTTCAATGACACTTAGTTGGCTTCATGAGGCTCGTGTTAGAAAATGTGGCTTCATGGGACCAGCAGTTGGTGCAACGACTGTATGTCGCTGGATCGCTGGACTCCCATGTAGTCGACCGTAGTTCGAGTCCCGGATCCTGTGGCTTAAACTCACTCCATGCACATGTGTGTGTGTGTCCAAGATCCCGAGAGGAGAATGAAGGAGAAGGGATTGCAGAGTGATCATCCTCCCTGGGGTGTGATTTTTTGCTTTCTGTCTCTCTGTCTCTCTCTGTCTTTCTGGTGAACGCACGTACCCTATAGCAAAAAAACTCTCCAAAAAAAAAAAAAAAAAAAGAAGAAGAAGTAGAAGAAAATGTGGCTTCACAAAGAAAAGTATTGATATTCTCATTTAATACGCAGAGAGTGTTGCTGGACATCTTGAGATCTTCAGAGATGGAGAAGAAAGCAAAAGTGTTGGGGGGTGCTCTTTAAAAAAGAGTCTTACAGGGACCAGCAGATGGTGTAATGGCTACATCGCTGGACTCCCATGTAGCCGACTGTGGTTCGAGTCCCGGACCTGGTGGCTTAAACTCACATCGGGTACATGTGTGTGTCCAGAATCCCAAGGGGAGAAAGGAGGAGAAGGGATTGTGGCATGGCCACCCTCCCTGGGGGGTGATTTCTCACTTTCTGTCTCTCTGTCTCTGTCTTTCTGGTGAGCACATGCACATAGCAAAAACCTCTAAAAAAAAAAAAAAAAAAGAAGTCATACAGCTAGCTACAACCATCTTTTTGTGGATACCTAGGCCACCTATAATGGCAAAGAATTCTTCAAAGGCTATCTTCCATGTCCTTATTTGCAAATATTATGGTTCTATATACAATTTGCTCTGTGTGTCTTTCAGATTGCTTCCCACTATCTTCTTCAACATCTCAAAGAGATCTCCATTGGAAATACAGCCATCTTTACTCTTGTCATAGAGACAGAAAGCAAACTTCAACTTCTGCTCTTTAACTCCTTTGATACTGAATTGAGAGACTTCCACAATGAATTCTTTAAAGTCTACTCCACTCCCATCTGTGTCAAATACATCTATTACTCACTGTACTAAAGAATTCTGTTGTAACTCAGGCAGACACATGAACTCTTCCACACTCAGAGAGCCAAAATTGTCTAAATCAAAACTGTTTTTTTTTTTTTTTTTGGAGAGGTTTTTACTATAGGGCACGTGCGTTCACCAGAAAGACAGAGAGATAGAAAGCAAGAAATCACCCCCCAAAGAGGATGGCCACACCGCAATCCCTTCTCCTCCATTCTCCTCTCAGGATCTTGGGCACGCACGCACACGTGCCGGGCATGAGTTTAAGCCACTGGGTCCAGGACGCAAACAGCGGTCAACTACATGGGAGTTCAGCAACATAACCATTACGCTAACTACTAGTCCCAAACTTTTTAGTCTCTTTCCTCGGGGCCAGCAGGTGGCTGGTGACTGAGGTGCTAGACTTCCAGATGGCCGATTGTGTTCTGAGTCCTGGACCCTGCGGCTTGAAACAAACTGGGTGCATGTGCATGTGTGCCCAAAGTCCCGAGAGGAGAATGGAGAAGGGATTGTGGTGTGGCCATTTCCTCAGGTGGTGATTTCTCACTTTCTCTATCTTTTCTGTCTCTGTGGCAAGTGCACACACCCCATAGCAAAAATATTAATTAAAAAAAAAAACCTTTCCTAGTCTTTTAATTTCATCAGCATCAAAGTGAGAACACATTTTCAAAGAATAACTTGCCTCATTTCACATTTCGGTCGGTGGGTCGGAAGCTTGCTGGTATTGAGGGTGTTGGTGCTCAGAAGGGCTCTCCCTAACAGGAAGCAGCAGCAGCGGCCCAGCTACAGTCCTCAAGATATTCACATGGTGGGAAAAGGGTGGCAGCACTGCAGGGTCCACCCTGGACAGGTGACTGGACACGTGAGAATACTACCATTTTAATGTGCATTTAACCCAGCTTTGAAATGAGCAAGAAGGGGACCAGCAGTTGTCATAATGGCTATGTTGCTGGACTCCCACATAGTTGACCATGGTTCGAGTCCCAGACTTGGTGGCTTAAACTCACACCAGACGCATGTGCATGCGTGCCCAGGATCCCAAGAGGAGAATGGAGGAGAAAGAATTGCGGCATGGCCATTCCCCTGGGGGTGATTTCTCACTTTCTGTCTCTCTGTCTGTCTCTGTCTTTCTGGCAAGCTCATGCACCCTATAGCAAAAACTTCTCCAAAAAAAAAAAAAAAAGAAGAAGAAGAAACAAGCAAGAAGTTAATTCTTTCCCAAGTATGTTATATTGTGTCCCTAGAGAAAAATCTTGGATCCTGGCCTTGCCGAGTCCAGGACCGAGCAGCTTGAAAAAAAGTATCAGGCACTTGTGCGTGTGTGCCAAAAATCCCAAGAGGAGAATGGAACAAAAGGGACTGCGGTATGGCCATCCCCCTTGGTGGGTGATTTCTCACTTTCCCTCTCATGCCCACCTTATAGCAAACTAATAAAAACAAATACATAAAAAATAAAAAGAAACTTACCATTCCATCACAGGTATGCATCTAATAAACGTTCCAAGAAAGTCTTAAAGTATTATTTCTCGGGACCAGCAGGTGGCGTGGTGGTTAAGGTGTTGGACAGTCCCACATGGCTGACCACGGTTCGAGTCCCAAACCTGGTGACTTTCTTTCTCACTTTTCCTCTCTCTCTTTCTTCTTCTGTGTCTCTCTCTGGTCAAATTAAAATAAATGAGTGAATAAATAAAATTAAATAAATGATTGTTATTTAAAAATATATATATATTATTTCTCATAAATACTTTAGTTTGCTTTTTCTCCACAATGTCTCTATAATTTAAACATTTCTCTTTAATGCACCTGGGATTTACTTTTTTATTTTTTGAGAGGTTTTCACTATAGGGCACGTGCGCTCACCAGACAGACAGAGAGAGACATAGAGACAGAAAGCGAGAAATCACCCCCCAGGGGGGATGGTCACGCCGCAATCCCTTCTCCTCCATTCTCCTCTCGGGATCTTGGGCACGCACGCACACGCGCCCAGCGTTGAGTTTTAAGCCACCGGGTCCGGGATGCGAACCGCGGTCGACTACGTGGGAGTCCGGCGACATAGCCATTACGCTAACTGCTGGTTCCCCCTGGGATTTACTTTTGATGAAAAGGTTTTCCAGTCATCTCATCACCAATAATTCCCTTCTCCCCACAGACATGGCAGCTTATGCTTCTTCACTCCTGACCAGGGCTAAAGGAGTTACCTCTGACCACAGTAGCAGCACCCCACTATTGCTTCATAATTCATAACTGAACTTGAAAGGTTATCATCTTTTGCATCTCTGTTTCCTTGTTTGTAATAAAATATACTCAGCCCAAGGTTATTGGGACATTAGAAATAATAAATGTAAATAATAAATAATAAATGTAAACTATCTAGCACGTCTGACTCATAGTGGATGCCCTATAAACAGTAAGTATTTTAATTATTCTAGTGTCTAATGATAATGAAAGTTAACATGCTAAAAAATTCATTAAGGCTCAGTCCTGCAACTCAGAGGTTAAAGGAACCTAGATCCCACATGGCCAACCACAGTTCAAGAGACACAGCCCTGGCAACTTGAAAAACATACCAGGTGTCTGTGTGCATGTGCCTCAAATCTGACAGGACGCAGAAATGGAGGGAGGAGATTGTGGCATGATGACATTCCATTGTGTGGTGTTTTTTTCCTTTTCTCTGTCTGTCTCTCCCTGCCAAGCACACAAACCTTCTAGCAATAAATAAATAAATAAATAAATACTCATTTATGGGGCCAGCAGGCAACATGGTAGTTAAAGGTGCTGGACTCCGGGACCAGCTGTTAGTGTAATGGCTATGTCGCTAGACTCCCATGTAGTCGACCGTGGTTCAAGTCCTGAACCTGGTGGCTTAAAACTCATGCCGGGCGCGTGTGCGTGCATGCCCAAGATCCCGAGAGGAGGAGAAGGGATTGCGGGTGGCCATCCCCCCTGGGGGATGATTTCTTGCTTTCTATCTCTCTGTCTGTCTCTGTCTGTCTGGCGAGCACACACGCCCTATAGCAAAAACCTCTCCAAAAAAAAAAAAAAGTTGTGGACTCCCACATGGCCGACCACAGTTCAAATCCTGGGCCTGGTAGCTCACTCTCTCTCTCTAATCAAAATTGAAAAATAATGAGAATAAATAAGTTTTAAAAAAAATCTCACTTAAAAGATTTCAAGAACATGGGGCCAGCAGGTGGTATAGTGGCTAAGGGGCTGGATTCCCACATGGCCAACTATGGTTCGAGGCCTGGACCTGGTGGCCTGATAATGATAATAAATAAATACATCTTTTTTAAAAAAAAAAAAAGTTAAAATATATTATTTTAACTAAAAATAACATTCTTATAAAGTCATCTTATTTCACCTTTTTATACATAAAGTAAAACTACTCTGTTCTATCTGAATCATACTTGCAACACTAATTATTTAGTGAATTTTTTTTTACTTTAACTCAATTCCTAAATCAATATTACTGAAACAGACTTGGGTGTGGTTATGAAAACAACTCTGGGTGAGGCAATTAAAGATAAGCCAACCATCTGCTTAACTGAATAAATTTAAGTGAACTTTAGTGGACCCTATCCTGTTTATAGCTCCAGAATCTCTGATATCATCAGTAGAGAAAAGAATCTGGCTTGGGCTTCATCAAAATTCCATTAGTCTGTCAATGCTAAAAGATTAATCAGTGTACTCAATTTCTTATCTAGAGTTTAGACTGTAGAGCCAAGACCCAGTTCACCACTTACTGTAACCTTAAGAACATTTCCTCATCTCTCTCTTTGACTCATTTCTTTTTCTTTTTTCTTTTTTGAGAGGTTTTTGCTATAGGGCATGTGCGCTTGCCAGAAAGACAGAGAGAGAGAAAGCAAGAAATCACCCCCTGGGGGGGTGGACACGCCGCAATCCCTTCTCCTCCATTCTCCTCTTAGGATCTTGGGCCGGCATGCAAACACGCCTGGAGTGAGTTTAAGCCACCGGGTCTGGGACTCGAACCGCGATCAACTACATGGGAGTCTAGCAACATAGCCATTACACCAACTGCTGGTCCCGATAGCTCAGTTTCTTTATCTGTAAAATGAGGATAATATGACCTAGTTCCTTGGTTTGAGATGTAATGAATTCATTTATGTCAAGTGTTTAGTACATGGAAGTAGTAAACATTCAATAAATGGTAACAATCACTATTATCAGCAGCAGCAACAACAGTGTCATCTCTAAAGACTCACTAAATCTCTTAAAAGACACTGAGTACCACCTGGTGCTGTAGTGTTTAAGGCAGCTGTATCCCACATGGCTGACTGTGTGGCTCAAGTCCCAGACCCAGCAATTTAAAAAGCACACAGGGTGCATGTGTTCCCGAAATCCCTAAAAGAAAATGAAGAAGGGATTACCATGTGGCCATCCTCCCTAGGGGGTGCTTTCTCTCTCTCATTTCTCTCCATCTCTCTCTGGCTAGCACTTACACCCTATAGTGAAAAAAAATTTTTTAAAAAAGGAACATTGGAAGAGCATTTTATAAAGGACACTAATTGTCTTTCTTGGTGCACACACAGGGACGCACAATGACACCACTTATTAAAGGTTGCTGTTGGGGCTGGCAGGTGGCATGGTGGTTGAAGGCACTGAACTCCTACATGGCTGACCACGGTTCAAGTCCTGGACCTGGTGGCTTTCTTTCTCTCTCTCCCTCTGTCTGTCTGACCAAATTGGTAAACAATAATAATAATAAATAAATAAAGTTAAATAAAACAATTCTTTCTCGCCTTCAGAAGATTCCTCATGGCTCCTGGGAACTAGATATTTCAGGGGACAGGAGAAATGAAGATTTTCTACTCATAATTTAGCCTCTAGCAAGCAAAGCTAGCGTGCGATCACAACAGAACAGCAAACAGATTCTAGAACACCTCTGTCTGCTTGCTCCTGAACATTGAGGCTTAACTTCAAGAATTTGAAAGAAACACACCATCCATCAGATGACAAGAAATCACCACTGGATCACGAGAAACATGGGAAAACGAGAAAATACCTCTCCTCCAAGGGAAAAGAGTAACTCTCCTTCATCCACAAGCAGTTTGGTGAAAGTCATGGAAATGTCTGATAAGGAATTTAGAGCATTCATAATGTCGAAGCTAACAGAGATGGAAGAAAAGAGAGATAATGAACTGCTAAAGAGAAAGGAGAAAGAAGTTGACGAGTTCCAGGAGATGAGGAAATTCTTGCAAGATCTAAAAGATGAATTACACACTTTACAAAAGACTCAAACGGAACTGCTAGAGATGAAGTCTATAATACAAGAAGTCAAAATCTCCCTTGAAAGTATTAAAAGCAAACTAGATCATTCAGAAAATAGAATCTCAGATGTAGAAGAGAAAATGGCTGGCTTAGAAAAATCCACCACGAAGACTGAGAAAATGGCCCAAAAATTTGAGAATGACATGCGAGAAGTACTGGATACCATCAAACGTCCAAATATCCGGATAATTGGCATTCCAGAAGGTGAAGAGACCCATAAGGGCATTGATAATCTATTCCATGCAATCCTGCAAGAAAACTTTCCAAACCTAGAGAGGCATTCGAAGATCCCGTCCCAGGAAATACAAAGGACCCCAAATAGAATCAACCCAAGAAGATCTTCTCCAAGACACATTATAGCCAGGTTGACCAAAACCGCAGACAAAGACAAGATACTAAGATTGGCAAGAGAAAAACATCAAGTTACCTACAAAGGGCATCCCATCAGGCTAACAGCAGATCTCTCATCGGAAACAATGCGAGCAAGGAGAGAATGGGAAAATATATTGAAAGTGTTACAAGAGAAGCAATTTCAGCCAAGAATACTGTACCCGGCAAGATTATCTTTCAGGTGGGAAGAAAAGACAAGAACATTCTCAGATAAACAAAACCTGAAAGAATTTACCAGCACCAGACCAGATCTCCAAGAAGTTCTCGGGGTGTGCTGTATCAAGAAAATTAAACACAGACACATGGAAATAAGAGTCCAAACACTATGAAAGTGGCCAACTTAATCATAGGGACAAGTCTGGAGTTGAATATTATATCCCAGAATTTAATCAGGAAAATTGAACCAGAACAGAAGATAAAAGTACATGAGACCGATAGGTTCATGCACTTACCATTTGAACAGAATCCTAACTTGTTTCCTGGCTTTAAGCAAAGTTCCTTGGCACTTCTTTGAGTTAAGTTAAAACTGGTTTTCTTAGTAGTAATGAGTGAACTCACCATTGAAAGTAGTTAGATTATGTAGGAAATTGTGTGATCAATGCAACGTGGGTGGGAAGGGAATGAAGGACAATTGTAGACACCGGAGGTGGTGTGAGAGGAGGGTGGGAAGGGACAGAGGGTCAGAAAGAGGGGTGGAAGTAATTCTAGGAACTAGTAATGGAAAATTTTTTGTAATGTGCATGATTGAGTCACTATGCAGTGTGTACTGGATGGGAGATTGCATTTTGTATGCTGTGATGAAGCTTAGGGAAGGAATGTAAATTGAGTTACAAAAAAAAAAGTTTCAGGAAAAAAAATATATATCTATTCAATGACTGCTGTAGGATATGTAGCCACAGCTAGGTGCTACTTTATAGGATGCGTAAAGTAAGACTTGTGTTCATGGAAATGTGTGTATCACCTGTGTTTGCTATGAGGGTATTTGGATTGATTAGGGTCTTTGGTGATACAATAAAATGTGAGGAGAAAACAGTATAGAAAGCAAACATAGATACCAGAGACAGTGTGGGAGGAGAGTGGGAGATGGCAGAGGGTAAGAGATAGGGAATCAAGGATGAGGGGGAAAAAAAAGCAAAACATACAGAAGACAAGAAATGGAAGATCATTTGCTGACAATAACATGTTTGTTGATGTGCTTGATTGAGACAATATATAGTATACTTTGGATGGAAAATCTCATTTTGTATGCTGTAATGATGTTCAGTGAATGAATGCAAATAAATAAATTGAAATAAAAAAGAAGTATTTATTTAATTGTATTCAAAAAAATAAAAAAAATAAAGGTTTCTTTTTTTAAGAATTATTTATTCAATTTTATTTATTCATTCATTTATTTTAATTTGACCAGAGAGAGAGAGAGAGGGAAAATGAGGAAGCAAGCCACTAGGTCAGGGACTTGAACCATGGTCGCCCATGTGGGGGTGTCCAGCCCCTTAACCACCACGCCACCTGCTGGTCCCCGTAAAAAATAAAGGTTTCTTTTACAGACTGCATCACAGCTCTATATAATCAACATTTTAATAATTATTTTATTTAACTTTATTTGTTTATTTTAATTTGACCAGAGAGGGTCAGAGAGTGTGTGTGTGTGTGTGTGTGTGTGTGTGTGTGTGTGTGTGAGAGAGAGAGAGAGAGAGAGAGAGAGAGGGAGAGAGAGAGGGAGGAAGTGAGAAAGCAAGATGCCAGGTCCAGGACTTGAACTGTGGTGGGCCATGTGGGAGTCCAGCGCCTTTAACCACCATGCCACTTGCCGGCCCCTGTAATATCAATTTTTAACTCAACCACTAGTCTGCAAGCTAGTGAAGGCAAGAACTATTAAAATGATTTACTTCTTTTTTCTTTTTTAAGTTTTGCTATAGAGTGCATGCACTCCTCAGAAAGAGGCAGAGAGAGAAAAAGTGAGAAATCACCCCTCAGGAGGGATGACCATGCTGCAATCCCTTCTTCTCCATTCCCTCTTGGGATTTTGAATATCTACACACATACACCCCACCATGCATGTTTTTCAAGCTGCTGGGTCCGAGACTGGAACTGTGAAGTCTGCCACATAGGATTCAGCTGCCTTAACCACCATGCCACCAGTTGGCCTTGACTTACTTCTGACATACCTGACACAATACAATGAACACAGATCACAGATAAATGCTTATTCAATTAATATAATGGAAAACAGTGAGTCAGAACCTTAGAAGCATACATTTTTAGCCCCAGAAAAAACTTTAGAAGTCAACCAGCCATTTTACAGAGAATAAAATTAAGTTCCAGAACACAGTAATGATTTTTACCAAATGCTGATATGCTTTTTTATATCTTAAATCCACAGTTCATCATTGACCAAAATGTCTACATGATATAACTACACTTCACTTTATGAGGGAAGGGTTAAGTGAATTCATCACCCACTGCTGGGTTCTTTCCAGTAAACCCATAGTAAACCTTGCTCCTTCCATAATACCACACTGCTTACAATATGGTTTTGTCTCCTCTAAAACATATTTCAAGCAATTGTGTGCAGGTGAAAAAAATGTTTTTTTAGGTAAGAAGATCCCTAAATCATTCTCAGGAAGTCAATCTGTAAAGCAAATTTAAATTAAGCCTTTTAGACTAACATATAACATTGTTTCTGATTCTATTAGCTTAAAAGTATATTAGAAACAATGTATTTGTTAGTCATTATAATTGTTTAAAAAGGTAAGTCTAGAAAAATAAATCTCAAAATGCAAACTGAATTAAACTTGCTTCCTTTCATTCCTTCCATTTCAAGTTTTCTGAATCAGAACATGCATTAACTATTAAACAGTTTTGTTAAATTTTAATACGCTATGTTAAGGTTCCTAACTATTTTAAGAAACCATGTAATAAAAGGTCATAGGCACTGACCAAACTAAGAATGTATCAGTATATTAATCTGTTAACTGACCAACGCTAAGAGCCAGTTACTAAAACCTTATAAAACTGAAAAGATTATCTACCAAAATAACCTCCCAAACAATGAGAGAAATAAAACAATACATATGCCCAGCCACTGTAAGACTCCGTTTATGTTCAGGAATACATCCTCTTATATGGCAGATGTGTTACTATTTCTATCTAAGGTCAGTCTCTCCTAGTGCTCTAAACCAAGCGCTCTTCCTATCTCCAGGACTTCGGATGTAGGTGCACCTGCCTCCGAAGCCAGCACCTGAGCTCAATTCTGGATATAATTATGTTACCTGTATATAATTAGTTATTAATTAGTTCAGTAATCTGGAGTCCTGTTTTTAAGGTGGTGGGTAGAAAGGGAGCAGTGTTCAGGCTCCAGAAGACCATTCTGTGTGCTCTATCCAGTGCTCTATGAATTCCCCGGTTTCCCATTCCAGCTGGTGGTAACAGCCTCTATTCCCAGCCTATTAGCTCCAATCATCCTTTTTTCTAATGCTTTGCCCTGCCTTGGTGAGTTTATTCACACATGTGCAGGAGAAAAGTTCAAAAATATTTATAGGAATAAATAACTATTCAATATAAAATTTACAATGTTTGGCACCCACTAAAAAAGTACCCAACATACAAAGAATCAGAAACAGATGACTCATATTAAGAAGATAAATTGGGACCAGCAGTTAGAGTAATGGCTATGTCGCTGGACTCCCATGTAGTCGACTGCGGTTCAAGTCCCGGATCCAGTGGCTTAAACTCACACTGGACACGTGTGCGTGCATGCCCAAGATCCCGAGAGGAGAACGGAGAGGGGATTGCAGTGTGACCATCCTCCCGGAGGGTGATTTCTCGCTTTCTGTCTCTATCTCTCTCTGTCTTTCTGGCTGAGTGCACGCACCCTATAGCAAAAAAAAAAAAAAAAAAACCTCTCCAAAAAAAGAAAAAAAAAAAGATAAATTAATCAAAACCAACCCAGAACTGAAAGATGAGCTAAAATTAGCAAACAAGGTCATTAGAAAAGTACAACTGTATTTCAAAATCTTAAAAATGACATATTTTTAAAAATACAAATGGACTCGTGTTGTTTGTTTTGCTATAAGGCATGTGCACTATGAAGAGAGACAGAGAGAGAGTGAGAAATCACCCCTCAGGGGTAGCTACACCACAACCCCTTCTCCTCCATTCCCCCTTAGGATTTTTGGGCATACACGCACATGTGCCTGCCATGTTTATGAGCCTCTGGGTCCCGGGACTCAAACCGCACAGTTGGCCATGTGGGATCCAGCCACTATGCTTTCTGCTGGCCCAAAATGGAACTTTTAAAGATGAAAGCTATAGTGTGTAAGATGAAAAAAATCACACAAATGAGATTAATGGTAGGTTAAAGACTATAAAAGAAAGATAAATGAATATGAAGATATATTAGGTCATTGGGTAAGTTATGAAATACTTTTCTTTGCAAAATATGCATCATGAGTTCCCAACAACCCAATAGCAATAAAAACTATCCAAAACAAAACACACAGGAAAGAGAATCAAAGAAGTAAACAGTATACATCAGCTGTATGATAACTTCAAATGGTGTGACATTCCTGATATTGGAGTCCCCTAAACAGAAGATATGGAAGAGATTCAGAAAAAAAAACATATTTTGGGACCAGCAGTTAGCATAATGGCTATGTCGCTGGACTCCCACATAGTTGACTGCAGTTCGCGTCCCGGACCCGGTGGCTTAAAACTCACGCCGGGCGCGTATGCGTGCGTGCCCAAGATCCCGAGAGGAGAATGGAGGAGAAGGGATTGCGGCGTGACCATCCCCCCTGGGGGGTGATTTCTCGCTTTCTGTCTCTATGTCTCTGTCTGTCTGTCTGGCGAGCGCACACACCCTATAGCGAAAACTTCTCAAAAAAAAAAAAAAAAAATGCAGTCAGCCATGTGGGAATCCAGTGCCTTAACCACCATGCCACCTGCTGGCCCCCTTAAGGCACTTTTAATTTAATCTTCACACAAACCTTCTGAAGTAGGTAAGGAAGGTATTCTCATATCCACTGTTTAAATGGAGAACTAACCTTCAGAAAAAGGGAAGTGATTTGCTCAAGATGTAAAGTGAAAAGAAGTGATAGAGGTAAGGGTAGGGAAAGGGCCTAGCATTTGTTTGGTTCTTCCTCTGGGCCTGGTATAAGGCTAGCCAGTTTATTTGCTTATATCTAGTCCTCAGAAAAGACAAACAAGGTAGGAAATATTTCCTCCTATTTTACAATTCAGGAAACAAGATTAATTTGGCCAAGGAAGGAAGGAAGGAAAGAAGGAAGGCAGGAAGGAAGGAAGAAAGAGAGAAAAAGAAAGCTACACAGCATCTTTCTAACTTTAAGTAGCTTCACCAAAGGTGAGACCCAGCCCAGGAGGCACAATTGTAGTGTGCCAGACCACAAAGCTAGAAGCCACAAGGCCAATCAATCATCAGTCCAGATTCCTGGTCCTATTGACCTGAAACATGCAGGGCCGTGTATGTGTGCCCAAGATCCTTAGGAGCTGAAGGACTGGAGAAAGGGGGTCACAGTGTAGCCAGATGCTGGTGAGGGTGCTTCTCTCCTGCATATGTGAGTACATGCACATACTCTTCTATCATGAATAATAAAACTTAAAAAAAAAAAAAAAAAACCTAGTGAAATATGTTAAACTAAAGAAAAAACATAAAATAAAAATCTCCTCTGGGATATAATTCTACTCAATGAGGGTGTGCATGTGTGCCCAAAATCCCTATGGGATGGAGAAATGAGTTGAAAAAGGGTTTGCGGAGTGACCACCATCCCACTGGGGGGAGTGCTTTCTCCCTCTTCTTTTCTCTCCCCACCCCCCTCTCTCGGGTGAACAATTAAAAGAAGAAGAAGAATTCTACTTATAGAAAAGTAAAGCACATTTCTTGATGAAATGAAAGAACAGACTTTATTCACTTATATAGTGGACAAGGCCCTCAACAATCACTTGACAAGCAATTCAATATGAATTTCAGAGAAACATTTCTTCTACAGATCCTTAATGTACACTAACGTATGAAAGAACAAAAGAGCACTGGCAGACAAAACAACTCAGTCCAAGAGTCAGATCTAATTTGATCTGATGATAAAATTCAGACTATTTGGGCAGGAATCAACAAACAATGCTCCCCTCATGCAATACCAAACCAAGCCTGCTGCCTGCTTCTTTGAAGTGAGGGTCTCCCAGGTCAGCTCAGTGTGGACAGGTTCTCTCAGGCCAGCACTCAGCATGGGGATTAAGGCAGTTACATCTCACAAGGCCAACTGCATGGCTGAGTCCCAGACCCTGGGGCTTGAGAAACATGTTGAACACATGTGTATGCATGCCCCCAATCCCAAAAGGAGAGAGAAATCGAGAAGAGATTGGGGTGTGACTAATCCCCATGGGGAGTACTTCCTTCCCCTCCCCATACAACACACAGGCCCTCTGGCAAACCTTTTTTTTTTTTAAGGTTTTGCCATAGGGCTCATAAACTTGCTGGAGAGACAGAGAGAGAGACTGAGAGGAAAAGTGAGAAATCATCCCCCAGGGGAGATGACCATACCACAATCCCTTCTCCTCCATTCTCTTCTCATGATTGTGGGCATACATGTACACGTGCCCAGCATATTTTTTAAGCCACCAGGTCCAGAATTTGAACTATAGTCAGCCATGTGAGTGTTCAGAGCCTTCACTATATCACCTTCTGGCCCCAACATTTTTAAAAAGAAGAGACAGGGTCTCCCTGTTGTTAGTCTCCTACCTCACCCTCCCAGCTGGAACTACAGGCAGAGGCCAGTACACCTGGCTTTTTAGGCAGTCACTAGCTCACCATCCTTTTTCCTCAGCATCCTGAGTCACTGGGATTCCAGGCACATGCCACCTCACCTGGCCTTTTAGGTTAGACCAGAAATTGAGCTCGGTCCCCAATATAGCCACAGTCTGGGGAGCACAAGCCTTAGCAGCACACACCACTGCAGCTGGGTCCCTACTACCTATTAATATGTTTTTTTAATTTTTAAAAGATGAAAAAATAGTAATAATAACATGAAACAAACCTTCCTTGTTTTCTTGTTTTTATCTGAAACAGAAGATAACAGTATCAACTTCATGAGATTATTTTAAGGATTAATTGAGGGCCCAGCAGGTGGTGTGGTGGTTAAGGAAGCTGGACTCCTACATGGCCAACAGCATTTCGAATCTCAGACCTGGTGGCTTGCTTTCTCACTTCCTCTCTCTCCCCCTCCGTCCCTCCCTCTCTGTCCCTCTCTGCTCAAATGAAAATAAATAAATAAATAAAGTTAAACAATTCTTTTTTTAAAAAACGGATTGAGACAATACACAAAGGCACAGTGCCTAACATATATAGAGCACTTGAAAAAAATTCAGGGATCAAAAGATTCCGAGAAGAGAATGGAGGAAAAGGGACTGCAATATGGCCATCCCTGCGGAGGGGGGTGATATCTCACTTTCTGTCTCTCTGTTCTCTCTGTCTCTCTGGTGAGTGAACGTGCCCTATAGGAAAATCTTTCAAAAATAAAATAAAATTTAAATTTATAACCTAGATTTTAGAAATTCTATGGTGCCAATTAAAAGTACTTCCGGGGCCAGCAGTTGGCGTAATGACTATGTCGCTGGACTCCCATGTAGTCAACTGCAGTTCGAGTCCCGGACCCAGTGGCTTAAACTCACGCCAGGCATGTGTGCATGTGTGCCCAAGATCCCGAGAGAAGAATGGAGGAGAAGGGATTGCGGCGTGGCCATCCCTCCTGGGGGGTGATTTCCCGCTTTCTGTCTCTCTGTCTCTGTCTTTCTGGCGAGCACACGCACCCTATAGCAAAAACCTCTCAAAAAAAAAAAAAAAAAAGTACTTTCCTATTTTTCAACAACCATCCAAACAAAGAGAGAGACAAGTATCAAAGTAAAGTCCAGAGGTACTTAACTATGATGTATGTACCCTGGGTGGAGAGTAACACCACTTCCACAGCACAGTGAGGATGGTGGGCCACTGTAACACTGGTCAATGGAGGACCAGAGCAAAGCCACAGACAAATGGGCCTTGCTTTTTTTTGTTGTTGTTGTTGTATTGCGTTGTTTTGTTTTGTTTTCCCATAGGGCTCACATGCTGGCCAGAGACAGAGACAGTGAGAAGGAAAGTGACCCCCACACCCCAGGGGGGGGAACAGCCACATCATAATCTCCTCCACTCTCCTCCTTGGAAATTTGGGCAAACACACACACACACCTGACATGATTTTTCAAGTTGCCAGGTCTGAGACTTGAGTCACGGTCAGTCACGTGAGAGTCCAACACATTAACTACCATGCCACCTGCCAGCCCCAAAAGTGGCTCTTTTTTTTTTTTTTGAGAAGTATTTTGCTATAGGGCGCGTGCGCTCGCCAGACAGACAGAGAGAGACAGAGAGACAGAAAGTGAGAAATCACCCCCCAGGGGGGATGGTCATGCTGCAATACCTTCTCCTCCATTCTCCTCTCGGGATCTTGGGCACGCACGCACACGCACCCAGCGTGAGTTTTAAGCCACCGGGTCCGGGACGTGAACCGCGGTTGACTACGTGGGAGTCCAGTGACATAGCCATTACGCTAACTGCTGGTTCCCCCAAAAGTGGCTCTTAATCAGAGAATGTACTTGAATCATTTGTCCCAGACTGGGATTCAGTAGATTCAGGTGAGATCCATGTGTGTGAGCGCATATGTGTGTGCTTCAATCACTGCCATAAAACCCAAGAAAAAATTTTATCTCAAGGAAAAAAAAGGGACAGTCAATGGCATGGTGGTTAAGGAGGCTGGATCCCATGAACAAATGAGCAAATCGATTCCCAGACTTGGTGACTTAAAAAACAAGCCAAGTATGTGTGCATGTATGCCCAAAATTCCAACAGGAAAATGGAGAAGGGATTGTGGCACGGTCATCCCTCTGGGAAGTGCTTTCTCAGTTTCTCTCCCCACCCTCTCCCCAGTAAGCATATGTACCCGTATCACAAAACTAAAATAAGTAAGTAAATAAGCACTTTCATTTCTCCTTCACAGAATGACGTGTCTTCCTTTATCCACTGTACCCATCTTTCAAGAGTAAGTTTAAATTCTATTTTTTTTTAATGTAGCCTAAAATTTCATGGCCTTACTCTGTTAGCTATCATTTCCTGAAGGTTTATGGCCTTATGTTTTTAGCTATAATTTTCCCAAGAGTATGACTTAAATTTCCCAATAACTTAGAGACTGACTCTGAAATCATTCACTGGCTCTAGAAATATTTAGTGGATGGGGCCAGCAGTTAATGTAATGGCTATGTCGCTGGACTCCCATGTAGTTGACTGTGGTTCGAGTCCCGGACCCAGTGGCTTAAACTCATGCCAGGTGCGTGTGCATGTGTGCCCAAGATCCGAAAGGAGAAGGGATTGTGGCATGGTCATCTCCCCTAGGGGTGTGACTTCTCACTTTCTGTCTCTCTGTCTCTCTCTGTCTTTCTGGCAAGCACATGCGTCCTATAGCAAAAACCTCTCCAAAAAAAGAAAAACAAATTTAGTGGATACCTGCTTACTATCCACTAAGTTATAATGCTCAAAAGAAGTGCTAAACCAAGGTGTTATATGAAATAGATGGAGATGATGCCAACTTTAAAGTTTGGACGTGAAGATCAGGATAGAATCACTAAAGAGCTTTACAAAAAGGAGTGCCATGATCTATGTCCCAAAGAATTCACTCTAAGAACAATACAGAGAGTCATATTAAATGGTGGACAAATGGTCTCTGCCTTTATGTAGTATCATTCTTGCGGAAGAGAAACAAGAGTAAACAAATCATTAAAACTGTGGGACACAAGACATGAGTTAGTGAGTAACAGGGAAATCCTACTTAAAAGTGGGTAGGTTAGGGATGGTCTCTTTAAAGTACATTTAAGCAGAGGCTTAAAAGCTGAGGAGTTGGTCGTGCAAAGTAGTGTAAGAGCATTCTGGGCCGAGGGATCAATGCCTAATTCCCTGAGGCAGACAACAGCTAGAGTATGTCTCTGGAAAACCACTGTAAATGCAGCATAAATGAGCAAGTAGAAAAAAAAAAAAAAAATGCAAGCTTGGAAAGCAGGGAAAAATTCTGGATTTTGTTCTAAGTATTGGAAGTCACTAGAAGTTTTCTTTGGCTTTGTTTCTGTAAGATTTCTTATTTTATTCTGAGTATACAATCTAGAGACATGAATCAAAATTCCAAAAGAATATAAAGTTATACAGGGAAAAGTCAGTCTCAGTGCCACCCCTGACCAATAGCCACACAGATTTCTTTCTCTAGAAATAACTACTTTATCAATCATTGAAGGGTTTTAAGCAGGATAGAACAAGATCTAATATTTTTACATAAATCACCCTGATGAATAGAAAGAAAAGATTGAGGGAGACTAGCTGGAGGCTATTGTGATATTAAGGGTGACCACAGCTGCTGAAACCCAGGTGATGACAGTAAAAAAGGGTCAGAGGGATTGATTCGGGATGTATCTTTTTCTTTATTATCATAATTGTGTGTGTGTGTGTGTGTGAGAGAGAGAGAGAGAGAGAGAGAGAGAGAGAGAACACACACAACTTCTACAGAATCAGGTCATGTCCAGTCCCGTTCCTCCAGTCCTTTAAGCCAGTTGGATCTTGGGCACTTGCATGCATACCTGGCATGTTTCAAGCTCACCAAGCCTGGAATTTGAATCCCCTTCACCATGTGGGATATGGCTTCTCTTGAGCAGTATATTACCAACCCTCAGGATACATTTTGAAGGCAGAACTAAAAAAACTGAAGTTAATAAGATAGTACTAATGACTATGGCATTATGGATCGTTATTCACACACTTAGAAGCAACAGGTCTAGGGACCGGCAGTTGGAGTAATGGTTATGTCCCTGGACTCCCATGTAGTGGACCATGGTTCAAGTCCCAGACCCTGCAGCTTAAAACATGCCAGATGTGTGGACATGAGTGCCCAAAATCCCAAGAGGAGAATGGAGGACAAGGGATTGAGGTGTGGCCATCCCCCCAGGAGGTGATTTCTGCTTTCTATCTCTCTGTCTCTATCTTTCCAGTGAATACATGCACCCTATAGCAAAAATCTCTTAAAAAGGAAAAAAAAAAAAAAAATCAACGGGTCTAAAATCTGAGTTCAATGAATATGTACATAAATAACTGGTAAGAGAATAGGTAACAACAGAAAAAAACAGATTATTATTAAAATCTAAGTTAACTACTTAATTACTATAAATGAACTTACTGTGTCAATATGAATTACATAACCTTATCTCAGAAATGGCATATCTAAAACCAATACAAAACTGTATTACTGCAACTGAGGAACTGAAATGGCAGCTGTTTAAGAAAAGAAAAATGGGGGTCAACAGATGGCGTAATGGTTACATCACTGGACTCCCATGTAGTCAACCACAGTTCAAGTCCCAGACCCAACGCTTAAAACTCATGCTAGGTGTGGGGACCAGCAGGTGGTGTGGTGATTAAAGTGCTGGACACTCCCATACGGCTGACCACGGTTCGAGTCCTGGATCTGGCAACTTGCTTTCTCACTTTCCCTCTCTCTCTCTGTGTGCTCGGTTCAAGTTCCAGACCTGGCAGCTTGCTTCTTCACTTTCTCTTTCACTCTGTCTCTCTCTGTTCAAATTTAAAAAAAATAACAAATGGAATTAGATAAATAAATAAATATTTTAAAAAAAAAAAAAAAAACACCTCATGCCAGGTGCAAGTATGTGTGTGCCCAAAATCCTGAGAGGAGACTGGAGAAGAAGGAATTGTGGTGTGGCCATACTCCCTGGGGGGGTGGTGGTGGTTGTGGATGATTTCTTACTTTCTGTCTCTCTCTCTCTCCCGAGAGCGTGCATGCCCTATAGTAAAAATCGTTTTTTTAAAAAGTGTAAAACTGAGGTTTTAGTTTTTTGTTTTTGTTTTTTAAAGGTTTTTGCCATAGGAGAAAGAGACAGACAGCGAGAAAGAAAGAGAGAAATCATCCCCCCCAGGCAAAACGGCCACATCTCAATCCCTTCTCCATTTTCTTCCTGGGATTTTTGGGCACTCATGGACATGCACCCACATGACTGTCAAGCCTCCAGGTCCGGAACTCGAACCCTGGTGGAATGGAGGAGAAAGAGATTGCAGTGTGGCCACCACCCCCCACTCGGGGGTGATTTCTCGCTTTCTGTCTGTCTTTCTGGCCAGTGCACACACCCTATAGCAAAAACCTCTAAAAAAAAAAAAAAACCAAGGCCCCTTAGACAAATGGACAGAAAACGTGCAAGATAAATCTGGTGCAGTTTATCACATCAAAAAGAGTGATTAAAGGGAACCAGCAGTTAGCGTAAAGGCTATGTCGCTGGACTCCCACGTAGTCAACCGCGATGGCTTAGAACTCACGCCGGGCACGTGTGCGTGCGTGTCCAAGATCCCGAGAGAATGGAGGAGAAGGGATTGTGGCGTGACCATCCCCCCGGGGGGTGATTTCTCGCTTTCTCTGCCTGTCTGGCAAGCGCACGCGCCCTATAGCAAAAACCTCACAAAACAAACAAACAAAAAAAGGGTGATTAAAATATTAAAGAGTTGAGTCTAGCAGGTGGGTAGTGGTTAAGCTTCTGGACTCCCACACAGCCCACCGTGATTCCAGTCCTAGACCCGGCAGCTTGAAACTCACACAAGGCATGTATGCTGTGTCCAAAATCCCAAGAGGAGAATAGAATGGAGGAGAAGATATTGTGGTGTGGCTATCACCCTGGTGATTTCTCACTTTCTCTCTTTCTGTCTCTCTCTATGTCCTCGGTGAGCACACACACCCTACAGCAAAAATCTTTCTTTAAAAAAAAATAAAGAGTTGGGACCAGCAGTTGGTGTAATGGCTATGTCACTGAACTCCCATATAGTCAACTGCAGTTCGAGTCCCGGACCTGGTGGTTTAAACTCACGCTGGGCGTGTGCGTGCGCGTGCCCAAGATCCCGAGAGGAGAATGTGGAGGAGAAAGGATCGCAGCGTTGCCATCCCCCCGGGAGGTGATTTCTCACTTTCTGTCTCTCTTTCTCTCTCTTTCTGGTGAGTGCACGCACGCTAGAGCAAAAACTTCTCAAAAAACTAAGTAAGTAAAAAGAGTTGAGTTTAAAGGACTTAGGAGTCGATATGAACAGATTCCTACTGGGCAAAGATGAGACAATATGGATACCGATAATAGTAATATCTACAATGGAGTAAACCATCAAATGCCTTAACTATTAATACATAAGTTCACAATGACACAAAGACATATACACAACCCACTGGCTACTTTTGAAAATAAGAGAGAACTAATTAATTATTTTAGAACCTAGTAAACAACAGAGAGGAATTCCCTCTATATATATGTGTGTATGAAATAGAGTAGAACATGAAAAGGAGGAATGAAAGAAAGTCAACTTAAACTCCAAGTTTCATATGATATAAGTACTTTAGTATCGTCTGAAGCATTCCTGATTCAATACAATGACTACATGAAAAAACTAACACTAAAAAGAAACAGTTTTACGATAAAATCAGCAAACAAAACCTTATCATTTGAACAACAAACAAAACCTTATCAGCATCAGATAACATCAAAAAGTTAAAGAGAAAAATAATCAGCTGAGTAAATGTTATTTCAGAAAGGAGGCTGGGGGGACCAGCAGTTAGCGTAATGGCTATGTCGCTGGACTCCCATGTAGTCGACCTCGGTTTGAGTCCCAGACCCGGTAGCTAAAACTCACGCCAGGCGCGTGTGCGTGTGTGCCCAAGATCCCGAGAAGAGAATAGAGAAGGGACTGCGGTGTGGCCATCCCCCCTGGGGGGTGATTTCTCGCTTTCTGTCTCTCTGTCTCTCTCTGTCTGTCTAGCGAGTACACGCACCCTATAGCAAAAAAACCTGTCCAAAAAAAAAGAAAGGAGGCTGGGTAAAATTTGGATTCATGTCATTCAGAGAGTCTCTGTAACTAAAACCTAAACACACAAATAGTAAACTATGCAAGTAAATCATACTACCTGTAGGGCTGTAGACCACATCAAAACTCTGAAAAGTAGATTTGACTGGCAAAACCAACCACTTCCTTAAAAAACAAGTTTACTATTCTAGTTTTCGTCATAGTCAGCCTCAAGAGTATACTAAGATTTTGGATTTTTAAAAATAGTTTATAAATCATTGGCATTTTTCCATTAAAGACTCCAACTCTTAAATCCCACCTTCACACAACTCACCCTCTGCCTGAAATGCCCTCCCTTCTATATAGCCTGTTGAACTACTGTACATTCATTCAGGGCTTGTTTTCACTGGCGACATCTACTCATGTGTTTTGCAAAGAAGGGAGGGTGGATCTTTCAGCATTCTATTACCTATCCCCATGAAGATTTCAATTTTTCACACACTAAAAATCTCTCTGTAATAACCTGCCAGCAAGGCACACAGCTATCACCTGTTTTCCGTCTTTGAGGATATGATAATTGCTTTATCTTGTATAGGCATAAAATCATAGTCAGACCAAAACCAGCAGTTTCAAGGGGACCAAATATTTATTTCAAGCCAACACAAATCACCTACCCGATATACTGAGCCACAAATTACAAGAGTTAAAATTAAACTGCTATAGGGAGAGTCTGACACCTCCAAAAAAGCAGGAAAGAAAAGCGAGGGGTACCAAAAATGACCAACAGCCTCATCTCCAATAAAGTTCAAGGACTACCTGATTATGATCCGTTGGCAACCTCAGCTTTTCTCTTTGGCAGAAGCTGCCGTTTTTAAAAATGAGAGTCGGCAAGCAGATGCATTTGTCACATACCCCGGAGCCGCCAGCGCTTCGGGACGCGGACAGGGCCTCTCAGTAGCACAATGCTGACCTAACAACGTCCGGCTGGGATCCTCCTTAACACACGGACCTCCGAGGCCTCCAGCCAACCACAGAGAAGCCCACGTCCCTGGGACCCGGTCCTGGCGAAGGGTGTGCAGAGACGTCGTCTCCACTGCACCAGATCCAAACCCACCGCGGAGGGCGGGGACCACCCCTAAGCTGCCGGAGGCCCGAGGCCCACAGCGGCCTCCCCCACCGCCCTGCACCGGTGCCGCACCCGCCTTCCGTGCTGTCAGGCGCGCCGCAGGCCCCGCGGCCCACGCCCGGCTCCGATTCTGACCCACCTTGAGGCGCCACTCACCGCGCCGCCGCGACCCGAGCCCAGGCCCTACCGTCGCCCCTGAAGCGGGCCTCACCTCAGAAGCGAATCGCGAGCACCGCGCAGGGCTCCCCCGACTGAGTGTGGCTGCAGACCGTAGGCTACGGATCGGGTTCTGGCTCCGGCCCCGGCTCCGCCCACTGTCCGCCGCGCGCACCCCGGCTCTCAGTCCCGGCCCGCCCGGCCTCTCCGCCCCCTCAGCACTAGCCCCGGCCGCCCGAGTTGGGTGCGGCCTGTGGCGCCGCAGCCCAGCAACGCGCCGCCCCATAGGCCTGGCCTGAGCCGCCACAGCCGAGCAAAGCGCTCCACGATTGGATGGACCTGCCCGGGGGCGGGGCGGGACCCTAGCGGAGGGGGCGGGGCGGGACAAAGGGCGGGGCAGGGCCAGCTGGTCACCTCCTACTATCCCGCGTCTAGAGCCTAGACTGGGTGTGACCCCGCCCAGCTGGCGGACTGCGGAAGCTCTGGTGCTACTGGTCGAGTAGCGACAGCTGGGGATGGCTGGTCGTGGCTCCCACGTCGCCAAAGCAGGACATGTCGGCCGTACCAGCCCCACTTTCCCAGTGGACGGGCGGCCGCGGTCACTGGAACTTCTCGATGCTCTCGTCGTCGTGGGTTAGACATCTGCCCGAGTCCCGCTGCGGCCATGTCCTTGGGATGCAAAGGAGAGCTGGGCTGACCGAGCTGGAGTCAGTAGGGAGACAGGGAACTGCATGTCCGGAGCTCAGGGACCGGTCATCTCGCTGCCCGCCTTGCCCTTTCCAGCAAACGGGCCCTCTCCTCCACCCCCCACTCCTATGAGGGTACACAGAAACCCGTGAAGGCCAGCAGTCAGGGTGGGGTCAGGACAACAGGGCCTGTGAGCCCTGATAAGACTCCACAGAGGAGGGCTTTCTGGTACCCAGGGCCAAGCCTATTGCTGCTAGATGAACAAGCCCCAGTCACCTCCGCAGAATCAGAATTGAGTCTGGACTGGGGAATTGGCAGGACCAGGCCACCTAAGAGACCAGGCCAGCACCTTCCCTCCCACACACTGTCCCTCCTGTTGTCTCATCTGATCTCCCAAAAGGCCAAGGAATACCAAAAAGAAAAAGAAAAAGAGGCTTCTTGTTCTCTTCATACCCACAGAAAGCTGAGTCCCAGAGCTGAGCAATGGCATAATGATGTGAAAACCAGGCCCTTCCTCTAACCAGAAGCCTTTTGACTTTGCTCACAGAAAAGGTCAGTGACAATATTCTAGGGACACTTCTGGACGTTGGCTTTTCTTGGGTGACTTTTCTGATAGGACTCCACAATTCGGTCTCATTCACTTGTTTCCCTAGCACCCAACAACAAGGTCTGGGCCTCAAGAGGTATAGTGAGGGCTTGCTGAAGGAAAGAGGGAGGAAGAATAGGAGTAGATGATTGAGCATGTCAAGTTGAGACAAGAAGATACAGACTAAAACCAAAACTGAAAAATACAACGTCTGAGATGCAAAAGACACTAGATGAGATTAACAGTAGATTAGATATAGCAGAAGAAAAGGTTACTGAATTTAAAGACATGAAAAAAAGAAACTATTAATAAACAAAAAGGAGCAGCAGGTGGTATAATGGTTACATCACTGGACTCCCATGTAGTCGACCACAGTTTGAGTCCCAAACACACGGCTTGAAACACACCAGGCGCATGTGTATGGATATCCAAAATCCCAAGAGGAGAATGGAGGAGAAGGGATTTCAGTATGGCCATCCCCCCAGGAGGTAATTTCTCACTTTCTGTCTCTTTGTCTCTCTGTCTGTCTTTCCAGTGAGCATACATCCCCTATAGTAAAAATCTCTCTTAAAAAAATTTAAAATAATGAAACAAAAAATAGACTGGAAAAGATTGAACAAAAGCTAGGCAGGGATGCAATGGCAATACAACTGGACCCCCATGGAAAAGGTTCTGGGTTCACATCCTGGGGCCCCCTGAGCACACTGGGTATATGCACATATGTGTGCCTATGATATAACTAGCTAGGATTGGGAGTAGATCATGGCATGAGAATCCTGTTGAAGTTCTCTCTCTCTCTCTCTCTCTCTCTCTCTCTCTCTCTCTCTCGGAAGAAGTGTATAAACTTGAAGAATAAAAAACAGATTAATGAGAACACCAGTGAACTGTGGGACAATTTCACAAGGCCTAAAATGGAGTCCCTATAAATGGAAGTGGGGTTGGAAAGACAGAAATAATATTTGAGAGGGGACCAGCAGGTGGCGTGGTGGTTAAGGTGCTGGACACTCCCACATAGCTGACTACAGTTTGAGTCCCGGATCTGGTGGCTTGCTGTCTCACTTTCCATCTCTCTCTCTCTCTCTCCCTCTCTCTCTCTCTCTCTCTCTCTCTCTCTCTCTCTCTCTCTCTCCGTGTCTCTGGTCAAATTAAAATAAATGAATGAATGAATTAATTAATTAATTAAATTAATAATTAAAATAATAATAATAATAATAATTGAGAGCCAGCCCTGCAGCCTAGTGGTTAATGGAGTCAAATCCTACACAGCTGACTGCAGTTCAAATCCTACCCCCAGTGGTTTAAAAAACACACTGGTCGTGTGTGTGTGTGTGTGTGTGTGTGTGTGTATATCCAAAATCCTGACAGGGTGGAGAAGGGTTGCAGCATGACCATGCCCCACTAGGGGGTACTTTCTCCCTCTTTCTCTTTCTGTCTCTCTCTCTGGCAAGTACATGTGTCCTATGGCAATTTTTTAAAAAAGAAAGAAAGATGACTGAAACTTTTTCAAATTTGGTGAAAACTATAAACCCACATATCTAAGAAACATAAAAAGTAATTCTGGCATGCTCTTGAACTCCGGTAAAAATGGAACATTTCGATGGAATATCAAAGTACTGGGGGTGGGGCGCAGAGAAGTAACTCTGAGGGCCGGCCTGGAGTGCAGTAGTCAAATGCTGAGCATAAAGAGCTGAATCTCACATGGCTGATCACAATTCAAATCCCAGCCCTAGCAGATTGAAAAACATGCCACGCATATTTGCACGTGTGCCCAAAATCCTTACGGGATGGAGGAAAACAGATTGTGGCATGACTGTGCCCCATTGGGGATGCTTTCTCTCTCTCTACCCCCAACAAGAACATATGCCCTCTTGCAATGAAAAGGAGAAAAAGTAACTGAGGTAAGAACTGCCCATCATGAGCTGAATTCTGTCAGACTACCAAGTCATAAAGCCAGGGAGATCCATCTTAATCTTGGAGTGGTATATCCAGGATTAGGTTCAAGCAGGTGCAGATGTGGGTAGTCTAGACTCCATGTCACCTGCCACTGGAGTCCAATGTCTCTCAGTCAAACCACATCTATGGTCTTGGGGATTCCCTGAGGCACAGTGACAGAGGAAGGAAAGGCCTCTGCCTAGTTCACAGTAAGGTTGGCTGGATATGTTGGCATGAGCTGAAAATGGCCTGCTGCCACAATGTATCCCGATGTAATCTTTGCAGTAAGACTGAAAGACAGAGGCGAGATGACATCACCCTAGTAGACAAAGCTTCAGGTGGTGAATTTAGCCATTCATTTGTGTGGAGAGTGATGTGGTTTGAATTCATGGGCACTGGAAATGGCTTAGTTGATTGGTCAGGAGCCTGGAAGTAGCAATCTGGAAGTTCAGGGATGACAAGATCTGAGGAAGAGGCACATGCATGGACCTAAGGCAGCTGGCACAAACAACCAAGCTCTAAACAACCAAGCAAACAGAATAGCTTGACCAATTGGCATCAGCCACCCTCTGTTCTCTGCCACTGCAGTGCTGGCACAGTGATCTCTGAACAAGTAACTATGGTGGCATGGTCAGCATCATGGGCTCCTTGTGACCGAAGCTGACCTAGCTACTGCCACTATCAGATTTCCAACATCTGATGCTCTGTCAGCATCAGAGACCAAGGCTCTACTAAAATGGTGGAATGGCCACATGAAGGCTTAGGTAAAACTCCAGCTTAGAGATGACATCCTAGAGGATGGGGCACTATCTTCTGGGATGCAGTACATATTCTATACCAATAATCATTTTATGAGTCTTTGTCCCCAAAAGATATAATTTCCAGGGACCCACCTGAGGAATTTGTGCTTCCTTTTCTACAACATTAAGTTCTCTGTGAATCTAGAAGTCCTGGTCACTAAAGAGGACACTTCTACCAGGAAACAGTAAAGTTGAAGCTGTATCTGCTACCTGGTATCTTGGGACAATTTATTCCTGTCGATCAGCAGGCACAGAAAGGAGTGACCACACTGGCAGTAGGAACTGACCTCATTCTTATGAGTATGTAGGGCTACTGGCTATGTGATGGGGGCAGGTAGGCGTGATTGGCACTCAGGCATTAGGGGATGGGACCTTGCATCTTTTGGTATTCCTAAGCCCAGTAAGTGTAGACAGGCATGCTTGGTAATATGGCCTGATAAGGGCCAGAGCTTCAGGGATAGACCATCTAAAGGAGCCAAAGTGCTGCCCAAGAAGAGGAAAACCTTAGAATGGGCAGTGGAGAAAGGAGATTTTCAGTGTCAGTCAGAGCCTTGGGGTCAGCTATAGCAGTAGGGGCTATAGTTCATCACCCTAAGCATCTGGTATGGCTTGAATGTTTGTCTCCTTCAAAACTCACATTGAAATTTAACCTCCATTGTAATAGTATTAAGATGTAGGACCTTTACGAGGTGATTAAGGGGCTGGCAGGTGGTGTGGTGATTGGGGCACTGGACTCCTGAGTGACTGACCGCAGTTTGAGTCCCAGACTGTTGGCTCTCTCCCTCTGTCTCTCTCTGGCCAATTTGAAGAATGAAAATGGTAAATAAAATTGAAGGAATCATGCTTGGGATGAAAAATCTTTTTAAAAAAAATAGGTGATTAGGCCATAAGGGCTTCCCCTTTGAGGATGGGATTAATGCTGTTATAAAAGGGTGGTTTCATCCTACCTTTGCCTCTCATACTCTTCCACCTTTTACCATGTGATGACACAGCAAGCAGGCCCTTGCCAGATACTGGCACTTTGATATTAGACTTGCCAGCCTCCAGAACTGTGAGCCCATAAATTTCTGTTCATTATACATTAGTCGGTTCTGGACCAGCTCCATAAGCTGGAAGTTACGTGGCTGATGGCACAGTTTGAGTTGCGGACCTGGTGGCTTGAGAAACCTGCTGGATGCATGTAGCTGTGCACCCAACATCCAAAAGGAGAGAGATGGAGAAGGAGGGTTCATGACATGACCATTCCCCATGGACGTGGGGTGCTTTCTCCTCTCCCTACTTCTCTCTCTCTCTCTCTGAGGAGTACAGATTTGCCCTCTAGCAAAATAAAAAATAAAAATAAATTATTCAGACTCAGGTTTTCTATCATAGTAGCCCAAAATGGACTAAGACCACATCTCTTGAAAGTTTTCTCAGAAATTGTGACCGATCATAATAATAAAGACTCTGTACCTCGGTGGAATGAACTTACTGTGAAAAGCAAATGGATCTGAGCAATGCGAAGGATGGACTTGGTGTCCTGCCCACATTCTCTTTCCACACCCTTTCCGGGTGTTGCTAATGGCTCACAAAGCCCCCTTTCTCCAGAGGAGGACTACTTTATCAAATACCAATAAATAATTAGGTAACAATAATGAACATAAGTTGTGTTGGCACAGGAATAGAAAGACCAATGGGAAGAGAACAAAAGGTTCCAGCAACAGAGCTACATATATGTGAATATAAGACAAAAGTAGCATTGCAGTTGGGTGGGAAGGATAGATTACAAATAGATGATGCTGAGTTAAGTGGATAATCGTATGGAGCGAAAAATTAAAGTGAATCTTTATCTCATGCCATACAAAAAACAATTCCAGGTGAAATAAAGGCCTAGGTATAAAATGAAAAATTATAGAGCTGGCCCTATAGTACAACAGTTAAGTTCTGTGCATAGAAAACTGAGGTCAGCAGATGGCATAGCGGTTACATCACTTGACTCCAACATGGCTGACCACAGTTCAGGTCTGGGACCTGGTGGCTTAAAACTCATGCTGGGCACGTGTGTGCACGGGCCCAAAATCTTGGGAGGAGAATGGAGGAGAAGGGATTGCAATGTGGCCATCCCCTTGTGGAAGGCTGCATATCAGATCTTGCACATGAACAACTGTTTGTCCATTTTGTTCCCTTACCCTAACATGGCTGTCTGCTTCTGTGAACCTGTGCTCTTCCCATGAGAAAATAGCTTGTGCTAGCCATACTAAACCATATCCGGGACGACATCCTGGACCTGCTACCGCCTTTGCTAACTAGCCCGAAACCCTTTTGTTTAGCAATGTAATTGCTTGCATGGAAACCCCACTCCCCTCGGAAATAATTAACCTGCTTGATTCAGCTTCTGTAACTGCTTGCAGAGAAACCCCTGGTAACTGACCCCCTATAAAAAGACTACTCAAACTTTGTTCGGGGGCTACAGTTCTGACTCTCGGACCCCCAAGCCTCAGGCTGTAGTCGCTGGCCAGCTAATAAAGACTTCCTTTAAACTTACTCTGGCTTTGGTGGCCATTCATTAGATGGGGTGATTTCTCACTTTCCCTCTCATTGTTTCTGTCTATCTCTCTCACCATGTGCCCTAAGGCAAAAATCTCTTTAAAAAAAAAAAAAAAAACCCATCCCACAAGACAAACTGTGGTTTGAAACCCACCCAGCTCCAGCAGCTTGAAAAACACTGCAAGTGTGCATGTATCCAAAATACTGACAGGATGAAGAAACGGGAGGAAAAGGATTACAGCATAACCATTCCCTATAGGAGGGTGGCAAGCACACACAACTACTGGCAATTTTAAAAAAAGAAAGAAAAGACTTTAATAAAATGAAAGGAAAAATTATAGAACATTCAGAATACCTTCATGATTTTAAAGCTGAAAATAATTTCTTTTTTCTTAAAGAATTATTTTATTTAACTTTATTATTATTATTTTCCAGTTTGATCAGAGAGAGAAGAAAGGCGAGAAAGCAAGCCACCAGGTTCAGGACTTGAACCGTAGTTGGCCATGTGGGAGTCCAGTGACTTTAACTTCCATGCCACCAGCCAGCCCCAAGCTGGAAATAATTTTTTTTTTTTTTTTTTTTTTTTTTTTTTAAAGAGAGAGTTTTGCTGTAGGCCATGTGCACTCACCAGAGGGACACTGGGAGACAAGAAGCGAGAAATCACCCCCCAGGGGGGATGGCCATGCTGCAATCCTTTCTCCTCATTCTCCTCTCAGGATCTTGGGCACACATGCACACTTGCCCAGTGTGAGCTTTAAGCCACTGGCTCTGGGAATCAAACTGCAGCCAACTATGTGGGAGTCCAGTGACATAATCATTATGCCATCTGCTGGTTACACTGGAAATAATTTCCTAAACAAATCACAAAGATCACTAACCAAAATAGAAACATCAATTAATTCTATTTTTAAAAAGAATTATTTATTTATTATCATTATGATTTTTCTTTTTTTTGGAGAGGTTTTTGCTATAGGGCACGTGCACTTGCCAGAAAGAGAGAGAGAGACAGAGAGACAGAAAGCAAGAAATCACTTCCCAGGGGTGATTTTGCGGCCACGCTGCAATCCCTTCTCCTCCATTCTCCTCTCGGGATCTTGGGCACACATGCACACGTGCCCAGCATGAGTTTAAGCCACCAGATCTGGGACTCAAACCATGGTCAACTGCATGGGAGTCCAGAGACATAGCCATTATGCCAACTGCTGGTCCCTATTATCATTATTATTTTATTTTTAATGACCAGAGAAAGACAGAGAGAGAGGGAAAGTGAGACAGCAAGCTATGAGCTCCAGGACTTGAACCATGGTCAGCCATGTAGAGTCCAGCATCTTAACCACCATGCCACCTGCTAGCCCTCAAATGCATTTAAAAAAAAGAACTAAAAGGGACTAGCAGATAGTATAATGGTTATGTCACTGGACTCCCATGTAGTCAACCATGTTTTGAGTCCCAGACCCAAAAACTCAGCTTAAAACTCACGCCAGGCATGTGTGCATGTGTGCCCAAAATCCCAAGAGCAGAATGGAGGAGAAGGGATTGTAGCACGGCCATCTCCTCTGGGGTGATTTCTCGCTTTCTGTATCTTTGTCTTTCTCTGTCACTCCAGTGAGTGCACATGCCCTATAGCAAAAATATCTCTCTGAAAAAAAAAAGAAAAAGAAAAAGATAAAAAGAACTGAGACCTAGCTGTGGTGGCATAAGTGGTAGGATACCAATATGGAATATTGGAGCCATATGGAATGCCTGGGTTTGGATCCCAGCAGACTAGCATGTACACGTGATCCCGGCTGGCAGGAAGAGACCCCACTGAGAGTACCTCTGTGTCTATTTGTCTGTGTCTCTCACACAGAAAGAAAATAAATAAGCTTAAAATAGAAAACTGAGATAGGGCCAGCAGGTGGTGTAGCTGTTAAGGCGCTGGATCCCACACAGCCAACTCCATGGTTCAAGTCGTTCCCCTTGCGGCTTGACAATCTCACCAAGTGTGTATGGGTATACATGCCCAAAATCCTGAGAAGAAAATAGAGAAGAGATTGTAGCATGGCCATCCTCCTTAGGGCGGGGGACAATTTCTCACTTTCCCTTTCTGCCTCTCTCTCAGCGAGTGCACATGCCTTTTTTTTTTTTTTTTTTTTAAAGGGGGGGGGGGGGCAGCAGTTAGCATAATAGCTATGTCGCTGGGCTCCCATGTAGCTGACCGTGGTTCAAGTCCCGGACCCGGTGGCTTAAACTCACGCCAGGCGCGTGTACATGTGTGCCCAGGATCTCGAGAGGAGAATGGAGAAGAAGGGATTGCAGAGTGGCCATCCCCCCGGAGGGGTAACTTATCGCTTTCTGTCTGTCTCTCTCTGTCTTTCTGGCGAGCGCACGCGCCCTATAGCAAAAACCTCTCCAAAAAAAGTGGGCCGGCATATGGTGTGGTGGTTAAGGCACTGGACTCTCACATGGCCAACCACAGTTCAAGTCCTGGCCCTCGTAGTTTGAAAATAATGCCAGGGGTGTGTGTGTATACATGCCCAAAATCCCAGGAGGAGAACTGAGAAGAGATTATGGTGTGGACATCCCCCTTGGGGAGTGATTTTTCGCTTTCCCTTTCTCTCTCTCTTTCTCTAGCAAGTGCCTACACCCTGTGGCAGGAAAAAAAAAAAAAAAAAAAAAAAAAAACCCTGAGATAACCAAATGTAAAGCCAGGACTCATACTCAAGTATATCTTTTATCCAATCAATAAAAATAATATCTTTGTCTGTAAAAGATAAATTAGAGGGACCGGCAGGTGGCATAGTGGTTAAAGGCACTGGACTCCCACTAGACTCCCACAATGCCTTCAACTGCCAATTGTAGTTCAAGTTCTGAACCTGGTGACTTGCTTTCTCACTTTCCTTCTCTCTCTCTCTGTCTGGTCAAACTGGAAAATAATAATAATAATAAAGTTAAAAATAAATAAACAGGGACCAGCAGTTGGTGTAATGGCTATGTCGCTGGACTCCCATGTAGTAGACTGTGGTTGGAGTCCCTGACTCGGTGGCTCAAACTCATGCCGGGAGCGTGTGCGTGCATGCCTAAGATCCCGAGAGGAGAATGGAGGAGAAGGGATTGTGGTGTGGCCATCCCCTCTGGGGGATGATTTCTCGCTTTCTGTCTCTCTCTCTCTCTCTCTTTCTGGTGAGTGCTTGCGTCCTATAGCAAAAACCTCTCCAAAAAAAAAAAAAAGAAAAAAAGAGAGAGGAAAAATAAACAAATAAATTAGAACTGGATTAAAAAAAAAGAAAAAGAAAAAAAGAATGCCAGAGGGTGCATGTGCTTGCCAGAGAAAGACAGAGAGAGGGAGAAAGCACCCTGTCAAAGGGGCATGCTCATGCTATGCCTTTATCTCCTCTGTTTTCTCCATTCTGTTGGGATTGGAGGCATATGTATACCTGGTGTATTTTTCAAGATGCCAAGGCCAGGACTTGAATGGTGAGATCAGCCACGTGGGATCCACCTCCCTTAACCACTAGGCCATTGGGTAAGCCCCCCACCAGAAAAAAATAAGAACTGATCCTAAGATCATGTCATAAAGACCCAAGACAAGCCAGAGTTGGAGAAGATATTTGCAACACACATTACTAATAATAGCAAGACTGTATAAAGAATTACTCTAGATTAATAAGAAAAAGATAACATAAAAATGGGCAAAAGAGGGGGCCAATAGGTGGCATGTCAGTGTAGGTACTGGATCCCTCATGATTGACTCTATGGTTCAAGTCACAGACCCAGCAGCTTGTAAAACACACCAGGTGTGTGTGTCCAAAATCCCAAGAGGAGAATGGAGGAGAAGAAACGACAGCATGGCCATCCCCTCTGGGGTGTGATTTCTCAATTTCCCTCTCTCTGTCTTTCTGTGTCTGTCTTTGTGAGCACACATGCTGCCCTATAGCAAAAATCTAAAAAGAAAAAAAAAAAAAAGAACAAAAGATTTAAATAGACACTTCACAGAAAACAAAATCAAAATGGTTAATAAACACATGAAAATGTGCTCAATCACATTAGTAACCAGCTAACTGCAAATTAAAGCCATAATTAAACACCCACTGGATTGGCAAAATGAAAAGTCTGACAATTCCACGTTGGCAGGGATGTGGAGCCAAGGGGATTCTCTTTTACGGTGGGTAGGCATGTAAACTGCAACAAGATTCTTGAAAACCATAAAAGAAAAGAAAAAAGTAAAAAAAAAAAAAAAAAAAAAGGGCCAACTGGTCGCAGGGTGGTTAAGTTGGATCATACAAAGCCAACTGTGTGGTTTGATTCAGATCTAGTGGCTTGTAAACCATGCTGGGTGTGCGTGCATGTATGTCCAAAATCCAAAGGGATTGAAGGGATGGCAGCATGGCCATCCACCCATGGGGTGTTTTCTCACTTTCTCTTTCTGTCTTTGTCTCTTTCTGAGGAGCACATGCACCCTATAGCAAAACTTTAATTAATTAATTAAGAAAATAGAAACAGTAAAAGATCCTCATAACTCAGGAGTCAGACTCCCAGGTACATACCCTAGAGACGCACGTGCACCACCATTGTCTGTAATTCCCCCAGACTGGAAGGAAATAAAATTTCCATCTACAGTAAAATGGGCCTGAGAACAGTCATACAGTGGAATTGTTTTTAGTAATGAACCTGAACAAAAAAAGCTATGTACAGCAATATCAATAGTCTCATAGAAGTGCCGATGAGCAAAAGAAGCCAGATGTTAAATCTCATGCTATGATTTGAATATATCCCCCCAAAATTCATGTGATGAAATGTAGTTGTGATGGGGTCAGCAGGTGGCATGGTGGTTAAGGCTCTGGATTCCCACATGGCTGACCACAGTTTTGAGTCCTGGACCTGGTGGTTTGCTTTCTCTCTTTCCCTCTGTCTCTCTCTCTCTCTCTATCTCTCTGGTAAGCTCATGTGCTCTATAGTAAATTAAATAATAATAAAATAAGGGATCAGAAAATAACATAGCAGTTTTATTCCTGGACTCCCATATGGGTGACCCATCAAGTCCCAGGCCTAGTGACTTCAAACTCACGCTGGACACATGTTAGCGTGTGCCCACGATCCCGGGAGAAGAAGGGATTGCGGTGTGGCCATCTCCCCCTACCTCTGGTGGGGGGTGATTTCTTACTTTCTGTCTCTTTGTCTCTCTCTGTCTCTCCAGCGAGTGCACATGCTCTATAGAAAAAATTTCTCCTAAGTAAATAAATAAAATAGGGGCCAGTAGATGGCGTAATGGCTGTCGCTGGACTCCCATGTGTGGTTTGAGTCCCGGACCTGGTGGCTTAAAGTCATGCCAGGCGCATGTGCGTGCGTGCCCAAGATCTTGAGAGGAGAATGGAGAAGAAGGGATTGCGGCGTAGCCATCCCCCTTGGGGGGTGATTTCTTGCTTTCTATCTCTCTGTCTCTCTCTATCTCTGTCTGTCTTTCTGGCAAGTGCATGTGCCCTATAGCAGAAACCTCTCCAAAAATAAATAATAAATAAATAAAATAATTTAAAGAAAAATAAACTTAGTTGTGATGAGATTAATAGAGTGAAAAGTTAATCCCACTATGAGATTAAGAGGTGGGACTTTAGCGGCCTGGTGGCGCAGTCCATGGGTTCTCTACTGTAATGCTGGAAGCTACATGGGCAACTGCAGTTCAGATCCCTGGCCGAGCCCGCTTGAAAGGCACAGGGTGCATGCACGTGCATGTCCAAAATCCTGACAGGCTAAAGGGAGGGGTCTGTGGTGTGAACAGACCCTGTCAAGGGTCTTCTCTCTCTCTCTCCCACCATCTCTCTTTCATATGTCCACATGTGCTCTCTACCATCAATGAAAAAGAGAAAGAGAGAGAGGTGGTAGTTAGGACTCAGGTCATCATGGTGGAGCTCTGTAATTTAACCCTGGTGCGTTTATAAGGAGAGGGGATGAGACGTGGACATGGTCTCCTCCAGCTGTGCTTTGCAGTGTGATGTCCTTACCACTTCGAGACTCTGCAGAGAGCCCCTACCAACAAGAAAACCCTCCCAAATGCAGCCCCTTAACCCTGAACCTCTAAATCCATGAGCTGAATAAACCTCTGTTCTTTATAAATCACCCAGAATCAGTTGTTTTCTGTGATCAGCAACACAGTAGACTAAAACAGCTTCCATCTACATGGGTCCATTGATAGAAATACAAAAACAGGAAAACACTGTGATAAATGCATAGTAGGGTGGTGTAAGCATGTCAGAAAAATGAGAACACAGACTCACCAAAGCTGAGACAGAAAGAGAGGGGATGTGATGGTGATGCTGCTGGTGAGGCTATTCTTGATGGAGTTGCCCAGATGTTCACCTCATAACAATTTGTTAGGCTGTGTGTTGATGTTTTATTTACTTTTCTGTATGTGTGCTTTAACCCACAGGAAATGAAGGGGGAAAGGAGTATATCCCAATTCTAAGCAGCTCAGGCATGGCCAGGGATAAAGCCAGATGATACAAGGGCAGCTGTCAGGCAGCTTCGAATGCCTGTGAAGTTTCCTGAGACGGCAAGGAAGGGTCTGAAGAAGGTAGAAGGATCAGGAGTCTACTCTGTGCCCCTTGATTCTCCCTCCAGTGACAATGGCTGGAATGTATTTTTTTAAAGTGCTGGAGTCTGTGTGCTTGAGAGAGACAGAAGCATCCTTCGCTGCGTCTCATCACACTGTGGACACCCTTCCCCAGGCCTCCAGCTCCTCAGGATCCTGGGTACCCACGTATGCGCATGGCATGCTTTCTGGACCCATGGTTGATCATATGGCTTTACCTTGCAGGGCACTTGCACTACCACTGTCCCACAGCTAGGCCTGGAAGGCATCTCGAAGTGGGGTCACCGCTTCCCCTTGTGTGGTGGTGGGTTTGTCTGCCAAGCCCATCAAGAGGTCACTGCACCCTCCTCTCCCAGGACAGGGGCCCTCCTCACATTAGGCAGCCTTTCCCAGGTGGAGGGACTAGATGTGCAGGTGGAGACGGCCAAAGTATGGATGCAAAGACCCCAGCAAGGGCTCTGGCCCGCCCCCAGAGACAGGGCTGTGCTTCTCCCCATGTGACTCGCCCTCCTCTAGAGACACAGGGACTTGTTCAAATCCCAGCTCTGTCCTGTGTGATCCTTTCTGTCCTCTAGGTTATCCTCTCCAGGGCTTGGGCCAATCTCAAGAGGCTCTTCTCTTCTAGGCCTCAATCTGCCTCTTTGTAAACTGGGGTTGGGCAGAAAGCAGCCCCAGTGAGGCCCAGCCTGCCCAAGTGGGCTTTCACTGAGCATGAGACCTGAGGCTACATGCCCACTGCCTTGTCTTCCCTCAACCCCTGCTCTGAGCTCCCCCACCCCACTTACATCCTAGGGTGTAGGAAGCACCTCTTTGGAGCTGTGATGCAAGCCTTGACCAGCAGGGGGCACACCATACAATGTGACCCAGAGTTGAGGGTTGAGCGGGGGAACTAGGAGCAGTTCTGGACTCCTGTGGTGTGGTCTCTTGTGGTTCTAGAAGTTTTTTTTTTGTTTTTGTTTTTGTTTTTTTGAAAGGTTTTTGCTATAGGGCACGTGCGCTCGCCAGACAGACAGAGAGAGACATAGAGACAGAAAGCGAGAAATCACCCCCCAGAGGGGATGGTCACGCCGCAATCCCTTCTCCTCCATTCTCCTCTAGGGATCTTGGGCACGCACGCACACGCGCCCGGCGTGAGTTGTAAGCCACCGGGTCCGAGACGCGAACCGCGGTCGACTACGTGGGAGTCCAGCGACATAGCCATTACGCTAATTGCTGGTTCCCTAGAAGTTTTTGATTTTGTCCTTTTTTAGATTTTTGCCATAGGGCATGTGTGCTTGCCAGAGAGAGAGTGAAAGTGAGAAATCACCCACAGAGGAGATGGTCTTGTGGCGGTTCCTTCTTTCTTTTTTCTTTTTTTTTTTTTTAATTTAAGAGAGATTTTTGCTATAGTGCACATGTGCTTGCTGGAGAGACAGAGAGACAGAAAGTGAGAACTCACCCCACAGGGAGGATGGCCACACCACAATCCCTTCTCCATTCTCCTCTCGGGATTTTGGGCACACACACACACAGATGCCCAGCGTGAGTTTCAAGCCGCCAGGTCCAGGATTGCAGTTGACTACATGGGAGTCCAGTGACACAACCACTACACCATCTTCTAGTGCTAGCTGCAGTCCCCTTTTGTGTTCTCTCAGGATTGGGGGCATGCATGCATACACGCCTAGTGTGTTTTCCAAGCTGCTGTGGCCAGAATTCAAACTGTGGAGTCAGCCATGTAGGATCCAGTGCCTTAACCACCATGGTACCTACTGGCCCCACAAGTTTTCACATATAAATTTATTTTCCTTTTTTTAATTTCCAGAGGGCTCATATGCTTGCCAGCAAGAGAGAAAGGGAGGGAGAAAAAGGAAGAAAGCACTCCCAATGGGGTATGGTCATGCCACATTCCTTTTTCTTCCATCTCACCATCCTGTCAGGATTTGGGGCACATGTGCACGAGCACACACACACACACACACACCCTTTTTCTTCCATCTCACCATCCTGTCAGGATTTGGGGCACATGTGCACGAGCACACACACACACACACACACACACACACACACACACACAGTGTTTTTTTGAGTTGCCATGACCAAGACTTGAACTGTCATCAGCTATGTGAGATCTGACTCCTGATGCACTGTGCTTAACTAGTAGACTATGGAGCTGGCTCTAAAAACATTTTTACAGGCCCAGCTGTGACAGCACACAGACACTGTCACTGCCTAGGAGGCTGAAAGCTCCGCAGGACAGGGATCGGTTCCCAGGCCAACCAAAACGTGGTGGGCATGGTTGTACATGCCTGTGATCCTAACTGGGAGGCTGGGATAGGGGAATAACAGCATGGCAAGACCTTGTCAAAAATACTTCTGTCTCGGGGCTGGCAGGTGGTGTGGTGGTTAAGGGCGCTGGACTCCCACATAGCTGACAGCAGTTTGAGTCCCAGACCTGATGGCTTTCTCACTTTTTCTCTCTCTCTTTCACTCTGTCCCTCTCTGGTCAAATTAAAATAAATAAATAAAATAAGGTTAAATAAAATAATTCTTTAAAAAACCAAACAAAAAAACACACTTCTGTCTCTCAGGGCCAGCAGGTGGCATCGTGGTTAAGGTGTTGTACTCCCTAGTGACTGACCAGTTTGAACCCGACCTGGCACCTGAAAGTGAGTGCCAGGGGACCAGCTGGCGGCATGGTAGTTAATGCGCTGGACACTCCCACATGGCTGACCATGGTTCAAGTCTCAGACCTGGTGACTTGCTTTCTCGCTTCCTCTTTCTCTCTCTCTCTGGTCAAATTAAAATAAAAATGAATGAATAAATAAAATTAAATAAATAATTCTTTAAAAAAAAAAAAAAAAGAAAGAAAAGACAGTGGGTGCCTAAAATCCCGAGAGGAAGGTGGAGGAGAAGGGATTGCAATGTGGCCACACACACACCCCCCCGGGTGGTTTCTCACTTTTCTGTCTCTCTCTGGTGAACACATGCACTCTATGGCAAAAACCTTAAAAAAAAAAAAATTTCTGTCTCTCCCTTTTTCTCTCTCATAAGAGGAAAAAACATTTTCTTACAATAAAATCTCCATTAACGTTAGGCATGGGGGCTAACCACTTTTTCAGATTAACTATAGGTAAAGTAAAATCATGTTTCATCTTTGGCCCAGGGAACCTTACTGAAGTGTCAGGCCCTTTTCCCAAGCCTTGAACTTGAACTTACCTCTGGACTCATCATCACGGTGAGCGAGTCCGTGCACCCTCTCTGGGCTTCATTTCACTGCATGTAATTAGGAAGCAGGACTGCCCCCGGAGCAGGGCCTGGGCTTTCTATCAGCCTACCTTCGGAGACTGGGACCTGGATGGCAAGGCAGAGTGAGGCAGGGCAGTTTGGTTCCCCCCAAACTCAGACCCTGGCCCCCTTGGCTGGTTGAGGGTACCCCCAGAACTCTGGGAGGCAGGCAAAATTGACTAGATACCCCTACAACGACTATCGGGCCATGTGGAGTGGTGGGGAGCTAGATTTGGGCTCAGAGGTGTGAAGGACAGACGGGGTCCCATGATGGTGAGTGACGGAGCTCAGATTTTAACCTGATCCTCTGAGCCTCAGTCTCTCCTGTAAAATGGGACCTGTAAAACGTCAAGGACTCAGTTCAACGCCTCAAACACATAAAGTGCTCAGTGAATGGTTAACGTCAGCCCTCAGTCCCGTATGTGGGATAAACTCATGGTGGGTCGCGGGAGGGGATAGGAACCCCTGAAGCTCCTCGATCATACTGACCATGGCCTTGGGTGCCACCCGACACCCTATGCACACATTCTTGCAATTGAGGCCCTGGGCCCAGGTGTAGTTCACCAAGAGGCAGACAGCTGAGCCAACAGGCACAAAGGCGGAGAAGGTGAGGCAAGGCTGGGCCAGGTCCTGGGGTGGGCCTCAGGCAGCTCCAGGCCTCAGTTGTCCACCAGGCAAGAAGGACCTATTACTTGGTTATGGGTCCCAGAACCTCCAAACCTTCATGTCTGGGGGTCTGCAAGTATAGTCATGTGTCACTTAGTAATGGGGATACGTCCTGACAAATGCGTCATTAGGCGATTTTATCACCATGCGATTGTAGAGTATACATGCACAAACCTACACTATAGCCTATTATAATTTTTTCCCCTGTGTGTTGTCCAGGCTGGCCTCAAACTTGTGATCCTCCTGTCTCAGCCTCCAGAATAGCTGGGACTGTAGGACAGCACCGCCCCACCTAGCTCAGCTCATTATAACCTTACAGAACCACAGTTGTTGACCCAAACAATGTTATGCATCCCATGACTAAACATTTTGACCACGGAGTGGGTTCCAGGATTACTATACTAAATAAAACCACCAGAATTTTTCAGCAAACTCCCAGCTCAGCAGGCCCCCAAACACCGGCTGGAAACCCCTTCTCTGATCCAATCCCCCATTTAAACATTTTACAGGAAGGGAAACTCCAGCCCTTCCTGTAAAACTACAGTAGGGAGTTGCATCCTTTTTGAGTCCCCGAGTTCAGGGCAAAGAACTTCAACCACAGGGAGGATTACTGGCTGGTTTTCCAGAGACGTTTCACAACACTATAAACTCCTTGTGCCCCGAACTCACCAGTGGTGCACAGACCCCTTCCCTGGGTCGGCTGAAAAGGAAACATCTGCAGGGATGGTGCTGAACACCAGTTCCTGGAAGCAGGTGGCCACTCACCTGTAAGGCCTTTTGTCCCATCGCATAACATGGTATCCTAGGGCTGCAGCCTCCCACATCCACCTGCCTCACCTCTCCTCTAGCAAACCATGTGCCCTCAGAATATGCGAGGGGCTGGGAGCAGGGCGTCCAAAGAGCCCTCTCCTGGGGATGATTAGCCACTGGCTGGTGGGGTAAGCACTAGTATTGGTTTGGGTTTTGCATAGCAACCTTCCTCCCCAATGTGAGCACAGTGAGAGTTAGATGGCCCCTACTCGCCCTGCCCCCGAGTTGAGTATGTTTCCACACACAAAAAATCCAACCTGAGAGCTAGCAAGGGGCATGGTGGTTAAGGCACTGGACTCCCCCATGGGTCCCAGACCTGGCAGCTTGCTTTCTCATCTTCCCTCTTGCTTTCTCTTTGGTGAGTGCACATACCCTATAGCAAATTAAAAGTAAAAATAATAATAATAGATACAATTCATCTTTTTTTAAAAATCCAAATAAAATTTACTACAACTTGTGTGGAATTAAAATTGTGCTACAAGACACATTGCATAGGAAACTATTCGAAGCTCCTGAGGAAAAAGATCCATGGTTTTTAAGGTGTAAGTAGTTCTGTTTGCTTCTTTGGAGAAAAGGTGAGTGAAGACCTCTGGGAAAAATGATAGAGATGAGAAGTAGAACTCAAGGTTATTTTGTGTGATGGTTGGGAATGGTGTGCCCTGGTTTTTACAGCAAAAAATATCTGGTGTTTGTTGGATTTTGTTTTGTTTTTTTAATAGTCTGTTGATCATCAGTATCTGAACCAGTAGCTTTATAACGATGTTTCAGCCCGAGAAGGATTTTCCATTGATTATACTAGGTAATTAACAGGTTTCAAAAAAGCAGTCGAAGCGAATGCGATTGGGATCCCAAGTGGCGTGACCGTGCGTCAGATGAACACAGCATGCGGCGTCCTGGCCCACGTAGACGCCACCCAACTCTATGATTTGGTGTCAGGGCTGCCTCTGCTCCCTCTGAAATGCACAGTGTGAGGGCAGAGTTCGACACAGCAGGCTGTGCAGGCCCTAGCTGGGCCAAGACCCTCGAGGTAATTAATGCAACACTTTACCAAGTACTGCTTTTGTGTCTGAAGCATTTCCACTTTTAGAAAACATTCACCCTGCTCTGATGATCTTTACATTGTACAGAAAACAGATTTCCCCTATTTGTTTCCAAGGGGACAGGAAATAGGGTTAAGTTTTAGATCAAATGAAATGTAGTTTGGCACCTCTGCACGCCACTTATAAGGCCAGCCAGGGAATTTCTGATGGAAAGAAGCAGGGGCTGCCAATATTTATTATTAAATAAATAATTCTTAAAAAAAAAAAACAAAACAAAACAAAACAAAAACCCAACCTGTATGTGCCAGAGTAGCCTCCAGCAGAGTCATGCAGAAAGTGAGGGGACCAATCAAGCTGGACCTGATTGGTACTACCTGGGAGATTTGGACATCTGGGTACCACTGTCCCCACCCACCATTCAACCCACTCTTCCTGACCCACTGCAGCTCTTACTTCCTCCAGGACGCCTCGGATCCCCTGGCTGGGTTTCAAGCTCCTGGCCCCTGCATGCCCAGCTACCTTACATGCTGTGCTGTGAATGTGGCACGCCAGTGTGTCAGCCGACACTGGGTTAAGCTCGGCCAGGCCAGCCCGGGGCCTGTGCCCAGTGCACACCCAGCTCAGGCCCCAGACCAGGCACCCATAACATTTGGTAATGCAGTGAATGTACCAGCTGATGTGAGGCCCATTAGCTCTGCAGTGTGGGCTCCGAGCCTGAGTTTGGGGTACTGATCTAGCTGTGCACCCTGTACAAGTCACTCAGCGATCCATACCCGAACACAGGAAGACCTCTCTTAGGGTTCTCACCAGCTGTAACACCTGGATATCAGTGTGGTTGCTCAGTAACATCAGTTACCCCCTCCTTCCCAATCAAGCCTTGACCACCAAGGCTAAGGTCATCTCTGCTTTATTGGGAGGCAACGGCCCCTCCTGGAGCCTGTGTCTTAGCGTTCCTCTGGGATCCTGGGGCCAGCCCCAGCACCCACATGACTGCCCCAGCCCCATCTGGTTCCAAGCCCTCCTGCAGGGTAGGTGTGCCGAGGAGACCAGACTTCCTGTGCCTGAAGTCCAGGCAGGGCTTGGCGTTTGGTCTCAGGTTCCTGCAGGGTTGGGCAGGGTAGGGCAGGGCAGGGCAGTGCAGGGCAGGAAAGTTCCCTATTCCTTTGGGGCCTGAAGCCTGGTCCAGCCCAAGGAACACAGCCTGCTGCGTGGGACCTGGCCCAATTCTACAGGGTGTTCAAGAGGTCTTGGGTCAAGGGCAACCCTCATTCCTGCTCGTCTTCCCATGTAGGCCAGTCTCCATCTGCGTGGCGTGGAGCTGTGGGCCCTGTGGCCATCTGTGCCTGGCAGTGCTGCAGGGCAGGCATCACCTGGGCCCAGCGTAGCCATACGGGTGCTGCAGCAGCAGGCTCTGGTGGCTGGGCAGCACGTGCGTGTGGTAGTGCTCCACCATGCTGCCCACACTCACAAACAGGACCTCGCTCTCCAGGTAGAACTTAGCGTCCTGTGGAAGGGGTGGGAGGATTACAGGTCAGTAGGGCTGGGCCAGCCCGCCACTCCAAGCAGTTTCCTTTGCCCCATGTGCCTGTCAGGACTGCTCCTACCTATCACATATCGCTTCTATATTTGCCTCCACACCAGTCCTATGCTAAGTCCCGGCCATTTTTCCCACACCCAGGTACCGGGGCACTGCAGGCACGGTATGTAATAAACCCTGGATCCAGGCTGACACCCATCCTCTCTAGGGCCAGCTGAGGATAAAGCCAGGCAAGGAGAGGCAGTGGGCTGAGGCACTGGAGGAGGTGGGAACAAGGGAAAAGTGGATGGCAGGAGAAGGGTGTGTCTCGGTCTCAGAGGTGCCAGTCTCAGTCCACCACTGCCCGCACCTGTCAAGGAGACTCTGCCTGCCCCTGCTGAGCCCCAGGGCCAGGGTCTACACCCACCCAGGACCCTCAGAGTGGGGCCCAAGCCCTTACCTTCTCAAAGATGCGGTAGTTCCTCACTTTGTTGGAGGTTTTGTCCCACACGACCAGAACCTACAGGGAGGGGAGTGGCAAGCAGAGCTGAGCAAGGAGGCAGCAGGATAGTGTGCCCGGAGAGCCCCTGGGGAAGGCAGGGTGTCAATGCTGGGTCCCACAGTCCAGGGGGGTAGGGCGGGGGTCCAGACCCCTGCCAGCAGGACCACATGATAACAGTAGCAGGTGTCTCTCCACCTGTAACCCCGATACTCAGTGAGATCATCTACGTCACACCTGGAGGGATGCAGGCAAAGCCAGTAGGGCACCCGTCATTCCCACCCCCCCTAAGCCCCCATGGGGGGCAAACCTACCCCATCCCAGATTCCTGCAGCCCCCAGTCCTTCCCTCCACTCTCAAGCCCCTGCTGGAGGCTATCACTGCTTCTGATGTGCAGGTGATGTTCCTGAGAATAGATGGGGTGCTGCCAGGGCGAAGCCCCAAGGGCAGATTCGGCTGAGATGCCAAGTGAGAGCTGCACACGGAAGTGATCGTAAACCGTAAAATCCTGCCACCCACCGGGCCGATACCCCACATAGTCGCGGCCAGCACGTGTCCTGTTCTCACCCACCTTCCCCGACTTGGTGGAGGAGTTCCGGATGCAGTAGAGTCCATCCTGGGGCTCTCCCTGGGGGCTTGTGGCTTTGAACAGCCTAAAATAACACAGTTGTGTTGACAGGTGACCCCTGCTCAGAAAACGTTCATGGAGATCCTCCAGCCCCCCTCAACTCGGTCTCTTGTCCTCTTGCTATTCTGGTCTCAGGTTCTGAAAGTGATGTGTGCCAAGAGGCCAGGAGAGCCAGTTATGTAGAGCTTGGGCCAGCCCAGGTGGTGGCCAGAGTGGAGAGAGCTGATGGGATCTACCATTCTCTGGCTGCCACTGCATTTGGTTGTGTCCTGGTACCATTGAGGGGGATAAAGAAACAGGAAGCCAGGTGCAGGAGGGGACCTAGCACCTTGTCCCTGCAAAACCAAGGACTTGGCACTAACCTTTCAACTTCGCAGGATTCTGTGGTGTTAATGAAGACTGAGCTGGGCAGCGGCACCTGGAAGAGGCCAGCAGTGGTCCCTGTCAGGTCTGAGTGAGCCCTCACGCCACCGCTCCCTCTACCAGCTGCCATGCAGCAGGACCCAGGGCTGCACAGTGTTCCAACCCCTCTGTTCCAGGGTGCAAGGGGCCACGCTGGCCGACAGCTCTCCCTGCCACCCACTGGCCAGATGGAATCTGGGCTCTGCTCAGCCTTGCCTTCTCATAATCCTCGTCTGAGTCCTCCCCGCCAGTGTCAGCCTGTGAGGGTTGTCGGGGTTTTTCAAAGGAGAAGCTTCTGAAACTCTGCCCGTCTGGGGGTGATCGCCTGAGGGTGACAAGGAGAGGAAGCTGATACCACATCACTGTCAGACATAGGACGCGCCACCCTCTGCTCCCCTCCACACTGTCTTGGTGTGACCATGCCAAGCTCAGCATCTGCATCCAGTGGGTCTACCTGCTATGGATCCTGTGGTTTTAAGACCTAGGCTGAAAGGACGACTTCCCTGGGGTAGCAGGAATCGCCTGAGGCCTAGGAACCTAAGTCGGGGGCCAGAGTTGCCACTGATGGTAGCAAAGGGGGGAGGATCCTGAGCTTAGGTGTCCTCACCATGGACAAGTGTCCTGGACACTACTGGTGAAGGGGTTCTCAGCCCAGCTCTGCAGCTGACCAGCTATAATGGCTTGGCCAAGTCACAGCCCTCAGAGCTGCAGGGTAGTAGATAGATATGATTAGAACAGACAATGTGCTCTGACTCCGCAGGACACCCTGAGAGAGCCCTGCATGCCCCTCACACATGGCCAAGTGGTTCTCCTTGGCCAAACCTCCAAGGTTTCTGGAAGGACTAAAGGAGGCGGAAGCGTGAGCATCTCACTGGTGGGCTGCTGGGAGAGGTTGAGCCCTAGACAATGGCTCCTGGCTCTCAGCACACACAGCCCTATGGTCTGTGGCTCCAGACCCAGGCTTTAGCATAATGACTACGGAGTGGATACACCCCTGCAGCCCTCCGGACATAGAACCATGAGTGTGGCAGGAGCTCTTCCAGGCCCTTTCCCATGGGCAACGGGAGTCTCGGAATGCTAAGAGAGCCTTGGGGGAAAGTGGTTGCAGTCAAGGACATCTGGGCTAGCACACCCATGTGAGGCTTGCCCTCCAGGCCCCAGGGCCTTTATCCCACCAGATGCCTCTAGCCATGGGTCACTAGTGTGGATGACCCTGAGGGACGGAGGGACACGCTGGTTTCCTGACATCTCCCGACAATAAAGCAGAAATGTCTCAGGCTGAGTCATGGACATGCTCCACATTCCAGCAATTTCCCAAACAGGAAGCACACAAAGGCGGCCTTAGGAGCTCCCGGGCTGGAGACACACCCGGAGTCCCAGGCGGGGCCGGGAGTGGACTCCCACATGGCCTACTGCGGTTCTAGTCCTGGACCTGGAGGCTTGAAATTTACTCCAGGCTCTTGTGCATGCATGCCCAAAATCCTGAGAGGGGAATGGAGGAGAAGGGATTGCAGCATGGCCATCCCCCCTGTGGGGTGGGTGATTCCTCAGTTTCTCTCTCTCTCCAGTGAGCACATGAGCCCTATAGCAAAAATCTGCCTCTAAAAAAATTTTTTTTACAAAAAGGGCCACAGAAGTACGCTGGCATGGAGGGTCTCACAGCTGAGCTCCCACCCCTCTCCTGACCCTGGAGGACTGGTACCCATCATGGGCTTACATGTCAAGATGCGAGCTGGGGGCAAAGGCAGGGCACCAGTTGGGGGCCAGGTCAGGGAGGGGACCCAGGGATTGGGAGGCAGAGGTACTGGCCACAGAGCAGACTCACTGCAGGTGGGGGAGTGGCGGCTTCTCTGGCCTGGGCATGACTGCAGGTCGAGCTGTGGTCTCAGATGTGTGCAGCTTCAGTGCAGGAGGCCTGGGGGCCACAGGGGGCACAAAGAGTCCGGGCCTGGCTGCCTCCCTGTGGGGGGCCTCTTCAACTATCTTTAGGAACTTGGGCTTGTTGGCTGGCACAGGTGGGGGCTCAGAGGTGGGTGGCCCCCGGGGTGACAGGTGGAAGGACTGGAGCTTGTCACAGTTCCTGGACGTGGCAGTGGTCACAGAAGCAGAGCTGGAGGCAGAGCTAGCTCCGTGGCTGGGGATCCGGGGCTCCAAGCCAGGGCTGGCGATCTCCTGGAAGCAAGGGTGTTTCCGGAGGACAGGCACAGTGGGCACACTGCCCAGCGGGGGGTCGCTCATCCTTCGAGGCGTAGCAGGCATCCTGGGGCCAGCCTCAGCCCACCTTGGGCCCAGTGAGTCCCTCTTGGAGTCCTCAGGGCCCGGACCAGCATCAGGGAGGCTGCGTTTTGGGGGTGGGGGTGGCAACAGGGGGCCTGGGCCCTTGGAGGTGAAGGAGTGAGCACGGGGCATGTCGGACAAGGCTGGCTTCCTGGGTGTGGGCACTGGGGGTGGTGGGTAGGCCGGTGGGTGGGTCAGGGCATCTGCGGAGCAAAGAAATCCAGGTTAGGCTCACCGCCTGGAGACTGGACAGCACCACCCGCTGCTGGCGCTGGCTGGCTGGGCATCGCAGCCCGGCCCGTCCCTGCCTAGCCCTGTGGCCCGATGCCCGGCACTCTAGGCAGTCTTCCTCTGGGACCCCAGACCACCTTGGCCCTCCCTGCCCAGCTTCCACAGAGCAGCCCACACAAGCCTCAACCTAGGTGCCACATGGGGCTATCAGGTTCCCAGAGGCAGACGCGAGGGAGGAGAAGAGTAAGAGAGGATTCCCAGGGCTTGGCCTGAGCCAGGGGAAGCCTGCTGAGATTTCAGATGGCAGAGCTGAGGACAGCGCAGGCGCTGCTGGGAGGAAGAGGAAGGTTGGTGTTTGTTCATGGCGAGATTAGGGTGCTCTGAGATGGCCAGGGAAGGTGGCACGGACTGTCAGGGACATCAATCCAGAGTTTAGGGGTCCCAGCTGGATGTGTGACTCGTCAGCAGCCTGTGAGTGACACTGTCACCCAGAGAGCAAGGCCTGTGCCCCTGGGAGTGGGCACTTCTCTAGGAGCAAGTACCAGGCAGGATGAGACTTACGGGTGGCCGAGCACTGGGTTTAAGAAAAGGGAGGCCTCCGGGCCCTCGATGAGGGAGGTTTTAGGGAGAGGCTGGGACAGAAAGCCTGACTGGAGCGGGTGGGCCAGGACACAGTCAGGACCACACCAGCTGTGCCATGCAGGTCATCTCTTCACACTGGCTGCAGCTCAGGACAGAGAGATGGAGAGCCCAAGTTCAAGCGTGAGGCAACAGAGACAGGGTGAGGAAGCAGACATGGTGGACCCTGGCAAGGCAGGCTCTGTTTGGGAGGAAGATGAGGCAACTGGCGCACAGGTGGGCTGAGGGACCGTTGGAGCTGGGGCTGCAGAGGGTGGTGCGGCCAGAGAGGAGGGGGCTCTGGGCCTGTGACTAAGAGGAGAGTGGGAAAATGAGCTGAGCAGAAGCCAGGTCACCAAGGACAAGAGCCTGGCGAGTGGAGAGGCCAGGACAGAGGGAGGGTTGCTTGATAATGAAATAGAGAAGACACGATTAGATGAAGGAGCCGGGGGAGGGGCTCTGCAGAGGGCCCAACGGGTAGAGCGAGGGGGACAGATGGCACAGCACACCCTCCCCACCCAGCCCTGCACATCCCCGTCACCCAGACATATGATGGCCTGTATCCACCTGTTTCCCTGACAAGCCGTGTCCTTCAGGAGGTGGGCTGGCAGGGTGACTGGCTGGCCTACAGCCATGCTCAGAGAGCCAGCGGCCCCGGAAAATGGACCTGCCCTGGACCCACCCACTCTGCACTGTCCTTCCTATGCCACTCAGCCCCAAGTAACCTGGCCCCACTGTTACCTGTCTTCATGTTCCCTCCTCCGCCATCCAGGTGGCTAACGTGGGAGCTGGGAGCAGATGAGCAGAACAGGCCAGCGAGGACCACTCTCCTGCTCTGATCCTCATGTTACTTGGGCCAGAGCAGGGAAACTGAGGCCACCCAGGACAGTACCAAGGCCAGCATCCCCCAAGCTGGTGTGAGCCGGGCCCCACTCTCTACCCACCGAGTTCCCAGCCCATCTGGCCCACCTACCCTCAGGCTTCACAGGCTCAGGGGAGTCGGGTTCCATGTATGAGTCGTCCTCGTCGTCATGCTCATAGTCTGCATGGGAGCAGGTGGAGGGTGAGACCCAGTGACCTAGGCCCAGCTGAGCCTCGGAACCATGCTCCAACCGTGGGAGCTGAGTGTCCAGGAGGCAAAGGGTGAGGACAAGGCAGGCAGGATTTTAACCCAGAACCCAGACTACTGGAGGCTGGAGCCAAAGGGATAGAGCAGGGAACACAGCTAAACACTCCTCGTCTCATCTCTGTCCGTGGCCATGTGTGGAGAAGCGGAGGGAGCGGTGGATGCAGACAGGACTCACCTTCGTTGTCCGTGGGGTATGGAGAAAGGCTGATGTCCACGGGCCGTTCAATTGCACCATAGAAGCTGTCTGTGTCTGAGCTGGAGTCACTGGGGACAGTGAAGGGGGGATGAGCAGTGGACTCTGGGCCTGGGAGCGGAGTCCCTTGGCACTCACACATGGACACTGGACACACAGATGTGCATACACAGGGACACACATGCACATACGGGGACACTCTGAGAGATGTACAGATGTGCACGTGAACACAGACATACCCACAGACATGCAAGGACATGAGGACAAGCTCATGGACATGCACAGATACACAGATGCCCAGACACAAAGATGGGGTCACACACAAACACATAGAGTTACAGTCCTACAGATACACGAACATACAGCCACACAGAGAAACACAGGGGTGGCACGGATACATGCATTCACACAGACACAGAGCTACACAGTGACACATGGACATGCACGCACAGCATGGTCACAAGGACGAATACAGCAAGGCTATGCAGCCCTCCCTGCCCTGCTGTGGTTCTTGCAATGAGTGTGGCTATCCTACTTGGCCAAGAGGCCTCAGGACCTGGGCCCAGGTCCCTACCTGTCCTAACTGACCCAAAGCAGGGGTCAGTTAACTCTGGACTGAGCCTGCTGTAAGATACCAGCTTAGATTGAGGGTCGGGAACTCGAGGGGCCAGGCAGGGGTCAGCAGGGCATCTGTGGGTGCACCCAGCCCTCTCTGGGTCTTGGTTTCCTCACCTACAAGACAGGATTTGCCTAGAGAGCCCTCACTATTGCCGGGCCACCTCACAGGTGAGGTTGCTGAGATCTGGAAAGACGGAGTCAGCTCCCTGAGAGATTCATTCTGGTCTCACTCTGAGAGACCAGGGTGGGCATGAGGGGGCTAGGAACCCAAAGCTCTGAGCTGCTGCTAAAGCTGGACCTCCCAGGTGGTGGTGATGGAAAGGTAAAAGCAAGTGCATCCCCTGAACAGGAACGACCAATGACAGTGACACAAACAGAGAGATGACGAAATGGAGCTGAGATGACAGGAACATGGGACGATAGCGTGCACGCACGCCCGCTCACATAGTGCACACATGCACTGCCAAGAACCTTTCAGGAAGGGCTTCCAGGCCAAGCCCCCAGGGGCCAGGAGGAGGACATGGGTGTTAAGCCCTGGAGCCCTAGGGACCCCCACCCATCTGCCACCCCCAGGCCCACCTGGTGTCCAAGGGCAGCTCCTTCTTCTCATGGAAGTGGCCAATCTCCCTGCGCAGCAAGGCCATCCAACTCTGTGGGTCAGCCGGCACGTCAGCACGGTGCTGCCGACCCGGGCCCCCACCCTCACCCCCGCCTCCTCTCACTGCCCCAGCAGCTCTGCACCGACCACTAGTGTCAGGGCAGACCACCCCAAGGTATTTTGAGTGTGGGGACCACTGGCACCAAGTTTGAGGCATGAATGGGAGCCTAAGGGGCAGCTTGCCCAGCTGCCAAGCCCCAGCCACATCTTCTGGAGGTCTGCACAGGGCCGTGTAACTCCCTGCCTGGGGCTGATAGGAGGCCAAAGTCTTGGGACCGATGGGTTCCCCGAGGCCCAGCCTGGTGCCTGTAGGCCCCATGACCCCTGGTCACCTTGCGCTCATCCTCGGAGGAGGCTGAGAAGAACCACGTGCGATGCTTCTTGCTGATGTGGATGATCTTGAAGGGGAAGACATTGTTGGATGTTGTCTCCTCAGCTGCCCGCATCACCCTGAAGGCACAGAGCCAGCAGCTACGACCTGGTCCATACCCGTAGGGACAGCTTCATCACAGCCCTGGTCCCTAGATGGCCCCCAGCACCATGCTCCAGGGTATATGGGCAGATCTAGGTGGTACCTGGCTGTTGATGTTCTGTGCAGACAACCACATGCTTCAGGCCAGTGGGAGAGGGTAGGCGAGGACAGGGAGTGGACAAAAGGGGTACTAGGGTGTGGGAGGGCCTCCTGCAAGCAGCAGTGTGCAGGGTTTGGAGAGGAGGACATGACACCCTTAATGTCCACTAAAACTGCTGCTTTACACGGATGCTGCCCTCCCACCTCTGGCCTTGCCTGGCTGCTGGCCTGCCTGTTGGGGCCTCTCATGAGGCTCTATGTCAGCCCTGCTCTTCCTCTGCCACCCAGAGGCAGCCCGAATGCATTTCAGGGAATAACGCATGTCTGCTCTATACTTGCTTCTCCAGCCCAGATGTGAGGTTTACATAGAGGCCAAACAGTCTACCCTGCAGGAAGCCCTGCAGGCCAGGCCCCGGGGCAGGTGTGCCTGCATGGCCCACCAGCGGGCCTGGCCAGAGGCTCCCAGGCACAGCTGCACCCACCACTAGGCCCAGTGTTCATAGCATGGTTGGCACACACTGAAGGTTGGAGGGCGATATGTCTGGGCAAAGGGAATAACCCTACCTAGGGAACCCCAGAGCTCTGGCCACCTGGCATCTACCTGCAAATCACAGGACCCATGAGATTCCTCCCTGTCTGGAACTGGGCTGGGAGTTTTTTGTTTGTTTGTTTGTTTGTTTGTTTGTTTGTTTTTTTGAGAGGTTTTTGCTATAGGGCGCGTGCGCTCACTAGACAGACAGAGAGAGACAGAGAGACAGAAAGCGAGAAATCACCCCCCGTGGGGGATGGTCACGCCACAATCTCTTCTCCTCCATTCTCCTCTCGGGATCCTGGGCACACATGCACACACGTCCAGCGTGAGTTTTAAGCCACCGGGTCCGGGACGTGAACCGTGGTCGACTACGTGGGAGTCCAGTGACATAGCCATTACGCTAACTGCTGGTTCCCTGGGCTGGGAGTTTTGGCAAAGCTGCCCTACGAAGGTTGTGGCCAGGGGTAAACCAGGTCTAGAATAAATCTCTGAGGGTCTCCATTCCATCACTAATACCTCGAGACTCTTTGTTTCTCATAGGCAGGAGGGGCTGGGCCCTTGAGGTATAAGAAGCCCAACCTCATGCTGCAGAGTGCAGGGCCCAGGTGGTATCCCACTCAGAACCAGACTCAGGAGCCAGCACTTAGAGCCTGCGCTGCATGCCCTCAAGGCCGTGGGGTGGGCGGGCTGGGACTGCATTCGCCCCTGCCCGATTCTACCCAGAGCTCCAGCCAAGTGCACACCTACCCATTAGTCCCTAAGGCCCTTAAAGGCAGGCTCATGGCCCCTCACTGGAAAGAGCCTAGAACATGTGGGAGGCAGGGAACTAGCCCCTGGCCTGGGAAGCTTGGGGCAGGACCAAGTTTAGGACAGCACCTGGGCTGCCGGGGCTCCTGACTTCCTAGAAAGAGGCCATGGGGGGTGCACAGGCTGGAAAGGTTGAGATGAGAGACATTAAGTGGTTGTTCAATGGAGACTCTGAAGAGCATCCTGTCCAGGCCCTTGGAATATGTCCAAGAAGCCACAGGAAGGCCCTGGCTTCACTTGCCAGGTCCTCAGCCAAGGTCTGGAGGAAGCACATGAGGAAAGGGCAGGGCATCACAGAGGCTGAACAGGGGTATACTGGAACTGGACAAGCCCAGAGAGGGCAGGAGAAGGAAGCCACTTGGGAAAGCCTGGGCTTCGCTTGGGTGGGAAGAGCCGGAGCTCTGCTAGGATGGGCTGGGAGAAAAACCACTGGCTGTAAGGACCAGGGCCAGCAGGAAGGATGGGCACTTACCGGTTATAGCCATTTAATGAGAAGGCACCCTGCGGGGAGGCGGATGTGCTGCTCTTGAAGTAGTAGATGCATCGCTTATGGATGATGACAAAGCGCAGGGGCCCTGTCGAGGAGCAAGGGCAGGATAGTGAGACATGAGGGGCTGCCCCTACTCTGGAGACCCTCCCCAGAAGTGCTGGTGAAGGGATGAGCACAGAGCTAGGCTGGGCTGGCATGCTGCCTGCTCCCTAGGGCTCTATGATGGGGCCAAATATGGACACATCCACGGGCATGCTGGCCAGCCTTGGAGTGCCACCCACAGAGCAGGACTGGCCAGACACAGAAAATGATTGGGTCTGGAGGGCAACATAGAGCCACCATAAGGACAAGAGGCCCAGGGAAGCCTCATCTGCCTCATTGGGTTCTGCCAGGCTACTCGAGGGTCCCTCCATCTCACGTCAGCAGAGCCAGAAGGGCAGGGCTGAGGAGCCCAGAGAGATTACTGGTGACAGCCATAGTGTGGAGCTGTCCTCTAGCGGGACATTCACAATGACAATGCCCCAAGCCCAGCCCTAAGCAGCTCTCTCCAGGCCTGGGGATAAGTCAGTTACAGCCCTCCATGGAAGTTCTCTGAATAGAGAGGGAACCAGACAAATTGATGCCAACATGAAAACCAAGAGTCCAGCCTAGGGCATCTCAACCAGGTGGCACAGGGCCAGGGAGTCCCTGGCAGAGAGCACAGTTGGGATAAAGGCAGGAAGCACCTGTTGGTCAGGCCCTGACACTCTCTTGCTTTCAGTGACTTAACACTGGGCCTCTCCAAGGCCTGGGGGCTTCCTTCCTCCCTCTCACAGTTTACTGCTCTGGGCTCCTGGGTCTTGTGTGGCTCCGAGGTCCAGCACCCAACTGGATATTAACTTGGGTTTACTGCAGGCCAAGTGACCAACCGGCTCACTAAACACTTTTAGGTAAGACAAGGGAGATGCCTGAAGATCAGACCTACTAGACCACCCTGCAGTCCCCCAGCCTGGCTGCAGGCTGCAGCCCCCTTGGCCAGCTATTCAGCACTGTGCACCAAATGCCCATCCTGTCTCTTTGCCCATCTGTGCCACCCTGGGCCCTGGCACAGTCCAAGGGGATGGGGGGATGCTCCCCTGGGGTTGCTGATCACAAGAAAAGGAAGGGGAACTCTGGAAGACCCATCACATAAGGATGCAGAGACTCAGTGGGGTCTCAGTTGCCCTAGTAGGCCTAGAGGGCCACTGGGAAGGCTCTGCCCCCAGGTCTCCCCACTGCGCTCTCTGCCACCCAGGGGACTCACATTTGAGCAGCTGCAGCTGTGTACCACCCTTCTTGTGCAGGTAGCCTGCTTTGGCCACGCCCCCAGGCATAGTTAGCAGGTTCTGGGCACCGATGGCCTTCATGGGGACAGGCCAGTGCATCTCTTCAGCCGCCATGAAGCTGTAATAAAAGAAGGAACAGGGCTCAGCCAGGGTTTGGGGACAGGAGATGACTTAACTGGGGATTCTCAGGGAAGACACTGCCCCGATCTAGAAAGCAGCATGGAAGATAAGGCAAGGAGGGGCAAGGAAACCCCTTTTCTGGAGGCCCCAGATTTCCTAGTGGGATCCTGGGGAGAGACAGGGCCATCTGGTCTGCTCAGTCAGCCCCTGGTCCACTCAGTCACATACCACTCTCAGGGACCCTGAGAGCTAAATGTGTCTCTTTATTATCACGTAGTAGGTGTGGACACCTCCTAGGTACAGACCCCATGGGGGCCGCGGTCCTGCAGTGAATGAGCTCAGGAAACCCTCAGCCCAGGTAAGTCAGGCCTTAGGCTGGAACTACCTAGAGCTCAGTGCCAGGTGAGCCTAGAATGAAGCCTGCCTTAGATAGTAAGTTGGGAAGGGTTCCTGGAAGAGATGGCACTGGGGTTGGGAACCAGCAGTTAGCGTAATGGCTATGTCGCTGGACTCCCACATAGTCGACCGCGGTTCGCGTCCCGGACCCGGTAGCTTAAATCTCACACCAGGCGCGTGTGCATGCATGCCCAAGATCCTGAGAGGAAAATGGAGAAGGGATTGTGGCGTGACCATCCCCCCTGGGGGGTGATTTCTCGCTTTCTATCTCTCTGTCTGGCGAGCGCATGCGCAAAAACCTCTCAAAAAAAAAAAAAAAAAAAAGAGGTGGTACTGGGGTCACAAACTGAGGAGGTGCAGGGGCTGGGGCAGGCTCTAATTTTTTGTGCTGAAGGAGTGAGGGTATGGCCCCCAGATGCCCATCCTCAGCTGGCTTCTGTCCGTTTCTTATGACCCCTAAGACCAAGAAGCAGGAAAACGAGTAGCTAAGAGCCTCCAGTTCCCCAGACAAGTGACCTGGACTTCTCGTCCTGGCTTGGCTTTCTGATGGGCCTCTAAGCTCTGGTTTCTGGGCCAATAGCACGGGAAGAGTGGACGCATCTTGGCACATAAAACACCCTCATCAGCAGTGGCTGGGTAACCATTTGGGGGGTTGGTTGGTCTCCACCCATCACCCTGGGGCATGGCTTACCTTCCTCACCTGAGCCCCAGGGGGACCACATAGCATATGGTCACTGGGGAACAGATAACCGCCTTGGGGCCGACCCAGGCCCCAGCTTTGGCCCCATCTCCTACCCCAGCCCCTTACGCCCCAGCTGCTGTCCCTGAAACCTGCCAGGTTGTCTCACATTTCTGGCACTTGCCTGCAATGACCTCTGCTCTTTCCTACGTGAAGAACTACTTATCCTTCAAGACTCAGATGGAGAGACCTCTTCTGTGAGGCAACCCAAGTGCCCAGTCAAATCCAGGAACTTCCTCACCTCTGGGCATTTTGAACAGTACCCCCACCCTGCACTGCTTCGCCTCTGCCTGCCCCTGGCCAGGTCCCTCCTAGGGCCCCAGTAGAACTGGATGGGAAAGAGCCTGCGGCCAGTGTCCTGCTGAGCCAGTAATGGAGCATCTAGGGTCATACCCACAGGCCCCGTCTGGGACTCCAGCCACTACAGCTCCAACCCAAAAAACACACATAAAGAAAACCATTCCCTGCCCTTAGCAAACCAGCACCCTCCATGAAACCCGTGAGAGGGAAGTCGCCACCCCCAAGGACCCAGTCTGCCTGGGTTATCTGGCTGGCACCCACCAGATCCATCCAGGCAGGGATGGGAGAGGGCGCTGGGCCCCCTAAAACAGGACTAGGTAGGAACAAAGGCGCGGCCACACCCCCATCTCAACCCTCCCTGACCGGGCCCAGACAGCGCCAGGCAAGGAGGAGAGAGGAGGACGCCCATGCCCACGCGCAAACACGGGAAGCTGTTAGCAGATGCACAGGCCCGGCGCCCGGCCCAGAGCCCCCAGACCCGCCTGCCCGGGGTCGGCCCACGCCCGCCTTTGTTCCCGCAGGAAGCGTGTGAACTCGCCAGCAGCGCCAGGAGCTCCGAGTCTGAGGACTCAGGGTCCAGGGTCGAGGCCCAGAGCCCGAGGCCCGGGTCTGAGTCTAGGTCCCGGGGATTGGGGCCACAGTCCAGTGGCTTGGGGCTCGGTACTCACGGCGTCCACGCGGCAGGCACCACTGGCTTCCGGGGCACAGCCCGCGCCCGCCTCCCCTGCGTGCACCGACATGGCCCCGGGCCCGACCCTCCGGCCGCTGCCTCGTCTCCGGAGCCCACCTCCCGTCGGCCCCAGCTCCGCGGCCGGTGCCCCGCGCCCGCCATGCCAGCCGCGCCCCCAAGCCCGGGCGGCCGCCGGCTCCTCCCCTCGCGAGCCCGGGGCGGGACCGCAGGCAGGTGAGAACCCGGGCCCACCCCTCACGGCACCGCCCCTCCGCCACGTCACCCCGCGCCGGCCCCCGGCTTTGGTCCACATTTCCCTCCTGGCCGCAGAGTGGAGGGCGCCGGCGACAGGGAGCGCCGTCCGTAAGCTCTGCGCGGTGCAGACGAGGCAGCCGCGCGTCACTGCTCCAACACCTGCGAGTATTCCCGCACCCCGCGCCGAGAGGCACAATCAGTGCCCACTGGGACCCCCGGCCTAGGTCCCAATCCCGCCTCGTGCCTTGCTGGCAAACCCCCTTGGGAAAGTGACTTTTTCTCCATGAATCTCGGGAAGAACATCTGTAATGTGACACCCTGCCTCAGAAAGCTGTGTTGGAGTTGAAAGGGGCCTGGCTGGCCAAATGCCCACCCTCACTTCCATCCACCCCATCCACTTTGGGGGACTTAATTGGCTCCCACCCCCAGATTGTCAAAGGAGTCAGGGGTCTGGTCCTTGGCTGCTTCTACCTGCTTTGGCATCCACAGGCATGACATTTAGAAGAGATCCTCCAGGCTGGCCAAAGGCTGGTGAAGCCAGTTGCTGGCCTCCCAGGCCTCCTGTCCCCTCCGTTTCCCACCTGCATATGTCTGCCACCTTCAGCAGAGGGCAGCAGGAGGCTCCACATTGGCTCTTTGGTGGTGGCTCTACCAGCCCAGGTCCTCCTCCTATTCAGTTGTCCATACTGTGCACGCCACTCACTGGTTTGTTTGGTTTTTGCTATAGGGTGCATGTGCTCTCAGGAGATAGAGACAGAGAAACAGGAAAAGTGAGAAATCATCCCCGAGAAGGATGGCTACACCACAATCCCTTCTCCTCCATTCTCCTCTTGGGTTTTGGGACACATGCCCAGAATGTTCTTCAAGCCACCAGCTCCGAGACTCGAACCGCAGAGTTGGTCATGTGGGATCCAGTTGCTCCAATGATGAAAGTATGGAGCCAGCCCCCCCTCCCCTGGTTTTCAGGCCTTCACTGCAGGCCATATCTATAGGCCTCCTCCCTCTTCATTCCAGTCTCACCAACCAGCCACCCCACATGGAGCATCCATTCCTCCTCGGTGCCTTTGTTCCCAGTGTACTGGCCATTTCCTCCCCTGGCGTCATACCCAGCCCTCAAGGCTGCCTCCTCCCTAGCCACCCTGCCTGGCCTCATCACTGTCCCTGGGCAGCCTGCACTTCCTCTCCTCAGGCCTCTCCCCTGCCCCTGGTGTCTCTCCTCCATCACCCTCCACCTAGCACATCCTCAAGCATGTGTACCATTCCCCACCTTTCTTCTACATCTCTGAGGCCTCCTTGTGCTAACCTGACCCTTCCTCATCGGGCCCCCTGAGGACTTTTATCACAGGCTCTCCTCTACCTTCTATGCACCTGTGCCAGCCAGACCCCCGGCTCAATTTACCAACTCCACCAAACACCTGCCTCCAGACCTCGGTCCATGTTGTTTCCACCAGCTACAGTTGCAACTGCACTAACTCAGTCCTTCAGAATTGGCTCAAAAGAGGGACCAGCAGGTGGCATGGTGGTTAAGGCGCTGGACACTCCCACATGGCTGACCACAGTTCGAGTCCCGGACCTGGTGGCTTGCTTTCTCACTTTCTCTCTCTCTCTGTCTCTCTCTGGTCAAATTAAAATAAATGAATAAATAAAATTTAAAATAAATAATTATAAAAAAAAAAAAAAAGAATTGGCTCAAAAGAACACCAGTTCTTCACAAACTCTTCCAGGAAACAGGAAAGGAGGGAGCTCATTCTGTGAGGCCAGCATTAGTCTGATATCAAAACCAAACAACAATAAGAAAACCACAGACCAGCATGCCTTATGGATATAGACACATGCATCCTCCACAGAATACTAGCAAATTAAATCCAGCAACATATAAAAAGGATTGCATACCATGAACAGCTGGGGTTTATCCCAGGAATGCAAAGTTGATTTAATATTCAGAACTTGATTAATGTAATGTAGTATACAGTACAATAGGATAAAGAACAAAAACCACAGTTATCTCAATAAGAGCAAAGAAAGCACTTGACAAAAGAATTAAACAATCCTTCATGACAAGAACAAACTAGGAATAGAAGAGAACTTCCTCAAACTGATAAAAAAGCATCTATGGGGGCCAGCAGGTGGCATGGTAGTTAAGGGTGCTGGACTCCCACATGGTCAACCATGGTTCAAGTCCTGGACCTGGTGGCTTACTTTCTCACTTTCTCTCTCTCTCACACACTCTCTCTCTCCTTTCTGTTCAAATTAAAACAAATATATATATAAAGTTAAATGAAATAATTCTTTAAAAAAAGGCATCTATGAATAAATCCACAGTTAACTTCATACCTAGCGGTGAAAGCCTGAAAGCTGCCCCCCCAAAAAAACAGAAACAAAGTAAGCATATCTGCTCTCACCACTTCAATTCAGCATCGCGCTGGCAGTCCTGGCCAGGATAATTAGGCGAGAAAAAATAAAAGGCGGGGCCGGCAGTCGGCATGGTGGTTAAGGACGCTGGACTCCCACATGGTCAACCACAGTTTGAGTCCCAGATCTGGCAGCTTGCTTTCTCACTCTCTCTCACTCTGTCCCTCTCTGGTCAAATTAAAATAAATATAAATGGATAAATTTAAAATAAAGTAATTCTAAAAAGGAAAAAAAAGGCATCCAGATTGGGCAAAAAAGAGGTAAAACTATTCACAGATTAGATGCTTTTATGTATAGAAAATTCAAAGGAATCCAGTGAAAAATGATAAGAACTAATAAATAAACTTAGCAAGGTGGCAGGATACAAAATCAATATATATAAATCAGTCATGGGAGCCAGCAGATGACATAGTGGTTAAGGTGCAGACTCCCCAGGGGCTGACACAATTTGAGTCCCAGACCCAGCAGCTTGAAACTCATGCCAGGTACTTGTACATGTGTGACCAAAATCCCAAGCGGAGAATGGAGGAAAAGGGATTGTGGCATGGCCATCCCCCGAGGAGGCAATTTCTCACTTTCTCTCTCTGTGTCTCTCTGGCAAATGCATTTGCCCTATAGCAAAAATCACTTCTGAAAAAAAAAAAAATCAACTGTGTGGGGCCAGCAGGTGGCATGGTGGCTAAGCTGTTAGACTCCCACAGCTGACCACGGTTCAACTCCTGGACTTGACAGCTTGCTTTCTCACTTTCCTTCCCTCCCTCTGTGTGTTTCTCTGGTGAATGTAGTAATAAATAAATAATATTTTAAAATAAATTGTGTTTCTATATACTAGCACAAACTTTAAAAAATGAAAGCAATGGTTCAAGTGTTCCCTTTTCCAGGCAGTCTCCCAAAGTATCTAGAAGGTCTTGTGCCCCCACTTGGATATAGCCTTCCCTCCACCTAACGTAGAATGTACTACATTGAAATTCTCCTCACCAGCTCAGGCCCAACACAGAAAGGGTACCCAAAGAGCCCCAAGAAGGGGTGAAATATTGATCCAAGAGAGTTGGGGGGACTGTGGGTAGCCTGGAAGGCAGTGGAGGTGAAACAGAGCTCCTGCCTTGGTGTATTACCCGCCCCCCCCATCCCAAGCTGTACAGAGACCTGGCATGTGTGTTAGAGTGGGGGGAGCTGCCGTGAGGAAGATGGAGCCCACCACCTCTTCCTGTTTCTACAGGAGCTAGGTTTGGAAGGAGGTTTGAGGGAAGGTTACGGCCCCACCCCATTTCAGCTCAGCGACCAAGCAGGTGCAGGCTTCTGAAGAGCTCATTCCCACCTGGCTGTCATCTCATTGTGTACAAGACGAAGGCTCTTAGGTAGCCATTGACTGGCCTTGTTGGAAGGGTGAGTTGTGTCAAGGCCAGTCTGTGCTCCACCTTCACCTCCCCTGGAAATGTCCTTGTTTCAGGACCAGACACTGACACCTGCACCACCTCTCCAGAGGATGGGCTGTCCAAGGGAAAGTGAAGTCCTGCCACCCCAACCTCCTCCACCCTACCTGGCCCTGCCCTGCAACAGAGGGTGAGCCAGCTTCGCAAATGCCCAAGAGGCCAGTGGTAGGCCAGGCTGGGAGCAGAAAGGGGAAGTGGTGGCTGAGGGCAAGAGTGATAACTGGCCATGGTGACCACATAGCTCTTGAGGCATTTCAGCCTAGCTCACTGACTCTAGCTCTACTTGTGCCTGGAAGAACTGAGGGGAGTCCCTGAGGGGAACCCACACTCCTGGTTGGCTTGGTCCCCCTGGCTGACTCCCTTAGTACCTATGGTGCTCCTCAGCCCCAGGGACCTGACCTGATGGTTAAACTCCACTCATTCATCCCGGGGTCCTCACAGGCCTCCTGCCAGCAGGCTAGGTGGCCCCAGTTTCTTTCTCTGAAAAGCAGATACCCCAGTGAAGATGTATCACCGTGGTGCTGGGGGCGATGGCTCAGTCACCATGGGTGGGAGCTGTAAGAGAGAGTGCTGGAGCCCTGGGTTCAAATCCTGCTCTGGCTCATCCTCCATTGAGCCCCCATTTCCTCTTGTGTAAAGGGAATATGGAAGAGTCCACCCCTCCAAGTCCCAGCACCCCAGCAACACAGTGATAGGTCCCCTCTGGAGCATCTTTTCCCTAAAGAAGAGGGGACTGAGGCCACCTTGTAAGCTGGCCACAGGGTCAGGTCTCACTTTCCAGGCTTGCTGTGCTGTGCAGGGCCCTACTGTTGCAGCTGAGAGGCTGCTGCCTGGAACGGCACTCTGAAGACACACAGGCCAGCATTAGGTGGCCAGAGCTGGTGATGGCCTCTGGACTCCATGAGCCCTTCCAGAAGGTGTGTGTGTGTGTGTGTGTGTGTGTGTGTGTGTCAGCATGCATTTGAGCCTGTATATTTATGTGTGTATGCACGCTAGGGAAGATGGGGCGCTTGGGACACACTCTCCAGGTCTTTGCTCCTGTGCTTACTTTCCTACCTTCTTTCGAATTTTATTGAAGGGGGCTGGATAGTGGCGTAGCAAGATGCAAAGCTCTGGGAGGCTGACCCACACAGGAAGGTTGAGGTTCATGTCCAGCGACCTCCCCAAGTGTGCCCGGCACACTCTTGCCCGTGATCTAGGACTGGCTGAAGTTGGAAGTGGATTGCAGCACCAAGATCCTGATGGGAGGAGGCCGTGTGCAGACCTGTCTGTGGCACAGACAGGGACCTGAAAATAAACAGCCCCTGCTCGCCCGCCCTGCCTGCTCCAGTCTCCGCCACTGCCGCTGCCGAGAGCAAAGATCTGACTGCAGCCATGAGCAGCAATGAGTGCTTTAAGTGTGGACGCTCAGGCCACTGGGCCCGGGAGTGCCCTACAGGTGGAGGTCTGGCCATGGGATGAGGAGCCATGGCAGACGCTTCCAGTTTGTTTCCTCATCTCTTCCAGACATCTGTCACTGTGGTGGTGAGTCTGGTTATCTTGCCAAGGACTGTGACCTTCAGGAGAATGCCTGCTGTCACTGTGGGAGAGGTGGCCATGTCGCCAAGGACTGAAGGAGCCCAGGAGAGACCAAGATCAGTGTTGCTGCAACCGCGGCAAACCAGGCCACCTGGCTCGCGGCTGCGACCTCGCGGATGAGCAGAAGTGCTACTCTGGTGGAGAATTTGGACATATTCAAAAAGACTGCACCAAAGCGAAGTGCTACAGGTGCGGCAAGACTGGTCACGTGGCCATCCACTCCAGCAAAACAAGGGAAGTCAACTGTCACCGCTGGGGCCAGTCAGGGCACCTGGCACAGGAATGCACGACCCAGGAGACAGCCTAATTCTTTTCCTTTGCCACCCCTCCTTTTTCTGGTTGATGGTTGTATTATTTTCTCTGAATCCTCTTCACTGGCCAAAGGTTGGCAGATAGAGGCTACTCCCAGGCTAGTGAGCTTTACTTGCTTTGTAAAAGGAGGAAAGGGGTAGAAAAAACTGACTTTCTGCATTTAACTACAAAAAAAGTTTATGTTTAGTTTGGTAGAAGTGTTATGTATAATGCTTTGTTAGAGAACCCCCTTTCCGTGCCACGGGTGAATAGGAATTGATGAATGGGAAGAGTTGAGTCAGACCAGTAAACCCATTATGGAGTTCTTGAATACGTTCCCATGTGGGAGGTAAAACCAATTCTGGAAATGTCTATGAACGTCCATAAAAAACTTTAATTTTAGCATAATGATGGCTTTGGATTCTCTGACCTCAGTAGCTATTAAATAACATCAAGTAACACCTGTATCAGGCCCTACATAGAACATACAGTTGAGTGGGAGTAAATAAAATAAAAAGATAAACATGTGTGTTCGTGGCGATGAGAGAGAAATCGGGATAAAAGCTTAAGCAGAGGGACCAGCAGTTGGCATAATGGCTATGTTGCTGGACTCCCATGTAGTCGATCGCAGTTCAAGTCCCGGACCCAGTGGCTTAAACTCACGCCGGGCACGCGTGTGTGCATGCCCAAGATCCTGAGAGGAGAATGGAGGAGAAGGGATTGTGGTGTGGCCATCCCCCCTGGAGGGTGGTTTCTCACTTTCTGTCTTTCTGGCAAACGCACGCACCCTATAGCAAAAACCTCTCAAAAAAAAAAAAAAAAAAAAAAGCCTAAGCAGAAACAAACACATTTTTTCAAAGACGAAATCTAAAATACAGAGTAACATCAATGCTCAGAGGTAGCAAACTTTGGAGCTATTCAGGAATTAAGGGCATTTTCACAGAAATCAAGATGTTATTTTTGTATATTATATCACTTAGACAACTGCGTTTCATTTGCTGTAATCAGTTTTTAAAAGTCATATGGAAAAAGCAACTGAAGTCCTAGAAAATAGAAATGTAATTTTAAACTATTCCAATAAAGCTGGAGGAGAAAGGGGGGAAAAAAGATCCTGATGGGACAATGTTTCTTTCTCTCTTGCTCTCTCTCTCATTTGTCTCACTCAGAAAATAATAAACTAATTAAAAAGAAAAGAGTTGACGCCAAAGCCTGAGGTTGCTGGGGTGGGAGGCAGAGGAGAGCAGGTGAAAACCACCCTGTCCCACAGAGATAGCACCATCAAGTTCCCCTAAATGTAGACTCTGTGGTTCCCACCTGCCATGGGACCTGTGAGCCCTGAGGGCTGTGTGGTCATCACCTACCCAGGCCTATATGTGAGCTGAGGCTCTGCAGAGCTGATTAATGTCAGATGGTACGCTTGCCCAGGACACACGCGAGTTGCATGGTTTGCATGTGGGAGGTTATGTGTGCACATACCAGCATTGTACACACGTGCATGTATGTGTACAGGTGTGAATCTGTGCATGAGAATAGGTAGGGACCCTGGAGGTCTGGGCTCTCACAGGCTCTCCCTCTGACACTTGCAGACGTGGTCCTGACTGTGGTGAGGGAGCTGTCGCCCCATGTGACCACAGCGTCAGAGACTTATTGTCAGTGGTGACCAGGTCGCCTCGTTTATGGGAACTGTAGCACAAGGTAGGGTTGAGGGTCCCGGACCAAAGGAAGAAGTGACCACACCTCACTCATGCATGCACACTGAACACTCACACATATACTTATTCTCTTACGCACGTATACTCACACACATATACACATGTACTTGTTCATATACTCACATATGGCCTCATATACACATTCATGCACACTCACACTTGTGTACACACACCAATCACACACACATACTCCCACGTGTACATTCACACATACATTCTCATTCATGCACTAACACTCATATGTATATTTGGGCCTGACTACATGTACACACTCACATGTGTACTCATACAGGTATGCAAGCACTTATGCACACACACACCCGTGCTAACAAGTGATCACAGGGGATCTCCAGTGCTCTGGGCAGGCAACGTGTGCACAATCACCACCACCCAGCCCTGCATGGGCCCAATGCCAAGTTCCACCTGCCAGCTCATGGGCTCTCACAGGGCTCACGTGAGTTGGAAGCCTTATTCCCATCATGCAGATGAGGACACTGAGGCCTGGAAGAGGCTCAGCTCAGGACTTGCATCAAGTACACGGGCCAGGTTCTGTGTGTCTCAGAACTCACCCCTGGACATCGCCCCAACACAAGGTTTGAACCAGAGTCAGTCCCATGTCACTGATGAAGAAACCAAGAGCCGCCTTTTGGCCAGAACCGCCATCTTCCAGTAATTCACCAAAACGACGAACACAAAGGGAAAGAGGAGAGGCACCCGATACATGTTCTCGAGGCCTTTTAGAAAACATGGAGTGTTTCCTTTGGCAACATACATGCCAATCTACAAGAAAGGTGATATTGTAGACATCAAGGAAATGGGTACTGTTCAAAAAGGAATACCCCTCAAATGTGACCATGGCAAAACTGTAAGAGTCTACAATGTTACCCAGCATGCTGTTGGCATTGTTGTAAACAAACAAGTTAAGGGCAAGATTCTTGCCAAGAGAATCAATGTGCATATTGAGCATATTAAACATTCTAAGAGCAGAGATAGCGTCCTAAAACGTGTGAAGGAAAATGACCAGAAAAAGAAAGAGGCCCAAGAGAAAGGTACCCGGGTTCAACTGAAGCGCCAGCCTGCTCCACCCAGAGAAAGACATTGTGAGAACCAATGGAAAGGAGCCTGAGCTTCTGAACCTATTCCCTATGAATTCATGGCATGATGGGTGTTAAAAATAAACTAATCTGTGGTCTTTAGGAAAAGAAAAAAAGAAACCGAGAGCCAAAGAAGCTGAGTAACTCGCCCCAAATCACACAGCCAGTAAATAATGGGGCACTCCCTCCCACCCCCTCCGTGGCACAACACTTGTCAGCTTGGCACTCAGTGGGTGGGTAACTGGAGATGGTGGCGGGCTGAAGCCCTGGGCTGCCCCGCCTCACAGCTCACTAGTTCTTCCCTTTCTTTCAGTTTCCACTCCCCTCCTTTCTCTTCCCAGAATCATGCACTATGAGATAATCAGAACCAAAACCGCCTATAAAGGCCCAGTGACCAGCCATGCCAGAGAACTCACTGCCAGCCAGAGGGAGGGTAACACAACCTGGGCTTCCCAACGAGGGTCCCCAGCCAGCAGGTCCCTAAGAACCCTGGGGATACTCAAGGACGGCACCCCCTGGCTGGGTAGAGGGAACCTCACACAGCTCTCTGTCCTCCCAGCACACGTATACTGTCTCTCACTCTCCCCCACCCCACACACACTTACACATACAATGTGTACACGTGAGACCCTAACACCAGGGCCACCCCAGGTGGGGTATATAGTAGGGCTCCCCCCACCCAGCTGGCCCCTGCCTCCCTGCCGGCGGTAGGCTGAGTAGCCCATGAGGGTGGGGCACAGTGTTCCAGCAATGAGTTCCCTTTCTGGACCCCTCTGTGCCGTCAGCTCTGAGGGAATCCAGAGCAGCGGCCAATCCTCAGACCCACTGCTTCTCACAGGCCCAGGGCCAGGTCCCACAGGCACCCGCTGCCAGCCTGGTGAGAGCTGTAGCTCCTAGGTGGGGCCCCCCGCAGTTCTACAGCTACTGAGCCAGCACTGCCTCCCGAACACCCAACCCCACGGCTTCCCCACTGACCTGATGGCACTGATCCAACACATGGCTCTTCCACCTGGTGACCTGCAGGGGCCAGGTGTCCGGGGGCCGTGGGAGGCCATGCAGCTCAGGGGCCCCAGAGAGGGGCCGTGGCCTGCATCTCCCAGGCCTGTGAGGCCTGATGCCCCGGCTGCCCCGTGCGCTGCCTGGCAACTTTTACTCACTCTTACTGCATCTGGGGCCTGTGGCCGCCAGGGCTTCCTCCCTGCTGGGGACTTCCTGTTGCCGGGTGCCTGGGCAGTCCCAGATAGCCAGCACTTCCTGTCTTCCACCCTGCGGAGTCTTGAAAGCCACCTGGGGCCCAGGGCTGCTCCCCGTCAGCACTATTCAGCCTGCTGAGTCTTAGCACCCCCTCACCACCACCACTGCTCCCACCCCCACTTGTGGGCTCTAAGGCAGGGCCAGCTGTGTCCCCCGGGAGGGAGCGTCCCACTGGTCCCCACAGCTGCCTTTGTATACGTGGCTTCTCTCAGCAAACCATGAAGACCCTCCCAGCCTAGGCGTCTGACCCAGCACAGAGCCAGTGCTGACGGCCGCTCACTACCTCACCAGCACACTCCTTCCACCAAGGAGCCCTCTGAGGACATTCTGAGGGCTGTGCCTCTTGTACCAGGGACCTGTGGGCTTCGGAGAAGCCACCTCTGTGCCCTTTAACACCAAGGTCTGAGCCTGGTCTCAGGCATTTCTCAACACCCCCCCCCCCCCCGCACCCCTTCCCTCTGCTCCTGCAAGGCTTTTTCGTGTTCCCTCTCGGGTCAACTCTTGCTTGCTAGAAAGCACTTTATGGCTCGAGTGGCAAAGCCTGCTCCTGTCACTCCCCACCCTGGATCTGGCTCAGAAATCAGCCCTTCCTGGGCCTGCTCTGCCCCTACCAAACTTCGTTTGCTAACTGGCCCAGGACTATAGCCAGGAAGTAGGGAATGGGACTCCAACCAGGAGATTGGGCACAGCGTCCCCTGCCTCTCCTCCTTGACCTCAAGTCTATGTCAAAACTCTCCAAAGGAGGATAGGACCCCTGGGAGGAAGCAGCTGAAGAAAGGAGCCCTCTGGGGCCTGGGGCTAGCCCCATGGTAGGATTTGAGGGTGACAGAGGCCACAGACCACAGGGCCCCTGGGAGTAGCAGGGGCCTCATCATGCACACCAAGTCTCCGAGGCAGGGCCCTCTGACTCCTCACTCCTACCTCTACCTGGGCCTCTGGCTCCAACCGCTCTGGACCGACACTCCCCATAAATGGCTGCGTGAGTGCATAGCCGTCCTGCAGGCCCGGGTGCCAGGGCATCTGAAGTGGGCAGGTCGCAGCCTGAGGGAGTCTCAGTCTCCCCAGCTGTGTCTGCAGCTCCAGACCTAAGCTAAATCCCCCACTTCACTTAGGGGCCTGTTTCCACTGCAGGTCACCAGCTATCTCCTAGAGGGTGGGGAGCTTGAACTTTTGTGTCAGGAGCCTCCTTAGGGTAGACCCAGCCACTGTGACCTTCCCCAACCTAAGCTGGCCTCGGTGCCCTCAGGTGGCAAGGGCAGACCATGCCTTCAGCAGAAAGCTGGCCACAATGAGTAGTCAGACAGATGGAAAGATGGCAGGCATTGGGGGAGGTGGGCTAGAGCAGGGCCTCTTGCCATTTTCCTTCCCCTTTGGAGCAGAGTTGAGATAAAACAAGTGAGGAACCCCTGCCAAGAACCAGCCAGGACAAGCCAGTGGGTGGTTCTCGGTTGGAGTGGGAGCATCGAGAGGTTGTCAAGCCCAGAGGTGCTGGATAATGGGAGGCCTCCCAGAGGAGTCTGGCTTGATGGGGCAGGGAGGGAGGGAGTTTGCTGGAATGGGGGTGAAGTGAGCAAGTCACAGGCAGGAGAGGGGGTCCTGGGTTGGGAGGAATCAATAGGCAATGAGGTGGCCAAGGGGGGGCTGGAGATACAGATTTGGGGTGAGAACCCACCAGGATAAGAACCAGCAGCTGGGCTGGGCCTGGGGCTCAGTGGTCAAGTGCTATGCAGGAAGCTCGATCCCATACAGCTGACCAGGATTTGAGTCCCTGGCTTGCACGTGAGGCATGCACATATGTGCCCAGAAACATGATGGTGTGGAGAATTATAGTAAAAAGGATCGTGGCATAGCCAGGCCCTGTTGGGAGGTGCTTTCTGTCTTGTTTCTCCCTCTCTTCTCTTTCTCTCTCTGTCTCTCACCCTCTGGCACAACAGAAGAAGAAAAGAAGAACCAGCTCTCTCCAAGACATGTCACCTGTTACTGGACAGACAAATGAAGGATGGAGGGGCCAGAGGTGGAGGCAGGAGCAAGACACCTCCTGCTCTTGCCCCACAAGGGGCCCCACACTTATAAACACAGCAGAGATGCAGAGCTGGGAGTGAGCAGAGGGCTATGCCCACCCTGACCCCTGCCCAGGCCCCCTAGCCCTGTGCCCAGAGCTGTGATGCTATAGGGGATAGAGGGAGGCTGGGGTCAGGAGTGCTCTGCTGTATGTCACCTCCACAGTCCCCTTCTCTTTGAGCCTCAGTTTCTCCAAGTGCACTTCCCACCTCCCAAGGCAGCATTTCATCCCTATGGCACATAACACTGCCATTCGCATCCTGAAAACAGGACATTTAGGCCACCTCCCACGATAACTGTGATGCCATGACATTTACCCCATGCTGGTGACCATGGAGATGACCCTACACCAAACAGAGGGATATGGGCAGCTGGGAGTCACCACATCGGGCAGTCCTAGTCTTCCACTCCATCCTCTTCAAGCTGCAGTTTCTCCCTCCACCCCAACTTGGGCTGGCACCTCAGAATGCCAGGTTTGGGGACCTCCCACCAAGCCCAGTCACAATGCACTTACCAGGGTTTGTGGGAGTCACCAGTGGGGCTGGGCAAGGGGCCAAGGGCCAGTCTGAAGAAGATAAGGGAGGGCGAGTTTTTTAAAAAAAATTTTTTTATAATTACTTTATTTCACTTTATTTATTTGTTTTAATTTTATCAGAGAGGGACAGAGCAAGAGAGCGAGCGAGTGAGAGAGAGAGAGAGAGAGAGAGAGACGGAAAGTGAGAAAGCAAGCCGCCAGGTCCAGGACTCGAACCACGGTCTGCCATGTGGGAGTCCAGCACCCTTCACCACCACGCCACCTGCCAGCCCCGAGGGCAAGCTTTTGATCCAGGTTCTTGGGGTCAGAGTGAGGGACTCAGCCTGCTTAGGGCGAGGCAAACACCCAGCAGTGGTGGTGGATGCACCCGGCCACAAACCTGGCCCTGCCTTGGCACCTCATGCTTCACGGCACCTGCCTCACATCAGTGCTCACAGCCCCCAGTGGGCTAGTCCATTGTCATCTGCACTCAGCCGATAAGGAAACTGGGGTTCAGAGAGGAGGGTGCTGGCCAGGGATCAGTAGCCTGGGGGCTGGAAGCACTTCCCGGATACCCAGGGCCCCTTGTCCAGCCTAGTGCCTGCTTACCCCCTTCAAAAGCAACTCAGGTGCTGAGCATGCCAAGCAGGGTGCTAGCCCAGGGAAGGGTGGGGAACAGCCCCACATGGGAGAATCTCAAGCTCTCAAAAGCAGGTATTTTGCATCAGCCCCTTCAGTAGGGCCTGGGTCCTCCCTGAAACCAGCTCCAGGACCCACCCATCAGAAACAGCAGGAGCCTTCTACCTTCTCTGAGCCTCACAAGGAGGCAGGGCTCTGAGGAGTCCTGGGAACTCAGGGATAGGTTCTATCAGGTTAGGACAGAGTGCCCTGCCCCTGACCCCAGGGTCCAGTGGGCTGGATGGGCTGGAACCTGTGACTGTGATCTTATTTGGGAAAAGAGCCTTAGTAGATGTAGTTAACTGGAGGGTCTCGTCCTGGATTAGGTGGGTAGCCCCAACATCCCACAACCAATGTCCTTATAAGACAGAAGGAAAGTCACGTGTTGGAAAAGGCCTGCACAGACAGAAGAGATTGGCATGATGCGGCCATACGCCAGGGGATCCAGTGTTTGCTGGTCACTGCCAGAAACCAGAAGAGGCAAGGAAGGAAAGAGAACTGCGCCTCTAAACGGGGTGTGGCCCTACTGGCACCTTGCCTTTGAACTTCTGGCCTCCAGAACTACGAGAGTACATTTCTGTTGTTTCCAACCCCCTGGTGTGTGGGACTTCACTGGGGCAATCCCACACGGGCACTCGCCCCAGCCCTCTCCCAGCATGAACCACAGGCTTCCACGGAGTCTGAGCCCACGTCCTGGCCATGCCGGTCAGGGCGAGGCTGCTCCGTTAGGCTGCATCTGGCTGGGTGGTATCCCCGGGCTTGCCTCTCTGGATGACCACAGCCTGCCTGGCTCACCACTTCTCACCCCTGTGTGCACGGTCCCCCAGCCCAGCATATGCCGCCCTGGCTCACACCCACTGCCATTGCTGGTCCTATCTCCTGGCTTCTGATCTACCCTCTGGCCTGACCTTTCGTGGTGCAATCAGGCCATTTCCACCACTGAGCAGAGCGAGGCTATTTCACTGCTGAACAGATGGGGTGATCCCTGCTTTCTGACCTAGGCCCTCAACTCTGAGCCTGTTCTGCAGAAGCACCTGGCCCCATACCCGGTACCTGCAATCTCCTCCACTGGGAATGAATGTACCCACATCCTTTGAGGACAGAACTGTCTAGAACCTTGCCTCTTCTCTGAAATCCCCAAGTCAATGGCACAACCCTGCTCACTAGTATCACCACATGTCCTAGCCCTCTCCATGGGTTCCTTGAATCCCCAGGACCCACATGCGTACCTAAGAGGGGGAGAGATGAACAGGCAGATGGATTGCCATGTCCAAATCCCCAACGTGGCTGTAACCAGCACATCCCTCAGAGCTCAGAGCGAAGAATTTGTGATTGAGAACTAATCTGACCTTCAAGAGAGTTTCGAAGAACTGGTGTCCAACACGGCTGCAGCCAAGGCCCGTCATGCCCCAGGACCTCTGCGTAGTGAGATAAGCTCAGGTTGGCACTGGACAAGCCGTGTGAGGTTGCTCACTGCAAGACCAAGACCGGCATGTCAAAGTCAGCTGGTGTTCCCAGAAGACATGGTCTGCTAGGGGCTTTGCAGGGCCACCCAGGGTGGGGATGGAGGCAGTTCGCTCCTGTGTCCAAGGGGTATAAAGAATTAAGGGACACACAGGAAGCAGCCCCACTGCAAAACTGCCCGAGAGGCCTGGGTTTGTGAGGGCAAAGATCAAGCAGGGGCGCGGGTTCTGCTCAGACACGCTCTGCCTCATACCGTCCACAGGGGGGACTCACAATGCTCACACAGCCAGGTCTGGGTCTCTGTCCCCGTCAGGTGTCCAAGCTGGGCTGTGGCATCTCTCCAGGGCTGAGAGCTGGCTGGACCTGAGGGTCAGGGTAGAGCAGGCCTGGCTACGAAGAGCAGCACACTGGCTAGAGAGAAGATGCTGGGGCAGGGATTCCAGGCCACAGGTGACAAGGCCAGCCATGGTGAGGGTGGAGCTGGGAGCAGAGCTCAGGCTAAGTCGGGGGGCATGCAGGTTGTTGTCATCACTGGCCTGGAGCCATTCTCCTGCTTCAAACCACAGCCCACAGAGGCGGTCCAGGATTCACACTTCAGTACATCATAAACACTGTCAAGGTTCCACTTTTTAATTGCTTGAGAAGAAAATTCTCCAGAGTGCTGATGTGTGGCCCCAGCCCACCCCCGAGTTCCTGGCTCCTCACCACAGCAGCAGCCTGCCCGCTCTTACCACCCCGCCTAGCCTGGCGTGAAGGGATTCTCTGCCCCCCACCAGAGCCAGCCTGGGTACCCTGTGCCACCAGGCCCTGCACCTAGTACCCTGGGTTGCCCCCTGAGAGAGGTGTTCAGTCCTGCCTGACCTGGTGGCTCCCACGCCAGGGGCTGCTGGGCTGGATGGTGTAGTGGTTAGCATACAGACTTTGGCAGGGGCAGACCTGGCTCAGTCCCCTCTCCCTAGCCTGTGGCCCATTCTGAGCCTCAGTTTCCTCATCTGAGAAGTGGAGCTGACAGCACCCGTGCAGACCACCTGGAGTGGTGGCTATGCAGGCTTACTCCAGAGGCGCCAGTCACTGAGGTTGCACTGGCAACCCTGTTAGCACAGTTGTTTCGGGGAGAGGAAAATACCAAAAAAGAGTGTACTCGAAATGGCCCCACTTGGACCAGCATGGGGCGCTGGATCCTACATGGTCAACTCCACAGTTTGAGTCCTGGATCGAGTGGCCTGAGGAACATGGGCCGAGTGTGTGCATGCATGTATGCGTGCATGTGTGCGTGTGTATGTGTCCAAAATCCCGAGAGGAGAATGGAGTAGAAGGAATTGTGGTGTGGACATCTCCTCGGGGAGGGGGGTAGGGAATATGATTTCTCATTTTCCCTCTTTCTCTGTCTCTCTCCAGTGAGTACACTTGCCCTATGGCAAAAATCTAAAAAATAAATGGCCGCGCTCAAAATCCAACGGTAATTTCCCTTCACGGCCCTGTGGGCCTGGCCCCTAACACATTCCAGTCTGTAATTTGCCGTCGAGGCCATTCTGAGCTGCATTCTCTGTGTTGGATTGTACCCAAATGTGCCGGCCTCCTTCTAGCTCCCTGCTTTAGCCCAGCAGTGCCTCAACCTGGACCAACACCCTCTTTGCTTCCTCCCGCCCCACTCTTGCCTCCTAGAACCGTCATCTGAGCCAGGCCGTCTCAGGGCTGGAGCCCACTGTTGGCATGCACAGCCCTTGCCCTTCTCCACACAGGCCTTGGCCCACCCGCGGGACCCCTCCCCAGCTCCTCAGAGAGGCACACTCCCAACATCAGTTCTGGGGGACAGAGATCTCTTCTGTCCCCGCCCTCTGCGTTCCCAGTGCCCAAGCAGTGTCCAGAGTGGCACAGGCACCGGGTACCACCTACAGCATGAACAGATCTCGGCCATGCCCCAACCAGCTGAATACCCCTACTCTCCACAGGGCCCAGTTCACAGGGCCCATTTACTATTCATCCAGCCCATGAACTCTCACTTCTTCATCCTGGGGGACCCCGGCTAGCTGCATGAAGGATGCCCACACGAGGCCCGCATACCCGTACGTAGAGCCTGAGCCTGAGCCTGCCCTGGGAAACCTCTCCCAGCCTTGGTGTCCTCGTGTCCAGAGCAAGGTAGAGTGTCCTCACCCCAGCCAGCTTTGCTGTTGATCCTTCAGGGCCAATGGAACGGGAGTCGGGTCAGGGGGAGGTCTGCTGGCACCTTTGTTGGCATTCCTGGAAGGGAGCAGGTGATCTCCTTTGAGGTCAGAGTCAAGCTGACCCCAGGCCCAACAAGGAACCCACAGAGGACCACAACTCCCCAAATGCAGCTTGCTCCACCTCTCCCCTTCCTAGGGGCCACTGTGCTTGCTGCTCGTCACCCCACGTTCCCTCCCTGAGTGCACACGTACTGAGCATCCATCCTGATGGCTCCCCGTGGCAGAGAGCTAGCACTGGCCAGATGGCCTGGTCCCTGCCACCAGCCTCGGGCCACCCCTGAGGAACAGAGGGCTACCAACAGCTAGACCTTCTGGAACACCTGCATCACACACACACCCTGGGGGCACACCCCTGCTGGCTGAGACCATGGCAGGAGTTCCTGAAGGCTGGGGGTGCATTCCTGCCTACAATCACTTCTGGTAACAGGAGGCCCAGATTGCTGGGAGGGGAAGGGAGCCCCTCCAGGAAATGCCCATGCTGTGCCAAGATCTTCTTCTTCTTCTTTTTTTTTTTTTTTTTCAATTTGCTATAGGGAGGGTGTGTGCACTCGCCAGAGAAAGAGAAAGTGAAAAAGCAGCCCCCAGCAAGAATGAACACACCATAATCTTTTCTCCTCCATTCTCCTCTTGGGATTTGGGTCACACATACACAAAAGCCCAGTGTGTTTTTCTTTTCCCTTTCTTTCTTTCTTTCTTTTAATAGATTTTTCTATAGGGTGCATTCACTTGCTGAAGAGACAGAGACAGAAAGCAAGAAGTTACCCCCCCCCCCCGGGGGGGGGGAATGAATACGCTGCAATCCTTCTCCTCCACTCCACTCTTGGGATTTCAGGCACACACATCCAACATGAATTTCAACCCGCTGGATCCGAGACTCGAACCACAGTCAACCACATGGGAGTCCAGCACCTTAACCACTACACCACCTGCTGGCCCCAGGGTCCAGTGTTTTTAGTTTTTAAATTTTTTAAAATAATTATTTCCTTTATTTTATTTATCATTATTGTTATTTTTAATTTGACCAGAACAAGACACAGAGGGAGAGAGAGAGAGAGAGAGAGAGAAAGAGAGGAAGCAAGCTACCAGGTCCAGGGCTTGAACCACAGTCAGCCATGCAGGAGTCCAGCACTCCTAACCACCATGCCACCTGCTGGCCCCTCCAGTGTTTTTCAAGCCACTGCATCTGGACTCAAACCGCACAGTCAGCCATGTGGAATCCAGCCATCTTAACCACCTAGCTGGCCTGCTGTGCCAAATTCTTCAGCTTTGTAGCCCACTCAATTTTTAATGACCCGAGGTGAACTTTCTGCTGTCCCGATGAGGACTCTGAGGCTGAGCAGGTTGCAACCCTCCCCTTATCCACCCAGACAATACAGCCAGTGTCACCTAGAGCTGGGGTCACATGGCCTACATTGCACAGCCCAGAGGTTCCCTCAAAGCCTTATGGCCCCAACAGGACCCCTACTAGGCAGTTCCCATCAAGTCTGGTTCTGAGGGAGATAATGAGGAAAAGCCCAGAGTCCCCTCTTTTATTTCTTCTTTTTTTTTTAGAGAGGATTTTGCTATAGGGTGCATGCACTCCCCAGAAAGACAGAGAGAGACAGAGAGACAGAAAGCAAGAAATTACCCCCTATGGGGGATGGCCACACCACAATCCCCTCTCCTCTCAGGATCTTGGGCACGCACGCACAAGCACCCGGTGTGAGTTTATGCCACTGGGTCCAGGACTCAAACTGCAGTCAACTACATGGGAGTCCAGTGACATAGCCATCATGCCAACTCTGCTGTTCCTCCAGAACCTCCTCTTAGAAGGATGCTGGCTCCTACCTGGGCAGAAAACCAACCAACCTCAGTACAGTGAAGGAAGGCCTTAGCTTCTGTGGAGGGGCAGGCTTTGGGCAGGAGTCCAGGGCACAAAGGGGTGGGATATACCAAAAAGGGGATCGGGGGGAGACCATGCCAGGGCCCCGCCTTTGCAGGACAGGAGGGCCTAGCCAGGGTACAGAGAATGAGCGTGCTGGCCCCTCGTCCTTGAGGTTTCAGAATTTCTGTTTTAAACTGATCTCAGCTGAGCCAATGGGCAGGCTATCAGAAAACTTTCCCAGACCACAAGCCCCAACTCTGGGTCCCACTCACTGCTGCCAGTTCTCTTGGGGAAAGAGGGCCCTCGTGTTCACCTCCAGAAAAAACTCTGACAAAGCAGCAGAACCCCATGCCTAAGAACCCTAACCCATCAGCAACTGAGACAGCTTCAAGAGCTATTGGGCCTGGCTGGGCAGCCACTGGGCAGCTGAGAAAACCGGGAGCAGGAGGGATCGGAACTTGAGAGGAGGAACCTTCCCTCCACTGTGCTGGGCTCGGCTGCAGCCACAGTGGAGGGTGGTCAATAGGGTCTCATCTCTCCTGCAGCGTTACCTGGACTCCCAGGTTCTCAAGGTATTGGAGGCAGAGGAAAGCAGGCACCGTACTGCCACCTGCATGCAATACTACACTCTGCACCCCAAAATCCAAGCTGCCATTGCCTGCCGTTTGGGGCTCCCCATCTGCTGGGGAGGCAGCCACCTCTGACTCACATCCTTGTGACATCAAATCCACCCAGACATGTTAACACATCAGCCAGCGTCTTGGAAGCAATCTTCCACATGAGTTAGCCACGCAGGAGGCTGAAGAGCGTTTCAGACAGAGGACAGTTTATGCAGAAACCTTGGGGTGGGGGAAGAAGAAGGCATGCACCTTCAGACATAAGGGAAAGTGGTGGCTCCATGGCTGGACTGTTTATCAAGGCCATGCATCAAGTCGAGGCAGCTCCAGGCTAAGGTCCTGGGTCCTGGGCATCTTTCAGGCCTGGGCTTCGGTCCCAGATTGTTTCTGGCACTGAGGACCAGGTGCAGGACACTTCACTCCCTCAGCCAAATGAGCTCGTTGGTAATAGCACTCTGAGGACCAAGCTAGATGGTTCACAGGGATTCTGCTATAGGCATCCAGCCCCAGGTCTCTGGGTCCCTAGAGGTAAAGGGCCCTCGCTTAACCGAGATCCCAACACCAGAACTAGGTGACAAAGGGACACAGTAGGGACATGGAGGCCATAAAGCTCTTGCTGGGGTATGGCATGGATGGGGGATACAGCACACTGCTCTTCACCAGAGCTAGGAGTAGAGGTCAGGGGTCAGCCACCATGGGCACAGTGCATGGGCACTTGTCTGCTGGTGCCATGCCGGGCAGCTGTGTGAGCCCTCCACACAGTAGCCACCTGCTACCCGGGAAGGCACCAGCTTGCCCCATAGCTCTTAGTGGCCTGGTCCAAAATCTGTACCTTTTACTCATGGCTTTAGTATTTTCCATCCCATGGCGGCCTCCCTGGGAGTGCATGAGCCATAAAGCTGCTCACATCTGCATCATGCTCAGCCTGGGCACTTTACAGCTCTTAGGTCCAGGCAAAGGGCACCAGGACCCAGGGTCACCAGACATGGCACTGATCTCAGCTCCTTCATGCACCACTGTGGGGGAGGGTGTCCCCGTCCTCGTCACTTACCCAATTACCAGCTCCCCACCTGTCCAGTGGCTATTCTGGCCCCTGACCACTCTGCCACAGGCCGGAACCCACAGGCGGAGTCAGCAGAGCAAAGTTCCTTCCCTCCTCCTACTCATCTCAGCGTCACAAGAGCAGGTCGTTGTTCTGGCTTTAATCCACGGGCTCTTACCTCCTTTTTCCTTATGTTAATCTTTTGAAATTGTTTTCAGATATGTTTTTCCCCCTTTGAGGTTGCTGGTGAACTGAGTTTATTATCTTACCCCATAGCCTTCTGTTCTTTGTCACTATTTATACCTTAGTAAATTCTGGGTGAGCCTCGAGAGGTTCCATGTCTAGGCTGGGTCTGGCCTTCTCCCTGGCTGCGCCTCCTGAGGCACAGGCCAGGAAAGAGGGCACCCGGGTGGCCTGCCAGCCCCTCTGCCAGGGTCATGGTGAGCAGGAGACCTGACGAAGGGGTCTCTGGCCAGACAGAGAGAAAAAAATAGGCCCAGAGGGAGAAAGCCAGAGGGAGGACTCGGGAAGAGATGCTAACAGAGGGGCAAAAAGAAGGAAGAAGGAGCAGGCTGGCCTCCAGGTTGGGGAACTGAGAGCAGTGTGTTCCTCCTTGGGCTGGGAGCCCTGGAGCCTCGGGGCTTGGGTGGTAGATGGGATGACTCACAGCCCCTGGCTCCTGTCCTCCCCTTCGGCATGAGCCCAGAGGGGGCTGGGCTGACCTGAACATTCCCAGGCATCCTCACACTGCTCCATTGTCCAGAGGCCCAGTGAGGACAAGGATCTGGCGATGGGCCTGGATTGGAAAGGGGCCCAGCTCCCCATCCCCTGCCCCCACCCCCTCCCAGTGCAGTTTGGTCTAGTCCTTGGCAGTCAGGACAGGAGACCGCAGGAGGCAGGAGGGGGTCTCCTCCCCTTCACCCACACCATCCAGCAGTGCTGCCCTCTTTCCAAGGCCAGGCCTCCTGCACCCCACCACCTCGTCTCTCTGGGCTAGCTGTGGCAGCCTCTGCAAAGAGGTATCTCTCAAAGGTGATCTGCTCAGCCTCAGGGTTCAAGGCCCTGGCTAGGTGCTCTACAAAGCCGACATCTCTCACACCAGTTCATGACCTCCTTGGGTTGTCCCCACCTGCAAACTCCCAGCATGGGTCACCCCAAACACCTGCTGAAGCCCCCTGGTTGGGCCAGGTGACAGTGCCCTGGGGGACCCTCAGACAGAGTCTGGGAGTGCGGAGCCCAGTGTGGGGCTGGAGAAGAGCCTGGTAGAGGCCCAGTCTCTGCTGCTCCCTGAATGGTGCTCTGTTTCTCCTCTGAGCCCTGGGCTCTGCAGTCTGCCCGGCCTCCCCACACCTACCCCTGGCACAGGAGCCTCAGAGGCTTTACTGGATCCCCCAGGCTAAGTGCCTACCTGCCAGTGTCATCTGCCCAGGGGGTTATCATAGACAGAACAGCCAAGTGGAGATTCTCAAGGCAAGGTAGCTTCTGGTAGTCGGCGAGGGATGGTCCTCCTGGCTAGGGGTGGTCCACAGGCTGCTCAGGCAGCTCGGGGGTACGATAGGGACACAGCTTTGGTATGCTGTGAGTCAGGTATGCCCTCTCCCTCCCCGGGGAGATGGCCATGGGACCATGCCACTGTTGGCCAGAAAACCCAGCAAAGAGGACTGGGATTGTGCAGGTGAGGAAGGGGGCCTGGGCTGGAGGCAGAAGCCCAAAGCCACCTCAGTCTTAGCAGTATGCCTCCCACCTTTTTTTTCCTTCTTTCTTTTTTCTTTTTCTTCCTTCCTTCCTTCCTTCCTTCCTTCCTTCCTTCCTTCCTTCCTTCCTTCCTCCCTCCCTCCCTCCCTCCCTCTCCCTCTCTCTCTCTCTTTCTCCATTCTCTTCTAGGGATTTTGGGCACACATGCTCATGCACCCAGCGTGATTCTCAAGTCACTGGGACCAGGACTCGAGCTGCGCAGTCAGCCATGGAGCATCCAGCCCCCTCAATCATCACGCCACCTCACTGGTCCTTCTCTCCTGCTTCTTCATCTCCAGTGGCCCCTCTGTGGGGGCACCCTGGTCATCCAACCTCTCCCAATATCCATACCTAGCAGGCCTCTGCAGGCCTCCCATGCCTGCTTCTGGCTACCCCCAGCTCGGCCATTACCCTTCCCCTTGAACCTGGCCAAGCTCCTTACTAGTCTCCTCAAGGCCACTGCTGGGGGCCAGGTGCTGGAAGGGGCAGGGGTGCAGTTGATCTCCAGACCCCAGAGTGAGCTTTGAAAACATAACCCAGCCCCTCCTTAAAACCCTCCCAGCCTTGGGGCCCCCCACTCCTCCCGCCTGTCCTTCACAGCCTGAGTTTGGCCTGGCTCCTCCTCCTGCTCCCACCCAGGAGCAGGACACCCCACATGCACCTCCCACACTGTCCTTGAGTGCTGTCTCTCCAGCAGCACATGAGAAGGGCCCGGACCCAGCTGCCTGGCCCAGAGCTATAGAGAGGGAGCTGGGTCCCGAGGAGGTCTCCTCCCATTTCTCAGGTCCCAGCCCTGGAACAACTGCCCATTCAATGACCAGCTGTCAGAAACCCTGGGCTTGGGGCAGGGCCCCAAGAGACAGGGGGCTAGGAGGTGCCTTTCTCAATCCTCTTCCTCCTCCAGCAACTTCCTGCCCCTGGAGCGGGCACAGTCACACCAACCACAGCACTTCACCCTGCCTGTCACATCCGCCAGAAAATGGGAAGACAGCCGAGTCCCCACCGCAAATGGCAATTCTTCCTGAAGCCAAGCACCCAGGACCCAGGATGGGCTTAGGGACTCAGAGACAGGCTCTGCCCCTTCCCCCACTTTAAGCAAGTGGACAGCAGGGCCACAGTGGGTGGAGCCACACCCAGGGCCTCTGCCTCAGGTCAGGGACACAGCCTCCTCAGGCCCGGCCCCCCATCTCCTCAGGCCGCTCCAGCTCCAGGTGTCCTGGTGAGGGCCCCCACGGGAAGTTGTTTCAGAGATTCCTGCCCCCATGGCCTCCCTGGAGCAGGTCCCCCCATAACGCAAGGAGCCAGCACCAGGGGAGGCGGGTTCCAGCCCTGGCATGTGCCTTGCAGTGAAGTGTGGGGGCGAGTCCCAGGAGTGCAGTACCCTTCCTACTGAGTGGAAGTGGAGAGACATGGAAAGGGGGCAGGGGCATGCCAGGGACAAAGTCCTAGGGCGGGGTGGATGCGGGCTGGCAGCGGGCAGTACCTCTCCCAGGGCTGAGCCTTACCCCTGAATGCCATCAGCTCTGGTCAGCAGGAGGCCTCTGTCCGACGCCCACTCTGGGAGTGCTGAGGCCCTGGTGTTACACCCAGCTCACAAGTCACTTCCATGCATCCTGGCCCCAGCAGCTGGCTGGGCATCCTTATCAGTCTCACGCTCCCCATGAGGCTGTACTTCCTGTCCCTGCCCAGAGAAGACGACAGATGCCCAGGTCATGCAGCCTGGCCCGGGGAAGCCATCCAAACCCGTGCAGCACCAAGTGATCGCCCTATGTTCCTAGAGATTTCAGGCCACAGACGCGATAGCAACAGAAAGCCACTGCCTCACACAAAGTGGCAGGGATGCAGCCACCCTCTCCTTTGCCCTGCTATGGCCAGCCCTCACACCCCACCCAGCTAGCTGTTCACCTGCCTGCCAGGGCACCAGGTGCCCAGTCATCAGGGGACTGAGGGGCCAGTGCCAGCCACTTACCCTTCTGGAAAAGGCTTCCCTTTCTGGCCTCAACTAGCAGGAGAGGAAACAGCTGGTCCCAGGCAGGGAGGTTTTCAAGCGCAGATGACTGCTGTGTTTCCTGGTGAGCCCCACTACTCTCCTAATGGCTGCAAATCTGACCTTTTGCTGGGACCTCTCCAGGTGCCGGCTCTTCGAGACACCAAGCATAGGCTCCCTTTGAGGCAGGCAGCTCACGGGAGGTCACGCCAGCCCCAATCTTGGCTCTGACACATCTTTAGAAGGGAGAGGCCACAGAGAAAGGAAATGCTTCAGTTTAGGGCCGGGCTCCACAGACACCTCAGCACCTGGGCAGTTCTTTTCCTCACCAGGCCTCAGTCTCCCTGGTACCACGGCTGGGGCCACTGCAGTCAGGCCTGGGAGCGGCTGGTTCTTGCTGTCAGGTGGCGAGCGGCGGTGGCTGTCGAGGCTACAGCAGCCTGTGGTGGAGGGTGGGGGTGGCAGGGCTGTGATGGAAACATGGAGTTTCGGGTGCTGCTGCAGCAGAACCTATTATCTGACTGGAAACTCCGCCAACCCAGTTAGCGGCAACTTCCAGGATGACAGAGTGCATTTGTCTCCGATGCTCAGTGGAGAGTTAAACACAGGTTCAACAAACCAACTTCAAAGACCTTGGCAGAGCTCAGCAGCCAGTGCCCATCCGCTGGGAGAGCAGGTCTCCAGGGACTTCCTGGCTCGGTACTGACAGGCTGGGAGCGCTCAGAGCCTCCCTCACCCGCTCTGGGCCAGGCCCACGTAGGTACTACGAGGCTCGGGCGCTCAGACATGGCCCCAGACTTCATGAGCTCTTGACTGGGAGAGAGGGAGCAGGCAGACAGGCCAGCGTGCATGGTGACCAGCTACTAGGCTGGGGCTCAGAGGAGGTGCCAGCCTTGAGGTAGGGTGGGGTGGGGTGGCCAAGGAGGGTTCCCAGAGTAACGAACAGGACAGACACTTAAGGACTTTCATAAAAATGATTTCTGAGGGGGACCGGCAGTTAGCGTAATGGCTATGTGGCTGGACTCCCATGTAATCGACTGCAATTTGAGTCCCACACCCGGTGGCTTAAACTCACGCCGGGTGCATGTGCATGCATGCCCAAAATCCCGAGAGGAGAATGGAGAAGAAGGGATTGCGGCGTGGCCATCCCCCCCCCCCCCCCTGGGGGGTGATTTCTTGCTTTCTGTCTCTGTCTTTCTGGTGAGCACACGTGCCCTATAGCAAAAAAAAAAAAAAAAAAAAAAAGCCCTTTAAAAAAAATAAAATGATTTCTGAGGAACGGGTGGCAAGGTGGGCAGACAAGCTGAGCTATTTGTGCCAGCAGGGCCCACCCTCTAGCCTGCAGGCCTGTCTTCCTCTCTTCCAGCCCATGCCTCGCCTGGGATCTGACATGGGCACTCGGCGTGTGTGGAAGGCAGAGCTTTCTGAGTGGATCAGCACTGCCATGGAGGCAGGGGCTAGGGTGAAGGTGGAAAAGGCAGCCTCCCAACCAAGGCTCCAAGTGAACTGTGGGCAGTGTCCCCCGCCCCCAAGGCTGTGGGGCATAACCAAGACACACTTCCAGGATTCCAAGCCCACCCCAGCCCCTGATCTCTTCTCCCCTTGTCTATGGGCAGCCAGCAGTGAGGGCTGGGGGCTTGGTGGACTCCCACACCTGCCTCAGACACCCAGCAGGGCTGCAGGGGTGGCTCAGGCTATGGGGACACATGGCCTTTGATACCACAGAGCAGCATCCCTAGATTACAACACCCCTCTGCAGAGGATGGAGGAACACCCCCAAATTAAGCTGCTCATCCATACAAGGTCAAGGGCAGAAAGGCATCAGCCTGGGATGGAGCTGTGACTTTGACGGGGCCCCTCCTATTTAATTTTCCTGATGATCCTTGAGTTAGTCCTGTTGTAACCTCATTTCACAAAGATGGAGCTCAAACCTGAGACACAGGCTATTCCGAAGGCATAGAACGCGGCACTCCTCCAGTCCCAGGGAGAAGCTCTGTGCCATTCCCATAGTGCCTGCTCTGAAAAGCCCCTGGGAAGCCTTCCCCAGCTGCCTCAGCCCCTCCATAGGGGAGCCCATCCTGTCACGGCATGCACACTGCCGTCTCAGCACTGTCACCCGCCAGCCTGGCAAACCCTGGGGCAGGGGCCTGGCCTCCCTCTGCAGGCTCGAGCAGGCAGGCACCAGCACCCCACCCAGCTGCCTGGAGCAGGCATGCTTGGCACAGGGCTGCCCCACCCCAGGCTCAGCGGGTGTACAATAAACATCTGATTCACAAGGAAGCATAGGGAACTTCTCAGAATCAGGGCCTGGCCACAGGGGTTGGGGGTGTGGATACTATGAGGGTGCCCTGCCAACCTTTCAGGACCCTGCTGGCCTCCCAGGCCATTGCTCCAGGTGGCAAAACCCACACCCTTTCAGAAGGACAGTTGGCGAGGATCAGGTATGATGGGACCTGCCAGCTCATGTGGGCTGCAGGTCAGTCACCTCTGGATCCCGGGGCCAGTGGTTCCAGCTTGGTCTGTGACCTGGGACAGGAGGTAGGGCAGGCAGGGGTTGACCACTCTGGTGGCCTTGGAGCTAAGACTTCAGAAGTTCCAGGGAGAAAGAAAAAAACGTAGGGGATTAGCCAATGGCACGGTGATTAAGGCAAGCGAATCCCACGTGACCAACTGAGCAGTTCAAGTCCCAGACCCAGTGCCTTGAGAAACATGCCAGGCACGTGGCACATGTGCATAAACAAAAGCACGAGCAGAGAATGGAGAAGGGGTTGGGGGGTGGCCATTGATTTCTCTCTTTCTATCTCCCTCTCTCTCTTTCTCTGGAGAGTGCATACACCCTATAGCAAAAACTAAAAAAAAGTAAGAAAGAGAAAGGAGTAAGAGAGAGAGAGACAGAGAGAGAGAGAGAAAGGAGAAGTAGAAAAGTTGGGAGAGGGCAGCAGAGACACAGCCATCCTCTCCAGCATTTGGGCACCATGAGAACCCTCTCACCCTGAATCCCTGCTGACCCAAGTCAGACCCATTCCTGAGCCTGGGCTTACACTTCACTCCTATCACCCCTGGAGTTCAGGTGCAGCCAGGAGCTAGGCACTGGGCCCAAATCCAACAGTGTGGACCAGAGCCTGGGGCTTCTATCACCCCCACTTTACAGAATAGGAAACTGAGGGTCAGGAAGTGCGATTCACCTAGGAGTCTCAGGGCTCCTGGCCCATGACTAGGAGGCAGCTGCACTGCTCTCAGCACTGTCCTGCCTGCCCACCCTGCCCAGGCCCAGGGCTGGCGAGGAGGGCTCCAGAGCCCCCGGGAGGGGATCAGGCTGCGGGTCTGGAATGCCTCTCACCACCACCTCTGGAATGTAGAGAGGCCACACATGGAACTGCCTGTAGTCTTTGGGTGCTCAGATATGGCCCATGGAGAAATCCAAAGACTTTCTGGGAAGTAGCCACCTACCTGGGGGGTGGATTTCAGGGTCTAGAGGGCCCTCTCTCCTTGTCTTCTAGGCCCCTCCTGGCACACACGGCTCACTCTGGTCAGACAAGTCTGCCACCCTCCCCACTGCCAGCCTTCGCCTCCGTCTACCCCTGTGGTCATGGCTAGCCTCCCAGCCCAGAGCCCGCTCCTCTGGACTGTAAACCCTGCGACTACTGACCTCATGTGGCCTACCTTCATAAGCTAGCCCGCCCTTGTCCTCTTCTCCTGGTCAGCGTGAGGTCGCCAGGGCCTGCCATAGTCACTGACTCCTGGTGTCTCCACAATGAAGCTTTGAGGACAGAACTCAGGAAGACCCAGGTGGCTCCCTAACACTGGCCACTCCTGATGGACTCAGGCCTTTGCCCACAAGACCAATGTGGGCAGGAACCCAGGAGCCTGCCCTTTGCCCCAAGCCTCTCCAGGCCTGGTCCTGCCCCCATCCCAAACCCAAGCAGAGGTGGCCCAGCTGTCCCTACTATCCAGCCAGGACATGCAGCACCAAGGGCCAGAAAAAGCATCCTCAAGGCTCGCGATCACTGAATATCATCCATGTGCTGCCACCAGCCCCTTGCATACTCATAACCACCAAGAGGTAGGACGTGACCGACTACCCCCCGTTATACGGTTGAGGAAACGGAGGCTCAACCTGTGAAGCCTCCTGGCCAAGATCACATAGCTGGTCTGCAGTGGCAGCTGACTTCAAACCAAGACCCCAGCCTGAGGCCTTGCTCTTCCTCCTTGTGCCTCTGGGACCAAGGCCGGCCATTTTACCTCTTGGCTTCCCATCTGTAGGCTTACATGCGTGCGTGCATCCATGTGGGGGTAGGGAGTGCTGAGGGCTGACTCAGCGCCCTGCTTCCTCCATCCATGCGAACAGGAAGGGCCAAGGCAGGCCCAGAACGCGCCTTCCCTCTCTCTGTCTTTCTTGAGCGGGCCTCGTAGGTGGGCACTTTCCTGACCCTATAGGCCTGGGGGATTCTCCGAAAGGGCCAGGCCCCCTGTCAGCACCCCTCCTGCCAGGTGGCCCTGGACTGGGCTGTCTGTCCTCTGCTTCTCCCTTCATGAAAGGGCAACATGTCACAGAGCCGGAATACAGGGAGCTAGGCGGGAGCAAGGAGGCTCTGGTCAGAGTCCTCACGCTCTCAGAGCCCGCTTTCAGGAACCCCATCCTGTCCCAAGTGGGGCACGAACGTGTGGTGGCCAGCCCCCTCCTCCGGTCCCACAGAGCCTGCCAGTGAGGGTAGGGCTCACCCAGGGCACACACGGGCAGTGCTGGGCTGACCAGAGCCTAAAGCTCGGCTCCCAGTTCAGGATGTGGCCCCCGGCCTTGCCCAAAGAGTGCTGTGAAAAAAACTGACACATGTCATCAGTGTTATGGCAGGTCACTTCCTGACCCCTGCACGCTGGGGGCTGGGCACGTCCATCCCTGCACAACCACAAGTGTGTGTCCACACGGCCACCCAGAGTCCCACATGGAGCACTTGCTACAAGTCAGGGACTTCTGACCCGGACTTCATTTGGTTGTCTGACCAGGAGGCCTGTTTGTCACCAGTGTCAACAGATGAGCAAACTGAGGCAGAGAGGGGACAAGAGGCCCTCGGGGTCATCCACGGTGGCAGAGAGTGAGCTCCAGGTCACACACCAGCAACAGGACTCAGGCCCTCTCAACACCCACGGAAGGCCTGAACAAGGCCGGGCAAAGCACTGGGCTGCTAGGAGGGGCTGGGCTGCGGCCAACTCTCCAGTCCTCTCCGAGACTCACCGTTCCCCAGACTCCCCAGAGCCACGGGGCCATCAGTCACTCACACTTCAGTGTGAATCAGCACCAACAGGCTGAGGGAAGGAACGTTTGAATTATGAAGGTGCAAGCAAATGATCTGTCTCGGCTTGCGGAGGCCCTGTCGGGTGGGTGCTGCGGGGGGGGCGGTTTGCGCTGGTAACCAGACGCGTGGGAGAGACGACCGACAGATGCGACGCAGCAACCCCATTCCTAGGCCTCTGGGGTCGAACACCAGCCCCCTTCAGCCCGCGTGCAGTGCCCACCATGCCCGCGTTGGCGCCACTGGCGCTGCACCCTGGGGCTGACAGCGCCCACCTGCCCGAGGGCGAGGAAACAGTCCGGGGACTCGACCTCGAGCGCGCCCCGCCCGTCCGCGTCCCGCCGCCGAGCCTTACCCGCCGAGCTCTGCTCCTGGCCCGCGGGCCCCGCGTCCCGGCGGTGGCTCCGGTGTGGGCGGCCGGGCGCTGCAGCTCTCTGGGCCCACGGCCGGGCGCTCCGTCCAGTCCAGGATCGCCCGGCTCCGCCTCTGGCCGGCCCCGCCTCTCACCTGTCCCCGCCTCCCCGGGCCGCCCCTAGTTCCCGCGCGCCGCCGAGTTCCTCCCCTTCTCCACCCCGGGCTCGCAGTCCTCTCAGGGGTCAGAGATTGGCACGAGGAAAGTGCTGGGACCTCAGGGCAGGGAAAGCCCCTACCTTTCCCCACTCTTGTCCCTGGAAAGAGAAGGCAGACGTGACCCTTGTCCCTGGGAGAAGGCAGACGTGACCGCGGGCGTAACGGGGTCCCCTCCGGGCACACAGTAGGCGCTCAGCGCCCTGCATGTGCGTGAATGAATTTGCAGTGTCTGTTCTCCTGTGTGCGCTGTCTTCCCGCGAGCCCTGTGGCCCCTATGGAGGATGTGCTGGCTGCCACCCAATGGTAACCCTGATCCTAGGAGAGGAGGTGGCAACTGTCTCAGATGCCATCCCTGCACCCTGGGGCTGACTCAGGTGGAGGAGCACTGGTCACTGTCCTGGCAGAGGAGGGCTGCTGGGAGTTGCTTTGTTTCTGAACAGCCTCTAAGGCACTTGTCTTTTCTTCTTTTCTTTCTTTTTTTCATTCTCTCTCTCTCTTTTCTTTTTTAGGCTATAGGGCATGTGGGCTCACCGAAAAAGTGAGAAGTCATCCCCCAGGGGGGTTGGCCACACCTCAATCCCTTCTCCTATATTGTCCTCTTAGGATTTTGGACACACGTGCACGTGCGCCCGCATGATTTTTAAGCCGTTGGGTCCAGGACTTGAATTGTAGTTGGCCATGTGGGAGTCCAGCACCTTAACCACCATGTCACCTGCTGGCCCCGGGACACTTTTCAGTCCTGTCCCTGCCTATAGACTCCTGGGCCCAGCTGCTCAGGTCTTGACTCTGCTCACCTTAGCCTAAGGTATCCGTGACACTCTGCCTGCCTACCACCCTGGGGGCACTTTGCCTTCTCTGGGGGGAGGGGAAGAGAGAAAGAGGTAGGTTCTGCAGGATTTTTTTAAAAATTATTTAATTTTACCGCGGTTCTCATCCCGGACCCGGTGGCTTAAAACTCACGCTGGGCGCGTGTGCGTGCGTGCCCAAGATCCCGAGAGAATGGAGGAGAAGGGATTGCAGCGTGACCATCCCCTCTGGGGGGTGATTTCTCGCTTTCTGTTTCTATGTCTCTCTCTGTCTGTCTGGCGAGCGCATACTCCCTATAGCAAAAACTTCTCAAAAAATTTATTTAATTTTGTTATCATTATTTAAAAAAAATAATTATTTTATTTAACTTTATTTATTTATTTATTTTAATTTGAACATAGAGAGAGAGAAAGTGAGAAAACAAGCTGCCAGGTCTGGGACTTGAACCGCGGTCAGTCATGTGGGAGTCCAACACCCCTAACCACTATGTCACCTGCTGGCCCCCATTGTTTTTTTGTTTGTTTGTTTGTTTGTTTTTCAATTTGACCAGAGAAAGAGAAAGGGAAAATGAGAAAGCAAGTCACCAGGCCCGGGACTCAAACCGCGGTCAACCATCTGGGAATCCAGCACCTTAACCACCATACCATCTGCTGGCCCCTGTAGGACTTCTTTGGGCCAGTCTGGGTACTGACCTACACTGCCCTAGGATCCTGCCCCTGAAGGTCAGGCTCAGCCCCTCTGTGCCCAGTGTTGCCACCACTAGCACCTCACGTGGTTGCCTCACTCCCAGGACGGGATTCCATGCGGACGAGGCTCAATATTGGACTTTACTGTGGCTGGCGCTCCTGACCCATGGCTAACACACAGCTCCAGTGTCCAGTTTAACTTAAGGAAGTACCTGGCCTCACGCTAGGGTCCTGGGGACCCTGAGATGATGCAGGAAGTCTCCATGCTCGTAACTCATGGGGGAGGGCAGAAGGACATGAGAAGATGCCATCAGGTCATAGTGAACTCCTGGACCCGTAGGGGAGCTGAGGAAGGGATAGAACAAAGACAGACATCAGTGGCCAAAGCCTGACTACAAGGAGCTGGCTTCAGATGCCAAGCTCAGAGGTGAGACACTGCAGACCAGGGTCAATGCAGATATTTTACACACACCAGGCACCCCAGAAATGCAAATCTGTCTCAGTGTACAGGGCACCTCAGCCAAATAGGAGAATGGGGTACAGCCTCTGCCTTGGGGAGAATCTAACAACATATATTGCTCCCTTCCTCCCTCCCCAGCCTAACACTGAGCTTTGTGGGGGTAGGAGTAACCCTGGTTTGGGGCCTCAGAGCAACTCCCAGCAGCCCATTTGAGCAAGGAGCTGCACAAGGCCGTGACCAGCAGAGCCAGGCACCCAGGGGCTCCCCCGTAGCAGGCAGGACAGGTGTGGGTGAGGAGGGCTGTGCTGAGGGTGTGCAGGGCAGGTGTAGTTGTGAAGGTGAGCAGAGGTGAGGCAAGGACCCCTGACTGGCTAGGGCGAGGGGGAGCAGGCCTCTGCAGAGCCGGTCCATGGTAAAGGCACGCTGACGACACCCAGTCACGCTCACAAGATAATGGACGAAGCAGGGGGCTGATGCACTGCCTACACGTCCCTGGTGTGCCATGGGCCACGCTGCCCATTTGGGGGCTGCACCAGGGCCCAGAACGTCCAGAGGCGGCTGCACTCTGGGAGCAGAGGGGAGGACTCTACCAACGGGCACAGCTGCAGTCAGAGTGGGGAAAGGACGAGCTGCCCTGACACACCCAGTCACATGGTCAACGCCAGCCTCTTCACGCGTGTCTTTCAACATCTTGGGACCTCATGCTCAGGCTAGGAACCTTGGAGTTCCTCCCAATGCCTCTCCTCTCGCTCGCTGTCCCAGCTGGTCTGGAAGTCTTGCTGGCTCTATCTGCAAAGTGCATCTGGGATCCCGCCCTGCTCGCCCCCTCCTGCCCATCCTCTCCTAGTACCTTGCTGCTGCCCTCACCTGGCAGTGACTGTTGTCACACCAGAAGGATTCAGTCAGGTCATGTCACTTCTCCATTTGGAACCTCCTGTAGGTCCTGAGCAATGCCTTAACATCCTGGTGTGGCCAACAGGCCTGTGCCACCCTGCTACTTCCTCTGAGCTCCTTCCCCTGTACCCACCATGCATTAGCCACCCTGGCTTTGCAGCTGCTCTTCGAACACCCCAAGCACATTCTAGCCTCAGGACCTTTGCACGTGCTGTTCCCTCCACCTCCTCCCGTCCCACTGATTTCTGCATGGGCTCAACCCCTCACTTCCCCCTGTCTGGTCTCTGCTTCATTACTGCCTTATTTGAAAGTTCTTTCTTGAAGACCAGCAGATGGTGTAATGGTTACATCGCTGGACTCCCATGTAGTCGACCATGGTTCATGTCCAAAACCCAGCATCTTAAAACTCACACCAGGCACATGAGATCGGAGGAGAAGGGATTGCAGCATGGCCATCCCCCTGGGGAGTGATTTCGAGCTTTCTGTCTCTCTGGCGAGGGCATGCGCCCTATAACAAACAAACAAACAAACAAGCAAAAAACTCTTAAGAAAAAAAAGAAAGTCCTTTCTTCACTTCTCTTTTAAAGCTACTCACCCCTCACGTTCCTTCCTCCTCCACCGTCTTCCTCAATGATTTTGTTATGCAGGCCTCCTCAAGAACGTCACTTCTCAGAGGCAGGTCGCGCTTGCTCAGGTCGCGGCTGCGTCCTCGGGACTTCCACACCTTCCTGGGCTAGAGTAGCTGCTGCAGGAACAGTTGGTGAATGAACAAAGGCCACGAAGGGTAGCTCGAGGAGAGGGCAGTTGTAGACAAAGCTGTCCAGCTGGGCCCCCACATCCAGAGGACCCTGACAGCATCGACCCTGTCCTCTCACCCTCCTCATTCCCCTCACAGTCCTACCAAGCGCCTACATACCAGGCTGCCTCTCCTCGCCAGGCCTGTTCCTGGGAGGCTCAAGACCACAGGCCGCTTCCATGCTCAATTGGGGATAGTAGCAGCAGCTTCTCACCCCCTCAACCCCCAGGAGAGGTTGTTCGGAGTCATCCTAGGCAGTCCCCTGGCCACAGAGCCCCGCACTGCAGGGAGGAGGGAGAAGGCTCTGGGGGAGGATGTGGCTCATGTCCTGATTCAGCTGGGAAGACGGGCCAGGCATCACGTGTAGGCATGGGGCTGGCTCCAAGGCAAGGCCCAGGACTGGGATCTCTTGCAGGAGACTGAGCACACAGGATACAGTCTGGCAGGGAGAGCAGACTGGGCAGGAGTTGCTCCTCCAGGCTCCAGAGCATCTGCACACCCTAGGCCCATCCAACAGCAATCATGCTGGCCTGGCACTGGAGTGGGGAGTAGTCCTCTATTGCTGGAATGAAGGGAAAAGCAGCAGAGTGGGACAGCCCAGGGTGGTTTGTGGGGTACCTGTACGCTAGAGCTGGAGAATGTGGGGGTCCTGCTCAGATCTTGGCCAGATTCCAAACCAAAGTTCCCTGTGGCTGGGGCTCCTGACCCATGAGGGCATGGCTAACACACGGCTCCAGTGTCCAGTTTAACTTAAGGAAGTACCTGGCCTCACGCTAGGGTCCAGGGACCCTGAGATGATGCAGGAAGTCTCCATGGGGGGAGGGGGAAGAAGGACACAGGAGTAGACACTATCATGTACCCTGGGAGAGCTAGCTAAGTAACTGCCTCAAGAATCCCCTCCAGACTCTTTGGTCCTGCCCAGACAGCCAGGACATCTCAGGCCTCACCTGCTGCATGGCACAGAACTCACCAGCCATACCCAGGCTGGGACTCCCGGGGGACAGGGCCCTGTCGGCTAGCTCTGGGTTGCCAGCATTGTCCAGCACAGGGCACTGCTCAGACTGTCCTCCACGGGCAGCCCTGGACTTCTGCCCAGTCTGCCTGCTGTGGGCACCTGGAGGACAGAGCCCGTGTGTGACTTGGCCACTCCCTTCCATGCCTGGCTTCTCAGTCAGCCCAGAGGGGGCTGGCAAAGTCTGAGAAGGCTTTCTAGGGACAGTAGGACCGAGCTGGGCCCCATGGCCTGGGAGGGCTCTCCTGGTAGGAGGCATAGCCTTGGAGGGCCCAGAATAAAAACAGTCATAGCTCACGCCAGCTCGAGGGTCGCCAGCGCTCCCCAGGCCCCTCTCCACCCCAGATGTGACCGCCTGCCTGGCCATTGGCACACCCAAGCCCAGGTCAGCTGCTAGTTTCACCCTCTGACGTCTTTGTTTGAGTCAATTTTCTACATAAAGTAACAGTGTCAGGCAGGCCCCACTAGGAAGTTCTATTTTAAAAAACACCAGCTCCGTGGGCGGAGGGCACAGAACCCACGCACACACTCGTTTTCTATTTTTACATCCAAACATGTCTGTTCTCAGCCCCGGGAGCCCAATTTGGAACTTGAAAGCAACCAGTTCTATTCCGGGTCTCACTTCCGGCCCTCGGGTGTGGAGGAGGTGAGAGTGTTTGTACACAGAGCATCCTCCTTCCCCAACCCCCTCTCCCAGCACCCCCCTGTTGCTGCCCTTCCACGTGACTTCCAAAAAAGTGCTGGGGCCTTGAGGGGAAGCCGCACAGAGCTTGGGAAAGAGAAGCTGTGGCCTCCCATAGTGGGGATGTTTCCATGTCACCCTCAGGGATACCAGCCTATCACCCTGACCTGGGTCAGCGCTGGACACTGTGACAAGGCCCGTGAGATGTGAGGGTGTGAATTGGCCTGTGTGACTGCAAAGGTTTCCGTGACCAGAGTTGGGAGAATGACCCTGGGAGAGCTCCCGGAGAGAGGACTGCAGGAAAGGCTTGGGAGCTGGCTCTGGCCTTGGTTCCTCCAGGCCTGCCCTTCATGCCCCTAGCAGGACCAGGCTGCCTGGCAAGAGTGAATAAGAGAGTTACCCACCAGCTCCCAGAATGGGACTAGCAGATGGCATAATGATTACGTCACTGGATTCCCACGTAGTTGACCGCAGTTCAAGTCCTGGACACTATGACTTAAAACATGTCGGGCACGTGTGCATGTGTGCCCAAGATCCCAAGAGGAGAATGGAGAAGGAATTGTGGGGCAGCCATCCCCGCTGGGGGCTGATTTCTCATTTTCTTTCTCTGTCTCTCCAGTGAGTGCACATGCCCTATAATAAAAATTTCTAAAAGAATAAAAAAAAAAGAATGTCTTCATCTGGCCTCACGGGGGTTTTGGTTGGTTCCCCCCAACATACCTAGTCCAGGGCCCCAAAGGATCACCGCTTTTTACTCATCCATCCTTGGGAGTGGATCTTGGCCTTTATTTCCATACTGGTGATCTCTCAAACCATGTCGGCTAGCCGGAAGGTCCCCAGCTGCTGCCCTGAGTACACGCGCCACCCTCTGGCCATGCAGGCATGCTGCCATGATTGAATCCCCAATTCCATGATGACCCACTATGCCCCAGCCCCACCCAGGCTGAGCCAGAGGCCCCCTGTGGCCCAGACTGGCACTTGATGCTGTGGCTCAGATGGGCTATGGCCCGCGGGTCCTGCTTCTGTGCCCCCCCACCCCCTCGACCCTTCTTCATAACCTCTGACAGTGGGTGAGACTGTAAAAGGTGACATGCTCTACTCAGCCCAGAGCAGGCCCCGAAGGGTAGGGGAAACTCAGGCCTGTCCTTGGAGGAAATAGGGGGTTGAGTCTTCCTGACAACGAGCCTAAGGGCAGAGGTATTCCCATCTCACGAGAAAGCTGGGATTAGCACAGGAGGGGAGGCAGCAGGGCTGTGAGGAGAGGGTTCCATGGAGGTTGGCTGAACCAGACCAGGCCTGTGATAGGTGGGGCCCATTCGGGGAGGGGAGACACGCGTGCACACAAACACAGACACGCAGATAGACCCTTCCCTGAGTACCTACCACAGGGACAGCACTGGGAGCGTTTCGCCTCCCTTACCCAGCGGAGTGAGCCCCGTTTTCAGATGAGAGGACCAGGGCTCTGAAAGGTGAAGCTTATGCTTGAGGAATTGGGGTCCACACACAGGAGGACTGGCTACAGACCCTGTGTGTAGCTCCCACTAACCACACGGAAGTCAGGAGAGGCCTTGGCCTATTTTATTCCTTGTGGCAAGTGCGAGGGCAAAGTCAGGTCTCCGCTCCCCTCAGCGCATTCCTCAGTTGTGCTGGGTTGCTGCTGACCGTCAGGGGAGAGAGGCTCTGCCTCACACCTGCCCAAATAGATCTCAGGCAGGTAAAAGCATAAACTGCGACTCCCCCAAAAAAGCCCAAAAACCATGTTAAAAGAATGTGTTGACAGAAATAACCAACTCTGCAGCAGTAACAATTAATGCAGTTCATTTCTAAACATGAATGTGTTTAAAAGCCCATAAAAGGGCACACTCAGGAGCACACTTGCCCTATAGCACAAAAATGAACTAAATAATTTTTTTTTTAGAGAGAAATTTTTGCTATAGGGTGGTGTGCTTGCCAGAGAGACAGAAAGCGAGAAATCACCCCCCAGAGGGCATGGCCATGCTGCATTCCCTTTTTCTTGTCTCCTCTTGGGATTTTAGACACACACGCACACACACCTGGTGTGTTTAAGCCTCCAGGTCCAGGACTGTGGACTATAGGAAGTCCAGTGACATAACCATTATGGCACCTGCTGGTCCCTAAATAAATAATTTTTAAAAAAACAGGGACCAGCAGTTGGTGTAATGGCTATGCCACTGGACTCCCATGTAGTCAACCGCAGTTCGAGTCCCGGACCCGGGGCTTAAACTCACGCTGGGCACATGTGTGTGCGTGCCCAAGATCCTGAGAGGAGAATGGAGGAAAAGGGATTGTGGCATGGCCATCCCCCCAGGGGGTGATTTCTTGCTTTCTGTCTCTCTATCTCTCTCTCTGTTTTTCTGGAGAGTGCACGCGCCCTATAGCAAAAACCTCTCCAAAAAAAGGGTAAATATGGATGGAAAGCATTTTTTGGGCCCAGTTGTGGTGGTGGGACAGGACACCACCACACAATGCCTGACTCATAGGGAGGCCTAGATTCAGATTCCAGATTGACCTGAACATGCCAGGTCCCCCTGTGTACGCTCATGATCCTGGCTGGACGGAAGGCTGTGGAAGGATTGCAGCATGGCAAGACCCTGTTGAGGGTAACTTCTCGCCCTCAATGAACTAAATAAAATGAACTTTTAAAAGCATTTCAGGCAGCAGATGGTGTAGTGGTTACAATACTGGACTCCCACATGGCTGACCACGGTTTGAATCCCCAAACTCTGTGACTGGAAACTCATGTGGGTACATGCCCAAAATCCCAGGAGGAGAATGGAAAAGAGATTGTTGACACAACCAGAAATGCTCTTTTACGGGGTCTGTGAACAAATCAAGCATAGTCTTGGGGATTTCAAAAACTACCAGCTCTTGGGACCAGCAGTTAGCATAATGGCTATGTCGCTGGACTCCCACGTAGTTGACCGCGGTTCGAGTCCCGGACCCGGCGGCTTAAACTCACGCCGGGCGCGTGTGCGTGCGTGCCCAGGATCCCGAGAGGAGAATGGAGGAGAAGGGATTGCGGCGTGGCCATCCCCCCTGGGGGGTGACTTCCTGCTTTCTATCTCTCTGTCTCTCTCTGTCTGTCTGGCGAGCGCACGCGCCCTATAGCAAAAAAAACCTCTCCAAAAAAAGAAAAAAAAAAAAAAAAAAACAAAAAAACAAAAAACTACCAGCTCTTGGGACCAGCAGTTAGCGTAATGGCTATGTCGCTGGACTCCCACGTAGTCGACCGCGGTTCGAGTGCCGGACCCAGTGGCTTAAACTCACACCGGGCGCGTGTGCGTGCGTGCCCAAGATCCCGAGAGGAGCATGGAGGAGAAGGGATTGCGGCGTGGCCATCCCCCCTGGGGGGTGATTTCTCACTTTCTGTCTCTCTGTCTCTCTCTGTCTGTCTGGCAAGTGCATACACCCTATAGCAAAAACCTCTCCAAAAAAAACCCCTACCAGTTCTTGATTGTTGGAAACACGAATCCCGATGGCATGGTTGCGCTGCTGGACGACCGTGAGGATGCTGTGACCCCACATGTGATTTCTTTAAGGATGGTTTAGAAATGGGAAAACGTTAACGAATTTGGCAATGACTTTGGATCGATCACCTGTCGTCATAACTGACTGCTGTTTGTCATCCACAAAACACCAGCACTAAAAGACAGATGGGACTGACGTCATCTTCATTTATTTTGACCGTGATTTATTTGGAGTAGAAGCATTGTTTTTAAGGGAAAAAAACACGTCATGCAAGTTGTCTAAAAATAAAATGCATTTAAACTAAAAAAAAAAAAAAGTGATCAGGTCACTAGGGCTCTACCTTCATAAATGGATTAATGCTCCTATTGAGGGAGTAGTTTCTGATAAAAAGATGAGTTTGGCCTCCCACTGCCCATTCTCCCTGGTCCCCACCTCCAACCCCACCCCTGTGTTCTCTTACCTTTCTGCCTTTTGTTTTGAGAAGGTGCAGCAAGAAAGCTCTTATCAGAGGCAGATTCCTCTGCTTTGGACTTCTCAGCCTCCAGAATTGTAAAAGAAAGAAAAAATTCTATTCTTGATAAATTACCCAGTCTTAGACTCTCTGTTAAAACAGCACAATGTGGGACCAACACATGACATAATGGTTACATTGCTGGGCTTCCACATAGTTGACTGCAGTTCAAGTCCTGAACCCGGCGACTTAAAATTCATTCCGGGTGCATGTACCTACATGCACCAAATCCCAAGAGAATGGGGGAGGCAGGATTGTGGTGTGTCCATCCGTTCTGGGATATGATTTCTCACTTTCTCTCTTGTCTCTCTGGCAAGCACACATGCCCTATAGTAAAAATTTCTCCAAAAAGAAAAAGAAAGCACATCATTAGTTAATTGTTTGTAATTGAACACAAATGAGATGGCAGTTTTTGTTTATTTATTTATTTATTTTTCACTGTTTTTAAAAATTAATTATCTAATTTTGGGACCAGCAGTTAGTATAATGGCTATGTCGTTGGACTCCCATGTAGTCGACCGGGGTTCGCGTCCCGGACCTGGTGGCTTAAAACTCATGCTGGGAGCGTGTGCGTGCGTGTCCAAGATTCCGAGAGGAGAACCGAGGAGAAGGGATTGTGGTGTGGTCATCCCCCCTGGGGGGGTGATTTCTCACTTTCTGTCTCTCTGCCTCTGTCTGTCTGGCTAGCACACACGCCCTACAGCAAAAAAAAAAAAAAAAAAAAAAAAAAAAAAAAAAAAAACCTCTCCAAAATTTAAAAAAAAAATGATCTAATTTTACAATTAAAGTATAAATTTATTTTTATTTATTTATTTATTTTTTTTTGGAGAGATTTTTGCTATAGGGCACGTGTGCTTGCCAGACAGAGAGAGACAGACAGAAAGCGAGATATCACCCCCCCAGGGGGGATGGTCACGCCGCAATCCCTTCTCCTCCATTCTCCTCTCAGGATCTTGGGCACGCACGCACACGCGCCTGGCGTGAGTTGTAAGCCACCGGGTCCGAGACGCGAACCGCGGTCGACTACGTGGGAGTCCAGCGACATAGCCATTACGCTAACTGCTGGTTCCCAAAGTATAAATTTATTTTGATATAAAAACTTTTTTTTGGAGAGATTTTTGCTATAGGGAATATAAAAACTTTTTGAAATTCATGCATCGTTTTCCCATTACACGTATTTCCATGAGCTTTTTTTTCTGAAACATTTTTTTAAATTAATTTATTTACATTCATTCCCTAAGCATCATCACAGCTTACAAAATGTGGTTTCCCATCCAGAATATACTGCATAGTGGCTTAATCATGTATATATATATATATATATATATATATATATATATATATATTTTTTTTTTTTAACTCCTATTTCTGACCCTCTTCCCTTTCCCACCCTCCTCCCACACTATCTCTGGTGTCTACAGTTGATTTCCATTCCTTTTTCTCCTACATTTTCTTAAATAATCTAACTACTTTCAATAGCAAGTTCAGCTGGTAATTTCAAGAAAAGCAGTTTTAACTTTAATAAATCAAAGAACTGCTAAGGAACTTTGTTTAAAACTTAAAGTCAGGAAACAGGTTAGGATTCTGTTCAAATAGTAGGTACATGAATCTATCAACAGCTTAAGACAGGACAAAAATTCTTAAAACTGGACAACAACGCCTAGAAGAAAATCAGCAATGTTTTAGTCAAAAATCATAAAATGCTATTTCACCAGTTCAGTCTCATGTATTTTATCTTCTGTTGTGTTTCAATCTTCCTGATTAAATTCTGGCATATAATATTTAACTCCAGACTTGTCCCTATGATTAAGGTGGCCACTTTCTTAGTTTTTGAATTCTTATTTCTGTGTGTCTATATTTAATTTTCCTGGTATAGCACTCCCTTGAGAACTTCTTGGAGATCTGATCTGGTGCTGGTAAATTCTTTCAGGTTTTGTTTATCTGAGAATGTTCTTGTCTTTTCTTCCCATATGAAGGATAATCTTGCTGGGTACAGTATTCTTGGTTGAAATTGCTTTTCCCTTAATACTTTGAATATATTTTCCCATTCTTTCCTTGCTCACATTGTTTCTGATGAGAGGTCTGCTGTTAGCCTGATGGGATATTGTTTGTAGGTGACTCGCCGTTTTTCTCTTGCTAATCTTAGTATCTTGTCTTTGTGGTTTTGGTCAATCTGGCTATAATGTGTCTTGGGGAAGATCTTCTTGGGTTGATTCTATTTGGGGTCCTTTGTATTTTTGGGGATTGAATATTTGAGTGCCTCTCTAGGTTTGGAAAGTTTTCTTGCAGGATTTCATGGAATAGATTATCAATGCCCTTATGAATCTCTTTGCCTTCTGGGATACCAATTATCTGGATGTTTGATGGTATCTAGTATTTCTAGTATATTATTCTCATTTTGGGGGGGCCTTTTTCTCAGTCTTCGTGGTGGATTTTCTTAAGCTAGTAATTGTCTCTTTTACATCTGAGATTCTATTTTCTGTATGATCTAGTCTGCTTTTAATACTTTCAAGGAAGATTTTGACTTTCTGTATTATGGCCTTCATTTCCTTTTTTTCTTTTTTTTGGAGAGGTTTGTGCTATAGGGCATGTGCGTTCACTAGAAAGACAGAGAGAAACAGAGAGATAGAAATTAAAAAAATCACCCGCTGGGAGGATGACCACGCTGCAATCCCTTCTCCTCCATTTTCCTCTCGGGATCTTGGGCACGCACGCACACATGCCCGGCGTAAGTTTAAGCCACCAGGTCTGGGACTCGAATCACGGTCAACTACATGGGAGTTCAGCGACATAGCCATTATTCTAACTGCTGGTCCCATGGCCTTCATTTCTAACAGGTTTATTTGATTCTTTTTAAAAGTGTGTAATTCCTCTTTTAGATCTTGCAAGAATTTCCTCACCTCCTGGAACTCGTCAGCTCCTTTCTCCCACCTCTTCCACAGTTCATGGTCTCTTTTCTCTTCCATCTCTGTTAGCTTCATCATTATGAATATTCTAAATTTTTTATCAGACATTTTCATGATTTCCATTGAACTGTCTGTGGATGAAGAGTAGTTATTCTTTTCCCTTGGAAGAGAGGTATTTTCTTGCTTTCCCATATTTCTTGTGGTCCTGTGGTGACTTCTAGTCATCTGATGGATGGTGTGTTTCTTCCTAATTCTTTTTTTTTTTTTTTTTGGAGAGGTTTTTGCTATAGGGCGCATGCACTCGCCAGACAGACAGAGACACAGAGACAGAAAGCGAGAAATCACCCCCCAGGGCGGATGGTCACGCCGCAATCCCTTCTCCTCCATTCTCCTCTGGGGATCTTGGGCACTCACGCACACGCGCCCGGCGTGAGTTTTAAGCCACCGGGTCCGGGACACAAACCGCGGTCGACTACGTGGGAGTCCAGTGACATAGCCATTACGCTAACTGCTGGTTCCCTCTTCCTAATTCTTGGAGTTCAGTCTGAGCATTCAGCAGCATGCAGAAGGAGGTGATCTGGAATCTCTTTGCTGTTCTGTTTTTATACCTTTGTGCAGCAGATTCACTGGATAGTAAGAAACATGTTAACCCTAATAGTATTTGGATGTTTGGCTATGGTTCCCTTAGATCTGTCTAGAAACACAGTGAATGGAGACTGAGGAGTAGAGTAATGAGATAAAAGAAAAAGAAAAGGAAGCAGAGAGAGAGAGGGAAAGAAAAGAAAAAAAAAAGAGAGACAGAGAGTAAAAGAAGGGGAAAAAAAAAAACAACCAAAAATTTTATTTACTTGTTTATTTTAAAAAAGCAAAAAATAAAATACCACACAGCATGCTCATTCTCAGGAGCCATGGAGGAGTCTTCTTCCGAAGTTTTGCCCCTTGCCTCTCCTGGATATGGGAGGTGAAAGGAGGATTATTAGCGAGATAAAGGCAGGGCTGAAAGCCAAGAGAATATTTTTACCTTAAGAAATTTTAAAAAGGGAAAATTACAAAAAAAAGAGAAGACAGAGATAGAGGCAGAGAGAGACAGAGACAGAGGCAGAGGGGGCTAGAGGGGCTCCCTACCACTCGAGTTTGTGGACTGGAGGCTGGATAATTAGAAAATCTTCATTTCTCTTTTTTCCCCTGCAATAACTAGTTCTCAGGAGCCATGGAGGAGTCGTCCTCTCAGCAGTTTTTATTGATTGAGGATAAAACTTACTGACACCCCAATATACAATAACAGGTAAAAGCAGCACTTTATTAATGCTCATTCATGTATTTACTCGTTATAATGTCAGTCAATGAGAATCACCCAGTTGCACAGTCTCCTTGGTCAGGAGTTACTGACAGAAGACTGTACATGTTTACATGCTACTCTATGGTCCTATTATTTGTTTTCATGTCTTAATTTTCTATAGGGCACATGCACTTGCTAGAGAGACATAGAGCAGGAGGGGTGGAGGAGTTGAGAAAGAAAGCACCTTCTGGGGGGCATAACCGCACCACAATTCCTTCTCCTCCATTCTCCTCTTGGATTTTGGGCACGCGTTCACACAAACCCAGCTTGATTTTCAAGCCACTGGGTCTGAGATTTGAACTGCGCAATGGGCCATGTGGGATCCAGCCACCTTAACCATCATCCACCTGGCTGGCCTGGCCCTATGATTTTAATGTTCCCCCCAAAATTCACAGGTTGAGATTTGGTTGTGTTGGGATTAAGTGGGTGAAAACTTAATCTGATTTTGGTGTTGAAAGATGGGACTTTGGAGGAGGTTAGAATTAAGGGCACTAGGGTGGCACCTGTATCATTGACTCCTGGTGGGTTTATAAGGAGATGGGTGAGACCAGAACAGAAACACAGGGACACAGGGACATGTGCTGCTGCCCTCTGCTCTGTTTGATGCTGGAAAACCCTCACCAGACGTACCTTTGGACTTTGCACCTGAGTTGAATAAATCCCTCTTCTTATTTTTAAAAAATTATTTAATTTTGATGTATTAATTCTTTTCTTTCTATTTATTTATTTATTTATTTATTTATTTATTTATTTTAATAATTTGACCAGAGAAAGACACACACACACAGAGAGGGAAAGTGAGAAAGCAAGCTACCAGGTCTGGGACTTGAACCGTGGTCGGCCATGTGGGAATGTCCAGCACCTTAACCACCATACCACCATTGGTCCCCCTCTTATAAATTACCCAGACTCAGTTATTTTCTGCTGTTAGCAACAGAACAAATGCTGCTCTCAACTATGTTAAGAAAGCTTGGTGTGGAGGCTGCTAAGAGGTATCCCTTACCACAGAGCATAGGCCTGAACTGGTAAAATATTATTCCCCCTATCAGTACCACACTTACAGGTGCTAGGTGGGTACTGTGAGGTTAGGGATATTCTCTAAAACTGCATAAAAATGCGTTGATTCTGAGGCACAAGATCATATCCCGCTGTTTACAAACAAGATAAAATTGGGCATATAACTCATTTGAGTGGTTTTTTTCTCTCTCTTTACTTTCCAGGGGGTGCACATATTCACCAGACAGAGACAGGGAGAGGGATAAAGCACGCCTCCTGAGGTAGTCATGCCGCAATCCTTTTTCCTTTTTTTCTCTCTCCTTTGGGGATTTTGGGAACACACGCACATGTGCCTGATGTGTTGAGTATATAGTTTTGGTTTTTTTTTTTTTTTGGAGAGGTTTTTGCTATAGGGCGCGTGCGCTCGCCAGACAGACAGAGAGAGACATAGAGACAGAAAGCGAGAAATCACCCCCCAGGGGGGATGGTCACGCCGCAATCCCTTCTCCTCCATGCTTCTCTCGGGATCTTGGGCACGCACGCACACGCGCCCGGCGTGAGTTTTAAGCCACCAGGTCCGGGATGCGAACTGCGGTCGACTACGTGGGAGTCCAGCGACATAGCCATTATGCTAACTGCTGATTCCCTTGAGTATATAGTTTAAAGTGTAGTTTCTGGGTCAGTCAGTGGTGCAGTGGTTAAGGACACTGCATGCCACATGACTGACTACACGGTTCAAGTCCTGGATCCAGAGGCTCGACAAACATGCCCAACACATGTGAGTGTGTGCCCAAAATCCCGAGAAGAGAGGTGGAGGAGAAAGGGAAGACATGGGGGATGCTTTCCTACTTTCTGTCTCTTTCTGTATCTCTGGTGCATACACATGCTCTAGCAAATTTGTTTTGTGAATGTAGTTTCTATGTTTTTTTCAGAGTTACACATGCACAAAACTTAAAGTTACATACTCTTGCAAGGCTTCTTACAAAACACCGCAGTCCCCTGCCCCTTGCTTCTCATCCCTGGAGGCACCACCTTCAGCTTTCAGCTCATTATTTTGGTTTCACCTCCATATCGCTAAACAGCACACGTACATTGCTACTTCCTGACCCTCAATATCATTATTTCATCATTTGGTTTAGATCAAGTCATGGCTTACATCATGATCCTACATAAACCCTATTCATACCTGAGCTGTATAATGTTTCACGATAGCTTTTCCTTTCCTGGTCAGCTTATTTCCCTTAGAGTTAATAAATATTATCTTTTACATTTTACTTAATTTTTTAATTACTAATTCAACCCCTAATCCTGCCAAATGTCTAGTCCTCCCCCAAGGCATTCCGATGTATCCAGGTATTCTGTCAACTCAATACATTCTACTTTCTGGGCCAGCCCCCTAGTGCACTGTGCAGGCAGCCTATCCCACGTGGCTGATGGGGCTGTGACATTCCTGCCTGGATGAGCAGGCAGGCACAGGCCCAGGATCCTCAGGGATGGAGGACTGCGAACAAGCCCTGCTGGAGAGTTTCTTCTATCTGTATTGTACATGCGCACATGCACACCTTCTGGCATAAAAAAAAATTAATAATAAAGTAAGTTCTGCTTTCTAAGCTTGGAGCACAGCCTTTACCCTGGGACTTCCCTTCACCTGTAAACTCCCTATTTCTGTAGGCTCCCTGCTTCCTGGACCCAACCACTTCCTCTTCCTTGGTTTACTCCCTGTTTTTGGCCCTCAAATAGTGTCCTGAGAAAGAGGGGTGGGGTATACTATTATTGAGGTCTTATCATCCTGAAAATAGCTTTATTCTACTCTCACTCATGATCAATATTAATATTTCAGTTGAGTATAAATTTAGGTTAGAAATCAATGGGACCGAGGGACCAGCAGTTGGCGTAACGGCTATGTCGCTGGACTCCCATGTAGTCAACTGTGGTTCGAGTCCCAGACCCGGTGGCTTAAACTCATGCCGGGCGTGTGCACGTGTGTGCCCAAGATCCTGAGAGGAGAATGGAGGAGAAGGGATTGCGGTATGGCCATCCCCCCTGGGGGGGTGATTTCTTGCTTTCTGTCTCTCTGTCTCTGTCTTTCTGGCAAGCACATGCGCCCTATAGCAAAAACCTCTCAAAAAGAAAGAAAGAAAAAAAGAGAAAGAAGGAAAGAAAGAAAGAAAGAAAGAAAGAAAGAAAGAAAGAAAGAAAGAAAGAAAGAAGAAAGAAGAAAGAAAGAAGAAAGAAGAAAGAAAGAAAAATAAATCAATGGGGCCAAGACTCCCAAAATATTCAAACAAGAAGCCATTTTAAATCTGAGTTGCGTCCTTCCCTGTTCAGGGAAGCTATGCTCTAAACCCCATCTTCTAGACTCCCAAAATATTCAGACAAGGTAGGGTGATCTCCGTCTTCTCTCTGTCTCTGGCTGTCTGTCTCTCTGCCTGTCTTATACTCTCTCTCTCTTTAAATTTTTATTATTTTTTTTTAATTTTTCAACCACCTCGCCTCACCTTGGGCCTTTTCTTTCACTTGTTCATTTCAGAAGCCATTTTAAAGCTGAGGTGTGTCCTGGCTTGTTCATGAGGCGTGCTAGCACGCCACATGGTTTTTATTTTATATGTGTAAAAAAATATTTTCCCCTCTTCTTTGGTAGTATTTTTCTACTTTTTTTCTTTTTTGCTTATATTTTTTAACCTTACTCTCCACACACCGAATGTCTAGATAGGCCTAGGTACACAGTAGCCAAGCATCGGAATACTTTTAGAGTCTGAAATCCTCAATGCTTATTGAACCTCCTGCTCCAATGAAGAAATTTCTTTTTATAAATCTGAACTCCTAATCCTTCTGTGGACACCACATTGCGAAGCTCAGTGGAGGAGAGATTTTTGTCACAGAATGACCAGAAACCACTGCAGAGGCACAAGAAACATGAGAAATCAAGAAACTACCTCTCCCCTAAGGGAAAAGAACAATCCCTCATCATGCACAGACAGTACAGTAGAATTCATGGAAATGTCTGATAGAGAATTCAGAATATTCATAGTGATAAAACTAAATGAGATGCAAGAGCTGAGAGATAATGAACTCCAGAAGATGCAGGAGAAAAGAGACAATGAGTTCCAGGAGGTGTTGAAGGTCTTCCATGACCTGAAAGAGGAAATAAACACCATAAAAAAGAATTAAATGGAGCTATTAGAGATGGAGGCTGCCCTTCAGGAAATCAAAACCTCCCTCGAAAGTATTAAAAGCAAATTAGTCCATGCAGAAAATCAAATCTTGGATGTGGAAGGCAAAGCCTCTGATCTAGAAAAAAACAAACCAAAGAACTGTGAAAATAACTAAAAAGAATGAGAATACTATACAAGAAATACTAGACAGCATTAAACCCCAAACATCCAGATAATCGGTATCTGAGAAGGTGAGGAAACTAATAAGGGCATTGATAATCTATTCCACGAAATTTTGGAAGAAAACTTTCCAAATCTAGAGAGGCATTCAAATATCTAGACCTGGGGACCAGCAGTTGGCATAATGGCTATGTCGCTGGACTCCCATGTAGTCGACCGCGGTTCGAGTTCTGGACCCAGTGGTGGCTTAAACTCATGCTGGGCGCGTGTGCGTGCGTGCCCAAGATCCTGAGAGGAGAATGGAGGAGAAGGGATTGTGGCGTGGCCATCCCCCCTGGGGGGTGATCTCTCGCTTTCTGTCTCTCTGTCTGTCTCTGTCTTTCTGGCAAGCACATACGCCCTATAGCAAAAACCTCTCCAAAAATAAAATCTAGACACAAGAAATACAAAGGATCCCTAATAGAATCAACCCAAGAAGATCTTCTCCAAGGCACATCATAGCCAGACTGGCCAAATCTACAGACAAAGACAAGATACTAAAATTGGCAAGAGAGAAATATCAGGTTACTTATAAAAGTTGTCCCATCACGTTAACCTCAGATCTGTCATCAGAAAGGAAAGAATGGGAAAATATATTCAAAGTGTTGAGTGAAAAATAGTTTCAACCAAGAATACTGTACCCAGCAAGATGATCTTTCAGATGGAAAGAAAGGATAAAAACATTCTCAGATAAACAAGACCTGAAAGAATTTGCCAGTAGCAGACCCACTCTTCAAGAGGTTCTGAAAGGAGGGCTCTACCAGGAAAGCTAAAGACACATACAGAAATAAGAGAATAAAAGGCAACCAAGAAAATGACCAACTTAATGCTAGGGACAAGAAATATCAATAATAACATCGAATATTAACTTCTAGGATTTAAACAGAAAGACTGGACCACAGCAACACTGCATATTCAACAGAAGAGTGAACATAAAACTGAACTGGCAAGATAGAATTTTATGACTTTTGAGTAAAATATTACTGATTTCCTTTTTTCTTTTTACTATGCTTTGTTTTCCAAATTTAAACATTTTACTTTCTTTTGAGTTATTGATGGGTTCAGCAATTTGTTCAAATATTTTTCTTGTTTGTTTCTTTAAATGAAAACATAAACTTTTCTTCCTTTCTGACCCCTCTTGAACTGGAAATATTTGGGAGTATTCTTATTTTGTGGCAGAAGGGTTATTTGCATAAGTTCAATAATGCTTGTTGCATTGAATCAGAAATTGGAAATACTGGGACCAGCAGTTAGTGTAATGGCTATGTCGCTGGACTCCCATGTAGTCGACCACAGTTCGAGTCCTGGACCCGGTGGCTTAAAACTCACGCCGGGCGCATGTGCGTGCGTGCCCAAGGTCCCAAGAGGAGAATGAAGGAGAAGGGATTGCGGTGTGGCCATCCCCCCTGGGGGATGATTTCTCGCTTTCTGTCTGTCTGTCTCTCTCTGTTGAAGAAAGAAAAAGAGACTGATTTTGCTAGCAGGTGGTATATCACAGAATACTTGATAGGCAGGGCTGAATTGAAAAGGTTTATGTGTGACTAGTGTGCTGGGCATTTGCTTTCCCACAATTTGAGTAGTTGGCATGTAAATATTTTCTCAAAAATATTTAAAAACGTACTGTTTCTGTTGTTATAGAGTCACAAACAAAATTATACAAAATTACAAGAAATATTTTGAACATTATCTTTAAAATTCAGTATTCTGAAATTCTGAAAGTTGTTTATTAACTGTCAAGAACTATGAAGTGTGAGCAAAAATTCTGTGATATGTAAAGTAAGTGTTTGTGGAAAATAAATAAATAAATGAAAAACAAACAAACAAACAAACAAAAAACCTCAATGGGGCCAGCAGGTGGCATGGTGGTTAGGGGCTCTGGACTCTCACATGGTCAACCATGGTTCGAGTCCCAGACCTGTTGGCTTGCTTTCTCACTTTCTCTCTCGCTCTGTCCCTCTCTGATCAAATTAAAATAAAATTAAATAAAATAATTCTTTAAAAAATAAGAATTCAACCTCAGGAGGCTAGATGATGGTGCAGTGGTAAAACATGAAGTTCTGTGAGGCTTAGCCACATGGGAGGTTCCGGGTTTGTGTTCAGAACATTCCAGGTGTGCCCATAATCCAAGGCTGTCTGAGTTAGAGGATGGATTATGGTACGTAGACTTCGTGTGTGTGTGCATGCACGCACGGGGGGATGTCCTGTCATTCTGTCTTACTCACAGAAGAAAGAAAAAAATTTTAAAAAATTGCCAGAAGGGTGCATGTACTCTCCAGAAGGAGAGAGGGAGAGGGAAAAAGCATCGTTCATGGGGAATGGACATGCTGCAATCTCTTCTCCTCCATCTCTCTTTGCTTTTGGGATTTTGGGATGCACACACCTGTTCCTGGTGTGTTTCTTAAGCCTCAGGGTCCCAGCCTTGAACCATGCAGCCAGTCATGTGGGATCCAGCTCCCTCAACCACCAGGCCACAGGCTGGCCCAAGAAAGAATTTTATTATTGTTGTTGCTATTATTTTTAGTTTTTTGCTATAGGTGTGTGTGCTCACCAGAGAGAGACGGAAAGAGAGAGGGAAGTGAGAAATCACTTCCCAGTAGGGGTGGTTGTGCCACAACTCCTTCTCTCCACTCTCAGAATTTTGGGGGCACACACGCATGCCTGGTATGTTTTCTCTCTCTTTTTTTTTTTTTTTTTTGGAGATTTTTGCTAGAGGATGTGTGTGTTCACTGGAAAAACAGAGAGAGACAGAAAGTGGGAAATCACTCCCTAGGGGTGACAGTCATACTGCAATCCCTTCTCCTCCATTCTCCTCTGGGGACTTTGGGCACGCATGTACATGTACCCAGCGTGAGTTTTAAGCCACCAGGTCTGGGACTTGAACCATGGTCGATGACATGGGAGTCCAGAGATGTAACTATTAGGCTATCTGCTGGTCCTCTGGTATGACTTTTCAAGCTGCCAGGTCTGGGACTGGAACATTGGAGTCAGCCATGTGGGAGCCAGTGCCTTAACCACCATGCCACCTTCTGGCCCCCAAGAAAAAAATATTCTCTAATCGTTCTCTCTCCTTCCCTCTCTCTCTCTGCCTTTCTCGGGCAAGCGCTGGTGTCTCTGGCAATTAAAAAAATATTTCTTCAATCTTGTCTTCCAACTTTTCCACTGACTTTTCAGTCTCCATGACCATTTTTAATTTCCCATAGCTTTTTGAAAATGTTATTATTTACATATCCTGGAGACAATCCCTCTAATGTCCTGCCTAGAGGGGGGAGACCTGGCCCAGTGTCCTCGGCACTGAGCATGAGTAGGTGGGTGGGTGAGGGCTGGGGTCTCAGTATCACATAAATCTGGATGCCCCCGTCTTCAGAATGGATCCCCTCCCCGTCGTGTCTGATCTTCCCTCATCCAGAGACCTGTCTGGCCCTCTCCAGGGAGGAAGCCGCAGGTGCCTGACCTGGCGAAGGAGGTGCCGAAGCCTGGCTGTGGCTGGGGGGATGCAGATCTGGTTCTAGTCAGCCCCGCTATTTCAGCTCCCCTTTACTCATGCTTCTAGAGGTACCTGGAGCCACTAATAATTTCCTGAACTTTCTTTCTTTGGAGAGGTTTTTGCTATAGGGTGTGTGCACTCAGAAAGACAGAGAGAGACAGAGAGGCAGAAAGAGAGAAATCACCCCCAAGGGGGGAGGGCCACGCCACAATCCCTTCTCCTCCATTCTCCTCCCGGGATCTTGGGCATGCACACACACACACGCGCCCGGCGTGAGTTTAAGCCACCGGGTCCGGGACTCGAACGGCAGTCGACGACTACATGGGAGTCCAGTGACATAACCATTATGCCATCTGCTGGTCCCCTGAAGGGATGTTTATGGGGAAGACCTGTCACAGGGGTCTCAGCAAACACCTGAGGTGCCCAGCCAGCAGTTGCCATGGCCTAACTGGCCACCCTTCCCTTCGAGTTTCCTTTCTTAGATTTGTCTGTCCTTGGCAGTTTCTCTCTAAAAATCTCTGCTATAAATAAGTTCAATCAGTATTCGGCTCTATCATCCAGCATCTTAATTTGCAGATAACACTGTCGGCATCACCTAACTAACCAGAGTTGACACCTTGATTATCAGCGGATGCTTCAAATATCAGCCAGTACTGTCATGTTGGGGAATGAATTATAGACATTCTTGTGTGTGTGTGTGTGTGTGTGTGTGTGTGTGTGCGCGCACACACGCACGAGCGTGTGCCCTCACGTGCATGCACACACGAAGCGGAGGAGGTCAGGGTGGAAGCTTCTGGGAGGAGGAAAGTATCTTGGACTAGGAATAGGAGGCACCGAAAATTCAAGCGCCACCAGCACGTTTGTGAACACGGCTGGGGAGTGGACGCAGACCTTGTCCTGCCTCTCCTTTGCATTCGCGGCAGGGTCCACCCCAGCACCCACCAGCTGTGCAACCCACCCTCGGGGAGGAGCTGAGGGTGACGCCTGTGCAGTGCTGTTTACCCCTAAAGCATGATCTAGAGGTGGGTACAAGCTCTGGGTGGGCACGTCCTCTTGTCCAGACGGACTCCTCCTCTGGGGGGGAGGGAGTGGGCACAGGAAGGCCACAGCGGGGACTGGGGCAGCAGGGGGGACCTGCAATCAGGACAAGAGTCACCACCGTGGAGACCAGTAACACCTACCAACTCCCCCAGGCCCCCACTACAGCCAGGGACTTCTGTCACTAAGACCACGGGCCTGTGGGCACCACCACGTCCCCTTTTACCCGGGCATGGGAAGGAGGCAATATGTGAAAACAATTTTCCTAACAGAGTCCAAAATCAGGGGTGTGGGAGTTCCTGGACTGGGCTCCACTTTCTACCCACAGGACTGAAGTGAAAACTGTCCCCCGAACACTTAGGGGCCCCCATGGAGAGTGGGCAGAGTCTCTGCCTCTGAGACAACTTGAGACGGGTGAGATTGTTGAGTGACTGAAGAGGGACCCCAGGCTAGCAGCAGCTGTCTGTGCCCAGGAACGGCCACGCAGCGGGGTGCTCGCGCCCAGCATTCAGACACTCAGGGCTCAGGGGAGGGACCTTCCTGCACCTAGCTTGGGCATATGTGTTTAGGTGCGGGGTGAGAGTGGGGTTGGCACACAGATCCTGCCTAAAGCTCTGGTCTGCCAGGCTGGGAGCCACATCGCCCCCTTGTGGATGTTAATAGGGAGGGTTCTCCTTACCCTGAAGGCTGAGGTTCGGATAGAGGCACCACTGGCCCAGGGGCAGTCGGGAGCACTCTGCAGCCCTAGGCAAGGTCTCTGGGATAGCAGCTCAGAGGGGCAAGGCCCAGGCCCGGCCCAGCCCAGCACCCAGCCAAGTCTCCAACTGCCAGAAACTGAGAATCAATCCTGCAGAATTTGCTTTTGACCACTCAGGAAATAATTTTGGTACAGGTCAGGGGTTCTTCTTCCCTGTGGACTTTTAGCGGGCAGTTGGGCACCGTGGCCATAGGGCTTGTCCAGGGCTGGCACCCCGAGGGTCCCGTTCCAGCTCTCCTCCAGTCTCAGGGTTCTGCCTCTCCCTGCGCTGCATCTCCATTGCCCACAGCCCTCAAATCCAGACCCATGCCTCCAGCCCAGGGGAGGGTAAGGTCGGGGGAGCCTTGGGGTTGGAAGCAAGAGGCCGCCTCTGCTCACAGCATGGAGTGGCGAGCCCGGGGTGGGTACGCTAGGACTGCGTAGCCTGAATACCTCCTCTCGAAAGCCAGATAGCTCTTCTCCACTTGCTGTGTTCCTGACCCTGCCAGCGGCGCTCCTTGACCTCCGAGTCCCAGACTCCGATGGGTTCCAGGACTTTCTCCCTTATCCGCCTGACAGGAGAAAACTGCTACTGTGGCTACAAGATGCTCCCCCACACTCTGAGGGGTGCTCCGTCTTTTCTTCACACCATCTGCCTTCGGAGGGCTCCATGGGCAGTTGTCCTAGCTGCACGAACAGGACAAATGGCAGGCTGGTTTCTCCACATCCGGCACGCCAGGGGCGGGAGGAGCAGCGGTGGGGCGCTGGTGACCCAGTGTGCACACTGCACGCCGAGGGCTGTGGTGAGGATCTGTGCTCCTCGGGAGCCCAGCACGGTCTTGCAGATCTTTGCCCAGTGTCCGTGGGGTCGGCAAGGTGATGCGGACATTTGGGGCTCCACTTGTCCTATCCCTCCCACGGCCATTCCCTGCCTTTCCCTGCTTGGTCCACTCTAGCCAACCTCACCTCCTTGAAGCGTTTTTGGGGTTTTTCCCCCCTGAACATTTTTGTCATAGGATGTGTGTCTTTGCTGGAGAGACAGAAACAGTGAGAGGCAAAGTGAGAGATTATCCCTGAGGGGTGGTTCTCCTCCATTCTGCTCTCTGGATTTGGGGCATGCATGCACACGTGCCCGGTGTGATTTTCAAGCTGCTAGGTGTGGGACTTGAACTGCACTCGCTGTGTAGGAGTCCAGTGCCTTAACACCATGCCACCTGCTGGCCCCACCTCTTTAAAGGCTCTTGACCGGGCCCAGCACACAACTCCTGGGTTCTCCTTGCTATCCCCTCCGTCCGAAAGGTGGAGGGGAAGCCTCCTCGGTGGCTCCCTCCTGGTCCCTACTTCCAGGGCACTGTCTTTCCTGACCCCTCTGGAGGAAAGCCAGGGAGAGGGGTGGGGTCTGTGCTGGGAAGCCACGAGGGTCAAGGAAGGTGCCTGGAGGCGGGGCTGTGCCCTTCCCTCCTGTCCCCCAGCTGAGCTCTTCCATGCCCTTCCTGCCTCTGGTGGCCTCATAACTCGCGCTGAGCTAGACCTCGGGGAGTCAGGACATGTCAGGTGGCAACCCCACAGGGCGTGCATGATGGCCCTGCCACTGAAGCACTGGGAGGGACTTGCTGGACAGGTCAGGGCCTCTCTTGAGAGCTGGCCCAGCAGTCTGTTCAGTGATTGTTTGGTGCCCACATTCAGACCCTCACAGAACCTGTGAGCCCCACCTCCTGCAGCTATTAGCAGGGCAAAAAGTAGGAGGAAAAAGCATTCCAGGTAGAGGAAACAGAGGCTCAAAATCCTGAGGCAAGAAAGAACTTGATGCTTCTAAAGAGTTTCGTCACAATGGCGAGTCCACAGAGAGCCTAGGGAGAGAGTGCATATGTGTCTGAAAGCTGGCAGGACCAGACCGGTGTCACCGTGGGTGGGACTGTCTCACTCAAGGATCAGCAGCTATCCCAGATTTGCTCTTCTATTTTTTAAATTTTATTTTACTTACTTTTTTTGGAGAGATTTTTGCTATAGGGCAGGTGTACTCTCTGGAGAGACAGAGAGACAGAAAGCAAGAAATCACCCTTCAGGGGGATGGCCATGCCACAATCCACTCTCCTCCACTCTTCTCTTGGGATTTTGAGCACACACACACACACACACACACACACACACGTGCCTGGTGTAAGTTTATTATTATCTTTTCCCTTTTATGGAGAGGTTTTAGGGTGTGTATGCTTGCCAGAAAAACAGAAAGAGACAGAGAGACAGAAAGTGAGAAATCACCCCCCCAGGGGGGATGACCACGCCGCAATCCCTTCTCCTCCATTCTCCTCTCGGGATCTTGGGCACGCACGCACATGTGCCTGGCATGAGTTTAAACCACCAGGTCCAGGACTCAAACCATGGTAGACTACATGGGAGTTCAGCGACATAGCCATTACGCCAGCTGCTGGTGTGAGTTTTAAGCCGCCAGGTCTGGTACTTGAACCACGGTCGGTACATGGGTGTCCAGCAGTGTAACCATTACGCCACCTGCTGGTCCAAGTCTGCTCTTTCAGGAGGGCCATCCGAGGCCTCATCCTGCACACCCCTGCTGAGACCACAGACCACGCCACTGCTGAGTGGGCAGGGACACAGATGTGGCCCGCTCTAGTGCAGGTACCAAAGTCACATGGCAAAAGGGTGTAGCAAGAAGTGGTAAAAAGCTGGGAGCAGTGATCCATCTAACACAAACAACAACGTCTATAGGGCCAGCAGATGACGTGGTGGTTAAGATGGCTGGATTTCCACATGGGTGACCTCAGTTCAAGTCCCAGTTCTGGTGGCTTAAAAATCATACTAAGTGACGGGACCAGCAGTTAGCATAATGGCTATGTCCCTGAACTCCCATGTAGTCGACTGCGGTTCGAGTCCCGGACCCGGTGACTTAAACTCACGCTGGGCACGTGTGCATGTGTGCCCAAGATCCCAAGAGAAGAACGGAGGAGAAGGGATTGCTGCGTGGCCATCCCCCCTGGGGGGTGATTTCTCACTTTCTATCTCTCTGTTTTTCTCTGTCTTTCTGGCAAGCACACACGCCCTATAGCAAAACCTCTCCAAAAAAAAAAAAAAAAAAAAATCATACCAGGTGTGTGTGTGTGCAGGTGTCCAAAAGTGGAGAGTGGAGGAGAAGGGATTGTGGTGTGGCCATCCAACTTGTGGAGTGATTTCTTACTTCCCCTCTCTCTGTCTCTTCTCTGGCGAGCTCACACACTTGGTCTCATGGCAGGGTGGGCTGGCAAAAACCTAAAATATAATAGTAATAATAATAGTTCTTTCTGTGCAGATAGCATGCCCACAAACATGGCAAATGTCCCTAAAACCCATTGGACTTTCTGTAAGGAGTGTGGCAAGCACCAACCTCACAAAGTGACCCAGTACAAAAAGGGCAAGGATTCTCTGTGTGCTCAGAGACAGCAGCATTCTGACAGGAAGCAGAGTGGCTATGGTGGACAGACTAAGCCTATTTTCTGGAAAAAGGCAAAACCTAGAGACCGTGCTGAGGCTTGAATGTGTTATGCCCAAGTGCAGATCTAAGAGAATGCTGGCTATTAAGAGACGCGAGCATTCTGAACTGGGTGGAGATAAGAAGAGAAAGGGTCAAGTGGTTCAGTTTTAAGCTTCGTCTTTTGTTTTATTATGAAGACAATAAATCTTGATGAGTATGTTCACCTCATTTGATTAAAAATAATAATAATACATGTGTGCTGCAAAAAGCCCTATTGCCAGAGTCCCCAGTCTGTCTGCAGGCCAAGAGATGAACCAAAAGGACTCCCAGAACGCAGGCCAGCTCTGGTCCTCACAGTGTCCGTGTGTTAGAGCAAAGGTCACACTGCATCATCCTCCAGTGTCCTCCTGGTTACACACTTCCGCCTTCACTATTGAGAATTCCACAGACTGTGAGTATCTAAGCAGAGGGAATCCTTTCTGGAGGCTGGTCAACCAACTAGATCTACCTAAAATTTCCAAAACATTTGGCCCCAAGGGTGTTAGACAAGAAACTGGATTGTGTGATGGACACTTTACCAGATGAGGGACCAGGGCACTGGAGTGACACACCCCAGGCTACACATACATCACCAGCTCGAAGACTTCCTCCTTCTTTTATTTTTTTTCCAATTTTTTTTTGGAGAGGTTTTTGCTATAGGGCGTGTGCACTCGCTAGAAAGACAGAGAGAGAGAGACAGAAAGTGAGAAATCACCCCCAGGGGGATGGCCACGCCGCAATCCCTTCTCCTCCATCCTCCTCTAGGGATCTTGGGCACGCACGCACACGCGCCTGGCATGAGTTTAAGCCACCGGGTCTGGGACTAGAACTGTGGTAGATTACATGGGAGTCCAACAACATAGCCATTACTCCAGCTGCTGGTCCTGACTATTCCTATTTCTGACAGTTGGTGGACCCAGTGCTATTTGGTTTTCCACCACTCCCCCAGCCAATCAGAATTCATCATTCTGAAGAAGACCCCCTTGCAGGGATTGTGCTGGGCCATGGCTTCCTGTGGCTCCACTTTAGTCTGCACAATTCCCCTACCAGGTAGGGAGGGCACTTACTCTCACTCTCCTCATGCTGAGAGGAAGCCCAGGGTTGGACTGGTAAGGAGACTTACAAGGCGGTGCCTGGTCTGCAGCCCAGTGTTCACATGTAAACGCTTGCTGGGTCTATCGGAATCTATAAGCATGCGAGTGTCCTGTGCTTCGCTGTGGGTCACATAGAGGGGAAACACGAGATGGTGCTCACAGGGAGCTGAGAAGCAGGCAGGGCACACACAGGAAAGGAACTCCCGCTGCATTTCAACCAGGGAACCTTTGAAAAACCCCATGTTTGCTTGGGTATCACTGTACAGGAAACAGCTCAGGAAAAACACTTACCGTTTGTCTGGAAAAAAGGAAAGACAACTCTGGCACTAAAGTTGTCTTGCCATACTTGGGACTATAGAAAGGGACATGCGGAGATCTGTCGCCAGGCTCTGGGCCACAATCACGTGCTCTAGCTGGTTAGAACCCTTCTCTGGGCTGTGTCTGATGTGACTGATTGCATTCCATAGACTTGGCTCGCTGGGGGCTCAGTTCTTGAAACGTTGCTCCGTGGAGTCCACGGGCCTGCAGACTCAGGGCGGAATCTGCACACTCAAGGCCAACAAGTGGGGGTCGTCTTTGACCCTTTCTTTACTTCCCATCAGTAGCTGCGTCAGAGGCCGCTAGACCCCAAACCCTGGCTGTCCATCCGCCCAACTCCCGACTCGAGCGGATGTGAGGGCTAGCACCAGCCTTGAGTAGGCTGGCAGAGGGGCCTTAAGGGCGGGGCCGGCACAAGGTCTCACCAGGATGGGCTGTCCTCGGAGGGGCGGCGATGGGCACAAGGTCGTACCGGGAGGGGCTGTCCAGGACGGGGCGGGGCCGGCACTAGGTCTCACCGAGAGGGGCTGTGCACGACGGGGAGGGGCCGGGCACTCGACCTCACCGGGCGGGGCTGTCCACGGCGGGGCGGGGCCTGGCACTGGATCTCACCGGGAGGGGCTGTCATGACGGGGCGGGGCCGGGCACTGGATCTCACCGGGAGGGGCTGCCTACGGCGAGGCAGGGCCGGGCACTGGATCTCAGCGGGAGGGGCTGTCCACGACGGGGCGGGTCCGGCACAAGGTCGCACCGGGCGGGGATGTCTACGACGGAACGGGGCCGGCAAAGGTCGCACGGGGGGGCTGTCCACGGCGGGGCGGGGCCGGCACTAGGTCTCACTGGGCGGGGCTGTCCATGGCAGGGCGGGGCCGGCACAAGGTCGCACGGGGCGGGACTGTCCACGGCGGGGCGGGGCCAGCACAAGGTCGCACCGGGAGGGGCGGTCTACGACGGGGCGGGGACGACACAAAGTCGCACGGGGTGGGGCGGTCCACGGCGGGGCGGGGCCGGCACTAGGTCTCACTGGGCGGGGCTGTGCACGACGGGGCGGGGCCGAGCACTCGCTCTCACGGGGCGGGGCTATCCACGGCGGGGCGGGGCCGGCACTAGGTCTCACCGGGCGGGGCGGTCCACGACGGGGCGGGGCTGTTGGCGTCGCGAAGATCGGCTCTCGGCTGGGCGGGGAGCGACAGAAAAAGTTCCGGGAGGGAGGGCCGTCCGCCCGCTCCGGCGCGGAAGTGCCGGCGGCCGCGCGCCCTCCGGGGCAGGCCCACAACCATGTCGTCCGGGGACGCGGGGTCGGGTAAGCTGGCGGGGACCCCGCGCGCGGCCGCCGCGCTCTGCGGCATGTACCACGAGGCGGAGCAGCGTCTGCGGCGTCTGCAGGACCAGCTGGCCGCCCGCGACGCCCTCATCGTGCGCCTCCGTGCTCGCCTGGCCTCGCTCGAGGGGGACACCGCACCGTCGCTCGTGGATGCCCTGCTGGAGCAGGTGGCGAGTTTCCGGGAGCAGCTGCAGCAGCAGGAGAGCTGTGCGGTCGAGGCTCAGCTGCGCCAGGTGCGGAGGCGGGGGACACTGCCACCTCGGTCGCCAAAGGGAATGCGTGCGTGTGAATGTGTGTGTGTGTGTGTGTCCCCAGGGGTGTATGGGACGTTGGTTTCTGAGGGATGCTGGCTTCTGAAGGGTATATGGGCCTTGGGTCCTGAGGGGTATTCGTTTCTGATAGATATATGGGTGTTGGGTTCTGAGGAGTTGCGTAGGTTTCTAGTGTGTGTTCATTTGGGTGTGTGCATGTGTGTGTACACGTGTCTCAGGGTTTGGGTCCAAGAACCTATGCTGTGTTGTGGGGTCCCTTCAGCCCTCACCCACGAAGGTGCCTTTGGCTAGTAGGCTTCCTCTCTGTGCTGGGAATTGACAAGCACAGACCTGCCAGAGTCTGGTACAGGCATAAATCCTGACTTTCTCCTCCTCCTTGTCATTCATGTCGTGTCTTTTTTTATACAATTCCCTAAGCAGAACAGAAGCAAGAGTAAGACTTCATTCATCTATGAGCAAGAGAGACTGGGAGGGAAAGAGAGATAAAGAGACAGCACCCCCAACAGCATCCTAACTCAGCCACAGATCATGGGTACCACAGATGGTGCCTGGCAAACTCAGGGAGGTCCCATGTGGATTAGTCGTGCAGAGCACACACGGAGTCCTACAGCCACACCACTGCCTGGCCTTACTGCTGCCTTCTTGTAACAGTTACCTGTCAGCATCCCAAACATTTGAGTGAATTCTGACCCATCCGATCCTTGGTTACAATCTTGGTTTTCCAAGGAAAAAAACTAGACTCATAAAATGAGTAACCTGCAAAAGACAGTTTTCATTTTCAGGCTTGGCCACACAGCCAGATTTGAAAGAAAAAAGAAACAAGCCTTTTTCCCCCTGATTACAAAAGTAATTTTTAAAAAGAATTACTTATTTAATTTAATTTATTATTATTATTTTAATTTCCTACAAGGCATGAACACCCACCATTGAGAGAGACAGAGAGAAGGAAAGTGAGAAAGCAAACTGCCAGGTCCAGGACTTGAACTGCAGTCAGCCACGTGGGAGTCCAGTGTCTTAACCACCATGCCACTTGCTGGCCCTTACAAAAGTAATTAAATTAATTAAATATTTTTTCACATGAGTTTTGCCAGAGAAAGACAGAGAGAGAGAGGGAGAGTGAGAAAGCAAACCGCCAGGTCCAGGACTCGAATCGGCATCAACCATGTTGGAATTCCAGAGCCTTTACCACCATGCCACCCGCCGGGCCTATAAAAGTAATTTTTAACATCTGAAAAATAGAGGAAAGAATAAGGAATAAAATAAGCTAGTTCCGTCCTTCAATGCAGGAATAACCAGCGTTGAACTCCTAGCGTGCCTCCTTTCTGTCTTTTCTGTGCTTAGGGCACATATATACTCAGCTTGGTTGGGTTCACGTTGTCTATACTGTCTTACTTAATACCATCTCAGTATTTTCTTCTTTTATTTTATTATTTAACTTTTATTTATTATTATTATTTTTAATATTTCCAGAGAGAGAGAAAGGGAAAGTGAGAAAGCAAGCCTCCGGGTCCAGGATTCAAACGATGGTTGGCCATGTGAGAGTCCAACATCCTTAACCACTGTGCCACCTGCTGGCCCCCATCTCAGTATTTTCTCATCTGCCTCATTTAAAATACCTTCAACACCAGATGTGTCCCCAGCTCGAGCTCCCTTCCTCTTTCTGAAAGGTAGTGTGCACCACTGATTTTAGTGTCATGGACACCAGGGCCACAGGGGAGTACAGAGCAGGGATCTGAAAAGACACTCGGAATTCATCAGCAGAATGTTGGTGGGAGCAGTTAGGGGATGTGGGCACCGTAGAGCCAGAGCAAGACTACACCTGCAGTGTGTGACCACTGGTGTTCGGTCTGCATGTGTCCCAGTGTCCTGTGTATTGACAGCCTCTAACCAGGAACTCATCACTGACGCCTTGTAGCCCTAGACAGAACCAGGCCTATGGTCCCATCCCTTACATGCAGGTCTTGTTTTGGGATTTTTAACTTTTGAAGAACATCTTTTTTTTAATTAAAGAGATTTTTGCTATAGGGCGCATGCACTCGCTGGAGAGATAGAAACAGAGACAAAAAGCGAGGGGATGCATGCTGCAGTCCCTCTTCCTCCATTCACCTCTTGGGATTTTGAGCATGTATGCACATGTGCCTGGTGTGAATTTTAAGCTGCCAGATCCAAGTCTTGAACCATGGTCGACTTACGTGGGAGTCCAGCAAGGTAACCATTATGCCATCTGCTGGTCCCTGAAGAACATCTTAATGATCTAGTACTTTTTGCAAATACATGTTTATTGGTCACCCTAACATTCAGTCTGGGTTCAGTCACAGAACTTGTAGATGAATGAAGAGGTTTATCACTTCCCAGAGGCCCTGGGTTCACTGAGGTGGCAGTGCAGAATTAAAACATGGGCACTCTCTCAGGACTGTCTGGGAAGGAGAGAGAAAGGAGACTACAAAGTTGGATCATGTTCCCCCAAAATTTGTCTACCTGGAACCTGTGAATATCAATCTTATTTAGAAAATAGAGTCTTTGCAGATATAATAAAACTGTTTTTTTAGAGGTTTTTGCTGTAGGGAGCATGCGCTCACCAGAGAGACAGAAAGCGAGAAATCAATTCCTCCTCCTCCATTCTCTTCTTGGGATTTTGAGTATACACACACATGCGCCCGATGTGTTTTAAGCCGCTGGGCTCAGGATTCGAACTGCGGTCAGCTGCATAGGAGTCCGGCGATGTAACCATTATGCCATCTACCAGTCCCAACAGATGTGATAAATTTAACTGTGGTCATACTGGAGTATGGTGAATCCTACTCCAGTGGCTGCTGTCTTCATAAGAGCCAAATGAAGACACACGGGCGGGTGGGGGAGCAGCAGTTAATGTAATGGCTATGTTGCTGAACTCCCATGTAGTTGACCGTGGTTCGAGTCCCCGGACTTGGTAGCTTAAACTCATGCCAGGCACATGTGCGTGCATGCCCAAGATCCCGAGAGGAGAATGGAGGAGACGGGATTGCGGCGTGGCCTTCCGCCCTGCGGGGTGATTTCTCGCTTTCTCTCTCTCTGTCTTTCTGGCAAGCGCATGCGCCCTATAGTAAAAAAACAAACAAACAAACAAACAAAAAACCTCTCAACAAAAAAGACACACAGAGGGCAGGTCCTGTGAAGATAGAGGCAGATGGGAGTGGTATGTCTGCAAGCCAAGGAATGCTAGCAGCTGGCAGAACCTGGAAGAAACAAGGATGAGTCTTGTCTAGAGTCCCTTGAGGAAGCATGGAATCTTGGACTTCTGGCCTCTAGAACTGTAAGGAAATATGTTTCTGTTATACCTAGAGGTATACTTTGCTCCTGCAGCACTAGCAAATATAGGCCAGGAGGTTGTGCCTCTTGTTTCTGAGGCTGATCCATAATACCATGAATGGAATTTTTCACACTTCTTTTTTTTTTTTTTTTTTTTTTTTTGAGAGGTTTTTGCTATAGGGCACGTGCGCTCACCAGACAGACAGACAGAGAGAGACAGAGAGACAGAAAGCAGGAAATCACCCCCAAGGGGGGAGGGCCATGCCGCAATCCCTTCTCCTCCATTCTCCTCTCGGGATCTTGGGCACACACGCACACGCGCCCGGCGTGAGTTTTAAGCCACCGGGTCCGGGACGTGAACTGCGGTTGACTACGTGGGAGTCCAGTGACATAGCCATTACGCTAACTGCTGGTTCCCAACACCGTGGTTTTTGAAAGAACTCAGAAGTCTGTTAAATTTATGATTCTATGTGAGACTAGCCCCTCACTGGTAATGTTTACAGAATTCCTGTCTATATTCATGTTATATGTATTTGCATTTATGTGTGTGTGTGTTTAATTTGCTAGAGGTGTGTATGTTCATTAGGGAGAGAGAGAGATGAGAAGGTGAGGAAGCACCCCCTGTGGGGAATGGACATGCTTCAGTCCCTTCTCCATTTCTCCCTCTTTTCCGGATTTTGGGCACTCACACGTGTCTGACATGTTTCTCACGCTGCCATGTATGGTACTCACACAATGAAGGTGGCCGTGTAGGATCCAGCCACCTTAACTACCAGGCCATGGGCTGCCCCCATATCTGTGTTTTATACATAGATAATGTATTTGCCCTGAATAAAATTCAGTATTAGCTAGAGACATTTCTCTGTCCTGCTATTAGAAATCATGACTTTTGGGGACCAGCAGTTAGCGTAATGGCTATGTCGCTGGACTCCCACGTAGTTGACCATGGTTCGCATCCTGGACACAGTGGCTTAAAACTCACACCGGGTGCGTGTGTGTGCGTGCCCAAGATCCCAAGAGGAGAATGGAGGAGAAGGGATTGCGGCGTGGCCATCCCCCCTGGGGGGTGATTTCTCGCTTTCTGTCTCTCTGTCTCTGTCTCTCTGGTAAGCGCACACGCCCTATAGCAAAAAACCTCTCCAAAAAAAAAAAAAAAATGAAAAAGAAAGAAATCACTTTTGGTTTGTATTCTCCATACACATTTTTAAAAAAAACAGTTCCTGAATGGCCGAGGCTACTCAGCCAGCTCTTAGACAGGGTCTTGCCCGGGCCAGCCTCAAGCTCTTCCAGATACATTTTGAGCTAGGTCTAGCTTGGCTGAGGATGACAAAAATGGTAACCACCAGGGCCACCAGGGAGGGGATGCAGTGGTTAAGGTGCTGGATTTCCACATGACCAACCACAGTTTGAGTCCTGGACCTGGCAGCTTGAAAATCACAGCAGGCATGTGTATGTGCATGCCCAGAATTCCGAAGGGAGGGTAGAGGAGAAGGGATTGTGGCATGGCCATACTCCCTAGGGAGCGATGTCTCATTTTCTCTCTCTCTGTTCCTCTGTCTCTCCAGTGAGCCCATGTACCCTATAGAAAAAAATCTGTCAAAAAAAGAAAAAATGGTCACTGCCCTGGGGGCACTTCTATCCTGCCACCAGGATGGAAAAACAAGACTGGGGAAAGTTGCTTGGGAGTGGTGTGTGGTCATACTGAGGCTGACCAGCGGTCTGTGGTGCCTCCGAAGGGCAGTGGGAGAAGGTTCCCACTACACTGCACAAAGTAAGCACACAGGACAGGGCCCCTAGCTAGCTTCCCACGCCTTCAAAAATGGTCAGTTTTGTGGGATCAATAGGTGCCGTGGTGATTGGGGTGCTGGACAGTGCTGGACACCCCCACATGGCTGACCACGGTTCGAGTCCCAGACCTGGCATCTTGCTTTCTCACTCTCTTTCCCTCACTCTGTCCCTCTCTGATCAAACCAAAATAAATATACTAATTAGTTAAATAAATAAATGATCAACTTTTAAAGAAAACAAATTTGGGACCAGCAGTTTGCGTAATGGCTATGTCACTGGACTCCCATGTAGTCGACTGCGGTTCGCGTCCCAGACCCGGTGGCTTAAAACTCACGCCGGGCGCGTGTGCGTGCGTGCCCAAGATCCCGAGAGGAGAATGGAGGAGAAGGGATTGCGGTGTGGCCATCCCCCCGGGGGGTGGTGATTTCTCGCTTTCTGTCTCTCTGTCTCTCTCTCTGTCTGGCGAGCACACGTGCCCTATAGCCAAAACCTCTAAAAAAAAAAAAAGAAAGAAAAAAGAAAAAGAAAAAAAGAAAAGAAAACAAATTCAAGGCCAAGGAACAAGTTTTAGGTTCAGTGCCGTGGAAATCAGCAGCAGCGAGATGTCGAGCTGCCACTGGGACTTGGCATTCTTTCTCCTGCTCGTAGTATTTTATGTTAAGGCCTCAGTTCTTGCCTGCGAATGCCCTGCCACCGTGTATACCCTGGTGCATGGGCTGAGTGGATTAGCTCCAGCTGTGTGCTTGCAGCCATGGAGGGAGCCCTCTGGTCTCAGGCAGTGGACCCAGGGAATGTCCTTCCCTGTCTTGGGCCTACTCTGCTTTGCGAAAGAACTGGGGTTCTCAGATCCCTTCCCTTCTCAGTCCTCCAGGCTCAGCCTGATCCTGACTACCAGGAAGGGCTGATGCCGACTGGCCAACTTCCAGAGAGATGCCCCTTTCCTTGGTCGGTACAGACAGGTCTGGTTTCTATTCAGGGTGGGATTCCTGGGATTATAAAGCAGAAAGATGAAAGCACTGGCCTCATAAGAACATCTCACTGACTGGGAAGTGGAGGCCCCCTGAGATTCTGACAGCAGGCGTGAGAGACGATGGGGTGCAGGTGCTGAGTGCCTTTGGGCAAAACCCCCGTTTATGGGCTCATCCCCAGAGAAGTGTTCTGTTTCTCACTATGTCAAATCTGTTGTCACCAGTCCTGCTAGTTCTTCTGCATCCTGTCATCTTAATGAAATTTTATTCATTCCTCTAAAGCAAATCCCAAGGAAAGTGGGAGGGAGAGGACCCTTTAAAAGTGCCCTGAGTGGGCTGGTCCTGTGGCACAGTGGTTGAGCATGGTGTAGAGGATTGTGCTCTTACACAGCCAGCGTGGTTCAAGTCCCAGCCTGGTGGCCTGAGTAATTTTATAAAGAAGATTGAAGTTTATTTACAAAGCTCACAATTCTGGTGGCTGCAGAGTCCAAAGTCTTAGGCCTATAGCATGGTCAATGGAAGCACAGAGAATGGTGGGTGTGTGCAGAGAGAAAGCTCCTGACTACTCCCTCAGAACAATCAGCTCTCAAGAGCACTGACCTCTTCCTGAAGAGCTATTAACAGAACTCACTGGATCTCACCAGACATCAGTCTGTCCATGAGGCCGTTGCATCGGTGGTGCTGTCACCATGAAGCAATCCCCGCCTACTAGGCCTTGCTCTGGGACACTATGAAGGAATTAAGTTTCCCCTTGATACAATATAATCAGTGCAGTCAATCCTCAACACAAGAATTCCTGGGAGACATATTCAAACCATAGAAGATGCCATGGCGTGTGGGTGGAACGGTGTCAGGAGCAGGCTGGCACCTAGTGTCTGAGTTCTGTCTATTTCTGTTACTGTTTTTAACGCCAGAGGGTACTTGCATGGGCTTATGTGCCAGAGAAAGAGTGCTCCCACTGGGGCCTGGGCACACCACGGTCCTTTTGTCCTCTAATTCTCCATCCTGTCAGGATGCTGGGCACACTTGTGTACATCCCAGGCATGTTTCTCAAGTCACTGGGGCAGGATTTGAACCCTGGCCAGCCATGTGGGATCCATTTTCTCCTGCACAATGCACAACCACCATGGGGCTCATCCTGCCTCCAATTATTTCCTTTATTATTATTCTTATTAATTATTTACTTGATTTTATTTATTGCTTTAATTTTATTTTAAAAATTTATTATAGGGCATGTGCACTTACCAGAGACGGGGGGAGGGGAGTGAGAAAGCAAGCCACCGGATCCACCTCCAGTTATTTAATCCTACTCCCCAAAAGTTCTAACCATGTGACTTCTGGGCATTTTTTTCCTGTTCATATATTTGTACAAGAGTACAAGGAGGGAGACCAGCAGTTGGCATAATGGCTACATCACTGGACTCCCATGTAGTCAACCGTGGTTCAAGTCCCAGACCCGGTGGCTTCAACTCACACTGGGTGCGTGTGCATGCGTGCCCAGGATCCCGAGAGGAGAATGGAGGAGAAGGGATTGCGGTGTGACCATCCTCCCTGGGGGGTGATTTCTCGCTTTCTGTCTCTCTGTCTCTGTCTTTTTGGCGAGTGCACGTGCCCTATAGCAAAGACCTCTCCAAAAAAAGAAAGAGTACAGGGAGGGCCAGCCGATGGTGTGGTGGTGGTGAAGGCAGCTGGATCCCACGTGGCTAACTCTGTGTTTAGAGTCCCAGACCCTGGAGGCTTGGAAAATCATGCCAGGCATGTGCATGTGTGTGTGGGGGGTGTGTGGGTGTGCATGCACACGAGCCCTAATCCCAAGAGACTGGTGGAGAAGGGAGAAAAAGAATTGTGGTGTGGCCATCCCCAGAGGAGTGCTTTCTCACCCCCCACCCCGTCTCTGTCCCTCTCTGACAAGCACTCATGCCCTATAGCAGAAAAATAAAAGAGTAAAGAAAACAGCAATGTCTGTCAGTTGGAAGTGTGTTCAATAAATCTGGAATCTATCATAGAATTCCAGGCCATTGTTAAAAAAAAAAAGGCAGGTTCCTCTGTGTTACTGTGAAATAAGATATATTACTAAGGAGGAAAAGGCAAGGTGAACAGTGTTGTTTTATACTCTATTTTTATAGAAATACACATGTTATAGATGCTTATAATATAGGAAGATACGTGCCTAAATAACAAATAGTGGTGGTCGCTAGAGAGCGAAGTGGCGGTCGGGGTGGGAATTTAAGCTTTTCATTTGATTTCTTCCTGTATATTTAGATCTTTAAAAAGAATTACTTTATTGAACTTTATTTTATTTTATTTGTTTATTTAATTTAACCAGAGAGGGACAGAGAGAGAGAGAGAGAAAGAAAGCCACCAGGTCCAGGACTTAAACCATGGTCAGCTATGTAGGAGTCCAGCACCCTTAACCACCGTGCCACCTGCCAGCCCCTATATTTGGATGTTTGTAAACAGTGTACATGTTGTTTTTATTTAAAAAAAAAAAAAACAATGAAAAGAATAACAATTCAAGGCTCCCTTGGTAATAGGGCACAGTAGCTTGCTCCATTGTGGAGAGAAGCTTCTAGATTCCCAGTGTCTGTCCCACCTCACGCTGTGTGGGAGGTGAGCGAGGACCCGAGGTAGAGGCTATGTCCTCCTCTTGGGGGAGGTTGGGCCTGCCCCTGACTTACCTGGAGCTCTTTCTTCATCTGTAGGATGGACCAGCTGAGCTTGCTTCATTGCCCTCATTGTATTGTTTATGTTGAAAACGAGAAAGCACAAATTTAAGGCCAGGTATTAAAATATGATTTTTTTTTTAGAGGTTTTTTGCTATAGGGCGCATGCGCTCGCCAGGAAGACAGAGAGAGACAGAGAGACAGAAAGTGAGAAATCACCCCCTAGGGGGGATGGCCACACTGCAATCCCTTCTCCTCCATTCTCCTCTCAGGATCTTGGGCACGCACGCACACGTGCCCGGTGTGAGTTTAAGTCACCGGGTCCGGGACTTAAACTGCGGTCGAACTACATGGGAGTTCAGCGACACAGCCATTACACTAACTGCTGGTCCCAAAATATGGTTATTTTTAAGGATTTTTTTTTTTTAATGAAGTGATCAGGGTTGTGTGTATAAGTTTCCTAGAGCTGCTCTAGCACAGTACCGTGAGCTGGGAGGTTTAAAGCAACAGAAAATAATCCTTTTCAGTTCTAGAGGCCAGAAGCCTGAAATCAGGGTGTTGGCTTTTTCGGAAAGCTGTAGGGGAGGACCCTTCCTCTCCTCTTCCAGCTTCTGGTGGTCAGCACTCCTTGGTGCTCCTTGGCATGCAGACGCATTCCTCACACCATTCGGCCTTCACATGGCCTTCTATTCTGTGTGTGTCCATTCAGGTTACCCTCTTCTTTTTTTTTTAAGATTTTTTTTTTTGGTCATAGGGCACATGCGCTCACTGGAGAGATGAGAGATAGAGAGATACAGAGAGAAGGAAAGTGAGGAATTGCCCCCTAGGGTAGATGGCCACACCACAATCCCTTCTCCATTCTTCACTTTGGGCTTTAGGCATGCATGCACACATGCCTGGTATGATTTTCAAGCCTTCAGATCAGGGACTTGAACCACGGTGGATCATGTGGGAGACCAGCACCTTAACTACCATGCCACCTACTGGCCCCAAGTTACCCTCTTCTATTTTTTTCGAATTATTTTATTTAACTTTATTCATCATTGTCATAATTATTTTTTAACTTGACCAGGGAGACAGAGAAGGAGGGAAAATGAGAAAGCAAGCTGCCAGGTCCAGGACTCGAACCACAGTCAGCTATGTGGGAGTCCAGTATTTTAACCACCATGCCCTGCTGGCCCCTCCCTCTTCTTATAAGGATACCAATAATTGGATTTGGACCTATTCTAATTCAGTGTGACCTCATCTTAACTAATTACATCTGTAACGACCCTATTTCTTAATTTTCTTTTAAGTTCGTTTATTTCTTCCACGAGTAAGTGAGGGAAAGACAGAGCACCCCAGCAGGTCTCAGTGTTGTGACTTCCTCCAGCTTGGGCCAGGCCAGTCATGAGTACGTGTGCCCAGTGCCCTCAGGAGGGTCTCTGAGCATGAGCCCAGCACCTTCTCACGTGGGTCAGCCTCTCGGAGTATCACATTTTACACCCCTCTCTGGCCCCAAGGCCCTATTTCTACATAAAGTCTCAGTCCCAGGTACTGGGGTTGGGGGTAGACCTACTGGGCCAGCAGGTGGGGTGGTGGTTGAAGTGGGGATCACACATAGCTGATGGCACAGTTCGAATCTGAGACCTGGCAGCTTTAAAAACATACCTGGTGTGTGTGCATGCCCAAAATCCCAAAAGGAGAATGGAGGAAAGGGATTGTGGTGTGACCATCCCCCTAGGGGGTACTTTCTCACTTTTCTTTCTCTACCCCTGCTTCTCTCTCTTTGGAGAACTCATTTGCCCAATAGCAGAAAAAAATTAATTAATTAATTAACCAAAAGATGTAGACAAAAGCTTTTGGGGGCTACCCACTGCAGAGGAATTTCTACATTTCCTATCTAAGAAGTGTTTGGAATTGCCATTGTTAGTAATTTGATGATGTGAAATCTAAAATCATGAACTTGCTTTTGAAAATAAGATTTTAGATGAAATTTCCAGACAGAACATTACAGGCTGAGAAACCCTGAGTTGCTCGTTCCCAGGCCTACCACGTGACCAAGTACTGTTACCTGATGGCGGGGTGTCCGTGCTGAGTTTCCTTTTGCTTTCTGATCATGTGCTTAGACTTTGCTTCTTTTAATGAAATAACCATGCTTTGTAAATCCTCCGCTTAGGAAATCGAGAGACTTACTGAGCAGCTCGAAGAAAAAGAGAGGGAGATGCAGCAGCTGATGAGCCAGCCGCAGCACGAGCGGGAGAAGGAAGTGGTCCTGCTGCGGAGGAGCATGGCGGAGAAGGAGCGGGCCCAGGCCGCCAGCGACGTCCTCTGCCGCTCCTTGGCAGGCGAGACCCACCAGCTGCGGAGGACGCTGGCTGCCACTGCCCACATGTGCCAGCACCTGGCCAAGTGTCTGGATAAACAACAGCACACACAGCGGGGCGTGAGGGAGAACAGTCCTGATGACGAGGTAGGCATGGCGTAGCCGAGTCTCGGCCCAGATCCCACCGGGGCGGGAAGCTTTGCCTGTAGACCTCCAGGATCCCTTAGCAACCATGGAGGCCAGGGGCTCCCTGCAGCCCAACAAGAATCAGCTGATGGGACAGCTCAAATGCCATAGTAAACAGGGAGCCTGCCCTACTGGCCCCTAGCACCAGGCCTAGAGCTCCCCCTGCCTCAGCTGGGCACGGGCCCTGAGGACGTGCTGTCCTGTGAATGTCGGGCAGAGGAGGAAACTGAGGCAGAGTTGGGTGATACTGCTGGGGAGGGTCAGTGCCTCCAAATGCCACCTGGGCAAGGCCCAAGCCTAAAACCACCAGAAGGACCACGAGTGCCAGCCTTCTGGGGGCCCCGTGCATCTGAGTGGATCGGGGGGGCCCGGACGTCAGCCTCACGCAGAGTCAGAACTGCCGTCTCCGAAGCTGGCTTTGGGGCCCGTCCGCACTGGCAGCATGGCCTGCTACTCTGCAGCCTCTTTGTCATCAAAGCAAGGACACAGAGGCACTCTGTCTTACCGCTGTGCCCCCAGCTGGAGCTGCACAGGGTAGGGCCAACAGGCAGAGAGCAGTGCAGGGGCCAGGAATAGTGGGGGTCCAAGACAAGCCCTCTGGGCCTCCGGGACAGGCCAGACCTGACTTGTGGCTGGGTGAGGGGGTTGCTGGGGGAAAGTGGTACGGCGAGGGTTTCAGCATCCACAGTCATACGAGGTGTGGGAGGAACTGGGGTACACCTGGAGCCCCAGGGCAGCCACCGCAGGCCAGCACTGTTCACTGCACCCTCCCGCCCATGGGTGGGTCGTGGCGATCCGTGTGGGCACACAGGGAGACGGGCACACAGTGTACACCTCACCAGGTTATGCAGTGGGCCAGACTGAGGCCATGTTGCCCCACAGTGCTGGGCACAAGGCCCTCACCAAGGTCTTCCCGGGCAGGTCTCTGAGGCAGCGGCAAGGTTCACACGGAAGCGCGTGTCCTGAGATGTTCTGGGGCGGCCGAGCCATCCTGCTCCCACCGGCCCCTCGCTGCAGTGGCTGTCAGGAAGAAATGTGGTCTGAGAACCACCATCTCAGTCGGGTGGATTCCACAAAAAGGGAACCTTAGAAAGAACACACACTGTTGCAGAAACCAAAAGAAAAATGCTGTCTGGGAAGAAGTGGGGTGTTCTATTTGCTTTTGAGTCACTGTGTCGTTTTCCTCGGGGGATTTGAAAGTGGCCTCACACAGTGGTCAGCCTGAGCTGGGGGTGGGGTGGCGCCTCATCACAGTCACTAAATCAGCATTACTTCTCAGCCCCGGCCTCGGCTGAGTCACCCGGGGCTTCCCAGTGCAGGCTGGTTTACGACACGCACTTCCTTTGTCATTTGAGGGGAATTCTCAGAAGTAATGTCACTGATACACGGTTTCCTGCACTGTTTAAAGCATGGAATTTCTAGGGTACACATGGATGTTTCGTGAGATTTTTCAGTCCAGTCTGCCAGCTGCTGTTAGGGGTTGCTTTGGGATGTGGCTCTGTGAACACTGGCCCTACCTGAGGCACAAGTTAGGCTGTCATATTTGGAGTCACCATAGTTGAACCAGTTGTCTTCAACAGGACGGTGTTGTGGGCTCCAAAGGAGAGAAGCTGGACCCATGGTCGGGCCCACCCAGGCAGATGGGAGGCCCCTGACTGGGGGTTCTCTGGAGTCCAACAGGATTAAGCTTCCTGCCTTCCCTATGCCTGTGATGGTGGCCAATCTCAGGTGATGAGACATCTTTATGACCTTTGGTGTACTAATCACTTTAGACTTTAGAATGTTTAAATCCAAAATATTTATGAGACAAACTACTCAAACTGGTAAGTAGGGTGGAGTGAGGACAGTGTGAAGAATGATGTGCCCAGGGGTCAGCAGGTGGCATGATGGTCAAGGGTGTTGTATTCCCACATAGACGACCACGGTTCGAGTCCCGGACCTAGTGACCTGTTTTTTCTTTCTCTATCTCTCACTCTTGTTTTTGTTTTTTTTTGGAGAGGTTTTGTTTTTTTTTTTGCTATAGGGCGCATGCGCTCACCAGACAGACAGAGACATAGAGACAGAAAGCGAGACATCACCCCCCAAGGGGGATGGTCACGCCGCAATCCCTTCTCCTCCATTCTCCTCTCAGGATCTTGGGCATGCGCGCACATGCGCCCAGCATGAGTTTTAAGCCACCGGGTCCGGGACTCGAACCGTGGTCGACTATGTGGGAGTCCAGCGACATAGCAATTACGCTAACTGCTGGTTCCCTCTATCTCTCACTCTTGTGCTATCCCTCTCTGGTCAAATTAAAATAAATATCTGGATAAATAAAGTTAAATAAAATAATTCTTTTTTTTTTACAGAATTATTATTTTATTTTATTTATTCACTCATTCATTTTAATTCGACCAGAGAGACACACAGAGAGAGGGAAAGTGAACAAGCCACCAGGTCTGGGACTCGAACTGTGGTCGGCCATGTGGGAGTATCCACTGCCTTAACCACCACGCCACCTGCTGGTCCTCAGTAAAATAATTCTTTTTTTTTAAAAAAAGAATGATGTGCTCAGACTGACTCAACCCTGGTTGGGGTGGGCCTGGGCACGGAGAGGGGCCCTTCTCTCACCACTACGGGAAGCCTTTTCTGCCAGATGAACAGTCCCCTGCTGTGGAGGCACGATGCAGTGGTCTCGGCCGCAGCATCCAGGGCGTCTTTCCCTCCTGCTGTACGTGACAGGCATGTGCAGTGACACATCGTCTTCTCTCTGTCCCTCCTTGTGCAGCCAGTGTGTACAGGCGGAGACACCTCTGTCCAGGCTGTGATTGAGAAGTTACAGGAAGAAAATCAGCTGTTAAAGCAGAAGGTGACGCACGTGAGTGTCTAACATTTCGTTCAGGAAGAACATTCACCCTTACCAACTACGAGTTTGCCCAGAGGTTGCTCCCACCCTTTGCTTTGGCTTGACACATTCAGTCGTCAGAGACCTGACGTTTTTGCCTCAGAGGACATGTCCCGCCCTCCTCCATCCTCCCCCAAATTAATTCACAAATCCGTAAAGGAAGTACAAGAGTTGTTACCAGAAAGTATAATTTTTAAGGCAGGAAAATTACACTGAGTTCCCTTCTATTTGAGATCGCTGCTTATGGGTGTCATCGTGTCTCAGGTTTCTCTGGTGGGCGCAGTGTCTCCTCTGCATAGGACAGAGGGAGGCAGCTCCCTTTTAAGAGGAAACCCTTGCTCCGTGAATTATTGCTAATAAACAGCTTCAGAGGTGGGTGTTGGCTTGAGCTGTCTCAACCCCCTTTGCCGTGAGCTTTCCGGCTCCACCTCCTCAGGTGGAAGACCTCAACGCCAAGTGGCAGCGCTACGACGCTAGCAGGGACGAGTACGTGAGGGGGCTCCACACGCAGCTGAGGGGGCTGCAGGCCCTCCATGAGCCTGAGGCCATGAGGAAGGAGATCTCCCGGCTCAACCGACAGCTGGAGGAGAAGATGAACGACTGTGCAGAAGTGGCACAAGGGCTGGCAGAAGCGAGGACGGCACGGGACGCTGCGCTGGAGCGGGTGCAGGTGCTGGAGCAGCAGGTAGCCCTCCCTCGGCTCTGGGCAGCACCGACTGCGTGCCCGCCTGTCAGCAGGGGCCATTACCTCGGCGCTTGGCTGGCTGGGTCCAGGTGGGCCGGGGTGAGAAGCTGGCCTGGCACGTTCTCCTCCCTTGGACAGCGATGGGTCCTTTCTCTTTTTAGATTCTCGCTTACAAGGATGACTTCACTTCAGAAAGGGCAGATCGGGAACGGGCACAGAGCAGGATTCAAGAACTAGAGGAGAAGGTCGCCTCCTTGCTACGCCAGGTGTCCCGGAGACAAGTGAGTCTAAGAGCACGTCTCCTTTCACCCAGATTTCTAAGGCCTGCTTTGCTGGGGCGAAGGACGTGAGGGGTCCTCTCCAGCTCTGGGCTCAGCCCTCTTGCCCAGTGCCTGGAGCATGGGTGTGGAAAGCCTCCCTGTTGATAGTGTTTTGTTGAGGAGGAGGTTGGGACAGCTGCCTGTGTGGGCAGAGGTGGCTGACCTCAGGGCCTGTCCTGCCTCCCTGCGAGTTGCTGCCATGGAACCGGAGAGCGTCTCCCACCCTGGGAGCTTCTGCCTGTCCTGCCCCTCCTGTAAGGCAAGGACCGCAGTCACTCTGTCACATAGGTGTAACAGAGGACCTAGGTATTACAGCTGTGTGACAGGGTAGCTGTCACAGCGCAGCCAGTGCATGTGGAGTGGGGCCTGGCAGGACAGTGGGCCGTGCACCGTACTCTGGCCTTAGTGCTGTCCCTGCCATGGGGGACTGACAGAGATCTCACCACGTGATCTGTATCTCCATATGCCTCTTTCCCTCTCCTCCCTGGAGAGACTCCTGCTCTGTAAAAATCCCAGAAGTACTTTGTTTCTTTAGTCACTTTGCAAGTACCTTTACACGTTTGGCCCTGGGATAAACCTCAGGCCCTCCTTCAAATGACTTCCTGTCTTGTCCCAGACTAGAAAGTAGTGGTGCTTGTGTACCCAGGGCTGGAGCAGGGATGTCACACTGACCTGGGGGCTGCCCTTCATGTCGTTGAGTAGGGGCCCAGGGGCACGAGGGCTGTCTGCACGGTCTTGTCCTGCGTGGCAGCTGGCCTCACTGGTGGCTCCTGCCCAGCCTAGCAGGTTTCTTAGAATCACAGGATGAACTGTGTGTAGGGGTAGCTCTCCTTTCCACCTCAATTCCTGGTTCTCTTAAGGCCTTGGGACTGCAGGCCGAAGATTGGGATCCTCCCGCCTATCTCCTAGGTAGGAGTGGGAGCATCTTCCAACAGCCATGGAAGAGCTTTATATTTGCCTGTGAGTTTTCCTGAGATATTTTTTAAAGACTTATTTTATTGAACTTTACTTATTTATTTATTTAAATTTGACCAGAGAGAGACAGAGAGGGAAAGTGAGAAAGCAAACCGCTGGGTCTGAGACTTGAACCATGGTCGGCCACGTGGGAGTCCAGCGCTCTTAACCACCATGCCACCCACCGGCCCGAGATTTAGTTTTGTCTCTGGGTTTTCTGGACTCCCTGAATGCACGGAAGCATGTGCTATGCCTTGAGGGTTACTAATGGCGCAAACACAGGACGGTGTCAGGCCATCCTTCAGTAAGTAAGGCCAGAGGAGTACCGACCGTAACAGGTTACAGGCCTGCAGACCCAGATTCTCCAGGGGAGTCCTTCCTGGCCCCAGGGGCAGAAAGCAGAGGCAATAAGCTGTAGTTGCACCGAGGAAAGTCCAAATTCGATTGCAAAGTGGAAACTCCACGTTCCCAGACAAGTAGCGATGGCACTGCCATGGTGGCTGTTTGGAGCATGTGCCAGGCCATGCCAGGCTGTGCTGAGTGGTCGATAAGGCCGAGCCAGAAGTTCCAGCCTGCTGCTACAAGAGGACCCCTGAGGCCCAGAGCGCTCAGCGTCCCAAGTCCCACAGAGGAGGAACAGAGTGGGGTTAGGACTGAGTTCGCCCAGGTTCCTACCCTGAGCTCTGCCCAGCGCCCCTGGCCTGGTGGTGAGGGGTGGTAATGTCACCAGTTGGGTCCCCTCAGGCCTTCCGCTGTGCAGGTGGAGTGGGCCGTGCTCAGGCTTGTTCCTCCATGAGCACATGAGGGGGCGTGTATGCGGTCTTTAACTGCGCACCGAGCACCTCCTTGTCTGGGCTCTGGAGCCAAGCAGGAAGTCAGGCGAGGGGCTTAGGTTGCACTCGGGTAGTGAATTATCTCTGGTTGCTAGGACCTGAGAGCTGGTGTTACGGCCTTCAGCACAGCCTGTGTAAACAGACCTTTGCCTTCCCTCCAGGACTCCCGAGAGCCAGGCCCCTGCCGGATCCATACCGGGAGCAAAACTTCCAAGTACTTAGAGACTGATGCGCTGGAGCTCGTGGTGCCCAGCGGCCGGAGGCCTGGGCCTGGGCCCCAGTGGACGGAAGCCTTTGCAGACGGAGAGTGCCCCAGCACAGCCCAGAGAGGCCAGGGAGATCTCCAGTGCCCTCACTGCCTGCGGTGCTTCAGCGACGAGCAAGGCGAAGAGCTCCTCAGGCACGTGGCCGAGTGCTGCCAGTGAGCGGGACCCCGCACCTCCGTGGCTCCTCCAGCACAGCCCTCCCGGGGACAGGGTGGGTGCTCCACATGCACACGGGTTCCGTTCTCCTAAGATCCAGGATGTGTGTGGGGAGTGCTGTGATCGCCTTAGCCCCGCTCGGACGTGGGACAGACCAGGTCAGAGGGAACTGCCAGTCTGGCTGGAGGTGGAGATGGGGACAGGAGCATCTGGCCGGGGGAGGCCACCATGCCAGCCCCACCCCAGCCTGCACCTAGGGATGCTGCAGCTTGCCAGAGAGGGGTGGCTGCGTGTACTGTCCTCAGCATGGAAGCTCCATCCTGTTCTGTAGGATAAGGTGTCACCCACCGCCGTCGGACCTGCGAGTTGGTGGGACAGAGCACTGGACCGCACACCACACCAGGGGGCTCTTTCCGGCCACCGTGGAGCCGTAGGTCAGCACTGAAAAGCTGCACTGGAATAGCGTGAGCCATGTACTCAGAAGGCGAGTACATTATTTTGCATTCACTCATTTTAATAATAAATGTCCTCACTACTGTGACAGCTCTGAAAATTCATGTTGGAGCTGGGTGCAAGGACTGAGCAGTGTTTTCAGTGTGTGCAGGAGTGAGACCAGCTAAGAAACACTCCTGCCGTTCGTCACCTGCCGGGGACCGAGATGAGGGTGTTGGTAGGAACCCAGCTACCCACCTGTCGGGTGCTGTGTTAGTAGAGGCTACCTAGGATTTGCAGAGATGGAAGAATTTCATTTTAGGATTTTCAAAATGCTTGCTAGGGACCACGTATGTGCCCCGGGGCGGGGGAGGAGAAGGCACCCTCCCAATAGAGGCTGGTCCTGCGCGGTCCCTTCTCCATTTCTCCATCCTGTTGGGATTTGGGGTCATGTGTACATGTGCCCGCATGCTTTTCAAGCTGCTGGGTCCAGGATTCAAACTGCAAGGTCAGCCACGTGGAATCTGGTTTGTTGAATCACTGGGCCACAGATTCAGCTCTAAGATTTTTTTATTTTCAGCAACTTCACAGAGCCAGGTAAATACCTAAATTCCTGGCCTTTACTCCAGGCCACTGAGAGAAATTCCCGAGGTGTGTGGACTGAGTAGTGGCCGATGTTTGAGGGAAGTGAGTCACTGGGGAGTGGTCGCCTTTGAGAGGAGTAAGGTGAAGAGTGTGCAGCTCTATTGGTCCCTGTATTGTCCCGACTGCTGGGCTGTCCCAGGATTCTGGCAGAGGCCATCCAGGCAAAGATGGGGCTGAGCCACTCAGAGGTGACTCTGCTCACCCCACTATCAGCCCGTTTCAGCCCTAGCTCAAGACATGAAGAAAAGGTGGGGAGAGGGACCAGCAGTTAGCGTGATGGCCATGTCGCTGGACTCCCATGTAGTCGACCGCAGTTCGCGTCCCGGACCCAGTGGCTTAAAACTGATGCTGGGCGCGTGTGCATGTGTGCCCAAGATCCCAAGAGGAGAACGGAGGAGAAGGGGTTGCGGCGTGGCCATCCCCCTGGGGGGTGATTTCTCACTTTCTCTCTCTCTGTCTTTCTCTGTCTGGTGAGCGCACGTACCCTATAGCAAAAACCTCTTAAAAAAAAAAAGAAAGGAAAAAAAAAAAAGAAAAGGTGGGGAGAAGATAGGAAGAAGGAGATGCCTGCCGAGAGATTCTGCAAAGCAAGGTTTACCTAAATGTCAGCGGGTCGGGATGACAGGGAATAAGGCGGATTGGAGCTATGTGCTGGGCACAGGAAGAATGCAAGTACTGAGCTAAATGCGTACTGTGTACTAGCCCACTCGATCCTTGCTGCAGTTCTAGAAGGTAAATAGTACTATTACCCCAACACAGGAGAGGAAGACGCGGCATAGAGGGGTTAAGCCACTTGTCCAAGGTCTCACGGAAGCTAAGGAGCTGGGATTTGAGCCCAAGCTGTCTGGCACCTAAACCCATTTTTTAAAAAAGGTTTTTGCCACAGGGCTTGTGAACTCTCCAGAGAGTGAGAGAGAGTGAAAGGGAAAGTGAGAAATCATGCCCCGCTCCCCCCCCCCCCCCCCCCGGCAGATGCCACACCATAGTCCTTCTCCTCCATTCTTCTGGGATTTTGGACATGTCCATACATGCGCCTCCCAGCATGATTTTCAGGCTACCAGGTCTAGAACTTGAAGCATGGTCAGCCATGTGGGAGTCCATTGCCTTAACCACACCACCTGCTTGCCCCCACCCATATTCTTTTTTTTTTTTTTTTTTTTTTTTGCTGTAGGGCACATGCACTTACCAGAGACAGAAAGTGAGAAATCACCCCTAAGGAAAATGGCCATGCCACAATCCCTTCTCCATTCTCCTCTCAGGACTTTGAGCATGCACACACATGCACCCGGCCCAAGTTTTAAGACACTGGGTCCAGGACTCGAACTGCAGTCAGCTATGTAGGAGTCCAACAGTGTAACCACCATGCCATCTGCTGGTCCCCTCCCCACATCCATATTGTTTATTGTATCATTTGCTCTTCCTCTCCAGATGTACTCGATAGTAGCTGCCATGGTTAATTGGAAGTGCTGACACTGGCTGCCTCTGGGCCCTTGCACATGCTATCCCTCTTTCCTGGAACACCTCTTACCCTTTCCATTTGGTTAGATCCTCCTCGAGTTGTAGTGCAGGTGTCACCTCTTCTGGGCAATCCCCCTCTGTATTCCTCTTCCTGGGCGAGGTCCAGTCTGTGTGGCATGGGGTAGATAAAACTCAAAGCCTCAGTCTGTTGACCTAAGGAGTTGAAGTAGTTTGAAGCTGCCTAGGCACTGGAAATAGAGTGAAGATGTCCCAGAGAACAGAGAGCCAAAGAAGGGGAGAGTCCGTAAATCCTTGACTGACCCCTGAACTGCACATGCTTAGAGTGAGATTTCAAGGAGCCTGGAAAGAGAACGGCCGGAAAGTAGGAAGGGCTGGACAGAGATTTCATGACATCCATTACAAGGGGCAGAGTTTGGAAATTGAGTCCAAGGTTAGAGGAACTTGGTAAATGCCTCGATTTTCCTTTGAGACCTTGGAGGGGCCTACTATATTTGAATGTGTCCTTTGAAAGTTCATCTGTTAGGGGACCAGCAGTTGGTGTAATGGCTATGTCACAGGACTCCCATGTAGTCAACTGCGGTTCCAGTCCCGGACCCGGTGGCTTAAACTCACACTGGGCGCATGTACATGCATGTCCAATATCCTGAGAGGAGAATGGAGGAAAAGGGATTGTGGCGTGGCCATCCCCCCTGGGGGGGTGATTTCTTGCTTTCTATCTCTCTGTTTCTGTCTTTTTGGCAAGCGCATACGCCCTATAGCAAAAACCTCTCCAAAAAAATAAAAAAGTTCATACGTTAGAATCTTAATACCTCTGCCCTCATGAGTGGATTAATGTTGTAATGTTTCACAGGAGTGAAAGTTTGTTATTGCAGGAGTGGCTTCATTATAAAAGGGATCTCTTGGACTGATCCCATAATCTAGTGGTTAAGGGAGCCAGATCCTACAAGCTGACTGCAGTTCAAATCCAGGCCCCACAGGCTTGAAAAATACATTGGGGGGCCAGCCAGGTGGTGGTGGTGAAGGTGGCTGGATACTATATGGCCAACTTTGCAATTCAAGTCCTGGACCTGGTGGCTGGAAAAACATGCCAGGCATGTGTGTGTGCGTGCGTGCCCAAGATCCCAAGAGGAGAATGGAGAAGGGATTGTAGCATGTCCATCTCCTCTGAGGGGTGATTTTTTCCCTTTCTCTCTCTCTCCAGCAAGTCTATGTAACCTATAGCAAAACCTAAATTAAAACATAGACACAAATACTGGACATGTGCATGTGTGTACCCAAAATCTTGACAGGATGGAGAAATGGAGAAGGGATTACAACATGACCATGTCCACAGGGGGACACTTTTCCTCTCTGTGTCTCTCTGTCTCTAGAAGATACACATACCTTCTGGCAATTAAAAAAATAAATAAAAGTGAGTTCTCTGTGGCCTGTTTCCTCTGGGTTGCGATGCGATGTCCTCTCATGATGCAGTGAGAAAGCCCTCACCACAGGTCAGCCTCATGCCGTTGGATTTCCTAGCCTCCAGAATAGTGAGCTCATTAAACTTCTGTTTATAAATTTCCCAGTCCCTAGTATTCTGTTATAGCAACACAAAATATTGTGTTATCAGGAAAGTCATGATGCATTTTTGCATAGAAAAATGACAAAAAAATACCTCATGACTTTTTCAACAACCCAGTAGACTAAGGCAGGGCCACACCTTAGGAGTAAAGTTGATGTGCTGGACAAATTCAAAAACACAAATGCTCTTAAAAAGTACATGAGTACTGGGGGACCAGCAGATGGTGCAGTAGTTACATCGCTGGACTACCATGGAGTGGACTGCAGTTTGAGTCCTGGATCTGGTGGCTTAAAACTCTCAATCCTGAGAGGAGAATGGAAGAGAAGGGATTGCGTGGTGTGGTCATCCCCCTCGCAGGGTGATTTCTCACTTTCTCTCTGGCAAGCGTATGTGCCCTACAGCAAAAAATCTCTCTTTAAAAAAAAAGTATACGAGTGCTGGGCCAGCAGTAGGCTTAGGGGTTAAGGCACTGAACCTCACGTGACTGACTTAGTAGTCGGAGTCCAGTTGAAAAGTACACTGGGCACGTGAGCATGTGAACCAAAAGTCCTGGAGAGGACACTGGAGAAGGGATTGAGGCTTGGTCATCTCCCTTGGGGGAGGGTGATTTCTCACTTTTCCTCTCTCTGGCAGTTGCACATGCCCTATGACAAAAATCTTTTTTTTTTTACAGTAAACAAAATGAATTTTCCATCCAAAATACACTATTGGCTCAATCAATCACATCAAAAATCTTAAAAAAAAACAAACAAAAAAACAAAAACGTATAGGAGTGCTTAAGAGAGAGAGACGGAAGGATTGTGAGCTCAAAGCCAGCCTGGGCAACAGTGAGATCTAAGAGCCAGGTGTGTGGCACACCTGTGGTTCCAGGTGGGAGGGGGAGGCAAGAGGATTGTGACAGGGTGAGACCCTGTTCTAAAATAATATAAAAAAGCATAAAAGTTCCAGGCAGCCCACTAGTGGTTTACTTGCCTGTTAGAACAAAATCCAACACGCATCAAAGAAAGACAGTGGCATCGATTGATAGAGACCTCGTACTGTCTTAACCGCCCCCCAGCAGATAATAAAATACAAGCCCTGTGAAAAATGAAGGCAGAATAAAGGTATTTTCAAAGACAAGCTAATAAAATTTATACTCAACACATAAAAATACTGCACTACATAAATATTCAGGCTGCAGGAAAATGATTCTGGACAGGACAGAGATATAGGAAGGAATAAAAAGCATGGGAATGGGCATATGTGAGTGTATATGAATGAATATTGACTGTTTAAAACAATAATGTCTTGAGGGTTTTTTTGTTTTTTTTTGAGAGGTCCTTGCTATAGGGTGCGTGCGCTTGCCAGAAAGACAGAGAGAGAGAGAAAGAAAGCGAGAAATCACCCCCCAGGGGGATAGCCACGCCGCAATCCCTTCTCCATTCTCCTCTAGGGATCTTGGGCACGCACGCACATGCGCCCAGCAGGACTCGAACCGCGGTCGACTACACGGGAGTCCAGCGACATAGCCATTATGCTAACTGCTGGTCCCTGTCTTAAGGGTTTTAAAACATGCAAGCCGCACACTGAGGAGGACAGCTGGTGTGAGTGTATCAAGTCAGGTCTCTCCAGTTAAAGAGCATCAGGGCCGGCAGGTGGCATGGTGGTTAAGGATGCTGGATTCCCACATGGCCGACCACAGTTTGAGTCCTGGACCTGGCGGCTTGCTTTCTCACTTTCCCTCTCTCTCTCTCTCTCTCTCTCGCTCTCTGGCGCTGTCCCTCTCTGGTCAAATTAAAATATAAATAAATGAAATTAAATAAAATAACTCTTAAAAAAAAAAAGAGCATGGCACAGGGCTAAAGTTCAGGACTCACATACCGCAGAATGCCAGGTCTACGTTGGAGATTTTATCAACACATATTTCCTGGGGTGGATATGTGATCATGTAAGATCCGGTGCTGAAATGGGGCTTATGTCAGCTTGCTGGCATATAACATTGAAGGCATGGTTCTTTTTGGTGAATTGTCCAGACGTATCTGCTCTGTAAACAAACTCATCCGAATTGGCAGGAATGAATATGTGGATATTATAGAGTGGACAAAGAAAAAGGATATACTAATTTGTCAAAAAGAAGAGTTTTTCCAGAGGAAGCAATAAAATGTGAGATAAATTCACAAAATCCAAAACTGCGTATAGCATTCTTGGTTATGTTGCTGAGGTATAAGAATACACCAGGGATGAGCAGCTGGAAAGCCTGTAACAGAGGACGCCTGGGTCTTTGGTGACAAGTGCAAGAGCCTGGATATGGTGCCTAGGATGCATTTATGTGTGCGGACTCAGACCCATCTAGTTTGGAAAGCTTAGATCTAAACGAAGATGAATAGGAAGTACTCATCAATATTAATAGGCGTTTGACCCCACAGGCTGTCAGAATTCAAGCAGATACTGAAGTGGCTTGTTGTGGATATGAGGGCCTTGATGCCGTAGAAGCTCTGAGAGCAGGTCAGAATTGTTCTATGGAAACCTGCCCATCAAGATTAACCTAATAGCTCCGCCTCAGTATGTGATGACCACGACAACCCTGGAGAGAACGGAAGGCCTCTCCGTTCTCAGTTATCCACGACTGAGAAGAGGGGCGTCTTCAGTGTTCAGATGGAGCCCAAGGCGGTCACAGGTACAGATGAGGCTGAGCTTGCAAGGCAGCTGGAGCAGCTGGAGAGAAAATGCTGAAGTCGGTGGAGATGGTGATGCAGAAGAGATGCGAGCCAACGCTAAAGATGAACTTTGTGAGAACGCAGTCCAATTTAAGGAACACAGAGCCGCCCTTCCTGGCTGTAAACCCTAGACTTGAAAGTTTTCCAGTTTGAAAGATGAATTTTTATTGAAAGATGAATATTTTTTATTTCCAAGTATTTAAATGTTCCAACAGACCAACACATGAAATGCACACGTAAATACCAGCTGTTCTCCACACAGTCGCTCCAACACATTGAGCATTTTTAAGGGAGTGGCCTAATTTCACTAGAGACAAACCTTTAAGCTAAGAACAGTGCTAAAATTGGGCTTGTGATTTCCATTTCTGATGTCTCCAGGTTGGCACCCCACCATATTTCCAGTATCTCCATGAGATTTACCAGGGGCACCCAAAGCAAACAATGTAAATCTTTCTATATGAAATGTATTCAAGAAAACATGAAATAAATTTCTGGGATTTTTTTTAAATAAGTAAAATATATGCAAGCATGTGACCCCAAAAGTTCATGAGGTAGGAGAGGGAGAGGGTTTGATGGAGTTATACAATTAGAAATTTTTTGAGGGACCAGCAGTTAGTGTAATGGCTATGTCACTGGACTCCCACGTAGTCGACTGCGGTTTGCGTCCCGGACCCAGTGGCTTAAACTCACACCAGGCGCGTGTACGTGCGTGCCCAAGATCCCGAGAGGAGAATGGAGGAGAAGGGATTGTGGCGTGGCCATCCCCCCTGGGGGGTGATTTCTCGCTTTCTGTCTCTCTGTTTCTCTCTCTGTGTCTGGCGAGCGCACACGCCCTATAGCAAAAACCTCTAAAAAAAATAATTAAAAAAAGAAATTTTTTGCAATGGTTTAAAGTGGCCACAAAGACATGTTAGGAGAAATAAAGGAATAAATAGAATGGTACAGGGCCAGCCAGTGGCATGGTGGTTAAGGCTGGATCTCACATGGCCAGTTACATGGCTCAGGTCAACCTGGCAGCTTGAAAAAAACACCAGGTGCCTATATGTGTGTGTGTGCCCAAAATCCTGAGAGGAGAATGGAGAAGTGATTGTGGCATGGTCATTCCCCCTTGGGGGTGATTTCTTATCTCTCTCTCTCTCTCTCTCGTCTTAGGCAAGTGTACATGCCCTGTAGTAAAAAAGTGTTTTTTTTTTTTTCTGTTTATCTATGCAAAAATGCATCATGACTTTTCCAATGACCCCTTTCATGTGTGTGTGTGTGTGTGTGTGTGTGTGTGTGTGTGTATACGTTTATAATAGAGCCCAACCACTATTTTACATGCAGGAGAGTACCACTGAGTGAAACTGAGTCTTATGGGAGGCCCTGGGTTCTGATTCTGGGTCTGCCTGTATGTGCCGTGTGCACCCATGGGTGTGGCTATGAACCTGGCTGGCTAGAACAGTATATTGGCATATGAGATCCCATCGTAAGTGTGGGCCTCTCTCTCAAAAAAAAGAAAATACAGGGAACCAGCAGTTAGCGTAATGGCTATGTCGCTGGACTCCCACGTAGTCGACCGCGGTTCACGTCCTGGACCCGGTGGCTTAAAACTCAAGCCGGGCGCGTGTGTGTGCGTGCCCAAGATCCCGAGAGGAGAATGGAGGAGAAGGGATTGCGGCGTGACCATCCCCCCTGGGGGGTGATTTCTCGCTTTCTGTCTCTATGTCTCTGTCTGTCTGGCGAGTGCATGTGCCCTATAGCGAAAATCTCTCCAAAATAAAAAAAAGAATTAAAAAAAAAAAGAAAGAAAATACATGGCAAGATAGTAGATGTCAACTCAACTGTAACAATACAGGTGGTCCCTGACTTACAATAGGTTGGCTTATGATTTTTTAATTTTACAGTGGTGTAGGATTGTGGCTGTCTAGCCCTATTTCCTTCTTTTTTTTTTTTAACAGATTTTTGCTATAATGTGCGTGCACTCACCAGAGAGATAGAAAATAAGAAATCATCCCCCAGGGAGATGGCTATGCCACAATCCCTTCTCCATTCTCCTCTTGGGACCTTGGGCATGTATGCACACGTGCTCAGTGTAATTTTTTTTTTTTTTTGGAGAGGTTTTTGCTATAGGGCACATGCACTCACCAGAAAGACAGAGAGAGACCAAGAGACAGAAAGTGAGAAATTATCCCCTGGGGGGATGGCCACGCCGCAATCCCTTCTCCTCCATTCTCCTCTCAGGATCTTGGGCACGCACGCACACACACCCAGTGTGAGTTTAAGCCACCGGGTCCAGGACTTGAACTGCGGTCTACTACGTGGGAGGCCAGCGACATAGCCATTACGCTAACTGCTGGTCCCGTTCAGCATGAATTTTAAGCCGCTGGATTATGTGGGAGTCCAGTGACGTAACCATTACAATATCTGCTGGTCCCTGTCAAGATGTCCTCTGTCTAAAGGCAGATGATACCTTGTTTGACCTCCATTTCTCTCATCTGTGCCACATAACAAGTTGTTTTCTGTTCCCAACCCAGCTGATTATTGGTAAGATAAACTGATTCTGGGAGCTCAGTACAAACATGCTCCTGCCCCAAGTGTAGCCCCCCTTGGAATGTTCTTTTTCTTTTTCTTTTTAAGAATTATTTTATTGGGACCAGCAGTTGACGTAATGGCTGTCACTGGGCTCCCATGAAGTTGACTGCGGTTCGAGTCCCGGACCTGGTGGCTTAAACTCACGCCGGGCACGTGTGCATGCGTGCCCAAGATCCCCAGAGGAGAATGGAGAAGAAGGGATTGTGGCATGGCCATCCCCCCTGGGGGGTGATTTCTCGCTGTCTCTGTCTTTCTGGCGAGTGCATGTGCCCTATAGCAAAAACCTCTCAAAAACAACAACAAAAAAAGGATTATTTTATTTAACTTTATTTTAATTTGACCAGAGAGGGACAGAGTGAGAGAGAGTGTGTGAGAGGGGGAAGTGAGAAAACAAGCTCCAGGTCTAGGATTTGAACCACAGTCAGCCATGTGAGAGTCCAGCACCCTTAACCACCATACCACCTGCCGGCCCAGTCCCTTGGAATGTTCTTTTAAAAGTCCCAGCTTGCTTTGTGGTAAGAGTTTCAGGGGAGTGACAGAGATGGAATGAAAGTGAAGCAGAATCGCTTGTGAGTTTATAATAAACACCTGTACGGTGCTTTATTGGAGTGGTCTTGTTCTTGTTATAGATTTCATCAATCCAACACTTGAACAGATCATGCAAAAGTGATACCCATTCAGTACAAACTGCTTTTGATTTTGAAGTTTGCTCTTTCTCTGGGCTAGCAATATGCAACAGTACTTTCTCACCATGCCGGGCAGGAGCAAGCCGGGGCTCCTCTCAAGGGTAATTAACCGATATTCTACAACCATCTGTGTTTCGCTTTTAGTACAGTAGTCAATCAGTTATGTGAGATATTCGACACTTTATTATAAGATAGACTTTATGTTAAGATGATCTTGTCCAAAAGTAGGCTAATGTAAGTGTTCTGAGCACACTTAAGGTAGACCAGGCTAAGCTATGATGTTTGGTAAGTCAGGCATACAAAATGTGTTTTTGAATTTCGATGTGTTTATCAGGATTGTAACACCATCATAAATCAAGGAGCATCTGTAATTACATTAAATATTTTAAATAGACTAAACACTTGAATTGAAAGACAAAGACTGTCACTCTAGATGGAAATAAAAAAGCTCCATTTAGGGGCCAGCAGGTGACATAAAGGTTAAGGTACATGACTGACTTTGTGGTTTGAGTCCTGGACTCAGCAGCTTGAAAATCACAGTGGGCACGTGTGTGCATGCTCAAAATCCTAAAAGGAGACTGGAGGGAACGGGATCTTGGTGTGGCCATCCCCCCCCCCCCGCCGAGGTACTTTCTCATCCCCTTTGGGGGCGGGGATGAGAAAGTACCTCCAGCACGCACATACCCCATAGCAAAACTAAAAAAAAAAAAAAAAAAGTCCCATTTATATGCTCATTTGAAAGCTGTATTTTATTTGCCAGAGGGTGTGTGCTTTCACCAGAGAGAGACACACGCACAGAGACAGAGAGGGAGAAAATAACCCCCTCCCAATAAGGTATATTCATCCTGCCCTCTCCATATTTACATCCTGCCAGGATCCTGGGCTTGCATGCACATGCACTAGCTTTTTTTTTTTCCCCCTTTTCTTTTTTTGGAGAGGTTTTTGCTATAGGGCACGTGCACTCACCAGAAAGACAGAGAGAGACAGAGAGATAGAAAGCGAGAAATCACCCCCCGGGGGGATGGCCATGCTGAAATCCCTTCTCCTCCATTCTCCTCTCAGGATCTTGGGCACGCACGCACATGCGCCCTGCGTGAGTTTAATCCACCAGGTCCGGGACTTGAACCGTGGTTGACTACATGGGCGACCAATGACATAGCCATTACGCTTAACTGCTGGTTCCCACCAGCTTTTTTTTTTTTTCTTAATATTTATTTATTTAAATTTGACCAGAGAGGAATAGGGGGTGGGGGAAGTGAGAAAGCAAACCACCAGGTCCAGGACTCAAATTGTACACCTTAAACTGTCCCTAACACCAGCTGTCCCTAACACCAACATGGATTATTTTAAAATTATTTATTTAATTTTATTCATTCATTCATTTTAATTTGACCAGAGAAGAGACACAGAGAAAGTGAGAAAGCAAGCCACCAAATCTGGGACTCGAACCATGTTCAGCCATGTGGGAGTGTCCAGCACCTCAACCACCACACCATCTGGTGGTCCCAGTGAGAGGGAAAGTGAGAAATCACCCCTCTCATCGCAATCCCTTCTCTATTCTCCTGGGATTTGGGACATGCATACACATGTGGCCGGTGTGATTTTCAAGCCACCAGTTCAGGGGCTAGAACTGTGATCAACCACATGGGAGCCCAGTACCTTAACCACTATGCCACCTGCTGGTCCCTGTAGCTGGAGATTTTAACATACATCTTTCAGTAACTGGTAGAAGAAACAGGGGGAGGGAACCAGCAGTTAGCGTAATGGCTATGTCGCTGGACTCCCACGTAGTGGACCGCGGTTCGCGTCTCGGACCCAGTGGCTTACAACTCACGCCGGGCGCGTGTGCGTGCGTGCCCAAGATCCCGAGAGGAGAATGGAGGAGAAGGGATTGCGGCGTGACCATCCCCCTGGGGGGTGATTTCTCACTTTCTGTCTCTATGTCTCTCTCTGTCTGGCTGGCGAGCGCACGCGCCCTATAGCGAAAAACCTCTCCAAAAAAAAAAAAAAGAAAAGAAAAGAAAAAGAAAAGAAAGAAGAAACGGGGGGAAAGAATATAGGAAATTTAAACAAAATAACAAATTTGACTTAATTTACATATGAAGAGCATTGCACACAACAAAAACTAACTTTATGTTTTTAGGAGTACAGGGAATGCTTACCAGAAAAATATTTCTAGGCTATAAAGTAAGCCCTAAGGGGTCAGTAGGTGGTATGATGGTTAAAGTGCTGGATTCTCACATGGCTAACTGTAGTTTGGGTCCCAGACCAGGTTGCTTGCTTTCTCACTTTCTCTTTCTCTTTCTCTCTCTCTCTCGTGAGTGCATGTGCCCTATAGCAAATTAAAAATAATAAATACAAAATAAAACAAATAATTCTTAAAAGTAAATAAATAGAGGATTTGCAGATGGCGTAATGGTTACATCACTGGAATCCCACATAGTTAACTGCAGTTCAAGTCCAAGACCTTGTGGCTTAAACTCACACCAGGCGCTTGTGTGTGTGTGCCCAAGATCCTGAGAGGAGAATGGAGAAGGGATTGTGGTGTGGCCATACCCCTTGGGGGGGGGATTTTTCACTCTCTGCCTCTCTCTCTCTCTCAGTGTCTTTTCTTATAGCAAAAATCTCTCTCTCAAAAAAAAAAGTAAATAAAGTAAGCCCCAATATATTTCAAAGAAATGAAATTGGGGGTTTGGACCAGCTCCATGGCATAGCAGTAAAGTGCTACTCAAAAGAAGCTAGATCCGGGACCAGCAGTTAGTGTAATGGCTATGTCGCTGGACTCCCATGTAGTTGACTGTGGTTCGAGTCCTGGACCCGGCGCTTAAACTCAGCCGGGCGCGTGTGCGTGCGTGCCCAGGATCCCGAGAGGAGAATGGAGAAGGGATTGCAGCGTGGCCATCCCCCCTGGGGAGTGATTTCTTGCTTTCTGTCTCTCTGTCTCTCTCTGTCTTTCTGGTGAGTGCACGCGCCCTATAGAAAAAACCTCTCCAAAAAAAAAAAAAAAAGAAAAAATAAAGAAGCTAGATCCCACATGGTAACCATGATTCAAATACCCAGGTAAGTCTGCCTAAACACCCCAGATCCAAAATCTGATGAGCTGGAGGACTGGAGGAAGAAAATCACAGTATGATTAGATCCTATGGAGGGTTTTCCTCGCTCCATCTCCCTCTTTCATTCTCACATGAACATACACGCACTCTATCATCAATAAATAAAAAAATCCCAGAAACCAAGGAGTCTGTGTTCTCTTACCACAGTGAAATTAAACCAAAAATCAATAACAAGAACCATCAAATTCTCAAGTGTTTATACATTAAGCAATACACTTCTATTTTTAAAAATTTATTTATTTATTTTTATTTATTTATTTATGGTCATAGGGCACATGCACTCATCAGAGAGAGAGAGACAATGAGAGAGAAAGTGAGAAATCACTCCCCTAGGGGGATGGACATCCTTCAGTCTCCTCTCTTCCATTCTCCTCCTGAAGAATGTATGCACACACACATGCCTGGCATGATTTTCAAGCCAAGGCAAGGACTTGAACCTCTTTCAGCCATGTGGGAGTTAAGTGCCTTAACCACTATGCCACCTGCTGGCCCCAGCAATATATTTTTTTAAGATTTATTTATTTAATTTTATTTATTTATCCACTTATTTTATTTGACCAAAGAGAGACAGTGAGAGAGATGGAATGTGAGAAAGCAAGCCACCAGGTCCAGGACTCAAACCATGGTGGGTCATGTGGGAGTGTCCAGTGCCTGAACCACCACGCCACCTGCTGGTCCCATCAGCAATATACTTTTAAATGACCCATGGACAAAGAAAAAAATCACAATGATAATTAGAAAATATTTTGAACTAAATAAAAATGAAATACTACTTAGCAAAAGATGTGGAGTGCAGCTAAAGCAGTGATTTGAGGAAGTTTTATGGTTCTAAATACATACATTAGAAATGAAGAAAGGGACCATCCCCATGACTCAGTGGCTAATGGAGCCAGATCCTGCATGACTTACTGCCATTCAAATCCTAGCCCCTGTGGCTTAAAAAGCATGTAGGGTCCAACCTGGCATAAATACTTGACAGAGGTTGAAATGGGGAAGAAAGGATTGCAGTGTGACCATCTCCCATTTGGGGGGGATCCTTTCTCCCTCTCTCTGTTTGCCTCTCTCTCATGAACACATATGCCCTTTGGCAATTAAAAAAACAAAAATGAAAAACAAGAAATTAAGAAAAGTTAAGGGTAAGCAGGTGGCATGATAGTTAAAGCACTGGACTTACACACGGCTGGCTGGTTTGAGTCCCACACCAGATGGCCTGAGAATCACTCTGGGCGCATGTGAGTGTGTGCCTGAAATCCTGAGAGGAGAATTCAGGAAAAGGGACTGTAGCATGGCCATGGCCCCTGGGGATTAATTTCTCCACTTTTCTTCTCTCTGGTGAGTACACATGCCCTATGACAAAACCTAAAAATAAAACGGTAATATGATAACATTATTTTTTAAATAAGATTTTTTAAGAATTATTTTATTTAACTATTTATTTATTTACCTACTTATTGTAATTTGACCAGAGAGGGACAGAGTGAGAGAGAAAGGAGGGGGGATGGGGACAGTGAGAAAGCAAGCTGCCAGGTCCGGGACTCAACCCATGGTCGGTCATGTGGGAGTCCAACACCCCTAACTACCATGCCATCTGCCAGCCCCATGAAGATCTTTAAAAATTTTTTTATTTGTTATTATCTTTTAAATTTTTGCTATAGGGCATGAATATTCATCAGACAGGGACAGAGAGAGAAAGTGAGAAAATCTACCAAGGATGGGACTTGAACTGCAGTTGGCCATGTGGGAATCTACTGCCTTAATCATCATGCCACCTGTTGGCCCCCCATTATGAACATCTTTATTTGACAACTTAGATGAAACAGGTAAGATCATTGAAACATATATTACCAAAACTGACATAAAAAGAAACAGAAACGCAGAATAGCTCTATATCCATATAAATTTTTTTTTCCTTTTTTCTTTTTCGTTTTTTTAGAGATTTTTGCTATAGGGCATGTACGCTTGCCAGAAAGAGAGAGATAGAGAGACAGAAAGCGAGGTCTGCTGGTCCCAGTATATCCATATAAACTTAATCTGTAATTAAAAATATTTTCACAAAGAAAACTAGGTCCGGGGAACCAGCAGTTAGCATAATGGCTATGTCGCTGGACTCCCACTTAGTCGACCACAGTTCACGTCCCAGACCCGGTGGCTTAAAACTCACGCCGGGCGCGTGTGCGTGCGTGCCCAAGATCCCGAGAGGAGAATGGAGGAGAAGGGATTGCGGCGTGACCATCCCCCCTGGGGGGTGATTTCTCACTTTCTGTCTCTAATGTCTCTCTCTGTCTGTCTGGTGAGCGCACACGCCCTATAGCGAAAAAAAATCTCTCTCTAAAAAAAAAAAAGAAAACTAGGCCCAGATGACTTCACTGATGAACACTTTCAAACATCTAAAAATGTAAGATTATTTTATGTATGCTCAGGAAATAGAGGGAATGTTTCCCCATTATATGACACCCAAACCTGAGAAAGACAAAAATCCTAAACTTAATAAATCGAATTCAAGGGCCAGCAGGGTGGTGTGGTGGTTAAAAGCACTGGACTTCCACATGGCTGAATGCAGTGTGAGTCCCAGACTTGGTGGCTTATTTTCTCACTTTCCCTCTCTCTTTCTCTGTCTCTCTCTGATCAAACTGGAAAATAATAATGAATAAATTTTAATAAAATAGTTATTTAAAAAAATAAATTGAATTCAGCAACATAATAAAAATATAACCAACTGGGACCAGCAGATGGCGTAATGGTTACATCGCTGGACTCTCATGTAGTTGACATTGTTCGAGTCCTGGACCCAGCGGCTTAAAACATGCTGGGGTTCATGTGTGTGCCCAAAATCCTGAGAGGACAATGGAGGAGAAGGGACTGCTACATGACCATCTCCCCTAGGGGGGTGATTTCTCACTTTCTGTCTCTCTGTCTCTCTGTTTCTCCAGCGAGTGCACACATAAAATAAAACCAACTTATTATAAGAATACAATATTGAATGATGTTTTAAAAAATCTAATTTTCTATAGTAATAGAAATGATAGAGTAAGGGACCGGGAGATGGCATAATGGTCACATTGCTGGACACCCATGTAGTCAACCCCATTTCAAGTCTCAGACCTGGCAACTTAAAGCTCACACAGGGCACATGTATATGCATAACCAAGATCCTGAGAGAATGGAGAAGGGACTGTAGCGTGGCCATGTCTTCGGAGGGGTGATTTCTTGCTTCCTTTCTCTGTCTCTCCAGCAAGCACGTGCATCCTGTAGCAAAAATCTCTCTTTAAAAAGACAAAGAAATAATAGAGTAAGACCATGTTCTAGAAAAAGCTTATGACAAAATTTAACATCTACTCATGATAAAAGCCTCAGCAAACTAGGAATACAAGAAATTTCCTCAGTCTAATGAAGGCATATGTCAAAAAACCCTACAACTGGGAACCAGCAGTTAGCGTAATGGCTATGTCGCTGGACTCCCACGTAGTCGACTGCGGTTCGCGTCTGGGACCCGGTGGCTTACAACTCGCGCTGGGCGCGTGTGCGTGCGTGCCCAAGATCCCAAGAGGAGAATGGAGGAGAAGGGATTGCGGCCTGACCATCCCCCCTGGGGGGTGATTTCTCGCTTTCTGTCTCTATGTCTCTCTCTGTCTGTCTGGCGAGCGCACGCGCCCTATAGTGAAAAACCTCTCCAAAAAAAAAAAAAAAAAACCCTACAACTAACATATAGCACTTGAATTTTTTGGTTTTTAATTTGCGAGAGGGTGCGTTTGCTTGCCAGAAAGAGAACTGGGGTGGGGTGAAAGCACCCCCAACAGGACATAGTCCAGCCACAACCCCATCTCCATTTCCCCATCCCCTTGGGAATGTTGGGCATGCGCACACACACGACTAGCCTGTTGTCCCTGCTGAGGCTCAGGTCAACACAACATTTTTTCAGAAGGGCCTACCTAGGGTAATAGGGCAATAAAAGGAATAAAGGATGGAACTGAGGGAGAAGAAATAAAACTCCCTATTCGCAGATGACATGGTTGTTAATGTAGAAAGTCCTAGCGGCTCTAGAACCACAGCCAGTACAGTTTCTGCCCTGTCTCCCAGCCACTCTGGCCAATGCACAAAGCTCTCACCCTGCCCGCCCATGTGGGTGGGTGCACACGTCCCCCTCCAGCACCAAGAGCAGCTCCTGCCCTGCTCACTTTAACGAACTGCTTGTGGAGAGGGGCCGCCGCTGTAGAGAGGCACTGGAGTGGACAGCTACCTCCATCCCCAGGAAGTGCGCACAGACGGTGAACAACTAGCCACTTCCTGAGTCACAGCTCCATAACCAGTACCTACATCCCTCCGTGAGCAGCTCATCCAAGGCAGAGGTTATGATTTAGCAGCTGTCTCCCCTTACTACCTCCCTTACGGGACTATCTTACTCCTTCCATAGGGTCTGAGAACGCAGGCAACCATGGCACAGTGTGGCTGCTGTTGGTTCAAGGGAAGCCACCCTCTGTACAGATGGGACACAACACTAACCTCACATAGAGCCTAAAACAGGCCTGGAGGGACCAGCAGCCACCAATGGTGTCTCTGAAAATGGGCAAAGTCTTCTATACCGAGCCCAACCAGAACCAAAGTCAATATGAACCTGTCAACTAGCACTAAAGGACATAGCCAAAGGAAAAATCAATCAACAACAAAAATACTGCCAGTATAAAACGTTCTTCAGAAATTAGAAATAAGTACTCCACCGATGTTTAAATAGCAATGCAGAGACATAAACATGGAGGGAAAAAAAAAGAGAAAGGTCTCCCCAAAAAGGAACAGACTTTTTTCCCCAAGGTTTTTGCCATAGGGCACGTGCACTAGCCAGAGAGAGAGAGAGAGAGACAGTGAGAGGGAAAGTGAGAAATCACTCCCGCCATGCCACAATCCCTTCTCCATTCTCCTCCTGGGACCTTGGACACGCATGCACACGAGTTTCCACCAGGTCCAAACCACACTTGGCCATGTGGAAGTCCAACAACATAACCACTACGCCATGTGCTGACCCTCAGACTAACTTTTCACTAACAACCGACAAAAATGCGGGAAATTACACATCAGAAATATATTTCAGAATATTGATCATAAAACTCAATGAGTGGGACCAACAGTTAATGTAATGGCTATGTCGCTGGACTCCCAAGTAGTCGACCGTGGTTTGAGTCCCGGACTCGGTGGCTTGAACTCACGCTGGGCGCGTGTGTGTGCGTGCCCAAGATCCCGAGAGGAGAATGGAGAAGGGACTGCGGCGTGGCCATCCCCCCTGAGGGGTGATTTCTCGCTTTCTATCTCTCTGTCTCTCTCTGTCTTTCTGGTGAGCTCACGTGCCCGATAGCAAAAACCTCTCCAAAAAAAAAAAGAAAAAAACCTCAATGAATAAAAAATATATTTCAGAATATTAATAATAAAACTCAGTAAGAGAATAATAATTCCAGGATATGGGAAACATAACCCCTGACATGAAAGAGAAATTCAATAAAAGACATCTTTAAAAAAAGAGAATAGGGGACCAGCAGTTAGCTTAATGGCTATGTCGCTGGACTCCTATGTAGTCGACCGTGGTTCGTGTCCTGGACCTGGTGGCTTAAACTCACGCCAGGCGCGTGTGCGTGCGTGCCCAAGATCCCGAGAGGAGAATGGAGGAGAAGGGATTGCGGCGTGGCCATCCCCCCTGGGGGGTGATTTATCACTTTCTGTCTCTCTGTCTCTCTTTGTCTGTCTGGCGAGTGCACGCTCCCTATAGCAAAAACCTCTCAAAAAAAGAAAGAATTATTTTAACTTTATTTATTTTAGTTTGACCAGAAAGGGACAGAGAGAGAGAAGGAAGGGGATAAAGCAAGCCACCAGGTCCGGGACTTGAACCACGGTTGGCCAAGTGGGAGTCCAGCACCCTTAAGCACCACGCCCCTGCCAATTACTGCTGGCACCAGTAATTGGTCATTTTTTTTAAAAAAAATATTTAATTTTATTTATTCATTCAATCATTTTCATTTGACCAGAGAAAGACAGACACACAGAAGGAAAGTGAGAAAACAAGCCACCAGGTCCAAGACTCCAACCGTGGTGGGCCATGTGGGAGCGTCCAGCGCCTTAACCACCACACTACCTGCTGATCCAGCAATTGGTCTTTAACCACATTAAGTATGATATTAGTTGTGGGTTTTGCAAATGTTATTAGGTCAAGGAGCCTCTATCTATTCATATGTTGTTCCCATCTATTCATACTCTTTTACTGTGAAAGGGTATTGGTTTTGTCAGATGGTTTTTATGCATTCATTGAGATGATCATGTGATTTAAAAATTTGTTTATTGTGGGACCAGCAGATGGCATAGTGGTTAAGTCACTGGACTCTCACGTGGTCAACTGCAGTTTGAGTCCCAGATCCGGCAGCATGAAACGCCAGGCATATGTGCGTGCATGCCCAAAATCCAGAGAGAAGACTGGAGAAGGGATTGCAGTGTGGCCATCCCCCAAGGGTTGATATCTTGTCTCTGTCTCTTTTTGTGTCTCCAGCGAGCACACATGCCTTATAGCAAAAATCTCTAAAAATAAAATTGTTTTTGGCGTTGAGAAATTTTTGCTATAGGGTATGTGAGCTTGCTGGCGAGACAGAGAGACAGAAAATGAGGAATCACTCCCCGGGGGGATGGTCATGTCACAATCCCTTCTCCTCCACTCTCCTCTTGGGATTTTGGGCATGCACACATGTACATGTTCCTGATGTGAATTTTAAGCCACCGGGTTCAGTACTTGAACCTCAGTCAACTACGTGGGAGTCTAGCGATGTAACCATTATGCCAGGTTCCATCTAAGATTTCTTTTTTCTTTTCTTTTCTTTTTTTTTTTAAGAGGTTTTTGCGATAGGGGGCATGCACTTGCCAGAAAGACAGAGAGAGACAGAGAGACAGAAAGTGAGAAATCACTCCCCAGGGGGGAATGGCCACACCACAATCCCTTCTCCTCCATTCTCCTCTCAGGATCTTGGGCACGCACGCACACGCGCCCGGCGTGAGTTTAAGCCACCAGGTCCAGGACGCGAACCGCGGTCAACTACATGGGAGTCCAGCGACATAGCCATTATGCTAACTGCTGGTCCCCATGTAAGATGTTTTAAATTGATATATTATATTGGTTATTAGATATTGAACCTCCTTCACGTTCCTTAGACAAATCCCAGTTGGTCATAGTATATATTTCTTTTCATATGTTGCCAGATTTTATTTTGAAGGATTTTTTGCATTTGTAATCATGTTAGTCTGTAGTTTTCTTGTGATGTCTTTATCTGGCTTTGGTATCAGGGTATAGTAATCTCATAAGATGCACTGGGAAGGGGCTGGCAGGTGGCAGAGTGGTAAAGGCGCTGGATTCCCACATGGTCAACCACAGTTTGAGTCCTAGACCTGGCGGCTTGCTTTCTCACTTTCCCTCTCTCTCCCTCTCTCTCTCTCCCCCCCCCCCCTCTCTCTCTGTCTCAGTGTGGTCAAATTAAAAAACAATACTAATATAGTTAAATAATTTTTTTAAAAAATGCATTGGGAAGTTCTATTTTTTGGAGAGAGTTTGTAAAGAATTGGTATTATTTCCTCTCTAGAGTATGGTAAAAGTGGTGAAAACTTGTTTTTTTTTTAAAAAAAATCACATTTTAGGATCTGAGGGCCTATGTGTGTGCACAAGATTGAGGGGGGAGAGGGAGAGGAGGAGAAAGGAAGAAGGAGAGGACACCCCCAACCCCCCAATGGGTTCTGATCACACTACAATTATTTTCTTTCTAATTCTCCATTCAGTCAGGATCCTGGGTGTATGTATACATACCTGCTAGGTATATTTTTCAAGCATTCGAGACCAGGGTTCAAGTCCTGGTCAGCCACGTGTGATCCAGCTCCAGCTTCTGCACGGTGCTTCACTGCTATGCTACAGGGCCAACCTGAGCTTTTTTTTTTTTTTTTTTATAGATTTTTGCTGTACTACCTGTGCACTTGCGAGCACTGGAGAGACAGACAGAGAGAGAAACCACCCCTTGGGGAATGGCCATGCCACAATCCCTTTCCTTTCAATCTCCTCTTGAGATTTTGGGCACCCATACACATGTGCCTGGCATTAATTTAAGGGCACTGTGTCCGAGACTTGAACCACAGTCAACCACATGGGAGTCCATCACCTTAACCACTATGCCACCTACTGGCCTGAGCTTTTTTATTATTATTAATTAATTAATTTTAATTTGATCAGAGAGACAGACACACACACAGAGAGAGAGAGAGAGAGAGAGAGAGAGAGAGAGAGAGAGAGAGAGAAAAAACAAGTCACCAGGTCCAGGATTTGAACCATAGTCGGCCATGTGGGGGCATTCAGCACCTTAACCACCATGCCATCTGCTGGTCCCCCTGAGCTTTTTTTTTTTTTTTTTTTTAAAAAAGGAAAAATTGTTCGTGACCAGCAGGTGGCATGGTAGTTAAGGGGCTGGAGATTCCCACATGGCTGGCCACAGTTCAAGTCCTGGACCTGGTGGCTTGCTTTCTTACTTTCCTACTTTCATTCTGTGTTGCTCTCTGGTCAAACAAAAATAAAATAAATGAATAAATAAAATAAAAAATTAAAAAGAAAAAAGAAAACATTACTGAACCAACAGGTGGTGTGGTGGTTAAGGTCCTGGACTCCCACATGGCTGACTGAGGTTTAAGGCCCTGAAATGGCGACTTGAAAATCATACTGGCACATGAACATGCATGCTCAAAATCCCAGGAGGTAAATGGAGAAGGGATTGTGGTGTAGCCATCCCCTGTGGGAGTGGTTTCTCACTTTCCCCTCTTACTCTCTTTCTCCTCCCTGTAAGTGCACACACCCTATGAAAAAAAAAAAAAAAAAAAAAACTTAAAAAAAAAAGAAAGAAAAAAATTACTAAACCACTTTAGTCATTATAGGCCTAATCAAATTGTCTATTTCTTTTTGAATCAGTTTCTGTTAGTTTGTGACTGCCTAATAATTAGTCCATTTCATCTGCTATGGTTTGAATATATATGTCCCTTGAAAATTCCCATATTGGGGGGCCACAGTGCTTCACTACTGTGTTTCACTAAGGGAAGCAAGCATACAGTGCTTCACTAAGCAGGTGGCAGGGTGGCTTTTCCCACTCTTCACTCTCCTCTGATACTCCCATGGCATGTATGCTGGTATGCTTAATGGTTTCTCACATTTTTCTGAGACACTAAATTTCTAACAAGTTCTTTTTTCTTTGGCTTGCATAATCTCTATCAAACTATTTTCAAATTCATTTGTTCTCAGGCCAGCAAATGGCCTGGTGGTTAAGGTGCTGGACTCCGACATAACTGACTGTGGTTTGAGTTCTGGACCCGGTGGCTTACTTTCTTTCTCACATTCACTCTCTGGTGAGAGCACATGCCCCTATGGCAAATTTTTAAAAATATTAATAATACATAATTCTTTACAAAACAAAAACAAATTCACTTACTCTCTCTCCTACTAGTTAATTTTTTTATTTCAAATATTGTACTTTTCAAATTCCGTAATTTCCCTTTGGTACTTTAAAAATGATTTCTGGCCAGCCATAGTGGCACAAGGTGTAATGAATTCTCTGTAATGTAATAACGTATGGGCATATGGGAAGGTCTTAGTTTATATTATTTTATTATTATTATTATTTTTTTGAGAGGTTTTTGCTACAGGGCGCGTGTGCTCGCCAGAAAAGAAAGAGACAGAGAGCTAGAAAGTGAGAAATCACCCCCTGGGGGGATGGTCATGCCACAATCCCTTCTCCTCCATTTTCTTCTCGGGATCTTGGACACACACACACACACACACACACACACACACACACACACGTGCCTGGCATGAGTTTAAGCCACCAGGTCCGGTACTCGAACCGAAGTCGACTACATGGGAGTTCAGCGACATAGCCATTACGCTAACTGCTGGCCCCAAGTCTTAGTTTACATTTTGAGGTCTCCCTATACCTGCCAGGTGTGAACATGTGCAGATGATCCTGGCTGGCAGACACTGGGGCTGGGTCCTGTTAGGAGTGCCTGTCTGTCTCTATCTCATGGAAGAAAGGAACTTAAAAAAATAATTTCTATTGATGCAGCATTGTACTGATTACTTTTTTTTTTTTTTTTTTTTAAATATAGGGTCTCTTTGGACCAGCAGATGATATAATGGTTACATCACTGGACTCCCACATAGTTGACTGTAGTTTCGGACCTGGCGTTTTGAAAATCATGCTGGGTGTGTGTGCATGCATGCCCAAAATTCTGAGAGAACAGAGGAGAGAGTATTGAGGGGTGGCTATCTCCGCCGGGAGGTGATTTCCTCACCTTCTGTCTCTGTCTCTCCAGTGAGCACACATGCCCTATAGCAAAAACCTCTCTCAAAAAAATAAAAATACTGGGTCTCACTATGTCACAATCTTCCTGCCCCAGCCTCCTGAGTAGCTGGGACAAGTGTGCACCATCATGCTTAGCTTTTTACAGGATGAGCCCAGGAAATGAAAGTAGCCCTTCCACGTAGCCTCGGCATGCGAAGCAGCAATGTCCACCGCACACTCCTGCAGCTGGGTCTTTTTACTTATTTTTTTTTTTTAAATGCCAGAGAGTACATATGCGTGAGAGAGAGAGAGAGAGAGAGAGAGAGAGAGAGAGAGAATGTTCCTCCCCCACCTCGTGGGGTCTGATAGCAGTATAAATCCTTTTCCTCCAATCCTCATGCTGTGAGGATCCTGGACATGTGTGTGCATTCCTGGTATGTTTTTTAAGCCACTGGGGCTGGAACTGGAACTGGAACCCTGGTTGGCCATGTGGGACCTACAGAGCTAGATCTTGTTTACTTCATTAATCATCATTTAGTTCTGGTGTGTTTATAATGGCTTTCTCTTTTTTAGGTTTCTTTCTTTAATTAGAGAGACAGACACAGAGACAGGTACCTTAACAGGATTCCCATGTCATCACCTATCTCGTTTCAGCCAGTCTGGATCATGGCACATGCCTGCAGCCGGCGTCCTCTCCCATGTCTGTCCCGTGTGTTACCACTGTGCCACCACCTGGCCCCTAAATTCTTTTTCTGAGGAATCTGTCATCTTTCACAGGCAGTGTCTGTCACCTTCTTTTTCTTTTCCACAGGAGTATGCACAAGCAGCCCGACTGCTTTTCAAGCCAGGATTCAAACTGCTCAGTCGGCTTTGTGGGATTCAGCGCCCTTAACCACTTAGGTCATGGGGTTGGCCAACTTATTTTTTATAACGAAGGGCATGTGCATGCGTGTGTGAGAGCGAGCGAGCGAGAGTGAGCCAGCCCTTAACAGGATCTTGTCATGCTGTGATCCTTTTTTCCTAAAATTTCCAATCCTGTCAGGATAATGGGCATGTGTGTGTGTGCCTGGCATGTTTTTCAAGCATCTGTGGGCCAGGACTCAGACCTTAGTCAGCCGTATGGGATCTGGCTTCATCTGTGCTACAGGGCTCACCCTTTAGTGAAGTCTACTTAACCATCCCTCTCCCCAGTGTTCTGCCTCTGATGTTCCTCAGGGAGGTTGTTTTGGTTATGCTCAGTCATATCCCTGGAAGGATTAGGGTTGAGCTCTTTCCCTGATCATGCCTAGTTATGAAACCAATCCAGTTGTTAGTTGATTGCTCTCATGTTTTCATCAATGCCCCAGGGCACAAATTATTTGAAGAACAAATCCAATTTTAATACACACACACACACACATATATATATATATATATTTTTAGAGACAAGCTATGTCATGATCCTCCTGCCTTACTTTCTGAATAGCTGAGACTAGACACAGACCACCATGCCCAAAAGTGAACTCGGGCCTCCCTTGTGGCCTCACCCTGTTGAGTAGCAGCATCAACCAGCAGCAAGCGACCTGGGCTGGGCCTAATCCAATCCCATTCTGACAGCTTTGAGTGAGCAGTTTCTGAGGTCACCGGTACTTGCTGATCCCATTGGTGGCTCTTTCCAGCACAGATTCTGCAGGTCTCTTCTGCGAACTTTCTGGCCTGCAGTTTGGCCTCTGTCCTGACTCTTTCCGGTTGTACTGTACAGCCTACATTGTTTTTGAGTGCTTTTAGGCTTGAACAACTCTTCATTCACTATTGCAAATGAAGTAAGTTCCTTTGAGAAGTGATTAGGACCTTCCTGTTCTCTATCCAGACAAAATCTCTGAGCCAGGACTCTGGACATGAGGGTTGGGACAATAGCAGATTTTTCTGAGTGACACCTTTAGTGAGGGAGCTGAGGATGTTAGGAGGACGTGGCAGCCTAGAGGCCTCTCAGCTTACCTCTCCTGGCATGGAACAATTGCTTCACGAGCCAGGGCCAGTGTGATCAGGGTCCAGTATGCGGTGCCTAAGATAGACACTGTTCCATGAGTGGGAGCAGGGTGGAAGACAGGACGCCCCACCTCTAACTAGACCCTCCCAGGACTTGGCCTCAGAGATATGTGACTGGGGCAGGATGAAAAACCCTATGTCACGCTCCTTCTGGGGAAAAAAAAATCCTTTGCCTGGGTTCTGGAAGGAGAGGGAACCCTGTGCTCCTGGCTGCAGTGGAGTCTCACTTGGCTGAAATCTGAGAGGGTGGTTCTTGCCTTATCAAATATTTGCAGCTGTCTTGGGAACCAGCAGTTAGCGTAATGGCTATGTCGCTGGACTCCCATGTAGTCGACCACGGTTCGCGTCCCAGACCCGGTGGCTTAAAACTCATGCCGGGCGCATGTGCATGCATGCCCAAGATCCTGAGAGGAGAATGGAGAAGGGCTTGCGGCGTGACCATCCCCCCTGGGGGGTGATTTCTCGCTTTCTGTCTCTATGTCTCTCTCTGTGTGTTTGGCGAGCTCACGCGCCCTATAGCGAAAAAAAAAATCTCAAAAAAAAATATTTGCAGCTAGTCTTTGAATAAATGCTTCTTTATTTTTTTGTTTGCCCTTAGAGTCATTTCCAGAGGCTTTTAGTGGTTAAACATAGTTTTAATGGTTAAAAGTTTTCATGGTGGCTGGCAGATGGTGTGGTGAAGGTGTTGTACTCTCACTCACATGGCTGACCACGGCTTGAGTCCCAGACCGCTCTCTCTCTCTCGCTCTCTCTGTTGACTATACTTTACTATAGCAAATTTAAATAAATAAATAAAAAGTTTTTACCAGTTTCACTGGGGAGCACATCAGCACCACTTATCACACTGTCCAACTGAGAGCTGACCTTTGTCATCATTTTATGAACGTTATTTTGATTTTGGCCATGACCCGTAAAGAAGATGAAAGTTTCACTAGTGTGAATGCAGTTTGTTAAAGCAGACTGATTTGCTTCTGAGGTAACTGTGTTTCTTTAAAAACTGATAATACTGAATTGATATCTTAAGCCCACATTGTTCTTTTGAGTGGAGCTTATGGGTAGAAGACCATATCTACCGTTTAAAAAAGAAAACAATGCATTATTGCCTTTCCTACCTTTGCCACTTTCAACTTCAGTAAGTAGATGTTTTGAATTAAAAAAAGTTATTTTGATAGACACAGAATCTGAAGTTGACAGCAACACCTCTGCTCGCCCCCGTACTTTGACAAGGAATGTCATCTCCTTGTCTCTGGTCTATTCAAATATTTTTTACTTGGGACCAGGAGTTGGTGTAATGGCTATGTCTGGACTCCCACATAGTCGACCGCGGTTCAAGTCCCGGACCTAGTGGCTTAAACTCACACAGGGTGCATGTGTGTGCGTGCCTAAGATCCTGAGAGGAGAATGGTGGAGAAGGAATTGCAGTGTGGCCATACCCCTGGGGGATGATTTCTCGCTTTTTGTCCATCTGTCATCTTTATGGTGAGCGCACGCGCCCTATTGCAAAATCCTCTAAAAAAAAAAAAAAACAAAAAACAAACAAACAAAAAAAACTTTATTCCCCACCTTTTCTAAGGCTCCATTACACATATATTAAACTGCATTAAGTTATTGTCCCACAGGCTTTTTTTTTTTTTTTTAAAGGCTTTTTTCTCTCAGTGCTTCATTTTGTGACTCGTTTCTATTCATATGTCCCCCTACCTGCAACGAGGAGTGATCTCATCTGGACTCCAAGGGGCTTCCTCCCAGTCCATGGCAGCCATGAACAGAGTCGCATTCAAGAGTATCCCCCAGGCACCCTGGACATACATATATATTTTGGATCTTAGTTCCCCATGTTTAAATGGGAAGGTTAGGGTAAATAACAAATCACCAGGTCTTGCTATGCTGTGTTCAAGGTTTGGGCCCAACTCACAGAGGAAGAGGTTGTCCTCAGGAGCACCTCTACTTTCCCCTCTGCACTGACTTGGTCCTGAGATTCCTAGAAACTAACTCCATCTTCTACAGGTATACCTTGGAGATTCTGTAGGTTAAGTACCAGACCACTGCAATAGAGTATCACAACAAAGTGAGCCACATTATAGTTTGGTCAAACCAATATTTTGGTTTCACTGTGCATATAAAAGTTATGTTTACACTATACCATAGTCTATTAAGTATGCAGTAAGACTATGACTTAAAAATTACATAATTAAAACATTTCTTGCTAAACAATACTAACACTTTACCTGGATTACCTTATTATTATTATTATTATTTTTGGAGAGGATTTTTGCTATACGGCGCATGCGCTCGCCAGACAGAGACAGAAAGGTAGAAAGCGAGAAATCACCCCCTAGAGGGGATGGCCACGCTGCAATCCCTTCCCCTCCATTCTCCTCTCAGGATCTTGGGCACACACGCCTGGCGTGAGTTTAAGCCACTGGGTCCTGGACGCGAACCGCGGTCGACTACGTGGGAGTCCAGCGACATAGCCATTATGCTAACTCCTGGTCCCATTATTATTATTATCTTTGAGACACTTTTGCTATAGGGTGCATGCGCTCGCCAGGAAGACAGAGAGACAGAAAGCAAGAAATCACCCCCCAGGGGGGATGGCATGCCTCAATCCCTTCTCCTCCAATCTCCTCTTGGGATCTTGGGTGGGCATGCACGCACATGTGCCCAGCGTGAGTTTAAGCCATGGGTCTGGGACTCAACCGTGGTCGACTATGTAAGAGTTCAGTGACATAGCCATTACTCTAACTGCTGGTCCCAGACAGACTTATTTTTGCTAGTGGAGGGTTCTGACTCAATTATGACTGATCAAGGTGATAGTTCCTGAAGGTTGAGGTGGCTCTCTTGGTTGAACTGCTCTCTTTTATAAAATATTTTTAAAAATTCATTATAGAGTGCAAATGTGTGCATGTGAAAGAGACAGAGATGTGAGCTCTCTCCATAGGGTTTGGTTACACCATGATCCTCCCCTTCAGCACCTTGAATCCTGGGCACTTGCACGTGAGCCTGGCACATTTTTCAGGCTGACTGGTTGGGGATTCTAACCAAGGTCACAATTTGGAATCCAGCTTTTCTAGAGCAGTGCCTTACCACTGCACTATAGAGGCAGCCTTTTGTCAATTTCTTAAAATAAAACAGGGCATCTGATGCTTCAATTGACTCTTCTTTTCACAAATAGCATTTCATGCTTTTTGATAGCATTTTACTCATAGAACTTTCAAAATTGGAGCCCATACTTTCAACCGTAGCCACTGCTTTATCAACTAAATATAATGTTCCAAATTCTTTGCTGCCATTTCAGCAAAGATCACATTATCATCACAGGAGTAGATTCCATCTCAGGAAGCTACTCTTTGCTAGTTTGTTTCAAACGATTTGTCACCTGTTAGTTTCATCTTGTAACTGCTGCAGCAATTCAGTCACATCTTCAGTCTCCATGTCTTTTCTTCTTCTTCTTCTTTTTTTTTTTTTTTTACCTTAGAGTGTGTGTGCTTGCCAGAGAGAGAGATGGAGACAGTGAGAGGGAGAAATCAGCCCCTAGGGGGATGGCCACACTGCAATCCCTTCTTCTCCATTCTCCTCCTGGGATCATGGGCATGTGCACATTTGTGGCCAATATGATTTTCTTTTTAATTCCATTTTATTCTTCTTATTCTTTAAAAACATTTGATCACTATACATCATTTGGCTTGTAAAGAGAATTTACCCAACATGAAATACACCTCAGACCTGTCCAGTTGAGACTACTACACACGTCAACAGGCAATAAACCATTTTTGTGTCCCACGAATGTCTTGCCTATCTATATTTTCTCTGATTTTCTTCCCTCTACTATGCCTGGTATGATCTTCAAGCCATCAGGTCTGGTAGTCCAGCTGCGGTAGACCATGTAGTGAGTCCTGCAATGTAACCACTATGCCATCTGCTGGTCCCCAGGCTTCGTTTCTAATTCTGTTAGGTCATTGGAAAAGTCATGATGTATTTTGCTGTTTTTCTATGAAAAAATGTCATGACTTTGGAACCAGCAGTTAGCGTAATGGCTATGTTGCTGGACTCCCACGTAGTCGACCACGGTTCGCGTCTCGGACCCGGTGGCTTAAACTCATGCCGGGCGCGTGTGTGTGCATGCCCAAGATCCTGAGAGGAGAATGGAGGAGAAGGGATTGCGGCGTGGCCATCCCCCCCCCCCCCCCCGGGGGGTGATTTCTTGCTTTCTGTCTATATGTCTCTCTCTGTCTGGCGAGCGCACGCGTCCTATAGCAAAAACCTCTACAAAAAAAGAAAAAAAAAATGTCATGACTTTGAGGATCCAACAGTTCTTTCACTATTGTCATTACACCTGCACTTACTGCCTCCAGTGAAGTCTTAAACCCCATCAAGGCCATCCATGAATTCTGGAATCAACTTCTTCCGAACTTGTTTTATTTATTTATATATAAATATATTTGCTTTATTTACACTGTAAATATTTTGACCTCCTCCTAGGAATCATGAATGTTCCTTTTTCTTTTTAAGTTTTTGCTAGAGGGCACGTGCACTCACCAGCCAGAGAGAGAGAGAGAAACAGTGAGAGGGAAAGTAAGAATTACTCCCAGGGGAGATAGGCATGCTGCAATCTCTTCTCCAGTTTCCTCTTGGGACTTTGGGCATGTACACCCATGAGCCTGGGTGATTTCTTATTTTAATTTTATAATTAATTAATTATTCTTCAATTTGATGAGAGAAAGAGATAGAAAGAGAAAGCTGCCAAGGCCTGAACTCGAACCATGGTCAGCCATGTGGGAGTCCAGCATCTTAACCACCATGCCACCTTCTGGTCCCTGAAATGCATTTCTTAAATAACACTTGAAGGACTGCCGGTTTGAATCCTGGACCCGGAGGCTTGAAACTGACACTGGGCATGTGTCTGTGCATGCCCAAAATCCTGAGAGGAGAAAGAAGAGATTGTGGCATGGCCATCCCCCACGGGAGTGATTTCTTGCTTTTGGTTTCTCTGACTCTGTCTTTCTCTCTGGCAAGTACACTCACTGTATAGCAAAAAAATTTCATAGGAAAAAAAAAAAAGCTAAAAACTAGAAAGTCAAAATTATTCCTTAATGTGTAAGTTGCAGAATGGAAGTAGTGTTAGCAGAAACAAAAGCAACATAAATTTTATAAAACTCCAACAGCTTTTGAGTGACCAGGTATATTGTCAACTAGTAATATTTTGAGAAGAATCTTTTGTTCCATTTATACTGGGTTGTTAGCAAAGTCATAATGCATTTTTGCATATGGTTGTGTCAATTTGGCCTAACGCTGGATTCCCACATAGTTGACCGCGGTTTGAGTCCCGGACCCGGTGGCTTAAACCCACGCCAGGTGTGTGTGCCTGTGTGCCCAAGATCCCAAGAGGAGAACGGAGGAGAAGGGACTGCGGTGTGGCCATCCCCCCGGAGGGTGATTTCTCGCTTTCTGTCTCTCTCTGTCTGTCTGGCGAGCATACGCACCCTATAGCAAAAACCTCTCCAAACAAAGAAAAAAATAATTCTAATAATAATAATAATAATAATAATTCTAAAAAAAAAAAAAAAAAAAAAAAAAAGAGTAAGCCTGTCCTTTGAAACCAGGGATTGACTTCTCTCTACCATAAAAGTCCTACATGGCTTCTTCACCCAGTAAAAGGCTGTTTCTTTTACACTGAATATCTGTTGGGGTGGCCACTTTTTTCCTTTTTTTAAAATAATTATTTGTTTAATTTAATTTAATTAAGTTATTTAAGTTGACAAGACAGAGAAGGAAAGTGAGAAAGCAAGCTGTCAGGTCTGGGACTCAAACCACAGTTGGCCATGTGTGAGTCCAGTGCTTTAACCACACACCACCAGTTGGCCCATGCCACTTTCATCATTTATCTTAGCTGAATCTGTAGATACCATGCTGCAGCTTCTGTATCAGCACCTGCTGCTTCACCTCGAACCTTGATGTTTCAGACAGCTTATTTTACTTACACTTTAAGCCTCATGAAACAAACTGCTAGCTTCAAACTCTTCTTATGCAACTTTCCTTTCTTTTTTCAGCCTTCACAGAATCAAAGAGTTAGGGCCTTGCTCTGGATTAGACTTTGCCATAAGTGTAAACTGTGGCTAGTTTGATCTAGACCCACTAAAACTTTCTCCATCTCAGCAATAAGACTGTTTTCTTTTAAGTTTTTTTTTTTTTTTTTTTTTTTTCCCATAGGGTGCATATATTTGCTGGAGAGACAGATTGGGAAAGTGAGACATCACCCCTTGGAGGATGATTTTATTATTATTATTTTTTTGAGAGGTTTCTTCCATAGGGCGCGTGCGCTTGCCAGACAGACAGAAAGTGAGAAATTACCCCCCAGGGAGGATGGCCATGCCGCAGTCCCTTCTCCTCCATTCTCCTCTCAGGATCTTGGGCATGCACGCACACGCACCCTGCATGAGTTTTAAGCCACTGGGTCCGGGACTCAAACCGCGGTCGACTACGTCAGAGTCCAGCAACATAGCCATTACGCTAACTGCTGGTCCCTGGAGGATGATTTTGTACACACGCACCTGGTGTGATCTTCAAGCTGCTAGGTCCGGGACTCACATCATAGTCAGCAATGTAGGAACCCAGCACATTATCCACCATGCCACCTGCTAGCCCCAAGACTGTTTTGTTTTCTTATTATTATGTTTACTGGAGTAACACTCTCAATTTCCTTGAGAACTTTTCCTTTGTATTCACAACTTGGCTGTCTAGTGCAAGAGCCCTAGCTTTCGCCTCTTGGTAAGTCTCCCTCACTAAGCTATTCATTTCTAGCTTTTGATTTAAAGTGTGACCAACACATAACTCTTCCTTTCACTTGAACACTTAAGGGACCACTGTAGGGTTATTAAGTAGCCTAATTTCAATATTGTTCTGTCTCACAGACTAGGGAGGCCAGAGGAGGATGGTTGGTGGAACACACACATTTATTAACTAGGTTTGCTATCTTATATGGGTGTGATCTGTGGGGCTCCAGAATTCACAGATATCTGTGATATAATAAAAAAAAAAAAATTTAAATACTGTGAGAATTACCAAAATGTGACACAGAGATTTAAATTGAGCACGTTGTTGAAATGGCACTTATAGACTTGTTCAACACAGAGTTGCTACAAATCTTCAATTTGTAAAAGCAAAACAGTAACAAAAATCCCCAAGGTATCTGTGAGATATAGTGAAGCAAAGCACAATAAAACGAGGTGTGCTTGTCTTTCTTTCTTGTTCCTGAGACCTGAAAACTGTAATATGATGCTCCATCAGGGTAAATATCCAGAGAAACATTTGGGTTGTGACTTGAAGGATGAGTGGCTTCCAGGGAACAGGGGAAGATCATTCTTGGTAGATGAATGGCAAGGAGAAAAGTCTGCCAAGTCTGAGCAACTAAAGTATGCAGGTGCAGGGAACAGGGCATAGGTGGAGAGGCCTGTGTGTGCTGGGCAGAGTTGGGTGTGGAGAGGTCACAGATGGGGCACCATGGAATGGTAAGCACCAGGATCTGGGTGTGGAGAAGGGTGTGTAAGTTGCCTCTGGGCCCCAGTGTGGTGCTCAATGCTGAGGTACTCAGGGCTCCTGGTACCACTCATGGCTTTAACAGTTTCTGAGTTTCCAGACTGTTCACAGGGAGAACAGGCCCAGATGGGCTGGATGCCCAGGCCTGTCTGAAAGCAGACTTGGCCCTAGGCTCTTCCCCACTCCCTGCTGCCTCCACTGGAAGGCACTGAGGCCGGAGCCCTGGAGGTCTGTACTGGGGTCTCTGTCTCTCTCAAAGGTACTTCTTCTGCTCTGGTCATGCCCCAGCCTCAGTTTTCCTTTTCCATGTGTCATCCATGAGCAAAGGGGTATGCTATTCTTACTCCCACCTGGAAAAAAACAAAACAAAACAAAACAAGGGAAATCCTACACCTCCTCTGGCTATTGATACACTTCCTGTTCCCTGGTACAGTCTCCAGACTCCCCAGGACACACTGCTCCAACACATTCCTGACCTTCTTGGCAAGGTCACCTTGGTACGGGAGCTCTGTGGCCAGCATGTGGGCCTTGTCTTTCTTGACCACAGCAGCTCTGCCTCGGTTCTCCGCCCATGACTTGATCTCAGGTCTCTGGCGCGATCCTGTCTACTTGCTCTTCAGTGGCCTCATGCAGTTTGCAACTTTAAAGCCTTCTGGTTGTGAATGACAATCCCAAATTCCAGACATCTTACCAGGTGTCTGGTGGGATCCCAGACTCAAACTGTCCAGAACCAAGTTCCCACTCCCACCCCCACCTGTAGGGCACAAAGCCTCATCCCTCTCGCCTTCCATCTGGATCCTGTCTCAGGAAATCCTATGGGTCCACTGTCAAGAGTATTTCCAGAAATTGGCTCTCTACCATCTCCCTGACTAAAAGCCTGGTCAGGCCTCTCTGCTCCACCTTCACTCAGGAAAAAAACATATTCTTACATTTTAAAGAGGACTCACAAAAAGCGGTTTACCATGAGGCTGGAAGCAGTAGGAGACTCCGTGTAGGTGGTGAGCGGAAGTTAGACTGCAACCAGGAGGCAGCTTCGTGTGAGCTTCCTGCAAATTACCTAGAGATCTTGGAAGAATGGGACCAAGTTGGGACTCCTTTTTTCATTTAAAATACTATTACCTAATTTAATATTTACTATTATTTTATTATACTTACAAACCCCTCCCCAAACATGGATGGGCACCTGCCTATAGACCATATGAACACCTGCCCACCTTTGCTCTGTGCTGTAGGGGCTTGGGGCCTCCTTTAAGTGGCTTTAATCTAATGTTCCTTTGTCCTCAAAGTACTACCTGGGCACCCCATCAGGAACTGCTGTCCCTATCCTCCTTTGTTATGCTGTTCCTTAGCACTTACCACATCAAGCATAAACCCTCTCAGGACTGCTGAAGCTGATTGCTGTACCCCATTGCCTGCTTTGTGCCTGGATATGCCTGTCACACAGAGGACAGTGAAGAGTATCATAAACCCTAAACTGCCTCCTGGAGTGACCGACGAACTACAAAAGGGTTCGCACATCACTGGGTTGTCCCATCCCACCATGTGCCCCAGCAGAAAGCAACCAGACGAGGTCTCCTGCTGTACTAATGTATTCCATCTTTCGAAAAGAAAGACATGATTTTAATATTACTTAACAATATGTTAAAAAAGTAGCCAGGCAGGCCTCCGTGTTAATACAGTCGTACACTCTATAACAGACTTGATGGTGTGAGTACTGGGTGGGTTTCTTGTTTTTTAACTTTCTCATTCTGCAAGGGGTCTTACACAAGCTGGCTACAAGTCAGGGGGGATCAAACACAAACAGCGCAACGTGTACACTCAGAAACAGTAGATTGTGGAGGAGAACAAAGGAGGCCTGCCCTGCCCAGCCCGCCTCGGATGGGACGCAGGGGCACACGAGAGCTGAGTGACGGCCGACACCCCGGCGGGGACAGATGACAGGACAGGGTGAGATGCAGAGGCAACAGCCACATGGATGGTGCAAACTTGTTCTGGCCAGGACCCAGGCCTCCGAGGCTGCAGTGGTAGGAGGAATTGGCAGGAACTACTGTTCCAATCCAACAGCACAGAGCTACGATCAAAGAAGTCTCACTCACAGACTACACGCACACGAGCTAACGACGCAGGTCGAGCAAGTCCTCAGTCTGGGGTCTCAGGCTGTGGCATCCCGCCCGCATGGCTCTCGGTGGCCTGGCCACTCTGGGGGGCCAATGGGGAGCTTGACTCTTGGGGACACAGAGTACAGCCCGGCCCACCTCCTGCATGTCCCTCTCCAGCATTCCTCATCAGTGGGCTGCAAAGGTGGCTTTTTTCAAGCTAAAATTGGACCAGTTGATAGACAGTCTTTGTCGGGTCTGTCTTGCAGAATCCAAGCAGAACCTGTGAAGACAAAAAGGCAGTCACCAGAGCAAAGAGCCCACACCCAAACTGATGCTGGGCAAAGTCTACTAGCCTCCAGGTTCTTGCTTTAAACTCACTGGTGAGGACTTAGTGAAAGGTGTCTAGAGTCAAAGGTTCCCTCTCACCTCCCAAACACCTTGTCGCAGGCCTCATTTCAGAAGGTGCAAGGACCCTTGGGAGACAGTTCCATCTTTGGGATACTGGCCAGGTGTTCTGTGTGTTCTGTCTCGAGTCTTGGTTTCCTACCTTTTCTTTCAGAGAACAGCAAGGTTACAAGACAAGCAACATGCTCAAGGTGGAGGGTGGGAGGGGTGGCTAGACCTGGAATACAAGTCTCTGTCCCTCCTTTCTGGGAAGGGCTGAGCTCAACCTTTAGGGGAAGTTTGTTACAGGTTCATCAGAGAATGTGAGGTGTATCCTGCCTGGTCTTGCTGAAAGCCACCATCCTGCCCATCTTTCTTCCTCATGTGGCTGTGACAAGAAGGGCTTAGAGGTGGCTGTTTCCCTACCCTAGTGGCACCTTGTGGTCCTGGGTGTCTGGTCTGGTACCACAGCAGCAGCCTACGGGGGAGCAGGTAATGGCTGTGTGTGTATGCGTGTGTGGAGGGGTTGCAACTGTGCACCTCAGACATATCCAAGGCTATTGGGAGTGGGAAGGGGACTAGAGGGTAGCCTCAGGATAAGGGCTACCACACAAGAGGCCAGAAAGGACTCCAAGGCTGATATAGCAGTGGCTCAGTGGACAGAAACAGGCTGGAGTAACCGAGGGAAGGAATGAAAAACCCAGGGCTGGGCTGGTGGCCTCAGATGACCATAAGATCAGGAGCACATGCTCAGGCCTGTGTGAGAGCCCACCAGAGGCCCTGGGATAAGTCCTGGAGAGCCTTATGTGACCTGGAAGCTCCTTCCTGGTCACCATGGAAGCCAACCCTACCAACTCTTTTTCAACTCTACCTGGGAAAGTAGAGTTACAAGACAAAAGCAAATTAACATAAGCTCTGCCTGCCATGGGAACTATGGAGAAGACTGGCCACCAAGCAGGAGGCTCTGGTGCCTGGATGATCAACCACGAATCCTGGGATCAGCAAATGTTTTCTGTAATGGGCCAGATAGTAAATACCTTGGGCTTTGAAGGCCCTATGTTCCTGTTGAAACTACTCAACTCTGCCACTGCAGCAAAAAGCAACCACAGAGAATATGTAAGCACAGCTGTGATCCAATAAATTTTATTTAGAGACAAGGAAATTGGAAGTTTGTATAATTTTTCTGTGTTATGAAATACTTTTTCTCCTAACTACTTAAATGAAGAATTTTCAGCTCATGAGTTGTACACATAGATGACAGGCTGGGTCTGGCCTGTATCTCATATCATATGACCTGTATTAGGATAAGCTTGGGCCAGCAGGTGGCATAGTGGTTAAGGTGTTGGACTCCCACATGGTTGACCGCAGTTCAAGTCTTGGCTTGAAACTTAACACCAGGCATGTGTGTGTGCATGCCTAAAATCCTGGGAGGAGAAGGGATGACAAGGGACTGTGGTATGGCCATTCCCCCTGGGGGGTGATTTCTCACTTTCTCTCTTTGGTGAGTGCATGTATCCAATACCAAAAATATCTCTCTCTCTAAAAAAAAAAAAGATAAGCTTAGTCCATGTATAAATCACTAAGAATTCAGTCTATCCTAATTTATTCATAAATTCAAACATGAGTGTAATCTGAAGTTAAGAAGATAGGATTACAATACTCTGATCATATCTTCCTTACCCTCCCTCCAGTTTGGGGACATGTTGCCTGTAAACAAAAGCCCACCAGCCTCTGAGGTTGGGTGTTAGCCTCTACGCTCCTTGTCTGTGCTCTGGATTACAACTCCCTGCATGCTAACAGCTTTTAAAAGAGAGCCTGCGTTGCCCCTAATTCCCAGGCAAAAATGGCTGATTATTATTATTATTATTATTATTATTATTTGGCATAGGGTATGTGAGCTCACCAGAAGAGAGAGAAAAGGAGACAGGATTCCCTAGAAGGGATGGCCATGCTATAGTCCCTTCTCCTCCATTCTCCTTTTGCGATTTTGGGCATGCATGCACATGTGCCTGGCTTGTTTTTCAAGCCCCTGGGTCTGTGGAACTGTGCAGTTGGCCATGTGGGATCCATCTACCTTAACCGTCATTCCACCTAGCCATAATGGCTGATTCTTATACTGAATGAAGAAAAGAACATTTTCCTTCAAAAACCTTTACTTTGTATAATTTCTTAAGTTTTTACCATCTGGCTCTAATTTGGGTGGCAACAATTTGAGTGAAATGTGAAATGGTTGTCACTCAGCTAGAAGGTAAAATAAAGTGTACTTGCTTAAACTGTGGTTCAGTAATCCGACTACAAATATTTGTGAATGCCTAAATTTGCACACTTTGACCTCCATTCAGGTCTGAGTCCATGGCCAGGGAAGGGCTGGCTGTTCTACCTCCTAGAATCCAAATTCTTTCCCTGCTACAGCTGGTCAAACTGAGTCTGTACCATCACCTTCTACGCTTTAGGAAGCTTCTGCTGCTACTATCACCTTCCAATTCTAGCAATCACCTCCTGACTCTCCATTTGTATGTGTGACCTCTGGCCCCACACCTATCTCTACATACCTATAGAATGCTTAAAACCATCAATCATGTGCCTGCTCAGAGTCATTCAGTGAAGAAATCAAATCATAACCAGTAAGAACTGTTTTTCTGTTTTGTTTTTTAAGATTTCTGCCTAAAACAAACAAACAAACAAACAAACAAACCCTGAGGTGCTTGCCAGAGAGAGAGAGAAAGACAGTGAGAGGGAAAGTGAGAAATCATCCTCCAAGGGGGATGGCCACACTGCAATCCCTTCTCCTCCATTCTCCTCTTGGGATTTTGGGCACACACACATATGTGCCCAGCAAGATTTTTTCTTTTTCTTTCTTTCTTTTTGAGAGTTTTTTTTTTTTTTTTTTTTTTTGCTATAGGGTGCATGCATTTGCTAGAAAGACAGACAGAAAGCAAGAAATCACCCCCTTGGGGATGGCCATGCTACAATCCCTTTTCCTCCATTCTTCTCTCAGGATTTTTGGCACGCATTCATATACACCTGGGATGAGTTTCAAGCCACTGGGTCCAGGACTCAAACTGCAGTTGACCATGGGGGAGTCTAGTGCCTTAACCACTATACCACATGTTGGCCCTTTTTGAAAACATTCCTGGGTAGGAACTATTGGGTTGTTGGAAAAGTCATGATGTATTTTTTCTATTCAAAAATGCATGATGACTTTTTTGATGACACAGTACAATTTAAGGTTGAACAGAAACAATAATAGATAGCATTTTTGTTTTGCACATGCATTCACATCTTTCTCTTTTAGGAAACTGTTACATATAGATATCTTTTTTCTTGTCGTTCAGTAAATCATGTATACCACCAGGTTAAGGGTATCTCCTATTGCTAGTTTACCATTTTCCTCTTAATTGTAAGTGGATGCTAAGATTTTTTTATCGTCAAAAGTTTTTCATTTTTAAAATTTCTCAATTGTCAGAGGTGGGGGCTAGCTGTACAATTTGAGTCCTGGAACCAGCAACTTGAATAACATGCTAGGTATGTGTGCCTGCATGCCCAAAATTCCGAGAGAAAAATGGAGAAGAGATTTCAGCATGTCCGTCCCCCTGGGCAGTGAATTTTCACCTTCCTTCTCTCTCTGTCTCTATTAAGTGTATGCACATTATAGCAAAAAAAAAAAAAAAAACAAAAAACAAAAAAAAAAAAAAAAAAACCAAAAAACAAAAAACAAAAACAAACAAACAAACAAAAAAAACAACAAAAACAAAAACTGTCAGAGCTGTGTGCACTTGCCAGAGAAGAGGAGAAAGCATCACCCAATGGGGCACAGTCATCCTGCAATCCCTTAATTTCTCCCCTGTAAGGATTTGGGGTATGTCTTTTTCAAGCTGTCTGGGCTGGGATTTGACCCCCAGTTGGCCATGTGGGATCCAGTTTCCTGAACCACGAGGCCATGTGGAAGCTCTCATATTTTCTTCTTCATTAAGACTTTATATTTTTCATTATGTTGGTGGGTTCATTTGTTCATTCATTCATATTTGCTATAGAGTATATGTATTTACTAGAGACAAAGAGAGGGAAAGTGAAAAACATCTGAAAGGGATGGCTATGTGACAGTCACGTCTCTATTTTCCCCTCAGGATTTTGGACACACATCCAGTGTGTTTTTCAAGCTACCAGGACTAGGACTTGAACTGCATACCTGGCCATGCAGTAGCCAGCCATCTTTTTTTTAAAAAAAAACTTTATTTATTTATTTATTTTAATTTGACCAGAGAGTGACAGAAAGAGAGAAAGTGAGACAGCAAGCCACTAGGTCCAGAACTCAAAGCACGGCTGGCCATGTGGGAGTCCAGCGCCCTTAACCACCACGCCACCTGCTGGCCCTCGGTTCCAGCTGTCTTAACCGCCACACCACCAGCTGGCCCCTATTTTATTTTATTTAAGTTTTTAAAAAATAATTATTTATTTTATTTGTTGTTATTTATTTTTTAATTTGACCAAAAAGAGACAAAGAGCGAGACAAAGTGTGAAAGCAAGCCACCAGGTCTGGCACTCAAATCATAGTCGACTGTGTGGGCCCAGTGCCTTAACCACCATGCCACCTGCTGGCCCCTCATTTAAATTTTAAAATTGCTTGCAGGGCCAGTTTGTGGCCTGGTAGTTATGTGAGCTGGATCCTACATGGCTGACTGTGCAGTTCAAATTACAGGCCTGGTGGCTTGAAAAACATGCCACGCCCAAAATCCCAAATGGAGAAGGGATTGTGGCATGACCATTTGTCTTGGCGGCAGGGGAGGGATGTGTGTGTTTTCTCACTTTCCTTTTCTCTCTCTCTCCAGCAAGCACATGCCCTCTGGCAAATTAAAAATCAATCAAATGTAACAAACCTGTTCCCAGTGTTCTCTTAGTTTATTTTAATTTCTGTACTGTCTATAATGATTTCCTTTTTACTTATACACTTACAAAATTAGACAAAACCTTTTTATTATGGAACATTTCAAACACACCAAAGTAGGATACAATGACCACAGCTTAACTTTGACAATTATCAACATTCTATTTCTTCGTCCACTTAATTATGGTAATTTTTGTGTCTTTTCTTTGATCAGCCTACTAAAGGTTTATTTAGTGTCTTTAATGAATCATTTTTTGGCTTTACTGATCTCCTCTACTATACCTTTGTTATCTTTTTAATTTACCAGGGGGCACATACACTCACTGGGAGAGAGACAGAGACAGAAAGAGAGGAAAAGGGAGAAAGCACCCCCTGACGAAGCATCTCACCACTAAATATGTCATTTACTGCAGGTTTTTATTGTAGATACTTTACTTTTTACCACATTAAGAACATGCCCTTCTGGGGCCAGATGGTGGGTGGTTGGGGCCCTGGACTCTCACATGGCCAACCATGGTTTGAGTCCCAAACATGGGGGGTTGAGTTCTTACTTTCCCTTTCTCTCTCTGGTCAAATTAAAAAATAAATAAAATAAAATACCAGCAGTTAGCGTAATGGCTATGTCGCTGGACTCCCACGTAGTCGGCCGCGGTTCACGCCCTGGACCTGGTGGCTTAAAACTCACGCCGGGTACGTGTGCGTGTGTGCCCAAGATCCCAAGAGGAGAATGGAGAAGAAGGGATTGCGGCGTGGCCATCCCCCCGGGGGGTGATTTCTCGCTTTCTGTCTCTCTGTCTCTCTCTGTCTGTCTGGCGAGCGCATGTGCCCTATAGCAAAAATATCTTAAAAAAAATAAAATAATTCTTAAAAAAAAAAAAAAGAAAAGAAAATGGAAAAAGGATATACCCTTCTAGTCCTAGTTTGTTACAAGTTTTTATTATGAAGGGATGGTAACTTTAGCAAATGCTTTTCTGCACCTGCTAATATAAACTACACAGAAAATAGATATAATTTCCAGAAACACTTAGAATTTTATACTTCATACATGAGTAAATGATTTTTTTTGCATTGCATACTACTTCTTTTGTGTGTATTTAAAACAAAGAGCGCTTCTAAAGGAAAAAATGAGTTTCAAAATAATTTTTATATTAATTCACATAGTAGATAAAACATTACTGAACATAGTACTCATAAAGTCTGTCTAAGAGAAAAATTGAGCAAATAACGAAAATATTACCTTACTCCTTAAAAACATGCCACATCAGTGTGTTCCAATGTGTTCCAATACCAACACACATCAGGAACACCTGAAGGCTCACAAGAACACAAATGGCAGTCTTTCCCCAGAGTTGACTCAGCAGGTTTGAGAAAAGGCCCAGGTTCCCAGATGATTCTGCTGATCTAGGACCACTGTGAAAATCACAGCTACAACTATTTTTTGAACATCCAGGGGAGAGAGAAGTGAGTGTGTGAGAATGAGTGTGTGTAGTGCTGGTGTTATAGATGGGACATGTAGCAGGCATAACCTGCCAGAATGCTACTCAGTAACCAGGCTGCTGACTGACCCAACTTCATTCAGCACAGCCAGTGATATGGGAGGATTATGAGAAAGAAAATCAAACATGTATGGCAGTAATGAAACATTGTTTCGAACACGAAGTCCTCACATTTACCTTTTGAAATATTCCACTTCCCTTTCTGTCTCATCCATATCCACACTGTCTAGGTCGATATCTTTAGGCAGAAAGACATCATCTGTAAAATCAAAGAAAAGAGGCAAGTCAAATTATAATAACAGGCTGCTATGGTTGGAATGTATTCTCCCAAAAATGCACGTCCTGAAATCTGGCTATGATGGGATTAAGCAAGTGAAAATGTAATCTAATTACGGTGTTTAAGAAAAACCGGGAGATTAGAATAAGAAAAAAATCAGGGTACATACACCCCACTCTTGAGAAGATTCCTGGGGGCCCAGCTGCAGTGGCATAAGTGGAAGGGCGCTGCTGCAAAATGGCTGAAGGCATATGGCAGGTGTGGTGGCATAAGCTTGTGGTCTTAGCTAACTGAGAGGTTGGGGCAAAAGAACTGAGACATGGTAAGACCCTGTCAAAAGCAGTTTCTGGTGCCAGGCACTGTGATGCAGTGCCCTGCAAGGGCGGACTCTACGTACTGACTGCAGGTTCAGGTCCTGGGTCAGTCTGAAAACATTCCGGACATACACACAGGTGTCTAGGATCCTGAGGAGATAGAGAGCTGGGGAAAGAGGATCACGGCATGACAAGACCCTGTAGAGGGTTTCTTTCTCTCACATACATGTGTGTGAGTTTCTAAAGACCTGCACGAATGCACGGATAACTCATCTCCTATGTGGACAACTTTTCTCCTACACAGGCAACTCTGTCTGAATGCCCTGCTGGCCTAGAGCTCCCTATCCTCTGACTTCTGTACTTGTTCTCTCTACCTCCTCTGTATTCCCAGGGGTCTCAGTAGCCACCTGGATGCTGACAACCACCAAACCCCCACCTTCACCTTACATCTCCTTCCTGAGCACATCTATCAAGCCACCTCGTGTTCTATGTCAACCCTTCAGTCACCTAACTCCCAACATGGGCAAAATTGCACCCAGTATAATCTGCTGCCAGCATGCCCTTTCTCCTGTGCACCCAGGCTGCCAAGACATGATCTAGCAATGGTTGTCCCTGCTCTTCCCCTCTCTCACATTATACTTTTACCAGGTGAGGCATATTCTTCCTAAGTCAGAGATCACTGCTCCTGTCTACCTACTGCTACTGTTTCTGTGCTGGGCTTAGACCATGGCATCCTCACCTCCCTTTCTGGCTCCTCAGTCCTAGGTTTAACTTCACCTGATCTAATATTGGCTAAGCAAACCCTACAAAATGACCCAACTGCAGCACACCCTGTTTCCACAGCCCAACCTGTTCCTTCCCAATCTCTGAGACATATTACAACCCAGCCTGTACCCTCCATCTGTGTATGGCTCTCCTGCCCTGGCCTCTGCAGTGGCTGGACTTCTACCTGGAAGGTTCTTCATCACCGGATCACCATCCACTCTCCTCTCCTATGCCTATCCAGGGTACTGGGCTTGGCCCATTCTCTCTATGTGATGTTCTACATCTTGTAACAGAGGATAAGGTTGGGGTGGTAATGGTGTAACTTAAATGATTCAGAGTGTGAAAAACCCTGGAAAGGAACAGATGGTCAATTCAAAACAAAACAATTATTTTAAGAATACAGCACCGGGGCTGGCAGGTGGCATGGTGGTTAAGGGCACTGGACTCCTACATGGCCAATCATGGTTCAAGTCCTGAAACTGGTAGCTTGCTTTCTCACTTTCTTTCTCTCTCTCTCTCTCTTGCTCTCTTGTCAAATTAAGTAAATAAATAAAGTTAAATTATTCTTAAAAAAACAAAACAAAACAAAAAGACTACAGCACATGCTTCAAACTCATTCTCCCTATCCCTACTCTATGACCACTTTGGCTATTTCAGTCCACACTTGTGTTCATAAGGGTACACAGCTGGTGTGAGGACTGGGTTATGCTTCCCCAGTAGACTCAGGACCAAAGGCTGAGTATACGCTATGGACTGTGTAGGAAGAGTAGCAAGACCTAGAAGAGCTGACCTTTGGAAATCTTGACTCAGAAGCAAAGGAAAAGACAAAGTTCAATGGAAACGCAGCCAGTGACTGAAGCCTAATGCAGAATGGCAGATGTGAGTGAGAGCATAGGGACAGATGCTGACTTTAGAAGGCTCCACACATCTGCAGAGAGGCCCTTCAGAGGCATGAGCAGGCAGCCCAAATTTTTATTTTTTAAAGATTCAAGCAGCAGGAAAAAAAGCCCCAGAATGCACGAGGAAGGGTGAGACAGGGCAGGAACAGGAAAAGATGTAAGGAAAGTGAAGTATAGAAACCACAATCTCAACAACCATTCATCCCATAAATGGTTCTAGAAGAACAGCTCCAGCTTGGGACCAGCAGTTAGCGTAATGGCTATGTCGCTGGACTCCCACGTAGTCGACCATGGTTCGCGTCCTGGACCTGGTGGCTTAAAACTCACGCCGAGCGTGTGTGCGTGTGTACCCAAGATCCTGAGAGGAGAACGGAGGAGAAGAGACTGCGGTATGGCCAGCCCCCTGGGGGGTGATTTCTCGCTTTCTATCTCTCTGTCTGTCTGGTGAGCGCATGCACCCTATAGCAAAATAAAACCTCTCAAAAAAAAAAAAAAAAAAAAAAAAAAAAAAAAAAGAACAGCTCCAGCTTTACAAGACAAATGATGTATAGTGATTGAATATTTAAAAAAATATAATAATTTGAAAAAAAAGAGAAAAGCTATTTGATGATGATTATGTAGATAGCAATATTTTTGTCTTGACTAATATGCATGGTAATCATGCTGGAAAAAATGTTATACACTGTAAAGATATATGTGATTAAACGTAATATAAAAAAATAACACTTAAAAAAAAAAACAGCTCCAGATACAAAGGCAAGCACAGAGTTGGCATGTCATCAGGAAGTGCTTCACACTAAAGAGATTTCTAGTATTCTTAGTTATAATTAGAACTAAAAATCAGTCTGTAAAATCTTGGTATAAGAAGAAAATGAAACACTTTTTTTTTTTAAAAAAAAAAAAAAAAAGATTTTTTCTATAAGGTACATGTACTCGCTGGAGAGACAGAGAAAGACAAACAGAAAGTGAGAAACCATCCCCCCCCTTGAAGGATGGCCACGCTGCAATCCCTTCTCCATTCTCCTCTTGGGATCTTGGGCATGCACGCATACACATGGTATGAGTTTAAGCCACTGGGTCCAGGACTTGAACCACAGTCGACTGACGAGAGTCCAGTGATGTAACCATTATGTCATCTGCTGGTTCTTAAACACAATTTTAACCAGAGTAACAGGAAGAGATTTTCTATAACAATGCCACCCTTTTTTTTTTTTTTTTTTTGAGAGGTTTTTGCTATAGGGTACATATGCTCACCAGAGAGACAGAGAGACAGAAAGCAAGAAATCACCCCCCAGGGAGGATGGCCACGCCGCAATCCCTTCTTCTCTATTCTCCTCTTGGGATCTTGGGCACGCATGCACACGCGCCTGGCTTGAGTTTAAGCCACCGGGTCCGGGACTCAAACCACGGCGACTACATGGGAGTCCAGTGACATAGCCATTACGCCAATTGCTGGTTTCAGCAGTGCCACATTTTTAAAAAAAGACTTATTTTATTTTAATTATTAAATTTGAATGTGACCAGAAAGAGACAGAGAGAGAAAGGAAATGTAAGAAAGCAAGCCACCAGGTCCAAGACTTGAACCACAGTTAATTAGTAACAGTCCAGTGCCTTAACCACCACATCACCTACTGGGCCCTCAATAACAGTATTTGAAAGCTATCTGTCACTGTTAATATGACAGGAAACAGTTAACTTTGCCAGAGTTCAGAGAATTCTGGATCCCTACTTGAGGCAATACGTCTGAGTATAAGCATCAACCACTCAGCAGAAGGACCTGCCTGCATACCCTGTGCTAACTGCATACCTAAGGGAATCTACTCCATGTCTGAAAAAGCAGAAGAATGCAGGTGAAAAATGAAAAGAGACCAGGAAAGAGCCATGCAGAAGAATGGAATTAGCAATGAACAGGTAGGTGTTAGAGGATCCTCTTAACACCAATAAAGTAGGCTATGACACAATAAACAGAGAACCCAGGCACTGTGAGCATTAAAGTATAAAGGAAAACACCATGTCAAAACACAAACTTTCCTTAAAAAATATTTTTTTTTAGGTTTTTGTCATAGGTATGTGTGCTCGCCAGAGAGAGAGAAAGTGAAAGATCACCTGGGGGGGTCAATGGCCTTACAAACACACATGTGCCCACATGATTTTCAAGCCACCAGGTCTGGGACTTGAACTGTGGTTGACCACGTAGAAGTCTAGCATTTTAATCACCACACCACCTACTGGCTCTTTTATTTTCCCCTAAAGAAATAAAATAGAAACCAGCAGATGGCATAATGGTTACGTTGCTGGACTCCTCTGTAGTCAACTGTGGTTTACGTCCCAGATCCAGCAGCTTAAAACTCATGCTGGGTGCATGTGTGTGCATGCCCAAAATCCAAGAGGAGAATGGAGAAGGGATTGTGATGCGGCCTTTCCCTCTGGGGGGTGAATGTTTGCTTTTTGTCTCTGTCTGTCCAGTGAGCACACGTGCCCTATAGCAAAAATCTCTCAAATATAAAAAGAAAAGAAAGAAAAGAGCAACTCCTCCCATCACATAAAAAAGCAGCAGTAAATATAAAATACAGGAAATAATTATAAAATAACCACAAGGTGAGGCTGGCAGGTGGCATGGTGGTTGAGATGCTGAGTCGACCACAGTCGACTCCCACATGGTCGACTGTGGTTTGAATCCCAAACCTGGCAGCTTGCTTTCTTACTTTCCCTTTCTCAGTCAAACTAAAAATAAATATATATTTTTTAAATGATGGAGTTGGGAACAACTATGTAATTATATCCATAAACGTGAATGAACCTAACTCATAAAAGAGGAGATTTTCAATGTGCCTCACAAAGTAAGATGGCTGTGCTATACATAAGAGAACCACCTAAATCAAGACAGTGAGAAAAAGCTGGAAACCAAGGGATGAGGACAAAGCCATGGAAGCAAAATAAGGCAGGGACAGCAATCACGATTCTAGCGGAAGAAGAACTCAAGCCAAAAGCACAGAACAACAAAAAAAAAGGAGGACTTTAAAAGCCACAATTCAGGTCTCGCGGGCCATAGGAGAAAAATGGCGGTGGAGTCGCGCGTTACCCAGGAGGAAATTAAGAAGGAGCCGGAAAAGCCGATAGACCGCGAGAAGACATGCCCTCTCTTGCTGCGGGTTTTCACCACTAACAACGGTCGCCACCACCGAATGGACGAGTTTTCTCGTGGAAACGTACCGTCCAGCGAGCTGCAGATCTACACTTGGATGGATGCAACCTTGAAAGAATTGACTAGTTTAGTAAAAGAAGTCTACCCAGAAGCGAGAAAGAAGGGCACACACTTCAATTTTGCAATTGTTTTTACAGACCTTAAAAGACCTGGCTATCAAGTTAAGGAGATTGGCAGCACCATGTCCGGCAGAAAGGGAACTGATGATTCCATGACCCTGCAGTCACAGAAGTTCCAAATAGGAGATTATTTGGACATAGCCATTACCCCTCCAAATCGGGCACCACCTCCTTCAGGGCGCATGAGACCGTATTAAATTCTATTTACTATCTCTTGAATTTATTTTTCAGTCAGTTATGTAAAATAAATTTACACACTCTTCCCCCTCATTGCCATTAAGCCTTTAAATTTTAAACAAATTGTAATGCATCTATTTAGGAGTTAGGTTTGGATGTGCTATGGTATGAATATTAATAGAAAGTCTGTATGTTTCAAGCCCTTCTATAAAATACAAAGAAAAGTGCTCTTAGCATCCTGTGTAAAACTATATTGTTAAATATATGTGTGCAATCAGCCTGAGTGTGACAGTTAATGGAAGCACGGGAACAGGGTTTTTCTCATGTTTGGGGTTTAAATGATGGAGGAGGGTATTAACAAGCACAGAAGGAGTGGCACAAAAGAAAGCCATGAGATTAAATTGAGCCTGAATTTGTGGTATAGATTATTACATAGTTAGAAAAGGGATCTGTGTGAATAAGGTAGCAGCAGAGGCAGTTTGGACTATTAATAGTATGAGCTGATGCCAGCTGAAGCTCTGCTGGCCTGCCTTGATCAGGGTACAACGACTAACAGGTTAGAGAAATTCTAGTGTCACACTGAGGGTTTTTAGGGCATTTTGAAGGCAGGAACAGTACAGAAGAAGGGAGAATTTCAGTTTAAGGGTAGAAAATGTTTACCTTAAAGGTCTGAACATGGAGAGAGATGAAGAATCTTAAGACCAGGGAGAAGAGCCAAGGATGAGGTTGGGTTGAGTAAGTAGGAGGTAACTCACATCCTTTTACACGCTGGAGACAAATGCGTCTGATTTGAAAGGCATAGTGGTTAAGACCAGTACGACAGAACATTTAAATTCTGATTGCATGATGCACTCTGCAGCCTCGGACAAGTTATTTGAACCTATTCAAATTGTTTTTTGAAAGAGAGAAATAATAGCCTATAGGATTGTGAAAATAAAATATGTATAAAAGGACTTTGTGCCTGACAGATGAAAAACAAATGCTAGTTATTAGCCATAAGTGGAGTTATAGTCAAAATAGAACCCAATGTTCCATAACACTATTATATTCTCATCTTGAAGTTTATAAATTGTATGGCAGTGTATCAGCCTAATTACCTTTAGTTTGTTACAGTAGAAAATTTAAAACGTATATTTGAAATGGGAAAAAATATCAGGTACTACAAGTGAACCTCAAAGTAAAATTTCACTTATCTTGTACAAATAAAAGCAGCCATTTAAAATCTGAAAAAAAAAAAAAAAAAAAAAAAAAAAAGCCACAATTCACAAAGAACATGTAACAGGTAGGAATGTGCCCCAAGTAACACAGGAACCACCTTTACAAGAGCAAAGCTATAGGAGATGCTAGGAAATATAGACAGAAACACATTATTAATGTATGATGGAAGACAGTTCACGAGGACAAAAAATAGAAACACAGAAGGCCTAAAAATGTAATAAATCAATACTACACAGGTAAATATTGAATTTTATATGAGAGAGAACACACACTTTTTTTTTTTGAAAGGTTTTTGACAGAGGGGATGTGCACTTGCCAGAGAAAAACTGAGAGCAAGAAAGAGAAGTGAGAAATATCCCTGCTCCTCCTACTGGGAGTTGGCATGCGCGCGCATGCACACACACAGTGTGATTTTCAAGCCACTTGGTCTGGGACTCAAACCTCAGTTGGCCATGTGGGAATCCAATGCCTTAACCACAATACCACGTGCTGGCCCTGAGAAAATATATCTCAGTGTATCTGGAATAGTCATAAAAGCAAACATAAACTAAGTCACTAAGAAAATATCAGGAAGATTGAAGAAGAGATATTACGAGCAATAATTATAAAGCAAAAGCCTACAACTTCTTTTGTTTTTTTATTAGATTTTTTTGTGTGTTAGGAAGCATGTATTTGCTGGTGACAAAAAGAGGGAAAATGAGAAATTACTCCCCCAGAGGGGCTGGCCAAACCATAATCCCCTCTCCATTCTCCTCTCTGGATTTTGGGCATGTATATACATACACCTAGCTTTCTTTTTTTTTTTTTTAAATAATTATTTTATTTGACTTTATTTAAAAAATTTATTTTAATGTGACCAGAGAGGGACAGAGTGAGAGCGAGAAAGGGAGGGCGGAGAAAGCAAGCCACCAGGTCCTGGACTGAAATTGCAGTCTATCATGAGGGAATCCAGCACCCTGACCCACCAAGTCACCTGCCGGCCTCACTCAACATTATTTTTTTAATAAGTATTTTTATTTTATTTAAGTTCATTTATTATTATTTTCAATTTGACCAGAGGGGGACAGAGAGAGAGGGGGGGGAGAATGAGAAGGCAAGCTGCCAGGTCTGGGACTTGAACCATGGTTGGCCATGTGGGAGTCCAGCACCCTTAACCACCGTGCCACCTGCTGGCTCAACATGATTTTTTAAGTTGCCAGGGTTGGGACTCAGTGCAGTTGGCCACGTGAGATCCAGCCACCTCAATTTCCAATGCTACTTGTTGACCCAGAACCTAGAAATCCCCTGAACATAACAAAAAACCTTTTCCCCTGGAAATTTAAAAGATTAAAAACTTAAAAGCTACGCTACTGGGTAAAAGGGGGTAGTTACATGTAAGTTATGGGGTTTCTTTATTTTTTTGGAGAGGTTTCGGCCATAGGATGTGTGCGCTTGCCAGACAGACAGAGAGAGACAGAAAGCAAGAAATCACCCCCCGGGGGGATGGCCATGCCGCGATCCCTTCTCCATTCTCCTCTCGGGATCTTGGGCACGCACAAACACAGGCCCGGTGTAAGTTTTAAGCCACCGGGTCTGGGACTCGAACTGCAGTCGACTACATGGGGGTCCAGTGACATAGCCATTACGCTAACTGCTGGTCCCTGAGGTTTCTTTAAAAACTAATTTAAAAATGATCAATGATCAGACTCTATGGAATACAGTTATTTTATTTTTTTAAGAGAGATTTTTGCTGTAGGGTGTGTGTACTTGCCAGAAAGATGCACATGCGCCCGACTTGAGTTTTCTGTGTGTGTGTGTGTGTGTGTGTGTGTGTGTGTGTGTGTTTGAGAGGTTTTTGCTATAGGGTGCATGCACTTGTCAGAAAGACAGAGACAGAGAGACAGAAAACGAGAAACCACTCCCCGGGGGGATGGCCATGCCGTAAGTAATCACTTCTCCACTCTCCTCTTGGGATCTTGAGCACGCACACAGATGTGCCTGGTGTGAGTTTAAGCCACCGGGTCTGGGACTTGAACTGCAGTCAATTACATGGGAGTCGAGTGACATAGCCATTATGCCAACTGCTGGTTTCCTGACTTGAGTTTTTAAGCTGTTGGGTCGAATACGGCCAACCATGTGGGAGTCCAGCGCTGTAACCATTACACCATCTGCTGGTCCTACTAATTATTTTTTAAGCTTTTTGCCATAGGGCATGTGTGCTCATCAGAGAGAGACATAGAGAGGGAAAGTGAGAAATTAACCCCCAGAGGATGGCTGCAATCCCTTCTCCTCTAGTCTTCTTTTTTTCTTTTTTTGAGAGGTTTTTGCTATAGGGCGCGTGTGCTCACCAGACAGACAGAGAGAGACAGAGAGACAGAAAGTGAGAAATCACTCCACCGAGTCCGGGACGTGAACCGCGGTTGACTACATTGGAGTCCAGTGACATAGCCATTACGCTAACTGCTGGTTCCCTCTTCTAGTCTTCTTTTGGGATTTTGAGCATGTAAGAATATGCGTCTGGCACGATTTCCAAACCGCCAGATCTGGTATTCAGACCACAGTAGACCATGGAAGAGTCCAGCACCTTAACCAGTATACCTTCTGCTGGCTCCACTGATCTAATTTTAATTTCTTTTTGTGTGTGGTGCTTTAGACAGTTCTTGCTGTAACGACAATCTGTGCCTTGACTTTCCAAGTAGTTGACATCACACGGGCTCTCATTATGCTGCCCATTCTGGCTGCAAGTTCACATCTTTTAGCCTCAGCCTCTGGAGTAGCTGGGATTACAGGTACATGCCACTAAACCTGGCTTTTTAGGGTGGCTATGAATTGAATCCAGGCCTCTCATATGGCCTTAACCTGCCAAGATGCCAGATAGTAAGTATGCACTACTGTTGCAGAAAACAGACCGCTGAGAAACCAAGCATCACGCAGAGAGTAGGAGAACTCAGGTTTATCACACTGGTGGACCCGGGGGCACTGTTCTTCAAAGTCTGGGCCTAAACATCTGGAAGTTACAGGAATTATATAGTCAAGGTTCACATATGTTGCAGACAAAGAAAACCAGAAAAGCTGCAAAACAACTGCATTATCTTTCCTAGTTCCTATAGAGACCAGCAATCTGTTAAAGCAGGCAATTTATAGAAGTGGAACAGGAATCAGTACTTTTTGTTTGCAGGCAGCTTTTAGAAGTAGAGTTAGATAGCAAACAAGGATCCGTATCACTACCTAAAGCAATAATCAGAAGAAAATTCGAAGTGCTAAACACTTTAACCAATAAAAATGGAGGAATGAAGACAAATAAACAAAATTCCTAAATCAGAAGTTAGGGGGAAAAAAAACAACGAAGTAAAATAAAAGCACAGAGAGTACATAAAAAGAGGGCTACTACTGGCCTCATAGTGTAGTGGTCAAGCACTGTGCATAGTGAGCTGGATCCCACATGGCCAGTTAGAATTATAGTCGTGGCTTGAAAAATTCACTTTGGACCAGCAGATAGCATAATGGTTATGTCACTGGATTTCCAGGTAGTGGACCATGGTTTGAGTCTCGGACCTGGTGGTTTAAACCTCACACTGGGTGTGTGTGTGTGCGTCCAAGATCTCAAGAGAATAGAGGAGAAGGGATTGTGGCATGGCCATCCCACCTGGGGAGTGTTTCTCACTCTCTCTCTGGCAAACATATGCACCCTATAGCAAAAATCGCTCTCAAAAAAGAAAAAAAGGAAAAATTCACTTTGGCTTATGTGTGTGCCCCAAATCCTTACAGGATAGAAAAAGGGAGGAAAAAGGACTTCAGTGTGACCATGCCCCAATGGGGGTGTGCATGATTTTTTCCCTCCCTTTTTCTGGCAAGCACATGTTCTCTCTGGTAATAAGAAAAAAAGTAGAAATCAATGGCCAGCTGCAATGGTTCAGGAGGTAGAGGACCACTGTGCAACACTAGAGACATGTGGTAAGTTGGGGATGTACATCCTGGGTCAATCTATATATGTGCGTGCACTCCAGGATCCTGGCTGGCTGGGAGACTGGGGGAAGACTGTGGCATGAAGAGACCTTATCAAGAATACTTTGCGGGACCAGCAGTTAGCGTAATGGCTATGTCACTGGGCTCCCACGTAGTCGACCACAGTTCGCGTCCCGGACCGGTGGCTTAAACTCACGCCGGGCGCGTGTGCGTGCGTGCCCAAGATCCCGAGAGGAGAATGGAGGAGAAGGGATTGCGGCGTGACCTCCCCCCTGGGGGGTGATATCTCGCTTTCTGTCTGTCTCTCTCTGTCTGGCAAGCACACGTGCCCTATAGCAAAAATCTCTCCAAAAAAAAAAAAAAAAAAAAAGAATACTTTGCGGGACCAGCAGTTAGCGTAATGGCTATGTTGCTGGACTCCCATGTAGTTGACCATGGTTCGAGTCGCGGATCTGGTGGCTTAAACTCACGTTGGGTACATGTCCATGCATGCCCAGGATCCCGAGAAGAGAATGGAGAAAAAGGATTGTGGCGCGGCCATCCTCCCTGGGGGGGATGATTTCTAGCTTTCTGTCTCTCTCTGACTTACTGGTGAGTACACGCGCCCTATAGCAAAAACCTCTCCAAACAAACAAACAAAAGAGTACTTTGTGTGTGTGTGTGTGGTGTCTTTATCTCTCTTTCTCATGAAAGGCATATGTAAAATATAGATATTTAAAATAACAATTTTATTATTTTTAAAAAACAATTTTATTGGGAACCAGCAGTTTGCGTAATGGCTATGTCGCTGAACTCCCACATAGTCGACTGCGGTTCGCGTCCCGGACCCGGTGGCTTAAAACTCATGCCGGGTGCATGTGCGTGTGTGCCCAGCATCCCGAGAGGAGAATGGAGGAGAAGGGATTGCGGCGTGACCATCCCCCTGGGGGATGATTTCTCGCTTTCTGTCTCTATGTCTCTGTCTGGCGAGCGCATGCACCCTATAGCGAAAACCTCTCAAAAAAAAATTTTTATTATTATTTTTAAATTTGCTATAGGTCTTGTGCATTCACCAGAGACTGGGGGGATGGGGAGATGTGAGAAAGCGAGTTGTCAGGCCTGTGATTTGAACTGTGGTTGACCACGTGGGAGTCTAGTGCCTTACCACCATACCACCTGCTGGCCTCGAAAAATAAACTTTTAAAAAGGTAGAAATTAATATGGTAGAAGATCGAATAGTAAAGTTAATTAATAAATTAAGAGACTGAGCGGCTGAATTGTGCTGTGGCAGTAAAACACGACGATCTGTGAGGCAGACCTACATGAAAAGGTTACTCGTTCATTTCTGAAGACCTCTGTGAGTACACTGAACATGTGTGTGCCTATGATCTACGGCTGGCTAAAGCTGGGGAAGTACTGCAGCATACGATCCTACTGGGGCACTGTAACTTTGTCTGACTCTCTTATTCATGAAATAAAAAAACTTTAAATGAAGAAAAAGAGGGACCAGCAGTTAGCATAATGGCTATGTCGCTGGACTCCCATATAGTTGACCATGGTTTGAGTCCCAGACCGGGTGACTTACTCACGCCAGGCGCGTGTGCGTGGTGCCCAACATCCCGAGAAGAGAATGGAGGAGAAGTGTGGTGTGGCCATCCCCCCATGAGGGGTGATTTCTCGCTTTTTGTCTCTCTGTCTCTCTATGTCTTTCTGGCAAGCACACGTGTCCTATAGCAAAAACCTCTAAAAAAAAAAGAGAAAGAACAAAAAAGAATCTCTATTTAAAAAAAATACAACTTACCAAACAGACAAACCATTAACTAACTTGATCAAGCACAACAGGAAGAAAGCATGAATACACAATATAAGAAATGACAAGGGGAAAAATAACAAAAAGTAAGTTAAAATTTATGAAGCTACTTTGCTGACATTTATACAAATACATTTGAGAATTTAGTTGAAAAGGATAATTTATGACAAATACATTTTATCAAAATTAACTTCATTAGAGAGAGAAATAACAGACCAATTTCCATAGAAGAAAGGATGCTATCAAAGAACTATCTCACACAAAAAGCACCAGGCCCAGAGGCTTGCTTAGGGGATTTCTATCAAACCTTTGAAGTCTAGATAGTCCTAATGAAGTGTGAATTGTTCCAGAGCATTGAAATGGACATAACAAAAAACTTCCTAATTCTTTTTAGGAGGAAAGTATAATACCAATACCCAAAGCTAATGACAGTACCAAAAACAAAAACAAAAAACAAAAAAATGCAATGAGTAACACATCTAGACTCCTCATGAATATCATTGTGAAAATATTAAATAAAGTAACAACAAAAAGAACCCCAAACCAAAGAACATAATATACTACGAGCATGGAATCCAATGGTGGTTTACTGTTAGGAAATCAAGTAACACAGGGTTTTCAAAAATTTCATGGGAATGCATGCAAACTATAAAAAAGTATACAGGCTTCAAAAAAAATTTTATTCAAGAATTAATTAATTAATTATTCTCCTTCAATTTGACCAGAGAGAGAGAGACAGAGAGACAGAGAGAGAAGGCAAGCTGCCAGGTCCAGGACTAGAACCAGGGTCGGCCATATGGAGTCCAGCACCTTAACCACCATGCCACCTGCTGGCACTCATCTTTTTTTTAAAGAATTACTCATGTCATTCCATTTATTCATTCATCTTAATTGGACCAGAGAGAGAGACGCAGAGAAAGAGAGAGGGAAAGTGAGAAAGAGAGCCACCAGGTATAGGACTCAAACTGTGGTCGCCCATATGGGAGTGTCTAATGCCTTAACCACCACATCACCTGCTGGCCCCACCTCATCCTTTAACTTTTTCACAAATTTTTCCAGAGCCTCCTGTATAATATAACAGGTCTAAGAACAAACATGATTACTTATACAGATGCTAGAAACCTCTGGTAAAATCTAATACTAATTCCTTACGTGGTGGTTAAGGGTACTGGACTCCCACATGGCTGACCGTGGTTCAAGTCCTGGACCTGACGGCTTACTTTCTCACCATTCCTGTCTCTCTCTCTCACTCTATCCCTCTCAGGTCAAATTAAAATAAATAAATATATAAATAAATAAATAAATAAATAAATAAAGTCCAATAAATAATTCTAAAAAAAAAAAAACCCCTAATACTAATTCCTAATGAAAACATTCAAAAAACATAAGATTCACTGGATATTTTCTTATATTATAAAATAAACTTAAGCTCTAAACCCAGCGTCCTCCTTCACGTGGAAATATCAGAGATATTTCCATTAAAATTAGGAAAAAAAAAATCAGTTAAGAGAAAAGAATTAGAAGCATAGGAATTAGATAAGGAGAAGGAAAGCAGAAAAATGACAAAATAACCTAGAGAATCAACAAGAAGAATCAAACAATGAAATAATTCAGTGAAGTAGAAGATACCAATAGCTTTCATATACACAAACAATAAACCAATTAGAGTAGCACTATCCAACACAAATATAATCCAATTACATCTATGGACCAGCAGTTAGCGTAATGGCTATGTCGCTGAACTCCCATGTAGTCGACCGTGGTTTGCGTTCCGGACCCGGTGGCTTAAAACTCACGCCGGGCACGTGTGCGTGCGTGCCCAAGATCCCTAGCGGAGAACGGAGGAGAAGGGATTGCGGTGTGGCCATCCCCCCGGGGAGTGATTTCTCGCTTTCTGTCTCTCTGTCTGTCTGGTGAGCGCACGTGCCCTATAACAAAAACCTCTCAAAAAAACCCCCAAAATCCAATTACATCTATAATTTAAGATTTTCTAGCAGCTATATTAAAAAATTAAAAGAAAAACAAGTGAAAAATAACTACAATAATATGTTTATTTAATTAAATGTACCCAAAACATTATCACTTTTGTGTAATGAGTTGTCTGAAAATTCATTATGTATTTTTCTTTCTCCATGTAAAAATGTGTCATGACTTTTTTTCGACGACTCAATATTATCAATACAAAAAGTTATACAGTGATATGTCACATTCTATTTGTCATAGTAGGCCTTCAAACACAAGTGTATATTTTACACTTACAGCACCTCTAAATTTGAACTAGCTGTAGCGCGCCCCCGCCCATCGCCTCTCGAGCGCGCCCCTAAGATGGCGCGCAGCAGAAGCCCAAAGTGTGCCCAGAGGGTAAACAACTTTAAGGAAGTAAAACGGCGGGGAGCATGGAGAGCACGGGAACGCGACATGCGACCAATCCTCATTCGAGGATTGGCTTCCGTACATGTGGACAATGCGCTGATTGGCTAAGGGCCCCTTAAAAAGGCCCTGGGAAGAAGTGGGGAGGAGGAACTTCTGGAACATAACCTGGGAAAATAAAGTGCTGAAGAAAAGACCGTCTCCGGGTCGTCTGTAATGCGACAAGTGGTGGCCCATACAGGGACCTCGATTTCCTTCGCCTTTCGTTGCAAGAGCGGTCAGAACTCTTCCACTCCAGGGCAGCCGGTTGGCAAGTCTCAAAAGGTAGGAGACACATTTCAAAGACAAAAAGACCTCAGGATAGAGGCGGGATTTTTTGAAGAAAAGACCTCGGGATAGAGGCGGGATAGCGCACAAGACCTCGGCACAGAGGCAGGGCGCTTTTTCTTTGCTTTCCTTCTTTCGCCTGTTGGCTGTAGGCTGGTCCTAGCCAACATGGGTAACTCACCCTCTCACCCCCTTTTCCAGGCGCTCAAAGTGCTCTTAAAAACTAAAGGACTTAAGTTGAGGGATAAGACCATGTTGGGGTTTCTTGGTGAGATAGACCTTGCCGCGCCCTGGTTTGCGGTCTCGGGCAGTCTTAATGTGCCCTGCTGGGATAAGCTGGGTGGCGATATTGAACGGGCACAATGTCAGGGCCAGATCTCAGGGGGAACTCTGCCCCTGTGGCGCATAATTCGAGCTTGTTTGGAGGACAAAAAATTCGCCCCCGCAGTGGAGCAAGGAAGGGCCGCGTTAGATGAGATTAAGGAAGAACGATCCGTCAGGTCAGAAACCAAAAGTGAAACAAGTACTGACTCTGAGTCTGAGTCCGAGTCCGAGTTGACTTCAGACGAGGAGCTCAAAACGATTAACAAACAACTTGGAAAATTAAAATTAACAGATAAACACGCCCGATCAGAAACAAATCCCCCTCCCTACAATCCCTCTGCGCCATTGGCGGAAGGAGGTACCTCCTTCCATCCTAAAACCTGGCAGGAAGCCAATGCAAGTGGGGAGTTAGGTACTTTCCCGGTGTTTGTAGATAATGCAGGCAATCGATATCACGAGCCCCTTGATTTCAAAACCGTGAAGAATTTGGCCGAGGCTGTTCGAGCCTATGGTATCAACACGGCATTTACTGTCGCGATGGTTGAAAGCTTTGAAAGATATGCAATGACACCAGAGGATTGGCAACGAGTCGCTAAAGCAACCCTAAATCCGGGGCAGTATCTAGATTGGAAATCTACAGTCATAGAAAAGGCCAACGAACAGGCAGCAAGAAACCGAGCGACCGGAGGCCCCACTGCAACCTGGGATGCAGATATGCTTCTAGGACAGGGTCGCTTTCTCAATAATCAGATAGGGTACCCACAACAGGTCTATGAGCAAATCAACCATGTCTGTATACTGGCCTGGAAGGCCCTCCCCAGTAGAGGGGAAGTGTCTGGGAATCTGACCAAGATCATACAAGGACCCACCGAGCCGTTCTCAGATTTTGTAGCCAGGCTGATGGAGGCCGCGGGCCGGATTTTTGGTGATGCGGAATCAGCAATGCCCTTAGTAAAACAGCTTGTGTATGAACAATGCACCAAGGAATGCCGAGCGGCCATAACCCCGTTTAAGGGCAAGCCCTTAGAGGTGTGGATGAAAGTCTGCCGAGATATAGGGGGACCGCTAACCAGTTCCTCTCTCGCTGCGGCTGTTATGGCCATGACCAATTGGTCCAATAAAGTTCCCAACACTCCGGGAACATGTTTTTCTTGTGGCCGACCTGGACACATGAAAAGGGAATGTCCGTTCCGCAGGTCTTGGGTTAACCCGCCAAGTGCCCTTTGCACTAGATGCAGGAAGGGCAATCATCCTGCAGAACAGTGCTGCTCTGTTAAGGATATTGACGGTAGACCTCTCCAGCCTGTTCCTTCCCAAGGTGGAGCGCGTCCAAAAAACGTGTCGCGGGGCCCCAGACCCCAGGGCCCTCAAACATATGGGGCCCAATTCCAGCCACACATGTACCCTGCCATGAGTCAGTCCCCCGAGGGCTTACAGACCCTGTCCTGGCCCCGCTTCCAGCCTCCCAATCTGTCTGCAGAGCCACTTCGGGCTCAGCAGGACTGGACCTCTGTGCCATCTCCCGAATCGTACTAACACCCTGAATGGGTTTTCAGATTCTGGATTCAGACTTAACAGGACCCCTGCCTCCAAACTCGGTTGGGCTGCTTGTGGGACGATCACCCTCTACCCAAAAAGGACTCGTTGTTCACCCCGGGGTCATTGATCCCGATTATACAGGCAGAATTAAAATTATGGCTTCATCACCCCGTGGAATCGTGGCAATCTCCCCTGGAGATCGGATAGCCCAATTATTGGTGCTGCCCAGCCTTCATGGCTTGTTCCCCTCAACAGATAAAACCAGAGAGAACAAAGGGTTCGGTTCCTCCGGGACAGACGTGATAGCCCTGGCTTTTGATATGGGAACGCTCCCCGTGCTAACATTAGTGGTAGAAGGAAAATCTATTAGGGGACTCTTGGATACAGGAGCAGATCGCAGTGTCATAGCTGAAAAGGATTGGTCCTCGGCTTGGCCGATCCAGCAGGGGTCCCAAACGCTCCGAGGGTTAGGATATGCCAACACACCTAACATCAGTGCGCAGGAGTTACACTGGAAGGATCCCGAAGGTCGTTCAGGGAAAATTCAGCCTTATGTCCTGGCCCTGCCCGTTTCTCTTTGGGGAAGAGATCTACTTTCGGCCATGGGGTATTCCCTTTCCAACACATACTCTGAAACAGCACAACACATGTTGAGTCAACAAGGTTTCCACCCTTCCTTTGGATTAGGAAAACATTTACAGGGAAGAACATCACCCATAAAGGCAGTGACTCGCAACGCACGTCAGGGGCTGGGTTTTTCATAGGGGCCACTGATTCAACTATCCCCATCACTTGGAAAGTGGGAGAGCCAGTGTGGGTGAGTCAGTGGCCCCTTTCCTTAGAAAAACTCCAGGCAGCACAACAGTTAATCCAGGAACAGCTTGTGGCAGGCCACATTCAACCTTCCACCTCTCCATGGAAAACCCCCATCTTTGTAATAAAAAAAAAATCTGGGAAATGGCGCCTGCTACATGACTTACGAGCAGTCAATGCCCAGATGCAAATCCTGGGGCCTGTGCAGAGGGGCCTCACGCTGCTTTCTGCTTTACCTGATCGATGGGTTGTCATTTGTATAGACATTAGGGATTTTTTCTCCATTCCACTACACCCAAACGACACCCACCGGTTTGCCTTCACCCTCCCTTCCATAAATCATGAGCAGCCTGATCAAAGATTCGAATGGGTAGTGCTACCACAGGGCATGGCTAATAGCCCAACGCTGTGCCAATTGTACGTAGACAATGCCCTTCAGCCTGTTCGAAATAAATTCCCATCTATTCGGTGCATTCATTACATGGACGATATACTTATCGCCTCAGAAAACTCCGAGGTATTGGATCAGGCATTCACGCTGCTCATTACTACGTTGGAAACCCATGGTCTATTTGTCGTTCCCGAGAAAGTCCAAAAGGGAGACAAACAGTCCTTTTTAGGGGCCATGGTTACCCCTGAACTCATTCTGCCTCAAAAACTTGCCATTAGAACTGATCATTTAAAAACACTCAATGATTTCCAAAAGTTATTGCGGGACATAAATTGGCTACGACCCTCACTGAAAATCCCCAACCATGTTTTGAAGCCCCTGTATGAGATTCTGGTCGGGGACTCCCGCTTCGAGTCGCCTAGAAGTCTTACTCCTGAGGCCAGAGAGGCATTGGCGGTCGTAGAAAAGGCTATAAGCCAGACCTCCCTTAAGCGAGTCACGCCAGAACGGCCTGTGATGGCGTGCATCCTCGCCACTAAAGGCCAACCCACTGGGGTGCTATGGCAAAACGGGCCCCTTCTATGGATACATCCAAAAATCACCATTCAAAAAACTGTAGAACACTATCCTACCACAGTGGCTACATTATCCCTCAAGGCAATCCAACAGTCAATACAACATTTTGGACTACCGCCAACCATATTGATTGTCCCTTATACCGCCCAACAGGTCACTGTGCTGGCAGCCACAATGGATGAATGGGCAATCCTACTCTGCTCCTTTACGGGACAAATAGATAATCACATTCCAAAACACCCTCTGTTAACATTTGCCCAACATCATCCGGTGATCTTCCCTCAGGTCACCCGGAGGGAGCCTATTCCTGGAGCCTGGAACATCTTCACAGATGGATCAAAAACTGGCATAGGGGCATATGTAAATGATGACAAACAGCCTGTGACTATTCAATACCCCCACAGCTCCCCCCAGTTAGTTGAATTGTCAATAGTATTAGAGGTTTTTCATCAGTTTACAGAACCTTTCAATCTCATTTCTGACTCTTAATATGTTACTAATTTGGTCAAATCTCTTGAAACTGCAGGCCACATCTCAAAGTCTACACCTATTCACACCTTGGCAACCGAACTGCAAACTTTAATTTGGTCCCGAAAAAACCCCTTCTTCATTCAGCATATTCGTGCACATACTGGCCTCCCCGGTCCACTCAGTGAGGGCAATGCCCAGGCCGATAATCTAACACAGATACAACAAGTATACCTCCTTACTCCAATCCAACGGGCCAGCGAGTTCCATGCTCGGTTTCATGTTAATTCGAGAACTCTCCAACTAAAATTCAACATATCTTGTCAACATGCTAGGGACATTGTAAAAGTCTGTGGGTCCTGTACCCCCTTTTTACATCCTCCCCATTGGGGGGTAAACCCACGCGGGCTTCATCCTCTACACCTATGGCAAATGGATGTCACCCACATTCCAGAATTTGGAACTCTTAAATATGTACATGTATCAGTAGATACTTGCTCGGGTATCATTCATGCCTCAGCCCTCTCCGGGGAAAAAGCACATCACGTCATCACCCACTGTCTTGAGGCCTGGGCAGCATGGAATGCGCCCCGGGTCATCAAAACTGACAATGGCCCTGCCTATACATCACAAACCTTCACCCACTTCTGTACACAAATGCAGGTTACACTCAAACATGGCCTCCCCTACAACCCTCAAGACCAAGGCATTGTGGAACGTGCCCATCGAACTCTTAAAGAAACGTTACGAAAACAAAAAGGGGGAGTTGGTGAAGGGTTCAATCCTAAACAACAACTCTCTCTCGCTTTATTTACCTTGAATTTTTTGCAATTGGATGATAACAGCAATTCGGCTGCTGACAGACACTTCGGGAAGCATACCCCAAAGCAAGGATTTGTAAAATGAAAGGACGTCTTGACCGGGCAATGGAAGGGCCCAGATCCGGTTATAACATGGGCCAGAGGCTCGGTTTGTGTGTTTCCACAGGACAACACGGATCCGGTGTGGGTACCTGAACGGCTAACGCGCGTTGCAAAGGCTCCCGAAGACCAGGCCCAGAGTGAAGATGAACCCGGTAACGTAGCTCCTATTGGGGATGATGACTTTGCGCCTCCCCGGGGGACGCCCTGAGCCCCAATGGGGAATCCTATCGGTGTTTCCCAGACCCCTCCCTGTTACTCATTCTGCACGCACTTTTCCCAGATTCTTTACCACTAATGCGAGCTTAGATTTACCATTCTTGCCTTTTGAGAACGAGTTAGTCATGCTCTCGGGTGGAGCGGTAGGGCATGCCTCGTTCTTGTGGAATGCCAGTGACATGGCATACTCCAGCATTGTGTGTGACTGGAGTCCCGTATCACAACATGACTTCTGCCGCTAACCTCTCTCGAGAGCTTTCCTCCCACCTTACAGGTAACTGGTCCTTAGAATTTGACAAATTCACAGAAGCTCTGCGTGTCCAGATTGTCAACATCGACTCCACTCGCGTCAGCCCTGATGTAGCTCGCGCACTGTCCTCCTGGATCTCCCAGGCTGCTGCCCACCTGAAGGAATGGGCGGGAATGGGCTCCCTTGCACTACTTATCGTGTTCCTATGTGCTCTATGCCTATTCTGCCTAAGTAAAATGCTCCGCCAGCAAAGGCGTGATCGCGCGCTTGTAGCACAAGCATTTGCCGCTATTGAACTCGGGCAATCGCCAGAGATCTGGCTCGCGGCCTTGGGCAAGCCTTGACAGCAGGATGACAGCATTGTATATTATACAGTTAAAAGACTATAATCTAGGGCCAGCAGGTGGTATGGTGGTTAAGGTATGGGACTCCCAAATGGCTGACAGCGGTTCAAGCCTGGACCCGCCAGCTTGGAAATCACGCCAGGTGCGTGTGCATGCATGCCCAAAATCCCAGGAGAATGGAGGAGAGTAGATTGTGCCACTTGCTGGCCCCCAAGTCACTTTTAAGTGCAGTGTTGGTACTGTATATCCCTGGGTTAAAGACAAAGATAAATGAACAAATACTGAAAATAAAGAGTTTTTGACAGTGCTAAGGATAGACGATTCTACATGTGTGTTCTACAACTGAACAAGTCAGTAAATGCACTATGGACAACAAAGTCAAGGTTCTCACTGTAAGAGCTACATATGTGAATGGGGATGGTGAAAACACAGGCTGTGGCCCTGAAGTGTGACTGGAGTATCCATAGAAACTCAGTGTGTAAAACAGAAATTAGATAAAAATGTGTGTGGTCTCCACGTGCATGTGCACGTTCTCACACCTACACTATACGTAATCTCCCGCCTATTATTTCTGCTGACTGCGCGGGCCTACAAGTTAGGCCATACCTTAGTGTCCAGGTCTAGGTTTCTAAACATCTTTCTATGCTCAATATAAAGAACCAGGGTCCTTGAAATGGCTAGTTCAGTGATGGGATAAAGACATAAGATGAGCTTGGAGCATCTAATTGTGTCAGAAAGTACAAAGTGCTCAAAAGCTGGTGGGGTTGTGGTCAGAAGGGCTCAGGAAAAAGTCATCCCGAGGGAGTTCCTGCTGACTGAAGTTGAGACAACCAGGGCATGGAATAAACAATGTTAGTAAAAGATTGTAACTTATATCACCCATTAGGGATACATGAATCCACCCTAATATAAACAATAACTAAATGAATAAAAATACACAGAAGAAAAAGGAAAGCTCCTCTGACAGAAGAATGCCAAGCAACAGATGTAGAAGTAAGGTTAGAAAAATCAGCATTGGCAAACAGAGAAAAAAATCACTTTCAGCAAAATCACTTAATGGGTACTAAAACTAGTGGGTGAATGATTAAAAATAGGCTATTCATCTCCATAATACAGTAATTTAAAGGAAAAAAGTTAACTTGATCATTGAGAAACTGGGCAGATACCACCTCAACACTAGGATCAGAGTAAGCATTCCCAGTGATGGGATGAACTGTATGCCTACTGAGGAACGCACTGTCTCAGGTACTCATCCACGGTACTACTTCCAAAAATACAGTCTGAATTAGACTGTGAATACATGGCACACGAGACCTAAATGCAGGAGATTCTAAAAAAATAAATGGGCTGGGCCAGCAGGTGACATGGTGATTAAGGCACTGGACTCTCAAAGGGCCGACGACAGTTTGAGTCCTGGACTTGGTGGCTTGCTTTCTCACTTTCCCTCTCTCTATGGTGAGCACATGTGCCCTATAACACATTAAAAATAGTAATAATAAAAGTAATTAATTAAAAAAATAAATGGGCTGTACTCTTCAACAATGTCAAGGTAATGAAAAAAAAAAAGAAAAATGAGAAATTGCTTGAAAGAAAAGGAGATTAGAGAGAAACGATGTAAATCCTTGATTTATGATGCTTCCATGTAAGAATTTTTTAGCTTTTGTTGTACCTCACTGCTGGGTTAAAAAAAAAAAAAAAAAAAAAAAAGGGGGGGGGGGGGGAACTAGCAGTTAGTGTAATGGCTATGTCGCTGGACTCCCAAGTAGTCGACGGCGGCTCGCGTCCCGGACCCGGTGGCTTAAAACTCACGCCGGGCGCATGTGCGTGCGTGCCCAAGATCCCGAGAGGAGAATGGAGGAGAAGTGATTGCGGCGTGAACATCCCCTCTGGGGGGTGATTTCTCGCTTTCTGTCTCTATGTCTCTCTCTGTCTGTCTGGCGAGCGCACTCGCCCTATAGCGAAAACCTCTAAAAAAAAAAAAAAAAAAAACACTAAAAGCATAAAGCCAGGAGTAATAGGTAAGGCAGCACTTGTCAGAGTGAGAGAGACAAAGAGACAGAAAGACAGAGAGAGAAAGTGAGAAATCACTCTCAGGAGGTATGGTCACACAACAGTCCCTTCTCTTCCAGCTCCTCTTGGAATTTTGGTCGTGAACGCACACATGCCTGGTGTGATATTCAAGCTGCCAGGTCTGAGACTTGAAAATGCACAGCAAGCCATGTGGGATCCATTGCCTTAACCGCTATGCTACCAGCTGGCCCATTTTTGAAATTTAAAAAAGAATAAAAAAAATTGAGACCAGTAGGTGGTGGTGCGGTGGTTAAGGAGCTGGGCACTCCCACAGGCTGACCACAGTTCAAGTCCCTGACCTGGTGGCTTGCTTTCTCACTTTCTCTCTGGCCAAATTAAAATAAATAAATGAATAAATAATTCTTCAATGAATAAATAAACAATTCTACAATGCTGTAGGGCATGTGTGTTGAGAGAAAGAGAGAGAGAGACAGAGTGAGTGCGCGTGTGCTGCAGTGATGCCATGTGAGGAAGCATCCCCTTGAGGGTATAGTCATTCTGCCATTCCTTCTCCTTGGGACTTTGAGAATGTATACACACACGTGCTGCATGTTTTTCAAGCCACTAGGTACAGGACTAGAACTGGATAGTAGGCCATGTGTGAACCAACTGCCTTAACCTCCACGCCATCAGCTGGCCCAGGATTTTTTTGACTTTACAAATGACTTTACTGAGTTGTAACCCCTGTAAATTGAGAAACATCTGGACTTATGATTATTTCACTTTTAATTGTTCAACTTGGGTTTGTTGGAATATTATATGTATTTTCCACTTAAAATACTGCTGACTTAATGATGAGTTTATTGAGGCTTGCCCCTGTTATAAATTGAGAAGCATCTGTAGCCTCATTTGGTTTAGAAAAATAATAGGGAGAGAATGAAAAAAGCAATTGTAGTAACATGTTGATTTAGGAAATTTGAATTTTTATAAATTGTACTCTTTTGGCAGCTTTTTGGTAAGTCTAAAATAGTTTCAAAATAACAATATATGGATTGGTCCTGTGGCCAAATGGTTAAGGGACCTGGATCCCATATGGCCAACTATGTGGTTTGAACCCTAACCCTGGTGGCTTGAAAAACATGGTGGGCATGTGTACATGCATGTTCCAAATCCTGACAGAATTGAGAAATGGAGGAGAAGGGATTGTTGTATAACCACACCCCATGAGAGGGAGGTGTGCTTTCTCTTTCTCTGTCTCTCTCTTTTTGGGGCAGTGCATGTGACCACTGGCAGTAAGAAAAATACAACATATACAATGCTATCTATACCTTACTGCTGGTAAAAAAAAAAAAAAAAAAAAAAAAAGCCACTCAAAGCAGGGGAGGACAAACTAACAGAATGTCAAACAAACCAAGTGCTTTTTTCATAGTATTATGATCTCATATAGAAAATTAAGTCATAGTTTTGAAACACTTTCCTTCTGTTTTGTATTTACCAATTGAATTGTTGACTCTGTCTCCTTTCTTTTTCTTATTTTTCTTGTTCTTGCCTTTTGGCTGCAGAGAATCTGACAGCATCAGTTTGTTGTTCTGCTGATGTTCGCTGGGAGAGGTGGGCTCAGTAGGAATTGGGATTGATTTTTCTTCCTTGATGTGGTTCAGCTGCTTTTTGTTATTGTTATTACTGTTGACTTTTCTATCATCTCTTTTCTGCTCTGCTAGGGAAGTGAGTTCAACCACTTTAGTCTTAGATTCAGTCTGGGTTCGGGGTTTGGGCTGCCCCTCTGTGGCTTTGGAGAGCTCTGCAGACTTCCTCACTGGCTCACAACTGGTCTTACTCTGCTTTAGCTTCTGTTTCCCATTTCCCTCTTTATGGTGATGCATTATATCGAAGAGAAAAGAGAGTGGTTCATGCTGCTTCCCATTGACCTCTTTGGGGAGGAGAAGTTTAGAGTCTCTGGTGTCCAGGAGGTCTGTAGTGTCCCCGTCAGCTCCTGGCCCTGGCCTGGGCTCTATGTGGTTCACGTTTCTGGAAGGGGAGTGAGATGAGGTTTCTAGTTCTTCAGTATGCTCTAGTGAGCCATTATGAATGTTTTCAGAGTTAGGGACAGACTCTGATGCTGCCCGGAAATCTCTAGCAAGCATGTCCAACTTGGAGCAGTCTTTATTTGGCCTCTCCTTCTTCTTCTTTTTCACAGCTCTTAGCTTCTGAAGCTCCTGAAGCCGCTGAAATTCCTCCTTGAAATGCTCCTCTTCCTCATCATCATCTTCTTCTTCTTCTTGCCGCCTCTGTTCCTCCTGGAGGTGTAGGTGCTCCCGGGCTCTGGCTTCAGCTTCCAGGCGAGCTTTTTCCTCTAGCTGCCGATGGGGAAAGAGAAGGTCACTTAAGACAATTAAATATTCTAAAAATTAAGACACATAGAAAAAGATAATTAAAAAAACTTTAACAATTTGCTAATAGGTGTGTGTACTTACTGAGGTGGTGGGGAAGGCAGGGGTAGAGAGAGGGGGAAAGTAAAAATCACTCCCTCTGGGGGATAGCCACACTGTAATCTCTTCTCCTCCACTCTCCTCTTGTGATCTAGGGGCACACTTGCACATGTGCTCTGCTTGTTTTTCAGGCTGCTGGGTCTGAGACTCAACTATGCAGTTGAGTTGACCCATGTGGGATTCAGCCACCTTAACTACCATGCAAATGGCTGGTCCTAAGTAAGATAATTTTAAAAACAGATCACTTAATGAAACATAAATTTGGAAAGAGGCTGTAATAATCCAGAAAACTAAAATACATATAGCTGCAATTATTTCACTCTACAGAATTGTTAGGCTTTATCTATCTACCAAGGTATATGTTTACTATACTGGGCGAGCCAGTGATGTAGTAAGATGGTTGGATCCCACATGCCTGATTGTGCAGTTTGAGTCAGGAACCTGGTGGATTGAAAAAACAAAACAAAACAAAACAAAAACAAAAAACACACTGGGCACATGTGCGTGCATGCCCAAAATCTCAAGCAGAGAATAGAGAAGGGATTATAATATGGCCATCCCCTCTTGGGGCGGGGTGGGGAGAGCTTTCTCATTTTTTCTTTCTCTCTGGTGAGAGTGCATGCCCTAGAGCAAAAACAGAAACACGAAAATAATCAACGTCAAAGCAGCTGTTATGTGCCTGTCCAGTGAGCCAGCTACTCCTTTGTGCATGTAGTAAGGAGTCATGCTGACTGGTAGGGTGAATGATGTAACTAATACTATAGACTGATTGTGCAGTAAAGGCTTCACAAGTACTGCTACAACTTTTAGCAAGCACACCATTCCGCGTCAAAGCCAATGCCAATGCCCTTGTCTATATATCAATAGGATATGCAAGAAATACGTACTAAAAAAAACTAGAACTTCCTTCTTCCCACCCTAGTAAAGTCCCAATACATTTTCATTAGTGCAATAGAGTAAATGATTTTGAAAAAATTCAGTATTGCAAAGTGAATAAGACATCTGTATATTTCTGATGCCCAACTTGATAGAAATTAATTTTCATCCTAAGTGAAGATTATGTTTTAATAGTAATACATATTCCAGAAGCCTAAATGAAAATTATACCTTCTATTTAGAAAGCAAGTGAAGCATGTGTGGGCACTCATCTTTAAGGACAAGAGACAGTTGGGGAAAGGGGATTGTGGTAAGGCGATATCCTGTTAATGGTACTCCTCCCTCCTCCTCCCCCCATGTGTATGCATGCTCTATCATCTAAACCTGGTGACTTGCTTTCTTACTCTCCCAACCCTGTGTGGTCAAATTTAATAAATAAATAATTTAATTTAATTTAATGATACTTCATTTTTGGGGGAGAGGTTTTTGCTATACGGTGCCTGCACTCGCCAGAAAGACAGAGAGAGACAGAGACAGAAAGCGAGAAATCACCCCCCAGGGGGGATGGCCACGCCGCAATCCCTTCTCCTCCATTCTCCTCTCGGGATCTTGGGTACGCATGCACACACGCCTGGCGTTGAGTTTAAGCCACCGGGTCTTGGACTCGAACTGCAGTCGACTACATGGGAGTCCAGTGACGTAGCCATTACGCCATCTGTTGGTCCCTAAATGAAACTTCTTAAAAAAAAAAAAAACACACACACACACACACAAGAAAACAAAAACCATTAAGGTAAGAAGCATGGCTCCTCTTATCACTGAATTCCCTCCCGAATGCTAGCTTGGGAAAGTATGAAGGTCCTTCCCAAGTGTAAATATATGTTCTTCTTTAAAAAAAAGAAAATAAAAATTAGGACCAGCAGATGGTGTAATGGATACGTTGCTGGACTCTCATGTAGTCGACTGCGGTTCGAGTGCTGGACCTGGTGGCTTAAACTCACACTGGGCATGTGTGCATGAGTGCCCAAGATTCTGAGAGGAGAATGGAGAAGGAAATATGGCGTGGCCACCCCCCCCCCCCAGGGGTGATTTCTTGCTTTCTGTCTCTTTGTCTCTCTCTTTATGGTGTGTGTACGCAACCTATAGCAAAAACCTCTCAAAAAAAGCCAAAACAAGCGAACAACAAATAAACAAAAAATAATTATTAGGGTGACAGGAACGGTGGTTAAGGGTGCTGGACTTCCACAAGGACGACCACATTTCAAGTCCCAGATCTTGTGGCTTGCTTTCTCACTTTCCTCTCCCTCTTTCTCTCTCGCTCTGTCCCTCTATGGTCAAATTTAAATAAATAAAATTTTAAAAAACCCACGCAATTATTTAATTTGCTATAGGGCACGTGTATTCACCAAAGAAAGAGAAAGAAGTAGTGATAAAGCAAACGGCCAGGTCTAGGACTTGAAACACAGTCGACCATGTGGGTGCCAGAGCCTTAACCACCAGAATACCTGCTAGCCTAAGTGTAAATATTTTTTTCACAATATTTTAAGAGACAAATTTACTAGTCTTATAAAAAATTTAAATAAAAATTATGGTAAAAATTTATCAGTGGGGACCAGCTGATGGTGTGATGGTTAAGGCAGCTGGATCCCACATGGCCCATTGTGTGGTTAGAGTCCCAGACTTAGTGGCTTGAAAAACATGCTGGTCACATGTGTGTACATGTGCCCCAAATACCAAGAGGAGAATAAGGGAGAAGAAACTGCAACGTGGCCATCCCACTGGGGTGGCATGTGTGTGTGTGTGTATGCACTCTCTAGTGAGCATATGTACCCTATAGCAAAAATTTTGAAAAAGTTTTAAAAAATGTAACGGTGACATATTTTTTTTTCAAAACTGAAAAATGACTTTAAATCCTTGACCCATATGTTAAAAGGGAATCCCTTCTGAGGAGGCAGCTCCTGGAGGGCTGTGATGGTGTCATAGGTCAGTGTCTGCAGGGGGACACGAAGCTGCACCAGAGGGAAAATTGACCCCATTATTACACTTACTGGCACTCACTAGCACACATAGGCCAACTGGTGTTCTCTAGTAGATGACAGACTCTGCACACTGATCTACATTGGGGCACATCATGAGGAAGTAATAAACAGGTAAGGACACCCACCTTGGGCAGAGACCCTAGCCTCCAGTAGAAGGGCTCCCTTAGTGCAGGCCTACAGGGGGAACCTGCCACAGGACAAAGACTACAAATGAAATACTGTCTTCAACAACCAACAAAAGTCAATGAGCCTCAATACAGATCTATGGACAACCTTGTAAAGTGGGGTGCTAAGCAGAGAGTACTGGGTAGGAGTCACATGAGACTGGGCATGACATTGGCTTCTAAGATTCAGCTGGGCCAACAGTGAGCCTGAAGTCTGGATCCAGAATGCGTGCAAAGTTAGAGGGCAAAAGCCTGGGGTAGAGAGTACCTCTGAACAAGTCCGAGAGACCTTCAGTAAATCCTAATGGTAATGGGAGGTTAGGTAGGGTCTTAGACCAGCAGTTGGTGCTCCCTAACACTAGAACACTCCTGCATGGAGAACATACCCATGTTCTCCCAACTCCAGTGGGACTTGGCAAGCTCAGATACTCTGGGGCACAGAATAGGATTCTCTTCCAAAGCCTTCCACTACCTGATATATCAGTCCAGATCTAAGATTGTGAAGTATAAACAGAGCTCTCATCGTTAATCCACTTAGTAGAACAATCACAACTATTTCAGAATGACAAATAACTAGCTGAAGCAGTAAGACAAATGATTCAACCTCTATTGTCCTCTTAAGTGTGTTTTTTGCCTAATCACACTGTGACAGGGACCTTACCTTTCCTAAAAGCAACTGTCCTATCAGAATGCTCATGACTTTTACAAGTTTCTTACTGCATGCAGCCAAGATCTGCCTGCTTAGATTTGGCTCTTGGAGCCTGGCAAAGTTATGGAGCTGAAACCAGGGAGAACTGCTCCAGAGAAATTAGGGGATAGGGAAATCACAGAGCTTATCTTTTCCCATCACTTTCAAAGTTAATATGAAGTAAAGAAAAAAATTCCTCACTTACTAGCATATAGTCTTTTTTTTTTTTTTTTTTGGAGAGGTTTTTGCTTTGCGCTCGCCAGACAGACAGAGAGACAGAAAGCAAGAAATCATCCCCCAGGGGGGATGGCCACGCTGCAATCCCTTCTCCTCTGTTCTCCTCTCAGGATCTTGGGCACGCACGCACATGCGCCCAGAGTGAGTTTTAAGCCACTGGGTCCGGGATGCGAACTGCGGTCAACTACATGGGAGTTCAGCAACATAGCCATTACGCTAACTGATGGTCCCAACTAGCATATAATCTTTGAGTGTTTGTTCACTAGACTAGACTAAAAGTCAAATCTCACAGCCTCGTCACTGGGCCAAACAGACATTTGCTTTCTGACATCATATGCACTGGTGAGGTGGGAAATGCCCAAGACGTCCACCTTCTATGTAAGTGCCATGTGCTGGTCCTCACCTGGAACAGTTAACGGGGTAAGAGGAGCAATGTAGGGCTGCTCAGACCTGTGTCCAGAGATTTGCTGTGCCACGGCCCTGCTCCTACCTTTTCTTCTTCTTTTTTCTTTTTTAATTGCCAGAGGGTAAAGTGAAACCAATGGGGCGTAGTTACACTGCAGTCCCTTTTCCTCCATTTTTCCCTTCTATCAGGATTTTGGGCATGCATACACATCTGCCCAGTGTGTTTCTCAGGCCACTGGAGCCTGAATTCAAACCACAGTCAGCCAGGTGAGATCTGGCTCCCAATGCACAGTATCTAACCACTGCACAACAGGGCTGGTCCTCCCATTTTTATATCAAATTCATTTCTTCTTCCAGACTCTGAAAGCCTACATGAGCCCTACTTCCATGTCTTTACAACATGGTTCTTTCCTCCTCTGCTTCTTTGGGAAAGAAGGTTCTCACAGAGAGCTGGAGAGTCTGCTCACTCCATGATGGTCAGCACAAGAAACTGAATGCTGGTGTGAGATTCATTAATAAACCCAAGGAACAGAAGGGGAAATGTTTTCCTAAGAAAACAAAGTGAGGTTTAAGCCACCAGAGACAGATGGGGAGCTCTCAAAATATCATGGGCAGTTACTAAGCTCTAAAGCCCGTCATCCTGTAAGCCAAACCTTACACTTGGAGACCAGCTGTGTGCAGTGCCCCAAGCCCTCCCCTCAACATATTGAACCCACCACTTGCCTTTCTCTGCTTATGCCTTGCTCGCTTGGCTGCTCGGGTGCTGCTCACTGGTTTGGTCTCTGAGCTGTTTATAAATTGTAACAAATCCTCTACTCTTCGATGGTCAACGACACTTTCCCTTTCTGAGATCTGATCCATTTTTTTAGGTTGTTCTTCTTTCCTCTTGGTCAGTCGTAATCGAAGCTTTTCCCTCATTTCAGCATAATTTCTACTTGTTGGTGCAGCTGGAGGCTAAGAGAAATAAGAATACGAGTAAATTAAGCTTCGAGACTTTTTATTTTTTTTTTAGAGGTTTTTGCTATAGGGCACGTGTGCTCGCCAGAAAGAGACAGAGAGATAGAAAATGAGAAAACACTTCCCAGGGGGAATGGCCACGCCACAATCCCTTCTCCTCCATCCTCCTCTTTGGATCCTCGGCACGCATGCACACGTGCCCAACGTGAGTTTAAGCCACCAGGTCCGGGACTTGAACTGCGGTCGACTACATGGGAGTTCGGCGACATAGCCATTATGTTAACTGCTGGTCCCAAGTTTTTTTTGTTTTAAAGAGATTTTTTGCTATAGGGCACGTGTGCTCACCAGAGAGAAAGAAAGTGAGAAATCATCCCCCCTCCGTGGGGAGGGGATTACAATCCCTTCTCCTCCATTTTCCTCTTGGAATCTTGGGTATGCATGCACACAGCCCAGAGTGAGTTTTAAGCCACCAGGTCAGTGACTTGAACCACGATCAGCTATGTGGGAGTCCAGCAATATAACCATTACGCCATTTGCTGGTCCCTAAGCTTCATGTTTTTTTTTAAAAAATTATTTGGTACAGGATGTGTGCTCACCAGAGACAGATAGACAGAGAGAGAGAGAGAGAGAGAAGAGAGAGAGAGAGAGAGAAAGAAAGAAAGTGAGAAAATACACCCAAGTGGGGGGATGGTTATACCACAATCCCTCCTCCTTTTTCTTTTTTGAGAGTTTTTTTTGCTATAGGGTGCGTGCGCTTGCCAGACAGACAGAGAGAGACATAGAGACAGAAAGCGAGAAATCACCCCCTGGGGGATGGTCACGCCACAATCCCTTCTCCTCCATTCTCCTCTCGGGATCTTGGGCACGCATGCACACGTGCCCGGCGTGAGTTTTAAGCCACCGGGCGCAGGACGTGAACTGCAGTTGACTACGTGGGAGTCCAGCAACATAGCCATTACGCTAACTGCTGGTTCCCCCTCCTCCTTGAGATTTTGGGCACACACACACACACACACACGCCTGTGTACAGGCTGGCAGGTCTGGGACTTGAATTGCTCTTGGCCATGTGGGATCCAGCTGCCTTAACCACCATGTAACTGGCTGGCTCAAGCTTCAAGTTTTAACAATTTTGACTATAACAAATTTCAGCATCCATCTCTAAAATAACCTCTTTTTTATTACTCAAATAATACATGTTCGCTGTGAAAAGTAAGGAAATTAAGATAAACAAATCACAAGGGAAAAAATAACCTATGACCAGCTGCCCAAAATCTGTATTTTACCCCTCTCTAGTTATATATGCATTAGAAATCTGGTAAAGTCTGTACAACTATGTGCACAGATTTTTTAAAATAAGAAAAAATTATACATATGAATCAATCTACTTTTCATTTAATGTAGTATGATTGACTTTTCATGTCAATTAATGAGTCTGCAGTATTTTTCCATTCATTTGTAGGTTTTCTTTTAATACCAAAATGAAAAGAAAAAATTGACCTTGATCCTACTGCCAAATTTCTTACTATTAAAAATGTGCTCATTGGGGGACCAGCAGATGGCATAATGGTTACGTTGCTAGACTTCCATGTAGTCGACCATGGTTCGAGTTCCAGACATAGTGGCTTAAAACTCACACCAGGTGTGTGTGTTTGCCTAAGATCCCGAGAGGAGAATGGAGGAGAAGGGATTGTGATATGGCCATCTCCCCAGTGAGTGAATTCTTGCTTTCTGTCTCTCTGTTTCTTTCTGTCTCTCTGGTGAGCACACGCACCCCATAGCAAAACTCTCTAGAGAAAGAAAGAAAAAAAAACACACAATGGGGCCAGCAGATGGTGCAGCGGTCACATTGCTGAACTCCCACATGGCCAACTGTGGTTTGAGTCCTAGACTTTCTGGCTTGAAATTCACACCAGGCACTTGTGCAGGTGTGCCCAAGATCCTGAGAGGAGAGTGAAGAAGGGACTGCAGTGTGCCCATCCCCCCTGGGGGGGGGTGATCTGTCTGTCACTTTCCCTCTGTCTCTCTGGCAAGTGTACACGCCTTAAGGCAAAAACCTTTAAAAAATTCAACCCACATATATGTATATTACTGCTGTAACTGACTACACTGTATTCCACTAAGTACATATATACCATAATTAACAACTTCCTACTGCTGAGTACTTAGCACTGTCCCTTTACATTACTGACTTTTAAAAAAAATCACAACCTAATATAAAAATGCAGTAAATGAAATCCTTACAGCTAAATCCCTCAGCACATTTTTCTCATTATTTCTTTAGGATAAGAACCTTGAAGTGGAATCAACTTAGAAGTGGGACTGCTCGGGCTGGTGGGTAGTGTGCCGGTTAAGAGTGATGGACTCCGGGACTAGCAGTTAGCATAATGGCTATGTTGCTGGACTCCCATGTAGTCGACTGAGGTTCGAGTCTTGGACCCAGTGGCTTAAACTCACGCCAGGTGCATGTACGCCCAAGATCCTGGGAGGAGAATGGAGGAGAAGAGATTGCGGTGTGGCCATCCCTCCTGGAGGGTGATTTTTCACCTTCTGTCTCTCTGTCTGTCTCTGTCTTTCTGGCAAGTACACACGCCCTATAGCAAAAACTTCTCAAAAAAAAGAGTGATGGACTCCCACACAGATGACCGCGGTTTGAGTCCTGGACCTGACAGCTTGCTTTCTCACTTCTTACCCCAACCCCCACTCTCTCTTGTGTGTGCTCGCTCGCTCTATCCCTCTCTGGCCAAATTAAAAATACATACATAAAGGTAAATAAAATACTTCTAAAAAAAAGTGGAATTGCTATTTCAGGCCATATTTTGATGTTAAGTTGCTATAAATAATGCTTTACATGTAATGTAACTTTACCTTGAATTCAACCTCACATACAAATCTTAAAAAAGTGCTTGTGTGTTGCATAATTCTATATCAGGGCATGCTGATTTCACACACTTACCCCACCATGCCCAAAGAACTCGCAGTAGCAGCAGTCACAGTACTTGCCCTCCTTCTGGTTGGTGGAGGTTGAGGTGCTGGAGCTATGCTCAGAGCAACTGTCCTCATCCACACTCTCGTCCCCATCATCCTGTTGTGGGTCATAGACACCGTTCTCACAGCGGTGTCCTTCACAGTCAGGATCACTGCAAAACCGCACACAGACTCATTAGTACATAGCCTCATTCCAGGAGGCACTGACCAGGCACTATTTTTCACAATAAACTGCTATTCTGCCCATCTCACAGATGACAGTACAGAGGGTGGAATATCACAGGATCATATGTAAATGGAAAAGACAATCTGGTGATAGGGTCAAGTAGCTCAGCCAGGAGGCACAGCAAGCATGTGTGCGTGCAGCCAGTCACTCACAGTGCTAAACAGGAGCACATACAGTCTCTGCAATGTCTGCTGTGACTGTCCCTACCAACACCTCTTCCACACTAACAAGGAAGGGAAGGAAGAAGGGATGGCTTCAAATGACCAAGTTCAGAAGTAAAAGAGAAAAAACTTAAAGTTTATTTTATTTCTTTCCATGAGAGAGTGCATATGTAGGAGAGAGAGAAAGAGGAAGGAAGGGGGGGTGCACCCTGGACAGGGTCTCATCACACTCCTATCTCCTTCCCACAGCACTCCCATTATGTTGTTTCAGTCTGAGGATCTGAATCTGTGGTTGGCTGGCCATGTGGCTTCCAGCACTGTAGAGGAGCAAGCTACCAACTGTGCTAGCATAGCTAGCAAAAAAAAATGGGCTTTAAAAAAAGTCCAAAAAATGGGCTTTAAAAAAAAGAAGAAAAAAATCTGATGAGTATTGGTTGTATTGTGCTTTGCTATACATATCTTATATATTTTCTTCTACAATACCCAGTTAGTAACAAATACAACATAAAAAAACAAACAAGGCATACCCCTCAGTGTTGCCAGTGGTTAGGGGAATATTGGGCCACTGATCTATGGTGGTCCATGGCCTCTCCTCTTCCCTCTGCAGATCCAGAGGCTAAGAGCCCCCTGCTCTACCCATGACCTCTGCTGGAGATGACCCAACATTCCCTCTAGAGTTTAGTGGACTTTTCAACTGCATGGCCCCAGGGGAGAGTTTCTGGAGCTGTGATAGTGTCGTACAAACACCTGTTTTTCTAAGCATTCCTAACTTTTCCCACCAAGACCTGGGCTTCTGAGGTTCACCTGCAGACACTTGGAGGGGCACTAATGGAGCCATCTGTGGTAGGGGGTGGGGGTGCCACAGGGGCAGGACAGAAGCTCTTGCGTGTGTCCACAAACCCAGGAGCTGTGGTTGCAGTTTTAGGGAATGACGGGGCTGCAAGGCTTGCAAGGTGAGGCGTGGAAGCTGGTGAAAGTGCGGCAGGAGAGAGGGCTGGCAATGGGGCCAAGCCCGTGGGGCTGCTCCTCGGGGCAGATGGTGCCGAGTGTCTGTGATCCTCCTTGTTGATGCCATGAAAGACGTCACCTGCAATTAGAGATGTGAGAGTCACTGCCAACAGCTGAAAATAGACATCTGTGTTTCCCTTAACTGTATTATTTCATCAATTATTCATTTTGAAAATGTTCCTATCTATAGAAAATTTGAAGGGATAGTACAAAAATATCTAATTTATCCGTTACCTTAGTTCATCACAATTTAATATTTTGTCATATTTAAATGCACACTTTTTTGGGAGGTGCTTAACATTTGGAAGTTGCACTTAACCCTAAATACTTCTGCTCAAACTCCTGAGAACACAGACACTTTGCCATATAATCACAATACCATTACCGCACCAAAGACAGTTAACAGTGACACAATATTTCCATCTAATGTACAATCTGTACTCAACTTCCCATTTTTCTTCACATGTACTATATTTATAGCTTCTCCCTCAACCTAGCCTTTTCTAGAGTTTTTTTCCTTGTCACAGACTGGCATTTTTTAAAGAGGCCAGCTACCTGCCAATGTGGATGTATCTCATTAGACTAAATGAAATGCTCTGGGCACAAATCCTGCAAAGGTTATGTTGGATCCTTTAAAACTTATGGCAACAGGAAGCACTTAATATCTGTCTGTTACATGATAGTGTATATGCATCTGTCTGCCATTTCCCTCCAGAGTGAAGTGCCCACCATACCATTGTAATCGATCGATCCCCTGGGGTGGCTGCTTTGGAATCGTGGTCATATCACATCCCACAAGCTGGTGTCCAAGGCTCTCAGCATCCACAGATGAGTATAGCTGCTATTACACTGCTGGCTACAGACTGGTGCCCTTCTACTTCTATCCCTGCCACACATTTTGTAGTAGTGCACTTCCATAAGGCCTTCCCCCTACTTCCTTGTTTGAGCATTTCTATGCATCCTTGACTTTGTGAGCTATGATCCATTTTATTATTCTTCCTGATATTCAAATTGTCCCAACTTGGCTAGTGAGGCACCTTGGAACCAGCTCCCATGTCCCTTTGACATTTGTCATTGACTTCTGATCACTTCTTGGCTTTCAGGTCTCCTTCTCACTGGAGAAGTGGATCAACCTGAGTGACAGCAGGACTACAGCCCAGGCTAGGTGACAGGCAGTCCTGCCAGCTCAAGTATGCTCTTTTCTGTTCACCATTTTTCTAAAGCAGCTTCTGAGAAATCCTGTCTTGTGCTCGACCTCAGTGACTGTTCCTATCACAGAAAGATGCGTATGGAGACTAAAGGCAATTAACAGTGCAGTGATGCCTTGGAGAAATTTAGTATGGCAGCTATAATTCTAATCAGAATCTCAGAGGTCATGCTCTTTGGGAATGAGCATTTTCTGGCATTAACTACATTTATACTTCTGGCTAGTCTAAGTATAACACAATTACAAAGATGATAAGGGAAATAATAGAATAAGCTAGGCTGCTCTTAAAGATCCCTACAGGCTAATAGGCCTTACCTATTGAAGGAGGTCTCTTGGATGATACTTTGAACTGGCTGTTGCTTGACTGCACCGTGGTAGCTGTGCATGACACAGAGGACGTGGCTGATGAGGTGGCCATGACAACTTTGTTTGCTTCCATGAAAGCATCTTGGAAATTATACAAACATTTCTTTTTTGCAGCATTTTTTTTCTCTTTACTATCCGAAACTGCAGGCGTCTCATTGCTAGATGGAGGTGGAAGGGCTTCAGGTCTTGTTTCTGCAAGTGCTGGCCCTAATATATCACTCCCTTCAGAGAAGAATGGGAAAGGTGAGGTCCCTAAAAATATGATACTTAGCTAAAACCTAATGGACGTGCTAATAACTGAATAGTTAATACCACCAGGGTTTCTACTGATTCCGCTGGGATGATGCCAGCCAATTAGTTTATAATCTAAGGAAAAACATTTATTGAGCACCTACTACATGCCAATTCCTGTGCTAGGTCCTTTCTAGTTTTTTAATGTCTTAAACTAATTTCCAATTAGTTTGTACTGTTATTCCCATCCTAAAGATGAAGAAACTAAGGCTCAGAGAGGCTAAGCAACTTGTCCAAGGTCACACAGTTGGAAATCTTTGCTAAGCACTGATCTGGATGTCAAGTCTAGCTTGCTGTTCTGAGCATACTCAGGGTAGGGTGTGGGCTACCAGGAGCTCTAGCCACATGAAGACAGAGATGAGGCCTAAGTTCTAGCTCCACTTCAGGTGGACCCTAGCCCTGCAACTGAAGTAAAAGCTAAACTTCAGTAGCTGAGGCAGCTGGGGAGGAAGGAGTTTATTAGAAGGGACAGATCCCATGTAGGATCAATACAGAAATCAGAGGGAAGGTGTATATGTCATAGCATTCAGGTTGACTGTGCCACTGTCTTCCTGAGCCCTGTGCACTGGGCTGAGGGCTGGATGTCAGTACTATTTGAGAACCAAAGGTTGCACTCCAAACCCTGGAGACAGACCTTTAGCAGCGCCAGGGAAGCGCCAATATGGTTCACTGAGCTAAGCAGCAGCCACGAGGGCATAGCCTTGGATCTGCTCAGTAAATGCAGTAGGACTGACTGGTAGCAGATGTAAAACGATGGAATAGAATAATAGGCTCCCACAGGGCTACCCACTGGAGAGAGAGGTGAGGGAGCAGCAGCTGGGCACAGCTACACCAGGGCTTCTATGGAGACTATAACAGAGATGTCAGTCTATGTAGCTCAGATTATTTTAAAATTTTAAGAAAAAAATATTTTTCATTTATTTATTTATTTACTTATTTATTTTTGGGTTGCCAGGTCTGGGACTAGAACCACAGTTGGCCATGTGGGAGTCCAGTGCCTCAACCACCACACCACCTGCCGGCCCCAAAACTTTAAGAAAGTTTTAACAAATTCCTTACCAGAAATTGTATCTGGCAAAAAAGTGCCAGTATTCCAGTTCTTATCATTCATCACTTCTGATCCCCAAAGACTTATAAATTTAGAACTATTCCACTCTGGAGTATTCCCAAAACAGCTTGGATAAATATGGTCTTGAAGAGATGCATTGAATACCTGATGCTTATTTGTATGATTCTGAACAGGTGCTGGTGGTAAAGCCTACAAAAAAAAATTGTCTAATCACATATCAAAATTAATATTCTGTTTACCTAAACAGTTAAACTATAAATAGACAGTCATGACTGAGCACCCTGTGGGATATGTCACCACAGCTGGTGTCCACACTGGAGCACTCCTCACAAAGCACTCGCTTGGCTTACTTTCACAACTTTATGTGGTAGGTCAAACTTTAACCAGATGTAGATTTCAAAAGCAGCTAATGTTTCGAGGAATGTATCTGGACAATTCAGAAACTTAACATTCCTAACTAGTCACATTTTCAATTTGGTTTGTATGTAGCATAAGATCTGATCCTATGGCTTATTCTTATCTGACATTTTAATGACCACTACCACAAGTCAACTGTGGAATAACTGGTGAAAATGTTAAAACCTTTACATCGATCTCTTATACATGGGCAAAGTGTAGCATAAGTCTGAAGGACTGAGGGATCTTATGTTGTGTGAAGCCCAAGAAACTCTTAATGGAGCCACCTAATAAACACGTCCTGCCCTAGGACCTGTGGGGCAGATTCTTGTTGAAGATGTTGAAGGGCAGGTAAGCCTGCATCCACATAATAATTGAGTGATTAGCAATCTGGCTGCTCCCTGCACACAGCTGAGTAGCCTTGAGCCCTCCCTCCCCTTGGCCCACATCCAGACACACTGACCCCTAAATTGCTCCCGAGCATGCCTGGTTCTCACAGCCCAGCTGCTATGACAACCTACAAAACTACCTTTAGGCCTGTTTCCTCAGAGTAGTCAGAGTGATTTTTTTTTTAATATAAATAAGAGCATGTCACTCTCACCTGCCAAGAATGCAGCAAAGGCTTCCCACTGTTCTTAATATAAAATCTTAAGTTATTACCAAGGACCGGTGAGGCTCTAAGGAATGTGGCCTACCTCCTTCTATCTTCCCTGCTGTCCAAGCCCCTTCCCTTGGTCTGTAAGCTCCTTAACCCTGAATGCTGTACATATGGTGTCCACATTCTAGAATGTCCAAATCTCAGTTTGCTACCTTGCTCACCTGCACTCATTCTTCAGGCCTCAGCGTATATGTCACTTGGTATGAGAAGCCATCATCACCCAACACCAAACACCCAAAACCAAGGTGAGCCTCCTACTGAACACACTAAAATCCAGAATTTTTCCTCTTAACACTAAATACAGTTATAACAAGACTCACTTGCAGCCTCTGAGTTTAATGACTGCCCTCTGCTCAATTATGTATATTTCATAAGGAGACTGGACAGCTGGTCCTGGGCCTGCTACCCTGGCCCTTGTGAATGTTGGGCACACAGTTTTCCCTCAGTAGGATTTCTTGACTACTAGAATGAATGAGCATCCTGGTACAGGACTTGCCCTAAAGAAGCTACTGTCTGGTGGGGAAGCATGCCTAGTAATCATGTCCCTTGGAATGTAGAAATGAGTAGTCAACTTTGTAAACTCAACTGGGAGGATTTTAGGAGGAATCCCAAAAGCTGGCAAATGTTTGACAGAACACGGAGGGCTCAGCTGGGAGGAAGGGTAGGTAAACAGAGCACAGGGAAAGGCCCTGGATGTGGAGAAGAGTGTCACACTCCAACAGGCTCTAGGTTAAATAAGAGCAGTGGCTAAAACAGAGATGACTTTGTAAGACTTTGTCCAGAAGGGGTTAGGAGCCACAGAAGGTTTTAAGCAACAATGTGACATGACTTGCTACGTTTATTGTAAATATTGGTGGATGAACCAGAGAGGGAAGGATGATACTGAAGGAGTGAGTTAGGGGATGAGAGACGGTGAGGTGATAATGAAGATCTTAAAAGGAGGAGTTGTCAAGACAACAGCTGTGACTGATGTCTAGCTCAGGGACTGCCATTCCTGGCTCCATCCCAAGAAGTGGTCAGATGACAGAGCTGGGAGTGAACTCTGACCCCAGGTCTGTGTTCAGGCATTGCAGTCTGATGGGTTCAGATGCAAGCTCTCCCTTTAAATAGCTGTGTGACTAAATCACTCAATCTCTTTTTTTTTTTTTTGAGAGGTTTTTGCTATAGGGCGCATGCGCTCGCCAGACAGAGACAGAGAGACAGAAAGCGAGAAATCACCCCCACCAGGGGGCATGGCTACGCTGCAATCCCTTCTCCTCCAGTCTCCTCTCGGGATCTTGGGCATGCACGCACACGCGCCCAGCGTGAGTTTAAGTCACTGGGTCCGGGTCTCGAACCGCGGTTGACTACATGGGAGTCCAGCAACATAGCCATTACGCTAACTGCTGGTACCCCCCACCCCCTTTATTAAGAGGTTTTTGCTACAGGGCATGTGCGCTCGCCAGAGAGAGAGAGAGAGAAACAGAGAGATAGAAGGCGAGAAATCACCCCCCCAGAGGGGATGGTCACGCCACAATCCCTTCTCCTCCATTCTCCTCTCGGGATCTTGGGTACGTATGCACACGCGCCCGGCGTGAGTTTAAGCCGCCAGGTCCAGGACGTGAACTGCAGTCGACTACGTGGGAGTCCAGCGACATAGCCATTACGCTAACTGCTGGTCCCAATCTTTTTGTGCTTTAGTTTTCTCATCTGTAATCTGGAAATACCTCCCTCCAAGGATTGTCATAAGAATCCAGCACACTGCCTGGCCCATAGTAAACATTCAGTGAGTGTAAAAATAGATTATAATAATTTCCTAAGACTATGTTCCCTGGACACCAACCAACCAATCAACCTATGAAAGCCTACCAATTACTCCATACCACAGTGCTTGAAAGCAAAAACGAAACAAAGAGTAAGCCCACCTAGGCTCTGGGGCAGCTCAGCACATCCATTCAGGACTTGAAAGCCAGAAAAAAACAGGTCTAGACTGACCACTCAGGATAAATGCAAGACCCATGAGACGAAGGGCTTGAAAACCAAAAACCGTATTTCAGTAGACACCACTTTCTACATACAAGTGATAAGAGCTGTTTTGCTGAAAGTAACTGGCGAAAAATAACAAACAAGCTTTCTTAGTCTTGGGTGCCTGCAACTAAGCAGAAATATTTGGCAGGTGTAAAGCAGTTGGCTTTCTCACACTGCATACCTTGGGCTCTGAGAGGTGGCTCCACCTTGCTAGCCCCACTAGTAAACTGTGAACAGCACATGTTCTTTCGAGGTTCTGAAGCTATTTAAAGAGTCTTAAAACTCTTCTAAGGCATGTCTGTGAGTTGTCTGGTTTTACTTATGGACAGGCTGGCTGAAAGGCTGGACTCTACCACTCATGTGTCCAGAGAGCTCTTGCTTATTCTTCAAAACCCTATTTCATCGTCTCCTCCTCTGAGAACCCATCTCAAGGCTCATTCAGTTTCCTTCTTTTTTTTCCCTCTCTTTTCTTTTGGAGAGGTTTTCGCACTATAGGGCGCATGCACTCCCCAGACAGACAGAGAGAGACAGAGAGACAGAAAGTGAGAAATCACCCCCCCAGGGGGGGATGGTCATGCCACAATCCCTTCTCCTCCATTCTCCTCTCGGGATCTTGGGCATGCACACACACGCGCCCGGCGTGAGTTTTAAGCCACCGGGTCAGGGACGCGAACTGCGGTCGACTACGTGGGAGTCCAGCGACATAGCCATTACTCTAACTGCTGATTCCCCAGTTTCCTTCTTTAGTGTTACTCCTTTTCCTTGCATCTGTTAAGTTCTATTAGCATATCTTTGCATTTTGATAGCTTCTTTTGATTATGTTTTGTCTTCTTAGACTGTGAGACTTGCCTTCTTACACTTTATGAGCAGGGACAAGGATAAATGGATCTTTGTTTCCTAGAATGCAGCACAGTGCCTGGCACACGGCAGGTGTTCAATGAATGTAAGCTTGACAGAGTTAGGCTTAGAGGAATAGGAGATGTATCTGTGAAACTGTAATGCTACGACATAAAGCGCTGATTCTACACATCCTATTTACATATGTATTCAGAGGCTCACCCACTCAAAAGAGGAGGACCAGATGTAAAGATAAAAAACAAAAATAAGTTTTATTTTTTTCAATGTTTTTGCACAAAATACCTACCAACATCAATACCTTAAGAGTTTCCTTCATGACAAAAAAAATGTACCTATCATCTGGACTACTTTTGGGATATACCTCAAATATACACCACTGATTTTCCCATAAAGTAAAACATGTGGATAGGTTACTGAATGAGAATAATTATTTCACTCTTTATACAAAAGCACAAAGCTTTCACAGAAGTTTTGAATTGTTCTCCACTTTGAGACAAAAGAAGTAATTCACAGGAAAAAAAATTTTTTGCTTTTAACAAGAGTTCTGACACAAACATAAACAAATGCCTTCAATAAGCATATATATCATGCTTACCTAGGGTTAGGGCTAGCTGGCAATTCAACCTATCTCCTATATTACCTATGCGAGGACTTCAAAAAGTTTGTGGAAAAATGGAATTAAAACACAGATGTATCTTGATAAAATTTTCCAAAATCCATGGATTTTTTTTTTCTTTTTTTGGAGAGGTTTTTGCTATAGGGCGCGTGCGCTCGCCAGACAGACAGACAGAGACAGAGACAGAAAGCGAGAAATCACCCCCCAGGGGGGATGGTCACGTCGCAATCCCTTCTCCTTCATTCTCCTCTCAGGATCTTGGGCACGCACGCACATGCGCCTGGCGTGAGTTTAAGCCACTGGGTCCGGGACTCGAACCGCGGTTGACTATGTGGGAGTCCAGCGACATAGCCATTACGCTAACTGCTGGTCCCAAAATCCATGGATTTTTATAAAACATAATTTTCATGAACTTTTTGAAGACCCCCCCTTCCCATAAATCCATTTCTAAATAACATGAATAAGAGTGCAGATGATGAGGCAAGAAAGTGAAACACTAAATCATTAAAAATCCACTTGAGTTTCCAGCAGGTGGTGTGGTAGTTGGGGCACTGGACTCCCACATGGCCAACCCTGGTTTGAGTCCCTCACCTGGCAGCTTGCTTTCTTACACTCCCCTCCCCACCTCTCTCTGGTCAAATTTAAAAATAATAATTATAATAAATTAAATAAGTCTTTAAAAAAATACACATGAGAGATGTCCAACACTAAGTATTCAAATAAAATTCAAAATTTCAGTTATATTCCAGTTACCAAGAAAGTTGAGTGACGCTATTTCTGCTTAACTAAAGTTTTTTCTTAAAAAAACAAAAAACAAACAGATTTTTGCTGTAAGTTGTGTGTATTTGCCAGAGAGACAGAGAAAGAGAGAAATCCCCCTCCCCGACGGGGGGAAAACCATGCTGCAATCCTTTCTCTTCTATTCTCCTCTTGGGATTTTGGGCATGTATGCACATGCACCTGGCGTGTTTTAAGCCTCTGGGTCCAGGACTCAAAGTGTGGTCAGCCATGTGGGAGTCCAATGTCTCAATCACTATGCCAATTGTGGGCCCCTAAGGTTTTTTAATATCCCCCTCAGAGATGGTAAGGAGACAAAAGGACCAGCTTTGTTTTGGCCTGGATAGTTCCCAGACTAGAATGATCTTTAAAGTGAAATATAGATTAAACATCACAATATGATCCCCAAGTAGATTTATTTATTCTCCATACAGTTCCTCCCTTCCCCTGAGTCACAACCTGAATTTTCACTATAATAAAATTTTTGCAGTGTTTCTACTTAAGTCTCAAGATAACTTGGAAAGGAGCTATATGGATACACTCTGAATCTCAGAGCTAACCAAGGACTGAGACCACAAGGCCCACAGCCATGTAGGATCAAGATCCAGATTCTCTCTGAATCATCAGGCTCTACCTAATGTACTGAACTCACTGAGGGCCAGAACTCAGTGACCTTTGTTAATTCCCCTTGCTCCCAGTGGAGAATTCAAGTCACCTCTCTATTTCTAAGCTCCTTTCTACTACGGTAGTACATCGTAACACATTTTTCATGTTGAATGAAAAAGACATAGGATTTAAAGTTGGCAGCCTTGAATTCCAGTACAAATTCTGGGCCTGCAGGGTCATGATCTATCACTCCTAGGCGACATGGGACAGCAGGTGTAAACCTGCTGTGGGAAAGAGCAGAGAGGTACAGCATCCTTGCTGTGTTTGCTCTTCCCTGAGCTTTGTCAGGTAAGGACTACTTAACTTTAGATCAGAAATGACAGCATACATATGTTAGTAGCAACTGTTACATACAAAGGCAAAGGACACAAAGAAGTGAAAAGATGGTTAGAAAAGGAAGTGAAAGACAAGGAGAAGGGATGGCTGTCTGGAATGTACACCATTATTAATTTTTTCAGACAGATTTTTGCCATCGGGTGAATACTTTGCCAAGAGACAGAGAGACAGAAAGTGAGAAACCACCCCCTGGCGGGGGGGATGGCCATGCTGCAATCCCTTCTCCTCCACTCTCCTCTTGGGATTTTGGTCACATACACACACGTGCCTGGGGTGAGTTTCAAGCCTTTGAGTCTGGAACTCTAACCGCAGTTGTCCATGAGGGAGTCCAGGAATGTAACCATTATGCCATCTACTGGTCCCAAGGTACACCATTATTACGATCATGTGGAGATCTAGACAGGATTCCACATAGGATGTGGTAGAAAGGGAGACTCTGAGGAGCCCAGAGAGTCTCAGTTGGGTGCACCCTACATGCACATGCAAATGAAGATCTTCTATCCTTTTTTTCTTTAAATTATTTTTTATTTAACTTTATTTATTATTATTATTGTTATTTTCCAGTTTGACCAGAGAGAGAGACAGGGAGAGAGGAAAAGTGAGAAAGCAAGCCATCAGGTCTGGGACTCAAACTGCGGTCGACCATGTGGGAGTACAACGCCTTTAACTACTACGCCACCTGCCGGCCTCACAGATCCTCTTTAAGGAAAGCATCCCCCTATTTTAGGACCTAAGGAATCTCACAGAGCATGCTGAACAACACATGACCTAATAATAAAAAATCAGGCAAGAAAACAACATATCTTAAGTGATGTCAGCAGAAACCACACAACACAGATTTAGATCCTCAAAGTTTCATTGGATAAAGAATAACTGGTGAAACACTTAAAGAAGGAAAAAAATGAAAAAAATAAAGCAAGGACTAAGAACATAAAAAGTTGCTAAACATGCTTAGTGAAAAAAAGTAGATTAAAGCTTAGAAATAAAGGATTACAACTTAAGTCAGGCACCATTAAAGAATCTCTTATTTGGAAGACTGATCCAAAATAAGCTCTTTTATGTTTTTTTTTTTTAACAGAGAAATCTTTGCTATAGGGTGCATGCGTTCACTGGAAAGACAGAGAAAAACAGAAAGTGAGAAATCATCCCCCTGGGGGATGGCCACACTGCAATCCCTTCTCCTTCATTCTCCTCCCAGGATTGTGGGCACACATGCACACGCACCTGGCATGAGTTTTAAGCAGCCAGGTCTGGGACTAGAACTGTGATTAACTATGTGGGAGTCCAGCCAGATAACCATTATGCCATCTGCTGGTCCCAGGAGGTAGGATTTTAGAGACACAGAAGATGAGAAACCTGAAAGAGCCAGCAGTTGGTGCAATGGCCATATGGCTGGACTCCCATGTAGTTGGCCACGGTTTGAGTGTCAGACCCGGTGGCTTAAACTCATGCAGGGCGTGTGTGCGTGCGTGCCCAAGATCCTGAGAGGAGAATGGAGGAGAAGGGATTGTGGCATGGCCACCTCCCCTGGGGGGTGATTTCTGTCTCTCTGTCTCTCTATTTGGCGAGCGCAAGCACCCTATAGCAAAAATCTCTCAAGAAAAAAAAAAAAAAAGAAAAACAGAATGGGGATTAATGTCAATTTAATACGAAATTCAGACAGAAAACAAGAGAAAAAATAGGGGATAAAAACATCACATAGGGAGTCTAAAATGATTAGTATGCTCAGGGTTCTAATAAAAAAGTAAACAACATGCAGAACAGATAGATTAGTAAGCTGTAAGAGATATCAATAGAAAGTTCTGAAACTTGGGGACTAGCAGGTGGCATGGTGGTTAAGGCACTGGACACTCCCACATGGCCAACCATGGTTCGAGTCCCGAACCTGGTGGCTTGGCTTTCTCACTTTGTCTCTCTATGTCTCTCTCTGGTCAAATTAAAATAAAATGAATGAATGAATAAATAAAATTAAATAATTCTTAGGGGAAAAAAGGAAAGTTCTCAAAATGAAATGCAAAAAGAATGATTAACAAACGAACAAAAACAATGACAAAAAACAGCCTACCACCCTGAAGACCAGAACAAAACATCCAAGAATTATGGGCAATTTCAAGAGATAAAAAAACACATGGAATTGGAATGCTGGAAGGAGTGAATAGATATATTTGAAAATAATGGTTGAAAATTCTCCAAAACTGATGACAGATACCACAGATTCCAGGAGTTCAAAGAACACCACATAGAATAAGTACCCCAAAAGCTATATGTAGGCATATAACATTAAATCTGCAGAAAACCAAAGACAGAAAATCTTGAAAGAAGCTGAGGAGTTGGGGGAGTAACCTATAGAAGAACAAGAAAAAGAATTATAGATAACATAAGAAACCATGCAAGTAAGGAAAGAGGGGAGTTAAATATATTTAAATGTTTAAAGAAAAAAAAACACCACCAACCTAGAATTGTGTATCCAGCGAAATAATCCTTCAAAAGTGAAGGAGAAATAAAGACTTCCTCAGACAAACAAAAACTGAGGGAACTCATCGCCGCAGACCTGCCCTGTAAGAAATGTTAAAAGATTTTCTTCAGGCAGAAGGAAAATAATACAGGTTTGAGAAAGATGGATCTATATAACAAAAGGAAGAGCATCAGAGAAGGAAGTAAAATAAAAATCTACTTTTCTTTTTATTAACTAATATAAAAGAAAATAGTTTAACAGCAACAATAGATTGAATAACATACGGATAAGTGAAAATAATGACAACAATGTCACAAGGAATAGAAGGAAGGATTGGGAATAATCTACTGAAAGCTAACTGTACACACAAGAAGTTGAATAGTGTTTAGGGGGGTTAGATTAGCTAAAAATGTATATTGTGAATTCTAAGGCAACTGTAAGAAATTTTTTTAAAGTAGAATTGGTATGCTGAGAAGAAACAGAATGGAATTATAAAATGTTCAACTAAAAGTGGAGAAAGCAGAAAAAGCCTCTGGTTAACAAAAACAGCTACCAACATAGTTGATATTAATCCAAACACATGAGACATCATTTTCAATGTGAATTGTATAAACACACCAATGAAAAGACAGGGATCATCAGTGCATATATTTTTCTTATTTGTTTTTTTTTAGTTGCTAGAGGGCATGTGTACTCGCCAGAGGGACAGAGAAAGAGAGAGGGAACAACCCAATGGGATATAGAAATGCCACAATCCCGTCTCCTCCATCTCCATACTGTGGGGATATAGGGCATGCGCGCACATGTGCTGGTGTGTTTTTCAAGCTCCAGTGCTGAGATTTGAACTGCGATTGGCTATTAGTCCTTTAATCACTAGGCTATATAGCTGGCTCTATTAGAATAGAAACAAAAAAACAAACCTGGGGCCAGCAGGTGGCACAGTGTTTGGGATGCTGGATTCCCGTATGGCTGACTGTGGTTTGAGTCCTGGACCCATCAGCTTGAAGTTCACGCCAGGTGTGTGTGTATGCATATGCATGCCCAGGATCCTGAGAGGAGAACGGAGAGGGTATGTAGTGTGACCATGTCTGAGGGGTGATTTTTCGCTTTCTTTCTGTCTCTCAGGCAAGTGCACATGTTCTATGGCAAAAATCTCTCAAAGAAAACTATTGGACATAGTGAAAACAAGTGTTATGAGGAAAATGTATAGTTATAAATGCTTTGATTATGGTGGTTAAGGCGCTGGACTTCCTGGGCCGACCGCAGTTTGAGTCCCAGACCCAGCAGCTTGAAACTCCTACCGGGCGCGTACATGCCCAAAATTGTGAGGAGAATGGAGAAGGGATTGCAGTATGGCTGTCCCCCCAGGGTGCGTGTGTGTCTCTGTCTTTCTCTCTGGTGAGCATGCGTACCCTATAGCAAAAATTTCCCAAAACAAACAAACAAAGGGGCTAGATATGCAAAATAAAACACAATAATGCTTTGCTGGAGATCTTCCTCAATATGCCAGACATACATATGGGCTGGATGAGGCTAAGGGGTGGATCACAGAATTAAGATCCTATTAGGGCTGCTGTATCTGTTTCACTCATGAAATACACACACACATACATACATACACACATGTGTACATATATGTATGCACACATACATACATATATACAAATATGTGTATGTGTGTGTATATATGTGTGTGTGTATATATGTACGTGTGTGTGTGTGTGTGTATTGACAACAAAATTGACAAACTTTTAGCAATAGCTTTGCGCAGTGGCAGTATCGTAGCCAATGAGGTTTATCCGAGGCGCAATTATTGCTAATTGAAACAAACCTTTAGCAAGATGGACTAAGGAAAAAAGGAGGACACTCAAATTACTAAAATTAGAAATGAAATAGAAAAATCTAAATAGATAAAAAATTCTCTGACAAAGCCCTAAATCCAATGGCTTCACTGGTAAATTCGGCCAAACATTTAAAGGTTAAGTACAGCCTACTCATTAATGTGCAGTGGGAACCTACGAGTAGGCTGGAAGCTGTGTGGCTGACTATGGGTTCGGATTTCCAGGTAGGTGTGAAAATATGCTAGGTGCATTATCAGGTGCCCAGGATCATGAGGAGCTGAAGCGCTGTAGAAAGCGGATTCAGATGAAATGTGTTTTACTTTCTGTGTGTACACATGTGTTATCATAAAATATATATATATATGTATAGAACAAATAATAATTCTAAAACTTTCCAAAAAACTTAAAAAAGAGGAAACACATCCTAACTCATTTTATATAGTCAATATTACTTTCATACCAAAGCAGCCAAAGACACTATAACAAATCTACAGACCAATATCCTGAATTGCTGCCAAAATCTCCCACAAAATACTAGCAAACTGAATTCAGCAGCATAGTACAGAGATCACACACATGACCAACTGGGTTTTATTCATGGAATAGGAAAATGATTTAACAAATGAAATCAGTCAGGGCAATATAAGGGTAATATACCACAATAAGAGAATAAAGTAAAAAGAAAAACAAAAACAAAACTCAACAGATGTAGAAAAAGCATTTGACAAAATTCAATATTCAAAATTGAATACCCTTTCATAACACACGACAAAGAACAGAGTCTACCCTAAACAGAATAAAAGTCATATTTTAAAAACCCACCTCCCAGGGAACCAGCAGTTAGCGTAATGGCTATGTCGCTGGACTCCCACGTAGTCGACCGCGGTTCGAGTCCTGGACCCAGTGGCTTAAACTCACACCGGGCGCGTGTGCATGCATGCCCAAGATCCCGAGAGGAGAATGGAGGAGAAGGGATTGCGGCGTGGCCATCCCTCCTGGGGGGCAATTTCTCGCTTTCTATCTCTCTGTCTCTTTCTGTCTGTCTGGCGAGTGCATGCGCCCTATAGCAAAAACCTCTCCAAAAAACAAAACAAAACAAAACAAAACAAAACAAAAAAAAGACTACGCAACACTGATAAAACAAATTAAAGATATAAATAAAATGAAACACTGAGTATGTTCAGACTTAATACTGTTAAAATGTCCATCCTATTGAATACTACCCCAAGTGATCTACAGGTAATACACTCTTATCAAAATCCCAACAGTGTTTCTTACAGAAAGAAATAGAAAAATCCATCTTAAAATTCATGAAATCTCAAAGGAGCCTAAATAGCCAAAATAATCTTGAAAAGAGAACAAAGGTAGAGGGCCCATTTCCTGATTTCAAAACTTACTACAAAGCTAAAATCAAAACAGACAATACTGGTAATAAAGACAGATACATAGGCCAATGAAACAAAACAGAAGAGAGCCCAGAAACAACCGTCACATATATGGTCAAATTACTTTAAACAGGAGTGCCAAGGCTATTCAATAAGGAAAGAATAGTTTTTTGTTTTATTTTGTCTTGTTTTTGAGAGAGATTTTTGCTTTAGAGCACGGATGCTCACTGGAGAGACAAAGAGACAAACAGAAAAGTGAGAAATCGCCGCCCCCTCCCCTCAGGGGGGATGGCCATGCCACAATCCCCTCTCTTCTACTCTCTCGGGATTTTGGGCAAACATGCACATCCATCCACTGTGAGTTTCAAGCCGCTGGGTCCAGTAATGGAACTATGGTTGGTTACATGGGAGGCCAGTGCCTTAACCACTAGGCAACCTGCTGGCCCTGAGGACAGTCTTTAACGAATGGGACTAGGAAAACTTGACATTCACATGCAAAAGGATGAAGTTGGACCCAAATCTTACCATATATAAAAATTAAATTCAGGGAACCAGCAGTTAGCGTAATGGCTATGCTGCTGGACTCCCACGTAGTCGACCACGGTTCGCGTCCCGGACCCGGTGGCTTAAAACTCACGCTGGGCGCGTGTGCGTGCGTGCCCAAGATCCCGAGAGGAGAATGGAGGAGAAGGGATTGTGGCGTGGCCATCCCCCCTGGGGGGTGATTTCTCGCTTTCTGTCTCTATGTCTCTGTCTGTCTATCTGGCGAGCACACGCGCCCTATAGCGAAAAAAAAAAAAACCTCCCCCCCCCCCCAAAAAAAAAACCAGAAAAAATTAAATTCAAAAGTATCAAAGACTAAATGTGGGCCTGAAACAATTAAAATTTTACGAGAAAATACAGCAAAAGCTTTAAATATTGAATTTGGCAACAATTTCTTGGATGTAACATGAAAGGAAGAGGCAACAAAAGAAAAAGCAGACCAATTAGGGAGCCAGCAGTTAGCATAATGGCTATGTCGCTGGACTCCCACGTAGTCGACTGCAGTTCGAGTCCCGGACACAGTGGCTTAAAACTCACGCTGGGCGCGTGTGCGTGCGTGCCCAAGATCCCGAGAGGAGAATGGAGGAGAAGGGATTGTGGCATGACCATCCCCCCTGGGGGGTGATTTCTCATTTTCTGTCTCTATGTCTCTGTCTGTCTGGCGAGCGCACGCGCCCTATAGCAAAAACCTCTCCAAAAAAAAAAAAAAAAGCAAACCAATTAGATTCCATAAAAATTTTTATTTTTTTATATTATTATTATTATTATTTCTTTTTTGGAGAAGTTTTTGCTTCTCCTCCATTCTCCTCTCGGGATCTTGGGCACCCACGCACATGCACCCAGTGTGAGTTTAAGCCACCAGGTATGGGACTCAAACCGTGGTCCACTACATGGGAGTCCTGTGACATAGCCATTACACTAACTGCTGGTCCGTCCCTCCATAACAATTTTTAAATGGGACCTACAGGTAGCATGGTGGTTAAAGCACCAGACTTCTAAATGGCTGACTACCACGGCTTGAGTCCCAGACCCAGAAGCCTGAAAATCACGCTGGCCACATGTGTATGTGTGCCCAAAACCCTGAGAGTAGAATGGAAGAAAAGGGACTGTAGTGTAGCCAATCCCCTTTGGGGGGGGGGGGGTGATTTCTCACTTTTTCTCTCTGGTGAGCACACGTACCCTATAGCAAAATCCTAAAAAAATTTTAAAAATTAAAATTTTAAATATTGTGCATCAAAAGACCAATCAATAGGTAAAAAGGCAACCCACAGAGTGAGAGAAAACAGTTGCAAACCATGTGTTTTTTCAAGGATTACTATCCAGAATATATAGATTACACCTAAAACACAACAACAAAATAAAGACCCAATTCAGTAATAGGCCAAGGAATCAGACAGAGAAGATATGAAAATGGCCAATTAGCACAAGAAAAAACAATTAATATCACTAGTTATTGGGGAAATGCTAATCAAAACCATATGTGATGACAATATCTCATATCCATTAGGATGGCTAATATACAAACAAAACCAATAACCAAACAAAACAGAAAATAGGCTGGCCCCTGGTGGTTAAGGGTGCCAGATCTCACATGGACAACTATGTGGTTCAAGTCCCAGCCCCTGATGCTTGAAAAACATGTTGGGCATATGTCCATGCATGCCCCAAACACCAACAGGATAGAAAAATGACGAAGGGATTGTGGTGTGACCACACCCCATGGTGAGAGTGTTTCTCCCTTCCCCTTTCTTCTTTTTCTGGTGAAAACACATATTCTCTGGCAAAACTAAAAACAAACAAACAAACAAAAAAACAAAAAGAAAACAGCAAACAAAGACAAGTCGATGAAGATGTGAGTAGAAATGTAAAATGGTATAGTCACTGTGGAGAACACTATTGCACTTCCTCAGAAAATTACAAACAGGGACCGGCAGATGGCGTAATGGTTACGTTGCTGGACTCCCACATAGTCAACTGCAGTTTGAGTCCCGGATCTGGTGGTTTAAAACTCACGCCAGAGGTGTATGTGTGTGTGTGTGTGTGTGTGTGTACGTAAAATCCCAAGGGAAGAATGGAGGAGAAGGGATTGCAGCATGACCATACCCCCCTGGGGGATGATTTCTCACTTTGTGTCTCTCTGTCTCTCCAATGAGTGGATTTACCCTATAGCAAAAAAAAAAAAAAACAAAAAAAAAAAACAAAAAAAAAAGCCTCTTAAAAAATTACCATATGGGGACCAACAGTTAGCATAATGGCTATGTCGCTGGACTCCCATGTAGTTGACCATGGTTTGAGTCCTGGACCCAGCGGCTTAAACTCACACCGGGTGTGTGTGCATGCATGCCCAAGATCAAGAGAGGACAATGGAGGAGAAGGGATTGCGGCGTGGCCATCCTACCCCCGGGGGGTGGGAGTTCTAACTTTCTGTCTCTCAGTCTCTGTCTTTCTGGCGAGCGCACGCGCCCCATAGCAAAAACAAAAAAAAAACAAAAAACAAAAAACATAGGATCCTGCAATTTCAGTTCTGGGAAAATATGAAGAAGAATTAGAAGCAGGATCTGAAAGAAATATCTGTACCTTATCTTCATAGCAGTATTCACAATAGGTAACATGTGCAAACAACTCAAGTGTTCATTGATGGATGAATAGATAAGCAAAATATGGCATATCCATATAACAGAATATTATTCAACCTTCAAAAGCAAGGAAATTCTGCAATATGCTACAATATGGATGAACTTTGAGGACATTATGCAAAGTGACATAAGCCAGTCACACAAAGACAAATACTGTATGATTCTATGTACACAAGCTGAGGTGGGGGTGGGGGTGGGGCCTTCAATAATTTCAAGGAAAGTGCATATTATGAAAAAACTATGGAAGGGTTTCAAAAATTTTCTGCACAAAAATAAGACTTATGCTACTTTGTTATAACATGTCTGAAGAGAATCTATTTTGAGACATTAAGAAAGATAAGAAATCAATTTGAAGAGAGCCCCTATCAGAGAAATATTAATTCTGTTGAAGTTGAAGAATAAACATAAAATTTATGGTGATACTTGGGTAAAAGGATGGTGAAATCACTGATGCTTTACAAAAAAAGTTTACTGGGATAAAGCCTCAAAGAAATCAGCACTTTATATATGGGTAACTAATGTAATGAAAGGATGAAACTGCTGAAGATGACGCTCATAATGGTAGATCATCCACATCAATTTGCAAGGAAAAAATTAGTCTTGTTTGTATGCCCAGATCAGCTGCAGTAAAGACCAAGGCTTTCAATGGAAATTTTATTTATTATGTTTTTTTAATTTTTTTGTTTTTCAATGGAAATTTTAAACAAGTGGGATCAAGATCCTGGAACATTTCTTTGACCAACTGTAACAGAAGATGAAAAATTGCTTTACTAATATAATCCTAAAGACAAAAAGCACAATCAAAGCAATGGCTCCCGAGAGAGAAGGTGGTTCAGTTCAACTAAAATTAGACCAATCAAGAGAAAAGGAAATGGCAACAATATCTGAAGGATGCTCAAGGCATTTTGTTGGTTGACTTTCGGAAAGACCATAAAACAATAACATTTGCTTATGTTAGCGCTCTGAAAAAAACCAAAGCTCTAGTAGAAATACACCTGCTTTTTTTTAAGGGGAGGGTAAATCATTAGGCATCTATCTTACAGTCCTGATTTGGTTCCTTTTGACTTATTTTTTTAATTAATCTTTTTTAAAAGAATTATTTATTAAATTTTATTATGCTTATTACTATTTAATTTGACCAGAGAGAGACAGAAAGCAAGCAACCAGATCCGGGACTCAAACCTTGGTCAGCCATGTGGGAGTCCAGCACCTTAACAACCACACCATCTGCTGGTCCCAATTTAATCATTTAAAAGAGATTTTTAAAAGAGATTTTTGCTACAGGGCACGTGTGCTTGCCAGAGAGATAAAAGGCAAGACATTACTCCTGAAGGGGTATGACCACACCACAATCTCTTCTTCTCCATTCCTCTCTTAGGATTTTGGGTACACACGCATATGCACCCAGCATGAGTTTTAAGCTGCCAGGTCCAGGACTTGAACTGCAGTCAACTACGTGGGATTCCAGCAATATAACCATTACACCGTCTGCTGGCCCTGTTGTTTATTAATCTAAAAAAAAATAAAATCTTCAAATGGCACTCTCTCTTCTTTGTTAATAATAAAAAGGACTGTGGGGCCAACAGGTGTCATGGTGGTTAAGGTGCTGGACTTCCACGTGAATAATCACAGTTTGAGCCCGACCTGGAAGCTTGCTTTCTCAGTTTCTCTCTCTTTCTCTGTCTAGTACATGTGCCCTAAAGCAAACCTAAAAATAAAGAAATAAAATAATAAAAATAATAAAAAGAACTATATTGACATGATTAAATTCTAAGGGCCTTCAGTTTATTAGGGATGGACTAAATGACTAGTAGTATTGTTTCCAAAGTCTTAAACTTGATTGAATTATGTTGAGAAGTAAATGTTTTTTTTATTTTTACCCTTTAATTACATTTTCCAAAAGCTTTATGAAGTACTTCCATATTAGGTACTTAAGAGGAGTCACAATCCTAGAGACAGAAAGCAGAAGAGTGGTTGCTAGAGACTGGGAGAAAGGGGAAGTAGGGAGTTATTGTTGAATGGGTCAAAAGTTTCAGTTTTACAAGCTGAAAAGAGTTATCGAGGAGATCAACAGAGAGGATGGTGTTTGAGGTGCTGGACTCCCACATGGATCAACACGGTTCAAGTCCCAGACCCGGCAACTTGAAACTCAGAACAGGCACATGTGTGTGTGTGTGTGCGCGCCCCAAATCCCAAGAGAAGAATGGAGGAGAAGGGATCGTGGCATGACCATCTCCCCATGGGGTGATTTCTAGTTTTCTCTCTTTCCAGCAAATGCATGTGCCCTAAAGTAAAAATCTCCAAAAGACAAGTTATGAAGAAGGATGGTGCTGATGGTTATACATTATGGTGGTACTTAATATCAATGAGCTCTCTACTTAAAACTGGGTAAGAAGACAAATCATGTTAGGTGTATTTTACTACAACTAAAAAAAAAGTAAATGGATGGAGAAAGATGTATGATTGTAATACTAATTAAAAGCAGGCAAGAGGAGGGACCAGCAGTTAGCATAATGGCTATGTTGCTGGACTCCCATGTAGTCAACCGCGGCTCGAGTCCTGGACCCGGTGGCTTAAACTCACGCCGGGCACGTGTGCGTGCGTGCCCAAGATCCCGAGAGGAGACTGGAGGAGAAGGGATTGCGGCGAGACCATCCCCTCTGGGGGGTGATTTCTCGCTTTCTGTCTCTGTCTCTCTCTGTCTGCCTGGCAAGCACACGCGCCCTATGGCAAAAACCTCTGCAAAAAAAAAAGCAGGCAAGAGGAGTTAAATTAATTTCAGAGAGACCAGACTTCAGAGCAAGAAAAGTCACCAAAGATAATAAAGGGCATTACATTGGGAAAGAGTACATTCTCCAAGAACACGTAATAATAAAACCTTAACCTGTATGCATCCAACAACAGAGTGTAAAACTTTGAGTCCCAAACTGACAGAACTGCAAGGAGAAACAGATGAATGAATTATGGTAACTAGAGTCTTCAACAACCCCTCTATCAGAAATGGATAGACCTCAGCAGGCAGAAAATCAGAACACAGTTGCACTGAACAACACCATCAATCAACAAGACATAACAGATATCTAGACTATTTCATCCAACAACAGCATAGTACATGTTTTTCCAAGGCTTATATGGAACATTCATATGACAGACCACATTCGGAGCCATAAACACATCTTAATAAATTCAAAAGATTAGAAATCATACAATGTATGCTCTTAAACCATAATGGAATTAAAGTAGAAATCAGTTAACAGAAGATATTTGAGAAATTCCCAAATATTTGAGAATTAAATTATCTGGGCCTGATAGTTACTTCTGTTCTAGTATTTCATTACTGTATTTTCCTCTGCAAGTACTTTGAACTTTTAAATAACTTAAATCTCAACATACAAATTTAAACATATCATTGGCATGAAGACATCTCAAGGGACCAGCAGTTAGCGTAATGGCTATGTCACTGGACTCCCACGTAGTTGACCGCGGTTCGAGTCCCAGACCCGGTGGCTTAAACTCATGCCGGGCGCATGTGCATGTGTGCCCAAGATCCCGAGAGGAGAATGGAGGAGAAGGGATTGCGGCGTGGCCACCCCCCCGGGGGGTGATTTCTCGCTTTCTATCTCTCTGTCTGTCTCTGTCTGTCTGGCAAGCGCACGCACCCTATAGCAAAAACCTCTCAAAAAAAATAAAAAAAGATCTCAAGACAGAAATCAGTCTTCAAATTGTTTTTAATCCTTTTTTTTTTTTTTGGAGAGGTTTTTACGTGTGTGCACTTGCCAGAAAAACAGAGAGACAGAGAGAGACAGAAAGCAAGAAATCACCTCCTGGGGGGTTGGCCATGCCGCAATTCCTTCTCCTCCATTCTCCTCTTGAGATCTTGGGCACGCACGCACACGTGCCCAGTGTGAATTTAAGCCACCAGTCTGGGACTCGAACTGCGGTCGACCACATGGGAATCCAGTGACACAGCCATTACGCCATGTGCTGGTCCCACAAGTTGTTTTTACTCTTTAAGTTATTTTTTATTAGGATTCCTGGTTTACACATAATCAATGTATATCTTTATGAGCTACAGTATTGTTTTGTTTTTGAGAGATTTTTGCTATAGGGTGCATGTACTTGCCAGAGACAGAGAGATAGAGTCAGAAAGTGAGAAATCACCCCTGAGGGGGGATGGCCATGCTGCAATCACTTCTCTATTCTCTTCTTGGGATTTTGGGCATGCATGCACATGTGCCTGGTGTGAGTTTCAAGCACTAGGTCTGGAACTCAAACCATGGTCAACCACATGGGAGTCTAGTGCCTTAATGACTATGTCACCTTCTGGCACCAACAGTATTGTTTTTTAAGGCATGCATACTCTTCAAGTTGTTTTTAATTTCAAGATTAATTTTTCACAGTTCTCATCCTAAATATTTTAGGGAATATTTACCCATGATAGCCAAAGTAGGAATTAAAGCAAGAATTATGACCAGAAGCCAAGCAGACAACAGTACCATACTCTTGGACCTTTAGCCTCCAGCAACATGAACTAAATAAACCTCTTATATTAAAAAGAAAAGAACAGAAAGGAAAGGAAAGGAAAGGAAAGGAAAGGAAAGGAAAGGAAAGGAAAGGAAAGGAAAGGGAAAAGGAAAAGGAAAAGGAAAAGGAAAAGGAAAAGGAAAGGAAAAAGAAAGAGAGAGAAGAATTACAACTACAATGACATACTGTCTTCAAGGCAACCACTGTGATTTCATCATAGCAAAAATTCCCAAAGTTGTTAACAATGCAGAAATGAATGCAACATAAGAGACAAGTCAGAAGAGCCTCAGTGCAAACAGCTGCCCTCACATTCAGCACCCACCTTCTGTCTTCTAACTACATTTGGAGCGTCACTGAAAAATCCTCCTACTGTGTCTAAGAAACTTATTCTGATGTAATTGAAGACAAATTTGTGCCATGCTAATATAGCTTGTTCATTCTCTGGGAAGGTGCTTTTGCCAATTCCTATGGGGTTTTTAATGCATTATGCACTTAAGTATAGATGGATCCACATAATTCAGCGAAGTCACACTAACTCAACAGAAACTACTTTTGCAAGACCAGGTAAGTAACAATGCAGAACATTTCCATATCAGGTACAAATGACATTTTGTCAACACATCTTATTTTTCCAAATAAAAATGGTTTCCAATGAAAATATTTTAAAATAATCAGTGAATAGTTTTGACTTTGCTAACATGGTTGCATTAAGGCTTAATTATAAATTCCTGTTTCTACATGATCTCTACTACATATGGCTTGACCTCTGTAATTTGCTTTTATATCCATGAAGCTTTTACATCCAGCTACAGAATGAAAGTATAACAGGTATCAAAAGAATAGCTACTAGGAACCAGCACATAGCATAATGGTTACATTTCTGGACTCCCATGTAGTTGACTGCAGTTCAAGTCCCGGACCTGGGAGCTTAAAATTCACACCAGCCACATTTATGTGCATGCCCAAAGTCCTGAGAGGAGAATGGAAGAGAAAGGATTATACTGTGGCCATTCTCCTGCGGGGGGGTGGGGGGTTATTGCTTTCTGTCTCTGTGTCTCTCCAGTAAGTGCATGCTCCCTATAGCAAAAATTTCTCTACGAAAAAAAAGGAATAGATAATAAACACAAATGATAGTCCTCAAACCAAACCAAACCAAACCTGTTTTTGTTTTCTTCTTACTTATAATTTCCTGAGAAAGAGGCCAAAAGTTAGGGAAAAGAATCAATTTTTAATTACAGTTCTCTCTAGGCTTTGGGAATAATCAATTTTACTACTTTAATTGAGTATTTTTATGATTCTTAAAATAAGTAAAAATACACTATATAATCATTTCTCAGGACCAGGAAATAGAGCTCTAGTCAGATAAACTGCCTCTTAATCTTGCACATTCACCCAGAGGTAAACAGACTATGAACCAGGAAGACAATTAAAATAGCCTTGCTTTTATATAGCTGAAAAATGCTACTGAAAAACATCCTATTAATGAAGACATCATTAAATGTTCAAATTGAGTTAACATTTGATCTAAGAAAATTTAAGCACGAGTTTGGGTAGGTGCCAAGTACTTGTTATAATAGAATATCCAAACCTTTATACTCTATTCAGAACCCGCGATTGTTAATCTCAGTCTCACATATATGCCCCTCCTGAGCAAACACACACATACTCCACTTTATGACGAATCCCAGGGGAAACACATTGCATATAATTTATAAAAGCCCCTTCCACATCAAGTCCTCCCTTTTCTTTCCAGTTGAGAAGCAATATTCTAAACAGTGAATTGGTAGAATTTGGAGAAAACACTTTTTTTGATGGATCAGAACTAACCCTGAACCAGAATAATAACTGGTATGAAGAAAAATAAAAAACAATCAGAATTATGATAAATATGTTCAAAACAGCTAGAGAGGCAAAGCTATCTAAAGTACTAAGAATGAAACCAACTTAGACATTTCCTCTGCAAAGTCTAAGTTACTAAATATATGCACAAGGTTCTCTAAGAAGTGCATGAAAATCAACTGTTTTCTAGATCCTACCCCATTTCCTGAATGAGCTCTTAACAAATATGGTCTCTTGCAGGCCTCCTCCATCTACCTCCTGGTTAGCTTTCCATAACTGCAGGACATTATAATGTTCTATAGCATTATACTTAGAATTCTTCCTTTAGGTTTGTGTACTTCTTACTAAGCCTTAGTTTTCATGGTAAGAAAGCATAATCATCTTAGACCCTGTGAAATCCAGCAGTGTTAGAGAACTCTTGCTACATTAAAAATTACTTTACCTATCACATTAAGAAAATGAGCCAGGCCTTGTAATGTTGTCAGTAGATAACTGGATACAGGTAGAAGCATTGCTAAGTTTAATCTGTCAGCAAAATCATTTGAAAAACATTGCACATTCTAGTTATTTCTGAATGAATAAATCATGATCTTTGTGATTGTTTTTTACCATTGTAAAGGTTTTAAATTACAAGTGCTGAAGAGATTACAGTAAAAGGAATTTTGCAGGCTTTCCTATTAAGAGCAAATGCTGTCCTATGCAAGTTGCTATTTATTATAGATTTTTGGTTGTTTGAATGTATACTTTTGTAAGACATTAGTGATGAGTGAGCTTTTAGGCCTTTCTCCCCAACTTACCTTACTGTGTGTAAAGGGGGGTGCTGTATACAAGGTGGGATGGATAAGAGGGCGAGGCAGGTGTGGGACGGTGTGCAAAGGCACATGTCCATGAATGTGAGGGTAAAGGTGCAGTGCGGGGTGGGTAGGCTTTTCTGGGCTCATGAACTGATGGCCAGGAGGAAGAGCTGCAGCTGTCATTGCTGATGCTGTCAGTCCAGAAGCTTCTTGTTTACATACATGACATTCACAAGTGTTTGGAGCTTGTTCGGCCTGAAAGAAAAGAAAGGGTACCTATTTAGTAAAACAAAAAATAATGTGAATTAAATTAAAATCAGTGACTCTATTGAGCAGTTACAAAGATAAGAAATAGGGCTTGCCCTGACATCCTGAGTTGATTAGGGTCCTCCCTAAAGATTTTTTCCTCAGGGTGTGCACTTGCCAGAGAAAGAGTGTGTGCGAGAAAGTAAGAAATCACCCTCCGGAGGGACAGCCATGTTGCAATCCTTTCTCCTCCATTCTCCTGGGATCTTGGGTACGAACACACATGCACCCAGTGTAATTTTTAAGCCACTGAGTCTCAAATTCGAAGCACAGTTGGCCATATGGGAGTCCAACGATGTAACCCCTACGCTACCTGCTGGCCCCAACCAAGGTCCTTCTTATGAGAGAAAGGAAGAACCTAAGAGACTGGGCCCGAAGAAGCCTGCAGAGAGAGAAAAGAGGTATGCTTCATTCTCCAGTTGGGTGACCATGGAGGCTTCAGCCCCTTTAAATGTATCCTATGCCTGACTGAGGGAGAAGGGGGTTGGTAATGACTGCAGAGACAGAGAGAGGGAGCTTGAACCCAGGAGAAAAAAAGCCACTATTTGGCTAAGCTCCACTAGGTCTATGCTGCTCTTTTTTTTTTTTTTTTTTTTTTTTTTTTTTGAGAGGTCTTTGCTATAGGGCACGTGCACTTGCCAGAAAGACAGAGACAGAGAGACAGAAAGCGAGAAATCCCAGGGGGAATGGCCACGCCATAGTCCCTTCTCCTCCATTCTCCTCTCAGGATCTTGGGCACGCATGCACACACACCCTGCGTGAGTTTAAGCCGCCAGGTCTGAGACCAGAACCGCGGTCGACTACATGGGAGTCCAGCAACATAGCCATTATGCCAAGTGCTGGTCCCCCATGCTACTTAATACATGATTCCGTAATGGAATTGAAAGGGCCTATGGCTTAAGATGAAGTGAAAACAGGTTGGTGACGCGCCTCTCTCAAATCAAGTGTGAAACTGAACACAACTGTCGAAAGCAACCATATCGAGGCTCTAGAAATCAATCTTGAAAGAATACTCGGCAGTGCATATTCAGGTAAATTGGCTGGAACTTCAGGTAAGAGCAGCAGTCAGGCCTCCTTACTTGGGACTCTTCACGTTCCCCATTCCCAGACACGGGAGTTCTGTCAGGGAAGGGATGCCTGTGAAAACCAGTCCCGTGGCCAAATAAGATAGCTCAATCTCAAGCAGAGGTGAAGCAATATAAGTTGTGGACTCAGCAGGTAACTAAGAGGGAAGCATGCAGTTTGGTTAGTTTGAGGCTGAGGTCTTGGCCAGGGTGAGTTGCAGACGATACCCTGGGAATGGGAGAGTCACGGAAGGGCTTCTGAACTTGCCCACAGCTTGCTGGCTGATCAGGAGTCTCCAGGACATGCAAAGAAAAACCAGAGAGCCCAAGGGAGGAACCACCAGAGCTGACTGTGTGCTGTTACATCACCCAATCTGCATAAAGATACGTCAGCAAAGAGTCTCAAGGATTCAAAGTACATGGGCAGGGAACCAGCAGTTAATGTAATGGCTATGTCGCTGGACTCCCACGTAGTCGACCGCGGTTCACGTCCCGGACCCGGTGGCTTAAAACTCACGCCGGGCGCGTGTGCGTGCGTGCCCAAGATCCCAAGAGGAGAATGGAGGAGAAGGGATTGCGGTGTGACCATCCCCCCTGGGGGGTGATTTCTCGCTTTCTGTCTCTATGTCTCTCTCTGTCTGTCTGGTGAGCGCACGCGCCCTATAGCAAAAAACCTCTCTCAAAAAAAAAAAAAAAAAAAAAAAAAAAAAAAAAAAAAAAAAAAAAAAAAAAAAAAGGTACATGGGCAATCTCTGCCCAAATTGCTAGCTGACCAAGAAACCAGGCAAAGGGTAGACCTCGAGGAATCAAGCTTAAAAAAAAAAAAAAAAAGAGTGAAAAATGTGAGCCAAGACATCAGCAGCCTTAAAATGTGGGGGACACAGATTCCGCAATTTAAGCCCAGCAAAGTAATAAAAAAGAAACAAACCAAAAATCCAACAAACATCCTCAGAGAAGAAAATCAGGATGCAAAGTTAAAAATGTCTAGTTTTCAACAAAAAATTATGAAATACACGAAGAAAAAGAAAAATGTGACCCACACATAAAAGAATGATTAGTCCACAGAAACTGGTTCTGAGAGGGTTCAGATATACATTAGCACACAGAGATATCAAAGCAGCTATTACAGCATATTTGAATCATTAAAGGAACATATGAAAACAAAGATTTGACATGTAGGCAATTATAATAAAACAAACTACAAGACAGAATAAATATAAATTCTAAAGGCGAAAAGTACAATAACTAAAATAAAAATTTCACTGAAGGGACTCAAAAGCAGATTTAAGATGACATAAATGAATCTGTGAACTTAAACACACAACAATAAAAATTATCCTTATGGGGACCAGCAGTTAGCATAATGGCTATGTCGCTGGACTCCCATGTAGTCAACCGCGGTTCAAGTCCTGGTCCCAGTGGCTTAAACTCACGCTGGGCGCATGTGCATGTATGCCCAAGATCCTGAGAGGAGAATAGAGGAGAAGGGAATGCAATGTGGCCATCCCCCCTGGGGGGTGATTTCTCGCTTTCTGTCTCTCTGTCTTCCTGGTGAGCACACGTGCCCTACAGCAAAAACCTCTCTCTCAAAAAAAAAAAAAAAAAAAAAAAAAAAAAAAAAAACTTTATGAAGAACAGAGAGGAAGGGGCCAGGCAATGGCGTGGTAGTAACAGGACACTTGGAGATTGGACGCATATGGGAAGGTCCAAAGTTCACATCCTGAAGTCTTCCTGAGCATGCCAGGAGTGCATATGCATATTCATCATCCGGGGCTGGCTGAGAATTGGAATGGAATACATCAGACAACTCTGTTGGGGATACCTGTCTCTGAGGATGCCAGTCTCTTTTCCTTTAAATTTATTTTAAAAAGCTTTAGGTCCAGGAGGTGGTGTGGTAGATAAGGAGCTTCACTCCCACCCAGCCAACCATGGTGCAAGTCCTGGACCAGGTGGCTTAAAAATCATGCAAGGGGGCTGGCAGGTGGTGTGGTGGTTAAGTGAGCTGGACTTCCACATGGCCGATCACGGTTCAAGTCGTAGACCTGGTGGCTTGCTTTCTCAATACGCCCCTATACTCTCTCTCACGCTATCCCTCTCTGGTCAAATTAAAATAAATAAATAAAGTTAAATAAAATAATTCTTTTAAAAAAACACACATAAGATTAAGTACATGAGACTGAACTGATGAAACAACATTCTGTGACTTGACTAAAATATTGCTGCTTTTCTTCTAAGCTTTGTTGTCCAGTTTTAAAGGATTTTTGTCCTGTCTTGAGCTGTCAATAGGTTCATGTACTTCATGTAGAACAGAATACTAACCTGTTTCTAGGCTTTAAGTTTCAAGGAAATATCATTACCAGTTCAAAACTGCTATTCTTGGGACCAGCAGTTAGCGTAATGGCTATGTTGCTGGACTCCCACGTAGTCAACCGCGGTTTGTGTCCCGGACCCGGTGGCTTAAAACTCACGCCGGGTGCTTGTGTGTGCGTGCCCAAGATCCTGAGAGGAGAATGGAGGAGAAGGGATTGTGGCATGGCCATCCCCCCTGGGGGGTGATTTCTCGCTTTCTGTCTCTATGTCTCTCTCTGTCTTTCTGGTGAGCACACGCGCCCTATAGCAAAAACCTCTCAAAAAAAAAAACAAAAAAAAAACCCCTGCTTTTCTTGAAATTACCAGCTGAACTTGCTATTGAAAGTAGTTAGATTACTTATGATATTGTGTGATCAACAAAATGTTGGGGGAAAAGGAATTGAAGACAACTGTATACAGCAGAGATAGTGTAATAAGAGAGTGGGAAAGGGCAGAGGGTAAAAAATGGGATAAAAAACATATATATACATATACATATATATGAAAGTAGAAATGGAATATTATTGATGATAACATGCATGATTAAGCCACTATGCAGTTTATTCTAGATGGGAAACCACATTTAGTATGTTGTGATGATGCTCAGGGAATGAATGTTAAGTAATTAAAAAAAAAATTTCAGGAGAAAAAAAAACAGTAAAACTGTTCATATCGAAATTAAAAAAAAAAAAAAATGCATATTTGATGATCACAGTAAGCTATATAGCCCCAGCTAGGTACTACTTTATAGTATGTTCATTCCACTCACTGAGGTTTATGCCTAAAGTCAGACTGTGTTCATGGATATGTATATATCAGCTGTGCTTGCTATTGGAAATATTTAGACTAATTAAGTTCATTAGCAAATCAATTAAATGGGGGGGAAAGGCATAGAAAGCAACCATGGATACCAGAGACAATGTGGGAGGAGGGTGGGACACGGCAGAGGGTGAGGGATAGAGAATCAAGGATGGCAAAACAAAAAAACAAACTATACAAGATATAAGAAATGGAAAATTATTTGCTGACAACATGTATGTTGAAGTGCTTGATTGAGCCAATATACAGTGTATTTTGGATAGAAAATTCATTTGTACAGTGAATTAATGTAAAAAAATAAATAAATTTAAAGAGAAACACACACACACACACACACACACACACACACACACACACACACCAGGTGTGTGTGCATGCCTGCCCACAATCCTGAGATGATACTATGGGGCTGTGGTGTGGCCATCTCTCCTTGGGGTGGGAGGGTTTGTGTGTGATTTCTCACTTTTCCTCTGTCTCTTTCTTTAGCTATGCGCACGAGCCCGATGGCAAAAACCTAAAGGGGAAAAAAAGAAAGAAAGAACAGAGAGAAAAAGATATTAAATAAAAACAAATAGATGATCAGAGACCTGAGAGAGAGCATCAGCAAATATATACATAACAATACATAATAAAGTCCCAGAGGAAAGGAGACAGCAAAAAGACAATAACAACTCGCTTTAAAAAAAGGGAAAAAAAGAAAAGAAAAAGGCTGTTAAGAAGTTAAATACTGCTCTTCTTCAGCCTACGCTCACCAATGAGCAGGCATGTTTAGCTTGAGCACCAAGATTGTGAAGCCCAATGGTGAGAAGCAGGACGAGTTTGAGTTGGGCACCTCTCAAGCTCTGCTGGAGCTGAAGATGAACTCGGACCTGAAGGCACAGCTCAGGGAGATAAACGTTCCAGCAGCCAAGGAAACTGAAGTTGGTGGTGGTTGAAAATCTCTCATAATCTTTGTTCCTGTCCCTCAGCTGAAGTCCTTCCAGAAAATCCAAGTGCGGCTAGTACATGAACTAGAGAAGTTCAGTGGGAAGCACGTGGTTTTTATTGATCAGAGAATTCTGCCTAAGCCAACACAAAAAAGCCATACGAAAAAATAAGCAAAAGCACCCCAGGAGGCACACTCAGGCACATGTTGATGTGCTTGATTGAGCCAATATTCAGTGTATTTTGGATGGAAAATTCATTTGTATGTTCTAATGATGTATAATGAATTTATGTAAAAAAAAATAAATTTATAGAGAAAACACACACACATACACACACACACACACACACACACACACATATATAGACCAGGTGTGTGTGCATGCCTGCCCACAATCCTGAGAGCTATGCTTGACACAATCCTGGAGGACTTAGTCTTTTCCAGTGAAATAATGGGCAAGAGGATAGGATCTGCATGAAGCTGTATGGCAGCCAGCTCATCAAGGTCCACCTGGACAAAGTCCAATAGAACAACGTCAAAACACAAGGTCAAAACTTTCTGGTATCTACAAGTAGCTGACAGGCAAGGATGTTAATTTTGAATCCTCAGAGTTTCATCTGTAAAGAAAAATGACTAAATAAAAAACAGGGACCAGCAGTTAGCGTAATGGCTACATCGCTGGACTCCCATGTAGTCAACCGTGGTTCGAGTCCTGGACCCGGTGGCTTAAACTCATGCCGGGCGCATGTGTGTGCATGCCCAAGATCCCGGGAGGAGAATGGAGGAGAAGGGATTGCGGTGTGGCCATCCCCCCTGGGGGGTGATTTCTCACTTTCTGACTCTCTGTCTCTTGCTGTCGTTCTGGAGAGCGCACGTTCCCCTATAGCAAAAACCTCCACCCCCCCCCCCCCCAAAAAAAAAACAGTTAAAAAACAATAATAAAGAACTTAAATACTGTGTAAATGAAGCCAGATCCTACATGTGTGACCAAGTCCTGGCACTGGCATCCTGAAAACACACCAGGCATGTATATACTCCCAGAATCCTGATGGGATGAAAAATTGGAGGGCAAAAGGATTGCAGCATGACCATACTATGTTGAGGAAGATGCACACACTCTCTCTCTTATATGTATGCCCTCAGGTATAAAAAAAATTTAAAAAGAGGCCAGCAGATGGCATGTCAGTTACGTCGCTGGACTCCTACATGGCTGACTACAGATTGAGTCCCAGACCAGCGCATGAGTGCCCAAGGACTCTGAAGGAGAACAGAAAAGGCATCCCCCCTGGGGGATGATGTGTCACTTTCCCTCTTACTGTCTGTCTGTCTGTCTGTTTCTCTCTCTCTCCCCCCAGCCTGAGCACAAGCACCATAAGGCAAAAACTTCTACAAAATAATAAATAAATTAGAGATAATAATCGTTTAAAAAAAAATGGAAAGGACAGAAGGGAAGGCTATTTCACTTTCTAAATTCGATGAAAAACATTTATCTACAAATCCAACAAGCTTTTAATGAAACCTAAAATGAATAAAAACAGACACACTAAGAATTGCAGAACTACAGGTACAAAACAACTCCATCTAAGGCTTCCAGCACAAAAAGCTTTGTCATTACACTGACCCCAGCCCCCATTTAAATGCTTGCCTGGGGACACCAGGTAGAAGTTATAGTAGCTGGATACCACATAGCCAACTTCACAGTTCGAGCCCTGGACTGGTAGCCTGAAAATCATGCCAGGCACATATGCATGCATGCCCAAAACCCTGAGGGGAGAGTGGAAAAGGGAGTGTGGCATGGCTATCCCCTCTGGGGAGTGATTTCTCACTGTTCCCCTCTCTGTCTCTGCCTCTCTCAGCAGCCCAATAGCAAAAACCAACCAACCAACCAAACAAACAAAAAGCCTGCCTGGGACGAGCCTGTAACACTGTGGTTAAGATGACTGGATCCTGGGACCAGCAGGTGGTGTGGTGGTTAAGGTGCTTGACACTCCCACATGGCTGACCACAGTTCGAATCCTGGACCAGGCAGCTTGCTTTCTCACTCTCTCTCTCTCTGTCTCTCTCTGGTCAAATTAAAATAAATGAATGAATAAAATAAAATAAAATAAAATAAAATAAATAATTTTAAAATAAAATTTAAAAAAAAGATGACTGGATCCTACATGGCCAAATGAGCAGTTTGAGTCTCAGACCTGAAAAACATGTCAGGTGGGACTAGCAGATGGCATAACGGTTATGTTGCTGGACTCCAACATAGTCAACCCCGGTTTGAGTCCCAGACTCAGTGGCTTAAAACTCATATTGGTCACGTGTGCATGTGTGCCCATCCCCCTGAGGGTATTTCTCACTTTCTCTCTCTTTTTCTCTCTCCCCAGTGAGCACAAGTGCCCTATAGCAAAAATTTGTCTTAAAAAAAAAAAAAAAAGAAAAACATGTCAGGTGTGTATGGTGTGCATGCCCAAAATTCTGAAAGGAAGGAGAAATGGAAAAGAAGGGATTGTGGCATGACCATCCCTCAGGGAGAGTGCTTTATGACTCTCCCCACCCCAATCTCTCCAGAGAGTATGCATGTCCTCTAGAAAATTAAAAAAAAATAATAAAATAGAGTGCCGGCCTGAGTTCTACAAGCTGCCTAGAGAACTATGAGTTCCAGTTAATGACTAAAAATTGTAGTAAATATACTACCGTGGTGCAGGGTTTTGACAGTAGGGGAAAACAGTATTTGGGACAGAGGTTGTAGTATGTATATAGATTGTGTAGTATATATAGTATGTATAGATTCCATTTATTTGCTCTGAATCTAAAAGTACTCTAAAAAATCAAAAACTATCAAAACTTTAAAAAAAAAGGCAAAACAGAGACATTTAGCTCGTCTGTGGCAGCATAGCTTTGTACTAGCCCATGACTGTGAGCCATTGCTATAGGAACCTCACCAAACACACCATATTTGGGCAGGGTGTGGTCTGAGAGGTATGCGGCTTTGCCTCATAAAAGTGATATGCCATGGAGCTGCTCAAGATCACCAAGAACAAATGGATTCTTATGTTCTTTGAGAAAAGGGTAGAGATATACATCTAAGCCAGGAAGTATAGCTGAGCAATGTCTTGGTCACTATGAGGAGGGTAGTTGTCAAGGACTGAGCCCTCTCCTCTGTCCAAATTAAAACCTTTTTATAAGGGGACCAGCAGATAGCTTAATGGTTACGTTGCTGGACTCCCATGTAGTTGACCTTTGTTTGAGTCCCAGACTCAGCAGCTTAAAATTCACACTGGGCATATGTTTGCACATGCCCAAAATCCTGAGAGGAGAAGGAATTGTAGTTTGGCCATCCCTCCAGGGGGTGATTCCTTGCTTTCTGTCTCTCTTATGAGTACATGTAGCCTACAGCAAAAATCTCTCTAAAACAAAACAAAACACCTTTTCTAAGGGAGAAAAACCATTTTAAGATGAAAAAAAACAACAGATTGTAGGGCCAGCAGGTGATGTGGTAGTTAAGGTGCTGGACTCACACATGGCCAACCACAGTTCGAATCCTGGACCTGGTGCCTTGGTTTTTCACCTCCCCCATGACTACAGCATGTTAAATAATAATAATAATAATAAATAAAATAAATTGAAAAACATAAAAAAATAAATAATTAAAAAGTAACAGAATGTAAATCCATAGGAAAATAAATGAAGAGTGGCAGGAATGATAAGCAAGTCAAGAAATAGATAATACTGTGCATATTTTCCCTTTTCTTTGCTCTTAACTTCTTTAAAACTACAATATTGTGCCCCCCCACCTCCTTTTTCTCTCTTTGTTGCTCATGCACATGTATGCATGCATACAAAGAGAGCAACAAAGAGAGCAAACGAGTGGAGGGGAAGAGAGAAGGCACTCCCCAATGTGGTCTGTATATGTATCACGATCTTTGTTCCTCTAATTCTCCATCCCTTCAGGATCCTAGTCATGCGAGTGCATGCTCAGCATGTTTTTCAAGCCTCAAGGGCCAAGGCTCTAACCCTGGTTGGGATCTAGCCTCCTCTGCAAAGCCCTTGATTGCTGGCCCTGAGAATAACAAAGCGATGGGGTCAGCAGGCTGTGTGGGGTTAAGGTGCTAGACTTCCACATGGCTGACCATGGTTTGAGCCCTAGACCTGATGGCTTGAAAATCATGCCAGGTACATGTGTGGCCATGCCCAAAATCCTGAGAGAAGAATAGAGGAGAAGGACTGCGTACATCCATCTCCCCTTGGGTGATTTCTCACTTTCCCTTTCTGTCCAGCCATTGCCCTACAGAAACTGCTTAAAAAAAATTTGTAAAATTGCATAAAGCAGTTAACTAAAATACATTATTGGTTTACAATATATGAAACTGTAATAAACATACAGAACAATAACAGTACAAAAGAGGAAAAACAAAACAGGGTTATATTGGAGCCATGTTTATATATTTTATTGGAATTAAATCTGTATTAACCTAGAGAGGACTGTGATAAATTAAGATGCATTCTGTAGTCCTTAGAGATGCTAATAATGTAAAAAAAATAAATAAATAAATTAGTATCAGCATTAACTTGTCACATGTGCTGGCCACACAGCCTCGTGGTTGGAGAGATGTATTTCACATGGCGGACTACGGCTCAGATCCCAGATCTGGTGGCTTGAAAAACACATAAGGCTCATGTGCTTGTGTGCCCCAAATACTGACAAGATAGAGAAATAGAGAAGCTCCCACTAGAGGTGCTTTCTCTCTAGTCTCTGGTGAGTGCATGTTCCTTCTGACAATTAAAAAAAAGAAAGAAAGAAATCAAAATAGCACAATAAAAACAACTGTTAATACCAAAAAAGCAGAGATTAACAGATAAAAAATGCCAGGCTCAAAGAAAAGATTCAAAGATAAACTTTACATTCAAAGACAAAAAAAGGTTGAAAATAAAAAGAATGAAAAAAAGTATAACATACAGGGACCAGCAGATGGAATAATGATTACGTAGTTGGACTCCCACATAGTCAACTGTGGTTCGAGTCCCGGACCTGGTGGCTTAAAACTGACGCCGTGTGCATGTGTGCCCTAAATCCCAAGAGGAGAATGGAGAAGAGACTGTGGCGTGGCCATCCCCTTGGAGGATAGTTTCTCATTTTCTGTCTCTCTTGCAAGTGCATGTACCCTATAGCAAAAATCTAACTCCCCCCAATAAAAACACAGTATAACATGCATACAGAGTAACCCAAGAAGCTGAAATGGCTATATTAATGTCAGATAAAATGGACTTTAAGGTAAGAAATATTACTAGATATTATGGCTTGAATAATGGTTACCCCCTAAAGTTAAATGTTTCGGAATTCAACCTTACCTGGAAGTGACTGAATGTCCCCAGAAATTCTTTTATTGGGACTAAACTGTCTTGTAACTGTGTTAAGTAAAAACTTAATTTTGGGCTAACTGGTGGTGTGGTGGTTAAGGCAGCTGGATTCCACATGGTCAACTCTATGGTTTGAGTCCCAGACCTGGTGGCTTGAAATATATGTTAGGGAGTGCCAAAATCCTGAGAAAAGAATGGAGAGGAGAGGGATTATGATATGGCCATCCCCTCTAGTGGGATGAGTTCTCACTTTCTCTCTCTGGTGAGCAGACACACCATATAGCAAATTAAAAACAACAACAAAAACTTAATTTCTTCATGGTGTCCCAAATTGGGGCCTTTAAATGTGACAATGTCAGCAAGCAGGGCTTCCATGATAGAGTTCTGGTAGTTTGTATAAGCTGAGGAAAGGAAACCAGAATGGCAGAGACAAAAAGCCACATTGATACAGATTGTGTTCTGGTTTGCTAAATGTTCTACTGTGTATCATTTTTTGATGCCTTTGGACATCCAGTCATAAGCACTGTTTACTAAGCATTTATTATTAAAACTCTGAGTCTGCAAAAAAACAAGCAAAAAACCTGGTGGTTAAGGGAGCTGGATCCCACATGGTAAGGACCCAGTAGCTTAAAAAACACACCAATGGGGCTGGCAGGTGTCTTGGTGGTTATGGTGCTGGACTCCCACATGGTCGAATGTGGTTTGAATCTCAGACCTGGAGGCTTGCTTTCTCACAAACTTTCCCTTTCTCTTTCTCTCTGGTCAAATTTAAAAATACATAATAACAACTAATAAAAATTCTTGGGAACCAGCAGTTAGCGTAATGGCTATGTCGCTGGACTCCCACGTAGTCGACCGCGGTTCACGTCCCGGACCCGGTGGCTTAAGACTCACGCCGGGCACATGCGTGTGCGTGCGTGCCCAAGATCCCGAGAGGAGAATGGAGGAGAAGGGATTGCGGCGTGACCATCCCCCCTGGGGGGTGATTTCTCGCTTTCTGTCTCTATGTCTCTCTCTGTCTGTCTGGCGAGCGCAAGCGCCCTATAGCGAAAAACCTCTCAAAAAAAAAAAAAAAAAAAAAAACAAACAAACAAACAAAAAACTTAAAAATACAAAAAAAACCACGCCAGTGTGTGTGAGCATGTGCCCAAAATCCTGGAAGGAGGGAGAAATGGAAGAGGAGGGACTAAGAGAAAGGACTATGGTGTGACTATTCCCTGTGGAAGAGGGAGGGCGCTTTTTCATTTTTCCTGTCTTTCTCTGCCAAACATACAGGCTCGCTGGCAAATTTAAAAAAAAAAAAAAGGGGGGGGGGGGGCAGCTAGTGGCATGGTGGTTAAGGCAGCTGGATCCTATATGGCCTACTGTGGGGTTTAAGTCTCAGACCCAGCAGTTTGAAAAACAGGCATGTGTGCCCAAAATCCCAAGTGAAGAACAGAGGAAGAGATTGTTGGCAAGGCCATCCATCAAGGAGGTGCTTTCTCACTTTTTCTCTCTGGAAGTGCACATTCCTTTAGCAAAATAACTAAGAGGAAAAAAATCAAGAAGAAAGAAAAAGTTCCTTTACACAAAACAAACATTTTCTGATATTTTAACATTCCATTATTTTATTTAAGAAACCATGTCCTTGTGTCTAGATAGACCAAATCATTAACACCTAAATACATGGGAGTTACCACAGGGTGTTATACAGACTGATGATGCAGATTTAAGCAAGAAAAATAAGATTAAAATGGGAGTTGTTTATGTAGGTATGCCTTGATTCTCTCTAGTTCTGATTTTTAGAAATTGCTGGAAATAGAGTAATCTTATATTCAATAATGTTCAGGTGTAGAGAAAATATACACAGAGAAAGAGACTGTCAAGAAGACAGAAAATTCAAGAACATAAAATCCTACCTGCTGAGTTGGATATGATGGGGGTGGACTGTCCACTTTACTTTCCTCTTTACTTGGGCTATTTCCTAGAGCTCTGTCTTCCTTTGGGGCTCCAGGTGGCTCCCCACTACTTTCACCATCTGCTTCATCCTCATCAGCTTCTGAAGAACTACTACTGGTACTGCTTACCTGAGGGGACTTTAAGAGTAGCCTTTTGTAATTTATACTTTTTAGAGCAGAAGAATAACATGAAAGATTATAATGTCAGACCACCACTTAGTGCCATTTACTGTTACTATTAAGAAGCCACTCCCATACCTCATCCTTCAGCGCCATGTTTTCACCACCACCATTCAATTCACTGTGGATTCCATTCATGTTGGCCACCACCTCGGTATCATCATAGTTACTCAATGGATAAATATCGGCAAATTTAGCTGACAGTGGTGCAACATCTTCATCATCACTACAACTGAGACAAACAGAAGCTGTTACCATGCGGCATTTAGTTAGGGAGTACAGAAAGCGAACCAAAGCATAGGCATTCCTTCTAGGAAATCACTGTTTCTGTTTACAAAGAGAATTACAAGTTACACCACTTACATGTCTTAGTAACATGTCTTACACCACTTAACATGTCTTGGTAACCTGAACATGAGAAAAACTCCTGGAACATTAATATTTGTGCTATTTGGAAGAATAGGGGTAGGGGGACACTCTAAAAGTAGAAATATTAAGGAAACACTTTAATTAAATTAAATGGTATTACGTTTTTATCTGATTTCAAATCCCCTGGTCTAAAACTATTCAATCATTCACAACCATACACAATTTCTGATTAAAATCAAAGAGGCATAAAGAACAACTTTCAGCCTTTAGTGTTTACTTTTAAAACCACCATCATTTCAGAAATAGCCAGTTAAGCAAAAATTTTAAGGCACTTCCATAACAAAATAGGACATTTTATTTTATTTATTTTATTTTTTGAGAGGTTTTTGCTATAGGGCGCATGTGCTCGCCAGAGAGACAGAGACAGGAAACTAGAAATCACCCCCCAGGCGGGATGGCCATGCTGCAATCCCTTCTCCTCCATTCTCCTCTCGGGATCTTGGGTACACACGCACACGCGCCCGGCCTGAGTTTAAGCCACTGGGTCCGGGACTTGAACCGTGGTTGACTACATGGGAGTTCAGCAACATAGCCATTACACTAACTGCTGGTCCCACAAAATACTACATTTTAAAAACTATACAGACAGCCCTAGTAAAGTCAGTTATAATCTTAATTAAATAATATCTTTTACAAGACATCTAAGAAAAGGGCAAATAAAATATTTACTAAAAAAATTTAAACAGATTGAGCTTATAGAGGTCGTTCTTAAAATGTATGAATTTTCTGGTGCCTGAAAAGGGCTGGCAGAGTTCAGGTTCAGTGCAAATGGCTCAAGACATGACCCTAAGTGTCCCAGAGTCCACAAAATCGTGCCACCAAGTCTATCTCTTCAGTTGTGGCACACAATGATCTCCAGAAATGGCACGAATAAACAGGGATGAAATTTTCCAACTTAAATTTTTCTTGGACTATACATGTTTAACTTCTGTATGTTTCTGTAAAAATCTTCAGAACTGGTGATCTTACATCTTTAGGAGGGTAACCAAGATTACCAACTCAGGTGTTTTCCATTTTTAAGAAAACAAGAATCAACATAGTACATTGCATTACAACCTGTAGCTCGCCAACGGGAAGTATAAGTAGTGTAAGCGGGGGAAGGTGCTCAGGTTTCATAGGGACTCAGGCATCTGAGGTGATTGGGCCTATTGTCTCAGTAAATGTTCGCACCCACTCCTGAGGTATTATCATTGCCTCAATTTACAAAAGATGCCAAAGAAGTTCTGAATGAGGTATCTCAGCCATATGCTTCATGTGATTGATGGGAGGCCTCATCAGCCCTAGTACCCACAAGACCCAGACAGCTTTGTGATTAAAATTACACCATTCTATTTAACCAATTTAGAAATGGTACCAAGAAAGAGATAACACAAACCAAAGATAATACTAGAGTTTTTCTTTTCTTTTTTATTTTTTTTTGCGAGGTTTTTGGTATAGAGTGCGTGTGCGCTCACCAGAAAGACAAGAGAGATAGAAAGCAAGAAATCACCCCCCAAGGGGGATGGCCACGCCACAACCCCTTCTCCTCCGTTCTCCTCTCGGGATCTTGGGCACGCCACACATGTGCCAGCGTGAATTTAAGCCACCGGGTCTGGGACTCAAACCATGGCCGACTACATGGGAGTCCAGTGACATAGCCATTACGCTAACTGCTGATCCCAATACTAGAGCTTTTCAAATCATACCAGTTTACTTTTTTTTTTCTTATTCAGAGAATGCATGAGTGTGTGTGTAGTACTCAATGCGGTCTGGTCATGCTGCAAGCCTTTTCTCCTCCCTTTCTTCATCTTGTCACCACCCAGCTCAGGATTCAAACTACCACTGGCCATGTGGGACCTAACTCCCTCAAAAATTTTATATTTGAAATACACTAATCAAAAGTTAATGAATGCCAGGGAACCAGCAGTTAGCGTAATGGCTATGTCACTGGACTCCCACGTAGTCGACTGCGGTTCGTGTCCCGGACCCGGTGGCTTAAAACTCACGCCGGGTGCGTGTGCGTGCATGCCCAAGATTCCGAGAGGAGAATGGAGGAGAAGGATTGCGGTGTGGCCATCCCCCCTGGGGGGTGATTTCTCGCTTTCTGTCTCTATGTCTCTGTCTGGTGAGCACACGCGCCCTATAGCGAAAATCTCTCTCTCAAAAAAAAAAAAAAAAAAAAAAATTAAAAAAAAAAGTTAATGAATGCCCAGAAAACTTAGGATCCCCTTGGCCAGTGGTAGGTAGTCTGAGGTAGAGGAGAAAGGCTCCCATAGCTAATTTCTTCCACTATTAAACAGAGCAAAGGATCCACAACTGACATCAATAGCTATAACAAATAAACAGGGATGAAATTTTTCCAACTTAAATTTTTCTTAGACTATACATGTTTAATTTTTGTAAGTTTCTGTAAGAAATCCAACAATAGCTAACTGTGAAACTCTCATTATGCCTTTGGAAAGAGCATAGGCTTTCTAAGGGTATAAAGCAATCTATCAATGAGAAGATGTAGAGTGGAGACCAGTCTCCTTGGTATTATCTTGTCTTGGAGAATGAGTCCAAATGGAGAATTTAAAGACTATGAAGAACAATACCAGGGTCACAGTGAGAAATCCAGATGGAGTAACCACGGTGTGGGAGCAGAGTCAGTAGCTCACTACTCTGCAATGCTGGAGCCACATGGCCAGAATGGGGTTTAGATCCCAGATTGACTTGAAATACTCTGGGTGCTAAGTGAGGGGATCATGCATGATAAGACAGGTTGTGGGTTTTCCCTTATTACCCCATGAAAGAAATAAAACAAATTAAAAAAAAAAAAAAAAAAAAAAAAAGGAAATCGAGTTGGGAGAAGAGCAGCTTCAGGTTTCTCTGTTTATCAGTCAGAAAACCCTGAAAAACACTGGGCAGTCAACGTCAGGGGCAAACATCCTTCTTACAGGACACCTCCACAAGGCACACCTTTTTTTTTTTTTTTGAGAGACTTTTTTTTCGCTATAGGGCGTGTGTGCTCGCCAGAAAGACAGAGACAGACAGAAAGCAAGAAATCACCCCCCGGGGGGATGGCCACGCCGCAATCCCTTCTCCATTCTCCTCTCGGGATCTTGGGCACACATGCACACGCGCCCAGTGTGAGTTTAAGCCACCAGGTCTGGGACTCGAACTGCGGTCGACTACATGGGAGTCCAGCGACATAGCCATTATGCAAACTGCTAGTCCCAAGGCACATCATTTCTGAACTTCTATAATACATGTAACATCTACCTAAGTTTACTTAAATAACTATGTATGTCCATGTGCCATCAACCCTCTCAGAAGTTAGTATGCAAATCTTCTACAAATGATAGGGTCACAACTCTGAAAAAATTTGGGACCAGCCATCTACCATGTGAATTGATGAATTGATGACAGCTACACAGCCACCTTGCTGATACAAAATGCATTTCTAATAACATGGGAATAAAGAAAATAGAAATTTATAAACTGCTTGCTAAAGTGATCATCTGAGTTCTTAGCAAGACATGGAACAAGCATGAACGCTGGGCTAGTGATGAGGCGGGATGGACAGTGGGCTGATCACTCTCCAGAAGAATGAGATATGAGGCCAGAATTGAGAAGACACTTCCCTGCATGCCAACATTTTTTTTTTTTCTTTACTGGCATTTATTAATTTACCATTTTTTTCCAGTAATATGACAGGCTCGAAGTTTGGGTTTACTAATTTTATATTTTAAAAGTTGCTTAAAATAATAAAGGGTCTTTTTTACAAAAAGCACTATAATGATACTCATACTTCTGTAGACATAACTGTCTATATTTTCCATTATTGGATTATTTAAATTTCTGAAACTTCATTACAAAGTCAAAACTTACAAAGTTGGTGCAGAGCCATTGTCTGTGAGGATGAGTCTGGGATGTTGCTGAATTGTAATGGGAGAGCTGGAGCCTGACCCTGAGCTTGCTGATGACACGCTAGGTGGGCGCATCTCAGAGAGATAGTCGGGAGCAGAATCCACTTGGAGTGGTAGCTGGTGAATGTGGATGTCGTCAGTGACGGGGGGGTCCATGATACCACAAGTGAGGATATGTGAGAGACTGCAGTCATCGCAAGCACATCTGATTGGGAATTAAGGACAGCAAAGGTCAGACCATGTTCTCCAAAGGTTGGTTCCAGACCTCTACTGGGTTCAATGAAGACCCTGTAGGCTCCACCACCCACAGGACAACATCAGCTCACCTTCTCCTGTAGTTGCAGTTGGGACAGTCAGGCATGCTCAGCCGAGATGACAACACATGCCTCATGGTGTCCGTAAAGTTGTTCTCACCAGTGACAGCTTTCTTATTAGTTAACTAGAGGAAATTATACAATAATGGTTAAATTTTTTAAGACACTTCCCCCATTATGTATAGCCCATATTTTTCAATAATCAAGGTAATTTGTATAATGCTCATTTAGAAACTAATAGGCATAGCTTTCTCATGTGGGACAGAATGAGGAAAATAGGAGCAGGAAGTCCACAGCTACCAGGGAACACACACAGGCCCAGTTGTCAGGACTCTCTAAACATTTTTCGTACATTGTAATATGACCTCCCAGCAGACATCTGGAGACAGGGCTGTAGAAAACACCTGACCTTTACCTCTGTCTGCCATGTGCTTGGTACTTGTTAGCTACTAGGAATTGAGGTACCAGGTGCAAAGATCTGCACAAGGGTGGATCTTGAACTATCTAGGAAGTGGCACCTAAACTTCCAACTGACTAGGAAACATCTTGGAGTTCAAAGGAGAAAGGTGGACCAACTATGGCAATGGGACAGGTGGGAGCTGGAAAGGCCATTTGACAAGAGAGGACACATGCCAAATTGGGAGTAGAGGCAAGCAAGCTGAAATGCAGGATCAGTCCACATACCCGAGGTGCCTGGAAGAGACCATGGGGTTGCAAATGCTCAAGTAGGTGCAAGGCCAAGGCCAGGGAAACAAAAGAGGACAAGGAGGTGGAGTTCATAGAGGACACTAAGAAATAGTCTGAGAAGCAGGAGAAGAGAGATATCAATGTATAGACGAGGTCAAGGGCAGCCAGTTTCCAAATGAAGACAAGTGCTTTAAGACCAATCCTAGGAAAGTTTTGCCAGAACGGCACTAGTAGATGGTAAAAGCAAGCCTGCTTAAGGAGAGGCTCCACTGGCAAGAAGGAGGGAGTGGGAGACCAGCTCTGCCAGCAGCCAAGCTCAGGGCACTGCCCTAATATAGTCTGAAGATCTGTGTAGCGGCATGACCTCAAGCAATAATATCCTTAACTTCAACACTTGCCACCCTCTGTGTATAAACTGAGAACAGCACCACCAGCCTAGTAGGGGAACCTGGGAACCTAGGACAATGTGGTTTGTAAAATTTCCACTACTGTGGAACAAAGGAAGTCAGTCAATTAACATGGGTTTTCATTGAGAAGTATATAGAAAATAAGATAATGGGTATATAAAATTAGTTTATCTTGAGATTATAAAGCACAGTCTTCGACAGTGTATTGTTTTGTTATGTCAGAGGGCACCAGAAAAAGGGAGGAAGGATGAAGGGGGGTGGGCGCTGGGTGAAAGCACCCCTAACAGGGCCAAGACACACTGCAATCCTTTTTCTTCCAATTCTACCTCCCATCATGATTGTGGACATGTCTGTGAACACCTGCTATAAGCCTCCAGGGCCAGTATATGAACCGTGGTCAGTCATGTGGACAGCATCCTCCCCACACAGCTTAACTGCTGTGTCACAGGCCAGCCCTAATGTAACGAAGCTATAAAAGAAACAAAGTGACTATATTATTCTTAGTCTTAAGAGTCCATTTTAAGATGGTGGGGTGGTGGTTGGGACACTGGACTCTCACATAGCTGACTGGTTTAAGTCTCAGATCTGGTAGCTTGCTTTCTCACTTTCCTTCTCTCTCTGGTCAAATTTAGTAACAGTAGTCATAATCAGTAAAATTAAATAAATATTTTTTAAAAGAGTCCACCTTAATAGATTTAACTGTAAAAAAAAAAAAAATCTGTAACTTCTCTTTTACTTCACAATTAGTCTCTCTCTTTTTTTTTTTTGGAGAGGTTTTTCACTGTAGGGCACATGCGCTCACCAGACAGACAGAGAGAGACAGAGACAGAAAGCAAGAAATCACCCCCAGGGGGGATGGTCACGCCACAATCCCTTCTCCTCCATTCTCCTCTCGGGATTTTGGGCACGCACGTACAGGCGCCCGGCGTGAGTTTTAAGCCACCGGGTCCGGGACGCGAACCGCGGTCGACTACGTGGGAGTCCAGCGACATAGCCACTACGCTAACTTCTGGTTCCCAAGTCTCTTTTTTTTTTGAGAGAGATTTTTGCTATAGGGTACATGTGCTCGCTGGAAAGAAAGCGAGAAATCACGCCCCCGCTCCCAGGGGGATGGCCACACCACAATCCCCTAACCTTCATTCTCCTCTTGGGATTTTAGGCATGCACACACATGGGCCCAGCACGAGTTTTAAGCTGCTGAGTCCAAGACTAGAACCGCAGTCGACTGTGTGGGAGCTCAGCGATGTACCCATTACATAATCTGTTGGTCCCCACCATGAGTCTTAAAGAAACCTTCTTCACAATAGATAGAGCCTAATGCTTAACAAATGGAAGTTAACATAACAACATTGCTGAGTCTTTACAGATGCCTGACTATGGAGACAGGGAAGGCAAGATGCACCACCAACCCTTCCCATAACAGTCTGAGACAGCTCAAACATTACGAAGTTACACCTAGCTTATAAACAAGGATCTAAAAATTGTCTTGACTGACTCCCTTTGCTTCTGCTGCCTTGATAATCACTCCTTATTTTCAAGTCCCTTGCAAAGAATGGAAACCAGTCTTTCTCTGCTGCCCTACATGCCCAGATAGAAGGAAACTGCCCCATAGCAGTACTGAAAGCCATCCTCTAAAGCTGACAGTCTTTTTACGATACTACAGAAGACAGGTCTCCTCAATGATTTGCCCTTTGTTTCTTCCCCTATGTAAGCTCTGAGTCTTGTCCAGTACAGCTGAGATGGTTATGAACTCTGGTCTTCCCATCTCCCTGGCGACGGCCTTACTGAATAAGTTCCTTTCCTTATTCATCAAGTTTTTGTCTCTTTGCAGTGGGTGGTCCAGACCTGATTTTAGGCCCCTAAACAAGCACTCCTGCCTGTCTGGTATCATTAACAGTGGTTTAACATAGGAGAATGTGGCAATGTGGTCCTCAAATGTTGTTCTGTTCTAAAAGAGCACATTAACATGCAAAAAAGTTAATTCACTGTGAATTAAAAGATTTCTCTTCCTCTTTTATTTTTTAAAATGTTTGCCAGGAGCCCAGCAGATGGAGTGGTGGTTAAGCACTGGACTCTAACACGGCTGACTAGGGGTCAAATTCCGGATTTGGCGGCTGGAAAATAACACTAAATGCCCAAAATGGTGAGAGGAGAATAAAAGGGATTGCTGTGTGGTCATCCCAATCAGACAAAGACAAAGAGATGAAGAGGGAGAAAGCACTCCCCAATGGGGTGTGGCCAAGCTATAATCCCTTCTCCTTCATTTCTCCATCTTGTCAGGATTTTGGGCACACATGTGCAGGTATTAGCATGTGTTTTGAGCCACTGGGACTAGAATTTGAATGCAGCCAGTCATCTGGGACCTGGTTTCCTTTAACTATTAGAGAGCTGGCTATTTCCTTTGATTGTCCCTCTTACTGACAAATATTACCTGTTCTTCAATGAATCGCCTTTGTTTAAAAAGCTCCCAGTCTTCTGTTAACATACGCTGTTTGGTTTTCATTGTCATCTAGTAAGGAAATATAAAAAACAAAACATTGAGAAAAACCTAATACCAGCAACAACAACATAAGATATTTTCAAGGGGAGATATTTTAAAATGACACATATAAGAAACATCATCTGTAAATAAAATAAAGATACAATACTATAAATACATGTCCAGGTATTCTATTTCAGTATCTTACATGAAAAACAGAGGTAAATTCACATTAAAAAGAACAAATAAGATATTCTACTAAGGGCTGGCCTGTGGAATGGGGGTTAAGGCAATTGGATCTCACATGGCCATTGGTGTGGCTCAAGTTCTGGATCTGGTGGCTTGAAAAACACAACAGACACATGTGGATGCAGGCCCAAAACCCCAAGAATAGAATAGAGGAGAAGGGACTGTGAAGTGGCTATCTCCCCTGGGGGGGGGGGGGGGGGGTGCCTTCTCACTTTCCCTCTCTCTGGAAAGCATACACACCCTATACCAAATTATTGGGGAAAAAGTCATTAAAAAAAGAGGAAGGTACAAGGCCAGCAGATGGTATAGTGGTTAAGGCGCTGGACTCAACCAAGGTTCGAGTCCTGGATCCAATGGCTTAAAATTCATGCTGGGCACATGTATGTTCATACCCAAAATCCCAAGAGGAAAATGAAGAAGAAAGGATTGCTGTGTGGATCACCTCACTCTGGGAGGTGATCTCTCTCCTTCCCTCTTGCTGTTTCTCTCCGTCTCTCTGGCAAGCACATGTGCCCTATGCCAAAAACCTTACCAAAAAAAAAAAAAAAGATGAATGCAACATGCCAGGTGAAGGGCTGAGACTTAAGAGAAAACCCCAGAAACAAAGATAAACTGAGACAATGTATATGAAACTTATAGCACTGTGTCAAGTGAAATAAATCAGATACAAAGGGACAGATACCGTGTGTCTCCACTTACATGAGGTACTTGAAATACAGATTTATAGAGGCAAAAAGTAGAGAAGTGGCTACCAGGGGTTAAGGTAGGGAAAATGGGGAGTTAATTGTTTAATGGAAATAGAGGTTTGGTTTAGGATATGAAAAGGTTCTAAAGATAGATAATGGTTAACAGTTATACAACATGTGAATGTTCTTAATGTCATGAATTATATACTTAAAATGACTAAACTGGACCAGCAGCTGGTGTAATGGCTGTCACTGGACTCTCATGTAGTCGACTGTGATTCGAGATCTGGACCCAGTGGCTTAAACTCACACCGGGCGTGTGTGCATGTGTGCCCAAGATCCCGAGAGGAGAATGGAGGAGAAGGGATTGCAGCGTGGCCATCCCCCTGGGGAATGCTTTCTTGCTTTCTCTTTCTGGCGCCCTATAGAAAACACTTCTCCCCCCACAAAAAAAAAGGTTAAACTGGTTGGGGCCAGCAGGTGGCACAGTGGTTAAGGCACTGTGGACTCCCACATGGCCAAGTGCAGTTTGAGTCCCAGACTCCCACATGGCCAAGTGCAGTTTGAGTCCCAGACCCAGTGGCTTGAAACTCACATCAGGCACATTTGTGTCCATGTCCAAGGTCCTGGAAAGAGAATGAAGGGATTGTGGCATAGTGATCCCCTCTGGGGGATGATTTCTCACTCTCTCTCTCACTGTCTCTGTCTGTCTCTCTCAGGTGAGTGCATGCACCTCAAGGCAAAACCTCTATTTAAAAAAAAAAGGGGTTCCCAACATGAAGAAGATGTATTTAAGAAGAAAACAAAAGATTCAAAATAAATGTTCAACTTAAGAAACTGAACAAAACACAAGTAATAAAGTAGAAGGAAATTAAAGGTAAAAGGAGAAATTATCAAGAAAAAGTGACCAATAACGAGATCAGCAGGTGGCACAATGGTTCTATCGCTGGACTCCCACATAGTCGACCATGGTTCAAAATCTAGACCTGGTGGCTTAAAACTCATGTGTGAGTGCCCTACATCCTGAGGAGAATGGAGGAAAAGGAACTACAGTGTTGCCATCCAGTTAGGGGGTGATATCTTGCTTTCTGTCTCTGTCTCTCTCTCTCTCTCTCCAGTGAGTGTATCACCCTAAAGCAAAAATATCTCTCTAAAAAAAATAGGTGACCAATAAAATCAAAAGTTGGTTCTCCAAACTTCTTCTAAGACTGAACAAGGGGGAAAAAAGTAACAAAAAACACTAGGAATGATAAAGACAAAGATATATATGAAGGAGATTTTTAAAACCAGGAGAAAAAAATACCTGTATTACAAATTTAAACTCTGTAATATCTAAAGAAGAGTTGAAAACAGGTGGCTCATGGACTATTTTGTTGGACCTATACAATGTTTTTTAAAAGTTGAGTTGAGGGTTAGCAGGTGAGATGGTGGTCAAGGCACTGGAGTCATTACACCATCTCCTGGTCCCAGGAATGTTAACCTCTTAACTCATATAAAAAATAGGTATCTCATGACTTCCCCCTAACCTCTGCACGCATAGTAAACCACCATACATAGCTGTCATGGGATATTCTCCATATGTAACTCACTCACTGTTTTACTGTAGTACGATTCACACATAAGGGACTACTTATTATAGTTCTGCCTTTTTGAAACACACACACACACAATATTTATGATTACAAAATAGAGGGGCCAGTAGGTTGCACAGTGGTTAAGGCACTGGACTCCCACATGGCTGACTGCAGTTCAAGTCCTAGAGCTGGTAGCTTGCTTTCTCACTCCCTACCACTTTCCCCTCTTCACTACTGTCTCTCTCTGGTGAGCACCCATGCCTTATAGCAAATTAAATAATGATAATAATAATAATAATAATAATAAATTTATGTAAATAATTCTTTTAAAAAATAGAATAGAAAGTTTCAAATAAAACTAAAACATCATGTGATATGATTTTTTCATGTCACAGGTTATAGATTGAGACCCAAGGAGGGGTAAGACCTGAGTAAGTTCAAAAGGTAATCCTCCATGGGACCCAAGTCAAGAAGATCCCAAAGGTGTGGCAACCTCAGCACACCACTCTACCCCACACTGCCACAGCTCAGGGGAGCCTCTGCTAGAGCTGCATGTTTCCCAGAGTCGATAGCTGCAGCTGATCTCCACCACTGTGGCATCTTCTCATCTCTCAGCTCTTCTCCCTCTACTACCAAAATAGCAAACTCCAGAAAACGGCTGGTGTGCATGCAGGAGGCAGAGGGTAGGTCAGTTGTCAGTGCCTTTTCTATTATCTTGCTTCTGTATGACCCAGCTGATAGTTACTTGAATAAGCAAGGCTTCACAAGATTGAGGCTGCATGGGCGCCACTGCCAACTGGAGGCTCGGCCCATGCTGCCCTACTCATCCAGCTACCTTTAAGAAGGTAAGCCCTTGGCAGAGCTTTAAAATCCCCTGACCCTGCTCCAGTGTCTGCCAAACTGAAAGCTGCATAGCAGCTCAGGAATAATCCTGCCCCCAGAGCAGACTGAGCTAAGAAGTGACTAGTCAGTGTCAAGCTATGGCCGGACACAAAGTCTCTTCTTGCAAAAACAGATAAAAACTAGAATTAGGGATACTCTCACTTTGAAGAAAATGCAAAGCAATGACTCTTCTCTGAGGCCCTATTAGGAGCCACAGGACCAGGAAGAGTGTTGTAAGAGCTGAGTGACCTCTGCAAGCCTCCAACTCCCCATAATATGCTGCATGCACAGCAAGAGAAGAGGCCAGGAGCATTATCTCCTGCCCTGAGACAAGCTCAACAGCACAAACTCCCATAATGTGACAAAGTTGGAACTTACTCCACTGATACAAATGAGATTAAAGGCAGTACAATACAGAAGAATATAGTAAGAGACATCTTCCCCAGTACTAACTAGAACCCATTTGTAGCTACTGTGTCCAGGACTGTGTTGAGAGGACTGCTATATAAAACATGGCCTGAGATTCATAACTCGGCATAATGGTTCATGTGAGGCAATGAACACATACCAACCTCTTTTTCTTCCCAATCTCTTGCTCAGACAAAATGCCAACACAAGACACAGGCGATGTCCAAGTGGTACACACATGACCAGCACATACCTTATGCCAGAAACAAGGTTCTATTTTCCAACAAATAGTCTCAAATGATAATACAGAGCTCTGTCATTTCACCTTTATTACTTCTTATTCTATTGTCACCTTTTATTATTACAGTTACTTATTTTTAGATATTTGACTTAGGGCACATGCACTTGCCAGAGAGAGAGACAGACAGAGACATAGAGAAGGATGGCCATGCCACAAATCTTTTTCCTCCATTATCCTTTAGGGATATAGGGCTCACGCACATGTGTGTGGCATGAGTTTCATGCCACCAGGTCCGGGACTTGAACCGCAGTGTGGGGAGGCCAGCGCCTTAACCACCATAACATCGGCTGGCCCCTCCATTTTCATCTTTAAAATAGGACCACTGTGAATGCCTTCCTTGCCTGACCCTCCTAGAGGTTCTAGAAAGGCAGGCCAGCCAAGAGGGGACACCATTGCCAAGCCCTGCTGGTAACACCTCCTCTGAAAGGCTTGGGCTGCCCAATGTTCTCTTCAGGTCCACTTCCAATTGTTGTGCCTTTTATCCTCTTTTCTCTTTCACCTTACAAGCTATCTATGTCCACGTCTGCACTCGTTTTCTAGAAGCTTGCAACAGGTGGGTGCTGAAGATCAGGCTGTTCAGTAAATGGCTCCTGGCTTAATGGTTCCCCAAGGCCATGGGGCTCCTTTGTGGAAATACAGAGCTAGAATGGCAACATGTGCAAATGATGTGGGTGTGCCCAGGCTAAGGTGGACCTGACCAATTGCTGCCACCACGCCCCAAGTATAGTCTGGCCACAAAGTTTCCTACATCCTGAAAAATCAGCAGCTGATACATCCAATCTACTTGGTTCACCAGAGACCTCTCCCAGGAACCCTTACTCATACCTAAGTACTAACTAGAACACTGGTTCACACGTCTTCATCATGGCAGGTCTCAATAGTGCAAGTGGCCTCTGGGTAGCACTTACCTGTTCGTCCACATAGGCGTCAATCCTCTTCTGGCACTCTAGCCATTCCTCGGCAACTTTGCGTAGTTCTTCTTCAGAGCGCTGGTACCGCTGTAACAAGGTACTGTATGTGTCTTCGTTGCAGGTGTCATGTGTGGTGGTTCCTAGCCTAGGAGGGAAAAGGTCTTGTAACAAAAGAAGGAGCCAAAGGCTCTGAGTCAGATGCCAGGCATTTTGTTTCCAGCTACTACTGTCCAGTTTTGTCACCTCACTTTCCAACATGAAAAATAGAGATGCCACTACACACCACAGCAGGGTTGCTACAAGGGATGAACAGATTACAACTGCAAGGCACCCAAAATAGGCTAGTATGAAGAAGATGTGCAAATGAATAACAGCTACTAAAAAATATCAGCAGTGAATACAATGTTCACAAAAGATTAAGTCCTAGTGTTTCAGCTTACTATTGGGTTGTTGAAAAAGTCATGCCACATTTTTGACTAGAGAAACACAGAAAAATACAACATGACTTTTCCGATGACCCAGTAAATATGCGGTTATAGACTATTTTTCCCTATTACACTACTGACACAAAAAGTAGTTTAGAAAAGCAAAACATTAAATGAGAAATGGTTTTCAAATAAAGTAAAAGAGAAAATCTGAGTCAACTGAAAAAATGTAATTATGTTTTTTTCTCTCTCTCTTTTTCTTTTTTTTTTTGGTCATAGGGCATGTGTGCCCGCCAAAGACAGAGAGATAAAGTGACAAATCACCCCTCAGGGGTATGGCCACGCTGCAAACCATTCTCCTCCATTCTCCTCTCAGGATTTTAGGCAGGCACACACACATGCCCTGTGTGATTTTTCAAGCTGCTGGGTCCAGGATTTGAACTGTGGCTTTGACCAGGTGGGATCCAGTGCCTTAAACTCCATGCCACCTGCTGGCCCAAAATATAATTACAGTTTTATATAGTCTATATTATTGTTGTTGTTGCTGTTATGCTTATTATTATTTTGCCATAGGGTGCATCTGTTTGCCAGAGAGAGACAGACAGTGAAAGGTAAAGTAAGAAATCACCCACTAGGGGGATGGCCATACCACAATCTCTTTTCCTCCATTCTCCGCTTGGGATTTTGGGCATGCATGCACATATGCCCGGTGTGTTTAAAGCCAATGGGTCTGGGACTCTTAACTACAGTCAGTCATGTGGGACCAGTCATGTCCAGAGCCTTAACTACCATGCCACCTGCTGGCCCCTTTTCTATATTATATTAAAAAAAGATGGTAAGAGGGAAAATAAGAAAATAAATAGAAAACAAAAGACACACATGTAGGTGGACAGTGAAGAAAACACCTAGATTTCTGGAAAAACAAAAAGAAAAAGGATAGTGGGCAAAAGAGTAACTTGGGAGTAAGGCAAGGTTTGGGATTTGATGGGAGAAGAGGAAGTGGGGGAGAGGGCAAAGGGAGATGTGGAGATACATGTACGCTATCAGAAAAAAGCTCACTTTCTTAATATGTAAGTATATTAATATATGAACCAAAATAATAGGAATAAAACCTTGAAAAGCATTATTCAAAACCAAGACAGCATTTATAATATATGAAGAGCACAAAAAATATGTGAAGGGTTAAAAATGAATATTTTTAAAGAATTATTTCACGGGACCAGCAGTTAGCATAATGGCTATGTCGCTGGACTCCCATGTAGTCAACTGCGGTTCAAGACCCGGACCTGGTGGCTAAAAACTCACACCGGGCGCGTGTGCGTGTGTGCCCAAGATCCCGAGAGGAGAATGGAGGAGAAGGGATTGTGGCGTGGCCATCCCTTCTCCTGGGGGGTGATTCCTCGCTTTCTGTCTCTCTGTCTGTCTCTCTGTCTGGCGAGCACACGTGCCCTATAGCAAAAACCTCTCAAAAAAAAAAAAAAAAAAAAAGAAAAAAGAATTATTTTATTTAACTTATTTACTTATTTTTAAATTTGACCAGAGAGGGATGGAGGAAGAGGGAAAGAGAGAAAGTGAAAGAGCAAGCCGCCAGGTCTGGGACTCAAACCGCAGTTGGCCATGTGGGAGTCCAGCACTCTTAACCACCACACCACCTGCTGGCCCCAAGTTTTGTGTCTTTTTTTTTTTTTTTTTTTTTAAAGACTTTTTGCTACAGATTGCATGCTCTTGTCAGAGAGACAGAGACAGAGAAAGATCACCCCTGGGGAGATGGCTATGCCATAATCTCTTCTCCTCCATTCTCCTTTTGGGATTTTGGGCATGCATGCACATGCTCCTGGTGTTTTTCAGACCACTTTTCCAACATGAAAAATAGAGATGCCACTACACACCACAGCAGGGTTGCCACAAGGGATGAATAGATTACAACTGCAAGGCACCCAAAATAGGCTAGTATGAAGATGTGCAAATGAATAACAGCTACTAAAAAATATCAGCAAACCATTTCTCATTTAATGTTTTGCTTTTCTAAACTAATTTTCGTGTCAGTAGTGTAATAGGGAAAAATAGTCTACAACTGCATATTTACTGGGTCATCGGAAAAGTCATGTTGCATTTTTCTATGTTTCTCTAGTCAAAAATGCGGCATGACTTTTTCAACAGCAACAACAACAATAATATAGACTATATAAAACTGTAATTATATTTTGGGCCAGCAGGGCCCAGAACTCAAACTGTGGAGTTGGCCATGTGGGATCTAGTGCCTTAACCACCACGCCACCTGCTGGACCTTAGCACTGCTTTTAAAACCAACAACAACAGAAACTACCAATAGAAGTGTCAATTATATTATGGTACATCTAAATGAAGGAATACTAGGTAACTAGTACTCGTTACAAATTTTGTAATTGAATCTCTTCATTCATATAGCTATATATACATACACACATTAACATATATGTATACATATATACACTGTTTTGAAATGAAAATATGTCCATGTTAAGGAAAGATAGGACTATAGCATCTTGTTTTAAAATGTGTATGTACATGAAAGAGAATGGGAAAAATGTGTAACACCAAATAGTTTACAGTACCTGCCTCTCTTTATGATTTTTTATATTTTCCGAATCTTGTATACAATTATAATCTAAAATTTTATATATTTTTTTTAAAAGGTATTTTAAAACTAAAACCTTGTCATGGTTAAAAACAGCTCCCTCAGGGTCATCAGGTGGTGTGGTGGTGAAGGCACTGGAATCTCACATGGCTGACTATGGTTACGAGTCCTGGACCTGGCAGCTTGCTTTCTAACTTTCCAAGTCATTCTCATTCTCTGGTGAATGCAAGTGCCCTACAGAAAATTAGAAAAAAAAAAAATTTGAAAATTAAAAGTAATTTTAAAATAATTTTTTTTAAAAAGAAAAGAAAAAGCTCCTTCTTCTTTTACCTGTTGTCATCTACCCCTAGGTGAATCATACTTGTGAATACTACACAAAAAGGCAAGCTTGCAAACAAACCCTTTGGTTACTGAACACTGTTCACTGTGTTCATCAGTGACAGTAACTTCAAAGAGGAAGCAGGAGAAACACAATTTAACTAAGCAGCTGTTTAGAAAGCCCCAAGAAAGAGAAGGGGACAATATTGATGTACACAGTGTCTGAATCTATGTTAAACATAAAGGCTGTTCTCCTAAGGCCATTTCTGCCACTCAAGATAAAGACTAGCCGTGTGTCTTTTGTGGGCTTTGTACCAGTCTGGCATGACTCCAAGCCCCTGGAACATATTTCTGGGTCTCGCCACATTACAGCTCATAAAGTAGAAGTTCTCTCCTCACTCTTGCTGCTGCCAGCCTTGCTCCTCACATACAAATTTCCATTTTTTATGAAGAACCCAATGTCTATGTACTCTTATCCTGCCCTTCTTATACCACCTGAAAGGAGGGATGCTAAGGGACACCAGCTTATTTCTTGTCATGTGTTCTTCCATTTTAGTAAGAACTACTCTCTTCCAAGTAACAGAAAATAGATTATTTTGAATCATCTGTAAAGTAAATGGGGGTCAGTGGTATATGGAAGGTAATATGCATACACAGGGCTTACACTAAGCAGAGCTGTGTTGGGATCACGAGAGTAGCACGGAATGCCCTCAGGGTTGAAGTAAACCAATAGTCTAGCAAATGGGTGTCTATCTAAACAATCAATCTGCAAATACAGAACCAAATTATGGAAATATACTTACTATAATATTACAAATATAACACTATATATGGGAAACAATATTAGTGCTGAGAACAAACTAAAATCAGTTTAAGTAAATTTTTCTCACGCACGAGAGAAGACAGTGGGTCTCCAAGATTGCTCTGTGAGTATGCCTATGCAGGCACAAATTGAGGCACCTCGATAGAACAAATGGCCCAGTTCTTGAACAAATATATTATAAGACAAAAAAGGGTGGGAAGTCATGTAGATTAAAGACTCTCAAAAGACAAACGGAAAAATGAAGGGGGAAATGAGGAATTATTGCTTAATGGTTATGGTTTCCATTCAGGGTAACAAAAAAGGTGTGGAAATACTTAGTGGTTGTGAACATGATGGTATGTAATAAACACTACCAAATCATACACTTTTAAAATGGATAAAATGGCAAAGTTTATATGATATATATTTTGCCACAGATTTTTTTTTTAAATGTTTATTTTTAGAGAGATTTTTGCTATATGGCACATGCATTCACCAGAGAGACAAAGTTGAAGAAATCATGCCCTAGGCAGAATGGCCATGCCACAATCCCTTCTCCTCCATTCTTCTCTTTGGATATTGGGTACGTATGCATCAGTGCCCAGTGTGAGTTTTATGCTGCCGGGTCCAGGACTTGAACCAGTTGGCCGTGTGTGAGTCCAGTGATATAACCACAATTCCATCTGCTGTCCCTTGCCATAGTTTTTAAAAACTCATAATGTAACATGTCCAAAGTCACTGAATTTAATACTTTGAGTGAATTATACACTATGTCAATTATATCTTAATAAAGTTGTTTAAAAGAAAGGAGGGGGGGGAGTAACTTTCCTAAACTAAATCAGACCCTTTGAATGGGGCTAACCTTTGGATAATTTGAAAGAAACACTTGAGGACCAGCAGGTGGAATGGTGGTTACAGCCCTGGATACTCCCACATAGCTGACTACAGCTCGAGTCCCGGACCTGGTGGCTTGCTTTCTCACTTCCTCTCTCTTTCTGTCTCTGGTCAAATTAAAATAAATGAATGAATAAATAAAATTAAATAAGTAATCTTTAAAAAAATAAAGAGAGAAAGAAATACTTCAAATAAACCCAGAGAAGACAAAGAACAGAAACACATATTTGAGTAATAATAGAATAATCTTAGAGACCATTTGGAGCTGTGAGACTTTTCTCTTTATTTGGCTGACTTGAGTGTTGGCTATAGAGATGCTTGTTTGTGTGTGTCTGTGTATAAGTTTCTTTCTTCTGTGAGACTAAGAGACAGAGACCAAAAGAAAGAGACACGCACCCTTTAACAATCTCATACTGTGATCTACCCAGCCTTCCCACACAGCCAGGATCATGGAAGTGTGCACTTGGTGTGTATAGGCAGACCAGGGAACCCAACCTGTGACTATTCACCAGCACCATGCTGCCCAGTCTGGAATGCTTGCTTTTTAACATTTCAAAAAGCTATACATTTGCTTTGTGCAGTTTTTTGTATCTATATTCTACTTTACGATAATAGTAATAAAAAAAGCTAAATAAATACAGCCCCAAAGACAAAGGGGACTTTAAAAGTTTGTGGAAAATGTCTTTACAAGAGAAAAACAAAAAAGCCAGGTGGTGGTGCAGTGGTAATGCAAATTGACTCACATGGAAAAGGTCCTGGTTTCACATCCTGGAAACTTGCTAGGTACGCTGGCTATGTACATGTACCCAAGATCTGGGCCAGCTGACACTGGGGGTGGATCATGGCATGAAGATCTTGTTAAGGGTGACTGTCTCTTTGACCCTCTCCCTCTCACATAAAAAATAAGTAAACTTAAAAATACACACATGGTGCCAGCAGGTGACATGGTGGTTAAGGCACTGGACCACCATGGCCAAACCACAGTTTGAGTCTCGGACCTAGTAGCTCTCTCTCTCTGCTGAGCACAAGTGCCCTATAGCAAATTAAACAATAATAATGACAAAGTTAAATAAATAAATCTTTAAAAAATTATATACTTAGTTTATTTCTCAACATCAGCTCCATCAAGTTCAAGAAAATTTCATAAGTGATGATACCAGCCATTTAGTTGATTTCTAAAGAATTGAGTGCCCCGAGAATTTAACCATATTAGTGCAGTTCTTTTTTTCATTATCAACTAAAGAAAAATGGATGGCCTTCAAAGATTTTTTTAATACAATTAGGAAACAAAAGGAGCCAAGTCAGGACTGTAAGGTGGATGCCGAATGCCTTCCCACAGAAATTCTCACAAAATGACCCTTTTCGGTGAAAAGAATGAGCAAGAGCACTGCTGTAATAAAGGACTCTCTGGTAAAGCTTTTTGCTAAAACTTCAGCTAGTTTTCTCAAAACACTCTCATAATAAGAAGATGATATCATTCTTTGGTCCTCCAGAAAGTCAACAAGCAAAAGATGTCTGAGTATCCCAAAAAACTGTTGCTAGGACCTTGGCTCTTGACCAGTCTACCTGTTGGGCTGGACCACGTCTATCTACTGAGCGCCATTGCTCTTGCTGTGCTTTGTCTTTGGAGCATACTGATAAAGTCATATTTCATCTCCTATGACAATTCTTCCAGAGAGATACTCCAGAACCTTGATTCCACCTGTTTAAAATTTTCATTAAAAGCTCTGGTTGGGACCAGCAGTTAGTGTAATGTCTGTGTCGCTGGACTCCCATGTAGCCGACCACGGTTCGAGTCTCGGACCTGGTGGCTTAAACCCACGCCAGGTGCGCGTGTGTGCGTGCCTGAGATCCCGAGAGGAGAATGGAGGAGAAGGGGTTGCGGCGTGGTCATCCCCCCGGGAGGTGATTTCTCGCTTTCTGTCTTCCTATCTCTCTCTTTCTGGCAAGCACATGCACCTGATAGCAAAAACCTCTAAAAAAAAGAAAGAAAAAAAAAGCTGTGGTCTCGTTTGTAGCTGATCTGATCATAACAGTTTCAGCAGCTATGGAGCAGAAAGTCTGCTAAACTATAATTTTTTAGTTAGAATTGTGTAAACCGAACCAAATGAGATATCTATGGTACTGGCTGTAATTTTTGCTGTTCTCAGTGCTCCTCTTCGGGCATATATAAGATTAATGTGTCTCCCCCACACATACACACAAATTAATGTGAATGGTCTGCTGCTACATACAGGTATCATCTTCAGTACTGTCTCATCGCTTCTAAAAAGAAATTATCCAGGTCTAGCCTTGGTAGTATAGGTGGTAGTGTACTTGTGTGCAATACTGAGAGCCACATGGCCAACTGTAGGTTTAGATCCCAAGTTGACCTGGACCATATCAACCACATGTACACTTAAAAGTCCTGATTGGCTACAGGGCCTGGTAGAAGGGGACTATAGTGGGACAAGGGCATGTTGAAAGGGTCAGTCTCTCTCTCCTTTACATGCACTCTCTTTTCCTTATGAAAGAAATAAACTTAAAAATAATGAAATATTCATTTGTAAAGTGCTGATTTCTTTGAGGTATTGTCCCCACAATCTTACTGTAAAGTATCAAGGATTTCATCAGTGTTCTACCCACACTTCACCATAAATTTGATGTTCAGTCTTGCTTTAATTTTAGCAGAATTCATATTGTTGATAGGGGCTCCTTTCAAACTCATGGTTTATCTTTTTTTTTTTGGAGAGGATTTTTGCTATAGGGCGCATGCGCTCACCAGACACACAGAGAGAGACAGAGAGACAGAAAGCGAGAAATCACCCCCCAGGGGGGATGGCCACGCCACAATCCTTTCTCCTCCATTCTCCTCTCGGGATCTTGCGCACGCCTGCACACGTGCCCGGCGTGAGTTTAAGCCACTGGGTCTGGGACTTGAACCGCGGTCGGCTACATGGGAGTCCAGCGACATATCCATTACACTAACTGCTGGTCCCTCATGGTTTATCTTTTGTAGTTCCTCAAACTGGATCCTATTTGGACAAGTTAGTATGACTTTATTTGTGTGCAACATAAAAAAAGAAAAACCAAAAACTTAAACCCATGCAGTTTTTTCATAATACACATTTTCCATAAACTTTTGAGAACCCCTTGTATTAAAATACTTAGAATTATGTATTTCATGAGCTGCAGATGTTACCATTACTTTATGGGGAATTATCTGCATATAATTTGCCAAGACATTTTTTTTTGAGTTTTTTTGCTATAGGGTGCGTGCGCTCGCCACAAGGACAGAGAGAGACAGAGAGACAGAAAGCAAGAAATCACCCCCAGGGGACATGGCCATGCCACAATCCCTTCTCCTCCGTTCTCTCAGGATCGTGGGCACGCACACACTTAAACTTGTGCCCGGCGTGAGTTTAAGTTGCTGGGTCCGGGACTCGAACCACGGTCAACTACATGGGAGTCCAGCAATGTAGCCATTACACCAGCTGCTAGTCATTTATGACACATGGACCCAGCGACTTAAACTCATGCTGGGCGCATGTGCATGCGTGCCCAAGATCCCAAGAGGAGAATGGAGGAGAAGGGATTGCGGGTTGATTTCACCCCCGGGGGGTGATTTCTCTTTTTCTGTCTGTCTCTGTCATTCTGGCGCGCGCACGTGCCCTGTAGCAAAAAACCTCTCCAAAAAAAAAAAAAAAAAAAAAGGTAAATGTGTTTATGTGCACTGAAAACTCAAATCTGGATTATTCTAGGACTCAAGAAGTGAGTCTACAGGGTACTGCTTTTTCTGGTGTTAGTAGTACCCCTCAGAGAACATGTTGTTTGCCCTTCACCCCAGCTGCTGTCCCTGTCTGTATCTGTGCCTCTCCCTCATCTGTTCCCGGAATTTAGGAGTAATAATGCAGCTTGAACATTAGCATCAACATTAAAGACTCTAAGTAAGACACAGCTAACCTTCAGAGTCTGACCAGTAGTCCCAACAAGGAAACAAAAAAAATCCAAGACTAGGGCACAGAAAAAATGGAGTTTTATAATACATTTCAGATTTCTGTCACTCACTCGCACATAGTTTGATGGCCCATTAAATTGACTGGCTCCCAGCAAAAGGAGAAAAGGGGCAGATAACCTAAAATCTTACTTTAAAAACTCCTCCCCCAAGATTCAAGTCTTTTTTTTTTCTTTTGTGTGCATGTGTGTTTGTGTGTGTGTGTGTGTGTGTGTGTGTGTGTGTGTGTGTGTGTGAGAGAGAGAGAGAGAGAGAGAGAGAGAAAGAGAGAGAGAGTGAGTGAGCGAACACACCCACAAGAGGGTGTGGTCATACTGTAATCCCTTTTCCTCCATTCCATCAGGATTTTGGATATGCATGCATGCATACACCCTGGAATGTTTTCCAAGCCTCTGGGGCCAGGAGTTGGATCGTTTGTTGATCATGTGGAGTTTGTTTCTCTTAAACCCCAGGCTACAAGGCCACCCTGCATGTCTTCTTATAAAAAGTATTTCTGAGCTAAACTGTATGACAGTTTAAGTGTTTCTTCCATGAAGGCAGAGATAGAGAGAAACAAAGAGGCACCTCTAACAGTCTTCATGCCATGACCCACTCCCGGCCTCAGCCAACAAGGATCATGGGCATGTATAAATATGTCCAATATGTACAGGGAGACCCTCACATGCAAACTCAGGACCTTCCCATGGTCCAGTGCTGCAGAACTTTGTGTTTCCGCTGTGCTACCACATGCATGCAACCCCATCCTTTTTGAGCTAAGCATTTACTTATTTATTTTTAGTTTTACTTATTTCTTCTATGAGAGACACACAGGGAATATAAAGTGTTTTTTTGTCTGTTTTAATTTTGTTAGAGGATGCATGAGACAAAGAGAGAAAAAAAAAAGAGATGGAGGTAAAGTGAGAAAATACCTTTCTCCATGGGAGATGGTGACACCTCAGTCCTTTCTCCTCTATTTTTCTTTTGAGATTTTGGGCATACACGCGCACACACACACACACACACACACACACACACACACACAGAGTGTGTATTTGAACTGTCAGGTCCAGGACTTGAATTGCGCAGCCACGTGGGATCCAGCCAACTTAACCATCGTGCAGGCCCTGAAAAAGCGCTTGTGATGGATTTAAACTAGATATCTAGGGACAAAGCACGCTCTGTATCTTAAACTCATAACTTTGAATACTCAACTCCTTTACTTCCCTGAGGGTTGGTTGCAATCAGGACACTCAAGTCTTGGTGTACCTTCCATGGAATGTAATGAATACTTCCAAACATAAGACACTGAACATAGAAAGGTCAAGGAGGAGGCTGTGGTGGGCTGGGTCAGAAGTAAACCTGAGAGCCAGCCACTCCCACATTACACCTTGTTCTTATCTCTCCATAATCTTTTTCATTTAACTGCTTTTGAAATTACTCTTTCTCTTGAGGTGAGGTTGTGAAGAGAGAATGGTTAGGACCCTTTCAATAGAATTTGGGTAAAGGAAACAAGGAGTGAGTCAATACATAAGTTTTACGGGAGGAAAAGCAGCCACTGGCGTTTAAGTGAAATAGGATAGAACAATAACATTTATTTAAAAATAGTTTCCCTGCTTTGTGAATCTGTTTTAATTGTGTGTTTTTTTTTTTTTTTTTTTAAGAGAGATTTTCTTTTTCTTGCTATAGGATGCATGCACTCAGTGGAGAAACACAGAGAGACAGAAAGTGAGAAATCATCCCCAGGAGGATGGCCGCACCGCAATCCCTTCTCCTCCATTCTCTTCTCGGGATTTTGGGCAGGCATTCACATGCTCTCGATTTGAGTTTCAAGCCACCAGGTCCGGGACTCAAACCATGGTCAACTACATGGGAGTCTAGCAATGCAACCATTACGCCACCTACTGGTTCCTCTAACTGTATTTTAATATGGCCAGATAAAGATGGCTATTGTAGGATCATCTGTAACATGGGAATGTACAGACAAGGAAAAAACATGTGATAAACAAACAAGGAATGAAATAGCCAAACTGCCAAACTGTGGTAATTCATATATAATCCAGTGCAGGACACTCAGCTATGCTGAATAATATATAAAAGAAGGCCATGTCTCATAAATGAACATGGTAATATCAGGGCACACACATGCCCAATCTTCTTACCCCAGTTCACCTCAAGCAAATATGCCTCATGAAACTGCCCTTTGTATACCTGTCTTATAGAACCCAGCCTCCCAAATGTGAGGAAGCTGCATGAATACTCTATACCACAGAGATGAACCTAGGTGTAAACAAAGACAGTCTGAGGTATTGAGAGATATCTGACAGATACCTGGCATCTCTATGCCAAGTGTGTCTAATCCCTAAGAGAGCAATGGAACTAGGAACTCCTGGGCATACTCAGATCTGTGCTTTCCTCCCTCTACCTCTAAATGCCAGCATGAACCATATCATGACCACCTGGCTGAGCACAAGACTTGTCAAGGTAAAACTATACTTACTGTAGTTCTTCTGAATCTATGAAGAAACTGTGGTGATAAATCTTAGTAGCATTTACACCAGCTAATTACTTAAGAGTTTAATTGCATTATTCCTTATGTCTTGGGCTTTCTGCCTGAACTGTCTTTTCCTAGATCCTATTATTTTTCCTGCATGAACTGCCACACTTGGTGGTGTTCAGGTTCCCACACACTAGAATAGACCCTTCTGTTGCACCTCAGGGATGTGCACAGGTGAAGACCAAATACCTGATCTGTGACACCAATGCTGGCAAATTGCTCTGGAGAAGTGGCTCCGAAAAGACCAGATTTTCAAACAGGTGTTTATTATGCAGTTCCCATGTCACCTGGAACTTTTTCAAATGTTCATTTTCCTAGTTAAAAAAAAAAAAAAAAAAGTAAGTAGATGATGTAGTGAATTGATGAAGACTCGAAAATTCCCAGGATTCCCCACAACCTTCTACATAGTCCCAGAACTTTCGACTTTTAAAGATTTGTTCCCTCTGTGTTCCAAAGCACATGATGAATCAAATCTCTGACTACAATGACATAAGCCTTGAACTACCCTCCCTTCTAAATAACCCACACACAAAAGAAAGGGATGGCAGGTGAGCACACAGATGAGGAAAGACAGAGAAAATAAAGGACAATTATATACTTGATGGTAATTTACCATCAAATAATGAAAATTCAATAACTTAAACAGTTAAAATCCATAAAGTCCTTTGAAACTGAAAAATAGTAATTTCCTTGCTTATACTGAGAAAACTCCCATACTAGTAATTTCCTCCACTCGTGACACCCCATCAAAGGTAAGATCTTTTGTTTTCCTAATAATGTAGGCAAACTCATCAATTACTTGAGACGACAACCTGAAAACATTGCGGGAATATGTTAGTCACCATCGAAAGTCGTATCAACAAACAAACCACTACCTCCTCAACACAAGATCCCTAGAGTTAATGGGGTTACTACTTTTCTTCAATTTAATAAGTTCTGCCATAGCCATGCATTTTTGAATCTGTGCTTCCATCTATAAGCTACATGTATACTACTTGTGTTCAAATCGTGTGACATTTTTGGGTAAATGTCCCTATGTAACCAACTGACAACTCTGGAACCAGCTTATCACTATGCACCAATATTCCATGTGTCCTCTGTTTTGAATTACTCCAGTGACTAGACTTAGTGGTCTGTTCATATTTACAAGTTAGCTAAACTGACTTGATGGAGATAATAATCTATACATGGAGACTGCATTATTTTGTCACTGGATAACCCAATTTGGTATAGGGAACTGAAAGAACAAAGTACAATGATCAATTTTTGTCCTTGAAAATAAACATCTGTAAAATGATATAAGGGTTGGCCCCAAAGCCTAGTGACTAGGGGAGCCAAATACCATGTGGCCAACAACAAAGTTTAAATTGCAGTTCCAGGAGCTTGGGGGACACACCAGGAGCATGTACATATGTGCCCAGAATCCCAATAGGATAGAGAAGTGGTGAAGAGTGCACAGTACTGTAACTGCATCCCAGTCGGGGGGGGGGGGGGGGGGGGGGGGGGGGGTGTTCACACACACACTCTGGAAAGTACACACTTTCTTGATAAAAAAAAAAAAAAAGATATAGACAGGACACTAGTGATAACACTGTGAGCATGCCAGTTTTGCTGGTCATGGCCCTCCTTTTATACCATAAAGAGAGATTCAGCAATAGACCTATGATGTGCAGAAAACCTCAAATGCTCAATTTTGTTAACAGTTCCAGGGACCTTTTTTCATTGTATGCTTTAGCAAAACATTACAGATTCCCAGATTAGAATGTCATCACTTCTGCTTCATACCAAGCATCTGTTATCTTTCAGAGTGGTTACTCAATACAGGAAAACTTCATATGACAGAAAACTAGGGTCTGGCAACTGATACACTCAGTCTAAGTCCCAGAATTAGAGGCTGTTATGTATGACTAGGCTTGTAATACTGAAAATGGCACAGATGAAGTGTCGGAAGACATGAGACTACTACCTGTTACAGTAAGTCCTTAACTTTCCAGGAGCCCAAGGAGGGATAGAAGAGTAGGCAATGATCTCACTTCCAATTCATCTCCAAACAAAGAAAACATAGGAGCTAAATAAGGCAGCATGATACCGGACCCTTGTTCAGCTGCAAGAGAGTTCAGGAATTGCTTCCCAGAAGAGCTGAGGGGTTGCCTGGTCTTCTCCATTAACTATTGAGACAGACATCCCAACTCATTTCTACCGGATGTCACTGTCCTCACTGGAACCATAACTATGGTTTTCTGGATTCACAATGGTATTTGGGAGAAGACTGATTTAGGAAGACAGCGTTTTTCCCCCTTTAAAGAGGAGTGGGGGTTTTAAGCAGAGATAGGTATTTTGAGTAGAGACCTCCACACGGTCTCGCCATGCCAGGTGCAGGATTATAGGTATACACAACTGTACCCAGCATGTTCGTTATTCTGGGAACCAAACCTGGGCCTCCAATGTGGCTTCCAGCCTCCCTAGCAGTGAGGCTATTTATGTACCATCATGGCTGGGACCGGCATTTTTTTCTAAAATCTGACATTATGCTTCCAGGTAAGGAATGCAAGAGAAACGGCAGGCTCAATTCAAAACCTGAAATCAACTTCGAATTCACTTAGACAACATGTGCTAACATCTGAGGTTCTACCACAGCCATGAGCTCATCAATGGTTTCAACAGTTTCCTTCTGAAATTCCCCCATTTATAAGCCAAACCCCTATTTACAGGCACAGAAATGGCTTAGAGAGTCTCGAGTAACGGGAACAGAGCATGTATGGGATGAGGTCTCCATGAGATGTCTGTCACAACTTCTACAAGAAGTCTGCTTATAGGAAGATTGCCTCAGCTAGGCAGAAAGAAAAAAAGCTTGTCAATGAATGGAGCTGAGGCTTTTCCATCTGAACCATTCTTATTTCTCACTTTCCATTACAAAAAGGTATAGGGATTTGGAAGAAGAAAGTGTTTAAATGATATCCTTACAACAGACTAGAAAAACATTCAAGATTCTTCTGTCCTTTTGTATATGAATTCAAGTTTCATTATTACTACAGCGTGATGAAATATTTCCTGGATGACTGAAAATGAACTTAAGTCTACACCCAGTTTTATTTATTTATTTTTGAGAAAGCAACTCACATGGGGGATAGTCATGCTGCAACTCCATTTCGTTCATTTCTCATTTCAGGATTTTTGGCATGCACATATACGTGCCTGATATGTTTATTCTAGCAGATGGGTCCAGGACTCGAATTGTGTAGTTGGCCATGTGGAATCCAACTGCCTTAACCACCACACTGTTGGCTGGCACCCAATTTTATCTTTTTTTTTTTGAGAGGTTTTTGCTATAGGGTGCGTGCGCTCGCCATAAAGACAGAAAACGAGAAATCACCCCTTGTGGGGATGGCCACGCCGCAATCCCTTCTCCGTTCTCCTCTCGGGATCTTGAGCACGCACGCACACTTTCCCGGATTGAGTTTAAGCCACCGGGTCCAGGACTCGAACCACGGTCAACTGCAAGGGAATCCAGTATTATATCCATTATGCCAACTGCTGATCCCCCAATTTTATCTTAACATTTAAAATAAATAGGAAAAAAATTGCATTATTGTGTTTGATTCCCTGGGCAGTGAGGAACAAAGTCCACAAGTGCATTTTCCAGGAAAGTCACTTTTTTTTTTTTTTTTTAAGAAGTTTCTGCCTTACGGTGCAAGTGCCTGTCAGAGAGACAGAGACAATAAGAAGGAAAATGAGAAATCACCCCTCAGGGGAGATGGCTGCACCGCAATCCCTTCTCCTCCATTCTCGTCCCAGGATCTTGGGCATGCGTGCACATGCGCCCGGTCTGAGTTTCAAGCCATGGGGTTTGCCATGTAGGAATCCAGTGATATAACCATGATGCCATCTGCTGGCCCTGGAAAGTCACATTTTTTGAAAATACCTTTCTATGCCTGAGAGTATTCAACAGAGATTCTGCACAATCAGTAGAATGAGTGTATAGGTGAAAGGGAGAGTGCTGTTTAGAGAGGAACTAATGAAGTTAACAGAGACTTATCAGGCAGAGTTTGCACAGCAAGTGAACATGCTATTTGAAGGAAAAGAAGTGATACTATTTGTGGCTAATTATAAAATCTGAGTTACCAAGCAGAAATAAATTCTAGAAAATGTGCAATTGTCACTGTGGGCTTCAAAGTTTCTCCACATTTTTCTGATGTGATCAGTGGTGATGTTAACAAATTTCACTTTCTTGAATAATGAAATGGGTCAACATCAGGAAGATCTGCATAATGCACTGATGCAATATTTTTCAAATGACCCACAAATGACATTAGAAATTCATGCATGAGTGTAGGATCTCTTCGAAGTACCAGCTAGACCAATGGATTTGAATGAATAGAGTACAGCAAGTTCAGTGATAAGGTTTCAGATCCTATATTGCAAATCATTAAAAAACTCTCAAGTCTTGGTATACTCAAAGAATATTCAAAAAGACCTAAAGAGGCTATTAAAAATAAAAATATTTCTTAATGATAAATTTTCAGTAACTTCAACAAAATAACCTACACAACAAAATGAACACAGAAGCAGATATGAAATCCCAATTGCCAGATATTAAAGAGACTTGCAAAAATATAAATGGACCTAGTTTAGGTAGTACAGTCTATAGTATACTGGACTTCAGGAATTCTTTGAGGTAGGAATGAAGGTTCAGCCTTTTCCAGAGATAATCAGCATGCTGTTTGACCTTACCAGTAATCTTGGACCACTGTAAAGTAACCTCTATGTTTGAAGCCACCTGGCTGAGATCATGGGTTCAGATCCCTGAACCAGTCAACCTCAAATATGGCAGATGCACATGCCCCAAATCCTGATGGGCTGAGGAAAAGGTTCTTGCCTTGTTCAGACCATGCCGAGAGTACTTCTCTCTCCCTCTCTATTCCTCTCCCGTGCATGTGCTATCATGAATAAAATAAATTTAAGTAACTTTTGTTTTGGAAAGTTTTATGCTGACTTTATTAGTTAATATCAAGAAATTACTGTCAATTGTCATGGATATTAAGACTATGTATGGCAACAAAATATCTACTTTCAGAGATATACACTGGAATATTCTAAGACAAAAATGTACATCATCTGGGACCTATTTTAAGATACTACAACCAAATGGGTAGACAGGAAATGGAGGGAGGAAAAAGGCTTACTGATGTCAAGGTGGCAAAATACTGGTAACTGTGAACCACAGAAACTGGGTAAGGGGTGTACAGATTCATTATTAGCTTATATTTGTAATCCAGAATAATATAATTAAAACATCCAACAATTTAAAATAAATTAATGTATTTTGTTTATGAGATAATTTTGTTCTTACATATTCTACAGTTGTCACTATACCTAAAGATTTAAAAAAAAAAAAAAAGATTTTTGTTATAGGGTGCTGTTTTCACTGGATAGACAGAGAGAGAGACAGAGAGACAGAAAGTGAGAAATCACCCCCCCAGGGTGGATGGCCACATTGCAATCCCTTCTCCTCCATTCTCCTCTTGGGATTTTGGGCACGCACGTACACACACCCAGCCTGAGTTTTAAGTCACTAGGTCTGGGACTCAAACCATGGTCTACTACATGGAAATGCAGCAATATAACCATTATGCCATCTACTGGTCCCCTGGGTAAGGTTTAAAAAAAAAAAAAAAAAAAAAAAAAAAAAAAAAGGCAAAGAAAAAGAATTATTTATTTATTTAATTCCATTTGTTATTGTTAATTTTTATTTTGGCCAGAAAGAGAGAGAAAGGGAAAACGAGAAAGCAAACCGCCAAGTCCGGGACTTGAACCATTGTTGGCCATGTGGGAATCCAGCGCCCTTATCCACCATACCACCTGCCGGCCTCAAGGTAAAGATTTTTATGTTTATCTTATTTCGGGAATTTGATAGGCTCTCTTAAGTGAACATTGATATTTTTGAGCAATTATGAAAATGTTTCAGTCATTCTATCCATTCACATTCTAGTTTTCTTCTTAAAATCTGATTAGTGATGGCGTAAGCAGATGGCGTAATGGTTACGTCACTGGACTCCTACATAGCTGAGCATGGTTTGAGTCTCAGACCCGGAAACTTAAAACTCACACTGGGAATATGTGCATGCATGCCCAAAATCCCAAGAGGAGAAGGGATTGCAGTGTGGCCATCTCCTCTGGAAGGTGATTTCCAGTTTTCTGTCTCACTGTCTCTCTGTCTCTCCAGTGAGCTCATGTGCCCTATCTCTCTTAAAAAAAAAAACAAAGTGGGGGAAAAAATCTGATTAGTGATAGACCTCTTCACTGTATCATTAATGTCTTTTAACCTCTCTTATGTGCATTATGTCTTTGCCTCTATGAGTTAAATCCTGATATAATTCCTTTATCTCTTTCTTCCAATTTACCAATTCTCTTTCCAGTTGTGTTTAAATCCCTTTAATACATCAAGGTTTTTTAAGTGTCAAATATTTTTATTTCTAGTTTTGGTATTTTCAAGTCAGAATGACCACTCTTTACTGTCTTAACCCTTTATTCATAATTTCAATAATTTTATTCATTATTATTTCTTAATTTACCAGAAGGTGCATGCATTTGCCAGAGAGACAGACAGTGAGACAAAGAAAGTGGGACCAGCAGTTAGCCTAATGGCTATGTCGCTGGACTCCCATGTAGTCGACCGCAGTTTGAGTCCCGGACCCGGTGGCTTAAACTCACACCAGGCGCGTGTGCGTGCGTGCCCAAGATCCCAAGAGGAGAATGGAGGAGAAGGGACTGCAGCGTGGCCATCCCCCCTGGGGGGTGATTTCTTGCTTTCTGTCTCTCTGTCTCTCTGTCTGTCTGGCAAGCACACGCGCCCTATAGCAAAAACCTCTCCCCCCCAAAAAAAGAACATAAGTCAGAAAGCATTCCCATGGGGGATGGTCACACCGTAATCCCCTTGTTCTCCATCTCTCCCTCTTTTGAGATTATGGATATGCACACATGTTTTTCAAACTGCTGGGTCTAGGATTTAAATGACGTAATTGGCCATGTGGGGTCCAGCCACCTTAATCGCCAGGCCAAGGCTGGTCCAATTACAAACATTTAAAAAATGTCTTGAGCACAGTAAACATAGTTGCTTTGCTTCCTTCTGTGAAAATTTAAACATGTACGGTATGTGATTCTCTGTGTTGTTTTTGCTAGCTTTCAATCATGCTGCCCTGAACTTTGTGTTTTCCCTTTTTTTTTTAGATAGTGATTTTTGCTATAGTGCAAACCCTTGTTCGAGAGACAGAGAGACACAGAGAGACAGAAAGTGAGAAATCACTCCCCAGAGGAGATAGCCATGCCTCAATTTCTTCTTTCTTCTGTTGGGACTTGGGCACTCATGCACACACACCCAGTGTAGTTTTCAAGTCACTGGGTCCAGAACTCGAACTGCAGTTGGCCATATGGAAATCCAGCAAGGTAACCATTATGCCATCCGCTGGTCCTAAACTTTGTATCTTGTGACTTTTTTTAAAAAATGTGAACTGCTCATTTGTGGGGAGTTTACCTACACAAATTCACTGAGGTAGGAATGAAGGTCAAACCTTTTCCATAAGTAATCAGCAAGTTGCTCAACTTTACCAGTAATCTTGGACCACTGTAAAGCAACCTCTAGGTTTGAGCTGTTTCATACTACAACAAAAGCATTTGTTGAGACCATAAATCTATGTGGCAGTTGGCTCTTCCTTGGGCCTTTGAAAAGTTCATGAAAAATATGTAATATGAAATACTATGCATAGATTTCATATTTTTTTTCTTGAACCAAAATAAACTTGCTTTAATTCCACTTTCCACAAAATTTTAAAAGTTCTCTTATTGTTACAAAAATCTCAGTTTCTCCTCCACCCTTACACTGAGGTTGTAGACATTTGTGGTTCCAGCATGATTTCCTATCCTAAGCTAGACCGAGACTCATATCTCCTATCTTCTTGTATCAGAAGATTCTTGGAGCAAACACTGGCTTCCAAGCATATGTATTTCTCAGGATTCTAGCTTTTCATTGATTTTTCACCAGTAGTAATTTTTCACTTTCACACTATCTTAGCCATTTGTTTTTTGTTTATTTGTTTGCTATAAGATGTGTACGCTCTCCAGAGAGAAAGAAGAAAGAGGGAGAGAGAAAAGTTAGAAACCACATCCCTAGGGGGATGGCCACATTGCCATCTTGTCTCCTCTGTTTTCCTCTTGGGATTTTGGGAACACATGCAACAAGACTGGCATAATTTTCAAGCTCCCAGGTCTGGGACATGAATCATGTAGTTGGTCATGTGGGATCTAATGCCTTAACTGCTGCCATATCACCTGCTGGTCTAGTCATATGTTTTCAAATTTTTTATGTTATCCAGTAAATTTCTTCCCCTGAAGAAAGGAACTGTTTAAGATATCTGTTCTGCTGAACCACTAAAACCCAAAGTGAGTATCTCCATATATAAAGAAAGTGATATAAAACACTGATTAAATAGACATGTTTTGTGCATTAGAGGTAGTTTTGTTTTGTTTTGTTTTGTTTTAGGGTGCATGCGCTCGCTCTAAAGACAGAGAGCGAGAAATCACCCCCCCAGGGGAGATGGCCACGCTGCAATCCCTTCTCCTCCATTCTCCTCTTGGGATCTTGGGCACGCACTCACACGTGCATGCCTGTGTGTGTTAAGAGTTTAAGAGATTTATTTGTTGGGAGAGATTTCTGTTATAGGGTGCGTGTGCTTGCCACAGAGAAACAGAGAGACAAAAAGCAAGAAATCATCCCCCGGGGGGGATGGCCACGCCGCAATCCTTTCTCCTCCGTTCTCCTCTTGGGATCTTGAGCATGCATGCACACGTGCCCGGCGTGAGTTTAAGCCACCAGGTCCGGGACTTGAACTGTGGTTGACTACATGGGAGTCCAGCGACATGGCCACTACGCTACCTGCTGGTCCCAGTTTATGAGATTTTTCATATACAAAAAATATTTGTATGTAAGTTGCTAGGAATTTTATCCAGTAGACATAATTCAAATCAATTTTTGTTTCATAGAACAGTGTCTTACTCAATCTTTGGAGGGCCTGGACATTAGCAGGACTTTCTGGACAACGGCAGCATCGCTCCCGCCACCAATGCCTCTTCATGCACTAGATTCAGTAGGGTGAAGAGTATCTTAACCTGGGGTAATGTTGTCCCTTAGGAGACAGGTGAAGGTTCAAAGCACTTTCACAGAGTACGTGGCTCTCGATTTAGATCTCAGGAGAAAAGGTAGACCTATTCTAGGCGAGATCAAGATGAACAATTAAGGCCTCTGAGGCAGACCTGGCACTACTCAGTGGGTGAAACTCTGAAAGCAGGCTCACTGCCACCTCTTCTGATTATGTGTGCCTCTTCACAGTTTTAGAGCGTTATTACAGGAATGGCAATTGGCTGATTCAGGGAAGCCTGTAGAGCCTATGCAATTTTATATATATGTAGATTTTCCCAGAAAGGGTCCATCTATTTTATAATCAGGTAAAGATCATTATATTAAAAATCTTATGAACTGGGGTGTGGTGGTGCCCGCCCTATGGCAAAAATCTTATGAATCACTGGTAACCACACATATGTTTTAAGATGTAGTTATACTGGGGCCCACACGGCTGGATTCCCACACAACCAACTACAGTTCGAGTCTCAGACCTGGCAGCCTAAAAATCATGCCAGGGGATGGTGACAGCAGATAGCATAGCAGTTATGCCACTGAATTCTCACACAGCCAACTGTGGTATGGGTTGAAACTCATGCTGGACATGTGTATGTGTTTGCTCTAGATCCCAGGAGAACAAGGGATTGTGGCATTGCCATCTCCCCTGGGGAGGTGATTTTTCACTTTCCCTCTTCCTACGTCTATCTCTCTTTTTCCACAATGAACATACATGCCCTAAGGCAAAAACCTTTACCAAAAAAAAAAAAAAAAAAAATTACTCCAGGAATGTGTGCATGCATGCCCCAAATCCTAGGAGAATGGAGGAGAAGGGATTGCTGCGTGACCAAACCCCAAGGGGGCTGACTTGTCACTTTCACTCTCACTGTCTCTGTCAAGCTTGCTCGTTCATTCTCTTGGGTTAGCACAGGTGCCCTACGGCAAAAAACAACAACAAAAAAGTAATTATACTAAGAAGCACCCAAAACTAGTCTAATGAAATATAATATAGTAATAAAATTTAAGTGATAATGACAAATTCCATAAACTATTAGTAAAATGTAGGGGGGGATGGTCCTAAAATTTAAGTCGATGGAGTTTGAATGGCTTGATTCTGACTAGCATGGTTTCCTTTCAACCTGTAGCTGCACTGAGGCCACCAAGGACTGACCCTGGCTTACCTATAACTCCATGCCTCATTCTGTTCATTGTGGTGATTTACTTTTTTATAGTCTGTTAGGACTATAAAATCTCTGAGCGTGTGTGTGCGTGTGTGCGCGCGTGTGTGCATGCATGCTGGGAGGAAGGTGGCACCTTAACTGGGTATGTAAGCCTAGCTTTAACAGAAATGGGTTGTGGAGTGAATGTACACATGCATGCATGAATGAAAGTGATGGGACATGGTCATAGAGCTCTAAATGGATCCTCTCTGTGGTCTTAATGCTCTTCACATGCATTCATAAATACCTGCTCTATCTATAGTAACAGAATTAGCAATTCAATATACCAACATTCTCTTTTTTCTTCCTACTAATGTCTTCCCTGGTCCTTACTTCAAATTATGCCCATGCCTCATTCTCTTGGCCTCAAGGTTCCCCAAATAGTACTTCCATCAAGTGACACCTGGAAACCAGTCCACTAATACTTTTATTCAATGGCAAAGTCCAGAGGAAAGAGAAAGAGGAAAGGAAGCAGATTCTGAATCCTGCACCCAACCTTGTGGAGGAGAGGGCTTTGTGACAACAAACAGTGAGTGTGACAGTGAGATGAACACACAAGTCTCAGAATCTTCCCACCACATGTTCTTTCAGTTTAGTTTATCTTTAAACAACCAGAAAGAAAAGAGAGCACTTTCTGTCTTACCAGAGTGCCAAGGAAAGTGCTGATGGAGCGTGCTGCCTGGCATAGGGCGCCATACTCCTCAAGGAGGAGTGAGATGAACTGGTGGGCCTGTGGAGGGCCCTGCAGGCCAGATGGCGCCTTCACTTTTGCTGCTGCCGATAGCTGCCGCAGCAGGCGGACCTTCATCTCCAGCACATACTCTCGGGCTTGCTGTTCCAACCGCTGGTATAGTTGGTAGGGGTCCCTCTCACAGAGCCTGCACAGAGAAAGAAAGTCACCACTCACCCATGTCCTGTCTACACAAGTCCCCATGATGGGATGGTTTTTATGTTAGTATCTTTTCTTTAGTCTACAGATGACAACAGCAATCATCTTCCTCATAATGACCTGAGAGGCTCAGTCACCTCACTGAGATGGGGAACCAGGGCACAAAGTGTCACTAGCAAACTAACAAAAAAACTCACATTTACTGAGCACCTGGTGTAAGCAACACTGTTCACAGATGTGCACTAATGCAGCTGGCCTGTGTGCGAGAGCATGGCTGCATGCCTACTTTACAGAGGAGAACACTGAGGCCCTCACGGCTGGGCAAACTGTCTGAACTTGTAGCTAAAGGTGGCAGAGGATGCTACCACACATTAGCAGCTGGCTCCAGGTGCAAACCCTCAACCATAACACTATGAAAAAAGTACAGGACTGAAGAAAACTTATTACCACCTCTTTTATGAGAGGGAAAGGAAAGAGACAGAGATGAGTATTTTTGACAGGTTCTCACCACATCATCATCTTCCTGCCCAGCTTTCCTATTACCTAAGATCACAAGCACATGCAATTGTACTTGGCTTGTTCATGTTGGCCCATAAACCAAACCTGGGCTTCAGTGTAGCTTTCAGCCTTCCAGGAGGGGGTGCTACCTGTGTACCACCCACCATGGGTGGGTCTGAAGACAATTCTTTTTGAAATTTTGCATGTAAATAGGTGAAAATCAATGATCCCAGTAAAGACAATGCCTGGCTGCAGAACTGGGGAAGACTGTTCTGCCCTTCTTTGGAGGAACTCAGTATACCATCCAATGGGCTTATATTATTTTTATAATCAGAGGAAACTTCTGTCCAACACCATCAACCACAGAAGAACCAATACAAGTTCAGCATTCATTAAAAATAAATTGTAAAATATATGTACAACTCTTGGATTTACATAATAAAATCCTTTACTTTCTGTGTACATTAGGTCACAAGGCAAGGAAGTTAGTTGTCATTTGTTCCATCTTTAAATTACTATACCACCTACACTGTAAAAGACAAGATACCCAAGTAAAATCCTGCAATGGAATATAGAAAGCTATATATAAAATGTGATTACAAAAGCCATAATGTTGATGGGATTCTTGCTATGATCAGTATATTTCAAACATATATCAATTTTTTTCAGCATGACAATCTTAATTTTGGCTAGTACAGAAAACTGTCTTCTGGAGCCAGCCAGTGGCACTGTGGTTAAGGCAGCTGGATACCACAGGGCCAACTGCAAGGTTCAAGTCCTGGACTAGCCAGTTTGAGAAACACACTGGATGCTGAGCATGTGTGCCCAGTGTGGCCACCCCTAAGAAGGGTGCTTTCTCACTTTCCCTCTCTCTCTGGAGAGCACATGTGCCCTCTGGTAAATTAAAACAAAACTATCTCTGAAACAGAATATGTTAAAAGAAAACCACAGAAGACTCAAATGACATAGGGATAATCAGACTTACAAGTAGACTGGATATGTTCTTCTTGTTCTCTAAGCATGGTGGAATTAGATGCATTTTATATCTTTGTCCATGTCCATATTTTAAAAAATTAAGGAAATGACCATGTGGTACTTTTACTAACAAATTTTTAAATTATATGAAAAAGAACAGGGGCTAGCAGATGGCATAGTAGTTATGTCACTGGACTCCCACATGACTGACTGGTTTGAGTCCCAGACCCAATGGCTTGAAACTCATGCTGGGCACGTATGCATGCACAAGATCCTGGGAGGAGAATGGAGGAGAAGGGATTGTGGCATGGCCATTCCTCCTTAGAGGTGATTTTTCACTTTTCTTCTGTCTCTGTCTCTCTCTCTCAGTGAGCACATTCACTCTAAGACAAAAAATCTCTTAAAAAATAAAAAAGGAGGAAAGGACATGTTGAAGATGTTGTGAAAGTTCATTCAATCACTCATTTATATGTACATTTAACAACACTAACATTACCACCCATGATACTATTTTAAGGGATGGAAGATATGGCATTAATAATCTGAAGTAATGGGCTTGCATGAAGGTTATACATCTTTTCCTAATACTCACAATATCATCTGGAACCATCTCATGTAACACCAGTAGTCCACCAGTCAAACTCTGAACACACCGACAGACTTTCTTAACTAGTTAACATAACCCAAGGCTAATCATTACTCCTCCCTCTGGAATAAAATCTACTACATAGCGAACAGAAACCAAAATAAGAATCAACCCATGAAATGTCTAGCTTGAATCTGTTGCTTTTATTTAGAACATCTCACGAAACAGAAAAAAAAAAAAAGCTACATTCAAACTATAAGAAAGAAAACAAAGTATGGCCACCTCAAATTCTACAGTAACTGGGTACAAAATATCTGCTGAAGAACAGATGACATGTCATGAGCCACTCACATGTGAGGAACAGCCCCCCAAACAGGCCTGACTTCAGGTCTCTATTCACACAGGACAGGCACATTCATGAGCTGTTGACCTCATGGAGCCCTGGGTCATAAATGGGGTAACTCTGCCTTTCTCTTTGGGTTGATAAAGGAAGAATGCTTGTGAAAGTACTTAACATCATGGGCCAGCAGATGACATGGAACTTAAGGTAGCTGAATCCCACATGGCTGACTGTGTGGTTTGAGTCCTGGACCTGGCAGCTTGAAAATCATGCCAGGTGTGTGTGTGTGCATGCCCAAAATCCCAAAAGGAAGAATGGAGGAGAAGGGACTGTGGTATGGCCAACCTCCTCGGTGGGTAATTTCTCACTTTCCCTCTCTTTCTCTGGTAAGCTTATGCACTATATAACAAAACCGAAAAAAAAGAAAAAAAAAAAATGAATGAAAGAACATAGCATCGTCCCTGGCACAGAAGGGACTCAAAATGTAAGTATTACTCTCATTCTTAACACAAAGAAATGATAAAAAAACATTTCACTATTTTATAGGTGATAAGGGTTTCATTAGAATCTGAAGAATTTGAACCTTTTTACCCATAAGGCTCACTTCTGCCACTCTGCTGAAAATCTAACTGACCAAGAGTTGAACTAATCCAACTGAAATTTGCCCAAGTCGTAAAGATAAAGGCCATCCTGAGCAAAGAGGCTCCGATGACAGCAATGGAGAACAGGGATGAGGATGGGATCGTTATCATGAAGGGCAATGTGTACCTATCCACGAGCTCCTTTACTCCCTCCTTGTCAGGTACCAGAGACTGGTCCTGGTCATCAGCCAGTGGAGTTCCTGCCTGGCGGTATATGCAGCGGACCATGTAGCGCACTTCTGACCAGTAGTTCTGTAGCTGCTGAGGTTCCCGGTCCGTCTCTGCTGTAATTTCTCTATGAGATAACACAGGAAACAAGTGAGTTGGGTTAGAAAAGTTATTACAATCTGCTTCACTTCCTCACTTCCTCACCTTTAACAATCGGAGGGGATGAAGAACATCCTCAAAGTGAGAAGCCCTAAGAATAGCCATTATCTCCCACTCTCTTCCAGCTATGCTGTAAGAGGCCGATGGTGTCCCCAGTACAAGTCTCCTTTGGATGCCCTCCTGATTCAATCACTGAGACCTTTGTGTCCATGAGATTTCAGCCACTCCTCCTTCACAACACAGAAGCATCCACAGCTGCTGTCCATGGTCAAGAATGCTAACATTACCCTCTATCTACCTGAACCTCACTTTCAAAGTGCCTGCCAGGCAGTTCTTGCGCCCTCTGAAGCCTGTGCATTCTTTGGTCTCATTGGGCTCTGCTGGTTTCCTGCCCAAGTCAGATTCCAGAGTCCTTCCAGATCAGATCCTGGGCCCTCTTTTCTAATCACTTGGCAGCTAACAGTCACTGACCTCCCCCATCACGTTCTCTCAATTATTGCCATCTATAGGTTCTAATTATTTATGTACCCCTCCTCTCCCTTTCTGAGTACTAGCTTCCTAATGTTAATCCTCAAGAGCAGGAATTTCTATTTTATTCATCTGGCTCTTCCTCACAATAGCCAGGCTTACTCTCGGAAGTGGCTCAAATGTTTACTATCTAATTATCCTGGTTTCCAATTCCAGTTCCAACATGCACACGGCATGTCATCATGGGTGAGCATGAGTGGCATGATACACACATCACCTACCTGCGCTCGCTGCAGGCCTCACAGGAGCATGCAGGGTCCGAGGGGGCAGTACCCAGTCCTGCCGAGGGAAGTGTCTGTGCACCCAGAGCAAGCCTGCCTCCACCTCCAGTCTCTGGCTGGGAGCCACCAAGCGGCGAGTGAAGAACAAAATCTTGGCCCTGTTTCAAAAAGAGAATATAGGAGCTGGCAGGTGATGTGATGGTTAGGGCGCTGGACTTGTACATGGCTGACCACGGTTAGAGTCCTGGACCTGGTGGCTTGCTTTCTTACTTTCCCTTTCTCTCTCATTCTGTCTGGTCAAATTAAAAAATAAATAATAATAATATCAGCAAATAAAATTAAATATTTTTTTATAAAAGAGGGAATATGAATAGACCACATATATTCAAATGTTTATGGCATCAATTTTTCATTAACTATTTAGAAAAATGTCTTTTAGAAGAATGTTTAGGCCCAGCTAGTGATGTGATGGTGAACGCAGTTAGATCCATGCAACTGCACAGTTTGAGTCTCAGAACTGGCAGCTTGCAAACATGTGAAGCACATGCATGGACATGTCCAAAATTCCAAAAAGAGAACGATGAAGGAATTATGGCAGGGTCCTCTCCCTGGGGGAATGTTCTCACTTTGCCCACCCCCTGTCTGGTGAGCACATGTACACTATAACAAATTAAAAAAAGGAGGAGGAGGAGGAAACATTTTAAATCTAGGACACTGAAAATATCTTAACTGAGACTAGCAAGTAGCACGGTGGTGAAGGTGCTGGATCCCACACAGCTAACTCTGTGTTCAAGTCTAGACCTAGTGGCTTCAGAAACATGTAGGGCACCTGGGCGTGCATGACCAAAATCTGGAGAGGAGAATGGAAGAGAAGATATCATTGCATGGCCATTCCCTCTTTGGGGTGATCTTGCTTTCCCTCTCTCCTCTCTTACTGTGTCTGTCCCTCTATCGTGAGCACACGTGTCTTATAGCAAAAAACTAAAAAGAAATTATCTTTAAAGAATCATTTATTTATTTAATCCTATTTGTTATTATTATTTTAAAATTTGACCAGAGACAGAAAGGGAAAGTGAGAAAAGAAGCCACCAAGTTCAGGACTTGAACAGCGGTTGGCCATGTGGGAATCTAGCACCTTTAACCACCATGCCATCTGCTGGCCTCCAAAAGAAAATATCTTTTTTTTTTTTTAAGGAGAACTGTTTATTACGTCAGCAGGCACAAAAGAGTTAGCATTCTGAATCTCTGGCCAAGAAAATATCTTAACTGACATTACATAGGAAACCTTTTCTCTCTGACACTTGAGAATGCTGTTTGGAACTTTTTTTTAACCTTCCAACAACTCACATCATAATCACACTGAGGACATTCAATTAATTTCTTTTATTCTCTAAAAAAGAACAATTCAGACTTGACCTGTAGCCTAGTGGCTAAGGAAGCTGGATTCCCACATGACCAACTGCAGTCTGAATGTGGGCCTTGGCAGCTTGAAACACAACTGGGTGTGTACATACATGGCCCCAGATCCCCATGGGACGGACAAACGGAGAAGGGACTGTAGGGTAACTATGTTCCATTGGGGTTGCTTTCTCCCCCTTCCCTCTCTTTCTGGCTAGTGCACATGCCCTCTGGCAATTTAAATACACACACACACACACAGAACAATTCTATTTTCAGTGTCCTAATCAGCACATGCAATGACCACTCTACAGGACCCCACTGGGAAGGGACATACCCACAGTTACTTGAGACAGCACAGCACTGTGTCTTAGTCTAATAGCCAGTATCAAGAGACTGAAGGCAGAGACTACTCTGCCCCATGAAATTTCATAACTTGTGCTGCCTACTCTAAGAGCAAGGGGGAGAGAGAAGGAGCAAGGAGACTTGAGATGGAGAACAACCTGAGCAAAATCACCAGATGAAGCAAGAGATCGTTTCACCTCCCAGACTTCAAGTACTGAAAGCCTTTTATCAACAACCACAACACTGAACAAAAATGCAACCTCAGATCCCACTCCAACTTTTAGGCCCTTTTCCTCCCTTAGTCACCCACCAACCAGCACTGTGAACTCTCTATTAACAGGTTTTGATAAAGACTTTGCCATGTGAGACCGTGGGCTCAGGTCTCAGAGCTGGGGATGCCCACATGGTAAAGCAGCACCTCCCCTTAGGTACGTAACAGGGGTATTCAGCTCAGTCATCATCCACAACAGCCTGAGAATGAGAAGACAGAACTGTGTCTTCTGCTCCTACAAGGAAGAAGTGTACCCCTCAAGTATAAAATCAGTGGAACAAGTCTTCAGACAGACAGGGTATTGGCAGATCCCAAGAAGCCTGGGACTCATCACCAGCTGGACTTGATCATTTTTGTTCTTACATATCTAGTACCCTCCCCATCTCAACCCCTGGGCTTATCACATGTCTCAAAAATTTGGTCATGCGGACACTGATATCTGACTTTAAAGTGGAAAAGCTTGAGAGCCCCCATGGACTGGGAGTAAGGAGCACATTAGGAAGACTTATGCTGTCATAAGAGAACCCCACCCAAAATGGGTCCTGCTGTATGAAGAGACCCTGGAATTACACGATGAGGGTAGAGCATGGGACAGGTGGTTGAGTGGAAAATAGTCTCCATCAAGAGGTAGAGTGCAAAGTCCCTACTAAGGTCTTAGAAGTACCTAAAGGTCTGAATGTGTGCACCCTTCCCATCCTCCCAATTCCTCTGTTAACACCCTAACTCCTGAGGTGATGGTGCTAGAAGGTAAGGCCTTTGGAGGTCATGAAGGTAGAGCCCTCACAGATGAGAAACCCTTATAAAGCCTAGATGGTTGCTGTGCCCTTGGACCATACGAAGCCACAGTGAGAAGGCACTGCCTATATAAACCAGAGCACAGGTCCTCACCAGATACCAAATCTGCCAGTGCCTTCAGCTTGCACCTCCCAGCCTCCAGACTATGAAAAATAAACTTCAATTTTTTTGTAAGATTCCCAGTCTACAATATTTTGTTAAAACAGCCTGAACTCACTAAGATAGCCTCCTACAAGCAAGCATTAGTTACTACTGGGCTAATAGGTTATTAGGATCATGGACCCCAGACAGTAAAGAGAACCATAAATAGCTAGCTAGGCCACAAAGACACCTACCTCTTCCTTTCCAGAACCCCTTTCTCCATCTTGGAAAAACAGGGAAGGCATAAGGAAATAGAACATATACCACCGCTCTCCACCCATGGTGATTTCTAACATGACTTACTAAAGCTGGTGGGGGGGAAGCTTTGACTTAGATGAGATATTTGGATTCTTAAGTATGCTGGACTTGAATGCCTGAAAACAAGACAATTCTAAAACCATAGGTGACTAGAAGACCATGGGGTTATACTGACGTGCCATCATGGGGCAAGGACAGATAGAGAAGATCAGTTTGAAGACAGGGGTGAGAAACAAAGCTGTTCTCTAACTGTGGTGAGTCTTATTATTTTCCTCCACTCCACTCCACTCCCACCCCACCTTAATCCTCGGTACCTCCCCAACCTACCCAGTTCTCTCACTTGTTTCCAACTCAGCCCAACCACTCTCACCTTTTACCTGGATTACTATACTGGCTCCTGTTTGGGACTCTAATTCCCAACCTGCCCATTAATAATCCCTTCTTAAAACAGTATACAGAGGGAGATCATGTAGCTTCCCTGCACAGAATCTTCTGCTGTCTTCCACGACACTTAGGACTACATTCTGCATTTCTTACTGCCTCCAAGGATCCCAGGACAAATTTCTGCATTTATGTCACTGCACTTGTCCCCTTTGTCTAGAGTACTCATCCACTAAATCTCTGGATAGCTTCTATTAAACTATCAAAGTTCTATTGGTTAGTATTCTACAAAAATATCACCTAATTCAGGGAGGCTAGATGACCAACCTATCAACTCCTTTTGGAATTCACCCATTTCTTCTCATGCTTTATGACTAAGAAACTGCATGCACACTGTATATATTTCTCCTTTGCCAGTGGGTACAATGCTTGCCCTTCTGGGTATAGAGTGTTATAGGAGCAGTGAAGAGGAAAAGGTCTCCTTCCAGGTTTCTGTGCCTTTTCTTCTTGCCTCTTCCACCAGGGAGATACCATCAATGGTATACGTATAATACATGGGACAGAGCAGTATACACTCTCCAGAGTTTCGCTAACTTCAAGCCGTGTCCTACTACCCAGCTGATGACAACCATACCCTCTCTGAAGAGAAGCCTCTCCTGAGTCTGCAGCTTCCCTGAGGCCTAAGTTCCACAGATAGTAGATCTGGATCTGCCAGGTCTCCCTTCCTTAGAGAATACTTCACAGATCTAGATAGATGATCTCCTGCTATCAATGATTCTTTGCAATAAAATGTGCCTATTCTAACTACTTGTGTGGTGTCTACCTCCTGACTGAGCTACAGAAGGCACACCAATCTAACCAACTCAGTTACCCTCTTGTATCACAAACTGCTATCTGAAATTCTGGTATTTTATTTGTTTCCTTGGTTTTTATCTCTCTTTAACACAGAATATCACTTCAATGAAAGCAGTAGCCTCTTCACCTATACTCCACTGTGTTCCAAGACCTATGTGATGGCTGACACACGATATATTCAGAACAGTAACCAAGAATCTTAAAAGAAGTATTTCCTGGTAACGAGAGATAAAGAGAATAATTTTTTTCCCTTCTTCACTGAAGGGAATATGAAATTGCCAGAAAGAGAAAGAGAAAAGAGATGAAAGCATCCCCTATGGGGAATTATCTTACAGATCTGTTCTTCTCAAGCTCTCTCTCCTTTTGGGATTTTGAGCACACACATCCCAAGTGTATATATAGGTCACATAATGATCATACATTAAATCCTTAAATGTATCTATCACCTTAAAGTCTACATCTTATATACACTTAACTTCAGTCACTATGTTTTCTCCAAGTCCAACACAGATTCAAGTAATTTAACAAAATCCAGCATTCAATGGGGAAAAATTCAGTGTCTGGCACTGAGTAACAAAACCAAAAGTAGGAAAATATAACCCATAACAAGGAAGAAAAAACAATTATTAAAAAACACACACGAAAAAAACCCACAAAGATAAAAGAACAGTTAAAATTCCAAAATTGGCAATTATAAACAAACTCCATTATATTCAAGAAAATAGAGGAAAACAGACTGATAATTCAGGCTCCAGCCCACAGACTCGAGTGGAGAGGCAAGGGGCAGGCCTTCAGAAGAAGATTCCTCCATGACTCCTGAGAACTAGTGATTTCAGGGAAAAAAGGGAAATATTTTCTACTGATAATTCAGCCTCCAGCCCACTTGAGTGACAGATCTAAGGGAACCATAGCCAAATATACAAATAATATTAGTGTGAACATATTCCTCAATATCCAATGAATCTGCTGCACGAAGGGATAAAAATGAAACAGCAAACAGATTCCAGATCACCTCCTTTTGCAGGCTCCGGAATGCTCAGATTGAACTTCAAGAATTAGGAAGAGGGAGCAGCAGGTAGCGTAATGGCTATGTCACTGGACTCCCATGTAGTCGACCACGGTTCACGTCCCGGACCCGGTGGCTTAAACTCACGCCGGGCACATGTGCGTGCGTGCCCAAGATCCCAAGAGGAGAATGGAGGAGAAGGGATTGTGGCGTGGCCATCCCCCCTGGGGGGTGATTTCTCGCTTTCTCTCTCTCTGTCTCTGTCTGTCTGGTGAGCGCACGCGCCCTATAGCAAAAACCTCTCCGTAAAAAAAAAAAAAGAAAAAAGAAAAAAAAAGAATTAGGAAGAAACACATCATCCATCAGATGACTAGAAATTATTGCAGGACCACAAGAAATATGGGAAAGCAAGAATATACCTCTCCTCTAAGAGAAGAGAATAACTCCTCTTCATCCACAGATAGTTCAATGGAAATCATGGAAATTTCTGATCAAGAATTTAGAATATTTATAATGAGGAAGTTAACAGAGATGGAAGAGAAGAGAGACAATGAACCACGGAAGGGGCAGGAGAAAGGAGCTGAGGAGTTCCAGGAGGTGAGGAAATTCTTGCAAGATCTAAAAGAGGAATTACATACTTTAAAAAATAATCAAATGGACCTGCTAGAGATGAAGCAGACTAGATCATACAAAAAATCAAATCTCAGACGAAGAAGAGAAAACTGCTGGCCTAGAAAAATCCACCACAAAGACTGAGAAAATTGCCCCCCAAAATGAGAATAGTATACGAGAAATACTAGATAACATCAAATATCCAAACATCTGTAATAATTGGTATCCCAGAAGGCAAAGAGACTCATAAGGGCATTGATAATCTATTCCATGAAATCCTGCAAGAAAACTTTTTAAACCTACAGAGGCACTCAAAGATCCAGTCCCAAGAAATACAAAGGACGGCAAATAGAATCAACCCAAGAAGATCTTCTCCAAGACACATTAAAGACAGATTGACGAAACCCACAGACAAAGACAAAATACTAAGATTGGCAAGAGAAAAACGGCGAGTTTCTAAAAAAGGATATAGCATCAGGCTAACAGCAGACCTCTCATCGGAAACAATGCAAGTGAGGAAAGGATGGGAAAATATATTTAAAGGGTTACGGGAAAAGCAATTTCAACCAATACTGTACCCAGCAAGATTATCCTTCATATGGGAAGAAAAGACAAGAACATTCTCAGATAAACAAAACCTATAAGAATTTACCATCACCAGACCAGATAGATCTCCAAGAAGTTCTCAAGGGAGTGCTATACCAGGAAAATTAAATACAGATACACAGAAATAAGAGTTCAAAATCTAAGAAAATTGGGACCAGCAGTTAGCGTAATGGCTATGTCGCTGGACTCCCACGTAGTCGACCGCGGTTCGAGTCCCAGACCCAGCGGCTTAAACTCAAGCCGGGCGCATGTGTGTGCGTGCCCAAGATCCCGAGAGGAGAATGGAGGAGAAGGGATTACGGCATGGCCATCCCCCCTGGGGGGTGATTTCTCGCTTTCTATCTCTCTCTCTCTCTCTGTCTGTCTGGCGAGCGCACGCACCCTATAGCAAAAACCTCTCCAAAAAAAACAAAAAAACCTAAGAAAATAGAAAACTTAACCATAGGGACAAGTCTGGAGCTGAATATTATATCCCAGAATTTAATCGGGACGATCGAACCGCAATAGAAGATAGATTAAGTACACAAGACCAAACTGGTGAAATAGCAATTTATGACTTTTGACTAAAACATTGCTGATTTCTTCTAGGCGTTGTTTTCCGGTTTCAAGGATTTCTGTCCTGTCTTGAGCTGTCGATAGGCTCATGTACCTACTATTTGAACAGAATCCTAACCTGTTTCCTGGCTTTAAGTTTTAAGCAAAGTTCCTTAGCATTTCTTTGATTTATTAAAGTTGCTTTTCTTGAAATTACCTGCTGAACTTGCTATTGAAAGTAGTTAGATTATATAAGAAATTGTGTAATCAATAAAATGCAGGGGGAAAAGGAATGAAAAACAACTGTAGACACCAGAGATAGTATGGGAGGAGGGTGGGAAAGGGCAGAGGGTCAAAAAAAGGGGTAAGATATATATATATATCCATATATATATCCATATATATATATATGGATATATATATATATATATATATGAAATTAGAAATGGAAAATTATTGACGATAGCATGCATGGTTAAGCCACTATGCAGTATATTCTGGATGGGAAATCATACTTTGTATGCTGTGACAATGCTTAGGGAATGAATATAAATTAATTTTTTTAAAGAATTATTTTATTTAACTTTATTTATTATTATTATCATTATTATTTTCCAGTTTGATCAGAGACACACAGAGAGAGAGAGGAAGTGAGAAAGCAAGCCACCAGGTCCGAGACTTGAACCGTGGTCGGCCATGTGGGAGTCCAGCGCCTTTAACCACCATGCCACTTGCCGGCCCCAATATAAATTAATTTTTAAAAAGTTCCAGAAAAAAAAAAGCTCATGGAAATACATGTAATGGAAAAACCATGTATGAATTTCAGTAAGTTTTTGTACGAAAATAAATTCATACTTTAATTGTAAAATAAATAAATTTTTTTAAAAAGAAAATAGAGGAAAACAAACACGATGGGAGAAATTGAAGATAGTTTTTAAAATAAGGAAATGGAACTTCTAGAGATCAAAATAAAACATCATAAAAGAGGGCTTGCAGGTGGAATGGTGGGTAAGATGCTGGACTTCTAGATGGCCAACCATGTTTCAAATCCCAGAACCAGTGGAGAGAGTGGAACTATTGCTATATGTAACATTACAGATCAATCTCAAAAGCATTATGTTAAACAAAAATAGCTAAAAAACTACTACTCACATTATCTTTTTGTGAAGCTGACTCAACTCTGTTATCTAAATCTGGCAATTCTGGGTACTGCTGACAAATTACGTGAGCAACCAATATCAAGAAGGTCATTATAAAATAATTTTGTTTTTATTTTTACCTAAGACCCAACAGGGTGAACTCTGAAGATAAAGAAAAATACTAGCCAACTGTTAATGGCTGGTTTAAACTGGGACTACTGCATATGCCTTGATTAGACCTAGGCATAGTAACTACTAGCTCCTTGGTATAAAATGCAATAGTTACATCTTAATGACGCATGAGACATGAGAACACAGAGACAATTACTAATGTCCACAATGAAAATAGCCCTTAAAATAGTCAACCTTGAAGAAAATTTAAAAAGATAGGGAATTAATCTGCCTAGCAGACTTCCTTGTGGTAGAATCCTTGGCTATTATCTTGAAAGAAAAAAAAGAGCCCTTTAAAGAAAAAAATAATCCCCTGAAAGTGCTATCCCTCCATCATATCGCCTTCAAGACTGAAATGACTTTTAGAACTTAAACATATACAAATGCTAAAAATGAAACTTAGGAGGGCCAGCAGGTGATGTGGTGGTTAAGGGCGCTGGACTCCCACATGGCCGATCGTGGTTCGAGTTCCAAACCTGACACACTCTCTGTCTCTTGCTCTGTCCCTCTCTGGTCAAGTTAAAATAAAATAAATACACGAATAAATAAAGTTAAATAAAATAATTCTTTTTAAAAAATGAAACTTGGGCTTTTTAGCCTTTGTACAACTGTAAAAACCTATTCATTGGGGCCAGCAAGTGGATTAGTACTTAGGGCACTGGCCTCCAAACTGTAGTAGGGAGTCCCCACCGCAAGCCAGAGCCAGATCCTCATGCGTGCGTGCCCATCCCCAAGGGAAGTGATTTCTCACTTCCTCTCTCTGTTTCTCCCAAGAGTGCAAGCACTCTATAGCAAAAATCTCTCATTAAAAAAAATTTTTTTTCATTTACAAATAAAATGCAAAAAACAAGCCTGAAAAAAAAAAAAACAGTCACATTCAAGTCAACAACATTTTAAAAAGACTGATGAATAATTAGCTGAAACCAAACTGATAAATCCACAAGGCCTATACTGACTACCAGGTAGCAGCCTTTCCTGAGTTTGGTTGGTTCCTCTGTAAATCTCTACAAATGTCTTACCCATTCTACCTCTCTCCCTGTCTGAAGTTCTCCTTTGGGAGGACTTTTCTCGGCTTTAGCATGAAAGTAATTATTAAGGGGGCTGGTAGGTGGCATGGTGGTTAAGGGTGCTGGACTCCCACATGGTTGACCATAGTTTAAGTCCCGGATCTGGCAGCTTTCCCCTTCTTCCTCCCTCCCTCCCTCCCTCCTTCCCTTTCTCCCTTCTTCTCCTTCTCCCTCTCTGGTCAAACTAAAATAAATAAATAAGTAAAATAAAGTTAAAAAAAAAAAAAAGAATTAGTAAGACAATCCCTTTCCTCACTTCAATAATCCTGTTACAAACAGTGCACTGAGGCACACCAGGACACAGAAATCAGGTTAGCAAAGTTATCTAATACACATCGGACTGCTAATGATTTCCTCCCACAATCAGGAGGGAAAGAAAAACTTATTTGTCAGAGATCTAGAAAACATATCCATAGTCCCCCCTCAAGGTGTGAAGTCTACTGCACAGAATGAACACCTGAAGTCCCAAAATTTTACTGTTGCTTATAAATAAAAGGCAGATGTATTCCTTTACTCAGTCACCACCATTTTAGGTGCCTATTTTGTGCCAGGCCTATGTAGATGTCCTGAATTGAGTGAAATTTCCAGGTAGCCCAGGTTACCTAGAAATGGAGGGACAGGAGGCCTAGGCTGGGAGCCACATGGGCTGCTCAGTGCTCAATAGTGACCAATCGTGTTCTGATACCCTGAGATCTGTCCTCAAAGTGAACCTGTATAGAAAACCTACCTTCACCAACTCCCTGCTCTCCTGCCTTGCTCTTGTCCAAAACCTAGATGCTGCTGAAGAAGGAAAAGAACAGAGGAAGAGGTCGCTACTGATTAACAAGTCAGGACCACCATACAATCATGGCCTTCAACTTCAACAGGGACTTCAATGAGGCTGGCTAGCAACCCTGACACCCTGGCAGCTCACTGTCCTCACTTTTCACAGAGAATATTAGAAATCTTCCCCACTCTCCTGTTACCTTTCCAGTCCCACTTAATCTACTCTGCATCTCAAAAACAAGTTTATACAAGTAAAGTTTATATGACATGTGCTACTAAGATACTGTGCCACACAGCCTGGGACCATCTGAAAGGCCCAGATTCGATTCCCAGTCCGACCTAAAGACTAGGCATGGTGGTGTGTGTCTTAAGTCAACTCAATGAACTGCTACAAAAAGACCCTATTTTTCTTTAAAAAACAAAAACAAACAAACAAAAACGGAAGGAAGGAAGGAAGAAAGAGAGAGAAAGAAAACAATTTATAAAAAAGAGTAATGGGGGTCAGAACTGGTGGCATGGTGGTTAAGGCAGTTAGATCCCACATGGTCTACTGTACAGTTCAAGTCCCAGCAGCTTGGAAAACACATCAGGCGCATGTGTATGAGGAGAATGGGGAAGGAACTGAGGTGTAGCCATCCCCACTGACGGGTGATTTCTCACTTTCCTCCTCTATCTTTCTTTCTCCTGTGCCCTATAGCAAAACTATTAAAAAAAAAAAAAAAGGAGGAGGGGGAGGAGGGGGAGGGGGAGGAGAAGAAGAAGAAGAAGAAGAAGAAAGAGTTCTGGGAGCAATTTTCTAAAGTTCTATACTCTACTTTTCCACCTTATTTACTTGCCTGCATATTCTGTCTCAACATAAGATTATAATTGTTTTAGAGAAAGAAGATTCATCTATGTGGGACTTCATGAGCACCACCATTTATCTACCATACTCCAACCACCTTCAAACAATTTCAAACTCTGCCTACCCAATGTCATTCTGTGGGTAAGAATATGGGTAACTGGAACTCAAATGTGCTAGTGAGAACACAAAAGGTCTTTAATGCACCGGGACCAGCAGTTAGCATAATGGCTATGTCGCTGGATTCCCATGTAGTCGACTGCGGTTCGCGTCCCGGACACGGTGGCTTAAAACTCACGCCGGGCGCGTGTGTATGCGTGCCCAAGATCCCGAGAGGAGAATGGAGGAGAAGGGATTGAGGCGTGGCCATTCCCCCTGGGGGGGTGATTTCTCGCTTTCTGTCTCTCTCTCTCTCTCTGTCTGGCAAGCGCACTCGCCATATAGCAAAAACCTTTTATAAAAAAAAAGAGAAAAAAAAAAAAAAGGTCTTTAATGCACCACTCAAGAGAAACCAGATACACATGGTGACCATGGTTCAACTTCTTTGCCTGGTCAGCTTGAAGTATTCTGGTCATGTGCATCCCAGGACCCAGGATGTGACAGGGTGAAGGAATGGAGAAATGGATCACCAAGTGACCAGACCCTGTGGAGGGTTCTCCTCTCTTTCCCTATCATTCTAGTTCTCTCTCTCTCTGTGTCATGTCCATGTGCACAAACTCTATCCTGAGAAAGAGAAAAAGGTTTCTATAAAATGGAATTAAAAGGGACCAGCAGATGGCATGGCAGTTACGTTGCTGGACTCCCACATGGTTGACCATGGTTCATGTCCTGGACCTGGTGGCTTCAAAAACCAAGCAGGTGTGCGTGCATGCCCAAGATCCCAGGGAGAGAAGGGACTGAGGTGTAGCCATCCCCTCTAGAGGGGGAGGGTGATTCCTTGCTTTCTGTTTCTTTCTCTGTCCCTCCGGTGAGCAACATGCCCTATAGCAAAAATCTCTCCCCCCCCAAAATAAAGGAAAAAGTAAAAATAAGGGGTTAGCAGGTGGTGTAGTTGTTAAGGTGCTGGAGTCCCACAGGGTGAACTGAGGTTTGACTCCTGGACCTGGTGGCTTGAAAATCATGCCTAACATGTGTGCGTGCATGCCCCAAATCCCAGGAGGAGAATGGAGAAGGGAATGCCACATGGCTAGCCCCCTGGGAAATGATTTCTCACTTTCTCTCTCTCTGTCTTTTTCTCTCTCTCCAGTGAGCACACAGCCCTATGGTAAAAATCTTACCAAAAAAGGTAAAGGGACCAGCAGATGGCATAGTGGTTATCATAGTGGACTCCCACATGGCTGCTGCAGTTTGAGTCCTGGACCTGGTAGATTAAAACTCATGCCAGGTGCATGTACGCGTGTGTCCAAAATCCCAAGAAGAGAATGGAGGAGAAGGGATTGCAGTGTGGCCATCCCCCCCAGGGGATGATTTCTCAATTTCTGTCTCTCTGTCACTCCAGCTAACACACATGCCCTATAACAAAAATCTCTCTCGGGACCAGGAGTTAGTGTAATGGTTATGTCACTGAACTCCCACGTAGTCAACCACTGTTCAAGTCTTGGACCCGGTGGCTTAAAACTCACGCCGGGCGTGTGTGTGCGCGCGTGCCCAAGATCCCGAGAGGAGATTGGAGGAGAAGGGATTGTGGCGTGGCCATCCCCCCTGGGGGGTGATTTCTCGCTTTCTGTCTCTCTGTCTCTCTCTGTCTGGTGAACGCACGCGCCCTATAGCAAAAACCTCTCGGAAAAAAAAAAGAAAAAAAAAGTAAAAATATAAACTTTATTCTCAACATAAGTTACACCAAGTTCGACACACTTTAGTAAGTGATGAGACCAGCAATTTAGCACATCCCTAGAGAACTGAGTGCCCTGGGAATTTTATCATGTCAATTAAAGTGTTTTTACATTATTAACTAAAGAAAAAGAGATGCCCTTTAAAGATTTTTTTTTTCTAAGATTAGGAAACAAAAAGAAGTCAAAAGGAGCAAAATGAACACTGTAAAGTGGATACCTAATGATTTCCCATCAAAACTATTCCAAAGCTGCCCATGTTGGAAGAGAAGAATGAGCAACAGCACCATTGTGGCGGGGATGGGGGGAGGGTCTCAAACCATTCTAGGCATTTTTCTCCTAAAGAAAATGACTTTTTTAGACACTCTAATAGTAAGTGGATATCATCATCATCCTTTAGACCTCCAGAAAGTCAATAAGCAAAATATCCTGAGCTTCCCCAAAAGAACCAATGCCATGACCTTTAATCTTGACTGGTCTGCTTTTGCTTGAACTGGACCACTTCCCTCTCATAAGTCATTGTTTTGATAGTGCTTTGTCCTTAGGAGTATACCGGTAAAGCCACATATCGCCTATTACAATTCTTCAAAGAAATGCTCCAGGATCTTAATCCTATTTGTTTCAATTTTCTATTCAAAGCTCTGGTCTTGTCTGTAATGATCTAGAGACCAAAGTTTTGGGATCCACCAAGCAGAAAGTTTGTTCAGCTTTTTCAGTCAGAAATGGGTTAAGCAGAAACAGTCGAGATGCTTATAGTGTTGGCTATTGTTTCTGCTGTAAATCGTTAGTCCTCTTCTATTAGCACACAGACAATAATAATTTCTTCCTTGCAAACTGATGTGGATGGTTGCCACTGTGGGTGTCATCAACAATGTCTTATCCTCCCTTACCATTGTGAACTGCTGTTTTCTTGGAGGTATTGTCCTCACAAACTTTTCTAAGGAAAGCCTCAGATTTTTCATCCTTCTTCCACCCAAACTTTACCATATATTTGATGTTTGTTTCTGCTTTGATTTTTGCAGATCATGTTGATCTGATAGGGGTTCTTTTCAAACTAATGCCTTATTCTTTCTTAGTATCTCAAACTAAAGGCTGTTCAGATGTTATAACAAATTAGCATGAGTTTATTTTGGTGCAAAAAAACCTCTTGGAATCTGTACAGTTTTTCATAAAATGCATTTCCTATAAACTTTGAAGAACTTCTGTATATATTGAAATATACACTGGGGGGGACCAGCAGTTAGCGTCATGGCTATGTCACTGGACTCCCACGTAGTCGACCGCGGTTCGCGTCCCGGACCCGGTGGCTTAAACTCACGCCGGGCGCGTGTGCGTGCGTGCCCAGGATCCCGAGAGGAGAATGGAGGAGAAGGGATTGCGGCGTGGCCATCCCCCCTGGGGGGTGATTTCCTGCTTTCTGTCTCCCTGTCTCTCTCTGTCTGTCTGGCGAGCGCACGCACCCTATAGCGAAAACCTCTAAAAAAAAAAAAAAAAAAAAAAAAAAAAAAAAGAAATATACACTGGGGAAATCAGTATTACCCTATGAATTAAAATATTTCAATTACCTGTTACCCATCAATTCTATTCTAGTGATAAGTACCTTAACAAAATTCCTACAGGTGAGTACGAGAGGATGAGTGTACAAATGCTTCTACAGCATTTTTTCAACAGTATTATTTTACAATGGTAAAGAAAAAAAAAAAAGGAGGGAGGAACAACTGTGTTCTCCAACAGAAACCATTAAATATTTTATAATATAGTTACACCCTAAATTATATGTGAATTTTCAATGAATTACATTAGTGAAAGTGAATAAACCACAGCTACCCAGACACAATGAAGAAATCATATAAACAAAGAAAAGCAAGCCACAGAAGATAATAAAGATGTACATTTTCAAAAAGCCACAAATACAATTTATCATTATTATTATTATTATTAGAGAGATTTTTGCTACAGGGTAAATGTGCTCACTGGAGAGACAGGGAGAGACAGAGACAGAAAGTGAGAAGCCACTCCCCCAGGGGAGATGACCACGTTGCAAGTCTTCACCTCCGTTCTCTTCTTGGGATTTTGGGCATGCATGCACACACGCTGGGTGTGAGTTTTAAGTCGCCAGGTCTGGGACTCGAATTGTGGTCAACTAAGTGGGAGTCCAGCAACATAACCATTATGCCATCTGCTGGTTCCCAAACAACTTATTATTTAGAGCTATACATATAAATAATAAAAAAAATTTAATGGAAATTTTTTCTTGCAGCTAGTGGAGAATGTGCTCACCAGAGAGAGAAGAGGGAGTGGAGAAAGGGAGCATGCCCCAATGCAGCACAATCACAGTGCAATAATTTTTCTTTCATTTCTCCATTCCTTTAGGATGTGGGGTATGCACACACACGTGCCTGGTGCCAGAACTGAACTACGCAGTCAGCCATGCGAGTTTCAGCTTTCTATGAACAGCATTTACCCACTGCACTATGTGGCTGGTCCTAAAGGGAATTTTAAAAAATTATTATTATTATTTATTATTATTATGTTTAATTTGACTAGAGAGAGACAGAGAAAGTGAGAAAGAGAAAGTGAGGAAGCAAGTAACGAGGTCCAGGACTCAAACTGCGATCAGCCATGTGGAAGTCCACCATGCCACCCACTGGCCCCTAAAGAGACTTTTTCTTTGGAGAGGTTTTTGCTATAGGGCACATGCACTCAACATAAAAACAGAGAGAGACAGAAAGAGAGAAATCACCCCCCAGGGGGTTGGCCACGCCACAATCCCTTCTCCTCCATTCTCCTCTCAGGATCTTGGGCATGCACACACGCCCGGCCTGAGTGTAAGCCACCAGATCAGAGACTCAAACCTCGGTCGACTACATGGAATCCAGCAACGTAGCCATTACACCAACTGCTGGTCTCAAGAGACTTTTTTAAAATAAGAAAACGACAAGTCAAAATTCAAGGATTGGGGTTGGCTCCAATGCCTAATAGTTAAGAGAACCTGATCCCATGGGATGCCAAATCTCGACAGGATAGATATATGGAAAGACAGAGAAATGATGGAGGACAGTTAAGTATTACCAGCACTATTGTGGGGTGCTTTCTACTTCTCCATCTCTGTCTCTCTTTCTCTGGCAACCATACACGCCTTCTGGGAAAAGAAGCTGAGGACAGTGGTTATCTTAGAAGGGGAGGCAGAAGGATAGGAAAGGGAAGAATACAGAGATAGGTGCTCAAGTATTAGGAATTATCTGATCCTTAAACTAGATAGTGTGCATTTTATTATGTTTCATAATGTGTATATTATACATATATAAATATACATATATATCTTATATATCTCAAATATTACATAATAAAAATGTAAAGAAGGGGAAATTTGGGACCAGCAGATGGCTCAGTGGCTAAGGTGATGGTTGATCACGGTTCAAATCCTCGTGACTTGAAAATCACGCTAGACACGTGTGCACACATGCCCAAAATCCCAGGAAGAGAATGGATTGTGGTGTGGCCATTCCCCATCCCCCCTGGGGAGGATGATTTCTCACTTTCCTTATTACTATCTCTCTGGGAACCACAAGCCTTATGGCAAAAACCTTAGAAAAGGGGGGGGGGGGTAATTCTTTCCAGGTATCACCTCTTTCCTTCCATATTTAAACATTACTGGGAACAGCAATGGTATAATGGTTATGTCACTGGACTACCACTTAATTGACCATGGTTCAAGTCCCAGACCTGCAACTTAAAACTCTCATTGATTACACGTGCATGCATGCCCAAAATTCCGAGAGGAGATTTCAGGAGAAGGGATTGTGGACTGGCTACTCCCCGCCACCAAGGGATGATTTCTCGCTTTTTGTCTGTCTCTCCAGTGAGCGCACATGCCCTATAGCAAAAATCTTTCTTAAAAAAAGAAATTTAAACATCACCAAGTCCCACCTCTAGCTTACCCATTCCCTTCTAAATCTATTCTGTCCTGTCCTCCCTTCTCAATCAATCATCTTAAAAGTCTGTATTTCTTATTTTCTTCCTCAGTTTCCTCAGTTATTCTTCACATATCTCAGTCTGGTTTCTGTTCCTAATCTTTCATAAAGACAAATCTAGCCAAGGACAAATACAAACTCTTAGCTGCTACACTGAACGCCTAATGCTTTCCTGGGCTGACACTTTAAAAAAACATATCTATCAGGAGGGCTGCTGAGAGATGGTCAATTATCGGTCTTTCCTGCGCTCAGTGTCTTGGTGGATATGCCTAACTTTTCCCTGAGTCACTTCTCAGTACTGTTTACACAGCTGATAAATGTGAGACCAATATCAGGCTTTGCTACTAATTACTGTAGAAATGGTGAGTTCCCTCAGGCTGACCTCATGGCCTAGTGGTTAAGGGAGCTGGGTCCCACATAGCTGACTGCAGTTCAAATCCTGGCCCTAGCAGCTTGAAAAAAACATGCTGGGCTGGGGCCACCAGATGGCGTGGTGTTTAAAGTGCTAGATTCCCATATGGCTGATAGGGTTCGAGTCCCAGGCCCTGTGGCTTGAAAATCATGATGGGCACATGTGCAAGCATGTCCAAAATTCTGAGAGGGAAATGGAACAGAAGGGATTTTTGGTGTGGCCATCCCCCCCGGGGGGTGATTTCTCACTTTCCCTCTCTTATCTTTTTCTGGTGAATGCATGCACCCTATGGCAAAAATCTAAGGAGGGGAGGGGAGGGGAGGGGAGTTGAAAAGAAGAGATTGTGGCATGATCATGTCCCCACTGAGGTGTGCTTTCTCCCTCGCCCTGTCTCTACATCTCTTCCCCTGGCAAGTGCACCAACGCTCTGGGGAAAAAAGGGGGAGGGGAGGTAAATTCCTCATACTTAGAGCCCCTGAGCTGTGACACTAATTCCCTGTGTCCACAGCATATTGGTAGCTCCTCCATCCCAAGTTGCCACCATGAGATAACTGACAAACATGCTGCTTGCTGTGTCATGATAATTTTGATCTCTAACCAAAGATTCTCTGCAAGTAACCAAGAAACAGTAACAAGCTAGTTTATTATCTTGAGCACAGTGTAAAATCAAATCCCAAACCTTACTAACCTTCGAACTACTGCTTTATGTTAGTTCTGGATAGTATCTGCTCTTGTTTTCTTTCTATTTCTCTAATGTCTGTGTCTCAAAGAGTGCAAGAAAACCCCCCATTAGGTCCTGGTCACACAGCAAACCTTTTTCCTCCACTTCTCTATCCAATCAAGATCCTGGGCACAGGTGCACACAGGTAGCATATAAACCACTGAGACTGGTACTTGAATCCTGATCCACCTTCCCCTGTGCTATGGGGCCAGCCCCATCTTCATTTCTTTTTTTTAAATTGTTTTATTTATCTTTATTCATTTTAATTTTACCAAAGAAGGATAGAGCATGGGAGGAAGAAAAAGGGAAAGCGAAAAAGCAAGCACTGGGACTGGGCCTTGAACTGCAGTCACTCATGTGGGAGTCCAGTACCACACCGTCTGCTAGCCCCACCCCCCCATCTCCTTTCCTAAAATATCAATTGTTCTCTGGAATTAGCTTCTTTATACTCTTTACTTCACACACTATCCTCTGTCCTGGATAAATGTGCTTGTGACCAAAGTTGAGAAGGTGAGTGAAAACCATTCATATGGAGCTTTTCAATGACTACTGTATGTCTAGCCACCAATATAAAGGACAAATGACAGGGACCAGCAGGTGGCGTGGTGGTTGAGGTGCTGGACACTTCCACATGGATGACCACGGTTTGAGTCCCAGACCTGGTGGCTTGCTTTCTCACTTTGCATCTCTCTCTCTCTCTCTCTCTCTCTCTGGTCAAATTAAAATAAATGAATGAATAAGTAAAATTGAATAAATAATAACTTTTTTAAAAAAGGACAAATAACAAAATGATTGCAAATTGTAACTGCAACTTTTTTTTTTAAACGTTTTTGCCATAGGGTGTGTGCCCACAGGAAAGAGTCAGAGAGGGACAGTGGTAAAGTGAGAAGTTAACCCCAGAAGGGATGGCCACACAGCAACCTTGTCTCCTTCTGGGGTCTGGGACATACACGCACATGTGCTTGGTGTAATTTTCAAGATGCCAGGTCTGGGACTCGAGCTACGTTTGGCCATGTAGGAGTCCAGTGCCTTGACCTTCATGCTACCTGCTGGCCCAGAAACCGCAACTTTTGGGGAAAAAAGAAAATTGGAATCACACACTATCAAGACCAGTGAGGTCAAAGACCTTTGACTTTTAGTAACAAGGGTCCTGAAATGTCCAATTTAGAACTGAAAAAGTCGTCAACTACACCACTGTGCACTGAGACCAAAAAACGAAGCAGACAATTCCATAGATTTGATGAAAGTTTACTATCAGAGGGTACTTTACAAAACAGGGATTGGGAGAACTTTATTTTGCCCCTGCCCTGCTCATGCTGCTGCCACCACCACACTGTGGCCCAGCCTGAGACAACTGTGACCTCTCCAGTCTCTGGCTGCTGCTCCTTCCTCCAACAAGCAGGAACTTTTAGGGAACTTACTGACAAACTTGGGATATGAATGATTAGGGGGCTAAAATGATTAAAAAGGTTGACAGTTTCCCTACAAGGGTAAGGGAAGCCAATTATCTGTGAGAAAATGTTGAGGTTAGAGATCAGAGTGTTAGCTTTTCTATTAAATTCTATTGTTAAGGGCAGTGACTGGAGCTATTATTTTAGTTAGGGTGTTGAAAAACTGCCCTAGTACTCAAACAGACATTCTTGCTCAGGGCTATACTGAATAACTTTAAAATGCAGTGGAGGAACCAGCAGCCGGCATAATGGCTCTGATGCTGGACTCCCATGTAGTTAACCGTGGTTCTAGTCCCGGACCAGATGGCTTAAACTCACGCCAGCCGCGTGTGCATGCGTGCCCAAGATTCCAAGAGGAGAATGGAGGAGAAGGGACTGTGGCATGGCTATCCACCCTGGGGGGTGATCTCTCACTTTCTGTCTGTCTGTCTCTGTCTTTCTGGCGAGTGCACGAGCCCTATAGCAAAAACCTCTCCAAAAAAAAAAATAAATAAATAAAAAGAAAAAAAAAGAAAGAAAGAAAGAAAAGAAAAGAAAAAGAAAAAGAAAGAAAGAAAAATAAACTGCAGTGGAAGAGGGCCTGCAGGTGGCATGGTGTTTAAGGCACTAGACTCCTATATGGCAGATCACGATTTGAATCCTGGACCTGGAGGCTTGTGTTCTGACTCTTTGTGTCTCTCTCTCTCTCTCTCTATCTCTCTCTGTAGTCAAATTAAAAATGAATGAATGCATGAATAAATTAAATACTTATTTTTAAAATGCAGTGGAGGGACCAGTAGATGGAGTAATAGTTATATCCCTGCACTCCCACATAATGCAACTGTGGTTTGAGTCCCAGACCTGGCAACTTAAAACTCACGCCAGGTGCATGTGTGCGCATGCCCAATATCCCGAAGGAGAATGGAAGAGAAGGGACTACAGTGTGACCATCCCCCTGGGGGGCGGTGACTGCTCTCTTTCTGTCTCTCTGGCAAAAACTGCCCGCCCCCCAAAAAAAAGCAGTGGAAGGGTGGAGGTACACAAAGATAGGATCAGTGTGGTTCACTCACATACTAATATAATCTTATATATATAAAGTTAGAGACGGGAAAATATCATTTAACTAAAAAATTTCAAATACCTATGGGTTCAATTTTTTTTAATGGTACAATAATGTAACAGAAAAATATCAATAAATTAGAAAAAAAAAATCCATGCTCAATATTATACAGTTGTTAGTTATCCTCCCAACTGTCTTATAGAACTGATACACTCTCAGCCAAACCTCAACAAGTATATTTTTGTGGAAGCTGAGTAGATAATTTGTACTTTATACAGAAATGCAAAAAAAACCAAGAACAGCTAAGATAGTTTTGAAGAGGAAAAGGTAAAACAACTTTTTTTCTGGTTATGAGATTTATCACAAACCTATACTACTAAGACCACATGCTGTAGGTGCAAGGACAAACAAACCAACAGAACAGAGGACCCAGGTATGGATCTAAACATATATAGGCACTGGATTTATAACAAAGGTGGCGCCAAAGAGCTTTAGGGTGGTAGGGAGGAGATGATAATTCTTTCAACTAGTGCTTCTAGGGAACTGGATATCCACATGAAAAGAAATTACTTTTACCTCACACCATATAAAATTTTTAATTTCATTTCCAGGTGGGCTCGATGTCTAATATGAAAAGGAAAACAATTAAAGCATAGAACTATACTAAGGTAGCCCCTAGTCATATGTGGCTACTGAGCATCTGAACTATAGGTATCCAAATTGATATGGAATAAAGTGTAAAAATTTACACAGGATTTTGAATATACATTTTTAAAAATTAGTATTTTTGTACATGGATTACATGTTAAAATAATAGTTTAAATATATGAGATAAAAAACGTATATTCCTTTTTAGTTTTTGAAATGTGGCTACTAAAGAAGTTGACATTATCTATCTGGTTTACATTTGTGGTTCACATTATATTTCTTTTGGATAGTACTGACAGAACAAAATAATATTGTTAGGACCAGCAGATGGCGGAATGGTTATGTCGCTGGACTCCCACGTAGTCAACTGCAGTTCAGGTCCCAGACCCAGTGGCTTAAACTCACACTGGGCGTGTGTGCGTGCATGCCCAAGATCCTGAGAGGAGAATGGAGGAGAAGGGATTGTGGCATGGCCATCCCCCCCGGGGGTTGATTTCTCACTTTCTGTCTCTGTCTCTCTCTGTCTTTCAGGTGAGCACACGCACCCTATAGCGAAAAAAAACTCTCCGAAAAAACCAATATTGTATACTAATGGGCTAGCAGATGGCATGATGGTTAAAGCACTGGGTTCTCACAAGGCTGACAGCAGTTTGAGTCCTGGACCCAACAGCTTGAAAATCATGCCAAGTGCTTACACATGCATGTCCAAAACCCTAGAAGGAGGGGATTGCAGAGTAGTCATTCCCCCTGAGAGGTGATTTCTCACTTTCCTTCTCTGTTTCTCTCCAGTGAGTGCACATACTGCATGGTTAAAAAAAAAAAACTTAAAACAAAATACACTAAAAATCATGTTTATGACCTTAAGACAGGAAAGACTTATTATTAATTAAACCGTTAGACGAAAGAAAGAAATAACTATTAAGGGAAATTTGTCAAATGCATAGGACAAATAAAGGCTGCACATTCAGCATACATAAAGAAATCCCAGGTCCAATGTCAATGACCCAGACAGTAGCACACTGACTTGTATGGGAAGCCACACAGCTGACCACAGTTCAGATTCTAAGTCAGTCTGAAACACATTCGATATGAACACTCACCCAAGATTTTGACTGGTTTAGGGGGCTAGGGAAGGAGATTACAACATTTTTCAACCCTGCAAGGGTACCTTACTCTCTCTGTTACACACGCACATAGGTACTCTCATGAAAATCTTTTTAATAAATAAAGAAAAAAAAGGAATTCCACAATAAAAAGATAAGTGAAGAGAACAGTGGTTCTCAGAGCGTGATCCAAGATCCCTGGAAGTCCCTAACAACATTCAGCAGGTTCACTAATCAAAGCTATTTTCATATTCATATCAAGATGTTCTTTGACTTTTTCACCAGGTTGAATGTGCATAAGTAATGTCATGTAAAAGCGTAAGCATCTAAGGAAGAATCAAAGCAAATGAGAGCAAAGTGTATTACTAATGGCTGTTGTGTTCTCTTGCCACACATTTAGAGTAAAGAAAAATAAATAAATAAATAAATGGACAAAAAGAGACCAGTTCCATTTATGAATGTCCTTAATATATTAAAAAAATTTTTTCTATTAAATCCCTGAGGGCATCTATTGAATATTCTCTGTGACAAAATAGGAAGTATGCCTAAAGCACTTTTGTGGAGTTCTCAAGAAAGGTTATCTCAAACAAAAGCACGATGGGGACCAGCAGTTGGCATAATGGATATGTCGCTGGACTCCCATGTAGTCGGCCATGGTTCGAGTCCCAGACCCGGTTTACTAAGTTAGGCACATCTTGACGTCGACACCATTCATTATTAAATATTTTTTTTAAATCACATTTGTTAATATTACCTCTGATCTAATCAGAAAGTTCTTGAAATGTTGAGAAATGTTTAAGTTTACAGTGGCAGGTGCAGGTTTTCAAAAGTCCTAATTTTTGTTCAGAAAAAACTAGATTATGAATGAAACTCAGATTTTAGCACTGGCCACAAGCAGTTATTTCTCTTAAAGTGACAGGCTCATTTCAATCATTTGTGGAAAATATGTCAAATACTCAAGTCAAACAGCCATTCTTTCAAATAAAATGGACATTTCATGGATGAAGTCGTGTGTTAAACTCTCAGTACACAGTGTTTTTCTTTTCTTTTTTTTGGAATATGATCAAATATTCTACATATGATCAATGTGTGATGCCATAAATTATGCATGGGTTAAGCAATCCATTCAGGGGTCAAGCTAAACCAGTGAATTTTACTATTTGAGTAGAAAAAACTCACTGATAGTTTCTTGATTGCAGCTAACTATTAAGAAACTTGCTTGCGGGACCAGTAGTTAGTGTGATGACTATGTAGATGTACTCCCATGTAGTTGACCGCGGTTCGAGTCTCGGACCCAGTGGCTTAAACTCACGCTGAGTGCGTGTGCGTGCATGCCCAGGATCCTGAGAGGAGAAGGTATAGCAGCGTGGCCATCCCCCCTGGGGGGGGGGGGGGGTGATTTCTCACTTTCTGTCTCTCTGTCTCTCTCTGTCTTTCTGGTGAGTGCACATGCCCTATAACGAAAACCTCTCCAAAAAAAAAAGAAACTTGCTTGCCCCATGGCCTGGTAGTTAAGGAAACCAATGCCTACACGGCTGACCATGCCATTAGAATCCTGGCTCTAGCACCTTGAAAAACATGCCAGGTGCACATGTATATATGTTCCAAATCCTAACAGACTGAAAAAAAGGAGGAGAATGGATTTCAGCACAACCATGCCCCAATACAGGGTGCTTTCTCCCTAACTCTGTTTCTATGGTGAGTGCATGTGCCCCCTGGCAAATTAACAAAACAAACAAAAGTACATATTTCTTCATGTTCTTTCTTTCTTTCTTTTTTTTTTTTTTTTTTTTTGAGAGGTTTTTGCTATAGAGCGCGTGTGCTCACCAGAAAGACAGAGAGAGACTGAGAGACAGAAAGTGAGAAATCACCCCCCTCAGGGGAGGTGGCTTTGCTGCAATCCCTTCTCCTCCATTCTCCTCTCGGGATCTTGGGCACACACGCACATACGCCCAGTGTGAGTTTAAGCCACTGGGTCCGGGACTCGAACCGCGGTCAACTACAAGGGAGTCCAGTGACAAAGCCATTAAGCTAACTGCTGGTCCCTCTCATGTACTTTCATTCAAAACACCTATCACAACAGAGTGAACACAGAAGTAGATGAGAACTCAGCTTTCTTCTATTAAAGAGATTTGTAAAAAACACAAATGACTGTCACTCCATTTATTAAATAACTTTTGTTTTAGAAAACATTTTTCATTTAAAATTGTGCTGTGGATCTTAACATGCAAATCAAGTAAATTCCATAAATCCCCTACAACTCAGTAGTCCTTTCATCCATTTATAGACAAAAGAATGGGTGACTGTGGGGACCAGCAGATGGTGTAATGACTACTTCGCTGGACTCCCTCAGGGGAGACCATGACTCAAGTCCTGGACCCAGAGGTTTGAAACTCATGCCAAACTCCCAAGGAGAGAATGGAGGAGATGGGACTGTGGCGTGGCCATCTCCTCTGGAGGGGGTGATTTCTCACATGTCTCTCTGTGTCTTTCTGTCCCTCAGGTGAGCTCATGCACCCTATAGCAAAAATCTGACAAAAATGGGGCCAGCAGGTGGAATGGTGGTTAAGATTGCTGGACTCCCACATGACTGACCGCAGTTCAAGTCTCAGATCTGGAGCTTGCTTTCCCGCTTTCCCTTCTCTCTCTGTCTCTGTCTCTGTCTCTCTCTCATCTGTCCCTCTCTGGTCAAATTATAAATAAGTAATGGTCAACATCAATAGAATAGTGTAATAAAGGCCTAGTGGCTCATTGTAGACTACCTGCCAGTCAGTAACAAAAAACAAAAGCAGGTAGAACTGAACAGTGCTCAAATTCCCATAGTTCTCCAAATGAGATCTACACAAGAATGCAACTGACCTAAGCTGCAGGCACCCAAGTTCAGAATCTGCAGACCCATCAGGTAGTGGCTCCACCAAGAAGGGGCCTAAAACATGAAGAATACCCCAGTTCTAACATGTACCTACTTTGTGTGACACCTGTATTTCTCTTCGACAGCCGAAAAGAAATGGGAAGAACGACATCTTCAACTCACTGATAGGTAGGTGTCTCAGTACACTAGAGTTTGCCATCAACACCTTTCAGTAAATAGAACAGGGGCCAAGGGGTCAGCTCAGTGGCATGGGGCTTAAGGCAGCCAGATCACACATGGCTGACTATGTGATTCAAAAACCAGATCTAGCAGCTTAAAAAACATGTAGGGTTGGGGATAAAAGGTAATGTAGTGGTTAGGGTGCTGGATTCACAGGGACCAGCAGTTGGCATAATGGCTATGTCGCTGGACTCCCACGTAGTCAACCGTGGTTCGAGTCCCGGACCTGGTGGCTTAAACTCACGCCGGGCGGAGAATGGAGGAGAAGGGATTGCGGCGTGACCATCCCCCCGGAGGGTGATTTCCTGCTTTCTGTCTCTCTGTCTCTCTCTGTCTGTCTGGCGAGCGCACGCGCCCTATAGCAAAAACCTCTCCAAAAAAAAGAGAAAAAAAAAAAGGTGCTGGATTCTCACATGGCCCACCATGGTTTGAGTCCTGGACCCAGAAGCTTGAAAACCACTCTGGGTATGTGTGTGTACCCAAAATCCTGAGAGGAGAATGGAAAAAAAGGAACTGCAGGGTGGCCATCCTCCTGAGGTGTAATTTCTCACTTTCCCACTGTCTCTGTCTCTCTCAGGCAAGTACACATGTCATATGGCAAAAATCTTAAAAAACAAAATATGCTGAGCACATGTGCATATATACCCCAAATCTTAACAAAATGGAGAAATGGAAGAGAAAGGACAGTGATGAGACAGTAACACTAGCTGTGCTTTCTCCCCTTCCCTGTCTCTCCTTTGGCAAGCACCTGTGACCTCTAGCAAATTTAAAAAAAAAAAAAAAAAAAGAACAAAACATCTCTAGAGGAAGACACAAAAATCTATCAACAGTGGAGTCCTCTGAGGAAGTGAATGAGATAGTGAAGAGAGAGAACTTAGAGGAAACTTACTTTGTACTGTTCTCTTGTACCTTGAAATTTTTAAAAATCATGTGTATTAACGAACTAAATATCAATATATAGCACACATGTAAATATATGAAAACAGCATAACTAGTAAAGTGAAATGAGTATTTTAAAAATTAAAAGCTTCTGAGGCTGGCAAGTGGTATGGTGGTTAAGAATGCTGGACTCCCGCATGGCTGACAGTGGTTCTATTCCTGGACCTGGTGGCTTACTTTCTTGCTTTCCCTCTCTCTGTCCTCTGGTCAAATTAAAATGAATAAAGTTAAATGAAATAATTATTTTTTAAAAAATTAAAAGCTTCTTTGAAAAGACAAAACTGATAGACTTATAAACTGACAGACTTATAAATAATATTGGTTAAAAAAAGAAGATGAGAAGAACAAACATGAAAATACAAAGTATCTACAAATAAGGAAGAATTAAAAGATTTCCTACACAAAACTGTATACCAGTAAGTGTAACAATTTCTAAAAGTATAACTTATTGGAATAACTTAAAAAGATTTTATCCATTAAAGAAATTGAGCCAGAAATTCAAAATTTACTGAAAGACACATACCGCTTGTGAAAGGGAGCATAAGGTAAGATAAGGTAACAGTTGGAAGGGGAAGCAAGATCAAATGTGAGTTATTTTAAAATGGGTAATTCTAAAGAATTTATATTCAAGGGACCAGTAGTTAGCGTAATGGCTATGTCACTGGACTCCCATGCAGTCGACCATGGTTCGAGTCCCAGACCTGGCGGCTTAAACTCATGTCGGGTGCGTGTGCGTGCGTGCCCAAGATCCCGAGAGGAGAATGGAGGAGAAGGGATCACGGCTTGGCCATCCCCCCTGGGGGGTGATTTCTCACTTTCTATCTCTCTGTCTCCGTCTTTTTTGCAACCTATAGCAAAAAAAAAAAAAAAATATTACATTCAACTGATCATGAGCCAGAAGAGAGATAGGAATAACCAAAGGAACAAAATCTTGGAGAGGCTAGAAAGGGATGGGCACCTAAAAGCCTAGAGATGGTAGGATTGGAGAAAAGAGAGGATACCTTGAGCTATGGAAAGGGAAGAGGTACCCAGGGGTCAACTTTTATTTCCTTCCTGAAGTATGCAAGTCAGTAGCTAAGCTTAGCAGGAACAAGTAAAGAAGGTGTGGGTAGTCTGACAGGAGAGAAGATAGGACTTATATCATTTTTGGGATAGGGAATGCGGTTATGGTGGTACAGAAGCCAAAGAAACACGAAAGGCCCACCTCATGGCTTGGAAGCACAAAGTTAAGAAGCAGGTTAACTGACGCTGGTGACTTTCTCCAGGAACATTCTACTACATAGAGGGAAGTGGTAGGGTTGAACTATGTCCAAGGCAGAGGAGGTAGTGCACTTTACATGAGAATAATGGCAATGCCAAGTCATGGAACCTAGGCTATCCTCATAGGAAAAGTAAGCTCTAAGGGATTGAACAATGGGACAGGGATGCAATGCAGGGATTGACAGAGATGGATGAGATCGAAGAACAATGGCAACAGAAGACAGTCAAGCAAGTGAGCTACAAAGACAGATCATGATCCAGCTAAATGTCTGAAATGAAGGCTTCTTAGGTTTGGGGGTATGTCTAGGACATGGTGCTACAACGAGCAGTCATAGAAAAAAAGTCTGTGGAGAAATGACAACATAGAACTGAGTGTCAGATGTTAAGAAAAATTTCCGCTAACAGGACCAGCAGGTGGCTTGGTAGTTAAAGATACTCCCACATGATCAACTACGGTTTGAGTCCTGGATCTGGTGGCTTGCTTTCTCTCCCCCCCCATCCCGGTGTGTGTGTGTGTGTGTGTGTGTGTGTGTGTGTGTATGGTGTGTGTGTCTGGTCAAAATTTTTTTTTAAAATGAGTGAATGAATAAATACAATTTTTTAAAAAAAGAAAAATCTCCACTAATACTCTACTGTGACTGCCTGTGACAGATGTGTATCTGGAAGAGAGCAATTCGGCTCCATTTCCCCTTAGGATGAAGAGAGCTGCGGAGAACAGCACACCCAGAGTTCTTACTCTACAATGAGACAGAAAGAGGCAATCTATAGAATCCTAATTCCTGGCTTTCCAGGAGTGGACATGACCAGGCTGCCAGGTGAACTATATGACCAAGTATAATGAGTCCCTTCAGGAAAGGGATATATGCATTGATTCATCTTTAGCAGAGAATGGAAGGTAAGAAGTGGCCACCAAAGTTGTCAGAAGAGGTAACCTTGTAATAATTTCTTAAAGGCCAAGTGCAGCAAGTGTGGGAGTCTAATCCCTGCAAATGCCAAGTGCAGGGATAGTCTCATCCATTCCCAAGAGACTTGAGAGAGAAGACTAACCTTGTAAGTCCCAACCTTTCCTCTGTAGGAAGTGAAGGCCTTTGCTGTTGGGGAGGGCAAGCATCTTGTGCTCAGGGCTAGGCCTGATTCACTGGCTGAGAGGAGGAGAGAAAACCTTTGTCCACCCTGGACTAAAGCAGATGGTCACACACACAGGCCAGGACTAGTGCAGAGATGAGTCATCGATCTGACTTCTACAGATACAAGGAAGAGTCTGGCTGCCACTGGATAGAGGCAGGCTTGCTGGGAAAGTTTCACCCAAATCCCTAAGCATAGATAGGCCTGCCCAAGAGTTAGGCCAAACAGGGAAACTAATAAAGTACCACCATCAGAGACCTGTTTCAAGTAGAAAGTAGACAGACTCCTCTCCAGGCCCATAAGTACAACAGTCCAGCCCCAGGGCTGATTGGACTGATTAAACTTCCCAGGTGCATAGCAGGGTAAACAGTCTCAGTTGTGTTGCTCTCTAGGCATTATCTGGCAGTCTACCAAACAGAACAAGTGAAAAAGAAACCAAGAACCGGGGCCGGCAAGTGGTGTGGTGGTTAAGGACGCTGGACACCCACATGGCTGACCACAGTTCGAGTCCCGGACCTGGCAGCTTGCTTACTCTCTCTCTCCTCGCTCACTCTGTCTCTCCCTGGTCAAATTAAAATAAATAAATCAAGTTAAATAAAATAATTCTTTAAAAAAAAAAAAAAAGAAACCAAGAACCAACATTTCAGGAAGAAATGATAATGCTAATTCTACATAAACTCTTCCAGAAAGGAGAAGAAAACAGGAGCACACCTTAACTCATTTTATAAGACCCTGAAGAACACTAAAGACAGCAAGACTACAGGCTGACATGCTTCTTGAGCAGATGCAAAATCATTAACAAAAGTCATGCAGATCAGTTGAGCTACATGTAAAAAGGTTGACCACAGAAAGACTTGTACAAGAACATTCACAGCAGCTTCAATTCAAAACAGCCCAAATCTAGAAGTAACACAAACCTCTACTAATTAATTAGTAAATGGATAGACTAGCTGGCCATACAATTTATTCAATAATTAAAAAAGAAACTATTGATACAACAATATAGGTGACTCTCAAAAGCATTATGCTAAATTGTAAAAGTTTATGTGACATTGTGGATAAAGTAAAACCATGGGAACAAAAGTCAGGTCAGTGGTTTAAAGGGGCTGTGGAAGAGGAAGAGCACAGATTACCAAAGAAAACAGGGAACTTAAATGGGGTGATACAAACGTTCTGTATCTTAATTGTGGTAGTAAGTTTTTTGAGAATTATTTTATTTAATTTTATTTGTTATGATTATTATTTGTTTTAATGTGACCAGAAAAAGAGACAGAGAGAGAGAGAAAGTAAGAAAGCACACTGCCAGGTCCAAGACTCAACCATGGTCAGCCACGTGTGAGTCCAGAGTCTTTAACCACCATGCCACCTGCTGGCCCTGGTAGTGAATTTTTTTAAAGTAAAAAAGGCAAAGATGGAAGCCAGGTGGTGGCATGGTGGTTAAAGTGGCTGGATCCCAAATAGCCAACAATGCAGTTTAAGTGCTGAACTCTGCAGCTTAAAAAACATGCTGGGGGGGCTGGCAAGTACATGGTAGTTAAGGCACTGGATTTCTACATGGCTGGCCTTGTTTCAAGTCCCAGACCTGGCAGCTTGCTTTCTCACTTTCCTTTTCTCTCTCTCTCTCTGTCATTCTCTGGTCAAATTAAAAAACAGTAACAAGTTAAGAAAAAAAAAAAAAAAAAAGCACACTGGGTGAGCATGTATGAGGTATGCGAAATCCTGAGAACAGAGAAAGGATCATGAAGTGTCCATTTCCTGGGGGTAGGGGGTGCTTTCCCATTTTTCTTTTGTCTCTGTCTGCCACAGGAATGTGCCCTACATAAAAAAATTTTAAGAAAAGGGAGGAGTGGGCATGCTCCAGCTTGGAATGAGCAGAAACACAGAGCTTTTCTGTGCTGGCCGCGGAGATCTACATCTTGCTCAGCAGCTGCTCAGGTGGCCACTACCTCAGGAAATAAGAGCTTGCGGGAGTCAGCGATATCTGTTAAGTCAGCTGCTGCCCTTGATCAAGCCTTCAACACAGAGGACCAAGGATGACTATAGCCCTGAGGAACTGCTGATCCTCCTCATATATATTTATTCTGTCACTGGAGACTTCCCTGTGGACAAGGACCTGGGTGAGACAGAAGAAAAGGTGAAGAAGGCCTTGGCTCAGGTCTTTGGTGAAGAGTTGTCCCCTTTACTACAAAAAAATCACAAGCTGTGACTCTGCAATTAACCTGACAACTCCCAAATCCAAAATTGCCGTAATGAACTCTTCACTTCACTTCGGGACGTTGCTGGAGCGAGGAGTCTCATGAAACAGTTTAAGTCTGTGTACGTTCCTGGAAACCATACCCAACAGGCATCCTACAAGCCACCGCTGAAGCAAGTTGTGGAGGAAATATTTAATCCCGAGAGGCCTGACCTGGTTGAAATTGAACACATGTCGTCTTCAGGCCTCACTGATCTCCTTAAAATTGGATTCAGCATATTCATGAAGCTGAGCTGGCCTCATCCCAGTGACCACCCCCTCCTGATCCTCTTCGTGATGGGCAGGGTCACAGTCTCTGAAGTCAAAATGGTCAAAGACCTCATGGCATCCCTGAAGCCAGGAGCCCAGGTGACCGGGCTGTCCACATGACTCCTGAAGCCACGTAATGTGCCTGAGCTGCTGTTTGCAACTGACCACCTGCATCCAGACCTTGGCTTTTGATTATCTTCCAAGGAGATGACCTGCCTGATCTGCGAATAGAGTACATACTCTGTGTCTGTCAGCATTCCTCATGGCCTCCCAAGTCAGTGTTGCTCCCGATTGTGGTGTGACTGAGTCCTGCACAAAGGGCCTTGATAACCAGGCAACCAGGGCCTTCACTTGGATTGTTTCTACTATTTAAAAGACAAAAAAAAAAACAAAAACCCACAACAACCTCTTTTTAAAAATTTTTCTAAGATGTCAAGTTGTCTTTCAACTGGCCTAATTAGTGATAATTTCCACTCATCAAAAAATAAGAAGAATAAAAAAGAAATAAAAGAAAAAGGGGGGGTGAATTTTATTGAATGTGAATTATATACCATTTTTAAAAAGTCAGCAATTTTTTTTAAAGGTTCTTGCCATAGGGTACATAAACTCTTCAGAAAGAGACAAAGGGAGTGAAAAATCACCTCTCAGGAGGATGGCCACACTGCAATTCCTTCTCCTCCATTCTCCTCGAGATTTTTGGCAGGTATGCACACATGCCTGGCATGAGATTCAAGTTCAGGACTCAAATCATGGTAGGCCATGTGGGAGCTCAGCACCTTAACCACTATGCCACTGGCTGGCCCCTCAGCAAATTTTAAGTTTGCTATAGTGTGTGGGCACTCACCAAAGAGACAGAGAGTGAGAGAGAAAAAGTGAGAAATCACCCCAGGAGGGAGGGATGGCTACACCACAATCCCCTCTACTTCATTCTTCTCTTGAGCATGCATACATATGCTCCATGTGTGTGTGTGTGTGTGTGTGTGTTAAGCTTTTGCCATGTGTGCTTGCCCGAACTGGAGGTGGTGGGATGAGAGAGAGAGAGAGAGAGAGAGAGAGAGAGAGAAATCAGCCCCCTGGGGGGGAATAGCCACACTGCAATCCCTTCTTCATTTTCCTCTCAGGATTTTGGGCATACATGCACACACTTTCAGCATGATTTTTTTCAAGCCACTGGGTCTGGACTAGAACTGCGATTGGCCATGTGGGAATCCAGTGCCTTAACCACCATGCCACCTGCTGGTCCCATTATTCATGGTGTTTTTCAAGACACCGGGTCCAGGACTTAAACTGCAGTTGGCCATGTGGGATTTAGTCACCTTAACCTCTGCACCACCTGCTGGCCCAAAAGGCCAACTTTAAACCTACTCCAACAAAGAAATCAACTTACAATAAAGAAACAGATGTTCTAAGTCCACAAACACAGGGCAGCATTATACCTTTGTAGTTCCCACAGTCACTGTTTTTGGTAAGGAAAGACTCATTTGACAGATAATCCATCACCAAGACACAATGGGAATCAGCAAATGGGGAACCCCCTCATCAAGCCCAGACACGTTCTGGGGAGCCATGTTGGTAATCACAGGCATTCTTGCTTGCCTCTGAACCAAAGGAACAGCAGCTCTTTTGCAAAAGCACAGGCAGGCTAAGATATAAGAATAGGGCTGGAAGAGGAAAAAGAAATAACAGGTAAAAAAACACCCAAAAAAAGGGCAAAGACATATTTTAACCAGTGGTAAGATTTAAACTTCATTTGCCAAAAAACCTCATATACTAAAACTACATAATCTCCCTCTAAAAACTGGGGAAAAGATCAAATACTTTAAGTAGACAGAGAAAAGTAAACACGAGAAAAATAAAGTAACACAAATAAAAGTAAAAATATCTTAGAGAAAATATTAGATTTACCATGCTGTCTAACTGCTAATAAGGGGATTCCACAGTCTATTCATTCCTTTATTCATCCATAACTTACTCATTAATTCAAATATTTTGAATAATATTTGAATAATAATTTGAATAATATTTGAAGGTACTATTCTTACTAAAAAATACACAAAAGTAGCTGCCTTCATGAAGTTTATATTCCAGTGATAAAGACAAACTTAATACATAATATATACAGTGTGTTAGAAATAAGTGCTAAGGAAGAGAAGCAAAGCGAGACACAGGGCAAGTGGGAGGAAGCTGAGTAAGAAACCTGATAAGCAAGGACACCCTAGTGTTAGTGACTAAAGCACCACTATACAGTGGCACTGCAAATGGGCTTCAAAACACTGGGTTAGTAGCTGGGCAGTAAGGAAACCCGAGAAAGGTAGAGACTCACACCATGTGGTAGTGAGGTGCTCTTTAAACTGTCAAGGGGACTAACAAGAAAGCAGTACCACACAGATACCAGAACAGCTACATGCTATATGCTGATTCTTACTGGCTGCATGTAGCAAGGCCAAAGAAAGAGAACAGCTCAGAAAACTGGTGGTTTGCAAGCAGGAATTAAAGAGAACAGAAGAGCCCTAGAGTGTGGTGTCTCAAATGATTTCAAAAGCCAACTCTGAGAACGCAAATTGTAGATTTGAAAGCCTTTTGGAACAAGGGCTCATTAGGAATTCAATCTAGGTCTAATACCAGGTTAGAATGTGGCTTCAAGTCTAATGCCATAAGCTGAGACACCAGGTCAAAGAAGAGGGGAAAAAGCCAAGCCTCGAGAACTGCATCAGGGAAAAAATTTCAGATGAGTTAATAGTATGTGAATTGTCTAGAATTAAGCACATGAAAAGCCTACAAGCTTTTTGGGAAACTGTATTACCTAAGAAATCCTGAACCCAAACTAAGAATGCCTAGAAACACCCTTTAGGTCCTGACAGCTTGTCAAACAGGTTATGTTTGGCCCTGGAGGGCAAGTGCCCTACTACCTACTGTGTGGCCAGGGAAGCCTAACACTAATATTCCAGAGGATGAGCCAGGGCCAGAGGACAGTCCAGGTAGGAATGTGCACCCTAAAGCAAATGCAAACCAGTTACTTTTACTGTCAGTTTGTACAACTTGCAGCAGGAGAAACAGATGACCTTGCACTCTCCTTGCTGGCCACTTACCCCAGGATGGTCAAGGCCACCATGCCTCTCTTCCTTTTCCACAGTCCTACGGCAGTCTGGGCATACCCACAGTGGTAGATGCAGCACACTGTTGCCTTTGGGTGCCATGGAAAGGGCCAATTTGCTCGCAGTCTTAATTCCACTCTCTAAGAATGAAGAGTCTTTCCGTTCACTTCTGCACAGAAGACAATAATCCCCAGCAGGGTAGGGTGGTGTCCTATGATTCATGCCAAAACTAAAAGGAGTCTGGAACAGAAAAAAAAAATCTATTTTCAAAATCTGATCCATGAAACTAAGACTTAAATATATATAGTTCAAAAATTAAAATTAAAACGTACACGTTTATAGAAACAAAATGGGAAAATTGTAGAATAAAACTGAACTTAGTACTATAGACACTCATAATACTTCAAATAACACAGTTATACCATAATAAAAATCTCAGGAGTTAGAACATGTCCAATTAACCCCTTCACTGATAATTCTGCAATACTTTTCCCCTACATGGTAGAATCCATAAGTCTTGGGCTAGCCAGGGTATGGTGGTTAAGGTGGCTAAATCTCACATGGTTGACTCCCTGATTCCAAGTCTCAGACCCAGTGGCTTGAAAAACATCCTGGCACATGTGCGTGTGCACCCAAAAATCCCAAAAGAATGGAGAAGGGATTGCAGCACAGTCATTAGGGTGATTTCTCCTTTGCTCTTTACGTCTTTCTCTGATGAGGGCATGCACCCTACAGCAAAAACAGACTATGAGAAAGCACCGGAATTGTTTACTATTAATAAAATTTGAAGACACTATTTTAGAGGTATCTGCACACAAAGGCTCATGCTCAAAGCAGCAACTTTGGCTTAAATGTATCTGCAGATCCAAACTATCTCTGAGGTGGGCTGTCCAAGATCTATATGCAACATAAACAACGGGGAATCTGACAGTAGTCTCACAATAATATAGAATTCACCTTCGACTACCTGCTTTTAAAAATAGTTCCTAAATGGTGGGATAAGGGTGGGGCAAGGACCTAAGAGGTAGGAAGAAAGAGACAAGAATACTAATAACTTAGATTATTTCAAAAAGATTATAAACTATCCTATCAGAAAAAATACAGTTAGCCTTAAAAACACAAAGGCACAGAAAAAGAAACCAAGTTTAGGTAACGGCCTAAAAGTCCCAAAGCTAGCAAGCAGAGGGCCATGATTATAACAAAAATCTGCCTAACTCCAAGCTGGCCCTCCACCTAGTGCTATCTCTGCATTTTATGAGGAACCATCCTGAAGAGAGACTCAAGAGATGCATGTTGGGCAACAGGTCAGCAGGGAAGCCATGCACAGCTTCCCAGAGGCAAATCCTGTTCTGCCTACACTCAGGGCCGGTATATGTGGAGTTCTGGAGGCAGAACACCCCATTAGTCTCTGCCATCAGGAATGACCCTGCTGCAGTACAAACTACGTGGTAAAGAGAAATAGTAACAAAACTTTTCTGTTTTGTTTTGTTTTGGTTTTGTTTTTTCACAAAATTTCCAGTTCCACTCAGACACCTCCATTGTCCAACTAGTCCTGCCCAGCCAGCTCCGCTCTCTTCCTTCAAGAGATTGGCAGATCTCCTTCCTCATCTTATCACCAACTCTCAAAGCAGACACAACTCTCAGAACACTGACACAAAGGCCCTATAGCCAACTAATAGCTTGCCAAAGGACCCCAGGGCTCCATCTCTAAAGTTTACACTGGTTGGCTGGTAGCAAGTAACCTAAATAGGGGTCTGAATAAAAATGCCACTAAGACTCAAAAGTCTGTCATTCCCGCGGCTTCATTCAGGAATTACAACCACCAAAGACCCTCTGCCCAGACTTCCTCCTCCTGCTAGTCAGATCGAGCCATGAGTCAGGACAAGGCAATCAGCAGCCATCTATATTTGAGTTCTGAGCGGCCCCATTCAGAGATGACGACCATCGAAGATCCTCTGCCCAGACTTCACCCTCCTGCCCCCCAGATCTAGCCAAGAGCCAGCGAATACAAGGGAATTCATAGAAATGTCAGATAAAGAATTTAAAATATTCATAGTGACAAAGCTAACAGAGATGAAAGAGAAGAGAGACAACGAACACCAGAAGATGCAGGAGAGAAGAGACACCAAGTTCCAGGAGGTAAGTTCTTGAAGGATCTGAGAGAGGAGATATACATCATAAAAAAAGAATCAAATGGAACTGTTAGAGATGAAGGCTGTAATACGAGGAAATCAAAACCTCCCTTGAAAATATCAAAAGCAGATTAGATCATGCAGAAGACTGAATCTCTGATGTAGAAGATAGAACCTTTGACCTAGAAAAATTCACCAAAAAAACCGAGAAAATAACACCACAAGAATGAGAATAACATACAAGTAATACTAGATACCATTAAACATCCAAACATCCGGATCACTGGTATCCCAGAAGGTGAAGAAACTAATAATGGTATTGATAATCTATTCCATAAACTCCTGGAAGAAAACTTTCCAAACCTAGAGAGGCACTCAGATATCAAGACCCAAGAAATACAAAGGACCCCACATAGAACTGACCCAAGATCACCTTCCCCAGGCACATCATAGCTAGATTGAACAAAACCACAGACAGAGACAAGATACTAAATTTGGCAAGAGAGAAACATCAAGTTACTTTCAAAAGTTATTCCATAGGCTAATGTCAGACCTCTCATCAGAAATAATGCGAGCAAGGAAAGAATGGGAAAATATACTCAGTGTTGAGCAAAAAAATAAATTTCAACCGAGAATACTATACCTAGCAAGATTACCCTTCATATGGGGAAAAAAAGACAAAAAATATTCTCAGATAAACAAAACCTAAAAGAATTTACCAACATCAGACAGCTTTTCAAGAAGTACTAAAGGGAGTACTATACCAGGAAAACTAAAATCAGACACACAGAAATAAGAGTACAAAAAACCACCTAGAGAATGGTCTGCCTAATGGTAGAGAGAAGTCCCGAGTTGAATGTTAACTTCTGGAGTTTAAATGGAAAGATCAGACCACAGTAACACTGCAAATACAATAGAAGAGAGATTAATTACATGAGTTTGAACCAGTGAAATAGAATATTTTTGACTTTAGACTAAAACATTACTGATTTTCTTCGATGCTTTGATTTCCATACTTAAGAATTTTTGTCTTGGGGGGACCAGCAGTTAGCGTAATGGCTATGTCGCTGGACTCCCATGTAGTCAACCGCAGTTCGCGTCCCGGACCGGTGGCTTAAAACACGCCGAGCACGTGAATGTGCATGCCCAAGATCTTGAGAGGAGAACGGAGGAGAAGGTTGCCGCATGGCCATTCCCCCTGGGGGGTGATTTCTCCCTTTCTGTCTCTCTGTCTCTCTCTGTCAGGCGAGCACACGCACCTTATAGCAAAAACCTCTCTCAAGAAAAAAAAAAAAAAAAAAAAAAAAAAGAATTTTTGTCTTGGGGACCAGCAGTTAGTGTAATGGCTATGTCGCTGGACTCCCATGTAGTCGACCATGGTTCGAGTCCCGGACCCGGTGGCTTAAAACTCATGCCAGGCGTGTGTGCGTGCCCGAGATCCCAAGAGGAGAATGGAGGAGAAGGGATTGCAGCGTGGCCATCCCCCCCAGGGGGTCATTTCTCGCTTTCTGTCTGTCTGTCTTTCTGGCCACGTAAGCGCCCTATAGCAAAAAAAAAAACTCTCCAAAAAAAAAAAAAAAAAAAGAACTTTTGTCTTCTCTTGAACTGTTGATAGATTCATCTACATACTACTCAAATTGAATCCTTAGCTTTTTCCTGGCTTTGTTCTAAGCAAATTTCATATCAGAGACAGTGTGGGAGAAAAGGGGGAATTGGCAGAGGGGGAGAGGTAGAGAATCAAGGGGGGGAAATAAAGCAAAATATATTAAACAAGAAATAGAAAATTATTTGTTGAAGATTACATGTATGGTAATATCCTTGACTGAGCCAACATATGATATATCTTGCATGGAAAAATCTCATTTTGGGGACCAGCAGTTAGTGTAATGGCTATGTCGCTGGACTCCCATGTAGTTAACCACAGTTCGAGTCTCGGACCCAGTGGCTTAAATTCACGCTGGGCATGTGTGCGTGAGTGCCCAAGATCCCAAGAGGAGAATGGAGGAGAAGGGATTGCAGTGTGGCCATCTCCCCTAGAGGGTGATTTTTTACTTTCTGTCTCTCTGTCTCTCTCTCTGTCTTTCTGGCGCACGCATGCGCCCTATAGCAAAGACCTCTCCAAAAAAAAATCTCATTTTGTATACTGTACTGATGTATACTGAATGACTGTACATAAATAAATAAATGAGACTATCATCTATGTAGTTAACTACAGGGATACATTCTTTATAAAAATTTTTTTTATTTAACTTTATTTATTTGTCTTATTTATTTTTTAGAAATTTGACCAGGGAACCAGCAGTTAGCGTAATGGCTATGTCGCTGGACTCCCACGTAGTCAACCGCGGTTCACGTCCAGGACCTGGTGGCTTAAAACTCACGCCGGGCGCATGTGCGTAAGTGCCCAAGATCCTGAGAGGAGAATGGAGGAGAAGGGATTGCGGCGTGACCATCCCCCCGGGGGGTGATTTCTCACTTTCTGTCTCTATGTCTCTCTCTGTCTGTCTGGCGAGCGCACGCGCCCTATAGCAAAAACCTCTCCAAAAAAAAAAAGAAAGAAATTTGACCAGAGGGACAGAGAGAGAGAGAGAGAGAAAGTGAAAGTAAGAAAGCAAGCTGCCAGGTCCAGGACTCGAACTGCAGTTGGCCACGTGGGAGTCCAGTGCCCTTAACCACCACTCCATCTGCTGGCCCCCTCCCAGGGGTACATTCTAAGAAATGTGTCATTTGGTGATGCTGTATCAGCATCACAGAGTATATTTATACAAACAGAGGTGGTACTACAAACTTAGATCATATGATACAATCTACTGCTCCTTATGGGACCTACCACTCAATATGCAGTCCAATTTTGACTAAAATTTTATAGGACACATGACTGTTTTTTTCCGTGCTTTTATGAACAAGTGATCACAATTGATCACTCCTGTCACATCTATGAAGTTTCAATGAATTTAACCAGAACCACTTTGATGGCCACTGAATGTGTGGGGTACAGAGAGGACACATTACTTCCTCCCAGTGGGTCTTAGAAAACTCCAGACTGCTCCTCAAACCACAGAATACCATGACAATAGGTGCCTTTTTCCATATTTGTAAGGTCCCATACAGTAAAACTCTCCAGAGCACCATTTGTTATTACTCCAGGTCTGACAAGGAACAAAGCCTGAATTTCTCCATAACTGGTCTTGGCAAGAGCCCACACTCCAGGTACTGTTACTGCAAGGTCCTACTGACTGAGAAAGTAGAAGATAAAGTTACCCAAATCGAGTACTGGGAGGTCTAACTTCCTAGAGATAGATCAAAAAGACCCACCAAATGTTTCATGTATACTTATCCCACTGTGCCTAACTCCCCTGCATATCAAGTACATAGTCTCCAAAAATAGCTTGATTGCCCCATAAAAGAAACTCCTGAGGCACCTCCAGCTTCAGAACCCCAGGTGCTCTCAATAAACCTTCCTTTTCTACCGAGATGATGTCTCTTAGTCTTACTCTGGATTATGACAATCCGGAATAAAATTGTTAATCCAGATTTAACAAATCCAAGAAGCGTAAATTATGACAATCTCAAAAAACATGCTTTTTTTTTTTTAATAGATTTTCTGCCTTAGGATCTGTGCATTTGCCAGGGAGAGAGACAGTGAGAGGGAAAGTAAAAAATCACCTCCCTTGGGGGACAAGCCAGCCTGAGTTTCAAGCCAGCGAGTCTGGGAATCGAACCATGGTCAGCCATGTGGGAGTCTAGTGACACAACCACTACACCATCTGCTGGTCCCCAAAACACACTAATTTAACCCTACATAAAGCAATTTCTTTCCCCTTGTCCTAGAAAACAGCCTCATCGGCAATAGAATAGCCATAACCACCAGACTCTTTCTGGGCTGGCCCTTTACCCAGTTATAGAGGTCCCCAAGTCTAAAATCATAATGTAAGAGTCAGAAGTGACTTGACAGTATCCAATGTAGCTCCCTTACTTTCATCAGTCTTCCAATATTTATTGAGAGCTCATCACATGACCAAGTACTAGTCTAGGCACCAGGGCATAGTGGTGAAAAAAACAAAGCTTTCTGCCCTCAAGGAACTAATATCCTAGTCAGAAACAAAGACAATAAATAAGACAGATAAGTAAAAAATATACAACATTAGATAGTGGCAACTAATAATGAGAAAAATACAAAGCAGAAAAAATTATCTAGTGCTGTAACAGTGCCTTTTTGAGTGTCCAGCAAGGGCCTCTGCTATGGTTTGAATGTATCCCTCTAAAATTTATATTTCATTCCTACTGTGATGTGATGGGATTAAGAGGATGGAAAACAATACAACTATAATGTTGTGAGCTAAGACATTTGAAAAGTAATTAGGCATCAAGGTAGGGCCCCCATAACTGTACCCAATAAATTCATAAAAAGACACAGACATGTTCTTTTTAAACTCTTATCATGTGATGACCTGAGGACCCTCAGACCCCACCAATAAGACCACCCTCACCAGAGGTAACCTCTTAACCTTGGACCTCCAAAATTGTGAGCTTAATAAACTTTTTTAAATTTTACTTTAAGGTTTTTGCCAAAGAATGTGTGTGCTCACTGTGAGAGAGAAAGAAAAAGAGAGAAAATGAGAAATCACCCCCAGGGGAGATTGGCCATGACTTAATCGCTTCTCTATTCTTCTCTTGGGATTCTGTGAATGCATGCACACATGCCCTGTGTGACTTTCAAGCTGCCGGGTCAAGAACCTGAACCACGAGGACCAGCAGTTAGCATGATGGCTATGTCGCTGGACTCCCATGTAGTCGACCGCGATTCACGTCCTGGACCCGGTGGCTTAAAACTCACGCAGGGCGCGTGTACGTGCATGCCCAAGATCCCGAGAGGAGAACGGAGGAGAAGGGATTGTGGTATGGCCATCCCCCCTGGGGGGTGATTTCTCACTTTCTGTCTCTCTGTCTCTGTCTGTCTGGCGACCGCACGTGCCCTATGGCAAAAACCTCTAAAAAATAAAAATAAAATAAAAAAATAAAGAACTTGAACCATGGTCGGCCATGTGGAAGTCCAGCATCTTAACCACCATGCCACCTGCTGGCCACAAACATCTATTCTTATGAATTATCCAGACTCATGTATTAGCAACACAATGGAGTAGAACACCCTCTATGAGGAAGTGACCTGAGGTACCTAAAGGTCATCTCAGATACTTAGTGATCTCACTACTGAGACCAAGTACAAAGGCCCGGAAACAGGAGGTAGGTGGCAGGGGTGGGGTAGGTAAAGCAAGAGAAGGAGATGAGATGGGACATGAATAGGAAGTGAGGAGTCACTCAAGTGCAGACGTGACTCTTAGGATATGTACAAGGAAGACACAGGATGGGGGGGGGGGGAGGGAAGGAAACAAGATAAGGAGAATACAGTGTAATTTAGGGGCCAGACATAAGGTGTAAAAAGCAATGCAAATAAGGTGGCCATAGGCAGTTCAGGTACAGGCAGTAAGTGAGGGTGGTTTAGGCTCAATGAGAGCCATGGAAGAAAAGAACAATCAGATGCAGGAGTGTTAAAGGTAGGATTCACCAACAGATCTAAGGATGATGCCAGAGAGAGCAGAATAAACTGGATCAGTGACAAGAGCTAACAGTCTGCTTTGGATGCTGTCTGTGTGAGTGCAGAAACATCAAAGGATGCAAGGGTTTGTTTTGCGTAAAACTTTTTTAAGGTAGAAACATAGGCCATTGAACTCTTTCTCTTACATAATATAGGGGGATTAGTAGTACTAATCCCCAATAAGCACTGCTTTGGCTCCATTTCATAAATTTTGGTAATGTTGTTCTCATTCTAATTCAGTTCAAAAGACTTCCTAATTTCCCACTATTTCTTCTTCAACTTTTAAGTTGTTTAATGTGTGGCTTAATTTCCTAATATTTGTAGTGGTCTATCTTTCTGCTGCTGATTTCTAATATAATCCCATTGTAGTTAGAGAAGATCCTTCATACATATTTTTATTTATTTTAATTTTGCAAGACAGTATGTGCACTTGCCAGATAGGGAAAGTGTGAAAATACCTTCACACACACACCAAGGGGAACGGTCACACTACAATCTCTTTTCCATTGCTCCATTCTGGGCAGACATGCAAACATGCCCAGCATACTTTTCAAACAACTGAGGCCAGGATTTCAACTACATAACTGGTCGCGTGGGATCTGGCTCCCTTAAGCATTAAGCAATTTGGCTAGCCTGACTAACCTAATAATTAGGTTGTCAGAAGTCATTACATACGAACAGCTAAAAAGCATATGAAGAAATGCTCAACATCCCTCATCATAAGGGAGATGCAGATCAAAACCACAATGAGATACCACCTAACCCCAGTCAGAATGATGAAAATTAAAAAAAAAAAAAAAGTGCTGGAGGAGATGTGGTGAAAGGGGAACACTCCTACACTGTTGGTGAGATTGTAAATTGGTCCAGCCACTGTGGAGAACAATATGGAATTTCCTCAAAGACCTTCAACTAGAACTACCATATGATCCAGCAATTCCACTCCTGGGTATTTGCTCAATCGGAAAAGTGCTTGCTCATCTATATTCATTGCAGCCTTATTCATGATTGCTAAGACATGGAACCAACCCAAATGTCCATAAACAGATGAATAGATCGAAAAAGTGTGGCATATATACTCCATGGAATACTATTCAGCCATAAAAAACAACAAGGCCCTGGAATTTAATAGAAAGTGGACAAATATGGAAGATCTATTGCTGAGTGAAGCAAGTCAGGCTATGAAAGAGACATTGTATGTCTCCCCTTAACATATACTGATTGTCAGCGCTCTATGGCAGAGACTGAAAGACTGGAGGACATATAAGCATTAAAAATTGTTATGGACACTAGAGCCAAAGTAGAAAGAGTTGGGGAGGGGAAGAGTGTAGGAAAGGAAATTTGGGGGAAAAAATGGAGAGGTAAGGCATTTGTAAGACATGGATATGGTTTTTTACTTGTTGATGAGGATGTGCATATGTTCTCAACTGGGCTGAACTGAGGTGTGTGTCACACTGGGTAAAGTCTCTTTACAATCTAAATGATGAATAGTGATTAAATGTGTAAATACTTAAAATTATTAAATAAAAAGCTATTAAAAATAAAATCTAAAAAAAAAGAAGTCTTGACATATTTTTCTGTTTCTCTATGCAAAAATGCATCATGGCTTTTCCAACAACCTAATATTTTTAACTTTGTAGTTGTTCTATTGGCTTTTGATTCTTTTTCTCCCTCCCCCATCCCCTTTGTATACACACACACACACACACACATACACACACACACATGCACACATGCATGCACAAGTGCCCAGCATGAGTTTCAAGTCACTGGGTCCAGAACTCAAACTGTGGTCAGCCATGTGGGAGTCCAGTGATGTAACCATTATGCCATCTCCTGGTCCTCATTCAGTATTTTTTTTATGATTTTATTGCCTCTCCTTTGTTGGCTTCTGACCTTTTTTCTTTTTGAAGTGGTTGCTTTAATGTATATAGTATACCTTTTTGTTTTCTAATTTTTTAACTGCTAGAGGAAACATACACTCTCCAGAGTTAGAGAAGAGAGAGAAAATCAGAGAAAGAGGAGAGACAGAGAGAGAGAAAACACCCAGTAGAGCATGGTCACACAAAAATCCTTTCTCCATTTCTTCATCCCATCAGGACTTTGGGAACACATGTACACATATCCAAAGTGCTTTTCAGGCCTCTGGATCTATGATACAACTCACAATGTACAACATTTAACCACTCCGCTGTGGGCCAGCCCTACAGTATACATTTTAACTTAACAGTCAAGCCCTCAGATAAGACTTTATCATTAAACATACAAGAACCTTACATTTCCCCTCTCCTGGCCTGTATGTTACCAATGTCACAAATAATACTTCTCCATAAGTCCCAAAACAAATCTTTATTTTTGCTTAAAACTTTATTTTTGGGGGCTGGCAGGTGGCAAAGTAGTTAAAGGCACTGGACTCCCACATGGCTGACCACGGTTCAAGTCAGGACCTGGCGGCTTTCTCTCTCTTTCTCATTCTGTCCCTTTCTGGTCATATAAAATAAATTAATTAAAAAGTTTAAAAATAATAATAATAAGTATTTTTGTTTGTTTGTTTGTTTTTAATTACCTATAGAAGGCCGGATAGTGCCACAGTGATAAAATATGACACTGTGAGGCTGACCCACATGGGAAAGTTTCAAGTTTATGTCTGGATATCTCCCTAACAGGATGGGTGCTGAGTAGGATGGGCATGAGCATGCCCATATCCAGGGCTGCTTGAAGCTGGAGGTGGGTATCCTCATCAAGACCATGTTGAAGCGCCTCTCTCCCTGTCATCAACGTCAAAGAAGCAAATTTAATTTTTTTTTACCAATATATTTACTGCCAATGTCCTTTGTTTTGCTGTGCTAATCCAGATTTCCATTGATGTCATTTTTCTTCTGCCTGTGGACTTCCTTAACATTTCTTGTGATGATCCACTGGTCATTAATCTTTTCAGACTTTTAAGTCTTCATCTCATTTTCATTTCTGAAAGATATTTTTGCTGGTATAGAATTCTAAATTATGTTCTCTTTTTTCTTTCAATATTTTAAAGATGTCACTCACTCCTCTACCTTTTTGCTTACAGTGTTTCCCATAAGATGTTTGCTATCTGTCTTATCTTCATTTGTCCTATGTAATATTATCTTTTGTCTGTGCTTTTCACTTTTTTAATTTTAATCACTGTTTTTGGAAACGTCTCTTTATACAGTTTTTTTGTTTTTTGTTTTTGTTTTTTACAAGTTTCTTGTGCTTAAGCTTGAGGCTTTCTGAACTTCTTGGATTTGTGGGCTTATATAATTTTTTTACTGAATTCAAACATGTTTTCTTATCTCTCATACTCGTTCTTATCTTCAGGGATTCTACATATACTACCCAACTTGGAACTGTCCAAAAACTAATCGATCCTATTTTTTTATTTTTAAAATTTCAGTCCTTTTCATTCTTGGTTCCCCTTCAATACTTTCTATTGACATCTCTTTGAGTTCACTAATCTTCTCTTCCACAGTATCTAATCTGCTGCTAAGATTCATTAAATGTATTTTTCATATCAGACATGTAGTTTGCAACACTGTAAGTTCAATTTGGGATTTCTTATGTCCTGCATTTCATCTTACCATGCTCATGCCTTCCTCCACCTTTTCGAACATACGAAATATACCAAAACTATGTTAATGTCCTTATCTCCTGATTCTGTTTTGTGTGTCATTTCTGTGTTTCTGTTTATTGATCTTTCTCCTCATTATAGATTGTTTTTGTTTACCTCTTTGCATGCCTGGTCAAAAAAAAATTTTTGTGGGGGGTCAGTAGGTGGCATGGTGGTTAAGGCACTGGACTCCCACATGTCCTCCCACAGTTCAAGTCCCAGACCTAGTGACTTGCTTTCTCACTTTCCCTCTCTCCCCCACCCCATCTCTCTCTGGTAAGCATGTGTGCTCTGCAGGAAATTTAATAATAATAATAATAATAATAATAATGATAAATAAATATTAATCTATATTTTTAATTTGCTATAGGGTCATGTACTTGCCAGAGACAGAGAGAGGTATGAGAGAAGAAAGTAAGCATCCCCAGGGATATGATCATGCCTCAATCCCTTTTTCTCTATTCTCTCAGGATTTTGGACATACTCACATACACATACACCCAGCATATTTCTCAAGCCTCAGGGTCTAGGATGTGAACCACACAGTCGGCCATGTGGGATCCAGTCACCTTAATTACTATACCACCTAGTTGGCCCCCAATTTTTGATTGGCCAGTAGACATAGCGAAGTTTACCTTGTTAGATGCTAGATAATTTTTCACTCCTTCAAATATATGAATTTAATTGTGGACTATCATGTTGTTTGAGAAGAGTTTGGTTCCTTCAAAGCTTGCTTATAAGCTTTGTTAAAGCAGGGTCAAAGCACCTTTAATCTTTCCCACTACTAAGCAATACCTTTCCGAGTATGCTATCCAGTATCCTCTGTATTATAAGATTTTTCTACACTGGTTAGTGGGAATACCAACTGTTTTGGGCCCTGTATGAGTTCTTAAAATTGCTCTAATATTTACAAGGGCTTTCAAAAAGTTTATGGAAAATGCATTTTATGAAAAAAAAAAACTGTACAGATTCTAAACTCATGCTACTTTGTTATGTCTAAACAGGATACAGTTTGAGATACTAAGGCAGATAAGACATTAGTTTGAAAAGAACCCCTATCAGATCAACATGAATTCTGCAAAAACCAAAGCAGAAACAAACATCAAATATATGATAAAATTTGGGTGGAAGAAGGGTGAAAAATCACTGAGGCTTTACAAAAAAGATTATGGGGACAATACTCCCAAGAAAACAATTCACAAATGGAAAACTCTTTTCAAGGAGGGAAGAGACAATGATGACGATGATGCCCACATTGGCAACCATCCACATCAATTTGCAAGAAACAATTAAACTTTTCTGTGCCCTAATAGAGGATCGACAATTAACAGCAGAAAAAATAGCCAACACCATAGGCATCTTGACTAGTCCTGCTTAAGCCAATTTTGACTGGGGAAAAAAAAAAAAAAAAAAAGAACATACTTTCTGCTCGATGAGTACCAAAACTTTTTTTTTCTTTTTTTTTTCTTTTCTTTCTTTCTTTCTTTCTTTTTTTTTTTTTTTTTTTAAGGTTTTTGCCATAGGGACCATGCACTGACCAGAGAGAGCGTGAAAGGGAAAGCAAGAAATCACCACTCCCCACCCCAGGGGAATGGCCATGCCACAATCCCTTTTCTTCTCATCTCCTATTGGGATTTTGGCCACACATGCACATGCCCAGTGTGATTTTTCAAGCTGCCATGTACAGGAACTGTAATCGGCCACGTGGGAGTGTGGCACCATAACCACTATGCCACCTGCTGGCCCCAAATATCAAAACTTTTGTGCCCAGGTCAATTACAGACAAATCAGAGCTTTCAATAGAAATTTTAAACAAATAGGATCAAGATCCTGGAGCATTTCTTTGAAGAATTCTAACAACAGACAACACATGGCTTTGCTGGTGAGATCCTGAAGATAAAGCACAAAGTAATGGTTATTAAGAGAGGGAAGTGATCCAGTCCAAGCAAAAGCAGACTGGTTAAGGGGTCAGCTGATGGCATGGTGGTTAAGGTGGCTGGATCCTATATGGCCAACTGCATGGTCTGAGTCTCAAACTCAGCACCTTGAAAAGCACACGAGGGGGACCAGCAGTTAGCATAAAGGCTATGTCGCTGGACTCCCACGTAGTCGACCGCGGTTCGCGTCCCGGACCCGGTGGCTTAAAACTCACACTGGGCATGTGTGCGTGCGTGCCCAAGATCCCAAAGAGGAGAATGGAGGAGAAGGGATTGCGGTGTGGCCATCCCCCCTGGGGGGGGTGATTTCTCTCTTTCTGTCTCTCTGTCTCTCTCTGTCTTTCTGGCGAGCGCACTCGCCCTACAGCAAAAACCTCTCCAAAAAAAAAAAAAAAAGCACATGAGGCATGTATACATGCATGCCCAAAATCCGAAGAAGAGAATGGAGGAGAGGAGACTGCGGGCCTGGCCATCCTCTCTGGGAATTGCTTTATCATTTTCTCTCTCTGTCTCTCTGGCAAGTGCACATGCTCTTTAGCAAAATTTCAATCAATCAATAAGGCAGACAAATCAAGAGCAAAGGTTACAGCAACAGTTTTTCTGAATGCTCAGGGCTTTTTGTCTGGAGGGCCAAATGATAATGAACATCTGGTATTAGGAGAGTGTCTGAAAAGTCAGCTGAAAGAAGAAAAATTCCCAGAGATTCCTCCACCATGAGAGTGCTCTCACTCATTTCTTTTATCCAACACAGCCAACTCTGTTTAGAGTTTTGATAGAAAATCATCAGATACCCACTTTACAGTTCTAACTTGGCTACTTTTGATTTCTTTCTTTTTTCTCCTTGAGTTTCATTCTTTTTTTGCTATAAGATACATGTGCCTGCCAGAGAAAGAGAGAGAGAAAGCTCCTTCCCAGGGGATGATCAAACTGCAATCCTTTCTTCTCCATTCTCTTCTTGGGATTTTGGGCATGCATGCACATGTGCCTGGTGTGTTTCTTAAGCTGAAGGGTCTCTGCAATGAACCATATGAGATACAACCACCATAACCACTGGCTGGCCTTTCTTTTGATTTATTTTTGTTTCCTAATCTTATAGGAAAAATCTTTAAATTACAGTCCCCATTTTTTTTTCCAGTTAATAATGTAAACAATTTTGTGCCAACATGGTAAAATTCTCAGGGCCCTCAGTTCTGTAGAGATGGACTAAATGGCTAGTATTATCACTCACAAAAATGTGTTGAACTCAATGTAATTTATGTGGAGAAATAATGTTTACATTTCTTAATTTTTACTGTTTAACTCTATTTTCCACAAACTACATGGAATTTCCTCATACTTTCAGGGTTCTATCTGAGAGTTCAGAGTTTTTTCACAAACAAGTGTTTAGTAGTACTTAGCTGAAAGTTCAAGGGGATGTCCAGACCACTCTTTTTGTATCTTTCTCCTATCTGGTACTCTATCCTGAAAATTTGATTTGGTATCCCTAAATTCTCCACTCAGTCTCTTCAACTCAAGGAAAACAACAGGTGCTGTTTGAGTTGATGGCCTGCAAACATTCTCCAGGTAGTGAGCTGGGTAACCCTAGGGCTCACCCACTTTTTCTTCCTTCTTCAAGAGTCATTGTCCTGCCTGCCCGTTGTCAGATGTTTGAAAACTGTTATTTGGGAGACCAGCAGTTAGCGTAATGTCTATGTCACTGAACTCCCATGTAGTCGACCACGGTTCGAATCCCAGACCTGGTGACTTAGACTCATGCTGGGCGCGTGTGCGAGCATGCCCAAGATCCTGAGAGGAGAATGGAGGAAAAGGGATTGTGGCATGGCCATCCCCCTGGGGGGTGATTTCTCACTTTCTGTCTGTCTCTCTTTCTGGCGAGCGCAACACGCCCTATAGCCAAAACCTCTCAAAAAAAAAATAATAATAATACGTTACTTGGGAACCGGCAGGTGGTATGGTGGTTAAGGTGCTGGATTCCCACCTGGCTGACTACGGTTCAAGTCCCAGAACTGGTGGCTTACTTTCTCACTTTCCCCCCCCCCGTCTCACTGTGCATCTCTGGTCAAATTAAAATAATGGGGACCAGCAGATGAAGTTATGGCTACGTCACTGGATTCCCAGGCAGTTCACGGCGGTTTGAGTCCCAGACCCAGAGGCTTAAACTCACACTGGGCGCGTGTGTGTGTGCCCACCCAAGATCCCAAGAGAAGAATGGAGGAGAAGGGATTGTGGCATGGCCATCCCCCCGGGGAGTGATTTCTTGTTTTCTGTCTCTCTGACTCTCTCTGTCCTTCTGGTGAGCATACACGCCCTATAGCAAAAACCTCCCCAAAATAATAATAATAAATAAAATTGAACAATTCTTTAAAAAATTGTTATTTGGTATAGTTTGTCCTTTGTTAAGCTCTTTATGGTAGGAAAATAAATACAGTTCCAAATACAATTTTGCTTAGAAGTTCAATTACATTGATATTTAAAAGAAAAAAATGAATGGCATGGTGGGTAAAGTGGCCGGATCCCACAACGCTAACTGTGCAGTTTGAGTCCAGAGTGTGATAGCTTGAGAAACACACTGGGCACATATATGTGCATGTCCAAAATTATAAGTGGGAGAAATTGAGAAGCGATTGCAATGGGACTATGACACATGAGGGGTGCTTTCTCACTTTCCCTCCCTCTCTCTGTCCAGTAAGCGCATGTACCCTCTGGCATATTAAAAACAAAAACAAAACAAAAAAAAAACAAAAAAAACACAAATTAAACAGATGTTCCCCCAAATCCTAAATGTATTAGGTGAATAAATACATTAAAAAAAATATATATATATATATATGTAAGAGATCACTGTGACCCATAATTATTCCATAGGAACATATGAACACACTACTGACATGGCAATATTGTTGAAAACACTCCATTAACACTACCAACAACTATTTTACCCTTTCTGAGTAAACTGATTTTTTTAACTTCAGGTCAAAGTTTGTCATTAATTAAGACCAGCACATGGCATAATGGTTACATTGCTGGACTCCCATGTAGTTGACTGTGATTCAGGTTCCAGACCCAGAAGCTTAAAACTCATGCTGTGTGTGTGTGTGTGTGTGTGTGTATGTATGTCCAAAATCTCAAGAAGAGAATGAAGAAGAAAGGATTGTGGTGTGGCCATCCCCCATGGGAGGTGATCTGTCACTTTCTTTTTTTGACTCTCCAGCAAGTATACGTGCCCTAAAGCAAAAATCTCTCTTAACGAAAAAAAAAAAAAAAAAAGATGGAACCAGCAGATGGCATAATGGTTACATGGCTGGACTCCCACAGAGTCAACTGCAGTTCAAGTCCAGATCCAGCGGCTTGAAACTCACACCAGGTGCATATGTGGTGTGTGTGCCCAAAACTCCAAGAGCAAAATGGAAGAGAAAGGACTGCAGTGTGGTCATCCCCTCTGGAGGGGGAGTTTTCTTTCTGTCTGTGTCTCCAGCGAGTGCACATACCCTATAGCAAAAATCTCTCCCCCCAAAAAAACTTTGTCATTTGTGGCCAGTGTGTGTACACATGTGTGCATGTGTGTACTTAAAGACACCAAATAACATCTGTTTCCTTGGTAGACCTACATTCTTGTTCTGAAAGTACTTTCCAAAAGAAATTCCATATTAAATGTGACAATCTCAGACTTACTGAAGGCTTTCAAGGTAAATTTCTTGTAGAAATGTAAAAAAGGTCAACGTAGGGCATAAGGACAGTAAAAACAATAGCTTCACAGGTGACAGTGACACAACCCTTTTTATCTTGCTGTCAGAAAAGTCATAGACATATTTGTTTGCTTTTCTATGGAAAAGTGCATCACGACTTTTCCAACGACCCAATATATAACCCAGTGATGCCTAAAGCCAGGATTCACACAAAACAAACGTGGCTGTGTGGGTGCCATTCTCAACTCCTGCCCACAAGTTGTCTCCTCTCGACTGTACCACAGCCTTCAAATCTGCCTGCTTCCTACACATCCTCTATTGCCTGTCAGAACTACATGTATTGCACATGTGACTAGAACATCCTCTGTCATAAACCCCTGACAGAGGTGGGTGGCCAGCCCCACAACCTAGTGTGACAAGGGAGCTAGAGCCTACACGGCAGTTTGAATTCTGGCTCTGGTGACTTTAATAACATGCTAGATGTGTGCAAGTACATGCCCCAAATCCTGACAGGATGGAGAAATGAAGAGGTGATTGTAGCAAGACTATCCCCCTCCCTCTGGTGAGTGTACATGCCCTTTGGCAATTACTAAAAATTAAAAACAACAAAAAACCCTTGTATTTAGTATTCCTACTGCTTGAAAGGATCAAGTCCTCAGCAAAGAATCAGGGATGACAAATAAGGCCCTTAGTCACTAAGTTCCTGGCATACTTTATCCAATTGAAAATCCTTAACAGTTCCATACTCCTGCCTCAGCCAACCATGCAGTTTTATTTATTCTGGACTTAGTACATACTATTTTTTACCCCAACATCAATTTTCTGTTCTTTTATCAGACAACTATGAGGCATCCCTTCAAACTCAATTGTGGTATTAATTTTTTTTCCCTGTGAATTTTGCTCCTGACTCCTCAGCCTATATATGCCACCTAATAGCAAATTATTGTAACTCTTACATAACTATTTTACTTTTTATACACACTATCATATTTATTGTACTACAAAATCATCTTTGACAGGTCCATTGTCTCATTAGACACTCAATATTCTAAAAGCCTTAATATACCTAGCGCATTAGTAGGCAGCCAGTAAATGCTCACTAAAGGAACTGAAATATCTAGCCCAAATCCTTAATTCATACTTAATCTTGCCTACTTGAACAAAATACTCCTGATTTTTATACACAATATTGTATTGGCTATCTGTGAAGTCCAGGGATTATTGTATGTGAAGTCACTAAAATACCTACTACTTTCTCTGTTCCTTTCCTCAATTCAAATCTCCCAAAACACATTAGGTTCTGTGAACAAGAGACACTGCTTGGGAAATAATTGTTAACATTAATACTACATCCTCTTCTCAGTGGTTACAAAAAATTGGTAACAAATCATCCTGAGAAGGGTACAGAATCAAATACTTAACGCTTTGTAATACAGAATTTCTACAATCTTACAAAGTAAACATTTAGGAATTATACATTTCAAGGTAGTTCTCTTAAGAACTCAAAATTCAATAAACATTAATTATTGATTCTATATCATTATATTAAAAATAGCATTCTTTCTCTAGGACTTACTTTTAATAGTAATCTAGATGTTAGAAAAAAATATAAAAAAAATTTTAATCATTTTTTCTTACTGTTCATGAGTTGGCCTAGTTATTAAACAACCAGCAGTTCTTTTTTTCCCTAAAGAATTAATTAATTATTTTTTGAAAGAGGTTTTTGCTATAGGGCGCGTGTGCTCACCAGAAAGACAGAGAGACAGAAAGCAAGAAATCACCTGCCAAGGGGGATGGCCATGCCACAATCCCTTCTCCTCCATTCTCCTCTTGGGATCTTGGGCACACACACACACGCGCCGGGCATGAGTTTAAGCCACTGGGTCCAGGACGCGAGCCACGGTTGACTACATGGGAGTCCAGTGACATAGCCATTACGCTAACTGCTGGTCCCAAGAATTATTTAATTTTATTCCTTGTCATTATTTTGTTTTTAATGAAGTTTACCAGAAAGAGACAGAAAGAGAGACGGAAAGTGAGAAAGCAAGTTGCCAGGTCCAGGACTCAACTGCAGTCAGCCATGTGGGAGTTCAGCCACTTTAACCACCACACTTTAACCACCACATCACCTGCTGCCTCCAACAACCAGCAGATCAATATATATAAATAGGATGGCTTTATGGTGTTAATGAAAGCAAAGTGGTGTGTGCTATCTGCAGAACTACAGTTACATAAAATGTTTTCGTGCATGTAACTTACTGATATGGTTTTCCTCTACATAAATCTTAAGTCTATTAAACACTATAACTGCTGTTTGTTTTGATGCTACTATCTAGAAGAAAAGACAGTCTTAAGCAAAGTTCTGAACAGGCCTGGGTGCCCGGACAAGTTTAGTCTCACTGCTCTGTCATCTAACAGCAAAGCAAATATTTACACAATACTTGAAGTCTCTGCACGCAAGCTCCGTACAGCAAAAGGCAAAATTACTTAAGTTCATTAACAGCAGAAGCTTACAGCTCTGGAATTATGTATTTGTAACATGGTGCTCTTTATAGATCTTAAAAATACAATTAATCTACTGAAGTCAAATAAAAAGTTGATACCAAGCATTACTAACTTCTTAGGCTACAGTTTGCATACTCTTCAAATCTAAAAGTACTTAAAAATCACTGTAACCAATCATTTTGTGTAGGTGTTAAACAGTGTTTATGGCAAAATCAGCAATGTTTAATAGCAATCATCAGCAGGGAAGAGCATAAATAAGAGGCTGGAAAAGGCTTTTAGTTGGAGACCCAAATGGGACAGGTAACATTTTTTTTTGGAGAGGTTTTTGCTATAGGGTGCGTGCACTCGCCAGAAAGACAGAGAAACAGAAAGCAAGAAATCACCCCCCCCAGGGGGAATGGCCACGCACACATACGCGCCCCCTTTTTTTTTTCTTTTTTTTTGAGAGGTTGTTTTTGTTATAGGGTGCATGCGCTCGCCAGACAGACAGAGAGAGACAGAGAGACAGAAAGCGAGAAATCACCCCCCAGAGGGGAAGGCCACGCCGCAATCCCTTCTCCTCCATTCTCCTCTCAGGATCTTGGGCACGTACACACACGCGCCCAGAGTGAGTTTAAGCCACCAGGTCCAGGACGCGAACCGCGGTCGACTACGTGGGAGTCCAGTGACACAGCCACTACGCCAACTGCTGGTCCCCGCGACTGGTATGAGTTTAAGCCACCAGGTCCAGGATTCGAACTGTGGTCGACTACTTGGGAGTCCAGCGACATAGCCATTACGCTAACTGCTGGTCCCGGGACAGGTAACATTTGAAAATTAAGTGACAAATTACAAAGTAATTCCAAAGAAGCCATTCGTATACCTAGTAAGCCCCAGGACACTTGTGAAGTCAAGGAGCTACATCTACTGAGGGTCTCCTTGTTGATGGAGACTTTGCAGCGTCCCAAGGCAGTGCAGGGCATTACATAGCAAGAGTTTCCGTGTCTGTGCCTTTGTCTCATTCCCTCTCCTCCCGAACCCACCAGGATTCAACCATGGGGGGCACACCCTGATGATGTTATCAATCTAATCTCCTCCCAAAATAGGTCTAATCTTCAAATATCATATTTAGATTTTTACCCTTTTAATCAAGTTCTGAACCCCATGGCTTGAAAACTACACCAGGCGAGAGGGAGAGTGTGCACGCTCAAAATCCTAAGAGAATGGAGGAGAAGGGATTGCAGTGTGGCTATCCCCTGGGGAAGTGATTTCTCACTTTTTCTGTCTGGCAAGCATATGCACTCTATAGCAAACTTAAAAAAAATAGAAAAAAAGATTGTATTTCCTTTAAACACGTTTAAACCTTTTCCCCAGCACTAAGTATGGGATATCTATATATAAAACTGTAACTACTATATATAAATATTTTTAAAAATTTTGGGGGGGGCAAAGGTTTTTTTGTTTTTGTTTGTTTGTTTGTTTGTTTTTTTGCTATAGGGCACGTGTGCTCACCATAAAGACAGAGAGAGAGACAGAGAGACAGAAAGCGAAAAATCACCCCCGGGGGGATGGCCATGCTGCAATCCCTTCTCCTCCATTCTCCTCTTGGGATCTTGGGCACACACCCAGCGTGAGTTTAAGTGCCCGGCCTGACTTTAAGCCATTGGGTCTGAGACTGGCATAGTGGTTACAACAGCTAGATCCCACGTAGCCACCTACATTTTGAGTCCTGAATCCAACAGCTTGAAAAACACAGTAGGTGGGGACCAGCAGATGGCATAATGGTTACATTGCTGGAGTCTGATCTAGTCAACCACAGTTTGAGTCCTGTACCCGGCAGCTTAAAACTCATGCAAAACGTGTGTGTGTGTGTGTGTGTGTGTGTGTGTGTGCACAAAATTCCGAGAGGAGAATGGAGAAGGGACTGCAGCATGGCCGTCCCCCCGGGGGATGATTTCATGCTTTCTGTCTCTCTGGTGAACACACACGCCCTATAGTAAAAATCTCTCGAAAGAAAGAAAGAAAGAAAGAAAGAAAGAAAGAAAGAAAGAAAGAAAGAAAGAAAGAAAGAAAGAAAGAGGCAGGGAAGGAAGGAAGGAAGGAAGGAAGGAAGGAAGGAAGGAAGGAAGGAAGGAAAAGGAGGAAAACACACTGGGTACACATGTCTGCATGCCCAGAAATCCAAGAAGCAAATGAAGAGATTGTGGTGTGGCCATCTCCCCTGGGTGGTGCTTTATGACTCCCCTCCCTCCCCCACAAGTGCACACACCATAGAACAAAATATTTTTTAAATCTAATTTTAGACAAACTCTTTCAGATAACAGAACAAATGTACAGCCAAAATTCGTAACTGATCTGTATACTGAAATCCAAAAAAGATACTGAGAAAGTAAAATTTGAAGGGACTTTTACTTCTGAAAATGAAAAAAATCCTAAATGAACTCATGAGCAAACCAAATGCAGAATTAAATAGAAAAGGATAATATTCCTGTAACCAGGTGAGGTTATCCAAGAATGTAAAGGTCAGTTTAATACCAACTGTACTGCTTGTACTCGTGATTATGGTTTGTACTCTGCTGGCCTTTATTATAATTATATTATAGAATAAAAGAGAAAAATATAATCAGCTGCAGGAAAAGCTTTTGGTATAATTCAACATCTATTCATTAATAAGAGCATTCCTAGTGGACCAGCCTCGTGGCCTAGTAGTTAAATAGATCTCAATGGCCAACAATAGTTAGATCCCAGCCTTGGCAGTTTGAAAAACACACCAGGCACATGTGCTTGCCCCAAATCCAGAAAGGATGAAGAAATAGAGTAGAAAGGATTGTAGAGTGACCATGCCCTGAAGGGGGTAGGGGGATCCTTTTCCTCCCTCTACAGCAAGCACATACCCTCTTACAAATAAATGAATGAATGAAAGAATAAATAAAGCATTCCTAGTAAACCAGGATTGTAAGATAAATTCTTATATGCCAAAGGCCATCTAAAATAACCTTATTGACACACAAAAAATATTTAATGATGAAATAAAGAAAACCTTCCCTTTCAGATTGGAAATGAGATGAAGTATACCTGCTACCACCTTTTCTACTCAACACTACACTGGAGATCCAAACCAGTACAATAAAAAAAAATGAAGTGAAAGGAGCAATGATTAAAAAAATAAAGGAAAAAAAAAAGTTACTATTTGGAGATAATACATGATTGTATACATCGAAAATCCAAAGACTAAAGATAAGTAAAGTTAGAAAGGCTGACCAATACAAAAAGAAAAATATTGATTATATTCCCATGTAGCAACAAACAGAACATTTAGGGAAAAAATTTTCTTTAAATATCACTTATCATAGTGTCCAAATACGAAAAATCAAATACTGCCTCTTTGGGAAACTTGGCTCATGTTGGTGGTGTTGTGGGGTGGCTGTGGACAGTCTTTGTAAGCACAGGTAGCATTGAGTCAACAATGCCAGGGTTCTGAATGTGACTGGTGTTTGGGTGACTGGTTCAGGAGTACTAAGTTGATGATAACATCACTGTAGGAGAAAAGAGGTTAAAAATTCAGGAAAGGAGAAAAATAAACTCCATGGTTTTGGCTGGAATTGGGAAGATTAGGTATGAAATCCTGGTTTTAACAGATTAAGAAAAAAAGATTAAAGTATGTGAATATATGTACACATGCATCTATTTCCTAGCTCTGTCGGCTGTGAGAACATCAGTTAACACCCAAACTCGAATTTATAAATACCACTGCCCTTCAAAGAAAAAAAGTGTTTCTTGGGATGATGGCTGATTTCCAGGCGAGAACAGAGAAAACTGAAGATAAGAGTATAACTCTGCTACCATAAAGCATGAAATGTTCAAAGAATAATGACATATCAAAAGGAATCAGGTGCCAGCTTAAAAGGGCTCTCACTAGCTAAATGTGATACACTGCATAAAACATGAAATTACAAGACCACACTGACATAAGGGGGGTATACAAGGAAGAAAGGAAAGCTCTGGCTTTCAGTAGAATGCCAATACAGAAAGGATAATAGAATTAGGAGATCACTACTTGGCTAAAATTAGTGGGTAAAAGTTTGATGAGAAACATCATGAGAAAAACATTAATGTCACTTCAAAGAATCTCCTTGCAAAAGACATATTGATTACTTACTAGTAAGTATCAATACAAAATTCTTACTTTTTTTTTTTTTAACGAGATTTTTTTTTTGCTATGGGTGCATGTGCTCACCCATAGCAAAAAAAAGACAGAGAGGGACAGAAAGCAAGAAATTGGCTCCTGGGGAGATGGCTGTGCTGTAATCCCTTCTTCCAGGATCGTGAACATGCACACATTTGCATCAAACCAGCTTGAGTCTGAAGCCACCAGGTCTGGGACATAAACTGACATATGGGAGAGTCCAGTGACATAAGTGCTATGCCATCTGCTGGCCCCCCAATTCTTACTAACTTTACCTACCAGATACATCCTTAACCACATGATAATGGTCACAAAATAAATGAGCACTATAAATTCCTGAAATGATAAACTAATATAGCATTGACTGTATGACATTCCAGTCAAAATGCAAAATTTGAGTCTAGCCATGAGGAAATATTGATATATCCAAACTAAAGGTCATTCTACAAAGTATGTTGGCCTAGGGACCAGCAGATAGTGTAATGGCTACATTGCTGGACTGCCATGTAGTTGATTGCAGTTCGAGTCCCGGACCCAGTGGCTTAAATTCACACCAGGTGCATGTGCGTGTGTGTTCAAGATCCGGAGACAAGAATGGAAGAGAAGGGACTGCGACCTGGCCATCAGTCCTGGGGGGGGAGGGGGTGGATTTCTTACTTTCTGACTCTTGACTCTGTCTTTCTGGCAAGCACATGCACTCTATAGCAAAAACCTCTAAAAACAAAAAAAGTATATTGGCCTGTTCTCATACAAAATGTCAAGGTCATGATGGGCAAGAAAAGAGTAAGGAACTCCTTCAGATTTAAGTGAGACCAAAAAATATTTTGTAAGTTGGGACAGGTGGTAGTGCCATGGTGACACAACTGCATCCTTTCTCATAAAGCTCCTGGGTTAGCATCCTTGAACCAACCTGAGCACACTGAGCACTCAAAAAGGTACCCATACCTGGTACCAGCAGTTAGCGTAATGGGCTATGTAACTGGACTCCCATGTAGTCGACCGCGGTTCAAGTCCTGGACCTGGTGGCTTAAACTCACGCTGGCGCGTGTGCGTGCGTGCCCAAGATCCCGAGAGGAGAAAGGAGGAGAAGGGATTGCGGTGTGGCCATTTCCCCTGGGCGGGGTGTGTGTGTGTGTGTGTGTGTGTGTGTGTGTGTGATTTCTCGCTTTCTGTCTCTCTCTGTCTTTCTGGCAAGCACACGCGCCCTATAGCAAAAACCTCTCCCCACACCAAAAAAAAAGTGCCCATGATCTAACCAGCTGAGATTGGTGTGATCAAGGTGTGAAGACCTTGTTGGTGATGACTGTCCCCCGACTCTGTGTGTGGGTGTGTTGTGTGTGTTCACATCTCTCTCTCTGATGAAACAATCTTTGGAGAGGTTTTTTTTCTTTTTTTTTTTTTTCGCTATAGGGCGCGTGCGCTCGCCAGACAGACAGAGAGAGACATAGAGACAGAAAGCGAGAAATCACCCCCCAGGGGGGATGGTCACGCCGCAATCCCTTCTCCTCCATTCTCCTCTCAGGATCTTGGGCACGCACGCACACGCGCCCGGCGTGAGTTGTAAGCCACCGGGTCCGAGACGCAAACCGCGGTCGACTACGTGGGAGTCCAGCGACATAGCCATTACGCTAACTGCTGGTTCCCGAAACAATCTTTATATATACACATATATGGTACACACACATATATGTGCACATATATGTGGTGTGTATGTGTGTATGCATACCAGTTGGTGGTTTGGTGGCTGAGGCAACTGAAATCCCAAATCATCAACTGTGCAGTTTGAGTCCAGAATACAACAGCTTGAAAAACATGCCAAAAGCATATGAATCTGCACTGCTCAAAATCCCAAGAGGGGGAGAGGTGAAGTGACTACAGTGTAACCATGCCCAACTGGGGATGGAGGTGTTTAATCACTTTTTTTTTTTTAATGAAAATCTATCTTCCTTCCTTCCTTCCCTCTCCTCCTCTCTCTCTCTCAATCTCAATCTCGATTGATTGGAGAGGTTTTTGCTATAGGGTGCGTACACTCACCAGAGAGACAGAAAGCGAGAAATCACCCCCCCAGGGGGGATGGCCACACTGCAATCTCTTCTCCTCCATTCTCCTCTAGGGATCTTGGACAAGCACGCACATGTGCCCAGCATGAGTCTAAGCCACTGGGTCCGGGACTTGAACTGCAGTCGACTACTTGGGAGTCCAGGGACATAGCCACTATGACAACTGCTGATCCCAATCACTTTCTTTTTTTTATCTCTGCCCAGCGAGCACATGTGTCCTCTAACACATTAAAAAAATAAAACAAATATGTACATATAGAGATAGAGAGCATAAAACATTTCTAAAAGGAAAGTGGTTAAACTAATAAAAAATACATATAAAAACTAATATAATGTGTGATCCTGGAATTTATCTGGATCATAAAGGAGAGAAGAAACTTACTTTCTTTTGATTGTTTTTGCAGTGAAGGGCATTTGGGGATAATATGAACAGATTTTGTGGATGAGATACTAATACTATAATAACTTTCTGATTTTGATAAGTATACTATATATATTGGGTTGTCAGGAAAAGTCATGACACATTTGTGCATAGAAAAGCAGAAAATATGTCATGACTTTCTCAATGACCTAATACACAAGGGTCCACTTGTTTTTAGGAAATAAGACATACTGAGCGGGCAATGGGTATTATGTTTGCAACATTTTTCCAAGTCATTCAGAAATAATAAAGGGTAAATGTGCATGCATGTGTTTAATAAAAGGTGCACAGGGAGACAACAAGGGAATAATAAGTTAAATGTTATAAAATGTCAAAAACTGAGCCAGCATGTGTCATGGTAGTTAAGGAACTGGATCCCATACAGCCAATTCAGCAGTTTAAGGTCCAGACCCTGCAACTTGAAAAAATCCCTGGGGGAACCAGCAGATGGTATAATGGTTCCGTTGCTGGACTCCCAGGTAGAAGCCATGGTTCGAGTTCTGGACCCAGCAACTTAAAACTCACACTGGGAATGTGTGCGTGTATGCCCTAGATCCCAAGAGGAGAATGGAGGAGAAGGAACTGGAGTGTGGTCATCCCCACAGGGGGTGATTTTTCATGTTCTGTTTTTCTGGTGAACACACACACACCCTATAGCAAAAATCTCTAAATAAACAAATAAATAATAAAAAGATTAACTCCAGAGCCAGCAGGTGTCATGGTGATCAAGGAGCTGGACTTTCACATGAGGTTTGAGTCCCAGAACTGGCGGCTAGCTTTGTCACTTTCTCTTTCTCTGTCTCTGTCTCCTTCTGGTGAGCAATGTACTCTCTAGCCAATCTTTAAAAAATAATAATGATAATCAATACTTATTCTTTCTTTTTTTTATTTTTTTAGAGGTTTTTGCCTTAAGGTATGTGCACTTGCCAGAGAAAGAGACAGAGACAGTGAGAGGGAAAGAGAGAAATCTCCCCCGAGGGAGGATGGACACATTGAATTCCTTCTCATGCACATGTGCCCAGAGTGAGTTTCAAATCACCAGGGTCTAGGACTTGAACTGTGATCGGCCACATGGGAGTCCAGCAATGTAACTGTTAAGCCAACATTTATTTATTTATTCATCTATTTTATTTTGTTGTGATTTTTTCAAACCACTGATCCAAGACTTGAACTACGGTCATTCATGTGGGAATCAAGTGCCTTAACCACCACGCCACCTGCTGGCTCCAATAATAAATAAAATTAAATACAGAATTCTTAAAAAAAAAAATTCACTCTATGTTCTTAGATCTGTTAACTAAAATCAAATGAAGACGAAAATGATTATGAGCTGAAATCCCTAGAAGCTTCCCCTCAGAGAAGCTGGCTCTTCTAAATGTACCTGATAAAATGGCTACAGAGATCCTAGAACCAAACTCAGACCTATGTTTGAAAGCTCTGTGCCATGGGACCAGCAGTTAGCATAATGGCTATGTCGCTGGACTCCCATGTAGTCGACCGCAGTTCGAGTGCCAGACCCCGTGGCTTAAACTCATGCCAGGCGCGTGTGCGTGCGTGCCCAAGATCCCGAGAGGAGAATGGAGAAGGGATTGTGGCATGGTCATCCCCCCTGGGGGGGGGGGGTGATTTCTTGCTTTCTGTCTCTCTGTCTCGAGGACACAGGCCCTATAGCAAAAATCTTTATTTAAAAAAGTATTCTCACTGAATGGTCTATGGTAAGTTCCAAGTAAATGCAAATAAAACATACCACCAGAAATACATTAATAGGATGACTCTAAAAGTAGATATTATTACACTCATTTTAAAGCTGGGAAAACAGAACCGTTAAGTAACCTCACCTGATATCACAGGGCTAGGATCTGAATCAAGGCAGTCTGACTCGGACCATACTCATCAACACCGTAATTAACTTTCTTCAAACAGAATTGTCTGAGAGAATCAGGGAAGGCTCCCTACCCTCGTTATCCACATGGAAAATGCCCCTATCTTTCAACATAGTTCACTCATCATCTCGTTAGAACATGACTCATTTGGGACCAGCAGATGGCGTAATGGTTACATTGCTGGACTCCCACAAAGTCGACCATGGTTCGAGTCCCGAACCTGGTGGCATAAAACACACCAGGCGTGTACATGCGTACCCAAAATCCCAAGAGGAGAATGGAGGAGAAGGGACTGCAGTGTGGCCATCCCTCCTGGAGGGTGATTTCTTGCTTTCTGTCTCTCTAGCAAGTGCACACAACTTATAGCAAAAATCTCTCTTAAAAACAAAACAAAACAAAACCATGACTCTTCTACTTACACTGACCAAGTCCTGGCGATCAGTACTATTCTTTTTTGCTTTCATACTTTTTTCACTAGGTATACATGTCTCTCTCTCTCTCTCTCTCAATGAATTCACTGCAAACTCCTTGAGAATAGAGACCTTGTCCCAATGACTTTCCTTCTACTAATCCTTTCCACAATACTGCCAAAGCGCTGGCAATGTCCCCTGAAAGAACAAGTGAGAGAAGACCCTCCAGTCTTTGCAGGTTTATCATCCAGCACATCCAAAGGCTTTCAAAGTGATGGCCGCAGATAAGAAAAGCCAAAATGCCATGACCAAGTTACTTGAGTGTCCACCAGAATAAACCAAGAAGCTGCACTCCCACTTCCTCAAAAACAACACCTATGGCCTCTTGGGGAAGTTCCCTATGGCCAATAACTAAACAAGAATAATTTGAGTCTGTTTATAGATGGTTCTAAATAAAATGCTGGTATTAGCTACCAGTACTGACACTCCAGAGTTGGTCCTGAAGGCCAATAGAGTACAAACCATAATCACGAGTACAAGCAGTACACTTGGTTGACTCCTTTTAGGAAGAAGAAGTAGCCAGAGGAGCAGATCCATGAAGATAAACTGACAGTAGCTAATATTTGGCTAAATGGTCAGTAAATAAGAAAGAACAGAAAGGGAAAAGGTGGCAAAAAGTCTAGAAAAGGGGTGTAAGGATGGGCATGGACTGCAAGGATAGCTATGCCCTATGTGAATGTTCAACAGTAACACCTGCTCAGCAGATTCCAAAAGTTGGAAAGACAAAAATTACCCGTCCTGAGTATCTCCTTTAGTCTCTTTTTCCCAATGCTTACTCAATGGACTCAAGAACAAAAACATAGCACCAAGAGTGGAGGTTATGAGCCCAGTCACAGTGGTGCATGGAGTAGGATGCTGCTTCCTGAGGCTCGGGATGTACAGAAGGCCTGGATTCAGTTCCTGGACCAACCCAGATGTCCCAGGTACGAGGGCACATGACTGTGATCCCCGTTAGCTGGGAGGATGTAGTAGGAGACCTATGATATGGTGGTGAGACCCTGTCAAAAATACCTATTTCTGGGGCCAACAGATGGCATGGAGTTTAAGGTGGATAGATCCCACAGGGTCAATTGCACTGTTCAAGTTCTGGACCCGGCTGGACCCAGACGCTTGAAAATCATGCCGGGTATGTGTGCATATGTGCCTAAAATCCCAAGAGCAGAACAGAGAAGGGACTGTGGTGTGGCCATCCTTGCAGGGAGATGATTTCTCTCTCTCTACCCCTCCCCATCTCTCTCTGGCAAGCGCATGCATTATACAGCAAAAAAGAAAAAAGAAAAGAAACCAACCCAAAAAACTATTTCTGTATGTGTTTGCCCATGTCCCCATAAAAAAGAGTGAGAGAATGAATGAATGAATGAATGGAGCTGATAAATTCACTCAATAGCATAGACTATTATTAAGAATGATTGTAGCTATCACCACTTACTGATGTCAACCTACACAATACATAGGGCAGACAAGCAGCTGTCGAATAGCAATTTAATTGCATTGAACTCTTTCATTAGGGAAGATTGTACTCCCTAGAAAAAATAGTCTTACTATGAATTTACTTTATATATCAGTCAGGGTTCAGTCAAGAGTTAAAAAATACGTGGAAATCTGGAATATCAAAAATAATTAACTGGTGCCAGCAGGTGATTTGGTAGTTAAGGTGGCTGGATCCCACGTGGCTGACTTTGTGGTTCCAGTCCCAGACCCAACAGACTGAAAACCATGCCAGCCATATGTACATGCATGCCCAATATCCTGAGAGGAGAACAGAGAAGAAGGGAATGCAGTGTGGCCATCACCCCTGGGGGGTGATTTCTCACTTTCCCTCTTTCTCTGTCTCTCTCCAGAGAGCACATGCTCTATAACAAATTACTAAAAATAAATAAATACATAATTTTTTTAAAAAAAACAAATAACTAAAGGGTAAAGAACAGGATTAGTGGATATGGGGAACAGCCACTGCCTCCAGGCCTAAGGCAGAATGCTCAAGGAAGAAACAAATTTGGAAGTCTCCTCCATCCTACCTCCTTCAAGCCTGGCATTCAAAAATCACTGGAGAGGGTATAGCTGTAGCCCAAAGGATGAAGAAATTTGCTGAAGGAAGATGGCAAGCAAGAACTGACCTCTGGGGTACTAATGAAACTCACCAGAAGGCTATTTTCTGGAGTGTTGGTAGAACTTACTGAGAAACTGCCTGTGGAAGGGCTGCCCAACTCTGGGAAGGGAAGTAGGGGGCCAAGAGAATTTGCCAAGAAGTAGCCCAAAACATGCTAATGAATCTCATTTGAACCACTGAATCAAGAAGAGAGAAATGTACACTCTAAGTAGGATCAGAAGTCCCATCCTCTTGAAATATCCTACAGCATCCCCTACTGACAATACTTATCTTAGCCCAGCAAAGGTGGCACATACATAGCACGACCACTTTGGAGTCTCAAAGTCACAAGGGAGGCTTATATTTAGTTCCTGGCATGTAGGTACCTGTAACTCCAGTGGCCATGATCCTAGCTAGCTGGGAGGCTAGAGCAGGAAGATTGTGACACTGCTAAGATCTTGTATAAAAATAATGATACCCATGCAGCCAGCAGGTGTTGTATGATTAAGACACTTAGGACACCCACATAGCTGACCACAGTTCAAGTCCTAGATCCAACAACTTGAAACTCATGCCAGTCATGGGCACACACATACCCAAAATTCCAGAATGAGAGCGGAGGAAAAGGAATTGCAGTGTGGCCATCCCTCCAGGGGGATGATTTCTCACTCTCCCCCCTCTCTCTCTAGCTCTCTCGAAAGAGCACACATGCTCTATGGCAAAACCTTAAAACAAAACAAACAACAACCCTATCTCTGTCTCCTATTCCTTCTCTTTCCCCTTCTCAAACAGGAAAAAAGAAAAAGAAGATACCTGTTGACGAAAGAGAAATGTTGGTAGGGTCTTGTTCAAGTATCACAAGTAGGCCACTAAAGGGTGGATTTGGAGCCTAAGGCAATAAATTAATACCAGCACATGCTCCCTGTTCACATATGTGCCAATATATCACCTCTCAGGTCCGCATTCACCTTCTCTGCTTATTTGGTAAAAAAAAAGGAAAAAGCTGGCTCTTGTAAAATGAGTTTTCCTTTGCCACCGGTAAGACTGAAAACTTCGTCAGTGGAGAGAGCTAGAGGGATCACCCAGGAGAGCAAAGGGATTCTCTTCCTGCCTCTGCAGTGATAAGGCTTCCAAGATCCTGAAGAATATTACTTTTTCCTTCATTGCTCAGACTGCAGCTTCTCCAATGCTAGGTGTCTGCAGGGTACAGCTTCTCCAGTATGTGGCAATGTGTGCTTTCTCCAGTTCTGGGTTTGAAAAGCAACAATAGAGCGAGGATCCCTAGAGAACAGACTTGCATCACAGCCTGGAGAACTGCTTCGGTGCTCTCTCCTCAGCCTCATCTGTGCCTCCACCCATCAAGGATCCTACAGGGTTGGCTATCTAGTAAACCTGCTATCCAACCTCCATCCTACACAATGGCTTGAAACTATCCTGTCCAAGTCATATAAAAAAGTGTATGCGTTCCTGCAGAAAGGACTACTGTTCCAGCAACTGGCTCTAGCAGTGGTGCCCCAAGCTGCTCTGGGTACCTGCACATCAGCTTTAGCTTACAAGCCTTAGAGCCTTGTATCCTGTGGCCTCAGGCCTCATCCCTACAGAACAGTCCTAAGTACTGCTACACATCTACCCCCCAATTCCCAAACTGCCCCTGCTTGCCTGGTAACTGTGGACCAGCTCTTGCCCAGGGACCCCACTTAACCAGTATGGTGCAACTGTATCTTCTGCACAAAGTCTGAACTTGAGCCAGCCAGCCTTGAGGAGAAGCTCCTCATTAGAATGTTTCCTTCCTTGACTACTTACATCTTAGCCCTAAGGTGTCCTTAAGAGTTACCTTTCCAGTTTATAGTTACTCCCTATAGCTTAATAATGTCTAAAAATATTAAACATCTGTGACCTGCAGGTGGTATGTCGGTTGAGGCGCTGGACTACCACATGGCTGACAGCAGATTGAGTCCTGGACCTAGAGGCTTGCTTTCTCACTGCCCCAACCCCTCCACTCTGGTGGGCACACATGCCCTAAAGCAAATTAAATAATAATTTTAAAGATTAAAATAATTTTCTAAAAATATATGTTAATATATACACAAAGGGACCAGCAATTGGTATAATGGCTACATTGCTGGAATCCCATGCAGCCAACTGAGATTCAAGTCCCAGACCCAGTAGCTTAAATTCACACCGGGCACATGTGTATGCATGCCCAAAATCCTGAGAGGAGAATGGAGAAGAAGGGATTGCAGTATGGCCATTCCCCCCTGGGGGGGGGGGGGTGATTTCCCGCTTTCTGTCTCTGTTTTTCTGGCAAGCGCACCCTATAACAACAACAAAAAAACCCTTCCCTTCCCCCAAAAAATACACACACACAGACACACACACACACATACATATATATATTCCCCCACCCAACTATTCTTTTTTTTGGAGAGGTTTTTGCTATAGGGCGCATGCGCTCACCAGAAAAACAGAGAGATAGAAAGCGAGAAATCACCCCCCAGGGGTGATTGCCATGCTGCAATCCCTTCTCCTCCATTCTCCTCTCAGGATCTTGGGCATGCACACACACGCGTCCAGCGTGAGTTTAAGCCACCAGGTCCAGGACTCGAACCGTGGTTGACTACATGGGAGTTCAGCGACATAGCCATTACACTAACTGCTGGTCCCCCAACTACTCTTGTTTAAGTTACCAAATACTTCTGTTCCTGACTGGACACAGACTGTATGCTATATTTGTTCCTCTAAATCATTATCTGTAGACTTAACCAAATGGGTCTTATGATACAACAGACCAAAGAGTTTATGATGTAAGTGATAGGACTGGTTCATAATCATGGGATTCACTCATTTTGTTACATACCCCTTTACTCAGAAACAACTTGCTCCAGAGAATGAATAGAATGGCCTACTGGAGACCCACAGTACCAAATGAGAGACCTTTGATGTCAAAGATTTATCCTACAAGATGCAGTATATATTCTGCACAAAATGGACCAACATGTGGTACTTTTTCTCCTATGGCCAGATATACAAATTCAGAAGTGTCTAAACCAGAGTAGCATTCCTCACTGTTAAACCTAATGATCAACTCAGGAAATTTTTCCGTCCCATACCCACAACTTTGGGTTTTGACAATTTAGAAGTCTTAGTATTCAAGAGTTGCACAGCTGCACCAGTTTCAGTATACCAGAAGGTGAGGCTCACCTTCTGAACTTCTCAAGCCTCTGAACCAACAGGTAAAAATCTGTACTTTTGTGTGATGACTAGAATGAGCAAAGTTACAGATTACAGTAACCTTAAGGAAGCAGAAGTAGATGTTTGGGAATAAAACTCTAGAGGGTATCCCACTAGGTTTTTTTTTTGAAAAAATGATTAAAAATAGTGATGGCCAGACCACCCCATAACCAGGGTGGTGAAGGTGAATGAATCCCACAAGATGACAGTGCAATTTGAGTCCTGGATGTGGCAGCCAAGAAATAAGACAGACATGTGTGCTTACATACAAAAGGAGGGAGAAACAGAGGAGAAGGGATAGCAATATGACTGTTCCCCAATGGGGGCAGGGATGCTTTTTCATTTTCTCTCCCTGTCTCTCTCCCCAAGAAGTACATGTGCCCTCTGGCAAATTAAAACAAAAGAAATGGTGATGTCAAAGACAAAGAAAACATGAAAAGGTATGAAAAGTATGTCTTGAAAAAAATATATACTTCTAAACTAAACTTCCTTCCAAAAGGTTGACATGTCTTCCAAGAATAGTAACAAGGAAAAAAAATGCATTACCCTAGAACCCTACATCCCAACCCAAACAAAACATAATCAGCAATGATTTAGTTTTTGTACTTAAACATGCTTCTAAATTAAACATGCTGAAAAATGAACCAGGTGGTGATGAAGAAATAATGCTCAAGACCCTCACAGGAAAGGCCCTAGGTTCACAGCTCAGGACCTCCCTGAGCATGCCAGGCATGCCTGTGTATACTTTGATCCTGGCCAGCTGAGACTGGGGATGGATTGTGGTGAGACGACCTTGTTGGAGCTCTCTCTCACCCTCCCTTTCATGGAAAAAATAATTAAATATATTTTTTTAATGTAGTACTGGGACCAGCAGTTGGCATAATGGCTATGTCACTGGACTCCCATGTAGTTGACCGCAGTTCGAGTCCTGGACCCACTGGCTTAAACACACGCCAGTGCGTGTGCGTGCGTGCACAAGATCCTAAGAGGAGAATGGAGGAGAAGGGACTGCAGCGTGGTCATCTCCCCTGGGGGGTGATTTCTTGCTTTCTGTCTCTCTGTCTCTGTCTTTTTGCTTTCTTTTCCTGGCACATGCCCTCTGGCCTTAGGGTTAAAAAAAGTAGCATTTTTTTTTGGGGGGGGGTAGAGATTTTAACCCTAAGGCACAAGCACTTGTAGGGAGGAAAGAGAGAGACAGTGAGAGGGAAAGTGAGAAATCACCCCCTCAGTGAGGATGGCTGTGCCGCAATCCCTTCTCCTCCATTCCCTTCCTGGAGCACACATTCCCGGCATGAGTTTCAGGCCACCAGGTCTGGGACTCGAACTGCAGTAGGCACTAGGAGTCCAACAACATAACCTCTACTACATCTGCTGGCCCTGCAGTTATTGTTTAAAAAGAGAAAAAAAAAAAAAAAAAAAGCACACCACTACTTGAGTCTAGGAATTAATCACAGACATCAAGTCAATATCTTTAAAAGAAAGATGAAGTGATTAGTTTTTTTAAAAAACTTCATATTGAGTGACTGATTGAGGAAGAAACATTAAACCTAGGCCAATGACCATAAGAAAATTTCCAGGCCTAGAAAATTTATTGAGTGATTACCTTTTGTGGAACACAACCACCAAGTAAGCTTTTACTTCATGGAGTTGAAGATTAAATGCTCTAACCCCCCAAAAAAAAAAAAAAAAAAAAATCTTAAGAACGATGAACGGCACATGATAGCAATTAATATTTACAGAGTCCTACTGAGATCACTCTTATCTACCTCACTACATATATTGAGGCGTCAGAAAAATCATGACATGTTTTTCTATGCAAAAATGCATCATGGGGACCAGCAGTTGGCGTAATGGCTATGTCACAAGACTCCCATGTAGTTGACCACGGTTCGAGTCTCAGACCTGGTGACTTAAACATATGCCGGGCATGTGTGTGTGCGTGCCCAAGATCCCAAGAGGAGAACGGAGGAGAAGGGATTGCAGAGTGGCCATCCCCCCTGGGGGATGATTTCTCGCTTTGTCTCTCTGTCTCTGTCTTTCTGGTGAGCGCACCACGCCCTATAGCAAAAACCTCTCCAAAAAAAAAAAAAAAGAAAGTGCACCATGACTTTTCTGATTACCCAATACATTCCAATGCCATGTTCTTTTTTTTTTTTTTTGGAGAGGTTTTCGCTATAGGGCGCATACGCTCGCCAGACAGAGAGACAGAAAGCGAGAAATCACCCCCCGGGGGGATGGCCACGCCGCAATCCCTTCTCCTCCATTCTCCTCTCGGAATCTTGGGCACGCGCACACACACGCGCCCGGCGTGAGTTTTAAGCCACCGGGTCCGGGACGCGAACCGCGGTCGACTACATGGGAGTCCAGCAACATAGCCATTACGCTAACTGCTGGTCCCAATGCCATGGTTCTAGCTACCTCTTCCACTAAGTATGAATGCTCTGCCATTTATTTTGTTCAACGGTCTACTGATATTTTCAAGCAGCAAATCAGAACCTTCAAAAAAAAAGCTGCTATAACAAATAACTATAAAATGCAAATAACCTCAGCAGACCTTTAAGAAATATATAAAATTAGACTAAGCTGTGGTAGTCCACACTGGACACCACTGTTGGGCAGGCTGAGGCTACATGGGAGGCGTGGCGTTGTCTCCAGGCCCACCCTGAAAAGCAAGCATGGTGGTGCACACCTGTGATCCCATATGCTCAAGAACCTGTGGCAGAAAGACTGCAACGCAGCGAGACCCTATCTAAAAAACTATACATGCACAAACAACACACAAAATTAAATCATAAAAATAAGAATAAATTTGGGGGGCTGGCTCCCCAGAGCAGCTATAACGTGCTGCTTAGGAGAAGCCAGATCATACATGGCAGCCAAAGCTCAAATCCTTGGGCCAGTCGCCTAAAATATGCCAGTTGCACACATGAGTGCCCAAGATCCAATGGGTTGGAGGACTGGAAGAAGAGAATCAGAGCATGACCACTCTGTGGACAATATGCCTCTCCCTCTTTCTCATTCCCACATGCTCACATACAAGCTCTATCATCAATAAAGGAAAAAAATTATTTTTTAAAATTAAAAAATAAATTTAAAGCTTTTTGCCATAGGGCATGCTCGCCAGAGGGAGACAGAGACAGAACCAGGGAAAGTGAGAAATCGCCCGAGGGGATGGCCATGCCACAATCCCTTCTCCTCCATTCTCCTCCTGGGATTTTGGGCATACACACCTAGAGTGTTTTTCAAGCCTTTAGGGCCAGGACTCAAACTTTGGTCAGCCATGTAGGATCCAGCTCCCCATTTCCAAGGTTAACCACAGCACTGTTGGTACATCCCCTCAAAACATTTTTTTAGAGTTTAATGTGGTCACTTGGTTTTATTCAACTTCTTTTACAGGTGTTGATTTTTTTTTTTTAATTTGCTAGACAGTATATGTGCTTGCTGAGGTTGGAGGGGGTTGGGGGAAAACACCTCCCCACAGGGGGAATGGACACGGTGAATCCCTTCTCCATTCTTCTTTTGGGATTTTGGGAACACATGGATATGTGACTAGTAGGTTTCTCAAGCTGTCAGGTTTGGGACTGTGCAGTCAGCTATGAGGGGTCCAGCCACCTTAACCACCATGTCACCAGCTGGCCCCACGTGTTGATGTTTTTCAGCTACATACCTGGCCTGGCTCTGTAGCACAGTAATAATGCTGCTCAAGAGAAGCTGGATCCTGGGAACCAGCAGTTAGCATAATAGCTATGTTGCTGGACTCCCACGTAGTTGACTGCAGTTCGCGTCCTGGACCCGGTGGCTTAAAACTCACACCGGGCGCGTGTGCGTGCGTGCCCAAGATCCCGAGAGGAGAATGGAGGAGAAGGGATTGCGGCGTGGCCATCCCCCCTGGGGGTTGATTTCTCGCTTTCTGTCTCTCTGTCTCTCTCTGTCTGTCTGGCGAGCGCACACGTCCTATAGCAAAAACCTCTCCAAAAAAAAAAGAGAAGCTGGATCCCACACAGTGATGGCAATTTGAATCCCTGGCCCAGTCAGCATTAAACACTGGACACACATTCAAGTGTCCAGGATCCAATAGGCTGGAGGGCTGGAAAAAGGGGATCGCAGTGTTACTAGACACTAAGGAGGGTGTACCTATTTCTCTCTCACCCTCTCACTTGTGCATGCATGCACTCTATCATGAGTAAAAGGGAAATAAAAGTTACAGTACTTGAGGTTTTTAGTTGATATGAAGACTTAAGTACCTCAAAAGTTTGAGATGGATGACTCTGTGGCCTAATGGTGAAGGGAGTTGGATCTCACATGGATGACTACACAGTTTGAGCCCTAGAGCTGGTGGCTTGAAAAAACAAACCAGGTGCATGTGCATGTATGCTCCAAATCCCTAATAGGAGGGAGAAATGGAGAAGGGATCAAAGCATGGACATGCCCCATTGGGAGATGTTTTCCCTTTCTCCCTCTCTCTCTGTCTCTGGTGAGTTCATGCACCCTCTGACAAATTAAAACAAGACAAAACAAAAACAGGAGTCAGTAGGTGGCATAATGGGATGCTGGACTCCCAAAGGCCAATTGCGATTGGAGTTCCGGACCCAGTGTCACTCCTAGAACATATACACACATGCCCAAAATCCCGAGAGAATGAAGAGAAGGGATTGCTTGTATTCCTAGCAAAGCCAGGAAATGCCAGATCCCCAGTATGGCTGATGCTATGAGATCATGACCTCAGACAATCTAGTTTCCACTATACGTCATACATAACCTCATTTTATGGGACAATGGTATCACATAAAAGATGGAAATGTTACTCTAGGTTTAATTTTCAGTTGAAACTCAGTCTTCACAATCTGTATTATGTCCTAACCAACATTTAGAAATTGATAAATAGAACATTCTGATATAAAACTTTACTCCTCAGATACCCCACAAAAACCCTTTCTGGGGCCAGCAGATGGTACGATGGTTAAGGCAGCTGATCCCACCTGGTTGACTCCAAGGTATGAGTTCTCAACCTGATGGCTTAAAAATCACTCCAGACCTGTGTGTACCCAAAATCTCGAAAAGGAGAATAGACAAGGAATTGTGACATGGCTATTCTCCCAGGGGGGGATTTCTTACTATCCCTCTGTCTCTCTGTCTCTCTCCAGCAAGCACACATACCCTATGACCAAAGAAACCTTCCTACTAAGCAAGGCAAGTGGAAGTATACACCAGTAATTCCAGTGATTCAGGGAGGTTGAGCAGGAGGATCATGAATTGAATGAAGGCTCACCTGAGCAATATGGTGAGGCCCTGTCTGAAAGAGAGCTGGGTGTGGTGTTGCCTAATAGGGGAATCTAAAGCAGAAAGACTACTGTCTTTAAGTTCCTAAATATTTTTTAAACTAAAAATAAAAGAATAAACTTTATATCAATACAGCTTTAAACAAAAGTTTTTGACCTCAGAAGCCATTCACTTCCAAATTCTGATCACAAAAATATTTTGTTTGCTTGTTTTTAAAGACAAGGTCTTAGTAAGATGTGATTTGCCTGCCTCAGCCTACTAAGTAGCTGGGACTACATGTGCAAGATACCACACCTGGCTTTCAGGGTGAGCCAAAATCAAATCTGGGCCTCCCACATGGCCTCAGCCTGCCTTGTAGTAGCATCAAAAAGAGGGGATTCCTGTGGGTGGTCATAAATACGAATTTTTAACACATGACCAAACAGTTCACAGTTGTAACAAGTGTCTGTCTCCAAGCTGTCTGCAAGGTGGCTCACCTCTGTCTTATGCCCAGAACCTGTCCAGGACAGAAAATTAACTGAAGGGGGACAATACATAAGCCCAGGGAAGTCCATCTCGGCTCATCTGTGCTCATCAGAGACCCACGACAAGGTCCAGCATAAAATCAGGATCAGATCAGCAGATAACATGGTAGTTAAGGTGCTGGGTCCCACATGGCCGACTGCATCATTCAAGTCCCAGACCTGGAGGCTTGAAAAACATGCCAGGTACGTGTGTGCACATGCCCCAAATCCAGAGGAGAATGGAGGATAAGGGACTGTAGTGTGGTAATTCCCCTTGGGAGGGGTGATTTCTCACTTTTCTTCTCTATCTCTGACTCCCTCCAGTGAGTGCGTGTACCCTATGGCAAAAATCTAAAAAACACAAAAAAGTGCATCTAATCCACTTGAGGAACCAAACTAAAATACAAAGCAACATTAGCCAGTAACCAATCATAAGAGGCCCCCAGGAGGGAGAACTGGGCCAGAGCAAGCAGAATGAACAGAATGGAGTTTATGATGAGGTGAGTCAAGCACGAAAGGGTCTCAAGAGGTAACCTCAAAGGGAAAGAGCGCAAGCCCTGGAGTGATTCCATCCTGCGCGGCAGTTTTCGGGGGCCGTAGTCGTTTACCTCCACCCGCCTTCTCACCCACCCAAGTGCATGCCACCACCCCACGGAAGATTCGATGGCCATGGACATGAACCCCCTGAGGCTCCAGAACTATCTTTTCGGTTGTGAACTAAAGGCCGACAAAGATTATCACTTTAAAGTGGATAATGATGAAAATGAACACCAGTTATCTTCAAGAACAGTCAATTTAGGGGCTGGTGCAAAGGATGAATTGCACATTGTTGAAGCAAAGGCAATGAATTATGAAGGCAGTCCAATTAAAGTAACACTGGCAACACTGAAAATGTCTGTACAGCCAACGGTTTCCCTTGGGGGCTTTGAAATACCACCACCTGTGGTCTTAAGGTTGAAGCGTGGTTCAGGGCCTGTGCATAGTAGTGGACAGCACTTAGTAGCTGTGGAGGAAGATGCAGAGTCAGAAGAAGAGGAGGAAGAGGACATGAAACTGTTAAGTATATCTGGAAAGCGATCTGCCCCTGGAGGTGGTAGCAAGGTTCCACAGAAAAAAGTAAAACTTGCTGCTGACGAAGATGATGACAACGAAGATGATGACAACGAAGATGATGATGATGATGGTGATGATGACGATGATGATTTTGAAGATGAGGAAACAGAAGAAAAAGCTCCAGTGAAGAAATCTATACGAGATACTCCTGGCAAAAAAAAAATGCTCAAAAATCAAACCAGAACGGAAAAGACTCAAAACCATCAACACACCAAGATCAAAGGGGCAAGAATCGTTCAAAAAACAGGAAAAAAAAAAAAAAAAAAAAAACACCTAAAACACCAAAAGGACCTAGTTCTGTAGAAGACATTAAAGCAAAAAGGGAAAGAGCTCAACAAGTCAGCAGGCTGCAACCACAGCTGCCAGCTCTCTCTGGAGTTAAACCTAGTAGATTCTGTTCTTGTAATTAAAAGAATCCTGAATACAAAGGATAGAGGAGGAGGGAGGCAATAGCCAGAAGGAGAGAGGCCCTTAAGTGTCAGCACCTCAAGAGCTCCACCACCTGTCAAAAATAAAACCAAACACAGCCCACCTGAGAGTGAGATGTGCCACAAAGAGGCATTTCCTAAATCAAGTAACACAAAAGCAACCAGCCCAGGAATGGGGGCTGAAAACTAGCCCAGTCCTGCTCTGAGGATGGAACCCCACAAGACCTGCACCCATGGGGTGATTTGTCCACCGACACAGACATCTTCTTCTAAACTGCACATACCCTTGGGCTCTGGACTTGGCAAGGCTTATTTCCTGTATCGCTAAGACAGGGAGAAAAGAGTTTCCATTATTCCAGTTAAGAGCGGGCTGGAAGGCCCTTGGCAGTGTGTTGTATACCCTCCCGTAACTTCTGCAAAGAGGAATACCTGTTCATGGAACTTTAGGAAAAGTTAAAGATAAAGGGAGAAAAAAAATGAAGATTTGATGTGTTTTGCTCTCTTCTGGGTCATGTCATCAAAGCTCACTGTAGAGATTTACAGCTGCTTCTTCAACTCAGAACTGAACTTAAAAGAGCTGTAGAAATTCAAATGACCAAATCCATGATAGTGCATAGAATATACTACTTTCCTACAAAGATAAAAGTATCTGGAGACACTAAATTCAACCTTGCAGGTAGAAATATGACTAAGAGTAATATGATCATTGAGGTCATCAGGAGGTGTGGTGGTTAAGGCACTCGACTCCCACATGGTTGACCACACTTTGAGTCCCAGACCTGGCGACTTGCCTTCTCATTTCCTTCTCTCTTTCTCTCTTTTTCTGCCTGCCTCTCTCTGGTGAATGCATGTGCACTATAGCAAACAAAATAATAATAATTAATGAAATTAAATAGTCATTTTTTAAAAAAGAATAATATGATCGCTAAAGTAGTACATATTCAAACTGGCTAGACAAATGGCAACTGGAGTTTCCAAACATCCACTACTGACAAACTGCTAGAATCACTGATTTCTACAGAACTGCTAAACTATTTTGTAGGTTAGTCACAACTGAGTAAGAGATCTAAAGTAAATATTCAAAGTCATACTTTAAGGGACCAGATGGGGTATAGAGGTACTACTGACTCTCACGTAAAGATTTTGGATTCATGTCCATAAATTTCCCTGAGCGTGCCCATCACTTGTGTGCCTACAATCTGGGACTGGCCAAGGTTGGGAGTGGATCATAGTGTTAAGAACTTGTTGTGCTACCTGTTTCTCTCATTCTTAAATAAACTTTAAAAAACCACACTTCAAAGTTAGTTTCTGTAACTCTAATATTAGGTATGAAAACCTCCAGATGTGTCTTTTTACAAGCAAAATGAGAAATAGTGATTGACTATTTAAAAAAAATTAAAATAATAATAATAATGATTAGGAAAAACAGTGAAAAGATATTGAATGATGACAATGAAAAGATACTGAATGATGAAGTGGGGAGATTGATGTCTCTGTATTGACTGACATGCAGGGCATTCCCTTTTGAAAAAGCAATTAATACACTGTAAAGTTATATGCAATCCAATGTATTATAAACAAGATTATGATGACAATAAAAAATAAACTAAAAAAAACCCTCCAGACATATTTGACTTATCCAGCATCCAACCCTAATACTATGGGCTCAAATTTCAAAAGCAACTGAATGAAATGAAATCACATGCTCATGGTTGGAGTATGTCATCGCAAAGTACTAGAGAGAAATATATGAATCCCGGAACCACTGGGAATTTGTAATTCTAGATAATAGTGGGGTCCAACTGATTATGAAAGCATATTTGAACAGAATCAGCTCAAATAAACCTGAAACCTAAGCCTCAGTACGGCTGCTCCCACTCTCTAGAATACTCACCCAGGGGCCTGCAGAGCTCTGCTCCCGTGCACACACAGGCACCCAGTGTGAGTTTGAGGCTACCAGGTCTGGGACTCGAACCATGGTCAACTACGTGGGAGTCCAGCGATGTAACCATTATGCCATCTGCTGGTGTCACACACATGGGTTTTCTGATCAGCATGTTCTTTGTAAGAATCCTACCCTACTGAACCAGCAGTTGGCATAATGGCTATGTTGCTGGACCCCCATGTAGTTGACTGCAGTTCAAGGCCTGAACCCGGTGGCTTAAACTCATGCGGGCAGGTGTACATGCAGGCCCAAGATCCCAAGAGGAAAATGGAGAAGGGATTGTGGCGTGGCCATCCTCCCAAGGGATGTTTTCTTGCTTTCTATCTCTCTGTCTTTCTGGCAAGTTCACGTGCCCTATAGCAAAAACCTCTTAATAAAAAAAAAAAAAAAAGAATCCTACCCTATAGTGCAACCCAGGTGCCACAGAGGTTAAGGTGGCTGGATCCCACATGGCTGACTCCACTGTCCGAGGCCCAGATGTGGCGGCCTGAAGACATATCAGGCATGAGTGTGTGTGTGCCCAAATTCCTGAGAGCAGTATAGATGAGAAGGGACTGCTGCATGGCCATCCCCACAGTGATGTCTCATTCCCACCCTGCCCCCCACCACGAGTGTACACATCCTTAGACAGACACACAAAAAACAAGAAACCACTCCCCCAAAAGGGATACCCACATCACAATCCCTTCCCCTCTATTCTCTGGGATCTTCCGTATACACGCACACGCATCCAGTGTGATTTTCAAGTCACTGAGCCTGGGACTGGAAACATGGTTGGCCATATGGGAGCCCAGCAATGTAACCACTATGCTATTTGCTAGCTCTGTAACCACTATGCCATTTGCTAGCTCCAGAAAATGATCTTAACAAAATCCTTCTGTAATTCAGAATCAGAATTAACTAAATCTACAATCTACTTTGCTGAACAACACACACACACACACACACACACACACACACTCTTGAGCAATTATCTAAGTTTTTTTTAATTATTTTATTTGTTTTTTACTTTTTCATTTTCTAAAAGAATTATTTTATTTTCATTTATTCATTCTTTTTTTATTTTTTGGAGTTTTTGCTATAGGGTGTGTGCGCTCGCCAGAGAGACAGAAAGCAAGAAATCACCCCCCAGGGGGGATGGCCACGCCACAATCCCTTCTCCATTCTCCTCTCGGGATCTTGGGCACGCACGCACACACGCACACACGCCTGGTGTGAGTTTTAAGCCATCGGGTCTGGGACGCAAACCACGGTCGATTACGTGGGAGTCCAGCAACATAGCCATTGCGCTAACTGCTGGTCCCAATAAAATAATTATTTAAAAAATATAACAAATGTCATCAGAGAGGATGCGGCTGTGGTTGAATATATTACGGTAAACTGAACAGAGAAGGCAGCATCATGCCAGGCTTTGAAGAAGGCAGGATTTCTAGAAGTAGAGTGGGAAGAAAAGGTAGGGAATTAGAGAAGAGGAAGTGCTAGAGAGAAAAACAAAATGAAAGAAATTACGGGACCAGTAGTTAGCGTAATGGCTATGTCGATGGACTCCCATGTGGCTGAACGCAGCTCGGGTCCCGGACCCGAGAGTGTGTGCGTGCCCAAGATCCCGAGAGGAGAATGGAGGATAAGGGATTGCGGCATGGCCATCGCCCATGGGGGTGATTTCTCACTTTCTGTCTCTCTCTTTCTGGAGAACGCACGTGCCCTATAGCAAAAACCTCTCCATAAAAAAGGAAAGAAATTACAAAATATATGATACTTTCTGATTACTGTGCAAGAACAGGAATTCTAATAACTGGGACCAGCAGTTAGCATCATGGCTATGTCGCTGGACTCCCACATAGTTGACCGTGGTTCGAGTCCAGACCCGGTGGCTTAAACTCACACCGGGCGCGTGTGCGCGTGTGTCCAAGATCCTGAGAAGAGAATGGAGGAGAAGGGATTGCGGCGTGGCCATCCCCCCGGTGGGTGATTTCTTGCTTTCTGTCTCTCAGTCTCTCTCTGTCTGGTGAGCGCACGCGTCCTATAGCAAAAACCTCTCCAAAAAAAGAAGAAAAAAAAAAAAAAAAGGAGTTCTAATAACTCTAAATTGAGTAGCTGAATTTCAACAAAAAACCTTTGCATAATTGACTGATGGGACTGAAAACTGATGATTATGATTCATAAAGTTCAGCTCCAATTAGCTCTGTCTTTGAGAGGAAATACTGCCAGTAAAACTGCCTCTCTAAATAATTGAATTTAGGATAATAATTCTAAATAATGAAAAGATCTGCTTTTAACATAAAGTATTAAACCAAGATTTTAAAAAATAATGAAGTACATTTAGTCATATTGATCTCTTTATGCATTTTTTGATGATTTTTGGTGGTGTAAAATTTTTGTTTTATTAATAAAAAGTGTGCAAAAATACTGTTTCTTTTTATCTCTTATTATTATTTTTTTACAGTATATGAATTACATTCCTCAACTACCACTAAATGCCTTGTTTAGTACCAGCAGGAGATACAGTGTGACCTCAAAGTTGTGAGTTGTGTTCTGTGACGTACCTGGATGAACAGTTATGTAGACTCTGGGTGTCCTGGCACAGTGTAATCTGTTGGGGAACCAGCAAGGCCTCCTTGGGAACCTCAGCCATCTCTTCAGCTAGCTCCCTGCCTCCCTTGTCCCATTTTCCTGTGTCCCCAGTATGGAAAGGCTGTTCCTGTGCTGTCTCACATTGGGCTTATAGATCCGTCCACCCTTGCTCTCCAGGAACTTTTTTTTTTCTCTCTAGCACTTCCTCTTCTCTAATTCCCTACCTTTTCCTCCCACTCTACTTCTAGAAATCCTGCCTTCTTCAAAGCCTGGCATTATGCTGCCTTCTCTGTTCAGTTTACCGTAATATATTCAACCACAGCCGCATCCTCTCTGATGACATTTGTTTTATTTTTTAAATAATTATTTTATTGGGACCAGCAGTTAGCACACTGGTCAGACAGAGCCAGAGAGAGAGACCAAGAGAGGGAGGGAAAGTAAGAAATCATTCCCCAGGGGGATGGCCAGCTTTAATCCCTTCTCCTACATTCTTCTACCGGGACTTTGAGTATGCACACATGCATGCCCAGTGTGATTTTCAAGCTGTTGGGCCCAGGGTTTGACTCAGTTGGCCGTGTGAGGTCAGTGCTTTAACCTCTACACCACCTACTGGCCCCCATATTTTGTATTTTTAATAAATTCAAAAACATACCATTACAATGAGAAGCTTTTAAACAAAACTAAAACATTTATTTGCAAGTATACAGTTAGATGATTTTACATTATTTTTAGCAAAAACACAGGCACATACATACAATGCAGACAATTCTAAACTTTCATTTTCAAAATGCTCACTACTGGGACCAGCAGTTAATGTAATGGCTATGTTGCTGGACTCCCATGTAGTTGACTGCAGTTCACATCACGGACCCGGTGGCTTAAAACTCACGCCGGATGTGTATGTGTGCATGCCCAAGATCCCGAGAGGAGAATGGAGAAGAGACTGCGGCGTGGCCATCCCCCCGGGAGGTGATTTCTCGCCTTGTCTCTGTCTGGAGAGTGCATGCACCCTATAGCAAAAATCTCTCCAAAGGAAAAAACAAGCAAACAAAATGCTCACTACTATAGCAAGTTTCTTTTTTTTGGAGAGTTTTTTTTTTTTTTTGGGGGGGGGGGGGAGTTTTTTGCTATAAGGTGTGTGCGCTCGCCAAAAAGACAGAAAGCGAGAAATCACCCCCCAGGGGAAATGACCATGCCACAATCCCTTCTCCTCCATTCTCCTCTCGGGATCTTGGGGACGCAAGCACAACACCCGGCGTGAGTTTAAGCCACCAGGTCTGCGTGGGTGTCCGGCAACATAGCCATTACACCATCTGCTGGTCCTTTTTGGAGAGATTTTTGCTACAGGGCGTGTGTGCTGGCCAGAAAGACAGTGAGAAACCACCCCTGGGGGATGGCAATGCTGCAACCCTTTCTCCTCTTGAAATTTTTTGGGCATGGGCACGCGTGCACACACACCCAGTGTGAGTATTAAGCCACTGGGTCTGGGACTTGAAGTGTGGTCAGCCACGTGGGAACCCAGTGCCTTAACCACTACACCGCCTGCTGGCCCCACAGCAAGTTTCTTTAAAAAGCAATTTTCCAATCATTGTTAAAACGTCACCTTTAGGGAAGCCAGCAGGTGGCATGGTGGTTAAGGCACTGGACACTCCCACATGGTTGACCATGGTTTGAGTCCTGGACCTGGTGGCTTGCTTTCTCACTCTCCCTCTCTTTCTCTCGGTGTCTCTCTGGTCAAATTAAAATAAATGAATGAATAAATAAAAATTAAATGAATAATTTTTTTTAATGTCACCTTTAGGGCCAGCGGGTGGCATGGTAGTTAAGACACTAGATTCTCATATGGCCAACTGTGGTTCAAGTCCCAGACCCAGTGGTTTGAAAATCACACTGGGCATGTATGTACCCAAAATCCCAAGAAGGAAAATGGAGAAGAGATTGCAAATGTGGCCATCCCCCCTGGAGGGCGGGGGTGATTTCTCAATTTCCCTCTCTCTCTGGCGAGGGCACACCCCCATGACAAAAAAAAAATTTTTTTTTCAAATAAAAATTAATAAAAATGTCACCTTTACCTCAAGAGGCAGATTAGTGTTTGTTTCTCAAAACTACTGAATCTGCTAGGCAGTTTTTTTGTTTGTTTGTTTGCAGAGGTTTTTTGCTATAGGGCGCGTGCACTCACCAGCCAGACAGAGACAGACAGAGAGACAGAAAGCGAGAAATCACCCCCCAGGGGGGATGGCCATGCCGCAATCCCTTCTCCTCCATTCTCCTCTCGGGATCTTGGGCACACACGCATACACGCCCGGCGTGAGTTTTAAGCCACCGGGTACGGGACACGAACCACAGTCGACTACATGGGAGTCCAGCGACATAGCCATTACGCTAACTGCTGGTCCCTGCTAGGCAGTTTTTGACTGAGTCACTTGTTACAAAAAGTTCAGCAAATTTAGACCATTTATCTCTATCTAAGAGAAAACACTAAATCCACCTTCAGAATAGGTAATTATTTTAATTTTGCCACAGATAACCAGCAAATCTGTGTCTTGCCAAGTTTTCATAGTCACTCCCCACTCATGAAAAAAAATTGTAAAGATTTACTACCACGTAAAGGTCTTAGGCTGACCCATTATGTGCTTCTGGCTTCAGTCATTGCTATTAACATAAACACTTCCCTACCCATGATATAGTAAATGAATTTCATGTGTATTGCTCTTTCAGCAATCCTACTCCACCCAAGAATCATTTTTATTGTTAATTACAAAGTGGCTCCTTCATCTCTGCTTATATCTAGTTTTTCAATAAACCCCTAATTAAAGAAATCATTTCAGGGGTCAGTCAGTGGTGTTGATTAAGGTGGCTGGATCCCAGATGGCTGACTGTGCTGTCTGAAAAACATGCTGAGGCCATGTGTTCCCAAAATCCCAAAAGGGGAAACAGAGAAGGGATTGCAGTGTGATTTCCCTCATGGGGGAAAGGGAGCTTTCTTGCTTTCCCTCTCTCTTACTCTGTCACCAGTGAGCATGTGTGCCCTCTGGCAAAAAAGTAACGAAAAAAACCCCACATCATTTCAGACTATATGCGCCAAGACATTCAGTGCTTCAGAAAAAAAGAGTATTTAATCAGAATCTAGCAAAAAACTACAAACACCCATGCTTCCATCATTACAGAGCAAACCAGACATGTTGATTTATTCTAATTACTTTATTTTTTTCAAATCTTCTGCAACTGTTTCTATAAATACTCCAAAAGTATTTGACAAAGTAACATATTCTTTTTGTTGCCACATTGTTTCTCATGTATTATTTCTGCCATTTGGCTCACTCCCCAGCTCCCTGCTGGATAAATTCACTTTTCCCCAGTGGTGGTAGCTATTTTGTCTTTCCGTATTAGATAAGAGAGATGTTTGCAGGTGAGTGCCCATAACTCCACAGCTGAGTGGTGAACTTTTGCGCTATAAGTCATTCCTGGAAGCCTGGCTAAGAGCCTGTTCCCACCACATCTTTTTTTTTTTTTTTTTTTAGAGGTTTTTGCTATAGGGCGTGTACACTCGCCAGTCAGACAGACAGAAACAGAGAGACAGAAAGCGAGAAATCACCCCCCAGGGGGGATGGCCACGCCGCAATCCCTTCTCCATTCTCCTCTCGGGATCTCGGGCACGCAAACGCACCCGGCGTGAATTTAAGCCACCGGGTCCGGGACGCGAACCGCGGTCGACTACGTGGGAGTCCAGAGACATAGCTATTATGCTAACTGCTGGTCCCGCCACCACATCTTTCAAAAATGCTGTATACTTCTAATTCTCTATATTAAATGCCTGTTTATACAAACTAACTAGAGTTGTTTCTGCAACTGAACACTACCCAATATTGAAATGTAAGGGGGCCCAACCATGATAACTTGTGCTACAAAGACACTGCTCCTCAGGCTGGGACCACATGAGAGAACCACCTTCGGTTACCTGTCCAATCTAAAGGCTAGGTGTAATCCTAGCAATTTAGGAATCCAAGGCAGGAGGATCACTAGCTCCAAACTGGACTAGGCAATTTAGCAAGACCCTGTCCAAAAAAAAATTTTAAACAAAAAAGGAGGAAAGAAATACAAGTAAGAATCCTCAAAGGAATTTATCCTTGAGTTAAACATAGTTTCATAAAATATAAAAGTAATATCTGACCTTAAACACAGCTGCAAAGTTTACAGGTGTTATTTCTCTTCCGGATGCTTATTTTTCAAAATACTTTGCTGACCGTTAAGTCTATATTCTTCCCTTCCCTAACATCTCAAGGCAATATAACTACTTCATGTATGGCTCATCATTAACAAAAGTAGATATAAATCTTATTTCAAATAATCTTTAAAAAGAGTCGAGATTCTCAGTTCTTATTTTTTCACATACTTTCATTGTTAGCTTTATCTTCAATCGAGGATTTCTCTGAAGGCTACATAGCTATTTTGTGAGGAACAGTTTAATTAAAATTAGGCAGAAGAATTCATGAATATACTGAATGAGCACTTATTAACTGCCAAGGCTTGCACAGCTTAAGAGAACAAATTCAAATTGCAAGTTCTTTTCTTTCCTCCAAACAGTTCAAGAGTCATATAAGACTCATGAGTGTTTGAAATGCAGATCAAGTTTGGCATCAGTTTTGTAAAATTATGTGACTTATTTAGAAATATAAGTACTGGGACCAGCAAGCAGATGACAATAATGGTTATGTCGTGGACTCCCACCTAGTTGACTGCAGTTCAAGTCCTGGACAGGTTTAAAACGTGGGTGCGTGTATATGCATGCATGCCCAAAATCCCAAGAGGAGAATGGAGGAGGGGGACTGCTGCATAGCCATCCCCCCTGGAGGATGATTTCTCATTTTCTGTTTCTCTGAAGAGTCACGCATCCTATATAGCAAAATCTCTCAAAAAAAATTTTTAAATAAGAAAAACAAAAATATAAGTACTAACATGTTGTTCATCCTACAATCCATCAGATCATCTCATCTACTCCCTAGAGTGCCTCATAAATGTATCACATTTTAGATACCCCTACAAGAGGTGATGAGTAATTCCTGAAATCTTTTTGACAGAAGGAGCGACAATCACAAAATTCTCGAAAGTCGTAAAAGACCTTCAAGATTATCTAGCACAACCTTCCTACCTGACAGATGCAGAAATTGTGTCCAATGCACAACTGTATGTATACAGCTAATCTTAAGACAAACACTCCTTTCAGTAAAGTAGCTAACAAATAATTACAGGTTGAGTATTCTTATCTGAAACGCCTGGGACTAAAAGTGTTTCAGATTTCTAATGTTTTTGGATTTTGCTTTTATATTTGCATATACATGTGATACTGTGCATTGGAATTCATTCATATTTCATACACACCTTTTATACATGGCCTGAATAGAATTTTGTGCAATATTTTTATACTGTAGCATTTTGACTGTGACCCATCACATGAAGTCAGATGTGGAATTTCCCAGTTGTGATACCCGTGTCAATGCTCAAAAGATTTCATATTTGGAGCATTTCTGATTTTCAATTAGAGATTCTCAACCAGTAATATCTGAGCGTTATTTTTTATTATTTATTTAATTTTATTTATTCATTCATTCATTTTAATCTAACCAGTGAGAGACACACAGAGAAAAGAGAAGGAAAGTGAGAAAGCATGCCACCAGGTCCGGGACTCAAATCGTGGTTTGCCATGTGGGAATGTCCAGCACCTTAACCACCATGCCACCTGCTGGTCCCTGAGCATTATTTTATAACATGGAAAGAAGAATTTAGTCTACCCATAAACAAACTGAGTTCACTTGTAACAGCTGAGGAGAAAAAAGGCACTAACCATTACGCTAATAAGTAAATTCCATGACATTAGAGACTTACTGACCTTCCATTTGAATTTTTATCATTGGAAATCTCTACCAACGTATGCTAAAAATATCAAATCTAGGGGCCAGCAGGTGACATGGGGGGTTAAGGTGCTGGAATCCCACATGGTCAACCATGGTTAGAGTCCCAGACCTAACAGCCTGCTTTCTCTCTGGTATTGAAAACATAAATAATAATAAACGGAATTAAATAATTTTTAAAAATCGAATCTAAGTCTGAACTTGAAAGGAAGAACACACAGAGAATCACCTGCATTAAGGTGAGACTTACGAGTAAAGGCCCAAATGAGCCCACCAAAGCCAGGAGGGTAAGCAAAGCAATAATCAGGATGAGGACTAGAACAGCAGCACACAGAAAGGCAAAAGAAAGTTTCAGAAAGATGTATATAACCAAGGTCAAATGTGTGTCAAATACAAAAAAGCTCATAGGGGCCAGCAGGTGGAATGGTGGTTAAGGGCTCTGGACTCCCACATGGCTAACCGTGGTTCAAGTCCTGGACTTGGAGGCTTGCCTTTTCACTTTCCCTCTGTCTGTCCCTCTCTGGACAAATTTAAATTAATTAATTAAGTAAAATTAATTTAAATAAATATAATTCTTAAACAAACTCATAGGACCACCAGTTGGCATAATGGCTACGTTGCTTGACTCCCATGTAGTAGACCGCGGTTCAAGTCCTGGACCCGGTGGCACGTGCGTGTGTGCCCAAGATCCCAAGAGGAGAATGAAAGAGAAGGGGTTGCGGCGTGGCCATCCCCCCCGGGGGGTGATTTCTCGCTTTCTGTCTCTCTGTCTCTGTTTTTCTGGTGAGTGAACGTGCCCTATAACAAAAACCTGTCAAAAAAAAAAAAAAACAAAAAAAAAAAAACTCATAAAAATAACAGGATTTGATAGTAATCTCTGGGAAAACTAATTAAATGAGCAAATGAAGAGCTGGATCAGGTATTAAAATATAAATAAACAGTATTTCAAGACATCTGGTGGTAGAAGTCAGCAGGTGGTGTGATGGTTAAGGCACTGAACTCCCACATGACTGATGGCAGTTCAAGTCCCAGACCCAGTGGCTTGAAAAATCATGCAGGATGTGTATGCATCCATGTTCAAAATCCTAAGAGGAGAAGAGATTGTGGTGTGACCATCCCCCAGGGGTGATTTCTCACTTTTCATCTCTCTGGTAAGCATACGTGCGTTATGGCAAAAACCTAACAACAACAAAAGATTTTTGGTAGTAACAAGGAGGAAAGTCAGATAAATCAGTATATCATGGAGTTGAGCAAGGTCAAGAGAAAAACTGTGTCAGTTCCATAGCACAGAGATTGGAAGCTACACAGAGGAAGCAGGTCCCACGTTACTGAGCAGAGTTGGAATCCTGGCCCCAGTAGCTTAGGGAACATCTTAGGCATGCATACATGTTCATGGTCCTGACAAGATGAAAAATGAGGGAAAAAGGACTACAGCATGACCAGGTCCCACTGTAGGGTGCTTTCTCTCTTGCACATGTGTCGTCTCTGTGAGCACTTGCATCCTCTGAGCATGGAAGATAAAAAGAGAGAAAGACTGAGGAGGAGAAAAGAAAGCTGAGACTCAAAATCTGAATGCTAAGGAAAACAACCCAACAGAAAGGGAAAAATTCAAGATTCAAGAGAGAAAGGACAGTGATGCTCGAAACAGGCCTGGAGATAATACACCTACAAAAAAAAAAAAAAAAAAAAAAAAAAAGTACACTGATGGAGCCAGCAGATGGCATAGTGGTTAAGGTGCTGGACTCTCACATGGCCAACTGCAGTCTGAGTCCAGGACCCAGTGGCTTGAAAATCATGCCAGATGTGGGGCCAGCAGGTGGTTGGAGGCACTGGACTCCCAAATGGCCAACCATGGCTCAAGTCCTGGACCTAGTGGTTTGCTTTCTCACTTTCCCTCTCCCCCCATCTGATCAAACTGGAAAATAATAATAATAAAGCTAAATAATTCTGAAAGAAAGAAAAGAAAAGAAAAGAAAAGAAAAGAAAAGAAAAGAAAAGAAAAGGAAAGGAAAGGAAAGGAAAGGAAAGGAAAGGAAAGGAAAGGAGAAGGAAAGGAGAAGGAAAGGAAAAGGAAAAGGAAAGGAAAAGGAAAAGGAAAAGGAAAAGGAAAAGGAAAAGGAAAAGGAAAAGGAAAAGGAAAAATCATGCCAGGTGCATACGCATGCAAGCATGCCCAAAATCCTGAGAGATCAAGAATGGAGGAAAAGGAAATGCGGCGTGGCATCCTCCCTGGGAGATGATTTTTCACTTTCCCTCTGTCTCTTTTTCTGGTGAGCACACACACCCTATAGCAAAAGCTCTAAAACAAAACAAAAAACAAAAAATGAGTTAACAGACTCACTAAAATCCATCAGTTAAGAATTCCTGGAGTATAAGATTAAATTTGGAAAAAAGGAAAACAGTTTTTTCTAAATCAGAAGACAAAGGAGGAGACAGCAAGTGGCATAATGGTTAAGGTTAAGATGCTAGACTCCCACATGACCAACAGTGGTTCGAGTCCCAGATCTAGAGGCTTGAAATTCATGCCAGGTGCGTGTGACCCTGTCCAAAATCCCAAGAAGAAAATGGAGAAGAAGGGGTTATGGCATGGCCATCCCTCCTCAGTGATGATTTCCCTCTCTCTCTCTCTCTCTCTCTCTCTCTCTCTCTGGCAAGCACATGCACCCTATAGCAAAAATCTCTTAAGGAAAAAAAAAAAAAGGATTTTTGGGGGGAAAGATGAAGAGGGAAAAATTGCAAGGGCTCACATCAAATGGCCTGCATCACAGAGCAACAGTTTCTGTGTGCTATGTGCCAAGTAAGCCACAGTGCAGTTTAGAAGAAAATGTTCCAATTCAGTCTAAATGTGGTGGCCAAGCTAAGGACAGGCACCAAGGGAACCAATGGAACCCAGATGAGGTAACAACCTGGCATAGTGTAGAGGAAGATTGCTTCCCAGAGACAACACATGACTGTCATCTAAAGAGAGAAACATCAGTAACCCAAGCAAAGAGGGGAGAACACAATGACAGAAGAGCAAGCGCTGACAAAAACACAGAAGTGAGAAAAATATGGCCCACCACACTACTCAGTCCACACCACACAAGCAGTGCAGAGCCTGATGGTCAGGGCTGCAAGCGACAACAGAACATGAGTGGAAGGAAACAAATAGCAAAAAGAATGCTGGGCTCTCTATTCATCCAGTCTGGCAGGACAGCAGCAGTAGAAAAAAAACTAATGAAAATGCCATCAAAGAAAGCTGAAGATGGGAACCAGCAGTTAGCGTAATGGCTATGTCGCTGGACTCCCACGTAGTCGACCGCGGTTCGCGTCTCGGACCTGGTGGCTTACAACTCACGCCGGGCGCGTGTGCGTGCGTGCCCAAGATCCCGAGAGGAGAATGGAGAAGAAGGGATTGTGGCGTGACCATCCCCCCTGGGGGGTGATTTCTCGCTTTCTGTCTCTCTGTCTCTCTCTGTCTGTCTGGCGAGCGCACGCGCCCTATAGCGAAAAAACCTCTCCAAAAAAAAAAAAAAAAAAGAAAAAAAAAAGAAAGAAAGCTGAAGATGTTTCCCATGCCCAGGCAAAAAGGTAGATGGAAGGTCTGTAGTAAGGATAGAGGAACTAGCAGCGTATACTCACCAGCAGTAGCTTGAAAGAAAATAAAATGAAATAGGCTAAGATGAGAGTAAGGAAGAATAGAATACAAAGACGGTTTTTATATCTCAGTAGTTATAAATGATAAATGGCACCAAGAATTGAAAGATGTGGGACCAGCAATAGCCATAATGGCTATGTCGCTGGACTCCCATGTAGTTGACTGCGGTTCAAGTCTCAGACCCAGTGGCATAAACTCACACTGGGTGCATGTGCGTGCCCAAGATCCAGAGAGGAGAATGAAGGAGAAGGGAATGCGACATGGCCATCCCCCCTGAGGGGTGATTTCTCGCTTTGTCTCTCTGTCTCTTTGTGATGAGCGCACACGACCTATAGCAAAAAACCTCTCAAAAAAATAATAAAATAATTGAAAGATGCCAGTGGGAACACTGACTAGGGTAATTAGGATTTTTTAAAACTTAACTCTTCAAGCCTCAGCTCCCTCAGCTAACAAATACCTGTCTTAGCACTAAACAAGTTTTCTGCTGTTGGTCCCTCCAGTTCTAAAGTTGAACATGTCTGACCTGCTAATCCTAACATTCCTCATAGAAAATCAACATGGGTATCTGTAAATACATAAACATACAAAGAATAGGTCAGCTCAGTTTGTGGAAAAGCAAGTAACTAAAATGACTGGCTGATATATCTAAATCTTTATACTATTCTTTTAAAGAAAGGGAGAAGCCAGCTACAGTGGCAATGTGCAGGTCAAGAGAAGGTATATCCCACAGGTTGACTACAGTTCAAATCCCTGGCCTGGTCAACCTGAAATACACCTGACACATACACAAGTAGACCAGATCCAACTGAAGGAAGGGGATTTCAACATGACCAGACCCTATGGAGAGTGCTTATTTCTCTCTTGTGCGTGTGCATGTACTCTATCATGAATAAAAGGAAAAAATTAAAGGATTAAAGAATATTGACAAATGGGACTGGCAGGTGGCGTGATGGTTAAAGGCACTTGATTCCCACATGGTCGACTGTAGTTCAACTCTCAGACCTGTCAACTTGCTTTCTCACTTTCCCCTTCTCTCTCAGTCTCTCTCTGGTCAAATTTAAAAATAATAATAACAAATGAAATTAAATAAATAATTACACACACACACACACACACAAGCTACAATTTAAACCATTTAATGCAGAAAGTGGGCCAGCAGGTGGGATGATGGTTAAGGCACTGGATCCTACATAGCCAACAGTATAAGAGGATTCTGGGACCTAGCGGCCTGAAAAACAAACCAGGTACATGTGTGAGCATGCCCAAACTCCCAAGAGGAGAATGGAGATGAACTGTGGGATGTCTATCTCCCCTAGTGGGTGCTTTCTCAACTCCCCACTGGCCCTCATCTGTCTCCAGCAAGCACACATGCTTTATAGCAAAAATTAAAAGTAAATAAAGTTTCCCTGAATATAAAATTATGATCATACTTTAAGTCTGAATATTAACTAGCCTTTGTAAGAACTCCTTTGAAGAAAATAAAACTTCTCATTTTAAAAATGAGACACCTCGGGACCAGCAGTTAGCGTAATGGCTATGTCGCTGGACTCCCATGTAGTCAACCGCGGTTCGCGTCCCAGACTTGGTGGCTTAAAACTCACGCCGGGCACATGTGCGTGCGTGCCCAAGATCCCGAGAGGAGAATGGAGGAGAAGGGACTGCGGCGTGGCCATCCCCCTTGGGGGGTGATTTCTTGCTTTCTGTCTCTCTGTCTGTCGAGCGCACACGCCCTATAGCAAAAAAAAAAAAAAAGAGACACCTAAAAAGAATTAAAAAGGGGACCAGCAGGTGGCATAATGGTTACGTTGATGGACTCCTACGTAGTTGACTGTGGTTCAAGTCCTGGACCCAGTGATTTAAAACTCATGCCAGGCACATGTGTGTGCATACCCAAGAGGAAAATGAAGGAGAAGGGATTGTGGCATAGTCATTCCCCCTGGAGGATGATTTCTCACTCCTTGTCTCTCTAGGGAGTACATGCACCGTACAGCATAAATCTCTCAAAAAAATAAAAAAGATTTAAAGTCTGGGCCACTAAGTGCAATGTGGGGTCCTGGATTAGATCCCAGAACAGAAATAGTTCAGTATTTGGGTAAATAAATACAGTCTGTAGTTAATTACACAGTACCAGGTAAGCAAGCTCCAGACCCCAGTGGTTAAGAGAGCCGGATCCCACATGGCCAGCCACAGTTCAAACCCCAGCAGTTTGACATTCACATAAGGTGGATCGAGTATTGGCACAGTGGTTAAGGGGGCTGGATTCCACATGGCCAGCTATGCAGTTTCAGTCCTGGACCCTGTGGCTTGAAAAAATACACAAGGCACATGTGCATATATCTCCAAAATCCCAAAAGGAGAGAGAAATGGAGAAGGGAATGCAGTGTGACCATGTGCCACAGAGGGAGGAGACGTTTTCTGTATCTCTCTCTCTCTCCCCAGTCTCCAGCAGTCACACATGCCCTCTAGAAAATTTAAAAAAAAAACAAAAACAAAAACATGCAGAACATGCACACAGCATGCATGCATGCCCCAATCCCAAAATGATAGAGAAACAGAGAAGGGATTACAGCATAGTCACGCCCCACTGCAGGTGCTTTTTCCCCCTCATGCTCTTCCTCTCTCTGACTCTCTGGCAACTCTACACACCCTCTGACAATTAGAACAGTAAGAATACTGAGACGGCAAGTAGTATGGAGGTTAAGGCACTGAACTCCACATGGCCAGCTGAGGAGTTCGAGTCCTGGACCCAGCAGCTTGAAAATCATGCCATGCATGTGTGTGTGCATGCCCAAGATCCCAGCAGGAGACTGGAAGAGAAGGCACTGTGGCATGGCCATGACACCTAGAGAGTGATGTCTTACTTTCCCTCTCTCTGTCTCTGGTAAGTGTATGCACCCTTATAGCAAAAACCTAAAAAAAAAAAAAAAAAAAAAAAAAAAAAAAAAAATGTAAAGAATAATACTGTATTGAGGGCCAGCAGGTAGCACAATGGGTAAGGTGCTGGATCCCACATGGCTGACTTTGCAGTTCCAGTCCCAGACCTGAGGGCCTGGAAAATATGTCAGGCGTGTGTGCGTGCCTCCCAAAATCACCAAGAGGAGAATGGAGAAAAAGGGATTGCAGCAGGGCCAACCCCTAAAAGAGTAATTTCTCACTTTCCCTCTCTCTCTCTCTCTCTTTCTTCCTGATGAGCACACTCTGGCAAAAAAGAAAAAAAAGTAAAGAAAAAAAGAAATTTAACAACAACAAAAAGAGAATACTGACTGATGTTAATTTCTTTTTTTTTTTTGGAGAGATTTTTTTTTTTTTTTTTTTTTTTTTTTTTTTGCTATAGGGCACGTGCACTCGCCAGACAGACAGAGAGAGACAGAGAGACAGAAAGCGAGAAATCACCCCCCAGGGGGGATGGTCACGCCGCAATCCCTTCTCCTCCATTCTCCTCTTGGGATCTTGGGCACGCACGCACACGCGCCCAGCGTGAGTTGTAAGCCACCGGGTCCAAGACGCGAACCGCGGTCGACTATGTGGGAGTCCAGCGACATAGCCATTACGCTAACTGCTGGTTCCCTGATGTTAATTTCTTAATTTGACAAATATACCACAGTTCTATAGGATGTGAACATTAGGAAAAGTTAGCTAAAAAGAACATGGGAACTCTCTACATTATCTTAGTGAAGTTTCTATAAATCTAAAATTATTTCACATTAAAAGTTTATTTAAAAAGATAACTCCAGGGGCCAGCAGTGGCCTGGTGGTTAAAAATGCTGAACTCCCACGTGGCCAATCACAGTTAGAGTCCCGAACTTGGTGGACTGCTTTCTCACATCCCTCCTCCTCCCTCCCTGCTGCTTCTCTCACTGTCCTTACATGGTCAAATTTAAATAAATAAATAAAGTTAAATAAAATAATTATTTTTTAAAAAGAGAGAACTCCAGGCAAGGGGTAAGCAGGTGACATGATGCTTAAGATGCTGGACTCCCTCATGGCCACCCATGGCTTAAGCCCTGAACCTGATGGATTGAAAATCATGCCTGGCATGTGTGTGAGCGTGCCCAAAGTCCCAAGAGGAGAATGGAGAAGGAATTACAGCGTAGTCATACCCACTAAGGGGTGATTTCTCAACTTTACATCCTTTAGCCTCTCTCAGGTTAGTGTGCACACACCCTATGGCAAAAACCTGAAGAAGAAAAAAATAAAAACACGGGCAATAAAAAGTTAAATTGCTTGACTTCTCATTCAGTTTCAAGCTGTACCTAACAGCATGCCTAAGATATTTAAGAGAGGCCAGCAGGTGATGTCGTAATTAATGTGTTGAACTGCAGTTGTACATGGCTGACTGCAGTTGTACACCAGGAGCGTGTGGGTCTATGCCCAAAATCCCAGGAGGACAATGAAGGAGAAGGAAATGCAGTATGGTCATCTCTCTCTGGCAAGCACATACACACCATGTAGCAAAAAGAGAGAGAGAGAAAGAAAAAGAGAGAAAGAGAGGAAGAAAGAAGGCTTGTGTCTCCATATAAGTATAATGCAGCAGAGCAGATCAGTTTATAAAAGCCAATGGGGGGGGGGGGGGGGAAGAGGTGAAGGTTGTGCAGTGGTTAAGGATGCTGGACTCCCACATGGCTGACCACGGTTCAAGTCCCAAACCTGGCAGCTTGCTTTCTCACTTTCCCTCTCTCTCTCTCTGTCTTACTCTTGCTCTGTCCCTCTCTAACCAAACTAAAAATAAATAAATAAAGTTAACAAAAATAATCATTTAAAAAAAAAAAAAGCCAACAGGGTTGGGGCAGCAGGTGGCATGGTAGTTAAGGGCGCTGGACTCCCCCATGGCTGACCTCAGTTTGAGTCCCAAATGGGACGGCTTGCTTTCTCTCTCTCTGTCCCTCTCTTGTCAAATTAAAATAAATAAATAAATAAATAGGGACCAGCAGTTAGCATAATGGCTATGTTGCTGGACTCCCCGAGTCCTGGACCCAGTGGCTTAAAATCACGCCAGGTGCATGTGTGCAAGTGCCCAAGATCTAGACAGAAGAATGAAGGAGAAGGGATTGAGGTGTGGCCATCCTCCCGGGAGGAGGGATGATTTCTTACTTTCTATCTCTCTGTCTCTGTCTTTCTGGTGAGCGCACGCGCCCTACAGCAAAAACCTCTCCAAAAATAAATAAATAAATAAATAAATAAAGTTAGACAAAATAATTCTTTAAGGGAAAAAAAAGCCTACAGGGTCAATAAGTCCAATAAAGAGAACTGTATCAAACTCAATGCACAGAAGCTTCCCACCAAATGAATAGTCTATTAGTAATTAAGTCGGAAAAAGGTCTCCAATTAGTAGGTATATTTTATATATAACATAATTCAAAGTGAAAATATGAATATGTATGACTAAAAATTAACCAAGCAGCTGTCTTCAAGAAACTCATTTCAAAAAAAAAAAAAAAAAAAAAAAAAAAAGATACAGGTTAAGTTAAAAGTAAAAGAAAAAGATACACCAAACAAATACAAATTTAAAAAAAGAAGACCTCAACAGGGTCTTCATGCTGTGATCCACCCTTAGCCTCAGCCAGCTCTGGACTATGAGCATGCATATGCCCAGCATACTAAGAGAGGTCTGGGTAAGTAAACCTCTAACCATCCCATGTGTTCGGTGCAGATATGTCTTGTATTGTTCTCCCCCCCCCTTTTTTTTTTTTTTGAAGAATTACTTTATTTATTACTATTATTCTTCAATTTGACCAGAGAGAGAGGGAGAGTGAAAGAACAAGCTGTCAGGTCCAGGATTAGAATCATGGTTGGCCACTGGGGAGTCCAGCATCCTAACCATCATGCCACCTGCCAGCCCCATATTATCATATCTTTTTAATGAATTGAGCTTTTTTTTTTTTTTTCTTTTTTGGAGAGGTTTTTGCTATAGGGCGCATGCGCTCGCCAGACAGAGAGAGAGAGAGACAGAGAGACAGAAAGCAGGAAATCACCCCCCAGGGGGGATGACCACGCCACAACCCCTTCTCCTCCATTCTCCTGCCAGGATCTTGGGCACGCACGCACACGCGCCTGGCGTGAATTTAAGCCACCGGGTCCGGGACGCGAACCGCGGTTGACTACGTGGGAGTCCAGCGACATAGCCATTACGCTAACTGCTGGTCCCATGAATTGAGCTTTTTTATCATTCAAGTTATGTTCTTCTTATCCCTGGTAGTTTCCTGGTCTCTAAAGTCTACTTTGTCTGATACTAATACAGTCACACTTGCTTTCTTTTCTTGTTTTTGATATAGAGCACAGATCACTGGAGGTAGAGGGATGAAAGGTAAGAAAGCCTCCTCCAGGAGGCCTCCTCCAAAACCCTCCTCCCCTCAGGATTTTGGGCATGGACGCAGACACATACATGCCTACTGGGTTTTGCTGGGGTTTTTTTGGGGGGAGGCTTTTGCTATAGGATGCATGCGCTCACCAGAAAGACAGAGAGAGACAGAGAGACAGAAAGCGATAAATCACCCCCCCCCCCAGGGGGGATGGCCACGCTGCAATCCCTTCTCCTCCATTCTCCTCTCCAGATCTTGGGAACACACGCACACGCAAGCGGCGTGAGTTTAAGCCATTGGGTCCGGGACTTGAACTGCGGTCTACTACATGGGAGTTCAGAGACATAGCCACTACGCTAACTGCTGGTCCCCCTACTGGTTTTTTCAAGCCACCAGGGTCCAAGACTCAAAGAGCAAAATCAAACAACACAGTCAGCAATGTGGAATCCAGCCAGCCGCCTTAATCTCTACACCACCTGCTGGCCCAGAAATAAACGTGCTTTTGTTTTTAGATTGTTTTGTCATAGGGCACATGAGCTCACTGTAGAGACAGAGAGAGAGGGAAAGTGAGAAATATGCCCCCCCCAGGAGATGAACACTCTGCAATCCCTCCTCCTCCATTCTCCTCTTGGGATTTTGGGCACACATACACATGTACCCTGCATGATTTTCCAGCCACCGTATGCAGGACTCAAACTACACAGTTGGCCATTTGGGATCTACTCGCCTTAACTTCCATACTACCTGCTGGCCCAAAATAAACTTTTTTTTAAAAAAGATTTTTGCCATGGGGCACATGTGTGTGCCATAGAGACATAAAGAGGGAAAATGAGAAATTAGCCCCCAGTGCGGATGGCCACACTGCAAACCCTTCTCCACCATTCTCATCTCAGGATTTTGGGCACTCATGCACATGTGCCTTCACCACCATGCCACCTGTTGCACCAACTGAAATAAACTTGTTAAAAATCAGCAAGAATATAGAAGAATTAAACAAAACCATGAACCAGCTGAATCTAACTGACATTCAAGAAATACTTCACTTGGGACCAGCAGTTAGCGTGATGGCTATGTCGCTGAACTCCCATGTAGTCGACTGCGGTTCACATGTAGTCCCGGACCCGGACCCGGTGGCTTAAAACTCACGCCAGGCGCGTGTGCGTGTGTGCCCAAGATCCCGAGAGGAGAATGGAGGAGAAGGGATTGCGGCGTGACCATCCCCCCTGGGGGGTGATTTCTCGCTTTCTGTCTCTCTGTCTCTCTCTGTCTGGCGAGCGCACGCGCCCTATAGCAAAAAAAAAAAAAAAAAAACCTCTCCAAAAAAAAAAGAAATACTTCACTTGGGCCAACAGGTGGTGTGGTCGTTAAGGCACTGGACTCCCACTAGGCCAACTGCAGTTCAAGTTGCAGACCTAGCGATTTCAAACTCCCCCACCCCATCCCCTGGTGAGTTGGGAACCTAGTGGCCTGATTTCTCACTTTCCCACTCTGCCTCCCTCTAGTGGGTGCACATGCCCTAAGGCAAATTAGAAAAAATTAATACTTTTAATAAAAGATTAAATAATTCTTTTTTTTTAAGAGAGATTTTTGCTATATGGAACATGTGCTCGCCAGAGAGACAGAGACAGAGAGACAGGAAATGAGAAATCACTCCCCAGAGGGGACAGCCACACCGCAATCTCTTCTTCTCCATTCTCCTCTTGAGATTTTGGGCACGCACGCAAGCACATAAGCATGCAAGCACGCATGCATGCACAGCAACTGGCATAAGTTTCAAGCTGCCAGATCCAGGGCTCAAACCACGGTCAATTATGTGGGAGTCCAGTGATGTAACCATTATGACATCTGCTGGTCCCAAATTAAAACATCCTTTAAAACAAATTAGCAGGGCCAGAAGGTGGCGTGGTGGTTAAGGGCACTGGATTCCCACATAGTCGACTGCAGTTCGAGTACCAGACCTAGCAGCTTGCTTTCTCACTTTCTCTCTTTTGCTCTGTCCCTCTGGTCAAATTAAAAACTAAGTAATAGGGGCGTGGTGGTTAAGGGCACTGGATTCCCACATGGCCAACCGCGGTTCAAGTCCAGGACCTGGAGGCTTGCTTTCTAGCTTTCCCTTTCTCTCCCTCTGTCTGGTCAAATTAAAAAATAACAACAAATGGAATTAAATAAATAATAATTCTTTTTTAAAAAGTAAATAAATAAAGTTAAATAAAGTAATTCTAAAAAATATTAGCAAACAAATCCAGCAATTAAAAAGCAATAATATACCATGGCAAGCAGGGGTTAATCCAGGAATGCGAAATTGGTTCAACTAGGAAAATTAATAATATCAATATGATCTACCATATTAACAATCTTTAGAAGAAAAACAATATTATTGTATCTATTGATTCAAAAAATCATTTGATAAAATTCACCATCCATTAATAAAAACTCTCAAAAGACAAGAAACAGTAACTGCCTTAAGCCAATAATGGTTATCTATTAAAAAAAAAAAAAAAAAAAAAAAAAAAAAAAAAAAAACTACAGCAGACATCATATTTAATGATGAAAGAACTAACACTTTTCCTTTAAGATTGGAAAAAAGGCAGTAATGCCTACTTTCACCACTCCTTGCTGACAATGTACTAAAAATTACAGCCAGTGCAATTAGTAAGACAAGATAAATAAAAGGCATACAGAATAGAAGAGGGTGAAAAGTCCCTACTCATAGAAAACATGATTATTTACACAGAAAATCCCAAAGAATCCACAAAGCATTTATTCACATAAGATAGGCTTTTAGCAAGATAAAAGGATAGAAAGTAAACACAAAAAAATTATAGAGACCAGCTGATAATGTAATGGTTATGTCACTGAATCCCCACCTAGTTGACCACAGTTAGAGTCCCAGAATCAGTGGCTTAAAACTCACGTTGGGTGCGTTTGAGCATGCCCAAAATCCCGAAAGGAGAAGGAAGGGACTGTGGCATGGCCATACCCCCAGGGGATTATTTCTTGCTTTCTGCTTCTCTATCTCTGTCTCTCCATGAGTGCACATACCCTATAGCAAAAATCTCTCTAAAAAATAAAAAAACTGGGGCCAGCATGTGGCATGGTGGTTAAGGGCACTAGACTCCCACATGGCCAACTGCGATTTAAGTCCTGGTCCTGGTGGCTTGCTTTCTCACTACCCCCCAACTCACTCTGTCCCTCTCTGGTCAAATTAAAATAAATAAGTAAATAGTAAAGTTAGATCATTCCTTTCAAAAATTTAATTTAATTTGAAATTTTTAAATTAATTATATTCCTACATATAACCAATGAGTAACTAGATACTGAAATTTTAATAAACATCATTTACAATACTAAAAAAATTAAAATTTTTTTCTCTATTTTTGGAGAAGATTTTGCTATAGGGTACGTGCGCTCGCCAGAAAGACAGAGACAGAGAGACAGAATGCAAGAAATCACCCCCCAGGGGGAATAGCCACGCTGCAATCCCTTCTCCTCCATTCTCCTCTCGGGATCTTGGGCACGCACACACACGTGCCCAGCGTGAGTTTAAGCCATCGGGTCCGGGACTCGAACCACGGTCAACTACATGGGAATCCAGCGACATATCCATTATGCTAACTGCTGGTCCCAAAATTTAAATATTTTAAACGGCTGAAAAAATTTAAATACCAGACAGTAGAGCAGCATTAAAATACAATGCTCTGCAAGATGATCCCTCATGGGAAGATTCTAGATTCATATCCAGGGACCTCCCTTAGTACGCTGGGCACAAACATGCATATTATCTGCTGTTGGCTGAGGCTAGGGGTAACTTGCAGTGTCAGGACCTTGTTAGGGATACAGTCTCTCTCTTTCTCTCTCTCTCTCTAGCTCATAGAATAAACAAACTGACTTTAAGAAAGAAAGGAAGGAAGGAAGGAAGGAAGGAAGGAAGGAAGGAAGGAAGGAAGGAAGGAAGGAATATAGGGTTAGCTAGTAGCGTGGTTATTAAGGCATCTGGATGCCACATGGCTAACTACACAGTTTGAGTCCCAGATCCAGTGGCTTGAAAAACATACCAGGCACATATGCATATGTGACCAAAAGGAGAAATGAAAGGACTGTGGTGTGGCCATCCCCTATGGGGGGTTGCTTTCTCATCCCATTCACCCAACCTCCCCTCCCCCACTAACACACACAACCTCCTGCAAACTTAAAAAAAAGTTAACCTGGATCTTGCATGGTTCAAATCAAATTGAACCACAGTTCAAAATCCCCAGCCTGGTCAGCCTTAAACACACCCACAACCCAAGTGCTCAAGACCCAACAGGCTAACGGGCTGGAGGGCTGGAGGAAGGGGATCACAGCATAAGTCTCTATGGAGGGTGCTTACTGCTCTCTTGCATGTACTACACTCTATGATGAATAAAGTTTTTTTTCCTCTGAGAGACTGCATGCACTTGGCAACTAGAGAGAAAGTAAGCGAATGAGAAAGAATTCCCCTCCATGAGCAGAGTCACACTGCAATCCTTCTTCATTCATTTCTTCTCCTTTCAGGATTTTGGATACACAGGGACACATGCCCAGCATGTTTCTCACAGTGCTAGGTCCAGGCACAGTCAGCCATGAGATCCAGCTGCTATTAACTATCAAGCCATGAGCTGGTCCCCCCGCCAAGAAAAAAATTTTTTTGAGAGTTTTTGCTTCAGGGGGCATGCACTCACCAGATACAGAGAGACAGAAAACATGAAATCACAAGGAGGACAGCCATGCTGCAAACCCTTCTCCTCCATTCTCCTCTTGGGATTGTGAACATGTATGTACACCCACCCACCCTGAGTTTCAAAACTGCCAGGTCTGGGAATCAAACCATGGTCGACCATGCAGGAATAGAGCACCATAACCACTGAGCCCCCTACTTTTAATGAAATATGTAAATAAAAATCTAACAAAACATAGGCAAAATCTTTACGTCAAAATCTACACACATATGAAAGAAATCAAAGATGACCAAATAAAGAGACATACCGTGTTCATGTAGTGGAAGACTCAACAAAGTAAATATGGCAATTCCCCAACCCATCTACAGATTAAAAGGCTATTCCGGTCACATCGTGGAAGAACTACTTGTAAAATACATTTTAAAAAAGAACTAAAATAACAAAAACAATCTTTAAAAAATAACTGAAGTGGGGAGCAGCCTCACAGCCCAATGGTTAAGGGAGTTGAACCCCACATGGTTGATCACAGTTTTAATTCTTGCCTTGATATCTTGGAAAAAAGCGCAAGTCCAAAATCCTGACAGATTGAGGAAATGGAGAAGAGACTGCAGTATGACCATACCCCACTAGAGGGTGCTTGCTAGTTAACTTACTTGCACACTCTCTGATGAGCACATGTGCCCTCTGGCAATTAAAATGACTTTTTAAATTTTTTCTCTAAAAAAAAAAAAATCAGTTAATAGAATAAAAAGACAAGCTATACCTTAAAAGAGAATCACATAGCTAACAAAGGATTTGTATCCATAATTATAAAAGAGTCTCAAAACGTGGGGCCAGGAGGTGGTATAGTGGTTAAGGTGTTGGATTTCCACATGGCCAACTACGGTTCAAATCTCAGACCCAACAGCTTGAAAGTCACATCAGATATGTGTGCATGCATGCCCAAAAATCCAGAGAGGAAAGTGAAGGAGAAGGGACTGTCATGTGGTCATTCCCATAGGGAAGACTTCTCACTTTCCCTCTCTGTCTCTCTCTCCCCAGCAAGCGCACATGCCCTGTGTCAAAAACCTAAACAAGGGAACCAGCAGTTAGCGTAATGGCTATGTCGCTGGACTCCCACGTAGTCGACCGCGGTTCGCGTCTCGGACCCGGTGGCTTACAACTCACGCCAGGCGCGTGTGCGTGCATGCCCAAGATCCAGAGAGGAGAATGGAGGAGAAGGGATTGCGGCGTGGCCATCCCCCCTGGGGGGTGATTTCTCGCTTTCTGTCTCTATGTCTCTCTCTGTCTGTCTGACGAGCACAAGCGCCCTATAGCGAAAAACCTCTCCAAAAAAAAAAAAAAAAAAACCTAAACAAGTGGCCAGTAGGTAGTATGGTTGTTAAGGGCGCTGGATTCCAACATGGTCAACCATGGTTCGAGTCCAGGATCTGGTGGGTGCTTTCTCACCTTCCCTTATGGTGAAATTAAAAAATAGTAACAACAAATGGAATTAGATAAATAATAATAAATTTTTAAAAAATTAACAAAAACAAAACCTCAAAACTCAAAAGAAAACAACTCAATTGTGAGTAAGCAAACTTGGGGGCCAGACAATGCCACAACAGTAAAATGCAATGTTCTACCAGGCTGACCTACATGTGAAGGTTCCAGGTTCAAGTCTGAAGGCCTCCCTGAATACACCAGGTACACGTGTGCCCATGATCAGGGGTTGGCTGAGGCTGGAGGGGAATAGCAGTATCAGGAGCCTGTTGGGAGTGCTGATAAACAGGCAAAAGTTTTGAATAAACATGTCTCCAACGAATATACAGAAATGACAAATAAACAAGTGAAAAATGTTCATTATCATTACTCATCAGGGAAATTCAAATTAAAACCATACCACCACAGGCCTATTTATTAAAAAAAAAAATTTTTTTTTGGAGAGGTTTTCACTATAGGGCGCGTGCACTCGCCAGACAGAAAGAGACAGAGAGACAGAAAGCGAGAAATCACCCCCCAGGGGGGATGGCCACGCTGCAATCCCTTCTCCTCCATTCTCCTCTCGGGATCTTGGGCACGCACGCACACACGCCTTGCGTGAGTTTTAAGCTACCGGGTCCGGGACACGAACCGCAGTCGACTACGTGGGAGTCCAGTGACATAGCCATTACGCTAACTGCTGGTTCCCATATTAAAAAGATTTTTAAAAAACTACTGACAATATCAAGTTCTAACAAGGATGCAGAACACTTTCAGACATCCCTGGTAGGTAGACAAAATGATACATCTATCTGGAAATAGTTTGGCAGTTTCTCATAATGTTACCATATCACCCAGCTGCTATTCTTTGGTATTTATCCTAGAAAAATTAAAATTTACTTTCAAACTACAACCTATACACAAATGTTTATAATCATCAAAACCTAGGTCAGTCCTTATGTCCTAGTGACTAAGGGAGCCAGATCCCACATGACCACCACATGGTTCAAATCCTGGATTGGGCAGATTGAGAAACACACCAGATGCCATGGATGTACATGCCCAAAACCCTACAAGATGGAAAAATGGAAGAGAAGACATTACAGTAAGACTACATGCCATGGTGAGTGCTTTCTCCTTTTCTCTCTCTCTCTCTCCCTATCTCTCTCTCTCTCTGGCAAATGTACATACCCTCAAGCAAAAAAACAAAACAAAAAACCTGGAAACCACCCCAATGCCCATCAATAGTGAATTCATTGTGATATATCCATACAATGTGATGCTACTCAGCAGTTATAAATAAACAAACTACCCATACGTACATCACGGATGAATCTCAAAGTGATCGATTATGCTAAGTGAAATAAATCAACCACAACAGGTTACATACTGCATGATTCTTTCTTTAAAAAAAAAAAAATTACTTTATTTAACTTTATTTACTTACTTCAATTTGACCAGAGAGGGACAAAGCAAGAGAGAGTGAGAGAGGAAAGTAAAAAAGTAAGCGGCCAGGACCAAGACTCGAACTGCAGTCAGTTATATGGGAGTCCAGCGCCCTTAATCACCATACCACCTGCCAGCCCCATACTGCATGATTCTATTTATTTTGCCTTAGGGAAGAGAGACAGTGACAGGGAAAGTGAGAAATCATCCCCCAAGGGAAGGCCACACCCCAATCCCTTCTCCTCCATTCTCCTCCAAGGATCTTGGGCACACATGCACACAGCATGAGTTTCAAGCCACCAGATCTGGACTCGAACCACAGTTGGCCATGTGAGGGTCCAGCGATGTAACCACTATACCATCTGCAGGCCCCTACTAATCTTTATTTCTTTGTGGTGGCAATTTTTTTTTTTTGGAGAGGTTTTTGCTATAGGGCGCGTGCACTCGCCAGATAGACAGAGAGAGACAGAGAGACAGAAAGTAAGAAATCACCCCCCAAGGGGGATGGCCACGCCTCAATCCCTTCTCCTCCATTCTCCTCTCAGGATCTTGCGCACGCACACACATGCGCGCGGCGGGAGTTTAAGCCACCGGGTCCGGGACGCGAACAGCGATTGACTACGTGGGAGTCCAGCGACAGCCATTACGCTGCCAGTCCCTCAATTTCCTTTTAAAAAAAATTATTTTATTTAACTTTATTTATTTAAATTTGACCAGAAAGAGACAGAGCAAGAAAGCAAGGGCGGGGGGGGGGGGAAGCAAGCTACCAGGTCCGGGATTTGAACCATGGTTGATCATGTGAGAGTCCAGCCCTTAACACCATGCCACCTGCCAGCCCCTCATGATGGCAATTTCTGTGATACAGAGAGGGCCTCTACGAACAACCTGATGTACCCCAAAGATCCATAATCACACCAGGACTATTTGCACATTGATCACACCATCTAACCACAAGATGCACTGTATGCCTTCCATAATTAACCAGACTCTCGTACTCACCACCTATTCAACATAGAAACAGAACTTATATTATTATTGCAAATGCTCCACACACTAAAATAAGCTTGTTCGTATCGCAAAAAAAAATTTTTTTTTTTTTTGGTTTTTGTCACAGGGTGCACGTGCTCACCTGAGAAAGAGAGGAAAAGTGAAAAATCACCACTCATGGGGGATAGCCATACAATAATTCCTTCTCCTCCATTCTCTTCTCGGGGTTTTGGGCATGCAAGCACACACGCTCGTTGTGATTTCCAAGCTGCTGGGTCTGGGATTTGAAACACAGTTGGATGGTGGGAATCTAGTGCCTTAACCACAATGCCCCTTTTCTTTAAAAAAAAAAAAAATACTTTTTGAGAGGTTTTAGCTATAGGGCGCATGTGCTCACCAGAAAGACAGAGAAAGATAGACAGAAAGGGAAATTATCACCCCCCCCCCCAGGGGGGATGGCCACGCCACAATCCCTTCTCCTCTATTCTCTTTTTGGGATCTTCGGCATGCACACACACAGCGTGAGTTTAAGCCACCAGGTCCGGGACTCGAACTGTGGTCGACTACATGGGAGTCCAGCGACATAGCCATTACACTAACTGCTGGTCCCTTTAAAATTTTAACATTAGTTTGAAAATGTACTTTGACCCCTACTCCAAATGGCATCCTATTATTAACCTATTTAGCATTACAAAAATAGCCATAAATTCTCCTTTGAGCTCTCAGTGAGTATAAATTACATATAATTTGATATTCCCACACACAGTGATGAAGATCAATTTCTGTAACAGAGGAATTCTGTTTTTTGTAAATATGTGTATGACTTGAAGGGACCAGCAGTTAGTGTAATGGCTATGTCGCTGGACTCCCACGTAGTCAACCGCGGTTCGAGTCCCGGACCCGGTGGCTTAAACTCACGCCGGGTGTGTGTGCGTGCGTGCCCAAGATCCCGAGAGGAGAATGGAAGAGAAGGGATTGCGGCATGGCCATCCCCCCGGGGGGTGATTTCTCGCTTTCTGTCTCTCTGTCTCTCTCTGTCTGTCTGGCAAGCGCACGCGCCCTACAGCAAAAAAATCTCTCAAAAAATAAAAATATGTGTATGACTTAAATTTGTAGACTTATTCAGAAAATATAATTCTGATGGCATAAATTGTTGGGTTTTTTTGGAGAGGTTTTTGCTATAGGGCGCATGTGCTCACCAGAGAGAGACAGAGGGACAGAAAGCGAGAAATCACCCAGCGCAGGGATGACCACACCACAATCCCTTCTCCTCCATTCTCCAGAGATCTTGGGCACGCGCGTGCACGCGCGCACACACACACACACACGCCCGGTGTGAGTTTAAGCCACTGGGTCTGGGACTCTAACCGCAGTCGGCTACCTAAGAGTCCAGCGACGTAGCCATTACGCCAACTGCTGGTCCTGGTCTAAACTATTTTTATTTTGTACATAGTATCTAAATGAATAGCAGTCAAAAGGTGGAAAGAGCAGAACCACCAGATGGCATAATGGTTACATCGCTGAACTCCCACATGGCTCACTGCAATTCAAATCCTGGACCCGGAGGCTTGAAACACACTGGGCGCATATGTGTGCATACTCAAAATCCCAAGAAAAGAATGGAGGAGAAGAAATTGCGCTGTGGCCATCCCCACTGAGGGGTGAATTCTTGTTTTCTGTTTCTCTGTCTCTCCAGCAAGCACACACACCCTATAGCAAGAATCTCTATCCCTTCCCCCCCCCCCACAAGAAAAGAAAAGCGGAAAAAGCAAAATTAGTTTTACATGAAAAAGTGTGGGACCAGCAGGTGGCGTCGTGGTTAAAGTGCTGGACTCCCACATGGTCTACCACAGTTCAAGTACTATACCTGGCAGCTTGAAAATCACACCAGACATGTGTGCATGTATGCTCCAAGATCCCAAAAAATGGAGAAAATGCAAATGAAGTGTGGCCATTCCCTTGGGGGTGATTTCCCATTTTATTCTGTCTCTCTCTGGTGAGTGAACATGCGCTATATCAAAAACCTAAAAGAATAAAGGGAAAATGCTAGTAATGTAAGGATATAAAAGTCAAAATTTTGGGACCAACAGTTGGCATAATGGCTATGTTGCTGGACTCCCATGTAGTACACTGCAGTTCGAGTCCCGGACTCAGTGGCTAAACTCACGCCGGCCACGTATGCATGTGTGCCCAAGATCCCGCGAGGAAAATGGAGGAGGGGGGATTGTGGCATGACCATCCCCCCGGGGGGTGAGTTCTCGCTTTCTGTCTCTCTGTCTCTCTGTCTTTCTGGGAGCGCACGTGCCCTCTAGCAAAAACCTCTCCAAAAAAAAAGGGTTTTATAAAAATAAAGTTCACCTTTCTGCTCCATAAACAATGTTCATTACAGAAAAGCTTTAAAGCTGGCATGTACAAAAAGGTTAAAAAACAAAGTCATCAGAATGTACGCCACAAAATTTTGTTTTGTTTTAGTTTTGCTATAGGGGGTGTGCATTTGCCAGAGAGAGAGACTGAGAGACAGAGAAAGGGAGAGTGTGAGAAATCACTCCCCCCAGGGGATGGCCATGGCACAATCCCCTCTCCTCCCTTTTCCTCTCAGAATTTTGGGTATACACACACTGGAACTCAAAACACAGAGTGAGCTATGTGAGATCCAGTGCCTTAACCTCCATGCTGTCTGCTGGCCCCCAACACAAAATATTTTGATGGCCAGATTTTATATCTATACACACAGATACAATACAACAAAATACTATTGATATAAATATCGTTTTGTAAGCTATTCTTTCTCACACAACATCATGAACATTATAAGAATTATTAACTTAACAATAAAAATAGAGAGGCCAACAGGTGGCATGGTGGTTAAGGTGCTGGATTCCCATATAGCTAACAATGGTTGAAGTCCTGGATCTGGTGGCTTGACAATCACACTAGGTGGCATTGTGGTTAAGGTGCTGGACTGCCACATGGCTGACTGCAATTTAAGTCCTGGACCTGGCAGCTTGCTTTTGCATTTTCTCTCTTGTTCACTTGCTCTCTGTTTCTCTGGTGAGCATGCATGCCCTGTGACAAATTTAAAAAATAATAATTAACAAAATTAAGTAAGTAATTCTTTAAAAAAAAAAAAAAGGAAGCATAGAAAAAAATAAACAGAAAATCACATTGGGGGTCCTCAGAAAGCATGGTGGTTAAGGGTGCTGGACTCCCTCATGGACAACCGCAGTTCGAGTCCTGGGCCTGGCAGCTTGCTTTCTCACTTTCCCTCTCTCTCACTCTGTCACTCTTTAGTCAAATTAAAATAAATAAGGTAAAATACAATAATTATTTTTTTAAAAAATCACAATAGGCACATGTGTGTGTATGCCCAAAATCCCATGAGGACAATGGAGAAGGGACTGCAGTTTGGCTGTCCCCCCAGGGAGTGATTTCTCACTTTCCCTCTCTCTGTCTCTCTCCAGAAAGCACACATACACCCTATGGCATAAAAAAAAAAAAATTTTTTTTAAAGAAAAGAATAATAAAATAAAAATGCAGGCTAGTTTCATAGCCTAGTAGTTAAGGGAGTTGGATCCCACGTGGTTGTCCATTCTGTTTTGAGTTCCAGTCCTGGCAGCTTGAAAAACACACTGCTCATCGGGCCAGCAGGTGGGATGGTGGTTAAGGCCCTGGACTCTCACATAGCCAACTACAGTTCAAGTCCAGGACCTGGCAGCTTGCTTTCTCACTTTCCTTCTCTCTCTCTCTCTCTCTCTCTCTCTCTCTCTCTCTCTCCAGTCAAATTAAAAATTAATAATAAAATTACTAAAAGGATAGGAAAATGAAGGAAAAGGGATTCTAGTGTGATCACATCCCATTGGAGGGTGCTTTCTCCCTCTCTCTCTGAAGAGTGCATGTACTCTCTGGCAATTAACAAAAGAGAAAAGAAAAACAAAAAATACTAATAAGGCAAAATAATTAGCTATTGTATATTTATGATATCCTTCACCTAGCAACTTTTCATTTCTATCCCTTTATTGTCAGATTAGAACAGACCACCACATAAAGTTAGTAGAACAGGCCTTGTCCAAGACCCATGCAGCATATTTAACCATATATACAGTTCCCTAACTTCACAGGTAGGAAAAGCTTCATTAATATCACCCAGCAACAGAGTCCCTAATAAAGTCCAGCCCAGGCTCCTGAAAAATATCAAGAACACACACAGTATTAACTATGTGCCTTACTCTAAGCAGTGTTTAAGTATTCCTGTACATTCACTTGTTTAATTCTTAAAATAATCCTAGGAGGGCCAGCAGGTGGCATGATGGTTAAGGAGCTGGACTCCCACATGGCTGACCTGCAGTCTGAGTCCTGAACTTGGCTTGCTTTTTCTTTTTTTTTTTTTTGGAGAGGTTTTTGCTATAGGGCGTGTGCGTTCGCCAGACAGACAGAGACATAGAGACAGAAAGCGAGGGACCAGCAGTTAGTGCAATGGCTATGTCGCTGGACTCCCATGTAGTCAACTGCGGTTTGAGTCCCGGACCCGGCGGCTTAAACTCACGCCGGGTGCGTGTGCGTGCGTGCCCAAGATCCCGAGAGGAGAATGGAGGAGAAGGGATTGCGGCGTGGCCATCCCCCCTGGGGGGTGATTTCTCGCTTTCTCTCTCTCTGTCTCTCTCTGTCTGTCAGGCGAGCGCACGCGCCCTATAGCAAAAACCTCTCAAAAAAAAGAAAAAGAAAAAAAAAAGAAAGCGAGAGTTTTAAGCCGCCGGGTCCGGGACGCGAACCGCGGTCGACTACGTGGGAGTCCAGTGACATAGCCATTACGCTAACTGCTGGTTCCCTTGAGAGGTTTTTGCTATAAGGCACGTGTGCTCACCAGACTGACTGACAGAGACAGAGAGACAGAAAGCCAGAAATCGCCCCCCAGGGGGGATGGCCAAGCCACAATCCCTTTTCCTCCATTCTCCTCTTGGGATCTTGAGCACGCACACACATGCACCCGGCGTGAGTTTTAAGCCACCGGGTCCGGGAAGTGAACCGCGGTCGACTACGTGGGAGTCCAGTGACATAGCCATTACACTAACTGCTGGTTCCCTTGAGAGGTTTTTGCTATAAGGCACGTGTGCTCGCCAGACTGACTGACAGAGACAGAGAGACAGAAAGCCAGAAATCGCCCCCCAGGGGGAATGGCCAAGCCACAATCCCTTTTCCTCCATTCTCCTCTCGGGATCTTGGGCACGCACACACACGCACCCGGCGTGAGTTTAAGCCCCCGGGTCCGGGACACAAACCTCGGTCGACTACATGGGAGTCCAGCGACATAGCCATTACGCTAACTGCTGGTCCCAGGTGGCTTGCTTTCTTACTTTTTCTCTCTCTCTGCATCTCTCTAGTGAACATACATGCCCTATGGCAAATTTAAAAAAAAAATAATAATAAATTAATAATTCTTTAAAAAATAATCCTAGAAGCTTGTTGCCCTATCATTTAGAAAACTGAGGTAGCACAAGGCTGACTCTTTATACAAGGACCAGAGCCTATCAAATTTGTGTTAAACCTAGCTTTGTATTTCGGAGTTGTTTTGGGCCAGAGACTATAACCTAGTTACATTTTCCTACTTTTCCCACAGTCCTCATTTCTTTGTTGAAGCTATCCAAATTCTGAAATGTCCTCTATGGCTTGGCAGCAGCTGGATAAAGGTGATCCTAGTATAACGTGTGGTGCTATGTACAGTATACAGGGCAGTGGGGCTATGGTTCCTCCCCAGAATGAAAGACAGTCCTTCCCTTCTGACTTCTTTTTTAACCACCTCCTGGCTTGATGACCCTATAGGGAATAAACACTTCCAAGTCTCAAAAAGCCTCACCTGGAAACTAAGGCCAGGACCTAGTTGGAACAGTTTTGGGTGCCTATTCTGCATCATACAAGGCACCCCAAAGAGCTCACCATCTATGGGGAAATTCAGAGACTTCAGAATTACATTAAGACCTTTTGTGATAAGTGTCAAGAATATTTTAGCTTTATTACCATAAAAAAGTATCTTTTTTGTTTTTCAATTTGCTATAGTGTTCATGTGCTCCCTGGGGTTAGAGAGGTAGAGAGACAGAATGACCCACAGGAGGTGTCAGCGGGAGGGGGGTGGGGGTGTGGGGGTGCTGGCCAGGATTTTGAGCACATAAACATGTGAGTCTGGGACTCAATCTATATAGTCTGTTATGTGGGACTCAGACACCACACCGCCAGCTGGCCTAAGAGTATCTTTCTTTTTTTTGGAGAGGTTTTTGCTACAGAGCACGTATGCTCGCCAGAAAGATAGAGGGAGACAGTAAGACAGAAAGCGAGAAATCACCCCCCAGGGGAGATGGCCACGCCACAACCCCTTCTCCTCCATTCTCCTCTTGGGACCTTGGGCACGCACGCACACGCACCCAGTCTGAGTTTTAAGCCACAGGGTCTGGGACTCGAACTGCAGTCGACTACGTGGGATTCCAGCGACATAGCCATTACGCTAACTGCTGGTCCCAAATAGTGAATGTTTTTCAAGGTGCGGATCCCAACTCAATAGTACACAGCAAAATAATTTTGTGCACTACAACCAGAGTTTTATTAATAAAAGTGAACTGAATAGAAAAGATCAAAGAATGGGACAGAACCACAGCTTAATGGTTACCAGAGCCAGATCCCATATGGCCAACCACAGTTGTAAAACTAACCCAGGCAAAGTAGTTGCTTGTGCATGCATGCCCAAATTCCTGACAGCACAGAAAAATGTAAGAGAAGGGATTGTGGTGTGATCATACCCCACTTGGGGGAAGGATGCTTTCTTTCTCTCTGGAAATCCCACACCTGCCCCCACCACATAATTAAAAATAAAAAGTATCAGTCTGTAGAACTAATAGGTGACATGAAGGTTGGGGCACTGGATCCCACATGGCCTATTTCAAAGTTGGAGTCCCAGACCCATCGGCTTGAAGATTACACAGGGTACCTGTATGTGCATGCCAAACTCCCCAGAGGAGAATGGAGAAGAGAGAGTTACTATTACAGTTTGGCCAGTCCCCCTGGGGGGTGATTTCTCACTTTCCCTCCCTCCCTCTCTCTCCCTCTCTGACATGTGTCTTAAGCAAAAACTAAAAAAAAAAAAGTCATTTACTAAAAAATTTTGTTGTGTGTTTTCTGAGTCTTTTTTTTTTTTTTTAAAGACTTCTGCTATAGGGCACATGCACTTGTGAGAGAGAGAGAGAGAAAGAGAATGAGAGATCACCCTCTGCCAGGGGGATGGCCACACCGCAATCCCTTCTGTCCCATTCTTCTCCTGGGATTTTGGGCATACGCAAAAGAGCACACATGCACCCACAGAGTCTTTCAAGCTACCAGGTCTGGGATTCAGACTCTGGAGCTGGCCATTTGGGATCTACTGGCTTCACCACCATGCCACCTGCTAGCCCTTTTCTGAATCTTCATTTCTATTCTTTTTTTTCAGGTTTTTGCCATAGGGCACATGCACTCTCCAGAGAGAGGCAATGAGAGGGAAGAGAGAAATTGCTCCCCAGGGAAGACAGCCATACCCCAATCCCTTTCTCCTCCATTCTCCTCCTGTGACCCTGGATACACACACACACACACATACACACACACGCCGGATGTGATTTTCAAGCTGCCAGGTCCAGGACTTGAATGGCAATCAGCAATGTGGGAGTCCAGCACCTTAATCATCATTCTCCCTTTCTCCCTGACGGCCCCAGGGTCTTAATACGTTTTACTTCTTAAGTGGGTCCCGGTCAAAATCCTGATGCATAATTGTTTAACAGGATAAGACAGTCCTGCTAAAAATAATACAAGGAATACAGTATGTGAGTTTGAATAGTGTGACTACAAAAATAACTAAAAAGTGGATCAATTTATTGCAAGCAAATGGGAATTATAAAAACCTGTAATGATCGGGAACCAGCAGTTAGCGTAATGGCTATGTCGCTGGACTCCCACGTAGTCAACCGCGGTTCGCGTCTCGGACCCGGTGGCTTACAACTCACGCCGGGCGCGTGTGCGTGCGTGCCCAAGATCCTGAGAGGAGAATGGAGGAGAAGGGATTGCGGCGTGACCATCCCCCCTGGGGGGTGATTTCTCGCTTTCTGTCTCTATGTCTCTCTCTGTCTATCTGGCGAGCGCACGTGCCCTATAGCGAAAAACCTCTCAAAAAAAAAAAAAAAAAACCTGTAATGATATAAAATGCTAGTGTGAGAATTTTATTATGCCACCAGCTGACTTTCATTGAATCTACAGAAATGGGTATGTTTGGGAACCAGCAGTTGGCGTAATGGCTATGTCGCTGGACTTCCACATAGTCGACCACGGTTCGTGTCCCGGACCTGGTGGCTTAAAATTCACGCCGGGCGCGTGTGCGTGCGTTCCCAAGGTCCCGAGAGGAGAATGGAGGAGAAGGGATTGCAGCGTGACCATCCCCCCGGGGGGTGATTTCTCGCTTTCTGTCTCTCTGTCTCTCTCTGTCTGTCTGGCAAGCGCACGCGCCCTATAGCGAAAACCTCTCCAAAAAAAAAAAAAAAGAAAAGAAATGGGTATGTTTAACGTCAAGCTACAACAAACATCAACATTTTGGTAAGAGTCTGCACAGACAGACCTCCCACCTCCACAGCAGCGGCAAACACTGCCCTTAAAACAGGTAGCATAGTGGTTAAGGTGCTGGACTCCCACATGATCACCCACAGTTCAAGTCCTGAATCAGGAGCTTGAAAATCATGCCAGGAACATGTGCACGCATGTCCAAAATCTCCAGAACAACGAAGGAGAAGAGACTGCACTGTGGCCATCGCCGCCCTAAGGGGTGATTTCTCTTTTCCTCTGTATCTCGCAGGTGAGTGCAGGAGCCCTACAACAAAAAAAACTTAAAAAAATTAAATAAAGCTCCTAATGTTTCAAAATGCACAAGCCTCATCTCTGCTCCTACAAACTACACCATACTTCTTTCTCCAATCCAGTGAGTGGACAGGGCAACCTGGAAAGGAAGTCCTAGACCATGACCAAGGATCCTAAACAAATCTAACAATATAATATAAAGAAAGCCCCAACCACTGCACTTCCTACACTGCAGAGAACATTACTGTATTTTAAAATGAAACTTAATCATACAGACATTACCGTATTTTCATGTGATAAGCATCAGACATGCCATATGCGATGATTTCTTATCTGCTCTCACTACATACTGTTTCAACACATTATTTGGAATCTCACATAAAGCAATTTCTGTCTCATGATTTGACACACAAATACTGAGACTTTTTAAGTTTTTTTTTTTTTTTTTTTTTTTTGGAGAGATTTTTCACTATAGGGCGTGTGCGCTCGCCAGACAGACAGAGAGAGACAGAGAGATAGAAAGCGAGAAATCACCCCCCAGGGGGGGATGGTCACGCCACAATCCCTTCTCCTCCATTCTCCTCCCGGGATCTTGGGCACGCACGCACATGCACCCGGCGTGAGTTTTAAGCCACCGGGTCCGGGACGCGAACCGCGGTCGACTACGTGGGAGTCCAGCGACATAGCCATTACGCTAACTGCTGGTTCCCTCTTTTTAAGTTTTTTTTTTACAAATGCTTTAAAACAATTTAACAGTCCTAACAACATTGTAAGAACATTTCTGAACAACAACAACAAAACATTGTCTTTTGGGAGCTGACTATTCAAATGATTGGAAATGACTATGCCAAGGACATACCCATGGACAAGCATTGTGTCTTAAGTGTTGAAACAAATGGCAAAATATAAGTGACAGAATGCGATCTGTGCTAGTTGCCTTCATAAACAAAACTGGACATTTTTTTCCCCAAATTCCTTAAGTTAGAACACTTAAGTACTGCCTGAGTTACCTGGTCATTAATTACCCCTAAAAACTTAAAGCATGGGAAGAAAGAGCCAAGACTGCCACCTCCGGATGATTGTCAGGTAGCTTTCAAATGGCCATGCTGAAGAAGCAGAAGAAAACTTCTAAGAGGCACTTTTCACTGATGAATTGCACGGGTATAAAGAAGGTGGGCAGAGAGAACACTTCAAAGCACTAGTAATCATAAAGAAGAGCCTTGCTCATCCTCTGAATCGCAGTTATTCCGAAGCTGCAATCGTGGAGTTAGAGCCCCCGCGGGGCATCACTCACTGGGTCCAGCAGAAGGCAAAGGCCAAAAGCAGGAGCCGCACCTCTAATACGTCTAGTCCCTGTGGAGGGCTGCTCAAAAGTACCGGAGGCAGCAAGACCAGCCCCTCCGTACGAGCAACGGAGGCGCTCTGTTCTACCGAAGGGCTCTCGCCGCCTTCGCTCCCGTTTTCCTTTAAAGAAAGCTGTCACAGGCCGCGTCAGACCAGGAGCTGCCCACCTGCCGACTACCCCAGGGCCGCGAGAACGCAGACGCCTTGCGCGCGGCCGCCACCGGGCCCGTTATCCGCCCAGCCGCAGCATCCCGCGCCCGGGAGCCCAGGCTCGGCAGCACCGGGAAGCCGCTCCTGGGCAGCTCGCGAGGGAGCAGCGATCAGGTCCCGACCAGACCCCCGCCTGACGCCACCACTTACCTCGAAGTAGCCTCCGGGGGCGGCACCGCCCGCACCCGCGTTGAGGGGCCCGTTGGCCGTCGCCGCGCCTCCCAGCAGGCCCGCAGCGCCGCTCGGGGCCGCCAGGCCCGCGGCCTGGGAGCCGCGCAGCACGGCCGCCGGGCCGGCCTTGCTGCCGCTCGCGCCGCCGTTACCCCCGCCCGAGCCACCGCCACCGCCGCCGCCGCCTCGCTTGTTCTTCCGGCGCTTGGCCCCGCGCTTGGCGTCGGCCGGGCTCATGGCAAGCGGGTGTGCGGGCAGGCGGGTGGAGGGGCGCGGGGGCCGCGGGCGGCGGCGGAGGGCGGGGACGGCGCGGAGGCTGAGGCGGCGGCGGCAGGCGCTCGGGCCGGCCGAGGGCGGGGGTGCGCTGCGCGGGGTCGCCTCCCGGGAGGGGAGGGCCGGGGCGGGCGGGAGCTGCGGGGGAGGCCGCTGGGCGGGAGCAACGGCGAATCCACCGGGTCGGCGCCGCCGCTGACCAGAGTTAGAGTCCAATATGGCGGACACAAGGGGAAAGGGATCCCAGTTTACGTCGGGGGAGGGGGAAGGAGCGGCGGGGAGGGGGAGGGGTGTAGGCGCCCTCCCCGCCCCCCTCCCCCCGCCTTACTCCGCCCTCCGGGCGCCGCTTCCCCTTTGGCCTTAACCTCCCCCTCCTGCCGTTAACGTGCGCCCGGCGCGCAGGGCACGCCGGGAGTTGGGGTCCGCGTGGCCCCCGCCGCCGCTGGGGGTGCCCGGGGGAGGACCACGACTCCCGTCGGGCAGTGCGCGGCCGAGAGTCTGGGCGCAGGGAGGGGCAGGGGCGGGGCAGGGGCGGGGAGCTAGACACAACGATGACCTCATCGCCGCGCTCGCCACCACCGGCTCCTCCTGCGCCGCGCGGCCTTGTGGGAGTTGAAGTCAGACAGAAGGCCCCGCCGCCGGAAGGCTGCTCCGTAGCCGGGGAGGCGAACTACAAGGCTGGAGGCTCGGGGTTCCGCCTCTCTGACAGCACCCAGACGCCCCCGCGGCGCGTCCACCCCGCCCGCGAGCTCTGTGCCCCCGGCCTGCCCAGGTGTCGCTGATCCGGCTGGCTCTGGGAGGCAGTAGGGGTGCTTCTGTGACTGCCCAGTGACCTTGGTCAGCTTCGGGTTCGAGTTCGCCTCCACCTACTAACCATGTGACCTTGGGCCAGTCTCCTAGCCCGAGTACAGATGACTCAACGAGCACAATTCCCTGCCTCGTGGGGTCGGGTGTGAATTCAGCAGGCCTCTGGGCAGCACTGGCTAGGCGGGGCAGAGCGCTGGAGCGGCTGCTGCTGAGCGCCCCTGGCGCTTTGCTACCTGCGCGAAGTAGTGCACGGGCCAGGCAGGAGGGCAGCAGACCTAGCTGTTCTCTCAGAATGCCTTGGCCTAAAGGCTGCCCTTTCCTAGCTCTCCCTCTCCTGCACCCCCCGTTTAAACCATCTCCCAGAGGTCCGGGTGTCTTCTCTACCCACGGGATCCCAGGACGATCCAGTCATTTCTCACAACCTTGTATTCACCCATTTCACAGGCAGCGGTCCCTATAGACCCTGCTGGATTTACCAGAGCTCTCTGTCATGAAGAACTTCAGGCAGCTTGGTCAGAAGTCTGATGTTTCTGCTGGGACACTTCTTCCTGAGGGCCTTGCTAATTATCAGCAAGCCTCAGGTACAGTTTTACCCTTTGACCCAGGCAAGAGGGTATCCTGCCTGAGACCTTGGCTCTAGAAGGCCTCACCACAAACACCAAGCCACGAAAGATATGTTTTCCCCCTTTTGATTCCATGGGTGGCTACAGGGCCAAGCCAGACTATACTATGCCAGCCTCCATTACAGCCTTTGCAGCCTTAAAACGGTCAGCTATCGAGCCTCCCTGTGTCTCATTGTCTACCAGTTACCTTTGCCACAGCAACAACCACAACCTTCTAATCCTCCGACCAGTTCTTCATGCCACAACCAGAAAGAGCAATGCCATCAAATCAGCTGTTTAAAGCCCTTCAGACTCCACCTTGTCAGTAGAATGAAGGTTCTTGGTTCTTTTTTTTTTCTTTTTTTTTTTTTTTTTTTTTTTTTTGAGAGGTTTTTCCTATAGGACACGTGCACTTGCCAGAAAACAGAGACAGCGAGAAATCACCTGGCCACACCACAATCTTTTCTCCTCCATTCTCCTCTCGGAATCTTGGGCACGCACGCACACATGCCCAGTGTGAGTTTAAGCCACCGGTCTGGGACTCGAACCGCGGTGGACTACGTGGGAGTCCAGCGACAGAGCCATTATGCCATTCTGCTGGTCCCAAAATGAAGGTTCTTTATCCTTATCCCTATCAGAAGGTCTTTGGTGATTGTGCCATTGAATTTGCAGTTTGAGTGACCAGGAATGCCTGCCTGGCACTTTCTCCTCTTTCAGCTCTCTGGGTGGACAATGTCTTAAATGGTCCCTCTCTCCACACCCTCCCACAAAGAGTGGATGGACTATCTCCCTTCTTTTACAACCCCTGTAGTTTCCTTTGTCACAGCAAATTGCCAGGGATTTGGGACTCATGGTGTCACCTCAAGGAGGAAATATCTTAGAATATGGGAGTACCTGCCTCACACATGAGTCCTGACTCCTATTAAGAAAGGGCTGAGCAAACTGCACTATAGCGTTTGCTAGATGAATGATGTAATAATGACCTCTCGTCTAGCAACTGTTCATCAGCCACTCTGCCTGCTGCCGTATCATCTAATTTAATTCCATACAACCACTCTAGAGATAGGTACCATTAGTCTGAAGGCATGGGAAAAAAAAAAAAAAAAAAAAAAAAAAAAAAAAAAAAAAAACCAACCCTGATACCCCATATTGAAGGCAGTGAGGCAGGGGAAATTTCTCCTGACTCATCTTCTCTACTCAGACCACAGCAGGCTGGATGAAACCCATCTACATTGGGGAGAACAATCTGCTTTACTCAATCTACCAGTTCAACTGTTAATCTCAGTCTAGGAGGTAACACAGCAGTAACCAGCTGGACCCATGTGGGAAATGTCCTGGGTTCATGAGCATGACATGTCCCTGAGCATGACAGAAATGTATGTGTCTGTGATCCAGGCTGGGGTTGGTTTGAGAAGTGAGGATTCTGTTGGGGGTGCCTTTTCCTCTGTCTCACATGGAAGAAATAAAACTTTTTTTTTTCTTTTTTTAGAATTATTTAAGTTTGGGGCTGGCAGGTGGCATGGTGGTTAAAAGTGCTGGACTCCAGGAGCCAGCAGGTGGCATAGCAGTTAAGGTGCTGGACTCTCATATGGTTGACTGCAGTTCAAGTCCCGGACCTGGAGACTCTCTCTTGGGGCCGACAGGTGGCGTGGTGGTTAAGGACGCTGGACTCCCACATGGCCAACCACGGTTCAAGTCCTGGACCTGGAGACTTGCTCTCTCACTTTCCCTCTCTCTCCTTCTCTCTCGCTCTGTCCCTCTCTGATCAAATTTTTTAAAAAATGAAATAAATGAATGAATAAATAAAAAAAAATCATTCTAAAAAAAAAAAAAGTGCTGGACTCCCACATGGCCAACAATGGTTCAAGTCCCAGATCTAGTGGCTTGCATTCTCACTTTCCCTCTCTTTCTCTGTTTCTGATCAAACTGGAAAATAATAATAATAAATAAAGCTAAATAGAAAAATGTCTTTAAAAAAGAATTCTTTACTTAAGTTTATTTAGCATCATCATTATTATCCTAATTTGCTATATTCTAATTTGCTATTTGCTATCCTAATGTGCTCTGCACATTCACCACAGAGACAGAGAAGGAAAGTGAGTAAGCAAGCTACCAGTCCAGGACTCAAACCGCAGTCAGCCATGTGGGAGTCCAGTGCCTTAGCCACCATGCCACCTGCTTGCCTCTGTAAAACTTTTCTTTTAAAATATTAATCTCATTGCGAAACACCCTTGGCAGTTAGCATAATGGCTATGTCACTGAACTCTCATGTAGCTGGTCCTGCTTCAAGTCCCAGACCCTGTGGCTTAAACTCACACCGGGTGCATGTGCGTGCATGTCCAAGATCCTGAGAGGAGAATGGAGGAGAAGGGATTGCGGTGTGGCCATCCCCTCTGGGGGGTGATTTCTCGCTTTCTGTCTCTCTGTCTCTCTCTGTCTTTCTGGCGAGTGCACGTGCCCTATACCGGCCAGGGAAGGATGGCCACGCCGCAATCCCTTCTCTTCCATTCTCCTCTCGTGATCTTGGGCATGCATGCACACGCACCCGGCATGAGTTTAAGCCACCGGGTCCAGGACTTGAACCATGGTCGACTACAAAGGAGTTCAACGACATAGCCATTACACTAACTGCTGGTCCCTCACTTTCTATCTCTCTGTCTTTCTGGCGAGCGCACCAACTCTATAGAAAAAACCTCTCCAAAAAAAAAAAAAAAAAAAAGAGAAACACCCTTAGAGATACACCAAAGACACCCAGAATGTTTGACCAAGTGCCTGTGGCCCACCCAAATTGACACATAAAAGTAACCGTCATAAGAGAGAATGAATGTCAGGATAAGGGCCACAGTCTAGTATATTCTCAGAATTAAAATAAAATCACTCTGCCAAGGGTATGGGTGCGGTAATATAAGTAGTGATCTTGGCAAGAATTCTTTTTTTCTTTTTTTGAGAGGTTTTTGCTATAGGGTACGTGCAGTCGCCAGAAAGAGAGAGACAGAGAGAAAGAAAGCGAGAAATCACCCCCTAGGGGGATGGCCACGCCTCAATCCCTTCTCCTCCATTCTTCTCTCAGGATCTTGGGCACGCATGCACACGTGCCCGGCGTGAGTTTAAGCTACCGGGTCCGGGACTCGAACTGCGGTTGACTACATGGGAGTCCAGCAACATAACCATTATGCTAACTTCAGGTCCCAACCTTGGCGAGGATTCTGACATGGAGATTGTAACTCAGAGCCACCTCATGATCCCAGTCTGCTCTTAGAACTTACTTGTGGGAAAATGCATTTATAAATGTATCCATAAAGTTGCAGTTTTGTTATTTTCACGTGCCTATATTACCCCACCCACCCTAGGAATAGTCATATACTATGTGTATGCTTAACTTTTTAAGAAACACAGTTTCCAAAGTGATTTAATTGCTTTACATTTCCAGCACTTTATGTGAGTTTGTTACTCCACATCTTTGTCAACAGTTGGTATTGTCAATTTTAAGCATTTTAGTGGTTATAGAATGTGTTCAATACATGGTGAAAGTGCTGGACCCCCCACATGGTTGACTACAGTTTGCATCCTAATCCCAGCAGCTTGAAAATCACACCAGGCCTGTGTGCACGCAGGCCCAAAATCCCAGGAGGTGAATGGAGGGAGGGGAGTTGATTTCTCACTTTCCCTCTATCTCTGGCAAGTGCATACACTCTATAGCAAAAACCTTAAAAGAAAAAAGGTTTCCTATTCTGTTGTGATCTTAATCTGCATTTCCTAAGTGACTAATTATTTTGTACATTTGCCATGTTCTTATTTACTATCCACATATTTTCTCTGGTGAAGTTTCTGTTAAAATCTTTTTTGTTTGGGTTCCAATGATTGAGATTTGACTGTTTTATCTCTATTCTACTGAGTCATCGAGAAAGTCATGACACATTTTTGCACAGAAAAATATGTCATGACTCTCCAGACGACGTAATAGCTACAAGTCCTGCATCAGAAATGTGATTTGTGTGACCTCATGGTGCAATGGTAGCACATCTGACTCCAGAAATGTGATTTGAAACTATTTTTCCAATTCTATGGCTCATCTCTTCATTATCTTGACACTGTCTTTGAAGAGAATCCTAATTTTCAACAAATTCATTTTTTCCCTTTTACACATCATGCTTCTGAAAGACTTGACACTAAATGATTTTTAAAAGATTTTTAGTTATTTATTTCTTCCATGAATGAGACAGACAGAGAGCACTCTCAAAAGGGTCTCCATGCCATAATCCACACCCTACCTCAGCCAGCCTGGATCACGAACACATGTGTACCCAATGTACTCAAGGCAATCTGCTGACATGAACTCAAAATGCTGATGCAGGGTCTTTATTTTATTTCAGAGAATTATTTTTTTATTATTATTATTTTCAATTTGACCAGAGAGAGAGGGAAAGTGAGAAAGCAACCCACCCTGAATCTTAGCCATGTGGGAGTCCAACACCTTAATCATCATGCCACCTGCAGTCCCCACATCAGGGCTTCAATGCCTCACCTGCCCCCTGCCTCACCCACCCCCTACCTCACCCAACCTGGATCATGGATATGCACGTGCCAGCATATTTAGGGAGGTCTACGGACATAAATCCAAATTTTTTTCATGTGGGTCAACTTCACAGAATGTCATGTTTTATTGCCATGTCACTGGCCACAAGATTTTCAATTTTATTAAATAACTTTATTTGATGAGAGAAAGAGCAAGGACATGAAAAGAAAAGTATTTTTGACAGGATCTGACCATTGCAGTCCTGTGCCCCAGCTTCCTCATTATATAGGACCACAGGCGCGTGTCATAGTACCTGGCCTAGATGTTGGTCCAGGAACTAAACCCAGGCCTCCTGTGTGATCTCAGCTCGAGCAGTGGTGTGCCCTAATGGGCTCTGGCTGAGCCTACTCTGAGAATTATTTTTTTTCCTAAAGATTTTTGCCATAGGATACATGTGCACACTGAAGACAGAGGAAGTGAGAAATCACCTCATACTAAATCCCTTCTCTTCATTCTTTTCTTTTTTTTTTTCTGGAGAGGTTTTCACTATAGGGCGCGTGCACTCGTCAGACAGACAGAGAGAGACAGAGAAATAGAAAGCGAGAAATCACCCCCCAGGGGGGATGCCACGCCGCAATCCCTTCTCCTCTCGGGATCTTGGGCACGCACGCACACACGCCTGGCGTGAGTTTTAAGCCACCGGGTCTGGGACGTGAACTGCGGTCGACTACATGGGAGTCCAGCAACATAGCCATTACACTAACTGCTGGTCCCCAAAATGACTTTTTCATATGTCAAAAATAGATCGTGTGTGGGGGCTGGCAGGTGGCATGGTGGTTAAGGGCACTGAACTCCCACATGGCCGACTGCTGTTCAAGTCCCAGACATGGTGGCTTGGTTTCTTGCTTTCTTTCTCTCTCTCTTACTCTGACCCTCTCCAGTTAAATTAAAAATAAAAAAATAAATTGGGGCCAGCAGGCGGTGTGGTGGTTAAGGGCGCTGGACTCCCAGGCCAATTGTGGCAGCTTGCTTTCTCACTTTCCCTCTCTCTCTCACATACTCTGTCCCTCTCTGGTCAAAACAAAATAAATAAAGTTAAATAAAATAATTCTAAAAAAATTAAATGGAATAATTCTGAAAAAAAAGACCGTGTGTGTGTGTGTGTGTGTGTGTGTGTGTTTACGTTTACTCCTACACTCTTTTCTGTTGCACAGCTTTGTTTTTGTCTGAGTCAATCTTTTTCTTTTTTTAATTTTTTTAAGAGAGATTTTTGCTGTAGGGCACTCGCCACAGAGACAGAGAGACAGAAAGTGAGAAATCACCCTCTGGGGGGATGGCCATACCAAAATCCCTTCTCCTCCAGTATCCTCTCGGGATTCGGGGCATGCATGCACATGCGCCTAGCTTGAGTTTTAACTTGCCAGGTCCCAGACTCTAACCACAGTCAACTATGTGAGTCCAGCGATGTAACCATTATGCTATCTATTGGTCCCCTGAGCCAACCTTTTTTACTTTTTTTTTTTTTTTTTTTTTTTTTTTTTTTTTTTTTTTTTTTTTAAGATTTTTTGTTTTAAGGAGCACGTGCTCACCAGAAAGAGTAAGACAGAAAGTAAGAAGTTACCACCTGGGGATATGGCCACACCACAATCCCTTCACCTCCATTCTACTCTTGGGATTTTGGTCACACATGCACACGCGCCTGGTGTGATTTTCAGGCTCCTTGGTCTGAGACTCAAACTGCGATCGGCCATGTGAGAGTCTTGCACTTTAACTACTATGCCACCTACTAGTCCCCAGAGCCAACCTTTTATATTTTTAAGAATTATTTTATTTAACTTTATTTATTTAATTACTTGTTTTAATTTGACCAGAGAGGGACACAGAGAAAGAGAGTGAGAAAACAAGCCGCCAGGTCTGGGACTTGAACCACAGTCCAACATGTGGGAGTCCAGTGCCCTTAACCACCATGCCACCTGTCAACCCAAGCCCACCTTTTTTTTTAAGAATTATTTTATCTGGGACCAGCAGTTAGTGTAATGGCTATGTCGCTGGACTCCCACGTAATCAACCGCGGTTCGCGTTCCGGACCCGGTGGCTTAAAACTCACGCCGGGCGCGTGTGCGTGCGTGCCCAAGATCCTGAGAGGAGAATGGAGGAGAAGGGATTGCGGTGTGGCCATCCCCCCTGGGGGGTGATTTCTCGCTTTCTGTCTCTCTGTCTCTCTCTGTCTGTCTGGTGAGCGCACACGCCCTATAGCGAAAAACCTCTCTAAAAAAAAAAAGTTAAATAAACGCTCGCCAGACAGACAGAGACAGAGAGACAGAAAGCAAGAAATCACCCCCCCAGGAGATTTGGCCACGCCGCAATCCCTTCTCCTCCATTCTCCTCTCGGGATCTTGGGCATGCACGCACATGCGCCCGGCCTGAGTTGTAAGCCACCGGGTCCGGGACGCGAACTGTGGTCGACTACGTGGGAGTCCAACGACATAGCCAATACGCTAACTGCTGGTCCCTTAACTTTATTTATTTATTTATATTATTTTAATTTGACCAGAGAGAGACAGAGCGAGAGAGAGTGAAAGAGAATGGGAAAGTGAGAAAGCAAGCAGCCAGGTCCAGGACTCAAACTGTGGTCAGCCATGTGGAAGTCCAGCGCCCTTAGCCACCGCACCACCTGCCGGCCCCTCAAGTCAAACTTTTATGGATGACTTTTTTTTTTAACTGCCAGAGGGCATACACATGAGAAAAAGTATCCCTCAAAGAGGTATGTTCACATTGCAATGCTTTTTCCATTTTTCCATCCTGTGAGGATTTTGTGCATGCACATACATGCACCAAGCATGTTTTATTTATTTTTAATTTTTTGCTATAGGGCATGAACACTCCTTGGGGGAGGCCAGGGGGAAAATCACTCCCCAAGGGGGATGGCCCTGCTACAATCCCTTCTCCTCCATTATCCTCTCAGGATTTGGAGCATGCATGCATACGCACATGCACCTGGCAAGATTTTCAAGCCACCAGATGCTGTACTTGAACTGAATCAACCAGTGGTATCCAGCTGCCTTAACCTTCATGCCACTGGCCGACCCAAACATACTATTGTTTTATCACTGTACTACTGTCTGGCGCCTATTTTTATTAATTTTTTAAGATGAGCAGTTGACAGCACCTTCAACAATGTTTATTTAAGAATTATTTTTTAACTTTATTTATTACTATTATTTTCCAGTTGATGAGAGAGGGAAAGTGAGAAAGCAAGCCACCAGGCCTAGGACTCAAACCATAGTCAGCTATGTGGGAGTTCAGCACTTTTAACTACCAACGCCATCTGCCAGGCCCTCAACAGGGTCTTTTTTTGTTTGTTTTGGAGATTTTGCTATAGGGTGCGTATGCTCACCAGAAAGAGAGAGACGGAGAGATATAAAGTGAGAAATCACCCCCCAGGGGGGATGACCACGCCGCAATTCCTTCTCCTCCATTCTCCTCTCAGGATCTTGGGCACGCACGCACATGTGCCTGGCATGAGTTTAAGCCACCAGGTCCGGGACTCAAACCATGGTCAACTACATGGGAGTTCAGCGACATAGCCATTAGGCTAACTGCTGGCCCCTCAACAGGGTCTTGACGCTGATTAGTCAGGCATAAAGAACAGGCACATGTATACCTGGAGTACTCAGGGAGGTCTCTAACTATGAACCCAGAACCTTCCCATGGGGGCCAACCTTGCAAAGCATCATGTTTAACGGCTGTGCCACCAGTTGAATCACTTCATCTCTTATTTTAGTAAGTTGGATCTTTTGTTAAATAATTATTAACTTTTTAAATTTTTTTTTTGAGAGGTTTTTGCTATAGGGCACGTGCGCTCACCAGACAGAGACAGACAGAGAGATAGAAAGCGAGAAATCACCCCCTGGGGGGGATGGCCACGCCGCAATTCCTTCTCCTCCATTCTCCTCTCTGGATCTTGGGCACGCACACACATGCGCCCGGCGTGAGTTTTAAGCCACCAGGTCCAGGATGCGAACAGCAGTTGACTACATGGGAGTCCAGCTACACAGCCATTACGCTAACTGCTGGTCCCGATTAACTTTATTTTTAAATTTGACCAGAGAGGGACACACAGAGAGAAAGTGAGAAAGATAGTTGCCAGGTCCAGGACTTAAACCGCAGTCTGCCATGTGGAGTCGAGTGCCCTTAACCACCACACTGCCAGCCCCAGTAATTTGAATTTTATCTCTTGTCCTTAGTCAACCTAAAGGCATGTCTATATATATATATTTTTTTTTTTTTTGAGAGGTTTCTGCTATAGGGTGCTTGTGCTCATCAGAAAGACAGAGAGACAAGGAGACAGAAAGCGAGAAATAATTCCCCAGGGGGGATGGCCATGCTGCAATCCCTTCTCCTCCATTCTCCTCTCGGGATCTTGGGCACGCATGCACACACGCCCAGCATGAGTTTAAGCCACCAGGTCTAGGACTTGAACTGCGGTCGACTACATGGGATTCCCGCCATGTAGCCATTACACCATCTGCTGGCCCCGCTGTATTCTTTTTTTTTTTTTTCTTTTTTGGAGAAGCTTTGCTATAGGGCGCGTGCGCTCGCCAGAAAGACAGAGAGATAGAAAGCAAGAAATCACCCCCCAGAGGGGATGGCCACGCTGCAATCCCTTCTCCTCCATTCTCCTCTCGGGATCTTGGGCATGCACGCATACGCGTCCAGCGTGAGTTTTAAGCCACCGGGTCCAGAACGCAAACTGCGGTCGACTACATGGGAGTCCAGCGACATAGCCATTACACCAACTGCTGGTCCTGTGCTGTATTTTTATAAAAAGAATTATTCAATAAGTTGCTATAGAGCATATGTGCTCATCAGAGACAGAGAAAGTGAGAAAGCGAGCCGCCAGCTCTGGGTCATACACAGTCAAATCGTGTATGACCACATACAAGTTCAGCCCCTTAACAACCACACCAACTGCTGGCCCCTCTAAGCTGCACTTTTGAGAATTCAGAGGTGTGCCTTCTCCTATGCCATATTTCACACAATATGAAAGAGGACTAGCTCCATAGTGCAGCAGTTAAACGTTATGCTTGGGGAACTGGATCCCACATAGCCCACAATTCACATGCCCATTCCAATGGCTTGAAAAATATGCCAATTAGACCAGCAGATCATGTAGCAGTTACATTGCTGGACTTCCACATAGTTGACTCTAGTTCAAATCCCAGATCTGGCAATTTAAACTCACAACCAGCACATGTGCGTGCATGTCCAAAATTCAGAGTGTGGAAAAGAAGGGATTACAGTGTGGCCATCTCCCTAGGGGGGTGATTTCTCACTTTTTGTCTGTTTCTCTCTTTCTCTCTGGCAAGCCCATGCACTCTATAGCAAAAATCTCTCTAGAGAAAATAGAAAAACATGCCGCGTGCATGTGCACACACACCCCAAATCCTGACAGGATGGAGAAACGGAGGAAAAATGATTGTGATGTGAGCAGGCCCCACTAAGAGTGCTTTCTCTCACTCTGGTAAGCGCACATGCATTTTGGCATTCAAAAAAATATTTTTTTTAAATATAGCAGTATTAGGTTAGTAACAACCTCAAACATCTCATAAAAGTAAAGGCAAACCTTTTTGTGAAGAATCCACCTTCAATCCAGGTCTCAGAGAATTTTAATATTGAATACCAAGTTACATGGGCTCAGGGTAAGGAAAAATAGTTCAAAAATTACAAAAGAAGCAAATCATCATGAGAGAAAATAGAAACAAGAGTTGAGGATTTGGCTGAGAAAGACCTTGGATACTGAAATTAATATAAACAGAACATAAAACAAGCAGATCTCTCACAAGACTTTTTCTTTTAGAAAAAGGCATAAATACTAATGATGAAATTTAGCAAAGAATAATTAGCTTATAAGAGGACATTATGCATTTTATGCCAAAGTGTTGTACACATTGACCTGGGAATGGAACCACGATCATCTACACCACTTTCCCACTGCAACTACATGGCCAACTACATGGTTAGTCCTAAACCTAGCTGCTTGAGAAAAAAGCCAGATGGGTATGTGTGTATGCCAAATGCCAAGGGGAGGGGGAAATGGAGAAAAGACCGCAGAGCCATTCCCCATAGGGGGTGCTTTCTCACTTTCTCTTTGTCTCTTTCTCTCTCAAGTACACATGCTTGCTGCCAAATGTTCTCAAGAGTTATTTATTTAATTTTACTTTTTACTTATTTATTTTTTAATTTGACCAGAGAGAGACAGAGAGAGAGAAGGAAAATGAGAAAGGAAGCCACCAGGTCCGGGACTTGAACCACGGTTGGCCAAGAGGGAGTCCAGTGCCTTAATTACCACACCACCTGCTGGTTCCCAACTGCCAATATTTTTTTAAAAAGATACAAATATCATGACTAAGACAGATTTATCCAAGAAATGCAAGGATGATGTGCAGTGTAAAATTAAATAATGTAATATACTATCAATACATTAAATGATTAAAGGCAAAAAATCCTGTCTTAATACAAGCAAAAAAAACAACTAAATTCATTCGTGGCCAAAAAAATTAGAAAAGACCAATTCCTACTCCATGATAGAAAACTACAATTATCTAGTAAGATTCTATGTAGTAAATACCTTTTTTTTTTTTTGGAGAGGTTTTTGCTATAGGGCACGTGTGCTCACCAGAAAGACAGAGAGAGACAGAGAGATAGAAAGTGAGAAATCACCCCCCATGTGGGATGGCCACGCCGCAATTTCTTCTCCTTCATTCTCCTCTGGGGATCTTGGGCATGCATGCACACGTGCCCGGCGTGTTTATGCCACCAGGTCAGGGACGCGAACTGCGGTCGACTACATGGGAGTTCAGTGACATAGCCATTACGTTAACTGCTGGTCCCTAGCAAATACCATTTTAAGTTTACACATTTCTTCAGAGAAACAAGAGAAAGAGAAAAGCAATCTTAACAGTCTCAAGCTGTGACCACACCCTGGCAAGCCAGGATCATAGGCATATACATCTATGTCTAGTATATACAGACTGACCTGGAAACCTAACCCTCATCTTCTGTATGATTTGCAGCATTGTAGAGCATTGCACTCCTACATGGTTGACCCCAGTTTGAGCTCTGGACCTGGTGGCTTGAAAATCACACTAGGCATGGGTGCATATATTCCCAAAATCACAACCAAGCCACAAACACTTTTTTTTTTTTTTTTGAGAGTTTTTTTTTGCTTTAGGGTGCATGCACTTACATGCAGAAATAGACAGAAAGCAGAAATCAACCCCTGGGGGGGATGGCCACGCAGCAATCCCTTCTTCTCCATTCTCCTCTTAGTATTCTGGGCATGGATACATACATACCCGGAGTGAATTTCAAGCCACCAGGTCCGGGACTGAACCACAGTCAGCCACGTGGGAACCCAGCACTTCAACCACCACGTAGTGTTGGACACTCACATGGCTGACCACGGTTCAAGTCCTGGACTTGGTGGCTTGCTTTCTCACTTTCCCTCTCTCTCGGTCTCTGTCTTTCTCTGGTCAAATTAAAATAAATGAATGAATAAAAGTAAATAATTATTTAAAAAGTAATCTTTTGATGACTGTAGACATGTAAGACTGGTTATATTCAGAACATCACAGTCACGGTGGCTTTCCAGATTGGTGTATCATCTTCAAAAATTACAAGGAGTTACTTGTATGCAACTGCTATCAAACCAGTAAGACAGTATTTATATATCCGTTTTCAGGATTGTTAGTAATTTGGGCATTTATTGCCCAAATTACCTTGCCTCCCTGTATCACAAGGCTCAACTCACTCACATTGACCTCAATGACCTTTGGTGATAACACCCAAAGTTGCATATAGTGGGCAGGAAGGATTCTTCTTTACACCGAGTATCGGTAGGCAAAAGGTAGCTTTCAGTTCAAGATGTGTTATGTGGGCCTTCTTGAAATATAAGCCCAGGGACCAGCATTTGGCATAACGGCTATGTCGCTGGACTCCCATGTAGTTAAACCGTGGTTCGAGTCCCAGACCTGATGGCTTAAACTCACGCCAGACGCGCGTACATGCGTGCCCAAGATCCCGGGAGAATGGAGAATGGACTGAGGCATGGCCATCACCCCTGGGGAGTGATTTCTCGCTTTCTGTCTCTGTCTTTCTGGCAAGTGCACGCACACATCCTACAGCAAAAACCTCTCCAAAACAAAAAGAAACATAAGCCCATTGGTCTAATGAATCTTCCTTTTTTTTTTTTTTTTGGAGAGGTTTTAGCTGTAGGGTGTGTGCACTTGCCAGAAAGAGACAGACAGAGAGACAGAAAGTGAGAAATCACCCCCACCCCCGAGGGGATGGCCATGCTGCAATCCCTTCTCCTCCATTCTCCTCTGGGGATCTTGGGCACGCATGCACACGTGCCGGGCGTGAGTTTAAGCCACCGGGTCCGGGACTCGAACTACAGTCGACTACATGGAAGTCCAGTGACATAGCCATTACGCCATCTGCTGGTCCCTGAATCTTTCATATTTAGGTGATTTTCTAGTAAAGTCATCCCCAACAAAGAAGACTTTAGTAACCATCCTCTTCCATGTCTTCTTTCTTTTTCCTGTTTGAATAACTTTTTTTTTTTTTTTTTTTTTTTTTTTTTGTGGAGAGGTTTTGCTATAGGGCACTTGCACTCACCAGAGACAGAAAGCGAGAAATCACCCCCCAGTGGGGATGGCTACACAGCAATACCGTCTCCTCCATTCTCCTCTCGGGATCTTGGGCATGCACACACACACACCAGTGTGAATTTAAGCCGCCAGGTCTGGGACTCGAACCGCGGTCAACTACATGAGAGTCCAGCGACACAGCCATTATGCCAACTGCTGGTCCCCTGTTCAAATGAGTGGACCCAGTGCAGTCCGAAAAGGGAAACAAATAAACTTTTAAAAACTTTGAGGGACCAGCAGGTGGCATGGCGGTTAAGGCACTGGACTCCTACATGGTAGACCCCAGTTTGAGCTCCAGGCCTGGTTGCTTGCAAATCATGCCAGGTGTGGGTGCATACATTCCCAAAATCCCAGAAAAAATGAAGCAGCAATTTTTGGTGTGGCTATCTCCTCTAGGGGGGGATTTCTCTTTCCCTCTCTGTCTCTCTTTGAGAAGAGCACGTGCTGTATGGCGAAAACCTAAAAAATGAAAACAAACCAAAAAACTGTTCAGATATCATTTGAAAACCTCAAAAATAAATAGACTGGGCTAGTACTATGGCTTAGTGGCTAAGAAAGCCAGATCCCATGTGGTTGACTATGCTTCAAACCCTGGCCCTACTGGCTTGAAAAACATACTGTATGTGCCCCAAATATTTCTTTTTTAAGAATTTTTAAAAAAAATTTTAACTTTATTATTTTCCAGTCTGATCAGAGAGAGGAAGCCACCAGGTCCAGGACCTGGACCATGGTCAGCCATGTGGGAATCCAGCACCCTTAACCACCATGTCACCTGCCGGCCCCACCCCACATCTTGATAGGATGAAGAAATGAAGAAATGAAGAGATGGACGTGACCACGCCCCATTAGGAGGTGCTTCCTCTCTTTTCCTCTCTCTGGTGTATGTAGGGAGGGAAGTAACCTATACACTACCCTCTTCAGCAGCTAGCCGTGGGGGCTCCCCCTTGTTCAACACCAGGCCCATTCAGTCAGTATGGGCCTGTGAATCCTGTCCTTCCATTTTGTCCTCCCCTCACCCGATTTCCAGTTTCACAACCAAAAGTAAGGACACTGCCAGGTCTAGGGGTAGCCACTCAAGAAATGTCTCGTCATTAACACCGTCACATACTGTGGAGGCATGCAGGCCTTACTATATGCCAACAAACGGGGAAATCTCTCTCAGTACCTTTAGTGGATTCCTGCCTAGGGTTTCTGTCATGTTTCCTTTCCTCTTTTCCTAGTTGACTTTTCAGACCTCAATGATGGCAGCTCAGCTTCTTTCACATGAAAATCTTCCCTGACAGGTTAAACTCTTGCTACAGGTTCTTTCAGATTCTTAGACCTCATCCTTGGAAAGTTTTGATTTTCTACTTGCCTGGAGGAGTGATTCCCTCAGTAAAACAGACTATTTGGTGTCTCAAAAACCACTAGAGCCACCCTTGTGAAGCCAAGAACATTATTAGCAAGCAGAAAACATCTAAATGAAGGCATTTTTTAAAAAAAGAATTATTTCATTTAATTTTATTTATTTATTCATTTTTAATCTGACCAGAGAGACACACACAAAGAGAGGTAAAGTGAGAAAGCAAGCCACCAGGTCCAGGATTCGAACCATGGTTGGCCATGTGGGAATGTCCAGTGCCTTAACCACCATGCCACCTGCTGGTCCCCGAATGAAGGCATTATTGTTTCTGTGACTATCTCTGCCAGAAAGTGAGACCCGTAGTGATTACTGGGTAAGCATGGAAAGGCAGAGAGGCAAAGGGAGAGTTCTCCCATTGCTAGACAAGCCCATTTCTTCCTTTCAGCATCTCTTGTACTGCTCACCCACAGTAGTGATTGGCACACTCACCCCTCCTAAGCCCTGACTTCTAAAGGGTAGTGTCTGTGTCTTGTTCATCAAGGGTGGTGTAGGCACTCATTATATGCTGCTCAGAGCCAAGCTGAGTAGGATAGTCCTTTGGCAAACGTTACCTCTCAAGAGTAGATTCGGTTCTGGGACCAGCAGTTAGCATGTAATGGCTATGTTGCTGGACTCCCAATTAGTCAACCGCGGTTCGCATCCCAGACCCGGTGGCTTAAAACTCACGCCAGGCGCGTGTGCGTGCGTGCCCAAGATCCCGAGAGGAGAACGGAGGAGAACGGATTGCGGTGTGGCCATCCCCCCGGGGGGGTGATTTCTCGCTTTCTGTCTCTCTGTCTGTCTGGCGAGTGCACGCGCCCTATAGCAAAAACCTCTAAAAAAAAAAAAGAGTACACTCAGTTCTTTTAGAGATTTCAGGACCTATACTTGTTCTGCTCCAAGAATAACCTCTCACATTGGCTTCTGGATGAATAGGTTTTTTCTCTCTCTCTTTTTAAATTTATTTATAATTATTATCATTATTTTTAGTTTGTGACAAGGCTCATGTACTCACCAGAGAGAGATGAGAGAGAGAACACAATCTGCCAGGTTCAGGACTTGAACCACAGTCAGCCATGTGGGAAATCTAGCGCCCCAACCACCACACCACCTGCTGGCCCCTGGATAAATAGCTTTTAAATGGAAGAAGATGCCTCAGCAAAACAGGTAAGTTAGGGAGATTAATTCAAATTCTAAAGAGCAAATGAATGCATGAAAAACATATTTGGTTCAAATTAATGTTTTTATTTCCATCTTTAACACTAGCAGTGGAGTCCAAAACAGATTGATGTTCATGGATATAGTTTAAACATAACAAGGAAAGAATTGAACTATGTACATTAAGGAAGGGAAAGGAATTTTTTCAATACCAATATTTTCCTAGTATGCTGTTTCTGAATAGCATAAACATTTAATTTTTCTCCAATTTAATTTAGGATATAGTAATATAACTTTATGATCAACAACCTGAGTTGCCTTTAAGGATAAAATGGGTGTCACCATATTTATTAGTTGACTAGGTGCCTGGTTGCCTTTGTTCCTAATATCTGGGTTATCATTAGAACATAATAAAAGAGCATTTCCATGAAGCCCAGAGGGAACAGGCAATGATGCCCAATTGGAAAGCAGGCAAGCAACACATCACAATGATGAGAGCTGGCACTCTTGCCCTCTTAAAGCTGCAAATAGAAAATTATTACTTTTTTTATTCAAACTAACTGGATGTGAGCCTAACAATCAAAAAGTCAGAATGAAGAATAAAACTATTTTCTTTTCACATAGAGGAGGGACACTCCTTCAGCCCCGTTTAAAGTGAATTCTGTGCTGAGTCCCTGCTCCTTCAGAAGGATAAACTGAAGGTCAGTTATTGCTAGCAAAGCCAGAAGTGGCCCCCTTTCCACTCTGAAGGTGTTTCACACAAAAAGGCTGTTGGTTTGGTTTGAAGCCCTCCCAAGAAGGAAGGGGTGCAGAGGTGGAGGCAGGCTGGCACTGTAAGGCCTGCCCCCTGTTAGCCACTCCTCTGCCCTGGGCACAGGGGCAGCTTGGACTATATTACTGCCTCCAAGAACCCAAGGCTCCTACACACCTGTGGAGTAGAGCAGAGGTTGTCATCTGGGTCCCTTAGGGAGAATAAGCCACCATGCTTTGCCAACCAGAATCCAAGGAGCAGTTAAAAGCCCAAAAGATTAAAGTCCAATTGGCCAGAAGAGCAGCTTCTGAAATAAACTTCAATTGGTGGGAGTGGATGAGAAAGCAAAGTCAGTGCCGTGTCAGGTGGGCCAAGTTCTTTGAAACATGAGGCAACAGTGACTTGGGCAAAAGTATGAAGTGAGCGGCTGTTAAGGCCACAATTACTGCCACTACCTAGTAGCATCTACACTTGGGCAGACATTAGGCAGTGAGAACTGAGGAACTGAGGACTGGAGGGCATGTGGCAAACATGGGACAAGTTTTATCATAAAAGAGAAAGGACACTCCAACACACGTCTGTCCTATTCACCTTGCAAGTCCTGTGCCAAGTGAAGAACTCTGAAGCATGGGTAAGGTCCTGAGAATAGTTGGCGAACAAAGATGGGTGGGACAGGCAGTGCTCCACAGGTGACATCAGGTCTCTGAGGGGACACTAACAGTGCTACATCTCCTGGGCTGCTGAAAAATAGGTAAAGAATGGGCTTTATTGCACTTTTTCATTCTCAGGAAACGAGATTCCCTGCAGAGGTTCTCGATTTGCAGAAATCACTGCATATCAATGATAAAACACAGGCAGAATCACAGATGACCTCTGACTTTCAAGGGAAGGAAACAAGGTCGACTGGTTGGTCTTTCTGGAACCCTGGAGGGTCACTCTTGCACCTGGGATCCTCAGGCCAGGCAGACCAGGTCTGGCTTGGTTGGTCACTGTGAAGCAGGCAAACTGGTTGACCGGTAAATGCCTGGGACAAAGAGAGCGCCTGGAAGAGCTGGGGCAAATTCTCCAAACAGGGAAAACTTCTTGGCAAACTTGCAGGTTCTGGAAAGAGGCTGGAACTACAATTCTCAGTTCCAATGTGCCTTACTTCTTTTTTTTCCTACTCTGGAACCAAACACGCCAGAGAGGCAGAGATGCAGAGCCTGGCCCGGGAGGGCCTGGGTCTACCTCCATAGCATCGAACTAGAGATAACAAAAGAATCTTAGGGGGTTGAAAACAAAAGGGTGGTTTACATAGAAGACAGTTTGAAACAGTCTTTTTGAGCTCAGGAAATTGGAGGCAGATACCATGCAGAGAACCCAGCCAAGCTGTCTGTCTGTCCGTTGGTCTCTTCCTGAGCAGCTTTTAACATTTCATTTCATATATAAATGGGGTGGTACCGTTTGTGGTTGATCTTTTTCCTACATGTTGGGCAAGTGTTAGCATTCTTAAGGGAATCACGGAGGCACTGGCTACAGAAGACATGGCCACATTCTGTAGAAACAATGAGACGTCCATTTTGCACAATCTAGAAGACATGAAAAAGAACACCTTTCAAACATGCCCTTAACCCAGAGCAGCAGTGGTCCCTAGAGAATTCTGCCCCTGCCCATTCTTAAGATGATCAATGAGAGGGAAGGGCAGGCTGGGCCCGAAGCAGGACAAGTAGGGAGGTGATCTGGAGAACTAAGAGTAAATGTTCTGTAGTCTCAGACAAGTGTATAAGATCTCTGTGAAATGGAAATCAAGGGGCAGGAGCCAGTTTTCCAGCAGCAGCAGTCTAAATGGGTTAGGAAGGACCCCTGTCAAGACTAGTAGCTTCTGGTTAGGGACAGGATGAAGGACACCAAAGGCTGAAACATTTGCACAGGGAAGTCTAGGACATTCAGTGTCTGAAGGTGAAGGCCCCACAGGGCCCAAGAGAATATTTATTGGCACATTCTCCTTTCCCATTCAGATCTGCAACAAGCCACATGTTGGCACAAACATGATATTGGGAGGTGTCAAACCCCACCTACCACAAAGATCCTATCTCACCTAATTTTTTCATTGAAGCAGTTTAGAAATCAGACCCAAGCAAGACATAGTTAGGTATACTTACCTCTGAGTATCCATCCATGCAGATCGGACAACTGACAGTACCAGAGGGCCTAAAATCACAGTGCTTCCCATCAGTTTCTCAGTAAACTCAAATATTCAATTATGTTCTACATGTGGTCTTCATATAAGCAGCCTGTATCCCCAATAAGAGCCCCACTCTGGTTCCTCTGACTCTGACTTAGCACAAACATCCAATAAACTTTCAGGCAAGCTGACTGCCCTAAGGGGATGTGGTGTGATGGCCTGAGGGGAGGAGAGGATAGACCAAAACCAAAAAAAAGATATGATCAACCTGAGTCACCCTGACCTCCCCTAAGCCTTCGATCAGGGGCCTCTTCCAGGATCCATGTCTGGGACCAGGGCTACATAGGTCAATCCTTAAAAATTCCTGTTTCAGGAAGCTAGGGTCACCAGGCCTATCCATACCTACCCCGTCAGAGCCTAGTACACCCTGGCCACTGTAAAACTAACCAAGCCCAGCTCTGGATCCAGTTCCAGTTGCATCCAGCTGCTGGGCAGATGTTTGGGCAAGCCCTTCTAGAGCCAACGTTTCATAGATTTGCTTAAAAGTAACGTATTTAGTGGTTAAGAGCAACGGACTCCCATATGCAGTTTGCCTTCTCACTTTCTCTCTATCTCTCTCTGGTCAGATTAAAATGAATAAGTAAATAAACAAAGTTAGATAAAATCTATTAAAAAGAAAAGTGCCATATTTCTATATCCTGGCTTCCTACCCCCAAGTCCAGCAAAAGCAAAGTGGAGGACAATTTGGTACCTGAGTCCTATGGCTCCCTCATCCCTGGCATTTCTGGGAGTATGGGTGGTCACATACACGTCTCTGTCCCTGGACAATTCCTCATCATCACTGCTCACCACACAGCTGTCAGCATGGTCCTGGCGCAGCCTCCTCGGTCTCCTTCTTTCTAAAGGGAGAGTCACACTTTCAGGGTGAGGTTTCCTACTCTCACATTCTCACCACCCCACCTAGTGTCTTCTAAGGGGCCTCCCTTCCCTGTCTGGGACCCCCAAAGAGAAACTGTTGCCAAGCCCAGCTATACCCCAGAAGGTCCTACCCAAATCCAAAGGCTGTTCTCTTATCATTCCAGGAACCCCCCACCCCCCATTTCTCTGTTCCTTTAGACTGTGGAACAGTTTAAGGTTGTCAGCTTTCTCCAAAATCTGGCTGCTCCCAAGGCAGGACTGATGTTCCACACAGTACTAGGGGTGAAGTTCCTTCAGGAGGTGTAAAAGGACTGATCATACAGGTCTCACCACAGTATTATCATAGGCATCTTCCTGCCTGATGTTCTTTGATCTCTGGAGTAGGATGGCCTGGCAAGGCCTGTAGTGTTGTAGCCCTTACCCATGCCAATACTTTCCAAATCCAGTGAAAAAAAGAGATGGAACCACTCACCATCAACAATCTTTTAAAAAGAAAAAAACATGAGAAAGAAGCAATCAGTTTGAGTGATTACATAGAAACATTTTTCTTTCTTTTTTTGAAGAATTATTTTATTTAACTTCATTTATTCATTCATTCATTCATTCATTCATTCATTCATTTATTTATTAAATTTGACTAGAGAGATTGAGAGAGAGAGCAGGAGAGAGAAAGTGAGAAAGCAAGCCTCAAGGTCCAGGACTTGAACCATGGTCCGCCACGTGGGTGTCCAGTGCCTTTAACCATCAAGCCACTTGCCAGACCCGAAAGCATTTGTTTCTAATGTGAAACTTTCTGTATGATTCTCTAGTGAGCTGTAGGGTCCCACTCCTCACCCATTCCCAGTGGATCTGTGCACCTCTCTGGTCAATCAAGGCCCTTTCCCCAGGTACATTATTCTGTCTCCTAGCAGCTGACATACAGTTTTTAGGGAAGTCTCTGGGAATGCATACATAGCCACACGATATACTGCCCACACAACCTGGAAACGATGTGGCTTCCTCTCAGTACCTGTGCCTTGCTATGCTATTTCGAGGACTAAGTAAGACAATGAACACTTGCCCAGCACCAGTGACATGGTGCTTAGTACATGATGCCCACATGTTTACTTCCACATGTCTCACCTTGTGCTCATATGGTCAATGCAGGCCATGTCCAAAAATGAAGCCTATATTTGGAGATGGGTTTACAGTGCTTAGTACATTAAAAATAATTACTGAATAAACAAAAGCAAACCATGTGTAGACCAATGAGCATGATACACACCAGGAAGAGACAACAGGTCAATTCTGTGTTCTTTGGGTCTACAAAAGACACGAATGAGAAACTGACAAGCCCTTAGCCTGATGGCTCAGAATTTACATTAACTGGGTGTCACTTCGACCTTTTGGCCAAGTTAAACATTCTTACTTAAGGGATGGCGCACCTTTTTCTCTTCACATAGTATATATCAGAAACTACATCAGGAAAGCTCTTACCACTAATGCCTGCTGCCCACTTCACCTTGGCTGACCGTCACAACAGTAGGTCACAGGGCTGTCCCTCTGGCATACTGTCCTATGCTGCAGTAACAGGAAAGTCCGAGTCTCTCTTTTGTTCCCTTGCAGCAAGAATTCTGAACATGAACTAAATTCTCTCAATTAGACATACATGTTGCTATTGGGTGGGCAAGAAGTTGAAGGCCAATTTCAGCCTCTGTAGGTAATGGCACACAGATGTGAGTACCAAGAGGCAGTTCTGATGGAGAAGCAACAATCTTTTTTTCTTTTAAGATTTTTTTGGGAGGTGGCCAGCAGGTGGAGTGGTGGCTAAGGGCACTGGAGTCCCACATGGCTGACCATGGTTCGAGTCCTGGAACTGGCAGCTTGCTTTCTCACTCCCCCCACCCCACTCTGTTCCTCTTTGGTCAAATTTCTTTCTTTATAAAGTTCAATCAAATAATTCTTCATAGGGCACGTGTGCATGATGGAGACACACACATACACACACCCAGAGACAGAGAGAGGGAAAGTGAGAAATCACCCCACAGGGGGAATGATCAAACTACAATTCTTTCTCCACTTTCCTCTCAGGTTTTTGGGGCACAGACTCACATATATCCAGCATGATTTTCTTTCCTTCTTTAAAAAAAAAAAAAAAAAAAAAAAAAAAAAGATTTAATTTTCCATTTATTCATTCATTCATTCATTTATTTTAATTTGACCAGAGAGAGATGGAGAGAGAGAGAAAATGGGAAAGCAAGCCACCAGGTCTAGACTCGAACCATGGTCAGCCACGTGGGAATGTCCAGCGCCTTAACTCCCATGCCACCGGTTGGTCCCCCCAAGCATGATTTTCAAGCCACCAGGTCTGGGACTAGAACTGTGGATGACCACATGGGAGTCCAGCACTTTAACTACCATGCCACCTGCTGGCCCCAAGACTGCAACATCTTATGCCCAGGCCCCTTTTTCCTAGAAAGGTGCTACAATACTCCCTACGTGAACCCAAAGATATTAATGCAAAGGGTAGATCTCACCTCTTCACCTTCTGCCCAGAGCAGACATACTAGCTCCCCAGGTGGGTCAATTCTGAGACCAGGAGTCATTCCTGGAGACCTCACCCAGAACCTATTCTTCCATGCTTTTCAACACCATGTAAGGAACTCTTTATATGTTAAAATTAATTAAAGCTGAAGAATAACTACAGTGAATTTTGTTCCTGTACTGAACCCTGACAGAAATAAACAGAAGAAGAAAGTGGGTATTTCTTTTTTTTTTTTTTACTTAAAGAATTATGCATTTTACTTATTATTTCTAAATTTGACCAGCAAAAGACAGAGAGACAGAAAGTGAGAAATCACCCCCCCAGGGGGGTGGCCACACTACAATCCCTTCTCCTCCATTCTCTCAGGATTTTCAGCACACATTAACACATGCCTGGTGTTGTTTTAAGCTGCCAGGTCCAGGACTTGAATCATGGTTGATTATGTGAGAGTCCAGTGATGTAACCATTACACCATCTGCCGCTGGTCCTACCCGCCCTCCCCCATTTTATTTTTTTGTGAGAGATTTTTGCTATAGGGCATGAGCAGTCTCTGGAGAGACAGAGACAGACAGAAAGTGAGAAATCATCCCCCGGGGGGGGGGATGGTCATGTCACAATCCCTTCTCCTCCATTCTCCTCTCAGGATCTTGGGCCATGCACAAACACGTGCCAGGAGTGAGTCTTAAGTTATGAGGGCCAGGAATTAAACCATGGTCGACGACATGGGAGTCCAGCAACATAACCATTATGTCATCTGCTGGTCCCCCATTCCTTTTTAAAAGTTTTTGCTATAAAGTATGTAGGCTTGACAGAGAGAGAGAGAGAGAGAGAGAGAGAGAGAGAGAGAGAGAGGGAGAGAGACTAGAGTAGTAAGAAATCACCTCTGGAGGATGGCCACACTACAATACACATACACACACGGCATGATTTTCAATCTGACATGTGTCTGGGACTCGAACCTCACAGTTGGCCATGTGGGATCCAGCTGCCTTAACCTCCATGCCACCTATTGGCCCATGGGCATATGTATTTTTAAAGTCATATGAGGGACCAGCAGGTGGCATGTGGTTAAGGTGCTGGACATTCCCACATGCCAACCACAGTTCGACTCCTGAACCTGGTAGCTTACTTTCTCATTCCTCCCAACCCCCATGTTTCTCTCTGGTCATATTAAAATAAATGAATAAATAAATAAAATTAAGTAAATAATTCTTTTAAAAATAAAATAAAAATAAAGTCATATGAAAGTCTCTCTTTTTCAAGATGAAAATAATCCACACATGTGGAGCTATCAATGTATTCATTCCCCTTTCTTCCCAGAGGGACTGCAGAGGGCAACTATGTAAATTTGGGAAAACTTAGTCAACTCATCACCAGGCCCATGTTTATCAGAAGGAAAATTGGGGTAGCACAAGGTGCTATCCACATGAAGTCTAGAAACAGAGGAACCCAGAAAAGGAGGCTCTGATAATAGTGCTGGCCCCTGAGGAAAGCCCTGAATCTAGCTGGTAGCAGATTCTAGCTGTAGGTAGGGATGACCCTGGCTTTCTGGAGCTCCAACATTGCTCTTATCACCCTTTCCTAAAGGGGTACACACCCCTGGCTTCCCAGCAATCATTTTGGGAACTTGATCTTCACTGGCTCCCAGTGAATTAGACCCAGCTCACCTCTGGGCAGTGTCAAACTCAGAGCTATCCCAAACAATAAACACCCCCAGCAGGTAGACAGGTTTCATAGCCCCAGGGCCCAGGAGGCTGCCAGTATATGGCAGGTCCTCTATACATAATCACTGGTAAATTAGAACCTTCCCATATATCCACAGGCAAGTAGGTGGCATGGAGGGTTAAGCAGTTGGATCCCACATGGTTAACTATGAGGTTGAAGTCCAGGACCCAAGCCGACTTGAAAATCACTGTGAGCACATGTGTGTCCAAAATCCCAAGAGAATAGAGAAGAAGCAATTGCAGCATGCCCATTCCCTCTCCTCCAAGGGGGTATTGATTTTTCTCACTGGTGATGACCTTAAACTGTTCCTACCTTCGATAAGAGAGAAACAGCTTGGGATAAGGCTTCTTGCCCAAAGGGCAATTAAAAACAGCACCACAGCCTGGCGTACCAGTTCCATACCTGTATTTATTACTGGTATTCCTTCTACTGAACAGCTGAACATCAAATTTTAGAATCTCTGCAGGTGTCTCAAGTGCTCTGCAAGTACCTATCTCACAGCTGTAATCCTGAGATAGCATTTCCTGGCATGGGCGATGAATACAGTTATCAGGGCTTCATATAAATGTCCACCAGATGAGCCCACAGAGATGTAGCACAAGCTTCTGAGGCTTCTAATGTGGTTTAGAGACTTTTAAAAAGAGTAAGAAGCCAAAATAATAATTAACTAGTCTCCTGAATAGTTCAGTTACAATTATGGCAAGCTGGCCCATAATTACAAACTCACAATTCTATTATATTTACCTTTAGTCTTGCTTTATTCTTTCTCCACTACGGAAAATAATAAACCATAGGTCAAAGCATTCAGAGATAAAATGGAGACCTACAGAAGTCATACCAGGTCAGCCACATGAAATCCATTCAGGCTTCTCTAGCATATGTGAGCTTCAGATCACCTCGTCATGAGAGAACACATATCATGCAATTACTAATCACTATTACTTGCACCATTGGTAGGGCTGGTGCTGACCATAATATTTTGGTTGAACAGTCTCCACACACAGCTGTTTCCTAAATTATTTTTGTAATTATTATTATTTTTTTTAATGATATAACATGCATACATTAGCAATCCTCTTCCCAACCCTTTAATTCTTCAGAATCCGAGGCATCTATGCTTGGCATATTTTCCAGGCCAACACAGGGATCTGAAAGTGTAGTCAGTCACGTGGCTTCCAGCCTTGCAGGGCACTTGCATTATCACCGTGCCATAGTAGCTGGACCTTCCTAATTCTTGAATGGATATGATGTCTGAGCTCTTCTTTATTCCGGTATAATTAGACTGGCTCACTTATTCCAACAGTTACTGTGCACCTACTGTATTGTTCACTACACTCAAACAGAGAGATGGATAGGACTTTGTCCCTGCCTACAGGAAGGCCTCCACTGGGTAGCTCCTTAAGAGTCTCAAAAACAAAAGCCTAGGAAGGATATGGAGAATAACGCAAACAGCACAATTTACTAGTACCCCATGGAAACAAACAAACAAACAAAAAGACTCCAGGAAAATCAATGTGATTTTTTTTTTTAGGTGTTTGTCACATGATGTGTGTGTTTGCCAGAAAGACAGAGAGGGAAAGTGAGAAATCACTCTCCTCAGGGGTGATTTGAGTTGTTAGGTTAAAACAAACAAAAACAATAAGACCCCCCCCATCACAAACTATACACAAAAGTCAATTCATGTATACTATAAATCTAAATGTAAAAGGCAAAGAGAAAAACTTTTGAAATATAGGAACATCTTTTAAATTCTTTTAAAACCATTTTTGGGGGAACCAGCAGATGGCATAATGGTTACGTTGCTGGATTCCCACATAGACCACCGTGGTTGGAGTCCTGGACCTGGCAGCTTAAACCTCATGCCAGGTGCATGTGTGTGCATGCCTAAGATCCCGAGAAGAGAATGAAGAAGGGAACTGAGGGGAACCAGCAGTTAGCGTAATGGCTATGTTGCTGGACTCCCACGTAGTCGACCGCGGTTCGCGTCTCGGACCCTGTGGCTTACAACTCACGCCGGGCGCGTGTGCGTGCGTGCCCAAGATCCCGAGAGGAGAATGGAGGAGAAGGGATTGCGGCGTGACCATCCCCCCTGGGGGGTGATTTCTCGCTTTCTGTCTCTATGTCTCTCTCTGTCTGTCTGGCGAGCGCACGCGCCCTATAGCGAAAAAAACTCTCAAAAAAAAAAAAAAAAAAAGAAGGGAACTGAGGTGTGGCCACCATCTGGGGGGGGGGGGGGGTGATTTCTTGCTTTCTTTCTGTCTCTGTCTCTCTGGTGAGAGCATGTGCTCTACAGCAAAAAGCTCCTCTCTCTCTCTCTCTCTTTCTCTCTCTCTCAAAACAAAAACAAAAACAAAAACAAAAACAGGGATCAGCAGTTGGTATAATGGCTATGTCGCTGGACTCCCATGTAGCCGATCGCGGTTTGAGTCCCAGACCTGGTGGCTTAAACTCACGCCAGGCGCATGTGTGTGCGTGCCCAAGATCCCAAGAGGAGAATGGAGGAGAAGGGATTACGGCATGGCCATCCTCCTGGGGGATGATTTCTCATTTTCTGTCTCTCTGTCTCTGTCTTTCTGGCAAGCGCACATGCCCTATAGCAAAAACCTCTCTCTCTCTCAAAAAAAAAAAAAAAGAAAACAAAAAAAACACACACACACATAAAAGAAACCCAAAAAAAAACTTTAAAAAATTATTAAATTAATCAATTTACTTATTTTAATTTGACGAGAGAGGGACAGAGAGAGAGAGAGAGCGGGCAAGCCGCAAGGTCCAGGACTCAAATCATGGTCAGCCATGTGAGAGTACAGCGCCCTTAACCACCATACACCTGCCAGTCCCTAGGAATATCTTTTTATGGGACTACAATTTCATCAAAATATCAATAAATTCAGCTATATTACAAGTCTCTATACAAACAGATACCAAAACCAGAAAAGACAAGCCTCTTCAGTAAAAGTTACACAAGATATAAAAATGGCAGGCTCATATTTACAACTTATAAAAGAATTCATACAAATCAGGAAAAGGCAGACAACCAAATAAAAAAGCAAACAGAAAACAATATTTGCTGTTAAAAAAAAAAAAAAGACAAAATAAGTTGCTTTATCGTAATTCAAAAAAAGACAAAATAAGTTGCTTTATCATAATTCAATTTCTTCAGCTCTTTTTGAAATTTATATTCAATAGATGGGTAAAAAAAAAGCTGTACAACAAAATGTTTCAAACAGGCCTTTCACAAAGGGGAAAATAAACCATCACCAAGCATGAAAAGCTGTTTAATTCCATTAATAATCAGAACAATGCAAATTAAAATAATGATGGGCTGCCTAGACAACCATCAGAGCGGTTAAAAAATTTTTTAAAATAATTTTTTAAAATTTATTGATTTATTGTATGTGGAACTCAAACCACATAGTCAGCCATGTGGGATCTAGCTGCTTTAATCGCCAGACCACAAAGCTGGTCCTGACTAAGTCTTGCAGATTCTCAGTACAACTCAGTTCTTAATTTCTAAGCACAGACAGGAAGCAAAGCACCTATGGTCTGTACCTTGTTCTGATAGCACATTAGTCAGTCAGGATATTCTCAAAGCCAGGGAGCCTTAGGGCCAAGAGGAAGCCTTAGCTACTAGCAATCTTCACCTTATCCACTATACCACTTAGTCCTCCTCAGCAGCACCTGTCACCCACTTGTCCAATAGTATCAAAGGTGCCAGCACTTTTATCCTGCAAACTGCAATCTTGGCACATTATCAAAAAGTGCTTAAGAGAGGCAAACCTGCCTGTAGGAGGCCTATCAGTGGGCTAACCAGATTCCCAAATCATAGTGTGTACTGCTCCCCGGAACAGGTATCTACCAGAACTTCTCCACCTGCCTTCTGATCAGACCTGACCTCACTCCTCACAGGCTGCTAGAAGGACACTCGCATTCCCTCTGAGTCTACAAGTGGTACCATGGAAGGAGATGGAGCCCAGGAATCTGCTTGTCCGTTGGCTCCATACTCCCTGAGTCAGGACACAGTCGAGACATCATAAGGTAAATGCAGAGCACCTTCATTCTCCTGGGACCATGTTAACTGACAGGTGTTTTAGGTATTTAAGAGATTTTACATTAGCAGTGCTGAACAAATATTCCCTTATCCCTTAGCTGGGAAGGCATAAACGCACAATGACTGGATACCATAGGTGGCCAGGTATTCAAATTTAAAAAAAATTTCTTTTAGGGGGCTATCAGGTGGCGTGGTAGTTAAAGGTGCTGGACTCCCACATAGCCGACTGCAGTTCAAGTCCCAGACCTGGTGGCTTGCTTGCACTCTGTCTCCACCTATCTCCTCTCTCACTCTGTCCCTCTCTGGTCAAATTAAAATAAATAAAATTAAATTAAAAAAAATAATAATTTCTTTCCATTCTCAAAGTATCCTGGAATAGGTTATTTATCCCCATTTTATAGATGAAGTAAAAAAGGCTGAGTAATATGCTCAAGGTCACACTGGTGAAAACTGTAGAATCACAGACTGAAGACAGATGTGGGACCTTGAGATTTTTCCCAAACCACTTTTGTGTTTGGCTGTGGAAGGGTCAGGGTCACAGAGATCTATATTCCACAGGTAAGAAAGTCACAGTAAATTATTTTCTTGAATCATTTCCCATTCTGGGGTTCAGTCCGTAAAAGCATGAGTTTCTTTTATTTTTGAGAGGTTTTTGCTATAGGGCATGTGTGCTCGCCAGACAGACAGAGACAGACAGAAAGCGAGAAATCACCCCCCAGGGGGGATGGCCACGCTGCAATCCCTTCTCCTCCATTCTCCTCTCAGGATCTTGGGCACGCACACACACGTGCCCAGCTTGAGTTTAAGCCACTGGGTCCGGGACTCGAACCGCGGTCGACTACATGGGAGTCCAGCAAAATAGCCATTACGCTAACTGCTGGTCCTGAAGCATGAGTTTCTTTAGTATAAGCTGTAGCCTTGATCTACAACTCATGACTAAAGTCTTGAGATGCTGGCACTGGCCAGGGACCTACAGTCAAGAAACAATAAACTCTCATACACACTTACCACGACAGAGTCATTGTGAGTCAGGTCGACAACCACAGGCTCTAAAGATTCACAGGTGAGGTCTACAATTTCATCTCCAGCTTCAAAATAAAGCATTTCAACAAGCATTATTAGGAATAAAGCAAGCAGTATCTCTCTAAGCTTTATTAGCATGATTACAAATACAGTTTAGACTTATACCAAACTAAAAAAAATTAAGTACACAACGCAAAGAGCACTAGGACCAATCTCTTTTCAGCAGTGACATACAATAAGTGTCCTTTTAAAATTTGCCACAAAAGGGTTTTTTTTAAAGATACACACACACACACACACATATATATATGTACTTATTTTTAGAGAGAGAGTTGTGCTATATGGCGTGTGCATTCACTGAAGAGACAGACAGATAGAAAGCAAGAAATCAACCCCAAGGGGGGGATGGCCATGCTGCAATCCCTTCTCCATTCCTCTTTTGGGATTTTGGGCACACATGCACAGGCGCCCAGCGTGCATTTCATGCTGCTGGGTCCAAGACTTGAACCCCCTCCTCCCAGTCAACTACGTGGGAGTCTAGCGACATTACCATTATGTCATCTGCTGGTGTCAAGGATTATTTATTTAATTTATTATTATTATTATTATTCTATCTGCTATAGGGCATGTCATGTGAGCACCAGAGAGGAAAAGTGAAAAAGCAAGGCACTAGGTCTGGGACTTGAACTGTGGTTGTCCATGTGGGAGTCCAGTGCCTTAACCATATGCCACCTGCTGATCCCATAGAGGTTGCCTTTTTTTTTTTTTTTTTTTTTTTTTTTTTGTAAAATACAGATGTACTATTGAGCTATATGCATGCATGGGTGTCTATTCTTAGGGTACCACATTCACACAGCTATGCCTCTGTATCCTTACCTGCTCCTTCACAGAGGAGAGGTAGTGACCCATCAAGACAGGACATCTGGGAGAAGGCACCAAGCATGCTCAGCTCAGGGTCTCTCTCTTTGGGATGGACCAGGCTGAAACCTCTGGTTCTCCCAGTAGAGGAAGTAGACCACCTTAGTTGGCCCAAAGACTTAAAAGTCATGCTTTGCTCGGCAACTTTATCAATTAGTCTAAGGAGGACATATTTAATCTTCACTTATGTCTTAAGCGTTTCCCTACTTGAATGGAGAAGGGTAGTATCTGTTGGTTCCCTAAAACTCCAAGATACCAAAATGGGTTGGGTCTGTTAGGCAGCTTGCTTTTTGACCTCTAGGGTATACCATTATGTCCACATGAACACAGATGAAAGTAGGAAAGACCTTAGCCAAACAGTTGATGGAAGTTATGTCTCACAAGTGGGAATGAGGCTGTGTGCTTCAATTGGTAGCTTAAGCACAGAGCCTTGCAGAGAAACTGGCTACAAAATGACAAGTACTACACTGCAAAGCAGTTGGATCTTTTCCAGGTCTGAGATTCTAAGTTCGCTAAGAGATGACACATGTATTCAGTGTCACAATTGAGGATGGTAGCAGCTTTCGGGATGGAGGGTTAGAGTCCTAGCTGCTAAGTAAAGAAGTCAAAGCTTTTATGAATTCACTGTTAGAAATTTTTTACTCAGAGGCCACACAGAGAACTTTGCTGCTCCAGGGGTACAGGGAATGTATTTCTTGTCCTTGGCAAGTTAATTCTCTTTAAAATGTTAGTTTTCAGGAGTCTTGGTTATAAACACAATTTTTACATATGCAGAGCAGAGGACCTTAAATCCAGGCCACTTGACACTTTTCTGAGAAGAGAGGGAAATCTAATCGGGTTTCTGCCTATCCCAAGTTTTAACAGAGGCAGCTCTTTTGACAAGTCTGCCTTCTTGGGTAATTTTTTTTTCAATCGTCAGAGGGTGCCTGTGCTCACCAGAGACAGACAGAAAGATGAAAAAAACACTCCTTCATGGAGCACGGTCATGCTGCAATCCCTTTTCCACTTCCTCATCCTGTCGAGATCTTTGGGTATGCATGCAAACATGCTCGTTATGTTTTTCAAGTCACCAGGGCTGGGATTTAACTGCAGTTTGCCATATGGGATCCAGCTCCCTTAACTACTCGGCCACAGGAGTGGCCCTGCAATTTTTTTGTGTTTGTGAAAAACAGAAGAAAAAAGGCAAGTACTTCACAAGGTCAAGCAAATCAGGGATGCAATTTCAAATAGCAAAAGCAGGCCCAGGTCTCACCTCCGCTGTTCCCCATTACCAGAGGGGTAAATGGTTCGCCTCACTGAGTAGCTGTTTGAAAACCTACAGAGGTCTTAGGGTACCAATGGAAGCTGCTTTTGCTCAATTTTACTTTAAGCTGTGAATGGTAGATGAATCTGAGATTGCACTGACAGCAGCTTCTAAAAGCTAACCCTTACATGTGTTTACCTGCCATGCACCTTTTAAAATGTTTTATAGTACTTGGGAACCAGCAGTTAGCGTAATGGCTATGTTGCTGGACTCCCACGTAGTCGACCGCGGTTCGCGTCTCGGACCTGGTGGCTTACAACTCACGCCGGGCGCATGTGCGTGCGTGCCCAAGATCCCGAGAGGAGAATGGAGGAAAAGGGATTGCAGCGTGACCATCCCCCCTGGGGGGTGATTTCTCGCTTTCTGTCTCTATGTCTCTCTCTGTCTGTCTGGCAAGCGCACGTGCCCTATAGCAAAAAACCTCTCCCCCCCCCCCCCCCAAAAAAAAGTTTTATAGTACTGACTCATTTCAGTCTTATGACAACTCTGTGCTCCAAGTACTTACTACTATCATCCCTAGATAAGGATGAGGAAACAGGCTCGGAGGGTATAACGCATACAAAGCCCCTTGGATGGTAGGTGGCAGTTTTGGGTACTGACTAGCTCCATCTTGTGTTCTCCTGCACTGCACATTAACACCCCAAAGTCTTGGTGTCCCTGATAATCTTACCAGTTTCCACAAGTTCTATGGGTTCTGCTTCCAAGGAAATTTCGGGGGTGGAGACTGCTTCCCGAGTTCGCTTCTGGCCTTGTCTAGAATTTACAGTTCCACCACGACGCTTTCTCTGAAAGTATCAAGAATAAAGGAAATGATTACTTAAGCTCCAGACTGATAGCATTTCAGGAAGAATAAAAAGGTCAACATGAGAATGGTTCAACTCATTAAGAGTAAGAGACCAGTGAGTAGATGTGAGATTGGAGTCCTTTCAAAACTTGATATAGTTAGAGAGGGAAATCATCCAAAACATATGGTGAATAGAAATTCTTTAAGTGCCATTTTTCTTATATCTTTAATATATCAAAAATGTATGAGACATCTCTCTACAGAAAGTCTCAGTCCAGATCAGGATCTCATCTTGGCAGTGGATGCCTCAGCCAGACAAAGCTAGAAATACCTCCCTTTAACCAAAAGTTTTATTTTCCTTGGATGTGTGCTCAGTCTTATTGGACCTTTTTCATTATTTAAACCAAAGAACTTCAGATCCCTAATTTTCTATTCACTGTGGAAAGCTTATTTTTTAAAATAGCTTCCCCAAGAGCTATTTCCTCCAGAAGTTTCAGGCCTCTATGTAACTCACTTTTTAAAATTTATTTTTATTTATTTATTTTTTTAGAGAGGTTTTTGTTATAGGGCGTGTGTGCTCACCAGAAAGACAGAGACAGAGAGACAAAAAGCGAGAAATCACCCCCCAGGGAGGATGGCCACGCCGCAATCCCTTCTTCTCCACTCTCCTCTAGGGATCTTGGGGATCCACTAACACACACCTGGCATGAGCTTAAGCCACCAGGTCCGGGACTCAAACAGCAGTCAACTACATGGGAGTCCAGCGACATAGCCATTACTCCAACTGTTGGTCCCATAACTTACTTTTTTTTTTTAATTGCCAGTGGACACATCTGTTTGTCAGACAGACAGCAGAAAGAGAGAAAAGCACTCACCTTCCAATGAAATGTGGTCACACCATAATATTTTTTCTTCCATTTTGTTAGGATTTTGGGAGCGTACCCGCACACAACACAGAGCATGCTTTTTCAAGTTGCCAGGACTGGAACTTGAACCACAGTTGGCCATGTGGGGTCTGGCTCTCTATGCACAGTACTTCACTGTTACACTATGTGGCAGGCTCCAACTTGGACAACCAGAATTTCTTCTACACTCTTGGGCTACTGGTTTGCCAATATGCTCCAGCATTTCTGACCTCATTGGCTCCAAAAAAACAAGTTGAAAATCAGCTCCCCTGTAGTCTTCCCAAGACAGATCTTCCCAACTGAGCCTGTCACCTTGCTATTCCCTCCATACCACTCCAACAAGTCTTGATTCTACTGCATGTTGATGTTCTTCTTCCCTCCGCCCTGCTTCTCACTACCTGGGGTCTGCTATCCTTCATGCTGGGGGAGTTACTTAGCTAAGTCTAAAGCTCACCAGGATTAAATGAAAAAATATATGGAATGTACTGAGCACAGATGGGAGACAGTATTATTATTATCCCAATTCCTTATGCCTTACTAGAGCCATTCTATCCCTAGAAACTCTGGAAGAACTGGTTACTCTAGGTGAGATCCACACAAGAACCAAGAACATCCACCACCACCTACCTCAACCCTCACCAGGCCACAAGAAAAAATTTAATTCTATTTGTGTTCCACCTGATACTCTGTATCAAATGAAAGTTTCAGATGTTTCAGAAGTGGAGCTGAATTTAACAACTTTTCACAGTTCTAAGGAGCACAGAGCCATCCCCAAGAGGGTCCAGGGGCAAGTAACAGCAGTAATTCAAAACTCACAAATGAGGAGCTAGGCTCTCTGCTGACATTCCAGCCTCAGTTGTGTTCTACTACTCAGTATTTTTTGGTTTCTCCAACAGCTACCAGATTATTTAGGACTCTTAATGCTTATCCCATTCTCAGCTATCTTCATAGCCTCCTTCCTCAGAAGCAAACCAAGACTTTCTCTCTTTTTTTCTTTTTTTGGAGAGATTTTCACTATAGGGCGCATGCGCCTGCCAGACAGACAGAGACAGACAGAGAGACAGAAAGTGAGAAATCACCCCCCAGGGGGGATGGTCACGCCGCAATCCCTTCTCCTCCATTCTCCTCTCGGGATCTTGGGCACGCACGCACACGCACCCGGCGTGAGTTTTAAGCCACCGGGTCCGGGACGCGAACCGCGGTCGACTACGTGGGAGCCCAGTGACATAGCCATTACGCTAACTGCTGGTTCCCTTTCTTTCTCTCTTTTAAGAGAGGTTTTTGCTATAGGGCACATGTGCTCACCAGAGGGAGAAAGACAGAAAGTGAGAAATCACACCCAAGGGTGGATGGCCATGTTACAATCCCTTCCCCTCTATTCTTCTCTCAGGATCTTGGATGCACACATATCTGCACTCAGAGTGCGTTTTAAGCCACTGGGTATGGGATTCAAACCACAGTTGACTAGGTGGGAGCCTGTGACGTAATCATTAAGCTATCTGCTGGTCCCGCAAACCAAGACTTTCTAAACAGAACCTTTCAAGCTCCCTCACCCCTCAGCAATCTGTGTGATTTCTGTTCCTCACTGAGGAAGGCGAGGAAGCTGCCATGGGCCATGGGCCCTCAAAATCCTTATGGGTAATTGTAGTAAGCCCTACAAAGAATCCTCTTATCTTCTTATTTTCCTACTTACTCTATTGGCCCCTCCATACCCTTAACCTGAGCTTCTTCCCAGTCTGAACACTCTTGTCCCTTCCCTTCTTGACTTGGCCAATTCTTACAAAGTATTCAAGAACCTGCTCAAATAACACCACCATCCTGAGGACATCCTTCTTGCTCCCACACTGGCTGTCTCTGGCCCTTCTACTCCCAAGAAGCCTCCCTGAATCGCTACTCTCCTCCTCTACCTCTGCTCCCTAATAGCAAAGGGTTGGGGTGGAGGGGTCTATTCTCTTAACCTGGGCTCAATCAATTCTAGGATATTTTCAGATTTTGAATTATTTGATATATGAATATATTCAGATATTTCCCCTACCTGCCTTCCTATTATTCTGGTCATGACTCTTCTCTTTACTAGCAGAACCCTCAGAGATCCACAGTTTTGGGTGAAAACTGATCATTTGATCATGACCATGTAAGTTACATACACCGTAACTTAGAAATTTTAACTAACTCCACACACTTTAATGAAAGATCAAATTGCTCTGCTTGTCCTGATCCTGCCTAGGCTGAAACAGGGCTATAGAGGTAAGACTTTGAACACCTATTTCCCTACAGGTGGGGAAAAAAAAAAAAAACATAAAACAAAAAAACAGTGGCCACATGGAGAAGAAGGACCAAGATGGGAAGCCTCCTACCTTTTTAAAAGTCCAGGGAAACAGGCCATTTTGTGTATAAATGTCAATAGCACTGAAGTACAATAGGAACTAGAAGTGGTCAGGAAAAGATAGAAGAGGGTAAAGACCCAAAGGGGTGAAAGGGTGTGGGAAGAATCTACAGGATTCCCATCACTGTTCACTTTGGGAGCTGTTCCTCATCCTATCCCCTACCACTCTCTATCTTCCCAATACCATTCATAGCACCTCCAGAGCATGGGGAGAGAATAGAAGCTCTTTCACATCTGGTACACCCAGTAAAAATTTCAGGAATTCAGAAAACAGATTTTTTTTTTTTGAGAGGTTTTTGCTACAGGGCATGTGTGCTCACTGGAAAGACAGAGAGAGACAGAGAGATAGAAAACGAGAAATCACCCCCCAGGGGGAACGGCCACACTGCAATCTCTTCTCCTCCATTCTCCTCTTGGGATCGTGGGCATGCACACACACGTGCCCGGCGTGAGTTTAAGCCATTAGGTCTGGGACTCAAACTGCGGTCGACTACATGGGAGTCCACGACATAGCCATTACGCAAACTACTGGTCCCCTGAAAACAGATGTTTTCAGTTTAGATCATATGAACAACCTTGAACAAGGGGACTTCGTCAGTAGGTAATAAACTGGGACAGAAGATTTGATTTGACTTAAATGTTTCCCCTAAAAATTCATGTTGGAATTTGGCTGCTACTGTATTAAGATGGTGAAGGGCCAGCACATACTGCAGTAGTTTAGCGCTGTGCACTGGAAGCTGAATCCCACATGGCCGACCGTGGTTCAAATCCTGACCACAGTGGCTTGAAAACTATATTGAGCAGGGAACCAGCAGTTAGCGTAATGGCTATGTCACTGGACTTCCACGTAGTCAACTGCAGTTCGCGTCCTGGACCCGGTGGCTTAAAACTCACGCCGGGCGCATGTGCTTGAGTGCCCAAGATCCCAAGAGGAGAATGGAGGAGAAGGGATTATGGCATGACCATCCCCCCATCCCCCCTGGGGGGTGATTTCTCGCTTTCTGTCTCTATGTCTCTCTCTGTCTGTCTGGCGAGCGCACGCGCCCTATAGCAAAAAAAAAAAAAAAAAAACCACAAAACTATATTGAGCACATGTGTATGCATGCTCCAATTCTGATGCGATGAAGAAATGGAGGAAAAGGACTGAGGGACTGAGGCATGACTGCATGCCACTGGGGGGGATACTTCCTCTTTTTCTCTTTTTCACTGATGAATGCACATGCCATCTGGCAAATAAAAAAAAAAAAAGATGAAAATGTCAAAACCTTAAGCCATTCTTTCTGAGCCTCTTTCGGGGACTACCATTGATACATGGAATTCAGCTCAAGACAAACAAGTTGATTTAACAATCAGAAAGGACACAATATATTAATACACTTCTTCAAGAAGGGTTACCTAGAAGCTCCTTTATGGTACTCTCATTAATGTGCTTCTAGGAGTAAGGTAGTTGCTTTTCCCTTAAAAAAAAAAAAAAATTCACATTCACCAGCTGATAAAACTTACTGTACTCATTGTTGATCTTTGGCTCCGACCTACAGAAAAGGAAATCTGTACCAAGGTTTGCAGGGCAATCAAATGTTCTCAATCTCTCATGCCCATTGGTTACTCATCCTGTGACTTTCCAAAGAGTTTGGAGTCAGATAGGTTCCCAATATCGTCAAATCCTGAAAAACAAAGATATTGACTTGATAAATGCCGCTGCCTGCATCACTGATAACAAAGTTCAGCTCAATAATTTACCTGGGTGCTTTGATGACCATTTAATGTAATTTATATCCTTAATCTCACATTCATCTTAGGAAGTAAGCATTCTTTTTTTTTTTTTTGAGAGGTTTTTGCTATAGAGCACGTGCACTCACCAGACAGAGAGAGAGACAGAAAGCGAGAAATCACCCCCCCCCAGGGGGGATGGTCACGCCGCAATCCCTTCTCCTCCATTCTCCTCTCGGGATCTTGGGCACACACGCACACGCGCCCGGCGTGAGTTTAAGCCACCCGGTCCAAGACTCGAACCACGGTCGACTACGTGGGAGTCCAGCGACATAGCCATTAAGCTAACTGCTGGTCCCATGGAAGTAAGCATTCTTAAAGAATATGGGTCTACCTGGTCCCGAAGCCTGCAACCAAGAATTACTATGCCATCTCCTGCCCTCCTTTCCAGCTCCTGCAACTCTAGCAAAGTACTATGCTAGCTGATGCGAAAACAAAGAGAACAGCCACATACAACTATGCCAACTCCTCAGCAACCAGGAAGAGACAGCGTTTCTGAGGCCAAAGCAGACCAGCAGATGGCCTAACAATTATGTCGTTGGACTCCCACATGGCAGACTGCGGTTCAATCTCTTGACCCGGTGGCTTGAAACTCACGCTGGTCCCCTACTGTAGCTTCCTCTTTACCTATGGTTATGCTTTCCAGAGTTTCAATTACTCATGGTCAACCAAAATGTGTCCAAAAGTACAGTACAGAAAGATATTCTGAGGCCACATTCACAACATTTTTATATTAATTTTTATAATTATTCTAGTATTAATTATTGTTCCTCTCTGATTATGCCTAACTTATAAATTAAACTTGATCATAAGTATGTATCAGGTTGTCAGGAAAGTCATGACATATTTTTCTATGCAAAAATGCATCATGATTTGGGACCAGTAGTTAATGTAATGGCTATGTCGCTGGACTTCCACGCAGTCGACCATGGTTCGGGTCCAAGACCCAGTGGCTTAAACTCATGCCAGGCCACACCCAAGAGCCCGAGAGGAAAATGCAGGAGGGATTGCAGCGTGGCCATCCCCCCAGGGGGTGATTTCTCACTTTTTGTCTCTCTGTCACTCTCTGTCTTTCTGGTGAGCATACCCACCCTATAGCAAAAACCTCTCCACAAAAAAAAAAAAAAAAAAAAAAAAAAAAAAAAAAAAAAGGCTCATGATTTTCCCGACAACCCAATACATATAAGAAGCAGCAGTATATATAGCATTTGGTACTATCCACCATAGTTTCAGGCATCCATAGGGAGTCTTGGAATCCATTCACTGAAGATAAGAGGGGACTTTTTTTTTTTTTTTTTTTAGAGGTTTTTGCTATAGGGTGCGTGCACTCGCCAGAAAGACAGAGAGAGACAGAGGGACAGAAAGCAAGAAATCACCCCCCCAAGGGGGATGGCCACGCCGCAATCCCTTCTCCTCCATTCTCCTCTCAGGATCTTGGGCACGCATGCACACATGCCCGGCGTGAGTTTAAGCTGCTGGGTTCAGGACTCAAACCACAGTCGACTACAGGGGAGTCCAGCGACATAGCCATTACGCTAACTGCTGGTCCGAAGAGGGTACTATTGTATATCACATACACAGGAGTCTGAAATACATAGTGGTTAGACTGTTAGGCAGAAACAGGAAAAATGCTAGATTGGAACCAGATTTTATTGCCGTATTTCACACCACTGAGTTCCAAGTCAGCAGAAAAGGAGTAGGGAAAAGGGCACAGCAGCAACAGAATGAAGTACGTTACAGAGATGTAGTAATGAGAAGCCCTTGACACCAGTCCTTAAACCAAGTCAGGAGAGCAGTGTTCAATATAATTCAGAGGCCTAACCTCCACATAGGGTTCCCCACACAATCACCAAGTAATCTTTTTTTTTTTTTTTTTTTGGAGAGGTTTTTCACTATAGGGCGCGTGCGCTCGCCAGACAGACAGAGACAGACAGAGAGACAGAAAGCGAGAAATCACCCCCCAGGGGGGATGGTCACGCCGCAATCCCTTCTCCTCCATTCTCCTCTCGGGATCTTGGGCACGCACGCACACGCACCCGGCGTGAGTTGTAAGCCACCGGGTCCGAGACGCGAACCGCGGTCGACTACGTGGGAGTCCAGCGACATAGCCATTACGCTAACTGCTGGTTCCCACCAAGTAATCTTGATCTTAATGTGGTTCCTTATGCATTTTCCTATGGGAAGATGTGCGGGCACACTGGGTCACTCATTCTATGTGTTTGCAAGCACACACACACCTGATGTGTTTTTCAAGCCACCAGGGTGGGGATTCAAACTATGGTCAGTCATATGGGACCCAGCACCCTTAATAGGCTATGGGCTAGTCCCACATCTTCCCTTTTAAAACCATAAACATATACAGCCACTCCTTATCTAATGAACTATCTGTTTAAGGACCTCTCAGATTTCAATCTGTGTGAGTCTCAGGAATCCCCTTTCTCAGTCTTCATCTTGTTCCCACAGTTAGCTAATATTCACTATGTGTAGTGTTTGCAATCACACACACTGCATATTTCATTTACTTGTACTTTTTTGTTCAATCATAGTAGTATTCAGAATAAAGAAAAACTATTATGCTGAATTTATTATACATTGTGCTTTGGTGTTATCTTGTCACCTTTGGGCACTTATCTAATGTATGCTTTTGAATAAATACAATTACACTATTCTAGTGTGGTGTCACATGATTTCTATTGACAAATACATAACCTGGGGCAGCAGGTGGCATGGTGATTAAGGCACTGGACTCCCACATGGCCAACCGGAGTGCGGGTCCCGGACTCAGTGGCTTGCTTCCTCACTTTCTCTCTCTTTCTGCCTCTCTCTGGTGAGCACGCATGTCCTATAGCAAAATTTAAAAATAATAAATTATTTCAAAATCTTCTTGCTTTTAAATATTTATTTTATTGGGAGCAGGTGACAAGGTAGTTAACTCCCACATGGCCTACTACGGTTCGAGTCCTGAACCTGGAGGGTTGCTTAAAAAAAAAAATTAATTCCATTTGTTATTGTTATTTTTTTAATTTGACCAGAGAGGAGAGAGAGAGAGAGGGGGGAGAGAGAGAGAGAAAGGGAAAAGGAAAGGGAAAGTGAGAAAGCAAGCTGCCAGGTCCAGGACTTGAACCATGGTTGGCCATGTGGGAATCCAGCACCTTTAACCATAATGTCACATGCTGGTCCCATAAATAATTCTTAAAAAAAAAAAAAAAATCCTATAGGGCTATCACACACAAGACATTTACCTTTTAGCTCCCTGCTTATCAACAAATTCACTTACTGGGACCAGCAGTTAGTGTAATGGCTATGTTGCTGGACTCCCACGTAGTCGACCGCGGTTCGCGTCCTGGACCCGGTGGCTTAAAACTCACGCCGGGTGCCTGTGCGTGCGTGCCCAAGATCCTGAGAGGAGAATGGAGGAGAAGGGATTGCGGCGTGGCCATCCCCTCTGGGGGGTGATTTTTCGCTTTCTGTCTCTCTGTCTCTGTCTGTCTGGCGAGTGCACGCGCCCTATAGCGAAAACCTCTCCAAAAAAAAACAAATTCACTTACCAATCTAGATCTAGTAGCAGAAACTTAGCTCTTTTTTTTTTTTAAGAATTATTTTATTTATTCATTTATTTTAATTTGACCAGAGAGAGTCTGAGAGAGAGAGAGAGAGAGAGAGAGAGAGAGAGAGAGAGAGAGAGAAAGCAAGCTACCAGATCCAGGACTTGAACCATGGTCAGTCAGGTGGGAGTACCCAGTGCCTTAACCACCACACCACCCACTGGTCCCCAAACTTAACTCTTAAGTGAAGAGTACCTGTAATTATTCCTCTGTTATTTTAAATACCTCCGTGGGGCCAGCAAATGGCATGGTGGTTAAGGTGCTGGACTCCCACATGGCAAACCACAGTCTGAGCCTCGGACCCAGTAGCTTGAAAATTATGCTGGCATGTGTGTACACATGCCCAAAATCCCAAGAGGAGAATGGAGAAGGAATTGCAGAGTAGTCATACCCCTGAGGGGTGACTTCTTACTTTCCTCCTCTCTGTGTCTCTCCCGAGAGCACATGCACTCTCTGGCAAAAATTAAAAAATAACAAAAAAAACCAAAAAGCCTAATTGGAATTTCAAAAGTAGGATCACAGAATGTTTTAAAGAACAAAAGTATTTTAAAGATTACTGTTGGGACCAGCAGGTGGCATGGTGGTTAATGGCACTGGACTCCACATGGCTGACTGCAGTTCAAGTCGTGGACCTGGTGGCTTACTTTCTCACTTCCTCTTTTGCTCTGTCCCTCTCTGGTCAAATTAAAATAAAATAACTCTCAAAAAAAAAAAAAGACTATTCTTGTGGGCCAGCTGTAGCATAGTGGTTAAGGTGGCTGGATCCCGCACAGCCAACAATGCAGTTCTAGTGCCAGACTTGGTGGCTTGAAAAAACATGCTAGGCAGGGTCAGTAGGTAGCATGGTGGTAGGGGCGCTGGACTCCAAATGGTCGACCAGGGTTTGAGTCCTGTACCTAGGGGCTTGAAAATGATTCCAGGAGCATGTGCGTGCATGCCCAAAATCCAAGGAAAAAAATGGAGGCGAAGGGATTGTGGGTGGCCATCTCCCCCAAGGGGTGATTTCTCACTTTCCCTCTCACTGTCTCTGCCTCTCTCTAGTGAGCACATGTGACCCATAGCAAAAACCTTCAAAAACAAAAAAGAAAAAAGGACATGTTGGGTATGTGTGCTTATATATCCAAAATCCCAAGAGGAGAATGGAGGAGAAGGGATTGTAGTCATTTCCCCTGGAGGGTGATTTTTCTCTGGTAGAGTGCATGTGCCCTACAGCAAGTAACTGTTGTTGTGTACTGTTCAATAGCTTTCATAAAGAGAGTAAAAAAAATACCCAAGACTGCTGTCAATCAAAGTTCAGTGCCTAGCACAACCCACCCTCCTGTGCGATGGGCATGAACATTACATAACTTTCATTTCAAAGCTTCTTAAATAAAACTTTAATGCTACTGTCACATCAATCATTACATCTTGGTACTCAAGAAAAACACGAGCCTCTTGCCTATTAGACAAATGAGAGTACATAGGAAGCAGTCAGTAATTATGCAACCATCTGAGCCTTGTAGCCTTGCACAAATACTTGACCTCAGAGCCTCTGCTCATGTTTAATGTGAGAAAAATATCTCGTAACAGTGATGCTGCATGAAAGTGCCCAGGATGGGTTCAGGCACCCTGAGAGCATCAGCTAATTAATTCAGCTAATTAACTATTTACAGGTGCTTTGTCTGGGTCAGGTACTACTTCAGGGGCTAGAAACACAATGGTGAAAAAACAACAAAAACCCATATCATAGAGCGTATGTTCTAACTGGAAAGATGATCAATAAATTAAGTAATAAATATACATTATGTAAGAAGGGCCAGAAATCATAGCTCTTCTTATAAGTGTGAGTGCTACTAAATAAGAGCAAAGCAAATCTTCAACCCTAGGAGAAACTGGAACAAATGTTTCCAGCTCTCAGCAAGACTTTATTAATTTCCAGAAAAGACTTGGCAAGAAGTAGCCAATCACACTGCTTAGACATAGAGGAGAAGAAAGGCAGCAGAGGTAACGATGGGGCAACCCTCTTCCAAACTTTATTCTTAAGGCTCAGGTCTTTGAACACTGGTCTCCCCTGAGGCTTTTGCAGGGACCAGATGAATGAATCTGGTCAAAGCAAAAGGTCAAAGGCTATGCTTAGAAAGGTAATGAGGTGTTGGGACCAGCAGTTGGTGTAATGGCTATGTTGCTGGACTCCCATCTAGTTGATTGTGGTTCAAGTCCCAGACCGGTGGCTTAAACTCATGCTGGGCGTGTGTGCATACATGCCCAAGATCCCAAGAGAAGAATGGAGGAGAAGGGATTGCCACATGGCCATCCCCACTGGGGGGTGATTTCTCGCTTTCTGTCCCTGTCTTTCTGGTGAGTGCACACGTCCTAAAGCAAAAACCTCTCCCTCCCTACCCCACCCCCAACCCCCCAAAAAAGAAGAAGAAAAGCAGTGAGGTGTGTTCAGACCTAACTAGCTATCATTAGGTCTTTCCTGAATTTATTTTATGACCTTGATGAAGGTACCACCAGCAATCAGGCAACAACCAAAATCCCAAAGCCTGAAAGGAATATCAGCGTCAAAGTGGCCCAAGCTCTGGGGGCCTGATACAAGTGAAATAACTTCTGAGGAGTAGGAGAATGGGTAATATAATGAAGAAAACCTAAGGATTCAATCCTCCAGAAGATGACAAGCATCAGCAGCCAATGGGCAATCTACTTCAGGCACTGGAGGCTATCCATAATCTCTCACCCTCTTCCCAGAGCCCATGATTACTTGGCCATGAGCCCACAAAGTCTTAAAACTTACAGGAGACAGGCATGCTGGGCTATCTCAGTGTTGATGGCCACTGACCATGGAGGCTGCCAAAGAAGGCCAGCTAGGAAGTTTAGCTGTTTCTACTGTATCCTGAACCTGGAGTGCATGTATGTATGCAGAATGAATCTAAAAAACCACCAATAATATATGAGGCACAGGAGTGGTTGGAAGCTTATAAATCTGAGTCTATGACCTACCCCAGCAAAGAGTAGCAGAGGAGTGCCCCACGGGGGAATTCCCTCAAGTCTATGGCAGAGGGAGGCTGATCTCAAGTAGCATTGCCCCAAGGCTCTCTGACATAGGCATTCCCTTTCACTCTTAGACCCATGGAGGTGTGGGCTGGCTACTGAAGTGATACAGGTTGTCGCCAAAGGGCTAGTCACACCCAATTCTATTGGGACATTCATCCTGTACTTGCCAGAGACAAAGAAAGTGAAAAATCAGGACCAGCAGATGGTGTAATGGTTATCTTGCTGGACTCCCTGTGTCAACCGCGGTCTGAGTCCCAGACCTAGCAACTTAAAACTCATGTTGGGTGTGTGCATGTGCATGCCCAAGATCCAGAGTGAAGAATGGAGGAGAAGGGACTGCGGCGTGGCGAACCCCCCTGGGGGGTGATTTTTCACTTTCTGTCTCTGTCTCCCTCTGTCTCTGTGGCTAGCGTAAGTGCCCTAATATAGCAAAAATCTCGGGGGGGGGGGGGGGAGGAGAAGAAAGTGAGAAATCAATCACCCCACAGGGGGAAGGCCACCTTGCAATCTCTTCTCCTCTATTCGCTTTCTGGGATTTTGGGCATGCACCCACAAACACAAACACCCAGCGTGATTTTCAAGCCACTGGGGTCTAAGACTCACACCACAGTAGACCATGTAGGAGTCCAGTACCTTACCACCATGCCACAAGCTGGTCCCAGCCTGGTGTTTTTTTAAGCCACTGGGGTGGGTCCTCAAACTGCAATTGAATATGTGGAATCCCCTGTTACTTATGTACAGCATTCAATCACTGCAATACAGGGCAAGCCCTATATAGTAAGATTATAAGGTTATTATGGGTCCACTATCATACATGTGTACTGTCATTGATCAAAACATCATTATGCTGGGGCCAGTAGGTGGTGTGGTGGATAAGGGTGCTGGATTCCCACATGGCCAACCATGGTTCAAATCCTGGACCTGGTGGCTTGCTTTCTCACTTTCCCTTTCTCCCTCTCCCTCCCCCTCCCTCCCTCCCTCTCCCTCCCTCCCTCTCTCTCTCTCTCTCTCTCTCATCAAATAGCAGAAAAAAAAATAAATAACAAATGGAAATAAATAATTGTTTAAAAAAATCATTATGCTGCAAGTGATTGTATAAATAACTGTGGTACTTCACCTTGAAAAAGGACTGAATTGGAAGTAGGCCTCAGGTTTGCAGCTTGTGAGTTATTGGGAGAAAGAGGAACATCGTAACACATATGCATGGGTGTGGCTCCTTCGAACCAAGATGGCTGGTAAATATGAATTGTGTGTAAACCTGGAGTTGTGTGTTAACACACAAAACCGCACACAAAGGAACAAAGATAAAGGAGTCAGATAGTTAAGATGCTAGTTCTGATTACTAACAGTATGACCAAGTGACCCTGATCTCCTTGTGCCTAGGTGTAAAATGGGTCTACATGATTATTTGGCAGAGTGGTTCCATGAGAGGAGGGACTCACTCAACAGTTGCTATCATTACATTACAAACCAAAAGTAACTGCTAAATACTTGAGTAACATTCCTAACACCAGAAAAAATTGCTGTGACAATTCCAAAATAAAAAGTTATCATGTGGAAACAGCAGATGGCATAATGGTTATGTCCCTGGACTCCCACATAGTCAACCGTGGTTTTAGTTGACCGTGGTTTTAGTCCCAGACCCAATGACTTAAAACACACAAGGCACATGTCCAGGATCCCAAGAGGAGAATGGAAGAGAGGGGATTGTAGCTGGGCCTTCTACCGGGGGATCATTTCTTACTTTCTGTCTCTCAGTGAGCGCACATACCTATTAAGTTTCAATTTGTGTATGTCAAATGAACCTAGACCACAGCCAATTTATTATTTAGTTACAAAATACATTCTAGAGTTAGTGTAAACTAGTGAGTACACCAGGAAACCATGTGATTTGAAAAGAATACTCTAAGAAGGGACACCCCAGTGACATAAGGAGCCAGATTCCTTATGACTGAGATGTTTCAAATCCTGGGCTTGGCAGCTTGATAAATACCTGGGTAAATCTGGACAGGATAGTGAAAAAGAAGGGATTTGGGACCAGCAGGTGGCGTGGTGGTTAAGGCGCTGGACGCTCCCACAGGACCAGCCAACCATGGTTCAAGTCCCAGACATGGCGGCTTGCTTTCTCACTTTCCCCTTCTCTGTCTCTCTGGTCAAATAAAAGGAATGAATAAGTAAAACTGAATAAATAATTCTTTAAAAAAAAAAGAGAGAGAAGGCATTGCAGCATGACCACACCCCATTGGGGAATGCTCCCTGCCCCAGTGCATATAACCTAGAGCAAACTAAACGAACAAATGCTACCAGTATTTTTATAGTCAGCTTTTCTTTTATATAGCAGGCTAAGAATACTCATTTTGAACAAAGTTCCCAGGTCTTTCCTACCCTTTATGTTGTGGTATTTATCAAATAAATTTGCCATTTCTTATTTAGACCTAGAGAAAAGGAAATTCCAGATGCTTGCAGCAGCACCATCCATTTAATACTCAAATCTCAAGTTTTTTGAACTCTGACCTTGGATTACAGCTGAGTCTTCCTCCTCAGAGAGGAAATTTCAAAATGCCCTGCTCTACAATTCCTGCTGAGAAACAACAGATAGATGCCCCTTGATTTAATATTGGGGTTACATCCCAATAAAACCATAGCAAGGAGAAAATGCAACATAAGCTGAAATACTATTAAGTCTTCTATTAAGTCTATGTAAACTTATCATGAGGCTATGGCTTCTACTTAACATGTATGGCTTTTGCACCATCATAAAGTCTAAAAATCCAAAGTCAAACCATGATTAAGTCAGGGACTATCTATATCTTGGAGACAAGTTTAAAATCACACATGTGAATTTTATCTCAATAACAATGACCAACATTGTAATACTCAACATGAGGCAAGTTTACCTTCAAAGATGTCTTATTTGGGAGAAAGTGAAAGACATAAGTAAATCATTTCAAAATGATATACTGGTGGGGCCAGCAGGTGGCATGGTGGTTAAGAGTGCTGGACTCCCTAACGGCGGACTGCAGTTGAGTCTTGGACCTGATGGGATGCTTTCTCACTTTCCCTTTCTCTCTCTCTCCCTCTCTCTCACTGTGTCCCTCTCTGGTCAAATTAAAATAAATGAATAAAGGGGACCAGCAGTTAGCATAATGGCTATGTCGCTGGACTCCCACGTAGTCAATCGCGGTTCGCGTTCCGGACCCGGTGGCTTAAAACTCACGCCGGGCGCATGTGCGTGCGTGCCCAAGATCCCGAGAGGAGAAGGGATTGCAGCGTGACCATCCCCCCTGGGGGGTGATTTCTCGCTTTCTGTCTCTATGTCTCTCTCTGTCTGTCTGGCAAGCGCACGCGCCCTATAGCAAAAACCTCTCCAAAAAAATTAATTAATTAATTAATTTAATTAAGTAATTCTTTTTAAAAAGTGAAATACTGGTATCTCTCACACACACACACACACACACACGGAACAAAGTCTTTTTTTTTTTTTTTTGGAGGGGTTTTTGCTATAGGGCGGGTGCGCTCGCCAGACAGAGACAGATAGAGAGACAGAAAGCAGGAAATCACCCCCCAGGGGGGGATGGCCACGCCACAATCCCTTCTCCTCCATTCTCCTTCGGGATCTTGGGCACGCACGCACACGCACCTGGCGTGAGTTTAAGCCACCGGGTCCGGGACTTGAACCGCGGTCGACTATGTGGGAGTCCAGCGACACAGCCATTATGCTAACTGCTGGTCCCGAACAAAGTCATTTTTATGCAGCATATAAACCAATTACATTTTGCACATATTTTTATTGAGTAGCACTCCAATTCTCCAGAAATTGGTGGGATTTGCTAACAGCCTCTAAGTAATGAGCCAGTGAAGAACTGCCACAACTAATCTAATACCAAATTCTGTCCTCGGAGTTGCTACTGTTATCTAAGCTACTCCTCTCTCTTCCTAACTGGTCAAGGCCACCAGCCTTGTCCACCTTTCTAATCTGTCCATCTAATGTCACAGTGTTTTTTCCTAAAACAATTTTAACCATGTCACATCCCAGCTTAATGCTCAATTTAGTGTTTTCCTTTTAGCCTTAATATAAATTCTGAACTTTTTATTTTGGAGATACGTTAAACACTTTCATATTCTGGTTCCTGCTTACTTCTCCAGTCCCATCTCTTGCTATACTTCTTATACAATCTATTATTTCAACTGCAAGGGCTTTCTCTCATTCCCTTCACCCTCACTCAGCTCCAGAGAGAGCCAGCACCATGCCTATTTTGTTCACCACTGTACCCCAAACAGAAAGCTTAGCACATAGAAGACCTGAAAAATGTGTTGACTCAGAATATTAATATTACACACGCAGGGCTGGCCTATACCTCAGTGATTAAGGGAGTTGGGTCCTACATGGTCAACCACAGTTTGAATCCTAGCCCCTAAAGCTTGAAAAAAACCCACCTGCTTGAAAAACACACTAGGTGCATGTCCATGCAAGTCCAAAATCCTGACAGGATTTAGGAATGTTGGAAAAAGGATTGTAGTATGAGCATGCTCCATTGAGGAGTGCTCTCTCTTTCTCTGGTGAGTGCCTATTCTCTCTGGCAATTATAAAAATTAAAATTAAAAATAAAAAAACAGAATATTAATGTATGCATTCTCAAAGAGGACAAAAAAAGTCTTACTCATTTTACTTACAAAGTACAAATATACATACAGTGTATGTGTAGCATGAAAATTTCATGGAAGGGTAGATTAAGAAAATAACCTCTTAAAAAGTTCCTTATATGAGCCAGCAGATGACACAGCTGCTATGTCCCTGGATGCTCCCATGGTCGACTGTGGTTCTAGTGCCGGAACAGTGGCTTGAAAATCAGGCTGGGCACATGTGTAGGCACACCCAAGATCCCAGAAGGAGAATGGAGAAGGGGGTCGCAGTGTACACATCCCCTTGGGAGGTGATTTCTCACCTTCCCTCTGCCTATCTCTCCAGTGAGCTCAGATGCCCTCAGGAAAAACCTCTTAAAAAAAAAGTCCCTTACAAAGATGGTAATTTTTTAAGGGTTTTGCCACAGGGCGTGTGTACTAGCCAAAGAGAGAGACAGTGAGAGGAAAAAATGAGAATCCACTCCCCAGGGGTATGGCCACATCACAATCCCTTCGCTTCCATCCTCTTGGGATTCTGGACACATATGCAAACAAGCCTGGCTTGATTTTCTTTCTTTTTTTTTTTTTTCTTTTTTGGAGAGGTTTTTGCTATACGGCACGTGCACTCGCCAGAAAAACAGAGACAGAAAGACAGAAAGCAAGAAATCATCCTCCAGGGGGGATGGCCACGCTGCAATCCCTTCTCCATTCTCCTCTCAGGATCTTGGGCACTCATGCACACGCACCCAGTGTGAGTTTAAGCCACTGGGTCCAGGACTTGAACCGTGGTCGAATACATGGGAGTCCAGTGACATAGCCATTATGCCAACTGCTGGCCCCAGCCTGGCTTGATTTTTCAAGCCAGGTGGGGGATTCCAACCACAGTAGCCATGTAACTACCACCCCACCTGCTGGCCCCATGGTTGAGATTTTTTTCTAAAAGACTATTTATTTAATTGTATTTATCATTATCATCATCATCATTATTTTTAATTTGCTATGGGGTATGGGTGCTCACCAGAGAGAGACAGATAGGGAAAGTGAGAAAGCAAGCCTCCAGGTCCGGGACTTGAACTGTAGTTGGCCATGTGGGAATCCAGCACCTTTAACCGCCATTTCACCTGCTGGTTCCAAGGCTAAGATTTTTAAACTAGAATTAGAAGTACAAGTTCAGGCAATACAAAAGCCAGCATTATCTTTCTTTCAAACTCATAGGTAAACCTGAACTCAATGTCTCCCCGTCCACTACAAAGAAAATCATGAAAAACAAACAAAAAGATTCCCTTCAATGTCTCGGCCTTTCATTACCTTTGGTCACAGAACTCCTGGTCACTGAATTCAAAAGCCTAATTCCTGCAGTCAGGACCTAGACTCAATCGGAGGCCAACTAGCTAGCTGTGTGACCTTGGGTAGACCACCTCTACTTTCTGGCCTTCAGTCAAACCCCCAACCACTTGAGCAGCCTAAGCTGAATGCCAGGCTGCAGGGCTGAGACCCTGTCTGGCTCCAGAGCTTGGTGCAGAAGCAGAATGAAGGTTATTATAGTAAACGTTCATAGGCACCAACAAGCATAGGACAAAAGCTGAAACCCCCACAAAAATGGCTTGCTCAAGCTCTGTCCATTTCGTTCCTCCCGATGGGTCAGAAGGTGGTCAAAAAGTGCTCACTACTGCATTTCGCCAGACTTAAGAATCTAATTTTCTTACACCTTTCTACAGGCGCGCCAGAGAGGTGACGGGCCTAAGGGGTGAGCGGGTTGGGCTGCGCCGCTGGACATTTCACCAACTACCAGGCAGGAAGCGCTCCCGGAAGCTGAGGCCCTGCTAAGTTCTCGGCCTGGAAATCGGCGATCCCTGGGCTAAGGCTCGCACCCACACTCGGCCCCATCTTAGCCCAGAAAAGGCTCCGCCGCGAGGCCCGAGCAAACATCGTCAGCTAAGAACAAGAACCTTGTGCAAGTCTCCTGCGAACAGCTCACCCCGCACGACTCTAAGTGACCTTGAATGCGTCCATGCCACACCCCGAGCCTCAGTTTCCCTTCCTACGTTACGGACTAAGCCCCGCGGCCCACGGTCAAGACTCTGATGGAGGCCTCCCACATTTCTCTGGCCGCGTAGACCCGCGCTCCGCTCGCCGCGCGGACAGTGGTGCGGAGCGGGAAGAGCTGGCCTGAGATTCGGTGAGGCCCGGCCCTGGCTGCCGAACCTGAACAGAGTTTAGCCAGACAAGGCGGCTCCCCGGCCGAGGGCGCCGAGGCCCCTGCAGGCCGCGAGGCCCCCTAAACCCTGCACCTCCCCAGACTCTGACTTGTCGCTCCCTCTCTGCGATGCTTTACCTTACTTTGACCTGGTCTGGTCCAGCAAGCGACGCCGCCAAAGAACCCCAGCGAAGAAGCACCTTTGCGAGCCGCTGAGGAGAACCCCTCAAGCAAGACACGGCCGCCTCAACAGCACCACACTTCCGCTCCAGAGGCCGCGGCTTCGCCCTCCGCGCGTTCCCATTGGTCGCCGCCGTCCCTACTCCCTCAGCCTACCGGTTAAAGTGGTGTCTTTTCAATCCTATTGGATAAGAAAACCATCTATTACCACTCTGAAACACACCTCCTTCCGGCACCGCCCACGCCCTCTCGCCCGAGCTCCCACCTTCCCGCGAGATACACCGCTAGCGTGGTTCTGCTCGCGAGGCCTCTGGGGAGTTGTAGTCTGAGGAAGACAGAAGAGCCTGGTGGGCGGCGGCAGCTGGCAGTTCTCACCAGGTCGGAGCCGGCCTGCTTCTGATCTCGCGAGGCAAGCAGGCCCTGAGCCGGTTCATTCCTAGGTTACGACCCCGCACGACAGCTGCTGTGTCCCTGGCTGGGCGCGGTGGACCGAAAGAGCAGATCTGGGATTAGTAACCAGTCGTTCCGCGCCGCTCTCTGGGTCTCAGTTTCCTCGTCTATAACGAGGTCTCTGTGAGGGATGTTCCCAGGGAATGGGGTCTCTGATTAGAAGCCTGGCCTACATCAGTCGTCCCAGGCCCGGTTCCCGTGAGGGCCTGATCCTGGGACTCTTGCAGAGAAGTCCATCTCTCCGCAGGAACCCAGAGGGCCGTCAACGAGGACATCTGGGAAGGATCCCCTTAGGAAGCAACCTCGAGGCTGGGAACTGAAGAACTGAGAACTGAAAGAGTTCTAGCAAGAGACAGCCATGTGTCCCAGAGCCTGGGGAGAGATTGGCATGCCTAGGAAACAAGGCTGGCTGCGCAGTGTGTCAAGGAGCACAGAGATGTGGACTGGTAGGTGCCAGGGAGGTTAGAGTCAAATCTGGGAAGGCACAGGTGCAAGATTATGTTTGAGCTGGACTATCTGGAGAGCAGTGGGTGTCAGGAAAGGAAGAATGCAGAGCAGAGTATCCTCCCCAAGTCCAGTCCTGGAATTCCTGGGAACCTCTAGGGCATCCCTGTTCAACATCCCTCATGTAGGGCCTTGGCTCTCCTCTGCCTGAGTTTGAATCCCAGGTCCACCCTTTAATCAAGTCTCAACAGTTCCTTCATCTGTTATGCAGGGTAATAACAGTATGTACTTCAGTTGTGCAGAATGTGAAGAGTTGGAGGACTCGGCATAGCATTGTATGGGTGCATGCAATGAGCCTAGAGTTGGACTAGAGAATTGGGTAGCAGGTTTATTGAGCTCTGGTCTTAAAACTGGATTTGGGTATGGATTTAACCAGAAACAAACAAGCACAATCTTCTGGAGAATACCCAGAACTCAGTCAAAGACTACCACATAGGTCCCTAGGCACCTTCAGGCAGAGTAAAGTTCACCCAAATGTCTGGAATCGATTTTCTCCTTGTCTCCTTCAGGGGAGGGAGTCTTTATCCTTGAAGACTGAGTCATATATGGAAATGACAAAGCAGATCAAAACCAGAGTATTAGTGTTTTTGTGTTGAGTTTACAGATAACCTTGGTGTTTGATATTTTAAGGGAATTTGGCATGGTAGAATATGCAATAGATAAATGTGATTCCAGTGTAAATTTTGTGTTTGAATATTTGATTTTTTTTGAGAGGTTTTTGCTATAGGGCACGTGTGGTCGCCAGACAGACAGAGAGACAGAAAGCGAGAAATCACTACCCAGGGGGATGGCCACGCCGCAATCCCTTCTCTTCCATTCTCCTCTTGGGATCTTGGGCATGCACACACACGTGCCTGGCGTGAGTTTAAGCCACTGGGTCTGGGACTAGAACCGTGGTCAACTACATGGGAATCCAGCGACATAGCCATTATGCTAACTGCTGGTCCCTTGAATATTTGATTTTGAAAGTGATTTTGAGTTTCCAAGGATTGTGAAAGAGAATAAAGAGAATTTACAAGTTTTAAAGAAATGCAGACAATTGATACATGAGAAATATTTAAATACTAAATAAGGCACACAACTGAAATGCTTAAAAAAAGATTGTACATGTATAAATGCAATTTAAAATGCTTAAGGGAATTTCAGTTCATAAATGGGACCACACATAATTAATTCAAATGATGGCTAGAAATGGGGCTGCACTGTGGTGCAGAGATATAATGCAATGCTCTGTGAGGCTGACCCACATGGGAGGGTTCCAGGTTTATGTCCAAGACCTTCCTAAGTGTGGTGGGCTCGCAGTTGCTCATGAGCCAGGGTTGGCTAAGGCTGGAGGTAAATCATGGTGTCAAGACTGTTGGAGAGACCTTTCTCTCTTGCCCTTGGAAGAAATAAATAAAATTTTAAAAAATTATAGTTAAAATAAGATTAGTATTTGCATTTCACAATCTACGGAATAGTTAGAATTTTCTATTTGTAACATTCATACATTGAAGAAGTGATTTTGAAAATCAAAGTCACTACAAATATCACTTTGATGCCCAAATTTGCCTTCAACTCTTCTCTGAATCTTATTTGATACTGTACTTTCTCCTTTACAAATAGTCATGTCTCACTCAGGTCCTGAACATCGCCAGCTTGGAGAAAAAATTGGCACCTTGGTACTCCCATAATCCTGTTAGGAGTTGTTAGGGATGAGAACCTTGGTAAAGCAGACAGTCATCAGAGAACTAGCCTGGAGCACAAAGAAACAGTTAAGGAGGGACTATGTATATGACTGTCTGTATTAAGCAAAGTAACTCCCTGCTGCATGGGATCCATAAGAAACAAGAATGAGGAACAAGCCCGAGGAAAAAGCTAAAGAACAAAAGTAACAGGTCAAAGAAGGTCTAAGGACACATATTTTAGAATAAACAAAGGATCTAAAACAATAAAAGGGAACACCAGAAAGGAGCAGGTGCTGTTTGTCTCCCTTGGCAGTGGCCTTTTCTGTTTGCCTTAGGTCTATCTAATGGGCCTTCTTGTCTCCCTTGAACACTGGCCCATTTTGTCTGTGGAATGTATCTCTATCTCCCTCAATAAACTTTTTTTTTTTTTTTTGGAGAGGTTTTTGCTATAGGGCGCTTGCGCTCGCAGACAGACAGAGAGAGACAGAGAGACAGAAAGCGAGAAATCACCCCCCAGAGGGGATGGCTACGCCGCAATCCCTTCTCCTCCATTCTCCTCTCAGGATCTTGGGCACGCACGCACATGCGCCCGGCGTGAGTTTTAAGCCACCGGGTCCAGGATGCGAACCGTGGTCGACTACGTGGGAGTCCAGCGACATAGCCATTACGCTAACTGGCTGGTTCCCTCCCTCAATAAACTTTGTGCTCAGCTTGTCTCATTGTCCTTCAATTCTTTGCTGCAACAGAGAGACATAGACCTCAAATTTCTCAACCTAACAGTTCCACACTTAGAAAACAACTAAATGCAGATTACTTAGCCTCACACCATGTGCTAGACTACACTTTGGCAGAATATCAGCTCCCAAGACAGTTTAGCCAAGCAAAGTCCAGAGATAGCATTCTCAGTACCAGCTGGGTCTCAGAGCCTTCTGACCCCCTTTTTAGGGGTAGCTTGATTTTCTCTCAAAGGGCTCAGGTAAGGAGGAAGCAGGGGTTCTTGTGTAGAGGCTATTGGCTCTTGATAATGTGTCAGCTAACTCTTGCTGTGGAACAAATCACCTCAAAGTTCAATATTTTTAACAATAGGCCTTTATTGTTACTTGTGAGCAATAATGGAAACAGTCAGCAGGGGAGGTAGAAGGGGCCCTGACTGGCCTCACATGTTGGGATCTGATGATTGTCTGGCTGGTTGGTCTAAGATAGCCTCTGGAACAACTAGCTTTCCTAGTTGTGATGGTGTCTTATTTCAGCAGACCACCCTGTTTGTGCTCACATGGGGCCTGGGCATGGTTCCTAGAGAATAAGTGAAAGCTCTAAGGCCACTTGCACCCTATTGGCCAAAGAAAGTCATGAGACCAGATTCAAGGACTTCCTCTTTTTTGTTTGTATGTTTTTTTTTCAGGTTTTTGTCATAGGGCACATGCTCTGGCTGGACAGAGACAAGAGAGGGAAAATGAGAAATTGCCCTTCTCTTCTGGCAGAGGATTGCTACTTGCAGTCCCTTCTCTATTTTCCTTTCAGGATTTTGAGAATGCACGCATATGCACCCAGCATGATTTTCAAGTTGCCGGTCATGGACTCAAACTGGTCAGCCATGTAGGAATCCAGCGTCTTAAACACCATGCCACCTGCTGGCCCTCTCTTTAGTTTTAAAACATCTTCATTTACATTTTCCATGAAAGAGAAACAGTCAGGTATCCTTGATAGGGTCTTCATACTACAATCCACCTCTAGCCTTCGCTAGCCCAGTGTGTACGGGGAGCCCTTGGGCGAAGGTCCTGGAACCTTCCTATGTAGAGAACTGAAAGAAAGAATTCCAGCAATAACAGCAATGTGTTCCAGAGTCTGGCAGTGTCACATTACTACTGCAAAACCATCTGACCCACAAGGGCTTCCTTATGATGGGAGGTGTAAAGTCACAAGGCAAGAAACATAGATTCCGGGAGACATTTTATCATCAATCTATCATACAATGCCTGTCCTTCGGCTGCAACTTTAGGAAATGTTCTGAGGCCTGCTCTCACTTAGGACTGAATGGAGCAAAGGCCCCAGTTGCTCTCAAGCTAGCTCTGAGTAGCAGCTAAATCTAGGAGGGTGAGACAGGGGACAGCTTGTTGCCTACTTTGTTGCCAAAAACACCCCAAATTTGTTGGGCCACTCCATCTCCCCTTTGCTGCAGAGGCCAGCCTTACAGGTAAAGGGTAAAAAACCTTCTCCTCCCTTTTAGATATTCAGTTTGAGCCACTAAGATTGGAGCAGATATTTCATGTTCTTCGGGTTAGCACTGCTACCTGTCTGAAGATAGAGCTCCTAGATTAGGTACATCCTGATGTCAACTCTATCCTTGTATTATCAGCTGCGGAAGTTAGTAAATTGCCTTTAAACTCTCAGTGTTTCTGAGGGACTCTCTCTGGACCACTCATCATCAACATAGTCTCTGAATAGCAAACGAAATGGGTTTGAATCATACAACACAGGATATAAGAAATGTTTCCTTATATAAAATTTAATCTGCTACAGCTCTATTTTGACAAGGAAATGGGAACTCCTCACCAACCTAGCTTGTGGGAAAGTCTTAGATTTCTAATATAATTCAGAATATTGGGGCAGGACTCTGATCTGTTCTTGTCACTGCTAAGATGCCCACCTTCCTGGCCTGAATATACTCTGGAATCCAGTCTCCACATCTGAGTTGCCATTTCCTCTGCAGGCTCAAGGAGGAAATGGGGGGGGGGGGGTATGATTGTTTTCCTGGACATCTCTCCATCTGGCAGTTTCTGGCCCCTCTGTTACTGTTCCTCACCCCATGGACTTGCCCATGTTCTCTCCTTTATAAGCACCAGAGCACAATGTGTTTTATTCCTATCTATCTATATCTATCTATCCATCTATCTACTTATAGAGGCAGGATTATTTATTTAAGAGGCAATGTCTTGATTGCTATGTCAGTCACCTACGCCACTTTGAACTCAGGATCCTTCTACTTCAGCCTCTGAGTAGCTGGGGATAGAAGTAGAGCCTCTGACGAGGTGATGTTTTATTCTTGAAGCTGTGTTTCACCAGCAGACATTCATTCCCCAAGCCTGTCCTCAAGATCTCCCCTTTTTCAGCCTGGTGCTGGATCCAAGGACAAAGATGAATCATCCTGGTGCCTGCTGTGGGCTAGCTAATGCTCCTGGTGGCCCCAACCACGTTGGATACAGGCTTCTTCAGTGATACTAAAGAAAGGGGAAGAGTATTCTAAAGTCACCCAAGCTTAACTTGGAGTTCTGGCTCTCTGGGCAAGCCATTTCACCTCTTTGAGCATTGGTGGCTTCATCAGTAGAATGGGAGTGGACAACAGTTCCTATTTCCCATGGACAGTTGTGAGGATTACATGAGATACGACGTGTGTGAAGAGTCAATTCATAGCTGGCACTTAACCCTGGCACATGTGGGCTAGCAGGTGACATGGTAGTTAAGGTGGCTTGATCTCACATGGCTGACTGTGTAGTTCAAGTCCCAGACCGGATGAATTGAAAAACCCACCAGGTATGTGTGCATGTTTGTCCAAAGTCCTGAGAGGAGAATGGAGAAGGGATTGCACATGGTCATTACCCCTGGGGAGCTATTTCTCACTTTCTCTTTCTGTGTCTCTCTCCAGTACGCACATGTGTCCTATGGCAAAAATTTTAAAAATTAAAAAGATGAAAAAAAATCCTGGCACACATCCAGTGTTCTCCCAGTTCCCCAGGGAAAGCCACCCAGTACCACCCAGTACCTTACCAGAGTAAGGATTCCAGGTTTCTACATGTGAAGAGTGCTCTGGGAACTCTGAAGATGGAGATGCAGATAATGCAGTGTGCCAGCCATAGTGAAGGGCTAGAATCTGGGCCAGGGTGGCCAGATTTAGCATGCCTCCGTGGTTCGGGTCCCTGGACCTGGTGGCTTGCTTTCTCACTTTTCCTTTCTCTCTGTCTCTCTCTGGTGATTGTACTGAGCCCTATACAAAAGATTAAAACAATAATAACAATAAAATAATTCTTTTTGTTTGTTTGTTTGTTTGTTTTTGGAGAGGTCTTTGCTATAGGGCACATGTGTTCACCAGAAAGACAGAGAGAGAGAGACATAGAGATAGAAATTGAGAAATCACCCCCCCCGGGGGGATGGCCACGCCACAATCCCTTCTCCTCCTTTCTCTTCTTGGGCTCTTGGGCACGCACACACATGCGCCCGGCGTGAGTTTAAGCCACCAGGTCCAGGTCTCGAACCGCAGTCAACTACATGGGAGTCCAGCGACATAGCCATTACGCCAACTGCTGGTCCCAATAAAATAATTCTTTAAAAAAAGTACAAAACATGGCCAGCAAATGATGTGGAGGTTGAGGCAGGTGGATTACATATAATCAGCTACAAGTTTCCAGTCTGAGATCAGAGGCTTTAAAAACACTCTGGGCATGGGGTCAGCAGGTGGTGTAGTGGTTGTGGAGCTGGACTTCCACGTGGTAGATTGCGGTTTGAGTCCTAGATCCGGTGACTCGATACTCACACCGTGAGTGAGTGTGTGTGTATGTGCCCAAAATCCCGAGAGGAGAATGGAGGAGATTCTCTGTCACTCTTTGGTGAGCACATGCACCCTATAGCAAAAATCTCTCTCTCAACAAACAACACACGCTGGATGTACCTGAATACTCCAAATCCCCTGTGGAGAATGGAGGAGAAGGCATTATAGTGTTGACATCCTCCCTAAGGGGTGCTTTCTCACTTTCACTTATTTTTCTCTCTCTCCCCCACTCCCCTTCTCCTTGAAGGGAGGCAAAGAAAAAGTCCGGCAATTTCATATAAAAGAGCTTATACTTCTGGGAACCAGCAGGCGGCGTGGTGGTTAAGGTGGTGGACACTCCTATACAGCCAGCCACGGTTGAGTCCTGGTGGCGGCTTGCTTTCTCATTCTGTGTGTGTGTGTGTGTGTGTGAGAGAGAGTCCTGGTGGCGGCTTGCTTTCTCATTCTGTGTGTGTGTGTGTGTGTGTGTGTGTGTGTGTCTGGTCAAATTTTTTAAAAAAATTAATTAATCTTTAAAAAAGCATATACTTTTATAGCATAGCGTAAGTTTGTCCCACGCAGTTACTTGGTGTCCTGTCTTTTATTTGACAACCAGGCCCTGGGCAGATGAGGTTTGGGGAGGTTAGGCTCCAGGCAACAATGCGTAGATAGGCTCGAGCGGCTGGGCGGAGGGAGACTAGGGTTGGGGCAAGCGGCGACAGGGGACGAGAAGACGTAAACAGCCCACCGCAAGCTTATTTGCTCGGGGGCAGAATCGGTGCGAGGCGGTGCTGGCAGCCCGGGTGCATCCGACTCGGCTCAGGCGGCCTCCAGGCGGCGCGCGGAGCCATCCCGCTGCAGCGCCTGCAGCCGGCGCTCGCGGCTCTGCTCCAGCTCCTGCCAGTGCCGAGCCTCCTGCAGAGCCTGCGGGCGGGGTGGGGGGGTGGGGGGAGGTGTCGGGCAGAGAGAGGTGTCAGGCCAGCGTGGACACCGCGCCAGCAACAGCCTCAAGCTCCTTACCTCGGATTCTTCCTAAGCACTGCCCAAGGTCTTGAAGCCTTCCCACACCGCCAGCCACCAGCCCCCTCACCCGGACACCGTGCCCCCACCCCCAGCCAATGGCCACCTCTTCCGCCCCTTACCTGGAGGCCAAGACCTCCTTCCCTAGCTACTGCCCTCCGGCTCACCCTGAGTTTGGGACGTGTGGCCCGCAGCGCGGACTCGTGCTGCCGCGCAGCCTGCCTTCTGCGCTCGGCCGCCCTTTCCTCGATCCTGCGCTGCAGTTTGAGCACACGCTCATCCTGGGAGGGCGCCACCGGGGCCGCGGAAAGAGCTTTTTTCTCTTCCCACCTATCAGGCGACGAGGTGAGCTTAGAGCAGTGCCTGCTGGCGGCCAGGGCCTGACCCGGGGTCAGGGCGGGGCCCCTGCTGTGCTGGGCCCTTGGGGATCCCAGGAATGACTCCCCGCGTCCTCTCTCCCTGTCAGCTGAGTGCTTCTGGTGATCACCTTACAGGATGGGAGGGAGGGATCCCGCCAGCAACTCTACCCTACCCTTTTGCTTTATAAATCTAACATTAATAAAAAAAATAGTAACATGTATGCTAACCATATATATACAATTCAGGTAAAAATGAGAAAGCCCCCATTTATCTCACACGTTGCTGCTCTTTTGTAGAGGGCTAATCACTACTTAGTACTGAGGTGTAGTTTTGCAACTCTTTTCTATACATGGGCCATGTTTTCTAATGATTATACATATTGTTCCCTGGGACTGAAAAGTCACCAAGTGCCCCCAAATAAACGAAAAGGTGTGTGTCTGTGCTGTATGTGACCCTAACTAGACCTAGTTTAAAAAGGAAAAGAAAAAAAAAGTTATAGCAAATAGTCTTTAAAATGCTTTACTGGTCTTAAGACACCTGGAGAGAAGTGAATACGGATGGGATATTTAGATGATATGGGAATTTTTGTAAATTTTCTAGTTATGTCATGGTGCTATGGTTATATAGGACAATCTTTTTTTAGAAGATGCAGCTGAAGTGTTCAGGAGCTAAATGTCTGACGCCTGCAACTACTTCCAAATGGTTCTGCAGACAAATAGCTAACTAGCTAGCTAGCTAGATGAAACACATATGGCAAAAGGTCTTACCCATGACCCAGGCACAAAATAATTACATCTTGGTCATGGGCACACTTTTTTCACCATTTCAGTATGCCTGAAATCGTCTGCTGGAAGAGTAGGGGTTGGGGGGAGGTTTTGCAAGGGAACTGCCTGGGCAGGAGGGTGGTAGGTATTTGCTTACAGACCCATCCAGGAAGCAGGTTTGCTGCTCTTTGCTCACCTGACGTCATCCTCCCCAGACCTCCAGATACTGACCTCAAGGCTGCAGATCTCCCCAAGGCTGCGCGGCACAGTGAGATCTGTTCCACTGTGTTCTGTAGCTCCTGGCTTTTGGCACGCTTGCCCTGGATGATTTGATCCCGCCTTTCCTCCTCCTCACGCTGTTGAGTCTCTTTGAGAAGGGCCAGCCGCTCTCGCAGCTCCACAATGGACATCTCACCTTCCAGTCCATACCCAGGGATCTGTGGGATGGTGGGGGAGGCCCCAAGCCTGGAGCTGTACTTGCCCTTACATGCTCCATGGCCTACACCTTGCCAAGGGGGCATCCTCAGCTTCCATGCCTCCCTTATAATGTGTGCACACTCCCAATCCAGCTTCTCCAATGATGCCTGCCCAGCAACCTACTTGTGTGGGGCTGACTAGATGTCTCAGCTAGGTGCTCCATAGGCCCCTCCACTGTGGCAGGTCTCAAATGGATTTCACTGTTCTCTCAGCCAGGATCCCTGGCCTGGCCTGGACTATAGAGCCCCTCAAACTCTCCACACTTCCTAGAGCTAGCCAGGCCCTGCAGCCAGCTCCTAAGGCCCTCCCAGGCCTGTCCCCCACTACCCTTGCCCACTGACAACCTGGCCCCTCATAGTACCTTTTCACACGGGTTCTAGGTGACCCTCCTCTCATTCTCCTACTCTGTCCGGCCTCAGGTCTTTGCACACCTGTGCTCTCCCTATGCTGCTCTTTCCACCGTAAGCCAGAGAATACCCTGGATTTTCTGCCCAAGTGGTCTCCTCTGTGAAGTCTAGTTCATCTCCAGGGGCCCTGGCCCCCTCCCCACCTTGGGACTAGACCAAGGCCTACAACATGGTGCTGGTGATGAGTGGCCAGGTGGATTTCGGGTGGGGTAAGACCAGCCTTTGGTCTCTAGGAATTCTGGACATACCTTCCTATGACAATGCCAGCACGGTAACACACATGCAGGTTCTCTGGGGAGGTGGGCTCCAGGGGATGGCCCTCACCTGGGTCAGGTCCACAAGCTTGCCCTTGCGCCTGGGCTGTGTCTCTAGCGCTCGCAGCTGGGAGATGAGTTCACAGTGCCGTCTCTGCTCTTCCTTGGCCGCTTCTGCCCTGCACTGCAGCAGCTCCCGGCTCTCTTCTGTAACCTCCTGAACTTGGGAGCCAAGCAGAGGGCTGAGGGGGTCAGTGAGCAGCCTGGCAGATGCTGGGCAGGGGCATGTCTTCTTCTAGGAGTTCCTTGGTCAGACCTCAGGGTGGCCACCTAGGAGGGCCTGCCTGACCCCAACCCTCCCTCGAGGGGCACCTGGCCCTCAGTGGCCACAATAGCTCCCTTGGTAGGATGCCAGCCCAGGACCCACAAAGCAGAGCTAGAGCAAAGCCTTGTGGTATCTGGCTCCTGCTATACCTATCTGCCGTCGGCCCTTCACAAGCTTCATCTGGGCCATCTTGATGTTCTTCTGTGCTTCCATCACCTGTTCCACCAGCTCCTTCATAGACTTTTCTTCCTGGAGGCGTCTCTTGGCACATTGCAGCATCAGCTCAGCCATCTGCTCAGACAGTGGTCCACCAGGATAATTGGGGTGTGAACTGGGGCCACATGCCCCCATACATTCCAGCCCAGCCCAGGGAGCAATATGAGCTCTGGGGGTAGATTCGGTCCCTGACTCTGAATCACCCCACAACCTGAGTCTAAAGCTGTCAGTTCCTGGCAGTCTCCTAGAGGGGCTTGCAGGGGAATTTCATCACACATCTCCCTCTACTCCCAGCGTGGTCTCAGGCAGTAGGCTTCTGTCATTTGAAGCCACCCAGTTTGTGGCACTTTGTTACGGCAGCCTGAAAAACCTAATGCATACGACAATACAAGATGTTCACAGTAGAGGGCATTGGGTGGGCAGTGTATGGCAACTATTTCTACTATCCACCAGGCCATGGAGCTGGCCTGTCTGTACTGTCTTTGCAGCTTTTCTGTAAAGCTTAAAGCTGTTCTAAAATTAAAAGTTTATTGGAAATCTTACTTAGGAAACTTTGTAATGAATTGGAGAAATTCTTGTGTGAAAACATGAGGTGGGGGGAACCAGCAGTTAGCGTAATGGCTATGTCGCTGGACTCCCACGTAGTCGACCGCGGTTCGCGTCCCGGACCCGGTGGCTTAAAACTCACGCCGGGCGCGTGTGCGTGCGTGCCCAAGATCCCGAGAGGAGAATGGAGGAGAAGGGATTGCGGCGTGACCATCCACCCTGGGGGGTGATTTCTCGCTTTCTGTCTCTATGTCTCTCTCTGTCTGTCTGGCGAGCGCACGCGCCCTATAGTGAAAACCTCTCAAAAAAAAAAAAAAAAAAAAAAAAAAAAAAAAAAAAAAAAACATGAGGTGGGGAAAAAAAGTGAGCTTTCAAAACATAGGAGGAGTCTTAACTCAGGTACCGGTGAACAATGAGTAAACAAAGGTGCCGCCACTTAGGTGTGGTCCTACACTGCTGGCCTCTACTCCAAGCTGGGTCTCAGGGCTCCCCCTTGGCCTCATCGCCCAGAACAGGGCAACCAAGAGCCAGGAGGTCACAGCAGCGAGACAGCTGGGAGCCTCATGCTGAGAGGGAGGAAAAGTAGACTCAGAGATCAGGCAGCATCTCCTAACTCTTCATAAATGCTTGTGAAATCAGAGAGGCCGCACGGATCCATGGAGAAGGCACCAGTCTTCTGAGTGAGACACAGGATTTTGAGTTCCGCCTCCTTCTGCCCAACCAACTATGTGACCTTGGGCAACTACTGAGTCTCCCTGGGTTGAGAAGGGGACTCAGCATCAATTGTGGAATCAAGTGTCAGCAGAGAGAGGATAATGAGCAGAGGAAGAAGGGAAAAAAGTACACAGGCTGAGAGCAGGGACATGCACACCTGCTGGTGAGCAATGAGTGTGTGTGGGCCCCAGGCTCTGCTTTGGAGGTCCCGCCAGGTTTTCTGCCAATCTCATCCTTCCACAGGGGAACACACTCACACAGGGCTGCGTGCTGGGCTCACACCAAGCAAGAGCTTTCATTGACCCCCTACAAGTCACACCCCCAAAATGAATAAAGATGAACCCCGAACAAGTCGAACAGCATTCATGTGTCCAGTGCTGAGTGGGAAAATGCTACAAGTACTGTCACACTAAACAACCTGAATAGTTCAGTAAAAATGTATTGTTACCATTCTTTGAGATACCAGAACATGAAACATTACTGATCCAGTGGATTTAGAGATAATACTGGTACAACTATTCTGTATTAATTTCATTGCGATAATGGATTAAAAACAAGCAATTGAGGGAACCAGCAGTTAGCGTAATGGCTATGTCGCTGGACTCCCACGTAGTCGACCGCGGTTCGCGTTCCGGACCCGGTGGCTTAAAACTCACGCCGGGCGCATGTGCGTGCGTGCCCAAGATCCCGAGAGGAGAATGGAGGAGAAGGGATTGCGGCGTGGCCATCCCCCCTGGGGGGTGATTTCTCGCTTTCTGTCTCTATGTCTCTCTCTGTCTGTCTGGCGAGCGCACGTGCCCTATAGCGAAAAAAACCTCTCAAAAAAAAAAAAAAAAAAAAAAAAAAAAAAAAAACAAGCAATTGAGCCAGCCCCGTAGTGCAGCAGTTAAGTGCTGTGCAGAGGAAGCTGGATTCCACATGTCAGATCAGGTTTCTATCCTGGCTCTGAGAGTTTGGAAAACACTCTAGGCAGGGCCAGCAGGTGGAATAGTGGGTAAGGCGCTGGATTCTCACATGGCCGACCATGGTTCGAGTCTGCACGTGGATACTTGAAATTCACACTGGGTACAGGTGCATGTGTGCCCAGAATCCCAAGAGGAGAATGAAGGAGGGATCGCGATGTGGCCATCCCCCTGGGGGGGGGGGGGGGAGGGATGAGGTCTCACTTGTTTGGCCGGCAGGTGGAATGGTGGTTAAGGGTGCTGAACTCCCACATGGCTGACCACAAGTCCTGCACTTCGTGGCTTGCTTTCTCATTTTCCCTCTCTCTCTCACTCTGCCCCTCTCTGGTCTATTAAAATAAAAACAAATGAATAAACAAATAAAGTTAAATAAAATAATTCTTTAAAAAATAAGAAAGAAAATCATGCTGAGCATGTGTGCGTACATGCCCAAGATCCTGGGAGGAGAAAGGATTGCAGCATGGTTACCTCCTGGGGGGTGCTTTCTGTCTGTCTCTCTGGCAAGTACATGTGCCCTATAACAAAAATCTCTCAAAAAAATAAAAGTAAAGGGACCAGCAGTTAGCGTAATGGCTATGTCGCTGGACTCCCATGTAGTCGACCACGGTTCGAGTCCCGGACCCGGTGGCTTAAACTCACGCCGGGCGCGTGTGCGTGCGTGCCCAAGATCCCGAGAGGAGAATGGAGGAGAAGGGATTGCGGCGTGGCCATCCTCCCTGGGGGGTGATTTCCTGCTTTCTATCTCTCTGTCTCTCTCTGTCTGTCTGGCGAGCGCACGCGCCCTATAGCAAAAACCTCTCCAAAAAAAATAAAAAATAAAAATAAAAAATAAAAGTAAAAAAAGGATTGCAGTGTGCCTATCCTCCCTGGGGGTGATTTCTCACTTTCTTACTATCTCTCTCTCTCTCTCTCTCTCTCTGGTGAGTACATGCACTGTAAAGCAAAAACCTATTAAAATTTTTTTTCTCTTCAAATATTGGGTCATCAAAAAATCATTACATATCTTTCTATGGCATATACACACTCTCTGGAGAGACACAGACAGAGAGAGGGAAAACGAGAAATCAACCCACAGGGGGGATGGCCATGCCACAATCTCTCCTCCACTCTCCTCTTGTGATTTTAAACGAGCATACACACCCGTGCTTGGAATGATTTTCAAGCCACCAGGTCAGGACTCATACCATAGTCAGCCATGTGGGAGCCCAGCACCTTAACCACAACACCACCTGTTGGGCCCTCTTTTATTTTATATTTTTTAATTTTGCCAGAGAGCACATATGTTCACTGGAGAGAGCGAGTGAGAGGGAGAAAGAGAGAGAGAAAGTGAGAAAGCACCCCTTCTCCCGCCATGGGGAGTGGCCACACCACAATACCTTCACTTCTCCCACCTTTTGGGATTTTGGGCACACATGCACATGTGCCCAGCACGTTTTTCAAACTGCTGGGTCCAGGACTCAAATCACAGAGTCATCCATGTGGGATCTAGCTGCCTTAACCACCACACCACCAGCTGGCCTGCTTCATCTTTTTCTAACCCTCCTACCACAGGAGCAGCCTCATTTCAGAAATGTTAAATGAGCCCTATGGAGTAGAAGATAGGAACTATAAACTCCTTTTAATCCACAGTTTTCCCTTGGGCACCTCAAGGGACAAGCCTGTGGGTGAAAGGCCAGGTGGGTGCTACTTCCTTGTCAACACCTTCTCCTCCATGGGTTGAGTTACACTTTCTGTGTTGTGTGGAGAGGGCACTTGGGGAAAGACTCAGCTGGTTCAACATTTACCTGGAGGGCTATCATGAGAGGATAACAATAATAGTGCCTAAGTTAGGGGTCACCTGATCTCAGTCCCTCTTCCCAATAGGACCTCTCATCAGGCTGTGGCTTCAACTCTCCAAGCTGGACTTTAGCATTCACCCCTCTGTTGGGCTCTTCGCCTCTCCAGATGGCCCTTTTAAGGCAACTTTCAGAGGTTTCTTCTAAGGACCTCGTCTGATCTCTGGTCAAGGCAAGTGCCAGGCCACTCCTGTACAGCCCATCTTTACTCTATACCAAATGGACACCACCCACCACCTCTCACCTCTAGACTTTTCTGTGTGACCCAATTCCTTCAACACTCCTCTCTCAACAATTGATGGGGCAATTAGAAAGTTAGCAAAACTGTAGAACTCAAAAACACTATCAACCATCAGGAGCTAATTGTCATTCACAAAATACTCTACGATTTCAGAATACATATTCTTTTCAAGTGTCCACAGAACATAAACCAAAATAGACAACATCCTGGGCCAAAAAACAAACCTCAACAAATTGAAAAGAACTAGACTCATAGACAGTGTCTATCAACCACAATGGAATTAAACTAGAAATCAGTGGGGAAAGATAACAGGAAAATCTCCAAATGCTTGGAAACTGTGATAGCTGGTTTTAGGTGTCAACTTGACAGACTAAGGAATATGTAAAAATCTCATAAAACATTATTATGCGTGTGTTCATGGGGGTGTTTGCAGAAGAGATTAATGTGAGTAGACTAGGTCTACCCTGAGAGAGGATCCACCTCAATTTGGGTGTACATGAGCCAATCAACAAGAGGCCCTGAAGAGGACAAATGTGGAAGATGGATACGTATCTTGAGAGAGAGCAAGATAGACAGTAGCTGCCTTGGACATCAGAAAAGGCTTGCTTGCCTTCAGATTCCTGGACTCGCACCTACCCTCCCCAAAGGGTTCTCAGGCTTTGACCTCAGACTGTGAGTTACATCAGTATCTTCTCTGTGTCTGAGGCTTTCGGACTTGGTACCACTCTAAAGCAGTAACATGGATGTCCACAAACCTTCCCATGAGAGAAGCCAGCATGTGCAAATGTCATATACAAACATATAATACACAAATGTATCAGCCTTCTGGAAGTTTCTATCAGGACCTCAGCGGTTATGTCAGGGTCACCTGGGGATCTGTAGACCAACCAAACCTGATCACAGGAGTAGGGAGCAGCTTGGAACAGAAATGCTGGCCAAAGGATCAGCTCTGCCTAGTTGACATAAAGCTCCTATGAACCCCTGCGTGCTGAGGCATGGATCATGGGTTTTAGGAGAAAAAGACCTAGGGTCAGCCTGAAAGCCAGTGGCTACAGGAGCCACCAGGCCATGGCCAGCTGCAGTGTGGGTGTTCTCAGAGGTCATGAAGTTCACCTGGCGGAACCCTGTGGCCTGGTTGTTCCCATGTGGCCTCTCACCTCCTCCTTCTTCTGGTCCGCTTTCTGCTTGTTTTCTTGCATGAGGTTCTGCCGAGCCAGCATGGCCTCCTCGTGGCTGAGCTTCCCCTGCAGTCGCCGGCACTCACCTGCAGCCAACTCCTCTTCCCGGTCCTTTGCCTGCATTTTCTTCTGCCACTCAAGGAACTCAGAGAAGTCTCCAGCCCCATCCACAAGCTTTTCAACTCTGGGGAGATAGGGAGAGAGGTACAACTTTTGTGATGTGGTTCACCAGGAGGCCATGGGTTGTCCTGGGGGGTGGTAGCCCTCACAGTCATGGGCTGCTACTCACCTTCCACCTAGCTGCTCTCCCATTCCTATCCTCTGCCCACTCACCCACCATCCACCTATCCCCTCCTCTCCATCATGTATCAGCACATCAGAACATCATTATACACTCCTTGTGGGACTGGTTTATCTACCTTCACTCTGTCCATCTGTCTATTGATCCACCAACCCTGTGTTCACTGTCTGCCTTTCCACCATCCTCTGTCCACTCACCTGCCTGTCTACCTGACTTCTGTCCAACTGCCTGGTTCCCTGTCATCCCCCTGTCCACCCATCTGTCCATATACCAACTCTGTCCACTGTCTGTCATGCCACCATCCACTCATTAACCTATCTGTTCACTCATTCATCCTCTGGTCAGCCATTCAACCTCATACTCACAGACAGTCCAACTCTCAGATATGAAAAGACACAACTATACAGCATGGGGTAAACACAGTGTTTGTCACTGTGCTTAGAAAGGGAGGTGACCCTAGGGAAAGTTTCGAGTAGATCAGATATTTGGTTAAGTCTCCTCTAATCACAGTCCATCTCTCTCACTGAGCTGGGATTATCTTTGTAAGATGCAGGCACCATCATCACATACCTTGCTTGCCGCCTCACCTCCTGCAGTACCACAGCCTGGTTATGATCCCTAAGGTCCTCTCTGCTGAGCCACTCAGCCTCCAGGCCTCTCCTCCAGGCCTTCCCTTCCAAGGTCAACTCCATAGGTGAGGCTGGAAGGGTAGCCTAAGCCTGCTGCTGCCTCACCTCTGCAACTCTTTCTCCACCTGCCGCTGGTGTAAGGCTCCTTCTCGGAGGATGGTGGTAGTGTTCAGCTTGACAGGAACATTATCAGGCTGTGGGAGAGAGAAGGGGGCTGGCCATCATAAGAAGGAAGCCTTGGGAGAAGCAAGTGCCCCTCCTATCCTTCTACCCTCCACATCTGCCCCCCACCCAGGTACTTCCCTCTGCCCCAAGGGTGAGGTCATCCTTGGGGCCTCTGGGTCCCCCAGCTCTGGCCATCTGCACCTTCAGGGACAGATCAGATGGGGAGGAGTGGGTTCCCAGGGAGAGAGCCCTGACTAACCAGGAGCACCCCTCACCCTGTAGAAGGTCAGCTTTGAAGTCTTTCGGATTCGGGGTGGGACTCGAAGCTGCATTTTTTTCTTGGAGTCCTGCAGAAATCAGGGCAGATGGCAGCCTGGCACCTGTCCCCAGTAGATGCCTTCAAATACACCATGGGTGAATGGTTGGCCTTGTACCCTTGGGAGGCCTGGCCCACTTCCCTTGTGGTAGTCTATAAGTTCTCACTCCTCCCTCCAACCAGGACAGCATTTCTTTTTTCTAAGGCCCTCCCAAATCTGGCTGGGGTGCTGGACCACTAGGCAGGCACAGGGAAGACACAGGGCTTGCTGGGCCTGGGGACAGCAGTTCCAGTCAGGACAATTTGGCCTCAAGATTTGGCATCCATTTCCTCAGCTATTCCCTCATGATCTTTTCTAGGCTCCTCCTGGAGTCTGTCTGCCCCTTGCCCAGCCTCCTGGTCCTCTGTGGACATACTCTAGGGTGGATAGTACGAGTCAGTGTGGGAGAGCGTCTGGCGAAAGGCCACCACAACCCCTGGGGCAAGCTACTATGTGAGGGAGTCCGCCCCTGGGCCTGCCCCACCTCTGTTGGATCTCGCTGCCACCTAGGCAGGCTCATACCCCTGGGTGAGCACTACCAGAGCCCAGTTTTTCTTTGTCATGTTCTTCACTTTTTCTTTACTGGACAACATCCCTTGGTTTGCTTTTTTCTTATAGGAGTATTAAATACTCAGTCTGGAACATCTGGAAACACCCAGAGATAACGACTGTAGGTACTTTCTTTGGTGAGCTTCCTCTCAGTGGTTTTGGATGTCCATCTACACCGTCTACTTAGAGCACACATAGCAGCAGCTCAAGGGTCGCCAGGAATTGTCCCCTCTATGGCCCACAATGGGAAAAAGCTAACTAAGTAGCTCATCGTGTTGCCATTGAAATGACATTGGGAGGAACTATTTTATGACATGAGGAAATTCCATCATGAAGCCTGTTCCTGGGATATGGAGGTCTGGGGTTACCTGTATGGGCGGCTCCCCTCGGGACCTGGGCATGGCGCACTGCAGCTCCTCCATGTTTGCCTTCAGCAGCAGCTCCTGCCACAACAACATGGAGTTTCTAGCCCCACTCAGTGTCCTTGGGGTTATGGCAGGATGAACACCCAGCCAGCTTCCCCTCTTCTTCTTTCCCCTACTCCCTACCCCCACCTTCCCTTCACATGCTTCCCCTCTATAGAGGTCATTGGGAAGGAAGGGGTCACACATGGCTCACCTCAGCCTTCCGGCGATTATATCTCTTAACTATTTCCAACTGTTGCTGTTCCTTGGGCAACCGGTAAGTGCTCTGAGGGACCTGGTGGGGTAGAGGCGGAGTCCATGGTCAGCAGCTGAGCTTAGAGGGTGTTTAGAAATGCCAGGGTTGGGGCAGCCTCATGGCCTAGTGGTTAAGGGAGTCGGATCCCACATGGCCAATGATGCAGTTTGAATCCTGGCCCCAGCAGACCAAAAAACATGCTGGGCATGTGTGTGCACATGCCTAAAACCCTGACAGGATAGAGAAGAAAGAATTGTGGTATGATCATGCCTCATTAGGGGTGCTTTCTCTCTCCCCCTTTCTTTCTGTCTCTGGTGAGCACACATGCTCTCTAGTAAATAAACAAATTAAAAAAAAATGCTGAGGCTGGCACTGGCTGGATGTGGGTGAAGAGGTGGGCATGCCAGTCATTAGAAAAGTGGCCCATGAATTACCAAACAACCATGAACTCTAATCAGTGCTATGAAGAAAATGAACCGGAGTCAATGAGGAAGAAACTATATGAGGAACCCGATATAGCTGAGGGGATTCATGAGCAAGTTTCTATGGAAAGAGATCATAATGAGACCTGAAGAATGGTGGGAATGGGGTGGGACCCTGTGACCTCCTAACACCATCTCCTTGCCCTTCTATATAGTCTTTGGTCCTGCTGGGGAACCAGACTGATTCTGAGAAAGAGTCCACTGCCAGCACTTTGGGTAGAGCCCGTGACTAATTAAGACATTACACTCCTTATAATAGTGGTCAGATCAGGCAGGCATGAGATCCAAGTTGGTCCAATCAGACTTTTTAAAAAATATTTATTTAATTTTATTTATTATTATCTTTTTAATTTGACCAGACACACACACACACACACACACACACACACAGAGCCACCAGGTCTGACATTAGAACCATGGTTGGCCATGTGGGAGTCTAGCACCTTAACCACCACGCCACCTGTTGGGCCCCCCAACCAGACTTTTCTAAAGAATTCTTGGTCCGTCATATTCTGGATGATATAGAATATGGCTATGAGGCCTGCATTTTTTGCTACAATGAAGGAAGTTAGCCCAAAGATGATGCTGATTCACAGAAGAGACGAGGTAGAGAGAAGCAGAGCTGAGCTCTGATCAAACTATGCCTGGAGCCTGTCCAGCTTCAGTCATGAGAGTCAGCTAGTACTTTATTGTCTAAGCCAGTTGGAACAGCATTTTCTGTTACTTGCAATATAAAGCATCCTGACTGATATGCTAAGTCATCAGGGCATTAAGAGGAAGAGGCTCTAAGCAGATGGGACAGATATGCCGAGGTCCTGAGGTAGAGACAGGCAATCTCAAACAGTCTGAGTTTCATGGCTTGATAGCTTTGCTCCACACCTACTGATGGGACCACAGCAGGTATAGTGCAGGAACTCACTGAGGGGGCTCCAGGTCAGCTGGGTTTCCCTCTCTGTGGGGTATGGAAGTGGGATTTGGCAGGGTCATCAATTCTCCTGGTCTGGTCCAGCCCACACTTGGTCCTGGGAAAACCCAGCCCCCACTGGCCCATGTGGTCCATCCTCTTGGACCAGACATTCTGATGGTGGTAAGCCTGTGCCCACTGCAAATGTATGAACTCACTGGTCTCGGCTTGGCCACGACAGGAACTAGCTCAGGCACTGGAATGGCACGGGGCCTGGGGACAGTCAGGTTGAACTCCTTGGGTTTTGTGCCCTTGGTCTTTGAAACAGAGGATTGACTGGTTGTTGCTCCTTCCAATTGGTTGATCAGCTCCTGGACCTTTGGCTGCCATCTTGAAGGCAAAAGTGAGGAAGCCCTTTAGGTTCATCACCTAAGCAGGTCACTAAGGGAATGGTCCTTAGGATCTGAAGGACCCCAAAATACCTTGAGTGTATCTCAGGGTTGGGTGATAAGGAAAGCAAAAATTCTTGTACCAACCACACTCCCACATCACATATATCAGCTTTCTCCTCGTATAGTTTAGGAACTAAGATCTAGAGGCATTGGTGTCCTGGGCCATGCTGTTGAATGAAGAGCTGGGAGAATGGGGACACCCCCAGTACAGGAATCCAGAGGGCTCTGCAGATGAGCAGTAGCCAGGATAGGGAGCTAGTCTGAGCTTCAGCAGATGGCACAGGGGAAAGAAGCCAGGAGCAGGGAAGGGAAGCTGGCGATCAGAAAGGAACATTTTGGAGCTTCACTGTTACCGACAGGTGGAGGGGGAGCTGTGGGAGTCGGGTGGGGCCATACCTCCCACAGGGAGCCCAGCTGTCCTAAGTACAACCTCGCCTCCTCCAGGGAGTTTAGGAAGAGTTTGCTGGGCTGCCCCAAGGTCTGAGGCTCCTCCTTCCATGCTCCACACCCTGTGTGGCAGAGCCCACCAACACCATCATCGTTCCCTCCTGGGTGGGGGAGGGGTTCCCTAGGGGAAGACAGTGTGGTTTGAATTAGCTCCTGCCAAGGAACAACAGCAAGGAGTTCTCAGAAGGGTACTCCAGCATGGGGCCAGTGTCCCAGTTTCAGGGTAGATGGGGAAGGAGCAGGAGACTTGCTGTGGGCTAGTCTCAGAGCAGGCAGGGAAAATCTGGGTGTGGAGGAGCAGGAGGAAGGGAATGCTAGGCTAGGCTGTCTAGGCTGAACAGCTGCTTAGAGGCAGCCCTATAGACCCAGGCAATGGGTAGCACCTGTGGGAGGCTGTAAGTCCAGCCTGGGTGGCAGGTGGGAAGGGAGTATCAACAGGGCCATTCCCCAATTCCTGATTGCTAGCCGTGGGATGGGTGGGACTGAGGTTTTCCCCTTGGTGAAGGGACCTCTGGGGACTTCCCAGTGCCTACGACCAGGGACTCTTTTTCCTGCAGGAGGAGCTTCTACATCCCCCAGACCTCTAGGTCTACCACACAGAGCTGGCACCTAAGTGGTCTGCTTGTACCCAAATGGGAAGCTAAGACAGCTACCTCCAGTCCTATCAAAAGGGAAATAATGGAGGTGGGTCCCCCAGCTGCACCTTGGCCCCAGCAAGCTCTCCACAGAGGACAAGGCAGGACCAAGTGACCATGCCGACTCCTCTGCCTGTGGATCCTAGCCTGCAGTTTGCCTGAGGTCTACTTGGGGGGCAAGGAGAGGTGCCAAGGGCAGCTTTGGGGCAGTGGGCCTAGGAGTGGTACCCTCTGGGACACCAGAGGTTTAGTCCTGAATCCTTGAGCTTCCTCAGTTCCTCTCTCCATCCCTGCACTCCTGGGATCCAGAGAGGCCAGGGGCAGCACTGGAGCCCTTGACACAGCCCCTCCTCAGAGGGTGGGCTCCAGGGCAGAGGGCTGGCTCTTGCCTCCTGACTTCATGGACCCAAGGCCTTGAAATAAGTTCAGGCCCTCAGGCACCATGAGCCACCAGTTAGCCCACCAGAGTGGAGGCACCATATTTTGTTCTTCCCCCACAGACTGTGGGGCCGTCCAGACTTGGGGCCTCTGAACCCCAACATAGAGCAATTACTGACACTCACAGAGCTTCTGTGAGCAGGAAGGGGCATGAGGAGGCCCCTGTACCTGTGGAGAGCCTACAGTGGGGTGTAGGGACACTGTCCAGAGACCAGTAATGCCCCACTGGCCTGACCTACCTCATCAGGGGCTTGATCCAGTTCTCCTGCACGTGGGCTGTTTCATAGATGAGGCTCCACTCGTCCTTGATCCATGAGTGCAGGTTTAAGGGGTTGAAGAAGAACCTGAGGAACTGAGAGAAGAGTGGGAGCCATCAGGGGCTGAGCCTTGGGCCCAGACCCTTACTTGTAGAACCCCCCACCCCACCCGTGGGCCTTCTCACAGGGGAGAGTCAGTGCAGAGAGAGATGGCTCTAGGACCTGGAAGGTCCCATATCCCATTCTGGGCAAGTTGGTAGGGACACATAGAAAGCTGCTCCCGGGACCAGCAGTTAACGTAATGGCTATGTCGTTGGACTCCCATATAGTCAACTGCGGTTCAAGTCCCGGACCCAGCGACTTAAACTCACGCTGGGTGCGTGTGCGTGCGTGCCCAAGATCCCAAGAGGAGAAAGGTGGAGAAGGGATTGCGGCGTGGCCATATCCCTGGGGGGTGATTTCTCGCTTTCTATCTCTCTGTCTCTCTCTGTCTTTCTGGTGAATGCACACATCCTTTAGCGAAAACCTCTCCCCCCCCCCAAAAAAAAAAAGAAAGAAAGAAAGAAAGAAAGCTGCTCCTACCACCCCGTCCTTACCTACCTAGTTCCCCACTCTCACTTCCCACAGGGTCTGGAATTCTGAGAAAGAAATTATGCAACCAACTCCCACCCTTGCCGTGAACCCTGGGAGCCCCTATCCTCCCGGGGAGGAGATTTGTTCTCTAAGCTCTTCACAGTGGGTGTCTGGTTCCAGCACTGGAAAGGCCAGGGTCTGGTAGGGTACCTAGATAGGTAGACCCTAGGGGCCCTTGTAGTGGCTCAGACCTGGCCAAAGTCGGTACTCCTAGAGGCTGTGGGCTTCTTTTATTTATTTGTTTGTTTAATTTGCTAGTGGGTATGTGCACTTGCTAGAGAGAGAGACAGAGAGAGAGAGAGAGAATGAGAAAGCAACCCAATGGGGGATGGTCTTGCTGCAATTCCTTCTCCACCATTTCTCCTTTTGGGATTTTGGCACACATACACATGTGCCTGGTGCACTTTTCATGCCGTTAGGTTGGTCCAGTACTCAAATTGTGCTGTTGACCACGTGGGATCCAGCCACCTTAACCAACCACCAGCTGGCTCAGCCATGAACTTCAGAAGGCTATTTCCCAGATCCTGGCCCTCGAGTCTAACATTTGGTATAAGAAAATGTAGAACCAGTTTAGCTTCTCAGATGGAGCCCAGGACCTCTGAGAGCTGGAAAGTGTATTTCCACAGAAGGGGTCTGTCAGCCAGGGATGGGGTCTCTGTACAGCTGGGATGGAGGCTACCCTTCCTCCAGCTCTTGCTTGATGGACAATGAAGACTAGGACCCCCTGGATGCTCTGCAGAGGTGTCCAAGAAGATAAAAACACATCCCTAGCTAGAGGTCTTGTCCAGTCCACTCCCTGAAAACCAGTGGAGAGTCCTGAGGCTGCCACAGATGCTACCACTGTGATAGCATGGTAAATAACAATCAGCAATTTCAGTTTATTCTCATATTTTAATAGATGGTGCTACTGGCAAGGGCCTAGCTCATGTGACTTTATGAAGAACTTGCTTATTCCTTTTCTTCAACCAATGAAAAATATTTCTTTTGTTGCTATATCACTACCCGTTATCCCCCCACCCCCTTTTCAGAGAGATTTTTGCTATAAGGCATGTGCACTTGTCAGAGAGACAGAGACAGAAAGCAAAAATTCATCCTCTGGGGAGGATGGCCATGCCACAATCCCTTCTCCTCCATTCTCCTCTCAAGATTTCAGACATGCATGCACATGTGCCCAGCATGAGTTTTAAGTCACCTGGTCTGGGACTCGAACTGCCGTTGAGCAGTTCGAGTTGACTACATGGTAGTCCAGCGACGTTAACCATTACACCATCTGCTGGTCCCCCCACAGCCCTTTTAAAACCAATATTTTGGGGACCCCTTAGTCTGGTCCTCAAAGCACACCTAAGCCCTGGGCTTCAGGAGCAGGTAGTTTATTTGGGAGGCTGCCCAGGAAGTAGAAGGCTGAGCAAGGGAGTAGCAGTGGGCAAGGGTGGTGGCTTCTGAGAGTGAGCCAGGTGGGGCTTCTGGCCAATGTCGCTACCTCCCCAGTGTGACCGCCAACCCCAGTAGCCTTGCCTTCATCAGCGTCCCACCTCCCCTAGGGCATCTTGCCCTTCACACAGAGGCAATCAGGAGCTCCTTCTGGATCTTCCATGGCTTCCCTATGAGGCAGCCTGCTCACCCACTCTCTCTCTCCAGGGGCCTCTTTCTGCCTTCCTTGCCCCACAGAGGCCTTCTCGGTCCCTTACCCATGGTCACTGACATCCTCCTCCCTATTTTCTCTCCATTTTTTAGCCTTGCTAAGACTTCAGCCTCAAGGGGGCCGTTGACAAACCTCCTGTAACAGGGGGTCTCCAATCCCTTTCTTCCTGGCCCACCACCACTTGGATGCTCCATTTATGCTTCCCTGGTCTTCTGGTGCAAAGACAGAGTGCTCCTCTATCTCCAACCCCCATCCTCTCAGCATCCCAGCTAGGTTGCTGTTCTCCTCCTGCCTGATAGGGCTGTCCTTGATGAGGCCACCATTCTCACTGAGGTGTAGTGGGGGCACCTACCAGGGAACCTACTGGAATGGGGGTGACACTCTGGCTGTGTGTGTGAGTGCATGTGTGTGTGTCCTTGAAGCCAATAGCACTACCAGCCCCCCTCTGGGTGCTGTCCTAGGACCTCCCCACAAAGTCACAGGTACCATCTCCTGTGGACGCCACCCAAGAACTAGCCAGACACATTTTTTTTTTCGCTATAGGGCGCGTGCGCTCGCCAGACAGACAGAGAGAGACATAGAGACAGAAAGTGAGAAATCACCCCCCAGGGGGGATGGTTACGCCACAATCCCTTCTCCTCCATTATCCTCTCGGGATCTTGGGCACACCCGCACACGCGCCCGGCGTGAGTTTTAAGCCACCGGGTACGGGACGCGAACTGCGGTCGACTACGTGGGAGTCCAGCGACAGCCATTACGCTAACTGCTGGTTCCCCAGCCAGACACCTTTCTGACCACAGCAGTGATAGTGCTCAAGGTGTGGTCTGTGCAAGCTTTCCTAGAGAGGCCACAGGATGGCATCCTGCCCACAGCAGCTTGCTCTCTGACTTCAAGACTAAGCTAGCTCTTCCTAGAGTCCTGAGGTGGGCAGAGGAACCCCAGTGGACAACACCTGGTGGGGCACGGGGCATGGGGCTGAGGAGGGAAGGCCCTGCATGGATCGCCACTCTACCCTTGCAACTTCTTAGTTCCCTCTGGGATTCATATGGGCTGTTTCCATGAATCTTCTTCCAGAAACCTGCCAGATTGTTAAATGCCTGGGCACCTGCACTGAGGGCACTGTGCAGCCCTGGGCATAGTGTGTGGGTGGTGCCCCAATCATGGTCCTTGAGCACTGTGTCTTGGGCTGGCACTGTGAGGCTCTGCAGGCCAAGGCTGGCTCAGGCCAGCTCCATCACTGTGGGAGCCAGTGCAGGATGCAACACGGATCCTGTTTAACGCTTAGTAAGAACTTCAAGGAAAAAGAAAAGAAAAAAGAAGAACTTCAAGACAATGACAGTAGAACATAGATGAAGCATAGACCCTTATGAGTTCAGGGAAGCTGGCCCTGGGTCAGTCTCAAGCATCTCTCAGAAAAATGCCATCAGGTTTGTTTTTTTTTTGGCTATACGGTGTGTGACCTCGCCAGAGACAGAGAAAGAGGGCGAGTGAGAAATTGCCCACCGGGTAAATGGCTATGTCAAAATTTCAAGCACACACATGCACTTGGTGTATTTTTCAGGCTGCCTCGTCTGGGACTTGAACAACACAGTCTGCCATGTAGGATCAAATGCCTTAACCATCATGCTACCTGCTGGCCTCACCATTGGTTTTCTTTCTTTTTCATAAAAACGAAGCCCTTGTTTAAGATAACTTTAAAAAACTTATCCACTGTGAATAACTTATGCTTATATGTAAATAAGAAAACAGCACTGGGCTAGCCGGTGGTGTGGTGGTTAAGATGCTTGATAGATTCCACAAGGCTGATGTTGTGGTTTGAGTTCTGGACCCAGTAGCTAGGTGAAGAACATGCTAGGTGAGTGTGCATGCATTCCCAAAATCCCAAAAGGAGAATGGAGGAGAAGAGACTGTGGTGTGGCCATCCACCCAGAGGGGTGAATTTTTACTTCACCTCTCTTTCTGTATCTCTCTCGAGTGTGCACATGCCCTATGGGAAAAATCTAAAAAAAAAAAAAGAAGAAGAAGAAAAGAGAGAGAAAACATTACTAAAAAAAAAAAAAAAAAAAAAAGCAAGACCAGCTCCTAGTGGTTAAGAGTAGTGGTGTATCATTGGGGCCAGCAAGTGGCATGGTGGTTGGGGCACTAGACTCCCACATGGCTGACCACAGTTCGAGCCCTGAATCCTGTAGCTTGAAAACCGCTCCCAGTGCATTTATATACACACCCAAAATCCCAAGAGGAGCATGGAGGAGAAAGGACCACAGTATTGCCATCTACCCTGGGGGGTGATTTCACACTTTCCCCCTCTCTCTGTCTCTCTCTGGTGAGAGAGACAAAAATTCCCTATGGCAAAAATCTAAAAGTAAATAAGTAAAATAGCCTAATGTATCGCAAGCCAGATACCAAATTGTTGATTATGATTCAAACCTAGCAGCTTGAAAAACATACTGGGCACATACATGTGCATGTGGACTCCAAATCCCAACAGGATGGAGAAGCGGATGAAAAACTATTGCAGCATGATCATCCCCATTTGGGAGGTCTCTGTCTCTCTCATGCATTTGTCCTCTGACAATTAAAGAAAAAATTTTAAAATGCAGGCTTGCGTCAGTGCTTTATCTCCCCCCACCCGTTAGATGGCCAAGGTGCTATATGAATCACTGGTCCTGGTTCTCTGGAGTAGCCCCTTCCCCAGGCCAGATACAGCCCCTGTAGAGCTGCTGCCTTCTAGAGAGGTCCCTGGGCCTGAAATCTTTCTGTCTTCTTCAGGGACACGCTCTAGTCCAGGCCTGCACCATTCCAAGGAGAGTTAGGAGGAGCAAGCCAGCTGCGAAAAGCCTAGTTTAAGAATCAGCTCCACTGTGCACCTTCTGTGTGAGGTTGGCCATGCTACTTACCCTCTCTGAGCCTCAATTTCCTCAACTGTTGGATAAGTGCCACAAAGGAGCACTCTCGCTAGATGTTTGTGAGGATGAAGCAAAAACAAGCACTCCAAGTGCCGAGGAAGCTTGGCCCGCAGCAATCACTCAGCAAGATCTGGCCAGCGAAGAGCAGTGGGCCTAGGGCACAGACATTACCATCCACTATTCCACGAGCCGGCTCTCTCAGCTCTCTACAAAAGCCAAGTGGGCAGCCACAGAAGTGCCCAGAAAGGCATGTGGGCTTCTGCAGGTCCCCTCAGGGCGCTGATTCTCTGGACACATTCTCTGGCCCGCCCAACGCTGCACAGCCCTACTTGGAGAGAGGAGAGACCATCCTGGGTCTGGAGTATAGTCATGAATCAGAAAAGGCCTGAGAGGGACCAGCAGTTAGTGTAATGGCTATGTCGCTGGACTCCCATGTAGTTGATCGCGGTTTGAGTCCCGGACCCGGTGGCTTAAACTCACGTCAGGCACGTGTGCATGCGTGCCCAAGATCCTGAGAGGAGAATGGAGGAGAAGAGATTGCGGCGTGGCCATCCCCTCTGGGGGGTGATTTCTCACTTTCTATCTCTCTGTCTCTCTCTGTCTGCTGGTGAGCGCACGTGCCCTATAGCAAAAACCTCTCCAAAAAAAAAAAAGAAAAAAGAAAAGGCCCGAGAAAGTTCCAAAGTCCCAGGTGACAACAAGGCATTCACGCCCTGTCCCAAGAGATAAAGCTAACAACCAGTAGTCCTGAGTCAAAAAAGAGCATATTCCTCTTGGCGAGAGGGTGCCTGCTTGCTTTGAGGAGAACAAAACAACTGGAGCTTCTTAACCAGAAAGGTGACAGTTCAGGGACCGGTCAGGTTCTCAGCCTAGGAGGAGGTGAGGGAAGGACTCACCTTGTGCATCTTGACTTCAGACTGGGACTTGATGATGTTGCAGAAGAGTTGGAAGCCCAGCTCCTCCAGCTGGAAAGTGGCCAGGTAGCAGATCACTGAGGAAACAGAGACCACGAGGTATGAGGTGGGCCTTTTTCCCCACCCCCAGAAGGAACACCTCTGTGTTTGATTGTGGAGGAATTCCTCTGGGGACTCAGGGCCCTTACAGGTGCACTAGGTGCTCGTGGAAACCAGAACCCAGGGCTCTGCCATCATCAGATATGTTAGGAGAGGCAAAAACTCCTGTCTGGCACCCACAGGAACATAATATAAAAAATACAAATGCCATCATCTTGTAAGTGTGGGGCATTTATAGTTTGCCTCCACCCCCCCCCCCCGATTTTTGCCATAGGTTGTGTGTGTTCACCAAAGAGACAGAGAGAGGGGAAGTGAGAAATCACCCCCTGGGAGAATGGCCATGTCTCAATCCCTTCTCCATTCTGCTCTTGGGGTTTGAGGCATTCATGTACACATGCCCAGTGTGTTTTTCAAGTCTGGGAATTGAACTGCAGAGTCAGTCATGTAGAATCCAGTGCTTTAATCACCACACCACCTGCTGGACCCCTTTATGGTTTTCAAAGCACTTCCACATAGAGTGTCTAATTTGATAAATTCTCAGAAATTTCAAAAGTGTCCTGGGTAAGGGACCAGCAGTTAGCATAATGGCTGTGTCGCTGGACTCCCATGTAGTCGACCGCAGTTCACGTCCCGGACCCAGTGGCTTAAAACTCACGCCGGGCGCATGTGCGTGTGTGCTCAAGATCCCGAGAGGAGGGCGAGGGAGAAGGGATTGCAGCGTGGCCATCAGGGGGGATGTGATTTCTCGCTTTCTGTCTCTTTCTGGCGAGCGCATGCACCCTATAGCAAAAACTTCTCAAAAAAAAAAAAAAAAAAAAAGTGTCCTGGGTAAAAGAGAAATCACTTTGGATTTGGAGTGTGTTAATTCTGAAAGGTTGAATTACTTCAAGCCCACGGGAACTTGAATGATCCTGGGCAGGTGAGACTTCTGAGGCAGCAGGCCTGGTTCTGGACCTGGCATCAGGCTGCCCAGCTCAGCCTCCAAGCACCCTGCAGCCCTCACCCCACCCCCTGTCCCCTCTGGATGGCGCAGTAAGGCCAAGAGCATGGTCCCAGTGCTTGACCCATTTCCCTCTGGTGGCTGCACTACCCACCCTGTCCACAATGAGTGCCCTACTCCAGGAAAACAGTCAGTAATAACCCCAGAAAGCCCAGGCAGAGACTTCAATCATATTCAATCCCTTCCAGGGCAGTCCAGACTGTAGCCATAGGACCAGCTCTTCTTGAAGGCTTTGAGGTCAGGGGTCAGAAACTCAGTCTATGAAAGGCTTATCATTTCACCAAGATGGGCATTCTGGGGGCATTCTCTCTCAACCAGGTCATTACCTTCTTCAGAGGTCAGAGGCTCTAGACAGGAATATGAGGCTGGGAGCTGTCTGCCTTGAGCCTGGCCTTCAATGAGCCTGAGGCCTCAGTTTCCTATCTGTAAGGTAGGGAAATATTCCACCTGATCTGCCCACTCTGGTAACCTGAGGATTAAGTGAGGTAAGGCTTGCGGCTCCAGGAGGCAAAAGCACCTCAAACACAAGGCGAGTGTCTGTCTGCTGGCCTAACAGGGCTCTTCTGTTGCGAGTCTGCAGCTGATGGTCTCCGTGGCTTGGCTCCCTTGTGTGGGAGGTGACAGGAGGCCTGGGCTCCACTGGTCAGGACAGGCACCTACCCTGGAAGAGGCTGTAGTCAGCCCATAGGCAGAGCCGACCATCACGCACGTAGAAGGCATCCACCACAACAGTCAGTAGCTTCCAGTACTCAAGGCACCCAGACAGAACCTCCAAAATGAATGTCTGCTTCTGGAGGCTCAGAGCCTGGAAGAGAAACAGTTGGGGGAGTTTTCATGGTCATCAGAAGGCAGTTGCTTCAGGGACCAGCAGTTAGCATAATGGCTATGTCGTTGGACTCCCACGTAGTCGACCGCGGTTCGAGTCCCGGACCCGGTGGCTTAAACTCATGCCGGGCGCGTGTGCGTGCGTGCGTGCCCAAGATCCCGAGAGGAGAATGGAGGAGAAGGGATTGCGGCGTTACCATCCCCCCGGGGGGTGATTTCCTGCTTTCTGTCTCTCTGTCTCTCCTGTCTGTCTGGCGAGCGCACGCACCCTATAGCAAAAACCTCTCCAAAAAAAGTAAGACAAAAAAAGGAAAAAAGAAAAAAAGAAGGCAGTTGCTTCAGATGCAGATGCTCACGCCTCAGGGAGGGGTGTCCTCACATGGCTGGGAAGAGGCCAGTTAGCATGACCTCCAGAGTAGCTAGCAATCAGAATCACAGGAAACCCCCAAGGGGCTGCCCCTACAGGTCCTCCCAGGCAAGTGACAGCAAGGCGGGTGCAAAGATAGAACTAAACATGGGAAATGAGACAAGAAAATGCATGACACAGGGCCAGTCCGTGGCCTGGATTCCACATGGCTGACACTGTGTGGTTCCAGACCCTGACCCGCAGGCTGGAAAAGCACTCCAAGCGCATGTGCGTGTGTGCCCAAAATCCTGAGTACAGAATGGAGGAGAAGGGAACGTGGTGTGGTATCTTCTCTAGGTGGTGATTTCTTCCCCACCACCTCCCCCACTGTGAAGGGATTGCAACGTGGCCATCCCCCCAGGAGGGTGCTGTCTCTCTCCCTCTCTCCAGGCATAGTATGCGCCCTATGGCAATCAAACAAACAAGAACAACACAGAAGGACACATATTATATGACTCAACTTGTGGCAATAGGCAAATTAATGGAGACAGAAAGTATCAATAGAATAGCTGCAGCGGGGGGCCAGAGAAAGGGAATGTTAGTTCCTATTTAATGGGGACAGAGTTTCATTTTGGGAAGATTTTTTAAAAGTTCTAGGGGGTTGGGACCAGCAGCTAGTGTAATGGCGATGTTGTTGAACTCCTATGTAGTCGACCGTGGTTCGAGTCCCGGACCCGATGGCTTAAACTCATCCCGGGTGCGTGTGCATGTGTGTCCAAGATCCTGAGGAGAATGGAGGGGAAGGGATTGTGGTGTGGCCATCCACCCTGGGGGGTGATTTCTCACTTTCTGTCTCTCTGTCTCTCTCTGTCTTTCTGGCAAGTGCACGCGCCCTATAGCAAAAACCTCGCCAAAAAAAAAAAAAAAAAAAGTTCTGGGGCGAGCAGGTGGCAGTGGTTAAGACGCTGGATTCTCCCATGGACAACCGGTTTGAGTCCCAGACCTGGTGGTTTGCTTTCTTATTTTCCCTCTCTCTCTCTATCTCTCTCTGTCTCTCTCTGGTTAGCACATGTACCCTATAGCAAATCAAAAAAATAAATAATAATAAATAAAATAAAATAAATAATTATTTAAAAAAAGTTCTGGAGGTGGATGGTGGTAACGGTTATACAATTAACATGAATGTACGGAATGCCACTGAACTGTACACTTAAAATGGTAAATTTTATATTATCTGCATTTTACCACAATATTTAAAAAAATGAGCTCATATAAAGATTTTCAAATGAACGAATGAAAAATAACCAAAAAGAACAACACACAAACAAGGAAAATCTCTGCAAGAACTTGTCAAGTGTAGAAAGCAAGATAGGGTGACAGCCTCATGGACTAGTTAAAGGAGCCAGATCCCACATGACAGGCCACATGGTTTAAATCCCAGGCTCAGCAGCTTAAAAAACATGAAGGGGCATGCCCTCCAAATCCTGACAAGATGGGGAAATAGAGAAAATGTTGTGGTGTGACCATACCCCTTGGGGAGGGGGGTGCTTTCTCCTGCTCCCTCTCTCTGTCTCTATCTCTGTCTCTGGTGAGCACATATATATGCCTTCTGGCAGAAAAAAAAAAAAGGCAATGAGAATTACCATGTAACAGTGAAAATTACAACATTTCATTTCTGGTAGGGAGCAATAGGTGGGGACTGATTTTTTTTTTTTACAATTTACCCTTTGGAACACTTTGGGGTTTGGCACCATGGTATGACATGTTATATACTTAAAAAAGCAATTATGGGGGCCAGCAGGTGACGTGGTGATTAAAGCACTGGATTCCCACATGGCTGACTGTGGTTTGAGTCCCAGACCCCTGGAGGCTTTCTCTTTGTCTCTCTCTTTCTCAGTCTCCCTCTGGTGAGCACATGTGCTCTGTAGCAAATAATAATAATAATTTTAAAAAAGTAATAATAAGACTGGGTCTGCAGGTGGTGTAGTACTTAAGGGACTGGATTTTCACGTGGTTGATTACAGTTTGAGTCCCGGACCTGGTGGCTTGAATCTCACACCAGGTGCCTGTGCATACGTGCCCAAGATCCCGAGAGGAGAATGGAGGAGAAGGGATTGCGTTGTGGCCACCCCCCTGGGAGGTGATTTTTCACTTACTATCTCTTTGGTGAGTGCATGTGCTCTATAGCCAAAATCTCTCAAAAATAAATAAATAAATTTTATTTAAACAAATAATAATTAAATAATTTTTTAAAAAAAGTACTTCTGTTTCTGAAAAGAAGAAAATAAGAATAGCTAATGTTGCCAGCATGGCAATGAGAAAGGCTGGTAGGGACTGATGCTGTTGAGTCTTTCCCGAAAGCAATTTGGAAATATGTTTCAAGAGCTTTGTTTTTCATATCCTTTAATCCAGTAATTACACTTCTGGGAATCTGAGGAAACAATCCAAAGTGCAAAAAATATTGGCGTACAAGCAGTTCAAGGAACGGTATATGGCGTCATGAAAATAGGGATGACCTAAATGTCCAACAACAGGGAGTCATTTGGTCAGATGTACTCTTCTGCTGTGGACAAGTAGGATGCAGCCATTAAAATAATACCAGGGAGGAACCAGTAGTTGGTATAACGACTATGTCGCTGGACTTGCATGTGGTCGACTGCTATTCGAGTCCCGGTCCTGGTGACTTAAACTCACACTGGATGCATGTGCGTGCGTGCCCAAGATTCCAAGAGGAGAATAGAGCAGAAGGGATGGTGGCGTGGCCATCCCCCCCGGGGGTGATTTCTCGCTTTCTGTCTGTCTTCCTGGTGAGCACACGTGCCCTATAGCAAAACAAAAACCTCTCAAAAAAAAAAATAAAATAATAATAACACCAGGGGCCAGCCGGTTACATGGTGGTTAAGATAGCTAGATTCCACATGACCAACTGCATTGTTCAAGTCTCAGACCAGGCAGTTTGAAAAACACTCTGGGCATGTGTGCATGTGTGTCCAAGCCAAAGAGGAGCGTGAATTGCAGTGGGGCCATCCTCCTGGGAGGGAGGGATGCTTTTTCATCTTTCAATTTACCTCTCTTTCTCTCTGTCAAGCATACGTACCCCATAGCAAAAAGAAAGAAAAAAGTTCCTAGAAAACTTACAATGAGGGGCCAGCAGGTGGCATAGTGATTAAGGTACTGGACTCCAACATGGCCGACTGTGGTTCAAGTCCCAAATCTGGTGCTTTGAAAATTGCCAGGTGTGTGTGTGTGTGTGTGCGTGTGTGCGTGTACACGGCTAAAATCCCAGGAGGAGAAGGGACTGCAGTGGGGCATTGTTAGGGGGTGATTTCTCACTTTCTCTCACTGTGTCTCTCTTGTGAGTTCATGTGCCCTATGGCAAAAACCTAAAAAAAAAAAAAAAAAAAAAAAGAAAAAGAAAACTTACAATGAGGTGACAAAACAACAAATACCATATAAAGTGAGAATGTGGACTGTGGTCCCAGTGGATGTCAAACTCATTTAGAGAGGGAAATGTGGACAGTGTTAACAGTGTGGGATACCAGGTGACTTTGTCTCTCTGTTATGCTTGTTTTGCTACTTGCAGATGTTCCTGAAATTATCATGTGATACCTCAACAATACACAAATTATCAACAGGTTTTCCCTTTAGCTAATCACCCCCTTTTAAAAGATTGTGCTTGGGTGGGGCCAGGTGTTGGCACAGCGGTAGCACAACTGGATTCACATGGGAAAGGTGCTGGTTTTGCAACCCAGGATCCTTCAGAGTGCAAAGGGTACCTGTGTATTCCTATAAACAGGCTGGCTGCAAAGGGGGGGATTGCAATGCGAAGACCCCACTAGGAGTGTCTCTCTCTTTCTTATGGAAGAAGTAAATAAGCTGACAAACAGAAAAGATTCTGGGCCAGCTGGTGTGTGGTGGTTGAGGCAGCTGGATCTCACATGGCCGACTACTCGGTTCAAGTCTCAGATCCAGTGGCTTGAAAAACACGTGGGGGTGCGCGTGTCTGTGTGCCTGAAATCTCAAAAGGAGACTGGTGGAGAAGGAACTGTGGTGTGACCATCCCCCATGGGAGACGCTTTGTCATTTTTCTCTCTCTGTCTTGCCCTCTAGCAAAAAATTAAAAACAAAAAAAACCCCAAGTTCCTGGATATATCAAAGGCTGTATCAAGATAAGTTCAGAGCAGCCAGTACCTGTCATTAAAAAAAAAAAAAAAATTTTTTTTTCTTTTGCACATCTAATGAAAAACATTGGTGTCTTATTTCATTTTTAAATTTTTATCAGCAGGGACATTTTCATATACTTACCGAGCACTTGTATGCTTCCATGAGCTATTAATTCATAATTTATATTCTTGGGTAACTCTTTTTTTTTTTTTTGGAGAGGTTTTTTCGCTATAGGGTGCATGCGCTCGCCAGACAGACAGAGAGAGACATAGAGACAGAAAGCGAGAAATCACCCTCCAGGGGGGATGGTCACCCCGCAATCCCTTCTCCTCCATTCTTCTCTCGGGATCTTGGGCACGCACGCACATGCGTCCGGCGTGAGTTTAAGCCACTGGGTCCGGGACTCGAACCGTGGTCGAGTACATAGGAGTCCAGTGACATAGCCATTACGCTAACTGCTGGTCCAGCCTTTTAATTTTATATAAAATATATTTGGGCATATAGAGCATGTAGAAATTTTAGTTAAAAAAAAAAATGGTGGGGGGACTAGCAGTTGACGTAATGGCTATGTTGCTGGACTCCCACATAGTCGACCGCGGTTCGAGTCCCGGACCTGGTGGCTTAAACTCACACCAGGAGAGTGTGCATGCCCAAGATCCCGAGAGGAGAATGGAGGAGAAGGGATTGCAGTTTGGTCATCCCCCCTGTGCGTTAATTTCGTGCTATCTCTCTGTCTCTTTCTGTCTTTCTGGCGAGCGCATGCGCCGTATAGCAAAAACCTCTCAAAAAAAGGGGGGGGAGGGTGCAGCAGGTGGTGTGTGATTAAGGCACTGAATTCTCACATGGCTGACCACAGTTTAAGTACTGGACCTGGCAGTCTGAAAATCATGTCAGACACATGTACATTCATGCCCAAAATCCCTAGAGGAAAAGGGACTGTGGTGTGGCCATCTCTTGTGGGGCGTGATTTCTCACTTTCCCTCTCTCTGCCTCTCTCTCTGGCAAGTGTACATGGCAAAAACCAAAACCAAACCAACCAATCTCTTTTTGAGGTCAAATCTATCTTTTGGTTTGTGGTTCCTTCAGTTGTTTTTATGCTAAGTAACAGTAGGGTAAAGAGAGAACCTGAGGGAGTCTGGACAAGCCACATGGAGCCTCGGTGTCTCCCTGCACCCAGGCTCAGTGCCTCAGAACTACATTCTTCCGTTGGCTCTACCTCTGGGTACCTGGATGCAACCTTGGTTCTACTAATGGGAGAAATGGGAGGTGAAGGAAGACGGGCACCCCGTTCCTCACCTCACTGGATGTGCTAGATGTGGGGCTTCTAGTGGGGCCCTGCTTGTTCCCTGCCTCTCCCACCTGAGGGCAGCAGGCCGCTGTGGCATGGCAGTGGCTGCCGGCAGTGTGCTGAATCACTGGAAAGCCAGGCCGTCCTGACATGAATTCCTCCAGGCCTTCCAAAGGCATTAAGCACGAGATTTGCTGTATTAAGTCCCATTCTCCCAGAAGTTCCTGGTCTAGGCTAGCCAGCGGCATGGTGGTTAAGGCAGCTAGGTCCCAAACGGCTGACTGTGCATTTCAAGTCTCGGACCTGTGACTTGAAAAACACACAAAGTGCGAGTGTGTATGTGTCCAAAATCCTGAGAGGAGAATGGAGAAGAAGGAACTGTAGCGTGGCCGTCTCCCCTGGGGAGTCATTTCTCATATTTTCTCTCTCTCTGTCTTTTCCTGGTGAGCACACTCACCCCACAGCAAATTAAAAAAAATAAATAAATAAAGTTCCTGTTTGGCTCCTAGAGTATCAGACTGGTGATAATATTCTCCTACTGACAACCTTTTGTTCTCAGGCTCTGCTGTGGGTTCCTCTTTGTCTTCTGAACCTCCGCAAGTTGGAAAGTGTTAGGATTCAGTCCCCTACCTCATTTCTTCATTATCCACACTTACTCCCTGAGTGATCTTACCCAGCTTCCAGGCTGAAAATAAGCTGACTGTCAAATGAATGCCCCGGCTGGCATTTCTCCCTGGACGACAGAAACCTCTGTCCTGCTGCCCGCCTGACCTTGCTCTCCACTCGGATGTCTGGCGGGCACGTCACACACTAATGCATCTGAAACTGACCTCCTGGGCTTGGCCCAACCCTGCTCTTCCCCAGCCCTTCCAGCTCGGTAAACATGACTCCTTGCTCTGAGATGCTCAGATCAAACCCCCTCTATCTCTCAGCCCACGTCCTGTCTGCTAGGGAACCCCAGTTGTTCTCCAGGCTTCTTCTCACCCCCTTCAGTCTATTTCCAATTCAGCAGCCAGAGTAATTCAAGATGGAAGTCAGAACTAATCTGTCTTCCTTCGAACCTTCCGCAGATGAGTTTTACAGTGGCCAGCAAGACCCGGGGTGGGCTGGTCTAGCTCCCGCTGAGCCCCACCTCCGGCGCTTTCTGTTTCTTCTTCATGCAGGAGGTCCTCTTGGGGCCTTCATGTTGGCTGTTCCTCCTGTCTGTGACACTTTTCCTGTCCCATGTGCTCCACTCCCCTACCGCCATCTGGAGATGTCCCTGAGCTCCCCTCAGGTCAGATATGGCTTGTTTCAACACAGCAGTGGTTCCTTATTGTCTCTTACCTTTATAGAAGGTTATTTTTATTTATTTATTTATTTTACAGGTTTTTGCCATAGGGTATGTGTGCCTGCCAGAGAGAGACAGAGATAGTGAGAGGGACAAGGGGATGGCCATGTCGCAATCCCTTTTCCACCATTAAGCTCCTGGGATCTTGGACACTCACACACACACACCAGGTGTGATTTTCAAGCCACTGGGCCCAGGACTCAAACCACAGTCGGCCATGTGGGAGTTCAACAATGTAACCACTTTGCCATCTGCTAAGATGAATAGAAAGGTTATTTGCTCATCAGTGAGTGAAAGGAATAGTAAGCCCCAAAGGAGGCTGTGGGGACCCAATGACATTCTGTGGGTGCAGGTTGGGCACAGAGAGGGAGTTCCTGCTCAGGGAACTCTTATCACAACAACCAGGCTCCTTCCCCCCAGCTTAGTTTCCTTCTCAGGATTGTTCTGCTGCCAGGCTGCACCCACACCAAGGGCACTAAGCCCCGCTGGGCACCAGCACAGACAGGTCAGAGGGTGTTGAGTCAGCAGAGGCTGGACTGAGCTGAGGGCTGGATGACTTTGCAGGACACTGCTGACAGCCTCCTCTGGCTGCTGCTTGGACAACAGCGAATCCATTTCTTATTAATTGTGTTCGCGTTTGGGAAGGGTGAGCATGTATTTTTAATAAGGTCAGAGCCCTGAGCCTGTGGCTGGAGGTCTTGATACCATTAGGCCCCAGGCAGGGCAAGTTAGACGGGGCTGCCTTGGGCTGCGGGATCCTGGAAGACACAGGGAAGTGGGAAGTAACGGGTGCCAGTAAATGACACCCTGGTCCATGTGTCTGCCAGGGCCCGTAGCCAGGTCCTCACTGCTGGAGGACAGCCTGTTAGTGCTGGGCTGGCCACTACCACGTGGTATCCAGCCTTTCATATAAAGGAGACTGAGACCCAGGGCATGGGGTGGGTGGTGTGACCCGTAGTAGAGGCACTGGATACTGGTCCTAGACCAGGTCATCACCAGTCCAGTACAGGGTTCTGGGTCTGAGCTGGGTGAGTTTTCTCCCTTTCAGAGGAGACGAGGCAAGGCCCACGTTGCACTGCGAGAGCCTAACGTGGAAGCAAGCCCCTAATTTGGAGCCAGGGTTATCACTTAGACCAGAGGCTATAGCTGCCCCAAGGGTGCCTGAGTCTGGGGCTTGGTCAAGTTCAGGGCTCCTGAGTACCTGCTGGAGGAACCTGACCAGCCCCTGGGCAGAGCAGTGAGCACTCTGATAGTGGCCGCATGGGCAGGGGAACCAGAGTCCTGCAGCTTTCAGTCTCCTACAGGAGTCAGTCAGCATTCCCAGAACTGAACTTGCCTGCTGGAACCACCGGCTTAGGGCAGAGTCAGGCCAGGGTCAAAGGCAGGGAGGGGCCTCAGATGCTCATTTACCACAAGGCAAGATGTGAAATTCATGTCTCCAATACCTGCTAATCAGTGATGCAAAGACTGAGGTCAGAAAGTAGGAAAAGAAATTGAAGCTACTGGATGCCCACACACAGCCTTCCTCCCCTTCTTCCTACCTAACAGAAAGAATGCTATCGTGCTAGGGATGGTAATGTGCCTAGCTAAAACCACATTTTCCAATTCTCCTTGTCGGTAAAGCCATTGACAATTTCAGTCAAGGAGCTATAATGGTAAATTGCTAGGTATGGCCTCCAAAAAGCTCCTTGAAAGGAAGAAATACTCTGCTGACATATCCCTTGTGTCGCTTGCCTTTTCCCTCTTCTCACCTGGGATATGGATGCAATGCTGAAGGTAGGGCAGCCATCTTGTGATATGAGACAAATGTACATACTAAGGGTAGCTGAGAGGAGAGGAAGGGGAATGATTTCTCATGGCATTTCAGAGCTGCTGAACTCACCCTGGACTACCTGACTGCAATCTGCTTCTTATCTGAACAGTAATACCTTTAATTTCTTTAAGCCACTGCTTTTCTGGGTTTTGTTGTAGCCAGACAGTTTCCTAACAGATACAGGTCCAAGCAGATGATTCAAAGAAATATACATTGCTTCAAACTTCATGAAACTATAGCAAGAGAAACACGAATTATAACTACACCAAGCAGTTCGTTTTGGTTATCAGGCGACGAAATTGTGTGATGGTACCGGTCAGGCCAGCAGTGAAGCGGCAGACTAGGAGTTTGGGGACGGAAGGTGAAAGGGTTTCTCTGGTAGGATTCAGGAATAAGAAGGTGAAACAGAGGACGTGGAGGCCTAACAGTCTGAAAGCCTGCATGGGGAGCATTCGCAAGGGACAAGGCTTTGCATTTCCAAGAAAATTTAAGATTCAGCAAAATTACAGGGAATTATTGTGGAAGGAAAAGAAGGCTCAAATATCACAGAACTCCCAATTCACAGATCAATACCCAGACAATCAGAAACATCGTTATTTAGCCGAAGACTCAAGAAGCAACTAAGAAAAGTTGACAACCTTTGTCAGAAGCAGTTGATCAGCTTTTGCCTGAAGAACATTGTAGCACTGACCAGGCTTGGTCTAAAGATCAGTGTGGTACTCACCAGCCTCAGCCAGAAGAACAGTGTAGCCAACCAGTAAATGCCATTACGATTCCAAAGAAAAATAAAAAGAAAACATCAAATCAGAAAGTACAAGAAGAATATGAACAGGTACAAGCTAAGCATGCTGCTAAGAAACAAGAATTTGAGAGAAGAAAACAAGAGAGAGAAGAAGCTCAAAGGCTCTACAAAAAAAAAAGGAAGTGTTTAAAATGTTGAGCAAAAAGACTAAAAAGGACCAACCAAACTTGAATTTACAAATGGAGTATCTTCTTCAAAAAATACAAGAAAAGATTAATCAGATATTTTGTCTTTCAGGGGTAAAATATCTGTTGAATGTCCTTTGGGTTCTTTTGTATATGTAATGGATGACATATGTCAGCATTAACTAGACTGCTAAATTATACTATATATAAAATACTCAAATATTTTGTTTTTATAAAATAAAATTTTCTATGTATGCTCTACCAAAAAAATAAACAAATAACTACACTACGCACCTTTTTCCATCTACTTGATTGGCAAAGATACAAATGTTTGCACAGGGACCAGCAGGTGGCATGGTGGTTAAGGTGCTGGACACTCCCACATGGTCAACAAGGGTTCGAAACCTGGGCCTGATGGCTTGCTATCTCAGTTTCTCTTTGTCTCTCTCTCTGTCTTTCTTTAGTCGAATTGAAATAAATGAATGAATAAATAAAATTAAATAAATACATTTTTTAAATTTAAGTTTATTTATTTACATTCATTCACTGTACATCATTACAGCATACAAAATGAGATTTTCTATCCAGAGTATACTGTATATTGTCTCAATCAAGCACATCAACATACATGTTATTGTCAACGAATAATTTTCCATTTCTTGTTTTCTGTATGTTTTGCTTTTTTCCCCCATCCTTGATTCCCTATCTTTTACCCTCTGCCATCTCCCACTCTCCTCCCACACTGTCTCTGATATCTATGTTTACTTTCTATACTGTTTTCCCCCCCACATTTTATTGAATTACTAAAGATCTTAATTAATATAAATATTTTCATAGCAAACACAGCTGATACATACATTTCCATGAACACAAGTCTAACTTCAGGCATCCTATAAAGTAGCACCTAGCTGGGGCTATATATCTTACTTCAGTCATCAAATAGATGTTTTTTTTTCTGAAACTTTTTGTTTTTTACCTTAATTTACATTCTTTCCCTAAGCATCATCACAGCATACAAAATGTGATTTTCCATCCAGAATATACTGCATAGTGACTTAATCATGCATATTATTATCAAAAATTTTCCATTTCTAGTTTTTAGAATTTTTTTTTACCCCTCTTTCTGATCCTCTGTCCTTTCCCACCCTCTTCTCACACTATCTCTAGTGTCTATAATTGTCTTCCACTCCTTTCCCCCCTACATTGTATTGATCACACAATTTCTTCTTTCAATAGTAAGTTCACTTGGTACTATTAAGAAAACCAGTTTTAACTTAAATCAAAGAAATGCTAAGGAACTTTGCTTAAAGCCAGGAAACTAGGATTCTGTTCAAATGGTAAGTGCATGAACCTACCAGTCTCATGTACTTTATCTTCCGTTGTGGTTCAATTTTCCCGATTAAATTCTGGGATATAATATTCAACTTCGGATTTGTCCCTACGATTAAGGTGGCCACTTTCTTAGTTTTTGAACTCTTATTTCTGTGTGTCTATAATTTTCCTGATATAGCACACCCTTAAGAACTTCTTGGAGATCTGGTCTGGTCCTGGTAAATTCTTTCAGGTTTTGTTTATCTGAGAATGTTCTTGTCTTTTCTTCCCACATGAAAGATAATCTTGCCTGGGTACCATATTCTTGGCTGAAATTGCTTTTCTCTTAACACTTGAATACATTTTCCCATTCTTTCCTCGTTAGCATTGTTTCCGATGAGAGGTCTGCTGTTAACCTGATGGGATGTCCTTTGTAGGTAACTTGATGTTTTTCTCTTGCCAGTCACAGTATCTTGTCTTTGTCTGTGGTTTTGGTCAACCTGGCTATAATGTGAATAATAATTTTTTTTTTAATGTTTGCAGACACATTAAGCTAGTAAGAATGTAGAGGGACCAGCACTCCCTACCTTTTGAGGGAAACAGCAATACACAGATCTCTGTGGAGAACCAACTGGCACTACCTAGTGAAATAACTGCAATAACAGCAAGAATATGTGTTTCCTACACTTGACTCTGGATACATCTGCCAGTCCCACAGCTGTTTGTAACAGTAACAAAAAGGCTGGAAACAACCTATCAGTCCATTATTGGGGTAGGTCTGTTAGTTACCATGCATCTGGGCACCATGATGCTCTATGGTCCTAAAACAAAAATATGGAACATCTCCAATACATACATGAATGAACTGATATGGAATAATTCCGATGATACCTTGTTAAGGGAAAAAATCAAAATGCAGGATCATGGTACAATACTACTATCTAGTAAAAATTTTTATGTATATATATATTTTATATGTTTACATATATAATTTTTTTTAATGTTTTTTTTTTGGAGAGGTTTTTTTTTTTTTTTTTTTTTTTTTTTGCTATAGGGCGCATGCGCTCGCCAGACAGACAGAGAGAGACAGAGAGACAGAAAGCAGGAAATCACCCCCCAGGGGGGATGGCCACGCCGCAATCCCTTCTCCTCCATTCTCCTCTCGGGATCTTGGGCACGCACGCACACGTGCCCGGCGTGAGTTTAAGCCACCGGGTCCGGGACGCGAACCGTGGTTGACTACATGGGAGTCCAGCGACATAGCCATTACGCTAACTGCTGGTCCCATGTTCACATATATAATTTTTAAAGGATTATTTTATTTAACTTTATTTATTTATTTACTTTATTTATTTATTTGGAGAGGTTTTTTTTTTTTTTTTTTTTTTTTTTTTTTTTGCTATAGGGTGCATGCACTTGCCAGAAAGACAGAGAGAGACGGAGAGACAGAAGGCGAGAAATCACCTCCTGGGGGGATGGCCACGCTACAATCCCTTCTCCTCCATTCTTCTCTCGGGACCTTGGGCATGCATGCACATGCGTCTGCTGTGAGTTTAAGCCACCGGGTCCAGGACTTGAACTGCGGTTGACTACATGGGAGTCCAGCAACATTTTACTTATTTTAATTTGACCATAGAGAAACAGAGTGAGAGAGAGAGAGAGAGAGAGGGAAAGTGAGAAAGCAAGCCGCCTGGTCTGGGACTTGAACAGCAGTTGGCCATGTGGGAGTCCAGAGCCCTTAACCACCATGCCACCTGCTGGACCTACATATATCATTTTGAGCTTACTTTCATATATGAAATTTATTTATTTATTTATTTATTTATTTATTTATTTATTTATTTATTTTAAGTTTATTTATTTGTTCCATGAAGGGGAGAAGGAAAGAGAGAGAAAGTAAGAGAGAAAGGAGGGAGGATCCTCATGAAATCCACTTGCACCTCAGCCAGCCATAATCATGAGCGAGCCTATGTGCCTGGTATAAACAGGGAGACCCCAGGAGCCAGTGTTAGGGTTTTTGTAAGACCCAGAGCAGGGAAGATGATTCAAACAGAAGATCCTCACCTTTCTCTTCAGCAGGAGATTAGTGGTTCCGTCACCTCTCCAGCTGCCCCCCTTTGTTCTAAGTCCTTCTCCGATTTTTCCTCGAGAATCTTTTTCTCCTCTTGTATTTTCTTTAGCCTATAGAATTCTTCACACTCTCTCTCATCCAGCTCCGTGATGATATAAGTGAGTACGTTCAATCCGGGGAATGGCAGTCACATGGCTGTTGGTTATCTTCATGGCTTCATCCAGAGTAACAAGGGAAGTCTGCAGTGAAGCTAGTTCCACCAGTAGTTCCACTGCTTTGGCATAATTCCTCTTTAATTTAGCCAGCAGTTCACCTCCTCTGGCTAAACCAGTCAGTTCATAACTGTCAGTTCCTTCGTGGTAATGTTCAAATACTGGCAAAGTAACACCTGCTACATTCTTTCTTCGCTGGAATCCTCACTCAATCCTCACTCGGGCTTTGTTTACACTTTGGATAACTGTGGTGCGGAAGTCTCCTGCTGTGAATTTGGCCTCAGCGAGGGAACAGGCAGCTTCTCTCCTCACTTCACCCATCAACACTTTAGTCTCTATTATCTTCTTTAGGATCTGTCGAAATCGGAAGAGTTAAGGCATCAGATTTTTTCTTTAGGAGGTTTCGACCTGCCTGTGCTCCTTTTAATCACACCTTCATGATGGTCTGTGCCATTCGCAAGGGGAAGATTTCAGTTCCGTCTTTGCCTGACATTCTGACGGTGACCATTCGACTCTGGTCCCCTGCTTGGTGATGGTGGCTCTAACAGCACCAGTACCGGCTGCCACAGTCTGGCCACTGCTGGAGTCAGCTGATTGTGTCACTTGACCCCGGGCGTTGCTCCATATATGAAATTTATACAATTAAAAAATTTTTTTGCCCACCAAAAAGGACACACAGACAAATGGAACAGAATAGAGAATCCAGAAATAAACCCCAAAATATACAGCCAACTGATTTAAAAAAAATATTTATTTATTTATTTATTTATTTTAATTTGACCAGAGAGGGACAGAGTGTGTGTATGTGTGGTGGTGGTGGGAGGGCGGGGGGGAGTGAGAAAGCAAGCTGCCAGGTCCGGGACTTGAACTGTAGTCGGCTATGTGAGAGTCCAGCACCCTTAATTACCACACCACTTGCCGGCCCAAGCAAACTGAATTTTGACAAAGGGCACAAAACAAACCAATAAAGAAAATCTTCTCAGCAAATGGTGCTGAAAGAAATAGGATATCCACCTGCAGGAAAATGAAACTGGACCCCTATCTCTCACTATTAACAGAAATCGACTCAAAATGGATCAAAGACCTAAATGTAAAGCCTCAAGCTATAAAACTGCTTATGGAAAACTCAGGAGAATCACTTGAAGACATTGGAATAGGTAAAAATTTCTTAAATAAGACCCCTAAATTGCAGGCAATAATTCAAAAAATAGACAAGTGGGATTACATCAAGCCAAACAGCTTCTGCACAATAAGGAAACAATAAGTAGAGTGAAGAGACAACCCTCAGAATGGAAGAAAATAATTGCAAATTATGCTTCAGATAAGAGCTTGATACCGGGGACCAGCAGGTGGCGTGGTGGTTAAGGTGCTGGATACTCCCACTGGCCACTGAGTCCTGGACCTGGAGGCTTGCTTTCTCACTTTCCCTCTCTCTCTCTTTCTCTCTGGTCAAGTTAAAATAAATGAATAAATAAATAAATTTAAAAAAAAAGAGCTTGATACCTAGAATACACAGGAAACTCAAGCAAAAAATACTCAAATGATCCAAAATGGGCAAATGAATTGAATAGACAACTTTGTAAGGAAGACATATGAATGGCCAAAACACGTGAAAAATTTTTTAGTATCTCTTATCATAAGGGAAATGCAAATTAAAACCCTAATAAGATACCACGTAATCCAGTAAGAATAAGTTTCATGTAGAAAATAAAGAACAACAAGTGCTTGTAGTGTAACAAGAGGCTGTAATGAAAATGGAACACCTTACACAGCAGATGGGAATGTAAATTGGTAAAACCACTCTGAAAAACAAAATGGAAGTTTCTCAAAAACCTAAAAGAGAACTACCATAGGACCCAGTAATCTCATTCCTTGGTAATATCCTTTTCTTACCCAAAGGATAAGAAAACAGTCAGAAAGAAACTCACACATTCATGTTTATTGTAGCAATATTCACAATTGCTAAGACATGGAATCAACTTAAGTGTCCAAGAACTGACAACTGAATTAAAAAAAAAATGGAACATGTACACTATGAGATATTACTCAGCCATAAAGAACAATGAGATACTGTCATTTGATATAAAGTGGATGAATATAGAAGATATAATGCTAAGCAAAGTAAGTCAGACTATAAAAAACAAACCAAATATCCCTGCTTAATATATACCAAATGTCTGCACTTTATGGCAGAAATAGAAAGATCCGAAGATACATTGATAAGAGTAGGGAGGACAAGTGTAGATACCAGAGACTGTATGGGGCAGGGGTGGGTAATAGAGGGTGGGCAAGAGGGGCTTGGGGAGGAAATATTTAACAGATATAAGAATGTAAAGTTCTCCATTGAAAATGATGTACATGGTAATATCTTGATTTGATTGTCATGTACTGCATGCATATTTTGAGAAAAACATATTATATGCTACAGAGATGTACAACAATGAAATGTGAGTAAGAACTAATATATGTGCGTGTGTATATTTTATTTATTTATTTATTTATTTATTTATTTATTTATTTATTTGTCCGGGCCAGTGTGAAACAGGCCTGGACAGCCTCTGAAAGGAACTGCAGAATTTCTTCACTTGATTCTGGTGGGGGATAGTGGTGAGGGAATGTGGAAGTAAGACTTCCACTGAATACCATTTTAAATCTTGGATTTTGAGTTATGTCAATATATCTTTTTTTTAATTGCCAGAGGGTATGTGCACTCACCAGAGAGAGAGAAAAGAGAGATAAACAGACAGACAGACAGGGAGAGGGAGAAAGCACCTCCCTATGGGGTGTGATTATGCTACAATCCCTTCTCCCTTTTCTTCATCTTGCAATCTGGGGCATTCACATGTACCTGGTGTGTTTATCAAGCTGCCAGGGCAGGATATGAAGTGCATGGTCAGTCATATGGGATCCGAGTCCCTTAACCACCAGGCCAGAAGGCTGGCCCCAGAAAATCCAATATTTTTAAAAATATGAAAAAGAATGTATTTCCTGGGCCCATGTTTCTTTGAAACAATTGAGGAGAAAAGTAAAAGAAAGACATTCTTGGATTTGGCCAGTCCCACTTCTCACTCTACGTGCAAGAGGGGTCTGGAAGGAGGGTTCCCCTGTCCTGCTGGCCTTCCAAGACCAGGGCCCCCGATCTCCCTTAACCTTGTGTGTAAGTCTCCCTCTTCTTCCCAGCCTACCCTGACTGTGCCCCTGGCCCTCTGCTAGGGGACGGGTGGGTACTGAGTTGGCCTGTCACCCTGGAGCTGTCTGGTGCTTCCCTTGCCAGCACAGCCTAACCTTTTTCATTCTCCTCCTTAGATCTCAGGCCCACTGGCTCATACCCATGGTCTGCTGAGCAGCCTAGATCTCCTGGTCCCAGGGCTCAAGGTTCTGTGTACCAGGCCCTGTTTGGCCTCCTTGCCCACACAGACATGGTCCAACAACTCATTTTTGGCCACAGGTCAGAAACCTGTGGTCTTTGGACTTTACCTTGTGCAGGTCCCTCTGGCTGGCATTTCCCCCCTTTGTCCTAGAAAACCTTTCCTCAGACCTTTGGACTTTCTGCATGTCCTGGGCTGCTTCTGTTCCCCAGGGACTCTCTCATTCCCACCCTGCTTGCCTGTGTGGGGGTGGGGACTCCTGGAGTATAAGGAAGAGGAAGTGGCTCTTACTATCTTCTAGGGGAACACAATTTAACCCACAACACTGCCCTTTCCTGCAGCTGTTGTCTAGATTCCGTCTTTTGGTTTATGTTTGCGGAATTATCTAGCAGGTGGCAGCCTTGCAGTGACTAAGGAATGATTCCCCTGGGGCATGGCCCCCTCACAAAAAATGCTCATGGCCTCTAGACAGGTGCTCTAATGAAATGACACCTGCTCCAAACAGGCATTACCTGCCCAGGAGAGAGGATAGGGGTTGTGTGCTGAGCTTCCAGAGGCCCTTGGTGGTGCCTAGTCCCAGGGACCTCATAAAGAGTGGAGTGAGGGACGGGGAAGAACCTGGAGCAAGGAGGTGGCAGGGAGAGGGAGCTCCTCATTTTTTCATTAAAATTTTTTGTTTTGCTATAGGATGCGTGTGCTCACTGGAGAGAGAGAGGGAGAGACAGAGAATGTGAGAAATCACTGCCTGGGGGGATGGCCATGACATAGTTCCTTCTCCTCCATTCTCCTCAGGATTTTTGGGCATGTGCACAACACGTGCCTGGTATGAGTTTTTTATTTTTATTTTTGGAGAGGTTTTTGCTATAGGGCGCGTGCGCTCGCCAGACAGACAGAAAGAGACAGAGAGATAGAAAGCGAGAAATCACCCCCCCAGAGGGGATGGCCACGCCGCAATCCCTTCTCCTCCATTCTCCTCTCAGGATCTTGGGCACGCACACACATGCGCCCGGTGTGAGTTTAAGCCACTGGGTCCGGGACTCGAACCGCGGTAGACTACGTGGGAGTCCAGCAACATAGCCATTACGCTAACTGCTGGTCCCCTGGTATGAGTTTTAAAATGCCAGGTCTGGGACTTGAACCAGGCAGTTGCCCACATGGTCTCCAGTGCCTTATTCTCCATGCCACTCCCCCTCACTTTCATTCCTCCCTGAGGAGCTGGCCAAGGCTTTCTGGCCCAGCCCACCCAGGCTCTTTGCTGTTGCTCCCCTCATCCTCTGCCCCTCCTGCCCACCATGGTGTGAGGCAGACTCCCTGCTAGGGGAGTCCGCCTCTCCCAGCTCTAGGCTACCTGCTGTCTGCTTGTTCCTACCCACGCTTCCATGCCATTCTCTGTGTCAGGCCACTTCTATTTTCTAAAATGACGCTGGCCCAAACCCATGATGGAGACTGATGCTGGAGAGGCCCTGGCTCCCTAAGTTCAGCGCCCAATGTGCATGATGGCAACGATGGAGAAGTGTCTCTTAAGGGCAAATGGGTTCCTTTCTGACTTCAAAAAGGGGACTTCAGGGACCAGCAGATGGCAAATGGTTATGTCGGTGGACACCCACGTAGCCAACCATAGTTTGAGTCCTGGACTCAACAACTTAAAACTCACGCCAGGCACATGTGCATGTGTGCCCAAGATCCCAAGAGGAGAATGGAGGAGAAGGATTGTGGCATGGCCATCCCCCCCAGGGGGGAGAGTGTATGAGCCCTAGAGCAAAAATCTCTCTCTACAAAAGAAAAAAGGGACTTCAAAAGGTTCGCTGGAAAATGAAATTAAAGTACAAGTCTATTTTGTTGTAAAAAAAAAATCAAAATCTATGCACAGTTATTTCATAATACATATTTTCCATAAAGTGTTTGAAGACTGACCTCTCTTATAGACCAAATCTTTTCCCAGTGACACATCTTCTCTCTGTGAAGCATGCTACTCAGAAAGTTCTATCAGAGGCCCAGGAGGCTGCTATGTGAGAGTGAGTGTGTGTGTGTGTGTGTGTGTGTGTGTGTGCTCATGTGCGTGCACACACATACACAGCAAAGGTTCTGGATTTAAATATGGAGAGGAACAGCTATCACAAACCCACCAATCCCTGGACCTCCCCCAGCCCCTTTCCCAGTGGGATGCATTCCGCCCCACTGAGGCAGTCGCTCACCTTGCTAGTCACAGATTGCCCATCTCTCCTCCAGGTCCCCAGGACTGAGCATTTCAGCAGTAACTCTGGGTAGTCCTGGGAGCCCCCTAGTTCCAACCTGGCTCTCTCTTCCCTTGCCTCAGGAGGCCCCTGTCTGATTAGTTTCCTAGGGATACTCTAACAAATTATCACAGAAAGGGCTGCCAAAAACAAGAGAAACACATCCTCTCACAGCTCTAGAGATCAGAAGTCTGAAGGCGAGGTGTCGGCAGGACCGGCTTCTTCTAGGCACTGGAGGGAGAATGTGTTTCAGGCTGCTCTCTCAGCTTTCTGTCCCTCTCTCCTCTCTCTGTTTCTCTGTCCACATTTTCCTCTTTTTTTTTTAGTTTTTGCTGTAGGGCACATATGCGCATTGGAGAGAGATAGAGAGTAGGAAAGTGAGAAATAGCCTCCCTGCGGGGATGGCCATACAGCAATTCCTTCTCCTCCATTTTTTGTTTGGGATTGTGAGTGAAAGTGAGGGTTAGAACTTAAAAAAAAAAAAAATTAAACCTGAGAAGGACAATCACACACACATATATATTTAAATTAAATTAATTTTTTAATCACGAGAAGGTGTATGCACGAGAGAGAGAGAGAGAGAGAGAGGGAGAAAGTGAGAGATTACCCTCAACGGGAGATGACTTGCCACAATCCTTTCTTCTTCATTCTCCTCTCATGATTTTGGGCATACATGCGCACACACCTGGTATGTTTTTTAGGCCACAGGGTCTGGGACTCAAATCACACAGTTGGCTATGTGGGACCCAGCCACCTTAACCTTCATGCCACCTGCTGGCCCGAGGACTTCAGCATGTATTGGGGACACAGTTTAACCCACAACACTACCCTTCACTACAGCCTGCTGTCCAGACTCTGCCAGTTGGTTTATGTGTTGTGCAGTTTTTCTGGCAGTTGACAATCTTAAGCCTTGGTCTAACAAAATCAGTATATTATAGGGACCAGCAGTTAGCGTAATGGCTATGTCGCTGGACTCCCATGTAGTCGACCGTGGTTCGAGTCCTGGACCCAGTGGCTTAAAATCACGCTGGGCACGTGTGCGTGTGTGCCCAAGATCCTGAGAGGAGAATGGAGGAGAAGGGATTGCAGAGTGGCCATCCCCCCTGGGGGGTGATTTCTCACTTTCTGTCTCTCTGTCTTTCTGGCGAGTGCACGCGCCCTATAGCAAAAACCTCTCAAAAAAATTTAGTATATTATAGTGATTTTCTGACAACGGGGGATAAAAGCGAGTTGTCCAAACTAGGTCAGTGTCTAGCATACCATGCTGCTTCAACTTAAGAAGGACTTTTGAAAGGATCTGAAAGGACCGGTGTCTGAAAAAGGAGCCTCTCCACCCAATGTGGGCATCAGCACCAGTCTCAAAAGAGCCAAGTCCGCTCTTTGTTGGATGTGCTGGTTCTACCCATTGCTGCCAGTTTGCCGGGCCACTCATGGAAGCACACACGTGGTCATCACGTTGTGACTCATCAGGTAACAGCTAGGACTCATTTGTCATTAGTAGCCCACCGGTTGTGTAACAACAACAACAACAAAATCCCAAACTGTTCACTGTAACGACTCATTTTTTCTGTGAACTGGCTATTATTATGGCTAATGTTAGGAAATAAAGACATTAATTTTACCATTTTTTGTTTGAAGAAGGGCGACCTTCCCTTGCCAAAGTGCTACATGGGGAGTGAATGGGGGAATGGTAAGTGCAGGCAGGGAACACTCAGGATGTTCCAGAAACACAAGGAGGCCAACGTGGCCACAGTAGGGTGGACGTGCGCAGGTCAGACGGGGGCCCTGTCAGGATGCGGCTTTGGCTCTGGGTGAGATGGGAGCCACAGGAGGTTCTGAGCAGTCCAGGGCACCATCTAGGTCATGTTCCAGTGTATCCTCTCTAGCCGTAGTGGGAACAGACTATAGAGGGGCAGCCTCAAACAGCACACCAGTTGAAAGTGTCTGCTGTGAGTGTAGACAGGGGCTGTACTAGTGCCACAGTGAGGGTGAGTTGAAGATAGAATAGATGTGGGTGAGAGGAATGGAGCCTCTGGGGGGGCTTCAGGTTTCCCACCTGAGCAAGGGGAGGTGGAGCTGCCAATGGCTGATCTGGGTGAGGGAAGGCTAGGGGAGAGTGGTGGTCAGATGAACTTACTCATATCTGTATGAGCTGCTTTGGAGATGTCTATTGGACATCCAGGTGAGAAGCTGAGTTTGCCTTTGGATGTGTTAGTCTGGGGCTCAGGAGAGAGGTCAGAGCTGGAAGGAGAAGCTGGGAGCTGTCAGCAGGCCAGATGACCTAGCATGTGTGGAGATGTGGACAGACCTCTGCCCACATGACAGTGCCCTGCCTACACTATCCCCTTTCTGGGCTTTCTGGCTACTGCCACACAGGGGGTGGTGGGGGAGAGCGGGTTGTAGGTAATGAAGAAGGAAAGTGTGGTCAGGGGTCCAGCACAGGTGATACCTGAGCAGGTCATATGGGCTGGGGAGTGGGACTTGGCCAGGGCAGCCTGCCGGGGGCTAAGGCCGTAAAGGTGTTCACACAGGCCCAGTTAAACAAGAGCAGGAACAGCCACAGAAAAGCTGCAGTGAGCAATTGAAAGGCATTCCCTTGGGAACCAGCAGTTAGCGTAATGGCTATGTCACTGGACTCCCACGTAGTTGACCGCGGTTCGCATCCCGGACCCGGTGGCTTAAAACTCACGCCAGGCGCGTGTGCGTGCATGCCCAAGATCCCGAGAGGAGAATGGAGGAGAAGGGATTGCGGCGTGACCATACCCCCTGGGGGGGTGATTTCTCGCTTTCTGTCTCCATGTTTCTCTCTGTCTGTCTGGCGAGCGCACGCACCCTATGGGGGGAGGGGGGAGAAAGGCTTTCCCTCATACGGCATTTGCTACAACTGCCCCTCCTTCTAGGGAGCAGTGCCTCTTCCCCACCCCCATGATACTCTGGCAACAGCTTATGTGACAGTCCTTCAGCATATCACCTGGTGGACCCAGCCTCCTCTGGAGGTCCCATCCAACAGGGTCTAGAACCAAAGTCCAGAAGGTGGGACCCCTGTAACTCAAGCTTGCTTCCCCCGGGTATTTGCCATTTTCAGACTAGATAGATGCAAAAGTTGGAGCTTTAGGGGTGAAGGGAGTGCAGTGATCAGATACAGGGAAGTCCTCATTTGCGTTGGCTATAGATGCTGAGGCTATAGATGATGCTAGAGTGAGGACAGACCTGAGAGACTCTGCGCCTTCAGCCCAGTAGACTACCAGCTTCTTAATTTGAAATGGGAAGAAAACAGCAGGGACTACCAAAGACGGGGACAAGAGTTGAAGAGCTGGATGGCTAGCCTCGAAGGTGGCTCTGTTATTTCTTCCAGGTTTGAGTAGGAAGACAAAGGAGTGTCTGAAGCTCCCAGCTCCCTGTGGGGCTCATTGCCCAGCTGGCCCTGTCTCTCCATTGGAGGCCTGGCTAACCGCACATACAGTAAGAGTTAGGACCATGGCCACTCTCACTGCCACTGTGCACACAGCCTCAGCCTCTGAAGGACCGAGGACGTGTTTCCAAGAGCAGAGGAGATGGATCCAGTCTAGAGGGTGGAGGGCAGGCTGACTCTTCCTATACGTGTTAGTTGAGGACAGAACCACCCTGTGGACACAGTATCCCCTGAGTTATGGTCAATGCCTAGTTGCACTAGTCTGGTCTGAGGTGCATTCTGGGTGACAGAATCACCCCCACAACAGAAGAGGTCTCCATGGATAGCACTGTCAGCCACCATCCTGACTTGGAGTCTCCTCTCAGGCTTCTCTCCACCAGGAAGAAAGGCAATTGTTAGAAATGAATCGGATGCTGTTTCCCGGAAAGTGACTAGCTACATGACAGTTGTCATGGACTTGGCCTCCCAGGAACCATCCCGACCTTACCTGCAGGGAGGTAGATACAGCCTCCAGGAACTGCTCAGGATTGTCCTTCTCAGGTTTAAATTTGTTGAGTTGCTCAATCACAATTTCAATGCATTTTCTATAGTAGGACATCTTCCCAGGGCAGGATCCTAAAAACAAAACAAAACAAAACTACAGGTCACACCTTCCATGACCTCTGGGTTGCCAGCATAGCTGTAGCAGAAGTGACCCTAGGACCCTCACCAACACCAACAGGAAGTCTACTAGGGTGCTGGGGACTTGAGCAGTGAGAAGTGTTGGATGAGTGAGGACTCTGGCTGAGGTATCCCAAGGCTCACTTTGAGATGGTCTCTGAAGGCCTCTCCTGCCAAGGAGCCCAGGCTGGCCTTGGTGAGTCCACCCTCAGGTCCTCCACTAACCCACAGCCCCAGCCCTCTCTGTTCTGTGCCCCAAGCTTCCCAGGCTGCCCCATGTGCACCCTAAGCCTCACAGCAATGCCGTGTGGATGAAGGGACTCTAGGAAGGCTCAGGTCAGAGAGCAGTTACCTGGTGAGCAGCTTCCAAGCATCTCTCAGCCCACCCACGAAAGGTGAGCATTTACTCAGCAGGCACTGCCCAGAGCGGACAGCAGGACCTGGGCAAGGGTGGCCTAATTACAATGGTTAGGACAAGAAGGAACCCGGGGTTCCCAGGTTCAACACTCCATCTTAAAGATGAGGGAACTTAGGGAACCAGCAGTTAGCGTAATGGCTATGTCGCTGGACTCCCATGTAGCTGACCGCGGTTTGCGTCCCGGACCCGGTGGCTTAAAACTCACGCCGGGCGCGTGTGCGTGCGTGCCCAAGATCCCGAGAGGAGAATGGAGGAGAAGGGATTGCGGCGTGACCATCCCCCCCGGGGGGTGATTTCTCGCTTTCTGTCTCTATGTCTCTCTCTCTCTGTCTGGCGAGCGCACACGCCCTATAGCGAAAAACCTCTCCAAAAAAAAAAAAAAAAAAAAAAAAGATGAGGGAACTGAGACCCAGAAAGGGTATATAGCTGGCAAGCCAGATTTTTGTATGGGCACTAAACATCTGCAAACACATCAGCTCAGGAGCTTACCCAAAGTCCCTTTCTGGGAGACCTGGGAAAAGCTGCTTGGGGGACCAGTTCTAAGGACAGCAGGTGGCCTCCCAACACTCTCAGAAGAGGGGTCACCTCATTAACGAAGGTTTCGCCTGCCATTGTGGTGTGCTAGCATGGGCTCCAGTAGAGCTGCTCAGGTCGGCAGTGTTGGCAGGCCTGCCCTGGGCTCCTATTTCTTTCCAACCTCTCTCCATGATCAGGAAGCTACTTGGGGTCAGGTGAGTTTGCAAAGTCACCATGTGGCTAGCTTTCCTGGTTACCAGCCACTGACAAAGTTGAGTTGCTGGTCCTCTGGTGACACTAGAGGAACCTGTCTTCCATCCCCCAATGAATTGAAACAGCTCCAGATAGGAGCCCTCAGACCTGGAGCCTCCAGGCTAGAGAATCTACATATGCTGGCATTGGACAGTTCCTGGCCAACCATGCATCATTCATTGGTTGATTCCGTCCATCTCCAGTCACTCAAAGGGAGGAGAGACCAGATGTCACCAGTTATTCCAGAGAAGGCTCTGCCATGAAACACAGAAACAGAGAAACATGAGAAAACATACAATGCACAAAGCAGGAAAAGCCTAGGAACAAACAACTATGCCCTTTCAAGATGGAAAAAGAGACTCAAGAAACAAGTAGCATTTGGAAAAAAGAAAAGACTCCTGGGAATTACAATATGACAGAGGGAAGAAAACATAAATAGAAGACATAGAAGACAGAACTGAGAAAAATCTCCAGAGGCAGAAAGAGATGGAGCTTTAGAAAGCAGGAGAAAAACACTAAGAAAATAAGGGAATCATTCCAAAAGGTCCAAATACCAATTAAAGGAGTTCCAGAAAGAGGAGAGAAATAAAACAAGACAATGTCCCAGAATCGAAGGATTCAATTTTCCAGATGGACAGGGCTTCCTGAATGCCCAGCACAGTGAATGAATTGTGAAATTTCAGAGCTGGGGATGCCCCTGAACGTTTTTGGAGCAGGAGGAGTTGGGGGTCTGGAGTAGCGTCAGACTCGGGTGTCCCGAGTATCTGCAGTGTACCCACTTCCAGCTTACAGGGCCCTGCACAGGCCTTCTGGAGCGGGTCCACAAAGGTGTGGCACAACCCAAGGGAGAATCTTTTGGGATTTCCAAGGTGACACAGGCCACCCCAGGATGACAGCAGGACAAGACAGGGGCTCCAGGGGGGCCTTATTCGAGAGGTGCTTGCACCTGGCATGCTCCCTGATAGGTTTTACTGTCTGGTTAGGGAAGGAAAGGAAATTTCCACAGCCACCTGCCTCAGCCCAGGCCCGAGTCCTCACCCCTCTGCTGGATGTGGTTCTGCACTCCTGCACCACCCGGCAATTGAGGCCTGACTTGGAGCTGTCGCCTTTGGGCTGCTTCAGAGGCTCAGCCTCGGCTATGCATGGACTAAAAAGCCAGCAGGAGCCTCTCTTTACTGAGGCCAGAAGAAAGGCTTCTTGCAATTTGGAAATCAGTTGAAATTGACTTGAAACCTTAGTGTCGAGGACAAGCTTTGGAGACCAAGTCCCAGAAAACAAGGCACATGATCCATTCCTACTGAGTAAGCTAATTGTGAGCATGGCCAGGGCATTGTCACCATCCTGGAGCTGCCCAGAGTCTGTGGGTTGAGGCCCAGGAGGAAAGAAGCCCTGGGCTCCTGGCTCATGAGGAGGGCGGACACCTGACCACCTTCCCCCTCATCTGGAGGCTGTGAATTCCTCAGGCTTAGATGATATCAGATGAAAAGCCATTAAATATGCTACCCATGGGGGTTGACATATGGATTCTCTAGGCAAGCTTGGCTCTGGGCGAGGTAAGTGAGCTCTGAGGTTTATGTTTGAGGCCATCTTATTCCCTCCGCTTGCTCTCAATGACCTCCAGAGGGGACCTTCCACCCAGAGCTGTCCCTACCCAATCCCTGCAGGAAATCTCTGCTCCTGGGAAAGCTGGGTGGTGAGAAAAGGACCACCTGTCTTCCCCACCCCCATCCCCCCCATCCCCCACCCCATCCCCAGGGTCCTCTTACTCTCATTCAAATCTGTCTAGTCTTCCAAGGTGGAGAGATATTATCAGCTGTGAGTCAAAGGCTAAGGAGACACAACAAGCATCTTCTGCTGGAACAAGTGCAGAGCCATTATACATTCAGAGTAGAGCCTTAACTTGTGACAGTCTTGCACCCAGTTGCTGTTTTGGCCTCTCTGAATGCAGCACTCCCTTGGGAAGGACTAAGCAGGTCAGGCACCCAGTGTGGCCAGAATGGGGGCGTATGTTGCTGCTGACTCTGGAGTTGGCCTTGGCCTCATGTCCGGCCCACATGGTGACACAGATAGTTCTGGGCAGTTGTAACACAGCCAGGAGGACAATAGCTAGGTGGCTGGTGGCAGGAAGCATTTTCCTGAAGTATTGCTCAGCGGGGTTGGGGGGGTGGGGTCTGTGGCTTTTGCTCCAGGCATCATTGAGAGTGATGAGGGCTCCCGGGCAGACATAGAAAAGGGGGTGAGCTCAGCAGTTTATTGATTCTAGTTTCCATCTTCAACAGGGTCACCTATACTGAGGTGCTTTTAAAAACTCCGCAGGGGAACTGGGTCTTCAAAGGTGCAGTGGAGGGGTGGCCTACCATTGCCTGGAGCAGAAAGGGAGGGGTTTCAGTTATGTTGTCCTGTGTAGCCCTGGGAAGCATTAATGCTCACACTGAATGGCTTCTTCCAGACTTTTCCTCAGGAGTGGGACAAGACCATCTGCAGAGCAGGAAGTGCACCATTTCCTGCAACAAGAATGGCTCTTTTTCTGTGGTTGAGAGAATGAGTTGTCTCCCTCCTATAACACAGGGAGGGGCAAGGACAGCCCGAGGTGAGCACCTGCAGCAGGCGTGTGGACAGGAGACAGAAGGGCAGCAGCCTTGGAGGGTGGTGGAGACTGTACATGAGCAGGAGCCAGGCAGGCTGCTGGATGACTGAAGACAAGTGGCTTAGCCTCTTTGTGCCCCAGGTTCTGAAGGGTAGGGAGGGATGTGCAGGAGGGGCGGGATAGATGGTGTCCCCATGGGGTTGAGGAAAATGAAGGGAGCCCGTATGTATGAAAGGTAAAAGGAGACAAGGGTGGGTAGCAAGTTTGCGGGGTGCCTGCATGATAGGAGAACTGAGAGACTAGGTGCCAGGGACTGGAGTCCAGAACCCCTTCCTGAAGCCACCAGGCAAGAGTCCTGATGCCTGGTGCCCCACCTGGGTGTGACCACCCTGGGTGTGACTCCCAGTGGGTTCCTGCCCTAGCCCTTCTGTTTGGTCCCACCCCAGCTTGGATCTACTGCTCTTCCTCTCCTGCCCCCATTGGGGCCCTGGAGGCCCTCGTGAGCTGCTAAGGCTCTGGGGGCTCTTTGTTCCACTTCGGCTCACTCCTAAGTGGAAAACAATCTCAGATACTCCAGGAATCTCTGAGCCTAAAGCAGCACTGTGGGTGTGGGGAGAGAAGAGAAAGATTTTTTCCCCCCTTAGTGTAGGGGTCTGAGCTCCAAGGAGCAGTTTCCCCCGGGTTCCCTGCTTCTATTTCTGCTTCAGGGGCAAACAGTGACAATGAGGGGCTTAATCCTCAGAGCCAGGGAGTGCCTTGCCTTAGGGTCCCCAGAGGGGAGAAGTGCTAGAAAAGATACTGTTTCTTGATTTGCAATCTGCATCCTGGTAAGGTCTTGTTTTCTCAGCCTAATGCAGTTAATGGGCAAAAGAAAATGTAAAAGGTCAATAGAAAGCACAGGTCTTCCCTGACTCATCCACCCTACCCTAACACCACAGGCCTTGCTGAGCAGGAACTGGAATGGGGGGTAATCTTTTTTTTTTTTTTTTAGAGTTTTTTGCTATAGGGTGCGTGCACTCTCCAGAAAGAGAGAGACAGAGAGACAGAAAGCAAGAAATCACCCCCCTAGGGGGGATGGCCACCCTGCAATCCCTTCATCCTCCATTCTCCTCTTGGGATCTTGGGCACGCATGCACATGCGCCCGGCGTGAGTTTAAGCCATTGGGTCTGGGACTCAAACCGGGGTTGACTATGTGGGAGTCCAGTGACATAGCCATTACGCTAACTGCTGGTCCCTGGGGGTTGCCCTGGAGGCCTCCCAAGCACCTTCCCTTGTAATTGATAACATGTTCATGGGAATCTTATTCCAAGGCTTTGTGTTTGAGAGGGCAGGAGATATTTCCAGGTGAGGTCTGCCCAATCTGACCATACCAGCTAGCCACAGAACCCACTTCCAGGTCTTCTAGAACTGGCCCTCCCAACCCTACTGGCAAGAGGCAGGTGTTCCCATGGGATTGTCCAGTGTGGGGAAAGGCAACAGGATCTGAGGCTTTTGGCCTGAGCTGCAGTGGGTGGGAAGAGTGGGTACCCCTGCTAAAGTGGGGAAGGTTTGTGGAGAAGCAGTTTCAGGTCAGCAGGCTTAGAAAATATTATTGTGCATTCTATTATTTTCCAATTAAATCAGACAATAAAACTGAACCCTGTTCTACTATAGGATCCATGTAAGTAAAGGTTTTAAAATGCAGATCCCATCAACACAAATCCCCAAAAGTTTTTAGCTACTGTGGGGCTCAGTTGGAGGCCATGTCCTAACCCCTTCAAAGGCTGAGGTCACTGTGCCTGGAGCCCTCCTCCTTTGCCCTTCATTCTTGTATGCCAGCTCTATTCACTCAGATTTCTCACGGGCTTAGGAGGTCCTTCTCATGAAGCTCCTGAACCACACAATACTCTTTCTCCTCCCCTTGACGAGCTCCTAGGCATCCCTCAGTACCCAATGCAAATATCGCCACCTGTGCAGCCAGCTCTGAAGCATGGTGGTAATTAGTTGCTAAAGAGAAGTGGATACCACATGGTGACTGAGGTTCAAATCCCTCGCCCCAGCAGCCTGAAACACACCTGGCATGCTTGTTAAGTACCCAGGATCCAAAGGGCTGGAGGGCTGGAGGAAGGGGAGTGCTGTGTGGCCAGACTCTGTGGAGGGTGCTCCTCTCTCTCTCTCTCTCTCTCTCTCTCTCTCTCTCTCTCAGATGCACTATCAAAGACAAAAATATGTTATGCCTTGCTTCCTCCCCAACCCCCCAGCCCTTCCCTTCTCTGTGCCTCCTTTGATGTCACACCAACTTCCATTAAATTGCTATGAGTGGCTTGGACAGGAGCCTGCTTCATCTCCTAATCCCAGCCCTAAACTCAGAGCTGGCACTTAGCAAGTACCTCTGAAATGTCTGTGCCATGCATGACTGAATGTAAAAAGACAGAAAAAAAGATCAAGGACCCTAAACTGTGCTTTGATACCTAGAGATAAGACCTACCCAAAGGTCATATTAGCTCGCTCTCTCACTCTCTCTCTATCTATCTATACACATGTATATAAAATGTATACATGTTTATGTCTGGAGCCAGCAGGTGGTGGTAGGGCGGTTATGTCGCTGGACTCCCACATGGCTGACCATGGTTGGAGTCCTGGACCCGGTGGCTTGAAACTCATGCTGGGCACATGTGTGTACCCAAGATCCCTGGAGGAGAAGGGATTGTGTCATGGCCATCCCCACTGGGGGGTAAAATTCTCAGTTTCTCTCTCACTGTGTCTGTCTGTCTCTCTCTCTCCCCAGTAAGTGCATGCCACCCTTTTTTTTAAAGAGAGATTTTTGTTATAGAGCATGTACACTTTCTGGAGAGAGACAAAGAGACAGAAAGCAAGAAATTACCCCCAGGGGATGACCATGTCGCACTCACTTCTCTTCCATTCTCCTCGGGATTCTGGGCATGCACGCACATGTGCCTGGCGTGAGAGTTAAGTTGCTGGGTCTGAGACTTGAACTGTAGTCAATTATGTGGGAGTCCAGCAACATAGTCATTATGGCATCTGCTAGCCCCTCTGTATATCTGCTTTTTAAAACCTTTACTTACATGGATCCTATAGTAGAACAGGGTTCAGTTTTATTGTCTGATTTAATTGGAAAATAATAGAATGCACAATAATATTTTCTTTTTTTAAGTTTTCAGAAAAATTATTTTATTTAACTTAATTTATTTATTTTAATTTGACCAGAGAGGGCAGAGTAAGAGAGAGAGGGGTGGGGGAAGTGAGAAAGCAAGCTGCCAGTTCCAGGACTCAAACTGTTGTTGGTCATGTGGGAGTCCAGCGCCCTTAACCACCATACCACCTGCTGGCCCCACACAATAATATTTTCTAAGCATGTATGAGAAAAAAACCACATTGACCCGCACTGAGTTGGGTTTGGGGTAGGAGCCTGCCTGCCTTCTATCTGCATCAGGATTTCCTACCTGCTAACCCCTGAGGCCAGTCTGTTCTAAAGTCCTTATCTGATTCTGAAAATCTCATGGAAGAGGTCATCACTGTGTAAAAGGGGCACCTTCATCAACATAATAAAAGAAATAACATTTACACATTCTAGGACTCAGAGGAAAAATAATAAACCTAAGTAAAAGTTTTTTTTTTTTTTTTGCTATAGGACATATTTGCTTGGGGAGTGGGGGTGGGGGGAGGAAGGTGGAGGAGAAAGCACTCCCCCAGGGATTGAACAAACTGCAGTCCCTCCTCTATTCTCCACAGAGGAGGTGGGCATGCACTCACATGTGGTGCCTGGTGATTTTTTTTTTTGGCTATACGGCATGCACGCTTGCCAGAAAGAGAGACAGAGAGACAGAAAGCAAGAAATCACCCCCAGGGGGGATGGCCATGCCACAATCCCTTCTCCTCCATTTTCCTTTCGGGATCTTGGGCATGCACGCACATGCACCTGGTGTGAATTTAAGCCGCTGGGTCCGGGACTCAAATCATTGTCAACTACATGGGAGTCCAGTGACATAGCCATTACACCAACTTCTGGTCCCTGCCTGGTGTGCTTTTCAAGCTGCCGGGTCTAGGACTCAAACTGCATAGTTGGCCATATGAAATCCAGCTGTCTTACTCTCCATACCACCTGGGTGGCCCTAAAAGTCTATTTTTATAGAAAGAATGGTAAAGAGTAAATTTTCTTCCTTCCTCCCATTGTAGTCACAGTGAATGATGGTGGGGTTACTGCCCAGGATGGGGCTCCCCACCTTAGCCTTCCCAAATCTGCTCTGGACACAGTTCTGCTTGGAGGAAGCACGTATACCTCGAGGCCAGGACCTGTTTCCTATTCCAGATGTGGTAGTGAGAATGGGGGTTCTGCATGTGTGTACGGGAGTGCTCCCAGGGTGGCATGGTTTCTCTGCCCTCCCCTCCTGTCCTGGAACCTGAGCATTGTGAAGAAAACATGATCCAAGGCACCCTTTGATGATGCAAGTTAAGTAGGAGCTAGGAAACCGTGCGGAGCTTCCCCCATCCAAAGGGGACCTGGACAGAACCAACAGGAAAGAATGAATGGATGGGGCCACCAGATGGCATAACGGTTCTATCACTGGACTCCCACGTGGCTGACTGCAGTTCAACTCCAGGACCTGGTGACCTGAAACTCAGTGCCCAAAGTCCTGGGAGGAGAAGGGATCATGGTGTGGCCATCTCCCGGGGGAGGGGTGATTTCTCACTTTCCCTCTCACTGTCTCTGTCTCTCTGGAGCAAATGCACCCTAAAGTAAAAACCTCTAGGGAACCAGCAGTTAGCGTAATGGCTATGTCGCTGGACTCCCCACGTAGTCGACCGCGGTTCGCGTCTCGGACCCGGTGGCTTACAACTCATGCCGGGCGCGTGTGCGTGCGTGCCCAAGATCCCGAGAGGAGAATGGAGGAGAAGGGATTGCGGCCTGACCATCCCCCCTGGGGGGTGATTTCTCGCTTTCTGTCTCTGTGTCTCTCTCTGTCTGTCTGGCGAGCGCACGTGCCCTATAGCGAAGAACCTCTCCAAAAAAAAGAAAAAAAAAAAAAAACACCTCTAAAAACAAAAGAATACATGGATGAGCCAAGTTGAAGAAGGGAATAGGTGAGCGGGGCCTCTTCAGAACCAGCCTGACTTGAGCCATCCTGCCTTGCAATTCTGGTTCACGACTGGGCCTAAGGACTCCTGGGGCAGGGGCCCTGCACCCCACCTGTAGGCGAGAAGGTGCATTGCGAGGGTGGACACACACAAAAAAGAGAAGCTGGGATTCTGAATCCTGCTGAAATGATCCTGTGAACTTAGTCAAAACAATCACACTTCGGGTTGGAAGTAGATGTTAAAGTCTATCCAGTTCCGATGCATGCTTTTAGCATGTTTTCTCCCTTCCTCCCTCCCTCCCTCCCTCCCTCCCTCCCTTCCTTCCTTCCTTCCCTCCTCCCTTCCTTCCCTCCCTTTCCTCCTCCTGCCCTCTCTTCATTCATTCATTCTCAGCTTTATTTTAATGGAGAAAAAGCTTCTATGTGGGAACTAGTATGTAATTCTCAAGCTTACTGACTTTTTTCTTATCTTGATTTTAACTCCACTGATTGGGACCTGACTATCTCAGAGTTAAGGTAACTTTAAAGGCCAACTGGATTGAGGCTTCCCTTTCCTTAGCAAATGCTTTAGAAACAGACATGAGATTATATGAGGAGGTTTAAGTTCCCCCAGACACAGATTGGTTCAAGAGTCTCAATCACTATAGAGGCCTCATATACCTAAGATTATAAATACGTATTAGTTAAAATATATTCTTTTCCCATGATTAAAGCCAGTATCCTAAAGACTGCTGCCAAATCATAGCCCTGTGGCTGTGCTTAAAGCACGACACCCACAGCAGGTTACTGTTCAGTCTCTATGTTCCCTTCCCTCCTGAATAACAAATCTCTGAGTTTTAGGTGGGTCTATTATTGCCCATTTGGAAGATAACATTTATCAGCATCCCTGGCAGTGGGCTATGGTCGTGTGGCCAAGGTTTCAGTTTCTGAGGAGTGGAAGGGCGTGAGACTTTTGGAAAGGCTCCTTGAAAGGGAAGGGCATGCCCTTCTTCTTTTCTGTTTGGTGTCTAGGCTTAGGAGGTGATGGCAGGAACTTGGGCAGCCATCCAGGTTGGGGAACTATGTCAAGGTAGTCACCATTCCTACACTCACATTTAGTTTAGTGGGACAGAGTGGTCAGGGAGTTCATGGAGCCATCTGAGCACTGGACCCTCGGCTAGAGATAATGAGGAGGCATGGGAAGAAAACAGCTAGAAAAACAGATCCCTGATGACTTTGGGATTGCCATACCTACCAGGATTGACTTCCCACGGTACTCTTTCATAAAAACACACATAATCTTCTTGTTTGGGACACTATGATGTTGGAATCTTTTTTTTTCTGCGGGGGGGAGGGAGGTTTTTGCTATAGGGCATATGCGCTCGCCAGAAAGACAGAGAGTGACAGACAGACAGAAAGCAAGAAAATACCACCCAGGGGGGGATGGCCATGCTGCAATCCCTTTTCCTCCATTGTCCTCTCAGGATCTTGGGTGTGCATGCACATGCGCCTGGTGTGAGTTGTAAGCCACTGGGTTCGGGACTCGAATCATGGTCGGCTACATGGTAGTCCAGCAACATAGCCATTACACCAACTGCTGGTCCCAATGTTGGGATCTTTTGTTACATGTAGCTAATTCTAACTGATAGACCCACTTCCCTGAGGTCAGCCTTTATCTTGAGCACAATTTCAAACTATGAAGCATAGGAAGGGAGCCTCTGACCAGAGACAATGGCCACAGGCTTTGGAGTTAGCCAAGAGCAGATTCAGAGAGAACAGTCAGTCACTGGTTACTATATTACTGCACTGAGGAAATACTGGCTTTAGGAGGAATGGCATTTTTTTTCTTTATTCATGATTGAGCATGTGTGCATGAGAGAGAGAGAGAGAGAGAGACTTTTCATAGGGTCTGGCCATGCCATGAGCCCTTTCCCCCAGTTCTCCAGTGTGCTGGGTCTTGGGCACATCAGTCTTGGGCATATATGAGTATATCAGAGTATTTCAGGCTCACTGGGCTTAGGGTCAAACCACGGTTGCCACGTAGAATCCAGTTTCTCCTGAGTAGTGCATTACCACTGCACCATGGAATCAGTCTGGAAAAATCAGCTTTTTTAAAAAAGAATCATTTATTTAATTTTATTTATTATTATTCTTCAATTTGTCACAGGGCATGTGTGCTCACCAGAAAGACACACACACACACACACACACACACACATACATGCACATACACACACACAGAAGAAATGTGGGAAAGCAATTCACCAGGCTTGGGTCTCAAACCACCTTCAGTCATGTGGAAGTTCAGCACCTTAACCTCCATGCTACCTGCTGCCCCCTTGGAAGAACAGTTTTTTTTTTTTTTTTTTTTTTTTTTTTTTTTTTTGCTATGGGGCACATAAGTTTGTCTGAGAGACAGAGAGAGACAGAGGGACAGAAGGTGAGAAATCACCCCCCAGGGGGATGGCCACACTGCAATCTCTTCTCCTCCATTCTCCTCTTGGGATTTTGGGCATGCATGCACACACATGTGCCCAGTATGAGTTATAAGCTGCCATGTCTGGAACTTGAACCACAGTCAACTACATGAGCGCCCAGTGACATAACCATTACACTATCTATCGGACCCGGAAGAGCAGCTTTTATGAGAAAAGACTGGAAATAAAATTTTTGACATGCTGATTTTGAGGAGATATGTTAGATGTACAAATGGTGAAGAACAGTTAAACAGGTCTGGAGTCCCAAGGGTCATGCTGGAGACTAAGGTTTGGAAAGATCAGGGAGAAAAATGGTGTTGTGACTGGAAAATCACCCAGGCAGGGGTTAGATAGAGTAGCTTCTGAGGACTGAGTCCTGTGTTAGGAGGTTGGGAAGCAGAGGAGTCCCCAGCTAAGGAGTCTGAGATGGAAGTACAAATGGGGAGAAGGAGAAGTAGAGAGTGCAATCTCTTCCAGCCAAGTGAGGACAGTAAGTCACAGGTCTCCTGTTGTTGACAGCTCAAGGCAAAGATGAGAGCGAAGTCCTGATCACTGGAATCAGCAACGTCAAGGTCAAGGATGAGTTTGAAACAGAGCTTTGGAGGAATGGTTGGATGAAATCCTGATGGGGGTAGGTCCAAGAAACAACAGGTGGAAAGGAACTGGAGGCTAGAGGCAACTCTGAAGGGCTTTTTGCTCTTTAGGGGAGCAGGGTAGTAGAGAGAGGGGAGCAGGGAAAATCAATCAGGTGCTCAAAAATGGACTGTAACTATTACCACATAAGGGAAATCCCTAGTGCTGCCATGCTTGGACTCACACTGAGTTTAGCAGGATAGAGGGGCCAGGAAGTTCATGGAACCATCTGAGCTCCTAGAGCCTAGGCTAGAGATGACAAGGAGAAATGGGCATACTTCTGAATTCTTGGTGCTGATATGATACCAAAAGACACAATCCCAAACACCATCATCTTGAATGTCAAGATCCTGGAAGATCAAAGTCCCTAAGTCTAAAATTCCAAAAGATCGAAATTGTGAAAATATATTTCTGTTATTCTGTTAGCCTCTCTCTGTGGCTTGGTGGTTAAGGCAAATGGATCTCACATGGTCAAACTGACCAAATGGTTTGAGTCCTGGCCCGATGGCTTGGGAAACACACCAGGCACATGTGCATGCCCAAAATCCTAAAAGCAGGGAGGAATGGAGGAGAGGGAATTGCAGTGTGACCATTCTCATGGGGATGTTTTCTCGTCTCCCTCTGTCTCTGTCTCTCAGGCAAGCACATGTGTGCCCTCAATCAAAAAAAAAAAAAAAAAAAAAAAGAAAAAGAAAAAGAAAAAGAAAAGAAAAAGAAAGGGAAGAAAGAAATATTAATATTAATAATTCTGGAAAAAGTTAATTAAAAATTTTCTTGAAAAGACATTTATTTACATTTGGGCTTGCCCTGTAGCCTAGTAGTTAAGGGAACTGAATCCCACATGGCTTACTGTGGTTCACATGTTCACCCTGGAGGCTCGAAAAGACACACCAGAGGCATGTGTGCATATGCTCTAAATCCTAACAGGATAGAGAAATGGAGAAGAGACTGCAGTGTGACCATCACCCATGGAGGGGTGCTTTTCCCTCTACCTCTCTCTCTCTCTGGCAAGCATACATGCCCTCTAACAATTAAAAAAAAAAATACAGGGGCCAGTGGTTATATCGCTGGATGCCCACATGACTGACCATGGATTGAGTCCTGGACCCAGTGGCTTGAAAATCATGCTGGGTACATATGTGTGTATGCTCAAGATCTGGGGAGAAGAATGGAGAGGGGATTGTTGTGTGGCCATCCCCCCACCGGAGGGTGATCTCTCACTTTCCCTCTTACTGTCTTAGTCTCCCCCCTCCCCCGCCTCCACCCCCCAGCCACAACTGCATGTGCTCTAAGGCAAAAATCTCCTTAAAAAATACATTCATGGGACCAGCAGTTAGCGTAATGGCTATGTCACTGAACTCCCATGTAGTTGACCTTGGTTTGAGTCCTGGACCCCGTGGCTTAAACTCATGCTGGGTGCATGTGTGTGCGTGTGTGCCCAAGATCTTGAGAGGGGAATGGAGGAGAAGGGATTGCGGCGTGGCCATCCCCCATGGGGGGTGATTTCTCGCTGTCTTCTGTCTCTCTGTCTTTCTGGCAAGTGCACGTGCCCTATAGCAAAAAACTCTTCAAAAAAACATTTACGTACATTACAATTTTTTCTTTATTCACATTAGAGTGAAAGAAGAGAGAGATAAACACCCTCCAAAAAGTCTGGTCATATGAGATCCCTTCCTTCAGTCTTCCAGCCCATTGGATTCTGAGCACTGCTAGATGTGCCCAGAATGTTTCACTGATAGGGCTGGGGATTCTTGCCATGTAAGACTGGCTTCTCTCTCTCTCTATTTTTTGAAGAATTATTTATTTAATTATTTACTATTACTATTTTTAATAACAATATTAAAATAAAATAATTAATTTTGCTATAGGGCATGTGTGCTCATTAGAGAGAAAAAGGGAAGGTGAGAGAGCAAATTGCCAGGTCTGGGACTCAAACTGTAGTCAGCCATGTGGGAGTCCAGTGCCTCAACCATCATGCCACCTGCTGGTCCTAGATTGATTCCTCCTGAGCAGTGCATTATTACTGCTACACTGTGCAGCTGACCCTATTTATATTTTCAAAAGGAAATTTATTTGAGAAATTAATAAAAAAACAGAGAACATTTCATAAGCCACTTTATACAAAAAAATAGAAAATAATATAGGTTTTTATAAGCCTAATCACTCAGGTGTACAAACAACAATCGCACAACTCTAATAGTTATATAAGCAGATGAACCATATTCATAAAGAAATAGGTCAAAAAGCAAAATGTATAAATGCATATCACAATGGTTGGTAATTATGTGCACCCAGCTTTATAACCGTGGTCATCGGAAATACTGTGTCAGACAACCTCAGCTGATCAAAAACCATCATGGGTCACTACCATATATTCAATCACCCAAACAGCCAAAATCTTGAGAAATTTTCTTTTACAGATGCAGATGTACAAAAAAGACATCTCTTCATTTTTTGAGGAAGTTTCAATGCTCTTACGTACACGTACAACGCTTACACACAGTCAAAGCTGTGATCATGCACTTTTATGAGACAAATTTGCAAAAAATGATTTAGAACAAATTTGAACTCTCTAAAAGTCTTTACTCAATTATACCTCCAGTAGTGGAAATGATGTAGAGATGAGGTACCCAGCATGAAAAATTGTGCAAAAGTTATGCTGACAATTTAAAATAGTAGAGGAAAAAAACAAAGAAGAAAAAAAAAGAAAACAACACCAAACGCCTTTCTCAGAATTCAATTTTCTGTTCTTCTTGCATAAGTCTTTTCTTTTTTCCAGTAGGAATTGTGGTTTTCTGAACTTTGGTATCCAGAATTTCGACATCTGGGATTTCAGTTTTTCAGGGTTGTAATTTTTGGTATTTTAGACTTTAGGGATTTAGTCCTTTTGAGATTTTGACATTTGGGATTGCAGTATAGGAAATTGTCTTTTGGGATTATAGCCGAAACCTCTGCATTCTGTACCAAGGGAGGTGGTACTTCCCTCTCCTGTGTCCTATGTCTGCACGTTTCAAAACATTAGAAAAACGGTACTGAGTAGGGACAAGGGAACAGCACAAAGCTGTTGGGTGATGGAAAACCTAACCTTGATCTTGAACCTCCTCCTAAAGCCAGGGCATGTAGGCCTCTTTATGCCTCTGTTTCTGCAGTTGCAAGTGTGGACGTTAAGTGAGACCACATATTTGTTTTAACTCTCTGCTTGGCACATTATAGGTATTCGGATTTGAGTGTCTTTATAAATGCAAATTAGGCCACGTCTGGAGAAAGCAGTGAATCTGGGAGAATTTTTTTTTTTTTTTTTAAAGCGCCCTTTACTGTGGCGATAAAAACCCAACCAAACCAAAACACGGTTACTTTGAATCAAGGAGCTGGAAAGAAGACCAAAAAGGAGGTTAGCGAAAAGATGAGAAGCAGGGCAGATGACCGGTCTGCAGACAAGGGAAAGATGCAGATAAGATGTTGACGATGGGGGATGTCCCTCACCTCGAACCTGTTCCAGTACTGACTGTCGGCCGACTTGGCGCGCTCTCCGGGCCACCGAACCTTTCCTTGCGCTCGCACCAGCAGCCCCCGAAGTTTCCAGGAAGCGAGGGCTTTTGGCAATTGCAGTCCGTCCTCACTGCCCTCCTGGTCCGCTAGGACCTCAGCAACCACCTAGGCAAGGGCAGACGCAGGAGTACCGTTTGGGTGCCGTCACCTAGCAACCGGCCGCACGCTCTGCCGCCGCGGAAGGACTACAACCCCCACAATATACAGCGCCTGCGGCGGCGCAAAACGCCGCGCCCAAGCCACCGCCTCGCCTCAATGGCCGACGGGACTTGTAGTTCTCCGACAGAGCCGGGCGCATCGGGTCGCCCAGCGGGCGGGGAGCGCGCCTCGGGCGGGGCGCGGCGCCGGCGCGGGGATTGGGCGGCTCTCGGCGGGCCGGGGGCTCGCGGCGCCCTCGGCGCATGTGCAGCGCCGGGAGACTGTGACCGGCGGAGGCGCGGGGTGTCTGTGAGCGCCGAGGAGCCGCGCGCCCCCCGTGTCCGCGTCTGTCTGTGCGCCCGTGCGCTCGCCCGTAGGTCTGCGAGTCCGCCGGGCGCGCCGCTCGCTGAGCATCCTCTGGGAAACGCACCTGCCTGTGCACTTGCCTGCCTCCCGTTCCGTGCTCGGGTCTCCGTTCGCGCCCTGTTAACTCCGGTGTTCGCGGGGGCCCCGGCCCTGCCTCCGCGTCCGCCCGGTGCCGCAGCCGGGCCCGGGCACAACGCTGCGGAGGGCGAGGGCCGCCCGGAGCTCGGCCGGGGCCAGCGCGGCGATGATGAACAGGTTCCGAAAGTGGCTGTACAAACCCAAGGTGAGCCCCCCAGCTCCGGGCTTGGACGCCACCTCACCCCGGCACCCCTGGCATCGCGCTCTTCTCTCCTCACTCCAGCGCCGACTCCTGCTCGCCCCTCCCTTCCGAGACAGACCCCCCTCCCTGTCTGTGACTGTCTTCTCCCTGGTACCCCCAGACGCCCTTTCCCTCCAACTCCGCTACTTGGACAGACCCTCATCGCCCTGCCCTTTCTTCCTAAGCTCCGACCAAGACGGGGGTTGCTTTTTCTCCCGTGCCTAGGCGCACTTTCCCTCCCCCTCTGCCTGCGGCTGGAACTAGCCCTCTACCTCCTCACCCTGCTCTTACCTCGCGGTCCGCCTCCGGCGGTCCTGGAGCAGACGCCCCGTTACTTCTCCTGAATACATCCCTCGTTTCCTTCCTTTCCTATCCTCCCTCCGTTATCCTGGGCCGGGAACGGACCTCCTAGCCTCCGTCTACACTCTGCCGCTCTTTAGAGGTTCAAGGTTCTGGAGGGAACCGCGGGACCGACCCTCTTTCCCCTGTGTTCAGACCCTCCTTCCCTGTGTTCGTAGAGGATTCTCGTGCCACTGTCCGAGCCCTCCCTTCCTGAGCCTGGACTGGTCGCACCTCGGCCCAGTTACCGTCCCTATTCTTGTCCCTATCCTTGTTCAGTCCCCACTCGTGTCTTCTCGAATCCAGGGCAGGTCCTCTGCCCGCCCGCTGGGTGAGTGCGCACCGGGCCCGCAGCCTCGGTGGGGCCAGAGGTGCGGCTTCCCATCCCGCGCTGGCGCCCCTCCTAGCGCCAAGGAATCGGGGTCCGGGCGGCGTGCCTCGGCGGCTGCGCCAGTCGCACTGCGGGCGCTGCGTCTTCGCTGCCGCCCGGGGCTCGTGTCCGCTGCAGCCGGAGCGGGAATGGGCGCGCTGGGCTCCGGGTTGGGGCGCAGCGTTCTCGGAATCTCAGCGCAGGGTCCTGGGCCCAGCCTGGGCATTTGGGAGCCTGGCACTGCCGGAGAACCTCGGCAATAGGATTTTGCTGTGTGTGTGTGTGTGTGTGTGTGTGTGTGTGTGTGTAGAGGAGGCGCACGACTTGGGTGGCACCAGATACCGCATGTGGGTAGCTGGGACCATCCGAGGCCGCCGCGTCGCTGACGATCCAAAGAATCAACCCCTCTTTCCCCGCACCTGACCACTTTTCGCGATCCGGTTTCCCAGCCCTCCTCACCCACCCGGGATCTCTCAGGGTGGGGATTTTTCTTAAGTCGATGCCTCCTGGTGCTCCCATTCCACAGAGGCAGCAGGCGGTTGGAAGCCCGGCACCCGAGGTGTGAGCGCAGCCTCAGGATCCAATGGACTTGTGCTAATTGGTCTTTAAAGTCAGAGGGTTCTGTTTGGGGTCTGAGAAGTGTGGAGAGACAGCCAACATTGCTGCCCCGTGCTTGGTCTCGCCTGGCCTACAGATGATTCAGGGTTCCTTGGGCCCTGATGTCGTGGGAATCCCCATTCCTGACCTCCCTGTCAGGTAGCAGTTACTTACTGGGAGTTTGTGGGGATCCTGGAGCTGCCTGGGCTGGGTGTGGTCTGGGGCCTCGCCTGTCTTCGGCCACGCCCTCTGCGCCCAGCCCTCTGCTCGCCGGAGCTGCTCCTGGACTGCTCTCATTCAGCCCGCGGCCAGCGCTGCTCTGTGGGTCGGCCAGTCGAGGGTGGTGGCCTCTGCACTGGCTGTCGGGAGTGGCTTTTTGTTTGAGTGACTTTTTGTAACCAGTTAAGGAAAAACCAAGTCTCTTGTGAAAAGGTCATTTTAGGCGTGGGCAGCAGTATTATTTCAATGACAAATGGCAGGTTGCAGACAGCAAAAGGATCCTAGGCGAGCTAACATTCTGGCATGTCTGAAAACACTTGTCAGGGCTTCGGGATGCCCTTTCCAGACTGACTGTGGAAAAGGCCTGTTTCCAGGGCCACCCCCATTAAATGTTGGAAGGAAGGAAAAGTAATTGTAGATTGTTTCAGCAATAATTGAATAATTTCGCAGTGGCCTTGCCTGTTTCTGTTTAGAGAAAAGAATTTAAGTGGAAAGTGAGACTACCTTGCAGTAATCTCCTCAAGACTCATGTCCCTACTTTTCCTCTTCAATGGGCCACAACCTTCCTAGGCTAGCTCCAGGGGCGGAGGAGGGCAAAGCAGAAAGTTAACTAATCCTAGTTCAGCCCTACGCTGTGTGCTGTAGAAGAGTGGTGGTAAGATTCATCCAGATCTCTCATTTTCTTCGAAGCTCTCTGATGATTGTCCCTGATTCCTGGACTTGAGACACATCTCCACCTCAGCTTCTGGTTTCCCTGTGGTCAGTCTGAACTCGGCTGTCTCTTGTTGAAATCTGTTTTTGAAGTTAAACATTGTGATTGTTTGAAGGGTTATGTATGAGTATGTTATGTCACTCAAACTGCTTTTCATTTTTCAAACCAAAGCTTAGATTTTTCATCTTGAGTTATGCATCAGATTTTGTAGTTCTCTTTCTTGTCTAATTTAACACATTTTGGTACAAGTAAGCACAAAGTCAATCCTGGGAAGATTCTGTGCCTGGAAGAATTGAAGTGTTACATCTTAGCTGTGGGAGGATGTGTCTGGGGGAGATTGTTGCAAGCAGATTTTTTTTTCTTCACTTTTGTACTTATACAATCCATACTGCATTTTAAATTTAATCCCTTCTTTGATTTAAAACTAAACACTGTGCTTATTGTTCATTACAATGTGGTGGGAAAACATTCTGAAATAAAATAGATATTTATTGTTCCTATAGTTCTAAAAAATGATCGGAAATGCTTAAAATATTCTTATATGTCAAAAATTTGATATCTGAATCATTACTAACCTCAGTTATGAAGATTACCTCAGTTGAGTGAAAAAATACCTGGTGAATTATACAATAGTTTAACATTTAAGTGCTGTTAGCTAATTGTTATATTCTTTAAACATTTTTATTTTTTAATTTGGCTGCAGGGTGTGTATGCTTACCAAAGAGAGACAGAGAGAGATGGAAAGTAAGAAATCACAATCCCCTCTCCTCCAGTCTCCTCTTGGGATTTTGGCCACATATGTACATGCGCCTGGAGTGTTTTTTTAAGCTGCCAGGTCCAGGATTTAAACTGCATAGTAGACCATGTGGGATCCAACTGCCTTAACCATCATGTGGGATCCAACTGCCTTAACCATCTTGTCACCAGCTGGCCTGGTTATAACTTTATATTGACTGGCCTGGACAGAGATCTCTGTTCACCAGGAGGGAGAAATCCTGGGAGATAAAAGAACCCTGGACCTGGACCTAGACCTAGGCCAGGCAGGGATTTCGTGGCCATCATCAAAGAGGGTATTAATGATTATCCAGGATGATTTGTTTTTTTCTACCTTCAAGGAGGAATTGATCTTTGGGGAGTTGGGGCTAGTGGATGGGGTGGGGTGATGATGCTGGCCAGGTGTATTGTTACCATGCTCCGCCATATACCCTGCAGAGAACTCTCTTGTTTGGACCCTCCGAACTGCTTCCAAGGTGGGGGCTGTTAATCTTCCTTGTCCCCCCTCTTTGTAGGGGAACATTTCTTGTAAATATGCTTTACTGAGTGGTGTGTTTCTTTGGAAACTTTCTGTAAATATCCTGGGTTCAGATTAGTGATGAAATGGCCTCTAGGAGAAGCTTGAGGGACTTGCTGGCGGTGTGTGCTTCTAAAAAGAGTCCTTTAGCTTTGCCTAGGTATAAACCCTGATGATCTGTTTTGTGGGAACTAGCCAGCACTAAGCAGTACCAGCCATGGGACTTCCTCTGCACTGACTGTTGCATTAACTCAACCTCGATAAGCTGATGGTTTAGAGCCTTCTAGGTTTCCAGAGTCCCAGTCCACTGGCTGCAGGTCCTTACGTGGAGCTGCCCTTTCGTGGTGGGTCCTCTGTACCTTGATCACTTGAGTGAGTAAAATGGCACCTCGGGAGTGCAGTGGCAGATGGAGGCAGGTCCCAGGGCAAGGGATAGGGGACAAAGGCTTGGGTTTGTATCAACATGGCCCCTAATGTGCGTAGACAAGGTGCAGCCTGGTGCTCTTTTCAGCACTCCCTGATCGTGGCCAAGGGTGAAGGGTGATGACACAGAAGACAGAGGCTTCTGGAAATACAGCCATGATGCTAGCAAACTCTGAGGCTTGGAGCACTGAGGGAGGGGTCTAAATGATGGTGGGTGATACATGTTGTCCTTTCACACCTGGTTCCTGCCTGCCCTGGGGGTTAGACAGGAGTGTGACCTGTCAGCGAGCAGCTACCAGCACATCCTTGACTTCCTGACTCCGCCTCACCTGGGAAAGGAGCCGTTGTCCCCACCCTGCTATGTTGGCACTCCATGCCGAGCATAGACACTCTGCTGAGAAAGTGACTTGAGATTTGAACGTTAACTTCGAGCCAGGCTGCTAAACGATTAGTTTTTAGCTGTCACCAGGACCGTCCTTGGAGCGGCAAGTTTTCTTCTGCGTGAGCTGCTGAAAAGCTGGTGTTCTAGATGCCGCCACGTTGGCCATGCCAGGGCCGACTCTGTCTCTCTCTCTCAGCAGGCGCCTGGCAGAGTGGGCTCAGGCAGTCTTGGGAGGTGTTTGGGGGTGCTAATTCACAGCAGACGTGGCTAACCCCACACACCCACCTCTGTTGCATAGGGATTCCCTGAATTCGGAAGGCACCAGGGCTCCCCTTCCCTGTGTCCGTCCCTGACAGCCCTTCCCAGAACACCTTTCTCCAGAGGTATCTGCCCACTTGGCAACCCCGGTTTCATAGAGAGTGAGCTCAGCTTGTATCTCATTTCTGAGGCTTCGCTGTGGTTTCTGTTTGTGGTTGGGGGCAGCGTGGGGCTTTCTCTGCCTCACCCTGTACCAGAGGCTTTTATTTGCTGGGCGAAGAGAGGTTGAACTGCAGAGGCGAGCATCCATTTCTGTACTGACACTGTCATTACTTAGGGCTCTGCGTTTCCCAATCAGAGCGTGTTTACTGGAAATGTATGATATGGTTTCTGTTAAATGGGCGAGTCAGAGGCAGGGAGTCATAAACTTCGCATAATTGATATGTGGACTTAGTGGCATCCAGCAGGCAGATTCTATTGGAAGAGGAAAACCAGGGCCTCACCATCCTGCCTCCTCTTAAATGGGGAGAATTTTAGCTAATTTCATTTGACTTTAAGGGAAGGGTTTGCTTGGTCAGCCATAGTGGCACAGCAGTAACACACAAGCGCCCCAAGGCTGAAGCCATACGAGAAAGGCCTGGGTGTGTCTTCAAGCCTGTCTGCTCATGCTGGGCAAATGCTCATATGATCCTTGCTCACTCTGGCTGGGGGTGGGCAAGATATCTTTAGGGGGTACCTCTCTCTCTGTCTATGTCTGTCTGTCTCTCTCGGAAGAAATACATTTTAAAAAGAAGAGAGATGGTATTTTTTTCTTTAAGTTTTTGTTGTTATTGCTGTTGTTGCTATACGGTGTGTGCACTTGCCAGAGAGACAGAGAGAGACAGTGAAAGGGAAAGTGAGAAATCACCCCCCCAGGGGGGATGGCCATGCCATAGTTTCTCCTCCTCCATTGTCTTCTTGGGATTTTGGGCACGCATGCACACTCATCTGGCATGATTTTCAGGCAACTGGTCCTGGGACCTGAATTGCAATTGGCCAGGTGGGAATCCAGTGCCTTAACCATTATGCCACTTGCTGGCCCCAAGATGGGTCATTTTTTAATTGTCAGAAGGCACGTGTGCTCTCAGAGAGAAACAGAGAGACATAGGGAGAATCTCATCCTGTTGAGGTTTTTGGAATGCATGCACACATGCCCAGCGTGTTCTCTAAGCTGCTGGGGCCAAGATTCAAACTGTGATGGCCATGTGGGATCCAACTGACTCTAACTGCTAGGCTGCAGGGCCAGCCTGAGAGGTGAGTGATTTAAGGATGCTTTTGTGCCTGGTTTGAACTGCCACAAGTTTCCAGAATACCAGATACATTTGCCTTGAATATGTGAAAATGCACATCTTAGAGCCCATCAGTGATTGCCATGGTTCTGTCATGTTTGACTGGTGGCGTTGTGTAGCCACAGTTCTTAAAGGGTGTGTTGTATGTTCCTGCGAAGGGGAATAATAGTGAACTGATTCCGTTTCAAAGAAAAATAAACACCTATTAATAGAATGCTGTGGGTTTTAAGTATTTTAACTAAAAAATTTTTAGTCTTTGCTGCCGGCCATGGCTTATATATCTAAATAGTGTTGGAGACACAGACAGGACAGTGGGGGCTTCTGTGCCGGGGCCTAGGTGAGAATCTGGTCACTAACTCTCCTGGCACTGTGCCTCGGTTTCCCTAGCTGTCAGCAGGTAGTGATGGGACCTGCCTTTCCAGTCACTGAGAGCATTTGAGGAGACCATCTCTCTCAAAGGCTCATAGTAATAGCTGAACAAATGACCACTGCTCAACCTGTAGGTGGAGTAGCAGGTGCAGACTTATTATAGGAACAACATTTCGTTATTTAGGATTCAGTGCCAGTATTTCATGGCTTTCCAGAGGCTACCATGGTTTCCAGTTACTTCTAATGGATCATTTTCAGAATGAAAGGGTCTTAACAGGTGCATCCTCTCTTCCTTTCTTTTTCTAGTGGCATGTCAGGTGCTTGGATGCTGGGAACAGACCATCAGTCAGGATACCTCAGACATCCTCATGGGCCCAGTTACAAATAACTGTAATGATGAATGAAGAGGCTGCCTTCGGTACCCTCCCTGAGGGCAGAGACTCTGCTGTGTGCTCCCATAGTGCCTGGGCACACACTGCTCTTGTTGGGAAGGCTAGCCTACTTTTCACAGTCGGATTGCAAAGAAACGTATTAATAGATATTGATGGACAGTTCAAGATTTGAAGGAAGAATTGCAGCTATGTGATTAGCAGAGGGATCTACCATGTCAGTCCGGGCCCCCAAACCTCTCAAGTCATCCTCCCATGGGCTGCATCCCCTGTTTGTTAGCTGATGTTCAAGATCCAGTAGAAGACTCCAGGGCCATGGAGTGGCGGGGGGAGGGGGAAGGGCAACAATGACCGCCTGGAATGTGCCCTTGTCTTCTCATTGCTCCATACTAGGCTGTGGTGGGGGGAGAGAAAAACTTCTATTGGTTAAGGCACTGAGGCTTTGGGGGTGTTTGTGAATGTTTAGACTGTCCTAATGCTCCCTTTTAAACGAATGCAGTCTCAGAGAGGACAAATTAACTTGCTGGAGTCTTCATGGACAGGAAGAGGCAGAGCTGGAATTTAAACTCAGGTCTGTCAAGCTCCAGAGCTCAGCACCATTGTCCTGAGCTGTGCATGATGGGCAAAGTCTCATTTTCTGCAGGAAGGAATTGTAGCTGTCATCAGTTTTTACATGAGCACCATTTGGTGAAACAATTACTTTTGTACTTTTCACAGTTGGATTGCAAAGAAACTTAGATATTGATGGGCAATTCAAGAGTTTGAAGGAGGAAGACAAAAATGAATGGATTTTTTTTTTCTTTTTACTGATTTGAATAGATTAAGCAGTAGAATAGAACATTTTATATTATGGTAATTTATGTAGAGTAGTTGGATAAGATGAATGGAATGATTTTTTTCCTTCTTACAGTAAGTATTTTGAAGCCCTTCCCTTTCCCATTGTTTTCATGCTGGATGGCGGCCTGGGGGTGTTGGGGCACTTCATTGGGGCTCCCTCATGGCCAAGGAGTGGAGGTGCTCCTAGCTCTGCATGGCTGGCGACTAAGTCTTTGTTCTGGGTGCAGTTCTGAGTTCCAGTGGAGCTTCCCTCTGACCTTCCCCCTGGACAGACAGAGGGCATGGCAATTTAGATTGTCTTCTCAGGGAGACTGGGCTAGCACAGCTAATCTGGGCATGGTGTTCTTAAGGTAGTACTTTTTTTTGTTTGTTTAGATTTTAGTTTTTGAGAATGTTTCTGGTTGTTTTAGAGGTACTGTGATTATTAAAAAAGACTAAAATCAGAATCAATGACTTAAGTGTCAGATCTGTCTAAAAATTATATACCCATGTGTATACCAGCACTTATAATAGTCAAAACGTGGAAACAACACAAATATTCATCAATGGATAAATGGATAAACAAAATATAGTCTAGGGATCAGCAGTTAGTGTAATGGCTATGTCACTGGACTCCCATGTAGCCAACTGTGGTTCCAGTCCCTGACCCAGTGGCTTAAACTCAACACCGGGCGCGTGTGCATGCGTGCCCAAGATCCCAAGAGGAGAATGGAGGAGAAGGGATTGCGGCATGGCCGTCCCCCCTGGGGGGGTCATTCCTTGCTTTCTGTCTCTCTTTCTGGCGAGCGCATGTGCCCTATTGCAAAAAACCTCTAATATATATATATATATATAGTCTAGCCATAGCTATACATAGCATGGAATAGTATTCAGCCTTAAAAAGAAAGGACATCCTAGTACATGCTGTAAGATGGATGAGCCTGAAAAACATGCTACAACATGGATGAGCCTTAAAAGAAGCCAGTTATAAAAGACTGCATCTTGTATGATTCCATCTATGTGAAATGTCTAGAATAAGTAAATCCTTAGAGACAGAAACAGTGGTTGCTGGGGGCTGGGAGATGGAGGTGAGAATGAGTAGTGATTAAACGGTATGGGGGTCTCCTTTTGGAGTGAAACACAAATTTTGAAACTAGAGGGGTGATTGTTGGACAACACTGTGAACGCACTAAATGCCACTGGAAATGGCACTTAAAATAGATAAATGGAGCATCAAGTGGCATGGAGATTAAGATACTGAGTTCCACATAGCTGGCTGCTCAGTTTAAGTCCTGGACCCTGTGGCTTGAAAATCATGCTGGGCATGTGTGTGTGTGTGGGCCCAAAATTCCAGAGGAGACTGGAGGAGAGGGGACTGTGGGATGGCCATCCGCCCTGGGGAGTGAGTTCTCACTTTCTCTCTTTCTGTTTCCTTCTGGCACCCTATAACAAAACCTAAAAAAAAAAAAAAAAGGGGGGGTAACTGTGAATTTCATCTCTGTGAAAAAGGAACTGTGGCATTTTTTTTTTTCTTTTCTGAGGTTGATAGATAATCAAGGGAAAATATATTTGCACCTGAGTAGAAAGATGCTCAGGACTGGTTCTTCAGGGTAGGGTTTTGTCATTCTGAGGCCCAGCAGCTGATTTTGAGGTTCTTTGGAAACTACCTTGCCAGCCAGCCTCATTGATTAGAGTCGTTCAGTGGGGGAGCATCTTTCTCTCCTCTGAAGACAGGTCCTCTGTCCCACCTCAGCCTCTCTTTCCTTCCTGGGCTGCTGCCAAGGCCCTTGTCTGTGGACTTCTAGAAGACAACAGTGAAGGAATTCTGTGCCTGGGCTTGAACGGTATGGGTCGACTCTGTTGAATTTCTCAAACCAACCCCATTCTAGGTGCTGCTCAAATTTGAATCAGCCTCTGGCTGTGTGGGGAACTGAATACAGCCTTATTTTTTTTTTTTTTCTTTTTTTGGAGAGGTTTTTGCTATAGGGCGCGTGCGCTCGCCAGACAGACAGAGAGAGACAGAGAGATAGAAAGCAGGAAATCACCCCCCAGGGGGGATGGGCACGCCGCAATCCCTTCTCCTCCATTCTCCTCTTGGGATCTTGGGCATGCACGCACACGCGCCCGGCGTGAGTTTAAGCCACCGGGTCCGGGACTCGAACCGCGGTTGACTACGTGGGAGTCCAGCGACATAGCCATTACACTAACTGCTGGTCCCAATACAGCCTTATTGTAGTTTGGGGTTGTGGCTATCCTGTGGGAAGCTTTCAGGCAGTTGGACTGTATGAACCAGGTCTCAGGAAGATGGCCATCAGCTGGTATTGGAGGTACAGACGGGGTCTGCAGAATGAGCGGGAAGGGCTCTTTCCCAGCATGCAGCAAGGGGGCACTGCCAAGATGTGGATGTGAAGGGGGAGGCACTCGGAGTGCAGGCGATGAGGTTGGGCAGCCGTAAATGAGCTTGAGAGCTCAGTTGGCAGTGGGTCATAAGCAAGGAGGGTGGGAGCATGGTGAGATTAGTTCTGCCATTTGGGGGTCCTACTAGGTCTGCTTGGGGAGAGGGCAAGAATGGAAGCTGGGACTGTCAGGAAACCAGAGGATGGCAGCTGATTCTGGGATGCAGAGAGATTATGAGCCTGGGTCTGGTGGAAGAGGGGCCTGGATAGAATTAGGTGAGGACTGGTGCGGGAGGGAGGTGGAATAGGACGGTGGACAAGGTGCTGTTTTGGGGATGGGGAGCTGGTGGGTCTCGAGCAGGAGTCCAGGTTTGGTCATCAAAGTGCCCATGCAACGTCTAGGTGGAGGCTGAAAGGAAAGCCCACGAACTGGGGCTCTGTTTCCTGCCACATTGCAGACCAGTGAGGTGGACCGTCCCACTGCAGGTACCCAGAAATGCTGTATAAAGTATACAAAAATAGTTTTGAAGTACTGAGTTGATAAGAGAAGGCAGGTTCCCCAGTGCCAGAAATAAGAAAACTAAAACCCCAAACTGAGAGCTTAACAGGGTCTTTTTTTTTTTTTTTTTTTTTTTTTTTTTTTTTTGTGCAGGCTTTAAACAGTGCTTTAAACAATTACCCACCTTCAGGTTTGCCTAAGAAGTAAGTGTATCTGCTCATTGGGCTGGGCTTATTTGGGCAGAGCTCATCTGGAAGTGGGTTCAGCTGGGCTAGATGGGGCTGCCACAGCTGCTGACTGTCGCCTCCACCCCCCTCCGGTCTCTCATCCTCCAGAGGCCAGGGTGATGTTACTACCTTTCTGGGCAGCAGAGTGAAAGTGGCAGGGTGCTTCTGAGGCCCGGCTGGGAAGTCACATATCTCACTAACACTTTGTCCATAGGGCCAGGTCCCATCGAAAGGGAGGGCCTATTGACTACATTTCATAGTGGGAGTAGCTGTAAAGACACATCTCAAAGGGCAGGTGCAGGGATAGTGAGAAGGTGGCCCAGGGTGTGAGGCATGAGGTTGTGGGGACAGGAAATGTGGGGGTCTGGGGCTGGGTGAGGCTTCGATCTCCAACCAGCAATGAGATGGAGCCAGAGTCAGCCCTACATCTGTGCCTTTGGTGACAGGACTAGAAAAGCGGACATCCATGTGAGGTTGGTTCTGAGGGTCTCCTGGTCATACAGCAAAATAAAACCCACCTGTAATGGAGGAGTCCTCCTGCCTACCACTAAAGAGGAGCTCACAGTATAAAGTTATAAAACATGAAGAAGGCAGTTTCCCAGCCGCAATCATCCAAACAATAGGGTTAATAGCATGGAGGTGATAGAGACTCCAGCAAACATGAGTTTAAACCAACCCAAGAGATGGGGTGGAAACTAGAGGGCAAAGCCCCAAATCCTCTAAACCAGAAGCACATGGAACTACCAGGAATGAAAAACATAGTCATTTAATTAAAAAATGAAACAAAAGCCACCCCAATGAAAGGGCTAAACAGTTAAAGGGGCAGTCGGTGATCAGGAAGGTGGATTTGAGGAACTGCCCCAGTGCTCAGCACAAGGAGGCAAAGCGGGAATTGTGAGAGGTTTCAAGATGTAGAGGAGGAAGTGAAGAAGGTTCTTTTTTTTTTTTTTTTTTTTAATTTTTTTTTTTTTTTGGAGAGGTTTTTCGCTATAGGGCGCGTGCGCTCGCCAGGCAGACAGAGAGAGACATAGAGACAGAAAGCGAGAAATCACCCCCCGGGGGGATGGTCACGCCGCAATCCCTTCTCCTCCATTCTCCTCTCGGGATCTTGGGCACGCACGCACACGCGCCCGGCGTGAGTTGTAAGCCACCGGGTCCGAGACGCGAACCGCGGTCGACTACGTGGGAGTCCAGCGACATAGCCATTACGCTAACTGCTGGTTCCCATGAAGAAGGTTCTTGTACATCTGCTGGGACTCCAGGAGAGGGAACAGAGAGAAAGGAGCTGTTTCAGCTCACAGGTGAGAATTTTCCTGAGTTGAATATTCAGGTTCAGTAAGCCTAAATCTCAAATGGATTAGATAAATGGTACTAAATACACTTTCATGTATCAGAGTAAAACTGCAGAACAGCGACTTCTCTGGAGCCCAGGGAAAGGCTCTGACCCCACAGGGCCACCTCTGTACTGGCTGAAGACTCGAGGCCCTGAGGATGGACAAGATCTTTCAAGGGCCAAAGAGAGCAAACTCAGTGTAGAGTTCTGGGCTTTGCTGTCAGTGAGATAGAAGACAGTTTTAGATGAAGACAAAAAAGTAACCGCCTCCAAATCCTTGCTGAAGTACTGGAAATGTACTCCAAAAGGAAAATCAAAGTCAGAGGAAGGAGTGGGAGGCAAGAAGCGATGGTGGGCAAAAGAGTCGGTGAGCGTGTGGGCAGGTCGTAATAGCAGTTACTGCTTGAAAAGCTGAGAATCAGTGATTTGGGCAAGAGGGCCTCAAAACCGAGGTGAATGGGGTCAGTGGTACCTGAAAAGGGTCAGAGCTGGTTCTGAGATCTGTGTTTGGCATCAGATTTATGATGGAGGCTGCCTTTAGACTGTGAGTTAAATGTGTGAATTAATACAGGGCAAATGCTAGAATAATACATTTAGAATGAATAACTTCCCAAGTCGAAGAGGGGGGAAAAAGAGAATAAGGAAGATACAATCAATCTGATCAAAGCAGGAAAGGCAAAAAATAAAGCTATAGAAATAACTGCAGATTTATCAGTAATCACAATCAATACAAATGCAACAAGCCCACCTGGTCAAAGACAGAGGTGTACTTAAATATCCAGCTGTGTGCTGTTGACAAGCAATGTCCACAAGGCAGCTTCTGCAGAATGGTTGAAAGGAAAGAGTACAGGCACTTGCCAAAAGCAAGGAGTGAATCTGCCCATGTTGTAGTCCAGTGGCTGCCATATTGGAAAGCCCCAAGCAAGGCTACTGCTGCATTTGTCCATGGGAGGGGCTTGTTTGGGGAACTCCTTGCTTCCCGCTGAGGGGGAGCTTGGCCTGCAGGATGTTTATTGGGGAGGAGACCTTCAGAGAAGAAACAGAGATTGGGCAACACAGTCTCTACAAAGGCTTCCGCAGACCCCTGAGGCCTGAGGAGCTGGAATGGCTCCTCAGGGTGACCTTCTTACCTCAGGTGGACCTATTTTGGATGGGGTTACCCATGGAGAAGGGTTCCTCAGCCAGGGGAAGCTCCAGGGGCCATCTGCCAGTGACAATCCCAGTCCTAGTTGTACCTCCGAACAAGCATTTTTTTTTTTTTTTCATGGGGCCCCCTCTCCTAGACTCTGGTGGGATATCTCTTACTGATGTTTACTCCTCTGCCTTTTTCATCGTACTGGGAGTTTCTTGAAGGGCCATGGCTGGCCAGACACCTGGTGGGTGCTTAAGAAACATTTGTAGGGGGGCCAGCAGGTGGTGTGGTGGTTAAGGAGCTGGACTCCCACATGGCTGACCGTGATTTGAATCCCAGACCTGATGGATTGTTTTCTCTTTCTCTCTCACTGTTCAAATTAAAAACTAAATAATAACAAATAAATCTATTTTTAAAAAAAAAAGAAACATCTGTAGGATTAGCTGTTCGGCATTGTGCAAATTAGAGGTAAATTTTTAAAAAAGTTTATTTCTTGTAAGAGAAAGAGACAGACTACACTCCCAACAGGGTCCCGACACCATGATCTAGCCCCGTCTTTCAGCCAGCCCCAGATCATGGGGAAGCTTGTTTTTGGCATACTCCTGTTTCTGCCCATAAACTGGGAACCCTCCCTGGTGTGATTGCCTAGCAGAGTGTCACATTTTACTGCTGCGCCACCATCTGGCTTCCTAATTTTTTGTCATTTCCTTCCACATGTTTAAGATCATGCACACTAAGCCTCTGAATGTTAGAGAAGGTCCCATGTAGACCTTTGGTTGTGCTGCACCCAGACAGGGCCCTTGAACATGAGAGACTTAGACTTTGGACATTTTCATTCCATTGGGTGTCTGCTAAGTTCTTTTGTGGTCTTGATAATTTTATACTTTTGTCTCAGCTCTGAGATGAAGGCATAATAAGCAGCTACGTTTCCTGAGATTGATCGCATTCTGGCAGATACAGCATCTTCCTCCAAGGAGTCTCTGCGACCCCCCAGGAGCCTGCGGTTGCTGTTAGGAGAAGCCTGGGCTGAGTAGTGGCTCAGGGCCATGCGGAAGATGAGTTGAGACAAGCCCAGTGCTTAGGCTGAGGAGCCCAAGGCCCATCTCTGGGTCCCCTCGCCAAGCCTCTGTCTCCTCATCTGTAGAGGGGTGACAGACGTGCTCTCTGTGAGATTCTTGTTAACCAGGTCCCCGGTGTGTTTAGCTCATTGCAGAGACCCTCAGAAGACACAAGGATGGCCTTCTTACCTCACCAGCTGAGCACTGGCCCTGGCAGTGGACAGCCTTGCTCCAAGAAGTTTGGGTTTGAGTAGTTCCGAAGCGGGGAACGGGAGGCGTGCTGGTTTACATTTTGAACGGACAAGTATTGGACAGTGGAGTTAGTCCCCATGGAGGTTATCTTTGATAACAGATTTCTTCTTGGAAATAGCTGAGTTTGTAGTTGTTTTTTTTTTTGTTTGTTTGTTTTCAAAACTCTGCTTCAGCAAGATGTGAAACAGAGAAGAGGCTATGGAAACACATCTGATTCCAGATATGATGACGGAAGAGAGCTACCTGGAAACCCTCCCTGAAGAATGGGTTGAACCAATCATCTGCGTGGCCCCAGTCCTCCTCCAAGGGCTGGTGGACGAGGAAGGCAAATGTCTGCTCTAAGAAGCAGACAACTGGACGTGCACAATCTAAGCAGGAGGAAGCCATCAGGAAGGAGAGGTCTGACCACGCCAGACAAATTAGATGAGTGTGCCCGTCTGAACAAGGATTGCTCTGTGTCCTCACAGATGAACGAGTTCATGCTGGGAATCCCCTCTGAAGGGATGTGGCCTGACTGATACACCGTTCTATAAATGCACAAGTTTGTCTCATCTTTTATGGATAGTTGATTAAAGTATTGATATAATTTTAATAAGTAAATATTTTTAGGTTGCAAAAAAAAGAAGTTTGGGTTTGACAGGGCCCTGATAAGCTGAGTACCCTAGGATCAGGCTGTGTGCGACGGGCCGAAGTCCCGGAGGGGACTCTGGCCCCACATGTTGGCTACCTTGCCTCGTGTACACTCTTACTTCATCACTGGCTGGACTTGATTGCAGACACCAGAAGGTGACTGTAAATCGTTTCCCCAGTAATAAATGCTCTAAGACCCAGGAGCAGTGACCCTGGGAATCCCTGGCTCCTACTACCTGCCCTAGCCCTTCCAGAGCCTGTGTCTAAACCGCCCCCATTTGACCATGAGAAATCATCAGGCTGCAGCCCCAGCAGCATGCAATCAGAGGAACTTCCTGATACTGCCAGACGTAGCCCCCACTAACACCCTGGGAGGGTCCAGGAGCCTTGAGACACGCACAAGGGTCTGTTGAGCTGCCCCGGTGAGGATCAAGAGAAAACGCATAAGCCCCTGGAGAGACGTCTTTCAGGCAAAGCAGGGGCCAGTGCAGGCTCTGGGCTTTGATCAGGCTCCTGACACGCCACTCGTGGGATGTTGGCGTGGCAGGGCAGAGGAGGACAGGGAAAGGGAAAGGCAGTGAGATGGCCAAGGCATCCACGTGCTAACTACTCCCCAGTGTCCGCTGCCCCCCTCCTCAAGCCCATCACAGCCAGGTGCAGATTTCTAGCAGCCTTTCCCAGTGGGCCTTTGGAACTGTGTTGAAAGATATAAGAGGACCTGGCGGGACCTAGACTGTGGCTTGAGCAAGTGCTGTCAGGGCATCCCTATCAGCAGCATTACTGTCCTTTCTCACCGTTCCAATGTCAGCAGTCTCAGGGATTGAGATGGGAACCGCGACCATCTTCCTGGGCACTGGTCCTTTCTTTCAATCAAGGCTGCAGGGCTGGGACCAGCAGATGGTGTAATCGTTATGTTGCTGGGCTCCCACATAGTTGACCGTGCGGTTCGAGTCCTGGACCCAGTGGCTTAAAACTTACATTGAGCACGTGTATATGCATGCCCCAAATCCTAAGAGGAGAATGGGGGAGAAGGGATTGAGAGTGTGACCATCCCCCCTGGGGGTGATTTCTCGCTTTCTGTCTCTCTGTCTCTCTATGTCTCTCTGGTAAGCACTCATGCCCTATAGCAAAAATCTCTCTTTAAAAAAAAAAAAAAAGACTACAGGGCTTCTCTGACCTGTGGATCTTGGAGCCTGACACGGCCCACCCAAGGGTACAGTGCAGCAATGTGTCTGGGGGTACTGCCAGTGGCTCCATCCTACTCAGGGTCAAGAACGAACAAGAAACCACAAGGACCCTCAGTGTGCCTGTCAGCTGGTTCTGGTCTGAACGGCTCTGATTGTGTGGTCGGTATGGGATCTCTAACCAGTTTGAGCTCTGAGGAAGCCCAGCGGGGCTGCTCAAACTTGGTTTAGTCGGTGTGCTCTGGACTATTCCAAAATAACTCAGGACTATTGGATTGGAAGCCCTGCCTCGAGGCTCAAAACTGAGAAGGGGGCAACAGTGTCACATGGCAGATACCACTGGTCCTCCCATCCTGGCACTGCACATGAGAGGGTGACGAGACATGCGGCTACTCGGCTGACGGACCCAGACCCAGTGTGGACCTGTGCCCATGCTCGGCTGACGGACCCAGATCCCGTGTGGACCTGGGCCCATGCTCGGCTGACAGACCCAGACCCAGACCCAGTGTGGACCTGTGCCCATGCTCGGCTGACGGACCCAGACCCAGACCCCGTGTGGACCTGGGCCCATGCTCGGCTGACAGACCCAGACCCAGACCCAGTGTGGACCTGTGCCCATGCTCGGCTGACGGACCCAGACCCAGACTCAGTGTGGACCTGTGCCCATGCTCGACTGACAGGCCCAGACCCAGACTCAGTGTGGACCTGTGCCCATGCTCTGCCTCTTCCCTCCAGAGTCACTCTTTAGGGGTGTCTGAGGCTCACCTCAGAACTTGCCTGGGATTGTTTTTGGGCACAACTTTGGCTTATTGATAGGGCCTATTGTAGTTTTTTTTATTGTTGTTATTTTATATATGTGTGTGTGTGTGTATAGCATATATATATATATATATATGTATGTATATATACACACACATATATTTGTGTGTATGTGTATATGTATATATATTTGATTTTTTAAGAAATTGAAACAGAACACACAGTTAACTGTTTTTTGAGAGAAAGGTTTTTGCTATAGAATGCATGTGCGCACCAGAGCAACAGAAAGTGAGAAGTCATCCCCCAGGAGGGATGGCTACGCCGCAGTCCTTTCTCCTTCATTCTCCTCTGTTCTCCTCTCGGGATTTTGGGCATGCATGCACATGTGCCCAGAGTGAGTTTCTAGCTTCCAGGTCAGCACTTGAACTGTAGTCAGCCACATGGGAGTTCAGTGATGTAACCATTATGGCCTCTGTTGGTCCCCATACGATTAATTTTTATTTTATTTTTTTAAGAGAAAATTTTTGCTATAGGGTGTGTGTGCTCGCCAGAGAGACAGAAAGCAAGAAATCACTCCTCAGGCAGTGTGGCCACGTTGTAATCCCTTTTCCTCCATTCTCCTCTCAGGACTTTAGGAACACATGCACACACTCCCAGCATGTTCTAAGCCACCAAGTTCAGTGCTCAAATCACAGTCCACTATGTGGGAGTCCAGTGATGTAACCGCTACACCATCTGCTGGTCTCATCTTTTTTTTTTTTTAATGAATTACTTATTTCATTTTATTTATTTATTTATTTATTTATTTATTTATTTATTTATTTTTGGAGAGGTTTTCGCTATAGGGCGCGTGCGCTCGCCAGACAGACAGAGAGAGAGACATAGAGACAGAAAGCAAGAAATCACCCCCCAGGGGGGATGGTCATGCTGCTATCCCTTCTCCTCCATTCTCCTCTCGGGATCTTGGGCATGTACGCACACGCGCCCGGCGTGAGTTTTAAGCCACCGGGTCCGGGACGCGAACCACGGTTGACTACGTGGGAGTCCAGCGACATAGCCATTACGCTAACTGCTGGTTCCCTCATTTTATTTCTAATTATTTAAAATTTTGCTATAGGGCATGTGCACTCACCAGAGAGAGAGAGACAGAGAGATAGAGAGAGGGTGAGAAAGTGAGAAAGCAAGCTGCCAGGTCGGGGACTTGAATCACAGTCTGCTATGTGGGAATCCAGCACCTTAATGACCATGCCACCCACTGCCCCCCCCCCCCCCCCCCCATACAGTTAACTTTTAAAGTGAATGATTCTGTGCTATTTAGTGTATTCTCAATGTTATGCAGCCAGCCATCAGCTCTCTCCAGTTTGAAAATGTTTCACCCCACGGGAATACCCTCTGCCTATTATGTAGTCAGGGAGGATCACACCCCATCCTCCCTTTCTACTACGCCTGATAACCTCTGATCTCTGTCTCTGGTGGCTTTGCCTCGTGGTACCATTTCGTATGTGAAAGGAATCAGGCAACATGGGGCCTTTTGTGTCTGGCTTCTTTCCCTTTCCAGTTTCATCCACGTTGCAGCATTTCTCAGAACTTTTATTAGGTCATTGGAAAGCCATAACGTAATTTTCTGTGTAAAAATGTGTCATGAGTTTCCCAACAGCCCAGTCTTTTTTTTTTTTTTTTTTTTTTTGGAGAGATTTTCGCTATAGGGCGCGTGCGCTCGCCAGACAGACAGAGAGAGACAGAGAGACAGAAAGTGAGAAATCACCCCCAGGGGGGATGGCCACGCCGCAATCCCTTCTCCTCCATTCTCCTCTCGGGATCTTGGGCACGCACGCACACGCGCCCGGCGTGAGTTTTAAGCCACCGGGTCCGGGACGCGAACCGCGGTTGACTACGTGGGAGTCCAGCGACATAGCCATTATGCTAACTGCCGGTTCCCAACAGCCCGGTCTTTATGGTTGAATACTGTCCTGTTGTATGGATAGGCCACCTTCTGTTTATCCATTTGTCCATGATGGATGATTCGGTTGTTACCACTTTTTGGTTACTATAAATAATGCTCCCATGAACATTTGTGTACAAGTCTTTGGATGTATGCTTTCATTCTCTCTCTCTCTCTCTCTCTTTCTCTCTCTTTTTAACAATTATTTATTTATTTAGTTCCATTTGTTATTATTTTCAATTTGACCAGAGAGAGAGGGAGAAAGGGAAAGGGAAAGAGAGAAAGCAAGCTGCCAGGTCTGGGGCTTGAACCACAGTTGGGTCGACCATGTGGGAATCCAGAGCCTTTAGCCACCATGCCACCTGCCAGCCCCATCATTTCTCTTTGGAAAATACCTAGAATTGAAATTGCTGAGTCTTGTGGTAACTTTCATGTTTAAATTTTTGAGGAGCTGATAGTGTGTGTGTGTGTGTGTGTGTGTGTGTGTGTGTGTGTGTTTGAGAGAGGTTGTTTTTTGTTTGTTTTTGTTCGTTGTAGGGTGTGTGTGCTTGCTGGAGAGAGAGAGAGAAACAGAGAGACAGAAAATGAGAAATCACCCCCTGGAGGGGGTGGCCATGCCACAGTCGCTTCTCTTTCATTCTCCTCTTGGGATTTTGGGCATGCACATGTGCCCAACGTGAGTTTTAAGTTGCTGGTTCCGGGACTTGAACCGTAGTCAACTATGTGGGAGTCCAGCAGTGTAACCATTATTCCATCTGCTGATCCCCCCCTTTTTAAATAATTATTTAATTTTATTTATTTAATATTACTATTATTATTATTTAAATTCACTAGAGAGAGAAACTGAGCAAGCAAGCTGCTAGGTCTAGGACTTGAATCATGGTTGGCCATGTGGGAGTCCAATGCTTTAACCACCACGCCACCTGCTGGCCCTGCTGTGAGTGGTTCTTGAGAACTGGAGAGTAGGTTATTAAGAAGGGTGGGGTCAGGGTGGGGTCTGCATAAGCTGTGAGGAGCCTGGTCCAGGAATCTGTGGCGACCCAGCTGTGCGCCATGGGCTGCCCGGCACTGATGAGTGTGGGGTGTCCCAGTGACACAGAAGTTCTGTACTTTCTCCTGCACTTGTAAGACAGACTTCTTTAGACTGCAGGCCTGGGCTGTGTCCTACCTCCATGCCTCAGTGCTGGCCAGAAGCCATGACCTGGGAGGAGTTCTGGGAGGACCTGTATCGCATGTGTTGTTGCTCCTCTGTGACAATATCTTTCTCCTGATAGAACGTCCCACATCTTGTTTTCTATACCCCTACTCTTGAGGCAGAGATGAGGCCCCCTAAGTCCTTTGCCTGTCTCAGGTCCCTCTGCAGGTCCAATACTGGAGTAGAGATCATCCCTGCCAGAGCTTGGGACAGCAGTGCCAGCTGAGAAGGAGGCAGCTGGGGCCAAGCAGACCTGAGCCTCAGCTCAGCCTGGCCATCAGGTGGTCACAGGGAAGGGGTGAACTTTGTTCCATCAGGAGGTAGAGAGATAAATACTTTTGATGGTGTCTTTCACAGAGCAGAAATTTCTAACTTGAATGAAGTCCAGTTTATCAGTTCTTTTTTTCATGGATTTTTCTGTTGATGTTGTATCTGAAAAGTCATTGCCATGGCCAAGGTCATCTAGGTTTTCTTGTATGTTATCTTCTAGGAGTTTTATAAGTTGGTTTCCTTGGCGGAGAGGCCAGGCTTGGCCCTGCATAGATTAGTCAGTGACCTGACCTCTACCTTGATTTAATGTAGAGAGAGGCTGAGTGAAAGTACAGTGAATTTAAATTATGGAATTGCTATAGCATTAGATATTGGTAAATAGGAATGAAAATGTACCGTAAATTTTTACTCTGGCACACCTATATAATCCTTTTTTATATTGACATCTGTCTTAGTGTCATTATATTACTGTCTCTCTTTTGTGTTGCTTCATAGTTGTTTTCCTGTAGTCCACTTTCTGAGAATCTTTGTGGATCTAATTATAAAATAGTTATGCTGGGGACCAGCAGTTGGTGTAAAGGCTATGTCGCTGGACTCCCATGTAGTCGACTACGGTTCGAGTCCTGGACCTGGTGGCTTAAACTCATGCCAAGGCACGTGTGCGTGTGCATGCCCAAGATCCCGAGAGGAGAATGGAAGAGAAAGGATTGCGGTGTGGCCATCCCCCCTGGGGGGTGATTTCTCGCTTTCTGTCTCTGTCTCTGTCTTTCTGGCAAGCGCACGCACCCTATAGCAAAAACCTCTCAAGAATAAAAATAGTGATGCTGGAGCTGCTGTTTTCCTCACAAACAGCCCTGGCTTGATTTTATTTGCTGGCTTTGCCATTGTTGCTAGCTCTGCTTAATTAAACTCCTGTTGACCCGTCAGGAGTTTGGGTGACTAGTCAAGCAGAAGCTGCAGGAGAAGGCCCCTCAGCATCCCCCTGCTTTGGAAGGCCCCAGGAGCCAGCAGCATGGGTGGAAAGAGGCAGGCTTTGTCAGGCAGGGGTGTGTCCAGTGGGAGAGGAAGTACCTAGCAGGGCTTGGCAGAGGGGAGCTCCTGGCCCTTGGCGCCAGACTTATATCCAAATCCAAGCCCTGGAGCAGCTGCCCTTAGAGCTTCACTGAAGCCTGGGATGGGTGGAGGACCCCACCTGTCATGCAGGGCTGTCCCTAAGTGCCCCACAGTGGTGGTACATCAGCATGGAGGGGTGATGCCACCTGGCTCTGCCGTCGCAAAGTGTGTAGTGCTCACCAGGGACTCATGAGTTGAGCTGAGGGTTTCAGAAGCTGGCCCTGTTGTCCCTCCAGTGGCTTTGTGTGATCAGGATTCTGCCTCTCTTTTTAAAAAAAATTATTTCTTTATTTCATGAGAGTGAGAGAAAAGAGGGAGAATGAGAGAGAGAGAGAGAAGTAACCTCAACAAGGTCTTATACTGCGACCTTCCCCAGCCCTCCCAGCCAGTCAGGATTGCAGGCATGCATGCCCGGTGTGTACAGGTTGACCTGGGAACTGAACGCATGATCTTCCATGTAGATCCATGTTGTTTGAGCAGCACGTCACTGATGCACCACAGAGCTGACACCATTCCTCTAGGTCTCTTGAAAGCAGAGACAGCAGAACAGACAAAGCCATGGGGGTCACTGTGAGCTGCCTGCTTCTCGCAGCTCTCAGGGTTGGCGGTCACCTACACCCCCCGGGGCTTCAGGGAGTATTGATGTAGTGAGCTGGTCTTGTCTGCAAGGTATTTCTCATTAGATGGGGATGAGAGGAGGATACCGGCCAGGGCTTAGGCTGGGAGCCATGCAGGGACTCATGGGTTTAGGTTCTGGTTTATAAAGAGCTCTTAATGGAACTGGGACCTCAGCTCTGAGCTTGCACCCCTGATACCTTGCAGGTTTACAAGATGGGCCTTGGTGTGCAGAGGACAGAAAAGGATGACAGGAGACAAGGTGAGCCAAAGATAGGCAGGAGCTTGGATTACAAGGAGCTATTATTTTGATTCTCAAGTTTCCAGCAACTTTGGCTAAAAGTGAGACCTGTAGAAAGAGTAATTTTATCCTGGAAAAATCCTCTCTGGAGGCACTCTTCTTTGTCCCAAAATAAAGGAGCCACTCAAGGAAGGAGACTGGGTGGGGCAGGTGTTACCATCAGGTATGACTTAGTGAAAACCACCATGCTGTGTGCAAGGTTCCTTGCACACTGCCCCCAGCTATGAGGATGTGTCACTGTGACTCGAGCACGTGGGGTCCATCTGTGGTGCATGGCATGGGGTATGGCACTGTGATCTGGGCCTGTGGGATCTGACCATCCATGGCATATGACATCAGGTGTGGCCCTGCAACCCAAGTTTGTGGGGTCTGCCCGTGGCAGGTGCTGTGGGCCATGCCACTGTGACCCAGGCACTTGACATCACTTGTACATATTATAGACTGTCACTGCAACCTGAGCACATGAGGTCACCCATGGCACACACTGTATGGTGTGACTTATGCCCCTGCCTGAGTCCTGCCCAGCCCGTGGCTCCCAATACCCATCCTCAGGAGGACACTGCAGCCAGCCTAGGAGAGGAGGTGCTGTTTGGGCCTTGAATCAGCAGCTTCATCCCTCAGGAGCCATTTGTTGAACATTTGTGGACCTGTAGCCTGGCCACCAGCCACCATGGCAGTGGTCAGTGCCTCCTTCCCTTCCCATTGTCCATCCTCTGCTGGGCTGCCAGGGGAGACATTCCTTTTGGAATCAGGTGCTCGGCCTGTGAATGGGGAGGGCTCAACTGACCGCACACCGTCCTGCAGAGCTGAGGGCCTCCTTCCCCATGGCTGATTGCCGTTCTTGCTTGTGTTCTGCCTGCTGCCGCGGCTACGTTCTCAGGGCATGGGGACATCCACCACCTCTAGTCACTTGTGGATACAGTGGAGCACCAGCCAATCAATCAAAATAAACAGCTTTGATATAACGCTCTGCAGTTTCTCACTCTGACAATACCGGGTTGGCTGGTGGCCTCGGGGACACTCACTTCTAAGGCAATTTGGGACATTGGGTTGCTGTAGAATCAATGCTCTTCAAACACTTATATTTTGAGAGCCCAAACTGATAATGTGTGAAAAGATCAGTTTGTGTATTTTATCACATAGTTAATGAAATGGTGTCATTCAATATTTCCAAGTGTTCTGCAACGAACCGACAACATATAAAAATACTTCACCATAAGCTCTTTAACAAGATCAATTAAGTTCAATCAACTTAAAAAAATGTGTTTACCCTAACCTGTGGTCCTCCACGGCACTTTGAATGTTCTTGATGTCACTGGAAGGTCTGAGCTGTGTGCCTGCCTAGGGGAGTCTACAAGCCCCAGGGGCTGAGAAAGTCAAAAAGCTATAGTGACCTCCCCAGGGAAGAAACTTGTACAGAAAATTAGCATTAGAAGCTGAGAGTGGTCCGTGGTCCCCTAGCCCTTTGGTCCTCTAGCTCTAAGTGCTGTTGTCGCTACAGCACATGAACATTTGCCTCTGGCTCTTTCTGGGGAAGAGGCAGATGATGGTGCCTCAGGGGACACAGCGGGTGACCTGCCTGGTTCCTTCTATCATCCTGTGTGGAGGAAGCTTTGATGCAGGGGACAGGGAACCCAGCTCTGTGTGGCCAAGGTGACTGGTGTGGCTTGTGTCCAGCTGGGTTTGGGTCTTGATTATGGCCCATGTCTGCTCTAAGCGTTGTTCCAAGGGACAGGCCTCTGTTCCTCCACAGACATCTAACCCTTGGCAGCTGACTCTCACTCTGGAGGAGGGGTGAGATGGAAAGGGAGGTGATTTCCTCCTAAAAACTGCCTGCTGGGACCTGCCTGGGGGGTCCCAGCTTGCCTTCCTGAAGGCTTTATCTGTCAGGAGGTTGGAATCACTGAGATCATCCCCCAAACACATTCTGTGGCTCCCAGGCCCGCCCGCAGGACACTTGTGAACAAGGCAGTCTGGACTGGGAGACCTGGCTTCCTGAAGCTGGACCGCAGAGGGCAGGGCTGAGGGCCCGCGTGGAGGAAAACAGGGTCAGCGTGTGCAAGTCCCTATGTCCCAGATGTCGTGACCTTTGTGTAGCTCCTTGCAGGTGTGACATCCCAGGATCATTCTTCAGGGAACACTGGCTCTGGGAAGCCACCTCTCTGGACTAGAACGGGTGTCTCCTGATCCTGTGGGAACAGCAAAGTGGCCATGACCAAGGACTCTGTGAGGCAGAGCCAGGGCCTGAGCACAGAGATCCTTCTGGGTTTCTAAAAACCTCTTTAGAACAGGTTTATCAAGACATAGTGTACTTAATACCAGTAAGCTGCACAATTGAAAATATCATGGAAAATGTGATGTAATGTGTGTCTGGAGACATTTGGTTGTCACATCTAGGGGAGGGGACGCTGCTAACAGTCCTACAGTGCACAGGAGTGTCCCCACAGGGCCTCCTCCCACCCCAGGGTCCACAGTGCTGAGGTGGAGGACTCTGCGTGCTCCCACTGCCCTCCTACTGTGCTCGCTCTTTCCCCCTTACCCTGCTGTCTTTTTCATCATTATCTGAGTAGAGGCAGTACCAGGGTCAGGGCTATCCCCATCGTGTGGGTCTGGCCATCTCTTCTGGACTGCTGTTCTTGGTGACCTTGGCCATGGAAGAGCTGGGGGTGGGGAATACATTTCAGGAAAGTCCTGTGTCCTCTCCGCAGATTGACAATGGGGCTTTATTCACTCCGCCCAGTGCAATGGGACATCTCCAAGGGGAGCTTTGGAATCTCTGGTCGGTGACTCACATCATGTGTGGCTGAGCATGAAGTGCATGCTGAGCAGAGGCCTACATGCATGCTCCTCACACCGTTCCAGCCCTGGCTAAAGGACAGTGTATTGGGGAGTATCTTCTGGGGCCTCTCTGAGGTTTGGGAAAGGGTTTGGAGTTGTTAGTGCTCAAATGTAGTTAAGAATGTCTTCCCTGGGCTGGCCCCATGGACTAGTGGTTAAGGGAACCAGATCCCACATGACTGACAGTATGGTTCAAATCCCAGCCCTGGTGGCTTGGAAAACACTCCAGGAGTGTGTATATGCATGCATGCCCCAAATCCTGACAGGGTGGAGAAATGGAGAAGGATAGCTGACCATGCCCCATTGGGGAGTGCTTTCTCCCTCTCTCTCCCTGTCTGTCTCTTTCTCTGTCTCTGGGGGGCACAAGCACCCTCTGACACATGAAAAAAAAGGAAAGAAAAGAAAAGAAAAAAGAAAAGAAAGGCTTCCCTTTGCATGGGTCACCAGCTCTTGGAAAACGAGCAATGCAGTTAAGTAGTTTTTATTAAGCATTACATATTCTGTCTGAATCCTCTCTTATTGGTATTTCTGAATCTAGAATAATGAAAATCTTGAACTTGAGTTGTGGCTCTTTCCTGACTCTGTTAAGTGCACTTGTCATTTGCTCTCTATAAGTAGCAGGAAGGGAGAGCTCCAGGCAGGATGCAAGCATGACAGGAATGGGTCTTGCCAGGACTGAATACAGGAAGGAACTTGGGAATTTCAAGCAGATGAGAGAATGGCCAGTTGTCATATTAAATATAATTCATTTTTTAAAGTTTATTTATTTCTTCCATGAGAAAAGGAGGGAGAGTGAGATAGACACCCCTAACAGGGTCTTTGTGCCATCATCCACCTCAGGCCTCAGTCAGCCGGTATCATAGGCATGGGCATGTGAGCCCAGCATGCAGGGAGACCTTGAGCTGAGAACCCAAGACCTTCCCATATGGTGTCAGCATTACAGACCATTGCATTTCTGCTGTGCCACTATGGCTGGTCCATATTTGGTACTCTTCTTAGTTCTGAACAAAGGGGGTTTCACCATAGGAGTCCTTACTACACCCCAAATTGTTTCACTTCATTTCTTGGAAAGAAAATAGAAACTTGGGACCAGCAGATGGAGTAATGTTTACATTGCTGGACTCTCATGTAGTTGACTGTGGTTCAAGTCCCAGACCCAGTGGCTTAAAACTCACGCCAGCTACATGTGCGTGCATTCCCAAAATCCCAAGAGGAGAATGGAAGAGAAGGGATTGCAGCATTGACCGTGCCCCCGGGGGGTGATTTCTCACTTTCTCTCCCTCTGTCTCTCTGTCAGGCACACTCACCCGATAGCCGAAATCTCCCTTAAAAAAGAAAATAGAAATTTCTCCAGGCTGAATGAGATTAGACTTTTAGTGGGAAGGGCTGAGAGGTTATGAAGGCTGACCTTGCCGTTGATGTGGAAGAGATTTCATGATACAGTCTTGTTATCTACAAAGCACCTGCCTGTGCCACCCACAGTGCTGGGTCCTCTGGACAAAGGACAGAGAGCCATATCTGTCTCCTGGCACCTCTGACTGAAAATGAAAACACTGTCATAGAACTGTCATAGCTGCAGTCAAAGACCTGTCCTAGGTGTGCAGCGTGGTGATGTTCATGTGAATGCAGACCTAGCTGATCCCCTGGCCCCTTGTCTTCAGACCCTGAGCTGGCTGGAAACGTTTACCTTTTTTTAGAAAGAGGCTGTTGATAATTTTAGGACTTGATGTGCCCAGAGATGGAGACATTATAACCTGAAGTTCTCTTTCTTTCTGTTCCCCTCTCTCATGGAAAGAAAGAAATTTTTAAAAATTATACCCAATATTATAATTGACCATTCTCTAATCAGCTTGAAATTCCCACATTAACTTGTATCTAGTCCTGACAATCTGACTTTTGTCATGTGGTTTTCTTGAAAAGCTCAGCACCTCCAGGGGTCCTGGAACTATGAGTCAGGTCCACGTGATGTAATCTTTGCCATTCAGCTGGCAACGTGAAGAAGTGCTCCAGGTTCAGGCATTGGAAAAGATATGGCCCTGGGATCGCCTACCTTGTTGCTGGGGTGTGGGCTGAGCCACCCAGCTATTCTACCTGCAGCAATTGAGATAATGGCCCCCAAAGATGTCCACATCCTACTCCCTAGAGCCTGCAACTATGTTAGATCATGTGGCAAAGTGAAATGAAGGTTGCAGACAGAACTATGGTTGCTAATCAGCTGACGCCAAAATTCAGACGGTCCCCTACTTCACGATTGTTTGATTTTATAATGGTGCAAAAGTAGTAACATATTCAGTAGATACCTGTTTAGAGTACCTATACAACCATTGTGTTTTTTACTTTTAGTACTATATTCAATAAATTACATAAGATAGGGGCAAGTAGGTGGTGTGGTGGTCAAGACACTGGACTCCCACATGGCCGACCCCGGTTCGAGTCCTGGACCTGGTGACTTGAAAATCATGCTGGGTGTGTGTGCGTGTGTGCCCCAAATCGCAGGAGAATGGACAAGGGATTGAAGAATGTCCATCCTCCCCAAGGGATGATTTCTCACTTTCTCACTCACTGTCTCTCCTTGGTGAGCACATGCATCCTTTGGCAAAAACCTTAAACAAAATTAGATGAAGCATTCAACACTTTATTATAAAATAAACTTTGTGTTGAATTATTTGTCCAAGTATAGGGTGATGTAAATGTTCTGGGTGTGTTTAAGGTAGGCTAGGCTAAACTATGATGTTCAGTTGACTAAGGCATTAGAAGCATTTTTGACTTAACGATATTTTCAGTCTGCACTGGGTTTATCAGGATGTAACCCTGTTGTAAGTGTAGGAACATCTGCAGTGAGATTTTCTGGATTGTCTGGGAAGGCCCAATGTTAAAGACCACCAGAGTCTTTAATAGAAGAAGAAGGAAATGTGACCATGGTAGGTCAGAGAAGCAATGGTGCGGTTTTGAAGATGGAGGAAGGGACCATGAATTGGAATGTGGCAGCCTCTAGGAGCTGGAAAACGCAAAGAAACACATTTTCCTCTAGAGTCTCCAGATGGAACCAGCTCTGCTGACACTTTGACATTAGCCTAATGATGGTCAGGCTAGGATTTCGTCTCCCAGAACTGTGAAATAGTAAATGCAGTTGGTTGAAGAATTTTTAAAAAATGTTCTCTCTTTTTTTTAATTGCCAGAGAGTGCATAATCAAAGAGAGACAGAGAAGCAGAGAAAGAGGGAAAGGGAGAAAGCATCCCCCAGTGTGGTATGATCATGCTCCAATCCCTTCTCCATTTCTTTATCCTATTGGGATGTGAGGCATGCACATGTATGTGACTGGTATATTTTTTAAGCTGCCAGGGCCAGGACTTGAGCTACAGTTAGCTATGTGGGATCCAGCTCCCTTAACCATTAGGTTACAAGGCCAGCCCCAAAACATTCAGTTTGTAGTGGTTTTTGTTACAGCAGCCACAAGAACTAACCCACATCTCCTGGGACACACATCATAGCCAGCAACGTTTGAACAAGTTCATGCAGCTGTTTCCAACGTTAAACACCTGGAGTATCCGGGACCCTTCAGTGGGCTCATGGACTGTGGGGGCGTCTGCACAGGGGCAGTAACTATTATATTTATTAATAACTGTTATTAGTTATTCTATTAACAACCGTTGTGCAAGCTGCAATGAGGAAGGACAGCAGCACACAGGATGTGGACAAATCTCAGCAGCATAATGTTAAATGAGAAAAACTAGTTTCAAAATATCACATACGCATGACATCCTTTTTATAGAGTTAAAAACAACCCAAAATACATTTTAGCACTACATATGGCAACAACCAAGCTGGTGGAAGGGGCCGTGAGAGGCTGAGCTTAGATGGAAGGTTGCTCTGTGGGGCAGTCGGCATGCTGGCTGAGGGGGTCACAGGATGGAGGTGGGCAGGGGCAGGTTCCACCTGCATGTCATGTGGTGAGTACACTCATGCTTATAGCACTGTCAGAACTAACTACGGGGACCAACCCTGTAGCACAGTGTTTAGGCACTGCCCAGAGGAAGCCTGATGTCACATGGCTGACCAGGGTTTGAGTTCCAGCCCCAGTGGCTTGAAAAACATGCTCGGCATGTGTGTGCATGCCCAGAATACTCATGGCATGGAGAAGTGGAAGTAAAGGATTACAGTGTGATCAGGCCCTATTTGGAGGTTCTCTCTCTCTCTTTCTCTCTCGTGTGCACAAGTGTGCATGTATGCCTCTCGCATAAAAGCAAGGATGACAAAAACCTACCGCAACCTTTAACTTTTTTCCGTAGTTGAGAATAGCTATTTCTGGGGCCTGTGTGGCCTGCCTTCTAAGGAATATTCAGCTTCGGAGTTTTAAATCAATGTTGCCTATAGCATTATGTATAAAACAGCAAGCTTTTCAGGTAGTTGGATTATTCCGTTTTTAGCAAGGGGAAGGGAGCTGTTCTGCGTTCAGAAAAGGAAAAGGCGAGTGAGGTGATCTTTTATGCAGTGGGGGCTGTGAGGTTTCCGGTGCCTTCCCACAAGCAGCGTTCCCAGTGCTGAGGAGCTGCGAGCTCTCCTTGGGGCGCTGCAGAGAAATAATTGGTCATAATCAATAAGACATCTTTGGTGGAGAGGACACAGCCTGTGGTCTTTTTCTGGGGGGAGGGTGCTTTGTAAACTTCCTTCCAAGATAGAAGCAAAAGATCCTTTTTATTTGCCTGAATCTTAGAAAGGGATAAAAGCTTTTTTCTTTCTTTGCAGTTCCAGGATTTGTTCTACTTGGGCATATATATCTGCATTTTTATAAATTTCTTATAGTTGAGATGTGTGAAGCAAAATTCCCATTAAATTCATAGGACCAAAACTAAGCTGCTCGGGTGATGCAGTTTCAATATCGGGTATGGAAGACATGGAAGGGGGAGTCTGACAAAGGAATTAAGAGAGCATAATGTTCCCTTTGATAACTTTTCCTTCAAGTTATGTGAAGAATTAAGTGAAGGGAAGAAAGGCTATAAATGATGCATTGTGAGCTGCAAACTTCAGTTATATTTAAATAGTTTTATGAGATTTTTGCATCAGTGAGATGCAGCAGGATGGTCTTATTAATGACCCTTGGTTTCTTTCCGTTCACTATAAAGCACAAACCTACCCAGACTTGCTTGTAAACACTGACTTTAAATCACCTTTTCCCCAAATTACATGTATGGTAAGCATGGATTAAAAAAAGATAATGTTACCTTAATGTCCATTTTGGGGAGAGTCCTGCTGTTTCATACTTTTTGATCCATTTTTAGTCGTCATTTTTGTTTCTAACATAGAATATACTTAGGCGCTGGATTCTTAATTTGGACAGAAAGTGATTACTTGGAGCAGCTTATTTAGAGAAGATGATCAAGGGGGCACTGCTGAGCTCAGGCCAGGCTGGCTATGCTGGGGGGTGGCTTCTCCCTGGGATGCACCATCTCAAGGAGCTGCTGTTTTTCACTCTGGGCATTGTTTTTTTTGGAGAGGTTTTTGCTACAGGGTGCGTGGGCTCGCCAAAGAGACAGAGAGACAGAAAGCGAGAAATCACCCCCCAGGGGTGATGGCCACGCCGCAATCCCGTCTCCTCCATTCTCCTCTCGGGATCTTGGGCATGCACGCACATGTGCCCGGCGTCAGTTTAAGCCACCGGGTCCAGGACTTGAACCATGGTTGACTACATGGGAGTTCAGCCATATAGCCATTACACCAACTGCTGGTCCCTCACTTGGGGCATTTTTAAAAAATGGAATCATGGGCCAGCAGGAGGCATGGTGGTTAAGGCACTGGACTCCCACACAGCCAACCATGGTTCAAGTCCCAGATCTGGTGGCTTCCTTTCTCACTTTCCTTCTCTCCTTTCTCTCTCACTGTCTCTCTCTGGTGAATGCCTGTATCAAATGAAAATAAATAAAGAAAATTAAATAATTATTTTAAAAAGTAATTCAGATTTAGGTAACATAAGCTGAACTATTTTAAAACAACTAATTCAGTGGCACTCAGTACATTCACAGAGAGCAAGCACTATCGCTATCTAGTTCATCACCCCAGAAGGAAACCCCACACCCATTAAGCAGCCACTCTTTCTCCTTCCCCCAACTCAGCCCCTGGTAACCACCAATCTGCTGAGGAGCTGCTTTTGAAAATGTACAAGGAGCCGCTAAATGATTAAATTTAGTTTTATGATGACTCACCACTATTAGCATATTTAAGACGGATGAAGGTGAACAGCCTGAGAGCAAACGCATGGCTGGAAGGGGAGAGCTGGAGTCTGCGTCTGATCCCAGAAGCCCCACGTGCTAGCTGCGTGACCTTGACCAGTGGCCTGGCCTCTTTGTGCCTCAATTTCCTGGTCATTGGGTGAGACTGTAGCAGCATCCGTGCACAGGGCTCCGGGGCAGAAGAGATGCTGCTCATGGAGTATGGAGAATGGAGCCTGGTCCACTGTAGGGGCCCGGGAATCTAGCAAAACGCACAGGAGTAACGATTAGAAAAGAACCCTGGCCCAGCCGCTGTGGCCAGCCTGCTGAGATGCTGTGCTCTGCGGGCTGGGACTACACGGGAGGCCTGGGTTTGGTTCCTCGTCCAACACAAAGGCTGGTGCCAAGGCATGTACCTTTAGTCCTAGCTGCCAGCTAGGACGGTGACATGGGAAGATGCTTGTCTTTAAAAAACAAAATAAAACCCTTCAGTTCTGAAGAAAAACATGCTATTTCTTTGTAAACAAGTGAAAGTCATAATAAACTTGAGAAATTTAATTGACATGAGAGGACTACTAGGAAACATTGTGCTCATGCTGACAAGGAGAAAATGCTAGTAACTTCACATCTTGAGCTCAGAGAGCTGAGGTCAAAGGGGTGTCAGGCCTGTTCTAAAAATGGCTTCCTAAGATTCCACGTCCTAGTCCCCAGACCCCATAAATATAATGGGTTGCGCATCTGTGACTGTCACATTTATGGCACAGCGAGCTCAGGTGCAGGTTAGATCAGATGATCCTGATCTGGTCATAAGAGCCCTTGGAACAGGAGCTTCTAAGGCAGAAGTCGGCAGGAGAAGCATGAGGGAGACTGTTCTGGACTCAGGGATAGAGGAAGCCATCCTCGGCTGTGCAACCACAGGAACTGGATTCTGCCAGCTGTCTGAATGAGCTTGGAAGGATTCCTCCCCAGAACCTTCCCAGGGAAGCATGGAACCCACTGACACCTTGAGCCTAGCCTTGTCAGACCCTGAGCAAAGAATGGGGCTACGCCATGATGGATGTTTGCCCACAGAACTGTGAGCTCGTGAACAGGTGCTGAATTTGGAGTAACTTGTTATTCAGCAGAGAAAACTGCTATACTGGGCAACAGGCGAACTGAATTCCTGAGGGGATAAGCCCCCTGGGGAGAGGCAGGACTCATGGACTGGTTCACCTTTGGCAGAATGTGGGCACGGAAGTGACCGTCATAAACGTGGTAAGAAGAAAACAACAGAAATTCAACAGATGATCTTAAAGGCCCAGTCTTGATAGTGTGACAGCGTGGGCCCCCCTGGGAGCCCAGGTACAAGCCCAGGCACTTACCATGAAGCTCATTTCTTTGGCCCTTGTGTGCTCCCAGAATGACTGGGGTTGAATATGCGTGATAATTTTTCTGCCTTAAATCTCTTTAGAAGATATTTGACTTAAATGAGGTCCCTAGAGTAGATTCCTAGAGACAGAAAGTAGAACAGGTTGCCAGGGGCTAGGAGGAGAAGGGATGAGTTAGTGTTTAATAGGGACAGAGTTTCAGTTGGGAAGATGAGAAAGTTCTGGAGATGGATGGTGGTGATGACTGCACAGCAGCGTGATTACATGTAATACCATTGATCTGTTCACTTATGAATGGTTAAAATGACAAATTTTAACACTTCAAAAAAAAAAAAAAAAGATGGATCTGCTAAAGTTTGAATGTGTCCCAAGGAATTTCTGTGTTGAGATTTGGGTCCTACTGTGCTGGTAGTAAGTGAAAACTTAATCTCACTATAGGATTAAGAGGTGGAGCGGGGCCAGCCCTGCAGTGTGGTTAAGGTAGTTGAATCCCACATGTCTGACTGTGTGGTTTGAGTCCTGGACCCTGCAGCCTGAAAAATGTGCTGGGCATGTGTGTATGTGTGTCCAAATCTCTAGAGGAGAGTGGAGGAGAAGGGAATGCAGCACGGTCATTCCCCCAGAGGGTGCTTTCTAACTTTCTCTCCTCTGTCTCTTTCCAGCAAGCATGCTAAAACAAAACAAAACAAACAAACAAACAAACAAAACAAAAGAAAAAGAGATGGTGGTTTTCAGGATGGGGCCCCCATGATTGACTCCTGGTAGCTTCCTAAGGAGAGAGCAGTCAGAGCATATGCAGACACATGGTTGCTCTGCTCCTGCCCTGGCCATGTGGTACCCTTACTATGTAATGCCTCGCATTGCCTTGGGACTCTAGCAATGAGAAGACTCTCCCCACATGTCGCCCCTTGACATTGGACTTCCAAAACCACGAGCTGAATAAACCTTCTTTCTTCATAAATTACCCAGACTCAGGTATTTCTGTTATTAGCAACACAATGGACTAACACACCTTCTAAGTGATAATTGACCTAAAATAGTAACTTTACATGTTGAAGTTTGTAACATATGTAGAATTAAATATATAACAACAAAAGACAAGAGGGAGGGAGTGATGTCCTTGGACATGAGGCTCTTACACCACACATGAAGTTGGGTGCCATACTTGAACATGGGCAGCAAGAGTTCAAGGTGGGATGTCAATATGGAAAAGAAAGGAATAACTAATAAGCCAATAGTGACGATGACATGGAATTGTTAAAAATTACTTAATTCACAGGAAGGCAAGAAAAGAGTAAAAGAAGACAAAGAACTTGGACAAATGGGCAACAGTGAAGGCTGAGAGGTGGATATAGCCACTTTTTGGTCATTTAGGAGGGTCCTTAGGTTCAGTTGAGGCTGATGGGCCTTGGACAGGTCGGAGGGCATCTTGGAAGCACTCACTGATGGCCTCAGAGTCTGCTCCCCGCCCCATGGGGCTCAGCCTCTTCCCTGGAATAGCTTTCAGCCGGGAAGCATGATTGCCTACTAACATTTCATGGTAGTGAAAAAGAGTCCAGCAGAAAGACTGCATCTAGACCTGGATTCCTCAACCGGAGGCCTAGGACCAAAGCAGTGAGAGAAAGAGATGGAGAAAGCACCCTCCCAATGGAGTGTGACCACATTGCAATCCCTTCTCCATTTCTCCATCCTGTTTTTTTTTTTTTTTTTAAAGAGATTTTTTGCTATAGGGTGTGTGCACTCTCTGGAGAGACAGAGAGAGAGAGAAAATGAGAAATCACCCCCTAGCCAGGGGGAATGGCCAAGCTGCAATCCCTTCTCCATTCTCCTCTTGGGGTTTTGGGAACACATGTACACACGCCTGGTGTAAATTTTAAGCCCCCGGGTCCAGGACTCTAACTGTGTTCGACTATGTGGGAGTCCAGTGATGTAACCACTATTATGCCTTCTGCTGGTCCTTCCATCCTGTTTTTAAACCACTAGGGCCAGGATTTGAACCATGGTTGGTTATGTGGGATCTAGCTTCCTTAATTGCCAGGTCATAGGCCCAGCCCAGGCCTTGTTTTCTTATCAAAGGAAGAATAACGTAACTATTTTCTGATGGTAGTAGTAATAACTAAAAAAGTAATACATACTCATTGTATTGTAAAATAAACCCGAACTTTAGACAGCTATAGGGCAGAAGGGAAATCCACTCAGAAGAAACCTGTGTTTATATTTTGGTGTGTGTTTTTCCAGATCTTTCTCTTTCTGTATTCTTATTTAAGCATAATTCACAGCAGAAGGATATGCTGGGGCCATTTCTGGAACACAGATCTAGCCAGGTTGCCTCCCAACTTCATGGCTTCTCCAGCTTTCACTCGCTTCAGGAGTATTGACCTCTGCACATCACTGTCCCACCTCCTCCTCATCCTGGATCTTCTGCTAGATGTGGGGAAGTGAGAAGGAGGGATGGCAGGGCCTGAGGGGCCTTCCCTCTTTCTCATCTCCTGTCTAAGTCTCAGCTGCTTCTCAAAGAAGACAGGAGGCTTCCCCGAGGAGGCCATGCCAGTATTTGTTCCCTATCATTATTGTTAACAGATTACCACTATTGCATGGTTAAGCCACTATGCAGTATATTCTGGATGGGAAATTATGTTTTGTAAGCTGTGATGATGCTTAGGGAAAGAATGCAAATTAATTAATTAAAAAAATGTTTCAGAAAAAAAGCTCATGGAAATATGTGTAATGGGGAAACAAAGTATGAATTTCAAAAAGTTTTTGTACCAAAATAAATTCATACTTTAATTGTAAAATAAATAAATAAGTAAATAAAGTGGGAAAAAATGAAAAAGGAGTGTAAAATAACGGTAGGTATCAGAGACTGTGGGAGGAGGATGGGAAATGGCAGAGAGTGAGAAATAGGAGGAAATATATATGTGTGAGAAACAAGAAATGGATTTGTTGATAATAACATGTATGATTAAGCCACTATATAGTGTATTCTGGATACGAAATTGCATTTGTATGCTGTGATGATGTTCAATGACAGAATGTAAAATAAATCAGTAAATTTAAAAAATAATAAATGGGGCATTTCCTATTCACACACACACACACACACACACACACACAAAACAAAAACAAGAACAAATGACCACTATCTGGGTGGTTTAATAATAGAAATTTATTCATTTATTCCAGAACCTAGAAGCTCAAAATTAAGGCGTTGGCCAAGTTGCTTCCTTTGGAAGCCACAGGGAGAGTCTGTTCAGCGCTTTCCTCACTTCTGGTGCTGCCGGCATTTGTTGGTTTGTGGCTGCATCACTCTAGATTCTGCCTTCATTTTCACATGGTCCCTTCCTTTTTTGTCTTAAGGACACTTTCCATTGGGTTTAAATGACACCCAGATAATCCGGGATCTCATCACAAGATCCTCAACATCTGCAAAGAATCTTTGGCCAAATAAGGCTGTATTCACAGGCTTGGAGGACATTACGTTACGTGAAATAAGCCAGGCACAGAAAGGGGACAATCAGTTCTCACTTCCATGTGGAAACCTAGAAAGTTGACTTCATAGACGTAGAGAGTAGAATAGTGGTTACGAGAGGCTGGGAAAAGGAAAGGAAGATAGAGATGTTAGCAGATACAAAGTTATTCCTAGATAAGAGAGATAAAGTCTCATATTCTATAGACAGTAGGGTGACAACAGTAAATAATCTTTTGTATATTTCAAAATAACTAGAAGAGAGGATTTTGAATGGTCCCAATACAAAGTAATGAAAAGTATTTGTCATGATAGATATGCTAATCATCCTGATTTAATCATTAAATACTGTATTCATGTATTTTTAAAAATCCCACTATGCCCCATACATACTGTACAATTATTATGCATTAATTAAAAATAATTAAATAAGGTCACGTTTCACAAGTTCCAGGTGGACTATATTGTGAGGGCCATCATTTAGTCCACTGCCACAACCATGGTGGCAGGGAAGGGAGAAGGAGGTCTACAGAGGGGTGAGGTGGAGGTCTGAGGCTGGAGGGGCTGAGTGTGTACCCAGTGGACAGCTCCCAGTGGTCACTGGAGGGGAGCGGGCATCTGGGGTTTGGGGAAGGGACCTCGGGCAGGCTGGCCTGTGTGTCTGGCTTCTCCCTGCACAGAAGCAGGCCTCTGTGGCCCAGGCATGCAGGTGGGAGATCAGGTGGGCCCTGGTCCCTCAGATCTGTGGAGATCAGAACAACTCCTGCTTGCCTGTAGGCAGTCCCTGGCTGGATGGCCTGACTGGCTGTTTGTGTGAGTGGGGTGGACTCTGGCCATTGCGACTGTGGGGAGACAGGGTGGGTCCAGGGGGCAGGAGCCAATGCTTTCAGGGAGAGGAGGTAGTCCTGGTGGGAGGAGGAGAGAAGCTGGATCCTCAAAGGAGGGAGTCATCAGCCTCCCAAGTTCTTTTCTCTCAGGAGGGAGGACAGTAGAAATGAAAACTAGCAACAGCTACTGGAAGTGGGGCTTTCAGCGTGCCTCAGTCCACTCCCCTCTCTGTGGGCAGGGCTCTTCTTTTGCATCAGTACATATTTTAAAAGCATAAGTCATATTCCTAAAATTTCAAAATAATTTTTAAAAAGTTTAGTCTTTTTTTTGGAGAGGTTTTTGCTATAGGGCGCGTGTACTCGCCAGAAAGACAGAGAGAAACAGAGAGACAGAAAGCGAGAAATCACCCCCCAGGGGGCATGGCCACGCCGCAATCCCTTCTCCTCCATTCTCCTCTTGGGATCTTGGGCACGCACGCACACGTGCCTGGCGTGAGTTTAAGCCACTGGGTCCGCGGCTTGAACTGCGGTCGGCTATATGGGAGTCCAGTGACATAGTCATTACGCTAACTGCTGGTCCCAAGTTTAGTCATTTTTTTTTCTTTCATGAATAAATGAGAGAGAGAGAGAAAGAGACAGTTCCCCCAACTGGGTCTGAAGCCTCAATCCACCCCCCAACTTCAGCCATCCCCAGAAAGTGGACCCACGCCCCATGTGCTCAGGGAGGTCTTCAAGTGAGAATCTGGGAACTTTGGGCCAGCCTCTTGGAGCATTGTATTTTACTGGCACACCACCCTCCAATTCTGTATGTCCTTAAACTTTGGATTGAAATCATTAAGCTCTCTGTTCTCTGCTTCCATCTAGGGCCCAGCAGGAGGGGCCTGGGCGTGCTATCTGTGTGGTCTGGTCCCCGGCCCCAGTGCTCACTGATAGCCAAGGGCTCCTCTTAGTCCCACTGGAATGGAGCTCTGAGACCTTAACCTAAATGCAGTTACCCTCAGTGCTGTTCTTCTAAGCATGCTTATTTTTCCCAATTATTTCTCTAAATAGAATCATCACGTGAGCATGAAGGAGGCCAGTTGGAGAGATCTTCAGGCTTTAGGGTGAGCCTTCCCAGGCCACTCTAGGAAGCCCCTGTCTCTTCCGTTCTTGTGCCTCAGGAGGCTGGATGAAGGGGTGCACCTCCGGAAACAGGAGCTTTCCAAGCAGATGTGGGAGCCTTCTAGGTTCCTCCGATAGTCTGTGACCTTTTCTTTTCCTCTAGGATTTTTTCCCATGGAGTAATTATGTCTGGGGTCAACACTATTAGGAGTGACCTTGAGGAGCTAATTGGCAGATTGACGTTGTGAAAGCTTTTAATTTGCCTCTCCTGATGGGATCCATGTTTAATATGGTCATAATTGCCAGTTTTTATGTGTCTCGATGTCTTAAATTTATGCTCAGGCTTTGAAGAGCATTTACAGGGAGCAGCCCTGTGGGATGAATCAAGTAAGGCTTGCACAGAGGCAGATGGGCAGTGCCTGTTGTATCCCTTCCCCAGGACAGCTGCTGCATTGAGGGACGTGCACCGTCCTGTCAGTGGGTGCTGGTGGAGAACAGGAAAGCGGCAGTGCCCAGGGATGGCAGCCCCAGACAGCGGCAGCAGATTTTTCTTGGAGCCGGAGTGTCCACAGGGCTTCTTTCCTGTACCTTCAGGCAGGGGTTCTACTGTCTGCAGCCCTTGGTCAGGAAGTGCCTTGCTATGAAGCCAAGCTCTCCGTTCCTTCTTGGGCAGTTCTCTCTGAGACTCAGCTGTGTCAGGGGAGGGGGGGGATCCAAATGACCCCTGGAGCCATAGTCCATTATACTGGGCACTCCTAGTTAAATATTGCAGTCTTTAGTTCCAGCAATAATTTGCTCCTCCTTGTATTTGGATGTACTTGGAGGAGTAGGGCAAGCGGCTTATTCAACATGGGACCTCTTCTGTGTTCCAAACCTCCTAGACTCCTACCCAAGTGCCCCTGGGCTCTGGGTGTACTGAGAGGTGATCCTGTCTCAGATGGCAGGGTGTCCTGGTTTTGGCAAGGGTTCCTGCTCTGTGCCCAAGCCCTCTGGGCTTGCTCTGGAGGGACCATGGAGGGACCGTGCTGCCCTCCCTTCCCCCATGAGGCTGTCCCCCTTGTGGGGCAGGGACACCAGGGAAGGGCTGCATGACTGTTCTGGCCAGTGAGTAGTGAACAGAACCCGTATCATTTCCAGCTGGAGCAGGGAGCTGTCCCATTTCCTTCCACAGGGAGGTCAGGTGGCTGAGGAGGCGGCTGTCTGTGGCAGTCTGGAGGAGCCCACCACTCGCTCTTGCGTGGATTTGGAAACCAGCCTTGTTCTTCTGAAGCTTGACTTGTTCGCAGTTTCTTAACAGATGCCTAAGAGACTGAGGTGGACCCAGGGAGCAGGCTTGAGAGGGACAAATGGGCACAGGTCCTAGAGTGGGCAGACCCTCGGGGAAATGGCATGGCGCAGGGGCAGCAGAGGGGACTCTGGGGCAGACGGGGAGGAACCAACACAGCCGAGCAGTGTCTGACCTGCTGAGCCCCTTCAGAGCTGTGGGGAGGTTCCAAGGCGAGGCCAGCCTCTTCCTGTGAGGCAGTTATACTACAGATGTTCTATAATTATGCATCCCAGTGAGCCCCTTTCTCTGTTTACTCAAAAGTCCTACATGACCTCCTTCAGAATCCTTCCCTGGGCTCTTGGTCTACATTCTGCAAATATCTACCTGTCCAGGCTCTGTCTACATCTTCCTCCTGGGGCCCACACAGAGGGCTGGCTGGACCTCAGTTCTGCTGTGTGTGTTCAGTGACTCCTCAGCTCCCCAGAGGCCTGAGTCCACTAGGGTTTCTGTTCAGATAGAGTGGGCTGGGGCACTTGGTTAGAGAGAGTCTAGAAGGTTTGGGCTCTGGGGAAGCCGCTTGGGAAGGTGAGTTGGGATGTTCAGGGGGCCTTGCTCACCTCAGACCTTCATACTGGGGTCGGGGGAGGAGTCAGCCCAGGTAGGCGTGGCCTCTCAGAAGGGGGAAAATGCGCTTACTGTGGAACGTGCCTGAGTGGAAAGCCAGTTGCTACAGTTGTGGTAGGGAACACCAGGGAGGAAGGAAGAAGGGAAAGTGAGGGGATTTTGGTGGGAGCAGAGAAGAGATGTTTGGGATCAGTTCACAAGAGGAAAATCAAATTTAGTGCTGGCCCTGGCCTGGAATGAGAATGAACCTCACGCAGTGTTTGTGCGACATTGAGCTAGGCTGATGCAGGAGACCTTCAAACATTCCCTCTTGCAAGCTGAAGCCCTGCTGATAAAGCTAAAGCCAAATCATGACTTTTCTTTCCGAAAGAAACTGTCAATCTAAGGAGGGTAAACTGAGTCAAAACTTGTAAATCAAAGGGAGCTTATTGAGCATAAGTCCAAGCAGCTTTGAATTTTATCATAATACAGACAAGTGAAAACAAAATCAGCAGCACAGTCAGAGAAAAAAATCTCAGATTTAAAATAGAATTAGTTGGCACTTTCCAAAACTGAAAATGAACCCAAAAGTTGGCAAACAAAAAACTACCCACCTATTCCACATCTTCACATGACTGAGTTCCTACCAAAGCTCCTTGTACCTCACTAAAAGTAGGAACCAGGGGGGACCAGCAGATGGCATATTGATTACGTCACTGGACTCCCATATAGTCAACCGTGGTTCAAGTCCCAGACCCAGACCAGCAGCTTAAACTCACACCAGGAACATGTGAATGTGTGCACAAAATCCTGAGAGAAGAATGGAGGAGAAGGTATTGCAGCATGGCCATCCCTCGGGGGGAGGGGGAGATTTCTTTTCTTTTTTTTTTTTTTTTTTTTGAGAGGTTTTTGCTGTAGGGCACATGCGCTCACCAGAAAGACGGAGGCAGAGAGACAGAAAGCGAGAAATCACCCCCCAGGGGGGATGGCCACGCCGCAATCCCTTCTCCATTCTCCTCTCAGGATCTTGGGCACGCACACACACATGCCCAGCATGAGTTTAAGCTGGGTCCAGGACTCAAACTGTGGTTGACTACATGAGAGTTCAGCAACATAGCCATTACGCCAACTGCTGGTCCCTGGGGTGGGGTGATTTCTTGCTTTCTGTCTCTCCAGCGAGTGCATGTGCCATATAGAAAAAAAATCTCTCTCAAAAAAAGGGAGGGGGAACCAGCAGTTAGCGTAATGGCTATGTTGCTGGACTCCCACATAGTCGACCGCGGTTCGCGTCCTGGACCTGGTGGCTTAAAACTCACACTGGCGCGTGTGCGTGCGTGCCCAAGATCCCGAGAGGAGAATGGAGGAGAAGGGATTGCATGACCATCCGCCCTGGGGGGTGATTTCTCGCTTTCTGTCTCTCTGTCTCTCTTTGTCTGTCTGGCAAGCGCACACGCCCTATAGCGAAAACCTCTCCAAAATAAAAAATAAATAAAAATAAAAAATAAATTAAAAAAATTTAAAAAAAGGGAGGAACCACTGCGTACTATGAGGCAGATCTCCCTTTATTCCTAAGAAAAGGAAGGTTTCTTTTTTAAAAAAGCCCAAATAAAATCTTATCTTGACCTCAACCAAGGAGGGACGTCTGATAGTCCAATATTTAGGAAGACTCATTTTTCACACCTAGCAGTCCTCAGGAGTTGAAGGAACTCAAAGGATCCATGCTGGTACCAGTGACAGGTCTGGAGAGGATGCTGGGTGGTCGTGGTGGGGATGGGGTCTCTCTGAAGTCCCATCATTTGGGCACCAATTTTTCATCCTTGGAAAGTCAACTGAGTCAAAGTATGGGACGCAAAAGGAGTTTATTTGGGCATAAGTATGAGGCGTGTATTTGGCATGCAGCGTGAATTAACATTATTGAGGTTGCTTTGAACATGTTCACTGAGGTCGTACAGTCCCGAAGTAGGTTTTTTTTAGAGAGTTTTTTTTTTTTTTTTTTTTTTTTGCTATAGGGCACATGCACTTGACAGAGAGACAGAGAGATAGAGACAGAAAGCAAGCAATCGCCCCCCAGGGGGGATGGCCACACTGTGATCTCTTCTTCTCCATCCTCTTCTTGGGATTTTGCGCATGCATACACATGTGCAGGATGTGAGTTTTAAGCTGCTGGGTCCAGGACTCGAACCGTGGTCCACCACGTGGGAGTCCAACAACGTAATCTTTACGTCATCTGCTGGTCTCCCTCAGGCAAAAGTGGTTTTAAAGGCAAAAACCACTAACGGGAGGGAAGACAGGGGAAGGGATTATACTAGTTGTTTTGGGACCATTATCTTTGACTACTAGGATCGATAACAAGGATGCCATCAGTTAAGGGTTGGACTATCAGTCCTTGCAGAAGTCTGTATGCCAGATTGCAGTGGTCTCTGTGCAAAGGAGTGGATTCTGGCAGAGGATAACAATTCTCATCAGGCATGCTATCAGTAGGCACACTATGACCTTCCCTGGTTCGATTTAGTCACGGTTGCCACAAATTGACACTCATGACTTAATTTACTATTTTTTTAAAATTATTTTATTCAATTTCATTTATTCATTCATTCATTTATTTTAATTTGACCAGAGAGACACACAGAGAGAGGAAAGTGAGAAAGTGTTAGGGCGCCAGCCGCCTGGCTCTGGGCGCTTTCTGTCCAGAGGATACGCGACCCCCAATCAACCACAAGAGTCGGTTCTTGATGCAAAATGCAAGAGGTTTTATTTTTCCAGCCGGCTGGGGTCCAAGCAAACACCTGACACAGCAGGCCTGAGCGAGGACCCCGTTTTTAGGGTTATAGGTCTTTTTATAAGCAGGAAAAGGTATGCGGAAGTTTAACGGGTAGTTCATTTCTAGGGGGAAGAGTGGCAGTCTTGTGACACACGTGCATGGGTTGTCTTTCTAGTCCCATGTCCACATTCCATTTGCTCCGTTCCTGGAGGTTTGCATAATTAAGTCTGTCGGGGCAGTTTATCACAGGGGCAGTTTATCACAAGGGCATCCGGCAAAAGCAAAGGTTAAATTTTATCTCTACAGAGCAGAAAGACATAATTTAAAGTTATTCTTACAAAAGCAAGCCACCAGGTCTGGGACTCGAACCATGGTCGGCCATGTGGGAATGCCTAGCGCCCCAACCACCACACCACTTGCCGGTCCCCAGACTTAATTTACTATTAAACTCCCATACACCAGATGTGTTCCCTGTGCCTACACATGACTTTTAAGCAAGGAGCTGTGTGCACTGTGAGGTAGAGAGGGTGTCAAGCCTCCCTTTTGGAAAGCCCTCCCCAGCCCCCACTATTTATTTGGTGGGGGGAGAAGGGGGAAATCTGTCCCATAGTGACTTGAGGAAAGCAAGACAATGAGACTAGAGGAAATCCACGAAGGAGGTCAGAGGTCGTCCTGCTGGCAGAGGCTCAGCTGCAGGTGATGTGTACCCTCTCTTCCATCCCCTTATTTCCAGGCCAGAGCCCTTAAAGGCCAAAAAAGCCTGCCGGAGGCCGTTTGGGTACTCCTTGCACATCTGGGCATCAGATTGTCTCAGAAATAAAAGGAGCCTGCTTGGCCTGGTGCTCTCTGCTGGGCCCTGCCATTTCTGCTAGGTAGCCAGCAGAAGCACAGCGAGTAGCATCTGGTGCTGAGACTCTGGCAGACCTCAGGACAAGCGGTATCCGCACATGCGGGCATTCTTGATTGGGTCTGCTGTACTGAACCCAAATGAGGAAGCTTTTGTTGAAAGGGAGGTTAACTGTCATGTTAATACTTATCCTTTTGGAAAAGCAGCAAAATAAATTCACTACCATGTTCCTTAAAGGGAAATAAATTATTATTATTTTTTTGGAGAGGTTTTTGCTACAGGGTGTGTGCACTTGCCAGAAAGACAGAGAGAGAGACAGAGAGATAGAAAGCGAGAAATCACCCCACAGGGGTGATGGCCACGCCGCAATCCCTTCTCCTCCATTCTCCTCTCGGGATCTTGGGCACGCACGCACACCTGTCCGGCATGAGTTTAAGCCACCGGGTCCGGGACTCCAACCATGGTTGCCTACATGGGAGTTCAGCGATGTAGCCATTACGCTAACTGCTGGTCCCATAGGGAAATAAATTCTAGATACTTAGGTATTTTACCGTACCAAAAGAAATTATAAATATGCCAGCAACAAACAAACAAACATAAACAAACAAATCTCTATCTTAGAGTAAGGAAAACATTTGTAAGAATAGGAGTAAAAGGCAGGAAGAGACAGCAAAAGTTAAATTTAGCAACATAAGAACACAAAGTTTTCCCTAGGAATAGAAAACTTTGACAAACTTCCAGCACCTTAACCACCATGCCATCTGCTGGCCCTGGTTTTAGTAATGTTTAAAAGCTACCATAAATTGACTAGAAAAGGGGAATATGGGTCATTCAGTGGCTCAATGGTTAAGGCCAACTGAGCAATTAGTCCCAGACCTGGTGGCTTGAAAAACAGGCCAGATGCATGGGTATGTGTGCCCCAAATCCCAAGAGAACGGAGGAGAAGGGATTGTGATGTGGTCATCCTTCTGGGGGTTGATTTTTCACTTTCTCTCATGTCTCTCCAGTGAGCACACGTACTGTATAGCAAATTAAAAAAAAATAATAAGAAAGAAAAAGACAAGGCGAACGCTCCAGAGAAACATGTACAAAGGACACAGCATGCATTAGGGGTAGGTTTAGTGACATGTGATGGAGAATGAAAATTCAGTCTGTGGGAACGAAACCAAGATGAAACCGGAGCCAGGCATGGGCAGCAGACGCTGTTCTGCCGAGAGCCGAAGATGGCAGTGAACGTGTACTTGACCTCAGTCACCAGTGATAACCTAATTCGACTTGGCATGCTGGCCTGGATCAATGAATCTCTGCAGTTTAATCTGACAAAGATGGAGCAGTTGTGCTCAGGGGCAGCTTATTGTCAGTTTATGGACATGCTGTTCCCTGGCTCCATTGCCTTGAAGAAAGTGAAATTCCAAGCAAAGCTAGAACGCGAATGCATCCAGAACTTCAAAATGCTACAAGCAGGATATAAGAGGATAGGTGTTGACAAAAGAATTCCTGTGGAAAAATTGGTCAAAGGCAAGTTTCAGGATAACTTTGAATTTGTTCAGTGGTTCAAGAAGTTTTTTGATGCAAACAATAATGGAAAAGACTGTGACCCTGTAGCTGCCAGACAAGGTCAAGAAACTCCAGTAGCTCCCTCCCCTGTTGCTCCAGCTCTGAATAAACCCAAGGAACCTCTCAGCTCTAGTAGTGCTGCCCCACAGAGGCCCATTTCAACACAGAGAACTACTGCAACTCCTAAGGCTGACCTGGGGGTGGTGTAAAAAAATCCTGGTGTGGGCGATGGGGATGCCAAAGCAGTGGAATTAATGCAGAAGGTCAAAGTATTGAAACTTCCTGTCGAAGACTTGGAAAAAGAGAGATTTCCACTTTGGAAAGCGAAGGAACATTGAAATGATTTGCCAGGAGAACCAGGGGGGAAATGGCTCTGTATTGCAGTGGATTATAGACATCCTCTAGGCCACAGATGAAGGCTTTGTGATACCTGATGAAGGGGCCCACAGGAGGAACAGAAAGAGTATTAACAGCCTGGACCAGCAAGCCACATCCGAATTCTTCCCTACAAATCATTCTTAACTGTAAAATACTCTCTTTTATTATGCTCAGAGGACTCACTGGTTTCTTTTCATAAGCAAAAAGTACCTCTTCTTAAAGTGCAGTTTGTAGAATTTTCACTCCTTTTCCAATAAGTTTGAGTTAGGAGCTTGTACCTTGTAGCAGAGCAGTATTAACATCTAGTTGGCTCACCTGAGGGACAGAGGCTGACCACGGGGCTCCCCCTGTGGGTGCTGGTCACACTGAGGCTGGAGAAGGGGTTTGTAATAGCTGAGGTGGTGACCTCAGGAGAGAAATGTAAAGACTGAGTTGAATTTTAAGCTAATGTGAAGTCTTGGCAGAGAACGTTTTAATAAATAAATGTCTTAAGAATATTAAAATGTTTTCATATTTCAAAATAGAAAATATAACACCACAGGTTTTTAAGTGTTTGACCTTGTGTCTGGGAAGGAAGGGCCAGACCTGGGAACCTTTGGAACCTGCTGGGGCAGGCCTTGCAGACTGCTTGAATCTTCACAGGCCTTGGCTTTGGCCCAAAGACAAAATTTTAAAAGTTGCCCTGTGAAGCCATTTGGTGTCATTGACTAATAGCTTCCCTGCTGCAAAGCAAGAGGCATTGTTGCCTGCGTGAATAGAAGGTGTGTTTCAGCCTTTAGTTGAAGCGCTGGATTTTCATTGGGCACTTATCTGACGATTTTTCCATCTACCCCTGAAATTTCTATGTGTTGTGTTTTTTAGGAAATGAGGTGTGTCCAGATTTCTAATCTAACAACTACTTTTAGGGACTTGCCCGCATCTCTGGGATTTGCATGGGGGTTATGTCTCATTTTGCTGTCTTTTCAGTTTACACTTAATGGGTTTATCTTCTCTGTTCTAATGGGTTTCTCTTCTCTGTTCCGCTTGTCTAATGGGGACTCTTCGGCTCCTTAAAGTTTGCTACTTAGAACTGGAAGTTCAGCGGGCGGGTGATCATACTGCAAGTTCTTTTTGGACCTCATAGTAAAAGAAAAAAAAAATGACTGATAAATAAATGAACATATTCAGCCTCATAGCAATTGTCTGATTGTACCATAATTTTCCAGTGTAATTGTCAGTGAGTGTGTGGGTCTTGGCCTATGTCCTGAGACCCACTCCTGGCCCTTCCCCTGCTAACCTCTGCATTTAGGGTAGGGTGTATAGAACCTTACTGAATGTGTTTCTCAGGCTCCTGCATTGGTGGAGTTCTAGCTGGGTTTAACCAGTAAGAGGCTCTGGTGGGGGACTGGGGTGGTAGAAAGGGAGAGGTATTTCTTTCCGTCTGGGCATGGCCTTGAGCAGTGGTTGCTCCAGGTCCTTCCTGCCATGATTCCAGCTTTTATCCTGGATTCTACTAGTAGCGCCCACCTCCTGCCCCTGTCCCTGCAGGCTGGGGCTGGTGGTTACTTCCTGCTGATACGAATCCCACTGGCTTCTCAACTCTTCTATCGCAAGTGTTGACCAATTCCTCAGCCCTTTTGTCACCAATTTACTGCATCAATCCTCCTCTGTTTTAGGTTCCCAGTGTGAGATCTGTTTTCTGGATGGGACCTGCTTGCCACGGTGCTGAATTGCAGGGCTGCCTTGATGTTATAGGATGGGCCCTGCTTGGTCCTTGGAGGCTTTGGGAACTCAAAATTTGGCAGATGTAAGAAAAAGCATAAAGACGTATCCACTTTTACAATTCTACTACTAGGAACTTATTCTAAAGAAATAATTATGCAAGTGTGGGAGGACATACATGAGGTTGTTTGACAGAATGTGGATCATATAGGTGCACCCTTATCAGAAATTCTCCAAAATCTGAAACTTTTTAAGTGTCCACATGATTCCACAAGTAGAAAGTTTCACATTTGACTTCACATCACAAATTTCAGTCAAAACAAGTATAAAATTACCTTCAGGTATGCGTTTAAGGTGTATATGAAGCATAAATGAATTTTTTGCTTAGACTTGGATCTGATCCCTGAAATATCTCATTATGTATGGGCACATATCCAAAATACAAAAAAATATCCAAACACTTCTGGGTCCTAAGCATTTCAGAAAAGGGATATTCAACCTGTATCAGGAAAACACTGGAGGTGGCAGGTGGCATAGTGGTTAAGGCACTGGACTCCCACATGGCCAACGGTGGTTCAAGCCCAGGACCTAATGGCTTGAAACTCACACTGGGTACATGCACAAGTGCCCAAAATCACAAGAGGAGAAAGGATTTTGGCGTCATCCTCCCTGAGGGGTTATTTCTCACTTTCCCTCTTTCTGTTTCTCTCCAGTGACCACATGTGTCCTATGGCAAAAAAAAAAAAAAAAAAAAAAAAAAAGTAAACAGTGGCATAACCTTACCTTTGAAAGTCACTTCAGTGGCATGGTTAAATATCAAATTACTGCTGTGTGGTAAAGCACTATGTAGTCATAGTATTTGTGCAGTGCAGAGAGCTGATGAAAAATGGAATGCAAATTATAGTTCAGTTTTTTTCAGTTTATTTCTTTCATTAGAATGAGAGACACACACATACACACACACGCACACCCAATAGGGTCCAACAAGTTGCGGTCCCCCTTTCAGCCCTCCCAGTCAACCAGGATCATGTGTCCAGAGTGTAGAGGTCAACTGAACACACAGTCTTCTGTGTGGATACATTACTGCTTGAGTAGCATGTTACCACGGCCCCATTAGCAGACCTAATACAGTTAAATTTTTATTAAAAATACATATGATGGTGTAATGGTTACGTTACTGGACTCTCATGTAGTCAACCGTGGTTCAAGTCCCAGACCTGGCGACTTAAAACTCACACCAGGCTTGTGTGTGTGCATGCCTGCCCAAAATCCCGAGAGGAGGAGGAGAAGGGATTGTGGCATGGTCATCCCCCTGGGGGAATGATTTCTCGCTTTCTGTCTCTCTGTCTCTCTCTGTGTCTCTGGCGAGCACACATACCTATAGCAAAAAAATCTCTCTTAAAAAATGTATTTATATGCTGGAAAATGGTTTAGCAGGATTTGCCTGAAAATTCTACCATTCTTCTTTTGTGGCCATGGTTATAGATAATACTTACAATTTCTTACTTTTTTTGAAGAAAAATTTTTGCCAAACATATTTTTTTAAACTCAGTTTTAAGACAGGATTTCACTGTGTTATGATGCCCCTGCCTCAGTCTCCCTGAGTTGTTCAAATTACAGAGACACATCACTGTGCCCAGCCTTCAGGTTAGACCTGAGAATTGAACTTGGGCCTTCCAGATGGTCCCAATTTGCAGACGACAGCATCTTGGTAGCGCATCCTGCTGCAGCTGAGCCTAATCATATATTCTATGAAAATTAGAAAAAATAGTAGAGATTTCATATATTTCCTGTTCCCCAGTTGCCTTCTCAGAATCAATTAGGGGAATCAGATTTCTCAGAGAAAGCCCCTCTTTGCTCGTCCATAGTATCTGTGTGAATGTGGCATTGCTCTGGGCCCCAGCTCACAGTTCGGAGACCTCATATCCCAACCCTGGCAGGCAGTGGGATGGGAGGCACCTGGTAAAGGCAGCTGCCTTCTTAGGTGGCTCTCAGCCCTCTCTGCTTCTTGGCCCACATCTTTATTGTTAGTTGCTGCCATGAAGGCCAGGGTCATTGCTTTGCTCCCCCAGGGCTCAGGTCTGTGTCTGTCTCAGAGCTGCTGGCGGGAAGGGGTGTGTTCCCAGAAGGCCTCTGCAGGCGTGATGGGTACTTGGCTCGCCAGGCCAGCTCTGTTTGCCCAGTTTTGCGCATGGCTCTAAAGGTTGGAGCCTTTTTCAGATTCAGTTTTGCCGTTTTCCCCCTACTCTTTGAGCATGAGCTGGAGCGGTATGTTTATAATAGTCCTGCAAACCCAGATATTACGGATTATAGGACCTGATCCTGTCTCCATCACATCTTGAAAAGTCAGATTTCTGTTTGACTCTCGGTGCAGACTGGAGTTAGCTTGGGTAGTGTTCCCACACTCCATGTGGGTGAGGAGGTGCTGGCCATTGTTTCTTTTGCCTCTACTAACTTTTAAAAATATGTACTCGGGACCAGCAGGTGGCGTGGTGGTTAAGGTGCTGGACACTCCCACATGGCTGACCACGGTTTGAGTCCCGGACCTGGCAGCTTGCTTTCTCAATCTTTCTCTCTCTCTGGTCAAATTAAAATAAATGAATGAATAAATAAAATAAGTAATTATAAAAAATAAAAAAAATTAAAAAAAAATGTTCTTAAAGTTAATTCAGAATTCTGTTCATTACTTCATTAATTCAGTTAATTCATTTGTTCACAAACCTTGATTGTGTTTTTCCGGCCCCTCCCCCCCGTCCTTTAGTCCAGACTGTTTCCTGCCACAACTGCCATCCTGCTGGGTCTTGAGGTGTGGGTGCGTCTCTGCTTCTGGCACCCCTCCCTTCACCCAGAAACCTTCACTTAGGAGCTCCTGGCTGGCTGCTCTCTGCTTGATTTCCCTCCTCCTGCTATTATTTGAACACACTCTGGCTCTCAGACTGCATTTGTCAGGGTCATGGTGACCTTTAGGTGCCCCCACCAGTGGTTAGTCTCTGTCCTTCTCTGGGAAGCCAGGGAGCTAGGACAGCCCTGGGCAGTGCTGGGCACTTGTCCATTCTCTTGGCAAGACAGTCATTTGCACCTGACCCTTAACACTTACTCTGTATTGTCCAGAAACTCTCAAACATACTTGCTTACAAAACCAGTTCCCTTTTTTCAGATAAAAAGGATTCCTTCCAGAAAGTTCCATCTGTCTGCAGTGCAGCCAGAATTCCTGGGAGTTTCTCCATGGATCTGATTTTGGTTTGCCCTCTCTCCTGTGGGTAGAATGTGGAAACCTAATGTTGTATCCGCTCTGCGTCCCTCTCTAGAAATTGTTCTGTCTGAGGGGCACGCAGCCTGTAGCCACACCCTGCCTTCTCACCTCCTTCCCATGAAGCCCCTCTCTGCAGGAGAACAGTCATGATAGAGACTCTGCTGGGTGAAGGGCACTTCTGAGGTCATCAAGGCATCATAATGCTGTGTCTGTGAGAACAGAGTTCTTGGTACTCAGCTAAAAGCCTGAAGTAGGAATGTCTTGGAGCCTGAGCCAGTCTACTTTGGCAATGAGTAAATTACCTGTAGACACATAGACTAGTTAGAAAGTCCCACATGCTTCTATCCAATTACGAAATACATTCTAAGGCCTCCAATTACGAAATACATTCTAAGGCCAGCTGGTGGGGCACTGATAAATAACACAGTATTGCTTGACCCACATGAGGAGGTCTTGGGTTTGTGTTCCAGGGCCTCCTTATGCATGGTGAGCACATGCGTGTGCCCATAATCCTGGTGGTTGAGGCTGGGGGTGAGTCTTTGCATGAGCACCCTGATGGGAAGTATTTCTCTCTCTTCTCTCTTTCTCCATCTCTCTCTCAGAAGAGATATATAAACTTAATAAAACACACACACATTTCCAGTAGAAATTTCTTTGTGAAGTGATTTACCAAGATTTGTCACATGTTCGTGTTTGATAAATTGTACACTAACACTTAACTACAATGATAACTCTATCTAGAAGAAAATTTTAACACTCAGAGCCTCACAGTCATAGAAAATTTAAAAACACAAGTTTAAAATTCCATTTATATGTTTGTTGCTGCCAAGGAGTTTGATAATGATCAATAAAAGACTTTGAAGCATAAAAACATATTCCATGAAGATAAAATTATATGAGGGAAGTGTGGTGGAAATGTAAATTGGAGAAGGAAAGAACCTTGTACCATTGCCGTTGGTGAAGGGCTCTGTCCTATTTATATATTTATTGATGGGGGCAGTCAAATCATGGCTATTTGGAGGCCATCAGTGAAGGAACCATTTTACTGCTAACGGAATAATTATAATACGTTAACAATCTCAAGCTCTGTAGTTTCATAAACTTTAGCTAAACATTTTAGTGCTAAATTGGTCTTTTCTGATTCCCCTAAGAGGAAAGGGCTTCAAGTTTAAGGGCTCAGCATAGGGGTTGGCTCCTCCCTTCAGAGGGCCTAGAATCCGCGCAGTGTCCATCTGCCAACCCTCGACCTTCTCCAGATCTGGGCAGAACCTGAGGTTCTGAGATTTCTTTCTTTCTTTTTTTTTAATAGGTGGAGAAAGTGCAGGTTCTGCTCATTCCTGTTGTTGAATTTTTGAAGGCCCTGCCTCTTGCTGGAAAAGCCTTTCCCTTTCCCCACAACTACCTATCTTTGGTGCAGGTTCTGCTGGCAGCTCTGTACCTTTCGAGGAGGCACTCTACATTCTTGGGCTGTACTTCTGGGAACACATGCTGACCATGTGACCAACCCTGTCCAGTCCCTGTCCTCATGGAATGGCCTAATGAACTCCCGACTCAGGTCAGGCCTTTCTGGGTGAGCCAGGCTGGTCGGGCCCCATAATTTGGGCCTCGTTAGAACTTAGTCCCTCACTTGAGGCAAAATTGCTTAAAATGAGCAGGAATGACTTAATTTTAACATTTTCCAATAAAAGTAGTGCTTGGAGATCAGAAAAGAAAATATACTTTCTTGGAGGCTTGGGAAAAGAAGCATCCTTTGAAGGGCCAAGGCAGTAGAATGGTGGAAAGGGGATTTGGGCCCAGGCACTGGTGTGGACATAGGTGGGGCCTGCAAAAGGCTTTTGCAATTTCAGAGCTTTGTAGTAGAAGTCTGAAATTTTCATGTTGATTGAATTATTATTATTTTTATAATAAGCAGTAGAGGAATTAGGAGAATTCTGTTCTGGAAGCTCAGAATCTTTTCTGGGAGGACTAGGCTCTCTCCTCCTTCCAGGCACCAGGTGCTGGTGGAGGAAATGATCATCACACACTTCTGAGACCCGAACCCACTGAGGCTATGCCAAATGTGGGGTGTGGGGCTGGGTGCAAACAGACTTCCTAAGAACCTTTCTGGAAGGAGTGTCAAGTATTGGCCTAGATGTGGGTGGAAATGAGGCAGCCGCAACTTTGTCTGATGTTGGGGTTTCTGTGGGTTCAATTTTTAAATTTTAGATTTATTTCCCAGATACTTTGAACATCTTTCTATAGAAGCAGACAAAGACTTACTTAAAAAACATGGATTTCTGACAGACATCTGTCCTTGTCTTAACAACTTTCAGTTTCTAAAATAATTGAAGATGTATTATTTTTTTTCAAGTTTATTTAATTCAGATAGAGAGTGTATGCATGCACACATGAAAGAGAGAGAGAGGGAGAGACTCTGAACAGGGCCTTGTCACACTGTGATTCTCTTTCCCTGGCCCTCCAGTGTGTCAGCGTCTTGGGCATGCATATATGCACCAGGCATATTTTTAAAGCAGACCCAGGGATCTGAACTCATGTGCTAAGCTATGTGGCTTCTTAGCACCGTAGTCCAGTTTGTTATCTACTGTGCTACCAGGCCGGGCCTGTTACTTCTTTCTTTCTTTTTTTTTTAGAGAGGTTTTTGCTATAGGGCGCGTGCGCTCGCCAGAAAGACAGAGAGAGACAGAGAGACAGGGAGCCAGAAATCACCCCCCAGGGAGATGACCACGCCCAGTCCCTTCTTCTCCATTCTCCTCTTGGGATCTTGGGCATGCACACACGCACATGCACGCACCTGGTGTGAGTTTAAGCCACTGGGTCCAAGACTTGAACCGTGGTCGACTACATGGGAGTCCAGTGACATAGCCATTATGCTAACTGCTGGTCTTGACTTTTCATTTTCTTTTTTTTTTTTTTTTTTTTGGAGAGGTTTTTGCTATAGGGCGCGTGTGCTCGCCAGACAGACAGAGAGACAGAGAGATAGAAAGCGAGAAATCACCCCCCAGGAGGGATGGCCACGCCGCAATCCCTTCTCCTCCATTCTCCTCTGGGGATCTTGGGCACGCACGCACACGCGCCCGGCGTGAGTTTAAGCCACTGGGTCCGGGACTCAAACCGCGGTCGACTACGTGGGAATCCAGTGACATAGCCATTATGCTAACTGCTGGTCCCTTGACTTTTCATTTTCTTAACAGGATATTTTTGTTTGTTTGTTTACTTATTTATTTATTTAGCTGAGGGTGTGTGTACTCACCAGAGAAAGATAGAAAGAGGGAAAAAAACAGTCCTTAATGGGTCATAGTCACACACAATCCCTTCTCCATTTCTCCATCCTGTTGAGATTTGGGGGCAGGTATGCACACACACCAGCATGTTCTTAAGCTTCCAAGACCAGGGCTCCAATTGCATGGTTAGCCATGTGGAATCTGGCTACCTTAACCACCAGGTTACAGAGCTAGCCCTTAACGGGATCTTTTGAAGAGCAAGCTTTTTAATGTTGATACCAGTTTACTGATTTTTTTTTTCTCTTATAGTTTGTGCTTTTTGTGAACTATTTAAGAACTCTGCCAAACTCAAGGACACTAAGGTTTTTCTATTTTGAATTACTTTTTGTGTATGTCACGAAGTAAGGTTTGAAGATTTCTTTTTGGCATATGGCTGTGCAATCTCTTCAGCACTATTTATTGAAAAGATTCTTCTCTCCCAACATTGAATTTCCTTGGCATCTTGGTCAGAAATCAGTTGACCATGTATGTGTGGGTTTATTTCTGGATTCTACTTAGTGGTATTCCCTGGGCATCATGACAATGTAAACTATCCCACAGATATATCTAAATACACACTAGGGTGGGCACTCACAGTGGATTAGTTCTAAAAATCAGAACCAAGGTATGCATTTATAATGTTAGTATTATATAAACAGTTGCCCTATAGAAAAGGAAACACAGTCTTATGACACAAAATCTATGCTCCTCAGAGAACAATATTCCTATCATCAGAAGGATTCCTATCTATCTATCTATCTATCTATCTATCTATCTATCTATCTAATCTATCTATTTTCACCATTTGGATTGCTCTGTCTGCCTCATTCTCTTTAGACTTTGCCTTTCTCCCCAGAGCCCATCAGGCTCCTTGTGAATGTGGGCTGTGCTCTGGACCCAGACCCTTTGCCCTGTCTGGCTCTTGGATGGCCTGGCATTTGGGATTTGCCTGCCCAAGTCATGACTTTCAGACTCAGCCTAAACCTTCGGGAGGTGACTACTTGGCAGCAGGCTGGAAGTAGGAGTAGCTGGCTCCTTCCCACCCCGTCCTGGGGCAGGTGGCAGCGGCAGCAATAGGAGTAGCTGGCTCCTTCCCACCCCGTCCTGGGGCAGGTGGCAGCGGCAGCAAAGCTCACCTTCAGGGAGGGAGGAGGGTGCCGAGGGGTGCACAGGAGTGTCACAGGGTGTTCGGCTCTTGCACTGTTGCAGTGGATACTCATGAAGAGTTTTAACTATTGGCCCAATATTGTTGAAGGGAGTCTTTTAATTCTTTTGTTTTCTGGTTCTGTTTGGTTCTTTGCACTGACTCAATTGAGAATCTGCATCTTAATTACTTTTCTGCAGAGTCTTTCCTTTTTTTTTTTTTTTTTTTTCCTGAGCAGACACCCATTTGGTTCTTTTCTGCCATATGTTGAGCCTCCAGAACATCCGTCTATATTTTTTTCTCTAAAAACACCTAAAAGCAAAGTACAGGCTCTTGCTGGACTATTTTGCAAATACTTTTTACCTTCTAGTAAAAGGGCACATTGGTGAGAGCAGGTGTTCTTTCAGGGCAGCCATTCTAAAGGACAATGGGATTGTCCTAATCATCTCTGATTCATACCGTTAGTGATGGATGCTATCATAAGCCAAGTGCTTCTATGTTTCATCTGCGTTATTTGACATTTGAACAATAACCAAAATAGCAAAGAAGAATAGGCCAAGGGAGCAAGGTGCGGGGCGCCTGGGCAAATCTGACAGCCTGAGGGGCTGGGAGCTGGTGGACCTCTACGTCCGTGGGTGGCTCTGCATCCTTGGGGCTCCTCTGCCCTCTCCATGCTGTCAGCTCATTCATTGTCCCCTTTCTTCCCTACTTGACCCCCAGAGCCGGGTTCTGCCACTTCTCTCTAGCTCTAAGTTGCTCACCCTTCACTTCTCGGGGAGAAGGAGTGGGACCTGAAACCTAGCAGATCTGAGCAACAAGAAGAGCCAGTGAAAGCCAACTCCAGACTCAAGCTGTGATGCAAATACTTCCTTTCATGTTTCACACCAAGACCCAGGTCATCTTTCCTGTGGGTCACTTTGGCAGGTAGTAAGTAGCGTGTCCTCCTGGTGGAACCACTTGGACTCTGTAGTACACAAAGATAGAAGATAGGATGGTGTAGGGGCTAAGGCAGCTAGATCCCAAGTGGCTGACTTCATGGACCACTGGTTTGAAATATCACACTTTGTGTGTGTGCGTGTGTGCCCAAAATCCCTAGAAGAGAATGGAGGAGAAGTGATGGTGACATGGCCATCCCACCTAAGGGATGATCTCTCTCTCTCTCTCTCTCTCTTTGTCCAGCAAGTGCTTCTACCCTATAGCAAGACTAAAACAAACAAAAAAGATAGAATATACATACACCTGCTCTCCATGGATGCTAGCCAGGGCTGAGGTGCCCATGCTGCCCCCAGGCAAGTCAAGACAGCCATCAGAATGACTGCATGGGTGGGAGCGGTGGTCACTGAGAGGTACAGGGTGTGACCCAATGCTCCCAGACAGATACATCCCACAGCAGTGCCATGTTCCAGAGAGGCCTGAAGTGTTGGGGCGGCAGTAAGGAGTGGAGAAACACCACCCTTGGCACAACCCAAAGCAGTGGAGGTCATGTGGTCTCTCTGGGTGAGTCGTTCACTCTGGCACTATTCCTGTATTTCGTGGGTGGGCTCTGGGCTCTGGGCCAGCAGGATTCAGGTCTGGGGCCACCTCTGTGCTGCCAGTGTTCCATCTATGTCAATAGAATGGTATAGCACCCAGAATGTGGCATGATGTCTATTTTCAGAGATGCTGGGAAGTACAAAGGGAATCCCTCAGCTCTCCAATATGATCTAGGGTGTGTGATCCCAGGGACACCTCATTAGGCTGGGCAGCAGGACACGCTCTGCAAGCCCTTGGTTTGTCCAGTATGCCCTTCAGCCAGGCCAATGCTCAGGGCAAGTCTATAAGATAAGGAACTGAGATGAGAAAACAAAGAGGGACTTCTCAGCCTCCTGAAAGGATGCAGGAGAAGTCAAATTCCTCCCTGCTTGTGCTGTTGTACATTCAGATCATAATGGTGAAGTAGGAGAAGGTGTCTTTATTCCACATGGCTGCTCTCATGGGGAGCTTAAAACAACAGCAATTTATTCTCTCACAGTTGCGGAGACCAGAAGTCTGAAACCAGCAATCTTTCTGGAGGAGGCTCTGAGGGAAGATCTATTCATTCTTTCTACCAGTTTCTGGTGGCTACTTGGCTTCACTCCAATCTCTGCCTCGATCTTCATGTGTCCTCCTCTGCATGCCCTTTCCCCTTGTCTTAAAAGGACACTTATGGGGACCAGCAGTTAGCGTAATGGCTATGTCGCTGGACTCCCGTTTAGTCGACCGCGGTTCGAGTCTCGGACCCGGTGGCTTAAACTCACACCGGGACGCGTGTGCGTGTGTGCCCAGGATCCCGAGAGGAGAATGGAGGAGAAGGGATTGTGGCGTGGCCATCCTCCCTGGGGAGTGATTTCTCGCTTTCTGTCTCCCTGTCTCTCTCTGTCTTTCTGGCAAGTGCATGCGCCCTATAGCAAAAACCTCTCCAAAAAAAAAAAAAAAAAAAAAGGATTACAGTGTGACCAAGACCCCATTGGGTAAGTTTTCTCTCTCTCTCTGTCTCCCGTCTGTCATGTGTATGCATGTTCTCTATCTGTGTGTCTCTCCTTCTGTCATGTGTATACATGTGCTCTCTCTCTCTCTGTCTCTCCCTCTGTCATGTGTATGCATGTACTGTCATGAATAAAAATAAATAAAACTTTAAAAATATAATCAATACTGGAAAAAAACTGATACTTGCCATTGGATATAAGGCTCACCCAGATAATCCAGGGTGGTCTCATGTTGAAATTCTTACCTTCCTTCTGTAAAGTCTGTTTTTCCAAATAAGATCACATTCACAGGTTTGAGGTATATTTTTGGGAGTCCGCCATTCAACTCAATGCAGCTAGATAGGAACCATTTCTGGGGTCCCAGAGCAGACCCTGGTGGGCACTTTTGCCTTACCCAAGATCTCCCTTTATGACAAATCAGGTCCTAATAGTGACAAAGGTGCTATATTGCACAGTTCACACCTATTCATGACTTTGGTGAGGTCGTTTGGCTGGGGCAGCGGGAACCCTCATCCCATCAGAAAGAAGGGCCAAGTCTAGAGTGCATGTTTCTGTCTTTGAGAAAACTGTTTCAGTCAGATCAGAGAACATGGCATTCCATATCCTTGGCATTTCCATACCCTTGACCAGAGGGCTTTACTAGGAGGAAGGGTGGCAGGAATGTGCCTCTCAGTATCACCCAGAAAGAAGGTACACAATGGCCGAACAGACACATGGAACGGTACTCAACATCATTAGTCATTCGGGAAATGAAAATTACAACCACAATGACATACCACTTCATACCCACTAGAAGAGCTGGAATCAAAAAGTCAGATAACAGCAAGTGTCGGCAAAGATGTAGGGAAATCGGGACCCTCATACGCCCACTGCAGTTTAATGATTATTCGATGGCTCAGCCTTTTTGGAAAACAATCTGGCAGGTCCTGAGGGAGGTAAAACAGAGCATTATCATATAACCCAGGAATTCTACTTGTAGGGACATAGCCAAGAGACCTGAAAACGTATTTCCACACAAAGATTTGTTCATAACAGCACTATTTTCCTTTTTTCTGTTTTAGTTTGCCATAGGATGTATGTACTTGCCGGAGAGAGACAGAAAGAGGGAGACAGAAAGAGAGAGAAAGTGAGAAATCACCTCCTAGGGAGGTTGGTCATGCTGTAGTCTCCTCTCCTTCTAGGATTTGGGGTATGCATGTATGTGTTTTTCAAGCTGCTGAGTCTGGGACTCAAACCACAAAGTCAGCCATGTGGGATCCAGTCGCCTTAACCTCCACGCCACCTGCTGACCCCACAGCAGTACTCTTTTCAGTTGTAAGGTGGAAACAACCCAAAGGTCCATCAACAGATGAACTGATAAACAAAATATGGTATAGTCACACAGTGGAATATTATTTGGCAACACAAAGGAATAAAGCACTGATTTATGCTACAACATGGATAAACTTCGAGAACATTATGCTCAGTGACGAAAACAGTCTCAAAAGGCCTCACCTTCTATGATTCCATTCACATGAAATGTAAAAGGCAAATAGGCAAATCCATACAGACAGAAACCGGGTTAGGACTGGTAAAGGGGGTTGTTAATGGGTTGTGGTTTTCTTTTTGCAGTGATAAAAATGTTCTGAAATTAGATCATGGTGATGATTTCACAACTCTGAGAATACAAAAACCACAGAATTGCTTACTTTAACAGATAATTTTATCAATAAAATTGTTTCAGAAAGCAAAGATTGCTCTCTTTTGGGAGGGGTGGCTGGACTTACTGTCCTGGCCCATCGAACTGCCTGTTCCGAGACCTTCTAGGACTCGTACCCACTGAGTGGTCCTAGTGAGATGTGGCCGGGAGGTTGGCACTCAGGATGCTGAGCCTGAGTGGGGGTCTGGATGGCTAAAGGAGGTGGTGATCACCCTGGGTTTCTAAGCTCACCAGATCCCTCGGCAGGGAGCTGGTCCAGAAACATGCCTCAGCTAGGGAGACCTCCTCAGAGCTGGCTTTTAGATCCTCTCTAGTGAGAGATCTCTTGGAATTCCCAGTTCTCCAGAATTCCTAGTTCTTTTTCGGACCCAGGTGGGGTCGACCCAGGATCAGGGCTCCCTGGGAATAGGGCACTTCTCTCAATCCACTTCATCCCAGCCTGTGGGGCTGATGCACCGATGAGTGTGTGACACACTTGGCCCAGAACCTGAGACCTCTGTTTGGGTCTTTTAATTGCTCTTCCAATGAAAGAAACATGCTCAATTCATGTGTGTTCTTGCAAGTCACCTCAAATCCTTTTAGAAGGAGAGGAGTGATTAATAAATGAGCATCTTAAATTGCCATTTCCCACAAGAAGATTTCCACTGAGAGGATTGCAACCTGTCCTCACCCCCACAGGGTTTCCTAGGTAGCTGTCCCGCAGGCAGGGCCAACCCTGAGGCTCTATTCTGGTTATGGGGACTCCAGAGGGTGATATCCCAAGGATTCAGGGGACCTTGCTAGAACTACGGAGATGGAATTGATTGTCATCCTAGCAAAATTTCTACTTAACCATTAGTTTTAAAAAGAAAATGTATTTTAAAGAATCTCTAAACCTACAGAAGTTTAAAAATGAAAGCTGCGACTCAAAACCCTGTCAGAGGCTGACCCTGTAACCTCGTGGTCAGTGGATCCAGATGCTCATGGCTGACCAAGGTTTGACTCTTGGCCCTAGTGACTTGAAAAACATGCTGGGCATTTGTGTGTGCCCTAAAACCTCAATAGGACAGAAATGGAGAAGGGATTGCGGCATGACCACAGTCCACTATGAGGTGTTTTCTCCCTCTCTGCCTCTCTCTGGCAAACACACGTGCTCACTGGCAGTTAAAAAAAAAGTTAACCGGCAGATACGGGTTTATTCCTTGGCAACGCAGAGTACCCTTCCCTCTTGCGATCTCTCTCCACCCCGAGCTCCTTTCCTCTGCAGTATTGAAGAGCTGTGAAGTTCGTTCGTTTCTTTACGATCCCACTGCAGCTGCTGCGGTTCAATTTTCTGCAATCAGTGTTCTTGGCATATCATTTGTATAGACAGTGCTTGATTGGAGGCTTTATTTGAAAATTCATTTTCTTTTTGAAAACCTTTTTGCTAGATGCTTGATTATCTCCAAGCATTGTGTCTAGCGTGGCTTGCAGAACAAATGCCACAGTCAAGGTCAGTGTTCTCACCTGGGGTGTCGCACGGCGCCATGCCCAGCTGGTCTACTTGTAAGAGGGATGTCCTAGCATGACGGGACACTGTGTGCCTGTGGGGCCAACCAGCCTTGTACCAGGGCTGGGGTTCTTGGGAGCATCTCCTTCCATTGTGGGATCTGTCTCCACTGAGGTTATAAAGGGGCTCAGTCATGCTCTGAAGGGCAGAGGTTTCTGGCTTCAGAGAAGTAGACCCTCTGCGGTGAGAGGGTTTTCTCCCGAACACCGTGCTCCACACACTTCCAGACTGGCCGGGATCTGTGGGGAAGGCTTCTTGTACGCCATCATCTGCTCCTCCAAGCTGACTGTAGCCTCTACGGAAAGTGACGCCAACTCAGCTGAGGAAAGTCACTGCTTCACGACAGCAGGTATAGGAAACTGACTTGTCCAGGTGTCTAAACAGGTCCTGGAATCTAAAGCTGTTCAGGCACTCGTTTACCAGACCATCTGGGGACCTCAGAGGCCTGGGCTTAACTCTGAAGAAGGCCTATGTATATCTTTGCATAAGGAGGTTGTTCCATCATTTTGGGAAACATTGCTCTTACCTGTAAAGGCAACCCCCCCCCACCCCAGCTTTTGCTATAGCACACATGCATACCGGAGGGAGAGAGAGGAAGTGAGAAATCATCCCCCAGGAGGCTGGCCACACTGCCATCCCTTATCTTCCACTCTCCTCTCTGGCTTTTGGGCACGCACGCACATGTGCCTGGTGTGATTCTCAGCCACTGGGTCCAGAACTTGAACTGAGAAACTGGCCATATGATATCTGGTGCTTTCATCTCCACACCACCTGCTGGCCCAAAGGCATTTTTTAAAACGTTGTTTATTTTATTTATTATTTATTATTTATTATTTATTATTTATTATATTATTTAAGTTTGCTATAGGTCATGTGTGCTCACCAGAGAAAGAGAGAGAGACAACAAGGGAAAGTGAGAAAGCAAGCCACTAGGTCCAGGACTCAAACCACAGTTGACCATGTGCCGTAACCACCATACCACCAAACCAGGTGACAGGTCAAAAACCCACTCCCGGCCTCGGTCCAAAGGCATTTTGAAAATTTAGTGAGATTCACAATTCTTTCTCTGAATTTACATATGAATCTCTTGGGTGTGGATAAGATTTAGTGATGATTTTTTGCTGGATAACTGGGCAGTCTAATTATGTCTTGCATCACTGACCTCCTTCCCCTGCTCTCTTTAAGATGTGGCATGCCTCTTTCTTTTTTCCCCTATTTTTTATTATTTTATTTAACTTTCTTTCCTTCTTTCCTTCCTTCCTCCCTCCCTCCCTTCCTTCCTTCCTTCCTTCCTTCCTTCCTTCCTTCCTTCCTTCCTTCATTTGGCCAGAGAGGGACAGAGAGTGAGGGAAAGTGAGAGAGCAAGCCACCAGGTCCAGGATTTGAACCGCAGTCAGCCATGTGGGAGTCCAGAACCCTTAACTACCACGTCACCTGCCAGCCCCCCAGCATGTCTCTTTCATGGATGTCCAAAGTCAGCTTCAGGGGCTTTTCCTAGGTTATGTCTTAGAAAAGAGCTATTCTAAGCAGTTAGAGTTTTTTGTGAGGTTGGGTTGTGTGAGGTTTGCTCAGCTTGGTTTCCTAAGAGCAGGTTAAGTCTTTGCCTTGCCCCTCACAGGCTCCCGTCCTGTGCGCTAGAGGGGAACACTCAGCTCCTTTGCCAGACCACAGGGGCCAGGAAATAAGCATGTGTGTCCCCATTCCCTTATGGAGTTCATTCTGCAGCTGGCTCAGTCAGGGTCCTCTGGCCTCAGGGGTGACAGAGTCTAGCTGAGGAGGAGATGGAGGGCCCTCCTGGTGTGGCCAGCCTTGGCACACTGGAACCGGACTCAACCAGCCAGCACAGGCCATCTCTGAGTAGAGCTGCTTGACTCTGGCCAGGCAGGGAGTGGGTTTTTGACCTGTCCCCTGGTTTGGCCCAGGGTTCAAAGTTCTTGTTCTAAATGGTCAGAGACTCTGAAGCAAACAGAGGCAGGGATGAGCCTATTCCGTGGGGGTGTCATAGGACCAGACTGGCCTGGGCGGTATCAGGTGTGGCTGCTGAACAGTTCTTTCTTTTTTAAAAAATATTTATTTAATTTTATTCATTTATTATTTTTCTTCAATTTGACCAGAGAGACAGGGAGAGAAAGTGAGAAAGCAAGCTGCCAGGTCCATGAACCCGAACCGTAGTTGGCCATATGGGAATCCTACACCTCAACCACCACCCACTTGCCAGCCCCAATGCTGGTAAGAGGTTTCTACAGGTAAGAGGTCAGCCTGGGAGACCAGCCCAGACTCCTGTGAGGCAGAGGGTGGCAGGTCTCCTGTCCCTGCATGTGTGAGAGACCCTGCTGCATGCTGTCAGTTGTGGGGACACTCAGGGTGTGAGGACACATGCACCAGGGAGGCAGCGGCCGAAGGCCCATCTGCAAGCACGAGTGAGAAGGCAGCCATCTCTTGTCCTTTTCCCTCCTGCTGTCCCCTGCGTTACTCTGGCTGCTCCCAGCGTGTCCTCCTGCCCTCCAGCCCCTCCCTCCTCCTACATCACTCCTTTGGGGACACCACCGACCTCCCAGCCTGGGATTGCAGAGGCCCCCATGCATCATGTTCTCCCTGCTGGGTCTTCTGTGCAGAGAAGTAGGGGTCCCTAGCCCTGCCCTCTGCTTTATGCACCACCCGCCCCTGCTTTCAGGGCCACACTGGTTTTCTGTCCAAGGCCTCCTACAGTGTGCAGGCTGGCCAGTGTTGCAGTCTGCTCTTCCAGGCTCATCTGGATGTCACACCTGCACCCTCCTGAGGGACCCGCATGGGCCTGACCTTTAGGGAGAGCTGGGCACCATTGCACTGGCTGTGGATGGGAGCAAGGGTGGGGGACACATGCACCTGAGCACCCACAGCTTGTTGTGCCTGCTTCCTGGAGTGACGCTGACTTGCGCCTGAGATGGGACCAGGTGGGCCAGCCAGGTGGCTGCACCTATTTCCCCACCAGAGGATTCTGGGTGCACGGGCTATGGTCAAAGGGACATGCTAGACACCGAGCCCATGTCTGCACGTGCAGGAGTCCTGCCCCTGCTGTCCCTCCGTGTCTCTTTCGTCACATGTGCGTGTATGGGGCGTGGGGCATCTGAAGTTCCCCTTGCACCTCTGTTGTCAGGACATCATCCCTGGGATGCCAGGTCAGTCACGCACCCGGTTCATTGTGTGACTTTTGCAGACTGTAGGCCACCTTGGTGAGGATGCTGTTACCAGGACGGATGCTTATTATTTGACTTTTTTAAAAAATTATGTAACCTGACAGTGCGTGCACTTGCCAGAGAAAGGCAGAGGGCGAGGAAGAAAGCAGTCCTGTGGTCACGCCACAGTCCCTTCTCCGTCATGTTTGGAGGTGGGGCACACTCACATGCTGGGCCTGTTTTTCGACCCACCATTCTGCAATCCAACCGACGGTTGGCCGTGTGGGATCTGGGCTTCTTTAAACACTAGGACAGGAGGCCAGCCTCTATTCCTGGACTTTCTTATTCTCATTATAGCTTCTTCTGATATTGTTTTTACTTTTATGTATGATGATGAGGTACCAGCTGCTAGCATTCCTGGCCCTCTACCAGGTTCTTTGTGCTTTGAGCCCATTTTACAGATGATAAACTGAGGCATGTGAGAAGTGATTTGCCAGAGCTCACTTCCCAGGGAATGAGCTGGGATTTGAGCTGGAATCCACCCTGAGTCCATGCCCGACACATAGTATCTTTTTAATTCAATGTCCACCTGGTTCCTCTTGTCATCTGGGCTGTAGACTCTTTCTTCCCCCAGTGCTGTAGAAGGCCCTTGATTCCTCTAGACACATTTTTAAAATGGTTTGTTTCTGTCATCTCATAGGGATAAAATACTTACTGATGTGAATTGAAAGCTATCAGCCTTTCTTATTCATGTTTGCTTTGAAGGGCTTTGAGAGATTGTCGGCTATGTCCTTGGGGTAGGCAGAGCTCTCAGTGGTCTGGCTGGCCCACACACCACAGGGACAGGCCATCTGTGGTTCCAGGTCAGGCAGGAGGCACATGTGGGACGGGCTGACTGTGCATTGATGCCTGCATGGGGTGAGTAAAGCCAGCGGTCCAGCACTGACCCCTTGGTCTGCAGTTGCCACCCACACAGGGAATTCGTTTCCTGCCCTTTGAACCTACACACACCGCAGAGAGGTTAGAGATCTGAGATTCTTTGAGACCCCCTTGACTTTTATCTCAGAGGACTATTTTTTCCCACTGTATGGCTACACCCTGGTCAGGTTGAGATTTTTATTCACATGGGAGAGAGGCCGTGGGGAGGGGCAGAAAATAAAATCAGAGGTACCAAATGAAAAAAATCACAGAATTGACGGATACTTCCTGGGCACACAGTCGACATATGGTACCTGTGCAAACTGGCCCACTGGCAGAGGCTTCGGAAGCCCTGGGTAATACCGTCCTGGCCTGGCATCAGCCACCCCAGAGCTCCACTGGCCAGGAGGCCATGCACATGAGCCTGGACCCCAAGCTGCTGAACCTCTGGCCTACGGAAGACCTTCACAGGGCACACCGCCTGCCCCTGGGGCCCTGATCTCAGCACATACAGTGGCTTTGTGTTGCTCTTACTCTTACTCTCCAGCGGGAGCCAGCAGGTAAAGTGAGTCACAGAATAAGGCCTTTCTCTGTCCGGGAGTTGGAGTGACAGATGGGATCAGCCTTCAGAATGCCAGCACCACTGTTTATTGGATGTGGGATCTTGGATGCATTTGTGAACTGTCTAGCCTCAGTTCTCCCTTATGTAAATTGGGAGATAGTCCTTTATCTCCTTTCTGGTGGTGGGGACTACCCGAATTAGATGGAATACTTGCTGGGCTTGTAGATGACTTGTCAGTGATATCTTTGTGATTCCCCAGGCCCCATCTTCCAGTACCTAGAACCATCTGTCCGGGGCCCAGCTGGCCTCCAGAGTCTCTGGAGGAAGCAGCTAGTCATCTGAGGAACACTCACTATGTGGGCAGGGTTCAGGGGACCACGGGATGGTGACAAGCCCAGGTTTCAGCTCCACATTCAGGCCAGAAGGGTAGATACTCACTCCTCAGACAGAGCAGGGGATGGGAGGGGCCCAACAGGAGCTGTGACAAGTGCAAAAAGGGGACAAATCCCCTGCTGAAGCCAGGACAGAAAGGGGACAGGAGAAAGAAACCCCCCAACCCCAGTCTCCCACCAGGCTTCCTGCTGGCTAGACATGCCCTTTCCAGCCCACTGGGCCCTTAAGCAGGTTGGAAAAGGTGGGCAGGTGGGGGTGGGGCAGGGAGGAGGAAAGGAGTAGCTAGTGACCAGCCCTGTGGCTGTCCACAGGCCTTGCTGCTGCCATCTGACAGCAGGAGTGCATCCCTGTCTGGGGCACCAGATCTGCTGAGGGTGGCTGATGGTGCTGCCAGGTCAGTGGGGCATTGGTCTGGCAGTCCTTGAGGTGTGCTTTTGTGGGTGAGACCCACCTTAGGGACAGGAAGGTGTGGGTTAGTGTTGGGAGGCAGTGAGCAGTTCTGGCCCTGGGTACCTGCCATCCTCCTATCAGTAGGTTTCCTTGACAGTCAGACATGGCCTGGGTGGCTTCTCTTATGTCCAGGGCTGAAGATAAGCTGGCTATGGGGTGGGGTGGGGGATCACAGCTGTAGGGGAGAAGTAAAGTCCAAATGCCTTAACCAGAGGCTTTCCTTTGGTTTCTGTATGATGCTCTTAGATTCCTGGTGTTGCAGTGAGGAGTCCCAGGCTTTACTGGAAAGCTGGTCTAGGAGAGGCCGGAGTCTAAGGCTGCACGTTGTGTACTCTGCCCTCACCCAGAGCTCTCTAGCCTCTGTCCAGCTGAAGTCCACCTGTGGCCACCATCTCCTGGGGATCTGTCAAGACTCATAAGGCAAATGCACTGGGGTCTCTACTGCTGCGTATTGGGGTAGCGGGTGGCACAGAGGCTGGCCACATGGTCGGTCTGCCTTGGGAACTGGTGCTCAGAGCCCAGCTCATGTCCTGGGGACAGCTGCTGGTGGGAGGGAGGTAGGCGGGGAGCTGGACTCCCAGGAGCCTCCTGGGCTTCAGCCATGGCTGGACTTGCTTGGGACTGTGTTGGGGAGTCCTTTTTGGTCTGTCCATACTGCTTGTCCTACCATCTGTCCTACCCACCTGTCCTGCCACCTGCCTGCTTCTGTTTTTCCTCTCTTAGAGCTTGGCCAAAATCATAATGCCACCACCCTGGAGCAGTCCTCTAACTGCAGTAGATGCATCGTATTCAAGAAGTAAGAACGTGACGAGGATCCAGTCCTGCTCACTCCTGCCTGCTCTTTCTCCCCACATAGTTGCCTGCGAGCCTTAAAATGACACCGGGGCAGAATTCTGGCTCCATGGTACCTAGCAGTGTGCCCTGGCCTTTATCACCTTTGTAAGCTACAGTCTCCTTGTCTGTGTTGAAGGGATTGCATGGGACCACTTCACAGAGGGCTCTGATGGGCAGTACCCGGTGCTGGGCTGGGGCCTCCAATCCTTCCAGGGACAGCTCATGGTGAGCAGGGCCTGTTTCAGTCGATGGTGCCGTGCACACTGAGTTGTGCTTCAAGCTGGCCGGCTGGCCCTTGTAACTGTGGGAAATTCTCCAGCATCATCACGTGCCTGGCACAGACAGGTTTCTGAGAGCAGGGCCTGAACTCACATCCATAGCCTATGTGTATAGCCGCATCTGCATTCGTAGCCCACATTACAGACTGGGTGTTTCAATAATGAACAGTTTGATCAGCTATATATTAGCTCTGAATCAGTCAGTTCTGCTTTGTGTATTTGAACTTAGCCAGTACTGCTTCGTTATTATGTATTTTCTCTTGCCATTTTGGAGGATATCTGTTCAGTAGGTGTTTGATCTCCTAAATGCAATGCTTTTTTTCTTTTTTTTTTTAAGAATTATTTAATTTTATTTATTCATTCATACATTTTAATTTGGCCAGAGAGAGACACAGGAAGCGAGAGAGAGGGAAAGTGAGAAAGCAAGCCACCAGGTCCGGGACTCAAACTGTGGTTGGCCATGTGGGAGTGTCCAGCGCCTTAACCACCATGCCACCTGCTGGTCCCTAAACTCAATGTTTTCTTCATGAGTCTTTTGTCTTCTTTTAATGAAAACTTTCACTGTTATGAATACTGACATGGTATCATTTTTTAAAAAGAATTATTTTATTTCACTTTATTTACTTTTTTATTTATTTTAATTTGACCAGAGAAGGACAGAGCAGGGTGGGGGGAACGAGAGAGCAAGCCTCCAGGTCTGGGACTTGAACCGGGATTGGCCGCTTGGGAGTCCAGTGTCCTTAACCCCTTAACCACTACACCACCTACCAGTCCTGACATGATATAATTTTAAAAAGATAGTCTTACTGGGTTCTAATTTATTCTTTTATAATTTTTATTTCAAAAAGTTTAATGACATGAGTACTTCCGATTCATATCAATTGATTTGTTTTGGACATTTTACTTAGGGACATTTAAAAACATAATTTAAAATGTAATTTGAAGATGTCGAATAAAGCTGACTGATTTAAATCAAAGAAGGACAATTTGTCATGTTCCTAAACACTAACTTCTTCCATTCATCAGTTCTGCTTGGGAGTTGACTTCAGGGTGACCCTAGCGCGTGATAGACCAATTTAGCTCTAAGTGATGAGCAGGTTGAGATTATAATTATTTGCTTCATACTTACATACTTAGAAATGGAAATTTAGTACTAAAAATTTTCCTTTAGATTCTGTTAATCAGGACAAACTGAATTTTGTAAGTTATGTTAATTCATTTCCTAGAACCCCTGCCTGGAGGTTCGGTATCACACGGCGCCTGGGTTCCTGTGATTTGTATGATTGACACAATTTAATAAAGACCCTCCCCCTGGGAACCAGCAGTTAGCGTAATGGCTATGTCGCTGGACTCCCACATAGTCGACTGCAGTTCGCATCCTGGACCCGGTGGCTTAAAACTCATGCCGGGCGCGAGTGCATGCGTGCCCAAGATCCCGAGAGGAGAATGGAGGAGAAGGGATTGCGGCGTGACCATCCCCTCTGGGGGGTGATTTCTCGCTTTCTGTCTCTATGTCTCTCTCTGTCTGTCTAGTGAGCGCACGTGCCCTATAGTGAAAATCTCTCAAAAAAAAAAAAAAAAAAAGACCCTCCCCCTGGCACTGCAGGGAGACACACACGCAGGATGTGTTGGATTCTTGTCTCTGAAATACCAGTCTTAAGGGTCTGGAAAACTAGCTCAGGGCTTAACTAAATTCTGAAATGGCATATAGGTCGTTTGTATTTCAGTAACACATAGTTTTTTCTTGAATTCTCTTAATATCTTCTGCTCTGTGTGTGTGTTTGTGTGTTTTTGATAACGGTCAAATGCATTTGTGGATCTGGTTTTAAGGTCTTTCATTTACTGAAATCAGAGCAAGGTAAAACCAGAGGGCCTTTGTCTCTGCCCATGGAGGCCAAGTCAGCAGTCTGCTGCGCCTGCTGGGGCCCTTCCTGGGAAAGCATGAGGCCGAGTTTGCAGAATGTTATTTATTCACACTCATGGAAACATTGGAGCCCAGCCCATTCAGGGGTTTACCAGTTGGCTTTGCATGGTTTGGGATGCCCCTCCCCCCAAGGCCAGCTATACCTTTGGAACCCTGGTGGAAAGGACCATGGCAATGTGGAGGACCCGTTGAGGTGACAGGCCAGCCATGTCCAGCCACAGAAGGCTGGGACAGGGAATGGCAGCTTGGCTGAGTGTCTAATCAGAGTGACTGCAGACCACAAGGATGACACTTTGCTTGTATGGTCACCAGACAACCGAGTGATTGGGGCAGTCCTGGAGGTGGGAACCAGTGAAGACAGCTGCTGTGACTGTTACAGACACCTGGTGCTGGTTCCTCCCACATCTCCTTTCCCCAGGGAGGCAGGACATGGCATGTGCCCTGTCTCATCTGCCTATAAGTGTGGAGCTAAATGTGTGAGGTCCTTTTGAAGTGTAAAGTGGCATCCCCTTTACTGAGTGGCATCTTTTCTCTATCTGAAACCCACGTGTTGGGTAGCTACACTTTACAGTCGAGTAGTCTGGTTATGACTCAGTTCTCTCTGTGAAGTTAAGATAGGGCCAGGCGGGGCACCTCCCAAGGGATGGAAATTTCCTACACAAAGATGTTGGAACTGATGCCTCGTAATTGCATTTGTGCTGTATTTCCCTGGTGCTTGGGCAGCTTGAGGGCTGAATCTGGCTCTCAGACAAGCTTTGTCTATACTGGGCACCCTTGCTTTTTGTGTTTGTTTGTTTTTTTTTGTGTGTGTGTGTGTGCCTTTCCACAGCATGGATATGCCCTTTCCAGTTCTGCATGGCCACCCCACTCCCTTTCCTCTCCCTCCCCATTTAGTTGCCTATCTGGCCCTGAAAGCACCAAAGTAAACCCTGATTGGAATTAAAGAGCAAGAATTTCTGGTCTTTTTGTCCAAGCTGATTTCCCCCCTCCCCAAAGCTTCTACCCTAAAACCAGGAGGAGGGTCTAAGACAAAAGTGGGCCCTCCTTAGGCCCTAATGAAGATTCGTAGGCATAGGACGGAGGGCCTTGACTCCAGAGGAGGGAGCAACATTTGGAATACCAGCTAGCTCCACACCTCCCTAAACTGAGTGTATGTGCACTCACACTTATACATACACACACATATATACGTGCATGCACATTGATGCACACATACTCACATGCATGTGCACACTCACACAGTACACTCACACACACAGGCATGTACACACACTCATGTATGTGAACAAGGCACACATTCATACTCACAGTTATGTACACAGATGCATACATGCACATATGCACACATACATGCACCCACACACATATGCACACACACATTCACATGTACACACACAGTAGTTGTTTGTTGACCTCTCCAGAACACAGAGGAGAAGGCATGTATGTGGTCTGAAGGGTCACGCATGCAGCCTTCCTGAGGCTCAGTCCCTTCTTGATCCATGGGGGAGAAGAAGGTAGATGACATCATGAGAGCATGTGAGAGGCAGGGGTTTGTCTTCCTGACCACTGGCATCACTGTCACTCTCAGCCTTCCATGCACCTTCATCATTGCTGCGCTTTATTCTCCAGTGCCTGAGCATCAAGGGAGCCCAAGCTGACCTGGGCCATTGGTGTGAGTATTTGATTTGAGGCCTACTTATATGTAGTGAGGTTTTTAGTGCCAGGGCAAAGAACGACTCTGAGTTTTTCTCTGGGCAGATTGGGCATGGCCCCTTGTTGTGCCCTCTTCCTCAGAGCAGAGACTTAGCTTCCTAGAGGTCTTGTTATCCATTGCCCTAAATCTAGTGCCTGGCCCATTTGCTAGGCCAGATGGTGTCTTGTCAGGTAGCCCTGGTCAGGTCTGCAGGAACACATGCAGGGAAGGCCCTGCTTCTTTGGATTCCTGAGTACATTTGGGCTTTGAGGGCTTCAGTCCAGTTCTACAAGAGACTTCTTCTGTGAAACCATCCCTGTGAGCCCACCCTGTTATGTATACTGTTATAAGGGGAGCCAGCAGGTTTGATGCCGGAAGAGCTGGTGGGCTCTGCAAGCCTGGGTTAACAGGGGCTGCCAGTTTCACTGGGTGACAGAGGCAGCCAATCTCACTGCTGACACAGCATCTGGTACATGTTTCCAGACAGTTAGCCAGCTCACCCCCATGTCCCGAGAAGGGGCCGTGTGCCTTCCTGGAGCGGGAGTAGCAGGAAAGCACCTCTGTCAACTGCTAACAAAGTTTTGCCCATGGCTCTTCCTCTTCTCTCCCAGTTCAAGGTGCATTGGGAAGACCCAGGGTTAAGGAGGGGATGCTGGTGTCCACCCAAGAAGCTGAGTCCAAATTCTAAAGGTACATATCCCTCCCTGGAGTTCCAACCAAGTTCCAAAGTGAGGCACTTTCCCCATCACCCTTCTGGGTGTGGAAAGAATCCAGGAAGTCAGCTGCACCAGTGGAGGGGACATCTTGGCTCCCAAGAGCAGGGAAGACAGCTGGGACACAGTAATGGTGCTAGGAAGGTGGGGGCAGGGAAGGCACCTGGTTCCTGTCTCTCATCTCTGTACCTCTGGCGTCTGTTAGGACATTGGTCCACTGGGCAGAACAAGTTCTGGGTCTGTCTCGTTCCTGGCTGTGTTCTCAATCTAGATCAGCTCCTGGCAGAGTGGGTATCCAGGCAGAATCTACTGGATGAGTGGGTGAATGAACAGGTTCTTATCTCCTGGCCACCTGGGAGAAAGCTTGGGGGAGACCTCTCATTGGCCCTGCCTGGGTCACGTGTCCACCCTTTGGCCAATCACTGGAACCCAGGCAATTAAGTGCTATGGATGGCTCTGTGCTACCTGGTCACCAGAAGTGGAAGCTCTAGGTACCATCAGAAGCTGGGCCAGCCCCGATCCCCTACTTGGGTCTGCTCAGCCTTGTTTGGGGTTTCCTCTTGCCAACTTAGGGGTCTGGACCAGCATCTTGAGCTGACTTGCTGAGCCAGGACTGGTGGACTATCCATGACCAAGACTAAGGAAAGCAACCCTAGACAGAGAAGGCCATGTAGAGATGTAGAGGGAGTGGCCAGAGTGAATGGCAGGAACAGGCTCGACTGAGAAGGGAGTTGAAAAACAAAAGGAAACTAAAAATTATGGAAAGTTTTCTTATATTGAATAAACCATAGGTTATAACACAACCATGTGCTAATTCTTAGGCAGAGTGAAGAATGAATCTATCAATTTTGTGCTCTGTGTGTGTGTGTGTGTGTGTGTGTGTGTGTGTGCATGTGTGTGGTAATACTGCCAGCAAATAGGAGGGCCTTTTATAAAAGCATGTTCAAAGGCTTCAACACTTTCCCACTGGGCTTCTTTTAATCCTCAAAACTCAGATCCATTTGCATCTCAGGGCAGATGGAACCTCATGAGCAAAGGCCCTGCAAGGGTGGCTGCGGTCTAGAACAGCCACTAGTGGGGCTGGAGCGTGACAGGGACAGTGGACTCGTTGGCCCAAATAGGAAGTCTGGATTTTGCTCAGTGTGTGAGGCTGCCCGTTATGACCCAGAATCAGAATACCCTACATATTTGATGGGAGGTGAGCCTCTGAATTTAGGGTTTCTTGCCATAGGGCATTGGCATTTCCTGGCATTAGGGAAACTGGGTTGAGAGGGCTGAGGAATTTCTAGAGAGTAGGGAATGTAAAGTGTTTATGATGCAGTGTCAGTCATTCTTCATGTAAGTGGAGTGAAAGTCTTACCGTGTCACTCTAGGCCACTTCTCTCAGCAGCTGTCTCTATCATTTTTGTTCCATTTTGTTAATAACAACTCTTTTCTCAGAACTGATTTCATCCTTGGGACCCATTCTTCCCAAAGGTTCTCATCTGTGGGTTTTCTATTATGGTGAGTTAGAGGACCTCAGAGTCCGAGATAAATGAGTCCAGTCTGGATTCCCCATAGCCTCTGCTAGCCTTTTGAGAAGTGGGCACAGCTGCATGGGGGAAATGCAGAGGGACTTGGGACAATCAACGGGAGTGAGCAGCAGTGACCTGGGCCTCAGCTTTAATTGTGTCTGAAAAGATTCTTGGATGAAAAGTCTGCAGAAGAGCTAGCCACCGCTCAGAATGGAAGGTCCTAGCTGAGGACCCTAACCCTGGTGGTTACCTCTCTCCTCCTGGTCACAAGCCACCAGCTAATGGATCACCTCCAGCTGCCTGCAGGGTGACCGGCCACCTACTTATGCTCCTGTACTCTCACTCCACAGAGATCAGACCCGCAACTGCTTGCCCAGTTCTACTACGCTGATGAGGAGCTGAACCAGGTGGCCGCAGAGCTGGACAGCCTGGACGGGCGGAAGGACCCACAGCGGTGCACGCTGCTCGTCAGCCAATTCCGCTCCTGTCAGGTGAGAGGCACTGGGTAACCATCTCTGTCTCCAAGGAGGGACCTACCCAGGTGGGTATAGGATGAGGTGGCTGGCCCTTGACAAAGACCGAGGCTTAGTCACTTGCTGGCACCCTATAAGGACGTTCTCACAATGGGCCCTTTGCTGGAGAAACCACCCAGGTGGAGACAAGGTTGGGAACAGGACAGTGTAGGGTAAGAGCCAGGTTAGAAATGGGAAATGGCATGGACACCCTGAGGAGCAGAAGTTGGGGAGGATGGGGGTGAGAAAGCCAGCAGGCTGAGCTAGGGGGCAGCTGGCATGGAAAAGGGTGAAGTTCTGGGTGTGCAGTAGTAGATGTGGCCACGGCTCTGCTGCTGACTCATGGCTCTGCCAGCTTCTCTGCCTAATTCGGAGACAGCCCTGGAGGCCTCTGCTAAAAATATCCTGGCCTGCACGTTTTCTTCCCAGTGTATTAAATACTCCCAAGACACTTCCATTATGAGAGCAGGTGGCTTGGTGCAAAAGTTTTGTCAAGTGACATTCAGGGTCTTTTGCAAGGTTCCAGAACGTTCTCAGTGTATTCTGCTCACAAGGTCTTGCTAAATCCTCACTGTTCTGGGAGGTGGGGAGCCAGTCACTGTGGCTCTGAGAGTCCCACTCTGTGTAGCCCCAGCAAAGTGGCCAAGTCTGCTGCACCCCAAGCTTCTGTGGGGACTCACCAGCCTCAGGATCCTATCTATGGCCAGGACAAACTTGGATCTCTTTTTATCTTTTGGGCTTTGAGGCTTCAAGTAGTTTAGTGGCAGCCTCCACCCGCTGTATGTCTCTTCACATGTCAGATAAACATCTGGAGTCTCTCTAGGGACTGTCCTCTGTCCCCAGGACTCGTGTCTGAAACAGTGCCTGCAGAGGGGGACAGGTGCTAGGGACTTGGGGCATGGAAGAGGGAGCAACTGTCGGGGAGGGATATTCCAAGGAGGAGAGAAGCCAGAGGGCCTGTGAGGGCCACTCCTGCACCACATCCCACCTGGGGGAGGAGGCTCAGGGAGCTGTTCACTATGGTTGTCTTTGGAGAGGAGCTGTTTCCTCTTTACATCTTTTTTTGTTGTTGAACTATGGGGCTCATGTTTTAAATGAATTTGAGTGGTAGAGGCCTGTGGGTGGAGGGCTGTGGAGCTGGGGGGACTCTTCTTTTCTGGGGTATGTCACAGGGAGATGTGTTCTGTGAGAAGGATTCAGAAGGGAAGAAACTTGGGCACACACATTCTTCCTGTTTCTGAGGGTCTGTGAAGGACCCATTAAGGAATGGAGATTGCCCAGACCCCTCAGTATCCTCCAATTGAGGAGTTACTTCTTCCCCTTTGACATTTTTTGCCCACTCAACTCCCAGGACCCAATACCCTTGACTTACCTCCCACTCCACAGGTCGCTTCTCCTCCAGTCCCTTTGTGACCCTCCTGCCTCCTCTTCCCCCAGCCTAAGCCCAGTCTCCAATCTCGTCCTGTCTTCTCTGTGGCAGCTTCATTCTGCTCTGCCACCGCCCCCATCCCTTTTAGCCTCTCCTCCCCCTAGAGCCAGGTGTGTGCTAGGGGTTTCTCCCAGCCCCCCGGGAAGTCTCACAGACAGGATCCAGACCCATTGTGCCCAGACGTGGGCTCTTGGCCCCCTCAGAACTGCCCCATCCCTGTTATGTGGCTTTCATAACTGCTTTAAAAACAAATTTATTCCCCCCATAGGGCATTTTGAGCTCACTGGAGACAGAAAGGGGAAAAGTGAGAAATCCCTCCCCGGGGGATGGTCATGTAGCAGTTCCTTGTCCTCCGTTCTCTTCCTGGGATTTTGAACATGTATGCACATGCACCCGGAGTGATTTTTAAGCCTCTAAGTTTGGGACTCAAATCACAGTTAACCATGTGGGAATTCAGTGCCTTAACCACCATACCCCCTGCTGGCCCTCCTTGCATAGCTTTTGACAGTTAACCTTAGTATTTAATGTCTTTTCACGTGATAAATAATATTGCTTTTTAAATTTTAAGTTTTGATTGTTTGGGACTAAAATACAGAAATACAATTAACTTCTTTGACCCTTGAAAATACTAAGGTGTGGGGCCAGCAGGTGGTGTGGTGTTTAGGGACGCTGGACTCCCACATGACCAACGTGGTTTGAGTCCCGGACCTGGTGGCTTGCTTTCTCTCTCTCTCTCTCTCTCTCTCTCTCTCTCTCTCTATCTCTATCTCTATCTCTCTCTCTCTCTCATTCTGTCCCTCTCTGATCAAATAAAAATAAATAAATGAAGTTAAATAAAAATAATTCTTAAAAAAAGAAAAACCAAGGTGTAGATTTTAATAAAACTAAAGGATTTATTTGGCCTGGTGAGAGCTGCAAGCCGGGAAACCGATTCAGCTGGTTTTGAGGCCTTACCACAAGTGAGGAGGGGGGTTACATTAGTTATTTGCTAAGAATTTAGATTGGTATAAACAGTTAACAAGCTGTTTTGTGGGAAGAGGATTAGGTGACTTGGAGAATGTAGTCAAGTGCTTTTCTGGGATCTAGGAAGAAAAAGAAAGTGTGAGGGCTCCAATTTTTTTTTTTTTTTTGAGAGGTTTTTGCTATAGGGGAGGGGCTCCAATTGTTAGCTTTAGGGTCTGTCTGCAGATTCTCATCATACATAGTCACAAGATGGGGGTGACAATTATTTTGGGGGAATTGGAAAATTTACTTGGAAAAAGAACATTTAACAGGGTTAAAAGTTCGGAAACATGTCACAAAAATGGACAGTGATGAAACATAAATAAAATGAATAACATGGAAAAAAATGTTTGGAAATGGTTGGACATGACTGTAGCCCAGTGTCCCAAGATTTGTAAAGAGCCCCAAGCAGTCTTTTTTTTTTTTTAAAGGTTTTTGCGATAGGGTGTGTATGCTCACTGGAGACAGAGCAAAAGTGAGAAATCATCCCCAAGGGGGCAGCCATGCTGCAATCCCTTCCCTACTCTCCTCCTGGGATTCTGAGCAAGCACACACACAAACCTTAATCCAGCATGATTTTCAAGCTGCCAGGTTCAGGACTTGAATCGCAGTAGGCCATGTGGGAATCCAGCGTCCTAACCACCATGCCACCTGCTGGCCCCCTAAACTGTCTTATTTATTTATTGATTGATTGATTTTTAGAGGTTTTTGCTATAGGGCGCGTGTGCTCGCTAGACAGAGAGAAAGAGACAGAGAGGCAGAAAGCCAGAAATCACCGCCCAGAGGGGATGGCCATGCCGCAATCCCTTCTCTTCCATTCTCCTCTCAGGATCTTGGACACGCACACACACGTGCCCAGCGTGAGTTTAAGCCACCGGGTCTGGGACGCGAACCACGGTCGACTACGTGAGTCCAGTGACACAGCCATTACGCTAACTGCTGGTCCCCCTAAACTGTCTTATTTTATTTCACGCCTTTGGGTGTTGATCTTGTATCTGAAACCTTTCTCTAGAAAAGAGGTAAAACCAAACTGTTTTTTTTTTTTTTTTTTTTTTTTTTTTTTTTTTTTGTGTACACATTTAGTTTTATTGTAACAAAGCAACTTGTACACTTTTAACGTTTAAAACTGAGCATCTTTCCTTTCCAGTGAAACAAAAAGAAAATTTAAAAATAAACAGGAACAAAATTACAATAGAGAATGTCAATTCCAAATAAGATCCTACAGGTTCTGCTGATTCTCCCATCGAGTGGCAGGGCTCAAGTCATCATTAGGAGAGAATTTTATTTTTAAAAGTGTCATCTTAAACTGCAAGGATGTCCGTTAAACATCACAATTAAACATGCCAAAGGAGAAGCCATGTTGTCAAAATGCCCACTTAACCCACCCAAACATCTCAAACCCACCCTTTGCTGACCTTCTATAACCCCATTTTTTTAAGTTTTTTTTTTCTTTTTTTAAACAAGAGAAAGTAGACAGATACATGTTGGTAAATGCTAACTGTCCATATTCACATAGAGACACAGTGTAATCTCTGAGCCCAATATACAGAGAAAGGAGGAAAAAAGCTAGAATTCTATGCACTACTACACAGGGGCCTAGCACCCTCCAGCTTCCAGCAGAGCGAAGGGAGCAGAAGGATTTTCTTTTTCCCACAGAGCACGGTGGTGTTGATTCCAAACAGTTTTTGTTGAGACAGGAAGGGATCAAAATGAATTTGGAACAGAAAAGGGTAGAGATTCTTTTCCCATTGTTTCTGCTCAAGGTTTTTCCCCCTAAAATAAGTTGAGAACCATGGTGTAGAGAAAAGAGACCTCAAGTACAGGGTGACTGAGCACAAGAGGGGGAAAAAAAGAGAAAAAAAGAAAAAGAAAAAAGAAAAAGACTGCAACTTGCTCCCAGGGACTGGAGAAAAATTTTTTAAAAAGGAGGATTGGAATCCATCAGTGTTCTGTCAGTCATCTTCCCCTTCATCCTCCTCTCCTTCCTCCCCTTCATCATCATCTTCATCTTCTTCACCTTCATCCTCATCTCCTTCTTCATCAATATCTTCCAATCCTTCTTCTTCATCATCATCATCATCATCTTCTTCTCCTTCTCCTTCTTCATCATCCATATCGGGAACCAAGTAGTACTGTAACGGATTTGGCCAAATGTCATCTTTGATGACCTCCCCTAACTCATCTGCACCTGCATCAGAATGGTCAGTAAACCAAGTAAAGAAGCTCTCTGGTTCCTCATGCTGCCTCTTCCTGCTGGCTTTATTCTGCGTTTGACTTGAACGTTTCGTCAAATCCTTTCCAGATTTCCATTTGATTTCAGTGGACTTTGAAGATGGATCACCACTCTCATTCAGATGAAATTCTTTGGAGAGAACTTTATTTTCGAAGTAAGGATTTTCATCAAAATAAAAATATATTCTATAACCTGATTTAATATCTTCAAATTCTGTCACTTCCACTCTGGTCAAATAATGCAGCGCCTCTTCATCCTCCTCTCCAAGCAGTGCAGACACTTGTGGATGGTTGACAAAAGTTGTTACCCAAAAATTTGGGATTTTGGCGATCAATTCTGACCTCTTCTGAAAAAATGGTTGGCGAAGTTTATTATATTTCTGTTCTACTTTCAAAATCTCCTCACTGGCTTGTTCATTAAGTCTGTCTATTTCATTTTGTACTTCATCGATATGTTCAATTGCTTCTTGTTGCTCTTTTTCTGAGGTCTCGTCGGCCCCGTCGTGGTTGGAGTTGAGCTCCTTTTTACTGACTTTGGCCGCCGGCGCCGACATGGTGCTGCTCCGCGGTCGGGGGGGGGGGGGGGGGGGGGGGGGGGGGGGGGGGGGGGTGGGGATCGGGGAGGGGGAGAGAAGGGAAGGCGAAGGGGGCGGGCAGGCGGCTCCCAAACTGTTTTTTCTACTCTTATGTAGCCACTTAGTACTCTGTGAACAGCTGTGGGAAGGATGTTCCCTGCACGCCAAGCACTTCTCTGACAGATTCTGCAGTGGACATCATGTGAGCTTCTGTTGCAAGCGAGGAGTAAGACCCTGGATGTGTTTCCTTCTTTCCACACTGTCAGACTTGGTTAACTAGCCTAAAGTTAAGCACATTAAAGTAGTCAGTTTCCAGGACAAGAACAGTTCATGCTAGCCCATCACCCTGTGCAGTCTGTGGAGGTGAAGAGCCCTTCGTGGGTCCCCACATGTCCTAAGTGTCTGCTAAGGCCGAACTGACAGCCAGTCCAATCAATTCCTGGAGGTCTGATGAAGGGTCTGAGGACTGGCACAGAGGCCAGGACAGGGGCAGCTCAGGTGGAGTCTCAGGCACCAAGGTCTGTAAATCTTTCGGAGAGTGGCTGGGAACAGTGTGCTCTGGTCACAGTGCCAGGAAAAATGGCAAAGTGGCTCTGGAAACGACTCTTCTTATGCCCTGAAGTAGACAGAGTCTCTTAGACTAGCGAATGCATCTAAGATTACCACATGGCGAGTCCATTTTTATTTGGGTGGAATATCATGTCTGGAGTTATCAGGTTTGGGTGGTCCGGTTACATTCTCGGTTACACCTTTTCAGTTTGGCAGATGTAGGGAGGCACTGAGGGGTGCACGTTATACTTTTTTACTGCTTATTGTAGTCCTGTCATTACAGAGTCCATTTTGTGTAACACACGGCTCTCTAACAATGTCCTCTTAATTTAATTCAATTCTGACACTGTACTTGGGACTAGTGCCAGGTCCCAGAGGTTGAGGACTCAGTTCCCTGAGACGGCCCTCACTTCAGAAGCCAATCCTACGTTGCAGGTTGTGACCTGTGCTTCTGACCAACCTGTTGTAACTTTCCTTGGGTTTGATTCATTTGTTCGAGTGGCTCTCAGAACTCACAGAAACACTACATTTAGGTTTACTAGTTCATTAGTAAAAGACATAATAACAGGACACAGATGAACAGCCATGTGAAGAGATATATTATGGCAGTCTGGAAGAACCCTAAGTGGGGAGTTTCTGTCTCCATGGAGTTGGGGTAAATCACCCTCCTGACATGTAGATGTGTTCAACAACCTGGACGCTCTCCAAACCCTGTCCATTTGTGTTTTTATGGAGGCTTCACTACATAGGCATGATGGTCACATCATCAGCCACTGGTGATCAGCTCAACCTTTTTTTTTTTTTTTTTTTGAGAGGTTTTCGCTATAGGGTGCGCGCGCTCGCCAGACAGACAGAGACAGACATAGAGATAGAAAGTGAGAAATCACCCCCAGGGGGGATGGTCACGCCGCAATCCCTTCTCCATTCTCCTCTCGGGATCTTGGGCATGCATGCACACGCACCCAGCGTGAGTTTAAGTCACCGGGTCCGGGACTCAAACCATGGTCGACTATGTGGGATTCCAGCGACATAGCCATTACGCTAACTGCTGGTTCCCATCAGCTCAACTTTTTCAGCCTGTCTCCCTTCTCTGGAGGTCTGGAGTCGGGGCAGAAAGTCCCAACTCCCTCATCCTACAGTGGTCTTTCTGGTGACCAGCCCCCCTCTTGAAGCTTATCTAGGGGCCCCAGACACCGGTTATCTTATTAGTATAGGAAAGATAATCTTATCACTCTGGATTTTAGGGGCTGTCAGGAAACTAGAAGGCTAAACATATACTTCACAATATCACACTTTCTAAATTTATTTACTAGTCATGACACGTTATTTGTAGGTTCCATTATATATTTTTTTTTGCGAGATTTTTTTTTTTTTTTTTTTTTTTTTTTTTGCTATAGGGTGTGTGCGCTCGCCAGACAGACAGAGAGAAACAGAGAGACAGAAAGGGAGAAATCACTCCCCAGGGAGGATGGCCACGCCACAATCCCTTCTCCTCCATTCTCCTCTCGGGATCTTGGGCACACATGCACACGCACCCGGCGTGAGTTTAAGCCACCGGGTCCGGGACTCGAACCACGGTCGACTATGTGGGAGTCCAGCGACATAGCCATTACGCTAACCGCTGGTCCCAAGTTCCATTATATTTTTTGCACAGATGATTGTGTTTTCTGCACTTAAAGATGCAAATGCTTCTTCACTTACAATGGGGTCATGCCCTGGTAAACCCATTTTAATAAAAAATGTAAGTTGAAGGGACCAGCTGATGGCGTAATGGTTATGTAGCTGAACTCCCATGTAGCCAACTGTGGTCTGAGTCCCAGACTCTGTGGCTTGAAACTTATGCCAGGTGCATGTGCATGTGTGCTCACAATTCCAAGAGGAGAATGGAGAAGGATTGTGGCATGGCCATCCCCCTTGGGGGGTGATTTCTTGCTTTCTGTGTCTCCCTGTCTCTCCAGTCAGTGCATGTGTCTTATAGCAAAAAACTCTCTAACAACAACAAAAATATAGATGTATGTGTGTGTGACCAGACAGGGTCTGGTCATGCTATGCCCCCCTTCCCCTAGTCCTTTAGCCCATCAGATCTTGGGCACTCTTACACGTGTTCAGCATGTTTCAGGCTGACTGGGCCCAGGATGATTCAAACCATGGTTGTCATGTGGGCTCTGACTTCTTTCAAATAGCATATTTCTGCTGTGTCACGAAGCCAGCCTGAAAGTACGTTTAACACCTAGATAAACCTATAGTAAAGAACTCATGCCATTGTAAGTCAGGGACCATCTGCATTTTTACTCTTCCTTTCCTGTCTGGATGCCTTGATTTTGTGTGGGTGTGTATTGCCCTATTGCACTGGCTAGAAATCCAGTCTGATGTTGAGTAGATGTGATGAGAGCAGACATCTTTTCCTATTTTTATCTTAGGGAGAGAAAGCTTTCAGTCTTTTATCATTAAATATGGTACTACCTGTAAGGTTTTTTACCTTAATCAAGTCAAAGAATCATGCCTTCTATTCAGCGTTTGCTGAGATTTCTTATCAGGAATGAATGTTGGAAGCTTTTCACGTTTTCTTTGTGTCTATTGAGATTATCATTTGTTTTAATATGGTAAGTTATTTTGATTGGTTTTTAAAGTTTATTTCTTTCTTTCATGAATGAAAGAGACAAAGAGAGAGAGAGGGAGGGACAGCACCTCTAAGAGGTTCTTGACACTGCAATCTACCCCAGCTTAGGCCAGCCTCAGATAATGGGCATGCCTGTTCGCCACTCAGGGAGGTCTCTGGACGTGAACTGGATACCTTCCCATGTAGGTCAGCTTTACATAGCATTGTGCACTGAACCACTGACTGGTCCTGACTGTTTTTGTTTGTTTGTTTGTTAGCTATAGAGCACATGTGCTCACCAGACTGAGTCCAAAAGAGAGAGGGGGAGAAAGTGAGAAATCACTCCCCAGGGGGATGGCTATGCCACAAGGATTTTGGGGACGCACATACATGTGCCTGACATGATTTCCAAATCGCTAGGTCCAGGACTCAAGCTATGCAGTTGGCCACGTGGGGTCCAGCCACCTTAACCTCCATACCACCTTCTGGCCCCCAATTTTTAAAAATGTTTTTATTTAGAGAGATTTTTGCTATAGGGTTCATGTGCTCGCTGGAGAGACAGAGAGAAAGCAAGAAATCATCTCCCGGGGGGATGGCCATGCCGCAATCCCTTTTCCTCCATTCTTCTCTCTTGGGCATGCACTCACACACCCCTGACATGAGTTTAAGCTGCCAGGTCCAGGACTTGAACTGTGGTTGACTATGTGGGTTTCCAGCAACGTAACCATTACACCATCTGCTGGTCCTCCGATTGGGTTTTAACTGAGTAAACAATGATGCTTACTAATACCCACTCTGTCACACAACATCAGCAGCATGCGGGCACCATGAGGGCCGGGCTATTGTGTATGTAAAATATTCACTGACATATCACCAGCACACTGCACACAGTAGGCACTCAATAATATCATTGAAGAAGGAACACTCAGCTGACTCATTTAAGTTTTATTTTGCTTTCTTTTTTGGCAATGTGCCTCATGTTGTTTACTCTTTTTTTGTATGCGATGGTTGTGGCATCACGTAAACGATGGCAAGGTTTGTCAAGCTACCAAGGGTTTGAATTTCATGTTGGTATATACACTCAGGCTTATCAATATTCAGCTATTTTTAGAGTTACAGTTATCTAGTACTGAAAGAAACTTTGGGCTCATCTGGTCCAGGTCTCCTTTTTCATGAATTAGAACAATAAATCCATTCAGAGTAGATTCATTCACAATCATATGCAAAAAGCAGAAAACAAGAGGACATTTGCTGGATGTCATTGCACCAAAAGGTCACAGTGGTTTGAACTCTCAGTGTATCAGAGAATAGTAGAAAACGCGTCATTTTAGTTACCTGATAGAAAGAGGATAATAGAATCAGTGGGGTATTCACAAATACACCAAAAAGATAAAACATAGAATTTGGCCCTGTTCTTAATGAAGATTACAGAAGGAGGCTCAGATTCAGCAGCATGGTAGTGGGTTACTGCTACCTGATGCTGGAGCCATATGAGAAGCCCAGGTTCAGATCCTGGGTTGACATGAACATGCCAGGCTTACCTACAGGCGCCCATGATCCTGTCTGTCCAAGAGGCTGGGGAAGGATTGTGGTTGGTGAGATCCTGTTAAGGGTACCTCTCTCTCTTAATAAAAATAAACTTTAAAAAATATAGTAGAGGTGGGACCAGCAGTTAGCATAATGGCTATGTTGCTCGACTCCCATGTAGTCGACCATGGTTCGAGTCCTGGACCCGGTGGCTTAAACTCACGCCGGGCACATGTGCATGCGTACCCAAGATCCTGGGAAGAGAATGAAGGAGACAGGATTGCGGCGTGGCCATCCTCCCTGGGGGGTGATTTCTCACTTTCTATCTCTCTGTCTCTCTCTTTTTTTTTGGCGAGTGCACGCGCCCTATAGCAAAAACCTCTCCAAAAAAGAAAAAAATATATATAGTAGAAGTCAGACAGGCTACTAAGAAAATGCAGCAGTTAAGCCATATCAGTGGTTCTCCATTCTCAGTGAGTATGAGTCACTTTCAGAGGTTAAAATATATAGATATCAATCCCAGAGGTTTTACTTTACTTTGTTTAGGAGGAGCCTAAATACTAAGATGGCTGATTTATAATACGTTATCCTTTTTAATGTATCATTGAGTTCGGTTTCTTAAAATGTTGTTAAAAATTGTATCTATATTCATGAGAAAGACTGGTTTGCTGTCTTTGTCTGATTTTGGTATCAGGATAATGCTGGGCTCATTTTTCTCAACTCAGGATGTTTCTTTTCTCTTCAGTTTCTTGGAAGAGTTTGTGTAGATGTTTCAGTCTGCTTTTCTGTTGCTAACAACTGAATACCACACTGGGCAACTGATAAAGAATAGAGGTTTAGGGGCTGGCAGGTGGCATGGCGGTTAAGGGTGCTGAACTTCCACATGGCTGACCATGGTTTGAGTCTTGGACCTTGCAGCTTGCTTTCTCACGTGCTCTCTCTCTCTCTCTTCCTCTTGTAAAAAAAATAAACAAAAATAAATAAATAAATGAAGTTAAATAAAATAATTCTTTTTTTAAAAAAATAGAGGTTTACCTAGCTCATGGTGTTGGAAGTCCAAGAGGCTGCCTCTGGTGAGGGTCTCCTTGCTGGTGTGAACTCTGCAGAGTCCAAGATGATGCAGGTCATCATATGGCAGGATGTAAGAACTTTGAGTGTGTCTGTGTTTTTGCCTCTTGATTCCTTCTTATAATCCCACTGGGATTCAGCCATCCCGATGACCTTATCTAAAGACCCCCCCCCCCCTTATCAGTACCATGGCCAGATTAAATTTTCACTCTAAATCCTATCACAGTCCAATTTCAACACTTGAATTTGAGGGAGACACATTCAAATCATTCTAGTAGAATTTGTGTTATTTCTTCTTAAAGTTTGGGAGAATTGACTATGAATCTATATGGACCTGGAGTTTTCTCTGTGGGAATATTTTAACTATAAATTTAATTTCTTGAATAGATAAAGGCTTTTTCAGGCCATTTCTTCTTCTTTTGTTTTTGAAGATTTTGTCATAAGGTGCATGTACTTGCCTGAGAGACAGAGAGAGGGAAAATAAGAAACCCCCCCCTCCGGCCACGCCACAATCCTTTCTCCTCTATTCTTCTCTCAGGATTTTGAGCACACACTCACCTGCATCCAGCATGATTTTCAAACCTCTGGGTCTAGGTCTCAAAGCATTTGACCATGTGGGAATCCAGTGCCTCAACCACCATACCACCAGCTGGTGACCCCAGGGCTATTTCTTTTTGAAAGAGCTTCATAGTTTGTCTTTGAAGAAATTGCACCTAGTTGTTGAATTTATTGGAATAAATTGTTCATATTTCCTCATAATTCTTTTAATATTTGTAGGATCCATAGTTATGTCAACTCTCTTATTCCTGTTATTGGTATCTGTTTTCTTCCTGAACTATATTGATACTCATTTTACTGATTTTCTCAAAAGAACCTTTTTTTACATCATTTTTTAAAATTAATATTGTTTATCACTTATCTCTTTCATTAAATTTCTCCCATTTTCTCTTTCATTAAATTCTCCCCTAATCTTTATTATTCCCTTTCTTCTGCCTGCTTTTGTATTTCATTTGCTTTCCTCCCTTAATTAATTTAGGTTAGGTAGGTGAATCAGAGAAAAGACCATTCTCCCCTCGTGTAGGTGTTTTGTGTTTAAATTTCTCTTTCACTGCTATTTCAGCACTTAACCCTGTATGTCCCACTGCTGCTTTGGCATCAATTTGGTGACTTTTATTTGAGTCAAAATATTTTCTAATTTTCCCTTTAATTTCTGCTTTGATTCATGAGTTATTTAGAAATATGTTATTTAGTTCCTTTTTTTTAACTTTATTAAAATACTGAGTTTATTTCCCATGTATATTTTTGTCTCCCCACCATTTCCATGTCTGACCACCACCACTACTGTGTCCTATCATAACATTCCATACATATTAAAGCCAAGCCAAGGGTGGAGTTCTGGCTTTAAAAACTAAACAGGCATTTGAACAACACATTCTTGGCAATAGAACTTGGGCAACATTTATCAAACACGGTAGGGAAAGTTCTCACTCTGCATTATAGAAAGGACAGCCAGATATCAACTGTTACAGAAATGAACTAAGACGGAGAATTTTAACAAACTGTTTAAACTATTTTCTTAAAGAGACTTCCTCCACTGCCAGAGATCTTGAATAGCCTCCTGGTCAGTCATCCGGAAGCAATTCTTCATGTAATTGCTAAAATTGGCTTCCACTTTGGGAAGAGAGCCACCTTTTTCTATATTTGCTTCCATTTTTACTTTAATGTCTTCTACAGAACTAGGTCCTTCGGGTGTTTTAGGAGGTTTTTTTTTTTTTTTTTTTTTTTTCCTGTTTTTTGAATGATTCTTGACCTGTTGATCTTGGTGTTGGTGATTTTAAGTCTTTTCCATTCTGGTTTGATTTTTGAGCATTTTTTGCCAGCAGCATCTCATATAGATTTATTCACTGGAGCTTTTCCTTCTGTTTCCTCATCTTAAAATCATCATCATCATCACCATCATCATCATCTGCATCGTCATCATCATCTTCGTCAGCAGCAAGTTTTACTGTTTTCTGTGGAACCTTGCTACCACCTCCAGGGGCAGATCGCTTTCCAGATACACCTAAGAGTTTCACGTCCTCTTCCTTCTTCTTCTTCTGACTCTGCATCTTCCTCCACAGCTACTAAGTGCTATCCACTAATATGCATAGGCCCTGAACCACACTTCAACCTTAAGACCACAGGTGGTGGTATTTCAAAGCCCCCACGGGAAACCATTGGCTGTACAGACATTTTCAGTGTTGCTAGTGTTACTTTGATTAGACTGCATTCGTAATTGATTGCCTCTGTTTCAACAATGTGCAATTCATCCTTTGCACCAGCCCCTAAACTGACCGTTCTTAAAGATAACAGGTGTTCATTTTCATCATTATCCACTTTAAAGTTATAATCTTTGTCAGTCTTTAGTTCACAACGAAAAAGATAGTTCTGGGTCCTCAAGGGGTTCATGTCCATGGCCATCGAATCTTCCATGGGGTGGTGGCACGCACTTAGGTGCAATTGAGAAAGGTGTGTATTCTGCTGCTGTTGGGTGCAGTGTTCATAAATGTCAACTGTTTCAAGCTGGTTAACAGCTTTGTTAAAATTTACCATATCCTTGGGGACCAGCAGTTAGCGTAATGGCTATGTTGCTGGACTCCCACGTAGTCGACTGCGGTTCGCGTCCCGGACCCGGTGGCTTAAAACTCACGCCGGGCGCGTGTGCGTGCGTGCCCAAGATCCTGAGAGGAGAATGGAGGAGAAGGGATTGCGGTGTGACCATCCCCCCTGGGGGGTGATTTCTCGCTTTCTGTCTCTATGTCTCTCTCTGTCTGGTGAGCGCACATGCCCTATAGTGAAAACCTCTCAAAAAAAAAAAAAAATTACCATATCCTTGTTGATTTTCTGTTTACTTTCTGTGGCCTTTCAACTCTTGAGAGAGGGATATTGAAATCACTAGCCATAATTGTAGATTTGTCTGTGTCTCCATACTTCATCCAGTTTGAAGCTTTATTGTTAGATTTATAAATGTTAAAGGTTGTTGTGTTCCCGATGAATTGACCCCTTTTTCATTATTAAATGAGTTTATTTATCCATGATGGTATTCTTTGCTGTGAAAGCTACTTTGGTATTCACATAACTACTTCAACTTTCTTTGGACTGATGTGAACACGCTGTATCTCTTTTTATCTTTTCAGTTTTAACCTATGTGTTCCCATTTGTGTTTAATACATGTCTTGTAGGCAGCCAAGAGTTGGTTCTCACTTTCTCACACAATCTGAAAATGTCTGCCTTTTAATTGGAATGTATAGATAATTTTGGTTTCATATGATTTTTGATATGGTTAGGTTTAAGTCTATCGTCTTATTATTTGCTTTTTATTTTATGTTCATTGTTCCCCTTTTCCTCCTTCTTTTGGATTAATTGACTTCAACAATTTTATATCTATTGTAATTTTTATATATTCTGGGTATTTTTTTATGATTCTGATGTGTCTCCTCTGTTGTCTTATGAAGCAGGACTCTTTGTTTTATTGTTTTAGTAGTTACTTTAGGGTTCAAAATGTTTATCTCTAATTATAGATACCTTCAAGTAATAGTATACCACTTCACACTTAGAATTAGTACCTTACAATAGTCTTTATTTCCATTTGTCCCTGCTAGACTTTCTGTTATTGTTGTTATACATTTTACTTTTACATGTTAGGGACTCATATTATGTTGTTAATATTTTTGTTTAAATGGACAGTTTTTTTAATAGAAAATTAAATAATGAAAAAAGAATCTTGTATATTTACCATATAGTTACCATATAGTTACCATTTCAGGTGCTCTCCATTCCTTTGTATAGATCTCTATTTTTTTTTTCATGGTAAAGACTGCTTTATTGATGGCAGTTAGTACAAGTCAATAAATATTGATCCCCAGAGATGAGCTCAGTTATTTATCGTATTACTGGTCCACAAAGAGCTGAATGAAACTGAACGAAGGGATTGCTGAGATGACCAAAGTCAATCCTGCTTTTTGGGAAATGAAGCCGTAGCCAACTGAGACATGGTGTACGCTGCTCCAACTGTGAGAACCATGGCGGCTCTAGACAGGAGGACATCGGCTGCTCCACCCTGAGGATGCACAGGAACTCCAGTATCCTCCTGACGCAGCTTTTGTTTCGCTGGAACTTTATTTTCAAAATGCCTGCGTGAAGCAGTGCTCATGGGCCTCTGGGTAATCTGACGAAGAGCCGGCACATTCTGCAGCATCTTGTGTCTACTTCTGCCCACCAACCGCAATAACTGAACTGCAGGAACGAAAATCGTCACACAGGACTAGATTTCTATTTTTATCTGGTGTCTCTTTTTGCCTGAAAAGGAAAGTGACACCAGGTAGAAATACAGATTATTTTTCATCTTTAGCATTTTTTTTATAATGGAGGCCTGCTGGTCATTCTTTCAGACTTTGTTTGCATAAAAAAATTATTTAAAGAACTATTTACTTATTTAATTTTATTGGTTATTATTATTATTTTTTAAAATTTTGACCAGAGCGAGACAGAGAGAGAAAGGGAGAGTGAGAAAGCAAGCCACCAGGTCTGGGACTCAAACTGGTCAGCCATGAATAAAAAAGAATTTTACATTTGATTTGGAAAGTATTTTACCTTTCAGACTGGCTTGTGACCTAGGAGTTAAGGGAGCCAGATCTATGTGGCTGATTACAGTTCGAGTCCTGGTTCTGGTGGCTTGAAAACCACGTGGGGCACATGTTCATGTGTGCCCCAGATTCCGACAGGATAGAGAAATGAAAGAAAAGGTTTTTTTTGTAATGTAACCATGCCCCCTTGTGGGGTACTTTCTCTCTTTCCCACTCTCATACTCCCTCTGGCTATAAAGGAAGGAAAGAAGGAGAGTCAGAGAAAGAGAGAAAGAGAAAGAAAGAAAGAGGGAAGGAAGGAAGGAAGGAAGGAAGGAAGGAAGGAAGGAAGGAAGGAAGGAGAGAGAGAGAAAAAGAAAGCAACAAGAAAGAAGGAAAGAAGGAAGGAAGGAAGGAAGGAAGGAAGGAAGGAAGGAAGGAAGAATTTTACCTTTTATTTCCCTTCAATGCTTTAAAGATGTTTCATTTTTTTTCAATTGCATTGTTTCTGATGAGAAATCTAATGTCACTTTTATCTTTGTTCCTTGTATGTAACACGTCTTTGTATTCTTACTGCTTTTAAGATTTCTTTTTTTTTACTGGTTGTGATAAATTTGTGCTGTAACTTGACACCGTTTTTTCATGTGTCTTATATATAGGGTTCATTGAATTTCTTAGATTTGTGAGTTTACAGTTGTCATTAAATTTGGAAAATCTTTGGCCATTCTTTTTGTTGTTATTGTTTTCTTGACGTAGGATGCATAGGCTCTCCAAACACACACACACACACACACACACACACACACACAAAGAGGGAAAGTGCAAAGTCACCCCCTTGGGGGCAGGGGGATGGCCACACCACAGTATTTTCTCCTGCATTCTCTTCTCAGTATTTTGGGCACACACACACATGCCCAGTGATTTTCAAGTTTCCAGGTCTGGGTTTCAAACCATAGGTGGCAATGTGGGAGACCAGTGCCTTAACCACCATGCCACCTTCTAGCCCTTGGCCATTATTTCTTTAAATAGTTTTTTCTTTTCCATTCCTCCTCCTTCTGGGACTCAAATTACATGCATATTTGACCTGTTGAAGTAGTCCTATAACTCGCTGATATGTCCTATTCTTCTTCTTCTTTTTCTTCTTCTTCTTATTATTTTCTGATACATTTAGATAGTTTCAATTGCTATGTCTTCAAGTTTACTGTTCGTTTCTTCTAAAATGTCTAATCCTAGTACAATCCCATTCAGTATATTTTTTTCATCTCAGGTGTAATTTTTATCTCTAGGAGCTCAGTTTGAGTCCTTTATCTTTCTTCATTGTCTCTATTTTACCTTTTGAATACATGAAAATCAATTATAATAGCTATCTTCATGTCCATGAATACTAATTCTATCATCATTTTCAGGTCTGGGTTGATTTTGATTGCTTTTTCTTTTTGACGTGGGTCATATTTTCTTAAATCTTGGCAAGCCTGGTAATTTTTTACTGGATGCTTGACATTATAAATTTTACCTTTCTGGGGGCTGATTCCTTTGTGTTCTTATAAATAAATCTTTTTGAGCTCTGTTCTGTGATGCAGTTTACTGACTTAGAAGCAGTTTGGATCTTTCTTTCTTTTTTTTTTTTTCTTTTTTTATTTTTTTTATTTTTAGAGGTTAGGCAGAACCTGAGATGTGTTTAATCTGGGGCTATCCAGTGTCCGCACAGAGAGGAGGCACTTTTGGGTTCTCTCCCCTTTTGCTCTCTGAATCATGAGCTTTATTTCTCCATTCTGGTGAGACCTACAGTCAAAGCTCCCTCTAATCCTTCAGGTACTTCCTTCCCTGTCTTGGGCAGTCTCCACGTGTCAATCAGTTCTCCGCTGAATCCTCAAGGGGGACCCTCCCCAGGCCTCCAGAGTTCTCTCTCTGTGCAGCTCTCTCGTCTTATACTTGGTCCTCTGAATTCTGACTGCCTTATTCCCACCAGGGTACCCCCTCTCTGTGCCATGACCTGACGTTCCCTCAAGGCAGTAAGCTTGGGCAGTGCCAGGCCTCACCTTGTTTATTTCCTGTCTCTCAGGGGTCACTGTCCTTCATTATCTATGTTTAGTGTTTTGAGACTCATTTTTTTAATTTAATTTTATTTTTTTACATTTTTTAATACATTCAATCACATTTTTTAGCTTACAAGGTGATCATTTCAATATGTGAACATTTCTCCCTGGTCCAGTTGATCAAAATATAACAATACTACCTCCCTGTCTCAACAATGCTGTCTCCGTATCCCTCCTCCAAATGTTTTTCCCCAGGCCCCACTCCTCTACACACCCCTGAGACTCATTGTTATTGTTCTTTGGAGTGGAGTAAATCTAGTTCCTGTTACTCCATCTTGGCTGGAGGTCATTCCAGCAAATGTGTGTTGAAGCACTGGGACCTCATGAGTGAATAAAAGAAAACTCTATGCTCAGACAGCCTATGTGCATGTGAACTGGCCAGGGAGTGGGTGAGTCCAAGCACTGCCACTAAAAGGCTGCATAGGGCCAGCCTGTGACGTGGTGGTTAGGGTTGCTGGATCCCACATTGCTGACCACACAGTTTCAATTCCAGACCTGGTATCTTGAGAAATACAGCAGACGTGTGTGCGTGCGTGTGTGCCCAAAATCTCAAAAGAAGAAATAAATGGAGGAAAAGGGATTGTGACGTGACTATTCCCGGGGGAGTGGAGGTGGTGAATTCTCATTTTCCTCCTCTCCCCCACTTTCCTCCTCTCCCTCACTCTCTGGCAAGCACACATGCACCCGCTGCAGATTAAAAAAAGAAAAGAAAAAAAAAGAAGACTACACAACTGGGCAAGCCATGGCACCTCAGAGCTCTGATGCTTAGTAAGAGCTGACATTGACTGAGTGTCATCTATTGTTATTGTCGCTATTATTTGCTCATTAGTTTGTTGGATCATAAGGAAGGAAGCTTCTTACCCAGAAAACATATTTAAAAGAAACTACAATGGCACTACTTCATGTTGGTTGACTTTTATTTATTTACTTATTTGTATTTTGTAGAGGCTTACATTTTTACTTACACTGCAGAATGTCCTTCAGAGTTTAGTGCATTGACTTCTTGCAGTAGAAAAATTCTGCTTCCCTGCTCATGGTGACTTTTCATATCTACTTCCTAAGAAAAAGGAAACTCAAGCCTCAGAAAGGAGGGATGTTGAGATTTCAAATTGGTGTAGGTGAGAGTGTCAATTAATGGGAGATCTTTCTGGAAAACAATTTGGTAGAATCTAATCAGAATCTGTAAATGCAGTTTATAATCTTGACTTTGAAATTCTACTTTTGGAAATCAGTGGATCAAAAGGAAATACCCCAAATGTGGAGCGTTGTGTGCCACAATTATGGTTGAAGCATTATGTGGCAGTAGAGAATTAGAAACATTGTAAATGTCCAGCAAGAGATAAAGGAGTGAGTTAATAAGATAGTCCTTGGACCAGCAGATGGTGTAATGGTTATATCACTAGGCCTCCCCTGTAGTCGATTGCAGATAGAGTCCCAGACCCAGTGGCTTAAAACTCATGTCAAGTATGTGCGTGTGTGCCCAAAATCCCGAGAGGAGACTGGAGGAGAAGGGATTGTGGCGTGGTCATCCTCCCTGGGGGGTGATTTCTCACTTTTTATCTCTCTGTCTGTCTGGCAAGCACACGTGCCCTATACCAAAAAATCTCTCTCTCCAAAAAAAAAAAAAAAAAAAAAAAGATAGTCCATATGCTGAAATCTTAGGTAGCTATCCATCAAAAGTTGGATTTGTGAAGGGTTCTGATAGCATATTCCAATGGTAAGTGACAACAGCAGAATGAAAAATTACATGGGAGGAGACTTCTAATAGTCCAAGGAAACGTGGAATTGAAATACGAGTTTATTTTGGTGCAAAAACTTTTTGAAATCATGCATTTTTTAAAACACTCAGTTTCCATAAATATTTTGAAGGCTCTTTCCCCCATGTACACAAGATAGTCTCAACTCTGATAGAAAGGAGACTAGGGAAGACAAGCGTTAGCAGGAGGTACATCTGTTTGTCCCCGCAGCTTCTCCTTTTGGGATTCAGTGTCTGGAGGTGGCGAAGCCCTAGTGAACAGTGATTGCATCATCATGTTTATGTCATGGAGGCTCCATTCTTATGAATGAATTAAGACGCCTTCTACTGTCCAGTGAAAAGGGGTTCATTCTCTCAAGTTCTATTTGTTATAAAAGAGAGAAACTCATGGCTTGTGCTGCCGCTCTCTGCATACACCTGCCATTCTCGTTACTTCTGCTGGCCATGTTGTAGGCCAGCCTGATGCTAGCCTGTGTCTTCCGACTTTCCAGCCCCCAGAATTTTGAGTTACTAAGTCCTTATTTCTTTATAAAGCACCTACTCGCAGGTATCTCTGATAGTAACACAAAAATGGACCTAAATGGAGGCTGGCAGGTGGCGTGGTAGTTAAGGATGCTGGACTCCCACATGGCCGACCATGGTTCAAGTCCTGGACCTGATGGCTTGCTTTCTCACTTTCTCTCTCTTTCTCTCGTTCTCACTCCTACTTTCTCTCTGTCTTTCTCTGGTCAAATTTAAATAAATAAATAAAGTTAAATAAAATAATTTTTAGAAAATGGACCTAAATGATTTCTGACCTGCAGCAGTATTTCCCCAAGGACATTTCCCCTACTTCTGTACTTTTCCACTGCTTCGCTTTTCCTATGATGAATGTGCATTAGTTTTATATTTAACAAATAAAGGGAAAAATAAACTTTCAATATTCTTGTAACTCATGGAATGAATGGTCAGTGTTTAAAGAATAGGACAATTTTAAAGAAAAGGACAGAATGTATTTAAGATGTGTGATGAAATAGGCTTATTTTCCTTGTACACAATATTCAAAACAGTCTATTATATTTTATATTTTGAGCATGAAGAAATAAAGTAAAACTATTTTAAAGGATCTTCAAAGCAAAAGTTACTGAATGTTAAGGCTCACCATGGGCCAGGATGGAGCCAGCAAGTTCAGTGACTTCACGTGACTTCAGCTTCCGTGGCTCTCCCGGCCCTTAGGAATCTCACTGGAGGGTCCATCCCAATCAGCTGTAGAGCCACAAAGGGCAGTCAGGGCCTCTGTCTGAAGTTGGTGCTTGCTCAGTGTGGATGGACTTACAGGAGTGGGAAGGGATGTGACCCAGATGAAGGCTCATGACCCAGCTAACTTGTCTCATCTGACCCTAGAACGAGGGTCCGTGCCCCTCAGTCTAAGGAGGAGTAAACTGAAGTTCAGAGAGGAGAAAGGCTTTGCCTGAGACCCCAGCTTACTGAGAATCTGCCTGACCCCACGGCTCTGGCCAACACTGGTGCTGGGAGGGGCCGCTGCTTACACGGGGATGCTGACTCCGTTGTAAGGACAGGACTTGGAGTCCCTGCTGTGGGCAGGTTTGAGCAGGGCTTGTTTCACAGAGCGTCTCTGAGTGACGTCACTCTGACAGCAGATGCTGCTGACAGTGTTGTGAAAACCTAGCGTGACACAGGCTTGTAATATTAATAAGGCGACACAGCAATCTGGCAGCGGAAATCGAATTTTTATGTGTGTCTGCCAACCTATTTCTCGAGCTCTGTCCTAAGGAATTTATAGATGGGTGTTCAGAGACAGATGCTCAGGGACAGTCATCAAGGCAAAGCTGCGGGGAGCCTGGGTGTCGGCCGGAGGAGAAGGATGTTCTCTTCCTGGAAGGAATACGCAATCCTTGCTGTTACAAGGGTGATGTGAAATCTGCATGGTGACAGGGAAAGCCTGTCATTGACTAAGAGTCGTTGAATAAACAAAGCACACCAGCACTGCAGAGAATATACAGGTTGCTCTAGATACTTAGGGAGTTTGGAACTTTCTGTAGCAGTTGTGCAGCGAGTGTGACTGTGTCATGGTAGCGCTTTCGTAATCCCAGGATTCCGAAGTAAAATGCTCGCTGTGCAGAGCAGTACACGACAGCCACCAGCCGGACATGGCGATGAGCTCGCGCTCTGTCTCTGTTTCAGGATAACGTGTTAAACATCATTAACCAGATCATGGACGAGTGCATCCCCCAGGACCGCGCCCCACGGGATTTCTGTGTCAAGTTCCCCGAGGAGATCCGGCATGACAACCTGGCTGGCCAGCTGTGGTTTGGCGCTGAGGTAATGGGCAACCACCTGGGCTCTTCGGGTGCTCGCCAACTGTTTCCCTATGAACCTCGTTTTGGGGTGCTTGCAAGTGCAGGGACCTCATGTCTGTAAGAATTCATTTGCTCCTGGTTGGTGAATGGTGTGATTTGAGCCTGTTAGGCCATGGGCTCTTTGAAGGCTGTGGCGGAAAGCAATGATTTCCCAAACTGCACCTGCACATCAAGTTTCCCATGTTATTTTTGTGACATTCTGAGGATCCCAGACATCCAGGACCTAAAAATAATGGTAACGGGAGGGGTGGCAGGGTTGGTTGCTATGCTGGGATCTCACATGTCTCTTAATAGCCCTTCAGCTCTATGCTCCACCCCTCAATGGGGAAACTGAGGTACCATGAGGATGGCCCCACTCCCTATGAGAGGGCAACACTATCTTCTCAGCCCAGGGGCTTCCTATACTCCAGGCCTGGGAGACACCTCAGACTCCTCCCCTGGCCACATGCTCAAGATGTTAAGCGCAAGCCCAGCGTCCATCATCCCGTCCGTTGTGCTGTCCCTGTCCCCCTAGCTCACCTCCCATGGACCCCTGGAACACCTGATCTTCATCCAACACTGTCCAGCCCTTGTGCCCATCTGTTCTCCCATTTTACCCATCCCTTTGTTTACTCGGTCCCACCCTGCTCCTCTGAACTGTCTGGGAGGCACATCCTTGGCCAAAGTTCTGATTGGTTGTAGGTGGCCCTGGGCAGGATATCCCTCCTCCCCGGCCTCAGCGTTCACTTTTGCAAAGCAGGTCCTGGGTCAGAGGGCAGCTGTGAGCCTGTGCGAAATGAAGCAGGACCTACAGCCGGCTAGCCTGGCTGGGCATGTGGCACTGGGGTGCTGGGGGTGATGTCTCCTCCAGGTGTGGTCTTGGTGCATACAAGCTCCACATTCCCTCTAAGGTGGGCCTGAAAAGTAAGTGACCCTCCTGCCACTGGCAGGAATTGGTTTTTGTCCTGCTTTTCTCTTGATTATCTCTGATGGAGACAGCTTGTCAATTGTCTATCCCAAATCTGGTGAAACCTTATGGGTGAGCATCCACATCAGAGCAGGCCTGCACAGGGCACAGGATACAACCCCTGGCCTGACCTGAGAGCTGTTTGGCAAAATTCCACGTTACTGAGTGCATACTATTGAACTACCTTCTGGAGTCCAGATGAGATGTGGTCGCATTTGTGGGTGCAGAGGGGCTCCTCCTTACGTGCTTTGGGCTGGAGGACTCTCATGTTGCTGAGTCTCAGTTCTGAGGAAAACTGGATTTCTCTGAGCTACAAGCTCGATGACTTCCTATGCTGCGTCCTGCCTGGGAGTCGAGCCCTGCAGTCATCCCTGTGGACTGGGTCGGGAGAGGGACAGAAGACATATGGCCAAGGGCGTCCCTGCATGGAGCCCCTAGACCCGGGGTCTCATGTCTGCCCTTCCACCCTGCCTGCCTACATAGCGCCGTCTCTGTAAGAGACATTTGCCTTTGCTGCCACGATCGCTTGGGACCACACCCTGCCCTAGAGTGAGACGATGCACTAAAATCTTGGGATAGCAGAGCAGAGTCTGGCCCCGGGGATGGGGCCCTCTTGCGACCTCTCACTGAATGGAGCACACTCTGCTGCCCGCAGTGCCTGGCCGCCGGCTCCATCATCATGAACCGTGAGCTCGAGAGCATGGCCATGCGTCCACTGGCCAAGGAGCTGACCCGCAGCCTGGAGGACGTGCGGGGCGCCCTCCGCGACCAGGCACTACGGGACCTCAACACCTACACAGAGAAGATGAGGGAGGCGCTGAGGCACTTCGATGTCCTGTTTGCTGAGTTTGAGCTGAGGTGACTCTGAGGGCCCACAAGTGTGCCATAGGCATGGGGAAGGGAGGGTCGTGGTCTTTGTTTTTATGAGTCTGGGGTGGCTACCAGGCTACCAGCTTCGGGGGGGCTCATCCTGATATTTTCAGCCAGAAATTGTACAGAGGGAGGAGCTGAGCCGGTTCGGGAATATCTGTCGATGTGTACCCTCTGGGGGCACAGTGTGGGGGTGAGTCAGGGAGGAGAGCTAAGCAGAGATGGCCTGGCCACAGTGTCGCAGGGATAAATGAGATCCCAGGTTTCTGGACTACCCACCACTCTACCCGTCCCTGCACACTCTAAGGAACCAGGAGGGTCCTCAGGCAAAAGGCATCCCAGCCAGCCGAGGCTGCCGTCTCGTCTCACAGCTGCTAACGGCGTACTCCTGACCTCCCACCTCTGACCTCCCACCTCTCAGTTCCTGCCTGCGCTCACTCTCCACCTAGGGGACTTGTTGGTCCCTGGCTCCCCCTCACCCTATTCATTCATTCATTCATTCCACAAATGTGTGCTGAGAGCTGGGAGATCAGCATAGGCAAGGACAAAGTAGATGCTGATCTTGGGGCCCACTGGGACCCCTCGGCTTTGTGGGGTGGGGACACGTCCCTAGGTTAGGGGAGTCAGCATGAGTCACACAGCACCCCTCCCCCACCTCACAACCTCCTGTGCTGGCACCGAGCTCTGAAGTCGTGGGCATTTCTCTACTCTGGCCCTTCAGAGGCTTGCCCCCATTCCTTCGTGCAGTCAATGCCGTCCTGACTCACTTCCCACGGGCCACACTCGCCTCCCTTTATCAACACACCTGTTCTGCAAAGGGCACAAAGGGTCCAATGGGGTCTGGACATCATAGGCCTCCAGGGGGAAGGACTTTGGAAAGACCGAGAGGCTAGGCACACTATGGTGTGTCCACAGATGTGACGCCACTCACACGTGGTGGGCCCAGTAAATGAAAATGATGTCTTGTCATCCATTGACTTCTAGAAGGAAAACAACCAAAAGGTGGTTTTCCCTACAAAGTGAGAGTGAGGATAATTGTTTTGTTTCTTCTATCTTTCCGTATTTTCCTTTTTCTCCTTTATTCATGATATAGTACATGCATGTGCACACGACAGAGTGACTGGGGGTAGGAGAGAGGGTCTAGTCTTGCCCTATCTCTTTCTTGCAGTCCTGCAGTTTGTGAGTCCCCGGGCACTCACGTGCCTGCCCACGTGTCTTGGGCTGACTCGTTGGGGATCCAAACCACAGTTGCTATGTGGGATCCAGCTTCCCTGAGCAGTGTCCTGCTGCTGTGCCACAGAGCTGGCCTCAAATCTCCTAGTAAGCTTTCATATCAAGAAAAAGCCAGTGCTCGTGATTCAGAAGGAAAGAAAATGTCCTTACCTGGGAAATTTTTGGAGAAACTGTCACTTTCTTACAGCCACTCAGCAATCGTGTGAGCTCCTGAGCCTGACCTGGCCTGGCTTATGGGGATGCTGCCCATGGTGGGGTCCTGGGGTTGTTTACCCACCGTGTGTGCATGTATCTGTTCACGCTCTTGTTTGCTAGGGCTGGGGCTGAGGCGGGAGGGCAGTCACGTCAGTGGGTTCTGGGGTAGTCAGGGCAGACAGGCAACAATATGTGTAGGGGTGGGGTGAGGGAGAGCAAGGAGGCCCTGGGCTAGGTCTGCCCTGACAGGAGGTTTGAAAATATCAGGCATAAATCTGGGAGCTATGTGTTTGTGAAACTTACATAATAGGGAGCATTGTAGTCAAAGTAATCTAGTTTTTTAAAAGTTCTATTTTATTTTTAATTGAAAACAGTAATTGCATATGTTTATGGGGTATAATGTGATGTTTTGATTAAAAAAAAATTTTGAGAGCTTTTTGCTATAGGATACATGTGCTTACCAGAGAGATAGAGAGAGAGAAAATGAGAAATCACCTCTGAATGGGGATGGCCATGCCGCAATCCCTTCTCCATTCTCTTCTCAGCGTTTTGGGCACACATGCACACATGCCCGACATGAGTTTCAAGCCATCAGGTCCGGGATTTGAACCATGGTTGGCTATGTGTGAGTCCAGCACCTTAACCACTATGCCACCTGCCAGACCCAATGTGATGTTTTGATACATATGAACATTGTGGAATGATCAAATCAGGCTAGTTACTTATCGCTTCTTTGGTTTTAATTTTAATTTTTTTTTTTGAGAGGTTTTTTTGCTATAGGGCGTGTGTGCTCACCAGAAAGACAGAGTGAGACAAAGAGACAGAAAGCAAGAAATCATCCCCCTGGGGGATGGCCACGCCACAATCCCTTCTCCGCCATTCTCCTTGGGCATGCACGCACACGTACCTGGCATGAGTTTAAGCCACCGGGTCCCGGACTCAAACCGCTGTCGACTACATGGGAGTCCAGTGACATAGCCATTACGCCAACTGCTGGTCTCTCTTTGGTTTTAATTTAAGACACCCTTTGTTTTAGGGATGTCCATGGGTGGCCCAAGGACAGCACTAATGTACCTCACTGTGTTCACAGCTACGTCTCGGCCATGGTGCCCGTGAAGTCTCCCAGGGAGTACTATGTGCAGCAGGAGGTTATCGTGCTGTTCTGCGAGACGGTGGAGAGGTGAGGACAGGGCCAGGGCCAGGGCCAGGGCCAGGAGGTGTCTGGAGAGTCCATGCTTCTCCTGTCCTGCTAGGCCTGGGGAACCTGCCTTGTTGAAGGGATGGCTGAGATGGGAAGGCACCGGTTGGCCTCCTTCCCACACCACTGGTGGGTCGAGGGGAAGTCGTCCCCTCCTTACATCTGCCACACTCTATTCCTGGGCTCCAAGGTTTCTTCTTTGGGCCCAAAGAGCAGATCCTGCAGGGAAGTCACATGTCAGAAGAAGGCTTAGCCACAACTGGCCAGATGTTCCAGACTCCTCACCTCCCTCATTTCCTCACCTCCTTACCTCCTCACTTCACTCACCCTCCACCCCACCTCATCCTGTCACTTTCTCTCACTTCTTCACCTTCATATTTCCTCACTTGCTCACTTCCCTTATCTCCTCACATACCTCACTTTCTACACCTTCCTCACTCTCTCACCTCCTTCACCTGGGTACTTTCTCACCTCCTGACCCTCCCTAATCCCCTCATCTCCTCACTTTCCTCACCCTCCCTCACCTCCTTTATTTTCTCCCCTCCCTTACCTCCTACCTCCTTTACCCCTTTACTCTCCTCCCCTCCCTTACCTGTGTGCCTCCTCCTCCTCTTCCTCCACTGTTCACCTCCCCTGCTCCTTACTTCCCCCTCACTCCCACTGCGCCGTACTTCCAGGCCAGGATGGTGTGCTTGCTGGGTTTCAGGTCTCTTAAACAAGTTTTTTTTTGGGTAAATCATCAATATTCTCATCAGGCCCCATTAAGTGGAACTGGGGTAATATTTAACAGACTAGTTCTCCATGTGACCCATGCAATACTATTGGTGAGTTTGGAAATGGATTAATATCATCATAAGTTTGGTATTTAAAAAAAAACCAGATTATTCACTATTTATGCCTTGAGAGACATTTCAGATTGCCAGAAAGTAAGATGACAGAAAATACCTTTTATTTTGAAAAGCCATGAAGCCAGCAGCACCTGATCACCGAGTGTAGAAAAAGCCATTTGCAGGCATCTTGGGAGTGAAAATAAATTCGGTTTCTCAGGGAAGCATTAAATTGTTTGGGGCAATATTTTCGCTTTCTGTTTATTTTTGACACTTGTTGCAGTTTCTTGGTTAAGCGGGGCTGCTGAATGGATTATCCTTATTTTCTTTGGATGCTGTCGCTGTCCTCACAGGTTTACCCACTCCCTGCTTCTTCTGTCCTTTTCTGGGACCGAGGCAGAGGCAGGTGGATGGCAAGATGGGAAGGCTGAGATTAAGCCATGTCTGCGTAGGGTCTTCCAGAGCAGAGTGTGGCACTTTTCTCAGCGGCAGCCCTTGGCGTGTGTGCAGGCAGAGGGTGGCTTGGGCCACCTTCCTGTCTTACCCACTGCGTGTGGCACAGGCCAGGGTGCAGCAGGCCGCCCCTCTACCCAGGTCTGACCTGTGGATGCAGGCAGGTCACGGCTCATCCTTCTCTCTCTTCCCCCAACTTCGACCAGGGCCCTGGACTTTGGGTACCTGACCCAGGACATGATTGATGACTATGAACCGGCCCTCATGTTCACCATTCCAAGGCTGGCCATTGTGTGGTAAGTGCTCCCCACCCAGGGAAGTCCCTTAGCAGAAACCCAGTATGACTGTCAAGGCCGATGGTATCAGATCCCTTCCAGGTGCCAATAAATAGAACTCATACCCGCTTGACGGGCTGCTCAGCCGCCCTAGCACTGTCACCAAGCGGCCCGCTCTCGTCCCTCAGCAAATGAAGAGCCAGGTGATCTGAACACTTCCTATTTACCTCTCTGCACTGCCGAGGGAGAGATCCCCATCCTAAATAGTGCAAGATGGCCCCACACTCATCACCCACCTCTGGAGGTGAGATTGAATGCAGCCTGAGACACACAGAGGATGCACCTGAGAACTAAGTGACCTTGCAAGGACTCTCAGACAGGCTTTGTAGTAACAAGAGAACAAGATGCCCTTTGTTCTTGCAAGAGGATCTGATTGGTTTGATTGGGTAGTTCTGAGGGCTGGTGGCGAGGTGTGAGAGCTGAGCTTTGCAGCTTCTCCTGAAACCATCCCCTCCTGAAATCCACACCCTACCCCCAACCTGTCACACCTGCAGCTCAGGGCTGCCACTGGCTTCCTCTCCCACTCCTCATTGTCCACCTCCCACGGCAGCTGGCCTGAAGCAAAAATCCCAAAGCAAGAGTAGGAGCCAGACAGGGAGGGAGTTGTGGGTTGGGGCAGGTCAGGCAGGCAGCATGTGCAAAGGGGTCTAGGTGGTGCCAGGGCTGGGGTGAGATCAGGGGTGACTCAGAGATACTTTTGCAGAAATAGTGGACCCCCACCCCGTGCCTACATACCTAGGACCATATCCTTGCAAGATGGTGTCTGTGTGTTGTAGGCACACTGGGGCACACCTCCCAGGAGACATCTAAGAGTGCCCAGAGCAGGAGAAAGGAGGAAGCCTGGAGGACCAGGGGCTGCCCCTTCCCTTCACTCCTCTGCTCCTCAGGTGCTCCAGTCCCTTCCTGCTCTGGAAATAGTGTTACAAAACAATGGTTTGACACTTACCGAGCACTAGCTGGATGCCAGGCCCCACAACTTTGTCTTTGCACAGCAATTGTACCCTCTGAGAAGTCATTGCTGGCCCATTACAGCAAAGGCAGTGCTCAGGCCAGCAGCTCCATGTGACAGAATCACATCCAGCCCATCGATACAGAAACTGCTCTTTGAAAAGAAAGCAGAAAACCAGTTCTGTGGCAGACCTGGCCTGAGGTGGAGGTGCTGGTAAACTGAGGCCTGAGAGATTGGCCAGGGTGGGGTGTCCTGGAAGGGTCCGAGCCTCAGCCCCCATGCAAGAACCTGCAGACTGGAGGTAAGTGGGTTTGGCCTTAGCACTGGCCAGTGAGGACTGAAGCTGGGCACGTGCCCTCCTGGACATGCTCAGAGCTGCTGGGAAGGGTTCCACATGCCCCGTGCCCCTGGCCTGGCCCCCACTGCTGGTGGCTTTGCATGGGACTCTCATCCTCGGGAGAGTACGAGTGCCCGGGAGCTTCATACTCTGACACACTGCTTTTACTTTTAGATATTTATATTAAAACAGTTCTTTAAAGGAATAAAGAGGCTTAATGAAGCCTCTAGAACCAGTAGTCACTTCCCAATCCCCATCTGACTGTCTCCTCCCCACCCTGGTTGCTCTCAACCCACAGGTCCTCCTTTCCTGCCTGCAGCTAAGCCCTGGCAGTTCCCCTCAGTGAGCAAGGCCTGAGGTTCTACTTAGGTAGTGGGCACTTCCCAGCCTCAACCCACTGAACCTATGCAGAGTTGAGACCCCGCCACAGATCAGACAGTTCCCTGGACATTTCCAGGACCCAGCCTGCCCCAGGGGCTCCTCGTTCTTCTGCCACAGTGGCAGCATCCTTCTCACCAGACCCCAGACCACCTGCATCCACCCTCCCAGCTTGTGTTCGAATGAGACAGTCATGTGGTCCTGCAGACCTTCCTGTAGCTCCCAACTGGGTTGAGTAATGGCTTTGTCCAAGGGAATCCATGGCCAGTGACTTGCCCCGTCCACACCCTGTCAGGACCATGCCCAGGAACCCCCTCCCCCACTTCCCTGCACAGGAGCCTCACTGGCCTCCCGGTTGTTCTGCAAATCCGCTCATGGCACTTGGCCTCTCTGCCTCTGTCTCTGCCCAGGTTCCAACCTGCACCCCTCACCTCCCTGAACCTCTGTCACAGTTTTTCCCTCCACTCTGCCCTCTCCCCCACCTCTGAACCTCCCTTCCTTCTCTGGGCATATGACAGCCTTCAGTACATGGCTTACATGACATGCTCTGTTATTTGTTTATTAATGTCATTGAGTTATAATTCACTACCATATGGCTCAGGTCTAGTTTTTTTTTTTTTTTTCCTTAAGATTTTTGCTATAGGGTCTGTGAGCTTGCCAGAGAGACAGTGAGAGGGAAAGTTAGAAATCATCCCCCCAGGAGGGATGGCCGCGCCTCAATCACTTCTCCTCCATTCTCCTCCTGGGACCCTGAGCACGCACGCATGTGCCCAGCGTGATTCCCAAGCCACCAGGTCTGAACCTCAAACCATGGTTGTCCATGTGGGTGTCTAGCGCCTTGACCACTACCCCACCTGCTGGCCCCACAGCTCATGTCTTTATAGTGTACAATTCAGTGGGAGTTGGTACATTCACAGAGTTGAGCAATGGTCACTAATTTCAGAATATTTTTGTCACCCCTCAAAGATATCCCTTACCTTGGGGCTAGCAGGTAATGTGAAGGTTAAGGCATTGGGTCCTACATGACTGGCTTTGAGGTTCAAGTCCTGGACTTGGTGGCTTGAGAATCATGCCAGGCATTTGTATGTGCATGCCTAAAGTCCTGAGAGGAGAGTGGAGGAGAAGGGATTGCATGGCCATCTCCCAGGGGGCGATTTCTCACTTTCCTTTTCTTTCTGTCTCTCTGTTTTCCTCTGGTGAGCATATGTGTCCTGTAGGAAAAAGAAAAACAAAGGGGGAAAAAAAAGACAGAAAAAGAAAAGAAAAGATACCCCTTATCTCTTTTTTAATTTTTTTTTTAATTTTTGGAAGTATTTTGATCATTTTAACTTTATTTATTTATTTATTTATTTTAATTTGACCAGAGAGATACCCCTTATCTCTTAGTGATCACCTCCACTCCCCTCTGATCCTTCATGCCATTTCCCACCCTTAGGGAACCGCCAGTCTGTGTTATATTTCTATAGATTTGCTCATGTGGATTATTCGTATAAATGGGGTTTGTGTTATTTTTGTGTCCCCTCCACTGGACTATGAGCACCGGGAAGGCAGGGTGGCTCACTCTTTTACTCACTCATGTGCCCTTGGTGCCTGGCATGTGCTAGCACAGTGGACTTCTACAGGATGATGTGGCACTAGTCTGACAGGGCACAATTTCGTATTTACAAAGGTTATCCCTGGGCCAACCAGTGGCATGGTGGTTAAGGCAGCTGAATCCCACATGGTTGACTACATGATTTGAGTCTTGGATCTAGTGGCTTGAAAAACATGCTGTGCACAGGTACATGTGTGCCCAAAGTCCTGAGAGGGGGATGAAGGAGAAGGGATTGCAGCATGGCCATCCCTGCCTTGTGGGGGAGGAGGGTGATTTCTCACTCCCCACCCTCCTTTGTCTCTGGCAAGTACATGTGCCCTACAGTAAAATATATATATATATCTGAAGTAGTACTTGTAATCATAAAAATCTGAGGGACAATAGATACTCAGAATTAGAGACTGATTAGGAACAATAATACAGCCATTTAAATAATGTCAGGGAAAAAAATCTCTAATGCTATGCAAAAACATCCCTAGCATATGAAGTACAAAAAATTGTGACAAAAGTCACAATTTTACAAATATACCTGTATGTGTATAAATTCTTTATTTTTTTAAATTTTTTTTTAGGTTTTTGCCATACGGTGCATGTGCTCACCAGAGAAAGGGAAAGTCAGAAATCACCCCCCAAGGGGATGGCCAAGCCACAATCCCTTCTGCATTCTCCTCTTGGGATTTGGGGCATGCATCTAGTATGATTTTCAAGCCACTGGGTCTGGGACTCAAACTATGGCTGACCCTGTGGGAATTCAGCATCTTAACCAACATGTTTTTAAAACATGGTAGATAAAACTTTTATAAACAGAAATCAAATTAATAAATGTTCTTTTTAAAAAACATTTGGTAAAATATGCATAACATAAAATTTTCCATTAACCAACTCTTACTGGGACAGGAAACCCTGGGGCTGAAGACGATGCTTGCCTTTGTCCTCTCAGATGCCTATTCCCTGGGGACACTGAGGGCTGGACCATCCTAGTTCTGGGTGCTTTTCTTCCTGTCCCTTCCTGGGTGGTTTGGGACGTCTCAGTGCCCTGAGTGCTGCAGCTGGACACTGGACATAGCTGAGGGGATGTCTTCAGATCCCTGACTGCCCAAAGAAGGAGGTGGGCACGGCTGTCTTGGTGGTCTGTGTGCTAAGCCCTCCGATTCTTTTCTAAGGCTCTAGACCCCTTCTTAGGGGGTGGGCCTCATTCTCAACACAACAGGCTACGGAGCAAGAGGGCCCTTTCTCAATGCACTTAGGGTAACTGGGGCCCTCTACTGGGCACGCTGCTGCCACGCACAGATGGGCAGTGGTCCCTGGGGTGTCTACCCTCTGGTATCCAGCAGGACCGATACCAGGTAAATTGCTGGTTGCAGGGCTGAATCCCCCGTCTAGCAGTGGGGAGAGCTCTGTGGGGTCCCTGAGGGAGGACTTCAGAAGATGGGAATGGACTCCTTGCCTCTTTCACTGTTTTCTGGAAGATGAGGTTGCCAGGCAAGGATTCACTAGCCCTTTCCCCAACCTCCTCCCTTCTGTATATATTTACTCTGCCTTTGTCCTGAGACCCCCGACTCACCCATAAGGCTAAGGTTCTATCGTGGGAAATTGTCTCCTGAGCACTTTAGAGTTCAGCTGTCAGCTTAGAATGATTAGAACTGTCAGCTTCTGTGTAATCTGTTCAACAGACTAAGTGGAATGGAAGCCTGGCTGTAGCCATGCTCTGCCCGCCCCCACCACGTGCTCTGGACAAGTCCCCTCCAGACCCAGGAGGCAGCACAGCCCACAGTTTTCCTGTGATTTTTGAATCTTTCTCCTCCTCCTCCTCCTTCTTCTTCTTTTTTTACATAAAACACAATCTTTTTAAGGGAAAACCAGGCACTTGATTCAATTCCTATATCAGTTTTTCTCACTGAACTGGATGTGTTAAGCAAGAAGACTCTTAAACTAATGCGGACTCCATGTTGGACAGTGACAGCTAGACCCTGATGCTGGCAGTAAGACCTGTCATCCTGACAGGAAGAACCACAGTGGTCCACTCCCTTGGTGCGAATAAGCTTGCAGGGCCCTCCCTCTGTGCTCTGACAGGAAGCAAGGGGACCATGCTGGGCAGTGATGCTCCCTGGGCACCTGAGATCCGCCAGGACCTGAGCTGTCTGGTCCTGAGAGACCCATGTGGAGGCACCCAGGGAAAGCTTTTCTCTTCTCGAGGAGAGCCAGATCTCGACGTGACAATCATGGCACACTCGGAACTGGGCAGGGTTGCCAGAACATGGTGCTGCCTGCAGAATCGGGCTGTCTGGAGGTGACGTCTGAGCGGGTGTCAAGGTGGATGCTGGGATGGGGACAATGAGGAAGCCAGCCCTGACTGCACAGGGCCCCAGCCCCGAGGAAGAAGGGCCTCTTGAGGCCTGGAGGCACCCTGGAGAGAGGGTCAGTCCTGCCTGGGAGCAGCGGAAGTCTGCTGCCTGTCTAGAAGGGTGTGAGAGCGCTGGCTTGGTCAGACTGCTGGGAGGGAACCCATGGGCACCTCAATTCTCACCTCTCACTTACGTTTTGCTTTTGGAGTAGATGGTTTCAGCTCTAATTCTCATAAACCTCCACAGACAGATTTAAACACAAATGCAGTTTTTCCATTTTTAAGGAGGTAGATTTTACTAAGGAATCTTGATGCTAATTTACCTGATTGCAGCCCCGTTGGGTATAGATAGACTTTATAATTAGTTTATGAGCTTTCCAATGAACATAAGCTAATCAACCCCAAAAGGTGATAATGCAATAATTTTCATTACTTTTTCTAAATTTGCTGAAGAGTGTGTCATAAGTGGTGCAGTGGGAGGCCGCGGGTGCACTGGGCAGTGTGGCCACAGAGTCCCAGGAGCCTGAAGTCTCCCTGCAAGTGTCTAAGCTGGGAGGCCCCAGGCTTGGCCAGGGGACCACAGGGCCTAACCACACTGGCTTTATGTCCCAATGCAGTGGCCTCGTGGTCTATGCGGATGGACCCCTGAACTTGGATCGCAAGGTGGAAGACATGTCCGAGTTGTTCCGGCCCTTTCACACGTTGCTGCGGAAAATAAGGTTGGGGGCTGGAGGGAGAGGGGAGAGGGGGGAGGGAGAAGGGAGGTTTGAGAAGGGGAGGTGCTGAAGTCCCAGTCTTCCTTCTTCCTGTGAGGATGGGCAGTCAGTTATTATTCCCTGTGGTTCCTAAACGATCCCGTGGTGGTCTCACCTGTCCCTTTTCCCCTGCCTGGTGATCTCATGGGGTCGGGGCTCTTTTGTGTTGAGCTTTAGGGACGGTAAAGCTCACCCTTCTCTTCCCTGGATACACCAAGCTAAGACTGACCCCTTTGTTCGCCAAAAGCCCTAAAGTTTACTTCCATTTAAGCCAGTTTGCTGAGACATTGGTCTTTGTTAGTTACTGATCTATGACATCTGTGCCCACACACGCGAACTCCTCATGTGGACCAGGTGCTTTACCAGGTAGCCTCTCTGAGCGGGCAGAGCCCAGCTGTGACCTCCTAGAGAGATGGGGTGGGGTCGCATGTGGCCCTTTGTCCTCTGAATGCCTCCTTAGCCCCATGGCCTTGTGCATCGAGGTGTCTCCCCTGGCCTCTAGGAAGCCCTCTTCCCTGATGTTGGTTGAATCAGTGACTCCATGAACTCCTACAAGGCCCATTCTGGGTCCAGCAGGATATCTCGAGGCCCTCTAGATGCCTACCCCACAAGGGGCATCCTCAGGCTCAGCCAGGCTGGGGCCAGATTTCCTCTGGGGACCCAGAGTGTGAAGAATCCTGCCCCATGGGGAGCCAGAGGTGCTCATAGTCCAGGCAGTGAAAAGTGACCCCAGCAGGCTGTGTACGTCCCCTCAGCCCTGCAGACCAGGCCATGGGCTCTAGGGCCCTTGGCAGAGTGACCAGTGGTGATTTAGTGGACTGGGGATAAGAGTGGGTGTGCTTAGTCCATCCATTGCTCATATGGTATATGGTTATTGGCTGTTTCCTTCTGACCCTGAGAGGATGTGATTCCCGGCTCAAAGGCTGTGGCTCTGCCCTCCCTGGGTGACCATCTGGAAGAGGAGATAACAAGCGACGAGGAGAGGTGATGGATGACATTGAGGCCAGGGAGGAAAATGCAGGGTGCCCTGAACAGACAAAGGTCTTATGAGAGAGGTGTGGGCAAGGGAAGGGAGCTGTGTAGGGCAGTGTGGGGGAGGGGAAGGCCCTGGGCCAACTGTGGTGTGAAGTAGAGGTCCCTGAAGGCCATCCATCCTAGGCCACTACGGGTCACTGAGAGAAAGGATCTGACAGGTGCCATTCTGCGGGTGTACTGGGGAAGTGAGGACAGAAGGCAACAAGAGGCTCAGTGTTGGGAACAACCCTTGTGGTGACGTGCAGGTGAGAACCTTTCTCATTAAGGGTGAACAATCTAAAATCGCCAGACCCTGTTAAATATCATTCTCAAGGTTGCATCCCCGAAAGCTAGTGAGGATGGACTAAGACTGCAGTCACTTGGATGGGGTGGCTAGGACCCAGGCGTGCAGTCCCAGTTCAGCACTGCCTGCCACCCAATGAAATCACTTCTTGTGCTCCCCACACATGGACAATGAGAATGTGAAGAATCCTGGGAGTGTGAGGACTTACCCATCATCTTGTTGACCACTGTAGTTCAGCAATTACAGAGCTTCAAAAATTACAGCCTTCATCTCAGGCTCATCTGCCATTCCAAAAAAGAAAAATCAGAAAGGGATCTAAATAAAGAGTAGTTAAAAATGAACCTGGGGGGTGTCCAACAGGCGGCATGGTGGTTGAAGCACTGGACTCCCACATGGGAGTCCCAGACATGGAGGCTTGCTTCCTCACTTTCCTTCTTTCTCTCTCTTTCTGTCTCTGTCTCTCTCTGGTGAGTGCATGTGCCCTATAAAAACTTTTAAATAATAATAATAATAATTAAATAAGTAATTCTTTAAAAAAAATAAAATGAACTTGGGGCTAGCCCCATAGTCTAGTAGTTAAGGGAGCCAGATCCCATACGACCAACTGATCAAATCTCAGCCCTGGAAGCTTGAAAAATATGCCAGGCATGGGGCCAGCAGAGGGCGTAATGGTTATGTCATTGGATTCCTACATGGCTGACTGAGGTTCAAATCCTGGACTTGGTGGCTTGAAAATCATGCCGTGCATGTGTGCATGCCTGCCTAAAATCCCAAGAGGAGAATGGAGGAGAGAGGACTGTGGCATGGCCATTGTCCTGGGGGGTGATTTCTTGCTTTCTTTCTCTCTGTCTCTCTGGCGAGTGCATGCATCCTATAGCAAAAATCTCTCTTTTTTAAAAAAAAAAAAGAAAGAAAAAGAGGGACCAGCAGATATCATAATAGTTACATCACTGGTCTCCCACATAGTGGGCTGTGGTTCAAATCCCAGATCTAGCAGCTTAAACTTAGTTGAGCACATGTGCATGCATGCTGAAAATCCTGAGAGGAAAATGGGAAGGGATTGTAGTGTGACCATCCCTCTGGGAGGTGATTTCTCACTTTCTGTCTCTCTGTCTCTCCAGCGAGCGCATATACCCTATAGCAAAAATCTCTTAAAAAAGAAAAAAAAATTGCTGGGCTTATATGCATGCATGCCCTAAATCCTGACAGGATGGAGAAATGGGGGAGAAGAAATTGTGGCATGACCATGCCCCACTGGGGGCGTGCTTCTCCTTATCGCTCTGTCTCTGGGGACCACACACACCCAAGGCTGACCCACATTGTAGGTTCCAGGTTTGCACCCAAGGACCTCCCAGAGAAGGTCTCCAATGTGCTGCGTACGTGTGTGCTTACGAGCCATCTGGGGCTGGGCGAGGGCAGAGATGCTGTTTCTCCCTCTCTCTCTTTCACTCATGGAGAAAGTAAATAAATACTTAAAAAATCTTTTAGAAGAAATGAACTTGGAGTCAGTTGTAAAATATGATGAATAAGATGCGATTTTATCACTGGATATTTTAATAAATGAGACTATTGAATATAGGCAGACGTGACCAGGCCTCTTGTGTTTTTAAATAATGCAGTCCAGGCCCAACCATGGTCGCACATGCTGGTTGAAGTTGCACTTGGCAGACTGAGTTTACATGGGAGGCTCAAGTTCAATTCCTGGCACACCCTAAAAGCTAGGCAAGCTGGCATGTGCCTGTAATCCTAACTATTCAAGAGGCTAAGTCAGGAGGATCCCTCACATGCTGCCAGTGTAGACAGCACAATGAAACCCTGTGGGAACAGCCGGCTATGGTGGCAGTGCCCGAAGTTCCAAAAACTTGGGAAGCTGAAGCTGGAGGATCACAACATAGACCTATCTTAACAACAACAATAAAAAAATTCAGGCAAGACTTCTGCTTTGGGCCACACAGGAAGCCTCAGGTGGTGGCAGGCCAGTTCTCCAGCCACAACTAGAAACAATGATTAAATCTGAAAAACCGTATTTAAAATTTTTTTTAGAGAGTTTTTTTGCTATAGGGCACATGCGCTCTCCAGAGAGACAGAGAGAGACAGAAAGACAGAAAACAAGAAATCACCCCCCCACCCAGGGGGGATGGTGATGCCACAAGCCCTTCTCCTCTCATCTCCTCCTGGGATTTTGGGCACGCAGGCACACACGCCTGGTGTGAGTTTTAAACCCTGTTGACTACATGGGAGTCCAGCGACATAACCATTACGCCATCTGCTGGTTCTGGAAGGTCATATTTTTAAAGGTAATGAAACTGTGGAAATGAGGATTGGATGAAACAAAATTCCAGAGAGGGAAACACCTTTCAGAGATGGGTCGGTAGTCTCTGACCATTCTTTCCCCAGCAGCGTTTGATGATCCCAGGTGTTGAGGCTTGTCTAAGGACTCAGGCTTCTTAGGCAGAGTCTGTGCTGGGGGAAAGACGATCTAACTGGATGAGGCTGGCAGAGCACATAAGCATCTAGAAGAAAGTTCATGATGGCAAGGGGAGGTTTCTTGCACTTTGAGCGTTCTTAAAAGACAAAAGCATGCCTTAAGCACTCTACTAGTTTGCTCTAGAGATGTTTGCCAGATTTTTTTTTTGGAAAGGTTTTCGCTATAGGTGCATGCGCTCGCCAGACAGACACAGAGAGACAGAGAGACAGAGAAACTGAAAGCAAGAAATCACCCCCCAGGGGGGATGGCCACGCCGCAATCCCTTCTCCTCCATTCTCTCAGGATCTTGGGCACGCACGCACACGCGCCCGGCGTGAGTTTAAGCCACCGAGTCTGGGACTCGAACCATGGTCGACTACGTGAGAGTCCAGCGACATAGCCATTATCCTAACTGCTGTTCCCAAGATATTTGCCAGATTTTGAAGCTGCTTGGAGCGGGAGGCTGCAAGTTGAGCTGGAATTTAAAAAAGGCAAAGCTGGGTCTCCAGCAAACGAGTCTGGGAAGACAGAGACCTTCCAGCCTTAGACCAGTAGTAATCAGACTGCAGCCTAGCCCCACCCTGCTCAAATTTTGAGTGGAATGTGATAATTAGTCCTCACACCATCTGCCTAACAGAGGAAAGGGGAAATCCCCTCTGGTGGAAGCATCATCTGTATGTAACCTCTGTGTCTTTCATATAATCCAAACTTGCTGAAAATGTAAAGAGGTAAGAAAATATAATTGCTGGTCAAGAGAAGAGCCAGAAAACAAATTTTTTTTGAGAGAGGTTTTTTTTTTTTTTTTTTTTTTTTTTTGCTGCAGGGCACTTGCACTTGCCAGAAAGACAAAGACAGAGAGATAGAAAGCAAGAAATCACCACCACCACCACCACCACCACCACCACCCCCCCCCCCCCGGGGGGATGGCCACGCTGCAATCCTTTCTCCTCCATTCTCCTCTCAGGATCTTGGGCACACACGCACACGTGCCCGGTGTGAATTTAAGTCACTGGGTCCAAGACTCGAACCGCAGTCGACTACATGAGAGTCCAGCGACATAGTCATTACACCAATTACTGGTCCCAAGAGCCAGAAATTTAATGCAGACTGAAGACTATTTAGGTAGTAGAGTTAACACACAAGGACTTGAGCACAGTTATGATTGATATGTGTAAGAAAATAGAATGAGCACAAATGAGATAAGAGGATGGAGAATTTAAAGAGAATTAGAATCTCGGGACCTGCAGCTGGCATAATGGCTATGTCACTGGACTCCCGTGTAGTTGACTGTGGTTCGAGTCCCAGCCCTGGTGGCTTAAACTCAGGCTGGGCGTGTGTGCGTGCGTGCCCAAGATCTCGAGAGGAGAATGGAGGAGAAGGGATTACGGCATGGCCATCCCCTTTGGGGGGTGATTTCTCGCTTTGTGTCTTTCTGTCTCTCTCTGTCTTTCTGGCGAGTGCATGCGCCCCATAGCAAACACCCTCTCAAAAAAAAAAAAAAAAAAAAAAAAAAAAAGAATTAGAATCTGTAAAAAAGAAACAAATGGACATTCTAAAGCTAAGAAAATCCATTGTTGAAAGTAAAGACACAGAAAAACACATGAAGGACAAGTCAGTAGAAGAGATTCAAACTGAAGCATACAGGAAAAGGAAAAAAAGAAAAACAAGTAAGAAAGGACAACTGACAGAAACCAGAACAGTGACACATGTGCAGCACACTCAGAAGGCCTAGCATATGTAACTGCAGTCCTGGAAACGGGGAGTGCAGAGAGTGGGCAGACGCAATACTTGAAGAAACAATGGCCAAGAATTTCCTAAAACTAGCGAGAAATTTGTCCACAGATTCTGGCGGCTCAAAATAACTATAAGCGAGAGGCAGGTGGCGTGGTGTTTGTTAAAGTGCTGGACTCCCACATGGCTGACCATGCTTCAAGTCCCTGACCTGGCAGCTTGCTTTCTCTCTTTTATCTTCTCTCTCTCTCTTTGATCAAATTAAAAAATAAATAATAATGGCAAATGAAATTAAATAAAGAGATAATTAAAAAACAAAACAAAACAAAAACTATAAGCAAGATAAACACAAAACATACCTAGGTGTAGGATAACAAAATTGTTGAAAACAAAGAAAAAAGTAGCAAGAGAAAAAAAAGGGCATATTGCTCTGAAAAAAAAAAGACAAGATAGATCATTTCCTAAGAAACAATCAGGGGCCAGTTGATGGCATGGGGTTAAGGCAGCTGGACCCCACATTGCTGACTATGTGGTTTGCACCTCAGTCCTGTTGGCTTGTGTGTGCAGGCTGAAAATCTCAAGAAGCGGGAGAAATGGAGGGGAAATTATGGTATTCCCACCACCCCCATGGGAATGTTTTCTTACTTTTCTTGTCTCTCCCTGGAGAATGCATGCACCCTCTGGCAAATTAAAAAAAACGAGCAGGCAAAATCAGTGGAAGCCAGGCCCAGCTGCTGTGGCACAGTGTTAATGCTAACTAATGCTCTATAGTGCTGGAAGCCATGTGGCAACCATAGTTTGGATCCTGGGTTGGCCTGACAAACATACTGGGTACACACATGAGTGCCCCAAATCCTGGGGAGCTGGAGGGCTAGGGAAAGGAGATCATGGTGTGCAAAACTCTGTAGAGGGTGCTTTTACTTTACTACTCTCCCTCAGTCTCATACATATGCACGTGCTTTATATCATAAAAAAAAAAAAAAAAAAGGAAGCCAGCAGGCAATGAGATGATACATATTTAAAGTGCTAAAAGAAAATGGCTGATAACTAGAATTTTATAATGAGCAAAAATGAAGGTAAAATAATGACTTATTGCAAAACGTAAAGCTGAAAGAATTTGGTATCAACAGCCAGTACTTAAAAACTAATTGGAGTCCTTCAGGAAAAAGGAAAAGTGGTCTCAGATAGAAATATGGAAATATACAGAAACTGAAGAACATGGTATGGATTAATGAATATTGATTTACAAAACAATAATGGAAATGTCTTATGGAGTTTAAGTTATGCATAGCACTAAAATGCATGGTAGAAGTAATAGAAAAGACAGAAAGATGATAAATGGAATTTAAAGGTTATAAGGTTCTAGCAGGATTAGAGAAGTGATAAAATAAATTATTTATATTAGAATGTAATAAATGAAGGATGCTTGAGGCCAGCTGGTGATGTGGTGGTTAAGATGGCTGGATGCCTCGTGACTGACTGCATTATTTGAGTCCTAGACCTGGTGGGTTGAAAAACATGCAGGGCATGTGTGTGTTCATGCCTAAAATCCTGAGAATGAAGGAGAAGGAATTGTGGCATGGCCATCACCCCTGGGGACTACTTTCTCACCTTCCCTCTGTCTGTCTCTCGCTGGTGAATTCATGAATCCTATAGAAATTTTTTTAAAAAGAACTAGAAAGGAAGACTTAAGCCTGGCAAGCCTCCTTTGGTGAGTCCACGCTCAGGGCCTGGGAGTAACTTTGAAACTTTTGCCACTCAGTCACCCACCACTCTGGCAGACTGGGCTGCCACCCAGCCCACTGGGAAACTTGAGCCTGGTCTGGGCAGGCCCCCCCGAGTGAGTCCACCCCCGGGGCCTGGAGGTAACTTGGAAGCTTTGGTTGCAGTTTTGGTACCAAAGAGATCAAAATGATTTCTTCACTAGGTTCTATCTCCTCAGCTTGCTACCACCTCATCAAGAGCTGAATGCTTGGCACAGGAGCCAGGCACCTGAAGTTACCCGGCACTGCTCTAACCCGAGAGATACAGCCCTCTAATAGGAACACACTTGGGAACTAAGGGTGAAGTTTCCTCTTCCAGTACTACAGAAGCTACTCCAATAAATAGAAAAAAAGTAAATACTGACTCAGATGACCAAAAACCAGCACAGAGCTCAAAGAAACATGAGCAAATAAGGGGGTAACTCTCCCCCAGGTGAGTGTAGTAGCCTCTCACCAACGATGGATAGCACAGAGAAATAATAGAAAAACTATTCTGAATATTCATAGTGATAAAACTCAATGAGATGCAAGAGGAAACAGTCAGTCAGTTCTAGGAAACGAGAAAGTCATATCAGGACATGAAAGAGGAATTTCATAAAGAAATAAACACCCTATGGGACCAGCAGTTAGCATAATGGCTATGTCGCTGGACTCCCATGTAGTCAACTATGGTTCGCGTCCCAGACCCAGTGGCTTAAAACTCACACCAGGCGCATGTGCGTGCATGCCCAAGATCCTGAGAGGAGAATGGAGGAGAAGGGATTGTAGCGTGGCCATCCCCCCTGGGGGGTGATTTCTTGCTTTCTGTCTCTCTGTCTCTCTCTGTCTGTCTGGTGAGCGCACTCACCCTATAGCAAAAACCACTCCAAAAAAAAAAAGAAAGAAAGAAACACCCTATAATAGAATCAAAAGAACTTCTGGAAATGAAGAACACAATACAAGAAATTAAAATCTCCCTAGAAAGCATTAACAGCAGATTGAACCATGCAAAAGAAAGAATTTCTGACCTTTAAGACAAAGTCTCCAACATAGACCAAATCACCAAAAAGAATGAAAAAACAACCCAAAACAGAAAATAATGAGGATACCTTACGGGAAATTCTAGACACCATATATCCGTATAATGGGTATTCCAGAGGTGAACAATATGCTAAAGGCATGAACAACCTATTTCATGAAATACTACCTGAAAATTTTTCAAATATAGAGAAACATGGAGAAATTCAGACCTAAGAACTAAAAAGGACCCCAGAGAGAATCAACACAAAATGTTCCTCTCCCCAGTACATCATAGACAGAGCAATAAAAATTAAAGACAAAGATAATATTCTCAAAATGGTAAGGGAGAAACTTCAAGTTACTTGTAAAGGTTATCCCATTAGGCTAACATCAGATCTCTCAACTGAAACAATGCAGGCAAGGCAATAATGGGAAGATGTATTCAAAACATTAAAAGAAAAACAATTTCAGCCAAGAATAATATATCCAGCAAGATTGTCCTTCAAATGGGAAGAACAAGTAAAAGTATTCTCGGATAGGGACCAGTGGATGGTATAATGGTTACGTCGCTGGACTACCATGTAGTCAACTGTGGTCTGAGTCTTGGACTTGGTAACTTAAAACTCATGCCAGGGGACCAGCAGTTAGTGTAATGGCTATGTCACTGAACTCCCATGTAGTCGACCATGGTTCAAGTCCTGGACCCGGTGGCTTAAACTCACACTGGGCGCGTGTGTGTGCGTGCCCAAGATCCCGAAAGGAGAATGAAGGAGAAGGGATTGTGGTGTGGCCATCCCCCCTGGGGGGTGATTTCTCACTTTCTGTCTCTCTGTCTCTTTCTGGCGAGCACACGCACCCTGTAGCAAAAAACAAAAACAAAAACAAAACAACAACAACAAAAAAAAAAAAACAAACAAAACAACAACAACAAAACTCTCCAAAACAAAAGCAAACCAAAACAAAACAAAAACCAAACTCATGCCAGTTGTGTGTACATTCATGCCCAAAATCCCCAGAGCAGGTTGGAGGAGAAGGGATTGTGGCATGGCTACTCCCCTGGGAAATGATTTCTTGCTTTCTGTCTCTTTGGCAAGTGCATGTCCCCTATAGCAGAAATCTCTCTCTCAAAAAAAGTATTCTCAGATAAACAAAAACTGAAAGCATTCATCAATACTAGACCAGCTCTACAGGCAGTAATGAGGGGCGTATTGTATCAGGATAACTGAAGAGAGACAAACAGAAATAGGAGAACAAGAAACATCTGAGAAAATGGCTAACAAAATGACAGGGATAAATCTGCAGAAATTAATAACATTGAATGTTAATGGATTAAATTCTCTCATTAAAAGATACAGACCGGGAACCAGCAGTTAGCGTAATGGCTATGTCGCTGGACTCCCACGTAGTCGACCGTGGTTCGCGTCCCGGACCCGGTGGCTTAAAACTCACGCCGGGCGCGTGTGCGTGCGTGCCCAAGATCCCGAGGGGAGAATGGAGGAGAAGGGATTGCGGTGTGGCCATCCCCCCCGGGGGGTGATTTCTCTCTTTCTGTCTCTATGTCTCTCTCTGTCTGTCGCACACGCCCTATAGCGAAAAAAAAAAAAAAAAAAAAAAAAAAAAACCTCTCCGAAAAAAAAAAACAAAAAAGATACAGACCAACTGAATGGATAAAAAAAATAAGCCATCTATATGCTGCCTACAAGAAATATACCTCACTGATAAGGACACACATAGAGTGAAAGTGAAGGACTGGAAAAAGATATTCCATGAAAATGGAAACAAAAAAAAAGGCTGGCGTTGTGATACTGTTATCAGACAAAATAGACTTTACAATGAAAGATGTAAGAAGAGACAAAGAAGGACATTATGTTGTACTAAAAGGACTTGTTCACCAAAAAGATATAACACTTGTAAATATCTATGCACCAAACACTGCAACACCTAAATACATCAAAGAGAGACTGTTGGATCTCAAGGGAGAGATAGACTGCACCACAGTAATTGTAAAGGATCTCAGCACCCCACTCTCTCCTCTGGGCAGATCATTTAGACAAAAAATAAACAGAGATACAAGATCTAAATGATACCATACATGAAATGGACTTGACAGACATCTACAGAGTATTTCACCCAGCAACCACAAAATACACATTTTTCTCACCCCACATGGAGTATTTTTGAAGATTAACCACGTGATAGGGCACAAAACAAGCTTTACAAATTCATATGTATAGAAACTATGTCCAGCATCTTTTCTGACTATAATGGAGTCAAACTAGAAATTAACTACAAAAGGAACCTTCAAAAATTCAGAAACATATGGACATTAAACAGCCTACTCCTGAGTGACTTTACAAACTGAAGAAATTACGACTGAAATCAAAAGGTTCGTACAAACTAATGATAACGAATAAGAAGTGTTTATAACCTATGGGATACAGCAAAAGCAGTCATAAGAGGAAAGTTCATAGCAACTAGTGCCCACAAGAAAAAAGCAGAAAAGTGGTAAATAAACAACCTAACAACACAACTCAGGGAACTGGAAAAACAACAACAACCCCCCAAAAAAAATTCCAGGAAAAAAGAAATAGTAGAGATTCAAGCAGAAATAAATGAAATCGAGGATAAAAGAACCATATAGAAAATAAACAAAACCAAAGCTGGTTCTTTGAGAAGATAAACAAAATTGACACCCCCTTAGCTCGATTAATCAAGAACAGAGAAAAGAACCAGACAAATCAAATCAGCAAGGAAACAGGCATTATTACAACGGATATAACAGAAATACAAAATATCAGAGAATACTATGAGTAACTATATGACAATAAACAAGAAAAGCTAGGTGAGATGGACATGTATGAATTACCAAGATTGAACCAGGAAGAAACAGAAAGTCTGAATAAACCTGTAATAAGCAATGAGATTGAATCAATAATAGGTAGTCTCCCAACAAAGAAGAGCCAGGATCCGCTGGCTTTACTTCTGAATTCTACAAAACTTTTAAAGAACTAACCCCTATTTTCCTTAAATTATTTCTAAAAATTCAAAAGGAAGGAACCCTCTCGAATTCATCCTATGAAACTTCCATCGTCTTAATTCTAAAACCGGACAAGGACATGATGAAAAAAGAAAACTTCAGTCCAATATCCCTGATGAATACAGATGCAAAAATTCTCAAGATACTAGCAAATCATGTTCAACAACATATTAGAAAGATTATATACCATGACCAAGTAGGCTTTTTTTGGTTCAACATATGCAAAACAGTAAATGTAAGACATCATATTAACAAAAGGAAAGAGAAAAGCCATATGATCATATCAATTGAGGCAGAAAAAGCATTCGATAAAATACAGCATTGCTTCATGATTAATACTCTCAGCAAAATTGGCATAGAAGGAACATTTCTTCAACACGATAAAAGCCATCTATGAAAAACCCATAGCTAACATCATACTCAATGGGAAAAAGCTGAAAGCTTTTCCACTAAAAACTGGAACAAGACAAGACTGCCCACTTTCTCCACTCCTTCTTAACATAGTACTAGAAGTTCTCGCCACTGCAATTAGACAAGAGAGTCAAATAAAAGGCACCCAAATAGGAAAAGAAAAAGTGAAATCATCGCTATTTGGAGATGATATGATCCTATACATAGAAAATGAAAAAGAATCCATAGAAAAACTCCTGGAAGTGATAAATCAATATAGTAAAGTGGCAGAATACAAAATAAAAAATCTATAGCATTTTTATACTCCAACAATGGGCAAACTGAGACAAACTTGAAGAAAGAAATCCTATTTACAATAGCCATAAAACCAATAAGATACCTAGGAGTAAACCTTACCAAAGACATCAAAGAGCTCTACAAGGAAAACTATGAAATACTAGAAAAAGAAATTTAAAGTGACACAAAAAAGTGGAAAAACACACCATGTTCCTAGATCGGAAGGATTAATATAATTAATATGTCAATCCTATACAAGTTAATCTACAAATTTAATGCAATTGTGATCAAACCATCAGAGATATTCCTCACAGAAATAGAGAAAAAAAAATAAAATCATAAAAATCTCCATGTTGCCGAAGCAGTATTGTGCAAGGGGAATAAAGTAGGAGGTATCTCACTTCCCAACCTCAAAACATATGACAGAGCTGTGATAATTAAAATAGCATGTTATTGGCATATACGTACACACACACACACAAAACGGACAGGTAGACCAATGGAACAGAATTGAGAACCCCCAAATAAACCCTAAAATATACGGCCAACTGATCCTTGATAAAGGGCACAAGACAATCCAGTGGGAAAAAGAAAATCTTCAGCAAATGATTCTGGGAGAACTGGATATTCACCTGCAGAAGAATGAAATTGGATCCTTATCTCTCACCACTAACAAAAATTAACTCAAAAATGGATTGAGGATGTAAACATAAAACCTCAAGCTATAAAGAAATACTGTTGGAAAACACAGAAAAAACTCTTGGAGACCTTGAAGTAGTCAAAGACTTCTTAAAGAACTCCAAATCACAGACAATAGTCCCCAAAATAGACAAATGGGACTGAATGTCCCATGACATTCTTCTTATGCAGAAGAATAAATAGAGTGAGAAGACAGCCCTCAGAGTGGGAGAATATATTTGCAAACTGTTCCTCAGATAAAGGACTGATAACCAGAATATATAGGGGACTCAAGCTTACCCACAAAAAAAGAAAAACACAAAGGGACCAGCAGTTAGGTATGTCGCTGGTCTCCCACTTAGTCGACCGCGGTTCGCGTCCCGGACCTGGTGGCTTAAAACTCATGCTGGGCACATGTGCGTGCATGCCCAAGATCCCAAGAGGAGAATGGAGGAGAAGGGATTGCGGCATGGCCATCCCCCCTGGGGGGTGATTTCTCGCTTTCTGTCTCTCTGTCTCTGTCTGTCTGGCACGCGCACGCTCCCTATAGCAAAAGAAAACAAAAACAAAAAACAATCCAATTAAAAGATGGGATAATGAACCGAACAGACAGTTCTCTGAACAGACAGTTCTCTGAAGATATATGAATGACTCAAAAGCATATGAAAACATGCTTGACATCTCTTATCATAAGGGAAATGCAAATCAAAACCATAATGAGATACTCCTTAACTCCAGTCAGAATGACTAAAATTAAAAATAATAATAATAATAATGATAAGTGCTAGCGAGGCTGTGGTGATAAGGGAACTCTCCTACCCTGTTGGTAGGAATGCAAATTGGTACAATAAACCTACCAATAGAACTACCATATAACCCAGTAATTCCACCGTTAGGTATTTACCTAAAGGATAGAAAAACCCTCAGTCAAAAAAACACTTGTACATCCATGTTTATTGCAGCATTATTTAAAATTGCTTGGACATGGAATCATTCCAAATGTCCAAAGTTAGATGACTGGATAGAAAAAAGTGTGGCATATGCACTCTGTGGAATTCTACTCCACCATAAAAAAACAATGAGAACCTGACATCTGATACAAAGTGGACAGATATGAAAGACTTAATACTAAGCAAAGCAATCCAGACTATGAAAAACAGACTTTGTATGTCCCCACTCAATATGTACTGAATGTCTGCGCTCTATAGCAGAAACTGAAAGTTTGGAAGGTATAATAGCAGGGAGAGCAACTATAAATACTAGAGATATTAAGGATAGGGGTAACACAGGAATGGGTAATAGAGGAAGGGAGGGGAACAGGGTAAGAAAAAAAGTATGTTTAATTGACAAGAAATGAAAAGCTATTTGCTGATAATAATGTATATATTAATGTCTATGTCTTGACTAATAAGCTTGGTATTTGTGCTGGAAAAAGCAACATTGTACACTATAAAGGTGTATGTGATTAAATGTAAATTATAATAAAAAAATTTAAAAAGGAATTAGAAAAAATAGAAAGTTTTTAAATGAAGGATGCTTATTATTGGATTGTTGGAATAGTCATAATGTACTTTTCTGTTTTTCTCTGTAAAGATGCGTCATGACTTTTTCAACAACCCAACATAATACTAAGATAATACTAAAATATTAAAAATTTGTAACTAGCAAAATCAAAGAAGGAAAAAATACAAAAGAATGCAAAAAGGAGGGAAGGAAGAACAAGTAGATTAAACAGGTGGGTTAAAGGGCCAGCAGGGCCTGATGGTTAAGGTAGTGGGCTCCCACATGGCTGATTGTGGTTTGAGTCCTGGACCCAGTGGCTTGAAAATCACAACAAAAAGATAAATAAATGTTTTTTTTTCCTTAAAGAAAAGAAATATACAGCAGAGAAAAATCAACAAAGTCAAAATTATTTTTAGAAGATTAATAAAATAGATAATCCCTAGCAAGACTACTCAAGGGGAAAGAGAACATAAATCACCACTCGGAAGGAGATGAATGAAAAGGAGACATCACTACAGACCTGGTAGACATCAAAGTGACATCAAAATGACAGTAAGAAGAGACTACGAACAACTTTTTATCAATAAACTTGACATTTTGAATGAAATGAACAAACTCCTAAAGAAAAAACAACTAATCAAAGCTAACAAAAGAAGAAATAGAAAATATTCTTAGTCTGAGATATTAAGGAAAAAGAATCCATTATTTAAAAACCTTTCTGTAGGGCCAGCAGGTGGCGTGGTGGTTAGGAGCACTGAACTCCCACATGGCCGAATGAGATTTGAGTCCTGGACCTGATGGCTTGCTTTCTTTCTCTCTCTCTCTTTCTCTCTCACTCTATCCTCACTGGTCAAATTAAAATAAGTAAATAAATAAAGTTAAATAAAATAATTATTTTAAAAAATGTTCCTTGAATTAAGGAAAAAATATCTTTTAAAAATTATTTATTTAGTTTTACTTATTCATTCATTTATTTTAATTTGACCAGAGAGGCACAGAAACAGAGAGAGAGGGAAGTGAGAAAGCAAGCCACCAAGTCCAGAACTCAAGCCATGGTCGGATATGTGGGAGTGTCCAGTGCCTTAACCACTGCACCACCTGCTGTTCCCCAAAAAAGAAATATCTTTAAAAAGAGGGACCAGCTTGAAACACATGCTGGGTGTGTGTGTGAGCTCATGCCCAAAATCCTAAAAGGAAAAGGGATTATAGTGTGACCCTTCCCCCAGGTGGTGATTTCCCACTTTCCCTCTTGCTGTTTCTCTCTAGCAAGTGCACATGCCCTATAGCAAAAACTAAAATAAATGAATAAAGCAAAACAGATTTTCAATGTAAATGAAACATTCTTCTATTGGAAGCCAATGCCATGCAGGACTTATATAGCTAGAGAAGTCAATACCTCAATTCAAAGCTTCAAAGGACAGGATTTCTCTCTTGTTAAGGACTAATGCAGCTGGTGATTTTAAGTTGAACCCAGCGCTCATTTACCATTCTGAAAGTCTTGAGACTCTTAATAAATATGCTAAATCTACCCTGCCTTTGCTCTGTAAGTGGAACAATAAAGCCTAGATGACAGTGCGTCTATTGAGTTGTTGGAAAAGTCATGACATATTTTTCTATGCAAAAATGTATCATGACTTTTCTGACAACCTGCTATTATAACATAGTTTATTGTAAAATATATATATATATATATATAGTATATATCGTTTTAAATAATCATATATATATATACACAATATATATAAATAATCATATATATATACAATATATATAAATAATCATATATATATATATACGTATATATATATATTTAGAGGTTTATGCTTTAGGGCATGTGTGCTTGCTGGGAGAGAGAGAGACAATGAGAGGGAAAATGAAAAATCACCCCCCAGGGGGATGTCCACACCATAGTCCCTTTTCCTCTGTTTTTCTCCTGGGATCTTGGGCATGCACACACACATGCCAGGACTTGAACCACAGTTGGCCATGTGGGAGTCCAGCAACATAACCGTCATACATCTGCTGGCCTGGTGTTTACCGAATACTTTAAGACCTCTGTTGAGACCTACTGAACAGGAAAAAATATTCCCTTCCTGGTTTTATTCTTCATTGACCATGTACCTGGTCATCTAATAACTCTAATGGAGATGTACATAGATACATGTTTTTTGTGCCTGCTAACACAACATCCATTCTGTAGCCCATGGATTGAAGAGTCATTTTAACTTTCAAGCCTTATTATTTAAGAAATACATTTTATAAGACTACAGCTCCCATAGATAATGATTCCACTGATGTATCTAGGCAAAATAAATGGAAAACCTCTGGTGGGCCAGCTCCATAGCCAAGTGGTGAAGGGTGCCTGATCTAACATGGCTGACTGTGGTTCAAATCCTCATTCCAGCAGCTTGAAAAGCACACATTAGGCATGTATGCATACATGCCCAAATACCCAACAAGATACATGATTTTTTTTCTCCTCTCCTGTTTTCTCTCTCTGGTGAGTGCATGTGTCCTCTGGCAATTAAAAAAAAAAAAACTTTTGGAAAGAAATCACTATTCAAGATGCCATTATAAACATTCATGATTCATGGGAGGAGGTCAAAATAACATTAATAGGGGACCAGCAGTTAGCGTAATGACTATGTCGCTGAGCTCCCATGTAGCCGACCGTGGTTCGAGTCCCCGACCCAGTGGCTTAAACTCACGCCAGGCACATGTGTGTGCTTGCCCAAGATCCCGAGAGGAGAATGGAGAAGAAGGGATTGCAGTGTGGCCATCCCCCCTGGAGGGTGATTTCTCACTTTCTGTCTCTCTATCTCTCTCTGTCTTTCTGGCAAGTGCACGCACCCTATAGCAAAAACCTCTCCAAAAAAAAAAAAATAATAATAACATTAATAGGAGCTTGAAAGTGGTTAATTTCAGCCATCATGCATGACTTTGACAGGCTCAAGGTGTCAAGTGTAGTGGGGATAGCAAGAGAACTAAAATTAGAAGTAGAGACTAATTGGGGCCAGATGAAGGTACAGCAGTAATGCAGTGCTCTATGATGTTAGATGCACATAGGAAAGTCCAGAGTTCGTGTCCTGAGGCCTCCCTGTGCATGTCAGGCTCACACTGACTGAGGCTGGGGGTAAATTGCAGTATGAGGGGGTGTTTATCTATCTGTCTGTCTCTATCTCTTTCTCTCATGGAAGAAATAAAACAAATAGGGGACCAACAGTTGATGTAATGGCTATGTTGCTGGACTCCCAGGTAGTTGACCGTGGTTCGAGTCCTGGATCTGGTGGTTTAAACTCATGTCGGGTGTGTGTGCATGTGTGCCCAAGATCTCAAGAGGAGAATGGAGGAGAAGGGATTGCAGTATGGTCATACCCCCTGGGGGTGATTTCTCACTTTCCCTCTTTCTCTTACTCTGTCCCTCTCTGGTCAAATTAAAAGAAAGAAAGAAAGAAGGAAAGAGAGAGAGAGAGAGGGAAAGAAAGATAGGTAGGAAGAAAGTTAAATAAAATAGTTCTTTTAAAAAAATTGCAATGTTGAGATTAAAAAAGAAAAACTAATTTCTAATCCTTCTTTTAAATTGTATTTCTTTCTTGAGAGAGAATATTCATGTGCACGCCTACATGAAAAAAAAAGGGGGGGACAGAGGGGAAAAGAGAGACAGGCACCCTGAACAGTGTCTCAGTCTGCCTTGATCCCCTCCGTCCAACCTTCCAGCTAGTCGGGATCTTGGATACATGCACCTGGATGTTTCAGATTGACTCAGGATCTGAACCTACAGCCAGGTAGGTGTATGGCTTTCAGCAGCGCAGTTCAGTATGTTACTGCCTGTATCACCAAGGCTGGGCCTGATGAACTAATTAATTTCTTATGGAAATGAAAGTGTTCTGGAATAGCGAAGACAAAGATTTTTTTTTATCTAGTCTACTCTTGTTGGGTTTGGGTAGTTTCCACAAATAGTGCTGCTGTGACCATCCCTGTGTGTCTCTAGAGAGCCATATGTATATATTTCTGTTTAATGTGCTTCATAACCAACAAAGCTAGGGACACTTTCTTTTGTAAAGCTGTAGTAACGCGGACAAATGTAGTGCAGCGATGGGACTCTGGCCCATTCGACAGAATCGAAAGTTGAGAAATAGACCAGCCGGTATGTGGTTCCCTGGTTTATGATGAAGCAGAACAGTGGAGAATGACTTTGTCTCCCCCCAATGAATGGATGAGGGAATAGATATCCATGTAAGAAAGACACGTCTCACATGGAACTCTATCTCTGGATCCTTACCACAATCATATACAGAAGTAAACTCCAGACAGAGTTGGTATAAAATCAGTTTCATTACTTACTGATACAAATATCAATATCAGATATAGGAGATATAAATGTGAAAATAATAAAGGTTTTAGAAGAAAATTATCAGGGATGTCTTCGTGATCCTGGAGTAGGCAAAGATTTCTTAAACAGGACACAAAAACACCAACTATAAAGATAAAATAAGATATATTACATTTTACTAAAATTTAAAACTTCAGTTCACCGAAACACTCCATTAAGAATGGGAAAAGGCAGGGCCAGCAGGTGGTGGTTAAAGCACTGGATTCCTATGTATCGGACCGCTGTTCAAGTCCTGGACCTGGCGGCCTAAAACTCACACCAGGCATATGTAATACATGTCTAGAATCCTGAAAGGAGAATGGAGGAGAAGAGATTGTGGCATGACCATTTCTCTCTGGTGAGTACACACACCCTGTAGCAAAAATCTTTCTCTCAAAAATAAAAAAGAACGTATTTGTTGTTTATCTGAAATTCAAATTTAACGGGGTATCCTATATTATATCTGGTGAGTCTACAAAATATAACATTGACAAACAAAGTCAGTCACAAGACATTGTAGACTGCAAATACCTATTTCTCCAGAGGATCAAAGCAGGTGGGATTACCTCTGCCCTGAGTCAGGGTGGTGGAAATGTGGAGAATGCCTGAAGAGGCACATGAGGGCAGCCTGAGGTCCTGGTTCACGTTTTACTTATTTATTTTTTAAAAAGAATTATTTGTTTAGTTTAATTATTACTATTATTATTACTATTATTTTAATTTGACTAGAGAGAGAGAAACAGAGAGGGAAAGTGAGAAAGCAAGCTGCCAGGTCCAGGGTTCAAACCACGGTCAGCCATGTGGAAATCCAGCAGCCCAACCACCACGCCACCTGCTGATCCCCCATGTTTTATATTTTGATCTTGATGCTGTTCACATGGGTATATGAAAGAAAGCTCAGCGAACTGGACAGTTCTGAGAAGTGCATGCACTCTCCTGCATGTCCCATGACTGTGCTGGAATGTTTATCACGGGACTCAGACCTCAGACACAGCCTGGGCTTTTCCCAGGAGTCAGCAATGTGCGGTTGGTCTGTAGAACCTGCTCTAGGCTTATCCTAGCCATTGTCACTTAATCAACTGCACCTTTGGGTCTCAGCACCAATGCCCCTTCCTCCAGGAAGGCTTTCCAGACTAAACCAGATGGCTTGCTGTACCCTCCTTAGTGGCTTGTATTTTCTTTTGTTGCAGTTACTATCTGTTACTACTGTTGCAGGTCAGTCATTATTTGTATAAATATGTGTATGTTATCTGCCACACCCACCGGAGGGTAACCTGCAAGGGCAGCACCCATGCCTGTCTTCTTCCTGAGCATCCCCAGTACCCAGTGCCTGGCACGTAGTTGATGCTTGATAATATTTGTGGAATGAAAGGATTAAAGTCTTTTTGTAAATCAACATTTTTTTTTTACTCCTTAAAGTTTATTTTTTATCTTTATTCACAGCACATGTGTACACATGAGAGAGAGAAGCACCATCAACAGGATCTTGTCACTTTGCCATTCCCTTCCCCAGTCCTCCAGCTCTTCAGGATCTTGGGCACTGTCTGTGTTTCAGGTCGACCGGGCCAGGGATGCAAACCTGCAGTGCACCATGTGGCTTCCAGCACCACAGTTCAGTATGCTACTGCCTGTGCTGCCACTGAAGCTAGGCCTTTACATTTTTACTAATGCAATCAAAACATCCCTAAAATTCAGGACTTTCTTGTTTTTAGTGAGAAATTCCAGAATCACATTTTTAGAAAGAAGCCATCTTAGAATCAACTCAACCACCTTGAAAGCCGTTGTCCTGACCTGTAGTTGGGAGAACCCTTGGAGATGTGCCCCTCGTTTTGTGTCAGAGGAAACCTCCCCATGCTGTGTGAAGTTAGTTGCAAACATTCAGGGTCCTGTGTCTACTCTTGGCCAAGGAGGCTGCTGCGGCCTTTGGGATCCTCACCTTTGTTTTTTGTCTTGACCGTTGCAGGGATTTGCTTCAGACGCTGACAGAGGAGGAGCTGCACACACTGGAGCGGAACCTCTGCATTTCCCAGGATGTGGAGTTCCCCATCCGGGCAGATGTCCAGGTTCCCACTGCCCTGGCACCAGCCTTTTCCACACCCCTTCCCCCTGAGGAGCCACTGTCAGCCAAGGCCAAAAATCCAGAGGCAGAGCTGGCCTGCTCCATGCAGTACGATGACCAGGAGCTGGAGCAGCTCAACCGCATGGTCCACAGGGCAGGGGACGAGATGTCCTCTCTGCTCTCACCACCCAGCGCCTGCCAGTCCCCTGCGCACAGGCCCGGAGTCGAAGGCAGCCCCCGTGGGGAGGCCTCTCCAAGCAGAGCGCGGCTGCAGTCAGGCAGCGATGAAGAGGAGCGGGTATTCTTCATGGATGATGTAGAAGGGGCAGCAGAAGCCCCTGCCAGGCCTGAGTCCCCGAGTGGTCCATTTGGGTGGGTGGACAGCACTTGCGCCAACTCGCAGGAGAGAGGACAGGGTGAGCAGAACAGAGAGGTGAGGGTCAGTGTGCCTGCCACGAAAAAGGCGGAGGACTTGAGCAACAACAACATCGAAGATGACAAAATGCGGGTAGCCAGCCTCTCGGGCTCCAACTCCTGCAGCTGCCTGGACTCGCAGCTGTACCTGGACGGCTGGGAGGTGAGTGGGGACGACGCAGAGACGGCTGAGATGATCGCCCACCGGACGGGGGGCATGAAGCTCTCAGCCACAGTCATTTTCAATCCCAAGTCCCCCACCTCCCTGGACTCCGCTGCCTCCACTCAGGAAGCCCTAGGCCATGGCATTTCCTCATCGGAGCCTGTGGCCGAGGGGACAGAGGGTAGCTCCCATAAACTCAGCACCGCGGCCACCAACTGCCTCCTTAATTCCTGTGTGTGCTGCGGGAGCTGTGGGGACGGCAGGGAGGATGCCGCGGAGCGTGTGAGGGAGAAGTGTAGCCCAGGAGGTGTCATCAGTGCCTCTTATGCTGCAGGCTTAGCCAAGACCAGTGACAAGGGCCTGGAGAGACTGGATGAGGCCCGGTCTGCTCCCGAGGCTCCCCTGCCCACAGGAGATGCCTCTGACAAGCAGGAGCCCAAAACCTCTGCTCCCAACAAGTGCCTGGCCCACCCCTCAGGTTCCCCAGTGGACACGGCAAGTGGGTTGCGAGCAGAGGGTGAGGTGGCGCAGCCACAGGAGTCGAGAGCCAGAGAGCAGGATGCCGAGAGACCCTCAGCCAGCGGGGAGGATCAGCATGAAGATACGGCCCAGGAGGACCCTCAGTGCTTGTCAGGCCCCAGGTAAGAGCTGTTTCTGGTCCGGGCCTGGATTTGTCCTCTCCCTGCATTTGGACCACATGGTGTGGGCTGATGCTCAGAGTCTTACGGTGTTTCTGTCTGGAGCTTCTTGGCCACTGGCAGGTGCAGGGCCAGGCTCCGATGTGTGGCCGTCTGTGTGTGAGGTGAACCAGCCGTGGGAGGCACCCTGCAAGAAGTTAATCAGCCAAGAAATGTCCTCCATGGGCCCCAACCTCCTGTTTCTGATGGTACAGGCATTTTTCAAGTGGCGCAGATACAGTGCCAAGCTCTCAGTCTGCCTCCTTTCATCACCCATCCTGACCCTGGTGTGAGCTGAGCATGGGTGGCCCGGGCAGCGGCTAGTGGGCCATGGCACTGGTGCCTTGCCGTGGCCCTGGGCATGCTGTCCATTCCTCCTTGTTGACCACCATGGCTGCCCAGCTCACACAGGGCTGAACGAATGCATAGAGTCTAGGTAGTGGGCATAGGCCCCAGGGACCACGGGGAAACCGTCTCAGGGAGACCACCCTCAGCAAAGTCTCAGGCAGTATCCCAGGGCCCCTGCCTTCCCAGGGCTCAATCCTCTTCTCTCCTTGCAGTGAGGGGAGGTGGGGTGGACTCTCCCATGCCCTCCTCTCCCCTCCACTTGGATCCTTCTTACCTCTCTCCCCAGAGGCAGGAGGCTGGGAAGGCAGATGGGTGAGGTCTTCAGGACCTTGACACAGACATGCTACCTTAGACCCAAGGCTGCTTTCTCTCTCCTTGCCCTCGACTCTTCTGGATTTGTCTTGAACAAAGCAGAGTCAATAAGCATTGACCCAGCTCTCGCCCTGTGCCCACCGTACCCTTGATGTTGGAGACAGGGTGGAAACAAAGGTGCCAGGGCAGCCTTGGTGGTCCACCACGGTCGCCGTATTGTCAGTTTGATCAGCCCTCTCTCCAGTAAGCTCCATGTGCCTGTTCTCCCCAGGGAGCATGTGGCCACGGTCCCCCCAGGCGGCGTGAATGAGAAGCAGGTAGGACCTGACTATCAGGGCTGCTCTTCCTCCCCACTGCTGACGAGAGCTCCAAGGCCTCTGTGGCCTGAGCTGTGCAGCCCTCTTCAGGGCTGGAGGCTGCGGGAGTGGCGTGGCTCCTGAAGCTGGCCGTAGCTGCTTCTCATCCCCTCTCCCCAACCGCTGGCAAACTCCAGTCTACTTTTGGCCTCTATGGACTTGCCTCTTCTGGGTGCTCATATGGATGGAATCATGTAGTATGTGACCTCTCGCGATGGGCTTCTTTCACCGAGCATGTTTTCAGGGTTCACGGCGTTGTAGCGGTCAGTGCTTCCTTTCTTCTTAGGACAGAATACTATTCAGTGGGTGGGCAGACTACCTTTTGTTTCCCCATTCCTCAGTAGGGACGTGTGTGTTGTTTCTACTTGTTGGCCTTTGTAATAATACTGCTACGGGGACCAGCAGAGGGTGTAACAGTTATGTCACTAGACTCCCACGTGGCCGACTGTGGTTCAGGTCCCCGACCCAAAGGCTTGAAACTCATACTTGGTGAGTGTGCATACATGCCCAAAATCCTGAGAGGAGATTGGAGGAGAAAGGGTTGCAGTGTGGTCATCCCTTGATTTCTTGCTTTCTGTCTCTCTGGAGAGCACATGCACCCTATAGCAAAAATCTCACTTAAAAAAAAATAATAATACTGCTATGAAAGATTGTGTACAAGTTTTTGTGTGGACATATGTTTTCAGTTCTTTGAGGTTTCTAAAAGGAGAATTGATGGATCATATGGTAACTCCAAGTTTAACCGTTTTTTTTTTTTTTTTTTTTTTTTTTTGAGAGTTTTCAGTATAGGGTGTGTACGTTCACCAGAAAGGCAGAGACAGAGAGACAGAAAGCGAGAAATCACCCCCTAGAGGGGATGGCCACACCACAATCCCTTCTCCTCCATTCTCCTCTCAGGATCTTGGGCACGCATGCACAGGCACCTGGTGTGAGTTTAAGCCACCAGGTTCAGGACTTGAACCACGGTCGACTACATGGGCATCCAGTGACACAGCCATTACGCTAACTGCTGGTCCCCAAGTTTAACTTTTTGAAGAAATTTCAAACCATCCTTCAAAGTGGCTGCAGTTTACATTCCATTAGCTCTATAGGAGGGTACCAATTTCATCATGTCCTTATCAACACTGGTTATTGTTTAAGTTTTTTAAAAAGTGTGTTTATTGGGTCAGATAGTGGTGTGGTGGTTGAGGCGGCTGGATCTCTCATGGCCAACAGCCCAGTTCAAGTCCTGGACCCTGCAGTGTGAAAAACTTGCCAGGTGCATGTGCACATGAGCCCAAAATTACAAGAGGAGGATGGAGGGAAGGGATTACATTGTGCCGTTCCCGCTAAAGAATACTTCCTTACTTTCCCTCTCTCTCTCTCTGTCTCTCTGTCTCTCTGTCTGTCTGTCCATCTGCCTCTCTCTTTGGCAAGTACATGTGCCCTATGGCAATTTTTTTTTTTTTTGAGACAGATCTTTGCTAAAGGGCACATGTGCTTGCTGTAGAGACAGAGACAGAAAGCAGAAAATTACCCCCTGGGGGGATGGCCATGCTGCAATCCCTTTTCCTCTGTTCTCCTCCTGGGATATTGGACACGCACACATACATACCCAGCATGAGTTTCAAGTCTCCAAATCTGGGACTTGAATCATAGTCAACCATGTGTGAATCCAGCGATGTAACTGCTATGCCATCTGCTGGCCCTGGCTATTTTTTTTTTTTTTGGTTATGTTTGTTTGTTTGTTTGTTTGTTTGTTTATTGAGTGAGTGACTGAGTGAGAGAAATAGAGACAGCATCCCCCAAACAGGTTCTTCTTGCCATGATCCACCTCCTATCTTCAGCCAGCCCCAGATCACACAGGCATGTACCTGGCGAATTCAAAGACGTCTCCAAATATGAATCTGGAACTTTCCCATGAGAGTCACCTACATGGAGCATCACGTTTTACCCTTGTGTCATTATTTAGCTCCTGGCCTAAATTTTTATACACAGTTATTTTTGTCCCTAAGGCACATCCCATTAAAATATACAGCTCACTGATTGCTTTAAGTCACTTGAAATCATTCTTTTTGAGGTTATGCTCCCAACTTTACTCATAGTCAAGTTAACTTGCTTCATTTAGAATGAGATGTATTGAAATTGCCAATTAAGTTACATTTAATTCAATTTTATAATTATGTGAAATATTTGCATGGTTCTCAATCAATCCTGCCAAATAAAATACACCAAGAGAAGTCTGCCATTTCACCTCATTCTCTCTTGGCCCTAAAAATAACAGTCTAAAAATTTGGGGGGCAGCCAGTGATGTAGTGGTTAAGGCAGCTAGATCACACATGGCTGACTTCATGGTTCTGGTCCCAGACCCCAGGGGGCTTGAAAAACACACTGAGGTGCTCGCTTCGGCAGCACATATACTAAAATTGGAACGATACAGAGAAGATTAGCATGGCCCCTGCGCAAGGATGACACGCAAATTCGTGAAGCGTTCCATATTTAAAAAAAAAAAATACACACACTGAGTACGTGTGCATGCGTGCCAAAAATCCTAAGAGGAGAGTGGAGGAAAAGAGATTGTGGCATGGCCATACCCCCTAGGGAGTGAGAAATCACTCTTTCTTTTTCGTTCTCTCTTTGGCAAGCACATGTGCCCTATAGCAAAACTATAAATACACACACACACACACACACACACACACAAACACACACACAGACGTATAATTTATCCTTTAATTTTAAGAAATATAAGCAAAGCTGTATATATTGTTGGGTCACTGGAAAACTCATAATGTATTTTTTCATGTTTTTCTATGTAAAAATGCATCACAACTTTTCAGACAACCCTCTGTGTGTGTGTGTGTGTGTGTATACGCACATATCTTTACACACACACGTACATATATATATAGATAGAGAGAGAGAGAGAGAGAGAGATACAGATACACACATCTATTTACCCTTCCCCACCTTATTTGGGGAAAGGTCTCCTACTGCCATCATTCTTCTCCACCTTGTTTTCCCGATCTTCTCACCCTGAGGCCATTCCGTGGTAGTTTTGAGAGAGGTCCCCTCTTTCCTTTACAGCCGAGTGGACCAGTGTACACTCACTTGGTCAGCCCTGGTGTTTGCCTCAGGGTCATTTCCAGACTTTCGTAATTACAGATGGTGCTATAACAAATGGCTTCTCTTATTTTTGATAAGGCCATTTTTGAGATGCAGCCCAAGCTTCATGGCCATGTCAAATGGAATAAAGTCTTTTTCAAATGTCTTTTTCAAAAACTTTCTGCCCCAGGGCCTCAGATTTAGCTCAGTGGTAAGTGAATCATTTTATTCCAAGGTTGATATGAAACTATCACAAATTCTTTGATAACAATATGGGAAGTTTTCTTTCTTTTTGGAGAGGTTTTTGCTATAGGGTGAATACGCTCACCAGAAAGACAGAGAGACAGAAAGCGAGAAATCACCCCCCAGGGGGGATGGCCACACTGCAATTCCTTCTCCTCCGTTCTCCTCTCGGGATCTTGGGCACGCATGCACACATGCCCGGCGTGAGTTTAAGCCACTGGGTCCAGGACTCGAACCTCTGTCGACTACATGGGAGTCCAGCGACATAGCCATTACGCCAACTGCTGGTCCCCAGAAGATTTCATTTTTGATCTGCCCTTTTGTGTGTGTGTGTGTGTGTGTTTGTTTTTTGCTGTTTGTCCAGGTGACAGCCAGTGAATACCTATTCTGTCTAGAACCTATTCCCACGGCAGACACCACCCTTCACATCATTCCTGAGCTTCCCAGGACTGAAACGGCTCAGCACAAACACTGAAGCTCAGTTGATAAAAGGAAAGCGAATGTACAGGGTTGTCTCAAGAGGCAGGCCCATCTTCCAAGGAAGTGTTTCTAGAAAGTACAGAGAATCTGAAGAGGAAAGCACATGGCAAGTGGCTGGAAGATCAGGACAGCCATGTGTTTGGTCCTGACCTCAGACAGCAGGGACCAGGGCCTGACATTGTGCCTATGGGAGCTGGGAAGCAGGTCAGCCAGGTGGGCTGCAGCAGATCGTGCCCGGCCCATATGCAGGCAGTACACACTCCAGGAGCGTCACTCCTTCTCTTATTTATTTGTGTCACAGCGTGTTCCTGAATGGCCGGGCCAGGCACCAGGGACCCAACGAGGGAAAAAACATATGTGGTCTGTCCTCACACAAATACAGAGGCAATAAGGCTGTGGTACTATTAAATCAGACCGACAAAATATCAGCTTCACACAGCCAGAAAGTTCACCTAATTCAAATGGCGCACGGTCAGAAAGGTTGGTTGGTGTTAAGCAACGTTCATGCCATGTGTGGCTGTCTCCTGCACAGGTGTGGGTGTGGTTATCTCTCCCATTTTGCAGCTGGAGAGACTGAGATCAAGAGGTATTTGCATCAGTTCAGAGTGCCTGTAGAGATGGTCACCTCTGCCCTGTGCTTGCAACATGAGCTGCGTGGGTAGCCTGCTCCTGCCCGGATGTCATGAAGTCATCCTGATTTGACTGTGTAGCACCCACTCAGCTGGCAGGTGCCTCTGCATTCCCTCTGATGTGTGGCATTGGAGAGCTCAAGTCAACAGCGGGCGTGGACTTCCAGTCCTGTGTGTTGAGCCAGACCTCTGTGTTTCCACAAACGAAGGAAATGCAGAGCCATGGCAAAGCACCTGTCCATGAGGCCAGGTTCTCCTGAGACACCTGCAGTGTTTTCCTGGATCAGGTAGCACACAGCCTCCGGGTGTAAGGGCAGGGCTGGGCTTGTGCTAAGGGGACTGACACAGGACAGGAGGCAGATCATCATGAGACCAGCTAGTCCTGGAGGGAGGGTCCCAGCCAGGAGAAACCCCTTTCTGAGAAATTTCTCTAGGCACTGAGTGTTACCCTTAGCAGTCAGACATTATCAGCAGACCGATGAATTGGTCACACTGATGGGAATGTTCTGGAATCTGCATCCTTCACCTCTCTTCTTTTTACTGGCTTCTTCCATTGCAGTGGTCGGTGAAACTTTTTGGACAGGTTGACATTTTTTAAAAAGAATTATTTATTTAATTAATTTATTGTCATTATTATTTTCACATGAGTTTTGCCAGAGAAAAGAGAGAAAGCAAGTTGCCAGGTCTAGGACTTGAACCACAGTTGGCCATGTGGAAATTCCAGCACCTTAACCACCATGTCACCTGCTGGCCCTGAAAAGTTGACATTTTTTACAACCTTATTTTCCCATCTAGTCTCACCGCACTCATCTAGCACATTCCATACTTGAAATAGTAAGTTACTGTCTAGGTGATAGTAGACATACGTGGTCTGTCCTCACGGAACATAGTCTCACAAATAGAGGCAATAAGGCCGTGGTACTATTAAATCAGACCGTCAAAATATCAGCTTCACACAGCCAGAAAGTTCACCTGTTTCCAATGGTGAGCTGTCAGAAAGGCCCATGCTCATCTTTCCTTTCTGTGGGTTTTCAGCCTTCTACTTTCTAGTAAAAATAAAATTGACCCTTGGGGAACCAGCAGGTGGTGTGGTGGTTAAGGTGCTGGACACTCCCACATGGCTGACAACAGTTTGATTCCCAAACCTGGTGGTTTGCTTTCTCACTTTCCCTCTCTCTCTCTCTGTCTCTGTTTCTCTGGTCAAATTAAAATAAATGAATAAATAAATAAAATTATAAATAACTCTTTAAAAAAATTTTAAAAATGAAATCAACCCTTCCTTTTTACTTTCTTTTCTTTTTTCTTTTTCCTTTTTTTTTTGGAGATCTGATCTTACTTATTTGTTTCTCTTATAAAAATCTTATTTTTTACTGGATTCAGACTTAGAAGTAGACACTCTCAGAGAGGACAGCCTACGTCTTTTTGCAATCTGTTTTCTGCATTTTTCTTTAGCCTTCTTCCTTCTCTTGGCCAGAAGTTTCTGCTGCCTCTTCCTTATTTTTCTTAGTACGTTGTTTCTTGAGAGCAATGCGCCTGCGTTTGTGTTGCAGGACACTGGGAGTCACAAGATGCTGAATCTTAGATGCTTTGGTCCTGGGTTTCTTACCATCTTTATTTAAGGACTTTCTTACAACATATTGGTCGACATCATCTTCTTTAGAGATTGAAGTTTTTGGATTCTGCTAGCTCTCTTAGGCCCCAGGCGATGAGGCAGCATAGTAGCAGTCAGTCCTGGAATATCCTTCTCTCCTTTTCTAACAATAACCAAGTTGAGAACGCTCAGATTGGCATCCACAATGCAACCCCGAACAGATTCTTGCTTGCTTTCTCCAGTTCTCCTGGTCTGTAACAGGAATGTCACTTACTCAGTAGCAGGCGGACATGGCCATGGGCCAAGACACCCTGCTTTATGGGGAAACCTCGTTTGTCGTTTCTACCACCGATTCGGACTACATAACCCTTCCATTCTTCACCCAAAGCATCAGCAATTTCTGTGGCTATACGCTTCTCATAAAAAGTGCGAAGTTTGTGTTCATCGTCCACTTCAATGAGTTTCTGGCAGCCAGTGGCAGGGAAGGAGATATTCAGCTTCATTTTGTCTTTTTTTTTTTTTTTTTTTTTTTTTGAGAGATTTTTGCTATAGGGCACGTGCATGCACTTGCCAGACAGACAGAGAGATAGAGAGAAATCACCCCCCAGGGGGGATGGCCACGCCACAATCCCTTCTCCTCCATTCTCCTCTCAGGATCTTAGGCACGCGTGCATGTGTGCCCAGCGCGAGTTTAAGCCACCACGTCCGGGACGCGAACCGCAGTCAACTACATGGGAGTCCAGCGACATAGCCATTACGCTAACTGCTGGTCCCTTCAGCTTCATTTTGAAGCTGCTGACCTCCCCAAAGTCGCCACAAGAGAGAGAGACCCTTCCTTTTTTCAAATTGTAAGAGATCCCTGTTCATAGGAGAAACTTTGAAAAGGAAAAAAACTAAAAATAGTCATAAATCTTGTGAGCAGTGTTCTTTTTTCTCCACTGAATATGATTTTATGATAATTTCTCCCCCAGAGTTCTTCAAAAGCACAGGTTTAATTTTTTCCCTAGAGGGTATATGAATTCGATGGGGAGAAACAAGAGAGGGATTTTGGTCACTGCACACACATGTCTGGCATGATTTCTTATTCTTTTCTTTCTTTCTTCCCCTGCCCCACCCCACATAGGGTATGTGCACTTGCCAGAGAGAGAGAGAGAGACATACCCCAGCCGGAATGGCCATGCCATAGTCCCTTTGTCTCCATTCTACTCTTGGGAATTTGCACATGCATGCACATGTGCACAGCATGATTTTCAAGCTACCTGGTCTGCTGGGCCAGGATTCAAAACATAGCCAGCCATGTCAGAGCCCAGTGCCTTAACCACTATGCCACCTGTTGACCCTGCCCACATGTTTTTAAAGCTGCTGGATCCAGGACTCAAACCACACACCAGTCATGTGAGATCCAGCTTCCTTAACCACCAGGCCACCTGCTGGTCCAAAAATGCTATTTTAATGGAATATAACTCTATTATAAGAACATGTGCTTATTTATACAATTTTTTTCATTTTTATATTTTTTATATTATATGTTAAATGAGCCTGGTGAACAATTTCTTTTAAGGTTGTCAGCCTCTTGGATTATTTTCTCTAAAATCCATTCTTTTTTTATTATTTATTTATTTATTTTTTCTGGAGAGGCTTTTGCTATAGGGCATATGTGCTCAACAGAGAGACAGAAAGTGAGAAATCACCCCCCAGGGGGGATGGCCACGCCACAATCCCTTCTCCATTCTCCTCTCGGGATCTTGGGCATACACATACATGTGCCTGACATAAGTTTAAGCCACTGGGTCTGGGACTCGAACCATGGTCGACTACATGGGAGTCCAGCAACATAGTCATTGTGCCAACTACTGGTACCATCTTTTATTTTTTAAAAAGAATTATTTTATTTAACTTTATTTATTTATTTATTTTAATTTGACCAGAGAGGGACGGGGTGGTGGGGGGGGGAGAGGGAAAGGAGAGATAGGGGGAGAGAGAGAGAGAGAAAGAGAAAATGAGAAAGCAAGCTACCAAATCTGGAACTCAAACCATGGTTGGCCATGTGGGAATCCAATGCCTTTAACCACCATGCCACCTGCCAGCCCCAGGATCCATTCTTAAAAGTAGAATCACTGAGAGGCCAGCAGGTGGCATGGAAGGAAGGCGGCTGAATCCCACTGGCCAACTTTGCGGTCCAAGTCCTTTGACCCAGTGGCTTGAGAATCATTCTGGGCCCATGTGTGTTCATGTCCAAAATCTGAAGAAGAGAATGGTTGAGAAGGGACTGTGGGGTGGCCATCCCCCCAGGGGTGTGTGTGATTAATCACTTTCATTTTCTCATTCTCTCTGTCTGGCGAGCACATAAATCCTGTAACAAACTTAAAAAAAAAAAAAGGAATCCCCACAGCAAAGGTATGAAGTCTTAAAAAAATTCTTCCTGTTTCTTTTAAAAGAATGGTTTTATTTAAATTATTTATTTATGTATGTATGTATTTATTTATTATTTAGTATTATTTTTAATTTGACCAGAGAGGAACAAAGTGAGAGAGAGGAAAAGTGAGAAAGCAAGCCACCAGGTCTGGGACTTGAACTGCAGTCAGCCATGTGGGAATCCAGCACCCTTAACCACCACACCACCTGCCGGCCCCCTTCCTGTTTCTTTTTAGGATAGAAAGCACATTTGTGTGCACAAGACAGAGAGAGAGAGAATGAGAAAGCACTCTCAATATGGTCTTGTCATACCATGTTCCCCTTTCCCCAGTCCACCAGCTCCTCAGGATCCTGGGCACCCCCCATGCACCAGGCATGTTTTCCAGGTTGACAAGGGATCCAGACCCCAGTCATCATATGGCTCCCAGCACTGCAGGGCACTCGTGTGTCTGCTGTGCCACAGTGGCTGGGCCTGTGTCCTTAAGTGGCTCCACCGCTTACGGTTCAACTACTTTCTAGAAAAATACTTATCACATCAGTGATGTACCATCACTAACACTGACAATACCAACTAGTTTTTCCAATTTGAGAAGCAAAAACAAAACAAAAACAAAAACAAAAAACAGAATCCCATCGTTATTCTTCCAGTTTTGCTTTTTTAATTGCCAGAGGGTGCATGTGCTCACCAGAGAAAGAGACAGAGAGAGAGGGAGACCCGATAGGGCATGGTCACATCACAAGTCCTTCTCCATTTCTCTATCTTGTTGGGTTTTGGGGCATACTTGTACACACACCAGTGTGTTTTCCAAGTCACTGGGGCTGGGATTTGAACCATGTGTTTTGCCACGTGGGGGGGGGGGGGGGGGGGTCCAGCTCCCTTAACCACCACACTATGGGGCCAGCCCTGCTCTTTGATTTTGTTTAGCAGTGTCTTCAGTTTCATTTTGTGTAATGAATTTATAAATTAAATTAAATTTATAATAATTCTAGAGATGACTTTTATACCACTTCCTTTTCTTATCTCTCATCAATTGTGTGTGGTTCATTTCTTCTCTTCCCAAGGCCAGGAAATATTCTCCTCATCTCCTGATTGCCTGTGGTTTTCTTTTTTATCACCAGCTCTGCCATGCTGATGCCTAATGAGAGATAAGGATCCTATCAAGGCTAATGGCCTTTCTGATGCATAGGCTGTGTTACCTGGACATGGATCAGGGAGCTCTCAGAAACAGAAATTGACTGTCCCACCCCAGAAGGCTGGGCCTGCTCTTCATTATTTAGCTACTTTCCAGAGTCTATTTGGTGACCCTCTCTCTCTCTCCCCATGTGCTCAGTGATCCTCTCTGGCTGTTGTTTTGGGTGCAATGGTAAGAATCTTACAGTGCTGAGCCTCTGCCCTGAGCCAGTGACATGTACCCTCCTTCCTCTTGGAACTTGGCAGTGGCAGACAGTTGACTCTGGGGTGACTTCCCCGTTGCTGGGACAAAGCAACTCTTCACCTCTTCAGGGTGAGTAACTAGAAAATGTATTCTCCTGCTCCTTATCTGCAAATGCAGGAGGGCGGGCATGAGGAGGACAGACGTTGCATATGACCTAAACCTCACTTTTAGTGTCTGCAGAACGGACTAACAGGAGTCCCCCGTTCAGGGAACCAGCAGTTGGCGTAATGGGAGCTGGACTCCCACGTAGTCTACCACGGTTCGTGTCCTGGACCCGGTGGCTTAAAACTCACGCCGGGCGCGTGTGCGTGCGTGCCCAAGGTCCCGAGAGGAGAATGGAGGAGAAGGGATTGCGGCGTGACCATTCCCTGGGGGATGATTTCTTGCTTTCTGTCTCTATGTCTCTCTCTGTCTGTCTGGCAAGCGCACGCGCCCTATAGCGAAAACAAAACAAAACAAAACAAAACAAACAAAAAAAAACCTCTCCAAAAAAAAAGAGTCCCCAGTTCACTTGGCAACCTTAACCAGAACGCCACCAGCTAGTATGTGTAAGTCCTATTAGCAACTACTTGGTGGCCTGAGATGCCAAGGACCCACTTTCTGGCCTGGCCAGATCCCATCACTGAGTTCTTCTGGGACTCAGATGATGAGGGTGTCCTAGGTGGAAGGGCTTCCAGGGCTGCTGGAGCTTGGCAGAGGACCAGCTCTGTGACAGAGGTGATAGGATGAGTTGGTCTGAGACTTGGGCATCCCAGCCTTACTCGGTGGTCATGGTAGGCAGCAGGTCCTGCCCCTCTAGCCTTGCCTCTTCCCAGTTGGGATGCCCACACTGCTGCTGCTGCCACCAGAGCCACCTGGGATCAGACACTGGGTCCCAGCCTAATTGCTGCAGCCACCAGACCCTGTGGCAAGTGTCAAGAGGCCCTGTGAGGAGCACCACGGCTTCCACTCACTTCATGCCCTTGAATGAAAAACAAGAATAACTAGAATGACGAAGCAGTTTAAAAATAGAGGAGGACTTGGAATTAATTAGATTCTTGAAAAACAGATTAGGCATAATGACTATCATCAAGTCAATCACTTATACATGACAGGCCTCCGTGGCACAAATTGGGCTCCTTTGAGCCAGACTTCGGGGGCAGAACCCCTCACTGGCACCAGGCTTACAGCATCAGTGAGCTAAGTGAACCCCATGAGGGATAGTAATTACCTCCAAAGGCCCCAAATAGGGCACCATATACAGTAGGTGCTCAAGTGGGGAAGTCCTGGGAAGGGTGCCACCTGTTTCCCTGACGGGCCTCAGCAGTGTCAGAAGTGTCTCTCCTACTAATTTAGGGTTGGTGTGAAGTTGTAGAGAATGTGTCCAGCCTGGCCTTCTAGGGCCCCTTGTCCCTATGACGTCAGCTTCTCCCTGCAGCCTGGTCTCCTCCTGACATCTCGGGCCTCACACCATCCCCACCTCCCATATCGCCATAGTCCTTAGGAGTACTCATCTGCAGCTCAGGCTATGTGGGAGGAGTCCTTCCCAAGCTCTCCTTTTCCCTGTCCCATCTTGCAGGCAGTGCCAAGGAGAAATTGGAATTGTTTTGTAAGACGTAAAGTACAGATAGGGCTGTTAGAACAGCTCAGGGAGCCCACCCCCCAAGGGGTGGTGCATTTGCTAAGACCTGAATGGAGAGAGCTGGAGGAACCGTGCCCTGTTAGCAGGACCTGCATGGGCCCAGGTGCTGGGTGGGCAGAGCAGAAGAGATAAGGTGGGGGTGGGGAATTCAGAGAGTTTTTAGGGGCAGGATAGGCAGGACATATTTTTCTGAGAGGCTGAGAGGAGAGAGCATCAAAAGACTGTAACTTGTAAATGTTTTAGCATGATCTAACATTTAAAAAATTGTTTTAAACAACTTTATTGAACTATGATTGGCATACAGTAAACGTTATATGAGAGTCCAATTTCTCCACATCCTCACCAACACTTGTTATGATCAGTCTTCTTAAACTGTGTCTTTTTTTTTTAACAATGAATCAAATTTCCCAGTAAGGGGAATTTTATTGACTACTTTATTCTCAAAAAACCAACTGTAATCAAATGAGGCAAACATTCACCTCAAGATTTTTTTTTTTTTTGGAGAGGTTTTTGCTATAGGGCGCAGGCTCTCGCCAGAAAGAGAAAGAGAGAGACAGAGAGACATAAAGCAAGAAATCACCCTCCAGGGGGGATGGCCACGCCGCAATCCCTTCTCCTCCTTTCTCCTCTCGGGATCTTGGGCACACACACACACACACACACACACACACACACACACACACTGTGAGTTTAAGCCACCGGGTCCAGGACTTGAACTATGGTCAACTACATGGGAGTCCAGCCACATAGCCCTTATGCCATCTGCTGGTCCCACACCTCAAGATTTGATTGACTTCATAATTAAAGAAAAGATGAAGGTAAGAACTAGATCACTTGACTCTTTCTCTTATCTCCTCCCAGTTCAAAATGCTCACATCTCTCTCTTTTTTTTTTTTAAGAGAGGTTTTTGCTATAGGATAAGTGTACACTATGGAGACACAGAAAGAGAACTTAAGAATCCCTCCCTCCACCAGGGAGAAGGTGATAGCCACACTGCAATCTCTTCTCCTCCATTCTCTTCTCAGGATTTTGGGCATACAATGCACATAAGACTGGTGTGTTTTAAACTGCTGGGTCTCGGACTCGAAGCTCAGTTGACCATGTGGGAGTCCAGTACCTTAGCCACTATGCCACCTGCTAACCCCTTGCATTTCTTAATAGCTGACATTCTCTTAGACCTGCAGTTAGGCTCAACACATTCAAGCTTCGGCACAATCTTCTTTGTAGTTTTTTTTTTTTTCCTTTTTTCCGGAAAATGGGCTTAGTCTGTCCACCATAACCACTCTAATTCCTATAGTAACACCGCTGTCCCTGAGCATACAGAGAATCCTTGCCCTTTTTGTACTGGGTTACTTTATGAGGTTAGTGCTTGCCACACTTCTTATAGAAAGTCCAATGGGTTTTAGGGACATTCACCATGTTTGTGGGCATGCTGTCTGCCCATAAAGCATAATCATTCTTTTTAGCTTTAGTCATTCTGATAGGCATGAAGTGGTATTCCATTGTGTTTTTAATTTGCATTTCCTTAAAGAATAATGGTATCAGGCATCTTTTCATGTGCTATTTACCATTAATATATGTTCTTTGGTAAAGCATCTATTCAACTCTTTTGCTGTTTCTTTCAGTGAGATTGTTCATTCCTTATTAAAATTTTTTTCAATACAATGTTTATTTTACAATTGTATGCATTTTATTTTATGAATTTTAAAATATTATTATAGGCCCAGCCATAGTGGCACAGTAATGGTGTAATGTTGTATCTGTATGGAAGACTGAGGTTTGGTTTTCACAGCAACCTGTACATGTTTGACATGCTCATAATCCTGACTGGCTGAGAAGGACTGGGAGAGGATCATGGCATGGGACCCTATTAAGGACACTTCTCTCTCTCTCTCAAAATAAATAAATAAATTTTAATTAATTAATTAATTTACATTCATTCACTGAGCATCATCACAGCATACAAAATGTAATTTCCTCTTGAGAATATACTACATAGTGGCTTAATCATACATGTACATGTTATCATCAGTAATTTTCCATTTCTAGTTTCATATATTTTCCCCCTATTTCTCACCCTCTGCTATTTCCCACACTCCTCCCACACTATCTCAGGTGTCTACAGTTGTTTTCCATTCCTTCCCCCCACATTTTATTGATTCACAAAATTTCTTAAATAATTTAACTACTTTCAATAGCAAGTTCAGCTGGTATATACATATCTGTGAATACATGTCTGACTTTAGGCATGGAACTCTGAGTAGAGTGAATATATTATAAGGTAGCACCTAACTGATGCTATATCGCTTACTATGGTTATTAAAGAGGTATTTTTTATATTTTTTTAATTTCAAAAAAAAAGCAGTTTTAGCTTTCATAAATCAAAGAAATGCTAAGGAAATTTGCCTAAAATGTAAAGCCAGGAAATAGGTTAGGATTCTGTTTAAATAGTAGGTACATGAACCTATCAGCAGCTCAAGACAGGACAAAAATCCTTAAAACTGGAAAACAATGCCTAGAAAAAAATCAATGTTTTAATAAAAAGTCATAAAATGCTATTTCACTTGTTCAGTCTCATGTACTTAATCTATTTTCTGTTGTGGTTCGATCTTTCAGATGAAATTCTGGGATATAATATTCAACTCCAGACTTGTCTCTACAATTAAGTTGGCCATTTTCTTAGTTTTGAACTCTTATTTCTGTGTGTCTGTATTTAATTTTCCTGGTATAGCACTCCCTTGAGAACTTCTTGGAGATCTGGTCTGGTGCTGGTAAATTCTTTCAGGTTTTGTTTATCTGAGGATGTTCTTGTCTTTTCTTCCCATATAAAGGATAATCTTGCTGGGTACAATATTTTTGGTTGAAATTGCTTTTCCCTTAACACTTTGAATATATTTTCCCATTCTTTCCTCGCTTGCATTGTTTCAGATGAGAGGTCTGCTGTTAGCCTGATGGGATATCCTTTGTAGGTAACTTGCCATTTCTCTCTTGCCAATCTTAATAATCTTGTCTTTGTGGTTTTGGTCAATCTGGCTATAATGTGTCTTGGAGAAGATCTTCTTGGGTTGATTCTATTTGGGATCCTTTGTATTTCTTGAGACTGGATCTTTGAATGCCTCTCTAGGTTTAGAAAGTTTTCTTGCAGGATTTCATGAAATAGAATATCAATACTTTTATGAGTCTCTTCACCTCCTGGGATACCAATTATCTGGTGTTTGGATGTTTGATGGTATCTAGTATTTCTCGTATATTATTCTCTGTTTGGGGGAAAATGCCTTCGAGGTAGATTTTTCTAGGCCAGTGATGCCAGTGGTTCTATCTTCTACATCTGAGATTTGATTTTCTGTATGATCTAATCTGCTTTTAATACCTTCAAGGGAGATTTTGACTTCTTGTATTGTAGTCTTCATCTTTAACACGTCCTCTTGATTCTTTTTTAAAGTGTGTAATTCCTCTTTTAGATCTTGCAAGAATTTCCTCACCTCCTAGAACTCGTCAGCTCCTTTCTCCTGCCTCTTCTGCAGTTCATTGTTTCTCTTCTCTTCCATCTCTGTTAGCTTCCTCATTGTGAATATTCTAAATTCTTTATCAGACATTTCCATGAGTTTCATTGTACTGTCTGAGAATGAAGAGGAGTTATTCTTTTCCTTTGGAAGAGAGGTATTTTCTTGCTTTCCCATATTTCTTACGACCCTGCAGTGAATTCTAGTCATCTGATGGATGGTGCGTTTCTTCCTAATTTTTGAAGTTCAATCTTAGCATTCAGAGGTGTGTAAGGAGGTGATCTGCAATCTCTCTTCTGTTTCGTTTTCACTCTTTGATTCAGTGGGAATAGAGGAATATTCTGACTCTATTTTCAGATGTTTGGATCCTGTTCACCTGGATCTGTTTAGATACATAGTGTGTAGAGGCTGAGCAGCCAATGAATAAAGATAAAGAAAAAAGGAAAAGAATTAGAGAAGAAGAAAGAAGTAGGAAAAATAAAATGAAAAAGAAGAAAGAAAAAAATGATAATAGGAAAACATTAGATTTTAACTTTAAAAAGCAAAAAAATGAAAACCACGTGAAAGCTCAAGTTCAGTATCCATCTCAGAATGGGCCTGGCCTGGGTTTGTGCCTTTCCTAAATGAAATGGGAAAGGCAGCAATTAGCATAATAAAAGAAGGTCTTGAAAGCCCAAAGAATACTTTACCTTAAAAAAAATTAAAAGTCACAGGGAGACACAGTGAGACAAGACAGAGAGAAATGGAGAGAAGGAGACAGAAACAGCCCTACCCACTAGAAATTAATCTGGAGGAAGAAGTCTCAGCAGAAAATCTTCATTTTTGGTCAAGGAAATCAACATTTTACAGCTCAATTTCAGTATCTATCTCAGGATGGGCCTGGCCTCCCCAATGGTGGTTTCTTTTTAATGACAGAATTAATTTTTTAAAAAAGTACACAGGTCGGAGCCTGCAAGTGGCATAGTAGTTAAGGGCGCTGGGACTCACACATGGCCAAGCTTGGTTCACGTCCTGGACTTGGCAGCTTTCTTTCTCACTTTCCCTCTCTCTCTCACTCTGTTCCTCTCTGGTCAAATTAAAATAAATAAATAAATAAATAAATAAATAAATAAATAAATAAATAAAGAGAAAATAATTCTTTTAAAAAAAGCACACAGGTCATTGGCAAATAAATTACTTAAAAAAAATATGTGGTTCTAGCATGACATACTCTGAAAATGGGTTTGGAAACCATTGTGGAGTCAGCTTTGTTGGCTGCTGGTATCAAGGTCAGGCTACACTGGAATGTGCCACTCAGGGTTAGAGTTCGGTCCTCAAATGGCCTATGCGGAGTGTACAGTACATGGGAGGTGGTGTTAGTGGCAGTAGCACTCAGGGTCTGATCTGTCTTGTGTTCCTTTGTCTCTGTTCAGACTTGAAGAGTCTGTGTAGCCGCTCCCCTCTCAGGAAGGGACAGCAATGCAAATGCCTGCATGGGGTGGGGTGGGGACATCATCAGGGTTCTGGGCATGTGCTCACACAAATATACTCAAGCACACATATACACACAGTTAATGTTCTTGTACTGTCACAAACATGCTCCAGCATACTAATGCACACTCACATAAACACACATTCACACCTATGTGCTGATACTCACGAATAATTCTCACACAATTGCTTATGTGCCCTTGGGGTATGTTAAAAGAAAAATAAGCCAGCCAACTTAACTGAGTTTTAATAGAGTAAATCTTAACATGATTTAAATCAGAAAATTGTTCCTGGACTTCCGGACAATTCTGGGCAAGCCATGTGGTCAAGCTGGCATTTAAGTCTGCGGAAAAGGACAGTGTTGTACAAAACCGTAAGTGAGGGAGTGAGGCAGAGAAATCATTGGTTGCATTCTGAAGTTTGTCTGCATTAACATGGTTTAAAAGGCGCGATGCCTGTGATTGACCGAAGTCTAGCTGGTATGATTGGCTATAACCTAGCAACCAGCTCAGAAAAACAGCCTAACGTGTACCATTTCAGTTTATCTATAGGAATCCAAATGTGGGAGTACAGCGGCTGTTTTAGGCCAAAATAGTTTAATTTAACAGATGCCTGTGCTATGCCAGCGCCTTGCAGACAGGATCTGACTTGTCTGACCCCATCAATAGTGACTTTACTGTCTTAATCTTTTTTTTTTTTTTTTAGAGGTTTTTGCTATAGGGCATGTGCAGTCACCAGTCAGAGAGAGACAGAGAGATAGAAAGTGAGAAATCACCCCCCCCCCCCCCCCGGGGGGATGGCCACGCCGCAATCCCTTCTCCTCCATTCTCCTCTTGGGATCTTGGGCAAGCATGCACATGCGTCTGGCGTGAGTTTAAGCCACCGGGTCTGGGACGCGAAGTGCAGTCAACTACGTGGGAGTCCAGCGACACAGCCATTACGCCAACTGCTGGTCCCTTTACTGTCTTATTCTAAGGAGAAGAGAGCCTGTCTCTGAGCCAAGAAACACACCCAGGGTAACTCAGTGGTGAGAGATGGTCTCAGGATTGGAGTACAGATTCCACCTCAGGATTAGTGTCCTAGGGCTGCTGTAAATATCCATAAGCTGAAAGGCCCAAAACAGTAGAATTGTATCCTCTTACAGTTTTAGAGGCAAGAGGTCCGAGTTCAGTCAAGGTGCTGACTGGGCTGCCCTCCAGCTGAATCCTCCCCTCCAGGGGAGGATCCTTCCTGCCTCTTCCAGCTGGTGGCTCTTTTCCTGGCATGTCCTTGGCTTTTGGCCCCATCACTCTGACCTCTGCTTCTGTCTTCATGTGGCTGTCTTCCCTGTATCTGTCTTCTCTTCTAGCTCTTTCAAAAGTACTTATTATTTTAGGCCCCATTCAGATCATTCAGGTTGGTTTCCCCTTAAGATCCTTAGCTTAATCACGTCTGCAAAGAACCTTTTTCCACAAAGGTCACAGTCACAGGTTCTGGGGCTTCGATGTGAACCTATCACATTGTGAGAAGCCACCATTCAGCCCACAATAATGTCTTTTTTTTTATTATTTAAATTTATTTATTTACATTCATTCACTATACATCATTACAACATATAAAATGAGATTTCCCATCCAGAATACATTGTATATTGGCTCAGTCAAGCACATCAACATACATGTTGTCGTCAACAAATAATTTTCCATTTCTTGTTTCCTGTATATTTTGCTTTTTTTGCCATCCTTGATTCCCTGTCTCTCACCGTCTGCTGTGTCCCACCCTCCTCCCACATTGTCTCTGGTATCCATGGTTGCTTTCTATGCCTTTTCCCCCCATTTTATTGATTTGCTAATGAACTTAATCTAAATATTTCCAATAGCAAGTGCAACTGATATATACATATCCATGAACACAAGTCTGGCTTTAGGCATAAACCTCAGTGAGTAGAATGAACATACTATAAAGTAGCACCTAGCTGGGGCTATATAGCTTACTGCAGTCATCAAATATGGATTGTTTCTAATTTCAAGAAAAACAGTTTTAGTGTTTTTTTTCCTCCTGAAACTTTTTTTAATTAATTCATTTACATTCATCACCTAAGCATCGTCACAGCATACAAAATGTGATTTCCCATCCAGAATATACTGCATAGTGGCTTAATCATGCATGTTATCGTCAATAATTTTCCATCTCTAGTTTCATATATATATATATATATATATATATATATATATGTATATGTATATATTTACCCCTATGTCTGACCCTCTGCCCTTTCCCACCCTCTTCTCACACTATCTCTGGTGTCTACAGTTGTCTTCCATTCCTTTTCCTCCCACATCCGGATAGTTAGCATCCCAGAAGGTGAAGAGACTCATAAGGGCATTGATAATCTATTCCAGTCCCACTATGATGTCTTAATCCTGTGCTTCCAATCACTCCAGTCTCCCCCTCCTCTCTGGAGGAGTCATCTCATAGCTACATCTTCACAACACAGCAGGAGAGAGGGAGGATGAAGAGGTTTGCACAGGCCCTGCTGGTTGATCTCTTTCCCTAATCCTGCGTAGTATCAGAGCACTGAGAAGGCATTTATTCCCACAGAGCCAGCTTCTGAAGTTCTCCCCTGTGTCTAATGGCTTCCTACTGTTTGTTCAGCAGCTTCATGTTGGGAGGCTAATGTGTGTCAGGGCTACATCTGGTGCAGGGATCTGGCAGTGAATGGAACAGACAGAAGTTGCTGCTGTAGTGGACTTTCCATTCTCATGGAGGGAGACTGCTGCTCAGCACACACATGCTATGTCAAAGAGATCAGAGCCGAGGAATGGTAATACAGGGCAGGGCAGGAAGAGATCTTGGGGTGGGATAGGACGCTCAATTACAATGTCTGCCCGGATGTATTAGTTAGCAACACTGCCTAAGAAGTCACCACACACTTAGTGACTTTAAACAACACCTCGTTATCTCACAGTTTCTGTGGATCAGACATTGGCATGGCACAGCTAATCCTCTTCTCAGGGTCTTGCCAGGCTGAAATCCAGCAGTCGGCTGGGCTGCATTCTCATCTGAAGCTAAGGAAATTTTCTGTCAACCTTTCTTGTTGAGCAAGAAGAGAGTGAAGCAGAGCTGCAATGGGGGCCTGGAGCTCATTACTCAGCAGCCTCCAAAGCAATATATTCCCTTTCCATGGGAGTCTGGGGACCGTCCAGACACCTGTCTAATGTGCACCCCCAGGAAAGGCAGGACTTTAGGTTTGCCTCTGATCAGCTGCCTTGTTGGCATCCTTAAGCTGAGGGCTGTTAGGTCTCACTGCATGAAGAGGAGGGCTGGCCTGGAGCACACTGGGCAATGACATCCTGTGAAGTAGGAGCTGTGTGGCCCATCCCTGGGGAGGACTGAACGAGCCCATGCCCACACAGGAGCTCTCCTCACTTAGGACCCCTTCCCCCTCATTCCCCACTAGGTCCTGGGTCCCACAGCACCAAATCTGAGGCTGGTGTCCCTCCACTCATGGGTTGTCTGTTTGGGCATGGGATATTGGACCAGTGACTAGACCCGGAATCTGTGTCCACCCCCCTGGGGCCAAAGGAGCATGGTCACTGGAGAGTGCTCCAAGAGAATATGCTAAGACCAGATGACACATTCAAAAGAAGCCTTCTAACTCCAGTGAGGGTCTGCCTGCAAGGACAACAGCATTGGGCAGCCCACCTTCCTACTGACCAAATAGCTGTCATGCTGAAATCTTTGCTTCTATTTCCTACCCTCCTGACTCAATTATTTCCTGGATCGGCACCCGCCCTCCTCATGTCAGCCCGTTTCTCCTTTTATCATTGTTCTCTCCATAGGCTTGAACTGGTTCCCAGAGTGACAGTGACTTGACTGAGAATGCTTTTGTCATGGGCCAGGATTCCTCCTCTTCACCGGTTCCCAGCCCTTGCTGGAGTCAGGGGCTGTCCTATGGAAAAGGATTATCTTTCTTTGGAATGTGGAACACACATTAAAGCCATAAGGATGACCTTGGAATGGCTAGAGGAGAAAGGAAGCAGGAAGATTCCATCTGTTCAAAATTAGCATACTTGCCACCCAAAATTATTTGGGCTCACATTGAGTGCAAAGGCCCATAAGCCACTGTGCCAGTCAATGTGACGTATCAGTTTCCAGTGAGCTGCCATGACAAGATATCACCAACTGGGCGGCTTAAACCAAAGAGAGTATTTGTTGTCTTATAGCTCTGGAGTCTAGAAGTTGAGATCAAGGTTTGGGCAGGATTGGTTCCTTCAGGGACTGGGAGAGAGAATCTGTTCCAGGTCTCTTTACTAGCTTTGGGTGACTTGCTGGCATTCTTTGGTATTCTTTGGCTTATGAAAGCATCCCTCCAATCTCTGCTTTCAGGTTGGCATGGCTGTCTCCCTGTGTGTGGGTATCTGTACCCTAATTTCCCCTTTAAGGACATTAGTCATATTGAATTAAGACCCACCTTGTTTCTATATGACCTCAATTTTAATTATACCTACCATTACATTTTCCATATTGTGTGATAATTCACTGTTTATTTCTGCTGTCAAATTGTGAACTGAGAGTTGAGCTGTGCAATTCCAGGCATGTAGGTGATGCTTAGTCTTTGTTTATAGAGAAGGCAAAGGTGGTTGAATGGACAGATGGATAAAAAGAAGGAAGAAAGGATGGATGGATAGGTGGGTGGGTGGGTGATTGGATGGATGGGTGGATGATTGGAGCAATGATTAGATGGACAGATGGATGGGTGGGTGGGTAAATGGGTGCATTAGTAGATGGATAAATGGACAGATGAGTGGATGGATGGATAGATAGAGGAGTAGATGAGTGAGTGGGTGGGTGGATGGAAGGATAGGTGGATGGATGGATGATGGATGGATGGTGAGTGGATGAGTAGATGGCTTTTGTAAGAAGCAGCCACCCCACCTCTGCACTGGGGGGTCCAAAGGTGGTTTATTAGAATTGAGATGCAAATGTCCAAGTTTTCCATTTTTCTACATTCAAGCACACTTAAGCTGTGCTTCTGGAGCCCATCAGTCACTCTTGTTGCTCCTTGTTTTTGTCTTAATTAAGACTTTGTGTAGAGTTTCACAGATTAATCCATCTGGTGTCATAGCAAGAAACATTTTGCAATGCTTTTAGTTTTACCATGTTGGCATTCTCTCTTATTTCACAGACTAGAAGTTCTAGGTAATGAAACTTTTTTTCCCCTTCTGTCTTTATATACAATTACTGAATTCTTTACTGTGTCAGACTCATTTGGGCTTTTATATGATCTTTTGCAAAATGGTTGAAATTGAAGTTTTAAGTTCAGTAACACTCCCTTGTCTGCTGTATCCAATTGCTGGATTCAGGTATGTCCAATGTTCCCGACATTTCAAAGGCTCCCTCACCACTATTTCCACTCCAACAATGAAACGATTTTCTTTCATGTGTGCTGTATAAGACATGCACTTCAAAAGGTTTGCTATGGGGCCGGTAGGTGGTGTAGTGCTTAAGGCACTGGACCATGTGGCTAACTGCGGTTCTAGTCCCAGACCCAGCAGCTTGAAATGCATGCCAGGCATGTGTGCATGCATGCCCGAGAAGAGAATGGAGAGAAAGAGATGCAGCACAGAGATCCCTCCTGGGGGAGAGGTGACATCTCACTTTCTGTCTCTGTCTCTTCAGTGAGCGCATGCACCCTAGAGCAAAAAAAAAAAATTCTCAAAAAAAAAAAAAATGATTTGCCATGGTGCCACGACCTGTGAATAAGACTAGAGACACAGGCCTGATTAAAACCTTTAGTATGGGTCTGACTATTTAGAATTGTGCTGTATTTCTTGACCAGAAAATGACATTTCATAGTAAATCATACCAAAGTGAAATTTTGCAGGGAATTTGTCCCATCTTCTGTAAAAAAAAAAGAGTGGTGGGCAGCAGTCACAGAAGTATCTAGAAGCTGCAGAAGGTGGTTGTATTTCTTTGACATTGGAGTGAACATGGTGAAGAATACTGATTGACTTGGTAGACCATGCTGGTGACAAACTCGGGCTCCTTGGTAAGGCATAGAAAGCTGTTAACAGGGAGGTGTCCCTTACTCTTAGAGCTGTTCCTTTGGGTCTTGATCTGGGGCCACTTTTTGCCCTAATTTTTCCCCACCCTCACTGTAGGGATAGGACCACCAACCAGCCTCTCAGCTCTGTCTTATTAATGTACGTGGCCCCCCCAGCTTAGGCCCTAATGCAGGTGGCCTGGCTGCTCCTTGCCTTTTAGGTCTTATTCTTGGGTCTAATTCATCCCTGGGACACTTCCTATATCCTTACTCTGTCCAGCAACTGGACTAGATCCTTCCAAAGGCAGTGCTCCTGGGCCTCCCAAATGTCCAAACAGTGCCCATCCATGAGGCCCCTAGAAACCAGACTGACCAGGCAGGACCCAAGCTCTGGCTCCAGGTAGAATGCTGGGCTCTATTTCCAGTATTCTGTTCTTTTCTTTCCCTTAGCCATTCTAAGCCCAGTTGAGTTCCTCGTGAGGTCCTCACTGATTTTTCTGTCCAGTCCAATACCAGTCTCTGTATCGGACCCATGGCTCCTCTTTATCCATCCAGCTTCATCATTTTGCTGGAGCAGTAGGAAAGGGCTCTTCATGTGGAAATAAAGTATGTTGAGATGGAAGTCAATAATTTGACCCCCACTGACATCAGTCAGCTTCGGAGGGAAGACTTCATTGTTACTCTAACGCTGCCCTCTGTATAAAGTTCAGGCCAGTACTTCTCTATTCCCTATTGCGAGTCAGGGCCCTTCCCCTGATTTCACACTGTTGGGTAGCCCACCAGGAGCAGAGCAGCTGTCCTGCCCTCAGGGTGTTCATCCAAGGGGCCTGAGCTACCATCACTTGGAAACACTCCCTGCCACAGGCAGGACCCAAGGGCGCCACCTGCTGCTGGCAGGCATTTTCTTCTCTTCTTGAAATCGCATTTATTCTACTGATCACAAAAGTAATGCTGACTTATACAAGAAATTTTGGAAAATAATAATATATCTGCAGCCCTATTGTTCAAATAAATGTAATAGCAAATGTTTTGCCTTGAGTATATTTCCCAGTCTCTCACTTATGTATGCGTGATAGGTCTTATTTTTAAAATGCTTCCTTTTCATTTACTATTTTAATATTTCCAGTACCATTAACTCTTCTTCTACAAAGTGTTCTATCATATGGATGTGACCTGATTTACTGAGTCGGCTCAGTGCTGCTGCACACTTAGTTCATGAGCTACTTATTGAATATGAATTTGTTAGGTGAGTACAAGAAAAACATATGTATTTTTTTTTTACTTTTATCTTTTTGTATTAATTTAAAAAAAAAAAAAGTTTTTAAAGTGTATTTCTTCCAAGAGAGGGAAAGAGAGAGCCGTATCCAACCGTGTCCCCACACTGCAACCCGGGCTGACTTAGATCCATGGCACGTGTGCACACTGGGTACTAAGGGAGTCCTAAGATAGGAACCCAGGGTCTTTCCCAAGGATTCTGAACTTGTCACCAACATGATGACACAGGTCCATTTGCATTGCCACTGCCACCTGGCCTTTTTCTTTTTTCTTTCCATCTTTATAATTTCTCATTTCCTTTTTTTTTCAGAGTTGTATTATTAACTGTATTTATTTATTTATTTATTTTAATTTGACCAGAGAAAGATAGAGTGAGAGAGAGAGAGAGAGGGAAAGTGGGAAAGCAAGCTTACAGGTCTGGGACTCAAACTGCAGTTGGCCATGTGGCAGTCCAGTGCCCTTAACCACCATACCACCTATGAGCCCCTAATTTCTCATTTACTTTTAATTGTCATGTATCTTTGAGGAGTATAATGTGGATTTTTAAAGCATACATGCAGTGGGCAAGAACCACATCAAAGATAACAACGTATTCATCGTTTTCAACAAAGAACACCACATTATGATGTATACCAGTAATTTTTGCTATCCTAGGACCGTTTTTTTTTTTTTTTTTAAGTGTACAACTCAGTGTTTTTTGGTACAAAGTTGTATAATCATCACCACAATCTACTTCTAGTACATTTTCTTTTCTTTTTTTTTCTTTAAGAGAGATTTTTGCTATACAGTGTGTGCACTCACCAGAGAGACAGAGAGAGACAAAAAGTGAGAAATCACCCCCTGGGGGGATGACCATGATGCAATTCTTTCTCCACCATTCTCCCCTCGGGATTTTGGGCATGCATGCACACGCACCCAGTGTGAATTTTAAGCTGTGGGTGCAGGACTCAAATCATGGTCGACCATGTGGGAGTCCAGCGGTGTAACCATCTGCTGGTCCCCTTTTAAAACGTTTCCATCACCTCATAAAGAAACCCTGTACCATTCCCAGCCATTCCCTAGTCTCCCACCTTTCAGTCCCTGGCAAACACTAATCTACTTGTTGTATGTATCAATTTGCATATTCTTTTTTTTTCCTTAGATTTTTGCTATAGCATGCATGCGTGCTCGCAGGAGAGACAGAGAGAGACAGAGAGACAGAAAGTGAGAAATCACCCCCGAGGGGATTGGTATGGCCAATCCCTTCTCTTTCATTCTTTCAGGATTTTGAGCATGCACGCATGCACGCTATGCACACACACGGCCCGGTGTGAGATTTAAGCCACCAGGTTGACTATGTGGGAGTCCAGTGATGTAACCATTATGCCACCTGCTGGTCCTTCAATTTGCCTATTCTAAACATTTCATATAAATGAAATCAAACAGTGAGCTTTTGTGACTGGCTTCTAATCCCTTCTCCTCCATTCTTCTCTCGAGATCTTGGGCGCACACGCACACACGCCTGGCGTGAGTTTAAGCCACCGGGACTGGGACTCGAACTGCAGTCGAATACATGAGAGTCCACCAACATAGCCATTATGCTAACTGCTGGTCCCAGCTGGCTTCTTTCTTTTAGCATAATTTTTTAAAGGTTCATTCATATTGTAATACTAGGACTGCATTTCTTTCTGTGGTTGAAAATTTATTCCACTGAATGGATAGACTACATTTTATTTATTCATTCAACTGTTTTCCAAAGTGGCTGCAATATTTTACATTGCCCTAGTGGCGTGTGAGAGTAGCAATTTCTCCACATCCTTACCATTTTACCAACACTTGTTGTTTTCATTTTTTTAAAAAAATTATTCCAGTCATCCTAATGTGTATAAAGTGATATTTTATTGTCATTTGTATTTGCATTTTCCAAATGACAATGATATTGAGAATATTTTCGTGAGTTATTTCCACACATTTAAATTCATTTCCCATTTTTAGTTTTTTGTTTGTTTTTATTATTGAGTTGAAAGAGTTTTTTCTTTATTCTAGAACCCGTATCAAACACTAGATATACAAAAATTATCCTGTGCACTGTCTTTTTGCTTTCTTGATGGTGCCTTATGAAACACAAAAGCTTTCTCATTTTGTTTTAATTTTGCCAGAGGGCCCATATGCTCACTGGAGAGAGACACAGAAAGAGGAGGAAAAATTAAAAAGCATCCCCCATAGGGGATGGTCACACTGCGGTCCCTTCTTCTCCATTTCCCCTTCCTTTGGGAGTTTTGGACACACACACACACACACATGCACACACACACATGCACACACACACACACACGTGTGCTCAGCCTGTTTCTCAAGTTGCCAGAGCCGGGATTTGAACTGCCATTGATCATCTAGGATCCGATACCTTAGACCATGGGGCTAACCCCAAAGTTTATCATTTTGATGAAGTTCAGTTTATTTACTTTTCCATTTGTTGCCCAGGCTTTTGGTGTCTTAGGTAAGAAATAATTGCCTAATCTGGGACCAACAGATGGCATAATGGCTAAGTCACATGGACTCCCATGTAATTAACTGCATTTCAATCCCAGACCCAGTGGCTTAAACTCACACCGGACGCGTGTGCGTGTGCACCCAAGATCCTGAGAGGAAAATGGAGGAGAAGGGATTGCAACGTGGCCATCCCCCCGGGGGATGATTTCTCGCTTTTTGTCTCTCTGTTTCTCTGTCTTTCTGGTGAGCTCACGCACCCTATAGCAAAAACCTCTCTAAAAATAAACCAAAAAAAAACAAAAAACCTCACACCGGGATATTGTGCCCAATATCCCAAGAGGAGAATGAAGGAGAAGGGATTATGGCATGTCCATCTCCCCACCCCCCCCGCCCAGGAGATTTCTCACTTTCTGTTTCTCTATCTCTCTCTGTGTCTGTCTGGCAAGCACATGTGCCCTATAGCAAAATATCTCTTAAAAAAAAAAAAAAAAAGAAAAAAGAAAGAAAGAATTGCCTCATTCAAGGCCATAACAATTTATTCCTATGCTTTCTTCTAAGAATTTTAGCTCTTCTATTTAGGTATTTGATCATTTAAAGTTAATCTTTACACATAATATATAAGGTAGAGTCTACCTTCATTCTTTTGCACTTGGATATACAGTTTTCCCAGCAGCATTTGTTGAAGTGACTGTTCTTTTCTCACTGAATGGCCTTAGTACACTTGATGAAAAGCAATTAGCCATAAATGCATGGGTCTATTTCTGGACTTTCAGTTCTACTCCATTGGTTTATGTGTCTGTCCTATGCAAGTGCCACAATCGTGATTACTGCAGGTTCATATCAACTTTCACATCACAAGTGTGTGTCTTCCAACTTGGTTTTTTCTTTCTCAAGGTTGTCTTGGTCATTCTATGTCCCTTGCATTTCCATATGAATTTTAGTATCAGCTTATCAAGTTCTGCAGGGGAAAAAGAGACAGCTGGTACGTTTTCTTCAGAGTTTACCTTCTGAGGGAGGGGATGTCTTGCTACCCCGATGTAGCAAGGATGGTGGGCGTGCCCAGACTCCAGCACCAGGCAGTGCTGCCCCCACTGTCCACGCCATCACGGCCAGGTCCACAGCTGACATTTCGACATGGATTGCGTTGAATCTGTGGATCAATGTAGAGAGTACTGCCATCTTAGCAAGTCTTTCTTCTGTGAACCCAAGATGTCTTTCCATTTACTTAGATCCTCTTTAATTTCTTTCAACAATGTGTTATAGTTTTCAGTGTGTGACTCTTTCACTCCTTTTGTTAAATTTATTTCAAACATTTTAATATTTTTGATGCTGTTGTACATGGTATTGTTTTCTTAACTTCACTTTCAATTTCTTGCTACTGTATGTAATAAAATGACTTAAAATCTTTATCAGTATATAATACATATACCATAAATTTTGCCCTTTTTAAGTGTACAGCTCAATGGTTTTTAGTATATAGACACTCTTTTATAAGTGAAATTTTTGCTATAGAGAGATGGAGAGAGGCAGAGAGACAGAAAGTGAGAAATCACCTCCCATAGGGGGGATGGCCACACTGCAATCCCTTCTCCTCCAGTCTCCTCTCAGAATTTTGGGCAAGCACGCATATGCACACCCAGTATGAGTTTTAAGCTGCCGGGTCTGGGAGTCAAACCGTCAACTATGTGGGAGTCCAGCAAGTAACTGTTCTGCCATCTGCTGGTCCCAATATATATGCCCTTTTGTGTTCAGTGCCAAACTAATCTGGCCCCCTTTTTTATATATATGTCTCCTTATTTTTTTCCTGCTCTCTCCCATCCCATTTTTTAAATAAAATATATATATAAAGTTTACTGTTTTAACCATTTTAAGTTTATAGTTCAGTGTTATTAATTTTTGTGTATCAACCACCACCATCCATCTAAGAATTTTTTTTATCTTCCCAAACTGAAGCTCTGTCCTGATTAAACACTAACTCCCAGTTCCCCCACCTCATCCTAGCAACCACCATTCACTTTCTGACCCTGTGAATTTGACTACTCTAGTTACCTCGTGTAAGTGGAATCATGCATTTATCCTTCGTGTCTGGCTTATTTTACTGAGCACAGCGTCTTTATGGTTCATCCATATTGTAGCATTTGTCAGAATTTCCTTTTTTTTAGAGGTGTTTGCCATAGGGCGCTTGCACTCATGGAGAGAGAGACAGAGGCAGTGAGAGGGAAAACGAGAAATCACCCTGACCCTCCAGGGGGATGGCCACATTGCAATCCCTTCTCCTCCATTCTCCTCCTGGGATCTTGAGCACACACGCACACACACCCAGCATGATTTCTTTTAAGCTACTGGGTCCAGGATTCAAACTGTGGTCAGCCATGTGGGAGGCCAGTGAAGTAACCACTACGCCATTTGCTGGCCCTAGAATTTCCTTTCTTTTTAAGGCTGAATAATATTCTATTGTATGGATATTCCACATTTTGTTTATCCATTTATCTGTCAATGAATACTTGGCTACTGTGGATAATGCTGCTACGAACATGGGCATACAAATAGCTGTTTGAGTCCCTGCTTTCCATTCTTTTGGGTGAAGCTATCCACTGCAGAAGTGCATATTGATGGAAGTTGACATCCCAGACAATGAAGGCCCTGACCCCTTTCTTTACGTAGCTCCCAGGAAGCCCATACTCCCAGACTGAAGGTGGGGGGCTCTGGCTCTGTGGAAACTGGGCCACCTGGGAGGCAAGAGCTGCAGAACATCATTGGGGTTCCAGCAGAGGATCTAGTCCCATGGGCTGGAATGCCATCACCCACCTCCTCAAGCCTCTCATTTCTCTCCATGTCCCAATGACTAGTCATTACATAATGATGAAATATGCACTCATGCACCACCCCCCGTCCCACTACAGGAAGGGGACCTGTGAGGCTCTGGACCTCTTTCAGCGCCAACCTCCCTTTCTACAGAAGTAGGTCAGTGTCCTGAATTCTCATGTGCACTACACCTTTGTGCTTCTGAATGGTTTTATATCACGAGGATGCATCCCTAAATAAGATATTGGACAGGCTGCACGTTCTCCACTGTGTGCGAAGGGGCTCATGCAGTCTGTGAGATTCACTCTTGTCAGGGAGAGACAGGGGCTGCCTTACTTCCGCCTTAGTAATCTCTGCCCATGTGTGATTAGATCACTGTCAATTTTCTGTCCTATCACTCACCAACTTGGGCTTGTTTCCAGTTTCTTCCTGAACATCTAACACTGCCTCCAAGATTCTGCCTTGTCTGAAGACATCAAAGGATAAGATTTTTCAGTGGGATTGGGGGGGAGGGAGGCTGCAGGTTTAGGCAGATGGTGCCAAATTATTTCTCCAAAGTTGTTGCACTGATTTGCACTCCCAGCACAAATGTGTACATTCTTGCCGTTTCATCCGTATCAGGCAGCCTGTTAGCACCTTCCTCTTACACAAGGACAGGTAGCCATGGACTTGAACATTTTAGGCAAGCCTGCAGCATGAGAAACAGGCCAAACAGATGAACCAGCCAAACCCTCCCCCAAACACACACACACACACAAGGGAAAAGAGACAGCACAGGCCATTGATGGCAACTTAAAAAAATTACAATTGGATTTTGAATCTATGTGCAAAGAGTAAGAGCAGGAAATTAAAAACCTGATAGCAAAAATTAAAATGTCAAGAGTAAAATTGAAAAAATAGTTAAAATGTCCCAGAAAGTGAGACAAAAAGATGAAGATATGAAAGAGTAGAGATGGATTAATTTAAAATCAGAGAGCCAGTGAATGCACTATAGAGGTGGGTGAGGTGTCTCCAGGTGTAACTACAAACGCTATTTATGTAGTCACAATGTAATTCCTGAAGAGCAAATATAATCACAATTGTGGATACAGCTGCTTGGATTATCCACACGGGCCCTAAATCCAACAAGTGTCTGTTATAAGAGAAAAAAGAGGGACCAAAATCTTACATTTAATCACGTCTGCAAAGACCTATCCAATTCAGGCCATAGGCTCCAGGGATTAGAGTGTGAACATATCATTTTTGCACTCTGCCATTCAGCCCACTACTGTTGGTATGAGAGGTAAGTTAACTCTTCATTGGAAGAAATCAATAGATAGTATTCAACCAGGAATGCAAAATTGAGTAGCCTGTGGCCCAGGAGCAGTGGTGTGTGCTACTAAGATGCATGCTTTGCAGGCTGGGGCCACACAGCAGGCTTGCTTTCCATTTCAGGTTTGACCTAAAGGCCAGGGGTGGTGGTGTGTGCCTGCAATGTCAATGATTTAGGAAGGCTGAAGCAGGAGGATTGCAAGTTTGTGGCTGGCCTGGGTAACAAGCCAAGGCCCTGTCTAAAAAAGAACTATGGATCAGCTTTGTGGCCTGGTGATTAAGGCAGCTGGATCCCACATGGCCAACCACACAGTTCGAGTTCTGAACCCGGCAACTTGAGAAGCACGCCAGGTGTGTGTGCGTGCATGTCCAAAATCCTGAAAGGGGGGAAAGATGGAGGAGAAGGGATTGTGGCAAGACCATTCCTCATATGGGTGCTTTCTCCTCTCCCATTCTGTCTCTCTCTGGCAAGTTCATGTACCCTTTAGGAAAAAAAAAAGTGTGGGCCACATTGTAGTGCAGTGAATAAGTGCTATGCTCAGGAAGCCAGTTTCCACATGGGCAGCCAAGGTTTGAGTCCTTGCCCCATTCGCATGAAAAGCATGCTGGCATGTGTGCACCCATACCCCAAATCCTGAGGGGATGGAGAAATGGAGAAAAGAGGACAATGCCCCATTGGGAGGTGCTTTCTCTCTCTCTTTCTCTCTGGCAAGTTGCATCCTCTGGCAATTAAAAAGCAGTGGGGGCTGGGAGCAAGTGTGGTGGCACATGCCTGTAGTCCCCAGCTGGGAGATTAAGGTAGGAGGATTGCGACAAGAACTTGTCTTTAAGAAAAAAAGGAAAGAAATAAGGAGCAAGTTAAACTAGTGAGTCAGTACCAGGTATCACTACCAGGAGACCCAGCAGAAAGATCTGGAAGTTATTTCTTCAGGGCAGCAGAAACCAAAGGCCAAGCACAAGGAAAGGGCCCTGTTATACCACCTGCCTCTTAAATGATGCACATCTATTACCTCGATGACTTTTTTTTTTTTTTTTTTTTTTTGAGAGGTTTTTGCTATAGGGTGCGTGTGCTCGCTAGACAGACAGAAAGATAGAAAGTGAGAAATCACCCCCCGGGGGGGATGGCCACGCCGCAATCCCTTCCCTTCCATTCTTCTCTAGGGATCTTGGGCACACGTGCACGGGCGACCAGTGTGAGTTCAAACCACTGGGTCCGGGAGTCAAACTCTGGTTGACTACATGGGAGTCCAGCGACAGCCATTATGCCAACTGCTGGTCCCACCTTGATGACATTTTAAAGTTAAGTTTTAGGAAATTTGTACAAGGGATCTTCAAAACATTTGTAGAAAGTGTATACTATGGGAACCAGCAGTTGGCATAATGGCTATGTTGCTGGACTCCCATGTAGTAGACCGCAGTTCAAGTCCCAGACCCATTGGCTTAAACTCACGCCGAGCATGTGTGTGTGCGTGCCCAAGATCCTGAGAGGAGAATGGAGGAGAAGGGATTGCGGCGTGGCCATCCCCCCGGGTGGTGATTTCTTGCTTTCTGTCTCTCTGTCTCTCTCTGTCTTTCTGGTGAGCACACGTGCCCTATAGCAAAAACCTCTCCCCAAAAAAAGAAAGTGTATACTATGAAAAAACTATACGTGGATTAAAAAGGATTTTTGCACCAAAATAAACTCATTTTCTAATTCTATTTTTTCCACAGACTTTTTGAAGTCTTCTGTATATCTGGGAAACTCAACTCCCATGGAGTGGGAGTTTATGAGGACAGATTTTTGTCTTGACCTACTGACTTTCAGGCTCTAAAAGTCTCATGCCATGTCCCTCACCCACACACCCTGTATCTCCCTGTGCAGTGGCTCCACAGCTGCTTCCTGCTCTTCAGACAAGACTGGGCTGGAGGCAACCCCAGCAGCAATGCATGTCTCCCCTGTGGCCACAAGAGAGAAGATCCGGTCCAGGTTCCATGGCAGCCACGACCTGATCCATCGCCTGTTTGTCTGCATCTCAGGTGTGATGCTGTGCCCAGGATGGGTGGGAGGGCTTGAGGACACACAGGGATGGGCCTTAGGGGAGAGGAGATCTGGCAGCTTGTGCATAACCCCCACCCCCACTCCCTCTGCTGTAAATGGCAGCCTGGTCTGCTTCCCCACAGAGAGAGTATTCCTTTCCAGACTGACTAGATCTAAATGATACAGGAAGGAGGAGGGAAGAGATCTCTGCAGGTGGTGGTGGGGGCAAGTGTTTTCTTCCTGGGAGTGTCAACCTGAACAATAAACAGAGATTCTTCAAAGATAATGAGTTTATTCAGGAGTGTGCAAGGGATTCGCTAACCTGGCATATGCGGGCTATGGAGACCACAGGCATATTGGAGGAGGCTGAGGTAAGGAGAGGCTTTAAAGGGAAGACAGAAGTACTGTGTACATAATTGTTTTGAAACAAAGAGAACATTGGTGCCAGGAGTTATTGTAGTTGTGCCAGTTCATTAGTGGAGACAGTGTATCTGGGAAGTATTCTACATCCAGCTACTGTTCTTGTGATTCATTTGGCAAGTTGCAGTGCAATTTAGAAAGTCCTTGGTGGGGCCAGCAGATGGTGTAGCAGTTACATTGCTGGACTCCCATATGACTGATCACCGTTCAAGTCCCAGACTCAGCTTGAAAATCATGCTTGGCACATGTGTGTGTGTGTGTGTGTGTGTGTGCGCGCGCGCGCCCAAAATCCCAGGAGAAAAATGGAGGAAAATGGATTATGGTATGGCCATGCCCCTGGTGAGTGATTTTTCACTCTCCCTCTCATTATCTCTGTCTCTCTCTCCAGGGAGCACATGCACCCTAAGGCAAAAACCTCAAGAAAAAAAAAGAGTCCTTGGCAAAAGTATTACAGGCATGTATGTATAACATAATTTATAATAGTTCTTATCAGAAACATAGATACAGGTGAACTAGTGATTGCAGGGTAAAAGAGAAATGAAGATTTCCTACTGATAATTTGGCTTCCAGCAAACAAGCTAGAGTGGCAGGAGAGGTGAGAGGCAGGCCTTCAGGAGAAGATTCCTCATAGCTCCTGCAAACTAGTGATTGCAGGGTAAAAGAGAAATGAAGATTTCCTACTGATAATTCGGCCTCCAGCAAACAAGCTAGAGTGCGATCACAACAGAATGGCAAAGAGATTCCAGATCACCTCTTTCTGCTTGCTCCTGAATGTTCAGATTGAACTTCCAGAAATAGGAAGAAACACACCAACCATCAGATGAATAGAAATCACCGCAGGATCGCAAGAAATATGGAAAGCAAGAAAATACCTCTCCTCCAAGGGAAAAGAATAACTCCTCTTCATCCACAAGTAGTTCAATGGAAATCATGGAAATGTCTGATAAAGAATTTGGAACATTCATAATGGCGAAGCTAACAGAGATGGAAGAGAAGAGAGACAATGAACTGCTAAAGAGAAAGGAGAAAGAAGCTGATGAGTTCCAGGAGGTGAAGGAAATTCTTGCAAGATCTAAAAGAGGAATTACACACTTTAAAAAAGAATCAAACAGAACTGTTAGAGTTGAAGTTTATAGTACAAGAGGTCAAAATCTCCCTTGAAAGTATTAAAAGCAGACTAGATCATACAGAAAATAGAATCTCAGACATAGGAGAGAAAATTGCTGGCCTAGAAAAATCCACCACGAAGACTGAGAAAATTGCCCCCCAAAATGAGAATAACATAGAAGAAATACTAGATACCATCAAACGTCCAAACATCCAGATAACTGGCATCCCAGAAGGTGAAGAGACCCATAAGGGCATTGATAATCTATTCCATGAAATCCTGCAAGAAAACTTTCCAAGCCTAGAGAGGCATTCAAAGATTCAGTCCCAAGAAATACAAAGAACCCCAAATAGAATCAACTCAAGAAGATCTTCTCCAAGACACATTATAGCCAGGTTGGCCAAAACCACAGACAAAGACAAGATACTAAGATTGGCAAGAGAGAAACGGCAAGTAACCTACAAAGGATATCCCATCAGCCTAACAGCAGACCTCTCATTGGAAACAATGTGAGCGAGGAAAGGATGGGAAAATATATTCTAAGTGTTAAGAGAAAATCAATTTCAGCCAAGAATACTGTACCCGGCAAGATTATCTTTCATATGGGAAGAAAAGACAAGATCATTTTCAGATAAACAAAACCTGAAAGAATTTACCAGCACCAGATCAGATCTCCAAGAAGTTCTCAAGGGAGTGCTATACCAGGGAAATTAAATACAGACACACAGAAATAAGAGTTCAAAAACTAAGAAAATGGCCAACTTAATTATAGGGACAAGTCTGGAGTTGAATATTATATCCCAGAATGTAATCGGGAAAATTGAACCACAACAGAAGATAAAGTACATGAGACTGAAAGGGTGAAGTACAATTTTATGACTTTTGACTAAGATATTGCTGATTTTCTTGTAGATTTTGTAATTTGGTTGTAAGGATTTGTGTCCTGTCTTGAGATATGGATAGGTTCATGTACCTACCATTTGAACAGAATCCTAACCTGTTTCCTGGCTTTAAGTTTTAAGCAAAGTTCCTTAGCATTTCTTTGATTTAAGTTAAAACTGATTTTCTTAATAGTACCAAGTGAACTTGCTATTGAAAGTAGTTAGATTATTTAAGAAATTGTGTGATCTATACAATGTGGGGGGAAAGGAATGGAAGACAACTGTAGACACCAGAGAAAGTATGAGAAGAGAGTGGGATAGGACAGAGGGACAGAAATAGGGGTAAAAAAAAATACTAGAAACTAGAAATGGAAAAATTTTGATAATAACATGCATGATTGGGAACCAGCAGTTAGCGTAATGGCTATGTCGCTGGACTCCCATGTAGTCGACCGCGGTTCACGTCCCGGACCCGGTGGCTTAAAACTCACGCCGGGCGCGTGTGCGTGCGTGCCCAAGATCCCGAGAGGAGAATGGAGGAGAAGGGATTGCGGCGTGACCATCCCCCCGGGGGGTGATTTCTCGCTTTCTGTCTCTATGTCTCTCTCTCTCTGTCTGGCGAGCGCATGCGCCCTATAGCGAAAAAAAAAAAAATAACATGCATGATTAAACCACTATGCAGTATATTCTGGATGAGAAATCACATTTTGTATGCTGTGACGATGCTTAGGAAATGAATGTAAATTAAGTAAAAAAAAAAAAAAGGTTCAGAAAAAAAAACCCTAAAACTGTTTTTTCTTGAAATTAAAAAAAATGCATTAAAAATGCCTATTCGATGACTGCAATAAGATATATAGCCCCAGCTAGGTGCCACTTTATAGGAGGTTCATTCTACTCACTGAGGCTTATGCTTAAAGTTGGACTTGTGTTCATAAAATGTATATATATCAGCTGTGCTTACTGTGAAATTATTTAGATTAATTAGGATCTTTAGTGACTCAATAAAATGTGGGGGAAAAAAGTATAGAAAGCAAACATAGATACCAGAGACAGTGTGGGAGGAGAGTTGGAGATGGCAAAAGGTAAGAGATAGGGAATCAAGGATGGGGGAAAAAAGCAAAACATACAAGAAATAAGAAATGGAAAATTATTTGTTGATGACAACATGTATGTTGATGTGCTTGATTGAGCCAATATACAGTGCACTCTGGATGGAAAATCTCATTTTGTATGCTGAAATGATGTACAGTGAATGAATGTAAATAAATAAACTTAAATTTTAAAAAAAGAAACATAGATACATGATCTCTGGCTTTTTTTTTTGGTTAGGGTTTGACACAAGTGTCTCCATTTTGATTTCTTTAAAAATTTTTTTTTTTTTGTCAAGGTGCATGTGTGCTTGCCAGAGAAAGACAGACAGAGAGAGAGGGAGAGGGAGAAAGCAGCTCCCAGTGAGGTATAGTCATGCCACAGTCTCTTTGTTTCTTCATCCTGTTGGGATTCGGAGCACTTGGGCACACTTGCCTGGCACGTTTTTCAAGCTGCCTGGCCCAGGACTCAAACCATATGTTTATCCATGTGGGATACAGCTCTTTTTTTTTTTTTTTTTTTTTTTTTTTTGAGAGGTTTTTCGCTATAGGGCGTGTGCGCTCGCCAGACAGACAGAGAGAGACATAGAGACAGAAAGCGAGAAATCACCCCCCAGGGGGGATGGTCACGCCACAATCCCTTCTCCTCCATTCTCCTCTCGGGATCTTGGGCACGCACGCACATGCGCCCGGCATGAGTTTTAAGCCACCGGGTCCGGGACGCGAACCGCGGTTGACTACGTGGGAGTCCAACGACATAGCCATCATGCTAACTGCTGGTTCCCTGGGATAATCTCTTTTAATCACTAGACAGGGTTAGCACAACTCCATTTTCACAGGGATGATGGGGTGGGAGTGGGCCAGGGTGGAGTGGGCAGAAGGCCAGGCACCGGTTCCCACCTCCAGGCAGGGTCGCCTGGGCTCCCCAGCTCTGTGAAGTTCATACTGCTGTCCTGTAGTCAAAGTTGTGTAGGGGGCAGGCAGGCTTGGCAGGGGAAATTTATGGACACCAGAGTTGCTGGAACAGTGATAGGCATTGTGGGGGTGGGCACAGTGGGGGGGCTTTGTGAGTGTTCCTCAGTGAGTGGCCAGGACTGCTTAGTAGTGATAGCTATGACCCATGGATAAAATGCATGAATATAAATAACAGACTGCCTGTGGTAGGGCCATTTAAGTAGTTCTCATCCCTTTCCCTGCCTTCTCTTGACTTCTCAGTTTTCACTTCTGTCAAAGGAATTATTCCTCAAGGGGCTCGACAGCCTCCCCTTTCCCTTGATGATCTGAGGACATGCTGGTCTTGGCCATGAGCTGTGGTCAGGTCCTACCCGGCATGTGGCAGTGCCTCAGTGTACTCAGCCTGACCCCGTCCCTCTTATCCACTCTTTTGCTCCTTTTCCTCGTCCTCTTTCCTCAGGTGTGGCTGACCAACTGCAGACGAACTATGCAAGTGACCTCAGAAGTATTCTCAAGACGCTGTTTGAGGTCATGGCCACCAAGCCAGAAACAGACGACAAGGAAAAGTTAAAGAAGGGTGAGTGCCCAGTTGGCCACAGTATTGCCCATGCCAGCCCCTGTGTCCATGCCCATAAAAACAAACAAACAAACAAAAAAAAAAAAAGCAAACTACACCTTCAAGGCTACCCCAGATTTCCATGAACTGCCACATTCCACATGTGCCAGGCTGTCTGCTGGAGGAGACTAAGGGGCACACAGCTGCAGGCCCAGGAACTGCTTGGAGAAGTGTTCCACCCCCTGTGACTTTACAGGTGGGCCAGGACCTGGCTCCTGTCCTCCTGCACCTGCTGCAGCAAGGCAGCCTGACTTCTTACTGCAGACAAAGGCTGCAAGCAAGCATCACTTCTACCCGTTCTGTTTGTCAGGCCAGCCCAGAGTCAAGTGGAGGGGACCTGAGCTCCCCCTCTTTATGGCAGAGGGGCAGAGTCTGGGGCCATCCATGATTTCCCTCACATGTTTGCACATGCTCAGCACATTATAGGCACATGTATATGAACATGCTCTCCCACCCACATTCATACACATGTGCACATGCTCACACATACATATGTGCACAGTGCACACTCACATGCATATCCTGTACACATACACATATTATACACACATACACATGTGCACACATACACTCACACTCGTGCTCACACACCCACGACAGTTATCTGGTAAGGAAGAAGGCATCAGGGCAGGGGCTGATTAGTCACAGAGTAGAGCCTCAGTCCCTGGAGGGTCTTAGGGTGGGAAAAGGAGTTCTACTTATGCATACTCACGAGCCCCTTGTGCTGAACCTGGCGTCTGTTCTGGGAAGGCCTGTGTGCTAATCTAGCTCTGCACCGCAGAGTTCACCAACCAGGCAGCATTCTGCCAGGAAATTCTTGGCTGTGCTGCCTGCTGGAAATCCTGATTCAGGAAAGGTGAGTGGTATAGACTGGCTCTGCAGACAAGAGCAGAGAGCCCCTTGGGCCATGCCCTAGACAGGGCACTCCGAGGCTGAGCTGCAGAATCCCTGCCTGCCTCGGAGGTCACAGTCCAGGTGTTCTGACTGCATTCATTACAATGAAGGGGGATGGGGTCGGATGCCCACAGGAGAGGAATAGCCACATGCCTTGGAACCTCCCCCCCCCACCATGCATAGATGTCTCCCTCAGATGGGAAGACCCTTGCCCAGGGTCAGCACCCAACCTGCTACGGCAACTTACTCCACAGCTGGCCCTTGCTGGTAGCACCCGTGTGCCCCTGGGGACAGGTGACTACATGCACTGACTGCACTGTCCACCTCATCCCAGCAACTTCTCTTTCTCGTTAAGTCACCCAGACTCTGCGGAGTGCGGCCTTGGAAGACTGTGCATTGTGCCAGGAGACCCTGTCATCCTCCGAACTTGCAGCCAAGACCCGCGATGGGGACTTTGAAGGTGCGTAGGAAGTTCTGGGCCAGGGGCCAAAATGCTGCTAGTGAGGAGAGAGTTAGTTACAGGAGCTTGTTCTGGGTGTTTCTACCTCTTTCCCAGACATAAGTGGGTTGGGGACCTAGGCCCCCATACCCTGCGTGTCCTCAGGTCAGTTGCTTAATGTCTCTTAGCCTAGGGAGCACAAGGTAAAGGGTGTGGGGAGCAAAGACAGTCAGGGTCCAGGCTGTGGCTGGGGCTGGAGGTGGCTGGTCCCAGCATAGGACATACCCAACACCCCAACATTTCACTGGCACCCCAGGAAGGGCCTCCTATGGCAGCTTCTAGGAGTTGTGGTGACCCCATGGGGGAGTGACAGGAGGCTTCTTCATGGGGAGGTAGGGACATAGCCTTCTTCATTGGGTTTGGGGTGGGGGTGGGAGTCACAGGAGCCTTTATGGGTGGTATGGGAGACACGGGAGCCTTCATGAAGACAGAAGACATGGAAGGCTTCTTCGGGGGGGGGGGGGGGGGGGGTGGCTGTTCACAGAAGCCTTCTTCATGGTCCTGTGAGAGGCAGGAGACCTGCTCTCCAGTTAATCTGGAGGCTGGCTGGAAGTCATACAGCTTGGCAGAGAAGGGGGGTGCAGTAGGCTGCGGGCACTGCAGCACATTTGTGGGGAGGGACGACCCAAGAGACTGGTGTCTGGTATGAAAACAGGCCCATGGGTCCCGGGAGGCCCAGGGAGAGGCTAGGATGGAAGAGGGCAGATAGGTTTGACTCGATTGACCAGAACTGACAGGGAGAACTTGAGAGAGAGGGCTTGGGCTAGGTCATGCAGGAGGATATGCAGGTCCAGAGTCTGGGTGACCTGGGGTGAGACCCAGGCTGCAGCTGCGGTACCATTGCTGGACACTGCCAGTGGCAGTGAAGTGTGACCGGTCCATGTGATATGGTCAGTCTCCTTAAGCCACAGCCAGTTACCGAAGTTTGGGGTGGGCGGGGCAGGAAAGGAAAGTGGGTCAGGGGTGCCCGCACACCCGCCAGGCTCTGACCTCACCCCCAGCCCCCTGCCCTCGCTGTTGCTGATGTGTCCTTCGGCTCTGTGACAGACCCACCTGAGTGGGTGCCCGATGAGGCCTGTGGCTTCTGCACGGCATGCAAAGCACCCTTCACTGTAATCCGCCGGAAGCACCACTGCCGCAGCTGTGGGAAGGTAGGTGGAACTTTGTCAGCTGGAGGTGGGCCCCACAGCATCTGGGCGGGTGCCCATACACAGGCATAGCACGAGGGTCTGGAAGTCAAGGAGCCCTAAGCTGCTGGCAGGACCTTTGAGGTCCTCGTGCAGAAGCGCCTCCGCATCCCTGGTCCTAATCTGACTCTGAGCATTGGGCCCAGGGAGCCTGCAGCCCTGGCCCCTTCAGGCGGTGGAGGGGACAGACGGTCTGAACAGGACCTGCAGTGGGTTTCCTGAAGGTCCCAGTTCCATAGCCCAAAGGGCCTAGGGGCCAGGCAGACCCCCATCTATTAATGTCCTGCCAGGTTTGGGAGGAGGTGTGTGCGGAGAGGCAGGGGAGAGAAGCCAAGGCCAGGGCTGCCCGTGGAGGCTCCGCCCAGCTCACAGCCACACCCCGTTTGCGGCCCGACTCCGCCCATGGCCCCGGCCCCGCTCATCCGCTTCATCCTCCGATTCCAGATCTTCTGCTCTCGCTGCTCATCCCACTCGGCGCCGCTGCCTCGATACGGGCAAGTGAAGCCGGTCCGCGTGTGCACGCACTGCTATATGTTCCACGTCACGCCCTTCTACAGCGACAAAGCGGGCATGTGACGCGGCGCCCGGAGCCGGGAACTCCCAGGAAGTCGTCCAGGTCGCGCTGCAGGAGGAACTCTGCACCTCATTAAACTGCTGCTGCTGCTGCCGCCGCCACAGGGCCTTCCAGACTTCCAGGACATCCAGAGCCTCCGTCCCACCCACCCTGGCCTCCCCACCCACGGGGATCCCAGGTCAACCGCAGCGGGTGACTGAGGTCGGCTTCCACCCTGTAGGGGAATCCGGGTTGCATAGTGACTGACTCCAGTGCAGAGCACCTCGCTGGGCAGGGCTGGGGTTCCCCTGCCTGTCCACGGAGCTCTGCCCTGCCTCTATGTATGCGGGGTAGATGGCGAGTAGGTCCAGGAGCGGGGCCACTCCGCAGCTTCCGCTTTTGTGGAGAAGTGTGGAGGCAGAAGCAAGGGGCAGCTCTGCAGGCCCCAGCATCACAGCAGGGCCTCCCCAGAAACCCCAGGCTGTTCATTCTCCTACAGCTGCCCACTGCATTCCCCAGTGCCCACCCCCTAATCCCTGCCCCAAGACCCCCGCTAAAACAACATGCTTCTTATTTCTTCTTGGAGGGAAAAAAAATTGGGAAATCGACCCAGTGATCCTGGGGGCCAGCAGGGTGTCCATGGTGTCTGTCCACCATTGTCCACTTGCTGATGGGAGGTAGGGTCAGGTGGGACAGCCAGGCACTGAGACCCTCACACACAGGCTTCTCAGGTCTTTGGGCCCAAGCTCACCTAGCAGTCCAGGATCACCATGGGCTGTGACTACCCTCTGCACCCCCTGGGAACCTGGCACACTTCCTCAGTCCCTGGAGCAGCCTGGGACCCAGGCTGAGACAGCCTAGTGGCCCCAGCTCAGACACCTCCTCAGGCTTAAATCTCAGGCTTCACATTGCAATGACGATTGAAGTTTTATTTTTAGAAAGATGACACACACCTACTGCTTCTTTTATAGGATAAAATCCAATTACTGTTTAACAGTGGAATACACATGCACAAAAATGGCTTCTATTGGGGGGGGAGGGAGAGTATAATATAATGGAGAAAATATTATGTATTGAGATTATTTTTATTTTCTAAATGCTGTAATTCGAAACCATTTCCATAAATCTATTTAAGGATTGCAGACACTCTTGTTTCTTCTGCGAACACCAACTTCTTCCTCTCGGAGAAGTGATGGTATTTGTGCTAACATGAAATCTCCTCTAGGAAGCTGGAGCTTCTGGACACGGGACAGTTGAAGGGTAGGACATGGCTTCCCCTCAGCCCCCAGGGGAGTGATGGCTACCTGCTGCCTCCCTGCAGGCTCCATCCCAACCCCTGCACAGGCTCTGGACTCCCAACAGCCTAGCCATCCTGCCCAGCTCCCTGGTCTATGGAGGTAGGAAGGGGCAGGGTTAGTGTTCTTGGCTCACTGGGTCTTAACCTAACTTCAGAGGCTCTGGTCTTATGGCTGTACAGCTCAGCAGGCAGGACTGCCCCAAAGAGAATGCAGGAAGGCCTACCCCTAACCCAGGGTTGTCACGATGACACGGCCTTTCTCTAGTCTTACTGCCTGAGCCCTTGGGATTTGGGTGCTCAGTACCTTGGAGGTAGGCACTAGGGGGCCTGAGAGTGAGGGCAAGGCTGTGAGAGGCAGAAGCAGCCACCATACTAATTTTCTGTTAAGTGAGAAACTGTTTCAGAATGTAGGGTTCCCTCTAAGCTGGGCTGGGTCCTTTGGAAACAGAAGAGAAGGGACTTCCTGGACAGGGGGAAGAGGTGCCAAGAGCACAATCTTGAAAGCCAGCCTCTGGATCTCATGCAGGTCAGCCTTTCCTGAGCCTCAGTTTCTCAATTGTCACCATCACTGTTGTCTTTCCTACCATTTTCTGATCACTGCGGTGTTCTCAGTTTTCTACATGCTGTCTCCTCTACTCCCCATGACAATCCCCTGAGGGAGCAGGATCAAAGAGGTCAATAAGGGACCAGCTAGTGGAGTAGTAGTTAAGGTGGCTGGATCCCACATGGCCAACTACATGGTTCGAGTCCCAGACCCAGCAGCTTGAACAACTACACCAGATGTGTGTGTGAGGGTGTGCCATAGAGGAGTGGAGGAGAAGGGATTACAGAGAGGCCACCCCCCACTCAGGGAAGGGGAGAAACATTCACATTTTCTCTCTCTGTCTCTGTCTCTTTCTGCAATGACTGCATGTGTCCTATAGCAAACAAAAAAAGAAACCAGTAAGTAGCAGAGCTGGATTGTGGGCTTCTAGGAGGGTCCCACAGGAGGCAGAAGCAGAAATGTCTGTAAAATAAGGAGTACTGAAAAAGGCTGGCCCCAGCCGATTGTGCCCAGAGGTCACTTTGGGAACTCTATTAGCCCCTGAGCACCCCTCCAGTTCGACTTGAGAGCTGGAGGAAGACAGGGCTGCCCTCATCATTCTCTCTGAGCTATGCAGGGGTCTGGGAAAGAGGCTGGCGGTGTTCACTAGCACTCCCTACTCTCATCCCACCTGCCAGCAAGAGACAGCATTTCAAATGCAGCCTACAGCTCCGCCCAGGGTAAGCCAGCAAGTCAAAGGACCAGGACCTAGGCAAGACCCCCAAAGCTCACTGTATTAAATGGACTCAGTAGGAGGTGATCTTGGGGACTAGCACCAAGGTAGGGAGGAAGTTCCACCTGTCCCTCCCCTCCCACTATGGGCTCAGTTCAGTCCCCACAGAGCCAGCTCCAGAGGCTACCACACACACACACACACACACACACACACACACACTCCTCTGGAGGTGCTCCTGCTACTCGTCCCCCTTGTGACTCATCTAGCCTGTCCACAGGCCCCCAGGCCAACAGCAGGTCCTGGCTAGATGGCAGTGGGATCGCCCCACCTCACACCAGCTAGCTGTGTGGATTCCTGGGCCGAGTGGGGGTAAAGAGACGGTGAACATAGGTGGTGATCCTGGGACCGCGTGGGACATGCATATAAGAGAGGCTGAGAAAGACCACTGGTGTCTTTGTTGGTGAATATGATTGAGGCCAGTGGGAGGGCCAGGTTTAAGGCAGCGGCCTCCTGGCTCCTCTACTGGCCCAAGCCAGGGCTGGCTGTAGCTCTTAATGGCCACCAGGGGGAACCCAACCCAATGCCTCTTCTCAGCATCTAATGCTTTGAGAGTTCAGCTTCTGCTATGGGCAACTGGAGAGCTTCCCTGCAAAGGCTGCCCTACTACGGCTGCGCACCCTAAGTCCAAACAAAGCTCCCACACAACCAGACCCAGTGGTCAGGCCCTCATCCTCTGGGTCTTGCAGATGAGGGATCCAGAGAGGCCCATGGCTGGCACAGCAATAACCCATACCAAGGCAATGGTGCCCCAAATGGCTTGGGGAAGCTGGAGAAGGGGGGCGACCTGGATGTCCCGCACCACTAAGGTTGGTGTAGAGGCTGTCAGCCCCCTGGGGGGGGGCAGCTTTATGGTGCCTGTGAGCCTAGTGCCCCTACCTGGGCCCTCCTCTTGCTCTTCCTGTTTTCTGGACTCTGCAGTGGCAACTGAAGAGAGGCAGGCAAGACTCAGAATGCCCACCTCCATACTTCAGAGTCCTGGAGGTTACTTCCAGCCCACTAGATCCACCTTCTCCAAGGAGCCTTCTCAGACAGCAATATCTCCTCAAAAATTACATTTTTACACAGGGCCCCTAATATGTGTGAGGGAAACCTGCTCTTTTAACTTGGGCTCATCTTCCTCCAACCTCCTATATAGCCACGGGGGTCCTGGAGCTGCAGCAAGGCCAGGCTGGGCCCCTCTGTCCTGCTGGGCCTGCTCTATCAATTCTGGAGGTCACCTCTGACATCACAGCAAGTACCTGAATTCATACCCACATCCCTCCCTCACAACCTTTTTATTTCCTGCAAAAGTTTCTGAAAGGAAATTTTGTTTTGCTGTTGGACAGGTTGGCTACAAGAAATTAACTTAATTTACAATCGTCTACGTTGTCCAGAAGTGAAAGAAAAGATCTAGTCTACCAATTGTTCACAAATATCATGAACTGTTTTCTTTTTTTTTTTTTAATTTAAAATAGTGTTGGCATTATGTTCGGTTACATAGACATTTAATTACATCTTCATGGATTTTTATTTTATTGTCCTCTTTTTGTCTTCTGGAGACAATATTTTCCTGAGAGTCAAACTTTTTGGAAGGCCCCCAAATGCTCTGAGGCCTGGCCTGGTGCCTGTGGCTGGCCAGCCTGGGCGGCCACAGCTCCACCCCAGGTTCTAACCCAGGCTGTTACTGACTGGTTGTGACTGGGCAGGCCCTACATGCCCTAGGCTCCATTTCCATGTGGGCAGGGCCATGTGTTTGAAGCACTTGCCGATTTGGAACTAATAATCCTATTACTACCACTTTCTGGACACTCTTAGAAGTACCCAGCCCGATGCTACCCAAAGGCTTACATGTATTCTTTATAGAATCACCCTGAAATGCAGGAACTGTCACCCCCATTTTATAGCATGGGTAACTGAAGCTCAGAGAGGTTAAGTGACTTGGTTAACTTCTCGAGGCCAGATTAGAATCCAGGGTGACTTCAAGGAAGGGACCCAGTGACAGGAACCCCTATAGGATTCTCCTCTGGTGCTGGCACACAGGCCTCTCAGTAGAGGGATGCCACGACTTTTGGGCCTAGGCATGTGCTGGGCTAGTTATGGCTCTCTTGTGCTAATGACCCCGGGCCATCGCAGACCCAGAACCTGCCTGCAGGGAGCTGTGGGAACCAGCTGCCTCCCGGGGCTCAGGAGAGGCAGGCTGTGAGCTATGGCAGGCACCACAGAGTAGGCCAAGGAGGAGGTGGGTGGGCAGCCTCCTGCTCAGAATGCTGTCCTTAGGGACCAAGGTGGCTGCAAGGAATCCACCCTGGTAACTGAGGAGGCCAAAGGTGGGAGAAAGGGTGGAGTCAGGGCCAGATCATCCTGGAAGTGTGAGAAAGAGGCTCTGGAGAGGGGGTAGGGGGGATTCTCACTAACCTTCCCACCTGTGTCTGCATGTGAATGAGTGCTTCCTGGTACTGTCTTGAGGTCCTCAGATACCCTGAATCGCCATGGGAATGTTCTCAACCCAGTGTGTGTGTGTGTGTGTGTGTGTGTGTGTGTGTTCATGTGTAGGCATCTATGTAGGTGTACGTGTGTGTGTGTGTGTGGAGGTGATGGGAGGTTGGTGAATTCAGGTTCAGAGAAAGGAAGCCAAGGCCCAGTAAATGGAAAGTTGAGAGCAGTCTTTTAGAGATTTCTTTCCATCAGGCTATCTTAGGAACTTAGAAGCCCTCCCAGGATGGGATGGGGTGGGTAGGCCAGCCTTTCTCATGCTAGACCAAGAATCCTTCATCCTGTCCTACAAATGCCGTAGGGGTGGGTACTATCATCCTCATTGTATAGCTAGGGAAGCTGAGTCTCGAGGTGGGGTGGGGGGAGAAAGCCCAGGAAGACCAGGCCAACTGAAGACTAGCCAGCCCTGGCCTTCTACTCAAAACTGGGGAAGACTCATCAGGATTCAAACCTTGTCTTTTTTCCTGGGACTCCTGGCTGGAGTGGAGTGGAGCATACTGGGCTCCCCTAAATGTCAGTGAGGGAGCACAATTCCAGGGGAGAGCCCAAGACTGAGCTGGAAACTAAGAGGATGGAACAAGGAAATGTGGGCTGGTCCAGGCAGACTGCATGGTAGAGGACCCCTGGGGGCCTGGGATCGTATAGGGAGGCTCAGGGATATGGTGGAGAGGTCCTCCCAGATCACATTTGGGGTATTGGCCTCCAGAGAGAAGAGGCCAAAGATACTACCCAGACTTCACTGGCTCCCACTGGACAGGCCCCAGCTCTGGAGTAGGGGTGTGGAAGGGCTAGGAGAAAATAAGCCAAGAGACATCTGGCCCACCCTGTGTGCAGGGAAAGCTCCAGCCCTGCTGGAGACCTGTCCTAAGGAAGGGAGCCTGGGGCAGTCCACCTCCTACTGGCTCAGATCAGGTGCCCAGCCTGTGCCCCCACTGTGTCCTCCTCCTCCCCAACCACCTTTGGGGCTCAGTGGGTACCTGTTCCCACCAGCGCTGACGCACAGTGCCTCTTTACCCATCTTGGGAGGAGATATGTTGATATGGACTTGGAGACCTGGGTGGCCCCAGGCGGGGCCAGCGATCCCACCAATATCCCCAGAGAGGTACAGAGACTTCTTGATCTCCTCTGGAGGGGCTCCAGCCACCAGAAGTCACCCTTCCCTGGCCAACGTGAGCTCCAGAAACTGCCTCACAGCTACCTCCAGCCCCCTTCCTTTCCCTTTCCCTCTGGCTCTGCTGTCCACCCCTCGGTTCCTCCCCTGCTGCCCCCTGGCCTGCAACCCAAATGCCTCCACCCAAGCCAGTCCCCCAGCCAGGTCCTCGGCCTGCCCAGTTCTTTGCTCACCCAGTCAACCCCGGGCCACTTCTCTGGTTGGTTCCTGCGTACTCCCCCTGGGCAGTGGCACCCACACTCAGCCTTACCAGATCAGTGGAGGCCTTTGGCATCAGGGAAGTGCTCAGTCTCTGCGTGTGGCTGGCAGGGATGGGGCAGGGAGAGGTCGACTGAAATAGCCCAGGTCAAGGCTAAAAATCTCTTAGGCTGGGCACCTACATTGCACACTGTGGCAGTGAACCAACCTCACAACCCATGGCAGGAAGGGAAGGCCACTGCCCAGCATACCACTCACACTAGGCTAAATGCCACCTTTAGGACTATGGGCAGCAACCCATTGGGCAGCCAAAGCAGGAATGGAGCAACTTTGCAAAATGCTCACCTAAGCTAATAATGAGCCTCCGGTCCTCAGGGAATGCACCCTGCTTTACCCTGCATAGCTGGGGAACACTTCAGACTAACCGGGAGAAACTTGGTGCTGATTTCATGTTAGGGACTCTGCCTGGCCCTGGAGTGGTTGTAGGCATAGCAGGATGGGCCTCGGTTAACAAGAAGGCGGTTATTTCAGTGTCCATGCAGGACACCGTCTCATAGCAGTATCCAAGCTTCCCAGTGGGACCTATGACACACACATTATTCTTAATCCCACTTCACAGAACACGCAGCCATAGCTCACTCTTTAGTTGGTCTGGCTGGGCCAGGAGGTGACTTTGGGTCTCCATGCTCCTGTTACCACTGTTGAGTCATGTGTAGGAGCACTAATCTCCATTCTTCAGGGATTTCTGGGAGACCCTAGCAAGTCCCTAAACCTCAGAAATCCCAGATTCCTTATCTGTAAATTGAGCATGTGAAAAAAACAAAAAACAAACAAACAAAAACAAACAAAAAAAAAAACAAGGCAATATGTGTATTGTATTCACATTGGTCCTAGGACTGAAAATGCTAAAGCTTTCATAGTTTTCTGTTGTGCTTTTACTTTTGGCAGCAGTAGGAGCTGCCGGTCCCCAATTATGAACTTCTGTAGGGGGTACCAGCATCTTATGTCACAAAACTCTCCAGCCTGCTAGTCCTACCCTCAGGAGGGGCACTCCATTGGGAACAGGTCAATCGTGGGCTGCTCCTGGGGCTGCCAGGTTCTGCACCAACTAAGCCAGCTTTATGGTCAGTCATCACTAGGGCAACCTGCCAACCAAGAGCTAAAAGAAGAGCTCACTCTTGGTCCCACTTAGGGCAACTTCCCTCCCTAGAAAAAGTTTCGTTGGTTAGAGGAGACCAGGGCCTGGTGCCTCTTTAAATGTCCCTACCGGTTGGACCAACAAAAGCAGGCAGCCCTCCATTCTTGTGAGATGCTCGCAGTTGTGGCGCAGATCTTTGCCCCTTTTCTAGGCCTGAGGCCTCTCCTTCAGCCCCTGTATTCATGAGCGGCTCTGGGCAACCCATCCCGCCCAGGGCCTGTTTCCCCACTGACAAGCTCAGGGAGGCTTGAGTCTTCGGTTAAAACAAACTGCGACCCTCCGCCAAGTCCCGGCCGGTTCTGAGGCTATCCAGTGCCCGACGCAGAGCGGTGTCGTTTGCAGCTCCACGCGAGAACCGGTCCACCGTTCCCAAGCAGACCACAAGGCCTAGTCCTCCCGCGGAACCAGTGTTACAGCTGGTCCCCGGGCAACAGTTTCCGGATCACGGCGTGCACAGACACCGCGGGGTGGCGGGGCGGCATGGCGCACTGCCGGATAGCCTCGCGACCCCAGTGTCGCCCGAGACGTTCCCGTGGTCCTAACCCGCCCAAGCGCTGGGCCCAGAGGGCGGGCATTCCCCGTAGCGCTCCGCTTCCTCTCGGTAACGCGTCCAGCCGCGACTCCCTTATTGGCCGCGCGCCCCGCAGCTGGCCATTGGTCCCCAGTCCCTACTTTACATAGACCCTCTGGCCCAATCGGAGCGCAGCGCCTACTTAACATGCACGACGGCCGCCAGTCAGCTAGCGCGGGGGCCGGGCCACCACGTGCTGTTGCTAAGCTTGGGCTTCTAAATTGTTACTACCGTGGCCGGCCTATCCTAACCGAGCTTCGCATCTGTCAACATTCTCGGCCAAGCCCGAGGCGTTCGGCCCTTCCCCATTGGCCCCCGCCCGGCCCAGCGCCCACCCCCACGGCCAGAACGTCCGCTCCCATTGGCTGCGCTGGCCGCCGCTCGCCCTTATGTCAATTTGAGGGCCTGAGGCGGAGGGTGGCGGCCGAGCGCGCAGGGAGTCTGCTGTAGTCGGGGAAGTGGTGCCGCCGGGCGCGCGGGGCGGGCGGCTAGCGGAGCCGGCCGGAGCGGGCCGGGCAGCGGCCGCCGCCGTCCCCGAGCGCGCGGGCGGGCGCGGGCAGGAGGATGGAGTTGAATTCTCTGCTAATCCTGCTGGAGGCGGCCGAGTACCTGGAGCGCAGGGACAGAGGTAGCGCCCTGTGCCCCTTTGTGCGCCGGACGGCGGGTGGGCGGGATGCGGGACGCGGGTAGGGGCCCGCTGACCGCACCGTCTGTCCGCAGAGGCCGAACACGGCTACGCTTCGGTGCTGCCCTTCGACGGCGATTTCGCCAGGAAGAAAACAAAGGCGGCCGGCCTGGTGCGCAAGGCCCCGAACAACAGGTACCGCCCCCTGTGCTGCCGCCCCCCGCCCGGCCCTGAACCAGTCCCTCTCCGCATGGCCGGGATTCGGACCCCTATCCCTACCCGGGGTGTTCTCACTGGTCCTCGATCCCTGGCCTGCAGCCCTAGCTGCCGCCGCAGGGCCGGGTGGCCAGCCTGGAGGAGGAGGCGCGCCCGGGCTGCGGCCACAGCCCCACCCGATCGGCCCCGCCCGCGCCGTCGCCATCTTCCCGCGAGCCGCGCCTCCTCGGCCTCTCGCGTAAACAGTGCCACGCGTACAGCGCCCGCCGCCTGGGGTCTCCTTCTGCAGGCGCTCCCCGCCCTCAAGTTGTTCTGGACTTTTCCAGGCAGGAAAAAAGTTGTCAGTGGGTGCAGACTGGTGCCCCGTGCGTCGGGGAAACAGGTTCGAGGCAGGGCGCGCTGTGGGGCTGCAGGTCCTGACCAGTGCTCTCTGCGGGTGGCTGGGCCCTCCCTCCGACTGTCTCTAAGAGCCAAGCTCCGCTACTCTGCCTAGCCCTCTGTTCCCGGGAGACTGAACAAAGAAGGTGCATGGAGGCCCTGCTCTGGGTCCCCACCTCTCCTTAGGTGCCCACCACACCTGCCCACTTTCCTGGTATAGTGAAACTCCAGCCACACTGCAGAGAGACACTTCTTTGCGACAGAAGGCCTTTTTAAGAGGGCAGAAGCGGGAGTCAGGCTGCAGGGAACTGGCTCCACGAAGTAGCCTCTCCTGGTGCTAGCTGCTCCCTCCATACCCTTGGCCTTGTACTCAGACTTGAGAGCCCCAAAACTGGGGTGCATGCACATCTCTGGGTAGGGACTGAGGACTCTGGGCTAGGGCTCCCTGGGGACTGTTCTGGATCAGAACCACAACATTGTCCAGGGGCCTGTGTCACCAGGCGGGAAGCTGCGCTTGCAGGGGGCTTAAGGGCCCCTTGGCAAAGGGTGCGGCTCATTCCTGTGGCCTGCTTGTTCTTGAGAAACAGAAAGGCTGGCACAGGGACCCATCTCTGTGGCGTCCTGTGCTTGGCAAGGAATTGATTGAGTTTCCAGCTGCCCTGCCTCGGACCCATCTCTGAGTCACAGCCCCAGGTCCCCTGCTGGGGACAATCGTGGGAGGATGTGAGTGTGCTGGGAGCACTACTGCTGCTGGCCTCCTCAGTGAGTTAGCCAGGCCCCTGCTACTGGCTTTCACCATCTCAAGTCCCTGCTATTCATGAAAAACTTCAGGATGTAATCCCAGACTCCCACAGTGCAAAGTGCTCAAAGCTGGCAACCAGAATCATGGCTGAGGCTCTCTGAATGCATCTTTATACTAATGTTAAACACACACACATCATTAATCTTCACCTGAGCTCCACAAAGGTGATGTCATTTTTTTAACCTCCTTTTTTTAGCTTGAGGAAACTGAGGAATTGATTCGGGTGCTTGCTTGGGGGTCATTCACTCACCTCTGGCGACTCCTGTCCTATTCCTGGCCATCCACATTCTGCAGGGGTGAAGACCATGGAGGCAAAGGGTCGCTTGCCTGGTCGCACCTCCTCCAAGGCTCCCCTGGGCAGAGCCCCGTTCCCCCCACTGCTCATGGCAGCCCATGAATGACAGTGGTTGTCATTACCCTGAATGGCCTTTTTCCTTTGTGGGTTACTGCCCTCAAGACTGTCCCCAGCCAGCCCCGATAAGAGCTGAGGCAAAGAAGGGGGCCAGAGGGTCCTGGAGCCCGAGTTGGCAGGGCAGCTTATACCTGTAAGGCTTTTGTGTCCTGCCAAGGTGAGAGAAAGAGACAGGGCATAGCGGGAACCAGGGAAGAGGCAGGGTAGGAGGGTGATGTTGGTATGAGGGTTCCTCAAGGGTCTTATGGGGCAGTGGTTCAGCAGGAGGGGCCAGGTCAGGTACTGTGGGCAGTTGAGCATAAAGTATCTACCTGAGAGAGAAGGTTGAGGCGATGCTGGGAAGGCACTTAGCACAACCTCAGCCAGGCTAGTTCCACCTCTCCCTAGGAGGAGGGTGCTCCTAGACCCGTGTGACGACCCTCCCCTGCAAGGGCCCCACAGGTCTCTGGACCCAGAAGGAGCTCCCAGAGGGCCCTGGCACCTTCTTCTCCTAGCTGCCCAAAGAGTGCCCTTTATCTCCAGGGTGGGATCTGGCCCAGTGCCATCCTTCAAAGGAGCAGGCAGACTTCTCTTTATTGACACCTGCTGACCCCAGTCTTTGTTGTAGGCCCACATACATGCAAACCCCCTGGCCAGCTGTGGTTTGCACTGAGGGACATCCCCCAGCAAGCCAGTGAGGAACATGTTTCTGTGCCCCCATTGGGCTGTCAGAGGTTCTAAGGCTCCTTGCCCAGCCCATGTGACCAGCAAGACCTCAAGGATCCTGGAGTCTGGGTCAAGAGGTGCTCTTAAGGCTGCACAGGAGGCCCAGGAACTGGCATCCCTGTCAAAAGAGGAGAGGCATGGGGTTCCAGCTGGCTGCAGCAGGTGGTAGAGGCAACCAGGATGGCCAGGTGCTCTGGCCCCAGGGCTCAGGGCTTGGTCCAGGTGTGCCCCAAGGTACCTGAGCTCTCTGCTCATGTGTGCAGCAGCCGGGGAGGCCTAGAAGCCCTGACTGAATCTGTGACACTCTCTGGACCTGGAGCTGGAAGTTTGGCCCTGCTGCAAATGCCCGGCACTGCCCCCTGTGGTGCTCAGTGTTCTGTGTCCTGGTCTCAGTGGGCCAGGCAGGCGGGGCTGCAGATCCTAGAGATGCTGAGCTTAGGCACAGGGGAGCCAGTCCTACCAGGACAGGGCCCTGGAGGGAAATGGGAGGGCTCCTCAGCATGCTCTTTACTGGCCCAGAAAGCATCCACGTCTCCAAATTCCCCTTGTCGGCTGAGTTGGCTGAGACTGTCCTGCCCCTGGGTGTCCCCATCATACAGGTATATGAGCCTGACAGGGCAATGACATCAGGACAGGATCACCCTGATTCCCGAGGGCTGCCTGTATGTTCTATGCTGAACCTGCCATTGGCCTTCCATGCCAGCTGTGTTGGTCCTGAGAACATAGATGTCCTCGGGGAGTAGGGGGTGGAGAAGGCGGGTGGCCCAGTGCCTGGGTATCATGAGAGCACTGAGAGGCTCAGGCCCGTGGCCACTGCTGCTGCTCCAGAAGTAGATCTGATCTTCCTGCCAGCCAGAGTCCTCCCAGGCCTCACTAGTTGGGTTAGGTGACCCTGGACCTGCCTGCAACTCTGTGCCTCCCTGCTCTCTGTGGGCTCCCCCCGCAAGCCCCCATAGTCCTGGGCAATCCTGGGGCCCAGACCCATCCAGCCACTCTCAGTGGTCCCAGCTCCCTTAGTAGAGCCACCTTTCTTTGTGCTGTGGTGGTCAGGCAGTGGAGTGAGCTCTATCTTTCTGTCTTTCTAAACAGGTCTTCACACAACGAACTAGAAAAGCACAGGTAAGTGGCACCACCCTTCCCTAACCCCATGCGAGCTGCCTGGCATACCTGGCCTACCCTTCTGCTGAGAGGAGGCTGTGACCAGCAAGCCCCCCTCACCCAAGCCTGTCACGTCCTGAGTATGGCTGACTGTGCTGACAGGCTGTGCCCTTGTCTTGGGGAGGATCAGTCTTACAGACGGAGGCCAGGGTGTGTTCTCAGGCACTCTAGTGCAAGGAGCTGAGTCTGAGGGTCAAATTCAGGGAGTCAGGGACTTAGAGCAGGGCCCCATGTGCTTCATGGCAGTGAGGGCAGACTCCCTAGAAGAAGAAATGGGTCTGCCTTGAAGCATCGGAGCCTTTTGGGTGTTGCTTTTTAGCCTGTAGCATGATGGCCTCTGACAGAGAAGTTTGGCCCTCTTGGTCTGAGGCCTGTGGCCTCTCAGCCCCTGTCCTCTGCCTCCTTGCCTTCTGAGGCCCACCTCATAGATAGCCATGCTAGAGTCTTGTCCCAGGGGCAGTGGGAGAGCAGCCAGTCCTAGGCCACGTGGGCCTAGTAGGAAGTTTTGGTCCAGGGCAGGACTCAGGTGTGCTCTACTCTGTGCCCATCCATCAGCTACAGGGGAGGTCCATTGGACAGCAGAGTCTGCTAGGAATCCCTCTGCTGCAGCCCCAGTCAGCCCAGGGATTGGAACATAACACTGCTGGGGGCCCTTCCTCTGGCTGGCACTGGCTTGAAGCTATCAGGGCTACAGGTTCTGCCAAGTGGGGACAAAGTGAGGTGAGCTCCAGGAGCCCCTACAGACAGGTGCCTCACGGCTGCCAATGGAGCTCTGGTTGGATACAGAGGTATGTTGAGTCAGGTACCCCAAACGGCAGGCACCCCTGTGCTAGGACCAGGGAGACCTCTTCTGACTTCTCCCATCTGAGAAATGGGTCAGTCCTTTCTTCCTTTCCTAGTGGGAGATAGGTCTGCATACTAGCTGAACCCTCCCTGGCCACTGTGGGAAGATTTGGAACTTGGCCAAACCTACCCCTCCCTCTTCCCCACGTCTGCGCCCACGGCAGCGCCAACTTCCGCTCCCTTGGGATTCGAGCTGCTGGCTGGGGCGGGTGGCTGAGTAGGGACAGAACGCCCTGTTCTCTGAGGAACTGCACTTCCTGGACTGATCATATGTGTTTTGGGGGTTCCCTAGAGGCCACGGAGGAGGGGGCAGGTGCAGGGCGAAAGAAAACTAAGCAGGCCTGAAGTGACTGTCAGGGCACATGACACCTTGACCAAGACCCAGAAGTCTGAGGCTATGTTCTGAGAAGGCCTCCTCGAAGTGGTGCCTGGAACAACCCCATAATGGGGACAGACGTGGCAGGGGGTGGTGATGGGGAGGTGGTAGCAAGGGCATGGCAGCCTGTGGAAGAGAACAAAGACTGACCTCTAACCCCTGCAGCTGCCCCTTGACCCTGACGTTGTCCTCTGCCATCTTCTCCCAGAGCCTACACTTGGACTGGGCCTCACAGAGCACTTTTGAGACACAGAGGAGGATCGGGTGAGCAGCCTAGGGAGGCCTCACACCTGGCCAAGAGGCAGGTGTGAACAACCGTGGGCAAACCACAGGCCTGGAGCTTGAGACCTTGGTCATAACCATACCTGTGGCTGGCCTGATGCTAATGCCAGATGCTCCTGGCTGCTGGCCCTAGGAAAGGCTGCAAGCTATCCTGGGGAAGGAAGGAAGCACCTGGCTAGGCCTCCCAGTCAGGCCCTAGTAGGCAGGCCCTGGACACTGCTCTCCCTGGAGGTGCCTTTTCACTGGGGCCCAGGGTAAGTTTTGGGGGCTGCTATTCAGAGCCCAGGAGTTGTGGGAGGTCATGTGTTTCTTGGCCTGATGACCGTCTTGGGCCCAGTTCTAGGCTTTGACCTTCATGGGTACATAGGGAAGGGGTCCTAACTATCTTTCTTTGTCCCCAATACCCCCCCCTGGTGTGGCAGAGCCCATCCCAAAGGCCAGCCCAAAGCTCTTGGATGGGTCCCTGACCCACGTCCTCCTAAGCATGTACAGGGTAGATGCCCAGGTTGGCCTGCCCTGTGTGCATAGCCTCCCCCTTCAGGGCCATCCCTGCTGGCCTGCTGTAGCCATATGTGGCCTTTATAAATTGTGAGGAGCATATGTTTGTTAGCAACAACTAGAAAGCACAGGTAAACAAAAGGAGAGAATGAGAGGCAGGCTTGCTCCCATCCCCACCCCTCCCACCTGAGCGTATTTCCTTGCTGCCTCTCCAGCAGCCAGGCCTGGTGTGGCTCAGAGGATGGCTCTGCCAGCTAGTCAGGACTACCCCTCCCGTGCTTGGGACCCTGGCACGGAGCCATACTCCTTCAGAGGTCTGAGGTGTGCAGGCTTGTGATGAGAAACTCAGCCCTTCCCAGGGCCTGTGTCAAGGGCTGGACCGTGATTAGCCGCTAGAGATGATCTGTTGATATTAACTCAGCAAGCCCCAGAGGCAGGTTCTGCCTTTGGAGCCACATAAGGTTCTGTCAGCAAGTGGTGGGTTTGAAAAAGCTCCCTGGAATGCTTGGGGACAGCCACAGGGTGCTGGCAGAAGGCCTGTGGCACTGCAGTGGCTTTAAAGAGGCCAGCTTAGCCAGGCCCCGTGCAGGCCCGAGCTGCAGGGCCTTGAGGCTGAGAAGGGCAGGGACCTACCTAGGGTCCCACCACCAGCCGTTGGAAGAGCTAGTTGTGTGCCTCAGCCCAGGCTGCCGGTCACAGACGCTGCTTAGGGCTGGGAGCCAGGATGACCTGTGCAGCCTGTATCCCTGGCCGTGCGCCCTTTGGGGGTTGGGTGGACATGTTGCTGAGCTCTGAACATTTTAGGTGTGTAGTCAGATGACCTTCCTTTTGTCTTTTGGCAAATGTCTCTTCATGATTCCAAAGTAGTCAGTTCGTTTACATCCCCTGCACCCTGAGCCCAGAGACAGCATCCCAGACACAGGGAGGTCAAGTGCACGTCCTCCACCTTCTCCACATGAGTGTTAACGTGGCTGATAAGACTTGAATGAGAAGGAGACCTTGTTATCTGCTATTCTCTAACTCGATCTTGTACCTGATGACATGTACGTGCTGCCCACCTGTGTCCGTGCACACTCCTCTGCCTCCTGGACACCACCCCCTGGCCAGGTGCAGAGCTGTGCTGCCAGTGTCCCTAGTGATGCCCCTCTGGTTAAGATGCAAAGATTTCCAGACAGGACTGCAATGAATATTGCTGAATGGAGGGCTTTGCAACCCTGCAAGATAATTTTGTTAAGACCAAAATCTTACATGTAGAAAGGCTGGTTGATAGGATGAACTGACAGAACTTTCATAATTGGCCAGTAGCCCTCAGAGCGCTGCTCCACATGCTCTCCTGCCATCAGACCATGAGTGATCCCAGACAGTGGTCCACATGATAGCCAGTCTCTTCACTTCAGCCTGCAGAAGGGTGAAAATTACTGTCTCCTTGTTTGAAGTTTCATTTCTTTGATTACTTGTGAGATGGAATCACTTTTATGTTAGATTAGCAATTCGTAATCTGCAACTTGCCTCTTTATGTCCTTTGCCCATTGTTACATTGAGGTATTCCTCTTTATTTTTGATGTATATGAACTCAAAATAACATAAATACTACCGTTTGTCTTTTATATGTATTGCAAATATTTTTCTCCTGTTACTTGTCTTTTAGCTGTGTTTTTTCTTTCTTGTAAATATGTGTCTTTCTCTGATTGTAATAGTAATATGTCATTTTTTTAGCATAGAAAACTTGGAAAATACAGAAAAGCACAAAGCTAAAGAAATAAACGTTGCCAACCTTGCCTGGAGTTGCATGCTTCCTGTGCTTCATTGTGTTCTGTCGAGTCTCTTGTGTGCGTCAGCTGTTTTATTTTTTAAACAAAATTGGGTCAATTGTCACATATGTGGTTCTATATTCTAATTTTTTTTCACTTAACATTCATGTTCTGAAAATACAGATACACTAAAACGATAATACAGCTATCTCTGGGTGGTGGAATTTGGGAATACTTTTCATTTCCTTTTGTTTTTGTCAATTTGCATTTTCTAATTTTTCACAAAGGTCAGGTCCTGATGATAAAATCAAATGGGGGATTGTAAAATTGCCATTTGCTGTTTAATGAGAGGACCAGGGAAGGAGCATCCTCACTTCCTAACTTAGTCCTGGTAGTGGCTGTGGAACAGAGGCGGGGTGGGGCTCCCTGAGCAGACAGAACACTGTTCTCTCTCTCGGCTTGGTGCCTCCTGCCCACGTTATGGGGGACACGGGGCTTGCTGTGAGGAAGCGGAGGTTCTAGGCACTCTGCATAGTTAAGGAGCAGTGGCCTGGAACCCAGGACCAAGAGTCTATGGCCGGCGTGCGTCCTTCCATGTGTGCAGTTGGGAGGTTGAAGAGTCTCTAACCCTGAGGCAAAGTTTGGGGTTTTTGCTCAGTCCTCGTTCATGTACCCCCACCCATGTCCTATGTCCTAAAAGTTCTTAAGCTCTAACTCAGAGGAACTTCTAAGCCCCTGGTGCAGTGGGCTGGGGCTCCAGGCGAGAAGGAGCTTTGTTAATGAGGATGCTGTGTGGATAAATGGGTGACAAGTAGTGGCCACACATCACACCTTCCTCCCATGGGGTAGGGCTGTTATCACAGCTCTGCAGACTTTCCCCACACCCAGTGCCCCCTCCTTCTCTGGGCTTTGGACTCCTCCTGTCCAAAGGAAAGGGCTATACCTGCCTGCTTTTCTCCCAGGATCTCGCTAAAGGAGACTGAATTTGCTGGGGCTGTGGAGCACAGGGGGCAGAGATTAAAAGGTGACACTCGGTACTGGTGCTTCTTGGGGAAAGGAGTGTGGTGGGCATTGGTGATGACGGGGCAATTGGGCAGCAAGTTTTCAAAAGCCTCAAAAAAAGTTTCTGTCTCTTGACCTGGCATTTCTACTCCTAAGACTTTATCCTAAGCAAAGCATCCTAGCTTTGGAAGCAACCTCAGCAGTTTGCATGGGCTAAGCAAATCTTTACTGTATCTGTTATCAGTGATTAAACGCAAAGGCAGCCTGCGGTTGCTGGGCTAGGTGGATGGTTGTGGGCATGGCAAAAGCCCCAGGCCACCAAAATGGAGTCAGAGTACCTTGAGGTGGAGCTGCAGCCTGCCCTCCCTGACAAGCAGACCAGCCAGGAAAGGCAGTGTTTCTGCAAGGGCAGGTCTCTTAGGCCCCTGATGAACAAATTCTGGGTTATAGCATATGAACAAGTACCACCAAGTATTTTAGCTCAAGTTTTTGACAAAATTGAATCATCTGTATAGATACAAGGACAAGATATGGAGTGCAGCAGTTTCCAAAGAGTACCAGACTTATGGCTGGAGGGGCGAGTCGTTAGGCCTTCTTTGATCTGGATTGACTCGTGGTGACAAGAGTGACCAGAGAACACACTATCCACAGCAAGTGTGGGGACTTAAGTGTTTTGTGAGTCTCCTCCCCCCAAGATCTCTGGGTACAGCCTGACCAGTACTCCTCACTGCCCCAACTCCCTCAGCTACCTGGACTCCAGCATGGAGGGTGGTGGCAGCTGGGTAAGCGGAAGGCCTTAGGGAGTGCTTGATGGTGGCACTCAGGCTCTGTGGGGCTGTGGTGGGCTGGGCTCTTCTGCTGGGATCCAGAGGGCAGTGGGTGCCAGGCTGCCTGGGGGCAAGTGGTGCTGCATCCCGGCTAGGAGAAACCCTAGAGAGAGGGACCCTCAGTGTGTCTGCAGTAGGGTAAGGGTCTGTATAGGGGCTGGGCTGGCCATCTCCCACACTTCCCCAAATCTTGAAGGCCAGCTCTGCCTGCCCTCACCTCTAAGGGCTGTGCCACTCCAGCCTGATGGTTCTGTCTCTGGCTCTTTCAGACGAGCCAAACTTAGGCTCTACCTGGAGCAGCTCAAGCAGCTTGTGCCCCTGGGCCCTGACAGCACCCGCCATACCACGCTGAGCCTCCTGAAGCGTGCCAAGATGCACATCAAGGTGAGCAGGCCATGCCCTCCACCCACTGCCCTATCCAGCTGCCTTGGCTAACCCTAGCCTGACCCCACTCGCCCTGGAAGAGTGTCCAGTGGGGGTCCTGGGCAGCCCTTTGACGAGCAGATGTGGAGGTGGGTAGGGAGCCACCCAGCAGGTGCATGTTGGGAACTTGGAGGTCTCTGATGGTGGAGGAGGGACAGCAACAGAAGCTGCCAAGGCAGGGGGCCGGAAATCTGGAGGTTTTTGAATGGTAGACGGTAATGGGGTGGGAGATCACGCAGTGGCCAGGCTGGGATGGGGAGGGTCCTGGGCACAGACAGTGAGGTTGGAAGGCTTAGGGGTTTCTTTTGTGCTGTTGTCAAGTCAGCGGCCCAGTGAAGCAGCTATGTTGGACGTGGGGGCTGCTCCCTGGGGGATGGCAGTGCGCCACTGCCTGGGGCAGTGTGCCCCGCCAAGCCATTAGACTGCGACCTGCTGGTTTGGGGGGTATTATGACATTTGGGTGAACAGAATGGGTCTCTGTACTCCAGAAGGCCTCCTCTGCCTGCACAAGCATGGACTCCTCCAGGTAGGGCTGGCATCAGCTTTGAGAGAGGCACAGCCACGTCCCTGGAGGCCCTCACAGAGCAGGCAGCATCTCTGTTAGGCCCACGGGAAAGTTTAGAGAAGGTGGGAGGGCAAGGCACAGGCACTACAGAGATAGATGTGGCATATAGGCCAAAGCCTAGGGGTGGGTTGGAGCCAGGAGTATATGAGAAGAGCAGCTGTGGGCAGGGCTATTCTCCCAACAAGGTGCAACCAAGAGCTGGGTGATGCCATCCCAGAGCTTTTAAGCCCATGTGTGACTTGGCTTGGCCAAGGCTGACTGGTGATGGGCATTCTAGAGCTAATAGCAGATGAGAAGCCCAGGACTGGGGAGATGGTACTTGGCTCTGGGGCCAGGGAGGCATACATCAGGTCTTGGGGGCCCGAGGGGAGAGGGAGAGTGTGGTCTGCCCAGGCCTTTGTGGGGGTGGGCCTCCCAGCTGAGGGTTCACAGCCTCCCCCTCACCCCTGGTTCTGCATCTAGAAACTGGAGGAACAGGACCGCAGGGCACTGAGCATCAAGGAGCAGCTGCAGCGGGAGCATCGCTTCCTGAAGCGGCGCCTGGAGCAGCTGTCGGTGCAGAGCATGGAGCGAGTGCGCACAGACAGCACTGGCTCTGCCGTCTCCACAGATGACTCGGAGCAAGGTGGGAACTCGGGGGCAGCCTGACCCAGGCTTCAGGGCACAAGCATCATGCAACTCCCTGGGTGGAAAAGGAGGTACCTGGGGGTAGGGGTTGGGGATGATGGCTGGTGACACCCCAGCGCAGTCTGAGCACCCTGTATGCAGTTGCTCTTTGGTTTCTCACCATCTCAGCATGCAGAAGGATGGGTTGAGGAGGGTATGGCATAGAGCCTGAGTGACCTGCCCACATGAAGGCCAGCAAAGGCTGGCTCAGCCCTGGGCAGTATGCTTCAGAGGCTATGTTTTTTTGTTTTTTCCTTTAGGCAGTGTCTGTTGCAATCCTTCTGCCTCTGCCTCTCCACTGGACTACAGGTGTTCACTAACACACCTGCCTTTTTTTTAGACGGTGCCTCACTGTGTTGGCCAGGCCAGCTTCAAGCTTGCAGGCCTCCTACCTCAGCCTCCTCTAGTCACTGGGATTACAGGTGTACACCACTACGTCCAGCCTTTAGGTTGGGCTAGGGAACCGAACCCAGGATTCCCATGTGGTCCCAGCCTATGTGTGGAGTGCAGAGTAACATATGCTACTTTAGCTGGCCCAAAGCTGTGTTCTTAACTGAAGCTGTTGATCAGGAGCCCATCCTGGTGCCTGCTGCCTTTAGTCCCATTCCCAGTGCCTCTAATTCCAGAAAGGGGGAGATAGGCCCTAACTTTGAAGGAAGCCCCAGGCTGTCACTGTCCGACTGGCCTGACCCCACTCCCTCTCTGTTCTCCTCAGAAGTGGACATAGAGGGCATGGAGTTTGGCCCCAGTGAGCTGGACAGTGTTGGCAGCAGCAGTGACGCAGATGACCACTACAGCCTGCAGAGTGGCGGCTGCAGCGACGGCGGCTATGGCCACCCCTGCCGGCGGCCTGGCCACCCTGGCCTCTTGTAGGCCTGTGCCCTCTGCTCCTTGGCCTGCCTGCCCGCCTGGCCAAGCCTGTCAACCCTCCAGTCCTTCCTTGACCGACGCCAGCCTCTCCACGGGCCCACTGCTGTGCCATTTTGGAAATTCCAGCCACCACCTGGGCTGCCTGCCTCTGCCCGCCTGCCAGTTAGGGCCTGCTGAGCCGCCCATCCCTCCCTAGCTGGGCAGGGCCCCCTGCAGGGAGGCAGGGCCCAGCTCCCACGTCCTGGAGCCCAGCGTAGCTGCCCACGGTCTGTTCTCAGAGTCCTAATCATTCCAGAAGTATTAAATGTCGTTGCTGCAAACCTCAGCAAGCACCGTGTGAGGGGCTTAATGACCACCACAGGGAGCACAGACCTTAACTCGGATCCCAGGAGAGAGGAATGGACCAAGGAAGGAAGGCGTGGCTATCTGTCTGTCCACCTATCTGTCGGTTCACGTAGGTCTGAGTCGTGGACAGAGAGATCTGTGACAGGTGGGATCTGGGTGAGCACCGTGGGACAAGTGGGCAGGGAGGGGCCTTCCCAACTTGCAGGTGTCAGGAGCCAGGTGACCCACCTCACACCACACTGGGCAGCTGCTGCTGTGTTAGGACCATGAGACATACACACATACCAGGCACATGTGCGTGCACACACCCTCACACAGGTAGGCACGTGTGGATGCCCAGAGGGCATATATCCTGGGAGGTTGGCCTTCAAGGCTCACCCAGGCAAATGCTGGTCCCTAGTCTGTGCCTGGCTCCCTCTCCAACCCTGGCTCACCTGTGCCTACCTGAATGGCCCTGAAGAGTCTGCACAGGAAAGGGAGCTTCTCTTGCCAGTGGGGCTGGGTGACCTGGGGGCTGGTGAGTTGTAACCACTGGGTCCTCAGGAGGTTCTCATCTCCTTTTAATAAGAAAAGCTGCAGTGCCCAGCAGCCTAGACAGGGCTGGGGAGCTCCCCTAGAGGGCTTCCTCGCCAGTCCTGCCCCTGGCAGCATCAACTGGCAAAGAGACTTTTCCCAAAAAACAAAACAGAAACATTTTTTAAAAGAAAAAAAAAAAGCTGTAAAGACTCTTGGCCAAGGGACTAGTGCGTGCTGCCTCTATTTCCTGTATGAGATTTTTGTACTCTATTTTCCTAGCCATTGTTACGTCCTTGTTTGCTGAGGGGTGGGAGCAACCCAGCGTCTCAGGGACCTGTTCCTCATCACATTGTCATAGTGTGCCTTGTGTCCCGTGTCTGGCCCTGCCCTGCCCACCACCACCAGCACATCCCTGGTGGCTCACAGGACGCCCCAGGCCTGCCCAGCAGGTGCCCTCCTCACCCCGTCCCCAGGCAGCCACAGCTTCCTGGGAGTGATACATCAGTCTTATATAGGCAACATGGCTGCTTTGTGTCACTGGCAGGGGGGATGGTGACCTCCAGTGTGGCCCTCCCCATTGGCTGGCAGAGGCCTGCTGAGCAGTCTGGGACAGGCTTGTTAACCAGAGAAGTAGATTCTCACCTGTTCCCCAACTCAAACCCCCTGCTCCCTGGCCTGGGGCGAGGGCTCCAGGTTTCAGACACTGGCAGCTGATGAAGACAGTGTTCATGTTGGGGTTATAAGCCAGGCATTAGGAGGCTTCTGCTAGCCCTCCATTCCTGAAGTCCTTGTCCCGGGGACCACACAGCAATACATGGGTGGCGGGCCATGAGGCTGGCCAGAGCCATGCCGGTCACCCCCTCAGGTGCATTTGTAACCAATCTTGAAATTGTGGGGGAAGTTTATGTTTATCTTCAGTCATGCCAATGGACATCCCAGAACAGGTGGCCTGTTGAGGCAGAAAGGGGGCTCTGGAAACAACTCTGGCACAGAACCTGCCCTGTGGGAGCTCAGGATAGCAGGCAGAGAGCACCTGGTACACGTGTTGGGAAGGCTGTCTAATCATCTTGCTGGGTAGTTGTAAGGAAAACCGTTGTGGGTGCATCCCCTTCCAGCCCTCCTGGGGATCTGGTATGCCTAGAAAGAGGCTTCTCCTGTTAGCCTGAGCATGTATACAAGGCATTGGTATCAAGCACCCCGGCACCCTCTGAGCAGGGCAGGCATGGCCGTGTTAAAGAGCCTTTTGTGGGGGCCAGAACTCCAGGGCCCCTGGGATGGTCTGTGCTCTGAATTCTTAAAGTATCAGCTCCCAACTCTAATCTCCTAACATCTAGTGGAGGAGTTTCTGCTCCTGTCTCTGACCAAAAGAATCCAACCTGGTTGACCAGCTATGCCCTCCACCCCCTTGGTTGACCTTCCTGGCAGCTCAGTCTGTGACTTTTCAGGCTATGGTTCCCAGGTGGCCTGGGAGTTGGCCTCACCAGTCACCCAAGGGTGCTATCCAGCTGCCTCTCCCTGCCACCAGCAGGTATGAGGGAGTGCACAGGTGTGGAGGCTGGTGCTAAGAGTTACTTACATATCCACTTCCCCCTCCCCCCAGCTCCTAGCCATTTGCACAGGCTGGCTATTATTGGTGGCTAAGGGGATGTAGAGGAGGGCCCTTTTAATAACTGTAGAAAGCACACAGAACAGGGCCAGCAGGGTGCCCTCCCACATCCATGTAGGCCATCATGGTGCTTGATGGCTGAAATTCTGGAGCCTTAGGCTCAGATTTGCTCCCCCACCCCATTACTAGAAAGTGGCTCCCCACGTGCTAGGTCCTGGCATAGGCTGGGCTCCCAGAGGAGGAGAAACTACAAGGTTTCATCTCTTCAGGGGCCCTGGGCCTGCCTCTGCAGACCTTGTTTCAGTGGCAAGATGCTTGAGTCTGTGTTCCTGGGTAGATGGAGTGGCACACCAAACTGTGACCTTAAAGACCCTCACCCTCCTATCTGTCTTAGACAATCCCCCTATACTGGGCTAGGCAGGCTCCCTACCTACCCCTGCCTCTCTCGATCAGCTAACCTGGAACCCCTTCCCTGCTGCCTGTACAGAGGATCCTGACTCCAGGCCGGCAGGTGCCCTCCAGGCCTGCATCCAGGCAGATTCTGTGCCAGAGTCTGGGGCCATGTTGGGGGTTATGGGGGGAAGGAGGTGCTGGTGCTGGCAAGGTGGGTGCTTACGAGATCCATGCTGGGAACTGAAATGGGCCCTCCCCTACCTGTCCACTGGGTGGGGCTGTGCTGTGTTATTCTGTCATTGTAATATAAATACAGATTTTTATACCTCACCCCTCTGGCTTCTGGTTCTTTCATGACTGTGTGTTGCTTTCTTCCCTTTGGCCTCTGAGTAGAGAACCTGAGCCCACTGGCAGATCGTTTTGCCTGGCTTTGGAGGATTTGCCCTCATGACCCTGCCCACAGCCTCTGCCATCTGGGAGTCCTGACAGACCAAAGTCCCTCCTCCTGCTGGCTAGCCACCACTCAGAACCTGTTGTCACAGCTGCCTCCCCAGACACTGTCATATGTAGAGTTGAATGAAGGTGGGTTGAGGCGGAAACCCCTGCCCCAAGGCTGTTTGCCAGCCAGATACTCTTGTTACTGGTTGTGTCCCTCGCCCTGTGGCTGGAGCATTGCCTGGCCGAGGACAGTTCACCCCTTAGGGTGCTCTGCACCAGTCAGGTGCCTTCTCTGCATAGAGGATGCACTCTGAGAACTCTTCCCTACACCTGTCTCTGGTGTCCCCAGAACAACTAGGCATAGCCCCTGCCCTCCCACCCTTAGACCTGCTGTGGAACCCCATGGCCAGTGGTGCACCTATGCTAGCAGAGAGTACAGAAGTCATGGTGGGGGTGGCTGTAAGGCTGTGAGGCCATGTGCAGTGGAAAGGAAGGACCTTGTTCTCTCTCAGGTAAGCAGAGGTAGTCCCAGTGGCCCCGACTGCCTACAGTTGGCGGGACCCACTGTGGGAGTGAGCACTCTGATCCTCCAAGCATGCACACATGGAAGAGTGTGGTCATAGTTACCCTGAAGAGAGAGGGAAAGAGACACACTTGGGGGCTCCACCAAAGGGCAAGGGGCTGGGACTGGGGGAGATGGAAGGGCCCACCTTGAGTGCTAGAGAGTGATGGGACTGGTAGCCAGTTTGCTGAGGATTTCCTGGGAGTGTGGGGTCAGTGGTGCACTGGAGATGGCCCAGTGGGACCTGCTGGCAGGTTTTGGGTTGACCTTGGGAGAGCATCAGCTAGGTCCTCAGGGAAGAATCAGATTTCTTTCTCTCTCCCTACCAATCTCCCAGAAGACAGCTGTAGATGGGACTCTTGAACATGTAGGAGCCCCCCAACCCCTAGAAGGCCTTAGAGGCAACTGGTGGAGAAATCCTAGAAAAGAAGGGAATTCCTAGGGGAAATGCAGAATCACTGAGATTTAGGCATTAATATATCAATAAATGTGAACATTTAAATCTCATTACTGAGGGGGTGTGGGTACCAGGGGTTGTGCTGGGCTATTTGTATAATTCATGGCACGGTTCATCTCAAGCAGGAAATTGAGGCTTGGGAGGTATCTACCCCTTTCTAGTTCACCCAGGTAGAGGATGGTGGGCTTGGGACTGAACACTTCCTCCTCAAACTCTGGAAAAGCCCTCCTGATTCCCCTCCCAAATTCCACCTCCACATTCCATCTTCATATTTGCTAGATTACCGTAAATGCCCTCCCCCCAAGTGGGACACCTGCCTACATCCCAACCTTCCCACTGTCTTTCTTGGCAGCCAGAATGACCTCCAGCTGGCCTTGTTGCTCTCCTCTCTAAAATCCTCTGGGTTCCTCTCACCTTGGGGATGAAACCCAAAGCCCTTCTCTCCTGTCCTTCAGCTCAACCTCGCTCATCCACCCCACCTTACCCCTTACCCAATCCTCTGTACTCACTGATTTTTGGGTCTCCGGGCTCAGCTCAGGCAAGAACTCACCTGGGAAGTGGGCCCGAGTCCCCTATATCCCTCCCAGCACATTTTTTCTGGGATTATCGCCACCCAAATTTGGTGCTGGTCTAATCTGGGCTAATCCCAACAGCACTGTTTCACACTGTTCATTCTTCCTCTTCCAATTCCTAGCCTGTATACACTAACCTCAGGGTTATCTTTCCAAAACGTTAAGTGAGATATGCCATTTGCCAGCTCTTGAGGTGCAGTGGCTCTCAACCCCTCCTTATTACCTTCACTGTCTTCAGCCTGTCCTGAGGCCCTTTATCTCCCTGGTTCCTTGTCCCCTATCCTTCCTTAGCCCTCCAGGCCTCCTGCTCCACCCCCACCCACCCAGCCACCTTGGTGAGCTCTGTGACCTCTTTACAGGTGATGCTGACCCAAACTCACTCCTGAATTTGGAAACTGAGTTTTCACCTTTGTCACCACGATGAAAAGCAAGCTCACTCTTCCCCCACCCTCCTTCAACCCTATGATTTTCAAATGGTCTCCTGCTTCCTTCTTAACAGTGAAGATCAAAATGAACAATAGAAAGAAATGCCATTTTCTTGCTCAGCTGTAAACCGGAGAATCTCTCAGACCATCTCTCACTGATTCCTGTGGTTCCTTCTGCCTCAAAACTTCCTTGTTCCCCTGAGCCAACATTCCCCTGACCTCCCATGCTAAAGTAGCCTTTTTGTCACTTATGTTACTGCAGAATCATGCTTCTAACGCACATCTGAGAAGGCCACTGCCTACTCTGCTTAAAAACAGCTCAACCCCCGTTATTTACTTGAAAAATAGAGGGGCCAGCAGTTAGCGTAATGGCTATGTCGCTGGACTCCCATGTAGTCGACCGTGGTTCGAGTCCCGGACCCGGTGGCTTAAACTCACACCGGGCGCGTGTGCGTGCGTGCCCAAGATCCCGAGAGGAGAATGGAGGAGAAGGGATTGCGGCGTGGCCATCCCCCCTGGGGGGGTGATTTCTCGCTTTCTATCTCTCTGTCTCTCTCGGTCTGTCTGGCAAGCGCATGCGCCCTATAGCAGAAACCTCTCCAAAAAAAACAAAGAAAAAAAAAATAGAGTCCCTCCACTTTCATTGAAAACTGAATCCAAAACCAAATCCTCTTGAATATTAGACAATTACTTTTTTTTTAGATCGTTACTTCTAAAGTTTTAAAATAGTGTGTAAAAAAGCTTTCAACAGGAAGGAAAAGCAGACAGCAAAAACATTGGATCCTTGCAACTCTGTGTTTAGGTCTGTTCAGTCTATTATTTTCTCATGGGATTTCTCAGAGAGGATTGATTCCTGGGCTCCCTTCATCTTTTAGCTGGACTAAAATCCAAAATGATTTCAACCGGAGGAAAGAAAACTTGTTCAGGAAATACATGTAATATATTTGCCTTTTAAAATTCCAAATACCACCTCAAGAAAACTTCCCAAGTTTGTATAGTTAAACCAAATCTGTGTAGTTAAGTCTGTATTGTGTTTTTCATTTATAAACTGAGGGCTGATACTATTATAATTTTTATTTTATATATATATATATATATATATATATATATATACACACACACACACGTATATATTTAAATTATTTTATTGAACTTTATTTATTCATTCATTCATTTATTTATTTTAATTTGACCACAGAGAGACAGAGTGAGAGAGAGAGAGAGAGAGAGAAAGTGAGAAGGCAAGCTGCCAGGTCTGGGACTTGAACCACAGTCAGCTATGTAGGAGTCTAGCATCCTTAACCACCATGCCACCTGCTGGCCCTTATTTTCTATATATATATTTTTTCTTTTTCTTTTTCTTTTCTTTCTTTTTTTTTTTTTGGAGAGGTTTTTGCTATAGGGCGCGTGAACTTGCCAGACAGACACAGAGAGACAGAGAGACAGAGAGACAGAAAGTGAGAAATCACTCCCCGGGGGGATGGCCACGCCGCAATCCTTTCTCCTCCATTCTCTTCTGGGGATCTTGGGCACGCACGCACACGCGCTGGGCATGAGTTTAAGCCACTGGGTCCGGGACTTGAACCCCAGTCGACTACGTGGGGGTCCAGTGACATAGCCATTACGCTAACTGCTGGTCCCCCTTATTTTCTTATGGTCCCACAAACACCTTTTAAACAGACAACTGTGGTCAGCAATTCAAAATCAACTGGAGAATTTGTGGGCCCAAGAAACTACCCAAGAGTCACTAGAAAAAGTAGGTTTCTAGACTAGCCTTGGGAGCTCTAGAGTGCTCCGCTCCGGGACTGGGGATTCTCTGTCTATAAAGTAGTCCCTTTTCTTTCTGGCATCTTTATCTCATAAGTCCTTCCTCACAGTTCTATAAATATCCCCAAGTTCCTCCCATTTTAAAACCAAACCAAACCAAAAATCCTCCCCAAAGCCCTACATTTCCACCCCTCTTAGTTTGTCATTTTGCTTTTTCTCTCTCTCTCCCTTACTCTTTGCCTCCTCAGCAAAATTTATTGAAGCCACTGCCTGCACAACTCAACTTCCTCCAGGCCAAATCAACGATACTTTTTCTCCTGCTGAATGACCCTTCTCTTTCAAGTTTGGGTGGTGCCAAGAATCATCCTAGTCCAGCGGCTTCCACCAGGCTTCCCTGTTCTAGCCCCTTTGGTTTCTCTGTCTTCAGACTTGGCATTACTCAGTGAATTTTTTTCCCCTATAATGTTTATTTTTCAGATCATTTTAGGTTTTATTGACTTTTAAAAGGGGGAAGATAAAAAAGTTTAAGAAATTGAAGAATTAATAGAAAATAGCTTGGACTCAAGAATAACTCACAGTATCTGCCCTAAAACACTCTATTTTCTCCTTAAAAATATTAAGAAAACCTTAGAACCAGCAGTTGGTGTAATGGGTTTGTCACTTGTCTCCCATGTAGTCGACCGCAGTTGAGTCCCAGACCCGGTGGCTTAAACTTACGCTGGGCACGTGTGCGCTCATGCCCAAGATCCAGAGAGGAGAATGGGGGAGAGAAGATTGCAGCGTGGCCATCGCCCCCCCCCCCCCCCCCCCCCCCCCACCCCCCAGGGGTGAATTTCTCACTTTCTGTCTCTCTGTATCTCTCTCTTTCTGGTGAGCGCATGCGCCCTATAGCAAAGATCTCTCAATAAAAATATTAAGAAAACTATCCAGGAGGACTTCTATCTAGTCACACATGGTCAGAACATTGTTTTAAAAGCCACCTTAAGATAATTTGACACTGACTCTTTGCCCACACCTTGCAATTTTAGATGTTAACTTGTAGAAGACTGGTAAATTACAAATTATTTCTGAGATGTCAACGAATTCTGTCCAATACAAATGATAAGCCTTAAAGATTTGGACCATAGGGTATCGATCATATTTGCATCAAATCTAACAATCTTATTTCAGTATTCTTCGTTTCATTGACTGCTTATGTCATCTCTTGCATCCTCCTGGAGAATAGTGTTTCATCCTCATTGAGTTAAACACATCTCTGACAAATGACCAATCTCTGTTTATATGAGTTATATTTTTAACGTTTTGAAAATGGGATAGCAGGGGAAGTCAGTTTTTGCTTAAAGGTCAAGAGGCGGCTTGGGGATTAAGTGCTTTTGTAAAATAATGCTTATTGTAAAATATCCTAAAGCAAATAATCGCTAATCCTTCAACTATAACCAGGTACTGCAGATGTGTGAACTCGTTTTCTGGTAGAAGGGCACTACTGTTGCCCCATTTGATGTGCGGGGTCTCTGGCCCCACCGCCAGGATGCACCAGGGTTGCAGGTTGGGCCAGACCCTCGCTCCAGTCCATGCCCTTAACCACTAATCTAGGCCTTTCCTTTTATCCCTAAAAGTGCCATTAGAGAGTCTGGATTTGGAGTACGACGGCAACAGAACTGTAAATAGAACGGAAAGTTAAATTGTGAGTGCAAGAGGCGCAGAGATCACAGCGCAGTGAGGGAAATAGAACGCGTGAATGGAAGGCAGGGAACGAGGGGCCCACCCTGCCGCTAAAGGCGTTGCCCTCACTCGGCCCCGGCAGATGGGCTTGCAAGTGCGCGGAGGGAACCAATCAGATCGCTTTTCTTCTCAGCTCCATCCCAAAGTCTGGTTTGTGGGCCTCGCCTCTTCCTAGTCCACGCCTGCGCAGACAGGCGTCTCACGCCCCTCGCCGCTCCTCTGCGCGCGCGCGCGCGCGCCAGGGCGCTCCCGTGAGGCAGTTCGGGGCGCGCGAGACTCGGAGCACTGTGGCGTCGGTCGGATCCTGCGAGGAAGCGAGCAGGAATTTTCTGAGGTAAGGGGCGCTGGCTTTGAGTCTTGGCGACTGGGACGTGAGGCTGTGAGGCTGTATCGGCAGCAGTGATCCCTGTCTGCATTCCGCTGCTTCTTCCTTAGGAATTTCCAGTAGCTGTCCGCGCGTCGCAAGGAACCAGAGCCGAAGCGGGGCTGTCGCGGGCCCGGGGCTGCGGCGGGGCGCCAGGGGTCTCCCGAGGGTTTTCAGCCGAGAGAGTGGGGCGTTCCTTACCTCCGCGGAGCCAGTTGCTTTTCTGGAGCTTGTGCAGCTTTTTTTAACGCTGATTTGGTGCTTTCGGCGCTTATTTTATTAACGTACATCATAACTGGATTACACACACATGTAAAAGCACGGATTTTGCCACTAGTATGTCATGTGTATCGTGATTTAATGGCTGTTAACCCTTAGACCTTGTCACCATCACTAATGTTCACTTGGCTAAAACGTAGTGGATTAGTCTGTGGTGCGTTTGTTGAAAATAACATGCCTGACATGTTTTTACGTGAGTGTTTAGTTGTATGGTACTCCTTCAGTTGAAGGTAGTTCTTACACCTGAAGTCTCATGTTCTCTACACTAAGCATATTTCGTCTGGACGTTGATGTGAGTGCTAAATTAGTCACCAAGGTAAATATTAAGTTGATTCTTTAAAAAATCGCTATATTTCTATTTTCTTACTTAGGAAAGGTAGGGAAAAGAGGCTGTTTAACCACGTGTTAGATTGGGTTTGTTTGAAGTAATTTACTTTAAAAACTGAACTGTTGGTTTGTAAAATGTAATGTATTTTAAACCATTGTTTTTGGAAAAAGTAAGTTTTTAATGTTACTTAGGTTTTTTGTTGCTTTGTAGTTTTCCTCATTGCATATGTTTCTCCTTATTTTCATCATATATTGCAGCCACAACTACCTTTCAGTTAGCTGGCTCCCAAACATCTCCTGATATTTATCTGTATCTTTCTAAAAATATAGTAGCCTTATTTGTGCTCTAATACTTGTTTTCTTACCCCCTAGGAGGAACCATAGATTCTAATTTTTTTCCTTTCTTTATGGACTTAACATAAAAATAATTTTGTTTCTATTTGGATTTATTTTCTAAAGATTACCAACATAAACCCATATCAGATACAAAACCAATCTGAGGTAGTTAAACCATGAGTTGTGGAAATGAGTTTGTAGAAACATTAAAAAAAATTGGTTATCCCAAAGCTGATATTCTTAATGGAGAAGATTTTGACTGGTTGTTTGAGACCGTTGAAGATGAATCATTTCTGAAGTGGTTTTGTGGAAATGTGAATGAACAGAATGTATTGTCCAGAAAAGAATTGGAAGCTTTTAACATTCTTCAAAAATCAGGCAAGCCCATCCTAGAAGGGGCAGCACTAGATGAAGTTCTTAAAACCTGTAAAACTTCTGATTTGAAGACATCTAGACCGGATAGCAAAGAACTGGAGAAATTAGAAGATGAGGTTGAAACTCTGCAGAAATTGAAGAACTTAAAAATACAGCGACGTAATAAATGCCAGCTGATGGCTTCAGTAGCTAGCCACAAATCTTTGAGGTTAAATGCTCTGGAAGAAGAAGCCACTTGGAAGCTGAAGCAGAGTCAAGGAATTCTAAATGCTGTGAATACTAAGATCAATAGTGAACTTCAGGCTATTATTGATGTAGTTACAAAATTGATGATGTTCTTTAGACATTCTAATGTAGGTCAAGGAACAAATCCACTGGTGTTTTTATCTCATTTTTCCCTGGAAAAGTATCTAAACCAGGAAGAGCAAAGCACAGCAGCGTTAACCTTATATACCAAAAAACAGTTCTTTCAAGGTATACATGAAGTAGTTGAAAGTTCAAATGAAGAAAATTTTCAACTTTTGCATATACAAACACCATCTATTTGTGATAATCAAGAAATCCTTGAAGAGAGACGACTAGAGATGGCTAAGCTACAGCTAGCATATATTTGTGCGCAACATCAGTTAATTCACTTGAAAACAAGTAATTCAAGCTTGAAGTCAAGTATAAAATGGGCCGAGGAGAATCTTCATAGCCTAACTTGCAAGGTAAACATAAGTAACGAGACTAAATTTGTATTGTAATTGTTGTTAGGAATGGACAATATAATAATGCTATTAAGGCACTTTGGAAAGGGGAATCTAATATAAAATGAACAGTTTTTAATTTTCTCTTTGTTCAGTGCTTATTTGTGATAAATGTTAGTGTTTCATACAAATAGAGCCTTTATTAATGAATGGTAGAAATAGCAATTATAACCTCAGCCACATTATTTAGTGTATTTTAAACAAAAGTGCTTTACTTTGCATTCTCCTTTTGAAATTTGTTAATTCAGATACATACTAAACTGAAATTTCCATTTTATGATGAATGAGTAAAGAGACTAATTGCTTTATTATGAGTATTCTGCCTAGTTTACTCTGACATAGAGCTAATGAAGTCAAAGGTCCACGTTCAGTGGACTGAAACCCTGATTCCTTTTTGAGAGTGTGTAGATAGATATGTTGAAGATGACCTCTGCACTCTTAGAAAGCTTGCTTTCTTGGTAACATAATAGTTAGTTGAATAGATTATTGAATAGAAATGTAGCTTTAGTTAAAGCTACATTCAAGTACACCAGAGGGTGTACTTGAATAAAAATGCAATTTTTCTGAATCAGAACACCAGCACCAAGTTAGTTACTATAACTGATTGTGGAATAACAGGAACTCTTATAATTTTGTAGAAGTGTTAAAATCAACTGACCAGGAAAATGCCTTCTGAGACAATTGGTTTTTTTGAGAGATTTTTTCTGTTAGAGCACGATTGCTCGCCAAAGAGAGAGACAGAAAGCAGAAATCATCCCTTTCAGGGGGGATGGTTATGCTGTAGCCCCTCCTCCTCCATTCTCTTCTTGGGGAGTTTCAAGCCACTGGACCTGGGACTTGAACCATGATCTACTATGTGGTCCAGCATTTAACCTCTGTGCCACCTGCTGGCCCAACCTTCTGAGTTAATTTTAACTTTAAGAAAAGTTTAGGGCCAGCCCTGTGACCTAGTGGTTATGGTAGCAGATCTCATATAGCCAACTGTGGTTCAAATCCTGGCCCTGGCAACTTGAAAAACATACTGAGAGCATGTGTATGCTTGCCTAAAATTCTGACAGGATGCAAAGTTGTAGTAGGGTTTGTATCAATCACCCCCAGAGGGGTGATTTTTCACTTTCCCTTTCTCTCTCTTTGTCTCTCTCTAGTGAGCACATATGCCTTACAGCAAATTGAAAAATAATAACAACAAAATTAAATAATTCTTTTAAAAGATACTTTTATAACTATTTCAAACTTAGACCTATTTTAAGTTTAGACCTTTTATAAATATTTCAAATGTGAAATGTTATTACTTTTCTTTGTGTAGGCTGTTAGCAAAGAAAATTTGGATGCCAAAATTTCTGGCTTGAACAATGAGATTCTGAAACTTGAAGAACAAATCGCTCACATGAAGCACAGAAGTTTGCCTGCTATAATAAAAGAGAATGCCCAGTTACTGAATATGCCAGTTGTAAAGGGAGATTTTGATCTGCAGATTGCTAAACAAGATTATTATACAGCAAGACAAGAGTTAGTTTTAAATCAGTTGATAAAGCAAAAGGCGTCATTTGAACTTCTGCAGTTATCATATGAAATCGAATTGAGAAAGCATTGGGACATATATCGTCAACTTGAAAATTTGGTTCAGGAACTTAGTCAAAGTAACATAGTGCTCCTCCAGCGATTAGAAATGTTAACAGATCCATCAGTCTCTCAACAGATAAATCTAAGGAATACTATTGATACTAAGGATCATTCTACTCATAGGTATGTATGCTTCATTGTTTCTGTAGTAATTTTTAAATTTTTGAACTAAAATCGTGAAAGTTCAAACAGATCTTTGCACTTCATTTTTGGCCCTTCTGTTCTCTTCCACTTTTTCTTTTATATGCCTCTTTTTCCTTTTTAAGTTTTTTGCTCTCTTTTCCATCCATGTTAGATCTGCAGATAACTACTTTAGAGAGCTCAGGTGGGTAAGTTGGTGGAATGTATATATAGGCAAGATTTTATTTTCTTTTAGATACTCTTGTTTTAATTTTTTTTTTTAATGTTTGCTATATGATGCATAAGCTGGCCAGAGAGAAACAGAGAGAGCATGGGTGGGGAAATAGTGGGAAAGTACCCCTTGAGAGGATGGTCACACTGTAATTCCTTCTCCTCCATTTTCTTCTCAGGATTTTAAGAGTGTTTTTAAGCCACTTTTTCCAGGACTGTGTAAGTCAGACATGTGGGATCCAGCCACCTTCACCACCACACCACTAGCTGGCCCCCAAGTTATCCTTTTTTATAATACCCTTTTTTAAAAAAGAAAAAAAGAATTACTTATTTAGGGGCTGGCAGGTGGCGTGGTGGTTAAGGGCGCTGGACTCCCATGTGGCCAACCATGGTTCAAGTTCTGGACCTGGCGTCTTGCTTTCTCACTTTCCCTCTCTTGCTCACTCTCTTGAATTCACTCTGCCCCTCTCTGGTCAAATTGAAAAATAATAATAGTAAGTAAATAAAGTTAAATAAAATAATTATTTTTTGAGAAAGAATTACTTATTTAATAATTATCATTATTATTATTTATTTTGCTTTAGGGCATATGAACTCATGAGAACAAGAGAGAGAAAGTGAGAAAGTAAGCCATCAGGTCTGGGACTCCAACTGCGGTCGACCATGCGGAAGTCCAGCGCCTTAAAAAGTAACATGCCACCTGCTGGCTCCAAGCTTTCCTTATCACCCCCCCTTCCCCCATGGGCATTTGTGTTCAGCAGAGAGAGGAGGAGAAAGCACCTTAATGGGAGGTGGTCACAAATGCTCCTCCATTTGTCCATCCTGTCAAGATTTGGGGTATGCACACACATGTACCCAAGTGTATTACAAGCCACCAGGACTAAGATTAGAACTGTGGTTGGCCATGTAGGATCCGATTCCCATAACCTTTAGACTGTGTGACTGGCCCTCGACCCTATTATTTAGATACCGTATTTTAGATTTGGGACAGGAAGTTTGAGACAGGTTGATATAGAAGGTATTGCTTGGCAGAGTATTAATTGTGCTTAGGAGAGATTGCAATAGAGAAAAGACTTCATTTCTGCATCTAGTCTAGTGAATCATTGAAATGAGTGCTAGTTCCTATCCTTTTTCTGGATATTGAATACTGGTGGAATGGAATACTGAAATTGAGAGGCTAAAGCAGCCTGAAACTTTAGAAATCTGGATCCTACTCCTGATTTTTCTCTCTCTTTTTTTTTTTTTTTGGAGAGGTTTTTGCTATAGGGCGTGTGCGCTCGCCAGACAGACAGAGAGAGACAGAGAGATAGAAAGCGAGAAATCCCCCCCAGGGGGGATGGCCACACCGCAATCCCTTCTCCTCCATTCTCCTCTCGGGATCTTGGGCACGCACGCACACGCGCCCGGCGTGAGTTTAAGCCGCCGGGTCCGGGACTCGAACCGCGGTCGACTACGTGGGAGTCCAGTGACATAGCCATTACGCTAACTGCTGGTCCCCCCTGATTTTTCTCTTAAGACAACAGTTAAATCATTTGATTCTTTGGTTTTATTATTAATAAAATGAGGGACTTAGATGGGCCTGCCTCATACAATTTCAGAGGTATAATTGACGTTCTGATTCACCTGAATGATATCACCTGGAATTGTATAGTTTTATGACCAGGTTGGCAGCCTTATGCTTGAACCAATTTTATGAAGCCCATTACAACTTTTTAGTTTTTGCCATAGGGCATATGAGCTTGACAGAGAGAGCAAAAGTGAGAAATTAGTCCCCGGGGGGATGGCCACACCACAGTCTCTTTCTTCCTCTCACCTTTAGGATTTTTGTGCACACATCCACACATTACCTGATGTGTTTTCAAGCCTGCCGGTCTAGGACTTGAACTGTACAGGCATTTATGTGGTGTCCACATGCCTTAACCACCATGCCACTGGCTAGCTCCCCTAAGTTTATTTATTTATTTTTTTAAGAGGCTTTTGCCTTAGAGCATGTGTACTTGTCAGGGAGAGACAGAAAGACACAGTGAGAGGGGAATTGAGGAATCACTCCCCAGGATATGGCCATGCTGCAATCCCTTCTCCTCTATTCTCCTTCTGGGATCTTACATATACACACACGTACCCAGCCTGATTTTCAAGCCACTGGGTTTGGGACTTGAACCGCAGTCCACCATGTGAGAGTCCAGTGATGTAACCACTATGTCATCTGCTGGTCCCTCCCCTAAATTGTTTATTAAATTAAAAATATATGTGTGTGCCTTTGTATATATCTTTTTTTTTTTTTTTTTTTTAAGATATATATTTTTTTTTTTTTAAATTATTTATTCAATTCTATTTATTTACTCATTTATTTTAATTTGACCAGAGACACAGAGGAGGAAAGAGAGGGAGGGAAAGTGAGAAAGGAAGCCACCAGGTCCAGGACTCGAACCGTGGTCGGCCATGTGGGAGTGTCCAGCACCCCAACCACCATGCCACCCGCTGGTCCCAAGATATATTTTTAATTGCCACAAGCTACATGTACTTGCCAGAGAGAGAGCACTCCTCAATGAGGTCTGGTCACGTAGTCTTTTTTCCTCTATTTCATCAGACTCTCGGGCATGCACTTGCCTGGTGTGTTTTTCAGGAGGGGCCAGGAGTTAAACTATTCTGGGCCATATAGAATCCAGCTTCTTATACAATGCACTTAATTGTTGTACTATAGGGCTGGACCTTTTTTATTTGCTTGTTTTTAAATTTTACAAAAAGAGTATACCCATTTTTGTGAGAGAAATGTGAGAGGTACTATCTAAGATTTTTCTGTTTGCCCAATAGAATGATAGATTTTTCTGCTATTGATGTTTGTTTTTTGCCATAGGGCAGGTGTGCTCACTGGAGAGAGAGAAAGAGAGAGGCAAAGAGGGAAAGTGAGAAATCACCCCCTGGGGGAATGGCCACACCATAATCCCTTCTCTGTTCTCCTCTCGGCATTTTGGGCACACATGCACGCAGTGTTTTTTTTTCAAGCTGTCAGGCCCCAGACTTGAACCACTAAGTTGGCCATGTGGAATCTTAGGGACCATGCCATCTACTGGCCTTCTACTACTAATGTTTGAAGTGTTAAAATGATGATGTGGCTCATCAAGATTTTTAATTTATCATCCAAATAAGGACAATACCGGAATAGCAAAAATTTACTATTATTTATAGCTATTTATTTATGCGTGCATGCATGCTAGCCAGAGAGCTCATGTGCTCTCTAGAGAGAGACAGAAGGGGTAGAGAAGAAAGCACTTCCCATGGGGAATGGTCACACTGCAATCCTTTCTCATTCACCTTTCCCTTCTTTTGGGATTTTGGGCTTGCATGCACATGCATCTAGTGTTTCTCAAGCTTCCAGGTGTAGGACCCACCCAAATGGCTTGGTCTCCATGTGGGGTCCAGGTGTGTTAATCACTAGGCCATGGAGCCAGTCCTATGTAACTCTTTATTGTTTACTATTTTACATAGTTTACACTATCAGCTTTTCTTTTTTGATCCCACTGCAATCCTATAAAATAGGAAGATACTAAGATGCAGAAATTAAGTTTCAGAGATTGATTTGGCCTAGGTCTCACATAACAGAGAACTCAGACATAGGTCCACTTCTTGAAGATTTTTGCTATTTAAAGTTCATCACTCTTCTACTATTGATACATCATAGTTTATTTTATTAAAGAAATGTTTTTGGTGGCTGGGAGCGCTGGACTCCCACATGGCCAACTGTGGTTCGGGTTCCGGACCTGGTGGCTTGCTTTCTCACTTTCCCTCTTCTTTCTCTCACTCTGTCCCTCTCTGGTCAAATTAAAATAAATCAATAAATAAGTAAAATAAAGTTCAATAAAATAATTCTTTAAAAAAATATTTTTTTTTTTTGGTATGTACAACTTTGAAGCTCATTTTGAAGTAGTTTATGGCAGTTAAAGTCAAGAAGAACTTTATATCTAAAATTCAGAAGTTGGAGAAACTGGGGATTCAGATGCAGTAGTAAGAATATTTTTGGGGACCAGCAATTAGTGTAATGGCTATGTTGCTGGACTCCCATGTAGTCAACTGCGGTTCGAATCTTGGACCCAGTGACTTAAACTTATGCTGGGTGCGTGTACGTGCGTGCCCAAGATCCTGAGAGGAGAGTGGAGGAGAAGAGATAGCAGTGTGGCCATTCCCCCCTGGGGGCAGTGATTTCTCACTTTCTGTCTCTCTGGTGAGTGCACGTGCACTATAGCAAAAAAAAAAAAAAAAAAAACCTTACCAAAAAAAAAAAGATTATGTTTCTGTACTAAAATAGTATTATATTGAGTTGTCAGAAAAGTCATGACGTATTTTTGCATAAAAAACAGAATACATCATGACTTTTCTGACAACCCAATAGTTGGAATGGTTTTAGTTGCTTGGTTTTTGCAGCACACAAATAAATATTTTGGTGTTGTTACATAGCTATTTCTACAAGTGCCTCAATATAATGGATTGCAATTTTTGAAAATTATGTTGAAATGAACATTTTTCCTATAATTTTTATTTTTATATTTTAGGCTTTATCAACTTTTAGAGGGAGAAAATAAGAAAAAAGAATTGTTTATAACACATGGAAACCTGGAGGAAGTGACTGAGAAATTGAAAAGGGATGTTTCTTTAGTGCAAGAGCAGTTGGCAATATCTGCTCAAGAGCATTCTTTCTTTCTGTCCAAACTGAATAATGATGTAGATATGCTTTGTAATGCTTTATATCAAGGAGGAAATCAGCTTTTGCTTAGTGATCAGGTGAGTGTGTGCCATGGTAATTTAAAATGCTTTAATCAATAATATTCATTGTAAAAGATGCTAAAGAAAATATTAACACAGAAAAATGTAACCCTGTTCACATTGCCCTACTATAAGATTTACTTTTTATATCTCCTAATTTTTAGTTTTTGTTCACACATAAATATATATATATACACATATGTGTGTGTGTGTATATATATATATATATATACACACACACACACGCACACACATACACACACACACACACACACACACACATAGATTAAATAATTATTTAACTTTATTAATTTACTTATTTTGATTTGACCAGAAAGGGACAGAGGAAGGGGAGGGTGGCAGAAAGTGAGAAAGCTAGCTGCCAGGTCTAGGACTCAAACCGCAGTTGACTATGTGGTAGTCCAGTGCCCTTAACCACCTTTGTCCACCTGCCGACTCCCATACATAAACATATTTTTCAGATAGTTTTGATCAGTGTGTACTAAATTTTAAAAATGTATAAAAATTTTCAGACACTCAAGATAATCAGTTATTATGCTAAGTATTATGAAGAATAAAACCAGAGCTGGCAGGTGGCATGGTGATTAAGGCAGCTGGACTCCCATATGGCTGACCACTGTTTGAGTCCTGGACCTAGCAGCTTGCTTGCTCACTTTCCTTCTCTGTCTCTCTCTGGTCAACTTCAATAAAATAAAATAATGACAATGAATAAAATTAAATAAAGTAATTATTTTTAAAAAGGAAAAAATAATAAAACCACTCCCATATCTTTTTATCCATCTTAGTAAATAGAGGATTGCCCTTATATCTTCAAAATTCTCTGTGTACACATTCTAATATATGCTCCTCCTCTTATGAGTTCCCCTCTGTTCTTTGAGGAGTAACTGCTATGCCTATTTTTGTTACTTGTTTAGTTTTATTTATAGTGTTACACATATATAATTCCTAGACCATATATTTAATTTTATGTTTTTGAACGTTATACATACAATGTTTAATAATATACTTATTTCTTAACATGTTTCCCTTGTCAACTAAATGAGTGAAATATGTTTACTCCCTTTTCATGGCCTGTCTTTTCACCCCTTTTACTGTTTGGGGTTTTCTCTGCTCTTTCTTTAAAAAAAATTTTTTTCGGGGGGGGGGGGCTATAAATAGGTGCATGTACTTGCCAGAGACAGGGAGATAGAGAAAGTGAGAAATCACTCCCTAGTTGAGATAGCCACACTTCAGTCCCTTCTCCAGTCTCCGCTTGGGATTTTGGGCATGCACACACATACAACAGTGTGATTTTCAAGCTTCTGGTTCAAGAACTCAAACCATGCAGTTAGTCATGTGAGATACTGTGCTTTAATCTCCACACCACCTGCTGGTCCATTAAGGATTTAAAAAAAAATCTTAAAAAAAAATTTATTTAATTTATCATAATTATTATTATCATAAAATTTGTTAAAGGGCATGTGCACTCACCAGAGAAAGAGAGAGAGAAAGCAAACCACCAGGTCTGGGACCTAAACTAGTTGGCCATGTGGGAGTTCAGCACCCCAACAGCCATGCCGCCTGCTGGCCCCATTAAGGATTTTTTTAAAAAATTTGCTTTAGGGAACATTTGCTCACCAGAGTGAGTGAGTGAGTAAAAGAGAGAGAGAGAGAGAAAGCACTCCCCAGTGGGGATGACCACACTGAAATCCCCTCTCCATTCTCTTAGGAATTTGAGCATATACACATGTGCCTGGAGTGTTTTTCAAGCCACTGGGTCTAGGACTCAAACTATGCAGTCAGCATGTGGGATCCAGCTACCTTAACCACTATGCCTTCTGGCTGGCCCTAAGGATTTTAATGTGATGTCGTTTTTCTAGTTTGCTGTTTTGTGTTTTTTGTTATTGTTGTTAGAGATTGTTTATGTTTTTTAATTGCCAGAGGGTGCATGTGCTTTCCATAGATAGAAGGGAGTAAAAGGACCCCCTAATTGAGCATAGTTACACCACAATCCCTTCTCCATCCTGGAGTTTTGAGCATGTACCTGGTGTGTTTTTCAAGTCACTGGGGTTGGGACTTAAACTATGATCTGCCATGTGAGATCTGGTTCCCTTAACCACTAGGCTTCCAGGCCAGCCCTGTTTATTTGTTTTTCTAATGCCAGAGAGTATGTGTGCATGCCACAGAGAGAGAGAGAGGGAGCAAGTGAGCAAGTGAGTAAGCGTAAGCATTCCCCAATGGGGCCTGGTCATGTTGCAATTCCTTTTCCTCCATTCCACCTTCCCATTAAGATCCTGGGCATGAGCACACTCCTGGCCCCACTCTCTGGGTAGTTTTTAAGCTGCCAGGGCTGGGATTCAAACACCATTGTCCATGTGGGCTCCTGCTTCTTACACACACAGTGCTTAGCTACTGTGCTGTGGGGCCAGCCCTATTTGCTGTTTTTTTGTTTTGTTTTGTTTTAAAGAGAGATTTTCGCAGTAGGACATGTGCACTCACTGGAGAGATAGAGACAGACAAAAAGCGAGGGAGGATGGCCATGCCGCAATCCCTTCTCTGTTCTTCTCTCGGGATTTTGAGCATGCATGCACATGTGCCCAGCATGAGTTTTAAGCTGCTAGGTCCTGGACTGGAACTGCAGTCGACTATGTAAGAGTCCAGCGAGGTAACCATTATTCCATCTTTTGGTCCCCCTATTTGCTGTTTTTAAAATCTTGTTAAAGTTTGCCCTTAACATTGTAATGGTAGTGACTCTTAGTTTATTCTTAAGTTTATGACGTTCAGTTTTAGTTTTTTAATCATAGGAGGTTTTTTTTTTATGTATGATTTGAGATAGAGTTCTAATTTTTACTTCATTTTTTTCCCCTATGAGTAACCAGATTATCTTGCCCCAATTTATTGGGGCACATCAATTTAAGGTCTCTGACTTTGGGGACCAGTAGGTGGTATGGCGGTTAAGGCACTGAATTTCCACATGACTGACCACAGTTTGAGTCTTAGACCCTGGTGGCTTGAAAATCATGCCACACGCATTTGTGTATGTGTCCAGAATCCCAAGAGGAGATTAGGGAAACCACTGTGGTGGGGCCATCACCCATATTAGGGGGTGATTTCTATCGCTCTCTCTGTCTTTGTCTCTCCTGCCAGTATACATGGCCTCTGGCAAAAAACCTTGGAAAAAAAAGATATCTTTTTATTTATAAAAAGAATTCTTTTATTTAATTCATCACTATTATTATTATTAGTAGTAGTATTTTTAAAATTTGACCAGAGAGAGAGTGAAAGTGACGAAGCAAGCTGCTAGGTCCAGAACTCAAACCACGGTTGGCCATGTGGGAGTCTAGCGCCTTAACCACCATGCCACCTGATAGTACCTCTGTGATGTTTTTTTTTTTTTTTTTTTTTTTTTTTTTTAAGAAATTTGGCCATAGGACATGCACGCTTGCTGGAGAAAGAGACAGTGAAAGGGAAAGTGAAAAATCACCCCCAGGGGTTGTCATACCACAGTCCCTTCTCCTTCATTCTTCTCCTGGGATCTTGGGGCATGCACGCACACACACACCCAGCATGATTTTCAAGCCACTGGGTCCAGGATTTGGACCATAGTCAGCCTTGTAGGAGTCCACTGATATAACCACTCCATCCACCGGTGGTGTTTTTTTTTTTTTTGGAGAGGTTTTTCGCTATAGGGCGCATGCGCTCGCCAGACAGACAGACAGAGACATAGAGACAGAAAGTGAGAAATCACCCCCCAGGGGGGAGGGTCATGCTGCAATCCCTTCTCCTCCATTCTCCTCTCAGGATCTTGGGCACGCACGCACACGCGCCCGGCGTGAGTTTTAAGCCACCGGGTCCGGGACGCGAACCGCGGTCGACTACGTGGGAGTCCAGCGACATAGCCATTACGCTAACTGCTGGTTCCCCCGGTGGTCTTTTAAAAAGATCTGTTATAGATTTTGTCTTTTTTTTTTTTTTTTTTAATTTGTTATAGGGTGTGTGCAATTACTGGAGAGAGACAGAAAGTGAGAAAGCACCCCTCCCACCCCCCGGGTGGGGAATGACCATGCTGCAGTCCATTCTCCTCCCTTTTCAGGATTTTGGGTACGCATGCACATGTCTGGCATGTTACTTAAGCCACTGGGTCTGGACTTGAACTGCACAGTTGTCCATGTGGGATCCAGCTGTGTTAACCTCCATGCCACCTTGGTAGTCTATCTTCTTGATCTATTACTAAAAGGATTGTGCAAAAATAACCCTGATTGTGCATTTTAAAATGCCTCTGTGTAATTTTATCACTTTTTTCTTTTGTACAATAACCATGGTTGTGCATTTTAAAATGTCTCTGTGTAATTTTATCACTTTTTTCTTTATGTAGTTTAAGTCTATTTTAAAAATTATGTCCATCGGGACCAGCAGGTGGCATGGTGGTTAAGGCGCTGGACACTCCCACATGGCCATGGCCGACCATGGTTTGAGTCCTGGACCTGGTGGCTTGCTTTCTCACTTTCCTCTCTCTCTCTGTATGTCTCACTCTGGTCAAATTAAAATGGAAGAATAAGTGAATAAATAAATAAATAAATCTTAAAAAAATTATGTCCATGTTTAAAATTGAGTTCAATAATTAGCCTTGTAGATTGAAATTGTTAAAGCATTTAGTGTTATGTAATGACTTTATCACTGTAGTGCTTTTTTGCCTTTTTTTTTTTTTAAGTTTATGTATTTTTTTCTTTCATGAGCAATACAGAGCTAGATGGATAGTACCTCCAATAGGATCTTGATGCTGTGATTTACAACCAGCCTCACATTGTAGGCATACATGTGCCCACTTAGTCAAGGTAGTCTCTGGTCACAAACCTGGAACTTTGCCATGTGGGTCACTTTCACAGAACCTTGTGTTTTATTGCTGTGGCCCATGCTTTTTGTCTTGATATTAATTCATTTGATATTACTATTTCTGTCCCATCTTTTCATCTTTCTTTTGACGTTCATAATTACAAGGCATAGTATTTTCTTTAATTGCCAGAGGGTATGTGTGCTTGCCAGAGAGAAAGCACCCCCCACTGGGGCATGGTCATGTCACAATCCCTTTTCCTCTATTTCTCCATCCCATCAGGTTTTGGGCAAACACACACATGTACCAGGTCTTCATTTTTTCAAGCTGCTAGTCGTGTTTTTTTTTTTTTTTTTTTTTTCCCAAGTTGCTAGTCCCCATGTACAACACTTAGCGACTACTCTCTGAGGTCAGCCTCATAGGGTTTTATTTTTACTTACATATGCTTTTTTCTTAATTACCAGATATCATGTGTTCTTGTCAGAGAACATGAGCCCTCCCTAACAGGGCATAGCCACACTGTAGTCCGTTCTCCATTCTGTCAGGATTTTAGTCATGCATGCACACATACCCAGTGTGTTGTTCAGATAGCCTTGGCCTAGATTCAAACCTTACTTAGCCATGTGGGATTTGGCTCCCTTTTATTTATTTTTTTATTTATTATTATTTTGTAGAGATTTTAAATTTTTTTAATTTTTCTTTTTTTTTTTTGCCTTAGGGCACAATGCTCACTGTAGAGAGAGACAGGTACAATGAGAGGAAAGTGAGAAATTACCACCCAGGGAGATGGCCACAGCACAATCCTATCTTCTTCATTTTCCTCTCAGGATCTTAAGCACTCTTGCACTTATGCCGGGCATGAATTTCAAGCCACCAGGTCTGAAACTCAAACCGTGGTCAACCACGTGGAGTCTAGCGCCTTAACTACTATACCACCAGCTGGTCCCTCTGGCTTCCTTTTAGCTAGACTGTAGGGCCAGCCCTACATATCTTTTTTAATTCTTCCTTTTTACTTGGTAATACGAAATACATAATTTTACTTGGATTTTTTTTTGGGGGGGTGGTGGTTTTGTCTTTAATCGTGAGAAGGCTTGTGTGTTTGCCAGAGGTCGGGGGAGAAAGTACCCCACCCCCAAAGATCATAGTCATGCCATAATCCCTTATCTATCTTTCTATTCTGTCAGAATTTTGAGCATGCACATAAATGTACCCAGCTTGTTTTTCCAAGCCCCTCAAGCTGAGGTTCAAATTGCAGTTGGCCATGTGTGATCTGGCTCTCTTTAATCATTAGACTACAAGGCTGCCCTACCATTTATACTTTCTAAGTAGTTTCCTTTGTTATTAATGTTACAGTATTCTGATTTATTACTATGCAATAATTTCTGTAAAATAGTCCATCATTATGATAGTTTTTGGGTTTTGTTTGTTATTGAACAACATGTATAATGTTGTATATATAGCTTTTGTTTTTAGATACTTTAAATTTAATAGATTTCTTTTATTTTTTGGAGAGGTTTTTGCTATAGGGCCCATGCACTCGCCAGACAGAGAGAGACATAGAGACAGAAAGCGAGAAATCACCCCCCAGAGGGGATGGCCACGCCACATTCCCTTTTCCTCCATTCTCCTCTCAGGATCTTGGGCATGCACGCACATGCACCCGGCGTGAGTTTTAAGCCACCGTGTCTGGGACACGAACTGTGGTCGACTACATGGGAGTCCAGTGACATAGCCATTACACTAACTGCTGGTCCCTAAGAGATTTCTTTTTATAAAAGAGTTATTTATTTAATTTGATTTATTATTTTTTTAAAATTTGCTAGAGGGCACATGTGTTCCCCAGACAGAGACAGAGAGAGAGGGAAAGTGAGAAAGCAAACTGCGAGGTCCAGGACTCAGACTGTGATTGACCATGTGGGAGTCCAGCATCTTTACCACCATGTCACCTGCTAGCCCCATAGTCAACAAATTCTTGAAAGCAGGATCACTGGGATTTTTTTTTTAAGTTTAATATTTTGATTTTTTTAAGTTTTGCATTAGCTGGAGAGAGAGAAAGGAAAGTGAAAAATCGCATCCTGAGGGAATGGCCGTGTTGTGATTCCTTCTTCTCCCTTCTCTCAAGATTTTGGGCATACATGCACACATATGATTTTTAAGCCGCAAGTCTGGGACTTAAAAACCACACAGTTGATTTAGTCAGATTTAGCCACCTTAACCACAGTGCTGCCGGCTGGCCCTCATTGGGATTTCTTTGAGTATAAAGATTAATACGGCTTTTTGCTTTTGATAATGACATATTGCTTCTGAAGTAGTACTTTTTTTTTCCTTGTACAATGCCACCAGCTCTGTTTATCTGCTAGACACCGTTAATCATATGGTACAGCACCTTTTTTAAGATACTGAGTCTTGCTGGTATAATCCTCCTGGCTCAAGCTCCCTAGTAGCTGGGACCATAGACATATATTCCCACCCCACTTCTTGGCTTGAATTTACAAGAATGTCTTGATTCTTAAGAAGAAATTATGTGATAAGTGAGGATGGATTTTGTCAAAAGTTACTTGTGATTCTATCCCATAAGACAATATGAGAAAAAGAAAAATGGAGATTTTTGTTAAGATAATTATTTTTTGTTAGTCTTCATTTCAAGAGTTTCTCTCTGTTTCCTATGTCCAGAGTCAAATTAGGTGAAAACAGAGTTTGATTAGTTAAGCAGGGAAGGAGGGAAATTTTGTTCATTCTTATACCTACCTATAGTCTCTAAAACAGTGGTGAGCATTCTGTAATATTTGTTGATATTTGAATCCACAAGATAGTTTACATATTAAGTGCTTTTCAGGAAGTAAGAGTTTACTTTGAATCATTTAAAATTATCTATCAGAAGTTGTAGTTAATCTTACACCTAATTTATACTAAGTCTAGCATGGATTTTTAAGTGAAATTTATTTACTGCTAAGGTTATGGGAAGATATTAATTCTTTAGAGTCTTACATGTAAATTACATTTTAAATTTATATATGGTTTTAGGAATAAAGTTCTTGAATTAAAAGTATGTCAATTCTTTTCCCTTTTTTAGGAGTTAATGGAGCAGTTTCATCAAGTTGAATCTCAACTGAATAAGCTCAATCATCTCCTTACTGATATTCTTGCTAATGTGAAGACAAAAAGAAAAATTTTGGCAAATAGTAAATTTCATCAAATGGAGAGAGAATTATATGTATATTTTTTAAAAGATGAAGCTTATCTGAAAGATATTGTGGAGAATTTAGAAAACCAATCAAAGATTAAGACTGTTGGCATTGAAGATTGAAAATTACTAAAAATTGAATCTTTTCTATACATGCTGTTTTTTAATGTTTTGTGTATTACTAGAAGGAATACATATCTAATAAACACTAAATTTTAAAATTTGAGGTCGAAAGAATGCTTTATTTAGTTGATTCAAGTGTGCCAGATTGTTTCTCCCCCATAACACATTTGTTCAAAGTGCCTGTGCTTTTATGACTTGAACATTTGCTTGGTAGCACTTAGTGCCATTTTTTACTTATAGGGAAAAAACATTATATAACAAAAGAAAATTATTTTTTTTTATAGAGAGATTTTTGCTATACTGTGTGTGTGCTAGCCAGAGAGATGAGAGAGAAACAGAAAGTGAGAAATCACCCTCAAGGTGGAGTGGCCATGCTGTATTCCCTTCTACTCCATTTTCCTCTTGGGATTTTTGGCATGCATGCATACGCTCCCAGTGTGAGTTTTAAGCTGCTGGCTCTGGGACTCGAACCACAGTTGACTCTGGGAGTCCAGCAACATAACTATTATGCCATCTTCTGGTCCTATAACAAATGTTTTAATATAATTATATCTCTACTATTTTCTTAAACATAGACATTTTATGCTGTCAAATACTTTTAAAATTAATAGAACTTTGAGTCAAAAATTTAAGATCAGGAGGCCTTCTTATGAAATAACTATAAACTCCTCATTTTTTACTATAAAGTTATAATTCTACAGTTCAACTGTATTTCCCCATAATTCTCTGTTCATAGATTTTGAGACAGTTTGAATGCTTCTACTTGTGCTAGAAAGAGTGCAAGGACTCCACTGGCAGGACTATATTTTAGGGGCAGGATTCTGGGGACCTAAAGTTTCTACCAGACATATCAACAGTGCTTTGACTTTAGTGTGACACTTTATAGATGACTTTCACACTGAATTAGAAATTTAAATTTCAAATTTTAATAGGGTTGGTTGCTCTTAAGTATATAAAATGATATTTTAATCAGTTTCTTAGGAATGAAAATACTTTCATATTGGATTATATTTAATGTGGGAGTGGCTGATTAGAAATTATTATTATTATTATTTTTTGGAGAGGTTTTTGCTATAGGCCACGTGCGCTCACCAGACAGAGACATAGAGACAGAAAGCAAGAAATCACCCCCCAGAGGGGATGGTCACACCGCAATCCCTTCTCCTCCATTCTCCTCTCGGGATCTTGGGCACACATGCACACGTGCCCGGCGTGAGTTTTAAGCCACTGGGTCCGGGACGTGAACCGCGGTTGACTACGTGTGAATCCAGTGACATAGCCATTATGCTAACTGCTGGTTCCCAGATTAGAAATTATTTTAAGTAATGATATAAATTGATGTGTAGTTTACCAATATTATGTAAAATGCCTCTTGAGTGCCTGGTTTATACATGGCTTGCACTTGCTACTGTGTGAGTTTTATGAGGAATAACTTCAAGAATATTCCTTACCTACTTGTGATAAGGAATACTGATCTAAAAATCACACATTCCAGGTGGTCTTTATAGAATTTTCTCAACTCTAACCATCAGAAAATGGGCATGCTTAGGTGACAGATGAGCCCTGTTGATTTTTGTAATCCATTGGACAAAAATGTCTTACCAATTATATTTGTATGCTGTCTAAAATTTTATATTAAGTAAACCACATGAAGAATTTGTAGCAGTAAATGTTGAAGAGTTTTCTATTTACCCACTTCAGTAACATTTAAAAAAGTTCAATCTAGTATAGACAATTTGCTTTACATTTTTTTTTCTCTAATTGGAAAAATATTTCAGCTGGTTTACTGGCTTATGGTAGCAACTTCTGTTTGAAAGTGCCAGATGTGTTAGATTTTGACCAGATGCTTGATGATTTGTATTGTCTCCATGTAGACCTTTACCTGCTCAGCCTAGGGAACCAATAAGGCTGAATAGTACAAGACTGACAGGTTGCATGTCTGTCATTATCACCTAAGTCAGTTATAATTATACAATTTGTGTTTTCTTTCTTTTAAAGAACTATTCCACTTAACTTTTTTATCCATTTATTTATTTATTTTAATTTGACCAGAGGGATAGAGTAAAAGTGAGAAAGCAAGCTATCAGGTCCGGCACTTGAACTGCAGTTGGCCATGTGGGAGCCTAGCGCCCTTCACCACCACTCCAGCTGCCAATCCCTTGATTTGTGTTCTTCAAGATTAGTAATAGGAAGTATATGAGTAGGTAGTATGCTTCAAAATTGGTTAACTATGGGCCAGTCCAATGGCCTAGTGGTTAAGGGAGCTGGATCCTACATAGTCTGCTATATACTTCAAGTCCTAGACCCAGGCAAGTGGTTTGAGAAACTAGCTCTGTGTGTGTGTGTGTGTGTGTGTGTGTGTGTGTATGTGTGCATGTGCACGCACACACACGTGCTCATGCATGTGTTCACATGTAAAATCCTAACAGTGGAGAAATGAAGGGATGCGGTGTGACCACACCCCATTGGGAGTGTTACTTTTTCCCTCTATCACTGGTGAGTACATGTACCCTCTGGCCAAAAAAAAAAAAAAAAAATTGGCTAACTAGAAAATAGGTACTTTATATTTTTACCATGATATCCTGATTGAATCTCTAGCTATTTTTTTTCTTACTATACTATCTGTATTATATAATAAGTAATACATATTTTCTGTGGTTATTTATACAGGTATTAATATATATATATATATTTTTAATGATAGAATGTGTGCATTCACACAAGAGAGAAATGCCCTCCACAGCATCTTGTCACTCCATGATCCCCTTTCCTCAGCTTTCCAGCTCATTAGGATCTTGGGCTCCTTTGCACATTCCCAGCCTGCTTTCAGGCTGATGACCCAAACCTTTGTCAGTCACATGGCTTCCAGCACAGCAGCCCAGTATTGACTGTGTCACCAGGGCTGGCTCTAGGTCTCGAACCACAGTTGACTCTGGGAGTCCAGATAATAGTAAAGGTTTTTTAAATGAAAATCTCAGTACATAAAGCTTTCAGATAACGTAATTGTGATTCTTATTTTTAAGTCTCAAAATTAATATATGGGTATCTTATGTTAATCTTATGTTTAGGATTTTATGAAAATGGAAAATTATGAGGCATTTGTAGGCTTTGATCTCTATAAGACACCGCTCTCCAGTGTTGCCCAGAAGATTATGTCTGCTATGCATGCAAGTGATTTAGTGGATTCTAAGAACTGGGCAGAGAGTACACAGAGTAAGTAATTTGTATAAGCCTTTCTATCTTGTTACCCTGACTGTTGCTCTTAAGACTAAGAATTGGAAATGAAATGTATGTGGGGACAGCTGGTGGTGTGGTGGTTAAAGGTGCTGGATTCCCACAAGCCGATCTGGTTTTGAGTACCAGACCTGGCAGTTTGCTCTTTCGCTTTCCCTTTCTCTCTCTCTCTCTGGTCAAATTAAAAAATAATAATAACAAATGGAATTAAATAAATCTTTATAAAAAATGAAATGTATGTAGCAAAATTATTTTGTTATGTAGGGAAATTCCTTCCATTCCTACAGATGAAGCGCAGCTCCTACCCTCTATATATGCTGAACTTCTCACTAAATTTTATGTTCCCATAATGTCATGTTCTTTCTTGTTCTAGACATTTCTGTCAAGAATTACCTTAGAATGTGGATCAGGTGTTTAAGTATCTTTTATTATTATTTTTTTATTAAAAATATGGAACGCTTCACGAATTTGTGTGTCATCCTTGCTCAGGCGCCATGCTAATATTCTCTGTATCGTTCCAATTTTTAGTATATGTGCTGCCGAAGCGAGCACTAGGTGTTTAAAGTATCTTTTTAAGAAATAGGTTCTTTCACAGTGTCTCTTGCTTCATTCTTGGCTCTGGAGTAATTGCACCTATATATAGTATTTGCTAAAATTGTGGTGAATAAGAACTGTTTTTGACAATATGTGTATAATACCACCATAGAAATGTTAAAGTTCTTAGGTGGTAAATATTAGTGTATATGTGTTTGTGACATTTGGTATAATAGTAAAAACAGTGACATATGCTCACAAGTGTGCCTGAAATGCTTATAGCATGTTTGTAAATGTTTATAACTTTTTTTTGCTACTAGCAAAACAGTTTTTATTTTGATTTTTATGTCTGGGCCAGTAATTTGAGTTTTATTTCTTTTTGGATAGAATAAATTATCAGTGAGAAAAATATGATTGAATGATTATATTGAGATAAGATGATAGTATTGCCAAATATTAGTTCAAAGGCCATTATAGACAGTTTAGTAGCACTTAGTTTTTCAATCTATTCTTATTCAGGCATCTGTTTCTTATATGCGTTATTGTAGTAGAGGTTACCATTAAATAAACTAGTAAGAATTTTTGGGTGTAGACTGTATACCTAACAGTTTATAGTGTTTCAGAGGAATAGAGGAGATATTAAAGAAAGGTAAGATAAATTTTTAAACACTAAATATTCTTTTTCTTTTTAAGTTTTATTTTTGCTATAGGGCATGTGCACTTATCAGAGAGAGACGGTGGGGGGTAGGGAGAAATCACCCTTTCTGGATTTTGGAGACACATACATGCGCCCAGTGTGATCTTCAAGCTATGTGGTTCAGGACTTGAACTGTAATCAGCCATGTGCAGTCCAGCACCTTAACCTCCACACCTTAACCTGATGATCCAATACTAAATATTCTGTAATATCCTCTTCATTCCTCACAAAACACTATTGATTGCTAGGTACATAATCCATACCCAAGGTTCTTACTGGCTCACTTATCCCATATATCTTTTATAATAATAGAGCAGTGAACATTTTATAGAGGTGGAAATATTGGGTTGCTGGAAAAGTCATGACGCGTTTTTGCATAGAAAAATATGTCATGACTTCAGATGACCTAATACAGTTTGTATTAAGAGCTATTAAGGGGCAGACTCTGTGGCTTGGTGGTTAAGACCTCTGTATCCCATATGACTGAACAGTTTGAGTCCTGGACCTGGAGGCTTGAGAATCATGCCAGGTTCGTGTGCATACCTAAAATCTTGAAAAGAGGGAGAGATGGGGGGAAAGGGATTGCAGTATCCATGAGGATGCTTTTTCCTCTCCTCATTCTGTCTATCTCCTGTGAGCTCCTGTACCCTATAGCAAAAAAAAAAAAAAAAAAAAAAAAAAAACCCTGATAAAAATTGTGAAATGCATCTGTTAGCTATAAGTCTGAGGTGAACTCTTGTAATAGTCCATTACATATCCTGTTAAAGTCCTAGTTTTTGTTAAGGTAGTTGAGAAATAATGAAAGAGATACTATTTTTCTGTTAAGTGTTCTTAGATTTGGGAAAGTAATGGAATTTTTATACAGATTCTGTATTCTGTTGATGTATAACACTATTACTACAAACTTAGTGACTTAAAACACATTTATCAACCCATGATTTCTATTTTTTTTTTTTTTTTGAGAGGTTTTTGCTATAGGGCATGTGTGGTCACCAGAAAGACAGAAAGTGAGAAATTACTCCCCAGGGGGAATGGCCATGCTGCAGTCAAATCTCCTCCATTCTCCTCTTGGGATCTTGGGCATGCACGCACGCACATGCGCCCAGAGCGAGTTTAAGCCACCAGGTCCGGGACTCGAACCACAGTTGACTAAATGGAAGTCCAGTGACATAGCCATTATGCCAACTATATTCTGTTGATGTATAACACTATTACTACAAACTTAAAACACATTTATTGTCTCACAATTTCTGTGGGTCAGGAGCCTGGGCATGGCCCAGCTGAGTCCTCTGCAATGCTGGAGTCAGGTTGTCAGCCAGGACTGGAATCTCATCTGAGGTTTGAGTGGGGAAACCTTCTCTTCCAAGCTCACATGGGTTGTTGGCAGAATTCAGTTCCTTGGGGACCAACAGATGGCATAGCGGTTATGTCGTTAGACTCCCATGTAGTCTATCACAGTTTGAGTCTCAGACCCGGCGGCTTAAAGTACTTGTGCCAGGTGCATGTGTGTGCGCACCCAAGATCCCAAGAGGAGAATGGAGGAGAAGGGATTGTAATGTGACCATGCAGGGTGATTTCTTGCTTTTTGTGTCTCTCTATCTCTAGCGAATGTTTGCACTCTGTGGCAAAAATCTCCATTGAAAAAAAAAATTAAGTTCTTTGTAGATTTTTCAGACCAAGGGCCTGAGTTTCTCACTGGCTGGTGTGTGGAAACTGTCCTCGGTTCCTTTTCATGTGGTCCTCTCTACAAGCAGCCTACAATAAGGTACCTTGCTTTTTCAAAACCAGCAAGAGAACCCATCTAGAAGACTGACAGTGCAACTTTATATAACATAAATACATGCATCCTGTCACCTTTGCTGTGTTCTTTTGTTTAGAAACCAGTCCATAAATCTTGCCTACTTTTAAGAGGTTGGAGTTATAAAAGGGTATGAATACTAAGAGGTAAGGATCATGGTGCCATCTTAAAGTCTTTCCATCACACATTACCACCAATATTTTATAAATCTAAATTCAAGTTGGGTTGCTGGGATATTATTGATGATAAGTGCTGTACCTAGAGACTTACTTGATTCCTGCATACTGAGCTATTTTGTCAGATTCTTATTTTTGAAAGAAGAATGTTGCAAATTAGTCTTTCATTTCTGTAAACCCCCTTTATACCAAATACGTACAAAAATTAAGCTAAAAATTAATAGAAATAAGCTACAAATATTTGCTTTTACAAACACATAGTAAGTACAACCAAGCAGTATTAAATGTGTGGTGCATGTCAGTTTGGAGTCTAAATTACTGATCTGTTAGACTGACTGAGGTATCTGTAGATACACTAAAGATTAGACTATTATATGTTCTTGAAACAAGCCCAGATCTTTATTTCAAAATCTTGCTGTAGAAAATTAAAAATGCAGAAACTTAACAATATAGCTTAATGAATTAACATAAAAGAACATCCAGGTTCTTATATTGCCAACAGCCCAAAATTTATTTTGCAATTAAAACCTTCTTTCTGCCCAAAGATTTCCATTATCCTGACTTATGGTAACAACATTCTAATCACAGGCATTTTATATTTATATTTTCCAAGGACCTTTGTGGCAGACCTCATTGTCTACCACACTAGAATCCATTCTTTCCTTCTGAGGCACATAATAAAACCTCAGTTTTGTTGCAATCAGATGTGACCCTGTGGCCAGTTTTCTGTCAGTGGGATGTGAGTTCAAGTGGTATGTGCCATTTCCAGGGATGACCTGAAGACAGCTGACTTGCTTCCTCCCTGGCCTCTTTTCTTCTCACCAATTGGAACATGAAATGACCCCTCTTCAACCTTGCCAATGATTAGTGTCCTGAAGATTGCAGAACAACATGTTAGAAGGATCCTAAGCTCCTGAGTGACTTTATGAAATAGATATACCACCACCTGACACCATTCACCTCAGAGCATGAGAAATAAACTTCATTTTTTAAGCCATAATATTGGTGGGTCTTTTGTAACTGTACCTTAGCTTTTTATCTTAACTCATGCACCTTAAAACTATTGGGTTGTTGGGAAAGTCATCACACATTTTTGCATAGAAAAAACAAAAATACATCATGGCTTTTCTGACAACCCAATATATTTAGAATTGGGTTCATTCAACTTAAATTTTTATTGTCATTTTATTGTTCAGTAATGCTACTAAAAGTCTTTGGTAAATCCTGGAGGAGGGAGTTTTTTCAGGGTTGTCAGCAGATATGACGCTATGTTTAGTTTATACATATGATGAAACAAATTTATTAGGATATATTCTGCCTCTTTGTGTTCTGTTTAAGTACCTAGAGAAATTTGTGGGTTTTTTTTAGCATACATTTAGGATTCTTTTGCATTTTTACTTTTTGGAGCTTAGAGATGATTGTGTTATATTCCAGTATTATAAAAGTACTTTTCTTTTTTTAAAGAATTATTTATTTGGGACCAGCAGGTGGTGTGGTGGTTAAGGTGCTAGACACTCCCACATGGCCAACCACGGTTCGAATCCTGGACCTGGTGGCTTGCTTTCTCACTTTCTCTGTCTCTTTCTCTGTCTCTCTCTGATCAAATTAAATGAATGAATAAATAAAGTTAAAATTTTTTAAAAAAAGAATTGTTTAATTTTATTTATTCATCCATTTATTTTAATTTGACCAGAGAAAGACAGAGAGAGAGAGAGAGAGAGAAGGGAAGTGAGAAAGCAAGCCACCAGGTCCAGGACCTGAACCGTGGTCGGCCATGTGGGAGTGTCCAGCACCTTAACCACCACGCCACCCGCTGGCCCCATAAAAGTACTTTTTAAAACATTATAAATTGGGACCAGCAGTTAGTGTAATGGCTATGTCGCTGGATTCCCACATAGTTGACCGAGGCTTGCGTCCCGGACCCGGTGGCTTAAAACTCACGCCGGGCGTGTGTGCGTGCGTGCCCAAGATCCCGAGAGGAGAATGGAGGAGAAAGGATTGCAGCATGGCCATCCCCCCTGGGGGGTGATTTCTTGCTTTCTGTCTCTCTGTCTCTCTCTCTCTGTCGGCGAGCGCACGTACCCTATAGCAAAAACCTCTCAAAAAAATTATAAATTAATATATTTGAGAGGGACCAGCAATTGGCGTAATGGCTATGTCGCTGGACTCTCATGAGTTTGACCATGGTTCAAGTGACTTAAACTCACGCCAGGCACATGTGTGCGTGCACAAGATCCTGAGAGGAGAATGGAGGAGAAGGGATTGTGGCATGGCCATCCCCCCCGGGGGATGATTTCTCACTTTCTGTCTCTGTCTTTCTGGCAAGTGCATGTGCCCTATAGCAAAAAAAAAAAAAAAAAAGTTTGAGAGCCCTAACGATGCATATTTGTTAAAGCCAATTTATTAACGTGAAACTTACCTTTATTCCCACATCTGGTAGAAATATTTGCAATTTCAGAGACAGATACATAAAAGTAAATGACAGAATAGATCTATTGTGATTATAGCTACTCTAATCATGACTATGTGGATAGACTTTATATTATTTTTTGGTTTATCAAATAAATATAAAATCCTTGTATCCAATCAGCTACCAAACCCTGCAGGTCTTAGATTTCAGTTCCCACAATTTCTGTCTTCCCAACTGGCACCTTGCCCCCAGCCCCATCTTTGCTTGAAAACAACATAAGGGGTTCTAACTTGAAAAATAAGACGTGCTTCCTCTTTATTTTGAAATACTTTAGGAATAAAGTTTTGTTTTATTTTAAAAACTAAGTCCATAATTTCAAATTTTTCTTCTTCTTTTTCTAATTGCCAGAGGGCAAGTGTACTCACCAGAGAGAGTGAAAACACCCACTAATGGGATGTGGTTAAGCTGCAGTCCATTTCTCCATCTTGTTATTTGGGGCATACACACATATACAGTGTGTTTTTCAAGCAAATTCAAGCCACAGTCAGCTATGTAGGATCCATCTCCCTTTAACCACTAGGTTAATGGAGCTGGCATACCCCACATTTTTCTTGAAATTTTTATATATAGTTTTGCATACACACATAATTTTTTATATAAAATTGAGAAAGCATACAATTTTTCTCCTTTGTTGCTACAGCATTATTAACTAGTAATAGGATTAGCTATCAAGGAGAAAAAGAAAAAAAAAAAAAAACTCTAAAGAATCCAGTAATAGCAGAGACCGGGAGCTGCAGCTTTCTCTAGGGCTGAAGTAGAGTGTTGTTGGAAGAGACATGTTTATAAGAGTCACTTTTCCCAAGGCTGAGATTCAGACCTTGTCAGAGTGGGTGTAGATGTGGCCCATGGAAGGGCCAAGAAGTATGCTGAAGTGCCACAGATAGGCTGGCAAGCAAGAACTCACCCATGGGGTATCAGTGAACTCATTGAGAAGCAAGCAGAACTGCCTTGGAACTTAGCAGTAAGCTACCCATGGAGATCTACCAAAATTTGCTGGAGAGCTGACTGTAGTGCCTGCAGAAATAGCTAGAAAGCTGTTTGGTCTGAGTGCTGCTGGGGGTCTAGTGCAATGGCAAGAGCTGTAGGAACAAGAAAGGTAAGCGCCTGAACCAGAGAGGACCTGTCCTCTGGCCGCATCCTTCCAGTATGCTCTACTGATAAAGCTCTGTACTGTCCAGCTCCAGTACTGGACGCAGTGTCAAGGGGGTAATTTGTAGCTGTGAGGTGATATGTTAATAACTGAGATGAAAGAGACTACAACAGAGAAAATGCTAAACCTTACTGCGTATACAAACAAAGCCTGGGACTGGATTTGGGGGATGCCAGATCAGGGATGACTTTGTTGTTGTTGTAGGGTTTTTTTTTTTGTTTGTTTGTTTTTGCCATAGAGTGTGTGCGCTTGCCAGAAAGACAGAGACAGAGAGACAGAAAGCGAGAATTCACCCCCCAGGGGGGATGGCCACGCCGAATCCCTTCTCCTCCATTCTCCTCTTGAGATCTTGGGCACGCATGCACACGTGCCCAGCGTGAGTTTAAGCCACCAGGTCCCGGACTCGAACTGTGGTCGACTACATGGGAGTCCAGCGACATAACCATTATGCTAACTGCTGGTCCCCATGTGGGATGACTCTTTAGGAACACTGAATTTCTCATCCTGATAAGGATTTGAGATGATGCTAAAATACTTCTAGGATTATTCCTGGTACCTTGTGAGAAACTGTTCATACTAAAGTAGAAATGTTAGAGCTGTGATAGCATAAAGTGAAAGAGGGATTAAAAAGCCCAAGAAGTGGGCATCTTAGAGTGGCTATATTAGGTAGGGCTGGGAAACTCAGCAGATAATGTTCTGTAGGAAGGCTTACTGGGCACTCATTTTACCATAGTATTCAAGAATACTCTGGTGGGGAAGTAGGGACCGTCAGCTGTACTGAGAGTCTCAGTGGTGCTTGTCTTCTGTAGATCAGAGCTGATAATAGGAGATACTCCCTGGTAACAGTAAGGGTGGTAGAATTCTGAAATAGAGGCCAGGTGGTGGTGCCTATTAGAAGCAGGGTGGGCACAATCCTGGAGAGTGACTTCAGACCTGAAAATGACTGAAGAGGCCAGGTCTCCTGAGTAAGGCCCATGTAACATGATGGGAAGTGTATGTGGCAGTTATCCCTCAACTCTTTCTTCCAGAGGGAACTATGGCCATTTATTCTGATAACTTACGTAAGAGGGGAGGGGGAATACGTAAACATTTCAAGGACAGCTGGGCAAAGAGTGCAGTGTGACATTGATACCTAGAGTCCCTCACTCGGAGTCAGGACATGGGAACGCAGGTAATAAATGGAACCTTATCCCAGATCCTGTTCATAATGAGTCCATAGATGGACTCATCCAGCAGCTATTTCCCAAATTCCCAAATGTTACTTGGAATGAATATATCTTGTGGAAGAACCCCCAGGTATTGGATCCTTTGCCTATAGAGAAGAGCTACCACAGTTAAGAAACCCAAGTGGATGACTTAAACTGCCTTCTCTAGCAAAGATAGTAAATCAAAAGCAATGTAACAACCCAGGAAGAATGGCAGAAGTTAAGCCATCCTTAAAGACCTGAAGGATTCAGGAGAAGGGTGGTCCCTGTCATATTTCCATTTAATTTATTATCTAGGTACTTAGATCCTGGAGAATAACAATGGCCACCACAGGTTTAACCAAGTTATAACCTCAATGACAACTGCTGAGCTGGATGTGGTATAGGCAATTAACAAGTCTTCAGGTGCCTGATAACATGATTATTGATCTGGTGAATGCATTCTTTTCCATTCCTATTAGAACTAGTTCACATTTAGAATCAGCTCAGGGGCTCAGTAGTAATGTACTGCTCAAGTGATACTGGATCTATATGGAACATCAAAAATTTGGTTACCCAGTTAACCTGTAAATGCTAGACATGCATTCCCATGATCCTGGCTGGCTGGAAAGGCTGGGGGGAAATTGTAGCAAGAGACCCAGTTGAAGAAGTTCCTTTTTCTCTCTGATAAAAGAAATAACTAAACCCTTTTTAAAGGGGGGTGGGGAGGAGAGAGACAGTAAGTGGTACATCTATAAAATGAGACTATGAGGCTAACCCACATGGAAAAGTTCTGGGTTTGTATGCAGAGACTTCCCTGAGTACTCTGGGCTAAAGCTGGTGGTGAATAGTAGTGCCAAAACTCTGTTGGGAGTGCCCTCTCTTTCTGTTTTGCTCCTGGAATAAAGAAAGAAGAATACTTTTAAAAAAGTTTTAAAAGAGAAATAGTTCACATCTACTCAGAATGAGCAATATTAATTTTCACCTTGCTGTAGGGCTATGTTATCAAGTCTATTTTGATGACATTGTGCCAGTCAGACAGCATGAGAAAGTATGGCAAGTTTGTTAGGGGTTTTGCTGTCCAACAGATGGGAGATAAAGCCTATTACAATTCATGGCTCACTACAACTGAAATTTTTGGAGGTTCAGTGGTGTGTGGTAGGTTATTACCTTATAAGCAAAGGGCAAATACTGCATTTTTTACTTCCCACCACTAACAAGGAAGCACAACACCTGGTAGTCATCTTTAGGTTTGGGGAGTAGACAAGTAGCATATTATCATATTCCATGTTTGAGAATACTGTGGCAACTCATACAGTTGGTAACACTAAAAGCCACCAGCTTCATGTAGGGCCCAAGGTAGGAAGATGTTCTGTTAAAGGCCCAGGCCAATAGCAAGTGACCCTGCTACTTGGACTTCTAGCTTAATAGGTCTTACAGTGTTAGAGGTATCTGTAATGAGAAAGATACCATATATCATTTACGGCAAAGCCCCAACAGGAGAATCACAACGCAGACGCCTAGAAATCTGGAGCAAGGAAATGCCATCTATAGCATAAGAAGTCTACATTTTTTTAAAATGAAAATTACAAAACTCCTGCCATGGTACTGTCCCCTGATAGACATGGAACATGAGACTATGGTAACATCAAATGACTATGAAGCCAGAAATGTCCAGCATAAGCTGATTCTGTCATCTACCAGGAGGTGTACCTGTAGCAAACCATTGTAAGTTGGAAGTGGTCCATTTAGTATTAGATAGAAGCAGTCCAGTAGACATAACTATATTATATAAGCAAATGGGCCAGGTCCCTATAATATCAGTGTTGGTACGGGTATTCCTTTTTTTTTTTTTTTTAAAGAATTATTTTATTTAACTTTATTTTAATTTGACCAGAGAGAGAGAGAGAAAGAAAGAAAGCCACCAGGTATGGGACTTGAACCACGGTCAGCCATATGGGAGTCCATGGCCCTCAACCATCATGCCACCTGCTGGCCCTGTCACTGGAACTTCTTAAGAGGAGGGGAAAAGTCTTAAGACTAACTGATGAAGGAAGAAAATGGTTGAACTTGACTCACAGTGGGATTTGGTTTCTGGTGCAAGCCAGAATTATGTTGCAGATGCATCATAGCCTGATTCAGATAGTACTGGAAGACATGTTGAAAGTAAATCCAATGGATAAAACTTTGGGCAATGTGCTGGACCATTTACTTTTTGTAGAAAGAGAAGTGGCCTGGAGGTTAGAAAACTTTTCAGCCTCTGGACAGTGGTGAGTGACCTGACTGGGTGGTCAGGGACCTGGAAAAATGATTGGAAGATCATAGGCAAGAAGTTCTTGGAGCAAGACATATAGAAAGATCTATGGGAATGGACATGAAGTATATTCAAAAACATCTATCACAGAGGATGCACTAAACAACCACATTAGTGGAATGACTTGGCCAGTTGACATCTACCAAGCTCTGTCATTCGTTGTCCCAGGGCTGGCCATTGAGCTCTTCAATGAAGTAATCATAGAGCTGTGGTCAGGGCTGTGTCTGGGCCCAATCAGCACTGTGCTCCCACTCTCCAAGGCTGAATCTATTTCTCTTCTGACCAACCAACCTTCTAAGAATCTGCAATAGACCAACCTTCATAGAGAATAGTTGCTTGGTGGCCAGCTGACAATGCCCTAAAAGGCCCAATGATTCATCTTGACCAGAATCAACATGAGTTTCAGTCATAGGGTCGCTTTTCCTGTTTGTAGAGCCTCAATCAACTTCATCATCCAGGGATCACAGAACTTTTGATCCATTGACACAGGATCCTACATCCAACCAAGGAGCTGCAGTATGGGTACATGAGAATGGACCTGTCAGCTCCCTCATAGTTGCACACTCAGAAACTTCCCACCTGATTGAGCAGCAGGATGGTCTGTGGAAGGCAAAACTCAAGTGCCAGCTTGGAAATGACATCCTGCTAATGGAACACTAACCTTCAGGTAGTGGTATACTCTGCAAATCAACTGTTATATAGTGCAGTGTCGCCTAGTTAGTTTAATAAATGGGTCTGGGAATAAAAAAGTGGGAATCACTCCCACTTAGGAAATTTTGTTCTCTTCACCCCACACTTACCACTAGGTTTTAAAAGATCAAAGATTTTAATTTCCAGAGAAGAACCTTTCAACCAGGGGCACGGAAAGATTGCCGTTCAAATCAAATTGTGGCTGCTGCCTAGTTATTCCAAGCTCTTTGTGCCAAGAGACAGGCAAGAAATGCAATCTCTGTAGTGCTCAGGATTGATTCTAGGCATCAGGAGGAGGTGGAGCTGCTGTTGCATAACTGAGACACAGAAATATCAAGGTGACATGATTGGTCACTTCTTAGTCTCCTGACAAAATCTGATGCACACACAGAGGCCATGGCCATAGAAGGGTATTTTAAGCAGAATTTTACTTCTTAAGGATGAGTGGGTTACTGGGTCAGGTGAGCCTTTTAGGCCAGCAGAGGGTGGGGGAAACTTGGATTGGAGAAGGGAGACCTTGAGACCAGTTGTGACAAGATATAGTTTATCCCATTAGCCTTTTTATAAGTTTCCCCAGAAAGAGCCCTAACAGAATCCTGCAGGAGCTGTTTCCAGAACACATCAGAAACCAGAAGCTCTGAATGGCACAGTGTGGACTGTAAAGAGCTCTGTGAGAGCCCAGGCCTCCTGCTAACCCTGCAGCATTTGTCCCCAGCTACTGGCACAGCCCTGGCTGCAAGAGCTTTATGAGTAACGCCAATCCAACAGATAGTTGCTGTAAAGTATAAAGGCTCAAGGAAGCCTTGACCCACCAAGGGATACCTCCATATAGCCCTACCAGACCCAGAGCAGGCCTTTGAGTGACTGCATTTTAGTCAGCTTCTCTCTTGACTCAATCCTGCCTTCTTCACTGCTCAGTCACTTTTCTTTCTTTTTTTTTTTTTCTTTTCTTTTTTTGGAGAGGTTTTTGCTATAGGGTGCGTGCGCTCGCCAGATAGACAGGGAGAGACAGAGAGACAGAAAGCGAGAAATCACCCCCCAGGGGGGATGGCCACACTGCACTCCCTTCTCCTCCATTCTCCTCTTGGGACCTTGGGCATGCATGCACACACACCCGGCATGAGTTTAAGCCACTGGGTCTGGGACTTGAAACGCTGGACTACGTGGGAGTCCAGCGACATAGCCATTATGCTAACTGCTGGTCCCCTGCTCAGTCACTTCTTTTTTTTTTTTTTTGGAGAGGTTTTTGCTATAGGGCGCGTGCGCTCGCCAGACAGACAGAGAGAGACAGAGAGATAGAAAGCAGGAAATCACCCCCCAGGGGGGATGGCCACGCCGCAATCCCTTCTCCTCCATTCTCCTCTCGGGATCTTGGGCACGCACGCACACGCGCCCGGCGTGAGTTTAAGCCGCCGGGTCCGGGACTCGAACCGCGGTCGACTACGTGGGAGTCCAGCGACATAGCCATTACGCTAACTGCTGGTCCCCTCAGTCACTTCTGATGCAAGCAACCATAGCAGGGTCGGCCTCTCAGAAGATTTGGCATATGCCAGCATATATGTATAGCACTTTCACTTACATAGATGGGGCATATTTGGACATTGCCTTCAAAAGGGGGTCATCATCTTCAGTCAATATAGCTTTAAGTCATGCTTTTTAATTCCTACTCATTTCATGATAGGAATATTACATAATTTATTCATCAGTTTCCATCTTGAGTGGTATCAACTTGTTTTCAGTCTTTTGCTACAATGAGCAATACTGCCATAAATGTTTTACTATAAACTTATTTACTTTTGAATATATTTTCTTTCTTTCTTTTTTTTTTTAATTTGCCATAGGACATGTGTGTTCACTGGAGAGAGACAGAGACAGAGATGGAGGGGTGATGATCACACTACAATTCCACTCTCCTCTCAGAAATTTGGGCATGCGTGCACATGTGCTGCGTTAACCTCCACACCATCTTCTGGCCCACTATGGCATTTATTTCTATGAAGTGAATGGTCAATAGGGACATTGGTTAGAGAGTTGACATTTTATATCTCTTTTCTTAAATAGAGGTTCTTGCTGTCATTCATGTGTATACAAACATTCACACGCAAGTTTACTGGTCAAAATTTCACAAACCCATACCCAGCTCAGTAAACAGAATACAGTTATTGGGTCATTGGAAAAGTCATAGTGCAGTTTTGCGTAGAAGAATATGTCATGACTTTTCTGAAGACCCAGTAGAATTTCCAGAGGCTATCTAGTACTCCTTTAGGGTCACATCTCCTCTTCCTTATACCCAAGATTGACGTATGCATTTGTAATGTTAATAATTGTTGATAGTTTGCTTTCCAAAAGGTTCTCTTTATATTTTATCAGCAATACATGAGAATACTTCCCCCCCCCATCTGCAATTATATTTAATTTGCATTTCCCTGGCTACTAGTGTATTTAAAATTTTTAAAAATTTATTTATCATAGAGTGTGTATGCATGTATAAGAGTGAGAGAGAAAGTAAAAGAGAGATGAGCACCCTCCACAGAGTCTGATTGTGTCACAATCCTCTTCCTCCAGTCCTCCAATCTTGGGCACTCAGATGTGTGAACAGTGTCTTTCAGGCTGACCAGTCTAGGGATATGAACCTTAGGGACTATATACGATGTGGCTTCCCTTGAGCAGCACACTACTACAGTGCCATGGAGCTGGCCTGCATTTACATATTTTGTTTCCTATTTGGAATGGCTATTTTGTGTATTGTCTCTTTTTATCTTTGGCACATTTTTCCTATTGAGTTGTCTTGTTAACATGTAAGAATTTGTTGTATAATTTAGATATTAACCCTTTCCTATTTTTGTTCCAAATAATTTTCTCAATGCGTTATTTTATTTTGGATATGGTCTGAGTTGTACCAGCCTATCTATTTATTTACTTACTGCTTTTAAACATTTTACATTTAGGGATCAGCAGTTGATGTAATGGCTATGTCGCTGGACTCCCATGTAGTCAACCACAGTTCGAATCTCAGATCCAGTGACTTAAACTCATGACAAGCGCGTGTACATGCCTGCGCAAGGTCCTGAGAGGAGAATGGAGGAGAAGGGATTGCGGTGTGGCCATACCCCTGGGGGATAATTTCTCACTTTCTGTGTTTCTGTCTCTCTCTGTCTTTCTGGCGAGCGCACGTGCCCTATAGAAAAAACTTCTCCAAAAAAAAAAATTATATTTAATCACTATACATCTTTTTTTTTTTTTTTTGGAGAGGTTTTTGCTATAGGGCACGTGCGCTTGCCAGAAAGACAGAGACAGACAGAGAGATAGAAAGCGAGAAATCACCGCCTAGGGGGGATGGCCATGCCGCAGTCCCTTCTTCTCCATTCTCCTTTTGGGATCTTGGGCACGCACGCACACGCGCCTGGCGTGAGTTTAAGCCACTGGATCCGGGACGTGAACCGCGGTTGGCTACATGGGAGTCCAGCGACATAACCATTACGCTAACTGCTGGTCGCCACTATACATCTTTACAGCATACAAAATGGTTTTCCCCAGCATGAATACAGTGCATATTTTCTTTCTTTTTTTAAAAAAATGATGTATTCAATTTTATTCATTCACTTTTCTTAAGTTATAACTATTAAAATTTTATTTATTTTTTTATTAAAATTTTAAAATTTTTAATTAATTAATTTACGTTCATTCACTGAGCATCGTCATGACATACAAAATGTGATTTCCCATCCAGAATACACTGCATAGTAGCTTTATCATACATGTTATCATTGATAATTTTCCATTTCTAGTTGCATATATATGTGTATATATATATTTTCCCCGTTTCTCACCTTCTGCCATTTTCCACCCTCCTCCCACATTATCTCTGGAGTCTACAACTGTTTTCCATTTCTTTTTCCCCCCACATTTTATTGATTCATAAAATTTTTAAAATAATCTAACTACTTTCCATAGCAAGTTCAGCTGATATATACATATCTGTGAATACATGTCTGACTTTAGGTGTGAAACTCTGAGTAGAATGAATGTACTGTAAATAGCACCTAGCTGATGCTATTTAGCTTACTACAGTTGTTAAATAGGTATTTTTAAATATTTTTTTAATTTCATGAAAAGCAGTTTTAGATTTAATAAATCAAAATTTAAAAAATATGCTAAGAGAGTTTTGCTTAAAACTTAAAGCCAGGAAACAGGTTAGGATTCTGTTCAAATAGTAGGTACATGAACCTATGGGTAGCTCAAAACAAGACAAAAATCCTTAAAACCAGAAAAAAAAGTCTAGAAGAAAATCAACAATGTTTTAGTCAAAAGTCGTAAAATTCTATTCACTAGTTCAGTCTCATGTACTTAACCTATCTTTTGTTGTGATCCGATCCTCCTGATTAAATTCTGGGATCTAACATTCAACTCCAGACTTGTCCCTATAATTAAGTTGGCCATTTTTTTAGTTTTTGAACTCTTATTCCTGTGTGTCTGTATTTAATTTTCCTGGGATAGCACTCCCTTGAAAACTTATTGGAGAGCTGGTCTGGTGTTGGTAAATTCTTTCAGGTTTTGTTTATCTGAGAATGTTCTTGTCTTTTATTCCTATATGAAAGATAATCTTATAGGTACAGTATTCTCAGTTGAAATTGCTTTTCCCTTAACACTTTGAATATATTTTTCCATTCTTTCCTCACTCACATTGTTTCTGATGAGAGGTCCACTGTTAGCCTGATGGGATATCCTTTGTAACTTGATGTTTTTCTCTTGCCAATCTTAGTATCTTGTCTTTGTGGTTTGGTCAGTTTGGCTATAACATGTCTTGGAGAAGATCTTCTTGGGTTGATTCTATTTGAGGTCCTTTGTATTTCTTGGGAATGGATCTTTGAATGCCTCTCTAGGTTTGGAAAGTTTTCTTCCAGGATTTCATGGAATAGATTATCAATGCTCTTATGAGTCTCTTCACCTTCTGGTATACCAGTTATCCTGATGTTTGGATTTTGATGGTGTCTAGTATTTCTCATGTATTATTCTCATTTTTTTTGGGGGGGGGGCAATTTACTCAGTCTTCTTGGTGAATTTTTCTAGGCCAGCGATTCTATCTTCTACATCTGAGATTTGATTTTCTGTATGATCTAATCTGCTTTTAATATTTTCAAGGGAGGTTTTGACTTCCTGTATTATAGCCTTCATCTCTAACAGGTCCATTTGATTCTTTTTTAAAGTGTGTATTTCCTCTTGTAGATCTTGCAAGAATTTCCTCACCTCCTGGAACTCATCAGCTCCTTTCTGCTGCCTCTTCTGCAGTTCATTGTCCCTCTTCTCTTCCATTTCTGTTAGCTTCATCACTATGAATATTCTAAATTCTTTATCTGACATTTCCATGAGTTTCATTGTACTGTCTGAGAACGAAGAGGAGTTATTCTTTTCCTTTGGAAGAGAGGTATTTTCTTGCTTTCCCATATTTCTTGTGACCCTGGAGTGATTTTTAGTCATCTGATGGATGGCATGTTTCTTCCTAATTCTTGAAGTTCATTCTGGGCATTCCGAGGTGTGCAGGAGGAGGTGATCTGCAATCTCTCTTCTGCTTCATTTTTCACTCTTTTTGCATCAGATTCAGTGAAAATTGTGGAATATTCTGACCCTAATTGTATTCAGATGTTTGGATACTGTTCAATTGGACCTGTCTATACACTCAGTGTGTGGAGGCAGATCAGCCAAGGAATTAAGAAAAAGAAAAAAGGAAAAAAATTAGAGAAGAGGAAAGAAGAAGAAAAAATGAGTTAAAAAAGAAGAAAGAAAAAAAGACAATAAAAACCTTATATTTTAATTTTAAAAAGCAAAATATGAAAACCACGCAGCTCAAGATAAGACAAGACAAAGGGAGACACAGAGAGATGGAAAGAAGGACACAGAGGTAGCCCTACCCACTAGAAATGAATCTGGAGGGAGGAGTCTCAGAAGAAAAATCTTAATTTTTAGTCAATGAAAGCAGTATTTCACAGTTCAAGTTTAGTATCCATCTTACTTATTTTTAAATTTGACCAGAGACGCAGAGAGAGAGAAGGGGGGGAGTGAGAAACCAAGCCATCAGGTCTGGGACTTGAACTGTGGTTGACCATGTGGAAGTCTCCAGTGCCTTAACCACCATGCCAGGTCCCCAACAGTGTATATATATATATATTTTTTTTTGAGAGGTTTTTCGCTATAGGGCGCGTGCGCTCGCCAGACAGACAGAGACATAGAGACAGAAAGCGAGAAATCACCCCCCAGGGGGGATGGTCACGCCGCAATCCCTTCTCCTCCATTCTCCTCTCGGGATCTTGGGCACGCACGCACACGCGCCCGGTGTGAGTTGTAAGCCACTGGGTCCGAGACCTGAACCGCGGTTGACTACGTGGGAGTCCAGCGACATAGTCATTACGCTAACTGCTGGTTCCCAACAGTGTATATTTTCAAGTCAAAGATATTACCATATCTCATTGTGTTTTTTATCTGCATCTCCCTTATGATGAGGGATGTAAAGCATTTTTTTATATTTTTCCCATCTTTTAATTGGGTTGATCATGTTTTATGTTTGTTTGCTTTGAGTAAGCTGCTTTAGTTCCCCGTGTATTCTGGTTATCGGTCACTATTTGAGGCATAGTTTATAGAAATATTCTCCCATTCCGAGGGTTGTCGATTAACACTAATTACTGTGTCTTTTGATGTGCAGAAATTTTATAATCTGATTTAATCCTACTTGCCTATTTTTTTTACTATTGCCTGTGCTTTGGGAGTCTTATTTAGGAAGTCTTTGCCTACCCCAGTGTCTCCTAGAGTTTCCCTAGTGTTTTCCACCAGTAGTCTTATAGTTTGAGATCTTAGGTTTAGATCTTTGATCCACCTTGAGTTGATTTTTTTTAATGGTGAGAGATAGGAGTCCAGCACCATTTGCTAAAGAGGTTTTCCCTCTCCCACTGGGTTGACTAGTACCCTTTATCAAAAGACGGTTGGCTGGGGACCAGCAATTGGCATAATGGCTATGTTGCTGGACTCCCATGTAGCTGACCACAGTTTGAGTCCTGGACCCGGAGGCTTAAACTCACGCCGGGTGAGCATGCCTACGTGCCCAAGGTCCTGAGAGAAGAATGGAGGAAAATGGATTGCAACATAGCCATCCCCCAGGGAGTGATTTCTGGCTTTCTGTCTCTCTGTCTCTCTCTGTCTTTCTGGTGAGCACACACACTCTATAGCAAAAACCTCTCAAAAAAAAAAAAAAAAAAAAAAAAAGAGGCTGCAGGTCCAACCGCCCTGGACCCTTGCGCATCCCCACCCCTACTCCTCCTTGGACCCCCATGTTGGTGGCATGGGACTTTAAGACGAACTTGCACCCCACCCCACCTGCAAACCGGATCGAGCTGGCCAGAAGTTCTGGACACCAGGCGGCCTCAGGCCCAACCGCCCTGGACCTGTCACTCATCTTCTGGTCCTTCCCCACTTGCCTTTGGACTCTCTGAATTTTAGTGATTTGAATAGCATGCGGCGTGCATTGTGCGCAGCGCGACTTCTGCTTTTATGTTGCTTTTCTTTGCTCTTGAGGTGTTGCTTATTAGGTCAGTTGGAGGCTCACCGCTCCTTAGAAACAGGGAGGACTTTGGGCTATCCAGGACTAGTGGCAATAGTTAATGGTAATTGTGAGCAACAGATAGGCCAACCATAAGAGAAATCATCAATTTTCTAATCCTGTACAACTTTTAACACTCAGAGATACCTTTAATAAGTTAGGAAGCAACATATAGATTACCTGATGACTAGGAACAAGAGGCTCAAGAAATATGAGCAACCAACAAAAGGCCTCTCCCTCAAGGGAAATCCTCAAGCCTACATCACCCGCAGTCATTACAATGGACGTAGTGGACATGTCTGATAAGGAATTCAGAATATTTGTAGTGACTAAACTAACTGACATGGAAGAGAAAAGAGACAAGGAGCTCCAGGAGATGAGGAAGTCCTTTCAGGACTTGAAAGAAGAAATGGATACCTTAAACAAGAACCAGATGGAACTTCTAGTGTTGAAGAATGTGATACTGGAAATCAAAACATCCCTTGAAAGTATTAAAAGTAGGTTAGACCAGGCAGAAGATCGAATCTCTAACATAGAAGACAAAACATTTGACTTAGAAAAAAGCATCAAGAAGATTGAGAAAACAACCATGAAAAATGAGGATAATATACGAGGAATACTGGATACCATCAAGAGCCCCAACATCTGGATAATTGGTATTCCAGAAGAGGAAGAAAATAATAAGGGCCTAGATAATTTATTCCATGAAATCCTGGAAGAAAACTTTCCAAACCTAGAAAGGCATTCAAATATCCAGACCCAAGAAATACATAGGACCCTGAGTACAATCAACCCAAGATGATCCTCTCCAAGGCACATCATAGCCAGACTGGCAAAAACAACAAGATACTAAAATCGGCAAGAGGGAAACATCAAGTTACTTACAAAGGTCACCCCATCAGGCTAACATTGGATCTCTCAGTGGAAACAATGCAGGCAAGGAAAGAGTGGGGAAACATAGTCAAAGTGTTGAGTGAAAAGCAATTTCAACCAAGAATACTATACTTGGCAAAATTATCTTTCATATGGGGAAAAAAAGATAAAAACATTCTCGGATAAACAAAATTTGAAGGAATTTACCAACTCGAGACCAGCTTTTTAAGAGGTTCTGAAGGGAGTACTATACCAGAAAAACTAAAAAGTCAGACAGACAGTTATACAAGAACAAAAAGCAACCAAGAAAATGGCTCACTTAACAATAGGATCAGGTACGGAAATATTGATAATTACATTGAATGTCAATGGAATAAATTCTCCAATTAAGAGACATAGACTGGCTGAATGGATAAAAAAACAGAAACCCTCTATCTGTTGCCTACAAGAAACTCACCTTATGGATAAAGACATACATAGACTAAAAGTAAAGGGCTGGAAAAAGATACTCCATGCAAATGGAAATCAAAAAAGGGCTGGAGTAGCGATAGTGATCTCAGACAAAATAGATTTCAAGACAAAGACTGTAAGAAGAGACAAAGAAGGGCATTATATAATAGTAAATGGGGTAATCCAGCAAGAAGACATAACCCTTATAAATATCTATGCACCCAACTCAGGTGCACCTAAATATGTGAAGGAAAGACTGCTGGAGCTAAAAGGAGAGATAGGGAGAAATACTATAGTTGTTGGAGATCTCAACACCCCATTATCTACTTTAGACAGATCTTCTAGACAGAAAATAATAGAGATACAGGACCTAAATGATAGTATAGATCAAATGGGCTTGACAGATATTTATAGAACTTTCCACCCTACATCCACAACATATACGTTTTTCTCACCCTTACATGGAACCTTTTCAAAGATTGATCATATGTTAGGACACAAATCAAGCCTTTACAGATTCAAAGGCATAGAAACTGTATCCAGCATCTTCTCTGACCATGATGGAATTAAATTCAAGATTAATTTCAAGGGACCAGCAGTTAGCATAATGGCTATGTCGCTGGACTCCCATGTAGTTGACCGCGGTTCAAGTCCTGGACCCGGTGGCTTAAAACTCACGCCGGGCGCATGTGTGTGTGTGCCCAAGATCCTGAGAGAAGAATGGAGGAGAAGGGATTGCGGCGTGGCCATCCCCCCTGGGGGGTGATTTCTCGCTTTCTGTCTCTATGTCTCTCTCTGTCTGTCTGGTGAGCGCACGTGCCCTATAGCGAAAACCTCTCAAAAAAAAAAAAAAAAGATTAATTTCAAGAAACAACCCCGAAAATACACAAACACATGGAAACTGAACAACCTACTTCTGAATGACTTCTTCACTACTGAAGAAATTAAGGCTGAAATCAAAAAATTTATGGAAAGAAATGATAATGAGTACACAAATGTCCATAATCTATGGAACACAGCAAAAGCAGTCATAAGAGGCAAATTCATAGCAATTAGTGCGCATAAGAAAAGGATGGAAAGGTGGCAAATAGATAACCTATCATCATGCCTCAGGGAATTGGAAAAACAACAAACGGACCCCAAAAATGCCAGGTGAAAAGAAATAATAAAGGTTCAAGCAGAAATAAATGAAATAGAAAATAAACCATACAGAAAATAAATGAAAGCAAAAGCTGGTTCTTTGAAAAGATTGACAAGATCGACACACCATTGGCTAGACTGATGAAGAAGAAGAAAGAAAGAAACCAGGTTAATCAAATATGCGATGAAACAGTCAATATTACAACAGACATAGCAGAAATACAAAATATCATTAGAGGATACTATGAGCGACTATATGCCAACAAACAAGATAACTTGGAGGAGATGGACACATTCCTGGATGCATATAATGTACCAAGATTGAATCAGGAGGACATAGAGAAACCTGAATAGACCCATAACAAGCCAGGAGATTGAATTAGTAATAAATAACCTCCCGACAAAGAAAAGCCCAGGTCCAGATGGCTTCACTTCTGAATTCTACAAAACTTTTAAGGAAGAGTTAACCCCTATCCTACTAAAATTATTTCTAAAGATTCAAAAGGAAGGAAACCTTCCAAATTCATTTTATGAAATCTCCATCATCCTCATTCCCAAAATAGGTAAGGACATGACAAAAAAGAAAAACTACAGACCAATATCATTAAGGAATATAGATGCAAAAATTCTCAACAAGATAGTTGCAAATCGTATCCAACAACATATAACAAAGATCATTCATCACGACCAGGTAGGGTTTATCCCAGGGATGCAAGGGTGGTTCAACATACGCAAGACCATAAATGTAATACACCACATTAACAGAAAGAAAGATAAAAACCATATGATGCTTTCAATTGATGAGGAGAAAGCATTTGATAAAATACAACATCCTTTTATGATTAAGACCCTCAGTAAGATTGGTATAGAAGAGTCATTTCTTAACACGATAAAAGCCATCTATGAAAAACCTACAGCTAACGTTATACTGAATGGGGAAAAGCTGAAAGCTTTTCCGCTAAAAACGGGTACTAGGCAAGGCTGCCCACTTTCTCCACTGCTCTTTAATATAGTACTGGAAGTCTTAGTTAATGCAATCAGAGAAGAGAGCAATATAAAAGGCATTCGAATAAGCAAAGAAGAGTTGAAAATATCTTTATTTGCAGATGACATGATAGTATACTTAGAAGACCCAAAGGTCTCCATGAAAAAACTACTTGAAGTAATAAGTGAATACAGTAAAGTGACAGGATACAAAATCAATATCCAAAAATCTATAGCATTTCTATATATGAACAAGTTGAATGAAGTAGAGCTGAGAAAGGAATCCCTTTCACTGTAGCCACAAGATGTATAAGATATCTAGGGATAAACCTAACTAAGAAAGGCAAAGACCTTTATAAAGAAAACTATGAAAATCTTAAAAAAGATATGGAAAGTGACATAAAAAAGTGGAAGGACATCCCATGTTCCTGGATTGGAAGAATTAACATAATCAAAATGGTAATTCTACCCAAATTAATCTACATGTTTAATGCAATTCCAATCAAAATACCAGAAATATTCTTCACAGATCTAGAAAAGACAATCATAGACTTTGTCTGGAATCATAAAAGACCTCGTATTGCAAAAGCAATCCTGTGCAAGAAGAATGGAGTAGGAGGCATATCACTCCCTGATCCCAAGATATACTGTAAAGCTGTGGTCATCAAAACAGCTTGTTATTGGCATAAAAACAGACATGTGGACCAATGGAATAGAATAGAGACCCCAGAAATAACCCCTAAAGCTTACAGCCAACTGATTTTTGACAAAGGATATCAGTCAATCCATTGGGGGGGGGGGAAACCTCTTTAGTAAATGATGCTGAAAAAACTGGATATCCTCCTGCAGAAAGATGAAGCTAAACCCCCATCTTTTACCATTAACAAAAATCAACTCAAAATGGATCAAAGATCTGAACCTAAGACCTCAAACAATAAAACTACTGGTGGAAAATTCTGGGGAAACTCTGGGAGACATTGGAATAGGCAAAGACTTCTTAAATAAGATTCCCAAAGCACAGGCAATAATCCCTAAAGTAGACAAGTGGGACTATTATCAGACTAAGAAGTTTCTGTACAGCAAAGGACACAGTAACAATTGTGAACTGACAACCCTCAGAATGGGAAAATATTTTTGTTAAATATTCCTCAGACAAGGGACTGATAACCAGAATACACAGGGAACTCAAGTGCCTTATGTGAAAAAAAATGATTAACCCAATTAAAAGATGGGAAAATGAGCTGAACATAAATCTTTCTAAGGAAGACATACAAACAGCTGAAAAGCATATGAGGAAATGCTCAACGTCCCTCATCATAAGGGAGATGCAGATAAAAACCACAATGAGATACCACCTAACCCCTGTCAGAATGGCAAAGATTAAGAATATAAAAAGTGGTAAGTGTTGGCAGGGATGTGGTGAAAAGGGAACCCTCCTACACTGTTGGTGGGAATGTAAACTGGTTCAACCACTGTGGTGAACAATATGGAGGTTCCTCAAAGATCTACAAATAGAACTACCATTTGATCCAGCAATCCCACTTCTCGGTATCTACCCAAAGGACAGGAGAACGCTCAATCAGAAAGTGCTTGCACATCAATGTTTATTGCAGCATTATTCACAATTGCCAAGACATGGAACCAACCTAAATGTCCACAAGCTGATGAATGGATTGGAAAAGTGTGGTATATATACTCTATGAAATACTACTCAGCCATAAAAAAATAACAAGACCCTGGCATTTGATAGAAAGTGGTCAGATATGGAGGATCTATTCCTGAGTGAAATAAGCCAGGCTATGAAAGAAAGATATTGTATGTATCCACTTAATATATACCGACTATCTGCACTCTATGGTAGAGAGCAAAATATTGGAGGACATAAAAGCAGTGAAAGTACTTAATGAGAATAAGGCATTGTGGAATGGGGGGGGGGGTGAAGAGACAAGGATAGAGAAAGATAGCAAGAGAACAAATAGAGAGGCAGGACATTTGTGGGAAACAGATATGGCTTATTACCTGTTGATGATGGCATGTATAGATAGTATTCTCAACTAGATTGGTCTGAGAAGTATCTCATGATGGGTAAAGTCTTTTTACAAGCAAAATGAGAAATAGTGATTGACTGTTTAAAAAAATAATTAGAACAATAATAATAATGATTGGGAAAAACATTGAAAAGATAGTGAAGGATGAAGTGGGGAGATTAATGTCTCTGTATTGACTGACATGCATGGCATTCCCTTTTTTTTTTTTTTTTTTTTTTTTTTTTTTTTTGAGAGGTTTTTTGCTATAGGGCGCGTGCGCTCGCCAGACAGACAGAGAGAGACATAGAGACAGAAAGCGAGAAATCAAGGGGGGATGGGCCGCAATCCCTTCTCCTCCATTCTCCTCTTGGGATCTTGGGCACGCACGCACACGCGCCCGGCGTGAGTTGTAAGCCACCGGGTCCGAGACGCGAACCGCAGTCGACTACGTGGGAGTCCAGCGACATAGCCATTACGCTAACTGCTGGTTCCCCATGGCATTCCCTTTTGAAAAAGCAATGTAATACACTGTAAAGTTATATGCAAACCAATGTAATATAAACAAGATTATGATGATAATAAAAAAATAAATTAAAAAAATCAGTTGGCTGTATGTTTGGGGGATCATTTCTGGGGTCTCTATTCTATTCCTTTGGTCCACATGTCTGTTTTCATGCCAGTATCATGCTGTTTTGATGATCACATCTTTGTAATATGTTTTGGGGTCAGGGAGTGAGATGCGTCCTACTCCACTCTTGCTCAGGATTGCTTTGGCAATACAGGGTCTTTAATAATTCCAGACAAATTATATGATTTTCTTTTCTAAATATATGAAGAATGTTTCTGATAATTTGATTGGGATTGCATTAAATATGAAGGTAATTTGGAATTGCCATTTTGATTATAGTAGTCCTTCTAATCCAGGAACACGGGTTGTCCTTCCACTTTTTTGTGTCATTTTCTTTTTTTTTAATTTTCATAGTTTTCCTTATAGAGGTCTTTGACTTTTTTGGTTAGATTTATTCCTAGGTATTACATACTTTTTGTGGCTATAGTAAATGTGATTACTTTCTTCAGTTCTACTGTAGTCTGCTTGTTGTTCAAATATAGAAATGCTATAGATTTTTGTATGTTGATTTTGTATCTTGCTACTTTACTGTATTCATTCTTACTTCCAGGAGTGTTTTTGTGTATGCCCTTGGGTCTTCTATATGTACAATCATGTCATTTGCAAATAGAGATATTTTCACCTCTTCTTTCCCTATTTGAATGCTTTCTGTTTTGTTCTGTTTTCTGATTGCATTGGCTAGGACTTCCAGCACTAATTAAAAGAGTGGAGAAAGTGGGCACCCTTGTCTTGTACCAGTTTTTAGTGGAAAAACTTTTAGCTTTTCCCCCATTCAGTATGATGAAGCTATGGGTTTTTCATAGATAGCTTTTATTGTGTTGAGAAATTACCCTTTTATGCTGATTGTGCTGAGAGTCTTAATCATGAGGGAATGTTGTATTTTATCAAATGTGTTTTTTTGCATCGGTTGATATGACCATGTTTTTTATCTTTCTTTCTGTTAATATGGTGTATTACATGTATGGTTTTGTGTATGTTGAATCACCCTTGCATCACTGGATTATGATGCATAATCTTTTCTATATGTTGTTGAGTACAATTTGCTAGTATCTTGTTGAGAATTTTTGTGTCTATATTCATTAGAGATATTGGTCTGTAGTTTTCCTTCCTTGTCATGTCCTTGCCTGTTTTGGGAATGAGGGTGATGGAGGCTTCATAAAATGAATTTGAGAGGGTTCCTTCCTTTTGGATCTTTAAAAATAACTTTAGGGGGCCAGTAGGTAGCCTGGCAGTTAAAGGCATTGGACTCCCACATGGTGACCTCAGTTCAAGTCCCAGATCTGGCAGCTTGCTTTCTCACATTCCCTTTCTCTCTCTCTCTGGTCAGATTAAAAAAGAATAATAATGAATGGAATTAGATAAATGATTCTTTAAAGTAATAATAATAATTTGAGTAGAATGGGGGCTAACTTTTCTTTAAAAGTTTTGTAGAGGGACCAGCAGATGGCATAATGGTTACATTGTTGGACTCCTACATAGTAGGTCATGGTTTGAGTCCCGGACCCGGTAGCTTAAAATTCATGCCAGAGGTGTGTTTGTTTCCAAGAGGATTGTGGCATAGCCATGCCCCCTGGGGGGTGGTTTCTCGCTTTCTGTCTCTCTGTTTCTTTCTCTCTGGCAGGCACATACCCTATAGCAAAAATCTCTCTAAAGAAAAAAAAATTGTAGAATTGAGAAGTGAAGCCATCAGGACCAGGGCTTTTCTTTGTTGAGAGGTTATTTATTACTGATTTAATCTCATTGCTTCTTATGGGTCTATTCAGGCTTTCTGTGTCCTCCTGATTAAATTTTGGTAGACTATATGTCTCCAGGAATTTGTCCATCTCATCCAGGTTTTCTTGTTGGTTGGTGGATAGTCATTCATAATGTCCTCTAATGATGTTTGTATTTCTATTATGTCTGTTGTAATATTGCCTGTTTTGTTGTGAATTTGATTCATCTGGTTTCTTTCTCTCTTCTTTTTAATTAGTCTAGCTAATGATGTGTTGATTTTGTTTATCTTTTCAAAGAACCAGCTTTTGCTTTAATTTATTTTCTGTGTTGTTCATTTATTTTCTATTTCATTTATTCCTGGTTGAATCTTTATTATTTATTTTCTTCTGGCATTGTTCATATTTTTTTTTTTTTGTCATTTTTCCAATTCTCAGAGGCATAAGGTTAGGTTGTCCATTTGCCATCTTTCCATCTTTTTCTTATGCATACTAATTGCTATGAACTTCCCTCTTATGACTGTTTTTGCTGTGTCTTGTAGATTATGGAAACTAATGTACTCATTATCATTGGTTTCCATAAATTTTTTCATTTCAGTCTTAATTTCTTCAGTAGTTGTGAAGTCATTCAAGAGTAGATTATTTAGTTTCCTATGATTGTGTATTTTGATTTTTAAAAATTAATATCAAGTTTAATTTCATCATCATTGGAGAAAATGCTGGATATAGTTTCTATGCTTTTGAATCTTTAAAAGCTTGATTTGTGCCCTCTCGTGGTCGATCTTCAAAAAGTTCCAGATGGGGGGGAACCAGCAGTTAGCGTAATGGCTATGTCGCTGGACTCCCACGTAGTCGACCGCGGTTCGCGTCTCGGACCCGGTGGCTTACAACTCACGCCGGGCGCGTGTGCGTGCATGCCCAAGATCCCGAGAGGAGAATGGAGGAGAAGGGATTGCGGCGTGACCATCCCCCCTGGGGGGTGATTTCTCGCTTTCTGTCTCTATGTCTCTCTCTGTCTGTCTGGCGAGCGCACGCACCCTATAGCAAAAAAAAACCTCTCCAAAAAAAAAAAAAAAAAAAAAAAAGTTCCAGATGGGGGTGAGAACAATGTATATTTGTGGGTTTTGGGTGGGAGGTTCTATAGATGTCTGTCAAGTCTATTTGATTTATGGTATCATTTAGATCCTGTATCTATTTGCTTTTTGCTTTTTTTTTTTTGTCTAGATGATTGTTTCAAAGGAGATAGTGGGATGTTGAGATCCCCAGTAATTAGTATGTCACACTCTCTCTCTCCTTTCAGATTTAGCACTCTTTCCTTCACATGTTTGGGTGCTCCTCAGTTGGGTGCACAAATATTTAAAAGTATTATATCTTCATAATGAATTAGCCCTTTTACTACTATATAATGCCCTTCTTTATCTCTTCTTACAGACTTTGACTTAAAGCCTATTTTGTCTGAAATCGGTATCATGACTCCAGCTCTTTTTTTGGTTCCTGTTTGTATGGAGTACCTTTTTCTAGTCCTTCACTTTTAGTCTATATATGTCTTTATCCATGAGATGCAATTCTTGTAGGCAACGGATAGTAGGCTTCTGGTTTTTGTTTGTTTGTTTAATCCACTAACATTCATTGTTATTGGTATTTCCAGACTTGTCCCTACCATTAAGTTGGCCATTTTCTTGTTTTGTTTGTTTGTTTGTTTGTTTGTTTCTTTGTTTGTTTGTTTTTATTGTCTTATTTCTGTCTGTCTCTTTAGTTTTCCTGGTGTAGCATTCTCTACAGAATTTCTTGAAGAGTTCATCTGGTGTTGGTAAATTCTTTTAGGTTTTCTTTATCTGAGAATGTTTTTTATCTTTTCTTCCTATTTGAAGGATAATCTTGCCTAATATAGTAATCTTGGCTGAAATTGTTTCTCTCTTAATACTTTGAATATATCTTCCCATTCTTTCCTTGCTTCCATTGTTTCCAGTGAGAGGTCTGATGATAACCTGATAGAATAACCTTTGTAAGTAACTTGATGTTCTTCTCTTGCCAATCTTAGTATCTTGTCTTTACCTGTGGTTTTGGACAATCTGGCTATGATATGCTACGGAGAGGATCTTCTTGGGTTGATTCTACTTGGGGTCTTTTGTAGTCCTTGGGTCTGGGTGTTTGAGTACTTCTCTAGACTTGGAAAGTTTTCTTCCAGGATTTCATGGAAAAGATTTTTAACACCCTTATTAGTTTTTTTACCTTCTGGGATATTGATGATCCAGATGTTTGGGCATTTAATGGTATCTAGTATTACTCATATGTCATTCTCATTTTGGGGGGTTATTTTCTCAGTCTTTTTGTTGAATTTTTCTAGGTCAGGGGTTCTGTCTTCTACATCTGAGATTTGATCTTCATGATCTAATCTGCTTTTAATACTTTTGAGGAAGGTTTTGATTTCTTTTATTACAACCTTCATTTCCAGTATTCCATTTGATTCTTTTTTATGATGTCTAATTCTTTTTTCCAAATCATGAAAGGACTTCATCTCCTGGAGCTTGTTGTCTCTTTTATATTATGGAGTTTACTGTCTCTTGTCTCTTGCGTCTTCTGGAGTTTATTGTCTCTTTTCTCTTGCATCTCATTTAGTTTTGTCACTATGATTTTTTTTTTTTTTGGGAAATGTGCTTGCACAACTATATTTATTGTAGCATTATCACGATTGCTAAGACTTGGAACCAACCCAAATGTCTACAAACAGATGAATGGATTGAGAAAGTGTGGCACATATACTCCATGGAATACTATTCAGCCATAAAAAATAAGGCCCTGGAATTTGATAGAAAGTGGACAAATATGGATATAGTTTCTATGCCTTTGAATCTGTAGAGGCTGCTTTGTACCTTATCATATGGTCAATCTTCAAAAGGCTCCATGAAGGAGTGAGAAAAAAGTGTATCTCGTGGTTTTTGGGTGGAAAGTTCTATAGATGTCTGTTAAGTCCATTTGATTTATGGTATCATTTAGATTTTTTTATCTCTTTACTTATTTTTTGTCTAGATAATGTGTCCAGAAGAGACAGTGGTATGTTGAGGTCTCCAACAATTAGTATGCTGCAATCTATCTCTCCTTTTAGATTTAACAGTTTATCCTTCATGTATTTGGGTGCTCCTGTGTTAGGTGCATAGATATTTATAAGCGTTATATCTTCTTGATGGATTAACCCTTTTACTACAATATAGTGCCCTCCTTTGTCTCTTTGAACAGTTTTTGTTTTAAAGGCTATTTTGTCAGAAATTAGTATCGCGACTCCAGCTCTTTTTTGGTTCCCATTTGCATGGAATACTTTTTTCCAGCCCTTCACTTTTAGTTTATGTATGTCTTTATCCATGAGATGTGTTTCTTGTAGGCAACAGAGAGTTTCTGTTTGTATTTATTTATTTAAATCCATTCAGCCTGTCTGTGTCTCTTGATTGGAGAATTTAATCCAATTTAATAACATTCAATGTTATTATCGATATTTCTGGACTTGTTCCTGCCTTTAAGTTGGCATTGTCTTGGTTGTCTTTTATTATTCTTTTTTTCCCATATGAAGGATAATCTTGCTGGATATAATAATCTTGGTTGAAACTGTTTCTCTCTTAGCACTTTCAATATGTCTTCCCATTCTTTCCTTGCTTACATTGTTTCCATTGAAAGGTCCAGTGTTAGCCTGATGGGATGGCCTTTGTAAGTAACTTGTGGTTTCTCTTTTGCTAATTTTAGTATCTTGTCTTTATCTGTGGTCTTGGCAAGTCTGGCTAAGATGTGCCTTGGGGAAGATCTTCTTGGGCTGATTCTATTTGGGGTCCTTTGTATTTCTTGGTTCTGGATGTGTGAGTGCTTCTCTAGACTTGGGAAGTTTTCTTCCAGGATTTCGTGGAATAGATTTTCCATGCCCTTATTAGTTTCTTCACCTTCTGGGATACCAATTGTTCAGATGTTTGGACATTTAATGGAATCTAATATTTCTCGTATATTATCCTCACGTTTTTTGTTATTTTCTCTATCTTTTTTTTCCCCTAGGTCAGAAGAGTATCTTCTATGTCGGAGATTCAATCTTCAGCATAGTCTAATTGACTTTTAATACCTTCGACAGAGTTTTTTATTTCCTGAGGTGCAAAGGCGAGTGTGTGTGTGAGGAGTGTGAGCCACAGATGCCAGCCATTAGGGCCTATAGGCATAGGCGTGTCACTATGAATATTCTGAATTGTTTATCTGACATTTTCATGAGTTCCATTGTACTGTCTGTGGGTGATGAAGAATTGTTCTTTTCCCTTTGGGGGAGATATTTTCTTGGTTTCTCACATTCTTGTGCCTCTGTGCTAGTTTCTGGTCATCTGGTGGATTATACATTTCTTTCTAAATTCTTGGAATTAATTCTGCACTACTGTCACTGAAACTGGATATTTCATGGCCTCCCAGTTTATTGAGAACAGGTGTACCTGAGGCTGAGCTGCAGGATCTCAGCTGGAAGCTGTAGGAAGAGAGGGGAGTTCCCAAGGTGATCTCTGGCCTCAGTCATTCTATTGGCTGCCACTACCACCAGGCAAAGGGCCAGGATGGTGGCAGAGAAGGGAGCTGAAAGTGGAAGGTTCTGCACACTCTCCAAGGCTTCACCTTATCTTGTATGTCATATTGACCAGTTCCTTTATAACTAATTCCAAACCACCAAGGGAGTCCTTGTTTATCCTTTACTGCTTAATAATGTACTCTGTAAGTGGGGAGAGCTTCCACTATTTTCATATACCAACCATTGCCTGATCCTGAGTCATTCCTTTGATTTTCAAATAATGCTCAATTACTCTGTCTTCACAGTAAGCATGGGATGGATGTTCCTGAAGTGTTTTCATTGGAAAAGCTGGTTAGGGTCTTCAAATCTTTCCTGGCATTTTCATCACAAAGGCCCTGTAGTAGTTGGCCACCATCTAGAGGGCAAGAGGTCTGTTCTTAGGACAACTTAAGGCCAGCTGTATTTGTCCACTTTGTATCAAATGTCAGGATATCATTGTTTTTTTTTTTTTTGGGGGGAGAGGTTTTTCGCTATAGGGCGCGTGCGCTCGCCAGACAGACAGAGAGAGACATAGAGACAGAAAGCGAGAAATCACCCCCCAGGGGGGATGGTCACGCCGCAATCCCTTCTCCTCCATTCTCCTCTCGGGATCTTGGGCACGCACGCACACGCGCCCGGCGTGAGTTGTAAGCCACCGGGTCCGAGACGCGAACCGCGGTCGACTATGTGGGAGTCCAGCGACATAGCCATTACGCTAACTGCTGGTTCCCAGGATATCATTGTTTTTTAAGACTGTTCTTTTTTTTTTTTCCCCCCCCTGGTGTTAAGCTGCTTTAGTTCCCAGTATATTCTGGTTATCAGTCCCTTATTTGATACATAGTTTGCAAATATATTCTCCCATTCTGAGGATTGTCTCTTCATGCTAATTATTGCATAAGCTTTTTAGTCTGATGTTGTCCCACTTGTCTATTTTCAGGGTTATTGCCTGGTTTTGGGGGTCTTATTTAAGAAATCTTTACCTAATCCAATGTCTCCAAGAATTTCCCCTGAGTTTTCTTTTTTTAAATTGATTTATTTTACATTTGTTCACTGTACATCATCACAGCATACAAAATGAGATTTCCCATCCAGAATATACTATATATTGGCTTAATCAATAATATACTATACATGTTATCATCAATGAATAATTTTTCCTTTCTTATTCTTATTTATTTTGCACCCCCCCCCCCCCTTGATTCCCTACTTCTTTTTTTTTTTTTTTTTGAGAGTTTTTTTGCTGTAGGGCATGTGCGCTTGCCAGAAAGACAGAAAGCGAGAAATCACCCCCGCCCCCCGCCCCCGAGGGGATGGCCATGCTGCAATCCCTTCTCCTCCATTCTCCTCTTGGGATCTTAGGCATGCATGCACATGCACCCGATGTGAGTTTAAGCCACTGGGTCCAGGACTCGAACTGTGGTCAGCTACATGGGAGTCCAGTGACATAGCCATTACACCAACTGCTGGTCCCAATTCCCTACTTTTCACCCTCTGCCTTTTCCCATCCTCCTCCTATGCTGTCTCTGGTATCTACAGTTGCTTTCCATGCCTCTTTTTTTTCCCATATTTTACTGATATACAAAAAAAGTAATTAAATACTTTCAATAGCAAGTTCAGCTGATATATACATATCTGTGAATACATGTCTGACTTTAGGTGTAAAACTCAGTGAGTAGAATGAACTATAAAGTAGCACCTAGCTGAGGCTATATAGCTTACTGTGGCCATTAAATAGGTATTTTTTAACGTACTTTTTTCATTTCAAGAAAAGCAGTTTTGGCTTTAGTAAATTAAAATCACAAAATCTTTTTTTTTTTTGGAGAGGTTTTCGCTATAGGGCGCATGCGCTTGCCAGACAGACAGAGAGAGACAGAGAGACAGAAAGCGAAAAATCACCCCCTCAGGGGGGATGGTCACGCCGCAATCCCTTCTCCTCCATTCTCCTCTTGGGATCTTGGGCACACACACACATGCGCCTGGCGTGAGTTTTAAGCCACCGGGTCTGGGACGCAAACCTCAGTCGACTACGTGGGAGTCCAGCGACATAGCCATTACGCTAACTGCTGGTTCCCTAAAATCACAAAATCTTAAGAGAAATTTGCTTAAGACTTAAAGCCAGGTAAAAGTTTAGGATTCTTTTCAAATAGTAGGTAGATGAACAACTTAAGAGAATAGAAAAAAAACGAGGGACCAGCAGTTAACATAATGGCTATGTTGCTGGACTCCCATGTAGTTGACCATGGTTCGAGTCCCGGACCCAGTGGCTTAAACTCAGGCTGGGTGCGTGTGCGTGTGTACCCAAGATCCCAAGAGGAGAATGGAGGAGAAGGGATTGCAAAGTGACCATCCTTCCTGGGGGGTGATTTCTTGCTTTCTGTCTCTCTGTATATCTGTGTCTCTCTGGAGAGTGCATGCACCCTGTAGCAAAAACTTCTCAAAAAAAAAAAAAAAATGGAGAGAATAGAGAAAAACCTTAAATCTGAAAATCAAAGTATAGGAGAAAATCAGTCATGTATTAGTCAGAAGTCATAAGTTCTATTTCACCAGTTCAGTCTCATTTAATTAACCTCTCATCTGTTGTGGTCCAATCTTTCTGTTTAAATTCTGGAAGTTAACATTCAAGTCTGGACTTGTCCCTACCATTAAGTTGGCCATTTTCCTGGTTGTTTTTTGGACTCTTATCTCTGTGTGTCTGTCTTTAGTTTTCCATATAGCACTTCCTTTAGAACTTCTTGGGGAACTGGACTGGTGTTGGTAAATATCTTCAGGTTTTGCTTATCTGAGAATGTTCTTGTCTTTTCTTCCCATATGAAGGATAATTTTGCTGGATATAGAATTCTTATTTGAAATTGTTTTTCACTCAACAGTTTGAATATATTTTTCCATTCTTTCCTTGCTCACATTGTTCCTGATGAGAGGTCCACTATTAGCCTGATGGGATATCCTTTGTAAATAATTTGGCATTTCTCTCTTGCCAAATTTAGTATCTTGTCTCTGTTTGTGGTTTTGGTTAGTCTGGCTATGATGTGCCTTAGGGAAGATCTTCTTGGGCTGATGCTTTGTGGGGTCCTTTGTATTTCTTGGGTCTGGATATTTGAATGCCTCTAGGTGTGGAAAGTTTTCTTCCAGAATTTCATGGAAAGGATTATTAATACCCTTATTAGTTTCTTCACCTTCTGGGATACTGATGATCCAGATGTTTGGGTATTTAATGGTATCTAGTATTACTCATAGGTTATTCTCATTTTGGGGGTTATTTTCTCAGTCTTTTTGTTGAATTTTTCCAGGTCAGAAGTTCTATCTTCTACATCTGAGATTCAGTCTTCTGCATGATCTAATCTGCTTTTAATACTTTCAAGAGAGGTTTTGATTTCCTATATTACAACCTTCATCACTAACAATTACATTTGATTATTTTTTATGGTGTGTATTTCCTCTTTTTTTTTTTTTTGGAGAGGTTTTTGCTATAGGGCGCGTGCGCTCGCCAGACAGACAGAGACAGACAGAGAGATAGAAAGCAGGAAATCACCCCCCAGGGGGGATGGCCACGCCGCAATCCCTTCTCCTCCATTCTCCTCTCGGGATCTTGGGCACGCACGCACACGCGCCCGGCGTGAGTTTAAGCCGCCGGGTCCGGGACTTGAACCGCGGTCGACTACGTGGGAGTCCAGCGACATAGCCATTACGCTAACTGCTGGTCCCCTGTATTTCCTCTTTTAACTCATGCAAGAACTACCTCACCTTCTGGAACTCATTGACTCTTCTCCTGTATCTTCTGGAGTTCATTGTCTCTCTTTTGCATCTCTATTAGCTTTGTCTCTATGAATATTCTAAATTCTTTATCTGACATTTCCACAAGTTCTGTTGTACTGTCTGTACTATGTGTCCATGAGGAGTTGTTCTTTTCCCTTGAGAGAGAGACATTTTCTTTTCTTTTCTTTTTTTTTTTTTTTTTTTGAGAGGTTTTTTGCTATAGGGCGCCTGCGCTCGCCAGACAGACAGAGAGACAGAGAGACAGAAAGTGAGAAATCACCCCCCAGGGGGGATGGCCACGCCTCAATCCCTTCTCCTTCATTCTCCCCTTGAGATCTTGGGCACGCATGCACATGCGCCCGGCGTGAGTTTAAGCCACCGGGTCCGGGACACAAACCGCGGTCAACTACGTGGGAGTCCAGTGTCATAGCCATTACGCTAACTGCTGGTCCCGAGACATTTTCTTTTTCTTTTTTTTTTTAGCATTTTTTTTTTTTTTGGAGAGGTTTTCTTTTTTGCTATAGGGCACATGCGCTCGCCAGACAGACAGAGAGAGACAGAGAGATAGAAAGCGAGAAATCACCCCCAGAGGGGATGGCCACGCCGCAATCCCTTCTCCTCCATTCTCCTCTTGGGATCTTGGGCACGCACGCACATGCGCCTGGTGTGAGTTTAAGCCACTGGGTCCGGGACTTGAACCGCGGTCAACTACATGGGAGTCCAGTGACATAGCCATTATGCTAACTGCTGGTCCCCTGAGACATTTTCTTTATTTCTCATATTTCTTGTGCCTCTGCAGTGGCTTCTGGTCATCTGATGAATTATACATTTCTTCCTAATTTTTTTTTTTTTTGGAGAAGTTTTTGCTATAGGGCGCGTGCGCTCACCAGACAGACAGAGATAGACAGAGAGACAGAAAGCAAGAAATCACCCCCCGGGGAGATGGCCACGCCGCAATCCCTTCTCCTCCATTCTCCTCTCGGGATCTTGGGCATGCAGGCACACGCGCCCGGCGTGAGTTTAAGCCACTGGGTCCAGGACTCAAACCGCGGTTGACTATGTGGGAGTACAGCGACATAGCCATTATACTAACTGCTGGTCCCTCTTCCTAATTTCTTGAAGTTAAATCTGAACATTCAGAGCTGTGCAGGAGGAGATGATCTACAATCTCTCTGCGGTTCTCTTTCTCTCCCTATCCTATCGGTCTGGTGGATTTGGGGTCTTGAGGGTGAAGTCTGAGCGGAAACTCTTCAGTTGTCTTAGCCCCCTAAAAGGGATTGCTCACAGCTCAAATGCAGATTTCTCATTTTCCCTCTGACTAAATTTCTCTCTCTCTCTCTCTCTCTCTCTCTCTCTCTCGTACATGCCCTAAGGCAAATACTTCTTAAAGGAAAAAAAAAAAACACCTGGCAGATCAGGACAAACTGGAGGGAAGTTGGATCTGGAGCCTTAGTCCATTTCTTCTGGAGCAGCTCACTCTCCTCACTTCTCTGATCATCTTGGGTCTGGCACTAGCTTGTAGAACTCAGGGAGACAAAGGATAGGGTGCGGGGCAGGAAGGAGTTGGAAAGCACACACCTGGAAGACCAGGACATGTGGGTGGGAGAGTCAGAGCCCATTCTACTTCTTCTATCTTTTCTATTGAATTGAAACACTATCTTTGCAAATTTTAAATTCTTTTAAAATTCTCATAAATCTTGGGATTGGTCTTTGGATTGTCTGTTCTGTCCTAGAGGTATTTTCATCTATTCTTATTCCAATACCATGTTGATTTGCCTTTAGTAGCTTTATAATATGTTCTAATAATTCAGCAATGCAAGTTTTATTTTCTTATTTTTTTATTAAAGAATAATTTTACTTAACTTCATTTATTTATTTATTTTAATTTGATCAGAGAGAGAGAAAGAGAAAGCAAGCCACCAAGTCTGGGACTCGAACAGTGGTCAGCCATGTGGGAGTCCATCACCTTTAACCATCATGCCACCTGCTGACCCCGTTTTATTTTTAATAATTATTTTATTTAACTTTATTTATTTGTTTGTTTTAATTTGACCAAAGAGACACAGAACAAGTGAGCGAGAGAGAGAGAGAGAGGAAAAGTGAGAAAGCAAGCTTCAGGTCCAGGACTTGAACCATGGTTGGCCATATGGGAGTTCAGTGCTCTTAACCACCATGCCACCTGCCAGCCCCTATTTTTTAAAATGTTAATTTCTTGTGGACTAGCAGGGGTGTGGTGGTTAAGGCACTAGTCTCCCACATGGGTAACTGTAGTGTGAGTTCCGGATCTTGTGGCTTGCTATTTCACTTTCTCTTTCTCTCTCTCTCTCTCTCTCTCTCTCTCTCTGTGTTTCTCTCCAGTCAAATAAAAAAAAAACATGAATAAAATTGAATAAAAATAATTCTTTGAAAAATTAAATGGTTGTATTGATGATGTTTTACTGAACCTCTATTTGTTCCATTGTAATATGATGTAGTCTAAGAATTTCCTCAAATTTTTAATACTTATACGCTTTCTATAAAATGTTGATTTCAGGTTTTCAGAATCAAGTATTGAAATGCAAATGCCAAGTAATGATTTTTAATAAACATTTCATAATTACATAGATCTGCCTCCAGAAAATCTAAAGATACTTTATATAAATATTTATTACAATGATAATAGGAATTTTGGCTGTGAATTTTATTATAGTGTTTTAAGTAAGTTAAAATGAGTAAATTCCATGACTATAGAGAGTATTTTCAGTGTTTGACTAATTATATGACTTAGATTTCAATATTTCTTTAATGTTCTTTTTTTTTTTTTTTTTTGGTTGTTTTTAGAAGCTACAGAAGTGAGAAACAAATCCAGTGTTAATTATTCAATAGTGCTTGAAGATGAGAAGACGCAATCCCTGGGAAAAAAGGTAAACCATTGCAAATATGGAAACATCTATGGGGCTTAGATGATGGTACAGCTGTAAACTCCATGCTCTATAAGTCAGTCCCACATGGGAAAGTTACTAGTTCAAGTCCAGAGACCTCTCTGAAAACAGGCATTCATTTGCCCTTGATCTGGGGCTGGATGATGGGGTCAAGACCTTATTGGAGCCACTCTTTCTGTTTCTCTTGCTCATGGAATAAACAAACAAACAAACAGATAAGTAAATTGTTTTAAATATATGAAAATTTCTGAACAGATAACATTCATTGGCTCAACAAATAGTTAAGTGTCCTACTATGTGCTAAATACTGTGGATACAAGTTTAAAATAAAGAAAAGAAGTTCTTGCTCTCCAGCAGCTTATAGTTAAATTTAGATGAGGGGAACAGAAAGACAGAGAATTACAATAGATCTATTTAATACAGTATGTTAAGTGCCATGGTAGAGATCAGTTCAGAGTGCTCTGGGAACAGGAGGGACATCTAACCCTCCTTCTGTGTTGTTTACTTTTCTGTATAGTAAGGAGAGGAATCTGGGATGTATTTCTAAAGTATGAAAATCATATCTGAGTTGAGATCTACTGGATGATTAGAAGTTGGTTGGCCTGACCAGCAGTTAGCGTAATGGCTACGTAGCTGGACTCCCACATAGTCGACCGAGGTTTGAGTCCTGGACCTGGTGGCTTAAAACTCACGCCAGGCATATGTGCGTGCGTGTCCAAGATCCCGAGAGGAGAATGGAGAAGAAGGGATTGCGGCGTGGCCAGTCCCCCGGGGGGTGATTTCTTGCTTTCTGTCTCTCTGTTTCTCTCTGTCTGTCTGGCGAGCACGCGCCCTATAGCAAAAACTTCTCCCCCCCCAAAAAAAAAGAAGTTGGTTGGCCTAAAGATTCCTGTTGGTAGAAAGTGGGGAAGAAAATGTTGCAGGTTAAAGGAAGAGACTCTGCTTGGAACTTTGGAGTAGTGGAAATAAATTCAGAAAGGGAGGGATATAAAATTCACAAGGATAAGTTACACAGTTTGGCCTAGAGAGGAGGGATAATGAGATCACCATTTAAAATATATGTACTACAATTAAATATCGCACTCTGAGAACTTGATATCCCCAATTATCTCTTTTAAAAATACATGGGCAAGAGATTGTTCAGCAGTCAGAAATTTTATCTTTACTTTTTCTCTTAAATTTCTTTTCTTGTATATTCCTACACAAATTTTTAATTGATACATTAGATTGTTGGAAAAGTCATGATGTATTTTTTCTGTTTTTCTGTGCAAAAATGCACGTGACTTTTCTCACAATCTAATAATTTTATGATTGAAAATCTGTTCTTGAAAATCATATACTATTTCTCTGAAGTAGAAATATGAGTATAGATTTAAATATTTCATGACTTATGACCAAGTGTTAAAACATTTTCTTTTTTTTGTTTGTTTGCTTTTGTTTATAAGCTAGAGGGCACATGTGCTCACCAGAAAGAGGCAGAGATGAGAGAGAGAGAAAATATATACCCACCTCAGTGAGATCATACCTCAGTGGTCATACCTCAATCTCTTTTCTTCCATTTCTTCATGCTGTTGATATTTTGGGTGCACTCACCAGAAAGGCAAAAAGACAGAAAGCAAATCACACCCTGGTGTAGTGGTCATGCCACAATCCCTTCTCCTCCAGTCTCCTCTCGGGATCGTGGACACATACACACATGCACCTGGCATGTATCAAGCATCTGGCTTTGGGACTTGAACAACCGTTGGCCACATGGAACTCCAGCAACTTAATCACTACACCACCTGCTGGCCCCTACCTTGCATATTGTTCAAACCTCAGGGCTAGGATTTGAACCATGTAGTCATCCATGGCTCCCTTAATCAACAGGCCATGGGACCAGACCAAAACATTTTCTTTCTTTAAAAAAAAAAATAATTCTTTATTCAGTTTTATTTATTTATTATTTATCTCTCTGTCTCTGTCTCTCTCTTTCTGGCGAGTGCATACACCCTATAGCAAAAACCTCACCAAAAAAAAATTATTTGTAAAGTACTGTTGGGATCTTTTTTAAAACATTTTAAAATTTTATATATATATATTTTTTTTTGGAGAGGTTTTTTTTTTTTTTTTTTTTTTTTTTTTTTTTTTTTTTTTTTTTGATATAGGGCGTGTGCACTTGCCAGACAGACAGAGAGAGACAGAGAGACAGAAAGCGAGAAATCACCCCCCAGGGGGGATGGCCACACCGTAGTCCCTTCTCCTCCATTCTCCTCTCGGGATCTTGGACACGCACACACACGCGTCCGGAGTGAGTTTTAAGCCACCGGGTCTGGGACTTGAACCGCGGTCGACTACATAGGAGTCCAGTGACATAGCCATTACACTAACTGCTGGTCCCCAGTACTGTTGAGATCTTTAAAAATTTAATGGAAAATACATACTATGAAAAAACTATGCATGGATTTAAAATTTTTCTTCATCAAGATAAACTTATACTTTAATTCCATTTTTTCATGAACTTTTTGAAGCACCCTAGTATTAATATGAATTGTTCAAAGCAACATATTTATGTTATAAATTTGCAAAATAAACATTAAAAATAAAGTATTACTGTAAATGAATCGTATAATGAAATTAATAGGGTTGCTTTTTCCTGCTTGGGTAATTTGTGAATCTATTAATATATGGTGTACATAGCTGGAATAAGAAAGTAAGAGGACGGTTGTTGAACTGTGTTTTAAAAAAAACTTTTAGTACGTACATTAACATATTATCAAATAGTTGTGATGATTTCATTTTCTCTATAAATAACCTTTTCTTTGAGTTGTGTGTAATTGATCTTCACTCATACACATATGTAACATGCTCTCATGACATCTTATCATTCCATTCATTCTATATATGATTTCCAGAACAGCAGCAGGGTGGTGTTTTGAACTCTTGCCTGCTTCACTTTCACAATTTAAGTATGCACACTTACTCCTAGTTAAACGAAATCACTACTCTAGAAAACACTACATAGTTAGAAAGTTCGATTATAGGTAATATGTATCACTTTAGACAAGATTTACCAAAAATTAGTTTGATTTATAGACCTGTCTTACAAGTCCATATTCTGATGAAATATTTTCTATTTCTGTAAGGAGTTAAATCTTTAACAAGCCAGACCTCAAGAGATTCCTTCACACTCTCTTTCAGTCCTCCAGTTTCAGGCTCACCGATTATCTATCACTAACAGAAAACAAAAGAGTGTCTGCTCATTGGCTCTTTTCATTTGTTTATGTCCACAGTGTATTCAAGAGACTTCAGTTCTACAGAAAATGGAGCATAAAACAAAGCATTTCCTGAAGGAAAATAAGGAGAGCATGAATCTTAAAAGAAAATATGTTACATATAATAATTCATCAGAGAAAACAAGTAAACAAATGACATTGGAAGAAGACCCTGATGGGGATGAAGCCCACCTAACTTCTGGAAACTCAAAAGCATCTAAAAACCATTTTTGTGATATTAAGTATTTGGGTCATTTGGCAAAAAGCCAGCTAGTTGAAAAACTCAAACAGGCAGCAGCCCTGGTGGTAACTCTGATTTATAAGGATGGTTCTACCCAACTAAGAACTGACCAGGTTAATAAACAGTGTTGGTTTTTGTTTATTGTTTTGGTACCACAAAAGAGTCCAGATTTTTAGTGTCTGATTTTGAAAGGAGGCTTAGAAATAAGACTTTAACCCTTTTCCCTCCCTCCAAGGGCTGGTGATTGACAACGTATAACTCCCATTGTGTTTTTTCGTTTGTTTGTTTGTTTCAGATTTTTGCTACAGGGTATGTGTGCTCACCTGCCCCAGAGAGACAGAAACAGAGAGAGGGAAAGTGAGAAATCACCACCCAGGATGGATGGCCATGCTGCAATCCCTTCTCCTCCATTCTTCTCTCAGTATTTTGGGCACTCATGCTTACATGCTTAGTGTGTTTTTCCAGTCATTAAGTACAGAACTTGAACCAAGGAGGTGGCCACGTGGGATACAGTGCCTTAACCACCAAGCCAGCTGCTGCTCCTCCTCAGTTTTTTTGTTTGTTTGTTTGTTTAGGAAATTGCCTGTTTACTAGTAGGAATATCATTTTACATTCCACCAGCAATATATAAAGGTTTCAAATTCTCCACTTCCTTGACAATACTGGTCTTGTCTTTCTTATTTTAGCCATTCTAGAAGGAGTGAAGTGATATTTGATTGTATTTTTAAGTCACACTTTCGAATAATTAATTGATATTCTAATAATTATTGACATTCTAATAACAATTCATTGACATTCTAATAATTATTAGAAAGTGTGCCTTAAAAACACAAATATCATTTCTATGTGCTTATTAATTATTTGTACATTTTCTTTGTGAAATGTCTATTCAATTTTTTTTGCCAATTCTTTTTTTTTTTTATCATTAGAAAGCATGTGTACTCACCAGAGAGAGAGAGAGAAAGATAGAAAAAGCACCTCCCCGATAGGGCATGGTCACATTGCAATATCTTGTCTTTCATATTTCTCTCCTGTTTGGATTTTGGGCACATACACACATGCACCCAGCATGTTTTTTATAGGATCTGACTCTCTTAACTACTAGGTTACGGAGATGGTACTTGCCCATTTTAAAAATTTTATTATTTTTATTTTTAATTTACTTATTTATACTCGTTCACTGTACATCGATACAGTATACAAAATGAGATTTTCCATTCAGAATACACTGTATAACTGGCTCAACCAAGGATATTACCATACATGTTATTATCAACAAATAATTTTCCATTTTTTGTTTCTTATGTATTTTGCTCCCCCCTTCCCTTGATTCCCTATCTCTCACCTTCTGCCATTTCCCACCTTTCTCCCACACTGTTTCTGGTATCTACAGTCGTTTTCCATACCTTTTCCCCCCACATTTCATTGATTCACTAAATATCTTAATTAATTTAAAATCTTTCAATAGCAAGCACAGCTGATATATCCATATCTTTGAACACATGTCTGACTTTAGGCATAAACCTCACTGAGTAAAGTGAATATACTATAAAGTAGCCCCTAAATGGGGATATATAGCTTGCTGCAGTCATTCAATAGGTATTTTTAATGCATTTTTTTAATTTCAAGAAAAAAAGTTTTAGTTTTAATAAATCCAAATCAAAAAATGTTAAGAGAAATTTGCTTAAGACTTAATGCCAGGGAAAAGTAGTTAGGATTTATTTATTTCAAATAGTAGGTAGATGAACCTATCAACAGTTCAAGAGAAGACAAAAATCCTTAAATCTGGAAATCAAAGCATAGAAGAAAATCAGTAATGTTTTAAAGTCAACTAAAGTCAAAAGATTCTATTTCACCAGTTCAGTCTCATGTAATTAATCTCTCTTCTATTGAATTTGCAGTGTTACTGTGTTCTGATCTTTCCATTTAAATTCTGGACGTTAACATACAACTCTGTACTTGACCCTACCATTAGGCTGGCCATTTTCTTGTTTTTTTTTTTTTTTTTTTTTTTTTTTTTTTTTTTGTACTTTTACTTCTGTGTGTCCAACTTTAGTTTTCCTGGTGTAGCACTCCCTTCAGCACTTCTTGGAGAGCTAGTCTGGTGTTCGTAAATTCTTTCAGGTTTTGTTTATTTGAGAATGTTTTTGTCTTTTCTTCCCATATGAAAGATAATCTTGCTGGGTATAATGTTCTTCTTGGTTGAAATTGTTTTTCACCTAACACTTTGAATATATTTTCCCATTCTTTCCTTGCTTACATTGTTTCTGATGAGAGGTCCGCTGTTAGCCTTATGGGATGGCCTTTGAAAGTAACCTGACATTTCTCTCTTGCAAATTTAGTATCTTATCTCTGTCTGTGGTTTTGGTCAATTTGGCTATGATGTTCCTTGGGAAAGATCTTCTTGGGTTGATTCTATGTGGGGTCCTTTGTATTGCTTGGGTCTGGATATTTAAGTGCCTCTTTAGTTTTCAAAAATTTTCTTCCAGTATTTCATGGAATAGATTATCAATGTCCTTATTAGTTTCTTCACCTTCTAGGATGTCGATGATCCAGATGTTTGGGCATTGAATGGTGTCTAGTATTATTTCTAGGTTATTCACATTTTTGGGGTTCTTTTCTTTTTCTTTCTTTCTTTTTTTTTGGAGAGGTTTTTGCTATAGGGCACGTGCACTCACCAGAAAGTTAGAGAGAGATGGAAAGTGAGAAATCACGCCCCTGGGGGGATGGCCACACTGCAATCCCTTCTCTATTCTCCTCTCAGGATCTTGGGCATGCACACACATGCACCTGGTGTGAGTTTAAGCCACTGGGTCCAGGACTTGAACTGCCATCAACTACATGGGAGTCCAACGACATAGCCATTACACCAACTGCTGGTCCTGGAGGTTATTTTCTCAGTCTTTTTATTGAATTTTTCTAGGTCAGATGTTCTGTCTTCTACATCTGAGATTCGATGTAGATCTAATCTGCTTTTAATACTTTCAAAGGAGGTTTTGTTTTCCTGTATTACAGCCTTCACCTCTAACAATTCTGTTTGATTCTTTTTTTTTTTTTTATGGTGTGTATCTCCTCTTTCAGATAATGCAAGAATTTCCTCACTTCCTGGAACTCGTTGTCTTTTTTCTCCTGCATCTTCTGGAGTATGTTGTCTCTCTTCTCTTGCATCTCTGTTAGCTTTGTCTCTATGAATGTTTAAAATTCTTTATCTGATATTTCTATGCGTTCCCTTGTACTGTCCGTGGAGGATGAGGAGTTATTCTTTTCCCTTAGGGGAGAGATATTTTCTTGATTTCTCATATTTCTTGTGCCTCTGTGGTGGTTTCTGGTCATCTGATGGATTATACATTTTTTTCTAGTTTTGGAGTTAAATCTGAGCATTCCGAGGCATGCAGGAGGAGGTGACCTGCAATCTCTAAATAGTACTGTTTTTCTCCCTTTGTGCAGCAGATTCAATGGAAATTGAGTTTCAGTTTAACCCTAAAAGTATTCAGATATTTGGCAACTGTGCACCTAGACTTGTCTAGAAACTCATTGTGTGGAGACTGAGCTGAAAAGTGAGAAAGGTAGGGACCAGCAGTTAGTGTAATGGCTATGTCGCTGGACTCTCATGTAGTTGACCATGGTTCATGTCCCGGACCCGGTGGCTTAAAACTCATGCCAGGCACGTGTGCATGCGTGCCCAAGATCCCGAGAGGAGAACGGAGGAGAAGGGATTGCGGTGTGGCCGTCCCCCCTGGGGAGTGATTTCTCACTTTCTCTCTCTCTCTTTCTCTCTCTCTCTGTCTGTCTGGAGAGCGCACGCGCCCTATAGCAAAAACCTCTCTAAAAAAAAAAAAAGCGAGAAAAGTAAAAAGAAAAGGAGAAGAAAAAGAAAATAATCCCACAAAAAAAGAGGGAAAAAAAGACAAAAACAAATTTTAAAAAACGAGAAAAAAAATTTAAGCAAAAAACGATAACCACATCATGTGCTAGCACACCACACAATAGGGACCACTCAGAACTCAGATATAGATGGCTGGTTATTGGCTTATCCTATGGGGGCAGGAGGAAAAGGTAAGAATTAGCAAGATAAAAGAGCAACAGAGAGCTAAGAAGTTTAAAATTAAAAAAAAAAAAACTAAAAAGAGAGAGGAAGAGAGACGAAGAGACGGAGAATAAATGGGGTGCTCTAACCTGGCTCCTGGGTAGATCTGGGGGCAGGAATGTGAAGTCTGGGCAGAAGGTCTTCAGTGGTCCTAATCTCTGAAAAGGGCCACTCAGAACTCAGATATAGATGGCTGGTGATTGGCAGAAGATCTTCAGTGGTTCTAATCCCTTATCCATTTTTAAATTGAGTTGTGTTTTATTTTAGACCTGTAAGAGTCTAAAATATATTATATATTCTGATATAAATCTCATAAGATAAATGATTTGCAATTATTCTAATCTGTTTTATTTTTTTAAATGTTCTTAATGGTATCTTTTGGGAAACACAAAAAAATTTTATTTGATAAACTTCAATTTATTAATTTTTTTCTTTCATTGCTTCTGCTTTTGTTATTGTATCTAAGAATGCTTGCCTATCCCAGGTTATGAAAATTTATGCCTATTTTCTTCTAAGAGTTTTATAGTTACAGCTTTTACATTTATATATGTGATTTTGAGTTAATATTTATGGCGTGAGATAAGGGTATAAATTTACCGTTTGCATATGACTATCTAGTCCCAGTACCATTTGTTGAAAAGACTTTTCTTTCCCTGATGAATTTTTTTTTGGCACTTTGATTGAAAATCAGTTCACTATAAATTTGAGGTCTTATTTCTAAATATTCACTTCTTTCCATTAATCTGTAGGTCTGTCCTTATACCATTACCACACTGCCTTGATTACTAGAGTTTTATAGTAAGTTTTGAAGTCATAAAGTGTGAATATTCCAATATTGTTCATCTTTTTCAAGATTATTTTGGATGTTAGAGCATTTTCATCTAAATTTTAGGATTTGCTTGTCAATGTTTACAAACAACTGACTCAGATTTTGATAAAATTTGTGTTGAGTCTATAGATTAATTTAGGGAGCTTGCCATCATTATACATAGTATTGAGTTTTTTGATCCACAAACATGGGGTGTTTCTCCATTTATTTATTTAAAACTTTTAGCAATGTTTTGTAGTTTTCAAAGTAGTATGCAATTTTTGTTTGACCTTTCATTTTACTGACTAAAGAATGTACGTCGATAGTTTCTTTTCTTGTAGTAGTTTAAAGATGTTACTCCTCTCTTTCTCTTATTGCCAAAGGTTATGTGTGCTCACCAGAAAGGAGGAAGGGAGAGAAAGCACCCTCTATGGAAATGGGGCATGTTCATGCTGCAATTCTTTTCCTCCATTTATACATCATGTCAGGACTTTGGATGTACACATACAAGTATTTTTCAAGTCACTGCGGCTGGTATTTGAACCATATTTGGCCATGTGGAATTTGGCTTCCCATGCTCAGAGTTTGGCCTGCTGTGCTGAGGCTGGCCCACTACTGTCTTAGAACTTGCTTTACTTTCCACAAGAAATCTGCTGTCATTCTTATTTTTGTTTCTATTTGTATAATGTGTCTTCCCTCCAACCCCTACCTTCTTTGAAGGTTTGTTTGTTTTAGGCTTTTGCCATAGGGTACATAAGCTTGCCAGAGACAAAGGCACATAAAGAGAGGGAAGTCAGTAATCACCCCCCAAAGGGGATGGCTATGCTGCAGTCCCTACTTCTCCATTCTTCTCTCAGGATCTTGGGCACACAAGTACACGTGCCGGGTTTGAGTTAAGCCACCAGGTCTGGGACTCGAACCACAGTTGAGTACATGGGAGTCCAGTGACATAGCCATTACACCAACTGCTGGTCCCCAAATAGGTATTTTTAAATATATTTTTTTAATTTCAAGAAAAGCAGTTTTAGCTGTAATAAATCAAAGAAATTCTAAGGAACTTTTCCTAAAACTTACAGCCAGGGAACAGGTTAGGATTCTGTTAAAATAGTAGCTACATGAACCTATTGGCAGCTCAAGACAGGAAAAAAATCCTTAAAACCCGAAAACAAAGCCTAGAAGAAAATCAGCAATATTTTAGTCAAAAGTCATAAATTCTTTTTCACCAGTTGAGTGAATCTTTGCTGTGGCTCAATCTTCCCAATTACATTCTGGGATATAATATTCAACTCCAGACTTTTCCCTACCATTAAGCTGGCCATTTTCTAAGTTTTTAAACTCTTGTTTCTGTGTGTCTGTATTTAATTTTCTTGGGATAGCACTCCCTTGAGAACTTCTTGGAGATCTGGTCTGGTGTTGGTAAATTCTTTCAGGTTTTGTTTATCTGAGAATGTTCTTGTCTTTTCTTCCCATATGACAGATAATCTTGTGGGTACAGTATTCTCATTTGAAATTGCTTTTCCCTTAACACTTTGAATATATTTTTCCATTCTTTCCTCACTTGCATTGTTTCCGATGAGAGGTCCACTGTTAGCCTAATGGGATATCCTTTGTAACTTGATGTCTTTCTCTTGCCAATCTTTGTATCTTGTCTTTGTCTGTGTTTTTGGTCAATCTGGCTATAACATGTCTTGGAGAAGATTTTCTTGAGTTGATTCTATTTGCGGTCCTTTGTATTCCTTGGGACTGGATCTTTGAATGCCTCTCTAGGTTTGGAAAGTTTTCTTCCAGGATTTCATGGAATAGATTATCAATGCTCTTATGAGTCTCTTCATCTTCTGGGATACCAGTTATCTAGATGTTTGGATTTTGATGATGTCTAGTATTTCTTATATATTATTCTAATTTTGGGGGGCAATATTCTCAGTCTTCGTGGCAGATTTTTCTAGGCCAGCAATTCTATCTTCTACATCTGAGATTCAATTTTCTGTATGATCTAGTCTGCTTTTAATACTTTCAAAGGAGGTTTTGACTTCCTGTATTATAGCCTTCATCTCTAACAGGTCCATTTGATTCTTTTTTTATAGTGTATTTCCTCTTGTAGATCTTGCAAGAATTTCCTCACCTCCTGGAACTCATCAGCTCCTTTCTGCTGCCTCTTCTGCAGTTCATTGTCTCTCTTCTCTTTCATCTCTGTTAGCTTCGTCCCTATGAATATTCTAAATTCTTTATCTGACATTTCCATGACTTTCATTGTACTGTCTGAGGATGAAGAGGAGTTATTCTTTTCCTTTGGAAGAGAGGTATTTTCTTGCTTTCTCATATTTCTTGTGACCCTACAGTTGTTTCTAGTCATGTGATGGATGGTGCGTTTCTTCCCAATTCTTGAAATTTATTCTGAGTGTTCAGAGGTGTGCAGGAGGAGGTGCAATCTCTCTTCCATTCTGTTTTTACTCTTTGTGCTTCAGATTCAGTGGGAATAGAGGAATATTCTGACCCTAATTGTATTCAGATGTTTGTATCCTATTCAGTTGGACCTGTCTAAATACTTAGTGTGTAGAGGCTGAGCAGCCAATGAATAAAGAAAAAAAAAGGGGGGGGGGAAGAATTAGAGGAGAGGAAAGAAGAAGAAAAAATAAAAGAGAGAAAATATGATCAATTTTTTAATTTTAATTTTAAAAAGCAAAAAATGAAAACAAATATTTCACAGATCAAGTTCATTATTCATCTCAGGATGGGCCTGGGGGGGGAGGGTATGCCTTTCCTAAGTGGAATGGGAAAAGGCACCAATTAGCACAGTAAAGGAGGGGCTTAAGAGCTCTGATAATACTTTACCTTAAAAAATTAAAAGTCACAGGTAGACACAGAGAGATAGAGACAGAGTGAAATGGAGAGACAGATACAGAAGTATCCCTACCCACTAGAAATGAATCTGCAGGGAGAAGTCTCAGCAGAAAATCTTCATTTTTAGTCAAGGAAACCAATATTTCATAGCTCAAGTTCGGTACCCATCTCAGAATGGGCCTGGGGGTCCCCAGCATGATTTTTAAGCTGCCAGGTCTGGGATTCGAACTGCAGAGTCAGCTATATGTGATCTAGCCACCTTAAAACTAATCTTTACACCACTCGCTGGCCCATAAATGGTAGTTTTAAAAATTTACATTTTTACATGTCTATTGCTGGTATATATAGTACATTTGATTTTTGTGTTTTGGTCTTATATTTTATGACCTTGCTAAATTCACATATAAGTTCCAAAATTTTCTTTTTTATAGATTCTGTTGAATTTTCTACAAAAATATATTTATGTCCTCCAGAATTAAAGACAGTATAGTGCTTACTTTCTGATTTGTATACCTCTTATTTCTTTTTTCCAGTTACATTGTACTGTCTAAGACTTCCATTATGATGCTGAATCAATTATAAATCATATTTGGAGAATAAGATCATGGGTTTGACTTTTGATCTTTTCTTTTATTAAAAGAGTTGTTTGTTGACAAATTTAATTTTAGGCTTTTCTTTTTCTCTCTGCTTAATTATAAAAGGTGATGTTTCTGTTTCTTAATTATAATTTTTGTTTTACATATAATCATTGAACATCTTTGTGGGATACAGTATGGTTTTGCAAAGCATGCATTCTGTGTGATAATCAAATCAAGGATACTAGCATATTCATCATCTTCAAAAAAAGATTATTATATTATGTTGTACACCTTTGATATTCATTCTACTACTTGTTTATTTATTTATTCAGATTTATATATTAGATTGGCCACAGTCTATTTTACTCTGTTGTGAAACACTGTTCTACAGCCTATTTGCCTTATTTATATGCATTCTTATATCTGTTGATCATTTTCTCCCAAGTTCCTTTTACTCTCTATGAACTCCCTCCACTCTCTGTGGAGTCTCTGGTGTTGTTCTATTTCTATGCCATCAAGTCTTTCATTTTCTGCCATAGAGTGTGGTTATTCAAGGCCATTTAATAACTAGAATATATAAGGAAATTAAACTGCTCACCCATCAAAAAACTAATGACTCATTAGAAAATGAGGAGACATGAAAACATCTAAAAAGTACATGAAGGATCTAGCCATTTTGGGAGAAAGGAAGATGTCCCACTGATCACTGGGCCTCTAGCATATAAAACCTGCGTGAACAGTCCTTCTTCAAGAGACAGACAGCTCCATGACTCCTGTGATCTAGCCATTTTGGGAGAAAGGAAGATGTCCCACTGATCACTGGGCCTCCAGCATACAAAACCCGTGTGGTAGGAAGACCCCCTTCAAGTCTCCTATCTCTGTATCAGTCTTTGTCTCTCTCTACCTCTGTCTCTGTCCTCTCTCTCTCTGTCTTTTTTTTTTAATTTTTGCTTTTTAGAATTTTTTAAGGTGAGGCATTTTTCAGGGCCCTTTGGCCCCTCCTAGGCCTTTATCTTGTTAATAATCCCCTCTCCTCCTCCTAGAACAGCCCTTCTTCAAGAGACAGAAAGCTCCATGGCTCCTGTGATCTAGCCATTTTGAGAGAAAGGAAGATGTCCCACTGATCACTGGGCCTCCAGCATACAAAACCCGCATGGTAGGAAGACCCCCTTCAAGTCTCCACCGCGTGGTTTTCTAATTTTTGAGTTTTATTGAAATTTTTTGAATATTAATTTTTCTTTTTTAGATTTATTTAAAAGTTTTTCTCTTCTTTTTCTCTGTTTCTTGTCTGTTTTTTTTTTTGCTGTTGTTGGTATTGTTTCCCTCTCTCTGCTTCCTTTTCTGCACACTCTTCGACCCTCAGATTGAACTTCGAAGTTTGGGAAGAACCCGACCATCCACCAGATGACTAGAAATCACTGCAGGATCACAAGAAATATGGGGAAGCAGGAAAATATCTCTCCCACAAGGGAAATAGATAGCTCCTCTTCATCCACACACAGTTCAATGGAAATCATGGAAATGTCTGATAAATAATTCAGAACATTCATAATGGCAAAGCTAACAGAGATGGAAGAGAAGAGAGACAAGGAACTGCTGAAGAGGAAGGAGAAAGAAGTTGAAGAGTTCTAGGAGGTAAGGAAATTCATGCAAGATCTTAAAGAGGGATTTCACACTTTACAAAAGAATCAGATGGAACTGTTAGAGATGAAGGCTATAATACAAGAAGTCAAAATCTCCCTTGAAAGTATTAAAAGCAGACTAGATCATACAGAAAATAGAATCTCTAATGTAGAAGAGAAAATGGCTGGCCTAGAAAAATCCACCATGAAGACTGAGAAAATGGCCCAAAAATTTAAGAATAATATGCGAGAAGCACTAGATACAATTAAACGTCCAAACATCCGGATAATAGGCATCCCAGAGGGTAAAGAGACTCATAAGGGCATTGATAATCTATTCCATGAAATCCTGCAAGAAAACTTTCCAAACCTGGAGAGGCACTCAAAGATTCAGTCCCAAGAAATACAGAGGACCCCAAATAGAATCAACCCAAGAAGATCTTCTCCAAGACACATTATAGCCAGATTGACCAAAATCACAGACAAAGACAAGATACTAAGACTGGCAAGAGAAAAAAGGCAAGTTACCTACAAAGGGTATCCCATCAGACTAACGGCAGACCTCTCATCGGAAACAATGCGAGCGAGGAGAGAATGGGAAAATATGTTCAAAGTATTAAGGGAAAAGCAACTTCAACCGAGAATTCTGTACCCAGCAAGGTTATCATTCATTTGGGAAGAAAAGACATGAACTTTCCCAGATAAACAAAAACTGAAAGAATTTACCAGCACCAGACCAGATCTCCAAGAAGTTCTTAAGGGAGTGCTATGTCAGTAAAATTAAATGCAGACACACAGAAATAAGAGTTCAAAAACTAAGAAAATGGGCAACTTAATTGTAGGGACAGTGTTTGGAGATGAATATTATATCCCAGAATTCAATCTGGAAGATCGAACCTTAACAGAAGAAAGATTAAGTACATGAGACTGAACCGATGAAACAACATTCTGTAAATTGACTGAATTATTGCTGCTTTTCTTCTAAGCTTTGTTATCCGGTTTTAAAGGATTTTTGTCCTGTCTTGAGCTGTTCATAGGTGGAGGTACCTACTATTTGAACAGAATACTAACCTGTTTCTAGGCTTTAAGTTTCAAGGAAATATCATTACCAGTTCAAAACTACTCTACTTGAAATTACCTGCTGAAAGTAGTTAGATTACTTATGATATTGTGTGATCAACAAAATGTTGGGGAAAAAGGAATGGAAGACAACTGTATATAGCAGAGATAGTGTAATAAGAGAGTGGGAAAGGGCAGAGGGTCAAACATGGGATAAAAAACATATATATACGTATACATATGTATGAAAGCAGAAATGGAATATTATTGATGATAACATGCATGATTAAGCCACTATGCAATTTATTCTAGATGGGAAACCACATTTAGTACGTTGTGATGATGCTTATGCGGTTTATTCTAGATGGGAAACCACATTTAGTACGTTGTGATGATGCTCAGGGAATGAATGTTAAGTAATTTAAAAAAAAGTTGCAGGAGAAAAAAAAGACAGTAAAACTGTTCGTATCGAAATTAAAAAAAAATGCATATTTGATGACTGCAGTAAGCTATATAGCCCCAGCTGGGTACTACTTTATATGTTCATTCTACTCACTGGGGTTTATGCCTAAAGTCAGACTTGGGTTCATGTATAGGTATATATCAGCTGTGCTAGCTATTGGATATATTTAGACTAATTAAGTTCATTAGCAAATCAATTAAATGGGGGGGGGAGGCATAGAAAGCAACCATGGATACCAGAGACAATGTGGGAGGAGGGTGGGACATGGCAGAGGGTGAGGGATAAGGAATCAAGGATGACAAAACAGAAAACAAAGTATACAAGACATAAGAATTGGAAAATTATTTGCTGAAAACATGTATGTTGATGTCCATGATTGAGACAATACACAGTGTATTTTGGATGGAAAAAAAAAAAAAGCCAAGAACTAAGTTCCATTTCTCTGTGAATGTGTGAGGACACATTCCCCTCATAAAGAAATGCTTTTATATAATTCCACCCTTTAGAGGTTTACAAAGCAATGCTGACTAATATCAGAATCCCATTCATCCATGTAGTAAGAGGGGTTTTTTGCTCATTCCTGGTTCCCCTTTGCCTAAAGTAAAATAATGTCTGATCACAAAAGAAAAAAAAAAGTACATGAAAAAATGTTCAGGGACAGCCAGGAGGCATGGTGGTTAAGATGGCTGTACCCCATATGGCCCAGTGTGCAGTTCAAGTACCAGACCCAGTGGCTTGAAAATGTGCCATGCATGTGAGCATGCTTGCCCAAAATCCTGAGAAGAGAATGGAGGAGAAGAGTTGTGGTTTGACCATTCTCCCTGGGGGTTGCTGTCTCACTTTCTCTCCCTCTCTCTTTGTCTCTGGCAAGCACACACCCCCAAATGATAATATTAATAAAAGTTATAATAATGTTCAATATATCCTATTATAAGGGAAATGCAAGTCAAAGCCACAGTAAGGTTTTGCCTAGCCCCAGTCAGAATGGCTATGATACAAAAAACAAAGAATAATAAGTGCTAGCTAGGTTGCAGAGAAATAGATACCCCATATCTTCATTGAACAGATGTATTTATCTAGGTTTAAGTCAAAATTTTTATTGTGTTTTTACAGGCACTAGTTTCCTTTGTTAAAGGAATTGTGATGTTACTAAAGAACCACGTGGAAGATGGCAATGGTAGTGGAGATACTCTGGCCCATGGAGATGTCCTAGAAGAGTCCTTGTTGTCTAATGGTCAGTATATTTACATACAAACAGAGCACTCTTCTGTTTGGGATCAAGAACAAGAAGCCCATAATCAATTTGCCCGGTAAGAAATCTTCACTCATTGCCTTATATCCTACTTAGTTGCTTGCTTTATACTAATGTAAAATTTCCCAACCTTCAATTTTAATTAACTAAACTTTAAGGAGGGTTCCCCCCCCCCATAGGGCACATGCTCTCTCTGTGGGAAAGTGAGAAATCACACCTAGGGGATGGCCATGCTGCAATCTCTTCTCCTCCAGTCTCCTCTCAGGATTTTGGGGACGCACACGCACAATGCCTGATGTGATTTTCAAGCTGCTAAGTCTGAGTCTTGAACTGTGGTCAACCATGTGGGAGTCCAGTGCCTTAACAATCATGTCACTTGCTGCTCCCCTTTAAACTTTGAATAGTTTTATAGAAACACATGAAAATAAAATGGATTTCAATGACAGAGACTGCTGCATGTCAGGCCTTCTAGCTCCCAGAGAGCTTCTGGATTAGAGGTTCCATCCTTCCATGGGCGCCTTCTCTAGAATTTGAATTAGCTTCAAGATGGGAGAAAAGCATTATCTCCAAGCCATGCAAACCCACTGTCATTGCCAGAATTCCAGATGACTTTCCCCATCACACTTGTGTACTCATTCACAGCATTAGAAAGTGAAGTCAACTCTGCCTTCAAACAGTAAATTCTCTTCTGCTTCTTCCATTCCAGGTAAAACGAATTTAAGCTCCATGTTTATGAAAATAGACAAAACCTAACCCACCTCGACCTTCCTTGTTAGAGCCACAGAATTTTAAAGCAGACAGGGATGCTTCTGTTGCCCCTTCTTGATTATACAAAGCCCTTTCTATGTGGGAACCTGGGTTCCTTTGTACTGTTTCTTTGAGCAGGTTTCTGCTTTGGGTGAGAACATCTGCTACCTGCCCAGCATTCTGAGTTCAAAGTCAATTAGTCACTCTGGTGGAGCTCCTTGAAGCCACCACCCTGATGAGGCATTCAAGGAGGATCAAGATGATGGCAGGGATATATATAATATACTGTATATACTATATATATTTTTTTGGGGGGGAGGTAGAGGTTTTTACAGTAGAGTGTGTGTGCTCGCCAGAAAGACAGAGAGAGACAGACAGTAAGCAAGAAATCACCCCCCGGGGGGATGGTCACGCACAATCCCTTTTCCTCCACTCTCCTCTCGAGATCCTGGGCATGCACGCACACACACGTGGTGTGAGTTTAAGCCACTAGGTCCAGGACTCGAACCACAGTTGACTACATGGGAGTCCAGCAACATAGCCATTGCGTTCACTGCTGGTCCCAACCCTTAACCATATTTTATACACACACACACACACACACACACACACACACAAATTGTTAAAGAACAATTAGTCAGGGGACCAGCAGATGGCATAATGGTTACACTGGTGGACTCCCATGTGGTCGACTGTGGTTTGCGTCCTGGACTGAGCAGCTTCAAACTAACACTGGGTGCGTGTGCATGTGTGCCCTAGATCCCAAGAGGAAAATGGAAGAGAAGGGATTGAGGCATGGCCCTCCTCCCTAGGTGGTGATTTCTCGCTTTCTATCTCTCTGTCTCTCTAACCAGCGCACACACTCTGTAGCAAAATATTCTACCCCCCAAAAAAACAAAAACAAAAACATAAACAAAACATAATTAGTCAGGTCTATTCAATAGAGAGGACCTTTGTGGGAAAAGAGCCCTATATGGACAGCCTCCAAATTCTTATATCCTACTCGATGTTCTCCACTTTGACATCTAATGGTCATTTCATGTCCAGAACTGAGCTCCTATCTTTTCTTGAAACCTGTGTTCTCTGTCCTGATTGTCTTGGTCAGTGTCAGCACTATCCTTACATGAGCTCAAGCCAAAAGTCTTGGTGCTATTTTGGAGTTCTCTCTTTTTTTCCTCACAAACCATATCTAACTTCTTACTGAATCCCATTGTCTGTGCAATCAAATATGGCTAGAATCTGTACCTTTTTTTTTTTTTTTTTTTGGAGAGGTTTTTGCTATAGGGTGCATGTACTCACCAGAAAGACAGAGAGAGACAGAAAGTGAAAAATCACCACCCCAGGGGGGATGGCCACACCGCAATCCCTTCTCCTCCATTCTCCTCTTGGGTTCTTGGGCACGCACACACATGCATCCAGCGTGAGTTTAAGCCACTGGGTCTGGGACTTGAACCGCAGTTGACTACATGGGAGTCCAGCAACATAGCTATTACGCCAATTGCTGGTCCCGAATCTGTACCATTCTTATCCACCATGTTGCTACCACTCAGTGCAAGCCATTACTTCCTGACCAAACTGCTGCAACAGCTAGACTATACTCTTCCTCCCATGTGCTCCTCAGTCTATTTTCCGCACAGCACCCAGAAAAGACCTGTTAAAACATAAATCAGACTACATAATTCCTCTGCACAAAATCCTCTTTAGCTCCTGCTTCACACTGAAATTAAGCCAGAGACCTTACAGTGTAGGCCCTCAGGTCTACATTTTCTGAGCTCTCCACTGTCTTCAACCTCACCTTATCCTCTTTCCCAGCCTCTCCATGTACTCCATCTCCTTGCTGTTCTTGACCATGTGTATGTAACATACCTCTACCCTAGGGCCTTGTGCTGGCTGTCCCCTCCCTGCTGCATTCTCCCAGCTATCTGTGTAATTTGATGTCTCATTCCTTCATGTTTTTTTCTAAACCAAGAGTGAATAATGAGAACACAGAAATAAAGAGTAGTATACACAGTCACACAGACTATTATCAAAACTTTCCTGTACTTTCTTTATCTGTCTCTTTTTGGGGCTAGGAAGAGAAAACTGGAATTAAAGGAAATCCCAAACAGATCATTTTACTTTTATATGTCTCAAGGTGCAGTTTTAAAAAATATGGGCATTTTTTTTTCTTGGAGAGGTTTTTGCTATAGGGCGCGTACACTCGCCAGACAGACAGAGAGAAACAGAGAGACAGAAAGCGAGAAATCACCTCCCGGGGGATGGTCACACCGCAATCCCTTCTCCTCCATTCTCCTCTCGGGATCCTGGGCACGCACGCACACGCGCCCGGCGTGAGTTTTAAGCCACCAGGACCGGGATGCGAACCGCGGTCGACTACGTGGGAGACCAGCGACATAGCCATTACGCTAACTGCTGGCTCCCAAAATATGGGAATTTTTTAAAACATAACCACAGTGCTATTGTGAAACATAACAAATTCGATACCTGGTCCAAATTTAAAATTACCTGATTATCTCAAAAATGTTCTTCCACGGTTGCTTTATTGGAATGGATTAGGAACCCAGCAAGGACCACATGTAACATTTTGTGGTCACATCGCTTTCACTTCTTTTAATCCCTAGAGCATGCCCCAACACCTCACACCCATTTTGTAGAAGATTCCATGTCCTAGATTTATCTGTGGGACTCTTTAACTTGTTCTTCCTTCCTCCATGTTGTCCTTAAATGAATTTTTTTTAAGTTTTTTTTTTTTTTTTTTTTTTTTTTTTTTATCATAGGACATGTGCACTAACAGGAGAGAGTCAGAGAGAGACAGTGAGAAGGAAAGTGAGAAATCACCCCCAGGGGAATAGCTGCACTGCAATCCTTTCTCCATTCCCCTCCTGGGATTTTGGTCACACACTTCATGTGCCCAGTGTGATTTTTTTCAAGCTACCAGGTCCAGGACTTGAACCACAATCAGCCATGTGAAAGTCTAGTGCCTTAACCACCATACTACCTGCTGGCCCCTAGAATTTAATTCTGAAGGCTTGATTATTTAGACCCCAATTTTTATGCATACCACGTCTTAGGGAGTGCTGTGTGCTTCATTCTCTGTCTGTAATGCAGTTGAGTGGCCAGATTGAGCAAATAAAAAAACAGGACACTACATTTGAATTTCAGATAAACAACAGCTACTTTTTTAGTATGTCCCAAATGTTGCATGCGATATACTTACATTGAAAGAATGCATTTCTAAAATATTTAATTTTTTTCACATAAAAAGTATTTAATGTTTTTCTGAAATTCAGTTTTAGTGTCCTCTATTTTTTTGCTACCCTTAGTGATGCAATTAGGTTATCCCAATTTCACGATACTGAGACAGAGCAGTGGGTATTACCCTGATCCCTCTGTTGTAAACTTTCCTCCAAAGTTTCCCTTGATGGTTTTGTCCATTGATAATAATCACATAAATCACTTATTTAATTATGGCTGCTAAGATAGTGGTTTGCTTTTTTTATTTTCTATAGGGCATGTGGCTTACCAGAGAAAGACCCCCCCATGGAAGATGATCATGTCTCATACCTTCTCCTCTACTTCTCCATTTGGTATTTTGGGCATACAAGCACACACAACTGCCATGTTTTCAAGCTGCTGTGTTTGAGACTTGAACTGTACATTTGGTCACGTGGGATCCAGCTGCTTTAACCAACACACCACCGACTGTCCTAGATGTTGGTTTTCCTATCATTTCTTTCACATACATTAGCTAAAATTTTCTGTAAAGAACTTTCCTTTATCAACTATACTTTTGTTCACCTTATCCTTTATGTCTTTGCTCAAGAGTTACCTTATCAGCCAGGCTTTCTCTGACAAACCAATATAAAACAATATCCCATCACCGACATCACGTACATACTCTCTCTAACTTCTTCCGATTTCTCCATAATACTTACCACTTATGTCATTCTATGCATCTTATTCATTTTGTTTATTATGTGTATTCCCTAAGTTCTCTGAGGGCAGAAACTCTTTTTTCTTCTTTTCTTAAAGAATTATTTATTTAATTATTCATTTATTTTAATTTGACCAGAGAGAGATACAGAGAGAAAGAGACAGAGAGGGAAATTGGGAAACCAAGTCACCAGATCTGGGATTCGAACTGTGGTCAGCCATGTGGGAGTGTCCAGCACCTTAACCACCACATCACCTGCTGGTCCCCGAGGGCAGAAATTTTTATGTTTTGCAAATTTTTGTGTCTCCATTGCCAAAGACAATGCCACAGAGTACATGTTTAATAAATACTTATTCAATATTATTATTGAATTAATGAATGTTGAGAGTTAATTTTTAAAGTTCTAGGATAATTATATAAAGACATCATCTCAAATGCCATAAAATTGGAATAATAATCCAATTCTATTCTCATATATTTGAGATTCAAAATGAATTTAAGTAAATAACATTTAAATTAATGCACATATGGGGCCAGCAGGTAGCATAGTGGTTAAGGTGCTGGACTACCACATAATTGACTATGGTTTGAGCACTAGACACAACAGCTTAAAAATCAGGACAGGCATGTATGTGTGTGATGGCCATACCACAATCTTGGGATGAGGGGAATGGAGGAGAAGGGATTGTGCTGTGGCCGTCTCTTCTAGGCAGTGAGTTCTCACTTCCCCTCTCTCTGTCTTTCTCTGGAGAGCACATTTTCTCTATGGTAAAAACCTAAATAAAGAAAAAAAATTAATATACACGGGGAGGTTTTTTGGCACAAAACATATTTAATAGCATTTATTAAATAGCCATGGAAGGTTTTTATCACACACATGATCTCTTTTCACTTTGACATTATCACTATATGTTAGGTCTTATGAATTCCATTTTATAGATGAGGAAACTGGCTCAGAGACAGATAATAAAAGTCATAGGTCAGTCTCGAGATTTTAATTCAAGTCTCTTTTTTTAGTGCTAGTCTAGCTTTTTTATGTTATAGCTTCTTTTTGCTTTTTTTAAAATGTGGCATAATAAGCTTATATAACTGACTTATGAAACATTGCATTTTAGCAATTTTACCTTATAAGATATTCTTTTTGTTGTTTGTCACATCAAGATAGAAATAAAGCCTACATTTCCTACTAGTGGAAGATACCGTGGTTATTAGATTACCTTGTTAAAGACCTCTCAGTTTCAAGCATAAAGGAGCTTCATTGCAGAAGGGAGCTCCACTGGAGCCCTAATTTTTCTCCCTAATAAGCCTTTAACTCTCTTCCCATTCTCTGCTCCTGTATATCTCTCTCCGCAGTTCAGTCAAGCCAGACCTGAAGCCAGACTATTGGCACTTTGGCATCCCTACCATCTTGGACTCCCTATTGAAAGGAAACAAGATGAGATCTCACATAAATGCAAAAAGCTGGGGCCAGCAGGTGGCATGTTGGTTAAGGTGCTGGATTTCCACATGGCCGACCATGGTTCAAGTTCTGGTCCTAGTGGCTTGCTTTCTCACTTTCCCTCTCTTTCTCTGTCTTTCTATGTGGTCAAATTTAAAATAATAATAATAAATAAAATTTTTAAAAATTATTTTTTAGAAAGAATGCAAAAAGCTTTAAAGTGTTTGTGGAGTAAGACAAGAGATGTCTAACTACATATTGAACTAGTGTGCAGCACTCATCAGGTTCCTGGTTTCTTTATTCCTCACCCCTAATAAAAAGACCCTCATTTATATATTAATAAACATTTACTATAAAAGGAGATGCTTGGCTTGGTGGCTTAGAGTTTGGGTCCTGGCAGTAGCAAGTGTATGCTGTAGGCCAGCAAGTATGCTGGCCTCAGACCCCAGCATTGCCAGTTAGCATTTATGTAACCCTGGGCTTAATCCTCCTGAGCTGAAGTTCCCTTATCTGTAAAATGGATCTACTACTTACCTAATAGGATTGTGGTGAGATTTCAGTGCAAAAAATCCTTTTGTGTAGCATAGTTTCTGGCACATGAGAAGTGTCCAATAAATATTAACTGTGATGACTCATATTCAAGGAGCTGATATGATGCGGAGAACAAACTTTTAAGGTACCTTATAATATAGAAAATGTGCTTCCCACTGGATAGATACATGGATGGGAATATAGAAGGAAAACAAGAGGGGGAGGAACACCGTGCCTGCAGAAGCAGGGAATACCCTCCTGTAAAACAACACTTGAGCAGATTGCAAAAATTATGGGGGAAAAATTGTTGACAAGAATATAGCATGTGCACGGGACCAGCAGTTGGCGTAATGGCTATGTCGCTGGACTCCCACGTAGTCGACCGTGGTTCGAGTCCCAGACCCGGTGACTTAAACTCACGCTGGGTGCGTGTGCATGCGTGCCCAAGATCCCAAGAGGAGAAGGGATTGCGGTGTGGCCATCCCCCCTGGGGGGTAATTTCTTGCTTTCTGTCTCTCTGTCTCTCTCTGGCGAGCGCACGTGCCCTATAGCAAAAACCTCTCCAAAAAAAAAAAAAAAAAAAAGAATATAGCATGTGCAGTGGCCCAGGAGTTCAGAAGATGTGGCACATTAGTCATGGAGGAAAAATAAAGTGTTTACAGGGAGCTCTGGAGAGCAGTCTAAATAATCATCTTGGGCCTGGCTTTGAGGAGTACAGAGTGTATATGTTGTACTCAGGAATTTAGGACTTACTCTGTAGGTAACAGGGTTTACCTAAGGATACGGACTTAACAACTGTGACTTTGGGTATGTCAACTCATAAAGAAACCAGTGGGGACCAGCAGTTGGCATAATGGCTATGTCGCTGGACTCCCATATAGTCGACTGCGGGTAGAGTCCCGGACCTGGTGGCTTAAACTTACGCCAGGCGTGTGTGCATGCATGCCCAAGATTCCGAGAGGAGAACAGAAGAGAAGGGATTGCGGTGTGACCATCCCCCCCTGGGGGGTGATTTCTCACTTTCTGTCTCTCTCTGTCTTTCTCTGTCTTTTTGGCAAGTGCATGCACCCTATAGCAAAAACCTCTCCAAAAATAAATAAATGAAAGAAAGAAAGAAAGAAAGAAAGAAAGAAAGAAAGAAAGAAAGAAACGTATACATGTTAATAAAATTTTCAAAGAGTTATTTGGGCTAGTAAGAGTTACAACCTAAAAGGTGCAGATTCATGCCACCTTGAATAAGTCTTACAGTTCTGTTTTTAAAGGCAAAAACCACAGATGGAGAAGAGGATTACATTAGTTTGTCCAGAATTTAGACTGGTGCAAGCAAGCTAACAAGATATCTTGTAGAAAGGGATCGGATGGTCAGGTACTATCCTGGGATCTAGGAATGAAAGCAAAGCATCATGGCTCCAATTGTTAGCTTTAAGGTCTGCATGTCCTTATAACACATACATCGCAAGATGTGTGACACTTAGTTTGGAGAGATTACATTTAGTTAGAAAAAATGTACATTTAGTAGGCTTAATAGTTTAGAAACATGGGACCAGCAGATGGTATAATGGTTATATCGCTGGACTCCATGTAGTCAACTGCGGTTAGAGTCCCAGACCTGGCAGTTTAAACTCACACCAAGCACTTGTGTGTGCATGCCCGGAATCCTGAGGAGAGTGGAGGTGAAGGGATTGCAGGGTGGCCACGCTCCCTGGGGAGTGATTTCTCACTTTCTGTCTCTCTGTCTCTCTGGAAAGTACATGAACACTATAGCAAAAAAATCTCTCTCTCTCTAAAAAAAAAAAAATAGAGAAGTTCAGAAACAAGCAAGGTGTGACTATAGCCCAATTCTCATGCCTTCTTGGTCAAGAGAGGTTTCAGAAACTCTAAAGGTGCTGGACACTCCCATATGGCCAAACACAGTTCAAGTCCCGGACCTGGTGGCTTGCTTTCTCACTTTCCCTCTCTCTGTCTCTGTGTGTGTCTCTCTCTCTCTGATCAAATTAAAATAAAATGAATGAATACATTAAATAAATAATTCTTACAAAAAAAAAAAAAAGAAAAGGAAATGTCCTTGTCTTGATTCCATAGGTACTGATACTTTATTTAGTTTCTCTGTGACTCAGTTTCATTTTTTTTTTTTTTGAGAGATTTTCACTATAGGGCGCGTGCGCTCGCCAGACAGACAGAGAAAGACATAGAGACAGAAAGCGAGAAATCACCCCCCAGAGGGGATGGTCACGCCGCAATCCCTTCTCCTCCATTCTCCTCTCGGGATCTTGGGCACGCACGCACACGCGCCCGGCGTGAGTTTTAAGCCACCGGGTTCGAGACGTGAACCGCGGTCGACTATGTGGGAGTCCAGCGACATAGCCATTACGCTAACTGCTGGTTCCCTCAGTTTTATCATGTTTGAAATGTGGATAATAAGTAAGCATTAGGACCAGCTCCATGGCCTAGGGCTAAGGGAACTGGATCCCACATGACTGACCACATAGTTCAGTGCATGGTTGTAGTGGCTTGAAAACAACACCAGGCACATGTGTCTGCATGCCCAAAATCCAGTTAGGATCGAGAAAGAGAGGAAAAGGGATTATGGCATGACCACACCCCATCAGGGGTTACTTTTTCCCTCTACCTCTATCATTCTTTCTCCCCTCCCGCCCCCAAGCACATATATACTCTGGCAAATTTAAAAGACAAAAATGAGTAAATAATACTTAAGTTATAGGATTCCTTCAACTATATATATATGCTATATAATTGAGAGCTATTAGCAGAGTAGTAATATTTTTTTTCTAGAGGTGAAAGTTCTAAATTAACATCTTTATCATTGATTTTTTTTTTTATCTTTCAGAAATGTGCTGTTGCAAACACTGAAACATAAATGTCCTGTTATTTGTTTTAATGCTAAGGAGTTTGTGAGAACAGTGCTGAAGTTTTGTGGTGACGATGGCAGTTGGAAAAATGGTAAAGCATATTTTTTATTGTTTCTGAAAGTTAACTTCAACAGTGACGCCTCTTGGGAATAGAAGGACGGTGAGGGGTGCTGTGTTGCATAGTTACAACATTGCCTCCAACGCTGATGTGCCCCTGCATGGGCCCTGAGCATGGAGTCATTTTTCCTCTCTGCTTCTGGATTATGTGAATTTTTACATGTATAGATTGCTTTCATAATTTAAAGTAGGAAAGGATTAACTTTTGCAGCATGGACAGGATGAGATTTGTTGATATCACAAATAGCTTATAAACTTTCCAAGAATTAAACTATAGTCCAAAGTAATTAAAACATCATAGAACACATTTTAGTCTGTTGTTTAAAATAGTGAAGAATATTTTTATAACTTTTTGTTTTACTAGATGAACAGATATATTTAAAATATTCATTGTATGGGCAAGCAGGTGCATGGAGGTTAAGGTGCTGGATCCCATGTGGCCAGCTTCCTGGTTTGAGTCCTGGAAACAGCAGCTTAAAAATCATGTTAGGTGCATGTGCATGTGTGCCCAAAATCCTGAGAAGTGATAGGAGGAGAAGGAATTGCAGCATAGCCATCCCCTAGGAGGTGATTTCTCTCTCTCTCTCTCTCTCTCTCTCTCTCTCTCTCTCTCTCTCTTTCTCTAGCAAGAGCATGTGCCCTATAGAAAAAAATAAAAACTAAAATAAAATATTCATTTAGAATCTCGGTTGATATATGAGCAGTCACTATACAATTATTTACATTTTTTTTCTTTATTCAAGATAGAGTGAGTACTTGTGCATAAGAGAGATCACAAAGTGATCACTTTCCTCCAGTCTGTTGGATCCTGGGCACTCACACATTTGCCTGAAATGTTTCAAGCCAACCAGGCCAGGGATTTGAACTGCTGTTGTCATGTGGGATCTGCCTTCTCTTGAGCAGGATACAAGTACTATGCCACTGAGCTGGCCATTCCATTGTACAATTCTTTGCAAACATGTTTTTGAGAGATCCAAATTACAAGTGAGCTTTCAGTCCCCACCTTTTCTTGGCTGTTCGAGATCTCTGCTTTTTCTCTTTTCTTTTCTTTTTTAATTTGCCAGAGGTCATGCGGACTCACCAAAGAGACAGGGAGGGAGAGGGAGAAAGCATCCCTTAGCAGTGGCATATGGTCATGCCACAATCCCATCTGCTCCATTTCTCTATCTGGTCAGTATTTTGGACATGCACACACACACGTACACACAAACACACACACACACACACACCGTGCTTTTCAAGCCACTGGTGCTGGAACTTGAACCATGACATTGGCCACATGGGATACAGTTCCCTTAACCACCAGGCCATAGGGCTGATCTGAGATCTGCTTCTTCTGTGTGTGTTGCCTCTGGATCTAGGCCATGTGGGACCTGGGTTTATTGAGGCCATCTTATCAAAGGTTCAGAATTCTCAAGGAATAATGAAGTAGCACTTTAGTACTTAGCTTTGTCATTTGATAGGAGGATAATACTATTATTATTCATTTGAATCTTAAAAACCTAGTCAAAGCAGATAAAGCAGCAGTTATTCATTTTTCTTGGGATGACTAAGTGATGTTTTTCTCTTCAGTTGCTGATTTTGTGGGGCTAGATCCCAGAATTGCAGCATGGCTTATAGATCCTAGTGATGCTGCACCCTCTTTTGAAGATTTAGTGGCAAAATACTTTGAAAAGTCTATTACAGTTAAAGTAAGCAGTACATATGGAAATTCCTCAAGTGATACTGTGGTGAGTTGTTTTAAGATAAAGTCTTATCAACCTTAATACAATCATGATTTCTTTTCTAGAGTTATTTTTTATGAAGGGGGAGGAGAGAGATATTTGTTTTTGTTTTTGTTTTTAAGGTTTTCACCATAAGATGTGTATGCTCACTGGAGAGAGAGAGTGAAAGGGAAAGTGAGAAGTCACTCCCCAGAGGGGATGGCTGCTCTGCAATCCCTTTTCCTCCACGCTCCTCCTGGGATTTTGGGCATACACACACATGCACCTGGCATGATTTTCAAGTTGCCAGGTCCCCCTGCTCCCAAACTGCAGTCATGTAGTAATCCAGTGCCTTAACCACTATGCCACTGCTGGCCCCAAGTGTGGTATGTATTTTGAATGGAGTCTCACTGTGTTGCAGTCCTCCTGTCCTAGCCTCACTGTTGGCTAGGATTGCAGGCACCAGCTACCTATTTAGATTGGAGGCCTTCAGTGCAGCCTCAGCCTTGCACAGGCAATCTATTGCTTGTGCCACCACATCTGAGCCTAGAATTTTTTTTTTCTACTTCATAAATAGTCTATAGTACAAAGAACATTTATTTCCACATATTCAGTACAAATGCATTTTTAAAAATTTATTTCTTTTTTGAGAGACAGAGAAAGAGACAGAGACCTCTGACAAGGGCTTACTATTGCATGATCCCTTGACTCCCAACCTTGTGTTCCAGCCAGTCAGGATCATGCTTAGGGTATTTATTTGACCCAGGATTTGAACTCTGAGCCTTCTCACATGACTCAAGCATTGCACAGTAATGTCCCACTGTCTGTGCCACTGTGGCTGAGTCTTAGCACAAATACTTTTGACCTTGGCATTGTTGATAGAGGATGTTAAATAAGAATGATGATTTCTGTGAATGGATTGAGAGACCCAGAGTTTGGGCCAGTGTGGAGAGAAAGATTCATTCCGCAGAGTAGGGTGTTAAGCAGGAGTCCTAGGGCTCTGTCAGGAGGGAGAATTAGACTGTGTCTAGGGGCTGTGTCTCATCCCATCCTTCCTCAGTGTCAGTTGAAACAGACCATTTGTCAATCTCTCAGGGCTGTGTGCATTCTTCTTAGGGTAAGCCCAAACCGGTTAATTGTGGAATGTGGCAGCAATTACAAAAGTACAGAAGGGTGGAGCTGAGCAAATAGAGGCTGTAGAATCCAAAGAGGCCAAGTCTACATTTTCCTCTCTCTACCACCATTTAATCATTGCACCTTAGGTGTTTCACTTCTTTGTGGTTCTATTTCTCAACCTGTAAAATAAAGAAAAACTTTAGACTGGGAGAAAGTATCCAGATACAGATAGCTTATACTTGCATAATAGAAATATTTTTCATATCTAGGAAATCATCTACTTGAGGTGATTGGTGACACCACCACATACATAATACCTGCAATTGAGAGTTTCATTACATTTTATCAGGAAACATTTTTATGAGTTTTGTCAGTGTCCTGACTGTGATGCCTCCAAGTTTGTTTAATGTTTAATATTTTTGCTTTTACTTTTCTTTTAAAGAATCATAATATACGTGTGAACCTGCAGATACTCTACAGACTTACAATGGACCTTTGCACTAAATTAAAGGCAAGACATTTGATTATAACTTCTGGTTAACAGGCACTCTTGTTCATTGGTTATATAAGAGCTGTCTTTTCATTTACACTCATATTCACAGGGCCATGTCTTTGAATGTGATATGAAACATTGAGGTCTTAGACCAGATTAATCTAGCATTATTCAGAAAAGGGAATGATAAGACCTGAGGTTTTAAAAATGCTTCCTGTAGGGACCAGCAGATGGCATAATTGGTACATCACTGGACTCCCACATAGATGACAGTGTTTCGAGACCTGGACCCAGTGGCTTAAAACTCATGCCAGGCTCGTGTGCATGCATGCCCAAGATCCTGAGGAGAGTGGAGGAGAAGGGATTGCAGTGTGGCCATCACCCCTGGGGGTGATTTCACTCTTTCTATTTCTCTATCTCTCTCTCTGTCTCTCTGGCGAGCACACATGCCCTATAGCAAAAATCTCTCCTAAAATAAAAATGCTTCCTATAGGTTGAAAACCATTTTTAAAAGCCCCCATCCCTGAAAACTGGAATGTTTCTAATGCTACTATTAACAAAAGCTAAGTGTTTACTTTGGTTAATAGTAAAATAGACAAAAAAAAATAGTAAAACAGACACACCCTCACTCACTTAAAGTCTTACTGGGATGCAGACATCCATCAGAAGGACCATAATGAAGAGCCAAATGTCCAGAGACTAGGGCAGAATGAACCAATCAGATAAAGAAGCCTCCATGGGCAGGCTGTAGACAGAAGTTTTTCCACCTCTGGGGTCTAAGGGTCACCTGATATCGGGAGAAAACTTGTTTCTTTCTCCTCCTGTCCTCAGTCTCCTGCAGTTGCCTAAACAGGTAAAATCACAATGAGGGCAGAGAAAGAACCCAGATGATAGACCTGGAAGGGGTCAGCTCCATTTCACTGGCAAAGGATAGGCAGAGAACAGTTCTGAAAGATAAAGGGCTTGGACTATCTGATATTTCTAAACATCGTCACCAGGTCTTCAGGATAAAAATAAGGAAAACAGGGGTCTTATTAGGAACAACAAAAAAGAGGAGTAGACGAGTAGGAAACCAACCATGTCCACAACAGAAGTTACTTTAATTTTAGCTCAACAAAATTAAGTAGGCTTTTCAAAATGCAGATTATAGGCCCAGCTCAGGTGATGCGTGCTGCTGAGACACTGCTCTGCAGACCGGACCACACGGGCAACTCGGCAGGGTGGCATTGGTTTACAATCCCAGTGACCGGGGAGGCTGAGGGAGAAGGGTTACACACTTGAGGCTAGCCTGGGTAACAAGCTAGACCCTGTCTCATAAAAAGCTAGATAGAGGGACCAGCTGTTAGTGTAATGGCTATGTCGCTGGACTCCCACATAGTCGACGGCGGTTTGAGTCTCGGACCCGGTGGCTTAAACTCACGCCGGGCGCGTGTGCATGCATGCCCAAGATCCCGAGAGGAGAATGGAGAAGGGATTGCGGCGTGGCCATCCCCCCTGGGGGGTGATTTCCTGCTTTCTGTTTCTCTGTCTCTCTCTGTCTGTCTGGCGAGCGCACGCGCCCTATAGCAAAAACCTCTCCAAAAAAAAAAAAAAAAGCTAGATAGAGTCTACAGTCCTAGCTGGGAGATTGAGGCAAGAGGATCATGACAGGGAGATTTGACTGAAACAAACAAACAAATAAAAAAATGCAGACACAAATAATAATTCAAAGTAACATTGATATTTCTTTCTGTGAAACAGGTTTATGGTTTATGGAAACTATTTTGTACTTTAGAGCTTCCTTTGATACCAATTTTGGCAGGTAAGTTATCATAAAGTACAGTTATTTTTCTAGAGAATTCTTTACATTATGAGCCTCTCTAACTTATTTCAGTATAGTGTGTCTCATGGGCACTGAAGAGGTAATAAATCCTTTATTTTCTTTTTCTGTAACAAGAAGTTTTGGGTTGTATCACCTTTTGTTTCAGAACTAGAAGGTTCCTCTGAGCTGACCTGCCAGGAGGCAAATGAAGCCTCTCTGGATGTTCTACATGTTGGTGATTGTCTCTATGTCTTGTTTACCCCCTCACCTCAATGTAGTCTTGAGAATCTCCCTGTGAAAACCACTGCAGGGTTATCTCTACCTTTACCTCTGACCCAAGACGTGCTGGGCACAGAGAGAAGTAGAGCCTTCCCCAGTACTCTGCAGCCTATTGGCCAGGGCTCTTTGTTCTAAGAGTCCCCATGTACACCCCCATCTGGACAGTCAGCTCTGTCGGTGCTTTTGTGTCCTCACTGTAACATGGGACTCCTACTGGATTCTGTTCAAGGTTGGCACACAGCAGGGCTGTCATTGTTGTTCTCATCAGGGAGGGATAGGCACTTCGGTCTTTACTAAAAAGGATTCATTAACATGATGCAAATATGATCTGATATGGTTTTTGAATCATTAGTGATGGAAAGCCATCATATTCAAGTGAACAAAGAAGAAATGGAGAGAACATCAGCACTTCTTGGGGTAAGTGGTTATTTCATACTATTTGTAATTGTCAGTTCTCTCCTGGATGATAAGCTGTTTTTAGTGGCAGGTTAGAGTAGATTTCGCTTTTCTTCCTTCCTCATTTTTTCTAGGCTGATGTTGATATCATTCCTTCTTCTCTCTGACTCCTTGAGGGGAAAAGCAAGCATCGAAAGAACTTAAAAAACATTATATCTAGTATTATGTGTATATTTGAGGTGGGGATGGGGGAATGGACAGGCCCTGGATCTTGTTCATATGTGGGTGAGGAGTGTTTTAGACCATTATTGTGTTGCTGAACAAATACTTGAGACTGGGTGGTTTATAAAGATCAGGGATTTAGGGCCAGCCCATGGCCAGAGAGCTGGAGACTACCCTTCTAATCACATGGTTCAAATCTTGGTCCTAGAGGCTTGAAAAATATATCAGGGAACCAGCAAATGCTGTAATGGTTACATCACTGGAGTCCCACATGGCCAACCACAGTTCGAGTCCTGGACCCAGAGGCTTGAAACTTACGTTGGGTACAAGTGTGTGCATGCCTAAAATCCCAAGAGGAGAATGGAGGAAAAGGAATTGCCATGTGACCATCCCCCAGGGGTGATTTCTCGCTTTCTGTCTCTCTGTCTTTCTGTGTATGCACATGCCCTATAACAAAAATCTCTCTATTAAAAAAAGAAGAAGAAAGGAAGATGAGACCAGTAGATTGCATAATGCTTACATTCCTGGACTCCCACATATTTGACTGGGGTTTGAATCCTGGACCCCATGACTTAAAACTCATGCCAGTTGTGTGTACAAGTGTGCCCAAAGTCCTGAGAGGAGAATGAAGAAGAAAGGACTACCATGTGGCCATCATGATTTCTCATTTTCTGTCTTTCTGTCTCCCTGGCAAGTGCACGCACTTTATAGCAAAAATCTCTCTCAAAAAAAAAAAAGAAAAGAAAAAAGGGAAAGAAAGAAAGAAAGAAAAACATATGAGGTATGTGTGTGCATGCCCTAAGTCCCAACAAGATAGAGAAATGGAGGAGGAAGGATTGTGATGTAAACCATGGCCCACTGAGGGGATGTTTTCTTCTCCCTTTCCTTCTCTGTCTCTTTGTCTCTCTCTGATGAACATACTTATCTTCTGGCAGATTAAAAAAAATGACTTTCTTCTGGCTTAAACCATGGAGGGCATTCAAGAGAAGAAAAAGAAGGTGCCTGCTGCAGCAGAAACCAAGAGAAAGGTTCCTGCTGTGGTGGAATCCACCAAGAAAAAAGGCTCCTGCTGCGCCAGAAACCCTTAAGAAAAATCGAAGAAACTTTGCGGAGCTGAAGATCAAGTGCCTGAGAAAGAAGTTTGCTCAAACGATCCTTTGAAAGGCAAGGAGGAAGCTTATTAATGAAAAAACTAAGCACTATCATAAGGAATATAGACAGATGTACAGAACTGAGATTCGTATGGCCAGGATGGCAAGAAAAGCTGGCAACTTCTATGTACCTGCAGAACCCAAATTGGTGTTTGTCATCAGGATCAGAGGTATCAATGGAGTGAGCCCAAAGGTTCGAAAGGTGTTGCAGCTTCTTCGTCTTTGCCAGATTTAAATTAACACGCTGAGAATTGTGGAACCATATATTGCATGGGGGTACCAGAACCTGAAGTCAGTAAATGAACTCATCTCCAAGTGTGGTTATGGCAAAATCAATAAGAAGCGAATTGCTTTGACAAATAGTTCTTTGATTGCTTGATCTCTTGGTAAATTTGGCATCATCTGCGTGAAATGAAATCTATACTGTTGGAACACACTTTATAGAAGCAAATAACTTCCTGTGGCCCTTCAAATTATCTTCTTCACAACGTGGAATAAAGAAAAAGACCACCCATTTTGTAGAAGGTGGAGATGCTGGCAACAGAGAAGACCAGATCAACAGACTTATTAGAAGGATGGACTAAGGTATCCACCATGATTATTTTTGTATTCTGGTCAGTAAATAAATACAGTGGCTGTTTTCAGATTACACACACGCGCACACACAAAGTAAAGATTTATTTGGCTCATAATTCTGGTGGCTAGAAATTCTAGGAGCTTGTGGCCAGCATTTGGTTGCCCTCTGGTCCTATTTCACAACATGGCCAACAGAAGCAGGAAGGAAAGCAGGTATGTGTAAAAAGAGAGAGAGAGAACAGCAAGTTGTTATATTACTTTTATAACACTGCTCTGGCAAAATTAACCAACTACTAGGAGAACAAGAACTACTTCCCTCCCTTGAGATGGCATTAGTCTATTCATAAGGGTGTACCTCCATCATCCAAACATCACCCACTTTGCCCTACCTTCTAAAGGTCTCATCATCCCTCAACGTCATTATATTGGGAACCAAACTTCTAGAACATAAACCTTTGCAGGGACAAACCACATCCAAACCATAGTTGGGGTAAAGCATTGTGACTAGTGTGTGTGAGGGTGGGGGCTTTAGGGATCGTTAATGTCCTTCTCAAAAAGTAGATTTTTTTTCTTACAAAGCCATTGCTCCATCTAGTTTGGTGAAGAAATTTTTGGGTTTCTTGAAAAATAAAAGTATAGGGATCAGCAGGTGGTGTAATGATTACATCATTGGACTTCTACATAGTGACTGTGGTTCAAGTCCCAGAACTGGCGCACGTGCTGGGCGCATGTGTGTGTATGCCCAAAATCCTGAGAGGAGAATGGAGAAAGGATTGTGACATTGCTATCTCTCCTGAGGGGTGATTTCTTGCTTTCTGTCTTCCTCTCTCTCTCCAGTGAGCAGACATGCCCTATAGCAAAACTCTCTTCTCTCTCTAAAAAAAACAAACAAACAAACAAAAAAACAAACAAACAAAAAAAAACAAAAAGAAAAACAAGAAATTATAAGGAGATAAAGATGTATGAAAAAAATGTACCACTTAAATGATCTTAAAGGAAACTCTACCATAACTATCATCTAGGTCAACATATAGACTTTCTAGAAGCTCTGTGTGCTTTCTCTATCAGAAATCCTTTTCTAGGACCAGCAGGTGGTATATTGGTTAAATCACTGGACTTCTACATGGTTGACTGCAGTTCTAGGACTGGACCAGGCAGCTTGAAAATCACTCTGGGTGCTTGTGCGTGTGCGCACGTCTAAAATCCCAAGAGGAGAAAGGAGGAGAAGGGATTGCAGCATGGCCATCTCCCCTGGGGGTAGTTTCTCACTTTCTCTATATCTCCAGCAAGTGCATGAGCCCTATAGCAAAAAATCTCTCTTTCTCTGAAAAAAAAAAAAAAATCCTTTTCTGCTACCAAAAGTAACCACTATTCTGACCTTTGTAGCCATTTAATTGTTGCTCTTCTTTAGAGTTTTGCACTTCAATGCCTAAACAATGTAGTTTGAACTGTAAGTAAATCCATAAAACCGGTGTGACTTTCACTCCACCTTCCCCTTCCGTATCTCAGTAGCATTTGAGTTGCTGCATGTCACTCAGTGCTCTAGAATCTTCATTGTAGATTTTGTCACCATTGATGTCTCTGTCTCTATGATAGATATCTGGTTGTTTCCAGATTACGGTTATTACAAATGATCCTTCTCCTTTTAGCATACCTCCTGTGCCCCAGGGCATAGGTTTCTTTAGGGTTCAAGGTGGGGTGGGGCTCCTGGGGCAGACGGAAGGTACTGCTCAACTTTGTGAAATAATGCTAAATCACTTTCCAAAGTTGCACCCAGCAGAATGCACACAGGATTCTGTTCTTGTACATCTTTGCCTATCCAGGCTACATCAGACTTTTAAATTGTAGCTATTTTTATAGGACACAATGGCATCTCATTATGGGTTTAGTTTCTATTTTCCTGATCACAAATGAGGTTAAATAGCTTTCACATTGCCCTTGACTATTAGGACTTTCTTTTCTGCAAAAAACCTGCTCAAGATTTTTACTCATTTTTATATTTTTTCTTACTGATTCATAGGACATTTTGATATATACTGGATACAAGTCTGCTACCATTTCCCTCTCTGCTTTGTTTTATGTGATGTTAGATACCTTTTCTAGTCCTAATATTGCTGAAGAATTATTCTTTCCTTCCCTCAGTTTGGCATATTATTTTTGCTGGTTTTGTTTTGTTTCATTTTCTTAGATTTGGGAGAGGATGATTCTGTGAGCCTGCGTATTCCACCATGAGTCAAAGTATTGGCTTTTTTTTTTAGTTTTTTTTTTTGCCATAGGGCGCATGTGCTCCCAGAAGAAAGAGAGAGAAAGAGACAGAGACAGTAGAGGGAAAATGAGAAATCACCACCCAGGAGGCATGGCCATGCCACAATCCCTTATTCTCCATTTTCCTCCAGGGATCTTGGGCATGCAAACACACATGCCCAGTGTGATTTTTCAAGCCACCTGGTCTGAGACTCAAACCATGGCCAGCTATGTGGGAGTCCAGCAATTGGGAATTATTTGATGAATAAATTAAATATTTAAAATAGTAAAAACTGCTAATGAGATTGTATTTATCACATTTTCAGTCTCGTCTCAAGGAATTGGAACAAGAAGCCCATTTTGTTGCTGGAGAACAGTTTCTTATAAGAAGTAATAATCAGGTTCAAGAGGTAAGTCTAAATTTTGGTTCATTTATAAAGTATATTTCTCATTCAGGAAGTGAAGGAAGATTTATTCTGATTTTATAAGTATGGGGTTGTCAGAAAAGTCATGACATCATCATGTTTAATGTTGATGATCTGGATAGTATATAAGTTGTTCATCTTCCCTCACAAATAATGAACATATTGAGGTTCTTCAAGGTCTTTAAATTCAAGAGAAGTATTAAATCAGAATTTAAGCATTTTGAAATGTCTATTTAGATATGTCTTCTCTGGCTGGTGGCTTTAACTCTGTTTTAATAATGTTCTATTTCTCCCAAATCTGGCACTCTCTCAACCCATCATAAATTGCTTTTATTGAAGATCCTCTTTGGCAAGTTAAAGCTGCACCTGCTGAGTGAGAGGAAGAGTCTTCCCAAAACGAGACCACAGAGGCACCCATCCACATCAGAGGCTGTGGTAAGGTTTCAACACTGTCCTTCAGGAAATGATGGCATATCTCCATGAGGTGCAGCTGACCTTAGCTCCTCCCCAAGCTTCCTTAGAGGGCTGTTGCTCACGCTGGCAGTAGCTGCCACAGCAGCAGTGCTCCTACCCGAGACTGCTTTCCTAGTGGTGGACTGGGGAGGAAAGGCAGAGCAAGTCATTGGCTTAACTTCCTGCAAAGGGCAAATTGGTGGAGTTTTGTTCCTAAAAACAAATTATTGACAACTCAGCCACAGTCTATGTGTTTCATGTCCCCAGAAGAGATTGGAAATAGGACAGTTTATTAGTCTTCTCCTTTCTCTAAATTCATTTTAGAGAATCTTAGCTACTCTTCTCTCCAGAGGAATAAATTTTTAAAAAGACAAGGAGTCATGAGATTATACTTTATTGGAATAGTAGAGTATAAATAGATATTCAGAAGCCAATAAGTAATTTTACTGAAGGGTTCTAGAGTGGAGGTCAGTCAATAAGTGAACTCATATTTTTGTGGTGAGAATCAGCTATTGAGATTCCAGTTTGCACTTTCCAGCTTTTACTTTGCAGACTCCTTCTGAGGTACTTCTGCATTCCCAGCACTGCTCTGATTCTGCTTGTCTTGGTCCTGGGAAGTCACCCTATGTACAGGCCCTCATAGGGTCCAGACTCGCTGAGTTAGTGAGGCCCATGTTTGGGCCTCAATGACTCAGTGGGCAATTACGGGATAAATAATGGACTCCTATGGAGGGTGTTACACTGAAGGGACTTGGAACCAGCCTCTTCCAAATCCTGTTCTTCCTGACATCTTCTTCACCTTAATGAAGGGTCCTATCCTCCTCCCAGGTTCTTGGGAGCCAGTGCAAAGTAATCATTGAGAGCAGAAAGTCGAGTCAGCCACCCTGTCTACCAGAATGGTTTTGGCCACATTACTTGACTGCTTTCTGCTTCTGTTTTCTGATCTATGAAAGAAAGTTAATAACAGTACTTCCCCTACTGGAATCTAGTGAGGATCTGGTGAGCATGTATGTATGTGCATATGTCAAACAGTACTTGTGGGCATGTGTATGTGTGTGTATGCATGATACCTCCTCTCAAGAAAAGTGTGTATGTCAAGTAGTTCTTGTGTGTATGTGTGTGTGTGTGTGTGTGTGTGTGTGTTTGTGAGAGATACCTCCTCTCAAGAGAAGTGTAGCTAAGATTCTCTAAAATGAATTTAGAGAAAAATAATGATGACCTTTCCCATTTTCAACCTCTCCTGGAGACATGAAACACAGAGATTGTGTCTAGATTTTTCAAGAATTTGGTTTTAAGTACAAAACTCCACCAAATTACCCTTTGTAGGAAGTTAAGCTGATGACTTGCTCCACCTCTTTCTCCTGTGTCTACAGCTAGGTATATGCCTGATATAAGCTCTCTCTCAAAAAAAAAAAAACAAAAACAAAAACAAAAACAAAAAAACAAAAACAAACAAAAAAAAAAACAAAGAAAAAACCACCAAAAAACAACAACAAAAACAAGAAGTGAAGATGGTGGCTGAGTGTAAAGTGTGATATTTTGCAAGTCTGACCCTCACAGGAAGGTTCTGAGCTCATGGCTGGAGATCACCCTGAGTATACTGGGCAAGTGCATGCCTATGATCCTGAGCTGGCTGAAGCATAGGGTAGATTATGATGTCAGGACTCCGTTGGGAGGGCTGTTTCTCTCATTCATAGAAGTAAATAGACTTTTAAAAATTAAGATATACTGGCTGCTTTTATTAGCCACTCCATCCAAAAACCTGAGAGCCATCTTTAATTTTATTTTAGCCTTATCAGCAGCAAGGCTTACAGTTTCTACCTACAAAATGTCTTGAGTCTGGCTTGATTCCCCACCTTTCCTGTCACCACCTTAGTCCTAACTTATGTTACTCTAAAATCTCCCATCCCACTTCGAATCAAAGACAAGCTCACGAGCATGTCCCCAGGGCCCTGGGTCTGGCTCTGCTCTTTTTTAACCCTGTCACTCCTTTGAGTCGCTGCTTCCCACCAGCTCTTTGCACTAGCTCTTTCTTCTGTCTCCACATTTTTGCCACAGATTTTGCACATTGGCTTCTGATTGTCATCTTACACCATATTTTCAGAAGACCTTCTCTGGTCAACCAGCCTACATTAAACCCCCCAGTCACTACCTATTTCTTCACCTTGATTTATTTGCTCCACTCACATTATCTAAAGTTATTTGAGATATTTGTTTATTCCACTGCAATGTAGATTGCACAGATCAAAGACCTCACTTTGTCTCCTGATAGGCTGAACTAATTGTCCGTTGTTTGTTCATGGAGCACTGGGGCAGCAGGTGGCTCCCAAGCATTGATCTCCCTCTTCCTGGAGACACTCTGGCTTGGATCTTGACACAAAGCAGCTATGGGCCATGTAGCCTAAAACTCCAGCACTGTCTCGGAAAGCTAGCTGTTCCCCACCAGCCCACACCTAAGCTGTGGGGTCCTGGGCTGTCCTGACACCACCTGGCACTGCTCACTCCTCATTGTGGCTCCTTTCACTCTCCGGACATCCAGTATTATAAGAGGAAGCATAGCTCTCTCTCTCTCTTTTTAAATCATTTAATTAACTAATTAATTAATTAATACATACTAGAGAGGGACAGAGTGAGAGAGAAAGAGAGAAAGTGAGAAAGCAAGCTGCCAGGTCAGGGACTCAAACCACAGTCAGCCGTGTGGGAGTCCAGAACCCTTAATTACCATGCTACCTACCAGCCCATAACTCTCTTTTGATTTTTATATATTTTCTATTTTGGTTTTTTTTTTTTTTTTTTTTTTTTTTTTTTGGAGAGGTTTTTACTATAGGGTGCATGCACTCACCAGAAAGACAAGGAGAGACAGAGAGACAGAAAGCAAGAAATCACCCCCACCCAGGGGGGATGGCCACACTGCAATCCCTTCTCCTCCATCCTCCTCTTGGGATCTTGGGCATGCACACACATGCAACTGGTATGAGTTTTTAATCCACCAGGTCTGGGACTCGAACCGCAGTCAACTACACGGGAGTCCAGTGACATAGTCCATTACACCAACTACTGATCCCAGATTTTTATATGTTTTCTTATACACAGCATTAAGACAATAACTTTAGGGAGGAGATTCATGTTAGACAAAAGGTAAATTTGAGTAATTTTCTTATTCAAGTTCAAAATGGGTTGTAAAGAAGCAGAGACAACTCACAACATCAACAACGCATTAGCCCAGAAATTGCTAATGAATGCACAGTGCAATGGTTCAACAAGTTTTGCAAAGGAGACAAGAGCTTTGAAGATGAGGAATGTACGGACCAAAAGATGGTGTAATGGTTATGTCGCTGGACTCCCATGAAATCAACTGGAGTTCGAGTCCTGGACCTGGTGGCTTGAAACTCATGCGGCCACACGTGTGTGTGTGTGTGTGTGTGTGTGTGTGTGTGTGATCATTTATGCCGATCATAAAGACATGATCAGCATAAATCATATTAGGCTCACTTTCTTACTTTGCTGAACAAGTCATGCTCTTCATTCTGTGCATTTAAAACAGATTGGCTTTTATTAAGTAATGCATGCCAGTGGTTCAAAATTCAAAAGTAGCAATTCTTGCTATTTCCCTTCATCCTCCTGTCCCCTTTCCAGAGGCCTTGGTGAACATTGTGGCTCCATTCCTTCCTGCCACCTTTCCTCAATAGCATTAGCCTGGATTGCTGACTTGGTATTTAAGCTTCACACATGGATTTGTCACTGCTCAGTTTCCCTAACTAGATCTGGCTGTCACAGGATGTGGACTTTGCTTTGTTCCTAAACTCTTCCAGTGCTAAGAACAATGCCTGGGTGATAGTGCATTCTCAGTAAGTCTTGAATGAGTCCTTCAAGTTTTATATGTGTTAGATTGGTGCAAAATCTATTGCAGTTTTAGACTGTGAATTTTAAATTATTATAACTAGGTATAAACACATCTTTATTCATCAAAATAGGAACCATTACAATCAACACATTTTTGCCAATTAGAAATAAGTTTGTTTATTCCTATAGTGGAAGTATCCATGCTTCGGGATTTGAGGAATTCTTAGATAGCATCTTCTGTATCCTGCTGGTTGTAGAAGCATTTTCCCTGCAAAAAATTGTCAAGATGTTTAAAGAAGGGCCAACAGTTACATGGTGCTTGAGTCACTGGATTCCCATATGGCTGACCATGGTTCAAGTCCTGGACCCAACAGCTTGAAAATTACTCTGAGCACATGTGCATGTGTGCACAAAATCCCAAGAGGAGAATGGAGGAGAGGGAATTGCTGTGTGGCTATCTGTCCCTGGGGGTGTGATTTCTCACTTTCCCTCTCTCTGTCTCTCTGTGTTTTTGGTGAGTGCACTTGGCCTATGACAAAAACCTAAAAAAGGGAAAAAAAAAAAGATGCTTGAAGAAGTGATTGTCAGCACTGCACACTTTTATCATCACTTCAGACAGGAATTAGCTGTGAGAATGAACAAGCAGTTCAATGAGCAAATCTCTTACTACTTTTTTTTTTATTATTGCCGTGTTCAATTACCTTTATCGCAAACATTTTACATTCAACTATTTCCAAGTGTTGATTTAATTAGTATTATCCCTTTGGTTAGTAAATAAATGTGTTTTTGCTAAGAAAAAAAAGTGATTGCCAGTTTTTCGAGAGGTCAAGTGAATATGGCAGATGAGGTAAAACTTTGTAGTCCGATTGGTTCAACTTTTGAAGCATTGGTTGTGTGACACACACCATTGAGCATTGTCATGGAGAAGAATTGGACCCTTTCTATGACCAGTGCAGCTGTAGGTATTGCAGTTTTCAGTGTATCTCATCAATTTACTAAGGGATACTTTTCAGATGTAATGGTTTCACTGGGATTCAGAAAGCTACAGTGGATCAGATCCCACCGAATAGTGACCATGACCTTTTGGGGGTGCAAGTTTGGCTTTGGGAAGTGCTTTGGAGCTTATTCTTGGTCTAATCACTGAGCTGGTCGCTGTCCATAGTCTGTAAAATCCACTTTTGTCACACGTCACAATTTGATCGAGAAATGGTTCATTGTTGTGTAGAATAAGAGAAGATGACACTTCAGAATGATTTTTTTTCCAGTCAGCTCACAAGGCACCCACTTAATGAACTTTTTCACCTTTCTAATTTTCTTTAGATGCCAAATGACTGTACAATGGTCTATGTTGAGTTTGTCGGCAACTTTCTGTGTAGTTGTAAGAGGATCGGCTTCAATGATTGCTTTCAGTTGGTAATTGTCAACTTCCAATGGCCAGCCACTATACTCCACATCTTCCTTTTTATTTAGAGATCTTTTTAAAAAATTTTTTCTTTCTTTCTTTTTTTTTTCTGCTATAGGGCACATGCGCTTGCCAGAGAGACACACAGAAAGAGAGAGAGAGAGAGAGAGAGAGAGAGACAGAAAGTGAGAAACCACCCCCCAGGGGGGACGGCCATACTGCAGTCCCTTCTCCTTCATTCTCCTTCCAGGATCTTGGGATCACACACACACGTGTGGCCACATGAGTTTCAAGCCACCAGGTCCGGGACTCAAACTCCAGTTGATTTCATGGGAGACCAGCGACATAACCATTACACCATCTGCTAGTCCCTACACTCCTCATCTTCAAAGCTCTTGTCTCCTTTGCAAAACTTTTTGAACCACTGCACTGTGCATTCATTAGCAATTTCTGGGCTAATGCATTGTTGATGTTGTGAGTTGTCTCTGCTTCTTTACAACCCATTTTGAACTCGAATAAGAAAATCACTCAAATTTACTTTTTGTCTAACATCATTTCCATAGTCTAAAATACATATAAAATAAACAGAAGTAATAAGCCATTGGTGAAAAAAAATAAAGTAAGAAATGCTCATTAAAATAATGTATAACATAGCCACATTTATTTAAGAATATATCCAATATCGAACAGCAAATTTTTTTTTCTTTTTTTGGACAGATTTTTGCTATAGGGCACGTGCGCGTGCCAGACAGACAGAGACAGAGAGACAGAAAGCGAGAAATCACCCCCCAGGGGGGATGGTCACGCCGCAATCCCTTCTCCTCCATTCTCCTCTTGGGCACGTACGCACATACACCCGGCGTGAGTTTTAAGCCACTGGGTCCGGGACGCGAACCGCGGTCGACTACGTGGGAGTCCAGCAACATAGCCATTACGCTAACTGCTGGTTCCCTCGAACAGCAAATTTTAACAATACTAAACTGCAGTTGCTTTTGCACCAGTGTAATACCTTTTTTGTTTGTTTGTTTGTTTGTTTGCTTGTTTTAACTCCACATATTTTCTCATTTCCATTATGATGATGCTCTGACCATCAAGTTATTTGAAAGTTATTTGTAGGAGCGTCCCATATATTTTTGTTATTCATGTCTTATTAAATGCACTGTATTCAGATATGTGCAATACCAGTTCTTTGACACTTGCTGTTAGGATTCACAGTGTGGGCTTTTGAGGGCATGTCTTCTTACACCTGTACAGGGTGGTGTCTAGAAGCCTGAGGCATCAAGCTAATGGATTCCTCCCCTATTCACTCCTGGTGAAGAACAGTGGGAATTCTCTCCCCTCAGTAAATACACAAGGAGTGTATCACAATGACCCCTCCTTAACAACAAGCCCAAGAAAATTTTGCTGTTTTTTCCTCCAGTGAAGTCACATGTTCTCAGAACATGATAGGAGGTTAAAATGTGGGGAAGGTAGTTTGGCTTCAGAAGTCAGGATTGCTGGATTTTAGGTGGTCTGGACCAACCACACTCATCATTTCTGGAAGTTGACTCTCAAACTCCCCAATTAACATAAGTGACAGCATCTCCAGGTCACGAGTATGTACTGACCCCTTTAACAGGTAGTGTGTGCCACACATGCTGCTGGACTTTGAGACTCAGCCATGAACAGGTCAGATGTCTCCTCTATTTTATTCAACATTTATTGTGGCCCCGACTCTGTGTTAGACACTGTGTCTAGCTTGGTGGAGAACTTGTCATCAAGGAATATCTATTCCAAGGATGAACTTTGTTAGTCAAGGTTTTCCAGACCAACAGAACCAATAAGATGTATCTATATCTATATAAATAATACATATATGTATATAAAATAAAGTTACTAAAGGAATTGACTTCTGTGATTATGGTGGCTGAGAAGTCCCGTGATAGGCTATCTACAAGCTGGAGACTCAGGGATGCTGGCAGCATAGCTCAGTCCAAGTCTGAAAGTCTCAGAACCAAGAAAGCTGATGATGTCATTCTCAGTCTGAGGCCAAAGGCCTGAGGACTGAGGGGACATAGTAGGGTGGTAGGGCAGTACTGGTATAAGTCTCAGAGTCCAAAGGCTAACAGACTGGAGTTCTGATGTCCAAGGGCAGGAGAAGAGTATTCCAGCTCTAAGAGGGAGATAAAATTGTCTTTCCCCTTTTGACTCAAACTGATTGGATAGTGCCCTCCACAGTCAGGGCAGATCTCACCTACTCAGCCTGCTAGTTCACATGCCAATGTCTTCTGGAAGCATCCTCACATACACACCCAGAAATAATGCTTTACTCACTGTCAAGGTGTTCTTTAGTCTGGCTAAGTTGATGCCTAAAATTAAGTATCACAGGAATGCATGTATCCAACAGGATAAGATCCATTAAAATAAAAACAGAGTACTATAAAAAAATAACAAGGAACATGACATTTTTTAGATTGAATGTCCAGAAAGAATGCTGAAGAAATGAGTTATAGGAACCAGTAGATGGCAAAATGGCTACATCGCTGGACTCCCATGTAGTCGACTGCAGTTCAAGTCCCAGACCTGGTGGCACATGTGCATGCATGCCCAAGACCCTGAGAAGGAGAGTGGAGGAGAAAGGATTGTGGTGTGGCCACCCCCCCCCCCGCCCCCCGCCATGCAGTGATTTCTCTCTTTCTGTTCTCTCTATCTCTCTCTGTCTCTCCAGTGAGCACACATGCCCTATATCAAAAAAACCCTCTCTCTCTCTAAGAAAAAAAAAAGAAACAAGTTATAAATTGAAGCTTGAAGATAAGGAATCACCCATGCAAAGAATGGAGAACAAGGCCTTGCAATGGAAAAGGCTTGGCTGCTCAGGCATCTGAGCTGGTGTTTTGTGACTGACTGGTAGAACAGAGGATGAGGCTGAGAGGTAAAGAAAGAGTGGATCGTGCTGTGTTTTGCAGACCATGGTGAGGGATGTAGACTGTTAGTAAAATGGGTTGTCTAGGTTTGAGTAAGGGAGCAACCATGATCTTAGCTATCTTTTTAATAGCCTTTACCTTTCAGTACAATTTTAGGTTCATAGGAAAATTGAGCAGAAAGTAGAGTTCTCATATACCCCCTTCTCTAACACATGCATGCTATCAATATTTGTTCTAATATTTGTTGTAATCAATGAACCTACATTGGTAACCTTACTGTCACCCAAGTCCATAGGCCACAGAAGGGCTCTCTCAGTGTTGGACATTCTGTGGGTTTGGACAAATATATAATGACATGCATCCACCATTATAGTATTATACAGAGTATTTTCACTGCCCTAAGAATCCTCTGTGGTGGGAACCAGCAGTTAGCGTAATGGCTAGGTCGCTGGACTCCCATGTAGTCAACCACGGTTCGCGTCCCGGACCTGGTGGCTTAAAACTCACACCGGGTGCATGTGCGTGTGTGCCCAAGATCCCAAGAGGAAAATGGAGGAGAAGGGATTGCGGCGTGATCATCCCCCCTGGGGGGTGATTTCTCGCTTTCTGTCTCTATGTCTCTCTCTGTCTGTCTGGCGAGCGCACGCGCCCTATAGCGAAAATCTCTCCAAAAAAAAAAAAAAAATCCTCTGTGGTGTGCCTGTTCAACCCTCCCTCCCCCCATTCATGGCAACTACTGATCTTTTTATAGTCTCCATAATTTTGTCTTTTTCAGAATATCATATGGTTGGAATAATGCAATATGCAGTCTTTTCAGATTGGCTTCTCCCATTAATATTATACATTTAAGTTTCTTCCATGTCTTTTAGCACTCAATAATATTCCATCATCAGGGTATATCGGTTTGTTTATTCATTTACCTGCAAAAGGACATCTTCAACGCTTCCAAGTTTTTGACAATTATGAATAAAACAGCTATAAGTATATGTGGACATAGTTTTTAGTTCCTTGGTTAATACCAAGAAACACAATTGCTGGATTGTAAAATGTGTATAGTAAATGGTAAAAATGTGTATAGTTTTGAAAGAAACTACCAAATTGTCTTCTAAAATGGCTATACCATTTTGTACTCCTACCACTAATGAATGAAGATTCCTATTGTTGCATATCCTTAGAATTTTGTGTTGTCAATATTTAGGATTTTTACAATACTAATAAGTAATGGATTATTTTTAAAGAAAATTATTTATTTATTATATAATTTCTTGCTTACATTTAATTGTTGAACATGTTCCATATGTATTATTCTATTTTTAAGAGGAAAAAAAGGTGAAATTAATTTTTTTTTTTTTTTTTTTTTTGGAGAGGTTTTTGCTATAGGGCGCGTGCACTCGCCAGACAGGCAGAGAGTGACAGAGAGACAGAAAGCGAGAAATCACCCCCCAGGGGAGATGGCCACACCGCAATCTCTTCTCCTCCATTCTCCTCTCGGGATCTTGGGCACGCACGCACACGCACCCAGCATTTTAGGCAGCCGGGTCCAGGACTCAAACCACGGTCGACTACATGGGAGTCCAGTGACATAGCCATTACACTAACTGCTGGTCCCAAATTCATTTTAATAATATAATTTATTTGACATAATATATCTCATTCTCATTTCAAAATCTAATTAATTTAAAGTTATTTATGAGATTTTTACATTTTTTTCACAGTAAGTCTTCAAAATTCACTTTATTTATACACACAGCAGTTCTCAACATTGGATATGTTTTTAAAAGATCACTCTTGTGGGGCCAGCAGGTGGCATGGTGGTTAAGGTACTGGATTCCCTCATGGCAGTCCACTGGGGAATGATTTCTCACTTTCTCTCTCTCTGGCTCTCTCTGGTAAGCACACGTATCCTATGGCAAAAACCTAAAAAAGAAAAAGAGAAAAGAAAAAATCACTCTGATAACTGGTTGGAGAATCCAGGAAGCTCATTTATAGGCTGTCACTCTGGTCCCAGGGTAGGTGTCACTTGTGTCCAGATGATGTTAGTGAAGATAGAGCAAAGCATATGGGATTTTAGAGCATTTTAGAACAGAAAGGACCTTCTAATATGTTTATGTGAGTATGAACAAAAGACAGGATGAGATAGTTGAGTTTTCTGTGTTGTGCACCTGGGCAGTATAAATATGGCCACTATTGAGGGGAAACTGGAAGAGAAATGGTTTATTTGGGGGAAGAGAGGTCAAGTATTGGACATGTAGGACAGAAGTGCACATGAGACATTAATGTGCCATGCCACACAGGCAAATGGGTGTGTGGGCTAGCACTCAGAACCAATCCTGTGCTGGAGATACACTTGAAAGTTGTCAGCCAATTTTTATTACAGTCACCTGTAGGTGGTATTCTACCTTGGCTGGCAATTTGGAAAACACTGGTGCCCACACCCAAAGCTGACTTACCTAGTAAGAAGTGGGTCAGGTAGCCTGTTTGTTTGAAGTTTTCTTGTTGATTCTGATATGTGGCTAGCATGGATAATTATAGAGTTGAACTCCAAGTAACTGTCATTTAGAGGTTAGAGAGAGAGGTGGCACCAACAAGAGACTGGAGTGGCCAGAGTGAGATGGGAGATCAGAAGAATGTGGTGGTAGGAGCCAGTATAGAGTGCTACAGGCTACATTCTGCCTCTGATCATTAACCAACTTTTGTAGTACTTGTCCACAGCTTTATGCGACCAAGCACTTATTTTTAAGAGCCAAGATAATCTTGCAGGGCCGGGGGGTGGGGAGCAGTATTGGGGCACTTAGTCTATTGGATATCAAGACTAATTATAAAGCAATAGGAATTACTAGGAATTAATCAAGCAATGTCACTTGGTATTGACTCTAGATTAAACAAATAGACCAATGAATTAAGATAGGCAATCCACAAAGAGACCACCCCATGCGTGTGTAAAACACATGATTTCTTGTCCCGACCCGCGGTACGATCGGGCAGGGTGCCTGAGTGAGAGAGCGGAGGTCTGGAACTGGCGCAGCGTCACAACACGGGAGCAACACAGTGTCACAGCTCAAGATGGTATGCAGTCGCTCGTTTATTGAGGGCCGGAGAACATTCTTATATACAGGGTAGGAAAAGGGGGCGGGAATTGTTGCGGACCTGACTGAGGACCTGCCTGAATAAGGAAGTCTCTGAGTGAATTGTCTACTCCCGGAACAAGGATACTTGAAGGTCCTTGTATGAAGGTCATGGCAGCCATTTTGGTGCATGTGGCTTCCTACAATTTCTAAAAGGGGTGGTGCTGTAAAACAATGAGTAAGGAGAGCTAGTTACATAAATGATAGGGAGCCAGTGCACTGACCCCCCCCACCCCCCCCCCACCCATTTCACACAGTATACAAAGTTCCAAGTGAATTGTATATCTAGATGTAAAAATCAAAACAGGAAAGATTGGAGAATATACTAAAATCTATGTACAGGAATGTTTATAGAAACATTATTTATAATAGTCCTAAAGTTGAAAAAGTCAAATATCCACCAAGGGTGGAATGGACAAATAATTGTCCTATGTTTGCACAATTTAATACTATATAATAGTACAAATAAATGAAATACTGTTTTATACAATATGGATGAAACTTCAAACCATATTGAACAAAAGAAGTCACACAAGAGTACCTGCCCTTTTACATTGTTATGAAGTTTAAAAACAGGAAAAAGTAACCTGTGGTCATAGAGGTCAGGGGGTTGGTTATTTCTGGGCAAGGAGCAGGGACCTACTGGGAAAACCAGAGTGTTCCCTGTTTAGGGTAGGATGGTGGTTACATAATGTGTTCACTTTGTGATTATTCAACAAATTGTGTTATGATCTTGTACTTTCCTATATATATTATATCTTGACTTTTTTCTTTTTATTCATGATTGAGAATGCATGCATGTGAGAACTAGAGAGAGATTAGCACCTTCCACAGGATCTGGTCATACTCTGGTCGCCTTCTTCCAGTCCCCAACCCTATTGCATCTTGGACACTCGATATGTGCCCAGCATGTTTTGGGCTGACCCAGCAGAAGCTTCCAACCACTGTCATCCTGTGTGTTCCAGTTTTTCTGTTGATTAACATGTTACTGCTTTGCCATGTAGCTGGCCCCAAATTTGGATTTTTTTCAGTTAGTTTTTTTTTTTTTTTTTTTTCCCATGTGTTCGCCAGAAAAAAGGAAAGTGAGAAATCACCTGCACCGGGGGCGGGGGGTGGGGTGACCACACTACAATCCCTTCTCCTCCATTCTCTTCCTGGGATTTTAGGCATGCATTATTTTCAAGCCACTGGATCCAGGACTCAAACCATGGTTGGCCTTATGAGAGTCCAGAGCTTTAACCACTACACTACCTGCTGGCCCCCAAATTTTGATTTTTTTAAGTTAATTTTAAAACTCACAATTATATTTCAGTACTACTTCCCTGAAATTATTTCTAGATAACTATGGTTCAAGTGGATGGGTGTTCCTAAACTATTGAACATGTTTTTGGGCATTTTCTTATTTTATCCCCTTACATATCCTAGATTTAGATTTCACTTATTTAAATCTCAAGAGAAATTTTTTCTCTAAGTTTTTGTGAAGAGGTTTTAGCTTCTGCCTGGACAACAGAATAATTGTTAGGATTAAGACAGTCAATAAACTGAGTTTATTATAAGTTTTAATTTGGAAAATATATTCAGTTAGACTTTATTAAAATTTTCTCCATCTGAAAATACATAGTTGGAATGTTAAAATAAAGGAATTACATTTTATTAAAAAATAAAACTATGTTTCATTTTTTAGTTAAATGCTCTGCAAGAGCTTCATCCATTACCCAAGATAATTTTGGAATACAGACAGGTAAGGTAATTTTTTTTTTTTTTTAAGTAAGCTGATGATCAAGGGGCAATGACCTTATCTCTGTTAAGAGAAATCTGTCATTGTTGAAGTTACCCTAACAGTGTTCTAAAGGGAATATTTCAAGTTGACCTGGTGTTAGTACTGCTTACTTGTACACTGACACGATTTTATTCAAGTCCTACAATCAGCCCCCATTCAGTGCTATGACTCGAAGGAATTAAAAATGAAAGAAAAATAATGAAATTCAAAAAGAACTCTGCTATATGCTGTTCCTATATGCCTTCAGTATAAATGAGACTCTACCAGTTCCAAGTTTAGAACCCTCCCACAAAGCCCTGCCCTTCCCCTGGTTTCTAGGCTACAGTGTTTTATCTTCTTACAATCACATTTACCAGGGATTTAATGACAAGGCCCCTTTCCTCTTCTAACTACTCACGTTCCCTCTGTTTGTGTACCTGCCATTTACTTCAGGAGCTCTCTGTTGCTTATGAACCACTTTTAGAACTTTTGCCGTCACCGTGCCACTGATGGTATTATTTAATGAGCCTGTGGCCTGCTGGCAGCTATGAGCAAATGCACTGGTGCTAGAATAACCCTTTCTCCCTGAATTATGTCAGGATTGGAAGAGAATTAATCATAGAGGTCATACGTATTTATGTATGTGTTTATCTTTGCAACTTTTCTGCAAATCTAGAATTATTACAGAATAATAGGCTTATTTTATAAGGGTAGGATAACGTCTTTTTTAGTAGGTCAATGTTATTTAATTTTGGTACTCCCCAGGTCATTTTAGGGCTTCCTGGAATCATCTAAGGTGACATTGTTGGGATGTGCCCAGCACTCTATGAAACATTGTTTGGATGTTTGTAACTGTTAAGTGGTTGGGAAAGTCATGACATATTTTTCTATGTTTATTTCCTATGCAAAAATGCATCATAATTTCCCCAATGACCCAGTATTAAAATACTTGAACAAAGAAAATGATTATTCTTGTCTTTGTAATTTAGATTCACAAGATCAAGTCAACCTTTGTAGATGGATTACTGGCTTGCATGAAAAAGGTACTTGAACAAAATATTTATATCATAATTAGGAATATGCTTTATATATGAGTTCAGACATATAGAACTTTTACAATTTTAGGAAATGATAAAATAATGTTCTTGATCTGAACCATGGTTTTGTTATCATTCTGGTCTCCTTACAGCATAGGTTGATGTTATACTTTAAGATATTTATTTAGAAGCTTTATAGCTGATCTCCTATTTTTAACATCTATTATTGCATCTCTTTTCTGGAATTATTTGAGATAGATGCTATGTTTTCAGTTCATACATGAGGAATCTGCAGTCTGAAATATTCTGTGACTTGTTGAGGCCACACAGCAAAGGACAGTGATTCATAGTCTGTAATTCACAGTCCAACCTTGAGTCCACACCAACTCCCCCATAATTCATTGTTTCCTCCACTCACAATACACAGGATTTGTAAGTGACATAAAGACCTACACATCCTATTGCAGCTTCTGCACAGGTTAGAGGAAAACTCCCTTCTTTGCCCTTCCATGATTAAACATCAGGAGTTTTGTAACCCCTCAAGACATTTTGGAGCTAAGAGTTTAGGGTCAGAAGCTCAACCTCTGGAGGAGCAGTGAGTGCTGCAGACAGAGTCCTGCATGTTCTTGATGTCACATAGGCTTTGCCAGAATTTAAACTGACTCATTTTAACTGATAAAGGGCTCCATTTCCTCTACGTGGAATCAGACTGGAACTGTGACTGGAAGACTTTCAGCCAAACATCCAGTAAGTTAACGCTCTTTGTTAAAAGCTGGTAACTATGGTATGCAGTTGAAGTTTTGCTTAGTTGTGTCTGCCTGTGCTCTTTCCTTTTTCAAGAGAGTACCTCGTACTGATAAATTGTGTTTTATATTGTTTGATCATTCTGTTCACATTTATTTAGCACCTATTATTTTCTGGGCATATACCAAGAAATAAGACATCTGGTTCTCCTCTCATGAAGTGCTAAGTTAGTAAGGGCATTCTTCATACCCATAAACCCATACACTCTGATACTGAGGCCAAGGGACCTCCCCCACCCATCTTCCTTTTCAAATGTATACTGGACAGGTGGCTTCTGATTTCCAGAGATTTTTTAAATATCTGGTGGCTGATGATCACCTTTATTTTGGGGTTGTTGGAGACTGTCTCTGATGAAAATGCTATAAATGTTGGGCCAGCTGGTACCATGGTGAAGGTTGCTGGATCTCACATGGCCAAGTATGTGGGTTTGAGTCCTAGACCCTGTGCCTTGAAAGACATGCCAGGCACATGTATGCATGTACCCAAAATCCCAAAAGGAGGGAGAAGTGGAGGAGAATTGATTGAAACCTGACTACTACTCGGGGGGGGGGGGGGGTGCTTTTTCTCTTTCTCTCTCTCTCTCTCTCTCTCTGTCTTTCTCCAGTGAGCAAATGTGCCCTCTAGCAATTTTTTTAAAAAATTATAAATGCATAGAATTTATGATACAGCTTTTTAATTATTTATCTTTTTAAAAAATTAATTTATTTTATACATTTAATCACTATACATCACTTAGCTCTTAAAGTGAATTTACCCCACATGAATACATTTCACACCAGTCCACTTGAGGATACTGAACACATTATCATCAGCAGATATTAATCTATTTCTGTGTCCCATAAATGTCTTGCCTTTCTATTTTTTTTCCTTAATTTCTTTCCTCATACTTTTCCCCTACTCCCACCCTCTTCCCATACTGTCTCCAGTATCCGTAACCATTTTCCATGCTTTTATATTCTCTGATCTTTCTGTTTCCATCATAGAGTGTGGACAGTAGGTATACATTAAGTGGAGACATACGATGTCTCTCTTTTATAACCTGGTTTGTGTTGCTCAGCATTAAATCTTCCATATTCATCCACATCAAATGCCCGGATCTTTTTTTTTTTTTTTTTTAATGGCTTAGTAGTGTTCTATAGAGTATATGTGCCACACTTTTTCAATCCACTCATCTCTTCATGGACATTTGGGTTGATTGTCCTAGCAATTGTGAATAATGCCACAATAAACATAGATGTGCAAGCACTTTTCCAACTGAGCATTCTCCTATCTTTTGGGTAGATACATAGGAGTGGAATTGCTGGGTCAAATGGTAGTTCTATTTGTAGATCTTTGAGAAATGTCCATATTGGTCTCCACAGTGACTGGACCAATTTAGTCTCTCACCAACAGAGTAGGAGAGTTCCCCTTTCACCACAGCCTCACTAGCACTTAACCATTTTCTGGTTTTTAAATCTTTGCTATTTTGACTGGGATTAGGTGATCTATTTGTGGTTTTTTTTTTTTATTAATTACTTTATTTATTTTTGTATATACTTTCAATCATATTGTTTGGCTTACAATGAGACCATTTCGATATGTGAACATTTCTCCCCAGACCCGTTGATCGAAATATCTTCAACAGATAACACCACACCTCCCCATCCCGTCAATGCTCTACCTCTGTATCCCTTCTCCAAATGTCTTTCGTTGGGCCCCACTCCTCCACATACACCTCATCTGACATTCACACCCATCTCTTGTGTTTTTTCAACTGTTAGTCAATCAGTTTCAGACATAGAATGCAGACAAACAGTATATGTTAAGTGGGGACATACAATGTCTCTCCTTCATAGCCTGGCTTGCCACACTCAGCAGTACATCTTCCATATTCTTCCACTTTCTGTCAAAAGCCAGGGCTCTGTTGGTTTTTATGGCTGAGTAGTATTCCATAGAGTATATGTGTCACATTCCTCCATACGGGGGCATCTGGGTTGGTTCCATGACTTAGCAATTGTGAATAGTGCCGCAATAAACATCGATGTGCAAGCACTTTTCCAATGAAGAATTCTTCTGTCCTTTGGGTAGATACCGAGGAGTGGAATCTCTGGATCATATGGCAGATCTATCTGTAGATTTTTGAGGAATCTCCAAATTATTCTCCACAGTGGTTGGACCAATCTACATTCCCACCAGCAGTGTAAAAGAGTTCCCCTTTCACCACACCCCCGCCAACACTTATCATTTTTTGTTTTTTTAATATTAGACAATCTGACTGGGGTTAGGTGGTACCTCATTGTTGTTTTTATCTGCATTTCCCTTACGATGAGGGAGGTTGAACATTTTTTCATATGCCTTTTGGCCATTCGTATGTCATCTTTAGAGAGTGTTTTCTTCATCTCCTTCTCCCATCTTTTAATAGGGTTGCTCATCTTTTTTCCAAACACCTTTTTTAGTTCCTTGTGTATTCTGGTTATCAGTCCCTTATCTGATGCAACATTTACAAAAATATTTTCCCATTCTGAGGGCTGTCGATTCACACTAACTACTGTGTCTTTGGTCATGCAGAAACTTCTTAGTCTGATGTAATCCCACTTGTCTATTTTGTGGACGATGGACTCTGCTTTGAGGGTCTTCTTTAGGAAGTCTTTCCCTACACCAATGTCTCCCAGAGTTTCCCCAGCATTCTCCAGGAGCAGCTTTATAGTTTGAGGTCTTAGATTTAGATCCTTGATCCACCTTGACTTGATTCTTGTCAAAGGAGAGAGGTAGGGGTTCAGATTCATCTTTCTGCAAGTGGAAGTCCAGTTTCTCCAGCACCACTTGCTGAAGAGGCTTTCATTTTCCCACTGGATTGACTGGTACCCCTTGTCAAAGATCAGTTGACTGTATGTTTGGACACTTATTTCTGGGGACTCTATTCTGTTCCATTGATCCACATGTCTGTTTCTGTGCCAATACCATGCTGTCTTTATTACCACAGCTTTGTAATATATTTTTGGATCGGGGATTGAGATGCCACCCACTCCATTCTTCTTGTGTAGAAGTGCTTTGGCAATACGGGGTCTTTTATGATTCCAGACAAATTTTAAGATTGTCTTTTCTAGATCTGTGAAGAATGTGTCTGGTACTTTGATTGGCATTGCATTAAATAGGTAGATTAATTTGGGTAGAATTGCCATTTTGATTATATTAACTCTTCCAATCCATGAACATGGGATGTCCTTCCATTTTTTTGTGTCATTTTCAATTTCTTTTTTTACCTTCTCGTAGTTTTCCTTGTGGAGGTCTTTAACTTCTTTGGTTAGATTTATTCCTAAATATCTTATTTGTGGTTTTGATCTGTATCTCCCTTACGATGAAAGATGTTGAGCATTTTTTCATATGCTTTTTGGCTGTTCATATGTCTTCCTTAGAGAGTTGTTTGTTCAGCTCATTTTCCCATCTTTTAATTGGGTTGATCAATTTTTTCTGGGTGAGCCACTTGAATTTCCTGTACATTCTGATTATCAGTTCCCTATCTGAGGTATAGTTTACAAAAATATTCTCCCATTGGGGTGAGCAAGTAGCATAGTGGTTAAGAGCACTGGATTCCCACATGACCCACCACAGTTCAAGTCCTGGACTTGGTGGTTTGCTTTCTTGCTTTTCCCTTTCTCTCTTTCTCTGGTCAAATTAAAATAATAATAATAATTATAATTATAATAACAAATAGAATTAAATAAATAATTCTTTTAAAAATATATATTCTTCTATTCCAAGGGTTGTCAATTCACACTAATTACTGTGGTTTTTGCTGTGCAGAAACTTCTTAATCTGATGTAATCCCATTTGTCTATTTTTTGGATTATTGCCTGTGCTTTGGGGATTTTATTTAAGAAGTCTTTGCCTACCTCAATATCTCTCAGAGTTTCCCTAGTGTTTTCCATAAGTAGTTTTATAGTTTGAGGTCTTAGGTTTAGATCTTAGATCTACTTTGAATTGATTTTTGTTAATGGTGAGAGATAGGCGTCCAGGTTTATCTTTCTATTTGCTAAAGAGTTTTTCCTTCCCTCACTGGATTGACTGGTACCTTTTGTCAAAGATCAGTTGGCTGTATGTTTTGGGGATTATTTCTGGGGTCTCTATTGTATTCCTTTGGGTCACATATCTGTTTTTGTACCAATACCATGCTGTTTTGATTATCACATTTTTGTAATATATTTTGGGATCAGGAAGTAAGATGTCTTCTGCTCCACTTTTCTTGTGCAGGATTGCTTTGTCAATCCTGCTTTTATAATTTCAGACAAATTATATAATTTTTTTAATCTGTGAAGAATGTCTCTGATAATTTGATTGAGATTGTGTTCAATATGTAGATAAATATGGGTAGAATTGCCATTTTGATTATATTAATTCTTCTGATCTAGGAATATAGGATGTCCTTCCACTTTTTTGTGTGTCATTTTCTGTCTTTTTTAGATTTTTTATAGTTTTCCTTGTAGAGGTCTTTGACTTCTTTGGTTAGATTTTTTCCTATATATTTTACACTTTTTGTGGGTATAATAAATGGGATTACTTTCTTCAGTTCTACCACAGTCTGCTTGTTGTTTATATATAGAAATGCTATAGATTTTTGTATGTTGATTTTGTATCTTGCTACTTTACTGTATTCATTATTACTTCCAGGAATGTTTTCGTGGATACACTTGGGTCTTCTATGTATAATCATGTTGTCTACAAACAGAGATAATTTCACCTCTTCTTTCCCTATTTGAATGCCTTTTATTTTGTTCTCTTTTCTAATTGCATTGGCTAGGACTTCCAGCACTATATTGAAAAGGAGAAAGTGAAAGCCTTGTCTTGTACCAGCTAAAAGTTTTTCCCCATTCAGTATGATGTCAGCTATGTGTTTTTTTTTTTTTTTTTTTTTGGAGAGGTTTTTCGCTATAGGGCGCGTGCACTCGCCAGACAGACAGAGAGAGACATAGAGACAGAAAGCGAGAAATCACCCCCCAGGGGGGATGGTCACGCTGCAATCCCTTCTCCTCCATTCTCCTCTCGGGATCCTGGGCACGCACGCACACGCGCCCGGCGTGAGTTGTAAGCCACCGGGTCCGAGATGCGAACCGCGGTCGACTACGTGGGAGTCCAGCGACATAGCCATTACGCTAACTGCTGGTTCCCAGCGATGTGTTTTTCATAGATAGCTTTTATTGTGTTGAGAAATGACCCTTCTATGACAATTTTGCTGAGAGTTTAATCAGGAAGAGATGTTGAATTTTAACAAATGCTTTTTCTTTATTGATTGATATGATCATATGGTTTTTACCTTTCTTTCTGTTAATATGATGTATTATGTTCATTGTTTTGCATATGTTGAACCACTCTTGCATCCCTAGAATAAAGCTTACCTGGTTGTGATGTATAATCTTTTTTTATGTGTTGTTGGATATGATTTGTTAGTATCATATTGAGAATTTTTGCATCTGTATTCATCAGAGATATTGGTCTGTAGTTTTCCTTCCTTGTCATGTTCTTGTCTGTTTGGGGGATGAGGGTGATGGAGGCTTCATAAAAATGAATTTGGGAGAGTTCCTTCCTTTTGGATCTTTAAAAATAACTTGAATTGGGGTTAAATCTTCTTTAAAAGTTTTGTAGAATTCAGAAGTGAAACCATCAGGATCAGGGCTTTTTGTTGTTGTTGTTGTTGGGAGTTTTTTTTATTACTGATTCAATCTTATTGTGTGTTATGGGTTCAGTTTTTCTGTCCTCTTGATTCAATCTTGGTAGATTTCATGTCTCCAGGAATTTGTCTATCTCATCCAGGTTTTCTTGTTTGTTGACATATAGTTGCTTATAGTATCATCTAATGATGGTTTCTATTTCTATTATGTCTGTTATAATATTGGTTGTTTCATTTTAAATTTGATTTATCTGATTTCTTTCTCTCTTCTTTTTAATTAGACCAGCTAATGGTGTTTTGATTTTGTTTATCTTTTTAAAAAAACAGCATTAGCTTTCATTTATTTTCTGTATTGTTTATTTTCTATTTCATTTATTTCTATTTGAATCTTTATTATTTCTTTCCTTCTGGCATTTTTTGGATTTTTTTTTTGGGGGGGGGATTTTTGCTATAGAGCGTGTTTGCTCGCCAGAGAGACAGAAAGTGAGAAATCACCCCTCAGAGGGGATGGCCACCCCCAAATCCCTTCTCCATCTCCTCTTGGGATTTTGGGTAAGCACGCATATGCATCTGGCATGAGTTTTAAGCTACCAAGTCCGGGACTCAAACCGCAGTTGACTACGTAGGAGTCTAGTGATTTAACCATTACACCATCTGTTGGTCCCTGCATTTTCTGCATTTTCTTGTTGTTTTTCCAGTTTTCTGAGGCATGATGTTAGGTTGTCCATTTACCTCCTTTCCATCTTTTTCTTAAGAGCACTAATTGCTATGAACTTCCTTCTTATGACTGCTTTTACTGTGTCCCATAGGTTGTGGAAATTTATGTACTTATTATCATTGGTTTCCATGAATCTTTTTATTTCAGTCTTAATTTTTTTAGTAGTTGTGAAATCATTCAGGAATAGGTTATTTTGTTTCCATATGATTGTGTATTCATAGTTCTTTTTTCTGAAATTTAGATCATTTAATTCCTTCAAGTTGGAGAAGATGCTAGAAATAGTTTCTATGCCTTTGAATCGGTAAAGGCTTGATTTGTACCCTTTCATGTGGTCAATCTTTTTGTTTTTTGGGTTTTGGTTTGGTTTGGTTTGTTTGTTTGTTTTTTGTAAAACCAGGCTACTTTAATGTTTTTGTACAATTTAATAAATAATCTTTTGATGACTGCAGACATATAAGACTGGCTATATTCAGAAACATCACAGTCATGGTAGTTTTCCAGTTGGTGTATCATCTTCAAAAATCATAAGGAGTTACTTGTATGCGACTGTAATCAAACCAGTAAGACAACATTTATATATCCATCATTTTCAGGATTGGCCCAACTCACGTTCACCTCAATGACAGTACCTTTGGTGATAACACCCAAAGTTGTATATAGGGGGAATGAGGGATTCTTATTTACACCAAGTATTGGCAGGTAAAAGGTGGCTTTCAGTTCAGGATGTGTTTCGTGGGCTTTCTTGAAACGTAAGCCCATTGGCCTAAAGAATCTTTCATATTTAGGTGGTTTTCTAGTAAAGCCATCTCCAACAAAGCAGACTTTTGTAACCATCCTCTTTCATGCCTTCTTTCTCTTTCCTGTTCAAATAACTTTTAATACTTCTGTTTCTCCCTGGGCTTGAACTTTGGGTAGAGAGACTTCCCATTTTCCCTCTTTCTCTTTCCTTTTTTGTTTAATCATATTGGAAAGTACTTTAGCTTGGGACTGTCCTTCTCTGTCCAACAGATAGGCAGGTCTGCTCCTTGTGGAGTCTTTTCATCATTTTTTTGTTTGGTGTTCCTCTTTTCATGCATCTTTTTTATTTTTTTTATTTTTTGGAGAGGTTTTTGCCATAGGGCACGCCAGACAGGCAGAGAGACAGAGAGACAGAAAGCAAGAAATCACTCCCAGGGGGGATGGCCACGCCACAATCCCTTCTCCTCCATTCTCCTCTTGGGATCTTGGGCACGCACGCACACGCACCCGGCGTGAGTTTTAAGCCACCAGGTCTGGGACGCGAACCGCGGTCAACTACGTGGGAGTCCAACGACATAGCCATTATGCTAACTGCTGGTCCCTTCATGCATCTTGATAGTATTTTTCATTTGTATTTTCTCAGCATGGCACTGTTTATGATAGAGCTTAGCCTTCAGACCAGTCATCTTTTTTGCCTTCTTTGAATGTTCATGAGCCTCTTGACTTCCCTTCTTTCTCTCTCTCTCTTTTTCTTTTTTTTTTTTTTTGGAGAGGTTTTCGCTATAGGGCGCGTGCACTCGCCAGACAGACAGAGAGAGACATAGAGACAGAAAGGGAGAAATCACCCCCCAGAGGGGATGGTCACACCGCCATCCCTTCTCCTCCATTCTCCTCTCGGGATCTTGGGCACGCATGCACATGCGCCAGCGTGAGTTTTAAGCCACTGGTCCGGGACGCAAACCGTGGTGGACTATGTGGGAGTCCAGCCACATAGCCATTACGCTAACTGCTAGTTCCCTCTCTTTTTCTCATGGTAATTCAAACAGTATCCTTAGCATTTACAATGTAATTCATTATATTCATTTTGTGGCATGGTGATGGCTGCAGAGTCACTGAGAGCAGCTTTTCAGATGCAAAGAAGTTGTCAACTTTCAAGTCTCAGAGACCTACAATTGGACCTGACACAGTCTGGAATGGGAAAACTCATGTGGTCAGTCTTTGAAAAGATTCCATGTGGGGGTGAGAAAAATGTCTATTTGTGGATTTTGGTGAAGGTTCTACAGATGTCTGTCAAAATCCATTTGATTTATGGTATTATTTAGATCCCATATCTCTTTGCTTATTTTTTAATCTAGATGATTGGTCCAAAGGAGGAAGTGGGGTGTTGAAATCCCCAACAATTAGTGTGTTACAGTCTATCTCTCCTTTTAGATTTATCAGTCTTTCCTTCATGTATTTGGGTGCTCCTCCGTTAGATGCATAAATATTTATAAGCATAATATCTTCTTGATGAATTAGCTTTTACTACTATATAACGTCCTTCTTTGTCTCTTCTTACAGTTTTTGTCTTAAAGTCTATTTTGTCTGAAATCAGTATCATGACTCCAAGATCTTTTTTGGTTTCTGTTTGCATGGAAAACCTTTTTCCAACCCTTTACTTTTTTAGTCTATGTATGTCTTTATCCATGAGATGTGTTTCTTGTAGGCAACAGATAGAGGGTTTCTGTTTTTTTGTTTGTTTGTTTGTTTGTTTTTTAATCCATTCAGCCAATCTGTGTCTCTTGATTGGAGAATTTAATCCATTAACATTCAATGTTATTATCGATATATCCGGAATTGTCCCTACCATTAAATTGGCCTTTGTCTTGGTTGTTTTTTCTTTAAAGTACATTTTAAAAAATAATTATTTATTTAATTTTATTTATTCATTCATTTCAATTTGACAAGAGAGAAAGAGAAAGAAAGAGAGAAAGTGAGAAAGTAAGCCACTGGGTCCAGGACTTGAACTGCGGTCCAGTGTCTTAACCACCACGACACCTGCTGGCCCCTATCTTGGTTGTTTTTTGTTCTCTCATTTCCATCTGTCTCTTTTTAGTTTCCCTGGTATAGTACTCCCTTCAGAATTTCTTGAAAAGCTGGTCTGGTGTTGGTAAATTCTTTCAGAATTTTTTTATCTTTTCTTCCTGTATGAAGGATTAATCTTGCCAGGTATAGTAATCTTAGTTGAAATTGTTTCCCTCTTGGGACCAGCAGTTGGTTTAATGGCTATGTTGCTGGACTCCCATATAATTGACCACAGTTCAAGTCCTGGACCCTGTGGCTTAAACTCACGCCGGGTGCATGTGCGTGCATGCCCAAGATCCCAAGAGGAGAATGGAAGAGAAGGGATTGTGGCATGGCCATCCCCCCTGGGGGGTAATTTCTCGCTTTCTGTCTCTCTGTCTCTCTCTTTCTCTCTGGTGCACGCATGTGCCCTATAGCAAAAAGCAAAAAACAAACAAACAAAACTCTCGAATGTTTCCCTCTTACCACTTTGAATATATCTTCCCATTCTTTTCTTGCTTGCATTGTTTCCAGTGAGAGGTCCAATATTAACCTGATGGGATAACCTTGTAAGTAACTTAACATTCCTCTCTTGCCAATTTTAGTATATTGTCTTTGTCTGTGGTTTTGGCCAGTATGGATATTATGTGCTGTGGAGAGGATCTTCTTGGGTTGATTCTATTTGGGATCCTTTGTATTTCTTGGATCTAGATATTTGAGTGCTTCTTTAGACTTGGAAAGTTTTCTTCCGGATTTCATGAAATAGATTATCAACGCCCTTATTAGTCTCTTCATCTTCTGGGATATTGATTTTTTGGATGTTTGGACATTTAATAGTATCTAGTATTTCTCATATATTGTCTTCATTGTTTTGATTATCTTTTCAGTCTTTATGGTGTTTTTTTCCTCAGAAGTTTTGTCTTCTACATCCAAGATTCGATATTTTGCATGATCTAATTTGCTTTTTTTTTTTTTTTTTTTGGAGAGGGTGTGTGTGCTCGCCAGAGAGACAGAGAGAGACAGAAAGTGAGAAATCAACCCTTGGGGGGATGGCCATGCCACAATCCCTTCTCCTCCATTCTCCTCTTGGGATCCTGGGCACGCACGCACACATGCCCGGCGTGAGTTTAAGCCACTGGGTCCAGGACTCGAACCATGGTCAACTATGTAGGAGTCCAGTGACATATCCATTATGCCAACTGCTCGTCCCTAATTCGCTTTTAATACTTTCAAGGGAGGTTTCAATTTCCTATATTACTACCTTCATCTCTAACAGTTCCATTCAATTCTTTTTCATGGTTCCTAATTCTTTCAAATTGTGGAAAGATTTCTTCATCTCCTGGAGCTTGTTTTCTCTTTTCTCTTGCATCTCATTTAATTTTGTCACTAGGAATATTCTGAATTGTTTAGCTGACATTTCAATGAGTTCCATTGTACTGTCTGTAGATGATGAAGAATTGTTCTTTTCCCTTGGGGAGAACAATTTCTTGGTTTCTCATATTTCTTGTGCCTCTGTACTGGTTTCTAGTCATCTGATGGATTATACACTTCTTCCTGATTTCTGCACTATTGTCACTGGAACTGGATATTCTGATGGCCTCTCAATTTTTTTTTTCAGTCTGAAAACGGCCATTGTTTATTTACTGACCAGATTACAAAAATAATCATGGTGTATACCTTAGTTCATCCTTCTAATAAGTCTGTTGATCTGGTCTTCCCCGTTGCCAGCATCTCCACCTTCTACAAAATGGGTGGTCTTTGTTTTCATTCCATCTCTGGAGAAGATTATTTGAAGGGCCACAGGAAGTTATTTGCTTCTTTAAAGTACTTTCCAGTAGTATAGATTTCATGAATCAGATCCTCCTTGCAGATGATGCCAAATTTACCAACAGATCAAGCAATCAAAGAGTTACCTGTCAAAGCAATTTGCTTATTGATTTTGCCATAACCACACTTGTAGATCAGTTCATTTACTAACTTCAGGTTCGGGTACCCCCATGCAATATATGGTTCCACAATTCTCAGCATGTTAATTGAGGCCTTGTTGAGCTTAACAAAGGTGCCATTGAAGATCTGGCAAAGACGAAGAAGCTGCAACACTTTCAAGCCTTTGGGCTCACTCCATTGATACCTCTCATCCTGATGACAGACGCCAAATTGGGTTCTGCAGGTACATAGAAGTTGCCAGCTTTTCTTGCCATCCTAGCCATGCAAATCTCAGTTCTGTACATCTGTCTATATTCCCTATGATAGTTCTTAGCTTTTTCATAGATATGCTTCCTCCTTGCCTTTTGAAGCATCTTTTGAGCAAACTTTTTTCTCAGGCACTTGATCTTCAGCTCCACAAAGTTTTTTCGCTTTTTCTTAAGAGTTTCTGGCACAGCAGGAAACTTTTTCTTGGTGGCTTCTGCCGCAGCAGGAGCCTTTTTCTTGATTTCTGTCACAGCAGGAACCTTCTTTTTCTTCTCTTGAATGCTCTCATGGTTCCAGCCAGAAAAGAGCTGGCCTTTCAATTTCTTGAGAACAAGTGCACCTGGGGCTGAGCTGCAAGGTTTCAACTGAGGAAGTAGGGGTTCACGTGCTGCAGGTTCAGGTGCAGTTTCAGGAAATTATGAAGGCAAAAGTATTTCTGAGTGGAAAAAAGGCAGCTAGAGGTCTTAAATGGCCTCCTGGAAGTGGTGGGGAGAGGGTGGAGTTCCCAATGTGGTCTCTGGCCTCAGTCGTTCTCACTAGCTGCTGAGGTTGCCACCACAGAGGAGTCAGGAATGATGGCAGAGGAGGGGGCTGGAAGTCGGGGAGCACTGGGCACCTGGAAGTGGTGGACAAACAATGTGACCAAGGTGATCTCTTGCCTCAGTCGTTCTCACTGGCTGCCACCACTGCCATGACGTGGGAGCCAGGAATGATGCAGCTTTAATATCACTTAAAACAGTTAACTTTTAAAATGATTTCATATATAATGTATATTTTTAATTTGCTAGGAGGTACATGCACTTGCCAGAGGTGGGATGTAGAATGCAAGAAAGCACCCCTCCCCACCATGGAGCATGGTCACCCTGCCGTCCCTTCTACATTTCTCCTTTGGAGATTTTGGGCACACACACACACCTGGCTTGTTTTTCAAGTCACAGGGTCCAGGACTCAAACCACACAGTCAGCCATGTAAGATCCACTTGCCTTAACTACCATGTCACTGGCTGACCCACTTTATAATTTATAATTAAAGAAGACGTATTACCAATTTCTCATTACAGAAAAATACCTTATGTGCCAAAAAGAAATATAAACTAATAAAAGTAACTTGTTATTCTCCTGTGCTGAGCTAACTCTAGTCAACATCACGGTGTCTTTCTATACTTTTTGCTAAGCACATGTATTTCATAACATAATTTTTTCAGCAAAAATAAACCAAGCTGTTTTATATTATGCTTCATTTTATTTAGCTTAGATCTCTTGATATTATACATCAATCACTGTTGATCTGAACCTATATTCAGAGTTAAATATATGAATTACTTAAATATCTACTATATTTTATATATATTAATATATGTTTATGATATAGAAATTCAAGTAATGTGGAAGTTTATAGAGGAGGAAAATGTATGCTGTCTTTTCACTCCATAATATGTCTCTCTTTTACATTTTAGTGAGGGTGATTGCATAAAACAATTTTTTTATGAATTGTCTTTTCATGTCATTTGTCCATTTCTCTGGGATTTATTTATTTATTTATTTATTTAGGTTTATGAAAGCTTTCTATATAATACAGATTAACCCTTTATCCAGTGTTTAAGTATTTTTCCATGCAAAAATGTGTCATGACTTTGCCAATGACCCAATAGTTTTCTTTTGTCTTTTAATTTTAAAAATAGATATTCTGGGGCCAGCAGGTGGCATGGAGGTTAAGGCACTGGATCCTACATGACTTGCTGCACAGTTTGAGTCCCAGACCTGGCAGCTTGAGTGCATGTACATGCATGCCCCAGATCCTGAGGGGAGACTGGAGGCAAAGGGATTTCAGCATGGCCATCCCTACCCCAGGGCGTGATTTCTCATTTTTTTCCTCTCTCTCTCTCTCAGGTGAACACATGCACCCTATAGCCAAAATCTATCTGTATGTCTGCCTATCTATTTATTGCCATACTTAAATGACTTTTTAAAGTGTATAAATAATATATGATAATGCAGGATTTTCTGTTTCCTGTGATACCTTGGTTTAGAATCTGTAGCCATGAAGATCTCTGGAGTATTAGGAGTCCTCCTCACTCTTTTTGTCTTGATACATGGTCAAGAGACTTTTCGTATAACCTGTACTGAATCCTGGCTCCAGGTCCACTGAGATGAATACCTCTAGTGCCTAACCTGCAACCTCAGCCAAATTAGCTCTATTTAGGAACTGGCTGTCCTGTAAACCTAACTGACCCAAATTTCTTCGAGTTCCTTTATCTTGTTATTTATTGCAGCATCAGGATTAATGAACAACCCTTAGGTATTATCATTGAAAATTTCATCACATATGAACCAGCAGCATTAGATAATACTTACTACATCCTAGTATCATGCTACGTTCAATGAAATCTTCCAATAATTTGGGTGATGAAAACGAGAGCGTATAACCGTGCAGCCCAACGGTCATTGGGTCAGAAATGCTGAATGTCATGTCAAATTGAAAACTTGGTAATTCATCAGGATCTGTTCTTCCTTGTTGGATAGCACAAATTTTATCCCTTCCTGTTGAATGCAGTAATTAAGTATAGACCATGGTACTCTGGCTGCTTTTAGAGATTGGACTATGCCTATGGATATCATCTTTTACCATTTCAATATGATCTTTTTAAATGATAAGCTTGCTCTACCACCTATATTTTTGAACTCTTTGGGTGGGAAAGAGCATTCTCAGATTTTAAATGTGAAATAAAAGTACTTTAAAAAATAATTTTAAAAATATAATAATTCTGAAGAGCTCAAATAATAAATAAAAATATAAATAAAGTGGGATCAGCAGTTAGTGTAATGGCTATGTCGCTGGACTCCCACGTAGTTGACCGCGGTTCACGTCCCGGACCTGGTGGCTTAAAACTCACTTCAGGTGCGTGTGCGTGCGTGCCCAAGATCCTGAGAGGAGAATGGAGGAGAAGGGATTGCGGCGTGGCCATCCCCCCCCCCCCCCGAGGGCTGATTTCTCACTTTCTGTCTCTCGGTCTCTCTCTCTGTCTGTCTGGTGAGCGCACACACCCTATAGCAAAAACCTCTTTTAAAAAAAAAGGAAAAAAATATAAATAAAGTAAAAGTCATTATAAATTCTATAACCCTGGGATAACCATCCTTAACATTTGGGTGACCATGTTCTAATTTCTTTATGCACACACAGTTATACAAAGGCACACATGTATACATTCACACACACTCCCCCCACACACACACACATATTGACAGGGTCACTTCACACATGTTTTTATTTAGCTACTACCTCCCCACACTGTCTCAGCCTCCTACCGTCGTTCTTAGTGCTCGTGGTAGCAACCAACTGTGTGTACAGTTATACAGACACATATGTATCTATCCATATATACACAGAGACATGTAATGCCATTAATTTTTTATGGAATTAGAATTTTCCCTTTATGTCTCTTGATTTTCTCTCTCAGCAAAAGCTTGTGGAAATCTCTGAAAGTCATCTGACAGATCCACTATCACTCTTGATAAGGTGTGTTCTATGCATTGGTGTGTTGTGCAGGCCCCTTTTAAGGGTAGAACTACAATAAGCACAATGTACATATGTCCTGTTGTATTGGTATAGGTATTTTTGTGGAGCAAATTTCAGAGATGGAATTACTGGGTCAAAGGGTATTGTATTTTTACTTTCATTAGCTGGAAATAGATAGCTTTCTTTTTTCTTTTTTTTAGAGAGATTTTTGCTAAAGGGTGTGTGTGCTTACTGGAAAGAAAAAGAGAGAGAGAGACGCACAGGAAGTGAGAAATCTCCCCCCAAGGGTGATGACCATGCTGCAATCCCCTCTTCCATTTTGCTCTCAGGATTTTGGGCATGCACGCACATGTGCCTGGCATGAGTTTCAAGACACTGGGTCCAGGACTCAAACCATAGTTGGCCATGTGGGAGTCCAGCACTTTAATCAGTAGGGGCCCTAGATTGCCCTAACCAGCGTCTTAACCACTTGCTGGCCCCTAGATTGCCTTCTAAAACTCTTTCAGCCATCGTCATTTTTACAAGCAGTGTATAGCAATACTTCTGCCATCCATGCAAGCTTTTTCCTGTACTGAAGTCCCTTATTGTTTCTGCCTTGGTTTCATCTTGGAAAGGCTTTCCTTAGTTTTAAGATTATTTAAATATTTACTTCTATTTTCTCATAGAACATTTGCACTTTCATTTAAAAAAATGTTTTACATATAAAACTTGAGTTCAGGGGACCAGCAGTTAGCGTAATGGCTATGTTGCTGGACTCCCACGTAGTCGACCGCGGTTCGAGTCCCGGACCTGGCGGCTTAAACTCACGCCGGGCACGTGTGCGTGCGTGCCCAAGATCCCAAGAGAAGAATGGAGGAGAAGGGATTGCGACATGGCCATCCCCCCTGGGGGGTGATTTCTCGCTTTCTATCTCTCTGTCTCTCTGTCTGTCTGGCGAGCGCACGCACCCTATAGCAAAAACCTCTCCAAAAAAAGAAAACAAACAAACAAAAAAAACTTGCGTTCAGCTGTACATTATTTACCCAGATACCACGTAGGTTACACAATAATGTCAAAAGATGCTAGAATTTAAATTACATTTATTTTTGCTTAAAGTGCACAAAATATAATTGATTGATATTTTTTAAAAAATCAGATTATAGGGCCAGTAAGTGGTGTAGTGGTTAAGGCACTGTATCCCAGATGGCCAACTCTGCGGATCTAGTCCCAGACCCAGTGATTTGAAAAATACACTGGGTCCGTGTGCACGTGGGACCAAAACCCCAAGAGGAGAATGGAGGAGAAAGGATTGCAGCATGGCCATCTCCCCTGGGGGTGATTTCCCACTTTCTCTCTCAGTCTCTGTCTCTCTCCAGTGAGTGCACTCATCTTATAGCAAAATTTTTTTAATTAAAAATAATCAGATTACAACTTTTTCAATATTTTCAGAAAGCTAGTTTTCTTACACACACATACCTCCCAAGAGAAAGCTTTTGGGAGGTATAACTGACCCTGCTGAAGCTCATTGTCATCCAGTTTAATATTATTCTGCTTCAGATTATAGTTTATTTAAGAACTATGAAAGAATAATTGATTCTATGGATTCACTCCCAGTCTCAGTAATGTGTGTATAATAAATACATTGGAACATTTTTAGAATAGTTGTTTTAAAGTCTTTTTCAGGCCATACCAGTGTCTGTATTACCTTAGTACTGGTGTCTTTCGATTGTCTTTTCCAATGCAAATTGAGATCTTCCAGTCAGTTGGGTTTGCATCCTGGACATTTTGAATGTTGTGCCATGAGAGCCTGACTTTGTTTAAAGTTCCTCTAAAATGTTGAGGAACTGCAACTTCGGACCTGTCACCCATCTGCTGTGGTTCCAGTTTATATATATATATATTTATATATATATATATATATATATATATATATATATATATATATCCAGTTTTCAAAACCTCTAAAGCACTATTCAGATAGTTCCACTTGACGGCCACCCAGTGGTCAGTCTAGGAATTGAGCTACATTCTACCTGTTAATTCACTTCTCAGTCTTTATATGCTGTTTAGGGTGATATCTACACCTGTAATAAATAGCTACACTAGCTAGAGGTTGAGGCCAGTGGTTTATAAACACTTCTATGATAGTGTCAAAACTACTCTTTATTTTTAAAGAGAGATTTTTGCTATAGGTTGTGCATGCTCATTGGAGAGACAGGGAGAGACAGACAGAAAGCAAGAAATCCCTCCCCCCGCCCCCCGGGGAGGCGGGGGATAACCATGCCACAATCCCTTCTCCTCCATTCTCCTCTCAGAATTTTAGGCACGCACGCAGATGTGCCTGGCATGAGTTTTAAGCTGCTGGATCCAGAACTCAAATCGTGGTAGACAACATGGGAGTCCAGCGATGTAACCATTATGCCATTTGCTGGTCCCCCAAATGACTTTCTACGTGATCTCTGCATTGTTTGTAATTTGGGGGCAATCCACATTTCCGGTCTTCTTGCCAGAAATCTGAGGCTTTAGTAATCAGACTGTGCTACATGCTTCCTGCCACTGGGCTTATGTCCAGGACCAAGTGGCTGGAAGACCTAGGGGAACTAGATCTAAACCCACTGCCTGTTTGGTAGGACTCTAAATTCTCTGCTGCTTCTCTAATTTATCTGTTGCTGTTAATTTTCAGAATCTTTAAATTGCTGCTCTGTGCAGTCTGTTTGACTTCTCTAACTGCATAAGTGGAGTATGCTTACTATTATCTTACAAAAAAAAGGAACTTCATCTTCATTTTGACAGTTTTGAATTCCCAGGCAGCATGTGCACTCACCAGAGAGAGACAGTGAGAGAGAGGAGGTCAGAGAGGGGTAACGCATACCCCAATAGAGCATGGTCAGACCATAGTTCCTTCTCCATCTCTCAATCCTGTTAGGATTTTAGTCATGCACAAACATGTACCCAGCATGTTGTTCAAGCTACAACTGCCAGGATTTGAACTGTGGTTGTCCATGTGGGATTCAGTTCCTTTAATCACTAGGCTACTGGGCCATACTGCAACAGCTTTATTGAGATATAATTGATAAAATTCCCATGTAACAAATTTTTTTAGAGAGATTTTTGCTCTAGGGTGTTTGTGCTCACTGGGGGGAGAGAGAGAAAAAGAGAGAGAGAGAGAAATTACCTCCCCACACCTCCAAGGAAGGTAGACATGCTGCAATCCCTTCTCCTCCATTCTCTTCTCGGGACCCTGGGCATGCATGCACAAGAGGCCTGGCATGAGTTTCAAGCCTCTGGGTTCGGGACTTGAACCTTGGTTGGCCATGTTGGAGTTCAGCACCTCAACCACCACGTCACCTGCTGCCCCCCCCCCCCCCATATCACAATTTGATAAATTTTGGCATCTGTATACAAACATAAAACCATTACTATAATTAAGATAGTGGATATAGGGGCCAGCTGTTGGTTTGGTGGTTAAGGGGAGGCAAGCAATCCCCAAAGGGATGTGGTCATGTTACAATCCCCATTCTCCATTTCTCTATCCAGTCAGTACCCTCCCTGGGCATGCATGCACACCCATGGTTAGCCATGTGGGATCCAGCTCCCTATACACTGTACCTAACCACTGCTCTATAGGGCCAGCTTGTTCAGTCGTTTTAATTTTACCCATTCTAATAGATGTATAATAGTATCTTGTGGGGTTTTGCCCTAGTAACTAATAATGCTTATTTCCCCTCTATTTTTCTTCTTCATTGAAGCATCTAGTCAAAACTTCTGCACACTTCTTTTTTGTTTGTTTGTTTGTTTTCTTTTTTGTTTTGTTTGCTATAGAATGTGTGCACTTACCAGAGAGAGAAAGTAAGAAGTCACCCCCAAGGGGAAATGACCATGCTGCAATCTTTTCTCCTCCATTGTCCTCTCAGGATTTTGAGCATGCACATACATGTGCCTACTGTGATTTTTCAAGCTGCTGGGTCTGAGACTGGAACTACACAGTTGGCCATGTGGGATCCAGCTGCCTTAATAACCTCCACGTCACCTGCTAAACTCACCTTCTACACATTTTTAAGGGAGTATTTGATTTCTTACTTAGTTTTGAGAGTTCTTTATATATTTTATGTACAACGTATGTATCTTTATTAGTTATATACTTTGTAAATATTTTCTTCTAGGGTCAGCCAGGCGACATGGCCCGCAAGGCAGCTAGATCCCACGTGGCTGACTGCGTGCTTTGAGTCCTGGACCCAGTTGCTGAAAAACATGTTGTAGGTGTGTGTGTGTGTGTGTGTGTGTGTGTACGTACATGCCCCAAATCCTGAGATTAGAGTGGAGGAAAAGGGATTGCAGTGTGGTCATTTCTCCCTGGAGGGTGCTTTCTCATTTTCTTGCTCTCTCTTTCCCCCCTCCCCCTCTCTGTCTCTGGCAAACTCAAGCACCCTATAGCAAACTTTATTTTAAAAAAAATGTATTCTAGGGGCCAGCAGGTGGCATAATGGTTAAGTTGCTGGACTCCCACGTAATCGATTGTGGTTTGAGTACCAGACCCAGTGGCTTAAAACTCACATTGGGTGTATGTGTGTGTGTGTGTGTGTGTGTGTGTGTGTGCCCAATATCCCAAGAAGAGGATGGAGGAGAATGGATTGCAGCATGGCCATTCCCCCCTGGGGGAGTGATTTCTTGCTTTTTGTCTCTCTCTCTCTCTCTCTCTCTCTCTCTCTCTCTCTCTCTCTCTGTCTCCCCAGAAAGTACATGCACCCTATAGCAAAAAATCTCTCTTAAAAAAATATGCATTCCAATCTGTGGTTTGACTTTTATTCTTTTTTTAAAAAATCTTTTCTTTGGGGGGGGGGGGGCAGCAGGTGGTGTGGTGCTGGATTCCTACATGGTGGACCACAGTTTGCATCCCAGACCTTGAGGCTTGCTTTTAAATAAATTATTCTAAAAACAAAACTTTTTATAAAAAATTTTTCCAGAGGGCACATGCACTTACTAGAGAGAGACAGAAAGTAAGAGAGAGGGAAGGTGAGAAATTACCCTCCATGGGGCATGGCCACGACACAACCCCTTCCCCCTTCTTTTGGGATTTTGGGCTTGTAGGCTCTAACCTCTTCTGTTGTCATGATGAATCTATTGTTAATCCCATCAAGCATACTTTTCTTATTAGGCACCATCATTTTCATTTCTAGAAATTCAAATCGAATCTTTTTTATATCTTTCATGTCTCTACTTAATTTCTGCAATATATTGAATGCCGTTATAATATTGATTTGTTGGAAAAGTCATGAAAAATTTTCTGTTTCTCTATGCAAAAATGCATCATGACTTTTCTGATGACACAGTAATTGTTGTAACATCTTTGCTGATTTTTAACATCTGTGTCCTTTATGGGTTAGTTTTAGTAGATAATTTTTTTTCTTTTTTTTTTTGGAGAGATTTTGCTGTAGGGCGCGTGCGCTCGCCAGCCAGACAGAGAGAGACAGAGAGATAGAAAGCGAGAAATCACCCCCCAGAGGGGATGGCCACGCCGCAATCCCTTCTCTTCCATTCTCCTCTCGGGATCTTCGGCACTCACACACACGTGCCCAGAGTGAGCCCCACCGGATCCGGGACTCGAACCGCGGTCGACTATGTGGGAGTCCAGCGACATAGCCATTAAGCTAACTGCTGGTCCCAGTAGATCATTATTTTAATCATAAATCTATTTTCCTGCTTCTTGCCTAATAATCTTTCTTTGGATGCCAGATATTGTTAATTTTACATTGTTAGGTGATGGGTTTTTTTTCATACTCCTGTAAATATTCTTGAGCTTTATTCTGGGATGAGTTAAGTTACTTGGAAATAGTTTGTTTCTTTCTAGTCTTGCTTTTATGATTAGGCAGGTCCTAAGAAGTGTTTCATTGAAGGCTAATTATTCCTAACTCTTAAAGAAAGACCTTCCTGAGTAGTCTATTTAATGCCTCATGAATTATGAGCTGTTCAAAAATAGCTAGTTGGAACAGGCCCTATTCCTGGCCTGTATGAGTATTAGGCTTTGTTCTCTTATCTTTTTGGATGTTTTTCCAGCCTTTGGCAGTTTCTTCACATGCGTGCACGGATCAGTTTTCAAATGAATACTAGATCTCTGATGGGCTCGAGAAAAGTGACAACTTTACAGATTATCTGACCTTTCCTCACTGTTAGGGTGGGAACAACTTTCTTTTTCCCTTTTTTTTTTTTTAATAAAAACTGGATGATAGAGACACAAATGATCATTATATTAGGCTCTATATCTGGTGCTTACTAGAGAGAGAAACAAAGTCAAAGAGACAGACATAGAGAGAGAAGGAAAAAACACCTCCCAAGAGGGCAGGGTCACACTACAATCTCTTCATTTCTCCATCCTGTTGGGATTTTGAGTGTGTACACATACATACTTGATGTGTTTTTCAAGCCACTAGAGCTGGGATTTGAACCACAGTGACCTGTGTAGGATCCAGTTTCCTTAACCACTAGGCTATGGAACTGGCCTAGCAACAATTTTCTTTTCAGCTGTATACATCCCAAGCAAAAGTAGAAACTCCTAATTATTATTGTTTAAGTATTTTGCCATAGTGCATATGCACTTGCCATAAAGAGACAGAGAGAGACAGTGAGAGGGAAAGTGGGGGGGCGGGGACAGCCATGCCACAAATCCCTTCTCCTCTAATTTCCTCCTGGGATTTTGGGCACTCACACATATGTGCCAGTCCAGGACTCAAACCATGGTCGACCATGTGGGAGTCCAGAGCCCTAATCACCTGCTGACCCTACTCCTAATAATTTTTAATTCTTTGAAAACCCTGCATTCTTCATGTTCTCCCAGTATTGAAGTGGTCCATTAATCAATATTTGCTCTATAAGTCTAATACCCTCCTAGATATTTTTTGTATTTCTCTGATCACAATGCTTATTACATCCTGTCATAAAAATCTTTTTACTTCTGTTTACCTTGCTGAATTGTAAATCCCATGGAATGAGTCGTTTCTGACTGCTTCACTAACATATCCTCAGGACTGGCTATACTTAGAACATGATAGGGACCCAGTGTTTATTGAATAAAAAACTGTATGTGTAATCTTCTCTTGAGCTTCCTTCTAGTGTCCCAGAGTTACCCGGTTTGGGATCACTGAGATTATAGCATGCTGACAATGTGGACCAGGTCTCTTTTTCCATGCCGAACTGTCATGCTATTCACCCTAGGCCTGAATTAGTCATGAGGTCTTTTGTTTATCTAAATTCTCCACTTCACCCAACTCACATACCTTGGGGTTTATGCCTGTCAATCTTTGTCTTGATTTGTTTTTTAAATACCAGAAGGCACATGCAATACCAGGGAGAGAAAAATAATAATAATAAAATAGGAAAAAACGACCTCAAGTGGGGTTTTGATCATGCTGCGATCCCCTTTCCTACATTCCTCTTTTGAGTCAGGATCTTAGGTACATGTGCACAAGTACCTCGAGTGTTTTTCAAGCTGCCAGGGCTAGGATTAGAACTGTAGTCAGCCATGTGGAATTCCTCCACATAGCACTAAGCCACTGCTCTACAGGGCTAGCCCTGTCAATCTTAGAACTAACATGTTTTTTACAAAGGTCTTCTCTTGGGAAAGTGCTCAGGATCTTTGTTCTCAGTGTAATTGCCAGGAGCTACGTTCTTATCATCTAATACCTCCTTATCATGTGTGGCTTAGATGTCCCTTCTCGTGTTTCCACATCAGCAGGACCAGTTGTTGGTCAATGTCCTCATTTTATTGCAATGCCATATGATTCTGCCTTAAAACTTATCAGCATTATGTAATTCAAAATATCTGACCTTTCGATTGTATTTTTAGAAATCCTTTAGCATTTAATGAATACTAAAGAATTCCCAGGTATTTAATTGTTTTAATGTTAACTGTATTAATTGAAAATATTAAAACCCAGTCATTATTTAGTTTGATTTTTGCTTTGGTACATTTGGTAACGAGTCTTTTCCCCTCTCATTTTCTTTATTTTTCCAACCATTGTGTATGTCCAATGTCTCCTTAGCATGTTTGTATTAGCTTTTTCTTTTTCTTTTTCTCTTTTTTGGAGAGGTTTTTTTGCTCTAGGGCACATGCACTCACCAGAAAGACAGAGACAGAAAGCAAGAAATCGCACCCCAGGGGGAATGGCCACGCTGCAGTCCCTTCTCCATTCTCCTCTCGGGATCTTGGGCACGCATGCACATGCGTGGCATGCGTTTAAGCCGTTGGGTCTGGGATGCGAACCACGGTCAACTACATGGGAGTCCAGCTACATAGCCATTACGCTAACTGCTAGTCCCAATAATTTATAAATTCTTTTTTTTTTTTTTTTAAGAGGTTTTTCGCTATAGGGCGTGTGCACTCGCCAGACAGACAGAGAGAGACAGAGAGATAGAAAGCGAGAAATCACCCCCCAGGGGGGGTGGTCACGCCGCAATCCCTTCTCCTCCATTCTCCTCTCGGGATCTTGGGCACGCACGCACACGCGCCCGGCGTGAGTTGTAAGCCACCGGGTCCGAGACGCGAACCGCGGTCGACTACGTGGGAGTCCAGCGACATAGCCATTACGCTAACTGCTGGTTCCCAATAATTTATAAATTCTTGATCTCTCATGTTTCCCTTGCCTTCAACTCATTGCTCTGTTATGATGATTTAGCTACTTTTTCTTTCTTTCCTTTTTTTTAGCTACTTTTTCTACCACTTGATCCCTAAACACACCTTTCAGACTAGCCTTCTTCGCTTGGTTATTGCCTGTTAGTTGTGGTTTAGAGGACATCTTCAGGAAGTCTTGTTTGACCCCTTCTATCCCAATTCCCTTCTCCTTCAAAGCTCAGTTAGATACCCTTTTTCTTATTTAAAAAAAAAAAAAAAAAGGTATAGAGCCTAATACAATAAGCATCTGTGTTTTTAGCATCCAGTTTGAAAACTTAAACATTACTTAGATATTTTTATTCCTCTGTTTATCTTTTCCCAAGTCTGTCTTTCCAAAGCCAATTCCTTTTTTATTAAAAATTTAGGTTTATCATCCCATAGTAATACTCATTATATATAAATATTTGCATTTCCTTAACAACATGTATCCTTCTTCAAATAATAAATTTTTTCCTATCTTTTTATTTTTTAAATTATTATTTATTGATTTTTACTATAGGGTGTGTGCACTTGTGAGAGGGAGAAATTACCCCCTGGGGGGATGGCCATATCACAATCCCTTCTCCTCTAGTCTCTTCTCAGGATTTTGGACACATGTGCACTCATGCCCAGCAAGATTTTCAAGCCATCGGGTCCAGCACTCAAATCATGCAACTGGACTTGTGGGAGCCAACACAGATGGCATGGAGTGACCTGTGGCCCTGCTATCTTACACTTTGTGTAAATGGTAGCATATTGTACTTATCCTTATATGACTGACTGTTTTCATTCAACATTATATTTCTGAGAATTATCCACATTGACACCAGTAGCTCCAGTTCATTCATCTTGGCTATTATATACTATTATTGTAATATACTAGATAGATTTTTTTCACATTTTTCACTATTAAAAACAATGCTGTATGGGAGCCAGCAGGTAGCCTAGTGGTTAAGGTGCTGATTCCCACATTGCTGACTACACAGTTTGAGTCCCAGACCTGGCAGCTTAAAAAAACACACTGGGCAAATATGTGTGCATGCATGCCCAAAATCCCAAAAGGAGAATGGAGAGAGGAAATAGCAAATTGCTGCATGGCCAACTCCCTGGGGATCATTTCTTACTTTCTTCTCTCTCTTTCTCTCTCTCTCCCTGGCAAGTGCATGCACCCTATGGCAAAAATATAAAAAACAATGCATGTCAGAGTATGGCACAGTGGTAATGTGACTGGACCCATAGGGCAAGATCCTAGGATTCCTTCCCAGGGCCACCCTGTACACAATGGGCATACACATGTCTACGTGCTCTGTGCTGCCTGTGGTTGGGGATGGATCGTGGCATGAAGACCCTCTTGGGGGTGTCTCTCTCTCTCTCTCAAATAAAAGTAATGAATAAACTTAAAATAATTTTAAATCAAGGCTGCAAGAAAAAAAATTCTGCAATGAATATTTTTGAACAAATGCACAGATTGGCCTAATACGTCACTGGCATTGCCTGATTATAGCACGTGCTGGTGTTCAACGCTCCTGGTACCACCGTATATTCTCCAGTTGGGGAGGAGGAGCGATTCACACTCTTGCATCTAGGGTTGCAGAGAGATCATTGCCCTACAAAGTCCACTACCCTTGATAGTTCCAGACTTGGAAATTTTTGCCTGGTTTGATAAGTGTAAATTAGTTTCTTACTGTGGTTTAATTTACATTACTTTAATTATTAATGATAGTAAGTACATTTTTTTTTTTTTGGAGAGGTTTTTGCTATAGGGTGCGTGTGCTCACCAGAAAGACAGAGAGAGAGACAGAGAGATAGAAAGCGAGAAATCACCCCCCGGGGGGATGGCCAGGCTACAATCCCTTCTCCTCCATTCCCTTCTAGGGATCTTGGGCACACACACATATGCGCCCAGTGTGAGTTTAAGCCACCAGGTCCAGGACTCGAACCACAGTCAGCTACATGGGAGTTCAGTGACCTAGCCATTATGCTAACTGCTGGTCCCATAATAGTAAGTACATTTTTATGTTTACTGGTCATTTGAATTTCTAGAGTCTCTTGTGTGTTTATCTCCCTGGCCTGTTTTTAATTAAGTGGGTTTTTTTTTATTAATTTATAATTTTTTGGGGGGAGGAGAGGCTTTTTTGCTGTAAGGCACATGCACTCGCCAGAAAGACAGAGAGAGGCAGAGACAGAAAGTGAGAAATCACTCCCCCGGGGGAATGGCCACAATGCAATCCTTTCTCCTCCATTCTCCTCTTGGGATCTTGGGCATGCACGCACATGCACACAGCATGAGTTTAAGCCACCAGGTCCGGGACTTGAACTGCGATCGACTACATGGGAGTCCAGAGACATACCCATTATACCAACTGCTGGTCCCTGTAAATGTTCTTTATAGCTTATGAATACTAACCTTTTATTTTACAAATCTCCTCCCAGTCCATGGTTTGTTTTATTTTGTTTTTTTATTTTTATGTTTTTCAGTTTGCCAGAGGGCATGTGCACTCACCAGACAGAGAGGAGGAAAGTACCCCTCGTGGTCATGTCAAAATCCTTTCTCTTCCATTTTTTCATCCTGTCAGAATTTGGGGCACACACATACATGAGCCTACTGTGTTTTTCAAGGCACAAGGGTTGGAACTTGAATCTCATGGTCAGAAATGTAGGATTGGCTCCCTTAACCACTAGCCATGGGGCCAGCCCAGTTTGTTTTGTTTTGTTTAGATAGGTTTTTGCTCTAGAGTGTGTGCACTTGCCAGAGCGACAGAGACAGAAAGTGAAAAATCATACCCCAGGGGGCATGACCATGCCACAATCCCTTCTCCTCCATTCTCCTCTTGAAATTTTGGACATGCAAGCATACACGTCTGGTTTTGTTTTGTTTTGTTTTTCTTAGAGGGAAAGATTTTCGCTATAGGGCATGTGTGCTCACCAGAGAGACAGAAAGCAAGAACTCACTCCCTAGGGAGGATGGCCAGGCTACAATCCCTTCTCCTCCATTCTCCTCTCAAGATTTTGGAGACATAGACACACATGCCAGCATGAGTTTTTCTTTTCTTTTTAAAGAGAGAGGTTTTTTTGGTATAGGGTGCATGTGCTCACTGGAGAAACAGAGAGACAGAGACAGAAATTAGAAATCACCCCCCAGGGGGAGTGGCCATGCCACAATCCCTTCTCTGTTCTCCTCTTGGGATTTTGGGCACGCATGCACACATGCCCATGTGGGTTTTAAGCTGCTAAGCCTGGGACTTGAACCATGGTTGACTACGTGGGAGTCCAGTGACATAACCATTGCACCATTTGCTGTTCCTGACGCCAGTATGAGTTTTAAGCCACTGGGTTCAGGACTTGAACTGCGACATAACCTTTACACCATCTGCTGGTCCAGTTTGTGCTTTTTAATGTCTTGGGTCAAAAACCCTTCCTTACATACAGACAGAGAGCATAAAAATACTCAAATTCTCTTTTAAAAGTTTTAAGGTTTTGCTTTTTACCTTTTTTTTTTCTTTTTTTGTAATTTGCCATAGGGCGTGCGTGCTCATTGAAAGAGACAAACTATCATGAATAAAAAATAAATAAACTTTAAAAATTGGTGAATGAGACCAGCAGAGAGAGTAATGGTTACATCACTGGACTCTTACATGACTGACCACAGTTCAAGTTCAAGACCCGGCAGCTTGAAGCACACTGAGGGCAGGTGCGTGCATGCCCAAAATCCCAAGAGGAGAATGGCGGAGAAGAGATAGTGGCATGGCCACCCTCTTGGGAGGTGATTTCTCGCTTTCTGTCTTTTTTTCTGGAGAGCACATATAGCAAAAATTCCTATAAAAAAATTGGTGGAATCCAAATAAAATATGGCACTTAGTTCATCACTATGTATCAAGGTTGCGTTTTTTAGTTGTGACAAATGTACCATGGCAATGTAAGGTACTAACACAGGAGAAACTAGGTAGGGGCATGCGGGAGCATTCTGTACTATCTTCATAACTTTCCTGTAAAATTGTTCTAAATTGTTTTAAAAGTTACTTTTATTTTTTGATTACTTAGCATTATGGAAGTTTTTATGGATGTTTTTGGTACTCTCTACCAAAAAAAAAAAAAAAAGCCTATTTCTATTTTTAACAGAGCTGACTAATTTTAATAGCTCTTGTCTCTAGACGTATTTGGGACACTTCATAGAAGCAATTATGATTGAAAATATTTCCTTTTTCTTCTTCAGTAATCTCATGTTACTCTAGTTTAAATCAATGCACAACATTTTTATCCACTTTGTTAGTGTTTGGCTTATAGTCCTGTGCTTTTTCTTGCCTTGTACATCAACAGTAGAAGACAGTGGTTAGTGGTTGGAGTTCTCTGCCATGGTCAGATACCAAGGCCCCCATTCATGCCTTGAAGTTATCAAAGACATAGTGACCTTTGCAGAAAAATAGGAAAGGAAGCACTATTGAGACTGGTGCAATTAATTGGTAGTCGGGCTGATAATAGTCTGCAATTTTGGAGAGGAAAGGAAAAAAGCTAAAATTTGATTTTTTAGAAAGAAAAACAAAAAGAATCCCTTCTAAGAATTGCATTCTTCCAGGAACCAGCAGGTGGTATGGTGGTAAGGCTCTGGACTACCACATAACCAACCACGGTTTGAGTCCCAGACCTGGTGGCTTGTTTACTCATTTTCTCTCTCTGTCTCTCTCTCTGTCTCTCTCTGGTGAGCACATGTGCCCTATAGCAAATTAAAATAATAATAAATACAATTAATAATTCCTTTTTTAAAAAAACCATTGCATTCTTCAGTATGAACAAGATAAACGTTTTAGTTTTTCTTAAAACGTTGCAAGGGTGCTATGGAAGATAGATATTTGATGAAGTTTCTATTATTTGTTTTATTGTGAAAACATAACAATAGACATTTAATTATTAAAAGGCTTCCTTCGTATTCATCTAAAAATAATATATTTAAACTTAATATTACTACTTTCTCAGGAAAAAGAGGAAACATATATACCTCTCTTTTGGTAAAGCAATGTTCATTATAACTAATATTTTATGTGCTATGGGAAATGATTTTCCACACTTGTTAGCTGGTTGCCCCTGTCAACAAACTGTTCTATTGTTGCTTGTTTAATTTTTGCTATAAGGTATATGCACTTGCCAGAGAGAGAAAGAGAGAGAAAGTGAGAAATCACCCCCCAACCCCAGAGGGAATGGCCACATCACTATCTCCTCTACTCTCCTCCCCTCTCAGGATTTTGGGCATGTACACACATGCATCTGTCATGTTTTTCAAGCCATCAGGTCCGGGACTCAAACTACTCAGTTGGCCATGTGTTAATCCACTTTGACCTCTGCACCATCTCCTGGCCCACCAAACTGTTCTTATCAAGAACTTTTAGCTGCATATAATAATTACAGTCTGATTTGATACCAGTTTTACATACTTGTAGATAGAGAGCACATACCTATTTCATGTAGTTTTAGACACTGAAATTATTCAAAGTAAGGGGTTTTTTGTTTTTGTTTTGTTTTTAGGATTTTCCTGTGCCCACTTGAGAGAGGGAAAGAAAGAGAGGGAGAAGGAAAGTGAGAATCACTACCCATGTTGTAATACTTTCTCCTCTGTTCTCCTCCTGAGATTTTGAGCACACACGTACATGTGCCCAGCATGATTTCCAAGCCACCAGATCTGGGATTTGAACTGCAGTCGGCCATGTGGGAACCTAGCATCTTAATTACCACAGCACCTGCTGGCCCTGAAAGTGAGAATATTTTGTACAAAATGTTCATTAGGCTGAAAAAATACCCTTCTTTTCATATTAGCTGAAATATTGTAATACGAATGAATGTTGCATTTTGTCAATGCTTTTTCTGTTCTGTTGTGATGATGATGTGATTCTTTGTCCTTTATTCTACTAATATGTTGTGTTACATTAATTATTTTTAGACTTTAAAACAACCTTGCATTCCTCAAATATCTCTCTCTAGGACATAGTATATAACCCTTTTTCCTGCAATGCTAGATTCATTTTGCTAATATTTTGTTAAGAATTATTGTGCCTCAAGACCAGCAGTTAGCGTAATGGCTATGTCGCTGGACTCCCATGCGGTCGACCGCGGTTAGAGTCCCGGACCCGGTGGCTTAAACTCACGCCGGGCGCGTGTGTGTGCGTGCCCAAGTTCCCGAGAGGGGAATGGAGGAGAAGGGATTGCGGTGTGGCCATCCCCCCTGGGGGGTGATTTTTCGCTTTCTATCTCTCTGTCTCACTCTGTCTGTCTGGCGAGCGCATGCGCCCTATAGCAAAGACCTCTCAAAAAAAAAGAAAAGAATTATTGTGCCTCAGGGACCAGTAGTTGGCATAATAGCTATGTTGCTAGACTCCCATGTAGTCAACCACAGTGACTTAAACTCACATGAGGCATGTGTGCACGCATGCCCAAGAGGAGAATGGAGGTGAAGGGATTGTGGCATGGCCATCCCTCCAGGGAGGTGATTTCTCACTTTCTGTCTCTGTCTCCCTCTGTCTTTCTGGCGAGTGTACATGCCCTATAGCAAAAACCTCTCCAAAAAAAAAAACAAAAAGAACAATTGTGCCTCTATTTATATTTACAATGTCGGTCTGTATTTTTTTTTTTATTCTAGGGTCTGGAGTTGGTAATCAGGGTAGTAATGACCTCATAGAATAAGAAAGCTCCTCACTCCACCATTCTGGAAACATTTCTCATTACTGGCTTTTTTGTTTGTTTGTTTGTTTTATTTTATTATTATTTTAGTTGTTTATTGCTATGGTTTGAATGTGTCCCCCAAAAGTTAATGTTTGGGAATTTTTTTTATACTGTGAAGGTATTAGGAGGAAATTTAACCTAAGTATGGTTTTGAAAGGTGGGACCTTTAGGAGGTAATTAGGCATCAGAATAGGGCCCCATTACTGAATCCTTGTGGGTTTATAAGGGAGGGGAATGATGAATGGTGGGTTTATAAGGGGATGATGAGATTCATGGGCACAGGTAAGTACACTTCTGTTGTGCTCTGTTTTGCCATGTGATCTACCAGCAAGAAGACCCTTTCCAGATACGGTCCCTGGAACTTGGATCTCTAAACTGTGAGCTGAATAAGCCTGTATTTATATAAATCATCCAGTTTCAGTGTTTTCTGTTATTAGCCACAGAATGGACTAGAACTTTTTTTTAATGTATGTATTTTGCATCTAACATAATTTGCAAAATATTTCTCCCAGTATGAGATTTGCTTTTTCATTTCCTTAACAGTGTCTTTCACAAACTGAAGGTTTTAAAAAAGCTAATGGAGCCCAGTTTTCCAATTGTTTCTTCTATGGATCATGCATTTGTATATATCTAAGAGTTCTTTGTCTAACCCAAGATCATGAAATTTTTCTCTTAAGTTTTCTTCTAAAAGTTTTAGTTTTACATTTTACATTTATACCTATGATTCATAAATTATAGAAACAGCTCATTGAATTTTGATTGAGAGTATGTTAACTATATACATCAATTTGTGGACATTGACATATTACTATTTGATATTCTGAGCTAGCCTCTGTGGTGTGTAGGTAACATACCAGACTGTAGGTACGGAAGTGATTAGGATTTTCCTAATCACTTTTTCTGGAAACCACATGCCAACAGTAGTTCACATCCCCAGCCCAGTCAGCCTGAAAACACACTGAGCAGATGGGCACTTGTGCATGTATCCAGGATCCTGGCAGGCTAGAGGGCTGGAGGAAGGGGACCACGTTGTAAACAAGCTCTGAGAAAGGTACTCCTCTCTCTCTGTTTATCGTATGTGCACTCACATGAAATTATACACACACATATACATACACACATATATATGTATAATGTATAAAATTATAAACCTCTAACAAAAATGTTCAAGAACAGAAATATATATATATATAAAATACATATATATTTCATAGATCAGAATAATACATAATATATTTTATATAGTATATATTTATATATATTTTTATATATTTAATATATATATTAGAATATTCCAATCTATGAATGTGGCATTTTTAAAATTTATTTAGGATGTTGTAGGGTTTTCTTTAAAATTTTTTTTCTAATTTGATCTTGAGGTCCCTCCCAGAGGAGTGGTTATAAACTCTAGCCCTGGGGACCAGCAGCTTGCGTAATGGCTATGTCACTGAACTCCCATGTAGCCAGCCGACTGTGGTTCTAGTACCAGACCCAGTGGTTTAATTTCACGCCAGGTGCATGTGCGTGCGTTCCCAAGATCCTGAGAGGAGAATGGAGGAGAAGGGATTGCGGCGTGGCCATTTCTTGCTTTCTATCTCTCTGTCTCTCTCTGTCTGGCTGGCGAGTGCACATGCCCTATGGCAAAAACCTCTCCAAAAATAATAATAATAAAAAAAATAATAAACTCTAGCCCTGCCCTGATTGGGCTTTAGGAGATTTGGTCATGGATGTTTATAGTGTGCCTTTCACGGGCTACTTTATCCTGGCAGATGTCCTAATGCCTACGTGTCCTAACTTGGACGAAGTGTTTCTCTCACAGAAAATTTGTTCATGTTGGCAGACACACCACAGCTCTTATCTGACCTATGTCTAGTTTATTCCTATGAAGATAGCCATTCTCTTGGGGATCCCTGACTAGAAGAGAAGTTAGGTTCAGGTGTGTTGGTGAAATACAGAGGAGGCAACTCAACAAAATATATGAAATAACAGAAGCAGTATATTTCTTTCTTTTTTTTTTTTTTTTTGTAAAACCAGGCCAATTTAATGTTTTTGTACAATTTGATAAATAACCATTTGATGACTGTAGACATGTAAGACCAGCTATATTCAGAAACATCAGTCATGATGGCTTTCCAGATGGTGTATCATCTTCAAAATTGCAAGTAGTTATTTGTATGCAACTGCTATCAAACCAGTAAAACAGCATTTATACATCTATCATTTTCAGGATTGTTGGTAGCTTGGGCATATTTCCCCCACATAACCTCACCTCCTTGTGTCACAAGGCCCAGCTCACTCATGTTCACCTCAATGACAGTACCTTTGGTGATAACACCCAAAGTTGTATATAGTGGAGATGAGGGATTCTTATTTACACCAAGTATTGGCAGGCAAAAGGTGGCTTTCAGTTCAGGATGTGTTACGTGGGCCTTCTTGAAACGTAAGCCCATTGGCCTAATGAATCTTTCATTTTAGGTGGTTTTCTAATAGAGCCATCTCCAACAAAGCAGACTTTTGTAACCATCCTCTTTCATGCTTTCTCCTTTCTCTTTCCTGTTCGAATAACTTTTAACACTTCTGTTTCTCCCTGGGCTCGAACTTTGGGTAGAGGGACTTCCCATTTTCCCGCTTTCTCTTTCTGTTTTTGATTAATCATATTGGAAAGTACTTTAGCTTGGGACTGTCCTTCTCTGTCCAACAGATAGGCAGGTACTGCTCCTTGTGGAGTCTTTTCATCATTCTTCTGTTTGGTGTTCCTCTTTTCATGCATCTTGATAGTCTTTTTCATTTGTATTTTCTCAGCATGGCACTGTTTATGATAGAGCTTAGCCTTCAGACCAATCATCTTTTCTGTCTTCTTTGAACGTTCATGAGCCTCCCGACTTTCCTTCTTTCTCTTTTTTCTCATGGTAATCCAAATGATATCCATAGCGTTTACGATGTAGTTCAATATATCCGTTTTGTGGCATGGTGACGGCTGCAGCGTCGTCGGGAGCAGCCTCCCGGGATGCAAAGAAGTTGTCAACTTTCAGATCGCAGAGACTAACAAGCAGACCCGACGCGGTCCGGAATGGGAAAAGCTGAAGCAGTATATTTCTTACATGGCCCCGAGAAGAAAGCAACACTCTTCACAGGACCCCTGGGAGGGGTGAAGCCATCCAGAACACTCATGCTCAACAAGCAGATGGGGAGCAAGAGGGAGAGAGGGACCTGTGAGCCAAAGCCTTTATTGGGGTCCAAGGTATTACCCTAGCAGGTTTCCCATAGGAAGTTCTAATTGGTAAATTTTGAAAAAACAGGCAGTTTTGTGGAAATATGCTGTGATTGAGAAGTGCTCACTGCATGTCCACGCAAGGTATGGATGTCAGTGGACCAAGTCAGGTTGTATCCTGCTTTCCCACAGAGGTGGTCATCAGGAGGTGGTTGTAAAAGGCAGGTATCTGGGTTAACAACTTTAAGGAACTGGAAAGAGACAGAGAACTGGAAACTATGTCAAGAATGACTAAGCCCCGCTTCTAGGGTGAGAAAGTTAAACTTACATTCAAAATGGATGCAAGGTAACCTAAATTTATAAGAATTTACTACATAGGACTTTTAAAATTTATCTTTCATTAGGATTTTATAATTTTGTTGTGTTTTGTGTTTTTGTAGAGGTTTATGCCTTAGGGTGTATGCACTCACCAGAGAGACAGAGACAGAGACAATGAGAGGGAAAGTGAGAAATCACCCCCCAGGGGGATGTCCATGCCACAGTCCCTTCTTCTCCATTCTCCTCCTGGGATCTTGGTCATGCACACACACACACCCAGCATGAGTTTCAAGCCACCAGGTCTAGGACTTGAACTGCGGTCAGCCATGTGAGAGTTTAGCAATGTAATTGCTATGCCACCTGCTGGCTCTAGGATTTTATAGGTTTCAACATACAGATTATTTTTTAAGAATTATTTTATTTAACTTTATTTATTTATTTTAATTTGACCAGAGGAAGACAGAGTGAGAGAGAGAGAGAGAGAGAATAAAAAAGTGAGAAAGCAAGCTGCTAGGTCCGGGACTCGAACCACAGTCGGCCATGTGGGAGTCCAACACCCTTAACCACCATGCCACCAGCTGACCCCTCAACATACAGATTTATACCTGAGTATTTTGTGTGTTTAGGGTATTCATTCATTGGTAATATGCAAATATATAACTGACTTTGTATATTGACTATATCCTGACATAGTAAACTCCTTTATTAGTCCTAAGAAGCTTTTTTGTAGTTTCCATGGGATCTTCTATATAGACAATCACATATTCAGAGAATAGTGACCATTTGACTTCTCTTCTAGAGTATTCTTTTTATTTCTTTTTCTTGCCTTACTGTGCTGGCCAGGACTTCCTATACAGTATTAAATGTAAGGGTTGGGAACAGATATCCTTGCCTAGTTTTTTACCTTAAGGAGAAAACATTGCATCTTTTACCATTAACGATGAAATTAGTCCAATTTTTTTTGTCATAGATTGCCTTTGTCATGTTAATAGAGTTCTTTTTTATTTCTAGTTTACTGAAAGTGGTTTTAGTCATGAATACATACTTAATTTTGTCAAATAAAGTTATCATGTGATTTTTTAAAAATCTAATAATGTGGTGTGTGACACTGATATATTTTCACATATTTGACCAGCTAAGGCTAGGATCTATGGGATTAACTCCACTTCATTATGATATATTATCTTGTTTATGTATCACTGGATTTTATTTGACAATATTTTGTTTTGAAGTTTTTTGTGAATATGTTTGTGAGGGATAGTTATATAGTTTTATTTTCTTATAATTTTTTTTTCTGGTTTTGCTACCAAGGGAACACTGGCCTCTTAAAATGAGTTAGGAAGTATTCTTTCCTTTTTAATGTTTGTTTCAGTTTATGTAGAATTTGGTATTATTTATTCCTTATATGTAGTAGAATTCACTGTGGAAACTACCTGGGCCTGGAGTTTTCATTGTGGGAAGGTTTTTATTGTTTTCTACAGGATGCGTGCACTTGCCAGAGAAACAGAAACAGAGACAGAGAGACAGAAACTGAGAAATCACCCCCACCCTGCCCCTCAGGGAATGGCCATGCTGCAAGCCCTTCTCCTCCAGTCTCCTCTTGGGATCTTGGGCATGCACTCACATGCACCCAGAGTGAGTTTTTAGGTCACTGGGTCTGGGACTCGAACTGCAGTCAACCATGTTGAAGTCCAGTGATATAACCATTACTCCATCTGCTGGTCCCATTGTGGGAAGATTTTTAACTACAAATTCAATTTTTTGGAGTAGAAATAGTTTACTTAGCTTTTCTATTTCTTCTTGTGTTAATTTAATAGTTCAGAAGTTTTAATTTTAATTTTTATTTTTATTTTTATTTTATTTCAAGTTCTTTTATACATTCAATCATGTTATTTAGCTTGCAAAGTGAATATTCCAACATGTGTACATTTCTCCCCAGTCCAATTGATAATACTATAAAGTTAACTTCAACAGATTATAGCCTATTTCTTTGTCCCATTAATGCTTTGTCTCTCTATTTTTCTCCTTAATACCCTTCCTCAGACTCTACTCCTTCACCCACTCTCTTCCCACACTATATCTGGTATTCACAGTTTGGATTTTTTAAGGAATTAGCCCACTTTACCTAAATTGTTGAATTTATGGGAATATTATGGTTTATACTGTTTCTCTATTGTCCTTTTCTTTTCTTTTTATTTTTTTTGGAGAGATTTTTGCTATAGGGCGCATGCACTCACCAGAAAGACAGAGAGAGACAGAGAGACAGAAAGCGAGAAATCATCCTCCAGGGGGATGTCCACGCCACAATCCCTTCTCCTCCATTCTCCTCTCGGAATCTTGGGCACACATGCACACATTCCCGGCATGAGTTTAAGCCGCCGGGTCCAGTACTCAAACCGCGGTCAACTACATGGGAGTCCAATGACATAGCCGTTACTCCAACTGCTGGTCCCTCTCTATTGTCTTAATGTCTGTGGACCTGTAGTGATATTTCTCTTTCATTAATGAAATTGTCTACTTTGGCTTACTTTTTCCTTTCTTTTTTTTTATCAAATTTTTTTATATTTTAATATATTTTTTTATTTACATTCATTCACTGTACATCATTACAGCATACAAAATGAGATTTTCCATCCAGAGTACACAGTATATTGTCTCAATCAAGCACATCAACATACATGTTATTGTCAACAAATAATTTTCCATTTCTTGTTTCCTGTATGTTTTGCTTTTTTTCCCCCATCCTTGATTCCCTATCTCTAACCCTCTGCCATTTCCCACTCTCCTCCCCCACTGTCTCTGGTATCTATGTTTACTTTCTATACTGTTTTTCCCCCACATTTTATTGAATTACTAAAGATCTTAATTAATCTAAATATTTTCATAGCAAACACAGCTGATATATACATTTCCATGAACACAAGTCTAACTTTAGGCATCCTATAAAGTAGCACCTAGCTGGGGCTATATATCTTACTGTAGTCATCGAATAGATTCTTTTTTCTGAAACTTTTTTTTTCTAACTTAATTTACATTCTTTCCCTAAGCATCATCACAGCATACAAAATTTGATTTCCCATCCAGAATATACTGCATAGTGACTTAATCATGCATATTATTATAAAAAATTTTCCATTTCTAGTTTCTAGAATTTTTTTTACCCCTCTTTCTGACCCTCTGTTCTTTCCCACCCTCTTCTCACACTATCTCTGGTGTCTACAATCATCTTCCATTCCTTTCCCACCTACATTGTATTGATCACACAATTTCTTAAATAATCTAACTACTTTCAATAGCAAGTTCACTTGGTATTATTAAGAAAACCAGTTTTCACTTAAATCAAAGAAATGCTAAGGAACTTTTCTTAAAGCCAGGAAACAGGTTAGGATTCTGTTCAAATGGTAGGTGCATGAACCTATCAGTCTCATGTACTTTATCTTCTGTTTCGGTTCAATTTTCCTGATTAAATTCTGGAATATAATATTCAACTCCAGACTTGACCCTACAATTAAGTGGGCCACTTTCTTAGTTTTTGAACTCTTATTTTGGTGTGACTGTATTTAATTTTCCTGATATAGCACACCCTTGAGAACTTCTTGGAGATCTGGTCTGGTGCTGGTAAATTCTTTCAGGTTTTTTTATCTAAGAGTGTTCTTGTCTTTTCTTCCCACATGAAAGATAATCTTGCTGGGTACAGTATTCTCGGCTGAAATTGTTTTTCTCTTAACACTTTGAATATATTTTCCCATCCTTTCCTCGCTCGCATTGTTTCTGATGAGAGGTCTGCTGTTAGCCTGATGGGATATCCTTTGTAGGTAACTTGATGTTTTTCTCTTGCCAATCTTAGTATCTTGTCTTTGTCTGTGGTTTTGGTCAACCTGGCTATAATGTGTCTTGGAGAAGATCTTCTTGGGTTGATTCTATTTGAGGTCCTTTGTATTTCTTGGGACTGTATCTTTGAATGCCTCTCTAGGTTTGGAAAGTTTTCTTGCAGGATTTCATGGAATAGATTATCAATGACCTTATGGGTCTCTTCACCTTCTGGAATGCCAATTATCCAGATGTTTGGACGTTTGATGGTATCTAGTACTTCTTGCATATTATTCTCAAATTTTTGGGCCATTTTCTCAGTCTTTGTGGTGGATTTTTCTAGGCCAGCAATTTTCTCTTCTACATCTGAGATTCTATTTTCTGTATGATCTAGTTTGCTTTTAATACTTTCAAGGGAGATTTTGACTTCCTGTATTATAGACTTCATCTCTAACAGTTCTGTTTGATTCTTTTTTAAAGTGTGTAATTCCTCTTTTAGATATTGCAAGAATTTCCTCACCTCCTGGAACTCATCAACTTCTTACTCCTTCCTCTTTAGCAGTTCATTGTCTCTCTTCTCTTCCAGCTCTGTTAGCTTTGCCATTATGAATGTTCTAAATTTTTTATCAGACATTTCCATGATTTCCATTGACCTGCTTGTGGATGAAGAGGAATTATTCTTTTCTCTTGGAGGAGAGGTATTTTCTTGCTTTCCCGTATTTCTTGGGGTCCTGCCATGATTTCTTGTCATCTGATGGATGGTGTGTTTCTTTCTAATTCTTGAAGTTCAATCTCGCTAGTTTATTTGCTGGAGGCTGAATTATCAGTAGAAAATCTTCATTTCTCTTGTACCCTGAAATACCTAGTTCACAGGAGCCATGAGGAATCTTCTTCTGAAGACTCGCCTCTCCTGCCACTCTAGCTTGTTTGCTGGAGGCTGAATTATCAGTAGAAAATCTTCCTTTCTCTTTTACCCTGAAATACCTAGTTCGCAGGAGCCATGAGGAATCTTCTTCTCACTTTTTCCTTTCTTGAACAGTTTGGCTAGAGGTTTATAAACTTTATTGGTCTGTAAACAACAAGTTTTGGCCTTGGGTTTCATTGATTGTCAATGCTGATTATCTTTTGTCAAGTTTATTAATTTTAGCTCTTTATTATTTCTCCTTTACTTATATTGGGCTTTATTTGCTCTTCTTTTTCTAGTTTCTGAAGGTAGAATATCAGATTAGTCACTTGAGATCTTCTTTTCTAATATAAACATTTATTGGTATAAATTTCCCTCTAAGTACCATTTTAGCTGCATCCTATAAATTTTGATACTTTGTATTTTCTTCTTTATTTAGTTTAACACATTTTTAAAGTTCATGACTTTTTTTTTTTTTTTTTTTTGAGAGTTTTTGCTGTAGAGTACATAGGCTCACTGGAGAGACAGAGAGAGAGAAAGTGAGAAATCACCCCCCACACACACCCAAGGAGGGATGACCATGCTGCAATCCCTTCTCCTTCAGTCTCCTCTTAGGATCTTGGGCGTGCATGCATATGTGCCTGGCATGGGTTTCAAGCCTCCAGGTCCGGTACTTGAACCATGATCAACCATGTGATAGTCCAGCAATGTAACCATTATGCCATCTGCTGGTCCTGTGACTTCTTTCATTCCTGACTTATTTTAATCTGCTAGAAGGCACATGAGCTCACTAGAATAAGAGAGAAAGAAGGAAAGTAGAAAGCACCCTCTATAAGGAACACCACAATCCCTACTCCTCCATTTCTCCCTCCTGTTGGGAAATAGTTTAATGATTCTCAAGCACCAGAATGATTTCTGTGACAGGAATTCTCATGATTTGAACAATAAAAATAGGCTATAAATCTGACTGTGACCTATTGCACATTGTCCTGATTTATAAAGGTGTGAAGGGGACCAGCAGTTTGTGTAATGGCTATGTCGCTGGACTCCCATGTAGTCAACCATGGTTCAAGTCCCCAGACCCGGTGGCTTAAACTCACGCTGGGCGTGTGTGTGTATGTGCATGCCCAAGATCCCAAGAGGAGAAGGGATTGTGGCATGGCCATCCCCCCTGGGGGGGGGGGGCGGGTGATTTCTCGCTTTCTGCCTCTCTGTCTCTGTCTTTCTGGCGAGCACGCATGTGCTATAGCGAAAACCTTCTCCCCGCAAAAAATATATATATATGTATATATATACATATAGGTGTTGATGTTATGTCACTGGACTCCTATGTAGTTGGCCATGGTTTGAGTCCCGGACTTGGTGACTTAAAACTCATGCTGGGTGCCTGTGCATGCATGCCCAAGAACCCAAGATGAGAATGGAGAAGGAATTGTGGTATAGCCATCGCCCCTGGGTAGTGATTTCTTGCTTTCTGTCTGTCTCTCCAGTGAGTACACATGTTCTAAAGGAAAAACCTCTCAAAAGAATAGGAAAAAAAAAAGAAAGAAAGAAATTGTTTTCAGGCCAGCAGGTGGCATGGAGGTAATGGGGGCTGGATCCTACATCACTAATTTCATGGAGAGACAGAAAGACAGAAAGTCTGTCTTAGACTCATCAGCTTAAAAGTCATGCTGAGTGTGGAACTAGCAGTTAGCGTAATGGCTATGTCGCTGGACTCCCATGTAGTCGACCGTGGTTCGAGTCCCAGACCCGGTGGCTTAAAACTCACGCCAGGCGCGTGTGTGTGCGTGCCCAAGATCCCAAGAGGGAGGAGAAGGGATTGTGGCGTGACCATCCCCCCTGGGGGGTGATTTCCTGCTTTCTGTCTCTCTGTCTCTCTCTGTCTGTCTGGCGAGCACATGCGCCCTATAGCAAAAACCTCTCCAGAAAAAAAAAAGTCATGCTGAGTGCATGTGTGTGCATGCCCAAAATTCTAAGAGAATAAGGGGTTATGACATGGTCATCCTCCTAGGGGATAATTTCTCACTTTCCCTGTCTGTCTGTCTGTCTGTCTCTTTCTGTCTCTTTCCAGTGAGCACATGCACCCAAAAGCAAACTAATAAAAAAAATAGAAAGAAAGAAATTATTCTCAGATTTGCTGGTTATACTGAGTGGTATACCCACTAAAATCCTATAGTAGATAGTTGGGTTAAATATTAATATGCTTATGCATGATATATTGCCATTACTTATTTTGTTAACATCTAATAAAATGTGAAAGTAATTTAAAATGTAAAAGTATTTTAAAACACTCTTAAATTATACAGATTAAATTAAGAGTAGATATTTCAAGTAAAACTATTCTCTTATTATTAACAGAATATCCAAGGTATCTCCAAACACCCAATTCAGATTACTAAACCTCAAAATTTTAAAGGTAACTCATTGTTTCTACTTTGCTAAAATCTTGGGTAACATTTCTTTTGAAAATCTGTAAGTGTTTATAATTGTTTTTCTATAATAACTAACTACTTCACTTTCTTACAGTTCTCCTCTGTATTTGCAATATCAGGATTTAAATATACATTGGAAAAAAAGCTAAAATGATATGGTACCTCCCTTTTAGCAGTTTACGAGTTAAAATAGATGATAATTATACAAGGAAAGTAGCTCTCCTCCTACCACCTCTCCCCCACCAACTTCCCAATAAAGAAAAAAACAAATAAGCATACAATAGCTTTGGCTTTTAATAATATCTTAAATTACTGGAAATGTTTGTAAAAAAGCACACTAACACTTTTCTTTCTTTTAAGCTATTGTACTGTAATACTGGTGGTCATATTTTTTCAAATCTGAGGAAATTAGCATTCTAATGTCTTTTTCCAATAGACTTCTGCATTCCTGGTGGTGCTGCCGCTTTTACTTTGGGCACTGCTGCACCAGGAGGTCATCATAGAGTAGTGAGGCACATTGAGCAGTCCCTTTTGAAATATTATAATCATACTTCATTTCAATGTGATCAACAGAAACTCTGTCTCCTACTGCCCTTTTAAATGTCTGCAGTGGAAAAATCATAGCTGTGCCTCCCCATGAAGATCTAACCAATGAGACTCAGAAAGTCCCAAGATTGCTTTTATTGGAATGCATTCAATTGTCAATATTTGACTTTTTCTTTTCTTTATGAAGAATTCTAGATAGAACAGATAAGTTTAATATCAGATAACCTAGTTAACTTTGGGCTTTTATTTTAAAAATTGTTTTTTACATTCAATCACTGTGTATCATTACAGCATACCAAATGAATTTTCCCATCATGAGTACTCTGTATATTAGGTCAGTCAAAGATATTACCATACACATTATCATCAACAGATAATTTTCCATTTTTGTGTCCTTTAAATGTTTTACTTCAGTAGTAATGTTATTTCAAAATTACATTAATAAAAATATTCATAAAAATAATAAAATTTAGACTCTTGATGTTAGAATGGTATGAAAATAATTTGGGAGCCAGCTAGTGGTGTGGTGGTTAAGAAGGCTGGGTTCCACATGACTGACTAGACGGTTCAAATCCTGGACCCAGCAGCTTGAGAAACATGCTGGGCATGTGGACTCGTGTGCCCAAAATCCCAAAAGGAGAAATGGAGGGGTTTGTGGGGTGACCATCCTCCATAGGGGGTGCTTTCTCGCTTTCTCACTTTCTCTCTCTCTGTCTCTGACTCTCCCCGGCAAGCACATGTACCCTCTAGCAAATTAAAATAATAATAATAGTAATTTTGTATTGAGGTTTAACTATGAGTCAATTCATAACCAAATTTACCAAGTGGTCTTGAAATAACAATTCAGGTAAAGAAGATGAGATTCTCACAATCTGTCCAAGGTCCATGTTTGTGTCATCCAAAGGCCACACCTTTCTAGCAGCAGGTACGTGCAAGCAACGATAGAGAAATGCGGTGTGCCACTGTAGCTCACTTGCTGCCTTTTAATATGGTACAAATATTTAGAAATTGACTAACAATTCAAATAAATTCTAAATCTAAAGGCAAAATTTTTTACAAAACAAATTATTTCTTATGTACAGTGAATAATAACAGGTGTTCGCTTCCAGGGTCTCTTCATCCCACTCAATCTGCCCTTCTTCTCTCCATCTTCATCATTCACTCCTCTCCACCTGCTTACTCTCTCTAGCCCTGCTGGCCACTCTGCTGCACCTCCAAAATGATAACCAGTCCCCCTCAGTCCTTGCCCAGGCTGTTCCTTCTCCCCAGATAGCATCTTTGCTTTGCCCCTCACCTGCTCTGTACTTTCCTTCAATGTTACTTTCCCAACAAGGACTATAAATAAGGTAACTGATTATCCTATTCATTACAGCAACTTCTCTCCACATCCACTCCCAAACCTCCTTACCTCGATTATTTCCTACCTTAAGCAGTCTTTTCCACTTCATTCCTCACCTTCTAATATACCAAATAACTTATGTAAATGGTCTGTCTCCCCCTTCTGGAATGTAAGCTCCATAGAGGGAATTTTATCACTAACCTATCCCAAGCACAGAGCCTGGCACATTGTAGGCCCTTTCTAAATTTTGACATACAAAACGAATGAATGAACAAATGTATGAATATCTCCCACCTGGAGGCATGCTGGCCTTATAGGAGGTAGAAGTCTCTTGGACTTGAAGGCTTGGGAATGACCAATGGTGCTGAGGCCAGTGGACCCCAGCAGATGGGGTGTGGGGATGTGACCTTGATGCCACAGAAAGGAGGGAAGCCTGAGGGTGGGTTGGAGAAACCATGGGGACATCACTGGTAAATTCTGAGTTAAATTCTCTTTCGAACAGATTTTTCACAGATTGAATTACGCATTCTTGCACATTTATCTGGGGATCCAGAACTTTTGAAGTTATTCCAGGAATCTGAAAGAGATGATGTATTTTCTACCCTGACTTCACAGTGGTAAGATATATGAGCTCACAATATTATCAGATCTGCAGGAATGACAACATGATTCTGAAAGCCTGAAGTTATACCAAGGCTGTTTTCATAAGAAAGAAATTAATTTTTTCTGATAGTTAATCATTTTAAAAAGAAGAGTAGATAACTAGAATGCCGAGAGTTTTCTAATTATGAAAGAACTGATGGCTCTTCACCACTAAAGAACTCAATCACTAGAGAATGTAATAGAAATGTTGGGAAAATAACAAATGCAAGTCATGGGCCCCTCCAGATGAGTGCCAAAGGGAGTAGACAGCTTGCCTCTTGCAGAGGAAAGAAAAAATTCTCACATGACTCTCCCACCCCTGTCAGTGGGACCAGGAGCATTTTGGGCGGTAGGTGACAGTCCATGCCCAAGTAGCTTATGCTCGAAGAGAATTCCAGAAGCAGACAGCCATGGATTTTGTTGGCCAGCTCAGCAGGGTCATCAGAGGACCATCCTTCTTTCTGCGTCATTATTCTTAGGATGCTGGCTTTCTCCCACTGGTAGATACTTTCTGCTAGCGGGATGGAGAGGACAGGTGCAGGGCTACCCTCTCCATTGTTCCTCTCATCAGGAAAATCAAGGTGGTTCTCAGAGCCCACTGCAGACAATATTCAACCCTACTTTGCAGAGTTGAGTCCTGCAAAGGGGGACTCCAGCTCCTCAGCTGCCAAGGAGGCAGGCAGTTACCTGCTAGAAAAAAAAAAGAGGAGCAGATGATTGTCATTGGCTTAGATAGTCATAGGTTTTCACCTGAGTAGGGTACAGCACTGCCTAGACACAATCAGAATTCTGCTGTAAGAGGACCAAATTGGGGGGGGGGGGTGAATGTTGGAAGGTCACTGAAACTGCATCACAGTCCCCTCCTTCTGCAGTAGCAGAGGCCACCTTCTTCTCATCAGGTCCTCCTCTCATGCTGCTCCCCCTGTAAGCTGCCCTCCCCACCCACCTCTTCTTTTGTTACCTGCTCACCCTCAGAAGTCACTGTAGAGATGTCTCTTTCAAAAAGCTGCCCCTTGCCCCATATTACAGTGGTCTCCATGTTCTCAAGCCCTCTGCACTTTCTTCCTCAAGAACTCATCTCTGTTGTCTTTGCTGCCTTTCTGAAGGTGAGTGAACTCTTTTTTTTTTTTTTTTTTTTTTTTTTTTCTGGAGAGGTTTTTTTGCTATAGGGTGAGTGTGCTCACCGGAAAGAGAGAGAGACAGAGAGACAGAAAGCGAGAAATCACCCCCCAGGGGAGATGGCCATACCACAATCCCTTCTTCTCCATTCTCCGGCGTGAGTTTAAGCCACCGGGTCCGAGACTCGCACTGTGGTCGACTACATGGGAGTCCAGCAACATCGCCATTACGCCAACTGCTGGTCCCAAGGTGAGTGAACTCTTTAAGAGCAACCCTCTGAATTCCTTCCTGCCCTAGTAGTGTTCCTCACTCCAGCCTCCCTAGCTGGTCTTCTCTTTTTCTTTATAGAGAATTTAAGGGTACATTTAATCACCAGAGAGAGAGAAAGCAAGAAATCATCCCACAGGGGTGATGGCCACACCACAGTCCCTTCTCTTCCATTATCCTCCTGGGATTTGGGGCACACATGTACATGTGCTCAGCATGAGTTTTAAGCCACCGGGTCCAGAACTCAAACCACAGTCAACTACATGGGAGTCCAGCAACATAACCATTATGCCATCTGCTGGTCCCCCTGGCTGGTCTTAATATATAAGTTACCTTTCTTGCTCTCTGGAACCTTTACTTCTCTTGGGCTCAGCAAATTCATTCTCCAAATATTCATGTGTCTCATTCTCTCACCTCATCTAAGAAAGAAAGCAGGGGACCAGCAGTTAGCATAATGGCTATGTCGCTGGACTCCCACGTAGTTGACCGTGGTTCGCGTCCCGGACCCGGTGGCTTAAAACTCATGCCGGCCGCATGTGCATGCGTGCCCAAGATCCTGAGAGGAGAATGGAGGAGAAGGGATTGTGGAATGGCCATCCCCCCTGGGGGGTGATTTCTCACTTTCTGTCTCTATGTCTCTCTCTGTCTGTCTGGCAAGCGCACGTGCCCTATAGCATAAACCTCTCCAAGAAAAGAAAGAAAGCGGGATTGAGGGGAGACCTTCACCTAGGTCTAGTCAGGCTGTGATTCCCTTCTCTGCAGCCCTCCAGCTTGACAGGATCTTGAGCATGTGTGCATCCAGTGTGTTTCAGGTTCATCAAGCTGGGTATCTGAGACCATAGTCCACCACATGACGCCTAACACTGCAGTTTAGTATGCTACCAACTGTACCACCAAGGCTAGGTATGCTTCGTTCTTTACTTCCCAGGGTACTCTGCTCCTCTCTTAATCTCAGAGACCTCTGCTTAGTTAAATGACCGAGTAGAGAGCCTCAGATGTAAACTCCCGCGCTCCCTTCTACTCTGCCTCAGCGTCTTTACATGTTCTCCTCTACTCTTCTAAGACTCCTGTCTCAAAGGAGAAGGTATCCTGCATTACCAAGATCAGGATTGTACATTGCACACTGCATAGTAAGTATCACTTTCAGACATTGGTGTGAATGCTCCTCTAGAGTTGTACAGTACACAACCTGCATGACCTTACATGGCAAATTTTACCCATATTCTCTCTTTTCCCTGTTTTTTGATCTGACAATGTTAGTATATTTTTATTGACTTCCCCACCCCCCTCTACTGAAATTAAAAAAGAAAAAGAAAAAAAAAACTGCTTAAGGTTGCCCTAAAGAAAGAAATCCTATCTTCATACTGGCTAAAGGCCTCATTTATTGTTCAGGTACAACAGAGTCTACACTTAACTCCCTATACTTTCACACTTTCAGCTCATTTTTCTTTTTTAAAATTTTTACTTTTATAAAGTAAAAATCACGTAACTTTTTGTTTTTCAGTAGAGAACTTTACATTCTTTTGTCTATTAAATGTTTTTTCACTTTGCCCTTCCCACTCACTCTCTAGCACTTGCTCTCTAACACCTACTCCCCTCTCTTACAGTCTCTGGTATCAACACTTACCCTTTTTACTCCCATATCTTTGGACAGTCCAATTTCTGCTATAGAATACAGATATTCAGTACATATTAAGTGGGGATATACAGTGCATATCTTTCAAAGCCTGGCTCACAAAGCTTATATTAAGTCCTCTATATTCATCCACTTAGAATCAAACGATAGGGTCTCATGTTTCTTATAGCTAAGAAATATCCCATAATATATATGTGCCACAGTTTTTAATTCAGTTATCACTTTTTGGACACTTTGGACATAGGTCTTTGCAATAGTGAATAATGATGCAATAAACACAAATGTGCAAGTGTCTTTCCAACTAAATGTTTTCCTATTCTTTGGATAAATACCAAGGAGTGAGATTACTGGGTCATATAGTAGTTCTATTTGTAGGTTTTTGAGGAAACATATATTGTTTTCCACAGAGCTTGTACTAGTATATATTCCCACCAACAGTGTTACGAGGGTTCTCTTTTAACCACAGCCTTGCCAACACTTGTCGTTCTTTATTTTTTTGATCCCAGCCATTCTAACTGGGGCTAAATGATATCTCATTATAGTTTTAATTTGCATTTCCCTTATGACAAGAGACTTTGAACATTTTTGTATGCTTTTTGTCCATTCATAAGTCTTTCTTGGAGAGTTGTCTATTCAGTTCATTTGCCCATTTTTAATTGCATTATTCATTTCTTCATAGGTGTGCTGCTTGAGTTTCCTATATATTCTGGTTATCAACTATCCCTTGTCTGAGAAATAATGTAAAAATATTTTCTCCCAATCTGAGGGTTGTAATTTCACTCTAATTGTTATTTCCTTTGCTCTGAGGAAGCTCTTAATGTGAAATAACCCCACTTATCTACTTTTGGGATTATTGCCTAAACTTTAGGGATCTTATTTAAGAAATCTTTGCCCACTCCAGTGGTTTCAAGAGTTTTCCCTTGGGGCTGGCATGTGACATAGTGGTTAAGGGCACTGGACTCCCACCTAGCCAACCATGGTTTGAGTTCCAGACCTGGTGGCTTGTTTCTCACTTTCTCTCTCTCTCACTCTGTTCCTTGCTGGTCAAATTAAAATAAATAAATAAATAGGATTGAATAAAACAATTCTTTTTATTAAATAACTTTCTCTTAGTTTTCTACCTGTAGTTTTATATTTTGAGAGTTTACTTTCAAATCTTGGATCCATTTTTAGTTCATTCTTGTTAATTGTGAGAGGCAGGATCCAGTTTCATTTTTCTGCAGGTGGATATCCAGTTCTTCCAGAACTATTTGCTGGAAACACTTTCTTTTCTCCACTGCATTGTCTTATACTCTTTATCAAAATAACACACTGAATGGGGAAAAGCTGATTACTTTCCCGCTAAAAACTGAAACAACATAAGGCTGCCCTCTTTCTCCACTCTCTTTCAACATAGTGTTGGAAGTCCTAGCCAATGCAATCAAACAAGAGAGCAAAATAAAAGACATTCAGAAAGAAAAAGAAGAAGTTAAACTGCCCCTATGGTATGATTATGTACATAGAAGACCCAAAGTAATCCATGAAAAAACACCTAGAAGTAATAAATGAGTCCAATAAAGTAGCACGATACAAAATCAATATACAAAAATCTGTAGCATTTTTATATACCAACAATGAATAGACTGAGACAGAATCAAAGAAAGCAATCCCATTTACAATAGTCACAAAATGTGTAAGATACTTAGAAATAAACCTGACCAAAGAAAGACCTCTGCAAGGAAAACTATGAAAAACTGAAAAAATAAATTGATTATATTATTTAAAAACTGAAAAGATATCCTGTGTTCTTGGATTGGAAGACTCAATATAATGAAAAATGTCAGTTCTATTCAAGTTAATTTATATATTTAATGTGATTCCAATCAAATTGCCAGTGACATTCTTCACAGAAGTTGAAAAAAATTATAATAAAATTTGTCTGGAATCACAATAAAAAACCTCTATTGCCAAGGCTATAGTATGAAAAAAGAATAAAGTAAAAGACATCTCACACCCAATTTCAAAATATAGTACAAAGCATTGATAATTAAAACAGCATAATACTGGCACAAGAATAGACACATAAACCAATGGAATAGAATAGAGAACCCAGAAATAAACTCCAAATAATTTTTGGTTTAAAATTTTTTTTTAATTTTTTATTTGTTGCCAGAGGGTACATGTACTTGCCAGTGAGACAGAGAAAGGGAAAGGGAGAAAGCACCCCCCAATGGGGCAGGGTCATGCCATAGTGTCTTTTCCTCTATTTTTCCATCTCCATCCATGGGATTTTGAGCATGGAAGTACATATGCCCATGTTTTTTAAGCTTTTAGGGCTAGGACTTGAACCACGCTTAGCCATGTGGGATCTGGCTCCGTTAACCAATAGGCTATGGGGCTGGCCTACTTGCTTTTTAAAACACATTATACTTTTACCTGTTTAGGCTTTTCTTTCCATTTGAAGTCTAAAGCTTCTCATATCTAAGACAGTACTTGTCTTTCTTCAGGGTGCAGTTGACCCTAAGGACCAAGGGCAACAACAGTAGGCAAAGACCTTATTTCTCAGCAAGGGAAGGCAGGATCAAAGGCTCTATGAGGTCTTTGTGGACATGCAGCAATATTTAACCTGGCATCTATTACATCCCAGTTCTTTCTTCTAGTCTCTGTACACACCAGTTTTGGGGAAATACCTTTCTCCTAGGAATTTACTATATTTTTTAAAGATTAAGATATAATTCACAGGGGAACCAGCAGTTAGCGTAATGGCTGTGTCACTGGACTCCCACATAGTCGACTGCGGTTCGCGTCCCGGACCCGGTGGCTTAAAACTCATGCCGGGCGCGTGTGCATGCGTGCCCAAGATCCCGAGAGGAGAATGGAGGAGAAGGGATTGCGGCGTGACCATCCCCCCTGGGAGGTGATTTCTCGCTTTCTGTCTCTCTGTCTCTGTCTGTCTGGTGAGCACACGCACCCTATAGCGAAAAACCTCTCCAAAAAAAAAAAAAGATATAATCACAGAATATAAAATATATCCTTTCAGAATTAAAATTTGGTGGTTTTAGCCACGTATAAGGTTGGGCAGCACTGTCTAACTTCAGAACATTTCCACTACCCCAAAAAGAAACTCCATACCCATTAATCACCACATCTATTTTCCTCTTCCCCTCCCCCAGTCCCTGGAAACCACTAATTTACTTTCTTTCTCTGTAGATTTGACTGATCTGAACATTTCACATAAAATGTGATGTCATTTTATGCCATATAACATGGGGCCTTTTATGACTAGCTTCTTTCACTGGACATAATTTTTTCAAGATTTATCCACATTATAGGAGGTAACAGTACTTTATTCCTTTTTATGGCTAAAAATATTCTATTATAAGGAATAATTTATTCAAGGGACCAGCAGATGGTGTAATGGTTGTCTCTGGACTCCCATGTAGTCTACCATGGTTCGAGTCCCAGATCCAGGGACTTAAAACTCATGACAGGCACATGTGTGTGTGTGTGTGTGTGTGCCCAAAATCCCAAGAGGAAAATGGAAGAGAAGGCATTTCAGTGTGGCCATCTCCCCCCCGCCCCGGGAGGGGTGGGGATTTCTCACTTTCTGTTTCTCTCGCAGGTGCACACACCCTATAGCAAAAATCTCTCTCAAAAAATTTTTAAAGGAATAATATATTCAATATATTTCAGTTAGATAAGTAAATGTTCCATTTATTAATATTTATACACTCACCAGTGGGTGGACCTATGGATTGTTTCCACTTTTGGGCTATTGTAATAGCATGTTAAGAATATTTGTATAGGGAACCAGCAGTTAGCGTAATGTCTATGTCGCTGGACTCCCACGTAGTTGACCGCGGTTCGCGTCCCCGACCCGGTGGCTTAGAACTCACGCCGGGCGCGTGTATGTGTGTGCCCAAGATCCCAAGAAGAGAATGGAGGAGAAGGGATTGTGGCATGACCATCCCCTCTGGGGGGTGATTTCTTGCTTTCTGTCTCTATGTCTCTCTCTGTCTGTCTGGCGAGCGCACGCGCCCTATAGCGAAAACCTCTCAAAAAAAAAAAAAAAAAAAAAAAAAAAGAATACCTGTATACAAGTTTTTGCATGGACTTTTATTTCTTAAGGATTTTTGCCTTAGGGTGCATGTGTTTGCTAGAGAAAGAGACAGACAGTGAGAGGGAAAGTGAGAAATTACCTACCAGAAGAGATGGCCACACCACAATCCCTTTCCTCCATTTTCCTCCTGGGATTTTGAGCATATACACACACACACACACACACGAGTGTGATTTTCAAGTGGCTGAGTCCAGCACTCAAACCAGTCAGTCATGTGGGAGTCCAGCTACCTTAACCACCATACCACCTGCTGGCCCTATATGGATTTGTTTTCATTTATCTTGGGTATATACCTAGGGGAAGAATTGCTGTATCATGTAATAATTCTGTATTAACTATTTTTACCATGGTAAAATATCTATCACATAAAATTTATGATCTTAATCATTTTAAAATGTATGATATAGTGGCAACTATGCTTAACTGTTTTAGATACTGATAAACAATTGCAACATTTTACACTCCTACAAGTAGTGTAAGGGAACCAATTTCTCTACCTTCTCACCAATACTTTGATTATCTTTTTGATTCTAGTCATACTAATGGATATTAAATGGTATCTCATTGTGGCATTTTTGTTTTGTTTTAATGCCACAGGGCATCTCTGCATGGGTAAGAGAGAAAAGAAGTACTTCCCAATGAGACCAAGTCATGCCACAATCCTTTTTCTCCAATTTTCCATCCAGCAGGATTCTAGGAACACATGTGCATTGCACCAGCTAGAACTTGAAAACTGGTCAGCCATGTGGGATCTGGCTTCCTCTGCGCAATGTTGAACTGCTATACTACAGGGCCAGCCTCATTATAGCTTGATTAGAATTTCCATAATGACTATTGTTACTGAGCATCTTGTCATGTGCTCATCATGTATTCCTTACCTTTGTGTCTTTAACATCTTTAACACTAGTGCACACTGGGGTGTTTTGTTTGCCCTCCTTTCTTTGTATATTTTCTCCCAGGTGTTCTTTCTTCTCACTTTCCTTTTAGTTACAATATAAGATAGTAAAGAATTTTAGAAGCATGTTGTAGATTGAATAACACCCCTGTCCTCTCTCCAGTGGTATGAGAAGTCTTAGAAGATGTTTTTTTTTTTTTAAGGCAGAAAGAATATTTTGTTAGAAATCAGGAAAGATCTCAACTCAGTAATTTAAGTTTCTATCTCAAGAAACTTGAAAAAGAAGAGAAAAATAAACCCAAAGCAAACTGAAGATACTAAATATTAAAAATGAAAATAGAAATGAATGAAATTGAAAATAGGAAAACAAAAAAAATTAATGAAACAAAAGCCAATTCTTTGAAAAATCAATTAAGTTAATAAACTCTAGTAAGACTAACAAAAATTAAAAAGAGATAATACAAATCATCAATATCAGGAATGGAATAGGTAATACCAATATAAATCCTATAGACATCAGAATAATAAGGGAAGGGCCAGTAGGTGATGCAGTGGTTAAGGTGTTGAACTCCCATAATGGCTGACCACAGTTCAAGTCCCAGACCTGGTGGCTTGAAAATCACACTGAGTACATGTACATGAATGCCTGAAATCCTGAGAGAAGAATGCAGGAGAAAGGAATACACATGGCTATCTACCCTGAGAGTGGTTTCTCACTTTCCTTCTCTTTGTCTCTCTCCAGTGAGTGTACATGCCCTATGACAAAAACCTTTAAAATAATAATAATAATAATAATGAAATCCAGTGAACAAATTTATTTTTAAAATTCATCAGGTGAGGGGCCAGCAGTTAGTGTAATGGCTATGCCGCTAGACTCCCACATGGTCAACCACAGTTCGAGTCCTGGACCCGGTGGCTTAAACTCACGCTGGGCGCATGTGCGTGCGTGCCCAAGATCTCCTCCATTCTCCTGAGGAGAATGGAGGAGAAGGGATTCCGGTATGGCCATCCCCCCTGGGGGGTGATTTCTCGCTTTCTGTCTCTCTGTCTCTCTCTGTCTGTCTGGCAAGTGCACACGCCCTATAGCAAAAACCTCTCCAAAAAAAAAGAAAAGAAAAAAAATTCATCAGGTGAGAAGAAATGGACCAGTTTCTTGACCCCAAACCACAAATTACCAAAACCAGAGGAAATAGATAACATGAATATTTCTATGACTATTTAAAAAATTGAACTTATAACTTAAAAGTTCCTGAAAAGTATATTCCCATACTCAGAGGGCTTCACTGGAGAATTTTACCAAGCATCTAAAGAAAAATTAACACCAATTTTATGTAACCTCTTCCTGCCCAAAAAATAGAAAAGGTAGAAAAAAAAGGATCACTTTTCAATGCATTCTATGAAGCCAGTACTAACCCTGATACTAAAACCAGACCAAGAGAGTTAAGAAAAGGTAAAAGCAAAAAATAAAAGTAAAAAAACCTTATAGACTGATATCATTCATGAATTTAGACACAAAGAAAAAAGAAAAAGAAAAAGAAAAAGAAAAAAATTAGCAAACCAGATCCAAAAATACATAAAAACAATTATACACCATGTTCAAGTAAAATTTATGCCAGGGATGCAAGGCTGGTTTGACATTCAAAAATCTGTGGGGCTAGTCCTGTAGCCTAGTGGTTAAGGGAGCTAGATCCCACATGGCCAGCCATGGTTTGGATACTGGCCTCAGCGATTGAAAAGCATGCTGGATATGTGTGCCCCTGTGAGGCACCACTGACCCCAGTCAGTCTCAGCTAAGGCCACAGACACCCCCAAACAACTTTTCCCATCTTGTTTTATTTGTCGCTGGTGGCAGAATGGAAGTGCCCCAGGGCAGTGACCTTTTTTTTTCCTGGAGAGATGTTTGCTATAGAGCATATGTGTTCACTGGAGAGACAAAAGAACAGAGAGAAAGTGAGAAATCACCCTCCGGGGTGAGTGGGGGGGATGGCCATACCATAGTCCCTTCCCCTTCATTCTACTCTTGGGATTTTAGACATGCATGCACATATGCCTGGCATGATTTTCCAGCTACTGGATCCAGGACTTGAACCATAGCCATGTGAGAATCTAGCCCCTTAACCACCACCACCTGCTGGCCCTGCCAACAATGTATTTTTAGTGGTGAAAGACTGAATGTTTTTCTTCTAAGGTCAGAAACAACTTATTAATTATTGATGTTCTAGCCACCGCATAAGGAAAAGTAATAAATGGCAGATATATGCTGAAAGAAATTTTTAAAAAAGGAAAGAAAGAAATAAAACTGTCTTTATTTGCAGATACATGCAGATAAATGATTGTCTACATATAGTATCTCAAGGAATATAAAAAAAAAAAAAAACCTTTCAGGGCCAGCAGGTGGTGTGGAGATTAAGGTGGCTGGATCCCATATGGCTAACTACACAGTTCAAGTCCCAAATCTGATAACTACAAAATCATGCCAGGCTCACATTTGTATGTGCCCAAAATCCTAAGAGGAGAATAGAGGAAGGGGGATTGCAGTGGGACCCACTTCCCTGGGGAGTGATATCTCACTTTCTTTCTCACTCTCTGTCTTTCTCTGTCTGGAGAGCTCATAGGCCCTAGAGCAAATTAAAAAAAATTTTTTTAACTCCCATAACTAATAAATTAGTTCAGTAAGTCAAAATACCCAAAATCAACATACAAAAATCAATAACATTTCTGTAAACTAATAATGAATGTGCAGAAATAGAAATTTAAAGCACACACCATTTATAATCACTGTAAAGATAATGAAATGCCTAATATTCCATTAACAAAATATATACAGGATCTGTATGCCTAAAATTACAAAATGCTGAAGAGAATAAAAAAGTCTAATAAATTGAGAAGGCCCACCCACTGTGTCACAGCAAAGTACAGTACTTTGTAAGGCTGGAAGCCATATGGCCAAATGCAGATTCAGAGCCCCAGGTTGGTCTGAAAATGCCAGGTGAGCACACAGGCTCCCAGGATTCTGAGGAGCCGGAGGGCTGAGGAAAGATGATGACAGTGTGATGAGATCCTATTGAGGGTGGTCTCTCTCTCTCTCTCTCTCTCTCTCTCTCTATCTCTATCTCTCCCTCCCTCCCTCCCTCCCTCTCTCCCTCTCCTGTATATATGCACACACATACTCTAAGATAGATATAAAAAAATCTATCTTTAATAAATTGAGAGACCACCCATGTTCACGGTGTGATAGACTCAACATATAAGGATGTTGTTTCTCCTTAAATTGATCTACAGGTTTATGAGTCAACAAGTGGCATGATGGTTAAGGCACTAGATTCCCACAAAGCCAACCACGGTTCAAGTCCCGGACCTGGTGGCTTGAAAATTATGCCAGGTATGCCCATAATCCCAAGAAGAGAGTAGAGGAGAAGGGATTGCAGCATGGCCATCCTCCCTAGGGGGTGATTTCTCATCTCCCCTCTCACTGTTTCTCTGATGAGCACACAAAGCCCTATGGCAAAAACCAAAAAAAAAGAAAAAAAAAATAGTTCTATAGATTTATAATGCAATTCCTATTAAAACCCAAACAAGGCTTTTGCTGACATAGAAAAACTTATTCTAAAATGTATCTGAAAAGGCACAGGTCCTATATTAACTAAAATAATCTTGACAAGAATAGCTTGGGAGGAAAAACTCTACCTGATAGTAAGATTACTATATCAATATGTAGTAATCAAGAAAATGTGGTGTTGGCAGAGGGATAGACACACAGATCAACGGAGCAGCAAAGAGAAGCCAAAAATAGGCCCACAGGAATGTGCTCAACTGAGTTTTGACAAAGGTATAAATTTGTCAGTCATAAAATAATTTTCTTTAAATTTGTATCACTGATCACTCATAAAGCCAGCGTGAAAAGTTCATGTCTACATTAGATATTGTATATGTCTTTCCTGCATTTTTAAATATTAGCTTGAGAAGCTTTTAAGAAGCTTTTAATATTTGCTTGATGGTTGTTTCTAATTCCCCTTCAACAGTAGTAATCCAACATTTATGACTTATACTATAATTAGTTGCTGTGGAAATGATTTTTATGTTCCAAACTGAGGACTAGAATAACACAAGGAAAAAAAAAAACCAGCTAGATCAAGTGTTTGTTAAAAATGTTTCATGTAAATGCATTATTGTTTGAGATAGAAAAAGCAAAAAGGCAATTCACTGTTATATTTTGAAATATTTAGTAACATTTTCAAAGAATAACAATTTCCTTGAAAACCCCTTAGGATTATATGGTTATATATAAAGAAAATGGAGCTTGAAAGAAAACATAGAACTCATCTATAAAGCTACAATTGATAGATGGATGCCTGAGACCCAAGGAGCTGGGCTTGGCCCCAGAAATACATGTTAGACTGTGCCAGACCCCAGAGCCTCCGACTCCAGCAAACACCAAAGGCATAGCCATTCTGCACTGTGGCGTCAAAACAGGCATCTTTCTTCACTGTAATCATCACATCTTCCTAAATGATTTACAAATTGCAGATAAATCATTCCTTACTGGCTATGCATTTAACTTAACATTTTCAGACTAAAACTTAAAAGAACTTTTACATGAAGAATATATTTGGTTTTTGTTTTATTTTGTTTTGCTTAAGACTTATTTGGGTGCTTCTAAGATATTCTCTGATTAAAAAACAAAAGGATAAAATAAAACTGCCTCTATTTGCAGACCACATGGTTATCTATGTAGAAAAACCCAAGGAATGTACAAAAAAGTATCAGCAATTATGGTGGACAGCATTGGTGAGGCAAGTGTGGTAGACAGTGTTGTTTTCTGCAGCTCTACATCAGGGGAAATGGTGCTTCCCTACCCAGTCAGTATCAGACTTGGCCATGTGACTTAATAACGAAATCTGAGAAGTAATACATGCCACTCATATTTTTTTTTTTTGAGAGATTTTTGCTATAGGGCATATGTACTCAACCAGAGAGATAGAAAATGAGAAATCATTCCCCAGGGGGAATGGCCACACCACAATCCCTTCTCTTCCATCTTCCTCTCAGGATCTTAGGCATGCACACACATGTGCCCAGTGTGAGTTTTAAGCTACCAGGTCCAGGACTCAAACTGCAGTTGACTACGTGGGAATCCAGCAACGTAACCATTACACTGTCTGCTGGTCCCAGCATATGCCACTCTTAAGATGATACTTTAAGAAACTGTATGTGATTCCTCTTGATTTCTTTTCTCTCTATTACAACACTGGGGAAATTTTTTATAAAGCCTGTTCCATCATCTTGCATTATAAATGGTGGGCCAACCTATGATAGTATGTAGTAAGGTGAGAAATAAACTATTCTTGTGATAAGGCAAGTTAGGATTTTAGAGTGACTTATTATGGTAACATAGCCTGGCCTATTATAGTACCTACTAGAATTGGTATTGGAAGAGGTTACTATACTTAATCCTAAAATGTGGCACTGGCTCGGGGGCCTGGTGGCAGGCAGTGAGGAGGTATTTCTTATAGGCTGGAGGATAGCATTTGGTAAATGGTATAACTTTTGGTTAAACTGGCACCTGTAACAACTTGTAAGGTATATAATATCCCTAATGGGCTGTGGTTTAGGCAAAGTTTGGTCAACAAAATGCTAAGTCATGCTTCGAATGCTGTTGTCTACATGCGATAAAGAACCATAAAAAGAGACAAACTCAGGAAAGAATTGGCCAGTGTACAAATAGGAATGGAAAGGAATAATGAGATTCCAAAAAATTGGATCTTGTACATTTGAATATATCAATGATTCTCATCTCTAACTAGTAAAAAATAAATCTGAAAAGGCCAGTAAATAATAGCAAAGGCCAATTAAAACACGCAAATCACTGTATTGTTTGCTGATACATCCAAAAGAATTAAGGCAGCACCCAAAAATTCTTGTCATTGGGCATAGCTCTGAAAAAGAGTCAAAGCTCGTGACTCTCTCACAAACTCGTAATAAACTCAAGGAACCTGCAATGAAGCCTTGAGAGAGAGTACATCTCTAAATGAATTGTGGGTATGTCTGCAGACTTATGAGGCTAACAAAGTCTAATAGGTAAGAAATTTATTACCTTTCTGAGAGCTGCACTTTCCAAAAAAACTGCCAGTCTGAGCTAACATGTCTATTTGAATAAAGCAAACCTTCAGCCCAAGTATTTTATAGACAGAAAGAAGTCTTGGAAATATGTTTATCCTCAAAAGAAAAAAAAAAAAAAAAAAAAAAAAAAAAAAACAAGAATAAAAATCTGTAATTGTGCAGCTTACAGAACTCCAGACCCATAGAAGAGAAATTTCTGATTGTACTTATAAAGTATTTCAAATCCGAAGTGAACTGATTCAAAATAAATTGGCAGTGAAGTCCAGACCCAACCCCATCACAGATCAAATTGATTTTGCTCTCAACTCTAGTGGTTTGACATAAGAAATGATGTGTCCTTTTAGGAATTAAATATTTTTTTCAATATCTACTTTTCTTTTATACATAATGTCTAGCATACAAGTTATGAGACCTAAGGAAATGTGAGAAAATATGATCTATTACCCAGAAAGTAAGCAGCCAACAGAAGTCAATGAAAGAGATGGTCTAGATGTTGGAACTATCAAAAGAGACATGTTTAAAATTATGATAAAAATGCTAAAGTATCTAGATGAAAGATACGTGCTAAGAGATGGTGAATTTTAGTAGAGATGTAAAAATTATAGACAGGAATCAAATAGATTATAAGAAATATTAAAACTGAAGAATTCATTATATTGGCTTCCCAGCAGACTATACTCACCATAGAAAAGAATCAATAAATTGAAGACAGGCCAATAGAAAGAATCCAAAAGGAGATACAAAGAGAAAAAAAATGACATCCCTCTTCCAAATCCAAAGTCTATGGGACAATATCATATGAACTAAACTACATATATCTTGGCATCTCACAAGCAGGAGAGAGAGAGTGAGGTAAAAGAAGTGTTGGAAGGTATAATGACTGAGAACTTTCCAAAATTGCTTAAAGCATTAATCTACCTATCCAAAAAGCTCAACAAGGGCTGACCAGTTGGTGCAGCACACCACCCAAGTGATACTGGATCCAAATGGAAGATCCAGGATTTGGTTCCCCAATTGACCAGTACATGATAGGCTTGCACACCATGATCGTGTCTGGCTGGAGAGGCTGGGGGAATGGATCACAGTGTGAGACTCTGTCGAAGGTTCTTGTCTCTCTTCTTTCTGTCTCTTTCTCAAGAAGTAAACTTAAAACAAACAAACAAACATACAGAAAAAACCAACAACCTCAACAAACCCAAGACCATCTTGAAAACTATCAGAGGAAAAGAGACATATCATAAACAAAGGAACAGTATAAAATTATGACTGACTTGTTACCAAAAACAGTGGGGGTTAGAAGATGACAGAATAACAACATAAAAGTTCTGAAACAGAGACCAGCAGGTGATATGGTGGGTGGTCCTGGGCCTGGCAACTTGAAAATCATGCTGGCTGCAGATGCATACATGACCAAAATCCCGAGAGGAGAGTGGAGGAGAAGGGATTGAGGTGTGGTCATCCCTCCCAGGTGGTGATTTCTCACTGTCTCTCTTCAGTGATTGTATGTGCCCTATAGCAACAACCTAAAAAAATAAAAATTTTTTAAAAACCCTCAATGGAGGATATAAAATGGGATATTTAAAAACATGTGATTCACCCAAAACAATTAAAGAAAGGAGGATCTGAAGATATAGGGATAAAACCAAACCCAGTTTTCTCTGTACTCTAAATCAACAATCAGTCCAGAAAACTGCAATCAAACGTGTGTGTGTGTGTATGTGTGTGTGTGTGTGTGTGTGTGCATGTGATTTCCTCACACCAAGCAAGAAGCAGTTCTGCAGTGGCTCCCAGCTTCGTGTCCCCTAATTCAATTCTGATATCACATACCTGGAGATAGTGTCAGGTCCCACAAATTGAGGACTCAGTCTCCAAGAATGCCCTCCCTTGCCAATCATAAGCCCCAAATTGTTTTACCTATGCTTTAACCAACCAGCTATAAATCACAAACCCCTTCCCTCCTTAGGGTCATTTAATTTACTAGACTGGCTCACATAATTCAGGGAAAAACTATGCTTGTCATTTTATAAGGAAAGGGTATTACAAAGGAAAAAAATGAAGAGATGCATGGGGCAAGGCATATGAGAAGAGACACAGAACTTCCACCTTCCTTCCTTCCAGGGCATCTAGCCACATGTTCAGCTACCTAGCTCTCCGAACCATGTCCTTGTGGGTGCGTATGGAGGCTTTATTGCATAGGCATTGTTGATTACATTGTTGGTCATTGTGATCAACTAATCTTCAGTCCTCTGCCCTCCCAGAAGGGGAGAGTCACAACTCCCCTCCCAGGGGTTGAAAGTCCCAACCCTCTAATCCTGTCTTAGTCTTTCCAGTGACCAGCCCCCATTTTGAAGCTACTCATTAGAATGCAAATTACAACAATTTGGGGAGTTGTATGCCAAGAAATGGGACAAAGACCAAATATATATTTCACGATATCACAGAGGAACAAAGAACAAAATGCAAATGGAATAAATAAAGTCAAACACCAAAATGGAAAGCTTAAGCTTAATCGCATCAATAAACATTAAATGTAAATGAGCTGAATTTCTAGTTCAAAGGCAGAAATTGTCAGACTAGATAAAAAGACAAGACCCAATTATAGCATGGTATACAAGATGCTGATAAATATAAATACATAGACAGGATGAAAAATAAAAGGGTAGGGAGAGAAATGCCGTGTAAGCACAAAGCATAAGAAAGCTAATGCGCTAGATTAGTATTAAACAGAAAACAACAAACTTCAAAACAAAAAGCCTTACTAGAGATAAAATGGGACATTTCATAATGATAAAAGGATCAATTCATTAAGGAGATAAAACAATCCTAAATTTGAATGTACCTAATCAAAGAACTCTAAAATACTTGAATGAAAAATTGACAAAACTAAAGAAATAGAATTTACACTTCATTCGCTGAAAAGATCTTAAATATACAATTATAACATCTTAAATATATATCCTAAATATACAATTAGGATGCTAAATTGTATCATTTTGATTATTTCTCTTTCCAGATATAACTTATGCTGATTTCAAGCCATATGCATTGTTAAACAATAGATTACCACTCTTTTTTCCCTAGATCCTGTGTAGTGCTTCTTGTGAGAAAGTTGTGTTGTAATGACTCATTATAGCAAAGGATTCCTGTTATGATTAGATCTGCTTCAGAAGTTGATTATTCTTTTTCTTCTTGGAGCATTTCCTCCTAAATGATATCATATAATCTTTAAGATTCTTCTATTAAAAAGTTCATCATGGGAACCAGCAGTTAGCGTAATGGCTATGTCGCTGGACTCCCACGTAGTCGACCGCAGTTCGTGTCCCAGACCCGGTGGCTTAAAAACTCACGCCGGGCCCGTGTGCATGCGTGCCCAAGATCCCGAGAGGAGAATGGAGGAGAACGGATTGCGGCGTGACCATCCCCCCTGGGGGGGGGTGATTTCCTTTTTAACATTAATACGCTATACATCATTACAGTATACAAAATGAATTTTCCATCCAAAATACACTGTCTGTTGGCTCAATCAAGCACATCAACATACATGTTATCAACAAACAATTTTCCATTTCTTATGTCTTGTATATTTTGCTTTTTTTTTTTTTTTTTTTTTTTTTTTGCCATCCTTGATTCCCTACCCCTAACCCTCTGCCCTGTCCAACCCTCCTCCCATTGTCTCTGGTATCCATGATTGCTTTCTATGCCTTTCCCTCCATTTAATTGATTTGCTAATGAACTTAATTTGTCTAAATATGTGCAATAGCAAGCACAGCTGATATATACATACACAAGAACCCATGTCTGACTTCAGGCATAAACCTCAGTGAGTAGAATGAACATACTATAAAATAGTACCTGGGGCTATATAACTTACTGTGGTCATCAAATGCAGTTTTTTCTTTAAATTTTGGTAACAGTTTTAGTATTTTTTTTTCTGAATTTTTTTTTAAACTTACATTCATTCCCTGAGCATCATCACAACATACTAAATGTGGTTTCCCCTCTAGAGTAAACTGCATAGTGGCTTAATCATGCATGTTATCGTCCATAAAATTCCATTACTATTTTCATATATATATGTTTTTTACCCTATGTCTGACCCTCTGCCCTATTCCACTCTCTTATTACACTATCTCTGCTGTCTACAGTTGTCTTCAATTCCTTTTCCCCCAACATTTTGTTGACCACACAATATCATAGGTAATCTAACTACTTTTAATAGCAAGTTCAGCTGGTGGTTTCAAGAAAGGCAGTTTTGAACTGGTAAGGATATTTCCTTGAAACTTGAAGCCTAGGAACAGGTTAGTATTTTGTTCAAATATTAGGTACATGAATCTATTGACAGCTCAAGACAGGATAAAAATCCTTAAAACCGGACAACAAAGCTTAGTAGAAAAGCAGCAATATCTTAGTCAAGTCACAGAATGCTGTTTCATCAGTTCAGTCTCATGTACTTAATCTTTCTTCTGTTACTGTTGAGGTACAATCTTCCAGATTGAACTCTGGGATATAGTACTCAACTCCAGACTTTGTCCCTACAATTAAGTTGCCCATTTTCTTAGTTTTTGAACTATTATTTCTGTGTGTCTGCATTTAATTTTACTCACATAGCAGTCCCTTAAGAACTTCTTGGAGATCTGGTCTGGTGCTGGTAAATTCTTTCAGGTTTTGTTTATCTGGGAAAGTTCGTATCTTTTCTTCCCAAATGAACGATAACCTTGCTGGGTACAGAATTCTCGGTTGAAATTACTTTTCCCTTAATACTTTGAATATATTTCCCCATTCTTTCCTCACTTGCATTGTTTCCGATGAGAGATCTGCCGTTAGTCTGATGGGATACCCTTTGTAGGTAACTTGCCTTTTTTCTCTTGCCAGTCTTAGTATCTTGTCTTTGTCTGTGGTTTTGGCCAATCTGGCTATAATGTGTCTTGGAGAAGATCTTCTTGGATTGATTCTATTTGGGGTCCTCTGTATTTCTTGGGGCTGAATCTTTGAGTGCCTTTCCAGGTTTGGAAAGTTTTCTTGCAGGATTTCATGGAATAGATCATCAATGCCCTTATGAGTCTTCACCTTCTGGGATGCCTATTATCTGGATGTTTGGACGTTTAATTGTATCTAGTACTTCTCACATATTATTCTCAAATTTTTGGGCTATTTTCTCAGTCTTCATGGTCGGGGTATTTTTTAAAAGAATTATTTTATTTAATTTTGTTCATTGTCATTATTTTTTTTATTTATTCATTTATTTTATTTGGCCATAGAGAAACAAAAAGAGAGAGGGAAAGTGAGAAAGCAAGCTGCCAGGTCCAAGACTTGAACTGTGGTCAGCCATGTGGGAGTCCAGTGCCTTAACTACCACTCCACCTGCCGGCCCCCAAATTGGTATTTTTTAAATGATTTTTTAGTGTTTTATGACCCCCTCAAAGACTACTAATGTTACATGTTTTCTAAAGCAGCACAGTAGAGACACATACAGATTAGTTAGCAAAGCGAAAAGACAATTCCTGTTAATGACAGAGCTACCACTTTCATTGGGAAAGAGTGGCTAAATAGCTCTTGATTGCCCAAGAGGAAAGTGTCTTTGCATGCCAAATGACCATGGCCATTTTGTTATTTCCACATTAAGGTCCTGAAAGTTGGTGTGCCATACAGAGGGGCATTAGTGGGAGAAGGATCAGACGCCAGCCATAAACTTCTGGTACTATCTGGTCAGTTGCAGTCACGTTCCAGGGTTTGAGCAACATGCAAAATAATCACACTGCTTTACATTAAGAGAACCAGAGAAAAATTATCACAAAATTACCTTTAAAGTGTTATTCGATTTTACTGGACATGTGATACAATGAAAAATTTATCTGGGAGTCATAATAGAGATTTAGAAGGAAAATTTACTGAATTTACTCTGTTGTTCTTACCATTTTGTGAGTGTCTTTTCTTCTGTGCCCAAGAGTACTCTCTCCCCCTTCTCTGCTTTCTATCCCTTTAACAATAAAAATAACTCATTTTTATTGCATACTTACCATGTGATTTAGTATTGCTGTAAGCACATCTTATTTAATATCAACAAAAGCTTAGAATGCTATTAAGTTCCCTATCTTATGTATAAGGAAACTGAGGCCTAGGGCCTTTAAGTAACTTGCCCAAAGTGGCAAAGCTGCCAGTAAGCAACTACCTTCTTTATCCAGAGCACTCAAGGTCTTAGTGAGTCAATGTCTTATACCTCTTTCTTAGCCTTCTGTGTTTGTGGTAATCAGAGAAGTGACTCTCAGCTGGAATTTTAAAGAAGGGCTATTTGGAAAACCTCCCTGAGTGATGAGATGCTTACAGACAGCTCCCTGGGTGCTATGGAAGCTGGGGGAAGGGCTAGGCAGGAGTTGGGCTGAAGTCAGCAAGGTCACACAGCAAGGTCAGAGGAGGGACCGAACACTGGGCATTTGTGCTTTCCATCCTTGCACTCTGCATGTGCTGGTGTTGGCCTGGCTGCAGAGGTCAGCCCCTCAGGACAAAGGGCACTGCAGAGATAAAGGAAGAAAAACCAAGATATCAGCACAGGAACCCTTGAAAAAGACATCAGAGTTGTGGGCCACAAAATCAAACAGGGCACAGCTTCATTTTGATGACGTCATGGGAGAATGTGCTCACAGGAGCTCTAGTAGGCTTATACCTGCTTCTAAATATGACCTAGCCCCTCACCTCATGGAGAAAATAAATCAGAAAGAATCCCTCAGTGTATAAGCAAACCCCAGGAGGACTGAACTGGACCTGAGGAAGTTGGGCCTCTCTCACTCAGTCAGCCAAGTCTGATACCCACTGGGATAATAGTACAGTGATGCCTGCTTCTCTTGTCATCTCCTCCTCTGGGTTTCAACTGGATTCCAAGTCAGCAGTGCCATTTGTGTACTTTTATAACCTCAGGTTTTTAATTTATAAACCAGGGATAAAGACCCCTGCCTCCCAAGACTATCGTCAAGCCATCTATTCCACAAATAATTGAACATCTATCATTGTTGATACAGCCATAAGTAGAGGTTCCTCTGCCTTAGGAGCCTATAGTCAGGAAAGAAGTTGGACATTACCAAATGCAACTGAGTATTTACTTGCAATGTTTAAAAGTACTTCATAAAGAAGTCCAGGTGCTGAGAGGGCATTAAAATGTTCTGTGCCAGAGAATTTAAAAGGAGGAAAAGAAAGGAACGGGACTGAACATCAAGGATTGCTGCATTTAGAAATGAAGTGAGATTAAAGAAGCAGAAGGAGGAGAAAAGAAGACATCTGAGGATGAAAAAGAACAGTTAAAGAAACTTACTGAATTAAAACTATCTCTGGAATATAATTTGAATCAAGAAATAAAGAAAAATGGTGAATTAGATAACTGGATTTAAGAAACTCTTCCAAATGACAGGAAAGAATTTAAATGAATATGAAAATGGAGAATTTCATTTCCAAGGAGATTTAAAAGCCAGTCAGTTTGAAATGATTATTCAAGTTAATGTGATAAAACATAAGACTGATGATCTTGCAACAAAAGTGGAAACTGTATCTTCAAAATGTGTACATCGAGATGCAAAGAATCAAATTCTTCTATAGGAGTTGTCATCCATGAAAACAATACAAAGAAATGGTAAAACTAGAGAAGAATAAACTAAAGTTGGAACAAATAGTAAACCTCAAAAATCATATGGAAATAAATGTGGCAGTACATGTTCAAGTACAACAGTAAACGGGAGATTGAAGGAAGAGCAAGACAAGATATAGAAGAAACATTGAAAGAAGTCAGTCTATTCTTAACAAGCATAAGTAGCATCTCAAGAATACTTAGAACGATTAAAAGAATAATTATGCTTCAATAAGAAGTCAGATGGGGCGCCAGCAGGTGGCATGGCTGACTGTGGTTCGAGTCCCAGATCTGGCAGCTTGCTTTCTCACTTTCCATCTCTCTCTCTCGCTCCCGCTCTCACTCTTGATCTCGCTCTGTCCCTTTAAATAAATAAATAAAGTTATATAAAATAATTCTTAAAAAAAAAGAAAAAGAAGTCAGATGGAACTCAGAATGAAAAATCTAGAATCCAGATTTCTCAAAATAAGACCTTCTCAAGAAGATTCTAATAAAACAGAGCTGGAAAAAATATAAGCAACTCTAGAAGAATCACAAGTTAGAATATCATTATCAGATAAACCAAACAAGACTAATGAGAAGTTAGCAGCAGTTAGTGCCAGACTTCTTGTGGGAAAAAACAGAACAGATCTTTATTCAACAGTCTTACTACAAGACCATTCCTAGAGTCACCTCATATTGGAAATTTTAGTAATAGTTTAGTGCACAACAACAATCTTATTTCGAGAGAAACCTCAGTGATTTCTACCTCAGTCTCGAGGCCTTCAAATAACAGCACACAGAACTTCTTCTTCCAGATGCAGCAGGAATTAGAAAGAAGTGTGACTAGAGAACTAAGAGAAGCTGCTACTGAATTTGCATCTGTATCCTGTAGAGCGTCTCCTGAAGATCTGTGGCTGAGTCAAACTGAACTCAAGATCTACTTTGGAGAGCATCTCAAGAATATGTACAGATCTTGAAGAAAAATAATATGATCTGAAAGGTAAAATTTTATTGACTAGATTGCTTACACAACCTTTTCATTATTTTCCATAATAACATGACAAGTAAAAATCTTTATTAAAGACTTTTTTTAATCATAAAAGAAAAAAAGCTCTGCAGTCAGGAATCCAAGCTCTTAGGAGTGCAAAGAAACCCAGCAGAGGAAGGGAGGTTGTCCGCTGGCAGAGGGGGCCCTAAGCACAAGGCCCTCAGGTGGAGAGCAGTGGGATGTTGTAGTTTTGGGTGAGACTCAGGGGAGGTTTATCCAGTACCTGTCTAGTGGTAAGCTCTCAAGAAAGGGCAGGCAATGGGACCAGCAGTTAGCGTAATGGCTATGTCGCTGGACTCCCATGTAGTCGACCGCGGTTCGCATCCTGCACCCGGTGGCTTAAAACTCACGCCGGGCGCATGTGCGTGCGTGCCCAAGATCCCGAGAAGAGAATGGAGGAGAAGGGATTGCGGCGTGGCCATCCCCCCTTGGGGGGTGACTTCTCACTTTCTGTCTCTCTGTCTGGCGAGTGCACGCGCCCTATAGCAAAAACCTCTCAAAAAAAAAAAAAAAAAAGAAAAGAAAAAAGGGCAGGCAAGTCCCGTGATTGATAGTGCATGGCTGTTGTGGTCATCAGAGCTCCTCTGTCCTGAGCTCCACGCTGGCATTCCAGTTCTCAGCGGTGGTTGCCCCTGGCTGGCCCGCAGATATCTCAAATTCAGTAGGTCTGGAGGAAGCTCAGTGCCATCAGTCCTGAAAGCTGCTGTCTTCCTCCTGTCTTTCTCCCTCCCACACCCCCACGTTCCAGCCAGGCCCATGGTCTCTCTGATCACAGGCCTCTTCCTGTTTCTGCGACTTTAGTCCAGGCCTTCCTTATTTCCTGCATCTACTGTTGTAATAACTTCCTGACTGGTCCCATAGCCCTGACTCCCCCTTCACATCCAAGCCCTAATGCTAGCACCTATTTCTCTCTAAGATTCAGTCAGATCATGCGATTCTCTATCTAAACCTTTGGCAACTGACAGCATTTTTCCACTGCATGCTCAGGCATGTAATACCAAAGTTCCCCTGTGAAGTCAAGAATGAAGCAAGCTGCTGCTATTTAGGATTGCTATAGTTAACGTAATAAATAAGCATAAAGACAGGAAAGGATGGCTAGTCCTGTAGCATACACGCTGTGTACAGGGAGCTGAATCCCACGTAGCCAACTGCGGTTCAAACCCAGCAAAACATGGCAGGTACATGGGTACATGCACCCAAAATACTGATGAGACAGGAGAAATAGAGGAAAATAATACTGCAATGTGACCGTGCCCTACTAGGGGATGTTCTCTCCCTGTTTGTTTCTGTGTGGTGAATGCATGCACCCTCAGACAATTAAAAAACAAAAAAGCTGGAGAGAAGGAAGCAGAACCATCATTTGATGTAGGTGACGCAGTTATCTGCCTAGGGATCAAGAGATTCAACTAAAAAGAACTGTTGAGACACCACAAAGGTCTGAAAAAAGATGAGATATGAATTATTGTGTAGAATTTGCCTCCCAAGGGACCAGCGGTTAGCGTAATGGCTATGTTGCTGAACTCCCATGTCATTGACTGCAGTTCGAGTCCCAGACCTGGTGGCTTAAACTCACGCCGGGCGTGTGTGCGTGCATGCCCAAGATCCCGAGAGGAGAATGGAGGAGAAGGGAATGGAGGAGAAGGGATTGCAGTGTGGCCATCCCCCCTGGGGGGTGATTTCTCTTTTTCTGTCTCTCTGTCTCTCTCTGTCTTTCCGGCGAGCGCACGTTCCCTACAGCAAAGCCTCTCCAAAAAAAAGAAAAGAAAAGAAAAGAAAAGAAAAGAAAAGAAAAGAAAAGAAAAGAAAAGAGAAAGAAAGAAAGAAAGAAAGAAAGAAAGAAAGAAAGAAAGAAGGAAGGAAAGAAATCGCCTCTCTAAATGTAAACATAGCCATTCAAAAATGTACTAAAAAAGATATAATGAAAAAGTTAAAGTAGCTATGATTTTTTTTTTTTTGGAGAGGTTTTTGCTATAGGGTGCGTGCGCTCGCCAGACAGAGAGAGACAGAGAGATAGAAAGAGAGAAATCATCCCCCAGAGGGGATGGCCACACCACAATCCCTTCTCCTCCATTCTCTCAGGATCTTGGGCACACACGCACACGCGCCCGGCGTGAGTTTAAGCCACCAGGTCCGGGACTTGAACCGCGGTTGACTACGTGGGAGTCCAGCGACATAGCCATTACGCTAACTACTGGTCCCAAGTAGCTATGATTTCATAATAAAAAATGTGCAAGCTCTATGTGAGAAAAGTGCAAAGTTGAAAAGCATCAAAAAGAGAAAACATAGGAAACCTCAATTTTATAAAGATGTTTCTTCTCTTTACATTAACATACAAACATAAGTGCCCTAATATATATGCCAATATATGCCAACAGGGTTTTTTTTAATAACTAGACAAACTAATCCACAATTTATGATATAAAAAGAATATATAATAACTATGACACTATTTTAAAAGGAGGAGCGATGAAGGACCAACAGATGGCATAGTGGTTATGTCACTAGACTGCCACGTAATTGACTACGGTTCAAGTCCTGGACTTGGTGGCTTAAAACTCACACTGGGCATGTGTGCATACATGCCCAAGATCCTGAAAAGAGAATGGATTACAGAGTGGCCATCCCCCCAGTGAGTGATTTCTCGCTTTCTGTCTCTCAGTCCCTCTCTGTCTCTCTGGTGAGTTCATGCACCCTATAGCAAATTCTCTCTTTGAAAATTAAAGGGGAGAGCAGTGAGAAAGTCCAAGCCCAGTGACAGGATAATAGCACAGCGGTAAAACACGGTGCCCTGCCAGGCTGATCCACATGGGAAGGTTCTGGATTCCTGACCAGAGACCTCCCCGAGTATACCAGGCACACACATGTCCACGATCCAGGGCTGGCTGGGGCTGAGCTGGGTCATGACATCAACTCCTTATTGGGGTTCTCTCTCTCTCTGTCTCTCTCACTTATGGAAGAAATAAGTAAATAAACTTTTTTAAAAAGTCAAAGACCTACCAGATATTGAAATATAAAGACACAGTTGCTAAACCACTGTGATATGAATACAAAACTAAATAGATTGATTGAAAAAATATGTCCATACATAGATCCACATATGTATAAAAATTTTGTGTACTACAAAGGAAAATCAAAATGGTAATTTAAATGCAAATTTCAAAGATTTGTTAAGCAATCATCTGGTGGTGCCATGTGTTTTTATTTAATGGATACTTTGTATACTGGGAGTGGAGACTGCCAGAAGCATGCTTCTCCTCCTTAACAGCTGATTCTTAAAAGTATTCATATATAGAGATTAGGAACACTGATTTTAGCATTATCCCCTGGGCAACAACAACAACAACAAAAACTATCAAGTAAGACAACCTAGGTGTATTACAGGAGTCATTCAAGATGATTCTCAGGACATGGCAACAAATTCTAAAATCCAGGAGTCTTGCAAGACTTCCAAATGAGGGACCAACGGATGGCGTAATGGCTACATCGCTGGACTCCCATGTAGTCGACTATGGTTGGAGTCCCAGATCCCGGTGGCTTAAACTCACGTCAGGTGCATGTGTGTGCGTGTCCAAGATCCCAAGAGGAGAATGGAGAAGAAGGGATTGCAGCATGGCCATCCCCCCGGGGGTTGATTTCTCGCTTTCTGTCTCTCTGCCCCCCTTTTTTAAAAATATTTTATTTAACTTTATTTATTCATTCATTTATTTATTTCAATTTGACCAGAGAGAGAGAGAGAGAGAGAGAGAGAGAGAAAGAGCAAGCTGCCAGGTCTGGGACTTGAACCGTGGTCAGCCACATGGGAGTCCAGCACCCTTAACCACCAAGCCACCCTTCTCTCTGTCTCTTTCTGTCTTTCTGACAAGTGCACATGCCCTATAGCAAAAATCTCTAAAAAAAAAAAAAACTTCCAAATGAAAATTTATCATAACAGAAAGGAGAAGAGCATTCATGTCAATTTTTATAGTTCACAGAAAATCAGGAAAGATATTTATGTGAACGTTCCCCTTTAACATCTTTTAAATTGAGTCTGTGAAGGACATTTCTTCTGCCACAACTGCAAGGCAGAGGGAAGATCTCCCTTGTTTCTTTCTTAGAACCTTTTTTTAAAAAGAATTATTTTATTTACCTTTATTTATCATTATTATTTTAATATTTCCAGAGAGAGACACAGAGAGAGAGAGAGAGATGGGGAGAGGGAAAATGAGAAAGCAAGCCTCCAGGTCCAGGACTTGAACCATGGTCAGCCATATGGGAGTCCAGCACACTTAACCATCACGCCACCTGTCAGCCCCCCCCCCCATTTTTTTTAAATTATGAAAACTTGCATTTTTAATTCCAGATTCTAGAATGTCTGATTAGTGTTATAAGCAAAATTAGGCCCCCAGAGATCACTTTTGCTAAAATAAATTAGGAGGAGCCTGAGTAAACTCTTACTAAGTTTGCTCCATAAAGTGAAATGAGCAGCATTCTTACAAGAGGCTGGAAAAGGGGAAGGAAGATAGGGAAAGGTAGGTCAAAGGGCACTTTTCAAGTAAGCTGAGGATAAGGAGTAACTGTTGGATTCAGCAACATGGACGTCATTGGAGAGCTTGTCAAGATACTCAGGAGATACTCTATAGGGAGAATCCTCTGGTTCATTTTATATTGTCGTTGTCACTATGTGTATGGGAGAGTGAGTGGCTGGTTAGATTTATGTTGACTGTGTTGGGGGGAGGGGTCCGTAGATGGTGAGTCAAAGAAGATGCTTGACCGTTCAACTCCCCTCCTCATTGACAGTCCTCCTTCCTCTGCCCTGGGGTGTGCCACATATTCCCAATTCCTAGGCCTTTGGCACTGCCGGGTTGTAGCTTTTCACTAGTAACCCCTGGGCACATTCTCAGACTGAGCTCGCTGGTCCTCACCCCCAGCTCTTCTCCAACTTTCATAAATAAATGCAATTCTCTTGCTGGCTGACAGTCCCTCTCCTCTTCTCTTGTTCTGTTTTCTTCCCTTGTAAATTTATGTCTTTTAATTCATTTGTTTTATTTTAATGGGATCTTAGGAGAGAGCAGAGATAAAGTTTAACTAGATATCCATCAATGGTTTCCAGCTAGGAAGTTTTTTGTTTGTTTGTTGTTAACTTCTCTTAATTTATTCATTCATTTTATTTTAATTTGACCAAAGAGAGATACAGAGAGAGAGAGACAGTGAGAAAACAAACCACCAGGTCCAGGACTCGAACCATGGTTGTCCATGTGGGAGTGTCCAACACTTTAACCACCACACCATCTGCTGGTCCCTAATTCAGCTAGGAAGTTTTAAATTGCACCGTGGCTGCTGAGCAGAGGATGGTTTAGGGCCAAGAAAGGCAAAGGGGGTTGTTGCTGCCATCCAAGTTGGGGAGCAGTCGGTAGAGACGGAAGACGGGCCAGAACCTGGCAACATTCGGAGGTGGACTGACAACATCCGGAGATAGACTGGATGTGCAGTGCAGGAACAAGCAGCAGGGTGGATGATGAGCTTTCATGAGGTAGTGAGGGGAGGTGAGAAGTAAGAGTCTGGACATGAACATCTCTGCTGTGTTCATGCAGAGATGCCGAACAGTTCAGTGGACGGGGTTGGAGGGTGGGCCGTGTTCAGCAGATGCTGAACAAATGATGCTATCGTGATTGCCCTGGATTTGGATGTGACTGTGCACGTGTGTGTACCCAACCTCCTCAGGGGATCAGTCAGATTCCTTGTCCTGGCACAGATCCATCTACCACAGATGGTGTGTAGCACGCAGAGTGAGCGTGGAACGGTAACTGTGTACCTTTGGTTGGAACTCAAACCGAGGAGTGAACAGCCGTCATCCATGACCAGAGCCATAATCTACCCATCAGACACTTCCTCCTGCAGCCACAGACGCAACTGTCACTGCTCACATGTTCTGACGGGCATTGCAGTACCCAGGCAGAGCCTCTTAACTGTGAATGAGGCACTGCTGCAAGGACACAGCCCAGCCCATGTGGCTGAGTCAAACCTCACTTCAGAGAGTTTTCATTATTCCTTGGGGCTCCAGGATTGTGTTTGCTAGGGAATATTTGAATAAAGAGCCCAAGGATTGATCTCTTTTCTGCTTTTCTACAAGAGAAAAATCATCACTCTCATGCATTGCCAGTTGGTAAATGGTGCAGCCTCTGTAGAAAACAATCTGACAGTTCCTCAAAAAGTTATACATAGAGTTACCATAGGACCCAGAAATTCCACTCCTCGTGTGCACCCAGGAGAAATGAAAACAGGTCCACACAGAAACTTGCCCACCAGTGTTCACAGTGGTATTACTCATAATAGCCAAAAGGTGAAACCAACCCAATGTCTCTCTGCAGCATAGGTAAACAAAATGCAGTCTCTCCATATGGTGGAATATTATGCAGTCATCGAAGGGAAAGAAGCACTAACACATGCTGCAACGTGATTGCAGCTTGAAAACGTGCTCACTGAGAGAAGCCAGTCACAAAAGACCACATGCTGTGTGATTCCACTGATATGAACTGTCCAAAACAGGCAAATCCATAGAGACAGAAAGCAGATGAATGGTTTCCAGGGGATGAGAGATGAGGAAGTGGAGAGTGACTGACAGTGGTGTTCCTTTGGAGTGAAGAAAATGTTCTGGAATTAGATAATAGTGATGGTTGACAGAGCTTGGGTGAATAGACCCAAAATCAGGGATGTGTCACTTCAAAAGAGTGAATTTTATAGAATGTGAATTATATATCAATAATGAAAAATAAATAAAAGCAATCAGTTGTTCCTTCTGACAACGTTAAGTGAAGTAAACCAGAAAAACAAATACTGATACGTCTCACTCATGAGTGGAGCCCACAGTTCATCTCACAGAAGCAGAGAGGAGAATAGTGGTTGTTACAAGAGGCTGGGAAAGGAAGGGGAAGGGAGATAAGGAGAAGCTGGCCAAAAGGTACAAAATTAGGAGTAGTAAGTTCTGGGCTTTTGTTTAGGGTGATTATTATTAACAATACTGCATTGTGTATTTCAAAATAGCCAAAAGAGGATTGTGAATCTTCTCGCCATAAAGAATGATTATGTGTATGAGGTAGGGCATATGCTAAACACCCTGCTTTGACCCTCATATAAGGCATACATTTATCAGAACATCACACTGTACTCCATAAATATGTACAATTATTGTAAGTCAGTTAAAAACATGTATTAAAAGATTTTAAATATAAGTATAGAATTTCAGTTTGGGATGATGAAAAAGTTATAGAAATAGTAATGGTTATACAACATTGTAAGTGTATTTAATACCACTTAGTTACATACTTAGGCATGGTTAAAACAGTAAATTTTATGTTATACCAAAAATTTTTATGTTTTTGGGACCAGCAGTTAGCGTAATGGCTATGTCACTGGACTCCTACGTAGTCGACCGCAGTTCGCGTCCCGGACCCAATGGCTTAGAACTCACGCTGGGCATGTGTGCATGCATGCCCAAGATCCCGAGAGGAGAATGGAGGAGAAGGGATTGCGGCGTGACCATACCCCCTGGGGGGTGATTTCTCGCTTTCTGTCTCTCTGTCTCTCTCTGTCTGTTTGGTGAGCACACGCGCCCTATAGCAAAAACCTCTCAAAAAAAAAGAAAGAAAGAAAGAAAAACACTTTGAAAATACACATCTTCCTTTTGCCTGTAGATTACAGTGGTTTTTACCTAAGTCCATGCTTGAAGAGGTGGTAGATGGACAGGGAAAGGGCCCGGTGGTGAAAGGCTTGACTTTGAAGCCCTGTGCTGGCCCACTGTGTGTGTGAGCCACCCGTCATCTCTGCCCTTTGTTTCTCTGTAAATCGTACTGCTTCTCTGCCACTGTCAGTGGAAAACACCATCAGGCCTGGCCCTCAGACTAGTGTGGCTGTCCTCGGGAAGCTCCATGTTGTCTGCAGGCCAGTGGCTCTGCTCACTGAGGCTCGACAGCCTGCGTCCATTTGCCAGATTCCCCAGAATCACGGAAAGAATCTGTTTCCCTCCACCCTTGTCACTCCTCAGTATTGGCAGACTGTTTATTTTGCCAGTCTAGTGTGAAAGTGATGCCTTGTGGTCTTTATTTGCATTTTACAGGACTATAAGATTTTTTTAATAAACCACTCCAATTTTTACTTCTAGAAGTTACCTGTTTATATTCTCTGCCCATTTTCTATTTGATCGTGTTTCCATAATGACTTGTAGAGGTTGTTTATATGTTCTGGTTATTACCATATTTTTCCTTTAGATGCCTAGTGCATAGTTTGTTTTTTAAATTTTTTTATGATGCAGGATTTAAAAATTGTGATTTAGACTATTATATCATTAATTTCTCATTATAGTTTGTAGTGTTTTATTTTCAACATTCTGTTATTTGTGGAAATTTACATAGTCTTTGTTTTCTTTACCCTTATTTAAGTTTTGATTTTTCCCTCATGGTTAGTCTTTTAATCCATCTGGACTCTGTTTTTGTGCTTTGTGTAACAACAAAGATCTAGTGTAATTTTTTCCAATATGGCAAGCCAATTGTCCCAGGTCAGCATGTGGGAATGTGTTTGTTGTGTCGAGTTTTACCTCCATATCACACTAGAGCCATGAGCCATAAAATGCTCTGGGATTTCCATCTGTTCTATACATACCTTTTGTCCTCCCCCCCCCTTTATTTTATACTATTTTGCCTCTAATTTATTTTTGTATGATATGAAGTAGGTATTTATCTTCATAGTTTTCCAAATAATTAATCAACTCCAATGTAGATCTAAAATGGCAATCATTGGGACCAGGAGATGGTGTAATAGTTACATAGCTAGACTCCCACATGGCCAATTGTGGTTTGAGTTCCAGACCTGGCAGCTTGAAATTCACACTGGCCACATGTGCATGTGTGTCCAAAATCCCAAGAAGAGAAGGAGGAGAAGAGATTGTGGCATTGCCATCCTCCCTGGGGGAGTGATTTTTCATTTTCTGTCTCTGTCTGTCTCTTTGGTGAACACATACATTTTATAGCAAAATCTCTCTTAAAAAGAAAAGCCAAATCATTATACATACATAATATATGTATACTATATATATTATGTATGTATATACTATACACACATGCTACAGCTTGTTTGGGGCTTCCTAGTTTCTTCTCTTGATGTATCTACTGTTTTACATCTGCATCAGTATTGAACTTCGTGATACATCTCCCTATTTAACATGACTGTCCTTTGTCATTATTCACCCTTTTTGACATTGTCATAACTGTTCTCATTTGGGTTGTTTTCCAAATAAAGTTTAGAATCACTTCATAAAGTTTTCATCTCCAACCCTCTTGATTGAAACCACACTAAATTAAAGTTAAATATGGAAGGGAGTAGACTGCATATGGGAGAGTTCAGAGTTGTATTTGCTTACCCAGGAACATGCCATTCCTTTTCTTGGGTCCTCTGAGGCCCTTTCCCTCACTAATGCCACACGCATTTCTTTTTAAATTTACTGTCAGATACGTTGAGTTTCTTGGGTGTTTGGTTTTTTGTTTGTTTTGTTTTGTTTGCAATTGTGAGTGCAGTTCTTTTTAAAAAAAAAAAAAAATCATTTTTTTTAATCGAATCCCAGAGGGCATACACACTTGCCAGAGAGAGAGAGAGAGAAAGCAGTCCCCAGTGGTGTATAGTCATGCCATAATCTTTTTTCCTTCATTCCTCCAGCCTGTCAGGATTTGGGACACTCATATATGTCAGACATATATTTCAAGTCACTGGAACCAGACCCATGGTTGACTATGTAGAATCCAGCTCCTGATACACTGTGCTTAACCACTGCATTATGGGGCCAGTCCTTCTTTTCCATTTTCTATCTGGTTATTGCTAGAACAAAGCTATTGATTCCTCTGTATTTACTATAGGATATTTTATGGACTAATGTTTCTTTCTCTTTTTTTGAGTTTGAAAAAAATAATTTTTTTGGAGAAGTTTTTGCTATAGGGCGCATGCGCTCACCAGACAGACAGAGACAGACAGAGAGACAGAAAGCAAGAAGTCATCCCCCAGGGGGGATGGCCACCCTGCAATCCCTTCTCCTCCATTCTTCTCTCGGGACCTTGGGCATGCATTCACATGCGCTAGGCAAGAGTTTTAAGCCACTGGGTCGGGGACTCAAACTGCAGTCGACTACATGGGAGTCCAGCGACATAGCCATTATGTTAACTGCTGGTCCTGAGTTTGAAAAATTTTAATACCAAAAATTAAAAATAACAAAAAAATTTTCATAAGCCACTACAGTTCCTCCTGAGTCTTTTTTCCTCCACATATTTATCTACAGTTTTATGATCCAAAATGGAATCATACTATATAAACTGTTTGTAAACTGACATAATTATTTTACTCCTTTTTTTTAATTGCCAGAAGTGTATGCACTCACCAGAGAGACAGAGAAGAGAAAGGAAGAAAGCAACTCTCACACCTGATCTCTTCTCCTCCATTTCTCCCTCCTGATGCATGTAATGTGGCTGGTATGTTTTTTTAAGCCACATGGTCTGGGATCCAAACCGTTGTCAACCATGTGGAATCCAGTTCTCTTAAACCACTAGGCCACAGGCTGGCCTGGCTCCATTTATTAAACTTTCAAGAAGTTAATTCATTTATTTTTTCCATAAGAGACATAGAAAGAGGTACCCTAACAGAGTCTTCATGACATAATCCACCCTTAGCCTCAGCCAGCCCAATCATGGAACATGTGTACAAACAGCTAGTGTACACACGGAGGCCGAGGACCCAAACCCAGGACCTTCCCATGTAGGTCCAGTTTTGTTACTGCCTCACCACCACACATCACAGAAGTAAACTATTTATTTGAGAATAGTCTTATATTTGCATAATAATGGCAAAGAGACTACAAAGGTTTCCCATACATTCTGCATCTACTTCCCTATTTTTACTGTCTGACATTAATAGGGTACATTTGTTGCAATGAACAAACCTAGTACAGATTGTTATCAATTAAAGTAACTTAAGTCCACAATTTTTTAGATTTCTTCAGTTGTTCCCTAATACCAATTTCTGTTCCAGTATCTCCTCTAAGACATGCCCTTTAGTCATTATGTCTCCTTAGACTCCTTTTGGCTATACCACTTTCTCAGACTTGCCTTTTTTCCATGACATTGATAGTTTTGAGGAGGACTGGCCATGTATTTTGTAGAACGTCCCTCAGTTGGTATTTGTCTGATGTGTTTCTCATAATTAGACTGGTGCTGTGAGGATGGAGGCCAGAGGTCAAGTGTCTTCTGCATCATATCATACCAAGGGTGCCTGTGGTCAGCATGACTTACACTGCAGATGTTGACCTTGACCACCTGGCTGAGGTGGTGGTTGTCAGGTTTCTTCACTAGTCACATTTCTGCCCCTAGTGCATACTGTATTGAAAACAAGTCACTAAGCACAGCCCATAATTAAGGAGTGGGGAGTTATGCTCCATTATCATAAAGGGAGATTCTCTACATAAGTTATTTAGAATTCTTCATGGGAGATCTGTCTATTCTCCACTTATTTATTTACTCAATCATTTATCAGCATGAACGCATGAACATTTATTTTCACTATTGGTTATAAGCCAACATTATATATAAGCCAAATTGTTCCAGTTTTGGCCATTCAGACTTCTTTCAGTTGATTCCCGTGAATTGTTGACTTAACCTCTTCAGAGAAAGTGTGTGTGTGTGTGTGTGTGTGTGTGTGTGAGAGAGAGAGAGAGAGAGAGAGAGACTTCCTTACTTGCACCATGAGATGTTTCATGTTCATTGTGTGTGCTTTCTGCCCAATCCTATAATCAGCCCTTTTCTCCAAGGAGCCTTGTTTCTTTTCTTGGAAACTGATATTAGAAGCTAAGACCTGCATAGTGGCTGTGCTCTTTGTTACTGAGGAGTCATTGCTTGCAGGCCCTTCAGCTAACAGAGCAAGAAGTGTACATACTACCTATGTGTATTACACTTGTCTAAGTATTTCTATATGTAACCACAGGTACCTATCTATATGAAGCTTAACGTGAGTTACACTGAGGTTCTCAATTCTAACCCACTACTACATGGGTCATTCTACACTCCTCATTTACTCATCTACCTGGCATCAGTCTAAACTACCAACACCTCTGAGGCACATCTTCACTTCATTAGATATGAAAATACTTTACAAAAATATTTTAAATAACTATATAGGATTCCACTGAATGGATATATGCTAATTTAAACAATTCTCTAAATGATCCTTTAATGAGTATGCCCAAACCAAATCTAATTGTTTTCTTAGGGAAAATTCCTGAAAGGGCAATTTTTTGTTTGTTATGTGTATGTGTGTGTGGTCTGTTTATAGAAAGAGTCTCAGTATGTTGTGACCCTCCTACTTTAACCTCCCAAGTTGTTGAGACTACAAGTTCACATCACCATACTCATTATTTTTTAGGGTGAACAGGGAATCAAACGTGGGCCTCCTAAGTGGCCTCAGCCTGCTAAATATACTCTCTTTCTTCCTTTCTTTCCATTTTTTGAAATTTACCAATACTTTAATTAAATATTGTGGAAAGTAAACATTTTTTACAGTTAAATATATGAAAAAATGTACATATTAAACAATCTTATTGTAGCATTTTTAACAGTAAAATCTACCATTTAGTGAAGCATTCAATTTTGACAATGAAGGAATGACAGGTATGAACAATCTTGTAAGTGGTTTTTCTGTTTGTTTTATATATAGAGAGAGAGTCAGTTATTTAATTAGGTTCTTGGCAGAAAATTTAGAACACCAATTTGTGAGAATAAACTCCATTTGTAAGGGCAAACACGGATCACAGGTAGCCCTGGAGCTGAGGAACAGCTTTGATTTTTGGTAAAATTTGCGAGTCCACAGCTTTCTGATCAACCTTGTGCTGCTCTGAAATCTCATATTTCTCCTTCTCTGTGTCAAAGATCTCACCTTCCTGGTATCTGGGCTTCCACAGCTTCTTTTTCTTGAAGTAAGCATCGGTAAGGTGCTTTGGGATTTTTGCTTTGCTATATAAATTATCATGGAGGTGGCAATGACAAATTTCTGGTAAGTTCTATGCAGTGGAACTCGATTAAGAACCAGCAGTCCAGTCACAAGTAGCAAGCCACTGCTCAGCTGCTTCAGGAAAACCACTCTCTTGCCTCTGTGGTGTCCAGTGAGGATGATCAGAATGGTCCCAGGAGTGATGCTAGTTCGCAGCTCTCTCACATGCTGACTGAAGGGTTTTGTTGTTGTTGTTGTTGTTGTTGTTGTTGTTTTAGCACTAAGTAAAAAAGCTGTATTTCCAAAAAATCTTTAAAAGGGGGCAAAAATAAGGCGTTTTCGCATCATGGGCCACAGGGTCTCCCTGGGGCCTGTGGCCCAGGGATGGCTGGTGTCCTGCCACCAACTTGTTGCCCGTGCTCACTCCTGAGGAGCCAGTGTACAAACCTGGGGGTGGCTGGGAACAAGACACCTCTCTTTGAGGCTCCTAAACCTGGCATCGGGGGTGGCCTGTCCATAGGATGCTGGGGATACTACGGGAGGGTGCTCTCCTGAGCCGACTCCAGCACCCGAGGCCGTGACCAGATGCTGCCAGGGCCTCTGACACGGAGTCCAAGACACTAGGGGGCTTTGCCCACGTTTACCCTGGATACATGCTGGTCAAGGAGCCAGCCTGTAAGGCCCCTGCATGTGGGCTGGGCCAGCATGCCCTCAGCACCAGGGACACCACCACTGGCAGTGGCCTGGATCTTGTCAAGGCCTCCGGCTCTGCCACGCCCTGACCGACAGGCTGGCCAGCCAGGGCCACAGCTCTGGGGCACCCCTGCAGCAGGCATCTCTGTAGGCCCTGGGTGAGGGCGCATCACCGATGTGGAGGAAGTGGTCCAGGGCACCTGCCCTGCAGCGCCTCACTGTGATACTCGATGGCATCACGGGTCAGGCGGGCAGTCGACGCAGCTCCCCAGACTTCAGAGATGGGACCGGCCCCGCTGGTGACCATGAGCTCGTCAGGGCTCTGCACGCCACTCCACAATGGCCAGGGTGCCGTGCAGGCAGAATAGCTGCCCAAGCTGGGCAGGGAACGCGATGGTCCTGAGGGCACCATCCTAGGCACTCCAGACCTCATGGCCTGCTCGGCTCCTAGGACTGAAGGGTTTTTTACCGTGGTTCAACAGCTTTCAAGGCACATCTTCAGTAGGATAATTCTTAGGCATTTTGTGAAGTGTAACCACCCGGGTACCACTGTTCTTTTTTTTTTTTTTTTTTGAGAGTTTTTTTTTTTTTTTTTTTTTTTTTTTTTTGCTATAGGGCACATGCGCTCGCCAGACAGAGAGAGACAGAGAGACAGAAAGCGAGAAATCACCCCCCCCCCAGGGGGGGCTTCCCCTTCTTGGGCTTTTTAGCCTTGGGGTCACCCTTTTTAACCTTGCCACTGGCATCAGCCTTCTTGGCTTCAGGTTTCTTCTCCTAAGTATCCTGCTTTGCAGCTCTTTCACCTGCTATCTTGTTTAGTGGGAAAGAGAACTGTTGGATTTGACCACAGAAATGTATTGTTAAAAAAAAAAAAAAAAGTTTTAAACCAGCAGCAATTTTAATTCCCCCAAAACCTCTCTAAGTCCAAGGTAGGTTTGTAAGGATACAGAATGCAGCAGAAACAGACCCAAAGAGGAGTGAAACATGGAACAGCAAGTTTGTGCTTGTGTGTGTGTGTGTGTGTGTGTGCAAGCACGTGTGTGTGTTTTACACCATAAGTTCACAAATAAAATATTGGTTAACAATTGTAGTATAAGCTTGTATAAAATAGCACAAAGATTTGTTAACAGGGTCCGCTTTTAAGGCATCAAAGATGGTAATGTGGAGAGCTGGCTAGTAGCATGGTGGATAAGCGTGCTGGACTCCCACATGGCCGACTGTGGTTTGAATCCCAGACCTGGTGTCTTGATTTCTCACTTTCTCTCTCTCTCTCTCTGTCCCTCTCTGGTCAAATTAAATAAGTAAATAAATAAAGTTAAATAAAATAATTCTTTTTTTAATATATTAATTTGGCAAATGATTTATTTAATTAAAACATTGGAAGTAAATTTAATTTTTTTAATTTTCATTATTCTTACTATTTTTAAAAACTTCGATTGCGGGACCAGCAGTTAGCGTAATGGCTATGTCGCTGGACTCCCACGTAATCGACCGTGGTTCGAGTCCTGGACCAGGTGGCTTAAACTCACGCCGGGCGCGTGTGCGTGCATGCCCAAGATCCCGAGAGGAGAGTGGAGGAGAAGGGATTGTGGCATGGTCATCCCCCCGGGGGGTGATTTCTCGCTTTCTGTCTCTCTGTCTCTCTCTGTCTGTCTGGTGAGCGCACGCGCCCTATAGCAAAAACCTCTCCAAAAAAAAAAAGTTTGATTGCCATACATCATTTGGCCTGTAAAGAGAATTTACCTAACATGAAATACACCACAGACCAGTCCAGTTGAGACTACTAAACACATTATCATCAACAGGTAATAAACCATTTCTGTGTCCCACAAATGTCTTGTTGCCCTATTTTTTTCTCCCTGATTTGGAAGTAAATTTTATTTTAAACTTTAGGTCTCTGAATTTTTCCAGTAGACACAGATTAGCTATGTAGCAAAGTCATAGGTGGCAGCTAAAATGACTTTTTACATTTTTGTTTGGTTTTGGTTTTGGTTTTTGTTTTTTTAAGAGAGACTTTTTGCTATAGGGCGTGTGTGCTCGCCAGAAAGACAGAGACAGAAAGCGAGAAATCATCTCCCAGGGGAGATGGTCACATCACAATCCTTTCTCTCTTGGGATTTGGGGCATGCATGCACATGTGCCCAGTGTGAGTTTAAGCTGCCAGGTACGGGACTCGAACTGTGGTCGACTACATGGGAGTCCAACGATGTGACCATATACCATCTGCTGGTCCCGACTCTTTACAGTTTACAAAAAATAAAATAAAGACACAGCCCCAAACAGTATCACCTCTTCATGGCTGTTCCATGTACATAGAATCTGCTAGGACTTATCATAACCAAGTGGCATCATTATGTTTTGAGTATACAGTGAACTTTTTTTCCCCAAACATATTTGTTCAGAAAACTTAAGAATAATATAAAAATAAAAAATGAATTCAACTTTTCCTCAAAATGAAAAAAGCCTAAACAAAAACAAATATTTGAAGTACAAATGAAATGTAAAGACAATGGTTCATTTTAACAAAACAAAGAGACAGTTCTTGGCTAATGCTCTTCCCAGAACCACACCACCAGGCTATGATCAAAAACCAATACAAAAAGGAGAAAGAGAGAGACAGAGAAAGAAGGAGGAGGAGGAGAAAGAGAAGAAGGAGAAGAAGAAAAAGAAGGAAGGAAGGAAGGGAGGAAGGAAGGAGAAGGAAAGAAGGAAGGGAGGGAGGGAGGAAGGAAGGAGAAGGAAAGAAGGAAGGGAGGGAGGGAAGAAGGAAGGAAGGGAAGAACCAGGAAAGCAATGTACAAGATTTCAAGGATAAACATAATATTCGTAATTGATATGTTCCAAAATAAAGTCCCTTAGCAACTACAAATGTTCATGAGGAAGTGTTGAATGAAGACGATTTTATTTCTTGTAAGACACATAAGGAATGAAACTTATTTTTCTAAATATTTAAGTGGATCTGAAAAAAATCCAAGGCAAGTCACATAAGTATTTAGCTACAACTTTGGCAAATCACAAAAGCTTACAATTTTATAACCACACACAAAATATATTAGAAAGAAGGATCTAGAATTCAGAAAGACAATTTCTGGTACAAGAAACATAGATCTCATAGTAGCCTGAGAATACCATACTATATAGTGCTAGCAAAAGTTGAAAAGATGTTGGCAGATCACACTTGCTTAACAGTAAGCTCTAGCAGTGGGATAATATTGGGGCCAACAGACAGTGGCACTTTTTTCTCTGTTAGTATGTTTGTTGAAGGCAAGAGAGTTCAATAGCAAAGTTATGTTGTCACTACAATAAGTGACAAAGTTTTATTTCATTAAGATTAAATTAAACAATGATTAAACCCTCTCTCCCTCCTTGCCACCCCAAATACTTCAAATCATATAGTCATCCTTTTTTTCCAGTTTGATGGCTCATACCTCCTTGGCTCCCTTCTTTCACAACATGCACACACACACAAATTCACACTATAGAGATACACAACCATTGTGAATTTAAATATGAGCATAAAAATGTTTGGAGGCTTTTTTAATCAGTGTTTCATGATCATCAAAATGTTGAATTCACAGTTTCTCCCAACATGCAGCAAATACTAGACATAGCCAAGGTATAGTCAGAAACTGTATACAAAATAGGCATCACTTTTGTTTTCCGTAGTCTTCAGGACTAAGAAATGTGAAAATATGAGGACATGGAATTGTCCTGAAGTAGGTTGCTTACATAGTGATTTTTAATCGTTTAAATAAAATCTTTAAACAAAGTTTTTTTGTTTTGTTTTGTTTTGGAGAGGTTTTCGCTATAGGGCGTGTGCGCTCACCAGACAGAGAGAGAGAGACATAGAGACAGAAAGCGAGAAATCACCCCCCCGGGGGGATGGTCACGCCTCCATTCTCCTCTCGGGATCTTGGGCACGCATGCACACGCGCCCGGAGTGAGTTTTAAGCCACTGGGTCCGGGACGCGAACCGCGGTCAACTACGTGGGAGTCCAGCGACACAGTCATTACGCTAACTGCTGGTTCCCTTTTTTTTGTTGTTGTTTAAGAACTATTTTTATTTAACTTTATTAATTTATTTTTAATTTGACCAGAGAGGGACAGAGTGAGAGGGAGAGAGAGAGAGAGAGAAAGCAAGTTGCCAGTCCAGGACTTGAACTACAGTCGACCGTGTGGGAGTCCAGCGCCCTTAACCACCAGGCCACCTGCTGGCCCCCTAACAAAGTTTTTTGTAGCACTGAAATTGCTGATTTTTATGAAGATACTGTTTGTTTTTTGTTTGTTTGTTTGCTGTTTGCTCATTTGCTTGAAGAGAGATTTTTGCTATAGGGCACATGCACTTGCCAGAGACAGAAAGGAAGAAATCACTGCCCAAGGGGATGGCCATGCCACAATCCCTTCTCCACCTAGCGTGAGTTTTAGGCCACCAGGTCCAGGACTCGAACTGCTGTCGACTGTATGGGAGTCCAACGACATAACCATTAGGCCATCTACTAATCCCAAAGATACTGTTTTTGTCAACCTGCCTTAGTATATTAAATGTGTCCCTGGAAGTCCATCCTTGGATGCTGGATGCTGTAGAAGGTAAACAAAAGTCCCTTATGCTGGTGAGGCTACCAGCCCAGACATAGCTTGCATTCTGTTCCCTTTGGCACTGGTGCAGGAAGAGGAGAGGCTTGGCTATAAGACAATATAGGGGAAAGGGCCTTTCCTGACCTACAAGTTTCTGAGCAAAGTATGTTAGATTCTCCAAGTATAATTGTTGATCTATTTCTTCCTATATTTCTGTAAGTTATTTTCTTGAAATATGAGAGATAATATAGGTGTTTATATATGTATGTTTTTGATTTACCATTTCTTTCAATAATGCATGATCTCCTTGTTTGTCCTTTATGACTTTTTCTTGGTTTAAATTAAGTTTGGGGGTCTAGCCCATGACCCGGTAGTTGAGGCAGCTGGATCCCACATGACCAAATACGCAGTTCAAGTCCCAAACCCAGGGACTTGAGAAATACCACAGGCACATGTGCATGCATGCCCAAGATCCTGACAGGAGAGACGGAGGAGAAGGGATTGCAGCATGATCATTCCCCATGGGAAATGCTCACTCTCTCTCTCTCTCTCTCTCTCTCATGGGAGTGCATATGCTCTCTAGAAAAGAAAATGTTTTAAAATTAATTAATTTGTATCAATACTATGATTTCTTTTGGATCGTATTTGTCTTGTATATCTTTTCCTATCCCTTTATTTTCACCTTTTTGTGTCTTTTTGCACATAATAGTGAACATTTTACATCAAGTCTGTAAGTCCTTTTCTCTTAATTGGTGAATTAACTTACACACATCTATTATCACTGATACATAGCCTGAGTTGCTAGCTAACTGTAAAGTGAGACAGAGGACCACAATGACAAGACCTCATCAAAAATACCCTGCTCTCTCTTATTAAAAACATAATAATAACATACTGGGGGTTTTTTGTATTGTTTTGTTTTGTTTTTTGAGAAGTTTTTGCTTTAGTGCATGTGTGCTCGCCAGAAAGACAGAGAGAGACAGAGAGACAGAAAGCGAGAAATCACCCCCCAGGGGGGGATGGCCACACCGCAATCCCTTCTCCTCCATTCTCCTCTTGGGATCTTGGGCACGCACACACACGCACCCGGCATGAGTTTAAGCCACCGGGTCTGGGACTCTAACCGCAATTGACTACATGGGAGTCCAGCAACATAGCCATTACACCTACTGCTGGTCCCAATAATATCATACTGTATGTATGCTTCCATTTATGTAAGATTCTAGAACAGGCAAATCTAATCTAGTGTCAGAAAACAGAATTTTGGTTCCCCAGGATTGTGCAGTGGGACATGGTTTGACTACAAAAAGACATAAGGGAACATTTTGGAGCAATAGAAATGTTTGGTATCTTGATTGTGCTGGGGATTATACAAATGTGTGCATTTTTGTAAACTCATTGGATTTGCACTTAACAAGGGTTCATTTTTATCATGTTAATGAGACCTCAGTGAATAATTTTTCTAATCAAAAGTAATTTTTAAAAATCAATTTAAAAAAAGAAAACATCAAGAGGGCTGACCCCAGGCCCCATAGCATCGTGATTAAGCACTGTGCACATAGAGCAAGATCCCACATGGCCAACTATGGTTCAAGTTCCAGCCCCAGCAGCTTGAAGAGCATGCTAGGCACATGTGCATGCCTAAACTCCTGATGGGATAAAGAAGTGGGAGAAAAGGGATTTGCAGCAGGATCATGCCCCATTAAGGGGTGCTCTCTCTCTCTCTCTCTCTCTCTCTCTCTCTCTCTCTCTCTCTCTTGCTCGCTCTCATGAGTGCACTTGCCTTCTGACAAAAAATAAAATCAAGGGACCAGCAGTTAGCGTAATGGTTATGTCGCTGGACTCCCATGTAGTCAACCGTGGTTCGAGTCCCGGACCCGGCGACTTAAACTCACGCCGGGCATGTGTGCGTGCGTGCCCAAGATCCCAAAGGAGAAAGGAGGAGAAGGGATTGCAACGTGGCCATCCCTCCTGGGGGGGGGGGGGGTGATTTCTCGCTTTCTGTCTCTCTCTCTTTCTGGTGAGCACACACACACTATAGCAAAACCCTCTAAAAAATTTTAAAAAATAAATAAATAAAAACAAGAGACTTGACACTTTTCCCTATAATAATGACTTATATTTCAGTGAAACATTTCAAAATAGTAGTCATACTTATAAAAACCAGACCAAATAGGCTCTTTTCCTATACCCTGAAGGGTCATAAAACCTGGATTCTGTTGGGACAGATGAGCAAAAGTTTTGCACATTCTAGATCACTCTGCAAATTCCAAATCAGAATCTTTTTTTTTTTTTAAGAGAGATTTTTGCAATAGGGCACATGCACTTGCCAGAGAGACAGAAAGCAAGAAATCACACCACCCCCCCAGGGGGCATGGCCATGCCTTCTCCATTCTCCTCTTGGGATCTGGGGCATGCATGTACAAGCGCCCAGCATGAATTTTTTTTTTTTTTACATTTTTCCATAAACATTTACTTTACATAGCAAAAAATTTTAGCTCATACTCCATAATTCTTGACAGTTTACAAACAACTTTCAAGATCTCAAAATACTGAATTTTAAAGATAATGTTCAAAATGTGTCTTATAATTTTGTATAATTTTAAAACTCTATAACAACAGAAGCAGAATGGTTTCAAAAATATATATATATACATATATATACAAATATATATATGTATATATATATACACATTTAGAGTGCAGACACTCGGTATATATTAAGTGGGGACATACAGTGTCTCTCCTTCATAGCATGGCTTGCTTCACTCAACAGTAAGTCTTCCATATTCATCCACTTCCTTTCAAAAGTCAGGGATTTGTTGTTTTTTATGGATGAATAGTATTCCATTGAGTATTTGTGCCACAGTTTTTCTAACCATTCATCAGTTCGTGGGCATTTAGGTTGTTTCCATGACTTAGCAATCGTGAAAAGTGCCGCAATAAACATCGATGTGCAAGCACTTTTTCGATTAAGTATTCTTCTGTCCTTCGGGTAGATACCAAGGAGTGGGATTGCTGGATCATATGGTAGTTCTATTTGTAGATTTTGGAGGAATCTCCAAATTGTTCTCCACAGTGGTTGTACCAATTTACAGTCCCACCAGCAGTGTAAGAGAGTTCCCTTTTCACCACACCCCCTCCAGCACTTATCATTTTTTGTTTTTTTAATCTTAGACAAAAATATGGAACGCTTCACGAATTTGCGTGTCATCCTTGCGCAGGGGCCATGCTAATCTTCTCTGTATCGTTCCAATTTTAGTATATGTGCTGCCGAAGCGAGCACCCCCAGCATGAATTTTAAGCTGCCAGGTCCGGGACTCAAAGCACAGTTGACTACGGGGAAGTACAGCGACACAACCATTATGCCATCTGCTGGTCCTTCAGAATCATTCTTGATTACAAGGAGTCCAAGCCCTGCTTTAAAAGATAGCCAACTGGAATTTGTAAACCTAAATTGCCTTCTCTTTCTGAGCCACTTTATCATAAAAAAAAAAAAAAAAAAAAAAAAAAAAATCACCAGAGGGCATGCATACACGCTCTAAAAAAAGAAACAGAGAGGGAATTCCAAAGCAACCCCCAATGGGTTGAGGTCGCCTCATAATTTCTTCTTCATTTTCCCATCCTGTCAAGATTATGGGGCACACATATATACACACACAGCATGTCTTTCAAGTCACTAGGGCTAGGACTCTAACTGCCTTCAACCATTGAACTCTTAAGAACTAGGCTATGAGGTTAGCCCATTGGCCACTTTATTCTTTAGGGTTTGATTATTGTTTTGGAACACAGGAACAGAGGTAAAATTGATGCTCCACCTCAATTCATGGGAGATTATTATCAGTCAAATTAAGGTCCTCCTCTACATTTATTCATTTATTTACTTACTCCTTATTGTCCCGATACTCAGCTCTACCATGATAAATCAATTCATGAGTTAAATGTGTATCTTTATCTTTGTGTATGTTCTTGTAAATTTTGTATTGTTTTGTGCATTTTTTTTTAGTTTGTTGCAGGCCATGTGCACTCACCAGAGAGACAGAGACAGAGAGAAAGGAAACATGAGAAATCACTCCCTGGGGATGGGGGGAGCCACTCTATCCCTTCTCTTCCAATCTCCTCTTAGGACTTTGGGCATACACGCACATATGCCCAGCATGTTTGTTTATTTGTTTGTTTTTAAGAGATTTTTGCCTTAGGGCGCATGCACTCACTTGGAAGAGGGGGAGAGACAGAGACAGTGAGAGGGAGAGTGAGAAATCATCCCCCCCCAGGGGAGATGGCCACTACAGTCCCTTCTCCATTCTCCTCCCAGGTCTTGAGCACACATGCACACACACCTAGTGTGATTTTCAAGCTATGTGGGACTCCAACAGTGGTTGGCCATGTGGCAGTCCAGTGACGTAACTGCTTCATCATTTACTGGCCCCACCCAGCATGTTTTTCAAGTCGCTGGATCCAGGACTCAAACCATATAGTTAGCTGTGTGAGATCCAGTCACCTTAACCGCCAGGCCACCTGCTGACCCTGTGTGCGCTTTTTAACAGAAGCAAATGAATATATTAAACATCTCATTCCACTGCTTTCATTTTTTTCACCAGACACTATGCTTTTAAGATCTGTCATGTTGCCAGTGTCCATCTTACCCGTTTTTCACCTGCTGCATACTACCCATGGTACGCACCCTCTACCTTTTACCCATCCATTCTCCTAATGAGCACACCCAGCTTGCTTCCATTATCTGCCACCACAAAGAACACTGCAGTGTATACCCTCAACACCACCTATTGTGAGCTAGTGTGAGAATGTTGTTGGCATATGTACACCTAGGAGTGGAAGCAGAGTCACAGGCTATGGGCTGGGCTTAGACCAGCGCACACTCCTGCTCATGTGTGTAAAGATTTCCTTCCCTGCCCATGCCTCCCATCTCCTCACCTTACTTAGTTCCACTATTTTTTCTCTTACCCATCAGAAGCTGGATCAGATAAAATCTACACATAGGCAATCTGAGGCCTCTAGTCCCAACTAAAACCAAAGGAAACGTGCCAGCCCAAGGGTTTGAGAGGCAGCAGGCCCAGCCGTGACTTCCCCCGAGGAGCTCACACAAGAGAGCACCTCGCAGGCCTGGGTGTGAGTGGTGGCACTCGTTACAGAGGACACCATCCCCTTTCCTCTCCTACAATCAGCCTCCAGACGTTGGAGACGTCCATCCTCTCAGGCAGTGCCATTTACCTTCTGATACTTGTCAGGACTACAGAAGAAGCAGGAAAACAGTGCAGTTTAGACCCATCCTTGAGTCAGTTAGTTGGTAAATACTAACAGAAAACAAGACTTTTATGGCATCTAGACCTACAGTTTCCTCTCATGCTGTCATATACTAGCCACTTTGGGGTCAGGATCACTCATCCAGCAGGTGATTACCAGCAGGGCACCTTCAGGTGCAATAGCCATTTTACTTGCTCCCATGTAGGAAGAGTTTCCCCACTTCACTTTGACAGGTAAAGAGCAAGAGACTTCTACTTTGGGCTATGAAGTATTGAAAAATTAGCAGGCTTACCTTTTCCCTTTAAATCACTAGAAGACATGAAAGGATGGTTTTTGTACATGGTCAACAGGCAGCTGGAGACTGTGCTCCCTGAGAGAAAGGAAACTGGATGAGCCTTACATTTGCCTGGGCTCCTTACCCGGCAAAGTTTCCAGACTGAAGCACAGAGAAGGGGAACCCCAGCAGCTCATTTCTCTCTCTAAATTGAAGAGACAGATATCAGAGTTCAAGGACACCAAGCTAGAATTGGCAGGGCTGGTCTCTGGTTCAGACAAGAACTACATAGAGTTCTGTAGACGAGTCCTCTCAAGCATTTTTAGTTGAGTTCTGATCCACAGCCCCACCCCACAGGGCACATGTACTCACTGGAGAGAGACAGACAGAAAGGGAAAGTGAGAACTCACACACACACACGCACACACACACACACACACACACACACCACTTAGAAGGCTAGCCACGCCATAATCCCTTCTCTTCCATTCTCCTCTCGGGATTTTGGGCACATACACACATGTATCTCCTGTGTTTCACAAGCCACTGAATTCAGGACTCAAACCTTAGAGTTGGCTACGTGAGATCCAACGACTTCGTCACCACGCCACCTGCTGGCCCCAAGTTATGATCTTTAAATGTGTGAGAGAGAATTCCCTTAGGCCAGAACAAACTACTAGAAAATATTGGGTTGTTGGAAAAGTTACTACACATTCTTTCATAGAAAAATATACATCATGGGGACCAGCAGATGGTGTAATGGTTACATCACTGTACTCCCATGTAGTTGACAGCAGTATGAGTCCCGGACCTGGAGGCTTAAAACTCATGCCGGGCGTGTGTGCATGCATGCCCAAAATCCCAAGAAGAGACTGGAGGAGAAGGGATTGTGTTGTGGCCCTTCCCCTGGGGGGGTGATTTCTTACTTTCTGTCTCTCTGTCTCTCCAGCAAGTGCACATGCCCTATAGCATAAACCTCTCTAAAAAAGAAAAGATACATTGTGACTTTTCTGATACCTGATGGTAAACTAATTCCCAAAGTCACATAGAACTAGAAATAGCTCATTTTCTCATCAGTCAGATTAGAAAGACCTCATACCACCTCAGGTCTCATGGTCTTCGTTAATTAACCCTAGACCAAAGGCTTTTCTGGACCTCTTAAGCAAAACTTAAAAACAAACTTTGAAAAGATTAAACTATTCCCAAGATTTAACTGCATGTCAGAACAAAGTCCAAAACTATTTCTAGCACAACATCTAGCATCCACCAATGTAAAAGCCAATATGCAGCAGTCAATACAAACTTGCCCAGCATGTACAGAAAGAGGAAAAATCTGATCCGTAACCAGGAGGGGAAAAACATTAACCAGTAAAATTAAACCCAGGAAGACAGAGATGATGGAGTTAGCAGATAAGGACATGAAAACAACTATCATAAATATGTTCCTATGTTTAAGAAAATAGAGATGGGCCAGCAGGTGGCATGGTAGTTAAGGCACTGGACTTCCACATGGCCAACTGTGGTCCAAGTCCCAGACCTCGTGGTTTGCTTTCTCACTTTCCCTCTCTTTCTCTCACTGTCTCTCTCTGGTGAGTGCATGTGCCCCATAGCAAATTAAATAATAATAATAATAGATAAAATTAGGTAAATATATTTTTAAAAAATACTAGCTTTAGAATTGAAGTGTGCTGAGACCAGCAGTTGGTGTAATGGCTATGTCACTGGACTCCCATGTAATTGACCGCGGTTCGAGTCCCTGACCCAGTGGCTTAAACTCACGCCAGGCACGTGTGTGTGCGTGCCCAAGATCCCAAGAGGAGAATGCAGGAGAAGGGATTGTGGCATGGCCAGCCCCCCTAGAGGGTGATTTCTCTCTTTCTGTCTCTCTGTCTTCCTAGCGAGCACACACACCCTATAGCAAAAACTTCTCCAAAAAAAAAAAAAAAAAAAAAAAAAAAGGATTGAAGTGTGTTTTATATTTTTAAGGATCTACCCAGTCCTTATTTTTTCAAGAGTTTTTTATTAGACTAGGTGTTAAATTTTGCCTTAGGTTTTGGAAAATATTTTGTTTTGCCTTTTTTTTTTTTTTTTTTTTTTTTTTTTTTTCCCAGAGAGTCTCTCTAGGTTGCCCAGGCTGGTCTCAAACTCACAATGCTGCAATGCTGCTGCCTCAGGCTCTCAAATAGCTGGGATTACTAGACATGTGAATTTTGTCATAGGTTTTTTTTTTTTTCAATAGATCGTCATAAGATTTTCTTTTTAAATCTATTAATGTGGTGATTTATACTGATAGATTTCATAACATTGAACTAAGCTTGCTTTCCTGATATAAACCTTGCTTTGTAATGAGTATTATTTTCTTAATATAGCATTAAAGTCTTTTTGCTAATATACTATTTAAGTTCACTACATCCTTTAATATTTCCAAGAAGTATCAGTCTATAACTTTATTTATTTTACTCTCTGAATCATGTTTAGATATAACCATATACTTGCATAATAAAAGAAACTTGAAGGTTTTTCTTCATTTTCTATGCTCTAAAACAATTTATACAGTACTGGTACTATCTGGTCTCTAAAGAGTTGATATAATTCCCCTCTGAAACCACCTGGGTCTAGTTTTGTTTTTGTTTTTGCTTTTATGAGATAGTTCCTTATTTTATCTATTTCTTCAATGGACATAGATCTATTTAACTTTTAAATCTACTAAGGTCGATTTTTTTTTTAAGTTTGGTATAGGATGTGTGTACTCACTGGAGAGAGAGAAAGAGAGAGAGAGAGAGAAATCACCCCCAGGGAGGATGGCCATGCTGCAATCTTTTCTCCTTCATTCTCCTCTTGGAATTTTGGGCACACATACACATGTACCTGGTGTGATTTTCAAAACTCGGTCTGAGACTCAAACCACAAAGCTGGCTCTTTGGAACCTAGCTGACTTAACCTCCACACCACCTGCTGAGCCTCTGCTAAGGTCAATTTTTACAAATGTTTTTGATTGATTGACTGCCACAGGCATATGTGCTCACCAGAGAGATACAGAGAGGAGAGGGAAAAAGTGCTCCCCAGCAGGGTGTAGTCTTGCTGCAACCCTCCTTTCAGGATATTGGACCCCCACAAACACATACCTGTCATGTTTCCCAAGCCACCAGGTCCAGGACTCAAAGCACATGGTCGTCCATGTGGGATCTGGCTGCCTTAAACATCAGGCTATGAAGCCAACCAGTATAACTGTATTTTTCTAAGAAATTGTCCATTTAATCTACGGTTCCAATTTACTTGCACAGAATTGTGCAAAATAATTTATAAGGTTTTTTTTTTTTTTTTAAGCTTCTTCTATGTTAGTGCTTTTCTTCTGCTGCTTTTTTCCCCCCAGAGGTTTTTGGCTTAGAGCAAGTGCACTCTCCAGGGAAAGAGACACAGTGAGAGGGAAAGTGAGAAAGGGAGAGTGGCCATTCCACAGTCCCTTCTCCTCCATTCTCTTCCCAGTATCTTGGACATGCACGCACACCCACCCACCGAGTCCAGGACTCAGACTGCCGTCAGCCATGTGGGAGTCGAGCGACGTAACCACTACGCCATCTGCTGGTCCCTTCTGCTGCTTCTTATTTTGAATAATTATGCTTTCTCCCTTTTTGATTGAATTAGCTAATGGTTTGCCATCTATTTTATTTTTATAAGAACCAGAATTTTATTTGTTAATTCAATCTTCTGGGTTTTTTACCCTCTATCTCAATTTTTGCTCTTATCTTTATTCTAGCTTTATTATTTCCTTCCTTGTATATTGCTGATTTGATTTGTTGTTCATTTCTTGCTTTTTGAATTGAAAACTTAATCCATTTACTTTTTTAAAAAAAGAATTATTTATTTTATTTATTCATTCATTTATTCTTTAGTTTGATCAGAGAGAGACAGAGGGTGAGAGTGAGAGAGAGAGGAAGTGAGAAAGCAAGTCACCAGATTTAGGACTTGAACCCTGGTCGGCCATGTGGGAGTGTCCAGCACCTTAACCACCACGCCACCTGCTGGTCCCGCATTCACTTTTATCCTTTTTTTTTTTTTTTTTTTTTTTTTTTTGGTCCACTTTTCCAGAGGGTACACACACTTGCTGGAGAGAGAAACAGAGAAAAGCAAGAATGTACACCTCACATGGGGCATGGTCACACAGTAATCCCTTCTCTTCCATTTTTCCCTCTTTTCAGGATTTTGGGCACACAGATACATGTGCTCAATGTGTTTTCAAGCTGCCAGATCCTGGACTTGAACCACATAGTCAGTCATGTGGGATCTAGTCATCTTAACCACTATGCCACTTGCTAGCCTATTTGTTGTTAATAATATAGGAACTTAGGAGGCCAGCTGGTAGCCTAGTAGTTAAGGGAGTCAGCCATATTTCACATGAGAAGCCATGGTGTGAATCTCAGTCACCAATTGTTGAAAAACATACTGGAGCATGTGTTTGTGTGCCCAAAATCCTGACAGGAGAAGGGGTTGCAGCGTAACCATGCTCCACTGGGGGTGCTTTCTTCCTCTCTTTGTCTGTCTGTCTCTGATGAGTGCATATGCCCTCTGGAAATTAAACACATACACACACACACAGAGGAATTTAAGGCTATGAAATTTTCTCACTGAGTTGGTTTCACAATTGTGTAATTTCTGTTGTATTTCTCCTTACCCAAAAGATGGCTGACAGAAACATAATATCTTCCGTTTATTTCTAGGTGAAAAGATTCTTTTTGTTTTTAATTTTTGTTTATATTTTTAATTTTTAGTTGATGGCACTATGACCAGAGAGTGTTATTTTAATATTCTAACATTTCTTTGCAATCTTTTAATGTTTTCTGTGTATCTTAATATATGATCAGCTGTTAGGAATATACCATATATGTTTGAAAAGAAAGTTTATTCTGTTATCAGACTGTACTGTTTGATACATATCCATATCTATTTATGTTATTTGGGTCTTTTCATAGTTTGGTTCTCTGTAAAGCAGAGAGATCATATGAGAGATTTTACTGCTGCATCCTCAAACAATTTTATAGCAAACTGGGGAAATGTAATGCGTGTGGTTTGGTTGAAGGGCACCCTTCTCCAAATACCTTCTTCCTTTCCCTCCCTGCAGTTATCATCAGATCTATTTGTTTGAGCCAAGGCAGTGTCTGCTTGAGACACTCTCTCAAGTGGCCTTGAGAGGGCCCCAGTGGAAGCTATTCTGCATATATTTATCAGCAGTATCTTTCCTGGGAGCAGGTGTGGAGCACATACAGGATTTCCAAAATAAAGGCCGGGAGTAAGGGCAGTTTGTGACACAGAGGTTTACATGTATTTGTTCTGAGCATGGATGCATTTTGACTATTTGCTTCCTTTTTAAATACAGCTCTCAACAGTATCAAGTTTAAGTGAGCAAAATAGTGAGCAAAATAGCTTAACACATCAGGAAAGGGGAAAAAAACTAGAAATGCATTGGTACTTAGAAATCAACTGGTGGAAATTAATGGAGTCCAGGATGTCAGCGAAAATTGTGAGAGAGGCAGTTCCACGAACTCTTCTCCACGGAAATGACCCAAAAAATGGCCAAGACAGTCAGAATCAACTTTGTCAGAACTCTGAAAAACAGTCAAAGGTTTATAGTAACTAAGCTATAACAAAAAAGCTTAGTTTTTGTTCTTTCTTCAAAAAGAAAAAAAGGCAGCTTAAAAATGTTAGAAGGATGGGACCAGCTGATGGAGAAATTGTTATGTCACTGGACTCCCAGATGGCCAACCACAGTTCAAGTCTTGGACTGGGAGGCTGCAAACTCACACCAGGCACATGTGCATTTATGTCCAAAATCCTGAAAGGAGAGTGGAAGAAAAGAGATTGCAACGTGGCCATCCCCCCTAGGGGTTGATTTCTCACTTTCCGTCTCTGTCTCTCCGGCGAGCGCATGCACCCTATAGCAAAAATCTCTCTTTAAAATAAATAAATAAATAAATAAATAAATAAATAAATAAATAAATAAATAAAGGAGCATGCCAGCAGTGCCATGGTGCAGCTGGATCCCCCATGGCTAACTATGCTATTCAAGTTCTGGACCCAGCAGTTTGAAAAGCAGACCAGTATGTGTGTATGCATGCTCAAAATCCAGAAAAGAGGGGGAAATGGAGAATAAGGGATTGCAGCATGACCATTCTCCATGGGATGTTTTCTCACTCTCTCTTCTCTGTCTCTGTCTCTCTCTGGTGAGTGTACATCCCCTTTGGCAAAATCATTTGTTTAAAAAGTTGCTAAGAGAGGGTTGAATGGTGGTACAGCTGTAAAACATGGTGCTCTGTGAGGCAGAGCCACATGGGGTGATTACCACTTTGTGTCTAGAGACCTGACTGGAATGCTGGGCATGCATGTGCCCTTGAGCTGGGCTGGCTGAAGCTGGGGGTGGATCTTAGTATCAAGAACTTGTTGGGGGTGCTGTCCATCTCTCTTGCACGCACATGCATGTGATTATGAGAGAAATAAATAAGTAAAACTTTTTAAAATTTTTGTTAAAATAGTAAGAGATATTTGTGGTATTTTTACTTGCCCTTGCCTTTACCCTCATCCCCATCCCCAGACTCAGAATCTTTCTTAAGAATTATCTATTTAATTTTATTTGTTCATCTATTTTAATTTAACCAGAGAGAAAGAGAGGGAGAGAGAAAGTGAGAAAGCAAGCCACCAGGTCCAGGACTCTAACCATGGTCGGCCATGTGGGAGTGTCCAGCACCTTAACCCCACCACGCCACCTGCTGGTCCCTCAGACTCAGAATCTTGAAGATGGCAACTGTGTTCCCAGTGTAGGACCTAGTCCCCAGTTCTGGAGGAAACAGAACATCTCTTTGTTTTCATTTGTCTGGGGGCCACAAACAACCTGTAGGCATTTGGGGCAAAATGTTATAGTTGATGGAAATAATAAAGCACTGAAAGCTTGGAGAAAACGCTGGGAAGATTTTTAAAGAAATCTGGGAATTCAAAAGTACCCATGTGTCACAGGAAACTTTGAAAATCCTAGGCATGCCTAGGGCAGCTGGCTTGCTCAAAAAGGAGTTAAGACCCTGAGAGTTCACCTTAGGCTTGTCTCTAGGCTAGTGCAAGTAGGAAGTGAAGGCTAAGGTAGAGTTGTAAAAGCTTGACTAAGGACTGATAGAGGGTCCCTGTATCAAGCCAATCACAAAGATAAGGAGAGGTTTCTTGTTTCTCTCTCTCTCTCTTTCTCTCTCTCTCTCTCCTCTCTTTTTCTTCTTTTCTCTTTCTGTTTTTTTTTTTTTTTTTCTTTCTCTGTCTTTTGACTCCTGAAATCTGCTATGCTCTGTCCATCAGGGAAGTCTGGTAAATGATAAAGATGTTTACAAGAGCACCAGGCAGGAGGAGGCGCCCAAGGCACATTGCTGGCTACCTGACCTCGGGAAGGCACTCTGGAAAGAAGGAGGAACTCTTGATGGTGCTGACAGTGTCTGGTAGCTTCTGTGCTACTCAGATGGCTCAGTTTTAATCTTTGAAGATTGGTGTGGTTCAGATGCCGGTCAGATGTTGAGTTGATCTTTATTCTGTCTGAATGCTGTAGCTCCAGGAGGGACTCATCCTACTGGCCTTCTGTCTGTGAGAGGTCAGGCAGAGGTTGCTCATCTAGTCCTACAGGGAACTAGAAAGGACTAGAAGCCAGCTTACCTGCTATAACAGCCACAGACATTGCCCATGTTCTGGCTTTCTTGAAGTTGGGTAGGTAGTCATTTTGTGAAAGCAGTTTTTGGTTTCTATTTGTGGGTACCCAAGAATTTGGGGGCTGTTTGTCTGTCTTGCAGCTGCTATGGCCTTATTGTCAGTATCTATTTTGGGGCCCATGCCAAACTGCATGCTACAGATGTCTCCCCTGCCCATGTGACAGGCTCAATCTCAAATGATTAAAAAACTCCAGAGGAAGACTGTGCAGGGGATGCATGGGATTTGCACTTGCTGCCCCCTCTGCAGACAGTGCAACTGTGCCTAACGGTATGCTGTCTCTCCACACAGGAAGGACATTCCTGTGGAACACGTGACTCATGAGGACAGAGAGCAAACCAAGAAGCTGGTGTACTCGGTGGTCTACGGAGCAGGTGGGCTGTGGACAGGGGCTGAGCTCTCAGGGTCACTGATAAGCTGGGTGGCCATGCACCTGTATTTAATTGTGGCTGTGCCTCACAGAACAATTCTGTGCATTCCATTGTTTTCACAGTGATGACATTTGCAACACCAGACACTAGTCAGACCTCTTAACATCACTGTCTTACTCAGTGTCATAGCCAAGCGTTTCAGGTGAACTGGAGGTGCACTTTGTAACCAAAGTCACTGCTAGGAGAGATGGGGCTGGCCTTGAGATCAGGCCACCCAGCCATCCCCCTACATCGCACCACTGTGCTGGGTGTCATCTCTGTACTTGGAGACCCTCCAGGAGCCCCTTACCCATGTGCTCACTCCAAAGCTTTATAAGTTAAATCACCTCAGGGCTCGCCCCATACAGTGGTAAAGAGAGCTAGATCCCACATGGCTGATCCCAGTTCAAATCCCAGCCCTGAGAAGCTTAGAAAACACTCCCGGTATGTGTGCATGGGTGTCTAAATTCCTGACAGGATGAAGAAATGGAAAGAGGATTGTGGTGTGACCCCCCCATGTGGGTGCTTTCTCCACCCCTCCCCCACCCATCTCCCTGTCTCTCTCTGGCAAGCACATGCTCCCTCTGGCAACTATAGATACTTACATACATACATACATACATATTGGGTCTTCAGAAAAATTTTGCATAGAAAAATACGTCATAACTTTTCAACAACCTAATAGATAAATAGATTTTAAAATATACTATAAGTTAGACTACCTCAAAATGTGGTATGGTTTGATTTGTTCCTACTTCTAAGCAGACATCACATCTCCCCTAGAGTTGAGCTCACCCAGCTGGGCCAAGCAACCAAAGCCAGCTGGGCCCTCATAGAGCGCAGGACCAGGCTTCAGGCCAGGAGCAGAGTAGAGAGGGGCCCAACCTCAGGGGCCCCAGCAGGAGAGAGGAGGCCACATCAGGAAGTATTGGAGGACCAGAGGCTTGGTGCATCTGCTGGAAGTGCCCCCCACCCCCCACCACATAGGTATTTCTCCTCCTTTTCTAGCCCCATAGTAGAATAGGCCTCTGTTCTCTTCCACTCTGTTTCCTTCACCTCTTCCTTAACTCCCTGACCAGGGGACTATCTGAAGCTTAAAAATGTTTTACTTTCTTTCTTTTTCTTTTCTTTTTCTTTTTTTGGAGAGGTTTTTGCTTTAGGGCGCGTGTGCTCACCAGACAGACAGAGAGAGACAGAGAGACAGAAAGCAGGAAATCACCCCCCAGGGGGGATGGCCACGCCGCAATCCCTTCTCCTCCATTCTCCTCTCGGTATCTTGGGCATGCACGCACACGCACCCGGCGTGAGTTGAAGCCACCGGGTCCGGGACGCGAACCGCGGTCGACTACGTGGGAGTCCAGCGACATAGCCATTACGCTAACTGCTGGTCCCAAAAATGTTTTACTTTCTCTGGGTCATGCTGAGTCATGTAGCCTAATCTCCCTTTAGGAGGGATTGTTGGCCAGCCAGCTCCTCCTTATGGAGGAGTCCATCTGGCTCCAAGAGGACTGTATGAAGCTCTTTCTGTTTGATCAGCTCTACTTGAGTGGCAGAGCCTATGCAAAGACTCTGAGAAGAGGATTTGAAACCCTTTGTTCACTAATGGAAAGAAGCAAAATTAAACAAGCTTCAGTACAAGAATAATGGGGCAAATGTGGTTATCTGGGAACTTCCTTGCACATCTCCAGCTTGACTGAAGTGCTGTGGGTTGTGCCTCCAAAGTGCCCTCCCTGAGGTGAAAGGACTTGTTTTTATAGAACCTACCTCAGGGCTCTGAACTTGCAGTTCCCTGCTAGAATGCCCCCCATACCCAACTCGTCCGTGAAGCTCACTCCATACTTCTTCAGATCTCCAGTCAACTTTCCCCTTTTGTCCTCTTGAACCACTGATTCAGTTACTCATTTCTGGATAACAAATTGCAACAAACTTTGTGACTTAAAACAACACACATTTATTATCTTATGGTTTCTATGGATCTAGACAAATCTTAGCTGGGTCTCCCACAGGTGTGAGCTGGGTCTGTGGTCTCATCTGAGGCCTGGCTGAGGAAGATCCTCTTCTGTTGGCCCTAGTTTCTTACCAACTGCCATCCAGAGGCTGCCCTCAGCTCCTTGCCATGTGGACTTCCAGCACTGGCAAAGCCTAAGACATGGCCCCTTTGCCCAAAGCTGGCAAGAGAGTGAGAGGTGCCAGCTGTATGCCTGCTCATCTGTTCACAGCCTCATTCAACATCCGACTCAGACATGAGCTCTGTGAGCCGACCTTGTGGCACAGTGATTAAGTGCAGAACATCAGGAGCCAGGTCCCACATGACCAAACACAGTTCGAATCCCAGCCCTACATTCTGAAAAACACACCAGACATCCGTGCATATGTGTGTGTGTGTGTGTGTGTGTGTGTGTGTGTGTGTACATACGTACCCAGTATCCTGATGGGAAGAGATATGGAGGAAAAGAGATTGTGGCATAACCGTGCCCCATTGGAGGGTGACTTCTCTTTCTCTCTCTCTCCCCACCACCTTCCTTTTTCTCTTTCTCTCCCCTCAACCTCTGATGAATGTACACATTCTCAGGCAATTAAAGTAAAAACAAACCATGAGCTCCAAAAGACAGAAGGAAGCCCTTGATAGTTTTGCTCCCTGCCCAGCACAGAGAAAGAGCGTGATAGTCACTAGACAAATCAATGAACTTAGTGGTCTTTCAGCTCCACTTTTGGAAGCCTTTTGATTGTGTGCACAATTTGGGGGCAATAGAATGAACGCATTTCAAAGATCTAAACTCAGTGGGTAGCAGTCGTCGTCTGACATTGAATTGGTTCTTTTCTGAGCTGTTGGTCATTTCCTCCTCTCTGCATCTTCTCTGCTGCACCCCTGAACCTTCTTGGGCCCTCTGTCTTGGAGAAAGGCAGCATTCTGCTAAATTACATTAGATTCTGAAGCCTTGCACCTACTCCAGAATCACGCATTACAGATATACCATTTTTGCCTCTGGCCCCTGCTGGAAGGGAGTCGTGACTCTCACCTCCTGCCTAAGGGCCTTGCATGAGGCCCTCCAACTTTCTGAGCTGTGTGTCCCTTGGAAGATGCCCTTGTGGGCTTGCTGGGCCGAAACTGCACACAGTTGACTCAATTGCCTACCACCACGCTAGTCCCACACCAGCGCTGTGCTGTCAACAAACACTTTTGAGTTTCCTGTGCCCTCACCTTCAACCCAGCTGGGGCTGGCCATCTCAGTCAAGTCAGGAGAGAGGGACAGAGGACAAGGGTAGAGTATGTCAACGAACTTTGAAGGCAGGCTCTGCTCCAGGAGGACTTGGCACACACCCCTCCTGCTCCTAACCTCAGGAACCCAGTAGAAGGTGGACTTCACTGCAGTCCGTTTGGCTCCTGCAGCAGTCACTTTATTTTTTCCCTCCTCTGAAAAGAAAAAGAGTTACACTTTGTAAATAAGCAGTGAGTCACCAGTGGTTGTGCTGGTGAAAAGGGTAATTTGGCTGCTTTTAGCTCTGACAGTGACACCAGGTTCCCACCCTAAGCCTCCCTCTGCTGTTTGCATCATTCCTGTCCAGCTTGACAGTGGTGATTACTGTGTATCTGCTGCTGTCGGCCCTGGCTGTGTCTCTGTTCTCGTGTTTGAAACCAGAACCTTGTTAGATAAGCCAGGTCTGAGGAATCCAAGTGAACTTGCAGGTCTCCCGGGCTGCCAGGGGTCCTCACCAGAGAGGCTTTCGATGGCTTGCCATGATGCGTTTGCATGTGCACACATACCCGGATGGCCCAGAAGCTGTGGCTGTGAATGCTGGAGGCATTGGCAGAGCACTGGTCCAATGCATTCTTAAGAAAATGGGCTAGGGACCAGCAGTTAGCGTAATGGCTATGTCGCTGGACTCCCACGTAGTCGACCGCGGTTCGAGTCCCGGACCCGGCGGCTTAAACTCACGCTGGGCACGTGTGCGTGCGTGCCCAAGATCCCGAGAGGAGAATGGAGGAGAAGGGATCGCGGCGTGGCCATCTCCCCTGGGGGGTGATTTCCTGCTTTCTATCTCTCTGTCTCTCTCTGTCTGTCTGGCGAGCGCACGCGCCCTATGGCAAAAACCTCTCCAAAAAAAAAAAAGAAAGAAAATGGGCTACACAATTGTGAGGAGAACCCTAACAAAGACAGCAGAGGGAGCATAGGACTGTGATGAAGAGCAGAGATGCTCAGAAGAAATGCTGGATCCATGTCCTCAACCCCGCAGCACATGGTGCGTCCCCACTCATTGTAGGACAGGCAGGGAGCACACCTGGCAGTGGAGCAGCAGTCATCCTGCTCTTGCCACCTCTAGGAGGCAATTCCCAACTCTTCTGGTCTTGTCCTGAGCTTCCCATTGCTCTTAGAGTCAGCCTAACATTTAATTGTTTTCAAATTACTGAATGTTTCTTAGGTTTGCTTCCACAGCCAGTTGTTGGACTTGTGGGCATTTACTGAGCACGTGCTACATGCAGATTCACCACAGGCATAGGAGGGTCATAGAGGAGAAAGGCCCAGCACCTGCTCCACAGGTAACAGGAGCAGGACTGAGGGCCCAGCACCTAGCCACCAGCACATCTCTAGGAGAGTCTGTACTGCCGAGAGAGCCCAGAGGAGAGCCATTCATTCATTCAATCATTTAAGAGAGCTTTTTGCTCTAGGGCACATGTGCTTGCCAGAGAGACAGAAAGCAAGAAATCACCCCCCGGGAGGATGGCCATGCCACAATCCCCTCTCCTCCACTTTCCTCTAAAGGTTCTGGGCACATACACACAGGCACCTGGCATGAGTTTTTAGCTGTTGAGTCCGGGACTCAAACCACAGTCAGCCACGTGAGAGTCCGGCAATGTAACCATTACACCATCTGCTGATCCCAAGGAGAGCCCTTTACCTGAAGAGAGTTGGGAGAGAATGGGAAAGCTGCTCAGAGCAGCAGGACCTGAGCTGGGTTTTGAACACTGAATACGAGTTAGTCAGGGATGTTCTAGCATTCCTGAAGGCCCATTGTGTGCCAGACACTCGCACTGTCCTAGAGATGTCAACAGAGTGAGAAACTGTTAGCTATATATGTGAGGCCAAAGAACACTAGAGAAAGGGAGTAAAGATTGTCTTCTGAAAGCTGAAAGTGCAACACACTCACACACACAATATAATTAGTCATCTGTGGGAAAAGTCAAATCATATGTTCATGGAGGAGTTTAGTGGGAGGGAGCACTTAGTACTTCCATTAAGCAGATCCTAGCACGCTCTCAGGGAGGCAGGCCTGTGTGTGATTACAACTTAAAAAGAAGATACCTGGGCCAGCACCATGGTTTGGTGGTTAAGGGAGCAAGGCTCCACATGGCTGACTGAGAGGTTTAAGTCCCAGACCCAGCAGCTTGAGAAACAAATCAGGCGTTTCTGCATGCCAAAATCCCAACAGCATGGAGAAATGGAGAAAGGGTTGCAGTGTGACCACAGTCTGTTGGGAGGTGCTTTTTCCCTCTTTTCTCTTTGTCTCAATGTCTCTCTCTGGTGAGTGCACACACCTCTTGCTAAATTTTTTTTAATAAAAATATTAAAAATGAGAGATAAAATAAAAATAAATAAAAATTTAAGAAACAGACATGATTAATTGAATGAAAGTGTATAGTAAATTTCTATGTAAAAAAGGTACCAATCTACATGAAGCATAGAATGGAAAAACTCTGCAGAGCGAAAAATTGTTCTGCTTGGAGGAGAGACAGTGACCTTTGAGTGTGCCAGTCTCAAGGATATCCAGAGAGGGGAGAGCAGAAATCCAGGGTCTGGAGAGCTGAGTCTCATCTCAGTCTCTTATCACTGCTTCTTTTGAAGTTGCTACATTTTCTCCTTTTGTAGACTATCTTTCTTCATATACAGTGCCCTTGGCCACCCACTAACCATTATATATCCCAACAGAAGAAAGGGAAGAAATTATTTCTCAGCCATACATATTTAGAAGGAGTGGTAAGACTTCTGATAAGGTCAAGTAAATGCCATACGGCCAGCCCTTCCATAGATATCAACTATAAACTATGGTGAAAGTATTTTTTTAAATGACCCTTTGAAGGCACTGGAAGGCGGCCAGAAGTAGACAGAAACTGGAGGTTGGTGACGCTTTACAACCCTCTACCAAGTACAGGCCTCACTTAATGCTGCGGATGGCTGATAGAAGTCCGTGGTCTTACTCGTTTAAAGAACCAGAAGATGGAGTCCTATGCTCCCTCTCTGGTTGCTTGGGGCAACCAGAGAATCTGGAAAATGAAGAAAGAAATTCCAGAAAAAAAAGAGAGCCAGGGGAAGCCCAAATTCTGGGTATGCACTCTTCCCAAGTCTTTAACTAACTCCTAACTATCCATGAGTAGGCAGACTTCAAACAGCCCACCTAAGGCTGAAAGTACTGAATGACATTTTACTTATTTCCCATTCTGGGAAAACAAAGGCTTGAAGTTTGACTTTGGGCAAATTAACTGCCCCCTTTAAAAATAATAATAAATCAGTGTAAGTCAGCCCTTGGCATGGTGTTTAAGGCAGCTGGATTCACATGACCAACTGTGTGGTTCAAGTCCTGGACCAGTGACTTGAAAAACATTGGGAACCAGCAGTTAGTGTAATGGCTATGTCGCTGGACTCCCACGTAGTCGACCGCAGTTCATGTCCCAGACCTGGTGGCTTAAAACTCACGCCAGGCGCGTGTGCGTGTGTGCCCAAGATCCCGAGAGAAGAATGGAGGAGAAGGGATTGCGGCGTGACCTTCCACCCTGGGGGGTGATTTCTCGCTTTCTGTCTCTATGTCTCTCTCTGTCTGTCTGGCGAGCGCATGTGCCCTATAGCGAAAAAACCTTTCAAAAAAAAAAAAAAATTCTGTGCATGTACACATACATGCCCAAAATCATGAGAGGAGAATGGAGAAGAAGGGATAGAGGCATGCTTTCTCACTTTCAGTCTCTCTCTCTCTCTCTCTCTCTCTCTCCTGCCCTCTCTCTGGCAAGCATATGTACCCTATAACTAAACAACAACAACAACAACAACAACAAAAATGAGTACTCCGAGAGTAGCATAACAGAACCCCAAATCTACAACATATCATTTACTGTATCTAGGATACAATCCCAAATTACTTGACATACGAAGAAAGAGGATAACTCAAAAGAAAAGGCAATTATGGAAGCAGATCTTGAGATGACTCAGGTGTTGGAATTAGACAAAAATTTTGTAACTATATGTTCAAAGATATAAAGAAAGATATATCTATAATAATGAAAAAAGGAAACCTCAGTAAAAATTTTAAAAACTAGAAATTCTAGGGACCAGCAGTTAGCATAATGGCTATGTCGCTGGACTCCCATGTAGTCGACCACGGTTTGAGTCCCGGACCCGGTGACTTAAAACTCACGCCGGGCGTGTGTGCGTACATGCCCAAGATCCCCAGAGGAGAATGGAGGAGAAGGGATTGCAGTGTGGCCACCTCCCGGGGGGGGGGGGTGATTTCTTGCCTCCTGTCTCTCTGCCTCTGTCTGTTTGGTGAGCACACGTGCCCTATAGCAAAAACCTCTCAAAAAAAAAAAAAAGAAAAGACCTGGAAATTCTAAAACTGAAAACTGTAATATCTCCAAAATTTAAATTTTACCACAAGGACTTAACATCAGATTGGAGATGAGAAAAGACTTGGCTAAGAACAAGACTCAAAGTCCCATCTGGCTATCCTGGATAAGATATCTAACCACCATCTGATTACTTTCTGAAAGCCAATGAAGTTTTCTATTGCCACGTCATAGCTGAGGGGTAGTGATTAGAATCTGATAGAATGAAAGAGTTATAGATGAGGGTCAGACAATGGCACAGTGGTAAAATGTGATGCACTCTGGGGCAATTCTACTTGGGAAAGTTCCCAGTTGATTTACGTCCAGAGACCTCCTTGAGTATGCCAGGCATATACTTGTCCACCATCTGGTGTTGGTGGATCAGGGCTCTGTTGGGATATTATCTCTCTATATATCTATCTCTGCTTCTAGCTCTCTCTCTCTATCTCATGAAAGAAAGACTTCTAAAACTATCTATTGTTGAATAGGCCTAGCCATAGCAGTGTGCCCTGGTCATCATGCTACTCAGCAGGCTAAGGCAACATGGGCAGCCCTGGTTCAATTCCTGGTCCAACGTGAAGGTTGGGCATGATGGCACACACGTGCAATCCCAGCAACTCAGGGAGGTTGAAGCAAGAGCATCACAAGCTTGAGGCTGCCTTGGCAACATAACTAGACCCTGTCTAAAAGAACAAAAAGATTGAGCCAGCCAGTGGCATAATGGTTAAGGTGGCTGGATCCCACATGGCCAACTGTATAGTTCAGGTCCCAGACCTGGCAGCTTGAAAAACACACTGGGGTATGGGGCCAACATGTAGTGTGGTGGTTAAGGTGCTAGACTCCCACATGGCTGACCATAGTTCAAGTCCCAGACCTGGTGCTTTCTCACTTTCTCTCTCTCTTTCCTCCTCTCTGTCTCTCTCTGGTGAGCATGTATGTCCTGTAGCAAATCAAAAAGTAATAGCCATGATAAATAAAGTTAAATAAATATTTCTAAAAAAGGAAAGGAAAAAAGACAGATAAACACATTGGGTGTGTACGTGTGTGTGTCCAAAGTCCCAAGAAGATAAAGGAGAAGGGATTGCAGAGTAGCCATCACCCCAGGGGATGCTTTCTCACTTTCCCCCTCTCTCACTCTTTCTCTGTTTCTCTCCAGTGAGCACACACTCCCCACACCAAAAAAAAAAAAAAAAAAAAAAAAAAAAAAAAAAGAAAGAAAGAAAAGGAAAAAGAAAGAAGAAGCTGGGCATGATGATATATGCCTGTAGTCCTAGGTGGGTGACTGAGGCAGGAAGAATGCAACATGGTATGACCCTGTCTTTTAAAAACATGTATATTTTTTTTGTGGAGGTTTTTTTGTTTTGGTTTTTGTTTTTCTGGCATGTGTGCTCACTATAAAGACAGAGACAGAGAGACAGAAAGTGAGAAATCACCCTCCAGGGGGGATGGCCACGCCACAATCCCTTCTCCTCCATTCTCTCGGGATCGTGGGCACACATGCACACATGCCTGACGTGAGTTTAAGCCACTGGGTCCGGCACTCAAACCGCAGTCGACTACGTAGGAGTCCAGCGACATAGCCATTATGCTAACTGCTGGTCCCCAAAACATGTATATTCTTGAATAAATAAGTGTTTAACAAGCCTCAGTCCAGATTGACCAGCACCTAGCACCCAGACTCTAAGGTTAAAAGCTAACACCATTCTAACCAATCTGAAAAGACCAGTGGTGCTAACTGGGCCTTGAATCACCACGTATCCACAAGGCTTCAGTCCCTGGAGGCACACATTCTTAGTCCTTCAGGTGTTATTTAGAACATGATTCTGTTCTTACATTTCTCATACAGGGAAGGAGCGTCTTTCTGCTTGCCTTGGAGTCACTGTTAAGGAAGCTGCCCAATTTTTAGAGAGCTTTTTGCAGAAGTACAAGAAAATCAAGGACTTTGCCCAAGCAGCTATTGCACAGTGTTACCAGACAGGTGAGCTGACTGCAGCTAAGCCTTTGGCTGCCACCTGCTTCCCTCCATTTGTGTTCTACGATGGCTGGGGCATCCATGACTCCTGGCTCTGCAGATAGGGGATGGACAGATGGGAAGATCCTGTGTAGAGGGTGGGACTGGGTGGAGGTGGCTGGGTGAGTGAGTAACTCCAACTGGCTAAATAGGACTAAACACTCACGTGGGTCATGACCAGAGCAGAGCCACTCTGAGCAACAAAGCAAACAAGTTTGAGTTGATGAATGATAGATGGGCAAAAAGGTAAAAAAAAAAAAAAAAAAAAAAAAAAAAAAAAAAAAAAAAAGGCAGATAAAATCCTAAACCTAAAAATAGAGAATACTTTTTTTTGGAGAGGTTTTTGCTATGGGGCGCATGGGCTCACCGGAAAGACAGAGAGACAGAAAGCAAGAAATCACCCCCCTAGGGGGATGGCCACACCACAATCCCCTCTCCTCCATTCTTCTCTCAGGATTGGGCACACATGCACATGCACCCTGCGTGAGTTTAAGCCACCGGGTCCAGTACTTGAACCACAGTCGACTACACGGGAGTCCAGCAACATAACCATTATGCCAACTGCTGGTCCCAAGAGAATAGATATCCTTATGAAAAACATGTGGTGGGGCCAATATATGCCATAGTGGTTAAGGCACTGGACTCCCACGTGGTCAACCATAGTTCGAGTCCCAGAAACTCATGCCAGGTACATGAGCATGCATGTCCCAAATACCAAGAGGAGAATGGAGAAGAAGAGACTGGAGCATGGACATCCCCCCAGAGGGTGATTTCACACTCTCTCTCTGTCTATCTGGCAAATGCATGTGCCCTATAGCAAGAATCTCAAAAAAAAAAAAAAAAAAAAAAAAAAAAAAAAAGAAGAAAGAAGAAAGGAAAAGGAAAGAAAGAAAGCCATGTGGTATATTTACAATATTTTACCACAATTTGGTCACAAAGGGAACTGGCAAAAAAGAAAATTGTAGGTCCAGCCAATGTCCTAGTGGTTAAGGCAGCCAATTCCACCGGGTTGACCCCACAGTTCAAGTCCTAGACCCAGAGGCTTCAGAAACATGTCAGGCGTGGGGACCAGCAGTTAGCATAATGGCTATGTCGCTGGACTCCCACGTAGTCGACCGCGGTTCACGTCCCGGACCCGGTAGCTTAAAACTCATGCCGGGCGTATGTGCATGCGTGCCCAAGATCCCGAGAGGAGAACGGAGGAGAAGGGATTGCGGTGTGGCCATCCCCCCGGGGGGTGATTTCTCGCTTTCTGTCTCTGTCTCTGTCTGTCTGGTGAGTGCACGTGCCCTATAGCAAAAAAAAAAAAAAGAAAAAGAAAAAAATAGAAAGAAAGAAAGAAACATGTCAGGCATGTGTGTGCATGTCCAAAATATCGAAGGGAAGGAGAGATGGTGAAGGAATTGTAGCATGACCATTCCCCATAAGAGGGTTCTTTCTCCTCTCCTCCTCTCTCTGTCTCTCTCTGGTGAGCACACATGGCCACTAGCTAAAAAAAAAGAAAAAGGAAAAAAAGAAAAAGATAGAGAAAAAAGCTGTAACAATTTAAAGATCTTTTTGTTTTGTTTTGTTTTGTTTTGTTTTTTAATTGCCAGGGGGGTATGTGTGGAGAGAGAGAGAGAAAGAGAAGAGCAATATCCCACACTCCAATAGGGCTCCCTCAAGAAATTGGAAACCCCAATCTCTTTTCCTCAATTTCTCCTTCCCATTAGGATCGTGGGCACACATGCACACGTGCCCAACATGTTCTTCAAGGCACTGGAGCCAGTCAGTCATGTGGGCATCCAGCTTTCTATGTACAGCCCCAGTTTAAAGGTCTCAATTGACTTTGCAATTCTAGAGCAGAGCAACCCTTAATTCCACAAAACAGATAAGTATTCCAAGGAATTGGACAAAGGAGTTTGGTTTGACAAAAAGAGAAGGGATGAAGAGACCATAAACAAGGTACAAGAAGCAGACTGGTCATTTTAAAGTTACTTTCAAGGAGACAGAACAATAGAAAAATAATTGAGTAGTTAACCTCAGGTTACTTCAGGTAACTTCTTTTGTGTAAGGATTAAAACACAGAAATCTTATTACCTTTGAAATTGGCCTCTTTGGGAAACTAGACTGTTATCTCTCTGTCCTGATTTCTCTGATAGTCAGAGAACAACCCAACTTTGGTTTGGTGACACAAGTGACTCCATTTTGATTTTTAGTCTATTTTCTTGGGATCTAGTCCAAGAGCTTAGTCCAAAACAATGGCCTCCCATAATTTTTAAAAAACCACACAAATTTCAAAGAATATCAAGTAGAACATGTTCTCTTACCACAGTGCTGTAAATAAAAGGTAGTTTTTTCACACCTATCTATGTATGTGAAGCATCCACCCATCTACTTATTTGGAAATTTATTGCACTCCCAAGTAACTTAAAATTACAAAAACAGATCCCAAGAAAATGAAAAAAAAAATTAGAAATAAATAACAGTAAAAGTATCTCATCAAAAATGGTGGGCAGGACCAGCAGATGGTATAAGGGTTACATCGCTGAACTCCCACATAGTCAACTGTGGTTCAAGTCCTGGATCCAGCAGCCTAAAATTCATGCCAGGCACATGTGTGTATATGCCCAAAATCCTGCAAAGAGAGGAGATTGCGGCATGGCCATTCCCCTGGAGGGTGGTTTCTCACTTTCTATCTCTCTGTCTCTCTCTGTCTCTGGTGAGCACACACCCTATAACAAAAATCTCAAAAAAAAAAAAATGATGGTACTTGACTGAGCTGACACTTTACTTAGAAGTAAGTATTGTTTTTTTGGGTGAATACATTTATTTTTATTTTTTATTATATTTTAAATTTTATTTAATACATTCAATCATTATACATCATTAGTAATTATAAAGTGAATTTACCCAATGTGGGATGAATACATTTAAGTCAGCTATAGGGAGCTATGTAATATCTTATAATTTTGTTTTTAGATGATCTCTCAAATATGCATTATTAAGATGAACTTGTTTCTGCTACCTCATGGAAAGAGTATTTTTTTAAGAAAGAGAAATTTGTAGATATAAATGAGTTATATTCAACACAAGACATGGAAGAGAGCGACAGAATTAAAGAAAGACAGAAGAAAATCAGTGGGAGGGCAAAAATTAATGAAATAAACAACAAAAAAGAGATTTACTAGTAAGTGCAGAGAAAATAGTCACAAAACTCAACTCTCACTAGGGAGTCAAAAATAAAAAGTAGCTGGGGAATTGGCATTGGGGGGGCCATCCATCTCACTGCTCTAGCATGTCCCCTCAGGGCTCAGACCACGTTTGTTTGTCAGCTTGTGGTAGGCAGTTAGTTAGTCATGAGCGGGCAGCCCTAAAAAAAAAGCGAAAGGCTCACCTAGCCCTCGGTGCCAGGAAGGCGAGGCAATTTGCCATCTTCCTTCCTTGGGGCCTGAGGGAAGCACACAGGGATGATTCATAGATTTTTTTCTTTTATCAAAAAGACCCAAGCACTGGGACCAGCAGTTAGTGTAATGGCTCTGTTGTTGGACTCCCATGTAGTCGACCGCGGTTCGCGTCCCAGACCCAGTGTCTTAAAACTCACGCCGGGCGCGTGTGCGTACATGCCCAAGATCCCGAGAGGAGAATGGAGGAGAAGGGATTGCGGTGTGGCCATTCCCCCTGGGTGATTTCTCGCTTTCTGTCTCTCTGTCTCTCTCTCTCTGTCTGGCAAGTGCACGCGTCCTATAGCGAAAACCTCTCCAAAAAAAGAAAAAAAAAAAGGACCCAAGCACCAAGTAAGCATTTTGGTCAGCACTCTAATCCCCAAGTAAGCGTTTTGGTCAACGCCCTAATTCCCACTAGGTCAATGTCCTAATTCCCACTAGGACGATAAACTAATTAGGTAGTCTAATTAGACAACCTGGCTCACATTGGGCATGCGCAATTAGGTAATCAAATTCCTCATTCTTTACCTGTGAGAAAAGTGTGCAAGTGCAGGAGAAAATGAGCAAATTCTAGTTCAAACGAAGGACATGGTAGTACAACAGACCTCCCACCCATAAAAATTCATGATCACCTCTAGTTATAAAAGTAACGATTAACCAGTATCAAACACAGTTGCCACCTGGCAATGTGCCCACCCAAGAGCCTTTTGGGTGTACTTCTTTTCTTTCTATTTTTCTACCTACTTCATTCATGGTTGCGGTTTCATTTTGTGCCTAGGGACAGATCTCTAATTTTAGTGATCTGGAACCAAAGAACCAAGGACTTCACAACACAGCTCAACATTTTCCCATCCGTCAACAAGCTCACCATAATGCTCTCTCCTTGAATCTCCCCCAGTGACTTGCTAACTTTTCACTTGAGCCAATGCATAGGCCCTATAAGTTTCAGGATGGCCCCACCACAGACTATCACCTGGTCTAACAGCAGGCAGCATGTGTAGTTGGGTTCCACACTAGCCTATAAAGGGAGCCTCAGTGTGTCCCACAGCACACTCAGAACTCAGCTCCTAGCAGCCTCAATTCCTTCCTGCTCACCTGTGTGCAGAGCATGAGAAAGCCAACAAACCATTTCCATCTCCCAGCATCCAATAGGCCTCTGAGCCTGAGGAGTGCAGCCCCAAACAAGCTTTGGCAGTCAAGGCCTCCACCTGCCCCATAAGCCTTGACCATTTCCTGGACCCATACTTAGCAAAAATAAAAGTACTATCAATTTTGAAATATTAAGATAATGATAGTACTCGTGTGATGACAGTATAGATATTCTTCCACCTATGAGGTTACCTCTCAATAAACCCATTGAAAATTGAAAATATCTTAAGTAAAAAATGTGGGGTTTGTGAGAGAAAGAAAAAGAGGGAAGAAGAGAGATGAACATCTCTACAGGGATTAGTCATGCCATGATCCCCTTCTTCCAGTCTCTAGTCCACCAGATCTTGGGTACTTGTGCACACATGTCCAGCAAGTTAGGGATTCTAACCATGGACACCGTGTGAGGTTTAGCTTCTCTTGGGCAGCACATTAATGACCGCTGCTCCATGGAGCTGGCCCTAAAAATACGTTTAATACACCTAACCTACCAAGCATCATAGCTTAGCCTAGCTTACCTTAAATGTGCTCAGATACTGGCATTAGCTTACAGCTGGGCAAAATTATCTGACACGAAGCCTATTTTATAATAAAATGTTGACTATCTCACATAGTTTATTGAACACTACATGGAAGTAAAAAAACAGAATGGTTGTTTTGGTACTCAAAGTTATTGAAAATATATCACATTTGTACCATCATAAAACTGAAAAATTGTAAGTGAATCTTCATAAACTATCTGTATGTGGAGCCAGAATCTTCTTGATAGACAAAAACATAATCACAATGCGGACTCTTGTGTATCACCAGCTGTACAGGAGGCATGATTTTAAATGATTTCCTTAAATTGACTCATGTAATCCTTACCACAACTCTAAGAAATGAGTAATACTGTTATCTCCATTTTACAGATGAAGAAAATGAGTCACCCAAATTCACATAGCTAATAGTGAGGTGGGTACTGCAGGCAGCTTGCCCCAGAGCCTGGCTCTTCCCTGCAGTAGGGTATTGCTGCCTCTCTTCCTTGTACTTAACACTCTTGAAGGGATGTAGGAGTTGTGTATTCAACCAAAAAATGTATATCCTTTGACTCAACAACTATACTTGGGGCAGATAACTATAAGAAAATATGAGAATAATCATTAAATTTATCTGCAAATGTTTTCTGGGTGCCTACCATATATCAGGCACTGTGCTGACATCAGCACATCTGACATCTTAGATCTTACAACCCAGTGGGGGAGACAGAGAACCCACAAGTAAGCAAGTATGTTCAAACAGCAATATAAAGCTTGCCATTCTAGGCAAGACAAAAACAAGAGGAAGGTCCCTTGGGTCACCAGCCATGTCCTCACTGAGGAGGCAACCTGAGCTGAGACATGAAAGGTCAGGAAGGGCCAGGAGTAGTACCCAGCATGGGCAAGTGTGTAGGCCAAGGAGCTTAAAGGTTGGGCAAGCCCAGAACATGCATAGCACTCCACATAGAAGGAACCCAGGTTATGTCGTTTAAAAATCATTCCAGTAACAGTGTAGAAAAGAGATTAGAAAAAGAGACCTGTTCACCTAAAAGGAAAGCTGAGTTGTAAGAAATGAAGCAAAAGAAGTTTATCTGAGCCAAATTTATTGTAAGCTGTGTCAACTGAGGATGACACACCCAGTCGACATAGATTCTGGTTGTCCAGAAAAGCATGCACCAAAATCTCTACCAAGAAGATTAATTATATGACAAAGAGAAGGGCAAGAAGAGGAGAGATTACAAGCTGATTGTCAAGAATTCGCATTGGCTCAGCCTAGATGATGCAGTCCATAGCATACTGACCTGCAGAGGTTGAAGTCACGTGGCTGACTGTGGGTTCCAATCCCCAGGTTGGCCAGAAAACTTGCTGGATCCATGCATATGTACCCAAGATTCTGAGAAGCTGGAAGGCTAGGGAAAAAGGGGGTTTGCAACATGACAATACCTTGTTAAAGTTGCTTCTCTCTCTCTCTCTCCCTCTCCCTCTCCCTCTCCCTCTTCTTCTTTCTCTCTTATGCTCATATGTATGTGTTCTTTCTCAAAAAAAAAAAAGAAAAGAAAAGAAAGAATCACATTGGTCCATTTATTTATTTATTTATTTTGAGAGGATTTTGCTGCAGGGCACGTGTGTTCACCAGAGAGACAGAGAAACAGAAAGTGAGAAATCACCCCCCAGGGGAGATGGCCATGCCCCAATCCCTTCTCCATTCTCCTCTCAGGATCTTGGGCACGCATGCACATGTCCCCAGTGTGAGTATAAGCCACTGAGTCTGGGACTCGAACCACAGTCAACTACATGGGAGTTCAGCAACATAGCCATTACGCTAACTGCTGGTCTCAAATTGGTCCATTTAAATTTACACAGGCTGCTGATTGCCTATACATTATTTTTTACATCATGAACTCAATAACTCATGAAGAAAGGGACAGTAACTGTAGCATCATTTTGCTTACTATGAATTAAAACATGCCTTTTGGACAATAATCTTAATGAGCATGAAGGCTGTAAATAAATCCTCAGTATTCATGCCTCTCCTGGGATTAATAGATCTTGCATTCTAGACTCCTCAGAACTGATTTTTTTCCCCTCAGAGTGAAGTCAGAGCCACCAGCTGTGAATAGTCTAGAAGTGCTGGAGGTGGGACCAGCAGGTGGCTTGGTGGCTGGACACTCCCACATGGCTGACTATGGTTCGAGTCCTGGACCTGGCAGCTGGCTTTCTCACTCTTTCTCTGTCTCTCTCTGGTAAAATTAAAATAAATGAAAAAATAAATAAATAAAATTAAATAAATAATTTAAAAACACTTTAAAAATTAAAAATAAATAAATTTAAAAAAAGAAGTGCTGGAGGCATTAGCACTCAACAACACAAAATTACAATGCCCAGTATCCAACCAAAAATCACTAGACATGTGAAGCTATAGAAACTAAAATATTACCAAGCCTAAGCACAGAATCTCCCTGTCCGCACTACCAGTTACTATTAGAAAATTGTATATTGCCTAGAAGGTAGTAGGTTCTCAATACCTTATCACTTTTATGATTATTATATGAGAAAACAATGCATAGATTTAAAAAAAATTTTTGTACTGGACCAGCAGTTAGCATAATGGCTATGTCGTTGGACTCCCACGTAGTCGACCGCGGTTCGTGTCCTGGACCAGGTGGCTTAAAACTCACGCCGGGCGCGTGTGCGTGCGTGCCCAAGATCCCAAGAGGAGAATGGAGAAGAAGGGATTGCGGTGTGGCCATCCCCCCTGGGGGGGGGGTGATTTCTCGCTTTCTGTCTCTCTGTCTCTGTCTGTCTGGCGAGCGCATGCGCCCTACAGCAAAAACCTCTCCAAAAAAAAAATGTTTGTACCAAAATAAACTAGTATTTTATTCCATTTTTCCGTGACATTTTTGAAGGCCCCTTATTATGAGGGAAATTCTTTCAATCCTCAGGCATATGAAATTATACCTGGAGGATTTATTTCTCACCAGTACCTAGTTTAAAGAGAAGCCCTCCCTGGTCAGGAATATGCTCAACCATAGAATTACATTTTTGTCTATTTTCTTTTCCTTCTCCTTTTCTTTTTCTTTTAGTTCAATTTGCTATAGAGTGCATGTACTTGCTGGAAAGAAAGAGAGAAGGAAAGTGAGAAATCACGCCCCCTGGAATGGGGGGATGACCACACTGTGATTTCTTCTCCTCCATTCTCCTCTTGGGATTTTGGGCATGATTGCACCTGGTGTGTTTCTCAAGTGGACAGGTCCAGGACGTAAACTACACAGTTGGTCATGTAGGACCCTGCACCTTAACCACCACATCATTGGCTGGCCCTATGTCTGTTTTCTTAAAGAAATTTTATAACCTCAGGCCCTACAAGACATGGATCTGCCCTCATATGGGGATATGGACCCTGATTCAGACATCAACCTCCTTGAATGGAGTATGAGTTGATGCCTTTTACAAAATTCCAGCTGCCACACCTTCAAGAATTGTTCCTCTATTCAAGTCCCACATGTAGTTTTGAACAACTTCTACAGCATAAAAACTGCCCTCCCTGTCCTATGTCAGATCTATTCCCTAGAAGTCAGAAAAGAGTGCAGAAAGATACCACCTGACAAGCAGAGGGCATCCTGCTGTGGTCCTCCACTGGACCCACTTGCCCTACTGATAGACCAAGTGGCCCCAGGTGAGCTCAGAGATGGCACTTAGATGGGGGATGTCTTCTGGGGCCTCGGACCTAACCCGAGGGAAGCCAAGCTCACTGCACTGCCTGTTTCCTTCTGTCTCTCATCTGCTTTTTCTCCATGTGACCCAGGCTATGTGGTGTCCATCATGGGCAGAAGGAGATCCCTGCCAAGGATCTACGCACTGAACCAGCAGTTCCGGGCACAAGCAGAGCGACAGGCAGTGAACTTTGTGGTTCAAGGTACAGAGAGCCCTTCAGCTTGCCTGCCAACTGCCAGCTTTTGGCTCTGGGTCTGTCTCCTCGTGATTTCAGCAGCTACAGGCTAAGCAGCACCCTCCAGATTATTGTTGTGATGTTTTCTGGTCATAGCAAATCCTCCAGGGGCTCCACAGCTCTTACCTATTTTATTTGACAGCTACCATCAGAAGGTGTGAGTGAAATAGTGCCTGCACGTGGCAGGTGCTTAGCACATGGTCATCTTTATAATTAGGACGTTTCCCCTAAGAACCAGGCCGAGGCAATGTTGTGACCCATTTCTACTAGTGTGAAACAGGCCTCGGTAGTTTAGCCAGCACTAGAGCCAGTCCTGGACTCAGTCTCTTGACGCAGGCCTGGCCTGGGGCCCTTCCATCATATCCTGCCAGCCTGGCAGTGGTAAGGCTCCAGAATATTGCATCAAAAACCCAGCAAATATTGCAGAATCCTACAACCTTCAGCAAGAAAAGGCAGCTGGCAGCACACAGGGCAGGGTTGGCCTCCAGTTATGAAAACTCCTAATCTCCTTAGACATAACATTCAGTAGCTAAGAAATAACCATCTCTGCATGGAGGTGGCACACGGAAGCTGTAATGACAGGCTCCGTGCACTGATTTGCACCATATGCATGGGGTTCTGACATAGAACCCTGTCTGTCCAGCAGGCTCTGCTGCTGACCTCTGTAAGATGGCCATGATCCACATCTTCGCTGCAGTGGCTGCTTCTCCTACCTTGACGGCCAGGTCAGTGAGTGCAATCAGTCTGCTTGGCCCCCATCTCTCCCAGGGTTTGGGTGGAGTGCTGCTGTTCTGCGAGGAGATGCTGAGCTGGGCCCATTGCCTCTCATCCAGGATTGCTATTCTGAGCACTCACCAACCACTAAGCATAGGGACCCTCTTGAGCCTGAGTTTCCACAACAGCTCTCGGCCTGGGCAAAGGGCCCAGGGGTCTGCTCATGGCAGGATTGGGGAACAATTAGCCATTCATCAGGTTGGGTGTGGATGAGGCCTCTCAAGACAGAAATGCTGTCTTCCCAGGTCCCTCCTCCTGGAGTGTGTCTGAAGAGGGCTACACAGTTGAAGGGGTACCTCATGAAGCTGCCCCACCACAGAGGCAGGTAGACCCTGCAAACCCTCAGACAGGACACTAGGGGCTCCAGACTGCCTCCAGTAACCACCCCTGTTACTGCCACCCATCCCAGAGCCAATATTCAGACATGCCTCAATGTGGGGGCAGGGGACTCCACCCCAGCTGCTCTGGGATCACAGGTCTACCAGGTGTCTGTCTTCTGCCTCAGTCATTCACCAGGGTGCATACCCTGAATGACCAAGGCCCTAAGGTTGGCTACAAGGAGCCACCTAGATATCTCCTCTCCTTGTGGGGACCTGGATTCTTCTCAAGAATGCCAGGAGTCCTTCCTCCAGCTAATCTACATCAGCCTCTCAAAGAAGTGGTTGTGTCAGACCCCGAAAGGCTCCTTTCTGCCCACAGTATACATTTTCCCTCCCACACTTTATGGACCCTAGAGTCTTCCTGTCGGTGCTGTGGGAGTGGCTTCTGCAGACTCCAGTGTCTGCTACAGAGGTTTCCACCCAGGCGGGATAGTGTTCTTACCACCAGGAGAGAAGCCCAGGGCTGGTTGGGAGATAGTTTATCAGATTATAAAATGTAAGGTGGTGGGGCCAGCAGGCGGCATGGTGGTTAAGGTGCTAGACTCCCACATGGCCAGCCACAGTCCAAGTCCCAGACTGTCAGCTTGCTTTCTCACTTTTTCTCTCTCTCTGTCTCTCTATGTCTCTGTCTCTGTCTCTCTATCTCTCTATCTCTCTGGTGAGCACACATGCCTTGTAGCAAATTAAAAATTATTTTAAAAGACATGTGAGGTGGGTCCGCCGGCTTCCATGCCACAGCCCCATACACCTGCCTTTGGGGCGCAGGGGCTTGCTAGCCCAGGATCACTCTTTCTTTCTTTTTTTTTTTTTTTTTTTTTTTTAAGAATTATTTACTGGGGCCAGCAGGTGATGTGGTGATTAAGGCACTGGAATCCCACATGGCTGACTATGGTTTGAATACTGGACCTAACACCTTACTTTCTTACTTTCCCTCTCTGGTGAAATTAAATAAGAAGAAGATGAAAAAAAGAAAATTCAATAAAATAATATTTATTTTTATTTATTTATTATAATTTGCTACAGGGCACATGTGCTCACCAAAGACAGAGAAAGACAAAGAGGGAGAGAGGGAAAGTGAGAAAGCAAGCCAACAGGTCCAGGACTTGAACCTCAGTCAGCCATGTGGGAGTCCAGTGCCTTAACCACCATACTGCCTGCTATCTCTCCAGGGTCACTCTTTTCCATTTGAGCTCATAGTTTTCTCTTGGGTTCTGAGAGTATTTTACATTCTCAAGGCATGATGTTTTCCTTATGAGGGATCTTCTTTCTTTAAAAAAGTATCTCCCTTATTTCTCCAAATAGTCCTTCATGTTCATTTTAACTTTTGGTGATTTCAGTAACTATACAGTGTGTCCCAGACACAGGCCCTGCCATGGGGTCTGTGGGGTGGAGACTGTCCCCAAGCTCCTGCAATCAGGAAATTCCTTGTGACCTTAGATTCAGGGGTCTGGGAGGAGGATGCTTGAGACCCCAGCAAGGTCTAGGCACTGTCCCAGTGACCCTGCTGGTACCTACCCTGGGCTCTGAGCTGCCAGCTCTGCTTTCTGCAGGAACTGAGGTAACCAAGAGACAGAAAGAAGATGGTCAAAACTTCACTTTCAGGACCAGCAGTGAGTGTAATGGTTATGTTGCTGGACTCCCATGTAATCGACCACGTTCACGTCCCGGACCCAGTGGCTCAAACTCACACCGGGCGCATGTGCGTGCATGCCCAAGATCCCGAGAGGAGACTGGAGGAGAAGGGATTGCGGCGTGGCCATCCCCCCTGGGGGTGATTTCTTGCTTTCTATCTCTTTGTCTCTCTCTGTCTGGCGAGCACACGCGCCCTATAGCAAAAATCTCTCAAAAAGAAAAAAAAAAACAAAAAACTTCACTCTCGGGACCAGCAGTTAGCATAATGGCTATGTTGCTGGACTCCCATGTAGTCGACCACGGTTCACGTCCCGGACCCAGTGGCTTAAACTCACACCGGGCACGTGTGCGTGCGTGCCCAAGATCCCGAGAGGAGAATGGAGGAGAAGGGATTGCAGCGTGGCCATTCCCCCTGGGGGAGGGGTGATTTCTCACTTTCTGTCTCTCTGTCTGGCGAGCGCATGCGCCCTATAGCAAAAAAAAAAAAAAAAAAAAAAAACTCTCTAAAAAAAGAAAAAAAAAACTTCACTCTCAATTACTTTCTTCTACCACCTCTTGCTGCCACCTGCTCTCCTCCCCAACATACCCATGCACACACATGGGTACACACGTGCCAGTGCCAGGCAGTCTCTGGACACCCCAGGGTTTTCTCGTGGTTTCCTGATTAGTTCCTGAAATCCATGCATCCTACCCACTGCCATAGTTTGTGCAGAGAAAATTATAGTTTCTCACAGGGTATGAGCAGCCTGTGCTATTTTCCCATGTTGGCAGGAACTGAAAGCTAAATGGTTGTTTGGCATCCATTACAATGCAAGTCTGAGAAGTCAATTCATCTTTGGTTTTTGTGGAACTGATAAAGGAATTTGGTAAATGAAGACTTGGGGGCCTATGCTGGCAACTGAGTCCTTTTGAAAGTTAAGCACAGTGGCCAGGAGATGGATAGGGATTAAGCTGCTGGAATCCCACATGATCAACTGTGGTTCAAGTCCCAGACCCAGCGGCTTGAAACTCTCACTGGGTGTGGGTGCAAGTGTGTCCAAAATCCCAAGAGGAGAATAGAGAAGGGATTCTGGAGTGGCCATCCCCCGAGGGGGATGGGTGATTTCTCACTTTTATCTCTCTGTTTCTTCCGGCACATGCCCTATAGCAAAAATCTCTCAAAAAAAAAAAAAAAAAAGAAAGAAAGAAAGAAAGAAAGAAAGAAAGAAAGAAAGAAAGAAAGAAAGAAAGAAAGAAAGAGAGGAGAGGAGAGGAGAGGAGAGGAGAGGAGAGGAGAGGAGAGGAGAGGAGAGGAGAGGAGAAAGGAAAGAGGAAAGGAGGAGAGGAGAGGAGAGGAGTTGTGCACAAACAGGGATTTAACAACCTGCTGGCTTTTTCTGTCATCAGCCCTTGCTTGTCCTTAGGAAATGCTTTTTATAATGAAAGCCATTGTGTCATTTTAGAAAACAAAGATTCATGTGGAATACTAGGCATTTCATATTCTGTGTGTGGTTTTTTTTTTTTTTTTTTTGGGGGGGAGGGTTGGGTTTTTTTTTTTTTTTTTTTGAGAGGTTTTTTGCTATAGGGCGCATGTGCTCGCCAGACAGACAGACAGAGAGAGAGACAGAAAGCAAGAAATCACCCCCCAAGGGGGATGGCCCTTCTCCTCCGTTCTCCTCTCGGGACCTTGGGCACGCACGCACACGCGCCTGGCATGACTTTTAAGCCACCAGGTCCAGGACTCGAACTGCGATCGACTAAATGGGAGTCCAATGACATAGCCATTACGCTAACTGCTGGTCCCTCATATTCTGTGTTTTATAAACTTTTTTGCTCTCCCAGGAGTAACATGAAAGGTTTTGGTGGTGTCTACAAAGGGCAGACTTAGGCTAAGTGTGAACTCGTATCTGCCTGTATAACATGAAACGCACTGGCATCTAAGAGGGAATGAGTGTTTCCACAGCCTCATCTGGCCACTCCTGAGTACCTGTGTGGGATGGAGCCACAGAACAGCCCCTGGGGCGAGGAAACGGTACCTGTGCTTCTTGGTCCAGTTCCTGAAAAGATTGGCAAGGTCAGGCCCTGAGCAGGAAGGCCAAGGCATGCTTGGGACCTTTCTGCCAGTCCCCTTTCTGTCTCTCCTGACTTGGGCCCTTAATGAAAAGGACTTTCTTGGACTGAGAACATATTGGAGCTGGGAGAACGCTTCGGAGACCATTGGCTCCAACACCTGAGCTAGAGAACAGAAAACCAAGGCACAGAGCACAGTGCAGTCCACATTCATGCAGAGCCGGGCCAGCACCAGGTCCTGACCTGGAGCTGCATTGTTTCCTCCCCTGCACCTTCTCAGAGCTGGGCTTGGAGTGGAAGCCACCACTCATTTGCACTCTCAGGATGAATCCACAGAGGGGTTCAGCAGAGCTGGGGCACCCCTTGGAGAGAGCTATTCCAGCAGGCCCTGAACAGGGAGAAGAGGCGAGACTCTTCTGGAATGTTCCCCGACAGCAGCAAGGTGGGCCATGCAGGTGCAGGACACAGCAGCCTTGTTGGCCGGTCCCTCTCAGCAGCAGGGGCAGGAAGTTATGTCAGCAACCAGCTCTTTCTCGGGTAACAAGACAGATCTAAGAACTAGTATTCATCTGCCCCACTATGAGATAGCTTCATTTCTTGTTTCCTGTGCCCCAATTTCCAATTAGAAATATGATAATGTCTCAGTGGCTGTGAGAGTGATATGAAAGTGACTAACAATTACACCTATTCTTGGGTTCCTGCCACACCAACAGCTCAGAATTTCACAATGCAGTTTCAAAGAGTGTGAAAACTCTTTCTGCTAAATCTGGAAAAGGTTACAAGGCCTTTCATGAGGTTTCTGCCCATTTAAAAAGTAAATCTCCTTGGGATCCAGAGACTCTTCTGAAGACATTGAAGTTGGTTTAAGAAAGTACAGGCCAATGCTGCAACCTGGCTTCTACTCTCTCCTGCCCCAGTCTGACTTCTAGAAGGGCAGTGCCTTTTGGTGGACTGCCCCTGGCTAAGGCGGCACATAAAATACAGACACATCTCCCCAGAAGCAGCCTGCCAAAGAGGGAGTGCACTCCACGATCCCAAGGTCTGGGTCCTGTGAGGTGTCCCGGGCATACACAGTAGAATGTGCACTTCAGCAGCTCAGACTCTAAAAGGTGGATTTTTCTCCCATCATGAGGCATCCAGAGGCATTGTGGCTGACTTCTTTTCAGAGATTCAGGACAGAAGGACTGAAGACCCTTTGGCTCCTTGGCCCTTTTTCTGTTGGTGCCATGATGAAGGTGGCTGCTCCAGCCATCACATCACCTTCCAGGCAAAAGGAGAAAGTAGTGACTCAAAGAGCACCTGCCTTCACACCCAAATCCCCTTTATTTTTTCTTAATCTTTTTTTTTTTAGAATTTTTTATTTTATTTTATTTATTTATTAGTATTATTTTTCAGTTTGCTACAGGACACTTATGCTCACCAGGGAGAGAGAGAAAGGGAGAGAAAGTGAGAAATCAAGCCACTAGGTCCAGGACTCAAACCATGGTTGGCCACATGAGAATCCAAAGCCTTTAACTACCACACCACCTGTCAGTCCCCCAAATCCCCTTTAAAGAGCCTTCCTAGAAATTGAAAAGTATATACTTCAGCTACCTCTACCTGAGAGAAAGCCTGGAAAATGTGTGTAACCCTACCAAATAACAAAGGGGCTGACATGAAGAACCAGGAACAGATTGGATCAGGCTACTGTAGATCTCTACCACAAAGTCCACATCTACTGAAAGTGCTAGCACAACCCAGCATGACCCTGGGGTTTGAAGAGCTGCTTCTTCCAGGAAGGCTTCACTACCACGTACTCGCAGCCACTACCCAGTGGGCCACACCTCGCTGTTTAACTGGCTTCCCAGTGCTTCCGTTTCCACAGTTCTCACATGGGGGCCCAGAGAAGACGGTCTGTGCCACCCCAGAAAGGCAGCAGAGGAATGAGGATGGGACATGGTCCCTGAGACCAGACGAAGCCCAGGTCATACTGAGGGCAGAGCCCCCCACCCCTTCCTTGTGGCAGCAGGAGTTACCCACACCATCGGGTCCCTTCCTGTGTTCAGAGTGAGCCACCTTCATTCACCTTCCAGAGGAGACTGGAAGGTCTGAGGGTGGCAGCACTCAGCAGGGCCCTCATGTCCATGAGGATTCTGAGGCTTCTTGTTCCCCAGGCGCATACTCCAACTTGGATCCCATCTTCTACAAACTATAAAGTCATGGCGTGTTGGCCAAAACCAAATGGGGCATTGAGAGCTAGTCAAGCCCCACAAAGATGTGCAACAATTAGATGTAAGTAACAGCTTATAAAATAGAAGAAATAAGAGCTAATCAACGGGATGTCCCTGCACATATTTGCACCTGTCCCCTCCCTCATCATTGAATCTGTGAGCCCCCCTGTAGTGCACTTCACCAAATTGCCTCCCAAGTCTGTTCCCACCTCCTCTCCTTGCTGACACCTCTGGGAGGTGACTCTCAGAGCCTTCCTAAAGGACTGCTGATGAAGGGTGGGGCCTTGTGGGGCTAGTGAGAGTGTCCCCCATGACGAAGCAGCTCTGGAGCCAGGCCTCCATGCAGGAACTTACCCAGTGTAAGGAGCAGGGAATGGGCACCCAGCCTCTGCCTGAGGGCCGTGGAGCCCATCATGTGGTATTTGGAGTTCAGTCCCTGGGCCTAGAAAGAACACAGCAAAGAGAGGGCAAAGACCTGTTGCCAGGATGAAGTGCATGCGCAGGTCAGGCCATCCCAGATGCTGTGTGTGTGTGTGTGTGTGTGTGTGGAGGGGGGGCAGCTAAGAGGGGTTTTTGTTTTTTTGTTTTTTCAAATTTTGATGTTCTTCCCAAATTTTATTAAGTGAGCATTTATTTCTTTGATTTCAAAAGTAAATTTTCTAAAAACCATTGCTCCAGGACCAGCAGATGGCTGGTTACGTCACTGAATTCCACATGGCCGACTGTGGTTCACAACCCAGACCCAGTGGCTTGAAACTCACACCAAGTGCATGTGTGTGTGTGCCCAAAATCCTGAGGACAGAATAGAGGAGAAGGGATTGTGGCATGGCTATCCCCAGGGGGGTGATTTCTTGCTTTCTTTGTTTCATGCTATCTCTTTGGTGAGCGCATGTGCCCTATAGCAAAAATCTCTCTCAAAAAAAAAATAAATAAATAAAAATCACTCCTCCCATTGCTTTCTCTAAGCTGTTATTCCAAATGGGAAGGGGTGCTCTCAGCCACTCCATAGTCCCCACATTCCAGACTCATCTTCACCCTCAGCAACACTGCCTGCTCTAGAAAGGGCAGGGGTCCCCTGGAGGGCCTGGCTGAGAACCAGCTCAGCTCTGCCACTTGCTGCTCCTCTTCGTACAGTGGTCACTTGGGGTCACTCATTTGGTCAACAGCACCTTCCCATCAGGGCTGTGCTACCCACCCATCTACCTCATAAGCTCTACCCCTGTAGTCACAGTACCCAGGTCCTTGCCCCCAAAATCTATGTCAGGGCCTGCCCACCCCCATAATGGTTCAAGGGGCCTTCTTTTCAGTTCTTGTCCAGACTTTTCAGAACATGCAATGCTCAGCCTCTGGGGCCTTTGCCTGGCTCCCTGGAGTGGGGGTGGGCAAGGGTCTGCAAGACCCTCTCACTGGGTTGTCATCTGGTCCCTCTCAGCTCCTGGAGATCTCCTGGACAGGGGGATGACCTGCAACAGCAGTGCCCATGGAGCTAGGTCCTCCCCACTCCCAACTGAGCCACGTCCTGAGAACCTTGGAGGAAGCATCACACATGTCCCTCCTTTTGCTTCCCACCCACCAAGCTGTCTGGCCTCCCGGGATGACCCCCTCTCTCCCCTTCAGGATGGTTGCCCAGATTCATGATGAGCTGCTGTTTGAAGTGGAAGACACACAGATCCGTGAGTTTGCAGGTAAGCCCAGGGTAGCACAGTAGCACAGGGTTGTTTCTATTTCACTAATAGAAGATTGGGAACCTTGTTAAAAAAAAAAAAAAAAAAAAAAAAAAAACAGGGAGGCGTCTTCCTGTCTGGCCTTTCCTGCCTCATGCCACCCGTCTTGCTAGGACTCCGAAAGACAGAGGATTCAGTTTGTTTTGGGAGGCCCTGGAAATACCCAAGCAGGCTCCTGGGCCCCTCAGAGGGCGCCAAGTACTCTAGAGCAACCGTAGAGCATCCCTGGCTCCAGGAGTAGTACCCAGACATCTACATCTAGGGTGAGACAGAGGATGGAAAGATGATAAGTGGGCACTGGGGTCACCAGGCTGTGAAGCCAGCGAGGGATGTTCTCATAAGGGGCTGGGGTCCCTGAAGCCCTAACTCACCACAGACTCCAGATCTGCATCCTACCCTCTCTGCCGAGCCACCATGATCCATGGATTAACTGTCAGGCCAAGGGTTTCTTTGAAGCCAGGTACCACCTGCCCTCTACTCTCTTCCTGAGGAGGGACAAGACCCTGCCCCACCAATAACACCCAGACACTGGTTCCATGCAGGCTCCAATTCTGGCCTTGCTGGTAAGAGGTGAGAGTAGGGTCCTGTGCCCTGGCTATCTGAGCCCAGCCCATGCAGGGTGCAACCCAGAGGGGCTGGGGCAGTGCTGCACGGCTTGGAGGGGAAGTCATGGGTGGGCATTAGGGCCTGATGCTCCAACTGCCCTGTGACATGTCACTGTGCCCTCATAGCTCCAACCCTTCAGGGTCTGTTACTGAAAAATGGCTGTGGGAACCAGCAGTTAGCGTAATGGCTATGTCGCTGGACTCCCACGTAGTCGACTGCGGTTTGTGTCCCGGACCCGGTGGCTTAAAACTCACGCCGGGCGCGTGTGCGTGCGTGCCCAAGATCCCGAGAGGAGAATGGAGGAGAAGGGATTACGGCATGACCATCCCCCCTGGGGGGTGATTTCTCGCTTTCTGTCTCTCTGTCTCTCTCTGTCTGTCTGGCGAGCGCACACGCCCTATAGCGAAAACCTCTCAAAAAAAAAAAAAAAAAAAAAAAAGAGAGAGAGAAAGAAAAAAAAAAAAAGAAAAATGGCTGTGAGGCTCTGATCCTTAGTGCCATACAGCCAGGATTGATCCTGGGCAGGGCTCTGCCCTTGAAAATTATACCCAGCAATGCATTTGGAAGTAACAGGTCTGAAAACAAGCCTATCCTGTGTGACCACTTGATGGTAGAATGTATGCTCAGCTATTAGTTAAAAGTTCCCAAACGACTTGTTCTCTAGAGCAGCTCCCTCCAGCCAGCCTGTCAGCTCCCAAGGCAGATGGCACCCTTGGCATGGCTCTCTGAAGAGCAGTCAGGGCCAGGGTCCATGGGGCCAGGCAAGCCAGCCGACAAGGCAAGGCCTGCACCACCTCTGAATGACTGGGTGGTCTGGACATGCCAGATAGCACATACCTGCATGCCAGGTCGCACATAGCTGCTCAGGCCATCCCTGCATTGCCACAGGTCACAGCAACGCTGCCTGCTCTAGGAAGGGCAGGGGGCCCCCAGGAGGGCCTGGCTGAGAGCCAGCTCAGCTCTGCCACTTGCTGCTCCTCTCGGCATAGTGGTCACTTGGGGTCACTCATTCAGTCAACAGCACCTTCCCACCAGGCACAGAGAGGAACCTAGTTCTCTGCATTCCCAGGGTGGTGGCAGCACACCAGGGCTGTGCTACCCACCCATCTACTCCTGTCGTCACAGCACCTAGCTCCTTGCCCTGTGCCATCCCACGTGTTCCTACAGTACACAGCAAAGGAGATTGAGGCCCACAGAGCTCAGGGTACATGGCCCTTGGGTGGCTGTATGCCCAAGGTCAGCTCTTGAGGGAGGCCCTTGGTCTAGCAGGGGGAAGGGAGCTAGAAGCAAGGCAGCATCCAGCCGTGCTCGAGTGTTTCTGTCATCTTTGCATTGAAGTGTCACAATATAAAAGGGAGCAATGAAACATTCGTGTTTATCCAAATAGGGCATAGGGCTCAGCATGAATGCTGAGAAATGCTGAGCTAGCTGGTCCCGACCCCTGCCCTGGCCAGGCTGACCCTGTCACAGAGTTCCGAGCTCCATTGCTTGTCTGTCACATCAGGAACAGCAGGCATCACAAGCCCTCCTGTGAGCCCAGGCTGCTCTGGCCAGCAGGCTGTCCTAGCCTTTCTCCTTCCTCCCAGTCTCAGAGTTTCCTGGACAGAGCTGGAGATAGAGACATGGCTTCTGCCCTACCTCGCCTGGCCAGGCCCCCAGCTGGGCTGACCTGAGGCCAAGAAGTGAGGGGTGAGGGGTGAGGGCCAGTTCAGAGCACCATGGTAGGCTGAGCCAAGAGACAGGGGCTGGAGGATGGGACTGAGGAGCCTTTGAGATGTGGCCAATGGGAGCTCAGTGGCTGGGAGCCCTCCAGGAGTTGCAAATGGGAATGTAAGCCCCCATACTGACTGGCTTGGGTGACTGTGGGGACACAGGAAATAACTATGGAGCTTAGAGGGCTAGGACAGGACTTAGGCCTGGAAGTTCTCACGTCCTCGACTCCCAGGTCACCAAAGCCAGAAGACCAGCCAGGCTCAGAAACTGCTTCTGTGTTTTCCTTATTTCAGCTCTTGTCAGGGGGACCATGGAGTCCTTGCAGCAAGTGCGGGCATTGGAGCTGCAGCTGCAGGTGAGGGAGAAGGCTTTCAGAGTCAGAGCCCGCCGAGGTGGGAGAGGGGAGCCTTGCCCCCAAGGACATAGGGCATAGCCCCAGCACTGCCCCCCTGCACCTGAGCCCCAAGGCTGCTGCTGCACACCAGAACCCCCTGGTGGCACTGTCTGTCCAGTGGGCTGACTCGCCAGCAGGCATTCCTCTGTCCACAGCCACCTAGCCTCTGGCAGCCCACCTTGTCTGCAGCTCACCCTTACTGGGGTGTGGGTGCTGAGGTCCCCACTTGCCCCAAGGGTGTCTCCAGAACATACCCAAAACCAGTCCCAGCCCTGTTTCTGGCTGGTCACCTCTCAGAGGCAGCTTCCTTATCAGAAAGAGACTTTTGGACTATATGGAGTAGTCCCATAGGGCAAAAGGGATGATGGAGGAGTAGTGAGAACAGGGGAGTCCCTGAAGCCACACAGTCCACCAGAGTATGGCCAGGACACACCTCTGTCATTCAGGAGGGGACCTCCAGCCCAGTGGACACCTCAGAGTCACCCAAGAAGGACTACGAGAGAGGCTGACTGTTCCCTCCTCCCATGGGCAGCATGTCTAGGAAAGGCTCAGTCCTCCCACCCTTCCCTCCCCATGGAATGACTGTGCCACTCGGTGTTCTGGTGCTGCTGCACGTGCCTGGCACAGTCACCTCACCCCAAGGCACCCCTCACCTCACTCCAAAAGTGGCAGCTTGGCAGGTCAGGAAGCAGCCCATTGTGTCCAGCCAGGGACAGGACTCATGCCCTCCGGGTCAGAGTTCATGCCGGCCTGTGCCTATGGCGAGCAGAGAGCTGGGGCTGGGCTGTCCCTGGAAGCCCAGGAATCCCAGCCCCGGCCCAGCCACCAGCAGGAACCTTCCTAGTGTCCAGAGACGTTAGTGAAGAGGGGCTGCTTGGGAACCAGCAGTTAGCGTAATGGCTATGTCGCTGGATTCCCACGTAGTCGACCGCGGTTCGCGTCCCGGACCCGGTGGCTTAGAACTCACGCCGGGCGCGTGTGCGTACATGCCCAAGATCCCGAGAGGAGAATGGAGGAGAAGGGATTGCGGCGTGACCATCCCCCCTGGGGGGTGATTTCTCGCTTTCTATCTCTCTGTCTCTCTCTGTCTGTCTGGCGAGCGCACACGCCCTTTGGCGAAAACCTCTCCAAAAAAAAAAAAAAAAAAAAAGAGGGGCTGCTTCTGGGGTTTGCTCCCACTTCCTGTCAAGAAGGAGATATTGGTCCAGGGCCTTGGGCAAGAGCCCATTCAGGATCAGGACTTTCCCTCTCAAGGCCAGCCAATACCCTGGGGACACGGGTCACCCCAGGACACTCAAGGGCACCTTGCCTGGCTGGACCTGCAGGCCTCCTTGCTGGCACAGAGGCCCTGGCAGGTAGATGGGGGTGGGGGGCTGGGGGAGCTAAGGTTGAGGTGTCGTAATCGGAGGTGGATGTGGCGTGAGCCTGTAACTGTGGGTGTGTACATATGCACACGTATGCATAGCTAGGTCTGACCCTGTCTGTAGGCGTGCGTGTGCTTGTATGCTGCAGGCCCCTGCCACCTGCACCTGGAGGTGACGGGATAGCCAGCAAATGCCTAGATCTCACCTATGGCTACCACCCACAGGTACCCCTAAAGGTGAGCCTGAGTGCTGGCCGCTCGTGGGGACACCTGGAACCCCTGCAGGAGGCCCTGGGCCCTTGGCCACCAGAGCCAGCATCATACTGAATCTCCCAGAAACTGCCTGGCCATGACGGGATCCCTCCTCAGCGCCCACCCCTGCGAGTGCATTTTTTGCCTTCCTTTTGTCTGTAGCCCTAGGCAACGGCAGGAGGAGAGAACTGGTTTCCACCAGCCCATTGTGTGGCCTTCTCCAAGGTCACCAGCGGGCACTTTGTACAGGCTCTAAGCTGTGGAGCAGGCCACATTAACCCTTTGGGGCTGGGCTGGCACAGTCATCTCCTGGAGTAAATGCCTTGTGTGAAGACAGCCTCATATTTGCCGAGTCAATTCTTTCTGGGTGGGAAAGTCAGCCAGAGGCCGGGCTGAGTGCCTCAAGTCGGTAGTGACTCAGACCCAGCCTGGGCCCAGAGTGGGCACTCCCAGCTCCTCCGTGGAGCCCAGGGGAGGTGGGTGCCCTCATGGCTCACAGCTGCTCACCACTGGGGAGGTGGCCAAGAGCCATCATCAGCCCAGAGGGCCTGTGGTCCCCTCCCTGTTGGATCCCTTTGCTTCCTGAAGCCCAGTTTACGCGCCTTGCTCCCAGGCTGGTCCTCCATGCAGCCCTGTCCTGGGACCAAAGAAGCAGACTCCCTCCCAGCAGGCCCCCACAGTACTAGAGGAGCCTGAGTGGGTACTCAGCGCTATGAGAGGTCCCACGGCTCCCCTGCTCTAGGCCTGCAGTCAAGGCCATTGAGAACTGGCCAGGCCATCAGTGATCCCTGGAGTCACATGCTCTCAGACCCTGAGGTCTCTCCCTGAGCCTCATGCAGGCTGGTGACCCGTGTCTGCCACAGGCTGGCTCCCAGCGAGGTTCTGCTCTCAGAGCAGCTCTTACACTCTGCAGAGCCATTGAGGAGGGCCTGGCTTGTGTGCCACTCTGCCCTCCCCTGTGCACAACAGCCTCACTGCAGCCCCACCTCACAGCAACCTGCAGCAGAGAAGACAGTGGCCCCCCTTTGTATGTGGGGAAACTGAGGCATGAGTGGTCACATAGTTCTGAGTGTACCACTGCTCCCTGCCTCTGCGGCCAGTCCCTCTACAGCCCTGGGGTGCTCAGCCCCTCCAAAGTGCTTCCTTATGTGGGTCTGGGCCTGGGGTCCAAGCAAGGTGCCAGGTCCCTGCAGTGCCTGTCCAAGGATGAACATGTTAACAGGCACACGGGGGACTTCTCCCATGCAAGCCAAGGCCTTTCTTGTTCAGTGACCGTTTCCCGTGCTCTGCCTCCTTTGTGACTCCCCTTAACACAGTTCATCTTTTCTGGGTGACCCTGCCCTGGTTTCTTGATGTTGTCTAGGGGTATGTTCTTTCATCTACTCATTTCCCAGTGAACACCACACAGCTGCTGTGTGCACTCCTGCCCCCAGCCCTAGGGCAGCATCTGGGACTGGCTTTATCCCCAGGAGATGCCCACACTAAGCCAGAAGGCCCATTTTTCTCACAGCTTCAAAATGACTGGTTTCACAGTGTGTAGGGACCTTGGTGGCCAGGCCTAAGCACTTTAACAGAACTTTGCAGTAACGCAGAGAACTGGCCCGGGACTGCTGCACGGCTCCTGTGTACCAGCACGGTGCCGTGTGTGCACATGCCGTGATGCTGTGTGTGTGCCTGTGGCCTGTGTACCAGCGCGGCGCCATGTGTGCACATGCCGTGATGCTGTGTGTGTGCCTGTGGCCTGTGTGGCCTATGAACTGGGACCTCCAGTAATCCCTCTGCTCAGACTCACGGCCTCAGAGGTGCCATCATTCCTGGTCTTGGGAGCCAGTACCAGATCAAGCCTGTCTCTCTCCTGCAGCAAAGGCTGGTGTGGCCAATGCACTGAAGAAGCTGTTGTCCAGCGTGGGAGGTGGGGAGAGGTGCCTTCAGGGTTTAAAAAACCACGCGGCCCTGCTTCAGGCTTCAGGCTGTGGTTTCAACTGAGATGTTCCCAGAGATGGGTTTTGCTGTTTGTTACCTGAGCCCAGAAGAGACCATCCACTTTCCCTCCCTCTGGCTGAGACAGAGGCAGCCCCTGGCCCTGGCCCTGGCCTGGCCTCCAGGAAGGAATGTGCAAGGATAGGGTTCCATGGGGGCAGGGGGGTCACAACAGAAACCTGCCCCAGAAAGCTGTGTAGAGGGCTGGGCTGTGGGGCCTGCATTTGGGGCCCCCAGGCTCCAAGCCTGTCATCCTGTACCCTGTACCTCATTGCCCTGAGACCCTCTTCACACCCTGCTCCCCACCCCCACCCCAATGCTGCAAGCTGCCTACCTAGCACCTTCCTCAGAGCCTGACACTCCTCAGCCCAGACCCCACATCCCAGTCAACCCCTATTGTAGATCCGCCTGGTCGGCCTTGATGCCCATTTACCTGGTCCCCGGACCTCACACTCCTCTGAGCAGTCTTCCTCCCTGATGTCAGACGGGACTGGACCTGAGAAAAACCTGGAAGATGAGGAGGTCTGGTGGGGGCTGCAGACCCATTAAGAACCCAATACCCAACCGGATACAGTCCCCAGCCCCTTGGGGGAGGGGTGCTCAGCACCTGCAAGCCAGGTTAGAGCAGTAGGCCTGGTGGGCTTGGCTGGGCTAGGACTCCTCCCCAGAGTGAGGACGGATGGAGACCACAGTGGTACCGTGGTCTGTCTCAGCTGTGCCAGGGGTGTGGGTGCCCAGGGCCACAGCACAGAAGCTTGTGCAGGGGTAGGACAGAGCCCATAGGGAAGGTGCTCAGGAGGGCACTTGGTGGGCATGTGAGTGAATAACCAGAGGTTACCTGGGCACTCCTGTCTCCTCCTGAGTCCATCAACTCACTTTGAAAAGAGATGGGTGGCAAGGGGGCCCCAGCCCAGCTTCCTCCTCAGACTCTCCAAACCAGCCCTCCAGCCTCAGGGATGCAGAGCCCCTACCCAGTACCAGGCAGGAGCCCAGGCACCCCTTCCCAGATGGTGCCCTGGGAGACCTGGGTTCTGTGCCTGCCTGATGGCCTTTCAGCCCCATGGACCACTGAGGCCCTTTGCCCTTTTACTTCCTAGCTAGCCCAGTTCCAGGGCTCGGTCAGGCACAAGACCCGGGGGGGGGGGGGGGGGGGGGTCGGGGAGCAGCCCAGCGGGGGAGAGGGTGGCCAGTGTCTCCGAGAACCCAGCGTGGCACAGCAGGCAGGAGGCACCTCAAGAAAACGCGAGAGTCAGGTTCCTTCATCTCTGGTTTTATTGAAAAACAGCAGCATCGGGGGCGTGCAGGCAAAGGAGCACAACCCACCCCGGCCCCCCACGGCCTGTCTCCTTGGGGACTTGGCTCATTGCCCCAGGCCCTGGGGCTGTTTTGGCACATCCCGGGGTCTCAGGACAACCCCCCGCCCGGTCGTGGGCTCACAGTACAGTTTTAGGAACAAACTACAACAGCGAAACCCACCCCAGCGACGCGCCACAGGCTGCGCTCACCGTGGGCCACGTCCTCACACCTGGCCGGATTCCCAGCAGGGTGTCAACTGAGGGGCCTCCAGCACCCCTGGCCTGTCCTCAGCCTGGAGGCAGATGTACGGAGAGGCAAGGTCTAAGCAGAGGCTTGCCCCCTCATCTCCCTCACAGGCCCACCCCCTCCATGCCAGCTACGGAGTAGGAACAGCGCAGCGCTACATTCACACCCGAGCTGGGCCCTGGACCTGGCACGGGAGGTGCTGGTCACTGCAGGGAGGTGCTGGCCAGCCCTGTCCCTGGGCACCTTGGGAGCAGGAAGCCCTCCCGCTGGCCAGCCCTGTCCCTGAGCACCTCGGGAGCAGGAAGCCCCTTCCCGCTGGGTGCCCTCCCCATCGCTTCACATGCACACACACGCGTTCATACATACATAGCGTGTACACACATGCACACATATACATGTTCACACATGTATATACACACAAACAGGTGCACAGGCACACACACATACAGACATACTCCTTCTTTAAAATGGCTAATTATTGCTGTTTTTTTTTTTTTAAAAAAAAAAAAAACATGCAACAATGGTATGTCGGGGCTCATCTCCTTCACCCCAGGCTCTGGGTGGCTCTGTGCGTCCCACTGCCCACCCTTCATAGATGTCACACCCCCACTGGAAGCATTGGTAGCAGCAGCACCAAGGAGAGACACAGTCCAGGGTCTGCCCACCCCAGCCCAGAACGCAAACCCCAATAGCTTCAGCCAAAGAACACGGGTTTGTGGTCAAAACAGATTCAGAGAAGAGGCTTCCGGACAGACACGGCCTGTCAGCAGGTAACAGGATGTGCAGCTCCTCCCTGGTGGAGAGCAGCGGATTCCCTCCCTGGGCACGGGCAATCTTGTCTGGCACAGCCCTGTGCTGGCTGGGGAGCCACCTCTGACCTCCCAAGGAGCCCCACAGTCCAGCAAAGCCCAGAAACCCTAGTTCCTGGCCTTTGACCACAGACACAGCCCTGGAAGCCAGCTCCAGTGAGGTCCGGAGCGGGTGTGCTGGCGCAGGTGTGACAGAACTCAGGCCCTTACAGCCCAGAAAGCTTCCCAGCACCCACCAGACAGCTCAACCCCAGCCCCAACCCCTGCAGACTTCTCTCCTCCTCTAAGAACACTCAGAACAGGACGGCCTCGGGCTGCAGCCCATGGGGCCTCCCAGCCCAGGGCAGATGCCAGTGGGAAACAAGCCTGGGTGGGGGTGGGGAAAGTGGGGAGATGCTGCCATAGCTGTGGGTGTCAACCCCTACACACTTAAGAGCCCAGCCCACCCTGGCCCTTCCCAGGGCCAGACCACATGGTAGCCTCAGCACATGTAGGTCACCTACCCTGGCCGCTCACCCTCAGGGCCCAGCCGCCTGCAGAGGCCCACTGCCCATCAGTGAGACCTCAGGTCCCTGGCAGCACTGGGCCATCCAGAGACACGGGGGCCCTCAGCTGCCTGGAGCTGCTTGTCAGGTCAGTGCTGCAGCCTCATCCGCTGACGAATGACAAATGACGTCCTAAAGCATCCTACCTCCCAGCTTCCACCCTCCCCGCTCCAAAAACAGAGGCTTCCAAACAAACAACAGAAATCCTGGGGGCCCCAGACCCCTGAGCACAGTGCTGGGCCCCATGGGGGAAGCCAGAGGGCCAGCAGGAAAGAGGAAAGGGCCCAGGGCTAGTGAACTCAGAGAAGCTGCACCAGACACAGGACGGCAGGGCCCCAGGAGGGTGCTTCACAGAGGTAGAATAAGTAACATCAGAATTTCTACAAACATATAAAATTCTTGTCAGTGCACATTTGCGGAGCAATCAGCTCCCAGGCTGGAGGGGGTAGGTGAGCCGGGCAGGCCCACGACCAGCCTCCAACTCAGGGGGAGGACAGGAGATCTGCCCCTAGGGGCCTTCAGGGGCCCGTCTGAGGTGCACACTGGCCTGGTGAGAGCTCCAGCCTGGGGCAGCTCAGGCCCAGCCTGGTGGGCACGTTGGTGCCTCTGCCCAGCTCAGTGGACAAACAGCAGGGTCCAAGCCCTGCTACTCCCCTTCTAGCATCTCTTCCAAGTCCTGGCAGCAACAAAAGGGCAGCAAAGAACAGTCAAGAGTCCAGCAACCATCCCATTACCACTGGGCCCTGTGGTTGGGGAAGAGATCCCTTGTGAGCAGACAGATGCCACGAGAACAGGAGAGGGCCACACCACCGCCCTAGGACACTGAGCTCCAGGGAGTTGGGTGGGGGTCATGAGCCCACCCCAGAACAATGTCAAGCAGACCCTGGCAGCCCCAGGGCCTCCAGGCTCTGCCCTAACCTCAGTGGGTTCCAAGGTCCCACCACACTCCCCACTCCAGGGACTGGAGGCTCCAAAGGCACAGGATCAATAGCATCCCCAGCTCCCCGCGGAACAAGACACGTCCCCTTGACACCGCTTCCCACTTGGCCCGCCAGCAGCTCCCGACGTGGCCCACACCAACTAAGACCAGCCCCAAGCCGAAACCAGACCAAACAGAAAGAGGAAAAAGGCACAACTGTTTGTTTTCTGTTTTGCTAAAACACTTTACGTCTGTCTGTATAATCCAGATTAACAAAATCTGAGAGCTGCAAGAAAATAGGGGCCAATTTCTGTACAGTCTACAAAACTCCCATCCCCAAGCAGGGACCGGGCGCCACCAGGGAGAAATGTACAGGGAGCAGGGGTCTGTACAGTGTTCTGCAAATACCTCAATTGCTAACAGGACAAAAGGCCCCTCGGAAGTTGGGCTGCTCCATTCCTTCATTTCTGAAGTGCCTTTTTAAGGACATCCCTCTGTGGCCCCACACCGTGGCCTTGGTGACTGGGACCAGCTGCCCTGTCTGCCACTCCTTCCTTCCCCAATTCTCCTCCACACACAGGGGTCTGGGTGGGTGCTCATGACCCTCCTGCTGCCAAAAGCAGCCCCAGGCTCACGACTGGATACGCAGCTGCTGCCGACCACCGCCTTGCCCCCCCTTCCCCAGGCCAACCCATGCTCGGGACAACCCCCACATCCAACCTTAAGGAAAGGCCAGAAGCACAGCTGGCCTGACCTGAGCCTGGTGGCAGTGGGACAGCATGAACCACTCCCTCCTCTCACCTTGGTGAGAAGAGGGCCTAGGTTCCACTCCTCCGGGGGCCACAGACTGGATCCATCCCCTCAGCCTTGCAGGCCGGGGCTGGAAAGGAGCGGCTGGAGGCTCCTTGCAAACCAGGAATGCTTGTTGGGGGGAAAATTATGCTAAATCAGGGTCTCCCTCCAGATTTCAAACTGTGAACCTCCACCCACCCGGCCACCCACCCCCATCACACTGGGCCAGAAATAGTGCATATTCTAGCACCACACAGATGTGTGTGTCTTAAGGTATAAACTACCATTTTGTCCCAAGAATTAAAGTCATGCAGAGTGCTATTCTGTCTAAATAACTTATTAGAAAATGGGTTGGTTTCAGGCTGGGAGAAGCTGTGGGCTCGGCGTTGTTGGCAGCGGCCTGGGTTAGTAAGATTCACAGGGCAGACCCCGCCAGCCAGGAGGCAGGAGGGCCTCGGGGATGTCTAGAAGAGGCCGCTGTGCTCTAGCAGGCTCTGAGGGAGGAATGTCCCCCCATGGACCCCACCATGGCTGTGCAATAAGTTGCTATGGAAACCACACCTGGGTGATGACGCCAATCAGCCAAGCCCGGGCAGGGGAGGGAGCAGGAACCAAAAGGAAAGAAAGGTGACATAATGTCAAAGCAAAGCGGAAGTGGATGAAGCCAGGGGCAGCAGTCCAGACCCCTCCAGAGAGCAGGTGGGGTAGGGCAGACCCTACCGTGGCTAGCTCAGGGCCAGGGCAGGGCGCTCACCAGCCATGGTCTCGGGGTCCAGTCTGGGCAGGGCAGTGGGTGGGAGGCTATGGGCATGCGGCATGCTGCGGCGAGGCCACATCCTCAGCATGCACAGTGCAAAGCGAGGCCCGTGGCCAGCTTGGCGTCCCATGGGGCAGCAGCCAGCTGGTCTAGCAGGCCACACTTCCAGGGACGATGGCCGAGCCATAGCCTGGCTGGGGTCAGGGGTCTGCTCCCGGGGGGCTTTACTGCAGAGGTTGTGTGCTTGGTGGGCAAGGCTGAGCCTTCCCTGATGGTGGTGGGCTGAGGAGCTTCGTGGACAGCCACAGTGGTCCACGGCGCCACTCTTCAAGACGTGCCAAGCTGCCCCGGCAGGCTGGGGAAGGTGAGGGGCTGTGACTGTAAATGACCCAACCCCACCAAAGTGTTGCAGATGATCGACAGCCCTGCACCCCTCTGAAGAACCAGCCAGCTAACCGCATGATGTTGGAAAAGGAAAACCCAAGACAAACGCCAAGGTGAGTGTCTGAAAGCAGGGCTGCACCGGGCGGGCAGGCGAGCACAGGCGGACAGGGGCGGCCGGGGTGGTGGGCGGGTGAGTGCCGGCAGTCACTCCTCGCGCAGCTGCAGGCGGTAGCGGTGGTAGCGGACCTGGAAGAACAGGCGCTCGGCCAGCGAGAGGGTCATGCCAGGCAGCACGTAGTGATCACTCGCGCCCATGTGTCTGAAGCCCAGCGACTCGTAGAGCTTGTGGGCAGCCACCTTGACGGCCGTTGTGCCCAACACCACTGCAGAGTAGTTGTGCACCATGGCGAACTCCAGCACCTTCCGGCCCAGCGCCTTGGCAATGCCCTTGCCACGGAAGCGCGAGTCCACAGACATGCGCAACAGCTCCACCGTGTTGTCCTCCTCATGGGCCCGGGCGGCCACGATGCCCACCACGTTGCCGTCCAGCACGGCCACCCAGAAGCAGGAGCCTGTGGGGGACAGGGAAGTCAGCGACACTCAGCAAGGAAGGCCAGGGAGACTCCTCCACCTCCAGGGTATGGCGAGAGCCAAGAAATGAACAGGGACCCCTTCAGGGTTACCCACTCCAGCCATGCACCAAGCCAGGGCATCAGCTTGATGCTCAGTCCACCCAGACTGCCAGCTCCCAGCTTACTGGACCTGAGGTGGGGACAAGCAGGTGCAGTGCCTCCCTCCCTGGTCCCCTGAGTGAAAAGAGTCTGGCTGACACCCCAAGCTCCAGACTGGCCTGCCTGGCCTGCCTGTTCTGAGACCTGACTCAGCACCACAGCCTAGACACACCCGCCCTAGTACCAACAGCCGAGCAGGGCCCTGACCCTGTGAGCTACCCTGTCATGCTCACCCCCAGTGTCTACATCAGGGGGCTGGGAAAGGGATGGGGTGGTGATGGAGGACTCGGCAGGAGCTGAGTGCAGGCCTGGGAGGATTATTTCATAAATCCAAGTGGGTGGAGGCCAGCAAAGGGCATGGGTAAGGTGTTGGACTCCCACATGGCCAACCACGGTTCAAGTTCTAGTGGCTTGAAACTCATACTGGGAGCATGTGTGAGTGTGCCCAAAATTCCGAGGGGAGAATGGAGGAGAGGGGATTGTGGTTTGGCCATCCCCCCAGGGGCTGATTTCTTACTTTCTCTCTCCCTGTCTCTCCAGCAAGCAAATGCGCCTTATAGCAAAAAAAAAAAAAAAAAAAAAAAAAAAAAATCCAAGTGGTGAAAGGGTTGGCTATAGGCACCATCATGAGTCCCACTGACTCTAGCCCTTCCTTGGCAGGGAGCCCGCTGGCCAGCCAGCCTCATGCTGTGGAGAGGAGCCAGGAGAGGCGAGGAACCAGGAGGGGAGCAGGGACAGAGACATGCAAGAGGCAAGAGTGGGCCAGGGGAAGGGAGAACCACAGGGCATAAGCCACAGGGAGGACCGGGACACCACTGGTGACCAAGTGCAGAGCTGACACCAGAGACCTCTCCAAAGGCCAAGGGGCCATAGGAGGCCAGGGTCCTGACAGCTGAGAGAGCTGCCCCTGCCCCAGGGTCACTCCAGCTTCACCAGCCACAGCCACCTAACCACTCCCCACCCAGGGGTTCCCATCAGCCCAAAGGTTCTAGGAGGAGGACCCCCCCATCTCCTTCAGTCCAGACCTTGAGCCCTGGCATAGGGCCAAGGGGTACTGAGCCCCCCGACTACCCATCCTCCACCAGCAGAAATGGAAGCAGTCCAGGATGAACTGCCAGGCACCGCTGCCAATGCCATGGCCACTCGCTGCTTGTCCCTCCGAGCTCTGACAGCTCCAGGGGCCCCAGAGCCCTCAGGGTGCTCCCACACCTGGCCCCGTACTTCTCCACCTATGCAGTGTTTCCACCTCCAAGGGCCAGTCCCCCTCCCACCAGCTGGTCAGTTCACCGTCCAGGGGTCCTGGCCTCTCCTCACCCACCCAGGCAGGACCAGAAGCCAGGACAATCCTGGAAGTAGAAAGCCCTTCAGCACCATGTGGCCATGAGCATACCTGGCCCTTCTCCAGCCTCAGTTCCCCACTTGTATGTGCAGCTCCCACAGATCCAGCCCAGGCCGTCGGCTGCTCTCCAGCCTCTCCCTGAGGGGTCTGCCTACAGATCCACAAGCTGTCCCAGGATGGGAAAGCAAGAACACCTAAGCCCTCTGTCACTGGAGGAGCTATGGCCCAGAGAAGGCAGGGCCACAGACAGGGACCTCATGCCATGCTGGGCACCCCCTTCTGCCACTGTGGCCTGGGCTTCCACGCCAAGTGGCCTCACTCTTCTGCCTCCCTTCCTCTGCTGAGCAGGGCCAGGAGAAGCTAGGGCTCCCTGGAGGCTGATAAGATGCTTTGTCTGGGTTTGGAGAAGGGTCAAAGAGAACGGCAGGTGTCAAGGCCAGGTGTGGGTGTGGGCACAGGATGGACAGCTCAGCCAGAGATGTGGCCACAGCAGCTGGGCCACCAGAATGGACTGCCCTTACTTGGTACTGACCAGGCTCCTACTAGACTCATTTGGACCCACCTGTGCCACTCTTCTCAGCCCACAGACCCTCTAATATGTGGGCGACCCCAGGCCCCAGATGGCCAGCACTCCCCCTGCCTCCTAGGATCCAGTTTGCCTTATGGGCAGCTTGTGAAGTAGCGAATAGCCCTGGGGATCCCTAGACCCAGATCCTAGCCCCCCCCTCTACTGAAGCCATAGGGTTATAGCAAGACCTTCCAGGTTCACTAAGTGGCCCGGAGACTAGACCCCAAAGGCCAGCCAAGGCTCGAGGCCAGGGCCCCTGCTCCCACCCAGATTCCTGTTCTCTGAATATACTCTGCTCCTGCCACACGGGCTTCCAGCAAGGCACGCCTGGCAGTCAGCATCACCCCAACCCCAGGGAAAGGTCCTAACAGCATGAACAACAGAGACAGGCTACCCTGGACAGGGCCACATGTGGGAGGATCCAGCCCACCAATGCTGCTTCCTTGGCCCTCACCCCAGGCCTGCCTTGGCCCTGCCCTGAGGTTGCTTGGGAGGTGGGGGAAGGGGAGCTGGCCCTGCAGGAAGAAGGAATCTGGGGCAGAGGGCAGGAGGGGCAAAGGGAGGCAAGAGGAGGAAGCTGGACCGCCCTGGACTCACCGGGTGGTTTCATGTAGTACTGCTCGATGTCCGCCATGTCCGTGTGCAGTGCGCACTCGAGGTAGGCAAGGATCACCTTGCGGCTGTAGTAATAGCGCAGACCCAGCAGCCCGACTGGCACCAGGCAGGTCAGCAGCAGCGAGCGGGTCACCGCAAAGCAGAGTGCTGCAAGTGAGAGGGGCACAGGTGAGCAGCGGGGCAGGGGAGGGGACAAGGCCAGCTGGCCAGACCAGGAGACAGTGTGCACCAGGAGGACCAGCCCTGGTATGTGAGCCAGTTAGAGACATGCTCAGAGGAGAGAGCAGACCAAAGATACTCAGGCTGTTCTCCCCAGTGGGCGGGCAAGGGGCCATCTTAGAGAACCTTCCTCCTTTGCCTTGTTTTCAAACTTCCTACTATAAAGACATGCTACCTGTACAAGCTGAGACCAAGTCCCCAGATTTCTAACTTCCTGAACACAGGAGCAACTTCTGGGCAGGCAGCCCGAGTGGTCTAGAGAGAATCCCAGCCAGGAGGGCCTTCCACCAGCCCAGACCAGGATCACCTCTTCCCAGGGTCCCCCTCCACCTTCAAGAGCCCTCCTTGGACCAGCCTCTGGGCCTTATGAGCACAGGAGCAGGGCAGGGAGACCTGATATGGCTTCGCTTCAGCCGCATTCAGGCAGACGAGCCTAGGGTGAGAGTGCCTCTGCTATGTGACCTTGGGAAAGTCGCACTTCCCTCCAGCCTCAAGTTCCCCATCTGAAAAATGGAAGAACAACTCTCCTGCTCCAAGTTCAAGCGAAGAGGCCCTCAAAGGGAATACAGGGTCAAAGACCCTGCCAGGCCGCTCTCAGCGACTGTCCCCAGCCTCTGCCTCCCTGGCGCACACCTCCCATCCCCCCCACCCCGGGCGCCCCACGGAGCTGGCTGTCTTCCCCTCATAAATTAGCACTTGGAGCAGCCGAGGCAGCCTCCCCCGCCCCGCGGATTATATATAGTTACACGCACCAGGCACAGAGTCTCAGCAGCCGGCGCTACCTGCCCGGTCACCCCTGCCCCCACCCCGATACACCGGGGAGGGGACCAGAGTACAGGGCTGATCAGAGCCGACCGGTGGGGACGCAGGTGGAGACCAAGTTCTTCCCCAGACAGCCCCTACCCTACAGCCCGCGCTGGGCCCCAGAGCTTGTTCCCACGCCCCTGCCTGGGAGCGCCTTGGCCAGGAGCCCAGACCGACCCCACCGCTGGGCCAACTTGGCCCAGCCGCTACAGAAAGCCGGTGAACGCGCGGGTGCGTGGCCGTCGCGTCCTTCTCAGGACGGGTTCCACGCAGAGACTGGAGCTCAGCCTCAGCCTAGGCTCCCGCCCCGGCTCTGAAGTGAGAGTGATGCAGAGGAACCCGGGCGGGGGCAGAGGGAGGAGCGCGGTGAGACTCCCCAGAGGGGCCGGCCGGGCTCGCTCGAGCCGGGGCCCCGCGCAGGACTGCGGCAGGCTGGCGCGCAGTGTGGCCCGTGGGCTGCGGCCCCGGCCCCTCGCTGTCCCCCCCTCCCGGGGCCCCCATGTCCCCGCCGTCCGCGCACTGACCAGCCAGCAGGGCGTAGAGCAGCTGCGTGCGCGGGTGCTGCCGCAGGCCGCGAAAGGCCGTGTTCGGGATGCGCTCCATGATGCCGTCGTAGAAGATGCGGCGCGCCGCCTCCTGCTCCGCAGCACGGAACTCGCGGATGCACACACCGCGCCCTCCCGGCGGCCCCGCGCCCCCTACACCGCCGGCGGGTTGGAGACCCGGCGCGGGCGGTGGCGCGGCGGGCGCGGCAGCCGGCCCGGGCGCGGCGGGTAGCGGGGGCCACATGGCGCCGGCGGCGGTGAGCAGCGCGTCCTTCTTGGCCCCCGGCAGCGCCTCATGGTCCTCGGCGGCCACGATCTTCGTCTCGCAGACCATGTCGGGAGGCCCACAATGCATGCACCCGGCCGGGCGGCGCAGTGCGGGGACGCGGGCTGGGCAGGGGGCGGGCGCAGCCCGGGCCCCAGGGCAAGGGCGCGGCGCCCTCGGACCCTCGGCGGCGGCTGCGGCTGCAGTGGCGGTGGCGGTGGCGGCGGTGGCGGCGGCGGCGGCGGCGGCGGCGGCTCAGGGGCGCTGGGCGGAGGCGGCGGGCGGCCGGGGCGCGCGCAGGGAGCTGCGCCGCATTTTGGAGAAGTATTTATAATGCAGCGGCGCCGGTGCAGTCGCGGCGCTCGGGGTCCCGCAGGGTCCTAGCGTCCACTGCATTGGCTGCCGAGGGTCACCATGTGATCTCGCGGGTGGGAGCAGACACCGCCTCCGCGCCCGCCCGATGGCACACCGGCACTGCGCGGTGGCGGGGCGCCGGTGGCCAGCAAGAGTACTCCCGGGCAGGGGCTACGCGGACGGCAGAGAACGCGACCGAGCGGCCAAGCCACGCAAAGTGGCCGGTGACCAGCGTTTACGCGGACGGGGAGGAGGACGGTGGCAGTGGCTCGGGGTTCCGGAGGGGCGCTTGGCGCAGCTCAGGACAGGGGCAGAGAGCGCGTGACAGCGCCTCCCGCCCCTCCCCCTGTGCCCCGCAACACAGCCGCCACGCGCGATCCGGAGAGCCGGGATCCGCAGCCGGGCTGCTGGACCCGCAGCGCTGCGTCTCCCTCTTCTGTGGCAGCTGGGCGCCGTCATGGAAGCATCTCCGCCTCCATCTCCCTCCCCTTTGTCTGAACGCGGATCCCGGCAGCCCCGGGGAGGGGACGACGAGACTCCGGCCCGCTGCCGCTAGGGACCCGCGACTGGAGCCACACGGGCTGGCAGGAGTGGTGACGCGGGCTAAGTGGGGTCTGATGATTACGCTGCCCGCAGCCCTGTACGTCCGGTTCAGCTAAGCAAAACACACACATACACACACACACTTACACTCTCATACACACACACACACACACACACACACACTCCGACACCCAATCTCCGCGGTGAGCAGGGCCCGAAGGACCCCCTAGCGGCCGGGACCCCGTCCCCGCCCGCCTCGGCCCGCGCATGCGCCCGGGGACCTCGGTGCAGGTGCAGGTGCAGGGGGGGCTCTCGGTGCTGAGCCGCGTTCTCCCAGTCCCCGCGAGCAAGACCTGCTGATGCTGCAGGCTGGGAGCGGGTAGTGGTGGGTAAAACGGGCGGAACAGGTAGTCGCAGACCCATCCTGGATACTTTATGAGCCCGACTACCCTACAGCTCTGTCTGTTACCGCCTTCCCCGCGTCACCCTTCAGGACAACCCGGAGTGGAATTCTTCCTACCCACGCAAGGATCTGAGGAACCTCAGCCTGCGTTACGCCATGGAGTGGGGGCAACAAAGGTCACCTGGAGGCCGGGAGGAGTCGGGCCTACCCTTGGGTCGTGGGAGTGGGGAATGCAGCATCAGCTAAGGGATCTTGGCAAGTGGGGAGAGGGAGGCCGAACTGGTTCAAACCGCCTGCCCCTCCAGCACAGGGGCCCTGGCTAGGGGGTTGGGACAGCCAACCTGGGAAGGCATCCCCCTCTGTGTTGCCCCGGAAGCCAGCACCCGTCAGGGAGCCAGCTGTGACCTTCCAGGGAGTGAAGCATAATCACAGGAAATCTCGGAGACGCCGAATCATTCAATAACCCCTCCAGAGCGTGAATGCTGGCTGAAGCCCCCAAGCAGCCAAAGGGGCAGCTCTGCTGTATCCTGAGGTTGGCCGGTGGATGGCAGGAAGTGTATCCTAGCAGAAGGGACAGTCTGCAAGGGGTCTGGGCACGAAAAATGGGGCACTGGGGACAAGTAAAGGGTTGATGTGCCTGGAGAGAACAGAGAACTAGAGGAAGGAGATGCAGGCCTTGAGCTGGGGGACACTGTAAGGCTCCTGACCCTCCAGAAAAGAGGCCAAGAGAAGAGGCCCCCAGGCCTTCGGTGGTAACAGAGCAGAGCAGTCCAGCCCTGACAGCCACAGCCTCTGCTGCCTCATACCCACCCACCTCACCCCAACACCCTGAGGCTGAAGCTTCCCCTGCATTGCCCCCACTCCCAGGGCCGGACCAAGGTAGGGAACTGGGCCTCTACTACCCTGACCTAACTGCCCCCCCACCCCCATCCCATTCTGTATTTTTAGAGGTCACTCCCTCCAGCTGGTATGACCTCACCCTTCAGCTCTCCCCAAGTCTCCCAGTGTTGTAACTCCGCAGTGGCCCTGATGGCCTGGTCCACAGAAGCCTGGAATACACTGGAACGAGTCTGAGAGCGGAAAGGGGGCTGCCACAATCAGCTTGGGAGGGGCAGGGCTGGACCCCAAGGACAGCCGCCTGACAGGTCTTGGAGACCTTAAGACGCGCTCTGGATGGGGAGTGGCATTCAGCCCTCTCCCTCCCTGAAAGAAGACTTCAAGTCCCCGTAGATCCTGTTTCCTCCGAAAAGTGAGGACGCCTCCACCCGCCCAAGAGAGGCTGCACCGAGAAGCCGGCAGGCGCCCTCTGCCGATGGCGATGGCGATGGCGAGGTGCCTTTGTCAACCCCCACGTTGGCGTCAGAAGCCCGATATACAGATGAGGACACCCAGCTCCACGCGGGCGAGAGCGGGAGCAGAAACACGGACGACAGGTTAGTCCTCCCGGGGCGCAGACCAACACCACCCTCCCAGCCCAGGAAGTCTGCCCACTCCACTGTCTTCTGCTTACCAGTCATCCCACCGGAGACCCCAGGAGATCTGACCCAGCCCGCAGTTCCTCATCCCTGTTCCCTCCCCGCACTGCCGTCTCCTCCCCTCCTCCAGGTTACCAGAACTGTGGGGGAGGGTGCCTGCGTGCCACTCTGAGAGACCCCTGCTCAGATGGCAGAGGCCCAAGGGGGAGAAGTCCCCTGAGCCCCATCACTTGGACATTTGGGTGCAGAAAGGGGACACCACAAACGGGAGGGTTCATTAGCAGAATAGCCCAGCACCCCACGGTGGAGAAGGCCACACCCAGGATGGACCCAGTTCTCTTCTAAAGACATGGAGGGGAGGGGCAGCCATGTTCCTGCCAGATACAAACTTACCCCTAACCCTAGCCTCCACCCCACCCCCACCCCAGTCCTCCAGAGGAAGAGCAAGGGGCCCAGGAATGGAGGACGGAGGACGGTGAAGTGAGCTGAAAGCTGCAGAGAACAAGCACAGGCCCAGGGAGTCCTAGGAAATGAAAAAGGATAGAGGTAGGACCAGGGCTGGGCAAAGTCAGGGAGGGGTCTTCTAGAAAGTAGGGTCAAAAGACCAGGAGACGGGAAGGAGACGAACACAGAAGGTAGTCCAGAAGAAAGCCCAGTGTGCGCTAACCAGAGTCCCACACAGCAGTGCAACAGCGTCCCCAGTGAAGGACCGCAGACTGGGGTTGACCCCGCCCAGCCCTCAGGTGTGAAAAGGGCTGGAGGCAGGAATGTTAGGGTAGGGAGTTCACGGAGGAGGTAGGAGGAACGCAAAAGGAGACAGCCAGTCAAAGGGCAGTCAGGCCTCAGAAACAGAAAACCAGTTTTGCAACATTCTACCCATTGGGGGACAGAAAGAGGCTGGAGGAAGGAGTAAAGGCAAGCAAGGCAGACTGAAGGGTTCTGATAATAGACCCCTCCCCTAAAACCGTACAAATAAAACTGGGAACATGCGCAGTTGGGCCGCCGGACACGTGAAGCACGCCTGATTGTACCCTGATACGCCCTACAAAAGCAACCTGACCCACAAGAAGGGCTCCTGAGCCGCCTTGCCCGAGCCAGCTCCTAACTCTGTGGCACGTACTAGCGCTTCATAAATCTGCTTCCTGTGCTTGCTTGACCTGTGTGCGCCATTCAGTTCTTCATCTGCAGCAGCAGGACCTGATTCTTCCGAGATCACACGCCCTCTCCTGCAGCTGTCTGTGGTGGCGAGCCAGCCAGGAGGTACGCCTCTACTCTATTCCTTAGCTTCTCTGTCACTTTCATCTTCATGTCTGTTGAGTCTCTCTGCCAAAGATGCCAACTGAGGTGGTAGCTCTTGGTTTGGACAACTCTCATATAGGACTAGAAGCCACCCCCGGAATGACCCGCTAAGGCCCTAAGCCGTAGGGGTGCAAGACTCAACTTGTCTTCATCTCTCTTCTTTCACCCTATCTCCACTGGGTCTACTGGCCAACATGGGTCAGCCAGGGTAGAATGGACGGTTCTTGGTAGGGCAACTCCCATATAGTACCGAAAGTCCCTCTGGTCCAACTCACTGAGGCCTTAAGCCCTCAAGGATGGCAGGACCTTCTTTTTCTGTGCTGCTTCATTTGTGGCCATCTTTTGCAGACACAGGTCAGACAGTTAAAAGCCAGTAGAGTTCTGCCACTTGAACCCCCATGTGAGGGTACAATGGTCTTGGAACAAGTCATTTAGGACTTGCTGGGCCCAAGACAAACCCAAGCATCAGATATTGCCTTAAAGTGACGTGGGGTGGTTTCTCTATCTTGTCTGCTAGGCCATGGAATGGATTTTTCCGGGGGGACCACTCACCCTCAGTCCTTCCCATACCTGAGTTACTTTCATTCTGGAACCAAATGGGAGTTCCAAGAGAGATGACCACTCAAATGATTACCTCTCAGGGAGGATCCAAAGATCTCTTCTGAGCCCAGCTTGAGTTAAACGATGGTTCCTTCACTCTCACACACTTACGGTGTGTTCCTTCTCCAAGGTGAAACCAGAGGGAGAACAGGTCATAGGGATCCTGGAGTCTCTCAGTCAGGCTGAAGACATTCAGCCAACGAAACGGTCCTGGGAACCAAAAAGGACAATGGAAGGCTAGGGACTCCCAGGCCACTGTCCCCGAGTTTAACCACCGCCATGGGATGCCTCAGGTGGGATTTTAGCACAGGATGCTGTAGAGGCAAGGTGCACTCACCACAAGGATCCCAGAGTGTGCCGAGAACGGAGAACGCTGAGGTTGCTCGCCATCTGGCAGTTCTGACGGGACAAATTGAATAGGGACAGGGAGCTTGTTCCCCGCAGCGTCACCCACCACCTAGGGGGAGCCGCAGGACAGGGTTCTAAGCCTAGATTGTCTATTCCTTCCTCTTCTGTCTTTTTTTTTTTTCATATTTTTTATTCATACATTAAATCGCTACACATCATTTAGATTGTGAAGACACTTTGCCCAGCAATGATAAACACCTCAGTCCAGCCCAGTTGAGACCACCATACACATCCTCGTCCACAGATAATAAACCTTCTCTGTGCCCCACAAGTGTCTTACCTCTCCATTTCCCCCCAGATTTCTTTTCTTTTCTTTTTTTTTTTCTTTTGAGAGGTTTTTGCTATAGGGCACGTGTACTCGCCAGACAGAGAGAGACAGAGAGAGACAGAAAGCGAGAAATCACCCCCCAGGGGGGATGGTCACGCAGCAATCCCTCCTCCTCCATTCTCCTCTCGGGATCTTGGGCACGCACACACGCCCGATGTGAGTTTTAAGCCACCAGGTCCGGGACGCGAACCGCAGTCGACTACATGGGAGTCCAGCGACATAGCCATTACGCTAACTGCTGGTCGCCCCCCAGATTTCTTTTCCTTATAGGGGGCATGAGAAAGAACCACTCAAACCCCTCAGGACTCACCCCTTGGCTATATCCTAACCACTGAGAAAATGTTGATCCTGGTAACAAAAAAGAAAAAGAAGCAACGACGACAAAAACACCCAATTTTCTTTCTTCCCTCTTTTCCCTTCCTACATGGGAAAATCTTCCTTTGACCCCAGGGGATTCTCCACAAGGCTGCATCCTCTGTCACTAGGAAAATAAGGGGTTATCGCCTTTATAATACTGTTTGGCCCAATATAAGCTAAGAACAAGAAAAATCTGGCCTAGGGGACCAGCAATTAGCGTAACAGCTATGTCGCTGGACTCCCATGTAGCTGACCGTGGTTTGAGTCCCGTACCCGGTGGCTTAAACTCATGCCGGGCACGTGTGCGTGCGTGCCCAGGATCCTGAGAGGAGAATGGAGGAGAAGGGATTGTGGCGTGGCCATCCCCCCTGGGGGATGATTTCTCGCTTTCTGTCTCTCTGTCTCTGTCTGTCTTTCTGGCAAGCGCACACGCCCTATAGCAAAAACCTCTCCGAAAAGAAAAGAAAAGAAAAGAAAAGAAAAGAAAAGAAAAGAAAAAAGAAAAGAAAAGAAAAGAAAAGAAAAGAAAAGAAAAGAAAAATCTGACCTAAAAATAACTAAGTAAATAAAATTCTAACATCTAGGATATGCCATGACAAGTGTCTTCTGACTGCTACAAGTGTTTATAAAATATCTAAAGTCATCTTTAAATAAGCTAACACTTTGATTTAAGTATAAAGTTTAAATATTTCTACTGTCAGCCTTTTAAATGTTATAGAAATAAAAGATATTGAGTCTATTTATAAAACTGTTCAGTTCTACATTGGGAAATTTATTAAATATAGAAGTGCATTTGTTTAAGGTGTTTTGCCACAGGGCACATACACTCTCCGGAGAGAGATGAGAGAAGGAAAGTGAGAAATCACCCCCCTCCCCAGGAGGGAAGGCTGCACCACAATCCCTCCTCCTTTCTCTTCTCGGGATTTTGCGTATCTACACACGTGCCCGGCAGGATTGTCAAGCCTCCAGGTCCAGGACTCTGACCATGGTTGGCCACATGGGAATCCAGTGCCTTACTCACCACACTACCTGCTGGCACTAAATCTAAGTTTTTAAAATTTATAAGATGCATGTTTGTCAATTATGGATATATACTAAAAGCTAAGGTTACTAAGAATTCAGAATTCAGGGGCCAGCAGGTGGTGTGATGGTTACATCACTGGACTCCGTGTGAGTGACCCAGTGACTTGAAATTGATGCCAGGCACGTGTGCATGTGTGTCAAGATCCCAGGAGGAAAATGGAAGAGAAGGGATTTTGGCATGACCATCCTCTCTGGGGTGTGTGTGTGTGTGTGTGTGTGTGTGTGTGTGATTTCTCACTTTCCCTCTCCTGTCTCTGTCTCTCTCTGTGAGCGCACATGCTCTATGGCAAAAACCTCTTAAAAAAAAAAAAAAGATGAAAATTCTGGTTGATATGTGTGGTCCTGCATATGAGGAATAAGCTTGGCCTCTCCAGAGAAAACAGATTCCCCAGGGAAAAGAGAAACATGTAGACTTGGTAAAGTCTCTTCAAAGGCCCTCCCAGTGGAGATTCTCTTTAGAGAAACCCTCGTGCAACCCAGCTACCCTCCAGGCTGGGTACTCCAGTTTCCTTTTGGCACGCTTGCTTACCAAGCAGCAAAAGACCAATACAGACTGACTGGCACCCCACGGAAGACAGACATCCAGGTGGCCCTATAGTGGAAGTCCCAGGACTAACCTTAGTTAGGCCTCTACTTTCTTTCCCCCTTTTTTTGTTTAAGGTTTTTGCCATAGGGTGCGTGCCTTTGCCAAAGAGGGTAAGAGGGAAAGTGAGAAATCACCCCCTCCCCCAGGGGAGATGGCCACTCCGCAATCTCTTCTCCTCCTTTCCGAAACCACTTGGAATTTGGGGCGCACACACGCATGCACCCAGAGTGATATTCAAGCCACCAAAAAAGGAAGGAGGAACCTAAAAGGAAATAGCGAAAACCAAAGGTCTGGGACTCAAACCACTGTTGACCCTGTGGGAGTCCAGCACCTTAACCACCACTCCACCTGCTGGCCACAGCCTCTACTTTGTAGCAGCTCAACTAACCTGCATTTTCCCTCCCCGATGGTCAGGTACTTGTTCTTTGTTATATCTTCTTCCTTCCCCATATGCAACCCTTGGAAATGCAGTATTTCTTTTTTTTTTCTTTTTTAAGAATTATTTTTATTTAATTTTATTTATGTATTTATTTTAATTTGACCAGAGAGGGGCAGAGGGTGAGAGAGAGAGGGAAAGTGAGAAAGCAAGCCATGGTCGGGAATCAATCCGTGGTCAGCCATGTGGGAGTCCAGTGCCCTTAACCACCATGCCACCTGCTGGCCCCTGGAAATGCCACATTTCTGCAAAAGGTGAGTCACATACATCCGTTGGTTCACAGAGTGGCAGGAACCATGGTCACACCTGCCCCCACCCTGCTAACTGGCATGTGCGGTGCCCTAACAGGAGTATCGCTGACTGTGGTTCTTCCAAGACCTCCACGGCCTCAAGTGAGATCACTCAGGCTTTGAGAGAAACTCGGTTACAAACAAACTCTGTCGCCAGGGCTGTCTTACAAAACTGGAGAAGCCTAGACCTCCTCACCTCCCAACAAGGTAGCTTGTGCACTTTTCTAAAAGAAGAATGCTACTTTTATATGAACTCCTCTAAAAAGGTACAGGGACATACTACCAAATTAGCCAACATTGCAAGAAAGTCAGTTCCCCATCCTCATGAATTTCCAGGCTCAAAGACTGCTTCGCTGGCCGTGGCCCCTAGCAACCCTTTGATGGCATTGTGTCTACGCCACTATTCAGGCGCTACCTGCTTACTGTCTTAAGTCCATTTCCTGCCCTAGAGAAGCCGCTCAGCATCGGCTGCTGGCGCACTAGGGAAACCGGCCTATGAGGACCCAAGCCTCTTCAGTAACAAGCCCTGAGGACTCTGGCGCTGCTCCCTTCACCCTCACGCCTCCTAAGGCCCTTTGCTCCCTGTCCTGATTAGACTAGATAGGACGAGGGTTCGAGGGTTCCATTATCCTCACGAGGCGGGTCTACACCCCCAGACACCCTGAAGCAGTTACAGAAGATGGACCTCCCTCCGTTTTCCTCAAAAGGTTGTAAGGATCACTTCTCGGGGACAACATGAGGCAGGAAAGTTAGGATAGAGGGATTGCAGAAGAGGAAGGAGGAACTAAGAGGAAACAGCCACACCCAAAGGACACACAGGCCTCAGGAACAGAAAACCAGTTTATCCCTTCAAGGGGCAGAAAGAGAAAGGAATAAGTGGAGCAAGGCCGACCGGCCATGCTCTAATAGAATCCCCGCCCCTAGAAATGCATATGTGCAACTGCCAGGATGCACAAGTGAGCGACTGGACCCATGAAGAGCACCTGATTCTACCCTGATACTCCATGTAAAAGTAGCCTGACCTGGGCCAGGAAGTGGCATAGTGACTAAGGTGCCAGACTCTCACAGGGCTGACCACAGTTTGAGTCCCAGACCTGGTGGCTTGCTTTCTCACTTTCCCTCTCTCTCTCTCTGGTGAGTATACGTGCCCTATAGCCAATTAAAATAATAATAATAATAATAATAATGGTAATGGATATAATTAAATAAATACTTCTTTTACAAAGTAGCCTGGCCCTAGATGAAGGGTCTCTTCAGCTGCCTTACTCGAGCCCACTCCTAACTCTCTGGAGTGTACTATCGCTTAATCAATCTCCTTCGCCTGCCTGACCTGTGTGCTGCATTCAATTCTTTGCAGCACCGAGCACCTGATTCTTCTGAGACCACACACTCCCACAACAGGCTTAAGATACACCCTGTGTACCTCCCGTCCAAGATCAGGAAGACCAAACACCCAGCCAGAAGAGAAGCAGGAAGTAATGAGGTTCCTGAGAGCCACCTCTTGCAGCAAAGGCCACCCCCCCCCCCCCAAGAATCCAAAACTCACCACCCATCCCTCCTTTAACACAGACTACATTGGCCCTGAAAAGAACAGTCTCAGCCTCCTGGAGCTTTACAACCATTGAGGGGAGGCAATGTCAGAAAATAAACTAATAACAGCGATAAACACTCTAGTGTCCTTTAGGGACAAACACTGTAGGGAGAAGTAAGAAGGATCAAGGGCTGACGAGGCAGGTCAGGGAGGCCGGGGGGGGGGGGGGTAGCAGCTTGCAAAGGCCCTGGGGAGGGAGGGGCTGGACAGCAGAAGATCATTTCAGATAGGCCAACTAGAGAGTTTACTTCTCACACACTATTTTACAAGGCTACTTGAAAACATGCATCAGAAAGGACATGAGATCTAGAAAAAGAAGGCATCCAAGCTAGAAGAGTGAAGGGTAGAAAATGGGCAATGGGAATGTCCAGGTGGCTGGGAACAAAAGGACAAGGACTGGGGTATGCTCTGAGACCAAGGGGATGACTCGGTGCCAAAGGAAAGGATGTGACAAAGGCAGACAAAGGAGAAAATAGTAAGGCAAACATGAAGTCCAGGAAAACAAAAGGTATCCCAGAAAGAGAATGCATTCCCAGCTCACTGTTTGGTTGTGCCATCACTCATACTTACATAGACAGTAAAGATGCTTTTTATGAATCAGCCTACAGACAAATAGGAAAGCTGCATCATGGCTCTAGGACAGGATATGAATGCCATTGGCTTTGACCACATGTATGGCAATACTGTTTTGGTTTGGTTTGGTTTTGCCATAGGGCAAAAGCACTTACCAGAGATAGAGAGAGGCAAAGCAAGAAATCACACTCCCCCAGGGGGACATCCCTTCTCCTCCATTCTCCTCTTGGGATTTTGGGCACGCACACCCACGTGCCCAGCAAGCTGCTGGATCCAGGGCTAGAATCAGTACACCATGTGGGAGTCCAATGTCTTAATTGCTACGCCACTTGCTGGCCTCCAACGCCAAATTTGCAAGGCTTGTCTGTGCTGGTCCTTTCCACTTCCGCTCCTCCCAGGAAATCCCCAGGGAAGGTGTACTCTATCCCTAACTGAGTCTGTCCTCAAACTAACTGGTCCAGTCTTGCTTAACCTCAGTAGCATGTGCCATGCTGACTTCTCCCTTATCTTCCCACTTCTTAGTTGCTCCATTTCCTCTGGGGAGATCTCTCCTCTCACTCCCTCTCTCTCCTCATCCACATTCAGGCCTTAGGGATCTCAGCCAGCACCCTGATCCCAACCTTTTCCAGCCCTTTTCCAGGCATCCTTGTCCAGTGGTCTCCTGAACCTTGCTGTTCTGGCCTTCCCCTTCCCCCAACTCCATCCCTCTTCTCTAACCCACTCATGTACCACTTGCAAATCCCAACTCCCCTCCACCCCCACTTTCAAATACATTTGGAGTCCAGCAGCCTTTCACACAGCCGGGGGCTCCACCCCAGCCCTGGCCACTTCTATTCAGCTCTGATGACCACAGTCACCTCCTCAAGGACTGATTCTATCCTCACAGCCCACAAGTCCATTCTCAACCAGCAGCCAGATGCATCCTGTTCAGACACACGTCAGTCCAGGTTGGCTTGTGCAAAATCTCACAAGCCTCCTTGGAAACCCATCCCAACCTTCTGACCACTGTCCACCCTGTCTCTCTGAAACCCCTGGGCCCTCTTGTGGGATAGACAGGAAGGTACGCACCAGCCTCCTCACACCTGAGTGTGCCTGAATCGCACTCCTACTTCACTCCAAAGGGCACCTCCCTTGAGCAGCTACTACACGCACTCACAAAAGGCATTCTTGCTCACCCCTACCCCATGCTGCCACCCCATTCTTCAGTAATAGAAACCCATTTTGTTTTGTTTTGTTTAAGAGGTTTCTGCTTTAGGGTACTTGTGCTTGTCAGAGAGGGACAGAGACAGTGAGAGGGAAAGTGAGAAATCACTCCAAGGGTGGATGGCCATGCCATAATCCCTTCTCCTCCATTCTCCTTCCAGGATCATGGACGTGCACGCACACATGTGCCTGGTGTGATTTTCAAGCCACCCAGTCCAGACTTGAACTGCGGTCAGCCAGCTACACCATTCGCTGGCCTGTTTTTTTTGTTTTGTTTTGTTTTGTTTTGTTTTTACTAGAGGTTGCATGTGGTTGCCAGAGACAAAGAGAAGAGAAAGCATCACCCTCGGGAATGATCACACCATGATCCCTTCCCTTCATCTCTCCTCTTGAAATTTCGGGCATGCATGCACACGTGCCAGACATGTTTCTCAAGCTGCTGGGTCTGGACTTAAACTACATGGTCAGCCACGTAGGATCTGGTTGCCTTAACCTCTAGGCCACAGAGCTGGCCCAGAAGCCCAATTTGTACCAGGGCTCATTGTGGTCCATAAAATACACAGCACTCAGTTAAATTTTAATTTTGGACAGTAAGTCACTTTTAGGATCAGTGCATACCAAATATTGAGTAGAACAAATTATGTAAGAAGTCTTCAAAAAGTTCATAAAACACGTATGAAAAATACTGTGCATGGATTTCAAACATTTTTAGCATCAAAGTAAGCTAGTACTTTAATTCCGTTTTCCATAAACTTTTGGAAATCACATTGTACAAAAAACATATTCAGTATACTTCCATTTGATTTGCTAGATCTGGCAACCCAAGACTAGAACAAAGACTACATACTCTGCCTTCCTTTAGCTGAGGTGTGGCTGCTCACTGAGGCCAACCAATGGGTATGAGGACCGCCTAGACCCTGCCCTGAAAGGGACGGTCCTGCTGCCGCCACCACCTTTATGCAGGTGCTGCTGAGCCCAGGAGTGGAGGAGCCTGCCTAGTACACGGAAGCCTGCTAGCACCCAGGATTGAGTGCCAGTGTAGGCCCTAGGCCTGCTGCAGCTTCTGTACCCCCTTCAGGTCTGTCTCTGGCCTGCTTTAGAATTCAAGGGTATCTTCGCCAATGAACATCGAAATCAGTCTCCCACCACGGTGTGAGCTGAGGGGTGCCTGTTCAGTGTGAGTCCCGGAACCTGACTCTTCTGCAGAGACCGGCATCGGAGCTGTGAGGCCCTTCCAGGACAGGTCGGTGATCTGGGAGCGGGGAATGACGACAGCACCCGGAATAGGGACCTCAGCACGGGCTGTACATCTACCTGTTACAAAGGCCATCAGCAGGGGTGGTAAAAGTAAACATCCGGTCAACAGCGCACTTTAAATCCCAGCCCCGAGTCACTGGGCTCGTGTGCATGCGTGCTCAACATCCCAACGGGGTGGAGAAATGAGGACAGGACTGTGGTGTGACTATGTCCCATCGCAGGTGCTTTCCTCTCCTGTCCCCATCTCTCTCTGGTAAGTACATGTGTTCTCTGGCAAAATTTTTTCAAACATAAAAACCTGACAGACCTTCCCCTACCCCAAGGGTAAGGACTCATAAGCTAAAAACTTGGCCTTTTGTCGGGCAGCGGGCGAGGGATGTCCAGCTCCTTCCACCTGAGACCGCTGCACAGGCAGCGAAAGCAGAAAAAGAAAGCCCAGAGCCCACGCATCTGGCGCGGTGCAGGTGGTGGTCACTTGCAGGCTCAGTTCCACGCTCCTGGACTTGTTTCTAACAACATGCTTACGTTACTTTGCTAAAAGGCTTGAATTTTACTTGAAAAACATTACAATTGGATAAAGGGAAGAGGCAGATGCCGACTGCTCCACCTAGAGGTTACCTGCTGGAAACCGCGTGCATTAGTGTGTGGATGTGGGCATGGCCCCTACTAGTTTCCCATCCAAGAGTCCCTAGTGCCCAAGGGCCAGGCTCAAGGTATAGGGGTACCCTGCTGGCAGGGCTGGGCCTGCAGGGGGAAGCTTCAGCCTTCCTTTCCAAAGGGCGCTAACCCACCCAATCACCTTCCCTTTCCCAGCAGTTCGGCCTCTAGGGACCTCCCCAACTCCAGTGCAGAGGAGCCTTGGGGGGCTAAGCCCTGAAGTAGGTTCTCTGGGGGAGCAGACTTCTAAACGAGGGCAGGCAGACAAGGGAGCAGGTCTCTGGGAAGCACGCATGCGTGGCCCACACATGTGGAGGGCCATGCTGTCCACCTCTCAGCACGGGCGCTGGTAGGAGACAGGTAGGGAAATCAAGGTCTAGAGAAGGGCCTGGCCAGGGATTCCTGGCGACGACACAGAGGGCTCTGGGGAAAACAGCAGGGAAACAGGACACAGGCGTGCTGGCCAGGTATTTATTGACAGGGAACAGCGCTGGCTGAGGGTCCTCAGCGCCCAGCTGGCCAGCAGGCACACAGGGCCCGGCGCTCGGCCTGCAGCAGGAGGGTCTCCGTCTGCAAAGCAACAAGAGGCTATGAGAGTGCCCGCAAAGCTGCTCCCTCTCTCAGGACCAACGCCCGTACCCACGTCCTCCTGTTTTGGAGACTGTCAGCCACACTGCTGTGTCTCGTCCCACTCACCCACCTCTCTCCAACGGCCTCTACTGACCAGGGGCTGCTCTGGGTTCCTGCTCAGCCACCTGATGCCAGGGCTGCCCCTCCTGTCTTCTCTCAACTCCCAACACCTCACGGGGGCCCGAATCCTCTAATCCTCCCACTGAAATCTCCAAGGATAAGTTGGGGCTGCCCCTCCTAAGAGGCCAGCTCCAGACTCAATGAGTGGAGGGGATCTCCGGGCCTCCGTTGGGGCCTTTGGGAATTGCCAGGAAAAGGTACCAGGGCTGGTAGGTGTAGGACCAGGCAGGGCCTCTCCTTTCTACTTCCAAGAATTCTCTCTTTTTATGGACTTTTACGAGCCCCTGGCACAAGTGAAAAGGCCTTTGAGTGAGCCCCAAGGCCTGAGGGTTCCTATTTATCCAGGCTTGAAGGGGGGATCCTGAGGCACCCTGTGCACTACCATGCTCCCTCCAGACCACGGGCCTCCAGCCACACCCACTTTCCCAGCCTCAGTTTCCTCTCTGGCCTTGGGCTGCATCCCCCACCTAGAAGATCCGGTATTGGGGGTGGTGGTTCTTCCCCAAGAGTCAGGTCTCCCAGAGCATCCAGAGGTGATGGTCACAGGACAAAGTGCCCAGTAGGCGTTGGGGGGTGCTAGCAGCAGAATGTGCTGAGAATGGGGAGGTTCTCATGGGTGAGGCCTGTGCCCGGAATGCCAGAGAAGGGGTCACAGATGCGGCAGATTGGGGTTCACCCAAGGGCTTGGGCGTTCTGGGAACGGTGGCCCTACACCCCCTTGAGGGTGCCTCCAGCCCACACTCACACCCCTCAGCACTCCATGAGCCCCAGGAAAGCCCAAGCTGTCCCTAGGGGCTCTGGCGGGCGCTCACCCTCGCGTCCAGGCTGTAGGCCGTCTTCCGCAGGTCCTGCAGGGCGCGCTGCATGAACTCGAACGCGTGGCAGTCAACGCACGGGCGGCCTGAGGGGGCGCGGGTCAGGGTGGAGGGGTAAGCCGTCTTAAAGGGGTATTCTCCCTCACAGCCCACCGTGCCCCTGCCAGGTACCACCAAGCGGTGGAGAGCGAGTCCCCATTCCCCGCCTCTTCACCTCCCACGGAAGGGGCGGACCCACTCCTGGGAACAAAGGCAAGGCGCGGGCCCTTCTCGCACGCCCCCTGGAGCTCCGGGTGTGGCTGTGAGGCTGTGCACCCGGGGCAGGGCGGGGCGGGAGGGCTGCGCTGGCTTCAGGCCACGCTGGGAGTCGGAGGGAGGGTGCCCCGGCTGCAGGACCGCACAGGCTTCTCCGCCGCACCGCAGCACCCGGCACGTACTCTGAGCCGGTACAGCGCTCCCCGCCGAGGGCTCGGCGCGCGCTCGGGCGCCCAGCAGCGCGAGGCTCAGCAGCAACAGCACCAGCAGCGGCGGCGGCGGCGGCGACATCAGGGACCGGCACGCCGGCGGGGGGGCCATGGCCGAGCGGAGGGAGCCCGGGGCCGCCCTGCAGAAACGGGAGGAGTGTCAGTGCGCCGGCCCTACACCTGGCGGCGGGTCTCAGCCACCCAGCCCCGCGACCCCATCCCCCCCCCCCCCACGAACCCCCGTCCCAACTACTCCCCGTCCCGCGACCACCAGACACTCTATCCCCAGGCCAGCAAACCCGGTCTCACTCGCCCCATAGTCCTGCGACCCACGCTCCGGCCTCCGAGCCCGCGACTCTACCCGCCCCACTTCCCGGGCCCACGACCCTCTCTCTGTACCAGCCCCCCCATCCTCGGGCCTGCGACCCTGGCCCGCCCCCCACCTCTGTGCCTTCGAACCCTGGTCCCAGTCACCTTCCCGGGTCACCGAACCCCCGATCTACCCCCGAAACCTGCGACACCAGCCCATCTCCTTGGGTCTCGAGAACCCCCACCTCGAACTCCCACCCCAGTCTTTACCGCGGTTCAGGGTCCCGGCGACAACCAGCACCGACAACTCGGGAAGACGTTCCGCGTCTGGAGCGCAGCACGCATGCGCTCCGACCCGACCCCGCCCGGGTCCCCCATCCCTCGTCGTCGTCATGGAAACCCCAAGACTGCGCGAGCCTCTAGTTTAAAGGGACCGAGGTAGCTCTGGGACTCGGATGTTCTTCACCTCTGGCCCGCAGCAATCCCCGACGTTGTCCAGGACGCGAGGCGAAGGAATCTAGAGGGCTACCGGGAGGAGGCGCGCCCTGTGCGGAACCTCCAGAGCGCGCCGCCGGCGGTAGTGGAGCTGCGGCAATGGGACTGCTTCAGCCCGGGCGGCCGGATCCTGGGCGAGTAGCTCTGTGCACGCCGGGGATAGCGGGGAGCGGGTGGTGAATGCAAACTCGGGGCTGCTGCTTCCGGGCTGGCGGGTTCTGGGGTCGGCGTCGGGCAGCCCAGCTCCAGTGCGGAGGGTCCACCCTCTGCTGTCGGTCGGTGGTGAGGCGAGGGAAGCCCACCCGCCTGCCCGGCCTGCCCAGGTCGCTGCTTCTCCAGGGCCCTCCTCTCGCTGTCGGCCCCGACACCTGCTCGCCCCTTCCCCATTCTATCCCTCCTGAGGCCCGCTGTGTGGCGTGGTGCTGGGGCGGCTTGGCCTCTCTGTGCCTGTTTCTCCCCTTGAACGCCCAGGGTTGTTGGACTTAAAAAAACCTGGCGCCCCGAGTGGCCCACAGGAGGCCCAGCGACTGCCAGTCACGTCCCTGCAGGGGCCCACGCATGCCGGGGGGGGGGGACCCCCGTCCCTCTGGGGGGACCAGGCCCAACACCCTTCCAGGGACCGTGACCTCTAGGGAAGGCGCCCCCTGCGCACGCGAGCGCTGGGTCCCACGGCCGCCGAATTCCTGCTTCTCCGCGGCCGGAGTGGTCGGACCCGGCGGGACACGGGCGTCCTGACCTGAGAAGAGGGGGAGGCCGGCGGGGACTGAGCGTGCGGTGACCGCCATCCCGCCCTCCTCGTCCGGCTGACGCCAGGCTCCAGCCCCGCCACGCTTCAGGGGCGCCGGGGAGGCTTCCCTGATGCCCGCAGCTCGGGCCTTCCGTCTAGGCCAGGTGGCGTGTCCGCGCGCTTCTTTCCCGGAGCGCCGGGCCCGGGTCACGCGGTCGTGGTCACCGGGTTGGGCCGGGCCTAGCTGCCAGCGCCGCGGAAGGCGGAGCCCGGACCCCACGCTGCGGCCGCGCGGGGCCGGTGGCCGCCCGCTGGGGCTCTCGGTCGGTGCGTGAACCCCAGGACGCCAGAGGTGGCGGCCCTACACGGCCTCCGGCTCGTCCTTGTTCCCGCCGCGCGCTCTCCGCCACCGCACTCAGCCGCGCCCGCGGACGGGAGGGGGCTGGCGTCGGACAGAGCCGGAGGACGTGGGGCCCGGGCTGTGGGACCGGAGGTCTCTGGTCTGGACCGAGCCCGCCTGGCGCCCCCTCTCGCTTTCCGCCGGCCTGCTCTCCGACCCCGGATCCTTGTCGTGCGCCCTGTTCCTCCGCCCCGCACCCTGAGGTCCTCTCCTTCCAGACTATCTGAGCGAGCGATCCGGCCGGGTCGTCCTGGGCCGCGCACGCCTCGCCCTTCCTTGGGGGATCGGTCCCCGCTACCGAGGAGACCGCGCTGCCGGCCGCGGAGTGTCGGAAAGGAACCTCGGGGGCCCTCGGAGCCGTCCAGGTCTCCAGTCCCCTTCGCTCCAGCCCCAGCACCACTGTCCCTCGCTCCAGCGCCTCCTGCCTCCCCTAAAGGCTCCGATTTTCCCTTCACAACAGACGGCTCCTCTTCATATGCAAGCAAGCCGGGAGACCCAGCACTTCGCCGCACAGTTCTTTCTCCTGAGCCGATCCCTGTGGCCCTCGTCTTGGTCCCTACTCTGACCCCACTTTCTGATCCCCTCCATTCCGTTTCTGCCGGCCCCTTCTGAGGTCTCCGTCTCCCAGGCTGCATTCTCCGGGCTCTTCCCCTCCACCTTATCCACCTGTGAAGACTGAGCACGGAGCAGTGAGCCCTTCTCCCCACCTCCTGCCACACGTCCACCCACCCACCCACCAGCCCTCTGAACAGCTCAGCATCAGCAAGTCCCAGCAGCCCTCCTCCACCCCAACAGCTCTGCCGCAGCCTTCACCGAGGGGAGCTTTGCCCTTGGCAACAAAACCACAACAGTCCTTCCAGAAATCGTGTCTGCTCCACCCTCAGAGCCCCCAGAATGCTCTTTGCCATGCCTCTGCCCCGGCCCCCGCAGTGTCCCTCACCTGTCCCCTTGAGTCCCTTCCTCTCTGTCTCCCTGTCATCCCCTTCCTAGTCCAGTCTCTGCAAGACAGAAATGTTATTTTTCTACTCTGGTAAAATATGCATGACACAATCATTTTAACCATCTCCCCCCCCCCTTTTTTTGAAGAGGTTTTTGCAATAGGGCACGTGTGCTCGCCAGAGAGACAGAGAGAAAGCGAAAGATCACCCCCCAGGGGGAAAGGGCATGCCTCAATCCCTTCTCCTCCATTCTCCTCTTGGTATCTTTTTTTTTATTTCAATTTATTTATTTGCATTCATTCACTGAACATCATTACAGCATACAAAATGAGATTTTCCATCCAGAGTACACTATATATTGTCTCAATCAAGCACATCAACAAACATGTTATTGTCAGCAAATGATCTTCCATTTCTTGTCTTCTGTATGTTTTCCCCCCCCCCATCCTTGATTCCCTATCTCTTACCTTCTGCCATCTCCCACTCTCCTCCCACACTGTCTCTGGTATCTATGTTTGCTTTCTATACTGTTTTCTCCTCACATTTTATTGTATCACCAAAGACCCTAATCAATCCAAATACCCTCATAGCAAACACAGGTGATACACACATTTCCATGAACACAAGTCTTACTTTACTCATCCTATAAAGTAGCACCTAGCTGTGGCTACATATCCTACTGCAGTCATTGAATAGATATATTTTTTTTCCTGAAACTTTTTTTTTTGTAACTCAATTTACATTCCTTCCCTAAGCTTCATCACAGCATACAAAATGCAATCTCCCATCCAGTACACACTGCATAGTGACTCAATCGTGCACATTACAAAAATTTTCCATTACTAGTTACTAGAATTACTTTTACCCCTCTTTCTGACCCTCTGTCCCTTCCCACCCTCCTCTCACACCACCTCCGGTGTCTACAATTGTCCTTCATTCCCTTCCCACCCACATTGCATTGATCACACAATTTCCTACATAATCTAACTACTTTCAATGGTGAGTTCACTCATTACTACTAAGAAAACCAGTTTTAACTTAACTCAAAGAAGTGCCAAGGAACTTTGCTTAAAGCCAGGAAACAAGTCAGGATTCTGTTCAAATGGTAGGTGCATGAATCTATCAGTCTCATGTACTTTTATCTTCTGTTCTGGTTCAATTTTCCTGATTAAATTCTGATATATAATATTCAACTCCAGACTTGTCCCTATGATTAAGTTGGCCACTTTCATAGTTTTTGGACTCTTATTTCCATGTGTCTGTGTTTAATTTTCTTGATACAGCACACCCTTGAGAACTTCTTGGAGATCTGGTCTGGTGCTGGTAAATTCTTTCAGGTTTTGTTTATCTGAGAATGTTCTTGTCTTTTCTTCCCACCTGAAAGATAATCTTGCCGGGTACAGTATTCTTGGCTGAAATTGCTTCTCTCGTAACACTTTGAATATATTTTCCCATTCTCTCCTCGCTCGCATTGTTTCCGATGAGAGATCTGCTGTTAGCCTGATGGGATGTCCTTTGTAGGTAACTTGATGTTTCTCTCTTGCCAATCTTAGTATCTTGTCTTTGTCTGCGGTTTTGGTCAACCTGGCTATAATGTGTCTTGGAGAAGATCTTCTTGGGTTGATTCTATTTGGGGTCCTTTGTATTTCCTGGGACTGGATCTCCGAATGCCTCTCTAGGTTTGAAAAGTTTTCTTGCAGGATTTCATGGAATAGATTATCAATGCCCTTATGGGTCTCTTCACCTTCTGGAATGCCAATTATCCGGATATTTGGACGTTTGATGGTATCCAATACTTCTCGCATATCATTCTCAAATTTTTGGGCTATTTTCTCAGTCTTCCTGGTGGATTTTTCTAAGCCAGCCATTTTCTCTTCTACATCTGAGATTCTATTTTCTGAATGATCTAGTCTGCTTTTAATACTTTCAAGGGAGATTTTGACTTCTTGTATTATAGACTTCATCTCTAGCAGTTCCGTTTGAGTCTTTCGTAAAGTGTGTAATTCCTCTTTTAGATCTTGCAAGAATTTCCTCATCTCCTGGAACTTGTCAACTTCTTTCTCCTTTCTCTTTAGCAGTTCATTATCTCTCTTTTCTTCCATCTCTGTTAGCTTCGACATTATGAATGCTCTAAATTCCTTATCAGACATTTCCATGACTTTCACCAAACTGCTTGTGGATGAAGGAGAGTTACTCTTTTCCTTTGGAGGAGAGGTATTTTCTCGTTTTCCCATATTTCTCGTGATCCGGCGGTGATTTCTTGTCATCTGATGGATGGTGTGTTTCTTTAAAATTCTTGAAGTTAAGCCTCAATGTTCAGGAGCAAGCAGACAGAGGTGTTCTAGAATCTGTTTGCTGTTCTGTTGTGATCGCTGGTGCAGCAGATTCAGTAGATATTGGGTGGAGAGACAAGAAAAAGGAAAATGAAAGAGAGAGAGAGAAACAACAACAAAAAGAGAAAAAAAAGACAAAAAAATTTAAAAATTATAATTACTGTTCTTTTTCTAAAAAAAAATTCCCAGGAGCCATGAGGAATCTTCTGAAGGAAGGGCTCAACTCTCCTGCCTGGGAGGAAGGAACAGAAGGGATTATTAACAAAACAAAAGGTGGAGCTGAGAGCCAGAGAAAATCTTTACCTTTAAAAAAAATCATAAAAAAGGGGAACCAGCAGTTAGCGTAATGGCTATGTTGCTGGACTCCCATGTAGTCGACCGCGGTTCGAGTCTTGGACCCGGTGGCTTAAACTCACGCCGGGTGCGTGTGCATGCGTGCCCAAGATCTCGAGAGGAGAATGGAGGAGAAGGGATTGCAGTGTGGCCATCCCCCCTGGGCGGTGATTTCTCGCTTTCTATCTCTCTGTCTGTCTGGCAAGCGCACGCGCCCTATAGCAAAAACCTCTCCAAAAAAAAAATCATAAAAAGGAAAAATTACCAAAAAAAAAAAAATGAGACAGGAGCAGAGAGAGACAGAGACCTCAGAGACACAGAGACAGAGATAGAAGGCCAGAGGGGCTCCCTACCACACTAGCTTTGCTTGCTGGAGGCTAAATTATGAGTAGAAAATCTTCATTTCTCCTGTCCCCTGAAATATCTAGTTCCCAGGAGCCATGAGGAATCTTCTGAAAGAAGGGCTCAACTCTCCTGCCACACTAGCTTTGCTTGCTGGAGGCTAAATTATGAGTAGAAAATCTTCATTTCTCCTGTCCCCTGAAATATCTAGTTCCCAGGAGCCATGAGGAATCTTTTCTCCTCTTGGTATCTTAGGCACACACACACATGCGCCCAGCGTGAGCTTAAGCCACCAGGTCCGGGACTGGAACTGCGGTCGACTACATGGGAGTCCAGCGACATAGCCATTACACCAACTGCTGGTCCCTCCCTCTTTCTCTTTTAATTGCCAGGGCCATGTGTACTTAAGGGAGGGAGGGAGAGAACCGCCTCTACCCCCCGGGATATGGTCATGACCAAATCCATTTAGGGATTTTGGGCACAGAAACATATGCACCTGGCATGTTTCTCAGGCCACCTGGGCCAATATTCAAACCACGTGGTCACCCATGTGGAATCCAGTTCCCTCAACCAGGCTACAGGGCTGGCCTTTCACTACCTTTAACTGTCCAGTTCAGTGGCATTAAATTCTTTCATGTTGTTGTGCAACCACTGCCACCACCCATTTCAGGGTCCCTTTCATCGTCCTGTACTGAAACTCTGTCCCCTTAAACACGGGCTCCTCATCCCCGCAGCCCACCCCAGCCCTGGGTAACCACCTTTCTCTCTGACTCCATGGATTTGACTCCTCCCGTGGCTCACAGAAGTGGAGTCACACAGCATAGACCATCTATGACTGGCTGATTTCCTGGGCGCAGTGTCCTCAAGGTGCCTCCGCGTTGTACCATGGCAGAATGTCCTTCCTTTTTAAAGCTCAGTAATACCCCCTGAGGGAGCAAGCCGCACTTTGTTTACTCACTCACGTGTCAGTGGGCGTGTGATTTGCTTAGCTATTGTGAATAATATTGCTACGACAGAAGGGCTTTTTCTTACTGTCAGAGGGTGTGTGCCCTCTCCAGACAGAGGGAGAAGGAGAAAGCACCCCGCTGGAGGAGAGTCCTGTGCAATCCATGTCTCCCCCTGAGCACACCTACACTTGTCTGGCACGTTTCTCAAGCCACTAGGGCCAGAACGCGAACCACATGGTCGGCAATATGGAATCTGGCTCCCTCGACCCCCCCCCCCCCGCCCCCGGCCATGGGGCCAATTGGACAGAGTGACTTTTTTATTTAAATAATTACTTTATTAATTTTATGTATCATTACTATTTTTTTATTGGACCAGAAAGAGAAAGTGAGAAAGCAAGCCACCAGGTCCAGGACTTGAACTGTAGTCAGCCACATGGGAGTCCAGCGCCTTAACCCCCATGCCACCTGCCAACCCCCAGAGTGACCTTTTAAATCATTGTCATACACTGCCCCTTTGTTCTTGACCCTCCAAAGCTCTCGTTTTGTCTTTAGTGGCAACCCAAGCCCTGGAATGTCTGGGAGGCTCTCTAGGTCACCCCTCCACCTCCCCACCTCTCCTCTCACCCCCTCTCCTTCCTAGTCCACACCAGCTACACAGCCTCCTAGTCAGGCCTGAGACACTCTGGCCACTCCTGCAGCAAGACCTTCCCTTGAGCTAGGGATGGAAAGCCCAGGGACTTCCTGACTCCCTCAAGGCTTTCCTCAAATCTTTCCTTCCCATTTACCCCAAACCACACAGCTCCCAATCCAACTTACCTGTCTTAGTCTTCGTGAGCTGTTGTAACAAAATGCACAGGCTGGGAGAATAAATGGCGGACACTTACTATCTCACAGCTTTAGAGACCAGCAGTGCATGTGAAGACGCCTTGCACTGGGTGAGGGCCCTCCTCCTGACTTGCAGAAGACCCCACTTTTCCATGTCTTCACAAGGCCTTCCCATGGTACATGTGCTCAGAGAAAGGGAGAAAGAAAGCTCTGGGATCTCTTCTTTTGAGAGATTTTTGCTGTAGGGTGCATGCACTTGCCAGAGACACAGAGAGAGACAGAGAGACAGTGAGAACTCATCCCCCAGGGGAATGACCTCACCACAATCCCTTCTCCATTCTCCTCTCAGGATTTTGGGCATGCATGCACATGTGCCCAGCATGAATTTCAAGCCACTGGGTCCAGGACTTGAAACACAGTTGACTACATGGAGTCTAGTGTGTAGATCAGCTTCTGGCCCCTTCTTTTTTTTAAAAAAAAAGGTTTTGAGAGAGAGAGAGAGAGACAGAGAGAGACAGGAAGTGAGAAATCATACCCAGGGGGCAATGGCCACACTGCAATCCCTTTTCCTTCACTTTCCTCTCAGATTTTGGGCATGCACGTACACGCGCCCGGTGTGAGTTTTAAGCCACTAGGCCCAGGACACGAACTGCAGTCGACTACGTGGGAGTCCAGTGACATAACCATTATACCCTTCTTTTATTTATTTATTTTTTATTTTTTGTGGGGGTAGACGTTTTTGCTATAGGGCGTTTGTGCTCACCAGAATGACAGAGAGAGAGAGAGACAGAAAGTGAGAAATCACCCCCCCGTGAGGGATAGCCACGCCGTAATCCCTTCTCCTCCATTCTCCTCTCGGGATCTTGGGCACACACATGCTCCCTGGCATGAGTTTAAGCCACTGGGTCCAGAATTCAAACCGCGGTCGACTACATGGGAGTCCAGCGACGTAGCCATTATGCCAACTGCTGGTCCCAGTCCCCTTCTTTTAATCACCAGAGGGCATGTGCTCTAGCCAGAGGCAGGGAGAGAGGGAGGAAGCACCTCCCAACTGGGTATGGCCAGCCCACAGTTTATTTCTCCATCCTGCAAGCAAATGTGAACTGAACTTGGCCATTTGAGATCTGGCTCCCCCTCTCTCTCTTTTCTTTTTTTTTAGAGATTTTTTTTTCTATAGGGCACGTGCACTTGCTGGAGAGAGAGAGAGAGAGACAGAAAGCAAGAAATAAGCCCCGGGGGGCTGGGGGTGGCCATGCCACAATCCCTTCTCCTCCGTTCTCCTCTCAGGATTTTGGACATGCACACACTCATGCCCGGTGTGAGTTTCAAGTCGCCGGGTCCAGCACTCGAACTATGGTTGACTATATGGGAGTCCAGCGATGTGACCATTACATCTGCTGGTCCCCAAGATCTGGCTCCCTCTCTTAACCACTAGGCCATGAGGAAACCCTCATATCTCGTCACAAAGGATACTAATCCTACAGGTCGGGGCCTCACCTTGTGCCCTCATCTCTTCTTCACTTTCCTAGAGGCCCCATCTCCAAATACAGCCACACTGTACTTGGGGCAGGGCTTCAAGCAGAAGTGTTTTGGGGAACTACCAGCATTCAGCTCATAGCACACCCCATACTCCCAGCCCCTCACCCTGTTCTGCAGTTTTCATTTTTATCACCTTCTAATCACCACAAACTTTACCGAGTATGTTGACTGTTCATTGTATCCAGTAGTTCTCAAGGCATGGAGGTGAGGGTGGGGACATATTAAGGGGAGGCCGTTTTGCCCTCAGGAATGATTGACAATATCTGGAGACATTCTGAGCCATCACGGCCTGCTGGAGAGGGAGACAGTCATGCTGCAACATGCGTCTACAGCTCTATCTACATCTCTGTCTATCAAGAAACCGGAAGTAAGCAACCAGGAAATGATAGGGAAAGTTTGACACATAACCAAATGAGAATTTTATAGCTTAAAAATGCAGTCCCCCAAAATCCAGTTAACAGGTTTGCCGCATACTGGACACAGATTGAGAGTGTAAGTGAACTGAAAAAAGAAACCAACAAAATATCCAGAAGGAAGTCAAAGTTTTAAAAAATTATTTATTTAATTTATTTGTTATTATCTTTTAATTTGATCAGAGAGTAACACAGAGAGAGAGAAAAGGAAAGTGAGAAAGCAAGCCGCCAGGTTCGGGACTTGAACCGCAATCAGTCATGTGGGACTCCAGTGCCCTTAACCGCCACCCCACCTGCTTGCCCCCAGTCAAAGATTTTTTTTCAGAGTTTTTTTTTTTTTTTTTTTTTTTTTTTTTTTTTTTTTTTTTTTTTGCTATAGGGCACATGTGCTTGCCAGAAAGACAGAGAGAGACAGAGAGACAGAAAGCGAGAAATCACCCCCCAGGGGGAATGGCCACACCACAATTCCTTCTCCTCCATTCTCGTCTTGGGATCTTGGGCACGTACATACACGCACCCAGCATGAGTTTAAGCCACCGGGTTTGGGACTCAAACCACGGTCAACTACATGGGCGTTCAGCAACATAGCCATTATGCTAACTGCTGGTCCCAAGTCAAAATATTTTTTTAGGAATATATAGTAATGGGACCAGCAAGTGGCGTGGTGGTTAAGGCACTGGACATTCCCACATGGCTGATCACAGTTCAAGTCCTGGACCTGGCAGCTTGCTTTCTCACTTTCTCTCTCTCTCCCTCTCTCTCTGTCTCTCTCTGGTCAAATTAAAATATAAGAATGAATAAATAAAATTAAATTAAATAATTCTAAAAAAGTATATAGTAATGAAATTAAGAGTTGTGAGGGAATTAATAAGAGGCCTGGGGGCTGGATGGTGATGCAGCAATAAAATGTCTCACTCTGCAATGCAATCCCCCATGAGGAGGTTCCTGGTTCAAGTCCAGAAACCTCCCTGAGCACACCAGGCACATGCGTGTTCATGACCCACAGCTGGCAGAAGACTAGAGGTGTATCCCAGTCACAGGACACTGTAGGGGGTGCTCTCTCTCTTTCTCTCTCTCTCTCATTCATGAGATAAGTAAATAAATAAACTGAAAAAATGAAAGCATAACCATGTGTAATTGGAACTCAAGAAGGAAAAGAGTGAGCAAGTGGGGTCGAGTGATATTCTAAGAGATAATGGATAAGATGATTCCAGAACCAACCCAAGATGCCAGTTCACAAACTCAGTAATGCCAGTCAATGCCAAGAAAAATTAATAAAAAGAAGCTGACATGTGCTCACATCAAAATAAAACAGTGGAACACTAAAAACAATGAGGAAAATTATCAAAATTAGCCCATTAAAGTTGATAGATAATCTTCAGAGGCCTGGCAGTTGGAATGACAGCTGACTTCACAGCAATTCTGAGAGGCGTGAGACAGAGTGCTAATCTCTTCAATATACTGAAAAGAAATAACTACAAATCTAGAATTTCATAGTTGGCAAAAATACATTTCTACATTGAAGGCCAAGAGGATTTAGACTATGAGGTTTCTTATTATAAAATTGTAGTAATTAGAACAATATATCAACACAAGAACAGACTAATAGAACAATGGACTGTGTCAGTTATTAATGCTTTTCTCTAACTTCAAATGCCTCACTTCTTTGCTCTCTTTGTGATATTTGAAGATGGACCTTGTAAATGTTTTCACTACCAGTTAGCCAAATGCTGGACTGTGCCAACAGAGAGCACTGGAGAACAACGCGAGGCCACCAAGGCCAGGACCAGAAGAAGGGCCCAGACCTTTTTCCTCCGACCCACTATTCCAGAAAGCAGAAAACTGGGCCTCAGCATTCAAGTCAGTGGGAACTGCTGATCAGTTATAGAAATACCTATTGGTCTGTTTCTGCAGCCTACCAGTGGTTCAACTCTCTGACAAATTTTTCCACCAGGAACAAGCTGGATATTCCAATGGCAGCCACAACCTCTCCAGTGGGTGCTACATCTCAGCCTTAGGGACCCCCCATCAAGGTTTTTCCTTGTGAAAATAGTGTGAAGATACCTCAAAAAATTTTAAATAGAACTATCATTTTTAAGATATTTTTGCTCGGGAACCAGCAGTTAGCGTAATGGCTATGTCACTGGACTCCCACGTAGTCGACCGTGGTTTGCGTCCCAGACCCGGTGGCTTAAAACTCACGCCAGGCGCATGTGCGTGCGTGCCCAAGATCCTAAGAGGAGAATGGAGGAGAAGGGATTGCGGCGTGACCATCCCCCCGGGGGGTGATTTCTCGCTTTCTGTCTCTCTGTCTCTCTCTGTCTGTCTGGTGAGCGCACGCACCCTATAGTGAAACCCCCCCCCCCAAAAAAAAAGAAAGATATTTTTGCTATAGGGTGTATGCACTCACCGGAGAGACAGAAAGCAAGAAATCACCTCCCAAGGGGGATGGCCACACCACAATCTCTTGTCCTCCATTCTCCTCTCGGGATTTTGGGCACATGCACCCCGTGTGAGTTTCAAGATGCCAGGCAAAACTGTAAAAGATAAAGTATGGAATCAACTGAAGTGCCCAAAACTGATAAATGGACTAAGCAAATGTGGTATAGATACACAATGGAATACTAGTGAGTCAGAAAAGAGATGCATTCCTGTTGTTTGAGGCAAAGTGGATGAACCTGGAGAAAATAATGCTAAGTGAAACAAGCCAGGCTCTGAAAGACAAATGTCATATGTCCTCACTCATTAGTGGAAACTGAAAGATTAGATTGCACAGAAATATAGAGTGTAATGATAGGTACCGGAAGCCAAAAGGGGGGCATGAGGATGGGGAGATACACATGCCTGCAAATAAGTGAAGTGGGTTATAGAATACTATAACACAGTAAAGCAAAGAACGTTGGTAACGATTCTGTATATATTTCAAAATAACCAGAAGAGAATATTTTGAATGTGTATAACACAAAATAATGACAAATGTTGGAGATGGTGAGTATGTTTATTGCTCTGATTTGATCATTACAAATTGTACGTAGGTTTTGAAAAAACACACTGGGGGCCGCTAGGTGGCGTGGTGATTAAGACGCTAGACTCCCACAGGGCTGACCACAGTTCAAGTCCCAAACCTGGCGGTTTGCTTTCTCACTCTCCTTCTCTCTCTCTGGTCAAAATTCTAAAAATAATAATGATGTATAAAATTAAATAAAATATTTCTTAAAATAAAGAAAACAAAAAAAAACACACTGTACCCTACAGTGATGTACAACTATTATATGTAAATTTTAAATTACAATTAAAAAATGTTTTTGCCATAGAGTGTGTGTGCTCACCAGAGAGAGACAGAAAGAGACAGTGAGAAAAGAGAAACCAACCCCTAGGGGAGATGGCCACATCTCAATCCCTTTGCCATTCTCCTCCTGAGATTTTGAGCATGCACACACGTACCTGCTATAATTTTCAAGTCACCAGGTCTAAGTCTTGAACCACAATGGCCATTTGGGAGTCCAACACCTTAACCACCATGTCACCAGCTGACCCCAAAAGATATTTTTAAAGTTCCTCCTCAGGCCAGCTGGTGGCATGCTGATTAAGGAGGCTGGATCCCACATGGCCATCTGTGCAATTAGAGTCCTGGGCCTGGCAGCTTGAAAAACACACCAGAGGCAGGTCTTCAGATGAAGATTCCTCATGGCTCCTGAGAACTAGTGATTTCAGGGCAGGAGAGACAAGAGACAGGTCTTCAGACAAAGATGGCTCCTGAGAACTAGTGATTTCAGGGTAAAAAAGAAATGAAGATTTCCTACTGATAATTCAGCCTCCAGCCCACAAACTTGAGTGGTAGGGAGCTCCTCTAGCCTTCTCTCTATCTCTGACTCTGTGTCTCTGTCTATGTCTCTCTCTGCTTCTGTCTTCTCATTTTTTTTGGGTAATTTTTCCTTTTTAAAATTTTGTAAAGGTAAAGTATTCTCTTGCTCTCAGCTCCGCCTTTGTCTTATTAATAATCCCTTCTCCCCTCCCTCCCAGGCAGGAGAGACAAGAGGCAGGTCATCAGATGAAGATTCCTCCTGGCTCCTGAGAACTACTGCACCCTGCAGTTTTCTATTTTGTGCTCTTTTAAAAAATAATAACAATAGTAATATTTTTTAGGTTTTTTCCTTCCTTTTCTCTGTTTCTTTGTTGATATCATTGTTATTTCTCTCTGTCTGTTTCTTTTTCTTTTTATCTCATCTCTCCACTCATCATTTCCATTTACTGTGTTTCTAGAAGGATCTAATGGAGCTTTAGCCAAACATCCATATATTATTAGGATTAATATATTCCTCAATATCTACTGAATCTGCTGCACAAAGGGATCACAATGGAATGGCAAAGAGATTCCAGATCACCTCTTTCTGCACACTCCTGAATGTCCAGATTGAACTTCAAGAATTAGGAAGAAGCCCACCATCCATCAGATGACTGGAAATCACAGCAGGACCACAAGAAATGTGGGAAAGCAAGAAAATACCTCTTCTTCCAGGGAAAAGAATAACTCCTCTTCATCCACAGACAGCTCAGTGAAAATCATGGAAATGCCAGATAAAGAATTTAGAATATTCATAATGGCAAAACTAACAGAGATGGAAGAGAGAAAAGAGACAATGAACTGCAGAAGAGAAAGGAAAAAGGAGGGGACGAGTTCCAGGAGGTGAGGAAATTCTTGCAAGATCTAAAAGAGGAATTACACACTTTAAAAAAGAATCAAAGGAACCTATTAGAGGTGAAGGCTATAATACAGGAAGTCAAAGTTTCCCTTGAAAGTATTAAAAGCAGATTAAATCATACAGAAAATAGAATCTTAGACATAGAAGAGAAAATAGCTGACATAGAAAAATCAACCACGAAGACTGAGAAAATGGCTCAAAAAATGAGAATAATATATGAGAAATACTAGATACCATCAAACGTTCTATGAGAAATACTAGATACCATCAAACGTTCAAACATCTGGATATCCCAGAAGGCGAAAAGACCCATAAAGACATTGATAATCTATTCCATAAAATCCTGCAAGAAAACTTTCCAAACTAGAGAGGCACTCAAAGATTCAGTCCCAAGAAATACAAAGGACCCCAAACAGAATCAACCCAAAAAGATCTTTTCCAAGACACATTATAGCCATATTGACCAAAACCACAGACAAAGACAAGATACTAAGATATGCAAGAGAGAAACGGCAAGTTCCCTACAGAGGATATCCTATCAGGCTAACAGAAGACCTCTCATCAGAAACAATGCAAGCGAGGAAAGAATGGGAAAATATATTCAAAGTGTTAAGGGAAAAGCAATTTCAACCAAGATTACTGTACCCAGCAAGATTATCCTTCACATCGGAAGAAAACACAAGAATATTCTCAGATAAACAAAACCTGAAAGAATTTACTAGCACCAGACTAGATCTCCAAGAAGTTCTCAAGGGAGTGCTATATCAGGAAAATTAAATACAGACACACAGAAATAAGAGTTCAAAAACTAAAAAATGGACAGTTTAATTATAGGCACAAGTCTGGAGTTGAATATTATATCCCAGAATTTAATCGGGAAAATTGAACCACAACAGAAGATAAAGTACATGAGACTGAATTGATAAAATAGAATTTTATGACTTTTGACTAAAACATTGCTGATTTTCTTGTAGGCTTTGTTGTCCGGTTTTAAGGATTTGTATCCTGTCTTGAGATGTCGATAGGTTCATGTACCTACCATTTGAACAGAATCCTAACCTGTTTCCTGGCTTTAAGTTTTAAGCAATGTTTCTTGGGATTTCTTTAAGTTAAAACTGCTTTCTTGAAATTACCAGCTGAACTTGTTATTGAAAGTAGTTAGATTATTTAAGAAATTGTGTGATCAATACAATGTGGGGGGAAAAGAATGGAAGACTACTGTAGACACCAGAGGCAGTGTCAGAAGAGGGTGGGAAAGGACAGAGGGTCAGAAATAGGAGTAAATAAATAAATAAATAAATTTTATATATATACATACATATATATATGTATATATAACTATATAGCTATATATATATATATAACTAGAAATGGAAAAATTTTGACAATAACATGCATGATTAAGCTACTATGCAGTATATTCTGGGTGGGAAATCACATTTTGTATGCTGTGATGATGCTTAGGGAATGAATGTAAATTAAGTTTAAAAAGTTTCAGAAAAAAAAACCTAAAACTACTTTTCTTTTAATTAAAAATAAAGCATTAAAAATACCTATTTGATGACTGCAGTAAGCTATATAGCCCCAGCTAGGTGCTACTTTATAGTATGTTCATTCTACTCACTGACGTTTATGCCTAAAGTCAGACTTGTGTTCATGGATATGTATATATCAGCTGTGCTTGCCATTGAAAATATTTAGATTAAGATATTTAGTGAAACAATAAAATGTGTGTGGAGGGAAAGGCATAGAAAGCAACCATGGATACCAGAGACAGTGTGGGAGGAGGGTGGGAGATGGCAGAGGGTGAGAGATAGAGAATCAAGGATGGAAAAAAGTTAAATATACAGGAAACAAGAAATGGAAAATTATTTGTTGAGGATAACACGTATGTTGATGTGCTTGATTAAGCCAATATACAGTGTATTCTGGATGGAAAAATCTCATTTTGTATGCTGTAATGATGTACAGTGAATGAATGTAAATAAATTTAAAAATAAAATAAATAAATAAACAAACAAACAAACACCAGGCACATGTGTGCACCCAAAACCCCAAAAGGAGGGAGAAGTGGAAGAGAAGGGATTGTGGCATGACCATTCTCCATGGGGAGGGAGGTGCTTTCTCACTTTCACTTTGCTTCTCTTTCTCTCTGGTGGGCATACACACTCTCTAGCAAAAACAAAAACAAACAAACAAACAAACAAACAAAATCTCCTCCGTGTCTACTGTATACTACTGTATACTCTTGCTCAGCCCTTGAAATAGTTTCTGTTTTCTGCAGTTGCTACTTCTGGACCCTCTTTTGCCCCTTTTAGCAAGTAATTACTTTTTTTTCCTAGTTAACCATTCTTAGTATTAAATGTCCCCCCGTTCAAATTACTTGTGTGGTTTCTGGCCCCTGACTGGATCCTGTTTGTTACTAAATAAAATAAGAGTGTGGGACCAGCAGGTAGTGTGGTGGTTAAGGTGCTGGAAACTCCCACATGGCCTACAGTGGTTTGAGTCCTGGATCTGGTGGCTTGCTTTCTCAGTTTCTCTCTCTCTCTCTGTGTCTCTCTCTGGTCAAATTAAAATGAATGAATAAATAAATAAAATTAAATTTAAAAAATAAAAAATAAAGAGTGTGGAAATAGACTCACATTCTTTATTTATGCGTCTATCTAATTGATGACAAAGATGCCACTGTAGTACTGGGGGTATCTATTTTCCATAAATAATGTTCATGGAAACACCATTCTATTAGAGTCCATGTGAATATTAAAGTCTACTTCATACTCTAACAAAGGTCTATTCCAGGTAGATGGTAGATCTAAAAGTGGAAAAATAAGACAGCAAAAATTGTAGGAGAAAACATAGCACAATTTCTTCATGACCTTGGGTAGGCAAAGACTTCTTTTTTTTTAAGAATTATTTTAATTATATTAATTGTCATTATTTTTATTTAATTTTTATTTTTGAAGCTTACCAGAGAGAGAAGGAAAGTGATAAAGCAAGCCGCCAGGTCTAGGACTCGAACTGTGGTCAGCCATGTGGAAGCCCAGCCACCTTAACCACCATGCCACCCACTGGCCCCAGGCAAAGACTTCTTAAACAGGACACAAATGGTAGTAACTGCAACACAAGCAATTGACCATTCTGACTACGTTAAAATTAAGAACTTATGCTGATCAGAAGATATTAGGAGAGTGGAAAGGCAGATCACAGAGTGAGACAAGGCATTTGCACTAATAGATACATCTGGTAAAAGATGCATGCCCAGAATGTTAAAGAGCCTCTGTAAATCCAGGGGAAGACAGATAATCCAGTTGAAAATAGACAGCGACGCACCCTAAATGGGCACTTCATAAAAAAAAGACATCCAAATGGCCAAGTGACATACGAAAATATGTTCAATATCATCGCTCATCAGGAAAATGCAAGTGAAGTCACAATAAGACAGCAAGAGTGTGGAACTGTGCAAGTTTTCCAAAATCAAAATGGAGTCATTGGTGTCAAACCTGACTAAACGGAGCATGGGAGGTGATGAAGGAGGTATTTTCTCATGCTGGCACACTAATAACGAGAACTGTTATTGAAAGAACTCTGCCGGAATCATAACCTTGCACAAAGATAACTGCAACCTGACTACAACATCTGGGGCCACCAAGGGAGGGTGATTTCTCACTTTCTGTCTCTCTGTCTCTGTCTTTCTGGCAAGGGCATGTGCCCTATAGCAAAAATCTCTCTGGAAAGAAAAGTGCATAGTATGTATTTTTGGTATACAATGTGATTTTTTTTAAAGAGATTTTTGCCTTAGGGTGCATGCACTCATCAGAGAGAGAGCGAGAGAGAGAGAAAGACAGTGAGAGAGTGAGTGACAGTGAAAGGAAAAGTAAGAAATCCCCCCCTCCAGGGAGACTGGCCACACTGCAGTCCTTTCTCCTCCATTCTCTCCGCTGGGATCTTGGGCATGTACATGCACCTGGAATGATTTTTTTTTTTTTTCTTAACACCTGGAATGATTTTTCAAGCCACCAGGTCTATGACTCAAACCGTGGTCGTCCATGTGGGAGTCCAGCTACATAGCTACTACACCATCTGCTGGTCCCTACAGTGTGATATTTTGACACACATACACATTGTGAAATGATTGTCACAATCAGGCTAATTTACATATTTATTACCTCACATTATGTGTGTGTTGGAGGAGGTGAGGACATTTAAGACCTACTCTCTTCGCACATTCTAAGTATAAAATACAGTATTTTTAACTATAGTCACCAGGCTGACCCTGTGGCCTAGTGGTTAAGGGAGCCAGGTGCCACATAGCCACCACAGTTTGAATCCCAAGGTGGCAGTGTGAAAAACACCCCAGGCACCCGTGTGCTCGAAGTGCTAACAGGCTGGAGAAATGGAGGAGGAAGAGCTACAGCATAACCGTGCCTTAATCGAGGTGCGTCCCCCTCCATTTCTGTCTCTGGCAAGTCCAAATGCCATGTGGCAAAAAAAAAAAAAAGCACTGATTCCATTTCCTTTGGACGTATGCATGCACTAAGCAGTGAGATTGCTGGGGCATATGGTAGCTTCAGTTTACATTTCTCCATAATGGCTGCATCAGCAGCAGTCCTCAAAATAACACAGGCACTGGGGCCCGCAGGTGGCATGGTGGTTGAGATGCTGGACTCCCACATGGCCGACTGTAGTTCGATTCTCAGACCTGGTGGCTTGAAAATCATACCAAGCACATGTATGTGCGTGTCCCAGAGGAGAATGGAGGAGGGATTGGGGCATGACCATCCCCCTTGGGGGGTGATTTCTCACTTTTCCTCTCACTGTATCTGTCTGATGAGTGTGCACACCTCACCTAAGGGTAAAAACTTTTCTTTTTTTTTTTTTTTTTGGAGAGGTTTTTGCTATAGGGCATGTGCACTCGCCAGACAGAGAGAGAGAGACAGAGAGAAAGCGAGAAATCACCCCCCAGGGTGGATGGCCATGCTGCAATCCCTTCTCCTCCATTCTCCTCTCGGGATCTTGGGCACGGACGCACACGCGCCCAGCGTGAGGTTAAGCTACCGGGTCCAGGACTCGAACTGCGGTCGACTACGTGGGAGTCCAGTGACATAGCCATTACGCTAACTGCTGGTCCCAGGATAAAAACCTTAAAACAGCAGGAAAAAAAAAGCACTACTCACTTAATGACAGTTCTGCTATGACTAGCTCCTGGCATGAATTGGTCAATAAGTGAGGAGCTCAAAGTTGGCTGTGTCATGCATGGCACCGTGGGGTATTTTTTTTCCCGAATAGAATAATGTGATTCTATCCAGACATATAAAGAGCATACATTAGATAAGCACCAGAAAGTGACAAGATATGCATAGCAATACTATAAAACCAGAGTAATCACTTATTTATTCTGAATACTACTGTGGTGTACAATAAAATGCAAATTTATGAATGAAATAGGTAGTCTCGTGTGATTATGAACGCTTTGTGCAGTGAACATTGACTGACGCAGGAATGAGACAAAGCCTGAGGAAAGGGATCTCTATCACTCACACAGAGAACTCTGCTGGAGAACTGGTAGTAAGCCTGAATGGTCATTAAACAGGTTTTGTGTTTATTTAAAGAATTATTTATTTTATTTTATTTATTTTTAGAGGGTTTTATTTTCTTTTTGCCTTAGGGCACATCACTCACCGGAGACAGAGACAGTGAGAGGGAAAGTGAGGAATCACCCCGCAGCGGGAATAGCCACACTGCAATCCTTTCTCCTTCGTTCTCCTTTTGGGATCTTGGGCATCCACACACAGGCACCCAGCGTGATTTTCTTTTTCTTATTTTTTGTAGAGAGGTTTTTGCTACAGGGCATGTGCACTTGCCAGAGAGAAACAGAGAAACAGAGAGACAGAAAGAGAGAAATCACTCCCCAGATGGGGATGGCCTTGCCACAATCGTTTCTCCATTCTCCTCTCAGGTTTTGGGGCATGCACGCACATGCACCCGGCATTAATTTTAAGCCTCCAGGTTTGGGACTCAAACCGCAGTCAACTATGTGGGAGTCCAGCGACATGATCATTATGCCATCTGCTGATCCTGCATCCAGGGTGATTTTCAAGCTACCAGGTCCAAGACTTGAACTGTGGTCAGCCATGTGGAAGTACGGTGATGTAACTGCTATGCCCTCTGCTGGTCCCTATTATTATTATTTTTAGTTTGACCAGAGAAAGAGAGCGAGAGAGGGAAAGTGAGAAAGCAAGCTGCCAGGCCCAGATTGACATTTCAATACTATTATGTCTTCCAATCCATGAGCATAATATATCTTTCTCCATTTATTTAAGTTTTTCTAAATTTCCTTGAGTAATGTCTTATAGTTTTCAATGTATACACTTTATATATCTCTGGTCGAACTTATCCATAACTATCTCATATTTAATCTTACTGTTAAATTGCACTTTGTGGTTGTTCATCACTAGTATATAAAAATACAATTGAATTGTTATCTTTTTTTTTTTTTTTTTTTTTTTTTGCTACAGGGCGCGTGCGCTCGCCAGACAGACAGAGAGAGACAGAGAGACAGAAAGCAAGAAATCACCCCCCGGGGGGGATGGCCACGCCGCAATCCCTTCTCCTCCATTCTCCTCTCGGGATCTTGGGCACGCACACACACGCGCCCGGCGTGAGTTTAAGCCACCAGGTCCGGGACTCGAACTGCAGTCGACTACGTGGGAGTCCAGCGACATAGCCATTACGCTAACTGCTGGTCCCTAAAGTTCTTTTTAAAAATAATTATTTATTTATTTCATTCCATTTGTTATTGTTAGTTTTTTTTTTTTTTATTTGACCACCAGAGAGAGAGAGAGAAAGGGAAAGCAAGAAAGCAAGCCACCAGGTCTGGGACTTGAACCATGGTTGGCCATGTGGGAATCCAGCATCCTTAACCACCACACTGCCTGTTGGCTCCAAAGTTTATTTTCTTTTATTCTTCTGGAGAAAGAGAAACAGGCACCCTCAAAAGAGTCTTATCATGCTGCAACGCCCTCTGCTCCCCACTCTTCCAGCCAGCTGGGATCACAAGCATGCACACCCATACCCAGCATGTTTTAGGGCAACCCAGGATCTAAGCCATGGTCTCCCACATGGCTCCAGCAATGCAGAATGTTCTCCATTGCCTGCTCCAGCATAGCTGGGCTCTTTCTTATTTTCCAACATGAAGCATTTAATACTTCAGCTGCATCCCACCAATACTGATATATGAGCATTCATTTGAGCTTAGTTCAAAATATTGGACCAGCAGGTGGCATGGTGGTTAAGGTGCTAGATCCCACATGGCTGATTCAGTGGCTCAAGTCCCAGACTTGGTGGCTTGAGAACCAGGTGAGGTGCATATGCACGTGTGTCCAAAATCCCAAGGGGAGAATGGTGGAGACAGTATTATGGTGTGGCCATCAGCCCTGGGGAGTGTCTTCTTGCTCTCCTTTTCTCTGTCTCTGACTCTCTCTGGTAAGCACATGTGCCCTATGTAAAAAAATCTTAAAAAACATAATACCCGGGGCCGGCAGGTAGCATGGTGGCTAGGGGGTGCTGGACTCCCATGTGGCCGACAGTAGTTCGAGTCCTGAATCTGGCAGCTTGCTTTCTCACTTTCCCTCTCTCTCCCTCTCTCTCTTACTCTGTCTCTCTCTGGTCAAATTAAAATAAATAAATACATACATAAATAAATAAAGTTAAATAAAATAATTATTTAAAAATACATAATACTCTCTGTTTCTCTCTAGTAAGCACATGTGTCCTATGTCAAAAATCTAAATAATAATATTATTTTAAAAAAATTTTCCTGTGATTCAGAGGTTATTTAGAAGTGCTGGGACCACCAAATGGTGTAATGGTCACATTGCTGGACTCCCATGAAGTTGACCACGGTTTGAGTCCTGGACCCAGTGGCTTAAAACTCACACCAGGAGGAGAATGGAGAAGGGATTGCAGCAGGGGTATTCCCCCCAGAGGAAGGAATAGTCTCTCTCTCTCTCTGTGGGAAGTGCATGTGCCCTATAGCAAAAATCTCTCTCTCAAAAAAAAAAAAGTAAATAAAATATAAAATAAAATACAAAGGTTTTCTCAATTCCAGGAAACAAAACATACTCAGCATTTGGAAGTTCAACAAAAAGAAATAGGTACATTCTATCACATCATGTAACAAGATCCCCAAAATGCAAGAGTGTAGGGCTCCTGATCAATGATGTGAGTCTTTTTATTTTCCAATTTTTATTTATTTATGTTTCTTTTGGAGAGATTTTTGCTATAGGGTGTGTGTGCCTGCTGGCGAGACAGAGACAAAAAGTGAGAAATCCCTCCAGCAGGGATGGTCACGTCACAATCTCTTCTCCATTCTCCTCCTGGGATCTTGGGCACACATGCACACATGCCTGGCATGAGTTGGAAGCCTCTGGGTCCAGCACCTGAACCACAGTCAGCCATGTGGGAGTCCAGCAGCATAACCACCCCACCATCTGCTGGCCTCAATGGTGTGGGTCTTAACAGTGAGGAGGTCTCAGCTGATTCTCAGGGGGGACCTTCAGGATGAGTCACCATCAGCAACCAAACAAGGCCTTCTAGAACATTTATTGATGAAGCAAAGCTGAGTGTATTTATTGCTTACACAACAAAAAATCTCATCTTCATAGGGCTTTAGGGTGCCTCCAAAGGGGACATTGGGAAAAGGTTTTCACAGGCTCTGGCTGATAGTCTCTCAATGTGCAGATTCACTGAGATTAGGCAGAGCCCATGACTCATGCTATAGGACAGAAAGACACAGCCAGAGGAAAGTTCTGATGAATGATCTGTTTCTGGGGTCAGGAAATTGTCTATCAGAATAAGTTGTTTGGCAGAATTTTCCTGAAGGAAACAGTGATTTATTGGTTAAGTCTTATCTTCCTGCAAAGAATTTTCTGGATTTCTTTTTTCCATTGAGTCGTTTTATTTGTATGCGTATATTATATCCCTAGAAAACGAATCCCAGGATTTTCCCTCCCACGTTTCGGTCTTGCTACTTCGTGGGGCATAATGCCAGCTGAGGTTGTCAGTACGATACCAAACTGATGGGGTGGGAGCAGATTGCTTTGCCATTTCTCTAGATCTTTGAGTTGCACATCGAATCTGGGGCTGATCATTCTACATCTGTTTAAGCTGCCTGTAGAGTTCACAACCATTTTTCCAGCTCTGTGGTGACCGATGATTTCAAATTCACCAACATAACCACGCTTCATCATCACAGTTAGAAATAGGACAATGATGGGACCAGCCCATGGCATAATGGTTAGGTTGCTGGACTCCTGCATAGTCGACCGCTGTCCAGTCACGGACCAGGTGGCTTAAGGCTTATACTGGGCAGCTGTGTGTGTGTGAAAATCCCAGGAGAGTGAAGGAGAAGGGGAGTGACTTCTCGCTTTGTTTCTCTGTCTCTCTCTTTCTCTCCAGTGAGCACATACACCCTATAGCAAAAATCTCTAAAAAAACAAAACAAAACAAAACAAAACAAAACAAAAAAACCATACACACACACACCAAAAAAAAAAAAAAAAAATCAGAAATAGGACAACGACTTTGAAGCATGGCCTAAGAACTGGGCATTTGCCTCTCTTCAGCATTGTCGGTGCTCTTGAGAGCATCAGCCAGCACGTTCATGTTTACCATGATGGTGGCATGAAATGCTGGCAGAAGTGGATATTTTTAAATAAAAAATGATAGCAGGCTTTTTCCTTCTTTCATTTATTTATTTAAAATAATCATTTTATTTAACTTTATTTAATCATTTATTTTAATTTGACCAGAGGGGGACAGAGTAAGAGAGAGAGAGAGGAAAGGAAGAAAGCAAACTGCCAGGTCCAGGACTCGAACCGTGGTCGACCATGTGGGAGTCCAGTGCTCCTAGCCACCATGCCACCTGCTGGCCCCTCCTTATTTTATTTTTATTCATTTCATATATACCACATGAGAAATTGGGCAGTTTGTGAGGCAACTTAGAAAAAATTATTTTTTCATAAACACATAAATCTTTCCATTTGGCTCCTTCCAATCCTCCTTCACTGTGTTGAAGAGGTAATGAGTTCTTCTAGATGTTTGGTTAGGTGGGTGGCCTCCAAATGACTGAACACTCGGTAGGTAGTTCCTGCATAGAGTTTTCCTGTCACTGGCTCTACAACCTTTCACAATTTGAAAACGATCTTAGCCAGTTCATGTTTCACATGCTTTGTTTATGAAACAGGTAAAGCTTGTTAGTTGATTTTTTAAGAATTATTTTATTTATTTAATTTGTTATTATTTTTTCAAATTTGACCAGAGAGAGAAAGGAAAAATGAGAAAGCAAGCATCCAGGTCCAGTATTTGAACCACAGTCAGCCATGCGGGAGTCTAGTACCTTAACCACCATGCCGCCTGCTGGCCCCAAGGTAAAGCATTTGAGAAACAATATTCCCAACCGTGCACAGCTAAGTGCATTATGAGTAAAGTTGGGTTTTCTCTTGTGAAAAGACTTTAATAAATAGGAATCCAGAACATGCCTGGTCACTGTCACTGCAGCGGTTTTTTGCACTGCTGTCCTAATCACCTTTCCCTTGATCCACAAATGAGCTATTGACATTCTATGGCTTTGGCCACCTCCAGCTCTATGGTGCAACTACGCCTGGAAATAATTTTCTGCAACAAAACAGACTGATCCGATTGACACAGGAGACCTCAATTCTCAATCCGAAGAGTACATTGATATAGGTGGTCTCAATTCCCATCCCCTTCTCAGTATTCCGTCAACTACGTGGGAGTCCAGTGACAACCATTACACTGTCTGTTAGTCTCACATTCTGAGTTATTAAGCCCTATTTCTTTATAATTCACCAGTCTCAGGTATTTCTGTAAGCTAAGCAATGACAGAAACCTTACTCTATTCATTTTATAGGGTTAGCATAGACTTGATACCAATATCTAAAAGGCTAATCTCACTCATAAATAAAGCAGTGAGCATTCTACATAAAATATTAACAAACTAAATCAAGCAATATATTAAAAATAACATATATTCAAGTTGGATTTATTCCAATACAAGATTTATTCATTAAAAATTTTCTTTTAAATTTTTGCCAGAAACCAGAGACAGAGAGAGAAATCAATAAAGCACCCCCCCCCCCCCAGGGGAGATGGCCATGCCACATCCCTTCTCTTTCATTCTTCTCTTGGATTTCGGGCACATGCCCAGTGTGAGTTTCAAGCTGCTGGGTCCAGGATTCAAACTGTGGTCGACCACATGGGAGTCCAGTGCCTTAACCTCTATACCGCCTGCTGGCCTCAAGATTTATTAATTTTGAGGGGGTGCTGGGTCCCGGGCACAGTCGCGCACTCGGGGCTGGCGTGTGGCCGCCGGGCCTGCGCGTGGCTGCCGGGCCTGCATGGCCCCCGGGCCTGCGAGTGGCCACCGGGTCTGCATGTGGCTGCTGGGCCTGCACCCGCACGCGGCCGCCGGGCCTGCGTGTGGCCGCCGGGCCTGTGCGTGGCTGCCGGGCCTGCGCCTGCGCGTGGCCGCCGATTGCGGGCAACAAACTGAAGCCGAAAACAAGGATTAAGAACTTGCAACTGTGGGCAACAGGGAGGGACTTTGGCTGTCTTGAACCAATTGAGAAATATATTGTATAGGAGGATTTTCTCTGCCTATGGACAGTGAGAAGACGATGGTTACCAGCCCTGCATTACCTCAGGGAAAAACAAGAACTATTCTACCATTCTTAAGGAAGCCAGATACCCGAGGATGACTCACGCTGCAGATCCCCACAACACCATTCCCGGTAATCACAGGATGGATGCTGTGCCGTATGGGCTGATAACCATCTCTGCTTACCAGAACCGCTTTCCTGAAACTGTATTCCATGGAGACTCACCTACAATTGCGGAACTGCACGAGACCCACCCTTAACCCAACCTTGAGTAGAATGTATGTTCCCTATTGTAAAAAACTCTATGAGCTGATAATTGGGAAAAAAAAAAAAAAAGTGAAGGAGCTGGAGGGTATAGTAGCAGGGATGGCAACTGCAGATACTAGAGACAGTATGGGAGAGGTAATGGGAATGAGTAATAGAGGGTGGAAGGGAGGGATTCAGGGAACAAACATCACACTTAATAGACACAAAAATGAAAAGTGGTCTGTTGATGATAATGTACATGGTAATATCATTGTCTTGACTGATGTGCACTGTACTCATGCTGGGAAAAACCATGCTGTACACTGTAAAGATGTGCAATAAAAAAAAAAATCAGCACTCTGGCAGAAGGAGAAAGATCTGAAGATATGATAGCGGAAAGGATAAACGTAGATACCAGAGGCTGTAAGGGAGGGGAGTGGGTGGTGGGGAGCGGGTGGTAGAGAGTGGGCATGGGGGGCAAAGGGAAGAATCATTTAACACCAAAAATGTAGAGTTCTCTGTTGAAAACTATATATGTATATGTATATTGTATACATCATAATGGGGACTTTATGTAAAATGTGAATTTAATTAATCTGAGAAAGAAAAATAAAAGACCAAAAAAAAAAAGATTTATTAATTTCAGGACCAGCAGTTGGTGTAATGGCTATGTCACTGGACTTCCATGTAGTCGACCGTGGTTTGAATCTTGGACCTGGTGGCTTAAACTCATGCCAGGTGCGTGCGTGTGTGTGCGTGCCCAAGATCCCAAGAGGAGAATGGAGGAGAAGGGATTGTGTCATGGCCATCCTCCCTGGAGGGGTGACAGAAAGACAGAAAGTATCTCTGTCTTTCTGGCAAATGCACACATCCTATAGCAAAAACCTCTCAAAAAGATTAATTAATTAATTTATTTATTTATTATGATATATTAGTTTATTCATTCATCACATTTATAGAATAAAGGTGAAAAAACACACAATCATCTCAATCATCTTAATATATGCAGAGTAAAACATTTTGTAAGAAAATTTGATAAAAGTAAATACTTGATCATGATTCTGAAAAAAACTTTTAGCAAATTAGGAAGAGAAGGAAGGGCTGCTCATGGCCTAGTGATTAAAGGAGCCAGATTCCACATGGTCAACTGCATGGTTTGAATCCTGGCCCTGGAGTGCCCCAAATCCCAACAGGATGGAGAAATGGAGGTGAAGGGATTGTAGCATAACCGTGCCTCACCGAGGTATGCTTTCTTCCTCTCCCTCTCCCTCTGTTTTTGCCTCTTTGTCTCTCTCTAGTGAGCATATGCAACCTCTAGCAAAAAAAAAAAAAAAATGTAAGGAACTTCCTTGATCCAGGGTATCTAAAAAAATTTAACATGGGGCCAGACAGTGGCCCAGTGGTAAAATGCAACACTGCAAGTCAGTCTTACACAGGCAAACTCCTGGTTCAAGCCCACAACTTCTCTGAGCATGCTGGGCAAGTGGTTGGCTGCATCTGGGCTGACTGAAGACTGGGAGGAGATTGTGGCTTCAGGACCCTATTGCGGGGCTGTCTCTGCCTCTCTCATTCAAGGAAGAAACAAGTAATAAGCGAACAAACGTAATACTTAATGGCGAGACGTTTTCTCCTCAATATACAAGTAGTGGTGAGAAGTACCACAGAATAAGCTAACAGGTTAACCTTCCCACTGATGAAAGGCTTTGGAGGGTGAACAAAAGTTCACAGATTTTAGAGGAAGTAAAAACTTGGGACCGGCCTAGTGAGTTTTAGATTAATTTTGTAAGAGTTAAGCTGAGGACAGGTAGGGCTCACAGCATGGTTGCAAGCACTAAAGACTCCAATGAAAACTTACTATCTTTCTGTACTGAAGAACCCGAGGACAGATTCTGGGCTAACACAATTTCCAGAACATGAAGAATGAATCCAAAAAAGGAGAGAACCAGAGAAAGGAGTCCAAAATTCTGTGTGTAAACTCAAGTCTGGCTGATCTCTGAATCATGCAGGCAGAAGGCAGATTATATGTGAGTCTTGGCTCTGGTGGCTTAAAAAAACACATCAGGGGGCCAGCAGGTGGCATAGTGGTTAACTGGACTCCCACATGTTTGACCGTGGTTCGTGTCCCAGACCCAGTGGCTTGAAATTCACGCCAGGCGCTTCTGCATGAGTGCCCATAATCCTGAGAGGAGAATGGAGAAGAAGGAATTGTGGTGTGGCCACCCCCCACCCCCACCCAGGAGGTGACTTCTCATTTTCTGTCTCTCCAGCAAGGAAGCACATGTGCCCTGTAGTAAAAAAGAAAGAGAAGGACAGAAAGAAAGAGAACAAAGAAAGAAAGAAAAGGGAAAGGAAAGAAGGAAAGAAAGAAGAAAGAGAGAAAGGAAGGAAAGGAAAGGAAAGGAAAGGAAAGGAAAGGAAAGGAAAGGAAAGGAAAGGAAAGGAAGGAAAAATAAAACATGTCAAGCGCATGTGCATGTGTGCCCCAAATCTTGACAGGACGGGAAAATGGAGAAGGGATCTGCAGCGACCATACCCTGTGGGGGTGCCTTCTCTCTCTGTTTTCCTGTCTCTCTCTGGGGAATGTACATACCCTCTGGCAATAAAAGAAAAAAAAATTTTAAAAAGAGGCCTCACCTGCCATCCTCTCTGTTTCTGTCAATCATGTAGGCCAGCCTGATGCCAGGCCTCTGCTTTTAAACCTCCCAGCCACCAGAACTGTGAGTCAATACACCTCTATTTCTTTATAAATCCCCCAGTTTCGGATGTTTCATTAGCAATGCAATAATAGACTAAGACAACAGCAAAGACCCAGGACGAGCTGGAGGAGACAAAATGCCCCTACTATTCTTTTCTAAGTTCTTGATTCACAGAATCTATGAACATAACAAAATGATTGTTTCCAGGGCTGGTAGGTGGTGTGGTGATTGAGGGTGCTGGACTCCCACATGGCCAACCACAGCTTTGAGTCCTGGACCTGGCGGCGTGCTTTCTCACTTTCCCTCTCTTTCTTTCTCTTGTTCACTCTGTCCCTCAAATGAAAGAAAGAAGAAAGAAAGAAAGAAAGAAAGAAAGAAAGAAAGAAAGAAAGAAAGAAAGAAAGAAAGAGGGAGGGAGGGAGGGAGGGAGGAAGGTAAGAAAGAAGGAAGAAAGGAAGAGAGAGGAAGAGAGAGAAAGGAAGAGAAAGAAAGAAAGGTAAATGAAATATTCTTTAAAGAAGAAAATAAAAGATTGTTTCCTGTAGGGATAGTTTGTTTTGCAGCAGTAGGTAAATAGAATGGTTGGGTAGCACCCATTACTACCTGCCACAGCAAAAAGAAATGCAAAATAAAACATAAAGAAAGAAATAGAAAACATAAAGACTAATGAAGGGCCAGCCTGGGGCACGTGGTTGAGACACCTGAATCCCACACGGCTGACTATGAAGTTTGAATCCTTGACCTGATGGTTTAAGGAACACACTGGCATGTGAGTGCATGTGCCAAGAATCCTGAAGGGAGAGAGATGGAGAGGGGAACTGCAGTGTGACCATTCCCCATAGGGGAATATTTTTTTTTTAGAGGTTTTTGCTATAGGGTGCGTGCGCTCGCCAGACAGACAGAGAGAGACAGAGCGACAGAAAGTGAAAAAAAACCCCCCCAGGGGGATGGCCACGCCGCAATCCCTTCTCCTCCATTCTCCTCTCGGGATCTTGGGCACGCACGCACACACGCCCAGCGTGAGTTTAAGCCATTGGGTCCGGGACTCGAACCATGGTCAACTACGTGGGAGTCCAGCGACATAACCATTATGCTAACTGCTAGTCCCCATAGGGGATGATTTTTAATTTTCTCTCTCTCTGTCTCTCTCCCTTGACTACATAAACCCTCTGACAAAATTTAAGGACAAAAAGAAAAGACTAATGAAACCAAAGGCTGATTCTCTCAAACTATTGAAGACAACCTTTGACAACATTCACAAGTTAATAGAATGAAAGTTACAAATACTAAAAATATGAAATAAAAAAGGAGCTCTTTTCCCGCTGGAACTATGGAGGGCGTTCGAGAGAAAAAAAAAGAAGGTTCCTGCTGCGTCAGAAACCAAGAAAAAGGCTCCTGCTGCCACGGAAGCCACCAGGAAAAAGGTTCCTGCTGCGCCAGAAACCCTTAAGAAAAAGCAAAGAAATTTTGCGGAGCTGAAGATCAAGTGCCTGAGAAAGAAGTTTGCTCAAAAGATGCTTCGAAAGGCAAGGAGGAAGCTTATCTATGAAAAAGCTAAGCACTATCATAAGGAATATGGACAGATGTACAGAACTGAGATTTGCAAGGCCAGGATGGCAAGAAAAGCTGGCAACTTCTATGTACCTGCAGAACCCAATTTGGCATCTGTCATCAGGGTCAGAGGTATCAATGGAGTGAGCCCAAAGGCTTGAAAGGTGTTGCAGCTTCTTCGTCTTCGCCAGATCTTCAATGGCACCTTCGTTAAGGTCAACAAGGCCTCAATTAACACACTGAGAATTGTGGAACCATATATTGCATGGGGGTACCCAAACCTGAAGTTAGTAAATGAACTGATCTGTAAGTTTGGTTATGGCAAAATCAATAAGTGAAATGCTTTGACAGGTAACTCTTTGATTGCTCAATCTCTTGGTAAACCTGGCATCATCTGCATGGAGGATCTGATTCATGAAATCTATACTGTTGGAAAATGCTTCAAAGAAGCAAACAACTTTCTGTGGCCCTTCAAATTATCTTCTCCACGAGGTGGAATAAAGAAAAAGACCACCCATTTTGTAGAAGGTGGAGATGCTGGCAACAGGGAAGACCAGATCAACAGATTTATTAGAAGAATGAACTAAGGTATACACCATGATTATTTTTGTAATCCGATCAATAAATAAACAGTGGCTGTTTTCAGACTTAAAAAAAATAAGTAAATAAAAATAAAAAAGGAAATGGGAGGGTGGCAGGTGGTGTGGTGGTTTAGGGACTGGACTCCCACATGCCCAACCATGGTTCGAATCCTGGACCTGGTGGCTTAATCTCACTTACCTCCTCTCTTCTCTTCGTTTCTCGTTCTCTCTCTCTCTCTCTCTCTCTGTTGAGCATGCATGCCCTATAGCAAATTTTTTTAAAAAGTAATAAATAAAATTAAGTAAGTAATTCTTTTTTTTTTTTTGGAGAGGTTTTTGCTATAGGGCATGTGCGCTCGCCAGACAGAGAGACACATAGAGACAGAAAGCGAGAAATCACCCCCCAGGGGGGATGGTCATGACACAATCCCTTCTCCATTCTCCTCTTGGGATCTTGGGCACGCACGCACATGCGCCTGGCATGAGTTTTAAGCCACCGGGTCTGGGACGCGAACCACGGTCGACTACGTGGGAGTCCAGCAACATAGCCATTATGCTAACTGCTGGTTCCCTAAGTAAGTAATTCTTAAAAAGAAAGGACCAGCTGGTGATGTGGTGAAGGCAGATGGATCCCATGTGTGCTGTTCAAGTCCTGGACCCGACAGCTTGAAAAACACACTGGGTACATGTGCATGCATGCCCCAAATTCTGAGGTAAATGGAAAAGAAGAGACTGTGGTGTGGCCAACCCCCCAGCGGATGATTTTTCACTTTCCCTCGCTCCTTCCTTCTCTCTGTCTCTCTCTGATGAGCATATGTACCCTGTAGCAAAAAAGTAAAAAAAAAAAAAAAAAAAAAATCACAACAGTAAATTTTGGATTTTACTTTTTTTTTTTCATTGCCAGAGAGTGTGTTTGCTCATGAGAGACAGAGTGAGGGAGAGAGCCTAGGGGATGTGGTCATACACCACAATCCTCTATTTCTGTATCCTGGTGGGGTTTTGGGTATATATGCATACATGCCCAGCATGTTTTTGAAGCCTCCAGGCCTGATTTTTTTTTTTTAAGAATTGTTTTAACTTTATTTATTTATTAATTTTATTTTAATTTAACCAGTGAGAGACACAGAGAGCAAAAGAGAGAGAGGGAAAGTGAGAAAACAAGCCGCCAGGTCTGGGACTAGAACCGTGGTCGGCCATGTGGGAGTGTCCAGCACTTTAACCACCACACCATCTGCTGGTCTCCAGGGCTGGAATTTGAACTGGTTGGCCGTGTTGGATCCTGTTCCCTAACCACTGGGCAATGGGGCTAGCCCACATAGCAGAAAAGTTGTAAATAATGAGAGATCATAAACAACTTCCCACAAGTAACCCTTGAAATCGTACATAAGTGGAAATTTATGGAAAAAATGTAAAATATCAAAACTAGTGTAAAAAGAAATAGCAAGTGCTAACAAAGATACTGAAAGGCTGCTCAAAATCTTCTCCATGATAAGGCTCCAGACCCCAAGTAGCTTAATTGACAAAGAATGGATGATTCCTGCCTTCATACATAGGTACTGAAAGCAGATACAGTGGGAAATCTTGCCACCTCACTGTAGAAGGTTAGTTTTATATATATAATCTACTTGGGAGTTAAGTGTAGGAGGCTGTACCAGTGAATATCACTGGTTTCTCAGAGAGCAAACAATTACACAATGCCAAAGGCCATGATTGGCTCCCCTTCAAAAACCTCACCTTCAAAACCCAAAAAATGCTCTGGCCACTTCCCATAGCAAATCGGTGAGCTTAGAATCCCTCAGATTTGCATATCCGGCACCTCATGATTGGTCCACAAAAGCAACCAATCCTAACCCACCTTTTACAATCCTTCATTCAACCAATCACTGCCCACCAGCATGTATATAACCACGATCCCTGACCCCAAAATCGCCAGACAACCCTGAAGACCCGTAACACCACGTCATCTCTGGAGCCTCCAGAAGACCCTGAAGAGTTGTGACACTGCATCGTCTCCGGACGACCCCGAAGAGCTGTGACACTGTGTCGTCTCCATGCTGCCCACAATAAACGGATGACCCTGAAGAGCTGTGACACTGCGTCGTCTCCGTGTTGTAACACTGCGTCATTCATCCTGTCTCTCACTCCTTCCCTCAGGAAACCTGTTCAACTGTCCCCCGGGTCGGGACAGTTAAGGGGTGTGTGTGTATACACACACACACACACGCACAGTTGTGGAGGCACAAGTAGGAGGCATGGCCACATTAGAGGTCCTAGTTTGATTTCTGAACCAATCTGGATGTGCCTGTGGTCCTTGTTGACTGGGAGGCTAGGGCAGGAACAATTGTGATGTGCTGAGACCCTGTCAAAGGATACTCTCTTTCTCTCTCCTTCTTATACCTTCACTCTCTTGTAACAATAAATAATACATATAACGTTTAGGTCAATACACTCATAAACAGAGTGAATTTTAAAGTAATCCAATTTTAAAGTAAAGTACTGTAGGTTTTTCTTTTATTGTCAAAAGACTTGTGTGCTTGCCAAAGAGAGGAAGAGCATCCCGCAATGGGTAGTGGTCATGCTATAATCCCTTCCCCATCCCGTTGAAATTACAGGTGCGCACACCTGCCGTGTCTCTCAAGCCACCTGGGTCAGGACTCAAACTGTGGTCAGCCATGTAAGATCCATCTCCCTTCACCAGGGCACTACGGGGCTGGCCACACAATGTGGTTTTTAAGAAACAGGTGGGCCGGTGACGTAGTCGTAATGCAACTAGACACACAGGGGAAAGGCCCTGCGCTTGCTTTCAGAGACCTCCTAGAGTACGTCAGGCCCCACAGGTAAGTGTCTGTGATCCAGGCAGGCTGAAACTGGAGGTGGGTTACACTGTAAAGACGCCACTGGGGTGCCTGTTTCTCTGTCCTTTTCTCTCTTTCCCTCATGGAAGAAGTAAATAAATGTGAAAGTAAATACATAAATGAACAGGGCTCGGATTAGGGTGAAATTAGTGAGGCACTTGTTTGGGGCAGAAAATTCAAGGAGGTTCCAAAAAACTCAGGAATCAAGATAAATATTGGGGTCAGCATGTGGCATGGAGGTTATGGTAGCTGGATATGACATGGCCAACTCTGCGGTTTGAGTCCGACCTGGCAGCTTGAAAAATCTGGGGCACGTGTGCCCGTGTGCCCCAAATCCCAAGAACATGGAGGAGAAGGGACTGCTGCATGGCCATCCCCGGGTGGGGGGGAGGGTGACTTCTCACTATCCCTCTCTTTCTGGTGAGCACATGTGCCCTATAGCAAAAACTAAAAAACAAAACAAACAAAAAGATATTTTGGTGCATTATGTTAAAAAAACTAATGGCATTCTCTGAGAAGATTCCTCATGGATACTGGGAACTAGGTATTTCAGGGCACAGGAAAAATGAAGATTTTCTACTCATAATTCAGCCTCCAGCAAGCAAAAGCTAGTGTGGAGAGTTGAGCCATTCTCTGAGAAGATTCCTCATGGATACTGGGAACTAGATATTTCAGGGCACAGGAGAAATGAAGATTTTCTACTCATAATTCAGCCTCCAGCAAGCAAAGCTAGTGTGGAGAGTTGAGCCATTCTCTGAGAAGATTCTTCATGGATACTGGGAACTAGATATTTCAGGGCACAGGAGAAATGAAGATTTTCTACTCATAATTCAGCCTCCAGCAAGCAAAGCTAGTGTGGTAGGGAGCCCCTCTGGCCTTCTATCTCTGTCTCTGTGTCTCTGAGGTCTCTGTCTCTCTCTGCTCCTGTCTCCTCATTTTTTTTTTTTTGGTAATTTTTCCTTTTTATGATTTTTTTAAAGGTAGAGTTTCTCTCTCTGGCTCTCAGGCTCCATCCTTTGTTTTTGTTAATAATCCCTTCTGCTCCTTTCTCCCACACAGGAGAGTTGAGCCATTCTCTGAGAAGATTCCTCATGGATACTGGGAACTAGATATTTCGCACGGTTTTCAATTTGTGATTTTTTTCTTTAAAAAAAAAAAGAAAAGCAATTATAATTTTTTATTTTTTGTCTTTTTTCTCTTTTTGTTGTTGTTTCTCTCTCTCTTTTTCATTTTCCTTTTTCTTGTCTCTCCACCCAATATCTACTGAATCTGCTGCACCTGCGATCACAACAGAACGGCAATCAGATTCTAGAACACCTCTGTCTGCTTGCTCCTGAACATTGAGGCTTAACTTCAAGAATTTGAAAGAAACACGCCATTCATCAGATGACAAGAAATCACCGTCGGATCACGAGAAATATGGGAAAACGAGAAAAATACCTCTCCTCCAATGGGAAAAGAGTAACTCTCCTTCATCCACAAGCAGTTCGGTGAAAGTCATGGAAATGTCTGATAAGGAATTTAGAACATTCATAATGTCGAAGCTAACAGAGATGGAAGAAAAGAGAGATAATGAACTGCTAAAGAGAAAGGAGAAAGAAGTTGCCGAGTTCCAGGAGATGAGGAAATTCTTGCAAGATCTAAAAGAGGAATTACACACTTTACAAAAGACTCAAACAGAACTGCTAGAGATGAAGTCTATAATACAAGAAGTCAAAATCTCCCTTGAAAGTATTAAAAGCAGACTAGATCATTCAGAAAATAGAATCTCAGATGTAGAAGAGAAAATGGCTGGCTTAGAAAAGTCCACCACGAAGACTGAGAAAATGGCTCAAAAATTTGAGAATGATATGCGAGAAGTACTGGATACCATCAAACGTCCAAATATCCGGATAATTGGGCATTCCAGAAGGTGAAGAGACCCATAAGGGCATTGATAATCTATTCCATGAAATCCTGCAAGAAAACTTTCCAAACCTAGAGAGGCATTCGGAGATCCAGTCCCAGGAAATACAAAGGACCCCAAATAGAATCAACCCAAGAAGATCTTCTCCAAGACACATTATAGCCAGGTTGACCAAAACCGCAGACAAAGACAAGATACTAAGATTGGCAAGAGAGAAACATCAAGTTACCTACAAAGGACATCCCATCAGGCTAACAGCAGATCTCTCATCAGAAACAATGTGAGCGAGGAGAGAATGGGAAAATATATTCAAAGTGTTACGAGAGAAGCAATTTCAGCCAAGAATACTGTACCCGGCAAGATTATCTTTCAGGTGGGAAGAAAAGACAAGAACATTCTCAGATAAACAAAACCTGAAAGAATTTACCAGCACCAGACCAGATCTCCAAGAAGTTCTCAAGGGTGTGCTGTATCAAGAAAATTAAACACAGACACACGGAAATAAGAGTCAAAAAACTATGAAAGTGGCCAACTTAATCAGAGGGACAAGTCTGGAGTTGAATATTATATCCCAGAATTTAATCAGGAAAATTGAACCAGAACAGAAGATAAAAGTACATGAGACTGATAGGTTCATGCACCTTCCATTTGAACAGAATCCTAACTTGTTTCCTGGCTTTAAGCAAAGTTCCTTGGCATTTCTTTGAGTTAAGTTAAAACTGGTTTTCTTAGTAGTAATGAGTGAACTCACCATTGAAAGTAGTTAGATTATGTAGGAAATTGTGTGATCAATGCAACGTGGGTGGGAAGGGAATGAAGGACAATTGTAGACACCGGAGGTGGTGTGAGAGGAGGGTGGGAAGGGACAGAGGGTCAGAAAGAGGGGTGGAAGTAATTCTAGGAACTAGTAATGGAAAATTTTTTGTAATGTGCATGATTGTATCACTATGCAGTGTGTACTGGATGGGAGATTGCATTTTGTATGCTGTGATGAAGCTTAGGGAAGGAATGTAAATTGAGTTACAAAAAAAAAAAGTTTCAGAAAAAAAAATCTATTCAATGAAAAAATAATTAGAATAATAATAATAATGATTGGGGAAAACATAGAAAAAGATATTGAATGTTGAAGTGGGGAGATTAATGTCTCTGTACTGACTGACATGCATGGCATTCCCTTTTGAAAAAGCAATGTAATACACTGTAAAGTTATATGTAATTCAATGTAATATAAAGAAGAATATGATGATAATAAAAAAAATCAAATAGAAAAAAAAAAAAACTAATGCAAAAATGACGATAAGCCAAACAGCAAAATTTTAAATGAAGGCAGCATCAGTTTTTACCAATTTTTTTTTCTTTGCCTCAGTTGTAGTATGGGTTGGCATTGCACTGTTATTGATCTGTCTTTATTAAAATTTTTGGTATTTTGTTCATCATTTTTTTTGGCATTAATTCTGACTTCTTAAAATATTGCATTAAGACAGCATTTATCTTGATGACTTTTGTGGTTTTTCCTTAAGCTCGCTCAGCTGTTTCCTTCCCCTGGATTTGGTCCTGAAGGAGAACGAACCTTCTTCATAATTGGACACACATGAAAAAAGGTCCTGAGTTTGCATCCCAGGGCCTCCCTGAGCAAGCTGGGTGTGCACACGTGCCGATGATTTAGGGACAGCTGAGACTGAGGGTGGGTTGAAGGTACGAAGACCCTGTTGGGAAGGTGACACTCTCACTCCCTCTCAGAAGAAATACATACACTTAGAAAAAATAATTTGTCTTAAGTAGGGCTCATCTGGAGAATGCAAGGATGATTTAATATCAGAGTCTATTGACAATAGGCACCACATTCGTAGATTAGAGGAAAAGCAGTGCAAGATTTTCTCAACAGATACAGAAAAAAAGTGTTATTAAATAAAAGCACTGGGGCCAGCAGGTAGCATGGAGGTTAAGGGCACTGGACTCTCACATGGCAGACCACAGTTCGAGTCCGGGACTCCTAGAGGCCAACTCTCTCCCTCTCTCTCCCTCTCTCCCTCTCCCTCTCTGGTCAAATGAAAATAAATGAATTTTAAAAAATGGAAGATTGTTATAATTAACACTCTGGGGGAAAAAGGGAACAAGAAAACTTTGTTACCATGATAAGGGCTATATACCAACAACTTAAGACATACACTATATTTAACAGATTAAATTCAGACGTATAACTTTAGTTTTGGAAATCAGACAGCAGAATTCCTACTTCTACTAATGTTTAAAGTACTGGTCAATAAAATAAATTAAGAATGAAGGAAAAGTATAAGTATAAATGGAAGACAGAGCTGTCATTGTTGGGAAGTAAGATGATAATATATCTAGAACAAACAACTAAATAAACCAATTATTAGGGTCATTCAGTGGCATGGTGGTTAAGATGGCTGGATCCCACATGGCCAACTGTGCAGTTCAAGTCTTGATCTGATAACTTGAGAAACATGCCAGGCACGTGCAGGTGCATGCCCAAAATCTTGAAAGGAAGGAGAAATGGAGGGAAAGGGATTGTGGTGTGGCCATTCCCTGGAGGCAGGGGTGCTTTCTCACTTTCCTCTCTCTCTCTCTCCATCTTTCTGAAGTGAATGCACATGCCCTCTGACAGAAATTTTTTTAAAACAAACTTATTATTAGAATACTTACGAGTTCGTCAAGGTTGCTCACTGTACAATTAACTTACAAAACAAATTGTTTTCTTCCACACTCATAATAACCAACTAAAAGATATAAGATACCATTCATAAGAGCAACAAATAATGTATGGTATCTAAGAGTTAATGAAAATGAATAAGAACTGTATGGAGAAAAAGATGAAAAGTCTACTAAAGAGGGACCAGCAGCTAGCATAGCAGTTATGTCACTGGACTCACACATGGCCGACCACAGTTTAAGTTTCAGACCTGAAGGCTTGAAACTCACAGCAGGCACGTGTGCATGCATGCCCCAAATCCCTAGAGAATGGAGAAGGGATTGCAGCATGGCCATCCACCTGGATGGTGATTTCTTGCTTTCTGTTTCTCTGTCTCTGCCTCTCTGACGAGTGCATGCTCCCTATAGCAAAAATCTGGAAAAAAAATTAAAAAAGATGAAAAGAAAAAAATAGTCTACTAAAGATCATAAAGAAAGGCTGTTTTGAGGGTGAGACTGTATAAGAGAAATAACCTCCAAAGTCTGAAGGATCCAAAAGACCAACGTTTGAGGCCAACAGTCCAGTTTGTTGGTTAAGAGTTCATTAAGGGAATTTATAGACATAAGTGGGGGCTGGGGCAGTGGCAAGATGAGCAGCTCTCTGCACCCTTCACCCCCAAAGGCATATGCCTGCATAGCTAGTATGGCGGGGGCGAGGAGTGTAATGGAGGGAAGCAGGGGAGCATCCGAGGAAGGTACAGAGCAGTTTTAGGTATCAATACCAGATCTTAACGACGACCCTGGGGATGCCCACCATGGCTGTGGAAAATAGGCATGCTTATTACAATAGTGTAGGCTATATTGCAGCATTCCAGCCTTGGGAATGTAGCCAAGGAACTTGGGCTCAAATATTGGTCAAGTAGGTGGATTAGCTTAAAATAAGAGTCCTTATAGATCTGTCACAGAGACAAATGAAGGCTATGGTATGTAAAGATGTCTAATCTCTCTAAATTAATCTATATACTCAATGGAAATCCAATCAAGATACCAGCACAAATTTTTTTTTCAGAAACTCAATAGATTCTAAATAAAGTAATGAGAAAATTTTTAAGTTTTGCTATAGGGCGCATGCCTTCACCTAAGAGAGAGAAAGAGAGAATGAGAAATCCCCTCCCATGGGCAATGGCCACACCACAGTCCTTTTTCCTCCATTCTTCTCTCGGGAGTTTAGGCATACACACAAACCCAGTGCCACTGCACCCAGGACTCGAACTGCATAGTCAGCCATGGGGGATCCAGCCGCCTTAACCACCATGCCACCCGGCTGGCCCCTAAAGTAGTGAAAGGCTTCAGGATTAAAAAAAAAAAATCAATATACAAAAATTAATTGTATTTCTATATATTGGCATAACACTTAGAAGAATTAATAAAATACTCTTGGGCTGGCCCCATAGCCAGATCTACGGTTTAGGGAGCCATATCTCACATAGCTCACTGCAGTTCCAGTCCTTGGCCCAGTGGCTTGAAAAACATGCCAGTATGTGTACACACATGCCCCTCAACTCGGCGGGATGGAGAAATGGAGAAGGGAGCAGTTGTGACCATGCCTCACAGGAGACTGCTTTCTCCTTTTCTCTTTCTCTGTGAGTACGTGCCCTCTGGCAATTAAAAAAAAGAAAAAAATTATTAAACTTCTTGGGGCTGGCAGGTGGTGTGGAGGTTAAAGTGGCTGGATCCCACATGGCTGACTCTGCAGTTTGAATTGTGGATCCAGCGACTTGAAAACCAGCTGGGCTGGGACCAGCAGTTGGCATAATGGCTATGTTGCTGGACTCCCATGTAGTCGACCGTGGTTCGAGTCCCAGACCCTGTGGCTTAAACTCACACTGGGCACATGTATGTGTGTGTGTGTGCCCAAGATCCCAAGAGGAGAATGGAGGAGAAGGGACTGCGGCATGGCCATCCCCCCTGGGGGGTGATTTCTTGCTTTCTGTCTTTCTCTCTCTGTCTTTCTGGTGAGCACATGAATCCTATAACAAAAAAAAAAAAAAAAAAAAAAAAAAAAAAAAAAAAAAAAAAAAAAAAAAAACTCTCCCCCCCCCAAAAAAAAAATCAGCTGGGTATGTGAGCATGCCCCAAATTCTGAGAGAATGGAGAAGGGATTAAGGCATGGCTATCTCCCAGGGGGGAGAATTCTCAGTTTCCCCCTCTCTCTCTCCTCTGACTAGTGCACACAAAACCTAGTAATAATGATAATTATAATTAAACTTCTTTCAGCACCAGCCTATTTATGTCAGAACTTCATCCATCAGTCAATGATATGAGCAATTTATTATTTTTTTTAGAGAGATTTTTGCTGTAGGGCGTGTGCACTTACTGAAGAGACAGGAAGTGAGAAATCACCCCCCAGGGGAATGGCCACATCACAATCTCTTCTCCTCCATTCTCCTCTCAGGATTTTGGGCATGCACACATATGGCCCCGCATGAGTTTGAAGCCACTGGGTCTGGGACTTGAACCTGGTCAACCTGGTGGGAATCCAGTGACTTAACCATTACTCCATCTGTTGGTCCCAGATGCAAGCAATTGTTTTTCTGACCCAGATAATAGCTTTTGAATCATGGAAGAAAGATTTCATCTTTTTCTTTGTGCTATTCACACATAGTAGTGACTATAGACACAATACACTTTTTTTTTTTTTTTGAGAGGTTTTTGCTATAGGGCGCGTGCGCTCGCCAGACAGACAGAGAGAGACAGAGAGATAGAAAGCAGGAAATCACCCCCCAGGGGGGATGGCCACGCCGCAATCCCTTCTCCTCCATTCTCCTCTCGGGATCTTGGGCACGCACGCACACGCGCCCGGCGTGAGTTTAAGCCGCCGGGTCCGGGACTTGAACCGCGGTCGACTACGACATAGCCATTACGCTAACTGCTGGTCCCCGACACAATACACTTTTAAGCTTAATATTCATTGTTAACATTTTCTCCACTTTAAGTCTAAACTACAAAACCATCAATCCAGCCCTGTTTTGTAGCATTTTCTGAGTTCTACGCTGTAAATTCTCCCACCACTGTTAAGTATAAGCAGCCAATCTGAAGTCACTGATAGTGGTGTTGGCCCAAGACATGTGGCAGCCTGGTTATGTATCACTTCCACTATACAGTTACAATAAATGTAAACAATGTCGACAGCATGGATAACAGTAGAATGAAGTAAAATGCCTTTTAAAAAAGGTAAAGTAGGGACAAGCAGTTGGCGTAATGACTGTCGTTGGACTCTCATGTAGTCAGCCACAGTTTGAGTCCCGGACCCAGTGGCTTAAACTCATGCCAGGCATGTGTGCGTGCGTGTGTGCCCAAGATCCCGAGAGGAGAATGGAAGAGAAGGGATTGCAGTGTGGCCATCCCCCTGGGGGTGATTTCTCGCTTTCTGTCTCTCTTTCTCTGTCTTTCTGGCGAACGCTCATGCTCTATGGCAAAAATCTCTCTCTCTAAAAAAAAAAAAAGTAAAGTAGTAAAGTGAATATAATAAAATTAAGTTTATTATTCTTTTTTGTTTTCAAAAAACACTTCTTTGGGGAACCAGCAGTTAGCGTAATGGCTATGTCGCTGGACTCCCACGTAGTCGACCGTGGTTCGCGTCCTGGACCCGGTGGCTTAAAATTCACGCCGGGCGCATGTGTGTGCGTGCCCAAGATCCTGAGAGGAGAATGGAGGAGAAGGGACTGCGGCGTGACCATCCCCCCTGGGGGGTGATTTCTCGCTTTCTGTCTCTCTGTCTGTCTGGTGAGTGCACGCGCCCTATAGCGAAAAAAAAAACCTCTCCAAAAAAACACTTCTTTGCATTTATTAATAGATTAAACATCAAAAATACAAAGTAAGGCTACAAACTAGTATGAGAGATTTTCCTTTTCCTCTGTCACTTGTAAACTGGATTAGAAGGCAATCTTCAGCATTTCAGAAATATTGTGGAATTACTGTCATTTAATGTACAATTGGACAAATTGCATTAAACTGGGAGTCAAGGAACCAGGGTTCTAGTTGCCATCCTACATGATGTGATCTTGAATAATTCTTCCAACTTTTTTTTTTTTTTTGAGAGGTTTTTCACTATAGGGCGTGTGCGCTCGCCAGACAGACAGAGAGAGACATAGAGACAGAAAGCGAGAAATCACCCCCCAGGGGGGGATGGTCATGCCGCAATCCCTTCTCCTCCATTCTCCTCTCGGGATCTTGGGCACGCACGCACACGCGCCCGGCATGAGTTGTAAGCCGCCGGGTCCGAGACGCGAACCGCGGTCAACTACGTGGGAGTCCAGCGACATAGCCATTACGCTAACTGCTGGTTCCCCCAACTTTTTGATATCAGAAGCACCATCACAGAATGAAAGAGGTTAAATCAGGTCATCTTGAATGTCCTTTTCCCACCTCTGTTATTTTGTAATGCTGAGAATTGAGAGAAACTGTTCCAGGCTGTTTGGAACTGGGATTTTAGAGCCTTATTCAATGAAGCATACTTTTTAAATATCTGCCTTGTTAAAAAATCTTATTCATATATATATATATATACATATATATATATACACACACACACACACACACATATACATACACATATACATATATGTGTATGTATATTTCCCCTCAGGTGATTCTGTGCATTTAAATATATGATCCTATGTAATATCAATAAAAACGTTTCTCAAAGATATATTTTTCATTTTTTGCTTAATTTTTTTTTCAACTTCCTTTTTAAATTTATCCAAAGACCTCTTCTGGAGCTGTATAAGCCAAAAACTTTACCACCTTTTCGCGAGATTTACCACCCTTATCCAAAACCACATCACCTCCTGGGGTCTAGGACCTTGGAAAGGTATCGGCAGGGCGCAGCGTTAGCCTCTCCCTGATGGAGGAGCTGAGACAGCTATGTTTACGCTTCAGTTGTCAGACCTGTTACAGCGTTCTGTTTGGAGCCAGGTTTCCCATCCATGGCTATGGTGACACAGCCTTTAGGATCAACTGCCACTGGAGCTAAGGGAGGAGGTGATCTCTCTGGTTCCTTTTTCTGGCTTCTACCCTTGTTCTTCACATCAGCTTTCTTAGGCATCTTGGTGTCACAAAGGAGCTGAACACTGGCTCCAATTCCTTCCCAGTCCTGCTCCCAACCGCCTCAGCCCCCCAACCCAGTCCCAGCATCCCCGCCTGGGGAGGCGGTTCGAGTTACTATTCTTTTTTAAAGACAGGGTCTTGCTATCCTGATCCCACTGCCTCAGTCTCCCCAGCAACTGGGACTACAGGTGCCTGCCATCCCACTCCAGCTTTGGGGGGTGGGGGAAGTAGTGTGTGGCAAGAATTGAACTGAGACCTCCCATGTGGTCTCACTGCTGCCATACAGCAGAAAAAGTTTAACTTTTTTTTTTTTTTGGAGAGGCTTTTTGCTATAGGGCACATGCACTCACCAGAAAGAGAGACACAGAGACAGAAAGCCAGAAATCACCCCCTGGGGGGATGGCCATGCTGCAATCCCATCTCCTCCATTCTCCTCTTGGGATCTTGGGCACGCACACACACACCGGTATGAGTTTAAGCCACTGGGCGTGGGACTCGAACTGCAGTCGACTACATGGGAGTCCAGAGACATAGCCATTATGCTAACTGCTGGTCCCCCCCCTTTTTTTTAACTGCCAAAGGACACAGGCACACTCACCAGAGCAAAAGAGAGGGAGAGAGAGGGCACCGCCTAATGAGGAACAGTCACACTGCAATCCCTTCTCCATTTCACTACCCCTTAAGGATTGGAAGAATGCGCCCAGATAGGGTTACTTTTCAAGCCAACACAGCTGGACTGAACCACAGTCAGCCATGTGAGATTTGGCTCCTTATCCAGTAGGCTACAGTGTAAGCCTCACAGTTTAATTTTTTAATGTCTATATTTAATGACAGGCTGGTAAGATTCCTGAAAATTTTTTTGCCAGAGAGCGTGTGCACTCGCGGGTGAGAAAACACCTTCTCCTCTGGGGCATGGTCTCTTTTTTTCCATTTCTCCCTACCATCAGGATTTTGGGCACACATCTCTGGATGGGACTCATACCAGGTAGGCTATGTAAGATCTGGCTCGCTATACATAGCTTTTACTTAATCAACGTACTAAAGGGCCGGCACTCCTGAAAATTTAACAATTACCTCTTACAAATCTGTGTGAGCCAGCTCCAACTCTCTTCCAGGGCGCCCAAATCCCTACCAGGTAGGGCTTAAGTAGTACAGCTCTACAGAACTCTTCTGGCAGCTCTCTGTAACATTACCTTTGCTCTCACCCTCACTCTGAGCATGCAACCCCCAGAATCACATTTCCGAGAAACTGGTCCCAGCAAGTACAAGACTTTGCTGGCTGGGCAACTGGAAGCAACATGAGGTTCACTATTTGGGAGATTGAGAGCGTAAGTGAGGTCAGCCCAAGATCGGGAACAACGTCACCTCTGCATGGCCTCTCAATGAGCAGGGCAGGTGGGCGCTCGCAGGTCCGAGGCCACCGCATCGCTGGAGGGAGCGCTTGGACACTGCAGCAGAAGGTATCGAGTCATCCGCTGGCAGGCCACAGATCGGCGCTGTCCAAGTGCTGAGGGGTACGGGCATCGCGGGTGTCTGGACGGAAGTGGACACTCTCGCGGGCCGGTGACCCATTTAGAGCCAAAACGACGAAGGAGAAAGCGAGGGACAGCCGTGGGACAAGTGCAACCTGGGGCTGCGGCCCCATCAAGCATGCCGCTCTCCCGCGTAGAACAGCACTTGGAAGACGAATTCGGGATCCCTAGACTACAGGGTCTAGACTACAGACAGCCTACGCAGGGAACGTCGACAGGAGCTACCGCCCACTCCGCCCCCCGCCGCGGGACTCCTACGGATTGGCTGCCGCATATACGTCACAACTACGCGACGCGGACTCTTCCGCGCCCATCCACGAGCTGGCCATGGGCGCCGCCATGTTGTATTACGGAAGCTGAAAGGGCTTCCCCCGCGGCGCCTCGTTGCTCTGCATCTCAGAGGCACCACTAAGAAGCGCTGTCGCTCTAGACCCGCCCCGTGCGAGCCGCGCCGCCAGCGACGTCATCGCAGCAGCAGACAGCCCGGCGTCGCCATGATGGGGGTCCTCGCCGAGGGCGCGTAGGTGTCTTCATAAGATGCCGGCCCCGCGGCGCGCGGCTCCCCCCCAAGATGGCGTCCATGCGAGAGAGCGACACTGGTCTGTGGCTGCACAACAAACTGGGGGCCACAGACGAATTGTGGGCTCCTCCCAGCATCGCTTCCCTGCTCACGGCCGCGGTCATCGACAACATCCGCCTCTGTTTTCACGGCCTCTCGTCGGCCGTGAAGCTCAAGCTGCTGCTCGGGACGCTGCACCTCCCCGCGCCGCACGGTGGACGAGGTGAGGGGCGCGGGGCCGGCCGCACCGTGTTTCGGCTGCGCCTCCCTCGCACCCCGATAATCCCACCCTAGCCCCAGGCCCTCCAGCCTCCCCCTGCCACCCCCTCCTGAGCCTCCCCTGGTGCTTCCTCGCAAGTTCCCACTCCGACTCCCAAACCTTCCGATCCTCCGTCACCCACCTCCGAACCTTCTCCGTGACCCTCCGCCCAACCTCCCCCACGGCCTCCCGGCCTCGGCGTCTTTCACGCACCTTCAGAGCCTCCTAACCCGAACCTGCCCACCTCCTCTCCCGGTCTCGATCCTCACTTCCCGTCCACACCTGCCTCTGGACCTTTTCCGTCCCTCTTCCCCAGCCTTCCCGCCGCCCCCCCTCGAGCCCCCCAGGACCCCGCCCCTATCTTCCCGGCTTTGCTGAATCCTGGGGCGGGGGCGCGCGGGCCCCAGCGGCCTCCCCCCGCGTCGGGTGTTGGCGCGGGTGGTCCCCCGCAGACTGGAGGAGGGCGCCGCGGGAGAGGCCTGACCGCAGGGCACGGAGGCCAGAGTTCTGGGGAGAAGCCTTTGCGCCTGGAATTCCAGAGACCCGGGGCCGGGTCTGAGGAAGCTGGTTCCAAACGGTGTGTCTCAGCCCGAGCTTGGTTTGGGACTTTGTAACTTTCGTGTGACTGTCGACTTTAATTGTTTTTGCCTTACAAAGTATCCTGGTCTTTCGGTTCTTTTCAGCACGCAAATGTTTTTGCGTGGTTCTGATTAGTGAGATTGGTTTTCTGTTTTTTTTTGTTTGTTTGTTTGTTTGTTTGTTTTTTCTTAAACGGGTATATATTGTGTCCCTTACCCTCTAAAATATACTCAGGTCGTTTGGCAAGATATTGAAACGCCATGGTTTTAAACATTCTTATCTGTTGTTGCGTTATTGTGACATAAGTTATAGTTGGTTTCTACGGAGGTATAACATGTACACGTGTGCATATTTGCTCAGTTTAATGCTTAATAGGCAACGCGACTCACTCCTGTAATCTACACACAGATGAAGAAATACAACAGTGCTTGCTCCTGAAACCCTCCCCACCCCCCCAGCCCCCGCCGCCTGTCCCAATCACAACCCTGTCCCTTTCTCCCGCATTTTGGAGAGGTACTCATTGCTTTGCCATTTTTTGTAGTATTATCAATTATATGCAGTCCTAAAAGACAGAATTTGGTTTTGTCTGATTTGACTTAAAATTATATCATGTTGTGTGTGTTTTGTGTGTGGTGTGGGTGTGTCTGTCTGCTTTTGGTTAACACCATGACGGATCTCTCTAACCTGCAGCCTACTGCAGTTTAATTTTCACTGCTGTAAAATATCTCATTATCTGAGTCCAGCACTTTATATTTCTATCATGGGGAAACACTTAAGTGTCCCCTTAGGTTTTTACTGTTGTGAATAATCTTACCCCCGATATTGCCCATCTGTTCCTGAGCTTGATTGTGTGTGTGTGTGTGTGTGTGTGTGTGCGCGCGCGCGCGCGCGCTGGGGGGTGGGGGATAGATTGTGCCAAATTGTTTTTCAGAATGGTGCTATCAAATTTATATTACACCAAAACATATCAATCTGGCGGATGTGTACATATTGCTGGGTGGTTTTTTAAGTGTATCTGCCTAAATACTAATACAGTCAAAATCTTTTCACGTGTTTATTTGCTTAGTTACTGTTTTTTTTGTTTGTTTTTTTTTTTTTAGATTATGTTTTTTCTTCTTTTTTTTTTTTTTTTTTTTTTTTTTGCTATAGGGCGTGTGTACTCACCAGAGAGAGAGACAGAAAGTGAGAAATCACCCCCCAGGGGGGATGGCCACCCTGCAATCCCTTCTTCTCCATTCTCCTAAATTATGTTTTTTCAAAGCCATTTTTTCTTGCTTTGTCTTTTTTTTCCCCCTTTGTAAAAGTGTTCTGTCCTGTCATTCCCTTGTCCTCCCTCCCCTTCCCCCTTCCTTTCCTATAGATGCTGGATAGGAGTTCTTTGTGGTTGTATATATTACAAATATCTCCGAGTTGTGGCTTGACTTAGCTTTCTTCCCAGAATATTGGGTGGACAGTGTCTCTTGGTTTTTTTTTGTTTTTTTTTTTTTTTTTTTTGGAGAGATTTTCGCTATACGGCGCATGCGCTCGCCAGACAGAGACAGAGAGACAAAAAGCGAGAAATCCCCCCCCCAGGGGGGATGGCCACGCGCAGTCCCTTCTCTATTCTCCTCTCGGGATCTTGGGCACACACGCACATGCGCCCAGCGTGAGTTTTAAGCCACCTAGGTCCGGGACTCGAACCGCGGTCGACTACATGGGAGTCCAGCGACATAGCCATTTCGCTAACTACTGGTTCCTGGTTTTAAAGTAGATTGATACATTCATCTTTTTCTCTAAAGTTGGTGCTGATTGTATCTCCTTTAAGAAATACTTTCCCTAGGGCTAGCAGGTGGCATGGTCACTAAGGCACTAGACTCCCACATTGTAAACTGTGGTTCAAGTCCTGGACCTGGCAGTTTGCTTTCTCACTTCTCTCTCTCTCTCTCTCTCTGGTGAGCACGTGTGCCCTATAGCAAGTTAAAAAATAAATAGTGTTAAATAAAAAAATTTAAAGCTTTATTTATATAATTCTACTTGTTATTTTTTAATTTGACCAGAGAAAGAGGGAGAGAAAGCAAACCGCCAGGTCCAGGACTCGAAGCGCTGTCAGCCATGTGGAAATCCAATCCTTTAACCACTGCACCATCTGCGATCCAAAAGTTATTTTTCTTTCTCTTTTTTTTTTCTTTTTTTATTTAGAGAGATTTTTGATATAGGGCACATGTGCTTGCCAGAGAAATAGAGACAGAAAGTGAGATGGCCACACCGCAGTCCCTTCCCCATTCTCCTCTTGGGATTTCGGGCATACAATCATATATGCCCCTTGTGAGTTTTTAAGCCACCGAGTCTGGATCTCGAACCACTGTTAACTACGTGGGAATCCAGTGACGTAACCATTACACCATCTGCTGGTCCCTAAAAAAAAGAAATATTTCCACTTGGAAAGCCAGGGGACCCTCCTTTTGTTACTTGGCAGAACTGTATAGTTTTGCCTGTCGTTCTTGAATCTTTAGTCTACCTAGATTTGATTGTATGAAGCTAGAAATTTAGTTTTACTGTTTTTCACAGGGACATCCATCTTTAGGCACTACTGATTGAAATAACTGTTTCCATTCATCTTCCTTTGCTTGGCTGCACTGAATCCTGGGGCGGGGTAGGGTGGTGTGTCCTGGCCCTAGCTGCCCTCCCCCATATCGGGTGTTGACACCCAGTGGTTCCCTGCAGACGGTAGGACATTTCTGCTGTAGGTCTGTTTCTGAACTCTGCTTTGTTCTTTGGGACCATTTGTGTATTGCTCTAACAACCTGTTACGTAGTTGTCTTTTCTTTATAAGTCTGGATGGTTAATAAATAGGACAAAACTTCCTGTGTTACTCCTCTTCAGGAGTGTTTTGACTATTCTTGGTGCCCCTTTGTGCCTCCATGAGTATTTTATTTTCACTTTTCAGGTTACATATATAAAACCTATTGGCTGTTTTGGTTTTTTGGTTGTTTTTGCCATTGGGCATGTGTACTCACCAAGGTGGGAGGTAGAACCATTCTCTGGAGGGATGACTACACCATAATCCTGCCTCCATCCTCCTCTTAGGATTTTGGGCATGTGCACACACGTGACTTGAGGGTGTTTTGTTTTGTTTTGTTTTGTTGCGGTTTTTGAGGCCCAGACAGAGACAGTAAAAGGGAAAGTGAGAAATCACCTCCCATGGGAATAGCCACACTGCCATCCCTTCTCCATTCTCCTCCTGGGATCTTGGGTGGGCATGGACACACATACATACACACACATGCGCCAAGTGTAATTTTCAAGCCGCAGGTCCGGTCATGGAACCATGGTTGGCCATGAGGGAGTCCGGTGACATAACTACTACACCATCTGCTGGGCCCATGGCTGTCCTGTTCCTCTTTCCTTTTTTTTTTTTTTAAAGAATTATTTATTTTAAATTTTATTTATTATTATCATTTTTCAATTTGACCAGAGAGAGAGAAAGTGAGAAATCAAGCTATTAGGTCCAGGACTTGAACCATGGTCGGTCATGTGGGACTCCAGCACCCCAACCTCCATGCCACCTGCCAGCCCGGCTGTCCTGTTTTTCAAACCATCAGATGCAGAGCTTAACTGCACAGTTGGCCACGTGGGATCCAGCTTAACTTCCATGCCACCCAACTGGCTCTGAAACCTGTTGGGATTTTCAGATTGAGTTGAATGTATACATTTTGGGGCGAAGTCCTCTTAAAAATTGAATCTTATAATTTGTGAATTTGGGCATATCGGTTCAGATTTTTTTTAAAAGAATTACTTTATTTAATTTTATTAATTTATTTATTTTTAATTTGACCAGAGAGAGACAGCATGTGAGAGAGAGAGACAGAGAGACAGAGGGAGGGAAAGTGAGAAAGCAAGCCGCCAGGTCTGGGATTCAAACCATGGTCAGCCATGTGGGAGTCCAGTGACCCAACCACCATGCCACATACTGGCCCCTCAGTTCAGATTTTTAATATGTGCATCACGTGTCTGTCTCCTGACTCCATCCCCTTCAGTGTAGAGCAATCCTGCAAACCCAGGACCTTTCCCATGTGAGCACAGTTGCACTACCACTGCACCAACACCTGGTCCCAAGTGTTTTTTCACACATTCACATAATTGATTGTCGTAGCTGATTTTAGGACATTTTGTCATCCCCAAAAGGCATCCTGTACTCATTATTACCCCTCTCCCCCTTCCTCCTTGTCCTGGGCAGCCACTAATCTTTCTGCCTGTGTGGATTTGCTCATTCGGGACATTTCATGAAAATTAAATCATACATGCAGTCTTTCTCGTCTGACTTCTTTCACTCAGCATATTTCCAAGGTTCATTCACATAGCATGTGTCAGTATGTCCTTCTGTTATGTTGCTGGATGAATTACATGGCCAGACCACATTTTATTGATACGTTGTTATTCAGCAGTTGGTGGGCATTTGGATTATTTTAACTTTTTGCTATTTTGAATGCTGCTGCTATTAACATTCATGTACAGTTTTGTGTGGACATAACATTTTCGGTTCTTCTGGGTATGGACCCAGGAATGGAACTGCTGGGCCATAGAGTAATTTTGTTCAGCGTTTTGAGGAACTGCCAGACTTTTTGATGGTTACACCATTTTACACCCTTCCCTACTCTGTCTAGTGATTTTTGAACATTCTATTTCTCACATTTTTGACAACTCTTGTTCTTGTCTCTTTTATAGATAAAGCCATTCTACTGAGTATGAACATAAATAAATTTTTTATTTTATCAAATGCTTAGAATATCAATTGATAGCACCACATTAACTAAATAGCATTATTTGTGAACCGACCTTACATTCCTGAGGTAAACCTAAATTGGTCATTTTATATTGTTGGATTATATTGTCCTGAGTATTTGTATAGGGATTTTTTGTCTGTGTTCATGGATGAGACTGACCTACAGTTTTATTTTTCGAGATTGTCTTTGTCAGATTTCAATATTAAGATTAAGCTACCCTTATAAAAGGAGTTGTAACCTATTTTTTCCTTCCTTGGAAAGTTTAATAATGGATCTCTCTCTCTCTTTCTTTCTTTCTTTCTTTTTCTTTCTTTCTTTCTTTCTGAGGTTTTTACTATAGGGTACGTATGCTTGCCAGAAAGACAGAGAGAAAGAGATAGAAAGACAGAAAGCGAGAAATCACCCTCCAGGGGGGGTTGCCACACCACAATCCCGTCTCCTCCATTCTCCTCTTCGGATCTTGGCCACGCACGCACACACGCCTGGTGTGAGTTTAAGCCACCGGGTCCGGGACTTGAACCGTGGTCGACTACATGGGAGTCCAGCAGTGTAGCCATTATGCCATCTGCTAGTCCCTCTTTCTTTCCTTTTTTTTTTTTTTTAAATAATAATTATTTTACTTAATTTTATTTATTTACTTATTTTCATTTGACCAGAGAGGGACAGAGCGAGACAGAGAGAGAGGGAGAAAGTGAGAAAGCAAGCCACCAGATCTGGGACTCGAACCATGGTCAATCATGTGAGAATCCAGCACTCTTAACCACCATGCCACCTGCCGGCCCCATCTTTTTTATTTTTTTTTTTTAAGAGAGATTTTTTGCTATAGGGCGCGTGTGCTCCCTGGAGAGACAGAGAGACAGGAAGCAAGAAATCACTCCCAGGGAGGATGGCCACACTGATATCCCTTCTCCTCCATTCTTCTCTCAGGATCTTGGGTATGTAAGCACACCTGCCTGGTGTGAGGGTTTTGTTGTTGTTGTTGTTGTTTTTAAGAGAGATTTTCTGCTGTAGGGTGTGTGCGCTCCCTGGAGAGACAGAAAGTGAGAAATCACCTCATGGGTGGGTGGCCACACCACAATCTCTTATCCTCCATTCTCTTGGGATTTTGGGCACGCACGCACAGGCGACTGGTATGAGTTTTAAGCCACTGGGCCCAGACTTTAACCATGGTCAACTTTGTGGGAACCAGTGACATAACCATTATGCCATCTGCAAGCTCCAATAATGGAATTATTTCTTGAATGTTTGGTATAACTTGGTAATGAGACCTTTCAGCCTGGGATTTTCTTTGTGGGAAGTTTTTTTGTTTGTTCATTTGTTTTTAAATGCTTCTTCCATGACAGTGAGAGGGTGGAGACAAACACCTTCAATAGTGTCTCACATCATGATCCATCCGGTTTACCAGTCAGCCGGGATCATCGGCCTGCATACCCGCTGTGTACCAGTTGACCCTCCATAGGGATCCAGCTTTGTTTTACAGTGTATTAATTGTTGGGCCAGCAAGCCAGCAGATCTGGGAAGATTATGAATATTGATTTTTGCTTTTATGGTCTTAAATTTTGATGTTATGTATTTCTAGAAATTTGGCCACTTTGGGACCAGCAGTTAGTGTAATGTTTATGTCGCTGGCCTTCCACGTAGTCAACTGCGGTTCGAGTCCCGGACCCAGTAGCTTAAACTCACGCTGGGCACGCGTGTGTGTGTGTGTGTGTGTGTGCCCAAGATCCCAAGAGGAGAATGGAGAAGGGATTGCGGCGTGGCCATCGCCCCTGGGGGGGGGGGGGGGTGAATTCTCGCTTTCTGTCTCTCTGTTTCTCTCTGGCGAGTACACGCGCCCTATAGCAAAAACCTCTCCCAAAAAAAAGAAATTTGGCCATTTTACTAAACTGTCAAATGTATTTATATGAAGTAGTTAATATCCTCTCTTTTTTAATGGTCAGTAACATGTATACTCCCTTTTTAATTTTTTTTTTCTTCATTCATCTCACCAGACAGTCTAATTTATAAGATTTTCAAAGTACCAGCTTTTGGATTTGTTCATGTCTTTTTTACTAGTATTTGCACTAATTTTCTTTTTACTGACCTTATTTTTCAGACTTCTTTCTTAATGTGTGCATACAAGACCAGCGTTTTCGGACCAACCCCATAGCACAGCAGTTAAGTGCAGTGCAGAGCGAGCCAAATCCCACATGACTACAGTTTGAGTACCGTCCTTGGTGGCTTGAAAAACATGCCAAGCACATGTGTGCAAAATCCTGATAGGACAGAGAAATGGAGGAAGGGAAGTTACGTGACTGGGCTTTGTTGTTTTTCTCCTCCTTTTGGGCTCCTTTGTGAGCATATGTGCCCTCTGGCAAAAACAAAACAAAGCAAATTTCTCCAAATTACAGCTTTAATTACGTCTCACAAGTTGTGATACATAGTATTTTTGTTATTAAGTCACAATAATTTTATTTTCTTTATTTTTAAAAAATTGCTTATTTCTTCAGCTAGAGAGGGGCCGGCACTCCTGATTGGTCTTGATGCCAAGATCCACCTCCAGCTTTCATCAGCCAGGATCATGGATCTGGGTTTGCCCAACATACTCCCGGAGGTCGAAGGACATGAACCTGGAACCTTCACATGTGGGTTAGCCTTGCAGAGCCTCACATTTTTCCACTGAGCCAATTCGACACTATGCCCCGCCCCCCCCAGCCCAGAGTCACACAATACAAACACTTCTCACATGACTACTGAGTTCTGTTCCTGTGACTAGGTCATAGAGAAAACTGGCCAATAGAGGGGAGCTTAAAGGCAGATGTCTTGTGACGTGTTGTGGTGCCTTAGTGTATGTACTTTTCAACAGATTTCAGGATTCACCATGCTAGAATAATGTAATTCTGTCCATATAAAAATCATTTCGATAAGCGCTAGAAAGTGACAAGACACACCACAACACAATAATGTAAATCTGGCGTAATTGTCTTTATTCTAAATACTGCTGTGGGTGCACATCTCGTAGTGGAAGCTTTGTGTAGTAAATACTGAGTGTAGTGACTACTAACCGAGTGCGCGGGACTGCAGAAATAAGAAAAAGACTGAGAAAGGGGATTGTCGGTGCTGGAGAATTGTCCTAGGCCCTAGGTCTGCAATCCTTAGCAGGTAGGTGGTAAACTGAAGAGTTGTCTGTATTTTCTAATTTGTATAATTCTTCACCGACCCATATCATTTAAAAACGTTTATTTATTTTTAGATTTTTGCCATGGGGAGTGTGCCTTTGCCAGGGAGTGACAGACAGAGAGGGAAAGTGAGAAATCATCCCCTGGGGGGTTGGCCACAGCACAATCCCTTCCCCTCCATTCTCGGGATCTTTGGACATGTGGGCACACATGTCTGGTGTGTTTTTCAAGCTTTCGGGTCTGGAACTGGAGCTGTGCATTCGACCATGCAGCATCCGGCCACCTTAACCACTATGTCACTCACTCACTGGCTCTTTCCTTACCAGTTTTTGTTGTATGTTTTGGGGGTGTTATTAGGTACATGGGAATTTACAGTTGTTATAGTTGCTTAATGAACCAAACCATTGACTATTATATTTCCGTGTTTGGAATTGCTTTGCCCTTAAAATCTGTTTTTATCTAACATTAGTACAGATATGCCAGCTTTCTTCTCGCCCCCTCCCATATGTGTGTGTGTGTGTGTGTGTGTGTGTTTTATTTCTTTGACTTCATCCATTTATATAAAAAAAATTTTTTGAGAGCTTTTTGCTGTAGGGTGCAGGTGCTTACCAGAGACACAGAGAGAGACAGAGAGACAGAAAGCGAGAAATCACTCCCCGATGGGATGGCCGCGCCACGATCCTGTCTCCTTCATTCTCCTTTTGGGATTTTGGACGTACACATGGCGCTCAGCCTGAGTTCAAGCCGTTAGGTCCAGGACTTGATTGGAGGTCGGCCATGTGGGAGTCCAGTGACGTAACCAGTATGCCATCTTCTGGTCCCTATCCATTTATTTTTTTAAGAAGTTATAATAAAGACATCATTTAACTAGATCGTAAGAGAGCTAGGCCATTCTGGATAATTCACGTTTCTGAAAAACATTTATTTTTCTGGGTATTAAAAAAACTTTGTAAAACACCCTAATTTTCTTATCTACCTTTTTTTAATTGCTGTTTTATTCTCTCTCTCTCTCTCTTTTTTTTTTTTTGTACAGTTTGTGGTTTCCTGAATAGCTGGGACTATAGGCACATGACACTGAACCCACCTCTGAGGGTGGGCTAGAAATCGAACCTGGGCCTCCTATGTGACCTCAGACTGCCTAGAAGCAGCAGCTACCAGCCATGCTGTGTGACTGGGCTAGCTTATCTTAGTTTTCTTTGTTCAGTTATTTCAGGGTTTGGCACCTTAGGGATATTCCGAAAATTAACATTTCTACACAGAGACTAGGAGACTAGATGACTGGGCTTGAATGTGTTTTACCGTGTCTTACGGTTTACCAGAAACAGAAGCAAGAGAATATGCACACACATACACATGCATCGGAAGAGCCAACAATGTAAGCTGTTAGACTTGAGATCCTGTGAAAGATGGTATTTCCATTTGAATATTCAAGCCAGAAAAGAAAAGTGTCCCAGTTTAAGCAGACAGGCAAGAGGAAATTCCCTCTTACTGAGCTTTTTCTATTCTGGACTAGATGAGACCCACCCACCTTAGGGAAGGCAGTCTTGCCTTACAGTACAATTAAAATGTTAATCTCATTCAGTAACATCCTCAAGGATACACCAAGAATATTTGACTGAATGTCTGGGCATCGCGCGGCCTCATCCCGAAAGGTTAACTCTTACAATATATAGCCATCTCCTGGAGCTTGTGTTTCTGAATGAAATTCGTGATGTATCTGTGCTGCTTCACAGCTAAGTAAAAAGTGCTTAACTAATACCAGTGAGGAGGAAGAGAATTTCCAATGGTTGAATGAGGGGTATAGAGGTGAGTTACAGCCCCTGCTGTCTAAGAATTTATTATATAGAGAAGTAAGAATGTTATCTTAGAGTGAGGCAAACAGTTCCTGGAGACAGTGTATGTACTGCCTTCGTAACGTTTGGCCGTCTTTGAAAGGGCTTTAGGAAAACAGTAAGTACTGCTAGTGGACAAGATCAGTGATCCCTCTGACCCCACACTGTGACACTGTCACCAAAAGAAATTTCAGGAAGAACAGAGATGACTGTGAGGTGCTTAGTATGTAAGGTTCTCCACTCATGAGTCTGTCATGGGAAATCTTAGGCATCTGGTAATTTGTGAATGAGATGGCTGTATAGTTCTTCCCTGGAAGGACACGCTACAAAGTGAATCGAAAACATTGTTTCTCCGAGGACACTGCAGCTGTGAAAGGTCATAACAACTCCCATTATTACTATGACTGTCTTATCAAAATACTGAGAAACTGTTGTCTAATTTTGCATAGACTCTCAGAAACTTTGCTGTTTGAAACTGTACGGAGAAGAATGAAACAACCCACTTTTGTGGAGGATCTAAGTCACTTTGGACCCAGAGAAGCAGCCACCATTTCCAGTGCAGGTGTAGAACATCTCTGATAAGTGGTTTCTGAACAGGATGTCTGCATCCGTTTTCCCTTTTTTGTTCCCAAGGAAACAGGACCCAGTTCCATGTCGTTGACACTGATCTTTTTTTTTTTTTTTTTTTTTTTGCTACAGGGCACGTGCGCTCGCCAGACAAACAGAGAGAGACAGCGAGACAGAAAGCGAGAAATCACCCCCCAGGAGGGGGGATGGCCACACCGCAATCCCTTCTCCTCCATTCTCCTCTCGGGATCTTGGGCACGCACATACATGCGCCCGGCGTGAGTTTTAAGCCACCGGGTCCGGGACTCGAACCGCGGTCGACTACGTGGGAGTCCAGCGACATAGCCATTACGCTCACTGCTGGTCCCGACACTGATCTTTTACAGTGACTTGCCACTTCATTGAAACTTCACCTATAAATTTTTCCCTCCCCCACAATCCCAGAACCCAGTAATGCTGCTGTTGTTTCCTGAGTCAGTGACTTAATGTCAAATCACAAGTTTGCCCCTCGTGGCTCTAGGCAGATTATAGGCAGATTAGGCTAGAGCAATAGCTTTATGTTGTGGTTCTGCTTTTTCAGTGATATATTTTGGTGAAAAAAAGTTTCAGTTTATTCTACAGAATTTATAGGGCTTCCGGAAATTGTGGAAGGCTGACTCTGTGGCACAGCAATAAACTGCTGTTCAAGAGAAGCCGAATCTCACATGGCCACCACAGTTCAAGTACCTAGCCTGGTCAGCTTGAAACACACCGGGCAGGTGTGTTTCTTGGCACAAGTGACCAAGATCCCACAGCCTATTGCTCTGGAGGACGTGGGTCGTGGTGTGACCAGACCTGTAGAGGGTGCGCTTCTCTCTCACCCTAATCTCATGCATACATGCAGTCTCTCATAAATAAAGGGAGAAAAGTGACTGGATAAGTTTAAGAAACAAGGTCTGTAGAAAAATAGAAAAAAAAGTACAGGTTGACTTTAAAATTTCAGGTTGAAATTAAAATTTCAAAAAATTTTTGAAATCCATGCATCATCTGGCCCGTCCTTTCTTCCAAATTCTTTTCTTCTCTGGGCACATGCGGTTTTTCAGAGAGACAGAGAGGGAGAAAGCATCCCAGTGGGGTGTGGTCATATCGCAGTCTCTTCTCCTTCGTTTCTGCATGTGTTGGGATTTGGTAGCATTCACACATGCCCAGCGTGTTTTGAACAGCTATCAGCCGTGTGAGGTCTCCCTCCCTTCACCCTTAGGCTGCAGGGCCAGCCCAGTTTTCCTCATAGTAATCATTTTCCAAGAACTTTTCAAGAATACCTGGTTTATTAGTTTGTATTTTTTATAGTAGTTCAGTATATGATAGAACTGTGAAAAATGCTTTTGTCTGATTTCTTTCACTTGGCATCATTAATTTGAGAGTCATTCATGCGTGTATTACTGGTTCACAAAGTGTTGTTGCTGAGAAGTGCCCTCTGTATGGCTATGCGCCTGAGCTATTGTTCGTCTAGGGTAGGGAAAAGCTAGGTCCTTTCATTTGTGAGAAACTGCAGACTGTTTTCCCAAGTGATTTCAGCCCTGGTGAGTGTTCCAGTTGCTCTATATCCTAGTCCAAATTTGGTACAGTCTCTTTAATTGCAAAGGGGTTCCCATTTGCATTTCCAAGGTGATTAGTAATGTTGAACATCTTTTCATCTCCTGTTTGCCATCTTAAATCTTAATTTAGGGACCAGCAGTTAGCTTAATGGCTTTGTCGCTGGACTCCCATGTAGCCGACTGCGGTTTGAGTCCCGGACCCGGTGGCTTAAACTCACGCCGGGCGCGTGTGCGTGCGTGCCCAAGATCCTGAGAGGAGAATGGAGGAGAAGGGATTGCAGCGTGGCCATCCCCCCTGGGGGTTGACTTCTTGCTTTCTGTCTCTCTGTCTCTGTCTGTCTGGCGAGTGCACACGCCCTATGGCAAAAACCTCTCAAAAAAAAAATCTTAATTTGACAAAGCTTTTATTCAGATCTTTTGGGTATGTATATATGTAATTTATTTTATTTTGCTGTAGAGTACATGTGCACTTGTCAGAGAGCGAGAGGGAGGGAAAGTGAGAAAGCACCCCCAGAGGGGAAGGCCACATCACAATCCCTTCTCCTTCATGTTTCTTTCCGGATTTGGGGCATGCATTTGCTTGCACAAGTGCCTGGTGTGTGTTTTTCTTTTCTTTCTTTTCTTTCTTTCTTTTTTTTTTTTTTTTTTTTTTTTTGGAGAGGTTTTTGCTAAAGGGCACGTGCGCTCGCCAGACAGAGAGACAGAAAGCGAGAAATCACCCCCCAGGGGGGATGGCCACACTGCAATCCCTTCTCCTCCATTCTCCTCTTGGGATCTTGGCATGCACGCACACATGCCCGGCGTGAGTTTAAGCCACCAGGTCCAGGACTCGAACCGCTGTCAACTACATGGGAGTCCAGCGACATAGCCATTACGCTAACTGCTGGTCCCTCTTTTTTTTTTTTGGAGAGGGCTTTGTTATAGGGTGCGTGGCTTGACAGAGAGACAGTGAGAAATCACCCCCCAGGGGGGATGGCCACGCCACAATCCCTTCTCCATTCTCCTCTCGGGATCTTGGACACGCATGCACATGGGCCCGGGGCACGAGTTTAAGCCATTGGGCCCGGGAATCGAACCGTGGTAGGCTACATGGGAGTTCAGCGACATAGCCATTATGCCAACTGCTGGTTGTCCTGGTGCGTTTTTCAAGTCTCTGGGTCCGGGGGCTCAAATTGCACAGTCGACCATGAGGGATTCAGCTCCTTAGCCACCATGGCACTGCCTGGCCCTGTCTTGTCATTTAAAAACGGTTTTTAACTTTTTTTTTTTTTTCACACGAGAAAGCACTAAGAGCATGTGTGTGCACAAGGCGAGGAGTGCATCCTTGCCACACTGCATTCAACTTTCCCTCATCCCTTCAGATAATTAGGATTTTGGATGAGCATGTACTGGAGTGTTGCAGATTGAGGATCCAAATCTGCTGTTGGTCATGTGGCTTCCAGCACTGCAGATCATTCTGCTACTGCCTGCACCATCAGGGCTAGACCAGGACCTGTATATGTGTGTGTGTGTGTGTGTGTTTGTTTGTGTATTACACTGGTTTTTTTTTTGTTGTTTTTTGGGGTTTTTTTGAGAGGTTTTTGCTACAGGGCGCTTGCGCTCGCCAGAGACAGAGAGAGACAGAGAGACGGAAAGTGAGAAATCACCCCCCAGGGGGGATGGCCATGCCACAATCCCTTCCCCTCCATTCTCCTCTTGGGATCATGGGCACACGTGCACACATGCCCGGCGTGAATTTAAGCCACCGGGTCCGAGGCTCGAACCGCAGTCGATTACATGGGAGTCCAGCGACATAGCCATTACGCTAACTGCTGGTCCCTACACTGTTTATTTAAAAGAGATTTTTGTTAAAGGGTATATATGCTTGCCAGAGAGACAGACAGAGAAAACAAGAAATCACCCCTAGGGTAATGAGGGGATGGCCACACCACAATCTGTTCTCCATTCCCCTCTTGAGATTTTAGGCATGCAAACATGCCCACGCATGCACCAGGCAAGTCCCTGGTCCAGGACTTGAACCACGGACGACCATGTGGGAGTCCAGTGCCTTAATCACTACGCTACCTGCTGGCCTCTAGGACACATCTCTTAATTAGCATAAGTTTTATTGTCTATCAAATACCATTCAATTTTTTTAAGAGGTATTTTTAAATTTCATTTTATTTATTTTATTTTTAATTTTGACCACAGTGGGAGTGAGAGAAAGAGGGAAAGTGAGAAAGCAAGCAGCCAGGTCTGGGACTGTAACTACAGTCAGCCATGTGGGAGTCCAGTGCCCTTAACTATCATGCCACCTGCTGGACCCTCAATTTTTTCTTAATGCTATTAGTATTTAGTCATGTTGCTTTCCAGCAAACCTAGGGGCTGACAAACTGAGGGCTGTGACCTGTTTTTGTAAGACCTGCAAGATAAGAATTTTTTTTTTTTTTTTTTTTTTTTTTTTTTTTTTTTTACGTTTTGCCATAAGGGCACATGCACTTGCCAGAGAGAGACAGAGACAGAGAAAGTGAAAAATTGCCCTCTGGGGGAATGGCCATGGCGTAACCTCTTCTCTTCCATTCTCATCTCAGGATTTGGGCCACACAGGCACATGTGCCCATCATGATTTTCAAGCTGCCTGATCTGGGGCTCGAACCATGGTTGGCCATGTAGGAGTCCAGCACCTTCACCACCACACCACCTGCTGACCCTAGAAAAATAATAATTTTATGTAGTCCACAAACTGTCCTACTAAACTGTCCACCCGCTGGCCTTGTACAAAGCAAGTGTGCTGACTTCTGACTTAATCACATCTGAGCTCGCCAGTGTGCTGGCAGCTGCCTCCAGCTCTGCCTGCGACAGCTTCGTAGCTTCTTATGTCTCCCCCTTTTCCTGCAATGATTACTGTCGAAGGTTTATTTAGAATCTTTAGGTCATGGAACATGTGTTTGCATACTTCGCTGAAGTGGTGACATTGTGGTATCCACACTTCCATAGGCAGGGCCTAGGTACCCCCCCCTCCCCCCCGCACATGACATTGTCTAGTTTTCTGTTACTGCAGATCAAATGGTTAAAAAGTGTCACCATGTTGTGTTCACTTTGATTTTTCTATTCCTTTGCTCATTACCTTTATAGATTTACTCTTCATAAATTGCCTGTTAATAGCATCTGCTCATTTTTCTAATGAGATTGCTAGCCTCTTATTGATTTGCAGGGGCTCTTTGTATATTTTGGGTATTAAATACTTGCTAGTTTTGAACATTATAGATTTCTTCTATCCTGTCATCCACCTGTTCACTCTTTCATTTGTCCCTCAGTGAACAGAAACCTTTAATTTTAATACACAATAACACATTTTTTGGCTCATGGGTTGTGCTTTTGAAGTTTGGTTTAAGAAGTCACTTGTTGGGGCTGGCAGGTGGCATGGTGGTTAAAGGCGTTGGACTCCACATGGACGACTATGGTTCGAGTCCTGGACCTGGTAGCTTGCTTTCTAACTTTCTCTCTCTTGCTCTCACTCTGTACTTCTCTGGTCAAATTAAAAATAAGTAAGTAAATAAGTAAAGTTAAAAAAATAATTCTTCTTTTAAAAATGCCACTAGGTATGTCCTTCTTTTTTATCTCTTTTTTTTAATTATTATTTCAGTTTCTTTTATACATTCAATCACATTACTTAGCTTGCAAGGTGAAAATTCCAACATGTGTACATTTCTCACCAGTCCAGTTGACAATATTATAAGGTTATCCTGCTCCCTCTTTTTTGTAATAAAAGTTTTCTGTGGGGCTGGCAAGTGGCGTGATTAAGGGCGCTGGACTCCCACATGGCAGACTGCAGTTCAAGTCCCAGACCTGGCAGCTTGTTTTCTTGCTCTCACTCTGTCCCTCCTTGGTCAAATTAAAATAAATAAATAAAGTGAAATAAAATCATTGTTTTTATTTTCTTAAAAGGTGGTTTTTGTGTGTTTGTTTATTAACGTTTTTGCCATAGGACACATGTACTCCTTGGAGAGAGAGAGAGAGAGAGAATGAGAATGAGAAATTCCCCACGCACCCCCCACCACACACACACACAGGGATGGCCATACTGTCTCCTCCATTCTCCTAGAATTTGGGGCATGCACACAATGCATGCCTGGCATGCTTTTTCAAGCAACCGAGTATAGAACTTGAACTACAGTCGGCCATGTGGGAGTACAGCACCTTAATGATGCCACCTGCTGGCCCCAAGGGTGAGTATTTTTTTTTTTTTTTTTTTTTTTGGAGAGATTTTCGCTATAGGGCGCGTGCGCTCGCCAGACAGACAGAGAGAGATATAGAGACAGAAAGCGAGAAATCACCCCCCAGGGGGGATGGTCACGCCACAATCCCTTCTCCATTCTCCTCTCGGGATCTTGGGCATGCACGCACATGCGCCCGGCGTGAGTTTTAAGCCACTGGGTCCAGGACGTGACCCGCAGTCGACTACGTGGGAGTCCAGCGACATAGCCATTACGCTAACTGCTGGTTCCCAAGGGTGAGTATTTTTGACAAGATCTTGCTATGTCACAATCCTAGCCTCAAGCTTCCTCCTAGTTAGCTAGGACCACAAGCATGTGCCACTGTGTCTGGCCCATTTAGATTGGCCCAGGAATTGAACCTGGGCCTCCCATGCAATCTCAGCCACCATGCAACAGCACACACACACTGTACCACCGACCCTGGGCCTAGGTATACGCCTCTTGTTTTTCTTCACTTTGTAGTTCTGCTCATAGGTAGGTCGCTAAGGTTCAGAAGTCTGTCCTAACACGTGCTGGTAGATTGAGAGTCAGTTTTATTTTTCTCTTTGTTCTGAGCCCTGGGGTCCCCAGCCACACATTATATACAAGCCAGTTCTCCTTGTATACTTATGGTGCGATTGTGTGTGTATAATATTCTGGCAGCCTGTGCCAGGTTACCCCTTTGGCAAGAATCAGAAGCCTCTTATGAGTCTTTCTGTCCCCACTAGTCCTTGAGCCTTTTATGAGATGGTACTCGTAGTTGTAGGAGATCTGTAAATGTTTATTCACTAATTGTGCAGAGACATAGTAAACATGAGAACATGGCTGGAGGCAGGGCTTTGGAGTTTTTGTTTTTTCTCCTAGGTTTTTGCCATAGAGTGTGTGTGCTCACCAGAGAGAGAGGGGAAAGTGAGAAATCACCCTGAAGAGGGGCGGCAATACTGCAGTCCCTTATTCTCCATTCTTCTCTTGGGATTTTGGGCACATATGTGCATGTACCTGGTGTGACTTTCGAGCCACCCGGTTCCAAGACTTGAGCTGTTGTTGGCCATATGGGAGTCTAGCACCTTAGCCACCATGCCATCTGCTGGCCCACAGTGTTGTTTTCTTTAATGATAGCACTAATAAATGTGAGCTCCCCCACACATGTGCACTCACTAGAAAAGGGGAGAGAGAAGGCACCATCAGTAGGGTCTCATGGTGCTGCAACCTCCTCACCCCAGTTCTCCAGCTCATTAGGTTCCTGGTAACCAACTTGCATGCCTGGTGTGTTCCTAGGCCGATCCAGGGATCCGACCCATAGTTTAGCCATGTGACTTCCGGCACTGCAGTCTAATATGCTGTGGTCTGGACCACCTGGCTGGGCCTAAAGGCAGGGTTCTAGTTGAAGGTTTTGTAAAGAGATACCAGTTAGCGTAGGCTACTCTGTCCTGTCCATGTTCGGGCGCCACATGTCCCATCCCTGTTCGGGCGCCACGTGTCCCAACCCGGGGGGACAGTCGAACAGGTTTCCTGAGGGAAGGAGTGAGAGCCGGGACAAGCGGCGCAGTGTCACAGCACGGAGACGACACAGTGCCTTCAGTGTCATCTGTTTATTGTGGGCAGCATGGTACAGCACGGAGACGATGCAGTGTTACAGCTCTTCAGGGTTGCGTCGTCTATTGTGAGCAGCACGGAGACGACGCGGTGTCACAGCTCTTCAAGGTCGTCTGGAGACGATGTAGTGTTACAGCTCTTCAGGGTCATCTGGAGACTGTGTGGTGTTTCAGCTCTTCAGGCTCTCCAGGGTCATCGTCTGGCTACTGTGGGCCAGGCATTGTGGTTATATACACGCTGGTGGGCCGCGATTGGTTGTAAACGGTGGGTTATGATTGGTTGCTTTTGGACCAATCATGAGGTGCCGGATATGCAAATCTGAGGGATTCTAGTGGCCAATCAGAGCAAGGTTTCAAAGGTCAGGTTTTTTTGAAGGGAACCAATCATGGCAATTGTTTTGCTCTCTGAGAAACCTCGGCAGACTATCTGGTGCGCAGCCTCCCACATTACTCTAGCAGTACTACAAATTAGATGGCTTAAACAATAGGCATTTATTTCTCTTTGTTCTGGAAGTTTGAGGTCAAGATGCCAGCCCTTCAGGGTTCTGGTGAGGCCTCTCTTAGCTTGCAGGCCACCTTCTTGGCTGCTTTTTCACTGTGCTCTCACAGAGTGGGACAGAGGGAGGTGATTCCATCAAACCAGGGCTTGGTTGTTCTGACTTCTTAACTGCTTCCCAAAGGTGCCATTTCCAAATACCACCAATTGGGAACTAGAGCTTTGCTATTGTCTAAATGTTTGTGTCCCTCCAATATTCTGTCTGTGTTGAACTCGTAGCCATTATGATGATGATACTAGGAAATGGGGTCTTTGGGGAGATAATTAGGTCATGCTGACAGAGCTGTCATAAATGAGATTAGTGTCCTTATAAAACAGACCCAAAGGAGCTTCATTACCCCTTCTGCCACATGGAAGTCCTGCTGTGAACCAAGATATGGGCCCTCACCAGACACCTAATCTGCCGGTACCTTGCTCTCGGACTTTCCAGCCTTCAGACTGTAGGAAATAATATGTTGTTTATAAGCCACTCAGGTTGTGGTGTTTTGTTATAGCCTGAACTAAGTAAGACAAGCATCAACATAAGGATTTGGGATGGGGACGGTGGCAGAAGCAAGAAACAGAGAATGGGATCCCAGGTTCCCCACTGCAAAGGTGCCCCAAGATGGCATGTCAGTGGTGGCAGTGAATTGCTTAGCCCTCTTACGAGAAGAGTTTGGAAGCTGAAGTGGGATAGGGAGCATCAGGTATACTCGTGCTTTGGTTCCTGCCTGGGTGTCTGTGCAGAGCAGGACGCTGCTGTCCACCCCATAGTGATAGGCCCTCATGGGGCTGTGGCTTTGCCCATGACTCTTTATTCTGAGCAGCCCCATCAGAGGAGACATTGCTGATCCCATGGTGGAGGCAAGAGGAATGTGACACACCATGTACGGCCCTTGACATTTCTGTGTGGAAGGGATGTGGCTGAAGCTGCCCAGATGGGCCTGCCTCCTTGGGGTAGGGCAGAGTGTGGCTTAGGGAAGGATGGAGCTTCCTGGGCATAGCAGCTGTGGCACCAGCTCCTTCTGCCCCATGTCGCCCTTATGTGCAGTGGCTTCCCGGTAGTGCTTCTCTTTCATTGTCCAAAGAGAAAAATGTGAGCCCACTCACACAACTGTGGGAAGTGTGGGTCCTGGCTCCAGGTCCTGAGGGGCCCTCCAGGAGCCTTGAATTGCAGCTCCTGCTGACTCACAGCTCCGCCCAGCCCTCAAGACAGCTATCTCTGACCAGGCAGCAGGCACATCATAGACAGGTACCTCAACTTGGCTGTCACTGAGGCTGCCCTGGCTTCCAGGTCCTCTCTGCCTTCCCAGGCATGCACTCCTTCCCCTGAGTGCTCACTCATGGGTCCCTTTGCTCTGCTGAATATGTTGGGGCCACCTTCCTGCCTGCCAGGTTCCTTTTTACTTTCCTTGGGCTTAGCTCTTCACACCTGAGATACCCCTAGCATCTAAAGGGGGTATTGCCAGCCTCTGATTGTTGGCCCTCATGATTTGTTACATGTGCATGCCAGATGGGAGGCAGGCATGCAGGAATGGGTACTCCCAGGAGGTGTCTGGGAGATCATGGAAGGCCCTAGATGTCGCCATGGGCATTGCTACTGATAGAGGCTCTGGAAGCTCAGAGATGGGATGGCTTTGGGGTGGGGGATTTAGAGGAAGGGGAAAGAGTGTGAGCATCAGGGGGTGATGGCCATGGATGTTGGCTACTGCCCTATGCCCATCCTGAAGCACCAGTGGTTCAAAGTGGGCCGTGGGTGGCCGGTGGAACTACAACACAGCTTCTCTCTCACAGATGAAGAGTGCTCTGATGGAGATCATCCAGCTCGCCACCCTGGACTCCGACCCTTGGGTTCTCATGGTTGCTGACATTCTCAAGTCCTTTCCTGACACAGGATCACTTAACCTTGACCTTGAGGAGCAAAATCCCAATGTTCAAGATATTTTAGGAGAACTTAGAGAAAAAGGTATGTCAAATAGTTTTAATTTATGTTGAAAGAAAATAGATCTTCCTGGGCCAGCGCTGGACACATGACCAACTGCTGTTCAGGTCCCAGACCTGGTGGCTTGCTTTCTCACTTTCCTTCTTTCTGTGTGTCTTTGTCTGGTTAAATGAATGAATGAATAAAATTAAATAAATAATTCTTTTTAAAAAAGGAAAATAGATCTTCCTTTAAATTTTTTTTTCTAAAATGTATTTGATATTTAGAATTAAGCTTTTTACTGTGTTGTGTATTGTGGTTTCTTTTTTTTTTTTTTTTTTTTTTTTAAACTTTTTGCCATAGGGCATGTGCATTTGATTTGCTGGAGAGAGTGAAAAGGAAAGTGAGAAATCACTCCCTGGGGGATGGCCACATCATAGTCCCTTCTCCATGCTCCTGGTATTTTGGGCACGCATGCATGCACATGTGCCCTGTGTGGTTTTCAAGCCACCAGTTCAGGACTCAAACCACAGTTGGCCATGTGGAAGTCCAGCGACATAACTGCTACGCCATCTGTTGACCCCGAGTTGTGGTTTCTGAAGTAATAATTGTATACCCATATCCCTCCAAATATTGCATTTTGTCATTCTTTGAAAAACAAGCTTGTAACAACTTGCAGGCCCTACCCTCACTGTACTTGCTTTATCTGAAATTGTATTATATAATTACTGTTTTCATGTTGACTTGTTATCTCTTCCTAATCAGCCCATTCAGAGCCTAGAACATTCCTTATCTCAGAGTAGTGCTCAGAAACACGTTGAAAATACCAACAGTTCAGTTTAGAATGTGAACTGAAAACCATTTAGAAAGTATTTGCAGGTCTAATTTAGGGAGTAGGAGCCTCCTCCCCTGCCCCCCAGGATTTTTCCTGAGCTCTGACCCTTGGATGAGTGTACAGGCTCAGGAAACAGGTGTGGGCAGGATCCAGGACAACCAACTATCTGGGGCCCATGGGGACTAGAAGAGAGAAGATTGTGATGGCCACAGACTTATTCTTCCCATTGCTTGTGACATTTCACTAAAACTTGATGATGTTTTAGGAGAGCATTAAGCCTCTCTAGAAGTGCTTATGATCATGCAGACCTGTGGTTCTCAACACCAGCCGTGCCCCCAACTTAAAACTAATGGACCAACCAAGATGTTCCCATCCTGTCTCCAGGCATTTCTCTTTTAAAGCACCCCTTTCTCACCCAGGGATTCTGATGACCCCTGGGGCGGATGCCCATCTCTGTCAACTGGCCTTGGCCCCTGGGGATGGCAGAGTGGGAACTGTGGGGAGGTCAGTCTTGTGGACCACAGGAGACTTGAAACAAAGCAGGCGCTATCTCTACTACGAATACTAATGACCTTGCATTTTGCTTTGCCATTCACATCAACTGTGAGCATTACGGTCTCAACTGCCTTTACATCCCAGTATTGGAAAAGTGCCCCTGACTGCTGTGTGCTTCTTGCAATGCAGTGAGCGAGTGTGAAGCGTCTGCCATGCTGCCGCTGGAATGCCAGTACTTGAACAAAAATGCCCTGACGACCCTTGCTGGACCCCTCACCCCCCAGTGAAGCATTTTCAGTTAAAGCGGAAACCCAAGAGTGCCACACTGAGGGCGGAGCTCCTGCAGAAGTGTGAGTGTCCCTAGCACGCACCTGGCCTCATGGGCCCATTGCCAATTTGGGAAGGCTGATGTAAGCAAATTGTCTTTTTGTCTTTCTGGAGTTTTTACTTGTAGATTTCTTTTAGATTTTAAGATTCCTAGGCTGTCTTCTCAAGAACATAATCAGAGTTCTGCATAAACTTTTGTTTAAAAATTTATATTGTTGGTCCCACAGGTAGCGTGGTAGTTAAGGCAATGGATCACACATGGCCAATTCCTCAGTTCAAGTCCTAGACTCAGTGACCTGAAAAACACACTGGGTGTGTGTACATGAGTACCCAAAATCTCCAGAGAAGAATAGAGAAGGGATTGCAGCATGGCTATTCCTGCTAGGGGATGATTTCTTAGTTTCCCTCTCTCCCACATGTGCACACCTTCTATGACAAAAACCTAAAAAAATAAATAAATAAAAATTATTTACTATGCTGTACTATTCTGTGTTCTAAAAACACACTTTTGGAACTCAGTTTTCAGGTTAAGATATTTGTAATCTTTGTTATAAAAATGATACCTGTATCAACTGAGTCACGTGGTCAACAACTCCCCAATAAGCGGCAGGCAGTAAGGAATGAGAGACTGGATCTTGGCTGCCCTAAGAGAAGCACTGTCCTTACTTTCATGTTTTTATCTTGTTCTTGAGTTGCCAGTTGTCTCGGGTTACCTTTATTAATGTTTTTCCAAATAGTATGTTGTAAAGCTTGTGTGTGGGACCAGCAGATGGCATAATGGTTATATCGCTGGACTTCCACATGGCCAACTGCAGTTTGAGTCCTAGACCCGTAGACTTGAATTCACACTGGGCGTGTGTACACGCATGCCCAAGATCCCAAGAGGAGAATGGAGGAGCAGGGATTGTGGCGTGGCCATCCCCCCAACCCCACCCCGAGGTGATTTCTGTCTCTCTGGCGAGCACATGTGCCCTATAGCAAAATCTTTCTAAAACAAAATTAATAAAATGTGTGTGGGAAATGTTTGCTGGGAAAGGGACAAAGGAACTGATTCCTTTAATCAAATAACAAAATGCTTGGGGTTTTTGTTTGTTTGTTTTTTGTAGAGGTTTTTGCCTTAGGGCACTTGTGCTTGTTAGAAAGAGAGACAGAGACAGTGAAAAGAAAGTATAAAATCATCTCCCAGGGAAGATGACCACACCACAATCCCTTCTCCCTCATTCTCCTCCCAGGATCTTGGGCACACATGCACAACCAGCCTGCATGAGTTTCAAGCCACTGGGTCCAGGACTTGAACCACAATCGACCAGGTGGGAGTCCAGCAACATCACCACTACACCATCTGCTGGCCCCTAAAATACAGATACTAATAAGTTGTTCTATTGGGTCATCAGAAAGGTCATGATATATTTTTCTATGCAAAAATGTGTCATGACCTTTCTGAGGACCTGGTATTTTGAATGCTTATAGAACTTATGCACAAATACTGTCTTCAGAGAATCTGCATAAAACATCCCCAATGTCCACCTATGACTGATTGGAATGGACACTGTCCTGGGGCCAGTGCTGGGCTAGTGGTTCAGCATGGCCTCTGGGCAGCCTCTATAGGTCTCTGCTTGGTCTTTCAGACTCTACACCCCACGGTGGGAATCCCCTTACCCTCCAGCCTTACCGAGCCAATTCAGGAAAATCTCTTGGGACCAGCAAATGGTGTAATGGTTATGTTGCTGGATTGCCACATGGTCAATGGCAGTTCGAGTCCCAAACTCAGCAGCTTAAAAAACTCAGGCCAGGAGTGTGTACATGTGTGCCCAAGATCCTGAGAGGAGAATGGAGGAGAAGGGATTGTGGCGTGGCCATACTTCCTGGGGGATGATTTCTCACTTTCTGTCTTTCTGTCTCTGTCTCTCCAGCAAGTGCACACCCTATAGCAAAAATCCATAAAAACAAACCAAAAAACCTCTCTTTAATGTCTTCCTTATGTTTATGTATCTCCAAGGGGAAAAACCCTAGACTGTACCTTCTGACTCTCAGAGGGGGAATGTTGTTTGAACAGGGCCATGGGGACAAGCTGATGTCGCAGCAAGGGAGACTGGGCTGTCCTGAGGGTCTCCATGTGGCCAGTGGGAGGCAGAAGCCCTTTGCTCCTCCTCTTCTGCCTCCTCTTGCTGTCACGGTTGGATTCTGGCTGCTTGGCCTCTGCTCCCGCTGTGTCACTTGGGAAATGTAGCCGTGCAGCTTGTGGGGCACACTGATATGAAAGGGTTTTTGACACAGAAAAGGCTAGTTACGACACTTGAACTTATGTTAGGCTTCTCAGAGGATGCTGCTTGTTGGGAAAAAATTAGCCTTTTTGTGTGAACACTTGTAACTCATATACGTGGGTGAGTTTAGGGTTGGTTTACGTGGGTGAAAGGCACAGTCATTCTGATGAGCGCTGACACACAACCTTATTTTGCAGCCACAGAGACCGCCCAGCAACTAAAGAGGAGCGCAGGGGTGCCTTTCCACGCCAAGGGCCGGGGGCTGCTTCGGAAGATGGACACCACAAGTAGGCCGTGCTTGCTGTGCTCCCAGTGGTTCACACTTGAGATAAACCCACAGAGCTGGGAGACGTCTCTGTTATATGTCAGGGCTTGCTTCGGGTCACAGCTACTTATTACTGGTCAGATATGAGGTTTTACCTGAAAGACACCATTTTCCCTTATTGGTAAAATCATTTAAATGTTACAACTGATTGGGTGAGAGGCCCTGAAGGTCCCTGCTGGGTCTCTTGGTGAGCATGTATGAGGTGAGCAGAAAGAACCTAGGATTGGTTTTTATGGGCTTTTCTGCTTAGAGGCCTGGAGGTATGTGCCTATGTACTGTGACGAGGAAGACTAGAATTCAAGGGAAAATATGTGCTTTTGTCCCTCCGTTGTCCATAGTGGCCTTCTGCAGGTGTGGCTGGGCATGCTCTCGGGTGCTGCTTTTCTTCCCAGGTGATGAAGGAGGGCCAGGGCAATACGTTGAGGGGGCAGTGCAGTTCTGCTTCGTGAGACTGAGCAGGGAGGGAGGCGCTGTGTGTTGCCAACAGACCTCACATATTCTTAGGCCTGCACCTTTGTTGTCCTTGATGTGTGCGAGTCACTCTCTCAGGGCTGGGCACAAGCTTAACCAAAATGGACATTGATGACAAGACAAGATTGACCCTGGGATCCACAGCCAGAGCACAGCCCACCTCCAGAAGACACTGGATAGACACCTGAAGGGGAACAGTGGATACATACATGATGGAGGCAGGAAGGGCACCTTGCAGAGTCCTCTCCTCCATATGGTGTTCAGGGCTTATCTCACTGGGCTTATTTGGGATTTTGTCACAGCATGTCCCCTCCCTACATCTTTCATGTAAAACTTGGCCAAAGATTTTTTTGTGTTGGCAGTTACTGTCACTGTGTGTGGTGGCCTCATCCTATCCTATCCCCACCCGCCACAGCCAGGGCTCTACCTTGCTCTGCTCTACCAGGCTGGGGAGGAAGAACAGCTGTTGGTCACCGTGTCCTTCCTTGACCCGGTGTTCTGACAGCATGGTTCAGTGGACCTGGCCACTGTGTGTGCCCTAGGTGTGCCCTGGTGGCATTCTGGTGTGGGCAATGCAGGCAGATCCTAGTGGTAGACCTTGGGTCTGAGCCTTGTCCCTAGACTGAGGACAAGGCTTAGGTAGAGAAAGGAGGTTCTCGTGGAGAATGGGCATCTAGCTTGTGATGTGTCTATGTACTGTAGCTTTATAGCTCCATCGTGCTAAGAAGACTTAGTGTTTTAAGATAAGATGGTTGGAGATGTGATGTTTTTGTTTTTGCTCAGTGTTTTTGGCAGAAATGTCATGACTTGACTGTGATGATGTCATTCTTCTGACTCATAGCCCTTGGTTGGCTGCAGGGGAAGGGCCAACCCTGATCCCCAAGGTCTGGAGAGCTCATCTCAGATATCCTGGCCATGTGTCATCGCCTCGTCCCCTGGCCCTCAGAGATGCAGTGAGTCCATGAGAACAGTGCTGGTCTTGCAGGGCTGGCAGAGGCTGAACTGAATGTTCCTTCCCAGCTGTGAGGCTGGCAGGAACGGCCTCTGTTCATTATAGAAAAGGGTAGAACATACAGAGTGGCAGGAAACAAGCCCCACCTCCCCTCCAGACTCTGTAGTAGGCAAGGGTGTTGGGGCTCCTGATGATAGGCACCATCCTCTCTGCAGCCCCGCTTAAAGGCATCCCGAAGCAGGCCCCCTTCAGAAGCCCCACTACACCCAGCGTCTTCAGCCCTGCTGGAAACCGGACCCCAATCCCGCCTTCAAGGACACCACTGCGGAAAGAAAGGGGCGTGAAGGTGGGCCCAACACTCCCATCTTTTCTGATGTCCCCAACTTGATCAGCCTCGCTTCTCGCTCACATCGTCATTAAGTGTGGAGTTCTGTTTGTTTTGGCAGCTGCTCGATATTTCTGAGCTGGATATGGTCGGTGCCGGCCGAGAGGCAAAGAGAAGAAGAAAGACTTTAGGTGCGTAGCCAGGGCTTCCTGTCAGGGTCTGCCAGGGGAGGCAGCTGTGTGGACCTGCTACACCTCACTGGGCCTCTGTGCTGAGGCCCACTTACTTGAGGTGTTGAGGGGCTGAGTCAGGGTGCGGCTGGGTACTTTTGCGGGCTGCTGGCAGTAGAAGAAGGGCAGCACCTTCTTGTAGTACTTCTTCCTCGATAGCAACTCCTTGCCCAAGGAATCATTTTTCTTTGCTGGAAGGCCCTCTTTGGAGTTGAGCCTATTAGGCCAACCCTTCTGAAACATTTGAACCAGCTGGGCCACTAAGTTCTTTTGTTTTGTCAGTAGATGCAGAAGTGGTGGAAAAGCCAGCCAAGGAGGAGACCGTTGTTGAGAATGCCACCCCGGACTATGCAGCAGGCCTGGTGTCCACACAGGTAGGGCTTAGTGCAGCTTGGCCATGGTGCCTCCCACAACCACAAGCGCCTGCCTCCAGCACCCAATGCAGTCAACGTATGTGTTCCCTTTTGATCCAATTATTAGCCACTAAAGTGTGTGCTCTGGGAGAATATGTACATGCATATGCGTATGTATGTATGTGTGCAGCTATGTATGTGTGTGTATGTATATGAGAGGCAACATGGGCCGAGGGGCCCCAACTTGGGCATCAGATCAGGTTTGGATGAACATCTGCCACACACACTCACTGGTAGAAGGCTGCCCAGAGAGTTCTTTCCCTCACACCTCAGTTTCCTGTCAAGCAGGGTGGTACTGCTTGTCTTGTGGGTGGTTGTAAGCAGATGAGTTTCAGCTTGTTGGGGGTGGTACGTGTAGCATTGGAGACCTCAGTGTCCTGGAGACCTATGGGTGGGATGGGTTAACAGCTAGGAGCAGCCCCAGTTCCAGATTCTCTCTAGGGAAACGTCTTGGCCTACACAAGGATGTGATAAACCATCCACAGCTGGGGCCTGGAGAAGGCCTGGTTACTTGTAGTCGTGTGGGGATAATGAATTTCTTTCTGCCTACTGTATAGCTGTTTTCTCGTTTTCTTAGAGTATGCCTTCCTGTTACAGTATGCTTTTTTTTGGTAAGAAAAAGCATAGTTGAACTTTCCTTGAAGATGTTTGGTCTAGGAGATTCCCTAACTACCCCCGTCTCTTTAAATAGCAGCAGCTCAGCCCCCTCTGCTTGGGATGGTGGGGAGCCAGGACCTGGGTTGGGGTCTGATGTTGCTGAGCCCAGGGAAGGGAGCTTGTGGCCATGAAAAGCCACCTCCTTTGGCCCCCGGGAAAGCAGCACCCGCTGTCCTCCAGTACTGGAGTGACAGCCTGTGGGGATGGAGCTCTGGGGCCTCTGAGGAGCCAGCATATCCGGTGCTGGTGTCAGGTGGGGGGGTGGGGGCATGCACTAAAATCCTGGGCTTCTTCCAGAGGGACCTTGTGAACTTTGTCTTCTAGAAACTTGGGTCTCTGAACAATGAGCCTGCACTGCCCTCCACAAGTTACCTGCCTTCCACGCCTAGTGTGGTTCCAGCTTCCTCCTACATCCCCAGTTCCGAGACCCCACCAGGTGAGTGGCTAGCTGGGCTTCTTAAGGCTTCAGCTTGCCTAGAGTGGGCAGCATGCTGGGCTCAGTCTTCCCAGCACCTGACACCCAGTGGAAGGGCTGGAGCGAGTAGAGGGTGATCTCCCAGGAGGTGGTCCTGCCCACGTGGCACTGCTGGGGGTCTGCAGGCCTATTTCTTCAATATCAGAACATCTGTCTTTGTCGTTTCCTTCAGCTTCCACTGGTGCCGGGGGTGAGGGTCCCTCCTGGCCAGCACAGGTTTCAAAAGCTTTGATGGGACCAGCAGATGGCGTAATAGTTATGTCGCTGGACTCCCACGTAGTCGACCACGGTTTGAGACCCAGACCCGAAGGCTTAACTCACCCTGGGCACATGTGTACATGCCCAAAATCCCAAGAGAAGACTGGAAGAAAAGGGACTATGGTGTGGCCATCTCCCAGGGGGTGATTTCTTGCTTTCTTTTTCTGTCTCTTCAGTGGGCGCATGCACCGTATAGCAAAAATCTCTTTAAAAAAATTTTTTTGACCTGCTTGGCCCTTCCTAGGGAAAAATAGGCCACTGCCCACTGTGGCCTACGGCAGGGAAGATAATCCCAGTTTGTGAAGTGGGGTCTTCTATGCAGCCTGATGACTCCGGCTCTTGCTCTCTGATTATGTGGGAAGGGAGCTAGGGGTTCCCCGCACCCCCCACCCACCCACCCACAAGAGGATACAGCTGAGATTGGTTATAGCATCTCAGGGACCAGGGGCTCCCAGAGAGTCCCAGAATTTTGGGAAAAAAAGTACCTGAGAAGTTAAACTTGGCTTGGCAAATGCTGTGTTGAAGTATTTGCTCTGTGGCGCTCTGCCCTGCCTACTAGGAATTTGGCTGGGTTGGGGGAAGAGAGCACCTCACCTCAGTAGCCAGCAGAGGGCCTTGGTTAGGCAGCCTCACTAAGCCTGTAGGCCCCAGGACTCAGTAAACTGCTTTCTGTCCAGGGTTTAGGGTGTATGGGGTTTACTCCTCTGGGTGGGGCCCTTGGGACATGTGCCCCTGGCCCAGTGGCATCTCTGGATGCCCTAGCTTGTAGCAAGAAGGGCTTCTTGGCATAAGGGAGCAGGATGTTCTATGGGTTGGAGGTGGGTTGGCTGTCAGAGTCTGGGAGATGGAGCTGAGCTCGTCACCGCTCCAAAAGTGGTAGGTCTGGGGGCAGATGATCCTGAGAGGGCTGAACACAGTTGAACACAGTCCAGCCCCTCAACACCCTCAATCCTGCCTCCTTCACTGGGCCCCATTCTGCCTACAGCCTCATCTTCCCGGGAAGCCAGCCTGCAGGCCAGCCGGCCACCTGAGGAGCCCAGTGCCCCGAGCCCTACGCTGCCTGCACAGTTCAAGCAGAGGGCGCCCATGTACAACAGCAGCCTGAGCCCAGCCACACCCACACCTGCAGCACCCACTTCACCCCTAACACCCACCACGCCCCCAGCCGTTGCCCCTGCTGCCCAGACACCCCCAGTGGCCATGGTGGCCCCACAGACCCAACCTCCTACCCAGCAGCAGCCTAAGAAGAACCTGTCCCTCACGGTAGGTATGCCCTGGCAAGGCCTGAGGGCCACCAGGTAGGTGGTACGGCCATGCCCACCTGCACCTGGGGTGGGAGTGCCAGCTGTCCCTGGCACAGGCCTGCAGGTGGAGCCAGGAACCCACATCGTTTTCCCTACTTGTAGAGAGAGCAGATGTTCGCTGCCCAGGAGATGTTCAAGACTGCCAACAAAGTCACGCGGCCCGAGAAGGCCCTCATCCTGGGCTTCATGGCTGGCTCCCGAGGTGTGTCCATATATCTGGCCCTTGGTGGGGGTGGCATGGGTGGGCTTTGAGGATACCCCCTGGCCCAAGATGTCCACCCAGCAGCCCCTGTCCCCTACAGAGAACCCGTGCCAAGAACAGGGGGACGTGATCCAGATCAAGCTCAGCGAGCACACAGAGGACCTGCCCAAGGCAGACGGCCAGGGCAGCACCACCATGCTGGTGGACACGGTGTTCGAGATGAACTATGCCACGGGCCAATGGACGCGCTTCAAGAAGTACAAGCCCATGACCAACGTGTCCTAAGGGCCACCCCATCCACTACTGGCCCTGACTCTGTGGGCCTCCGGGAGATGCCAGCTTTCCCAGCTTAGTTGAGCAATCCAACAGCGGACAGTCAGCGGGACGGGGTCTCTGCCCTAGCTCCCCAGCCACTACCAATGTGCTGCTGAGCCCCAGCCTATTTAAGTTTTAAATCCATTTGTCTGGGGTGTTTTGGGCTTATTTTTAAAATTTTAACATGGGTTACTTTTTGTGTGATTTAAGGTACTTTTTTGGATTCAATATTACATTTTTGAATGTTAAAGTTAACCAAAAAAGTTCTAACTTTAGTGACAGCTCTGCCTGTTAAGACTTTCACCTTTTTTATTTTTTTCTTAAAGAAATTCCACTGACCACAAGTGAGGGCTTTTCCTTGCTAGTGCAGTGCCCTCCCAACAAGGTTGAGGGGACCAAAGGTGACCTGCTGATGCAGGGGATGGGGTACAGACAGCCCCAATATCAGAGAATGGAGGCGATGGGCGTCGTCCACTGCCAATGCCTGCCCAGGAATTTTGTATTTACTTTTTGTACAGTTGTGGACCTTTAAGACCAGTCTTTGAGTATTATCTATTTTCATTGTAAAACTATCTGAATAATTAAAGTTTAGCTTTTCTAAAGAAAGCCCCCGGAGCTGTGTTTTGGGCCAGGTCATCATCCTCCTTGCTCCGGGGGGCCCCATCTCCTACTTAGGCTCTGTCAGGACTTTGGGATGGAAAGGCAGCCAGGGCTAGGAGAGTCCAAGGACACTTACGACAGGGCGGGCAGCAGGGCCAGCCTGAAAGAAGGTCATCACACTGGGAACCGAGGACAAAGACTCATTAGCAGAGAGCTGTGGACTAACTGCAAGGCCAGGAAAAGTCAGCAGTTCCTACTCCTAGCCATTTTGCCTTTAATGGGAATTTATGGACTAAATTATTTTTAACAGGAAAACGTTCTTCCAAAATCAGAATTACCCCTGCTATTTTCATTATCCGTTTTATTTCCAAAATCTGTGTTAGCTTGTCCCTGGTGCATACAAGGTGAACCCTCCCAAGGGAGGGGAGTGTTAGCACTATGCTAGGTGACAGAATGCAAAGAATAAGAAAAAAAGCCTTTAAAAACTTTTTAATACAAAAATATTCATACACAATTTTCCAAACACAACTTTCCACATTAAATGCTATCCCCCCCCCCCACTGGCAATTCCCAAATCTATATTTCAGTATATTTCCCCTAAAAGTGAATTTCAAGTTCAAGTCTAACTATCAAACCTGGTGATAGCACCCAGTCCTCAAAAGAACCTGGCCTTATATTGTATGAAGTTTAGACACCAATAGGCACATTTAAATTTATATTTAATTTGTGACAGGGCATTTCACATCTCAACAGGGTACGATGACACCATGACGCCCAATGGACACAGCATTTTACTCTACTAACAGTCATCAACTACTTTTCTTATAAATCAAGATATTTGGCAACTGACAGTTGTTTGCACTAAGTTTAATTAAAACAGGGTTACCTTGAATTCTTGAAAATAAGGTAGTTGTGGGAGATGGATACCATGCACACCATGGATCAGATGTCAAGACACTTTGGAGGCATCAAAACACAAATCTGAGTGCACAAGACAGGTGGGGAGGGGGGTGGCTGGGCAGATAACCAGCAGGTTCGGGAGGGCCTTTCCCCAGAGGACCGGACAAGCAGGTTCTCACCACATTAGGCACCAGATACACTCCCCCCCCAAGTGACCACGGTCTCTACCTGCCCTTATGGACACATCCCTGTGACTCCATGCACAGTGCATTCCTGTGCTGGTATGGACACACCAGCTGTGCATAACACAGGGCTGTTGCCTGACCCTGTGCAAGGAGACAGGCTCAGGTACAGATGCTGATTGGTTCCGATGCCAAGGAATCCAGAAATGTTGACAGTTGCCATTTGTTTTGCTTCACAATTCTTCACATTAATGGTAAAAGGATTGAAGCTGATATTCTGAAAGTTACTACATCCTCGAAAACAAATCTTCCCCCAAGACTCTTAGGAAAAAATTAGGCAGGTCCAAGCACCACCACATGCACGGTCATGGCTGTGTGCCTTGTTAGCCCCCAGGGAGGAAAGCCCTTCAAGCCACTACTTTAAAGCCTTGTTTTACTCAGATTTATAAACTGGTGGTGTAACGGTCTTCAGTTAGTGTTATTCGCTCATTAGTTTTAACAGTTTTTGAAAGGGGTACCATATTTTAAATTTTTGCAGTATTTCCTTCAGAAAGGTCATAAAATAATTTGGAAGTGATATCAAAGTGACTACTGCCAAATAAAAAAATAAGTTAATCTGCTCCCCAAAGTGCACTACAAGGCCAATTCTGATGTTGTGACTTATGTAGAAGTCTTTTCACTGGCAGGAAGAGATCTTGTAGAAAGTGACATCAGCCTGCACTTATCAGAGAAGCCCGAGGACCTTGGGCTCTAAAGGGCAAGGCCATGTGCATGCTGGGATGCCGCCCAGCCATCACTGGAACCTCCTTTCAAGTAAGGGCATATGGAGTATGAGTTTATATGAACCAATCCAGTATTTTCGGAAAGAGTTCAAAACTGAAGGAAAGAAAAAAAAAAAAACCAGCCACCTGTCTTACCAGGCAAATGCACAGCCAGAGTTAACAGCCCCCACAAGTGGTCATCAGCAACAACAAAACTTGTTTTCTTGTTGTTGTGGTTTTGGTCCTTTGGTTACTCTTTTTTGGAACCATGATAGGAGAGCCAGAAAGCCACCAGTCAGCAAAACTTCCTCTCGTTGGTGCTGCTTGGGGAGGTGCTGGAGCTCACGGATGTTCACATCTAAAGCCCCAGAGTGCAGGTCACAGCCACAGAGAAGTAGGTAGGTATAGGTCCAAATACATCTTGTAATTCCACAAGGCAAAAAAGCCATTGTAAAGAATACTTGGGTAAACTTTTCTGCAAAATGGATGTTCTCATTAGGTTCTTTTAGGAAGAAGCACCCAGTGCTAAGTGTTCTCACTTGCATGGAGATGGGTAGCCCTCAGGCCACACAGGGATCTGGTAGAAAAAAGGCACCTTGGGCCTTCCCCCTCTCAAGGTGCTCCACACTTTCAGGGTCAAGTGGAACTCCTGGAACGGAGTCAAGTCTTCCAAGAGAACTTAGTACTTCTCAGATGTTTCTCACTTTCTGGGGTAGGACTTTTAATAATTAAAGATACTTGAGATCTCTCAGGGAAAGGAGTGTCAGAGACCATGCGGTGCCAGGTGCTCATCAGTGTACACACCCGCCAGGCAGGCTTCCAACCTGTGGAAGACAACCACCCTGGCAGAAAGCATCTGAGATCAGCACAATCGTGTGTCCGGCTAACAGGCCCACACTGATGGTGAATTCTGGGTCTTTCCCAGGAACTCTGGGTTCCTGGCAGGGAAGGGTTGCTGGACAGTCGCTTATGGCCTACGATGCTCAAAGGGATTCCCTAGGTCATCATTTTCTGGACTCTGGAAGACAGTGGTGTCACTCATTACTAAATTCGTTCCTCTTGCTGGGAGAACTCAGGGTCACATCAGCACTACTCATTTCATTCGGTAGTGATTTATGAAACAGATTTAGCAAAACAATTGAGAATAAAAGCCAGAAACTGGTAAAAGCCAAATGAAAAAAATCATAACTAAGTTTTCCCCCAAACATTGATAAAAACCTAGTGTGCTCAGAAGCCCAGGTGAGAAGTGGCCCAACTTGGCCAGGCGAGGCTATAGTGCCTGACCTGCACTTTGAAGATGGACATGTTTGGCATTTATTTCAAAGCCATGGGGAAAAACTATGGAGATTTGAAAAATATCATTACCATCTATGGGACCAACTTGTCACTAGGATGGGAAATAAGCATTTTGAAAAAAAAAAATTCACATTAGTTAAAAAAAAATCCAGCTGTTTCAGAAGAACAAAATATGATCAAAATAATGGTTTCCAAGGAATCCAGAGTCTGAATCCTTGGCACAGAGCCCTGGTCTCTCCTGAGTGATGACAACACTGAGAGCAGAAGCTGAGTGATATTAAGATTAGAGAGTTAATAGTGACCCTTTAAAAATTACACTACTCTATAAACATCAGGTGAGATAAAAACATTTCATATGCCAATTAAATCATAACTTTTACCTAAAAAAATAGAATGGGAGGGAACCTTGACATTCTGAGAAATTCAAGTGTAGCTGTAATGCTGTGTAGTAAGGCTGGTTTGTCCTGGGACCTCGAGCCACGTGGCTCAGGTGGATCATCAGTGCAGATGCAGCGGATGCTGCTGAGGATGGCTCAGTGGTGGGGAGGCGCTCCCTCCCAAGGAGGCCTGTGCATCTGTCCTGGCGGCTCTGAGCTGGGTCCTCTGGGCCAGTCCCACTTCCACCCTCTCCCCACAGGCAGGGCTGGCTACTCCAGGCCGCCCCCAGATCTGGCCAAGCCACCGCCTGGCGCTATTTGCCTTCCATTACCCTCCGCCAACACCTCCTCCTCTTTCTCTTCCCCTTTGACTTCACTGGTTCTGGAAAGGGTTTCTCAGTCTTGACACTTCTAACCGGCTCTGCCCCCAAGTCATGCTCACAGCAGTACGACTGCCCATCCTGGGTAGAGTTGAAGGCTGTCCCATCTTGGTGTTCCTTACAAAATGAATTGGGGCAAAGGTGGCAAAATGAAGTTGAAGGTTTGCCACACACGTCACAATGATGCCAGGGACATTCCCACTTTCCTGCAATAAAACAAAATATTAGCAGACAGAAGTGACAGTGTGAAAACTTTTATATTTTTTGTGGTTGAAAAAAAAATTTTTTTTTAAGGTTTTTGTCATAGAGGGGAGAGAGAGAGGGAAAATGAGGAATCCCCCCCCCCCAGGGAAAATTATTTTTAAAACTACCTAATTAAATGAATGCAAACAAAATGCTGCTTTTTATTCAAATGCCAAAACAAAAAATGCTAATATTTGGTGCTCAGCTTGGGTATGTACCAGGGAGTGGACAGGCTCTGCCCAGGGAGATGCAGGTCTTCACTAGTCGTACTAACTAGCTCTAAGTAGATGGGCATGAGGGTGGCTTGCTGCTCCCCTTCCCATTCTCCTGCCCAGAAATGAAGCTGAACCCTGAGATGTGCCCCAGCAATTGCTCTGCTGCTGCTCTGTGACCTGCCCGTCCCAAGAATTGATTTTCTACTCAGGTATTGATCTTCCTGGCACTAATTTGTAAAGACTCTGTTGGGTTCTATCTTATCCATTGCAAATATTTTTATCATATGTCTACTATTAACCTTGGATTGTCATGTTTTATCATACAAAAGCATTCTTTTTGTTTTCTTTTTACAAACAAGTCTGACTTCTCCTTTTAAAAGCTTTTCAGTTTCTTGTCTTTCTTCTGAGGTTACAGTTGCTATTCCCACAATGGTGCTGGTAATCTCTGAAACACATGGTGGTAAAAAGTAGAACTCACTTTTCTACCCAACAGCCAGATCTGCAGCTGTCACTAGCCAGTGGCTCCTCCTGACACAATGTCATCTCAGGAACATGTCCCCAACAGTGTTAGGCAGGAGTGCTAGGCCCCTCCTTCCAGGTGTGGTGCAGCCAAAACTGAATGATGGTTTACGCTGAGGCTACTGCAGAGGAACCCATTCTGGGAAGAGCTTTGCACGCAGGGCTGCTGCCACCTTCCCTTGCCATCATCCTATCTCATTCTGCCTTCAAGCACCAAAGGGCACCAGCTCGCCATCTGGGCTCCAGTGGCTGCTTCGTGTGGGGGCTCCAGCAGGCTCCACAATCACCACAGATGACCTCTGCTTAGTGCACAGATCTATAATGTGGCTGGTGGATCAAAGAAAGCTTTTGTCACCCTGGATTAGGGACTTTCGCTACTTGAATGACCAACAAATTTGCAATGAGATGAGGTCCAGTTAGCAGAGAAGAGGCCCAGTGAGAGCAGCAGTCTAAAAGCCTGTCAGGCAGATGGTGCCCTAGAAACTGCTATGGGTCCCAGTCACCTACCGAAAGGCCTCTTGCCCAGGCCCAGGCAGGACAGGTGGTAGGCCTTGGTGCAGAACTTGCGGTCACACAGCACCAGCTGGCCACCATCCCCACAGCGGAAGCACTCATCCTCTGACTGTCGCTTCCCTTCTCCCTTTGCTCGACGCCTCCTCATTTTCTTCTTGGTCTTTTTGCCCTTTTCCTCTGAGGAAAGAGCTGTTGAGGTCTAGAAGCAAGAATTAAGCACGGTTCATGTCAAGGAATTACGGAGACAGTAGTAAAGGGCAAACTGTAAAGAGAGGTCATGGGCCAGCAGACACACGGCTAAGGCAGCTAGATGCTACATGGCTGACTATGCGGTTTGAGTTGGACCAACCACTTGAAAACAGCAGGCACATGTGAATGCATGCCCAAAATCCTGAGGAAAAAGGTCTAGCATGGTCATCCCCCCCGAGGGTGCTTTCTTACTTGCCTTCTTTCTCTCTTTGTCTGTCTGTCTGTCTGTCTGTCTGTCTCTCTCTCTCTCTCTAGTAAGTACACACACCCTATAGCAAAATTTTTTAAAAAGTCAAAAGAACAAGGTTATGGTACAGAAATTTTAGAAAAAAAAAATTTTTTTTGGAGGTTTTTGCTATAGGGTGCGTGCACTCTCCAGAGAGAGAGAGAGAGACAGAAAGTGAGAAATCACCCCCCAGGGGGGATGGCCACACCACAATCCCTTCTCCTCCATTCTCCTCTTGGGATCTTGGGCATGCACGCACACGCACCTGGTGTAAGTTTAAGCCACAGGGTCTGGGACTTGAACCGAGGTCCAGCGACATAGCCATTAAGCCAACCGCTGGTCCTGTAATATTCTAATAGTAAGCATTCTCTACATGCACAGGGAAAATGGACATCCCTCAAAGGATAGCTGTTCTTAGACCAATTTGACTGAACATAAGCCACAAACAAGTTGAAACCATAAGCTTTGTCGCAAGCCTCCCACAGTAATGCATCTCAGTGGCTGGCAGACATATGAGTCCCAGGCATCATAGACAAAAGATGCCACCTCTGTATGGGCTCTTTTTTTTTTTTTTTTTTTAAGAATTATTTATTTTATTTTATTTATCCATTCATTTTATTTTAATTTGACCAGAGAGAGATACAGAGAGAGAGAGAGAGAGAGGGAAAGTTAGAAAGCAAGCCACCAGGTCCGGGACTCAAACCGTGGTTGGCCATGTGGGAATGTCCAGCGCCTTAACCACCATGCCACCTGCTGGTCCCCATGTATGGGCTCTTCTTAGAAGAAACTGCGTTAATGGTCATGTGAGCATGTGAAAGGAGCAAAGTCATTCCCTGGGTTGAAGCAATAGAAACTTGGAAAGCATCCTCAACAAGACTGAGGACAGACACTGGCTTAGGACAGAGCTCCCTCCCTTTCAAACCTGGGTTCTACACAGCACAGACAAGGAAATGATGGGATGGAGTGCAGGACTGTTCCCCCAATTCATGTCCTTCCTGGAACCTTGCAATGTGACCTTATTTGGAAATACAGTTAGGTGTAATTAGTTGAAGTAGGGAGCAGGGTAGCCCCTAATCCATCATAACTAGTGTCTGAATAAAAAGGAGAAATTTGGACAGAGACACATACACATAGATACCATGTAGAGATAAAGGGAGAGATTGATTTTCTGCACCTATAAGTCCATGAATGCCAAAGACTGCTGGGACCCACAAGTTGAAGCTAGGGGAGAATCCTGGACCAGCATCTGCAAAAGAGCCTTCAGAGGGAGTAAAGTAAAGCCAACACCTTGATTTCCAATTTCCAGCTTTCAGAACTGGAAGACCCCTTAATTCAGAAGGTGCATACCCCTTTTTTTTTGGAGAGGTTTTTGCTTTAGGGCATGTGCGCTCGTCAGACAGACAGAGACAGAAAGCGAGAAATCACCCCCCAGGGGGGATGGCCACGCCGCAATCCCTTCTCCATTCTCCTCTCGGGATCTTGGGCATGCACGCACACGTGTCTGGCGTGAGTTTAAGCCGCCAGGTCTGGGACTTGAACCGCGGTCGACTACATGGGAGTTCAGCGACATAGCCATTATGCTAACTGCTGGTCTCAGAAGGTGCATACCCTTGACAGAGAGACAGGGAGAGAAGAGAAAGCACATCCCCAATAGGGTGTGGTCATGCTGCAGTTCTTATACTCCATCTTATTAGGATTTGGGGCACTTATGAACACAACACCTAGCATGTTTTTCAAGCTGTCAAGAGTCGGGATTTGAACCTCAGTTGACCATGAAAGATCCAGCTCCCCTAACTAGGCCACAGGGCCAGCCCTAATTTTTTTTTTGTTTAAGCCACTCAATCTATGGTATTTTATTATGGCAGTCACCAGAAATGCATCAAATGAGAACTCTTAATAGCTAACCCATGTTAAGAAAAAGTCCATGCTGGGGCCAGCAGGTGGCATAGTGGATAAGGCATTGTACTCCCACATGGCTGACCACAGTTCGAGTCCCGGACCCAGTGGCTTAACAATCATGCCATGTGACACTGGATTCCCACATGGTCAGTCAACTCTGATTTGAGTCCTGGACCTGGTGGCTTGCTTTCTGTCTTTCTCTTTGTCTATTTATCCATCTCTCTGCTGAATGTATGTGCCCTATAGCAAATTTTTAAAAATAATAATAAAATTAAGTAATTATTAAAAAAAATTTTAATTAAAAAAACAGAAACCATTAAAAAAAAAAATCATGCCAGGTGCATGTCCATGTGTACTCAAGATCACGAGAGGAGAATGAAGGAGAAGGGAATGTGGTGTGGCCATCCCCCCTGAGTGAGATTTCTCGCTTCCTCTCCTATCTCTGTCTCTCCAGTAAATGCATGCAGCTATAGCCAAAATCTTCCTAAAAAAAAAAAAAAAGTCCATGCCTATCGTCATGCTTGCTGCCTGCTGTCCTGGCACCCTACTACCTCCCTCCTCCCTGTCAAAGCAAGTCAACTTAGAAGCCACTGTTCACTAGAAGATCCAGATGTCTGAAATTCAGAGCTTCATAAATAGGAACTTTCAGTGATTTTTTTTTTTTACCTTTGGTCTGTCCCCAAGGAATCCACTGCAATTGGAAGCTCCACACCGACAGACTGTTTTTTCATTGCCCAAGCAATCCAGGTTGTAATTAAAAGTCAGCTCTGTCCCTGAGAGGAAAAGAGACAAACACAACGCTTACCTTCTCTTCATAATGCTAGGGAGTTTGTATTATGTCACAAAATACTTTTTTTTCTTTCATAGTTACATAATCTGACTTTTCAGCTGTCCTTTCAAAAGATATTTAAAACAAAACTTCTAAATTACCACCCATCTTCCCCAGGGCATTTTCAGTCTGGTCATACACACAGTCCAACAACAGCCACTCTATGCCTACCCACATAGTCAGGAGTCCCTAGGCAGAATGTGCCAAAGTTTCATACCTGCAGGAATGTCACACAGAGCAAATAGGCCCACCCGAGTGTCACCATTCACTGTCCACTTGAGGGTCTCACAGTTGGGCTGGCAACTGTGATTCATAAATCGAGAATAGTTTCCTTTGGGGCCAGCATCAATTATACGGTCCTATAAGGTAAAGGACAAATCATACATGTAGTAAAGTCAGCAATTATGTACTTTTTTAAAAGTGTATTTAATTCTTTCATGAGAGAGGAAAATGGGGAGAGATGAGCCTACCCCCAGCTCCAGCTAGCCAGAATCATGGGCACATACCAGCACACTGACATGCACAGGGAGACTAAGAATGGAACCTAAAACTTTCCCACATGGCCTGAGTATTATGATGCTGTATGCCATTATGTAATTTGTGTGACTGACAAACGTGTTACTTTTAAAAGAAATTTTTTACTGTCCTAAGACATTGGACAAGTAGTATTGCTTGTTGTACTGAAAACTGTGGTATCCCATGTCCATTCAGACAGGATACCCCCAGACCAGTCCTGTTTCTCTTGCTCACAGAAGGTAGGTCAAGACCACATGGAACAGACTGAGCCCCAGTGAGCCAGTATTCCCATCACCATTCAAAATGACAAATAAGGGGGACCAGCAGTTAGCGTAATGGCTATGTTGCTGGACTCCCATGTAGTTGACCACGGTTCGAGTCCCAGACCTGGTGGCTTAAACTCACGCCGGGCACATGTGCATGAGTGCCCAAGATCCCGAGAGGAGAATAGAGGAGAAGGGATTGCCATGTGGCCATTCCCCCGGGGAGTGGGGGGTGATTTCTCACTTTCTATCTCTCTCTCTGGCGAGCGCACGTGCCCTATAGCAAAAACAAAAAAAACCTCTCAAAAAAAAAAAAAAAAAAAAAAAAAAAAAGACAAATGAGGGAGCTAATAAGTATTAGTGTTGCAAATGATTGAAGGTTCCATGTCCACAGCCTACTGAGAACTTGGATTGACAAGAACAAGACTAACCCAGTCAAAAAATGGGCAATACAAATAATCCCAAAAGAGCAGATTTAGACAAATGTAAGGGAAGATGTTGAAGAATGCAAATTAAAATGACAACATGCTCTGATTTTGTATTCATGATGGTGGTATTTATGAGATGGGATGAGTAGCCATAAACTGGCTACAATGATTTTGAGAAAGCCGTCTGGCAAAAACCATAAATATCGCAAATACAAGCACACTGTATTCCTGGGAATTCACCCACGGAAATCCAAGTGCCAAAATGTGAAAGGATATTTACATCTATCATTGCAAAACAAACAAACAAACAAACAAAATACCACTGTCCAGCAACAAGAGTACAGCCTTGACCAGTCTCCCTACACATCTCCAGATCAACCGCAGAACTAGGTGGGGTCCCGGCTCTAAGAGGGTAGAAACCAAGGTAAGACATGTAGTAGGAGGAGGAAAGATGGGTACTTAAAAGGCCACCTATCATACTAACTCACAGTTATGAGTTACTCATAGTTATGAGTTAGTACAAAATGCAAGTAAGTAACTGAACAACGACATCCATACTCTTATCTCGTGGTCCCAAGAGGACTATGCTAAGGAAGCAAGCAGCAGGCCAGGGATCACATTCACGTGCCACTCTTCTGACAGACTAAAACCACATGCCCAACACCTGCATACAACCATCAGAATACCCACTGCCTGGGTACCTGGCTGGCTCTGGAGTATCCCTTCTACACACATCAAAATTTAACTACATCTAACTGGTTGTTTCTTTGAAAATAGAAATGGTATCAGAATATGACTGTTGTGCACTGTGCTTTTCTACTCTATTAATGGTAACAATCTACCCAGGTTTATTTCATTCCTTTTAATGGCTGTATGATACTTATCACAGGAGTGGGGATATTTACACCTATACTGATGAATTTTTAATCTGTTTCTCAGTTGTGCTGTGACAATGCTGCAGACAACATGCTCAAATACACATGATGGCATCTGCACAGATATTTCTCTAGAACATACGAAGGGATGCAAACAGTAAAAGGCACAAACATTGGATGTACCACCAATGTCTTACCAACAGCGAAACAGCCCAGTCATTGACACTTCTGACGTCCCAGTGAGCCCACAGTATTTTAATGTACACTGTTTACATTAGTAGAGGTTCAGCATCCCTTCCTCTTTTAAGTTGCCAGAGGGCAGGTGCATTCACAAGAGACAGAAAGAGAGAGAGGGAGAGCCCTACAATGAGGTATAGTTATGCCATAATCCCTTCTTCATTTCCTGTTGGGATTTGGGATGCACACACACACATACCCAGCATGTTTTTCAAGCTGCCGAAGACTGAGATTCAAACTGTAGTCACCCATGTGGGATCTGGATCCCTTAACCACCAAGCTATGGGGCCTGGCCAGCACCCTTTTCTTTTTACTGGGCATGTGTATTTTTTTTTTTTTGGGGGGGGGGGGGGGGTTTTGCTATAAGGCGCGCATGCTCGCCTGAAAAACAGAGACAGAAAGTGAGAAATAACCCCCCCGGGGGGGGGGGGGGTGGTCACACCACAATCTCTTCTCCTTCATTCTCTTCTTGGGAGCTTGGGCACACACGCACATGCGCCTGGCATAAGTTTAAGTCACCGGGTCCAGGACTTGAACCATGGTCAATGACATGGGAGCCCAGTCACGTAACCATTACGCCATCTGCTGGTCCCTGGGCATGTGTATTTTTACGTGTGTCCAATCTAGATGACCTGCTATGTCTTTACCCTGTGTATGTATGTATGTATGTATGTATGTGTATGTGTGTGTGTGTGTGTATATATATATATATATATATATATATATATATATATACACATCTCTCTATATACACACACACACACACACACACACATATATATATATATATAGAGAGAGAGAGAGAGAGATGTTTTGACTTAGGGGATGTGCACTCCCTGGAAAGAGAGAGAGAGAGAGACAGCGAGAGGGAAAGAAAGAAATCACCCCCTGGGGGTATTGCTATGCCACAACCCCTTCTCTGTTCTCCTCCCAGGATATGGACATGCACATACACATGTCTGATGTGATTTTCAAGCCACTGGGTCCAGGACTCAAATCTCAGTCCACCATATGGGAGTCCAGTGACATAACCACTACGCCATCTGCTGGTCCCATCCTGTTTTATCTTTTTAATATTATATATATATAATATATATATATTATATATTCTGAATATCAAACTCTTCATAACTGTGCCAAAAACTTTCTCATGGGATAACACTTAAGTTTTAACTTTAGTACCTTTTCTCCATAAGTTGTTCGATTTTATATAACTATTTTATCAATCTCTTAAATGTTGGAGATAAATTTAGCCTACTTTCAGCCTCTCCTATTTTTGTTTCCGATGGGGTAACTTTTTAAGCACATAATATATTCCTTCTGGCACCCTCACTCCTGTCTGCTACTTGACACTACCAATTCTGTTGCTAGAACTTCACCTGGTTTCTACTGGCTGCTTAAAGATCATCCTTTAGCAGTTTCTCAGGAAGGACTTGTTCCTTTAGTTCTCTCATGTTTCAAACTGTTTCTCTGTAGCCATTATGCCTAAAGAACCATGTGACTGAGTATAAAATCCTTGATCAATTTTTAAAAATAATCCTATGGGTGCTGCTTCCCTGTCCTTAGGGATCAGATTCTGTTGTGAGAAGCCTCCAGGGGGGATGACCATGCCTCAATTTCCTCTCCTCCATTTTCCTCTTGGGATTTTGGGCATGCACACACACACCTGGCGTGATTTTCAGGCTACCAGGTTCGGGACACAAACCAGAGTCTGCCATGCCTATGTGGCACCTTAGCCTCCACGCCACCTGCTGGCCCCACTTTTCTTCCCTTTACAATTTAATTTCCTTTTTCTGCCTAGCTATCCAAAGGACTCTTTGTTCTGTGCAGTGATTTTATTAAGCTATTTATTATGTTGACCATTCTGGATCAATTCTCCACCACACTATATTCATGCAACTACCAGACTCTGATCTGAACCGTGGCTGGGCTGTCTCCTGCCCTACTCTGGCTCATGGCCACACATAGCGCCTCTCCCAAGCCTGTCCTGGGTTTAGACTCTGTTCTCACTCATCTGTTTCTTCCTTCCACTGCATTCCTTCCACTGCATTTTGCTCTAGCCATGTCTACCGCAGTGTCTGCCGCAGTGTCTGTTCCTGAGCTTTCTATTCTCTCAGGTGGCTCCTGTGGTTTAGGTCCCATTTTAGAAGTAGTTTTGTCTTTTCCTTCTGTTTAATTCCTTAGTTCTCCAAGTTTCCAATTCAGCAGTCCCTTGTGTCTGGCTCTCTCTCTCTCTTTTTTTAAAGAATTATTTTATGGGATGGCAGGTGGCGTGGTGACCGGGAGTGCTGGATTCCCACATGGCTGACCATGGTTTGTGTCCCGGACCTGGCGGTTTGGTTTCTCGCTGTCTCACTCTCTCTCACTCTGTCCCTGTCTGGTCAAATTATAAATAAACAAACACACAAATAGTTGAATAGAATAATTATTATTTTAAAAAGTTATTTAACTTTCTCTCTTTATTCTTTTTTTAAATTAATTTTTTTTTTTTTACCAGAGAGAGAGAGAGTGAGAGAGCAAGAGAGAGGGAATATGAGAAAGCAAGCCACCAGGTCCAGGACTCGAACCACAGTCAACCATGTGGGAGTCCAGCACCCGTATCCACCACGCCACCTGCCAGCCCCATCTGGCTGTCTCTTGAGTTCTCACATTTTAAAAATTTATGTTGAGTATTGAGGTATAATTTTCATCACAATAAGGAAGTTCTATTGTTCCTTCTTAGGGTTGTTTTACACATAACCTTTCCATCATCGTCCTCTGAACAAGTTGGATTTCTGGAGCAGTTACTAGCTGAATTAGGTGGGGTGGTTTCTAGGTTTCTTATCACAGGAATAGCCCCTCTGCCACTGGCCTGATGGGGTTTTCTTACAGCATAACCTGCATCTCTAGGCTCTCATCTTTTTCTGCTTTACTTTTAAAAGATGTTGTTTTTTTGCCAGAGGTATGTGCACTCATTGGCTAGAGACAGAGAGAGAGGGAAAGTGGGAGCCATCAGATGGCACAGCAGTTGTGTCACTGGACTCCCATATGGCTGACTGAGGTTTGAATCCTGGACCTGGTGGCTTGAAAATCACTCTGGGCACGTGTGCATTCATACCCAACATCCTAGGAGGAGAATGGAGGCGAAGAGACTGTAGTGTGACCATCCTCCCTGGGGGTTATTTCTCACTTTCCCTCTCACTGTTTCTGTCTCTCTCCAGCAAGTGCACACACCCAAAGGAAAAAAACACTCTCAAAAAAAAAAAAGGGGGGGGGGGGAGTGAAACAGTACCCCTGAATGGGGCAATGCCACAATACCTTCTCCATTTCTCCTTCCTGTTGGGATTCTGGGCACATGCATGCGACCAGTGTTTTTCAAGCCACCAGGTCAGGAACTCAGATGGTGGGGTCAGCCATGTGGGATCCAGTTGCCCTTAACTGCCAGGCCTGAGTTTCAAGCCACCGAGTCCAGGATTTGAATTGTCGTTGGCCATGTGGGAGTCCAATGATGTAACGACTATGCCATATGCTGGCCTCTCCACTGCCCACCCTTTTAAACTCTTAGCTCTGCTTGGAACAGACACCACTCAAGGCAGGCCATCTCCTGAGAGGGAATGTTTGCTTCTTTCTGCCAAACTTGCATCTTTGTACCTTTCTGCACTCCCTGTTCTCTAACAGGTCTTGCTGGTCTCTAGTACTTTCCTCTAGTACCAGATTTTGAGGTGGATGAGTCTGCTTGGCAGTTTTACTGAAGATGTACTTTGTATATAGCTATAGTTTGAATGTGTTCCTCCAAACTTAATGTATTTAATGTGGTTGCATTATAAAGGTATTAAGATGTCATCTGATAACCTTGTTGAAAGGTGGCCTTTGGGGAGTGATTAGGTATGAGAGTGGGGCCCACATGATTAAGTTCTGGTGGGTTTAACGGGAGAGAGAATGAAATAGATGCTGATGCTTGCCCTCCTGCTCCGCTCTCTTGCCACATGATCCACCCATAAGAAGGCCCTTACAGATGCAGCCCCTGGACTCTGGACCTCCGAACTGTTGTTAGCAGAACAAACTAGAAAAAGTACTTTCTTTATTTGTTGTTGCCACCATCTTATGTATAGCTTTTAATTGACTAGAGATCTCATTGTCTGTTACATTTTTTTTTTCACTGACACTACTTTTAAAATATTTCCAATCCTGTGGCCTTGTGATTAAAGGAGCTAGCTACTGTACGACTGACTATGTGGTTTGAGTCCTGGTCCTGAGAACTTGAAATACACACCAGGCACATATGTGGGTGTGTGCCCCAAATCCTAAAAAAAGGAAAGACAAAAAACAGAGAAATGGAAGAGAAGGAATTGTATTGTGACCACCCCCCATAGGGGAGGAGGCAAAGTGCTTTTTCCCCTCTCCCTCTTTCTCTGGCAAGCTCATGCACCTTCTGGAAAATTAACAAAACAAAGAATGATCTTTCCAAGCTGTCAGAGATACAATTAATTAATTCTTTCAGTGCTATCCACCTGGGTTTCCTATACCCTCACAATTATAAGCATTATGGAGTGAGTCAGGCCTTTTTCAAGGTGTACAAGTCCTGTGAGCTTTCCCTTATTGTCATTATGTTATGGCCTTTTTCAGTCTTTAGCAATGCTTTCTTCACTTCTATCTTACCTGATTTTAATACAGCAACAGCATCCTTCATGGGATTAGGATTTGTTAAATTTTCAATTTAATACTCTTACAAACTTTCTCATTTTTATTATGTATGCCTCAAGCTAGATTCCTATATTTTAGCTGATATCAATCTTAGTCTTAACTTACAAAGCTAAGCCACTTACATTTATTACAATTATTGACTTTTTAAAAAAAGATTTCATCTTGTGCTAATTACTATCATTTCTCCTCCACTGCTCCTCCTGCCTTATCTTCTACAGGATTGAATGACTTTTCTTTATGCCTCCTCTTTTGTAAAACAGTCTTTCTCTTCTTTTTTCTTTCTTCCTTTCCTTTCCTTTTTTTTTTTTTTTTTTTTTTCCCCCTTTCTTTCTTTCTTTTTAAAGATTTTTGCTATTGGGCATGTGGGCTTGATCGAAAGAGCCAGAGAAAGACAGAGAGGGAGGGAAAGTGAGAAATCACCCCCCAGGGGGATAGGCATACCACAATCCCTTCTCCTCTATTCTCATCTCAGGATTCTGGGCATGCACCATATGTGCCAGTATGTTTCAAGCCACTGGATCCAGGACTCGAACTGCAAACTATGGAGTTGGTAATGTGGGATACAGTGCTTTAACCACCATGCCACCTGTTGGTCCGTTTTATGCCCTTTTAAATACTTTTTTGTTTTTTGTTGTTTTTAGATTTTTCTCCCTTTATTAATGATAGAGTATGTATGCACACACATATGAGAGAGAAAGATGAGCATCCTCCATGAGGTCTGACCAAGCCACCATCCCCTTTCTCCAATCTTCCAACCCACTAGATCTTGGATGCTCACACATATGCCCAGTAAGTTTCAGGCTGACCAAGAACTCAAACCACGGTCCCCACTTGAAATCTGGCTTCTCTTGAGCAGTGTATTCCCACTGTGCAACTGAGCTGGTTCCCTTTTGACCCTTTAATCGTGTGAATCTAATACCTTCCATTTCTATTCATTTAGTAACTTCCCATGGAGTTTTCATATGTATACTTGATGAAGTCTAAAGTTAATAAAATCTCCCCCCTCTAGCCACACAGAACAAAAAGCTCATCTTGGCTTTGCCACGTCACTTCCGATATTCCCTGTGACTATGTTTATCTCGAATCTTCCACATCTCCTAACCTCTTTTACAGAGTTTTCATCTTTTCATTTCCTCTGCTGCATCTACAAAATTTCTTTGGTGCAGTTTTCCACTTCTGTAACTTTCAAGGTAACTGTTTAATTTTTCTTAACCAATTCACTGAGTTAATTTCAATGACTATTTTTTCCAATTGTTGCTTTGTTTTTGTTTGTTTTTGGAGAGATTTTTGCTATAGGGCACGTGTACTCGCCAGAGGGACAGACAAAAAGTGATAAATCACCCCCCAGAGGGGATGGCCATGCTACAATCCCTTCTCCATTCTCCTCTCAGGATCTAGGGCACACACGCACACCCACCCAGTGTGAGTTTCAAGTTTCCAGGTCCAGAACTTGAACCATGGTGGGCCGTATTGGCATCTAGCAACATAACCATTATGTCATCTGCTGGTCCTCCAGTTATTTTATCATTGTAAATGTGAGCTGGTGGTGTGGAGGTTAAGGCACTAGATTCCACATGGCCACCTGCGTGGTTTGAGTCCCAGACCTGGTGGCTTGAAACTCACACGTGCGTGTGTGTGTGTGTGTGTGTGTGTGTGTGTATGCCTAAAGTCCTGAGAGGAGACTAGAGAAGAAAGGATTGTGGTGTGGCAACTCCCCTGTGGGAGAGGGGTCATTTCTTACTTTCCCTCTCTTTTTTTCTGTAGAGAGAACACATGTGCCGAATAGCAAAAATTTAAATAAATTTAAAAAAACAAAATTTGCCATCTTAACCATTTTTAAGTGCTACCATCCATACCTCCAGAATTTTTTCACCTTGTAAAAATTAAACTGAGGCTTTGAGCCACTCCTTCTCTCTACATTCAGGCCTACTCCTACCTCTCAGAAGTATACTTTCGCTTTTACTCAATAAACTACCCTTCCTTTCACTATTTGCTCAATTTGCTCAATTTTTTTTCTGAAACATCAAGAACCTGGATATCATTGCAGAAGCCATCCTGCAACATAAACTGTGGTGAGCCAAGTCAGGAGGTAAACCCGTAACTGGAGACGCCTCTACTTCCTTAATCTTTTTATCATTTTTTACTTTCATTTCCATTAAGGTGCAGCCCAAGTGGGCCAACTGAAGCAGGATTGATAGCTGTTGGTATGAGCAACTGTCATATAGGGTAAAAGTTTCCTGAATGACCCATTAAGGCCTAAAGCCCCTAGGCTTAAGAAACCCTTTTTTTTCTCCTCTTTAACTCTGATTTCCACTGGGTCTCCTTGTCCAACATGAGTCAGCTAGAGTGGAACTGACAGTTCTTGATATGGGCAGCTCCCATGTAGGACTGAAAGTCCCTCTTGCCCAATTCATTGAGGCCTTAAGCCCTTAGTGGTGGCAGACCCTACTTTTTCTATACTGTTTCGTTTACGGCTGTCTTTTATGGCGATGAGTTGGACAATTAAAAGGCACTAGGGTATCTGCCGCTTGAAGTCCCTGGTGTTGGAATAAGTCATTTAGGACTTGCCAGGTGCTAAGACAAACCGTGCATCAGACAGGTCTATGTGCACACAGCCCAACATTACTTATAAGACATTTTCCTAAAATAACATGTGGTGGTCTTATGGCTTTCCTCCTTCTCCTGAATCATGGTGCTTGCAGTCTGCCTCTCTGGCCTACTGCAATCCCATAGTGAAGACTCATCTGTCCCTGCTGGAAAACTTGAAGAACCCATTACACAAGGAGTGGCCAAGTCTTTAGGGATAAAATATATTTTACATTCTGCCTGGAGACTACGATCTTCAAGAAAAGTAGATAGGGCCAATCAGACCTTAAAGCGTACTCTTGCCAAACTTTATTAAGAGACATCTGAACACTAGGTCGCTATGCTCCCAGTCACCCTCATGAAAGTGCATAATGCCTCTAAGGCCAAGCTCAATTTTAGCCCTTATGAGATGCTAGATGGTAGATCCTTTCTCTTGACTGACTTGCTTATAGACTCTGAAACAGGAGGTCTCATAAAACACATCACCAATCTGAGCCATTTTCAGAAATGCCACCCATGTTCTGCCTGTCTTCCTCTGGCAGTAATGCTCAACACACTCAAAACCAGGAGACAAGTTCTGATTAAAACTTGGAGAAAAAGAAATTCCAATGATCAACTGAACCCTAAATGGAAGGGCCCTTTTTCAGTCATCCTAACCCCTTCAGCAGTGAAAACAGCAGAATTAGATAGTTGGATTCACCTCTCCATGGTGAAGCTTGTACCCCTCTCATCACAGGAAAGCAAAAACAGCAGCAGCAGACCCCTTCAGAAGAAACAACTCTCATCTGTAAGGCATGGAAGGATTTGACTTCTCTTAAAAAAGAAAGATACCTAGCTGCAAGGCTGTAAAACTGCAAATGATCATACAGCAGGGATACCAACCCCTTGGATCCTCAGCTGAATCTTACTGTGAGTCATCCTGCACCAACGACAGCCCTCCCAAAGACACATCTCAGGACTATCTCAACAACCTGCCTCTGGCCCCACTCTCCCACCTAAATCGGACAGAAGTTCTGAGATCTTCGTTAGGTAAGGCCAATAATGCCTTATAGAAGATGGATCATACACTTCAACTCCCCAGAAAGATTTATAGAGATCATGCCTCTTGGGGAAAATGAGGCAGGAAGAAAGCTAAAAAATGGATGCCAGAAAGGTGGCTGAAATATCTGCCTCTGTGGCTAGATAGAAAAACACCCAGCACAGAAAATTCCCCACCCAAGGTAATACTGGCAGGAGATTTCCAGTGGGGGGTGTGTAGATGATTAAACCACATTTGATATAGCCATGAGATGGATCAGTGAGTCCAGCCACATTTGATATCGCCAATAAGATAAATCAGTGGGCTCAGCCACATTTAACAGAGCCAATGAGATGAAAACAGTCCCAGCCAATGATCAGCTAACACTACCTAGATTTAAAAAATTATAAACTGGGGCTGGCAGGTGGCATGGTGGCTAAGGCACTGGACTCCCATACGGCCAACTGCAGTTCGAGTCCCAGACCTGGAGGCTTGCTTTCTCACATTCCCTTTCTCACTCTGGTCCAGAAAACAACAACTTTTTTTCCCAAAAATAATAATAGTGGGGCTGGCAGGTGGTGTGGTGGATAGGGGCACTGGACTCCCATATGGCAGACCGCGGTTCAAGTCTTGGACCTGGAAGCTTGCTTTCTCTCTCTCCACCCTCTGGTCAAATTAAAATAAACAAATGAATAAAGTTAAATAGTTCTTTTTAAAAAAATAAAATAATAACATATAAATAGATCATTATTATTATTTTTTTTTGAAGAGGTTTTTGCTATAGGGCACATGCGCTTGCCAGACAGACAGACAGAGAGACAGAAAGCGAGAAATCACCCCCCGGGGGGATGGCCATGCCGCAATCCCTTCTCCTCCATTCTCCTCTCATGATCTTGGGCACGCACGCACACGCACCCAGTGTGAGTTTAAGCCACTGGGTCCGGGACGTGAACTGCAGTCGACTACATGAGAGTCCAGCAACATAGCCATTACACTAACTGCTGGTCCCAATAGATAATTCTTTAACAAAAAAAATTATAAACCTCATAGAATGTAACTGCTAGAGCCTTTGAGCCACTCTTTCTCTGCCTGCTCAGACCCACTCCTCTCTCTCAGGAGTGTACTTTCACTTTTACTTAATAAACTACCCTTTCCTTTCATTAAAAAAAAAAAAAAAAAAAAAAAAAGCTAAAACTCTGAAGTCTTTTTTATTTATTTATTTATTTTGAGGTTTTTACTATAGGGCATGTATACTTGGCAGAGAAACAGAGAGAGACAGAAAGCAAGAAATCACCCCCCAGGGGAGATGGCCACCCCACAATCCCTTCTTCTCCATTCTCCTCTTGGGATTTTGGGTATGCATGCACATGTGCCTAGTGTGAGTTTCAAGCCTCCGAGTCTGGGACTCAAACCATGGTTGTCCGTGTGGGAGTCCAGTGACGTGATCATTACGCCCTCTGCTGGTCTCTCTGTACCCTTTAAATGACAACTCCCAGGGCCAGCAGTAAAGGGAGCCAGATCATACATGACCAAATGTGGTTCAAATATTGATCCCAGAAGTCAGCAGGTAGCATGCTGATTAAGGTCACTGGACTCTCACATGGCTGACCATGGTTCAAGTCCTGGACCTGGCAGCTTGATTTCTCACTTTAACTCTCTCTTTCTCTCCCTCTTGCTCTGTCCCTCCCTGGTCAAATTAAAGTAAATAAATAAATAAAGTTAAATAAAATAATTTTTAAAAAACAATATTTTATCTTAGTGGCTTGAAAAAACATGATAGGAATATGTGCATGTATGCTCAAAATCGTGACAGGACTGACAAATGGCGGAAAACAGACTGTAATGTGAACACACCCTTAGGTAATGGGGGCGGGGAGGTGTGTGCTTTCTCTCTCTGGCAAGCACAGAAGCCCTCTGGCAATAAATAAAATAGAATTAAGTAACTTCCCATTCACTCTCTCCCAACCCGTCTCTATGAATCCTACCTACCTCAGGTAAATGAAAACATACAGTACTTGTCTTCTTTTCTAAGGCTGGATGATATTCAACTGTATAGATATACCACATTTTGCTTACCCATTCATTGAGTAATGGGCACTTATGTTTCCTCCACATTTTAGCTACTGTCATTAATATTGTTATAAACATTAGGTGTATAGTTATTTGTTCAAGTTCCTGCTTTTCAGTCTTTTGTGTATATAACTGGAAGTGGAGCTGCTGAATAATTTGGTAATTTTATTTCTGATGTTTTGAGGACCCACCATACTGTTTTCCACAACAGCTGTATCATTTTACATTGCTACCAATAGTGCTTAAGGGTTCAATTTTTCCATCTTTGTCAGCATTTGTGTGTGTGTGCGTGCGCACACACACACAGGCACACATGCATGGGTAGTGTGTTATTTAGACAGGTTCTTGCCGTGTCATGATTCTTCTGCCTCAGGTTCCACAGCATGCACCACCATACCTGGCTCTTCTTAGCGAGTCCTGGTATGCTGCTCACCTATGTTGGCAGTGAGCTTGTGATTCTAGAGTCTCTAGAGTAACTGGGACTACACATGTGTGACACTTTTCTGGCTTTGGAGGGATTTTTCATAGTCATACTAAACACTTTCTGTTCATTTTGTGCTTTAGAATCCTTGTCCACCTGTTCACTGAGAATACCAGAGTCCACCACCTACAGAGGCCTGTGACAATAGGCCCTGAGAGGAATGTGCTAGTAGCTTATATTTATCTCCTAGGCAGTGTGCTTTGACAGAACCTGGAGGTGGAAATGCTCTAGTTCCAGAGCCCACACTTTTTTTCTTTTTTAAAAAACATTTGTCATAGGGTGCATGTACTCACCTGAGGGAGATGGAGAAAGAGAGGGAAAGTAAAAAAGCACCCCTCCCAGAGATGGCCATGCCACAATCCCTTCTCCTCAATTTTTCTCTTGGGATTTGGGACACACATACTCATGTGATTGGTGTGGGTTTTTTTTGTTTGTTTGTTTGTTTGTTTTTTTGTTGTTGTTGTTGTTGTTTTTTACCAAGTAGCCAGGTCTAGGACTTGAACCAGACAGCCATGTGGGATCCTGCTACCTCAAACACCACACCACTGGCTAGCTTGAGCTCACATATTTTTAACATATATAAATATATTCAGGGCCAGCAGGTGGCGTGGAGGTTAAGGTGGCTGGATTCTGCATGGCAAACTCTGCAGTTCGAGTCCCAGACCTGGTGGCTTGAGGCTAACACCAGGCCTGTGTGCATCCATGCCCAAAATCTGAGAGGAAAATGGAAAAGAGACTGTGGCATGGCCACGCCCCTGGGGTGTGATTTCTCACTTGCCCACTCTCTGTCTCTCCAGTGAGTGCATGTGCCCTTAACACAAACAAAACAAAATTTTCAGCCTATGTTCACAACTACACAGGAGGCTGAGGCAGGAGGATTACAACACAGCAAAACCCTGTTTAAAAAGCACCGCACACCCTCCACAAAAGAATAAAAACTAATAAACTTTTAAATTTTCAAACTTACATTAAAAAAATTACAGAACAGTATAAGGAACATCAGTACACCATTGGTCCAAATTCACTATTAACATTTTATTACATTTGTTTTCTCTCCCCCTCTTTTATTTATACATACACATTTTACCCTGATGCTATGAACATGATTCACCAACATCTGACATTTGATTCCTACACACATCACAAGGCATTTACCCACTTAGTCATAGTTCTTCTCAAACCTGGGAAACTTAATGTCAAGAATAGCTTCTCATCCAAATTAGGATTTCTGCTACCATCCCAAAAAATGTCCTTTATAGTTCCTCACCCCTACCCCACCTCTAATTCAGGGTCATATCAAAAAGATATGACAAGAGAGCCACTTCTCTAGGTATCGCTTTAGTCTCTCTCTCTTTCTCTCTCTCTTGCTTTTTATTTTATTTTAATATGCTATAGGATGCATGTGCTCACCGAAGAGAGAAAGAGAGAGAAAGTGAGCTGCAATCTCTTCTCCAGTCTCCTCTTGAGATTTTTTTTTTTTTTTTTTGAGAGGTTTTTGCTATAGGGTGCATACACTCGGCAGAAAGACAGAAAGAGACAGAAAGCGAGAAATCACCCCCTGCGGGGATGGTCACACGGCAATCCCTTCTTCTCTCGGGATCTTGGGCATGCACACACATGCGCCTGGCGTGAGTTTAAGCCACTGGGTCCGGGACTCGGACCACAGTCGACTACATGGGAATCCAGTGACATAGCCATTACGCCAACTGCTGATCCCGGGATTTTTTTTTTTTTTTTTTAAGAGAGATTTTAGCTATAGGGCGCATATGCTTGCCAGAGAGACAGAAAGCAAGTAATCACCCCCCCCAGGGGGGAGGGGACAGCCACACCACAATCCTTTCTCCTCCATTCTCCTCAGGATTTTGGGCATGCATGCACATGTGCCCGGTGTTGAGTTTTAAGCTGTCAGGTATGGGACTCAAACCATGGTCAACTATGTGGGAGTTCAGTGACATAATCATTATGCCATTTGCTAGTCCCAGAATTTATTTTTAGAATGACTTAATTTTATTAATCATTATTATTATTATTATTATTATTTAGAGAGATTTTTGCTATAGGGCACACAGACTCACCGGAGAGAAATCACCGCTGAGGGGGATGGCCATGCCCCAATCCCTTCTCCTCTATTCTCTTCTTGGGATTTTGGGCACACATACACCCTATGTGAGTTTCAAGCCATCAGATCCAGGACTCAAACCACAGTCAACTACGTGGGAGCCCAGCAATGTAACCATTACACCATCTGCTGGTCCCAATTATTATTATTATTGTTATTATTATTATTTTTAATTTGCTAAAGGGCACATGCACTCACCAGAGAGAGAGAGAGAGAGAGAGAGAGAGAGGGAGAGAGAGAGAGAGAGAGGAAAAGTGAGAAAGCAAACTACCAGGTCCAGGATTCAAACCTTAGTTGGCCACATCACCTGCTGGCCCTCTTTAATCTCTTTTAACTCAGAACCTTTTGTTTGTGACACAGAGCCCAGTGCTTACCTGGGGTGGGCCCCAATGGTCACAGCATACCCTATACCCCAAGAGGGATACAGCTTTGCCAGGGATGGCCTAACATGATCCCTACAATCTTTTTTTTTTTTTAAGGTTTTTGCCATAGGGCACATGTACTTGCTGGAGAGAGACAGAGACACATTGAGGGAAAGCAAGAAATCACCCCCAGAGAGAGAGCCACGTCTCAATCCCTATCATCTATTTTCCTCCTAGAATTTTGGGCACTCACATACCTGCGCCCAGAATGATTCTCAAGCTGCCAGCTAGGTTTGGGACTCAAACTGCGATTGGCTATATGGGAATCCAGTGCCTTAACCATCATGCCACCTGCAGGCCTCCCCAGAATCACAGCAGGCCCCTTCTCTCTTGATCTTATCACATCTTTTTTCTGTCTTCCATGCATTATTCAATATTTTTGGTTTGTGACCAATTTCCTATCTCATTTCAAGCACTATTATTTTTTTAATCACCTGAGGGAACATGTGGTAGCCAAAGGGAAAGAGTGAGAGAGGAGAAAGCACTCTCCAATGGGGCGTTGTCACACCACAATCCTGTCTCCATTTCTCTACCCTCTTGGAGTTTGGGCCTGAACACGTATATGCCCATTGTATTTTCTTTTTTTTTTTTCCATTTATTTATTTATTTTAAATTATTTCCTTTACTTTATTTGTCATTATTGTTATTTTTTTATTTGAACACAGAGAGAGAGAGAAAGTGGAAAGCAAGCTGCCAGGTCCAGGACTAGAACCGTGTTCAGCCATGTGGAAGTCCAGCGCCCCCAACCACTACGCCACCTGCTGGTCCTACCCATTGTATTTTCCAAGCTGCCATAGCTGAGATTAGAATCATTTTCAACCAGCTGTGAAATCCAGTTCCCTTAACCACTAGGCTACTGGGCCAGCCCTCAAGCACTATTATCAACTACTCTTTCAGAAGCAGTGACACTTTTCTGCTAGATTATGAGCTCAAGATTAACATAAGGCAGAAATGTATATTCTCTCTTCTTTCCTCTCAAAGAGCATGTAGGCATCAAAGAGGCTGACCTGTCTAGCTGAGGTTGATCAACAGGAGGCTATCCCATGTTAAGGAAGGAAAGACACTTGTCTCCCTGGGTGTTGTGGTCACTAATGGCACTTCCCTGTGAGTCAGTCCCAGGTCTGAAAGCATCTGAAATGCACTTTCTTTTCTCCATGCCACTCACCAGCAAACCATCTCACTGTCCTCCTTCTAAGAACACTGTCGCCGTTAGCACCCAAGTTCCACAATGTTTAAAAATTGGGGGTTCAGACAAGTAGTGAACACCAAAAAAGACTCTACTACATAAATGAGAAGATGTGAAACTTTACTAATCTGTGCTCTTCTCGAATCTTTTTTTTGGGTCTCTCCACTCACTGGAGAGACAGAGAGAGAGAGAGACAGACATACAGACAGAAAGCGAGAAATCACCCCCTAGGGAAGATGCCACACCACAATCTCTTCTCCTCCATTCTCTTCTTGGGATCTTGGGCACACACACACATGCCCAGCATGAGTTTTAAGTTGCTGGGTTTGGGACTGAACCACGGCAGGCTATGTGGGAGTCCAGTGACATAACAATTACACCATCTGCTCGTTCCTATTCTCAAATTTTAACAGGATTTCTTAGCATGCTCTTCATGCATTACTAGTGTGCAAAGCTCTCAGGGGGCTCTCACTACTGAGAGGCAATTAGCTCTGGCCTTCTGGCAACTGCTGAAAGACATGCTGCACTTCAGAAAAAAAAATGTAGATGCTTGGGAAAAAGCAAATAAGGAGACAATAACTGAACCATCAGAGGGCCCCCCATTTCTCAGAACACTGCAGACATTCAGTGAAGGCACATTCTGTATTACCTTGTCTATAGTGAGCATGTAAAAGTGAGTGATGTCATTCTCGTGAGCATACTTGATTCTTGCCATGCACTCCTCTTCATCAATGAGCTCCCCAACATACTCATTAACAAATTCCCCCTGGAAATTGGAAGGATAGGGTAATGACAAAGTGCAGACTGACTAATTCTCAGCATCAGGGCTTGAGGTAACACATCACCATCAATTAGAACAGGACACCACATACATCTCAGTACCTTAGAAGTGGGGAATCTTACACAGTACTTATAAATTAAATTCAAATGACCTCATAGATAGCTTATAAGTAAAGGCTGTCCAGGAGGAAATTATTAAAGTACTCTTAAATTAGCAACATTCCAATGCTTGCTTCCTACAACAGCTTCTCTCTTAGGAGCACTGTCTGTTAACCATGCTTCTCCTTAATTCACCAAGACATATTGATCTCCTCCAAAAGAAAAAATGGTCATAAAAAATTTGATGGGCTACACAGCAAAAGTCCAGATGAACTGGTGTATGAGGCATAGAGAGGAGTGTTTCTATTAGTCTTTTTTGCCATTGCTGGTATAGGCACTGAGGCTAGTATTCTCTCTGTGCTGGTTGGCTCTGGGGATGGGTCTGAGTCCACCAATTCCTAGGCCATGCTAGGGCACATCAGGACTAGGCTATGACAAGGTAAGTAATTCTTCTTGTCTCTTTATGTATTGGGTGGAATCAGGATGTGAGTGATTTCCAGTGTTTACTAACAACTTCAGCCTAGACTATGGTAGAAGCTCCTGAAGTCTGGCTGCTAGTCTAAAGAAAGTGGTCACTTCTCAAATCTTTCACTTCAGAAAAACAACCATCACAATTCTGACTTAAGGTATGCTTTAATAGAATTAATGAATTTTTAGGTATCTTTTATGTAACATTTTAATATACTCAATTGTAATACTTCAGTTAAAAAAAACAATTTTAAAAATATCATTCATACATGAATGCACAAACACAATAAACAAATATAAGTAACCAGTGAAGCACATAAGTTCTTAGGAGAAGGCAAAAGGGGGCATAGCACACACCTTTCGGATGTCCCTCTTGGCGACAAGGCCCCACCCTTTGCCATCTGTCTTGATGATCTTGGTTTCGGGGTACTGACGCTTGGTGAAGCACTGGTTTTGGCAGTACTCACCCGCGGGACACACCTGCGGGTGGCACTCAAACATCAGCATCCTATTCAAACACTCTGAGTCAAAGCCACAGGGATTCTCATCTGTGGGCTTACAGTTGCACTTTGGGATTTCGGAAATATCAGCTGTGTATATCTGGACTTTCCCATAAGGCTTATTCACCTGCAGGGAAAAAGTAAGTTGTCTTGGCCCATACATGAAAAAAATCAGCACCTTACAACTCCCCTACAAACCTCTTGATGCCTGCTCCCCGCCTCCTGGTGGTCTTTAAGCTTCAGAGACCCAGGTGGGACACACATCAGAACAGCCCCTTACACAGACGCCCAGAACAAGAGTCAGACAGACCAATCCTTGACCTGGGTACTTTAGAAGGAGAGGCTGCCAGGGCCAGCAGGAGGCATGTTGGTTAAGGTGCTGTACTCTCTCTCATATAGTTGATCATGGTTTGCGTTCTGGGCCTGACAGCTTAAAAATCATGCTGAGCATGTGTGCCTGTGTGTCCAAAATCCCAGGCGGGAAATGAAGAACAAAGGATTGCGGTGTGGCCATCAACCCTGCGGGATGATTTCTCACTATCCTCTCTGTCTCTCTCTCGCTGGCAAATGCATGCACCCTATGGCAAAAACCTTTGGAAAAAAAGAAAGTGAGGCTGCCATCTTCATACTTCTTCATTATCTTATCTTAGTGTTTGAGTTCCTTATGTAAGAAAGATATTGAGACATTTATCAGCCAGGCGGTTGTAAGATTAAGGGAGAAAATACAAAGCAACTGCGCAGTACAAAGTGAGGTGTCCAGTTGATTCCTAGCTTTCCTCAACAGCTTCCCACACAAATCTATCTGACCCTTCCTTTGCTGAGCACCTGCAGAGGGCCATTCAATAGGGCACCCAGGAAGAGTACCATCTCTCCCCTCGTGACCTTAGGGTTTATTATCAATGGAAGAAGTGTAACCAAATAATAAAATAGTAGAGAGAAGTAAAAAGAAACTAAATCATAAATGGGTAATTTTAGGGAAGATGTGTTGAAAGGTAGCCTTCTCACTGCTGTGGTGTAAAAACTACTCTTTAAAGAACAATTGGAAATACTTTCCAAGAATCTAAGTTTCATGCTTTCTGATCCTGTAATTCTGTTTCTGGGAATCCATCCCAAAGAAAATCATAAATAAAGATTAATACAGAGAATGTTTTCTTTTCTTTTTTGGAGTGATTTTGCTATAGGGTATGTGTGTTCACCAGAAAGAGACAGAAAGTGAGAAATCACCCTCCTGAGGGGATGGCCATGCCACAATCCCTTCTTCATCGTCCTCTAGGGATCTTGGGCATGCACGCACATGTGCCCGGCATAAGTTTAAGCCACCAGGTCCTGGACTTGAACCGTAGTCAACTATGTGGGAGTTAAGCGACATAGCCATTGTGCCAACTGCTGGTCCCCAGAGAATGTTTTCTTTACACACAAAGATATTAACTACAGCCCAGACTATAGGCGCAAAGATGGAGCATTTGACTTTGCCACAGGCAGCTGGCACACCCCTGTCAAGAGGCCACAAGGCTCCAGCCTTGGGCAGCATCACCTCACTAAACATGGGCAAAGCCATGTCCTAACTAAATTTCCTCCCACACTGTGGATACTTGCAGGCCTCATGCTCTTAGTGGATAAACACAGTAGGAATACCCCACTGCCCTGCCTCCATCCTTACACACTTTAAAATGGGGAGAGCTTTTCATCTGAGTCTCTAGCTGACTGCATCCTGCTTTGGCTGAGTATTGGCCCCAGCTGACTACTTCCTATCTGAGCTTGGTGTACAGTACTTGGTGACAGCGTGGTACAGGTAGTATGCCTGTCTATCAGCCTCTCTTGCTCTAGGTTGCCTGGTCAGGACTATTACTCCAACCTTGCTCTTGTTACTAAGCCAAGTCTCACATTCTAAGGCAAAACAAAGACCTCCTCCCCTCACCCTGGGTCCTGCACACAGGGCAATGGCATAAGGGCACTGGCTCTTTGCTGAGGACACTGTGTGGGTCATCCACACTGGGCACTACAGATACTGGTTGAGGACAGCCCTCTCACCAGCCACAGCCTGGGCATGCAGTGCCTGCACACTTGAGAACCACTCACAAGCCCCTTTGTGACGACTCCATCCACACATGTACACACACACATGCAGGCCTGACAGGTCACCTTGATGTGTTTGTATGGTGGAGGCTTGCGCTCACTCTCCTGTGTTTCTCGGGCTTCCCTTTGAAGTTTGATTTCACGAAAACGAGCTTCAGCTTCTTGCAGTGCTAAAAAGTTAATGAAATAGAAGTCAAATATCTTAAAAAATAAATATTGGGTTTTCAGGAAAGTGATGACACATTTTTGCATAGAAAAACAGAAAAATACATCACAACTTTCCCAATGACCAAATATATTTATCTTTTAAGAGTTACATTTTGGGGCTGGCAAATGGCATGGTGTTTAAGACGCTGGACCCACATAGCCAACTGCAGTTCGAGTTCCAGAACTTGGGGCTTACTTTCTCACTTTCTCTCTCTCCTTCTCCATCTCTGGTCAAATTAAATAATTCTTTTCAAAAAAAGTTAGATTTTAATAGCTTACTCTAAACTTTCCCTAGTAAGTATAGTTTCTAGTTTCAATAAAACTATAGGTTATGGGGAACTATAAAATGGAAGATATTCTTAAGTGCTGGAAAATATTTTAAACAGAAAAGTACTAATAAGATGTCCAGGAAACTAAGGACTCTGGGTGGCTGCTGTGCCTCAGCTAATGCAAGGAAGCCCAGAAGCAGCACTTCACCAATGCTAGGGACTCACTGTCCCAAGACAGAAAACAAAAACGTAGCTTTGTTCCTCTCAAATAAAAAAGAGGCTTTGAGAGGTGAACAGGCTTCATCAAGAACAGAGAAAACACAAGAAAACAAATTCTTCCCTAAAAAGATAGCCTATGTCAACCAGAGTATGTCCTGTGCTCTGTCCCCATGTCTGTGTCAGCTGCTCTGTAAGATGCCATCACCAGAGTGAGGAGCTCACACTACATCCCGGGGGACCATCATGCCAATCGCATTAGGCTACCTCTGTTTCAGTATCTCTACCTTTTAATAATTTCTGAAAATTTTTGCTGCCCATTCATTCTTCTTCAGACTTCTGTGTGCCCAGAATTCAAAGGTAAGATGACAGATTCCCATTGCTCAATACAGTCTACTAAGCTTAAGGGAGCATGTAGCTGACAGCTTTCAAAGCTCAGATTTCCCACCTGCCTTTGCACCTATGTGATTCAGCCACAACACGGCTCTTGTCCTCCCTGAATGAGCTGTGTAGACAAACTGCCTTTTCCCTAATATCCTCATTCACTTTCAACTTAATGAAATGGCCACATTCCTCTTCTATTTCCTTCATGCTGGCCATCAGGCAACAAGTAACTCATCCTGCAAACTTACTTTTTTCTAGTTTAAGACCACAATTAAAAGGCTTTAGTCCAGTTATTTTCTACAAAGATCAAATTTCAAAAGGTAAATCAAGATTAATGAAGACATATGATAGTGCTGCTCCATTCCATCTGGGTATCTCCATACCGTTTTTGAAGACTCTTCCGATCCCTCTGACCCCCTGGTAGCGGCTGCCCTGGTCCCCCTCCATGTACGGGAACACTCGTGCCTGATGCGTCCAGTAATAATCTTTAGACCCAAAGAAAAACACAGGGAATTCTCCAATCTCGTGCTTCATTTTCTGAATATTTGGGGGAACATTTTTGGGATGGCAAACTTCTGCCGGCCACCATCTATTATAAATATTAAAAACAGGATTCACAGACTCTTCAGAGAGAATGACAATAATTTCAATACTTCAAGAACTATAAAGTAAAACAAACACATTGGAAGAAGGAAAGACATAAAAACAAATTATTCTATTTCTCACACCTGTAGTTCCCAAGTTTAACCCAAATAATATCTTGGAAGTGTAGCTTCTTCCCAGCCCTGCAATCATTGCAGAACCAGCTGCCGTCGGGCATCTCAATGTTCAGGCAGTCGGGATGGAAGGCTGCTGGGCAGGACTCACAGCACAGAAGGCTTCCGCCTGCAAAAGGAGGGTGGGCTGGGCTTAGCCTGTCCAGTACAGATCAGCCCACATTCAGCTTCATAATTCGAGGCTACAACACATCTCTTAAACATTTGTTTAAAAACAGCAATCTGTGTATTAACAGAAAAGCTAGTGTTATTTTTCACCACAAGTAATTTTTCCATAAGTCTGTGGAAAGTATAGTTAATTCAGAAATATTATGATGGGGACCAGAAGATGGTGTAATGTTTACCTTGCTGGACTCTGTAGTTGACCGCAGTTCGAGTCCTGGACCCAATGGCTTAAAACTCACTCCAGATTGGAACTAGCAGTTGGCATTGTAATGGCTATGTCACTGAACTTCCATGTAGTCAACTGTGGTTTGAGTCCCAGACCTGGTGGCTTAAACTCACGCTGGGCACGTGTGTGTGCATGTCCAAGATCCCAAGAGGAGAATGAAGGAGAAGGGATTGAGGCGTGGCCATCCCCCCAGATTTCTCACTTTCTGTCTCTGTCTCTGCTTTCTGGTGAGCGCACACACACTATAGCAAAAACCTCTCCCTGCCTCCCAAAAAAAGGAAAAAAAAAAACCTCACTCCCGCCATGTGTGCATTCGTGCCCAAAATCCTGAGAGGAGAATGGAAGAGAAGGGATTGTGGCATGGCCATACCCCCACTGGGTGATCTCTTGCTTTCTGTCTCTCTAATGCTCTATAGCAAAAATCTCTCTTAAAAAAAAAAAGAAAGAAATATTATGATATACTACTAAACATGAAGATGTAGAATATGGAATATGAAAACATGGGAACCATGAACATCAATAAACAGAGCCTAGATAAAAACTGAAGTCCACCTTTAATGCATGCTTGTCAGTAATAGCAGACACACCACCTCCAGGCCCCTCACCTTTGGAACACACAAAGCACCAGCTCACATTGACGTGGGCATGATGCCTTTTCCCCTTCCGAGCCGTGAAATGGCCTGTGCAGATGATACTGTTGGATGCGATGACCGAGCATCCTGCTGCCAGACAAGCATCCCCTCCATGATAGGCAACGGGACAGCGGACACACCGCATCATTTTACCTGAAGGCAAAGATACACACTGAGAAACCCCTCACACTGAAGGCTTCAATTACATTGCAGAGGGCAACCAGAAATTACAAAGCCTCCATAAGTTTGGAAAGCTGATACTGAAAGAAACTCGAGGTATTTGATGAAATACCTTTCATCAAGGCAAAGATGACTCAAAACCCTGAGAAAATGGTCAAGCATCTAAAATGACTATTCTGGAGGGAAGCTGGAAGGGGAATCAAGGGAAAACAAACAAAAACAAACAAAAACATGTAACAAGAACAAAAGTGGAACATTATCTGTTAATGATGATGTGTATGGTAATATCTTGGACTAGACTAATATATATTCATGCTGGCAAGATTCATTTTGTATGCTACAAAGATGTATAGTGATTAAATGTGAAAAGAAAAACAATAAGAAAATAAAGAAAAAATAAATGTTATATTCTAAAATAAGGTAAGCCAGCATTTCTCAGCCTGGACATTGCTAACATTTGAGGCATGTGGACATTCTGTGCACTGTCTAATATTTAGCAGCACCCCAACTCTCTAGGTACCTGGAGCATGTCCCCAAAAAGTTTCCAGACATTGGCAGATGTCCTGTGAAAGACAGAATCACTCCTAGTACAAACCACTGATGTCAAGAAGTACATGCAACCTGCTATCCTTAATCCTACACACTTAATGTTAAATAATGTAGATGTAATTTGATTTCAGATGGGTTTTGTTTTTTTCTCCTAGTAAGATTTTAATTTTTATTGTACTTTCTAATGTATATGTAATCGTTGTACAACTTTGTGGGGTATAGGGTGGTTTTTCAAAATCCACATGCAATGTATAATGAACAAATCAAGGCACTAAATATATCCAGCATCTCCAATATTTTTCATTACTTTGTGCTGTGTACATTCGGGAAAAAAGTGGAACGTTTCACAATTTGCGTGTCACCCTTATATAGGAGCTACGCAACTCTTCTCTGTATCATTCCAATTTCAGTGTATGTGCAACTAGAAGTGATTTTCCATATGAAGGGCCATTAAAACTGGGGCAGAGAATATATCAAAATGATCCAAAGATCATGTCCCTATCTAAAATCAAGAATCTTTAAGATGATCTTTAGGATGGAATGAAGGGAGAAAGCAGGAGGGCAGGTCCTTTGTCAAAGAAAAACCCTAACCCAACCTGTGTCAAGTAACGGAAACACGGGAGTCACTCAAGGAACTGGAGTTAATGATATGTAGTGGCAAATGTGAAAACTGCCACTTTCATCTCCAAAGCACCCGTGTGACAGAATTTAACCAATATCAAAGCTATAAATGTGCACCTATACCTTTCGATGGTCTTGGGTTTGAAGGGTTTGAAGCATGGCAGCTCACACAGCTGTGGAGGGGGCAGCGAAAGCCTCGACTCTCAAACACAGTCAGAGGGTATTTTTTCACACAAGCTTCATGGTAGAATTTTCCACACTGAGTCACAACACAGCGTTTAACATCTGTCTTGCTCTCCTTACACACGAAACATGAGTGAATCCCTAACAAAAGATTAAAGGGATGGAGAGAAGGGTACAAAGACCAAGAGTTAATTTGTACTTCTAAGCCACTAAAATCAAGTATCTCTTTTTTAGACACAGCCGTTTTGGTAAAGCACCTGGCTGTATCTCCAACCTTGCTAAGTCCAACCATTCTTCAGAAAAAAATCCAGCCATCAAGGGTTACCTTGCTGCAACTTGAGCTCCAGCTTCGTGTGAAATACAGGAAAACCTTAACTATGTGGCCTAAACGGGAAGGCCCACTCTAATCAGTAAAAAGCTTTTGGTGGCTCCTTTGAAGAAAGGCTTTTTTTAAAAAAAAAAAAAAAAAAAACTCTTCTATGGTAATGAATCACTTATCATTAAGGCAAACACCCTTCACAAGTGAGGTGCTGTTATTGGGCTACCTGAGCTTGGGAGCTCTCCAATGTTCTGACAAGAGCTAGGCAACCCCCCGGACCTTCCAGTGGACAGGAAGGACCAAGCTGTGCAGCCATCTTCCCATGGTGATCCTAAACCATCCAACTGAAACCTGGTACTGCAACCTGGCAGAACACAAGCACTGGCCATTCAGGGAGAGCCCGGGGCGGTTCTTTTGTTGAGACTGAAGCTCAGGCTGACACTGTATCGTCACAAACAACCCTGTATTCCTATGAACATCAGTGTTCTGTGACCAACTAGGTTGCCTGTACTAGTAATGCCAGATCATCTGGAACTGCGGTACCCCAAATCCAGGCCATAGGAGGGGTGTGGCAGAGCCCACAGCCTATAAACCCATCACTCTGCCAGTCACTGTATATTGAACTAATTTTCAAGGGATGCAGTCATAAAATGATTGGGTCGTTGGAAAAGTCATGACAGATTTTTTCTGTTTTTCTATGCAAAAACGTGCCATGACTTTTCTGACAACCCAGCAGTAAGGCCTACCACCTGACAGAGAGGTAGCAAGGGGTGTACATGTTGAAATCAGAGAGTAACTGTGGAGGCCATTGAGAAGTGGGTACCCCTGCAAGATTCAGCATGCGAGATCCTTTAAAGGGTTAGGCAGTGGGGGTCAGGACGAGCCTTCTGCACAGTAAGGGGAGGAGTCACAGAACTGCCCACCTTGAGAACAAGCCTGAGAAGCAATATAACTTGCCTGACGCACACTCGCTGCAGGTGAACCTCCCTTCTGGTCTCCGGGAAAGCCCAAGGCAGGCAAGGTGGAAAGCTCCGCAGCAGGGGCCTTCGCATAGCAAGAGGCTGCCTGTCTTCTCACACAGCTGCAGGGAGAGAAAAGGGGCAGTGTAAACCAACATCTAGCATGAATCCTTTCTGAACTCTTCCTAACTGAAAGGGAAAGTTTGAGTCTGTCCCCAATGGAAGAAAATCCCATTTTGCTACAAGCAGAGTGAAATGCCTGGCCTGAGCAGAACCCACAGTAAATACGAGAATAAAATGACAATTGTTATAGGAAGGGTTGGGTTCCTCAGCAATGGCAATGGAAAAAAAAGGAACAAAGCCTTAAAGATACATTCAACATGTTTCAAATCAGATTTGAAACACAGCAGCACATTTTCTTTAGAAGTCAAAGACCTCCCAGTGTAGGTAACAGAGACCAAGCAGACTGTGGGTCAGGCACTGTGCTAGCATTTCTCATGTATCCACAGCCCCTCATGGAAGCTCTGCCATTATCTCCATCTTAAGGATGGGGCAGGAGTTAAGGTACAGAGAGGTTAAGTGATCTGTCCAAAGTAATAGAGCCAGTGCACAGCAGAGGCAGAACCTTGACTGCCGTGCACACTGCTGCTCCTGTGGGCACAGGTCTAGCAATGTCCATAACAGCCACAGCTGACCCCGCCTGGTGTGCACATCAGCACCAGCCTACCACCTTACCTCTGCCAACATACAATCTTCACAAATTTCAAAAGTATGTACATACATGTGTATTATATGTGATGTATATATGAAATATATAACCTTCATGTGAATGATGTTAACTGAGGCAATTTAATCCTAGGATTCTGCTAATGGTCTGTCCCTAATCCTTTCAAAATAGAAATCAGTGCCTGGTGCTAAGGCCTAAGAGGGACTAGGAGGGAAGTGAGAAGATGCCACAAGACTTGCTCTGCTATACCCAAGAACCTGGTCAGATGCCTTCACAGATAAAGTGGACAGGTCTCTTCCCCTCACCTGACACACGTACTCCTTTTTGGCGGTCACTCCTCGTTCAGACTTTTTAGATGAGATGGACACTTCAGTCTGTGTTTCATCTGCACTTTCATATGGGGACTCCGAGGGCTCATCTCCTGGGCTGTCTGAGACCTGGAGATGAAGGAGGCGGACGACAGTTCACTAGTCGCAGAAAACAGCAGGTGGTGGCACCCTTCAGAGACATGCCCTCAGTCTCAACACTCATCCTGTACTGCCAGTGATTCACTGTGAATGCACATTATCAACTGGTTTTGGTGATAACACAACTTGTCAACTAAACTGTGTAGAAAAGTCAGAAATGAACTTTACTTAATATTTAGTATACATAATGTGTACATAAGAGGCATATTCCTTAAAAATAAATGAACTTTTATGAAAATTCAACTTGTCCTAAGGTGAACTAAGTTGGGCTTTGCAATAAAGAATATTGACCTTTCTTACCCAATCTGTTCAGCTCCAACCATTTTAAGGTAAGAGAAACATGTTAATACCAAACCAGTTTTTACAGGAACCACGATGAAGTGTCAAATGCAAGGCCTCCTCAGGTGACCTTGCTGTTCTCCTGTTACAGTGAAGACTTACTTTGAGCTCTTTGGGAAGGATGTTCCTATACTAGGCTGCTGACCCTAAGGTAAGGATGGAATCTTCTAGGCCCACAACTCTAAGTTACCCAAGTTACCCTTCGAGGAGTAACTTCTTCCTATTGCTGGTTTTTCCCACTAGTGTTTTATAGTTCATTCTCTTCTCTCTATCAGAGAGATAATGTGGAAAGGGGCAAGTTAAAATCTTCCTGCTCTGTTAATACTTGAATCTAAATAAAAAGTTTGGGAAAAAGACATAGGATCTTATGAATTACATAAGCAAATGGAATGACTTGCAGGTTGTATTTCATACATTCTTCTTCATTAGACCAAGCTAAAACTTCACCCTCATTATTTATGGCATTTTGCCCTCACTTGACAAACAGTATCACTAAGTGTTTAAATAAATGAAATGAAAAACTTTTCTTATCAAATTCAGGATTTAAAATTTTTTGCTTTTTATTTCATGATGGGTGTTAAAGTGTTTAAACTGAATTTTAGAGATGGAACAGAGCAAAAGTATAAGCTACATTTTCTGCGCACCTCGATAATCACAATGGTAACATGTTACAGGCTTGCTGTTGGCCAATGAGCACGAAGTTCGAAATTGAAACTGGGCCATATTAAAAACAAAAATCCCACCAGGGAATCTGATCAATTCTGTAGCCTCATCAGTAAGTTTTTTTCCAATTTAGGTCACCGAAATGACAGGGAAGGGTGGAAGAAAAAAATATAAAAAGTAAATGCAGTTTTTAAAATAATTTTAGTAATTTGAAGTGTTTAAATGTTTGTTTGTTTGTTTTTTCCCCAGTGGCTTTGGCTGGCTCCGACGGGCAGCTGGAGAGCAGGCAACAGTGGCCACTGTTCTAGTCTCACTAGACACACCTTTAAGAAAATAGTCTGAAGAAGGCGGCCTTTTAAACATGATTTTCTCACCTTTTCAGGAAGTTGGCAATAGCAGCAGGAATGCACACTGAATTATAGCAGGGTCACATTTTAAGGGTTCATCACTGGATACAAATGCAGGGTTCATAGCCCATCCTTGCCTGTCACCTCACTTCCTACTTCCTTAACATTAGCCTCCAGAAAGAAGCAATTTGAAATGCTGTGAGTTCAAACCCCAAATTTAAATGTTCATCAGATATGGGGTCACAGATGGGGGGGCTCAGAACCTCTGAAGTGAGACTGAAGGGTGGGACTAGGGGAGCCCAGGGCATCAGGAAGCAGCAGTCACACTGCCTGGCCAGGCTTCCACTCAGAGTAGCCCAAATGGCCAACTGAGGCCAACCCATCTCACTGATGGAGGAACCGAGGCCCAAAGAAAGGGACCTCCAACATGGGCTCAAAGAAAGAGAGTTCAGTGCTCTATTTACCAACCCATGCTCTTCCCTTAAGGTGGCTAGGACAAATTTAAAAGCTTAAAAAAAAAAAAAAAAAAAAAAAAGGAGAAAAAATGCATGGAGAGAAAGACAGAAAACACAAACCAGTCCTGGATCAGAGGAAGGAACAGCACCTTTTATTTAAGATTTACAGAAAAGTTAGCACGTTTCCACTTGGAGATATTTCCTAAATTAACAAAGTCTGTTTTAAGGAAATAAACACTGAATACATATTTTGAATGGAAATATATAATGTTAATGACACACATGAGGCTCGTTTCCTGATTGGGGTCTGAGATCCACATACAGAAAATAGACCTTACAATATCACAGTCCATGACAAAGATTGCAGAAGATTCCGACTTTTATCCCACCCTTCCCAGCGACTGGACATACAACTAGCCACAGCAGGGAAGGATCCGATGGCTCTCCGCTTGGCAAACCACCCGCAAGAAGAGCAAAGTGCGCGGGCGTCACACAGCGCGCCTTACTCCAGCCGCAGGCTCCACCTCCACGTGCACCAGGCGACGTGACTTACTTGGAGATGCCATTTGTGGAAGTGACATATTCACCTGTATGGTCCCAACACAGTCCCAAATCTCAGTCTACGACATCTATGATCTATTCCATATCCAATAGGATGCATTTGGAAAAAGAAAAGTGTAGTGACTGAACGGAAACAGGCTCTCAAGAACTTTCCCATCACTTCCCACATCCACCAAGGCCACATTTGTGGTACTGATTCCCAAGCCGCATAGTTCCTGACTTTTCAAAGTTTTCTTGAGTCTGAAATACTTTCTCCAACTCTTACTCAGTATGTAGTAGTACCAAGTTGCCTATGTGTCTTAGAAATAGATTCCTTTGGGACAGGGAATGTAGTCGCCTTAATATTTTATGGGGACTTTTCAAGATGATATTACCAAACATAATGTAACCTAGTGAACATATTCTAACCCAACTGCTAGAAACAACGTGGCCATTCAGGGTGATAGATGTGACTGTGGTCAGGTCCTACCTGCTGGGACTGCAGAGGAGTCCCCTACTCTTCAGAGTGGTTTATACACATTTAGTTTTTAATTTTTTGACAAAACAAATCCCTTCACAAGTTGAATACTACATCATTTTTGAAATACAATTACAGACCTTGAACAATAAATATTTCTATAAGCCAACATTATTTTCATGTTTAAGTTATGCTTTTGTAAAGAAAGAAATTGATAACTAGAAATATTTTCACACAGTGTTTTGGATTTACAAATGGTAAGTATCCTGTGCTTACCAGATCTAACGAGTTTAAAGTAAAAAAAAAAAAAAAAACTAATCTCAAACAGATCTTTCAAGTGAACATCACAGTGCGATATTAAGACTGAAATTGAAAAAGTTTTAAAATAAATCATTCATCATCTAAAATACTATAATTCATAATAATTTTTATTAAAATGACCCTTCTAGTTTATACAGACTAGAATCTTTCCTAGCTGCCCCTAAAGTCTAGGGTTAGGGCCAAGCATGAGCCGTTGAGAACACAAAGAACTTCCAGTTCACAGAACATCATCGTGCACATTCATCTTCTAACCTACGCAGGCTCCATGCAGTCAAACAGGCCCAAGAAGGCAGCAGCAAGAACCAAGTAGTAGTTGTGGCCAGAGTCAGGCCATGCAGCTGCTGCTCCCAATTCAAAAGCCTGCCCTTGTCGAAAGTAAAATGAGTCACTACAATATTCTCTCAACACAACTTTGTTCCAACTGTGCCCTCAGCATGGAGAGTAGGCTGGGGAGGGTCCTGATTGGGTCAGCTACAGGCAACAGGCTGTATGTTGTCTGTGAAGGACTTGAAAACAATGGCAAAAACATCCAGTCTTCCTGCTTCCATTAGCACAGGTAGCTGAGCAAACCCTCTCCAGCCTACCCCTACCTCCATCTCAGTGATTTGAAAGTACAATATGTCTGGATGGTTAGCATGCTTCATAATGTTGCCAAAGAGTTATATGCAAAAATCTCAATAATAGGCTAGGAAAAATTATGAATGTGGCTCTAACATGTAACCATGTAGTCACAAAGGTATCTAAGATGAGGCCTGTCAGGTTATTGGAAAGACATCCTTACTGGTTAAAATACCCCAAAGGAAGCATGCCCCTTATCCTTCTAGTACAAGGAATAAGATGAATATGAGACACACAATCTCCTACCTATTAAGGACAGTCAATTTTCTACCATTAGCAGGTGAATTAGCAGTAATTTCTAATATTCTAGGTAAAACAATAAAAATAGTACCTAAAGGGGTTGAATCAATTCCACTGATCAAAACTCCGAAAATATACTGGAGTCAGAATATTAAAAACAAACAAAAAGTTTAGAAGTCAATAAGAAGCCAATAACAGCTTTGAGAACATTTAAAAAAAAAAAAACCCTTCCTAAGGAGATGGTGGTGTTTCAACTCTTCTAGCAAAAGGCTGTAACTTAAGATTTAGAAATCTAAAAGAGATAAACAGCAGTCCTCAGCAGTTAATTTTTATGTTTATAGATTTTTCTCAATCTGAGGTGATTAAATTATTGATATTTTAAAGCATAAAATGTACAGTTTCCCAGTAAATTAAAAGGCTCTCATCTGGTTCATGTACAAAAACCCTACCTGGCCAGAAGAACCTTTAAGATGAATTAACATAATGAATTATGTTTGAGAAGTGTGTTATGTTAGAAATAAAAAAAGAAATGAAGAAAACTTGGCAAAATCATAATGACCTTAGTTTTTAATCTATCACTATTAGACAGAAGTCCTCCCTGGTGAGGGGAAACCTCTGCTTTAAACTAGCCTTCTGGCCATATTTCAGGCCCACACAAAGCAACTGGCACAGGCACCAAACATTCACCAAGAGCTCCTTTTCTATTTATATTTGATTGGACCAGATGAATCAACAGTTTATCCTAGTATTCCCAGTATGGAAAGGATGAACAAGGACACAGCTCATGGTCTTGTCACAACAAACACATCATCCACACACATCAGGTTTTGGGCGAGTATTTTCTCAAGAATATTTTTAAATCATTTTACTTTTATATACATACACAGGTAAGTTTCATTGATTTTGAAACTAGATGCTAATTTATAATCTTAATTTTCTTGTTAGAACATCTCTGTGAACAGACTCTTAACAGCATCTCCTACCATCAGGCCAACATTTGCTCTGCTTGGCTCTAAGGTCTGACTCTCACATGCCACACACCTTTGGGTACAAATCTGAGACAAGCAGGTCAGGGATAATAGATCATGGGAGTAATAAATATGTTACTGAGTTTTATCAAAATAGTTTCACCCCTCTTTTCCTCTGATGAACTCAACTGTTAACTTCCCTAATTAACTAACCTCTTGAGATGGCCATCTCCCTGTCTCGCTCCCAGATCCCTGAGCACACCACTTTGAATCTTCCTATGCTTCTGCATGGACTACCTCAACAAAAACTACAGAATCAGATACAACTAAAGCTGAGGGGACCTCACAGAGATCATCTGAGAAGCCCTCCATCCCACACGAGAAGCAGGCTAACCCTCCTTGGAGGCACCAGGACAGACAGGTTTTCTGGCTCCTGCCATAAAACTCCTTCATGCATCACACAGAGTCACCCCTCTCCCTTATGTCATATGAAGCTTTGCTTACTTGTCCTGAAACATCACTTAGGTTTATTGTTAGTTTTCAGGAATATTTTCTTAAAAACATTGGAGTTATTTTGAGTTAAGAAATACAAATATGATATAGCATAACAAAGAAAATAGTGGGGTAGGGACCACCAGATGGTGTAATGGTTATGTTGCTGGACTCCCACGTAGTTGACCACAGTTTGAATCCCAGACCTGGCAGCTTAAAACTCACTCTAGGCATGTGTGCATGCATCCCCAAAATCCCAAGAGTAGAATGGAGGAAAAGGGATTGTGGTGTGGTCATTCCCTCTGGGGGGTGGGGGATTTCTTGCTTTCTGTCTCTCTAATTTCCTCTGTCCCTCCGGCGAATGTACACACCCTATAGCTAAACAAAAAAAATCTCTAAAAAAGGAGAGAATAGTGGGATGTAACTACACCTAAAGGCATCATAACCAAAGAAAGATACTTAACTTTTGCATGAACTCTGAAGAAACGCTCACAAGGAAGACAGAAATCCATCTATTATCATGTGGGGCAGTTTTAGAACCGGCTATTTAAAAGCTTGACAGATCAGCGGCTCTCAGATCTTAGAAAAATAAGGCAGAAAAAAAAGAAAAAAGAAAAACAAGGCAGGACTCTAATGCTAGCATGTGGACTCATTTGGGGTGCTACCTTAGCTTGATAGTGCAGGGGGAGAGGGAGCTTTCACTTTTTAAACAGCTACAATTTAAACTTTTATTTAATTAGACAAGTCTTTGGCTCTTATGAATGCCTCGAATTTTATATTAGAGAGCTGCCTCCTTTCCCAGGCACAAATATGGCATATGAAAGATATTTTGAAGCAAGTCAAATGGGACCATTAAAATGATTCCATGTATGATATAAGTATAACTCATTTCAGTAAAGGCCAGTTCAAATGTCTTAAGTCTAGAGTGTGTCATTATTATTCTGACACTTTTAGAAAATAAGAAATTCCATGTCAAACTTGTAATATAAGAATTTCTGTACTCTTGACAGGCAAACTACTGCTCTTTCCTAACCTCTTTCAAACAAGAGTCTCTTCCTACTCGCCCTCTTTGGGAAGCCAGGAATTTACCCTCTCAGGAACTCTGCTTCGCTGCAGCCAGACCCCTATGGGCCTTTCAGTTAGACAATCTGTGCCATATGTGGGACTGTCCTTCTCACTGCAAAATGCTGCCTACCTGGTCACTTTTTCTCAGGGTCCCCAAAATACTGCATGATTCTCATCCTTGTTGCCCCTTTGCCCCCATATACTCAGCAGATACTAATTTATGCTATTCTATGGGCACCATTCAGTCCTTTTCAAAGTTCTGAACTTCTCCATTACAAAGAAGAAAGCACGATTCTTTGGCTGATTTCTAATGCATCTGTTATATATTGCTAGTTAGCTGACTATCCACTCAAAATTCATCATGCTGTAATTTCAAATGAAATAAATCCCTTAATTCTAGCCAAAGTCCTTCAGGCTAGTGTCTTTACTTTGGGTGATCACTTATTGAACCAGAGTGATTTTCACACCTTTTTTTTTTCACATTTTTAAATTTAGCAATTGTTTCCTCAAATTTTAATATTTACTCTTGAGCTTTTCCACGGCTTTAGGAATAGTAAAACTCAGATTGTTCCTTGGCCATCTTTGAGGCCACATACTCTACTACATTTAAGCAGAGCCAACAGAGTAACCCAACCAGTTTTTAGCCACACAGTCCAGTACCCTAAAGTGTCACACAAACAAATCCAGTGGTCTGCTACTTCCGGGTTTATTTTATCCCCACATGCATAACGCTGTCAAGAGGATCACTTTTCATGCCAAAGCAAAATTTATACTTTTGGATAAAAATGGAATGATGGCAATTTTATTATTTTTATTGTTATAACCATTACTGTCACAACAGTGAACCACTGAGTCCTTGCAAGGCGCCAGGTACCCTAAGTGTTTTACATGCGTTACATTACTTAATGATTTAAAACAAAAGTATTATTCAGAAACTTTCATTAAAGGTAAAACACATCTGAAGAATCTGCTGGGATGAACTGACTGCTATTCACATAGTATTGTGAATAGTATATGTTCTGCTTCTATGAGCTGAGGGCAAGTGAAGCTTTTTCCTCACCATGCAAACATGCGGACACCCTGGGGCAGGACACCAGGCTGGTCACCCAAGATTAAGACATTTAAACATGATGGCTGATGTTCTACAAAAGCAACTGATGAAGTGTTTGGTGTAAATAACCTGATTATGATATCCCCTATATATCAGTCATTTAATCGAAAAGAGTTAAATGGCTCACAATGATACTGTAAATGGTATTTTTCCTAAAAATTTACTATATCTAGTGTCATAGTAAAACTGTTTAGTAAAAAAGGACAGAATCAAAATTCTTCCTGCCTTTTATGTTGGAAATCAGTTTAATATCTACAGTATTGAACACAATTCACTGGCAATGAGAATAGTTGATGAGGAATCCTTTAATGTGTGCTGTCTGTTGTTTTGAAGGTACAGATGTTGACATTTTTCAGTAAAAACTCATTGAGTTACGAGCTAGAGGAGAATGACCTCTGACAGGACGACCCCTTCCGTGCGGTGTTGCTGTCGCAGCTCTAGGACAGCCCTGATTGAAGGGCCTCCTTTTCAACTTGAAAGCTACATTGATCATTGGAATATGAAAGTGTTTCTATTATGAGATGAATGTGATTGATTAAATGGCCTTGATTAGGTATCTTACCTTGGTCTTAAAATTTGTTATCTGTTTCTTCATTGTATGTGTTTATTAATACCAGTAAAAACAGATTATCACACATCTTCCATAAAATGATTGTGATAGAAATGTCACTTAGTGGGTACGATGATACACCACCTGCAGCAGACATCTTGGAATATTACATCATTTTAAGTGCAGTACAGGGCAGCTGAGTTCAAATCCAACTTGACTGATGTGGGCTCCCATAAAAGCTGTTACCAGTGAAGGCGAAAAAAATAAGAATTTGCTCTACTAAGGGAATAAGAAATGAAGTTACAAAACACTTAAATCACATTAATTCCTTCACAGGCCTTTGTCATGCAAGTGTGTAATTTTCATCTATTCTCTTCACTGGGATGATGTAGTACCATGTAATAACTATTCTGATATAAATTTATTATATAGCCACAATAGGACCTAAAATGTCTTGGAATACCAATCCTATGAAAATCCTTTATTCCAATCAAGTGTGATGAAAGGAAGGAAATAAAAACATGCAAAAAGTATACAACTCAAATAAAGGGCCAGTCTGAACCCCTAGACAGAAATTCCCATGGTCACCTAACTCATATCAGACCTGGACCCAGTGTTTTACAAGGCTTTTTTTTTTTTTTTTTTTAAGTAACACGACACATTGCTTCATATGCTGAGGCATTCAGCATTGTATAGGCATTGTAAATATTTACTGTAGTTCTGTAGTATTAATATGTAATGAACAAGTCTACTTTTTCACCTAAAGTTGTTTTAATTAACAGTATAATTCTGTAAAAGCAAACTTTAATAGAAGAAGGTTTATATAAGTCACACGAAAGTGGTCTAATGGAAGAGGCCTAATAATTTAAGGAACATAATATATACTATATGACCTATGTATCACCTTCAAAATGTAGGAGGATACATGATTTTAATAAATGTAATATATAACATAAATACACCTAATAATTAATTAGGAGTCATGATTTTACAATGCTTCATCTAAGTCTTTCCAAGTTCAGCCCAACTGTCTAAGCCAGGAAGATAAAATTCACCATGCTATCAGGCAAGTCTAACCGGTTTGTAATACGTCTTATGGTCAGAAACAGGCAAGATTTCAGCAACCCTAATGTTTTTCTTTCTATTTTATCTGACAACCAAATAAATAAAAACTAAACCAGGTAAGTGGACCAAAATATGATGCAAGAAAAACTCATTAAAAATGTTTTTAAACAAAAAATGCCAACCTAAATGAAAGGGTCTACAGAACTAAAACAACAATATTATTCTTCTTTGGAATTACAGACCACCTCTTTCATGTAATTTTCTGAGATACTAACCTGAACTTCAACAAAAAGAAAAAAGGAAAAATAATTTGTATCAAATTTGCCTTTTCATGGTTCAGAAAGCTCCTAGAAGTTCAGTGAAGAATTCTTACTATGTTTTCTTGAGTGTGTCCAAACGTAAAAAATGCTTAGTTATCTACACGTACCAAACTAGAAGTAAGCCCTACGCCCACAAACATGAGCAGCTCCTAACCACTACTGAGTTGGTATGAGTCATTTACGCCATCGTTGAGCAAGCACTCAGCACAGCAAGCTGCAGGGCTCTCTGGGCCCCGCCTTGGATTGCTCAGGTCCCTGACCTTCATGTCCTAGAAGGTCTCCCCCTCCTACAATGGGAGGAAACAACTGAACACACCCATCCCTGTTAGAGATCATGGCAGAGTCCAGAGCAGAGGTGCTGCCTCCAGACCCAACAGGAGTAAGGGGCTTATCCAGTATCTATCTCACTACCCTGTTTAAAAAAAGCCCAATATAAATATTATAAAATATTATAAAACAGGACTCATGTATACAAAGAGAAAAACGGAATCAACAAGAACAGAATAACAAGAAATCAAGACTTTAAAGTAAACTCCATGACAGGAGTTACTAAATTGGAAAACGAAGACTACCTTTGGATAAAAAGTGGCAGACCTGCATTTGACAGACTTTTTTTGTTTTGTTGTAATGGCGAGGACTTTAGGTTTGATAACCAAGTCTAAAGTGTCAAGTCTAATGATGGTAAAATAACAGCCTCAAACAGCTATTGTTTAGCCATCATCTATTTTGCAAGTCTAGAAAACAGGAGTCATATCGTATGATAGTTCTGACTCACCTCAACATTCAAGTATCTACAAATATGCCAGAATCTAAAGGACTAAAGACATGGACCCAAAGCCATAGACACATGAGGATGAAGAAACCTTTGGCTTCCTCCCTGAGTCTAGGTCTGGAAGCCACAGGAGCCACAATGTGGCATAAGCCACCCTTCATTGCACCCAGTATGAGCGCATCATGACCGGACCAGCTTGACTGACACCATGCATCATGTCAGAACAAGGCAGGCTTACTTTCATGTGAAAAATCACAGTGTGAGGGCTATATAGAGAACATAATATTTTAAAGACAGATTTCAAGAACAATTAAGTTGCATCAAGACTGAAGTATACATGTACGTTTACACATACACTGCATGTGTGTGTATTTCTATTTGAAGTGCACAAATAGACTAAATTAATGCACTGTTATTTTCATTTCATGAATTTTAGATAGTTAAGAGAAGCTATAACTCACCTACATTTACAGAGAGCACCAATGTTATGATTATTGAAGTCTAATCTTTACTCACACTGCAACTTGGGAATTAAAGAGCCTTCCTATAAACATCATGGTAATCATTATTAGTATTATTTTACCTCATTCTCAGTTAAGGATGCAGAAGGAGATGAATTTTTGCTAAACCCAAGAGCTGAAGACGCTGCTGCGGAAGCCCGATTTCGCTTCTTCAGTGGTTTGCATGCATCAGACAGATTTTTCGTTGCTGTAAAATAATTTTGGTTTATAAAGCAAAGTTTGAAATCTTAAATCCTCAATTGCTTTATTGCTTTATAATTACTCTCAAATAAGTGAAGTTCTAAAGATGAACCTTCTCAGTCCCTTTGTTATAGTAAGGGCTTACCTTTTTATCATGGAAAAATCTAAATGTAAACAAAAGCAGATAAGCTGTACAATGAACCCCATGTCCCAGTGGCCTGGCCCCTAAAACCATCAATCAGGGACTAACACAGCTCCATCCACAACTGATTCCATGTCTGCCTACTAGATTATTCTGAAGTAAATCCTAGGCATACTGTTTTACTCATAATAAGTTCAGTGTACACATACACACACACACACACACAAAGTTCAGTACACATCTCTAAAACATAAAGTTTTTACTATAAACACATATACTTTATATGTATAGAAAGTAACCATTCCTTTATATCATCAAATATACAGTCAGCATTCAAACTTCCGGTTGCTCACATATGTCTTTTTTTTTTTTTTTAGTTGTTGGTATGATTAGTTTTTAAAAACCAGTACAGCACACCTCATGCAAAACATGAATAGAGCCATTCCCCATCTTTATTGTCTATGCCCCCCTGAATTTTGTTTTCTTTTTAATGAAGAGTTAGAGATGACAGGCCTTCTTTAATAAATTATCAATTAGATATCTCAAAAAGATAATGAAAAGGTAAAAGAAGACTGATTATCCCTATTATTTTGATAGTTACTTTTCGTAAATGTTCTAAGCTAGTTTCTTTAACGTGAAATAGAAATAAGTAGCTATTACTTTTATTTTCAGCTAGCATACAAAGAGGTTCAGGGGGACCAGCAGTTAGCGTAATGGCTATGTTGCTGGACTCCCACGTAGTCGACCGCGGTTCGCGTCCCGGACCCGGTGGCTTAAAACTCACGCCGGGCGCGTGTGCGTGCGTGCCCAAGATCCTGAGAGGAGAATGGAGGAGAAGGGATTGCGGCGTGACCATCCCCCCTGGGGGGGTGATTTCTCGCTTTCTGTCTCTATGTCTCTCTCTGTCTGTCTGGCGAGCACACGCACCCTAAAAGCAAAAACCTCTCCAAAAAAAAAGAAAAAAAAAAAAAAAAACACAAAGAGGTTCAGGATACTGAAAAGTGGTAGAATTTATATGAACAACTGGCAACCATTAAGTAAGAAACCTGAAAATTTCTCGTTTAAATTACTTCTCTAATAAAATTTTAAACCAAAACCAGTAAGACCAAGTAAAAATTAGAAGAAAAGTTAACTTGAAAGAAATTAAGCTGCATCTTTAAAACAACTTATACATTAGGATGTTTTTTGCTTTTTTTTTTTTTTTTTTTTTTTCCCTATTACATGAGAAGTTCCTTTCTTTCCCAGCTCTGTTCTCCTTCATCAACTCCAACTTTCCCCTTCGAACTTTCAGTCTCATCCCCCCAAAGGAGGCTCCCTGTGGGCAGGAGCAGGCTGCCCTGTTCACCCCACCCAGCCTGCGCACCCAGAAGAAGCCAAGATGAAGAAGTGCTGACCACATTACCTGCCTGGCTCTTGAGTGAGGAAGCTGCCTCTATGGTCTTGTAAGAGCTTGTTCTGGACGTTTTGTCAGTGATCGTGTCTCTCTGCTATTAAAGAAAAAAAAAAAAAGAAGAAGAAAAAGAGGAAGAAAGGAAAGATGGAAAATAAGAAGGAAGAAAAAGGAAAACAAAGTAAAAGAAAAGAAAGGAAAAATAATCTCCTATTGTGAATGAACATAGGTTGCTGAAGTCACACAAAAGAAACTTCGTTCTTTGGAAATGGGCTCCACGCATAAGTCATCCATGATTGCCCAGTTCCAGACTCCCCCACCCCCACAAGCTGGACTGTTTCTATGTACCTCCAGCTCTAACATCTGTTAAGAGAGCAGGGTGGGTGTGGCTGTGCCAAGACCTGCTGTATTCACGTTAAGATAATTCGCATGACTGTATTCAATATGCTACCTGAACTTTTTGATCAATCTAAAGCAGAGTATAAATTAGAGGAAACCTTTCCTACTTGAGTGTTGACCCAATAAAGTTAAAATCAGCCCTGCTAAACCAGTGCAAGCGTTACCAGTCAAACTCACTATGCTGCAGATTTCCATTTTGAGAAAAACTCAAATATACTTCACAAAGATCATCGATAAAATATATTTCACAACTGAGAAAAATAGTGAAATACAATAATAAAAAGGGGGGGAGGATCATGCACGTTGTTTCAAGTGTTGAGATTTTAAATAATGTAGATGATAATGCCCTATCTCAATAGCACAGGGACAGTTGTGTCTAATGGTTAGCCTGCCACTCCAGGAAGCATGGTCCTCACACTCATAATCCCACTTTGCTGCCCTGCTTGGGACCAGGGCAGACTGAAAAAGGATGTTAGCAAGAGTGGTCACAGGCACCATGGACAAGGTAATAGGTGCATGAAGCTAGCTAGTAACAGTGCCTGACACTTCAAAAGCGCTTAATGTATATTAGGAATTATATGCAATATACCTTAGGGTTTTATAAAACCCAGTCCAGCAAAGATACCTACGTTTTATCCCATGAGCTATTTCCTGAGCTATCAATAATGGTTAATGAGACCTACCTAGCTGCTTAATGTGAATTTTGATGTTTCAAATGCCCAGGGTTACACAGTTTTTAGGTATATCATTAAACATGTATTTCAAAGCAACCAATTTCAGTACAACTGCCAGTAAAGTGCTACTTTAATAGTGGGCAACAGAGGAACTATTAAGTATATTCTTCCTGGTAACTAAACTTTAACAATTCAAGGTGAATTCTACCTAGCTTATTACTGGACACTTAATTACTAAACAACTGACAGCAAGGGCCCTAGAAGAATACTGTGTTAGCTAGGAAAATGAGGGCTGAAGGCCTACCTACGCCCCTGAACTGCCAATATGACTTTAAAATAATAAACGAATGATGTGGTATCCACATATTTACACTTTAGCAACATATGAGAATTATCTTCCATTCTTCAAGATAAAACAAAAAGTACAACTTAATATAGATCAGTAAAAAACAACATCAAGCTTTATTCAAAATCATTGAAAGAGCTAGTCCCATGGTCTAATGGTTAAGGGAACTAGATCCTGCATTAGAGTCTCAGCCCTGATGGTTTGAAAAACATGCTGGGAGGACCAGCAGACGGTGTAATGGTTACATTGATAGACTCCCACATGGCCGACCACAGTTTGAGTCCTAGACCCCAAGGCTTAAAACTCATACCAGATGCATGTGCATGCAAGCCCAAAATCCCAAGAGGAGAATAGAGGAGAAGGGACTGCAGCATGGCCTGCCTCCCTGGCGAGTGATTTCTCGCTTTCTGTCTCTCTGGTGAGTGCTAAAACCCTATAGCAAAATCTCTCTTAAAAAACAAAAAAAAGAAGAAGAAGAAAGAAAGAAAGAAAACATGCTGGGGACACGTGTGTGCATGCCCCAAATCCCAACAAGACAAAGAAATAGAGAAGAGATTGTGGTGAGACCATTCTCTCTGGGGGATGCTTTCTCCCTCTCCCTCTTTCCCTCTCTAGGGAGTGCACATACCTTCTGGCAAAAATTTTTTTAAAAATCATAAATATATGGTTACTCTGTCAGACTACTATTGAATAAATATAAATTCAAGTGTAAGGTAAAACTCAATTGAAACTCTCATAAGAAAATTAACTGGACATCTGAGATGGGTGAAATAAATGACACCACACTATACTCTAGAAAAGGGCTCACATTTTCAGCATGTATGATCACCACATGCTAAACAGAACAACCCACTGTTTCTTTGGATTTAAAAACCTGGTCAAGGGCTAGCAAATGGCGTAGCTAAGTCACTGGACTCCAACATGGCTGACTGCAGTTCGAGTTCTAGAACCAGTGGTTTGAAAATCACATCAGGCACCTGTGCACGGATGCCCCAAATCCCAGAATAATGGAGAGAAGAGATTGTGGCATGGCCATACACCCTAGGGAGTGATTCTCACTTTCTCTCAGTTTCTGTCTCTGTCTGTCTTTCTCTCTCTCTCTCTCTCTGACAAGTGCACATGCCCTAAGGCAAAAACCTCTAAAAAATAAATAAATAAAAACCTTGGTCAGGGGAGCCAACAGATGGGGTAGTGGTTAAGGCGCTAGCTTTCCACAAAGCCAGCTAACTGCAGTTCAAGTCCCAGACCTGGCAACTTGAAACTCATGCCAGGAATATGTGCTTGCATGCCCAAAATCCTGGGAGAAGAACAGAGAAGAATACTTCTCCTCTGGGGGGTGATTTCTCACTTTCCCTCTCACTGTCTTTCTCTTTTCTCTCTGGCGAGCACACACATTCTATGAAAAAAAAAAAAAAAAAAAAAACAACCTTGGTCAGTTTCACATCCTCCAGGTACCAGGTAAACTCTATTCTTGATCCATGTAGGAAATGTGCTAGAAGTACAATGTCCTAGGGCTGCCTTTATATAGAGCTACGACTTTCTATCTGTGCTGTCCTTTTCTCTACTGTATCAAGCATTCCTATACAGCCTGCTTAATATTCTCATTAAGTAAATAACAACATGAATTACTAATGAACTGAATGAATTCACAAAATTTATTTTAGTGCCTTTGATAGATTCTTTAATTTTTTTATTGAAATATAAAGCATATCTTTAATGGGTTTTCTTGGTTCCACATCAATTCATTATTTATACATTGAATAATAAGCCCTACAAACGAGATTCATTTTTATCAAATCTGAAAATAAAGTATTAATCAAGGTGTAGATGTTTATTTTCTTGGATAGCAAATTTCAGCAGTTTCTATGTTAACAATTGATGGATAAGAATTTGTTTTCTTAGAGGCCTTTCTCAATGGGTTTCCATAAGAAAGCAAGCCCTATTGCTAAGTATCACCTTACAGAAAGTGGAGAAGATCACCACCTACATCCTGTCTGTGTTCCCATTTAGGGACACTCTAGCACCCGAAGTGACACAGCACATGTTCTTAGAGGCCAGGCAAACCCAGAACACAATTACCTTCCGAAGACTATGCTTGTCGGTCCTGAGTCTTTTCCTGGGTGCATCCTCAGCTTCAGCATCTTCTGTAGGATCCTGTGTCCTCTTTGTGTGGTTTCTTTTTTTCCCATTTAAGTTACCTTGGAATGGGGATGGGGGAAACTTACATGAAAAACACTCCACAAGCTGTCCTCCAGAGCACTGCAAATCTACCAAGGTATTCAATGTATAAATCTAGCTCATGAAGGGTTTCCTGAAATTCTGTAGATTTCCAGAGCCTATGTGTTATAGATCAAATCTCTATAAAGAAAATATTAGAGACTGGAAATACTTTATCTAGAGATTATTACATTGGTATTTTATATAATTATATATTAAATTATGATAGCATTAAGCTTAAATATGACTCAATCATTTAAAATTTTTACTTACTTTTAAAGACTAGGGAAATTTGGGACCAGCAGAAAGAATAAATATGTCACTGGACTCCCATGTAGTCGAATGCAGTTCAAGTCCCGGACCTGGTGGCTTAAACTCACGCTGGGCACATGTGCGTGTGTGCCCAAGATCCCCAGAAGAGTATGGAGGAGAAAGGATTGTGATGTAGTCATCCCTGCTGGGGGGGTGATTTCTCGCTTTCTGTCTGTCTCTGTCTTTCTGGCGAGTACATATACCCTACAGCAAAAACCTCCCCCCCCCCCCCCCGAAAAAGACCCGGAGAATTTAAACTTTAAAAACCTATACAAGAATTGCTACTTTTTATAAATTTCCTTTAAAAACTATTTTAAATACCAACACATTTGTATCTGCAAAAGGACTTTTTACATGTTTGCTTAACTACGTCATGTATTAATTAAGGATTCCCAGGAATATTAATCCAAGACTTAAGGTGTCCAAATAGTACTGACAGAAAGAAAGGACATATGGCAAGAGTGTGACCATCAGATGGCATAATGGTTACATTGCTGGACGCCCACATTGTTGACCTCAGTTCATGTCCCAGATTCGGTGGCTTAAAACCCACACTAGGTACATATATGCATGTGTGTCCAAAATCCCAGGAAGAGAGTAGAGGAGAAGGAATTACAGTGTGGCCAAATCCCCTGGGGTGGGGGAATATGGCTTTCTGTCTGTCTCTGTCTCTCTGGAGAACACATGTGTCTTATAGCAAAAATCTAAAAAAAAAAAAAAAAAAAAAAAAAAAAAAAGTGTGAATTCTAGAGAGATGATTAATTTGAATATGTCAAGGTTTATTTTAAGTACAAATTCAGTATTTTCATTTGTATGACTTCTTTACAGAGATTCGGGCTTTTTGTGTTTTAATTAATGGACTGTTCATCAAACATCTTGTAAAAAAAATATAGTCATCCTCAAACCTCACAACTCATTAAGACAGAACAAACCAGCACGGGAGTGCTCAGCTCTATGTATCCATCAGGCTTCAGGGGAAGGCCCAACGTCCATGCCCTGGGTGCCTAGATGTACACTGGGCTTCACTCAGATCTAGTCCTAAGGTTACTGCAAGAGAAGAGCCAGAGCACAGGGACCATCACCAACTATGAGTTCCTGACTGATGGGAACAGGAAGCCTAGCAAGTGGCCCTCACTAAGCTTTACTCCCAGCCATACTACTGTGGGCTGGCCACAAAGGCAGTGTCATGAAGAGGCAAGCCCACAGTGTGGTGGGCAAGGCAGTGAAAACTAGACAGTTACTGCCCAAGCATAGGCACCACATGGTACGGCTGACCTGACCCACCAGCATGCACTCAGTCAGTTGTGCAATGCCAGTGTCATTCATTTAACTACAGACATTTACCAGCAACATCAGTCTTGCACCTTATGTCCTCAAGGGTGAAAGGAGTTCACAGTCCTTCCCTATAAGAACCTCTCATTGACCTAGACTGAAGTGGAAGTTATTTCTTACAGAAATAAGGAATACAGACGTTTGAGTTTCTAGCACTGAGATGATGATGCAGTTGACACACACACATAGCACAGCATTCTTGTTATTAGTACCAGGGTCACTTGAGAGTCAGGTTAAAGGGAATCAGGAACCAGCACACACTCAACATACACTGTAGACAGAAACCCACCCATCACTCCTCCTATCTAACAAATACTCAGAGACAGCCCAAAATAGCAAAATGCTACACTCACAATCAAGTTCACACTCTTCAAAGGTAAGGTGAATCTAGCTTCACAAAAACCTGGCTCATTTCTAAATAAGCCACTCAATGAGAAAAAAAAAATCCTCCTATTCTCCAAATTTAGTGTACTGATGAAGAGTGTGATGAACTTTTGCCTTTTCAAGAAAATACACAAATCCCAAATATTCTTGCTATTTGTAGCAAGTACCAAGCAAATTGACAAAATTCAGGATTAATACAATTAGATAGCTTGCTGAAATCTAGTAAGCCCTAAATCAAGATGAAAAATCTGAGGTTGGCTCCATGGTCCAGCAGTTAAGAGAGCTGGATTCCACATGGTTGATAACTGGGTTCAAATCCTGATTCTGGTGCTTGAAAAACATGCCGAGCACATGTACGTGCATGTCCCAAATCCTGGCAGATGAAAAAATGAAGGAGAACAGATTGTGACATGACCATGCCATTGGTGGGGGGTAGGGTGTGCTTTCTCCCTCTTCTCTCTCTGGCACAGTTTAAGTGCCCTCTGACAAAAAAGAAAAAAAAAAAAGATGAAATTATCTGTGAGGGAAACAGAAAGGTGGTAACAATGCATGTGTGATCACAGCCCTTTCTCTTCCCTTTCACAACACACACATGCATGCACTGTCCTGGGAGCACAAGCCTGCCTGCAGTTATTTCTGGGCCTCAGCCTTCCTTCAAGTGAGTCTTGAAACACTATGTGTGTCCTCTCCAAAATTCCTCAGTGATGAACCTTGAAAGATACAGATTTGGGTTTTTTTTTTTTTCCATTTAAAATTTATACCCGAGTAGGTCACACTTATTTTTTTACATTAAAACGTCAATTTTCTACATCTTGCATGTCCCAAGCACACAGAGATCACAAATCTGGCCATTGTTATACATTTTCTCCAAATCTTATAGTGTTAAGTCTCACTTATCTTGCTATTGCCCAAATCAAAATAGCATTTTTTTTTTTTTTTTTTTTTTTTTTTTTTTTTTTTTTGCTTTTTAAATGGAAGGCCTAGGAAGATCAAAGGATACCCAAGTTCAAGGTCAGTCCGGCCGCCCTTTTCACTCAGAGAGTGAGCTCTCAAGCAAACAAGCCAGGAGCTGCTCCCACTCTGGATCCAGAGCCCACCTGTCGAGGCAGGCCCCTTGAAAAGTGCAGAGTGCATGCTGAAAACTGAGAAGGCAGCCTCCCTGAAAGGCCACAGGCCTGCTGCCTGACTCTACCATGTCACATAAGCCTGGGGTTCTAGAAACTGTCTGGCTCCATTCCCTCTTCAGTCCTCTCTCGCACAACCCTATTGGCTGCAGTGGTCAGAGTGCCTGCTCCACTTGGGCAGAAGAGTGAAGAACCTGAAGTCCAGACAGAGGATTACATGGAACAGCTTATGACAGGTGAGGACATGCAGACAGCAGAGATTGCCTTTATTGTGACTATATGCACTCTGGGTATTGGCCCAAATGTGAGTCAGAGCTTGAAAGGGTAGACACATATCTCCATAGTTCCAAGGCTGAAGCTCAGGTTGCTACACTACACGTATCACACCTAAGCAAAGGACACTAGCACAGTTTTACATTTACCAGAGTCTTCTTCAGTCTGGGCAGAAGTCACTAGGGCAAACTTTGTGTTATAGCGTGCTTTCTGTTTTTCATTGAGCATGTTCCATTGGGATCCAAGCAACTCTTCAATCTCTTCACCTGAGGCATCTGGATGCTCAGCAACAACCTGTGAACAAGGAAATGGGTACAGTAAGAAAGCTAAATACATCAAACTCAGTTGGGTTTTGTTTGGCCCAAAGCCAAATACACTACCCTTTAGAACTTAGCTTGTGGCTATTTTTATTTCTAGATAATGGACTACTTCCCTTAAAAGCTTTAAAGAAAAATTGCATGCTATGACTAACTGAAAACAGTGCACATAAATGCAACTCAACTATATTATGAAAATATAGGAAATGATAAATGGTAAGAGAAAAATACATATGTTTCAAAATCATTACACATCATTTATAAGTCACAGTTTTCTAAGTATCCTTGAAAATCAGTAGTAGGCTACGTCCCATGGAACACTGCCTCTGAGCACAGAGGCGAGGTCCTGGCTTAGTTTTCTTGCTGGCTCTGGCACCCACTCTCCAACTTTGAGAAATGAGCCTTGGTCCAATAGTAAAGGAGTATGTCATGACCTCTGTAAGCCCAGGCCAGCACATGCAGACAATCACACTGAATAGGATTTCCAAAAATAGGATTTCCCTAATCCTCCAGAGCATGCTGGAAATACAGACTCTCAGGCCCCACCCCAGACCTATAGCCAGGAATATACAGCTTCATAAGGTTTCACAGTGATTCATGTTACACTGAAAACTGATCAATGGGCCCTCAGCTGTGGATGCATACAACAATAACAGGGAGATGTAAAGTCCCTGATGCTTAGTTCCCAACCAAGACTCATTCACATTGCATGCCTGGCAGCAGTCATTATTTTAAACATTTCCATGGGTTTCTAAAGCATACCCAAGTTTAAAAGCCATCGATACATCAAATACATGATGAAACAGGCAATATACCAACAAACAAAAGAACACGGAGGAGGTGGACAAATTCCTGGATGCATATAATCTACCAAGATTGAATCATGAGGACATAGGAAACCTGAATAGACCCATAACAAGCCATGAGACTGAATCAGTAATAAATAACCTCCGACAGAGAAAAGCCCAGGTCCTGATAGCTTCACTTCTGAATTCTACAAAACTTTTAAGGAAGAGTTAACTCCTATTCTATTCAACTTATTTCTAAAGATCAAAAAGAAAGGAAACCTTCCAAATTCATTTTATGAAGCTTCCATTATCCTCATTCCCAAAATAGATAAAGATACAACAAAAAAGAAAAACTACAGGGACCAGCAGTTAGCGTAATGGCTTTGTCGCTGGACTCCCCGTAGTCGACCACGGTTCAAGTCCCAGACCCAGCAGATTAAACTCACGCCGGGCACATGTGCATGCATGCCCATAATCCCAGGAGGAGAATGGAGGAGAAGGGATTGCGGTGTGGCCACCCCCCCTGGGGGGGGGGGTGATTTCTCGCTTTCTATCTCTCTGTCTCTCTGTCTTTCTGGCGAGTGCACGCACCCTATAGCAAAAACCCCTCAAAAAAAAAAAAAAAGAAGAAGAAAAACTACAGACCAATATCTCTGATGAATATAGATACAAAAATTTTCAACAAGAAACTTGCAAATTCTATCTAACAATATATAAAAAAAGATTATTCATCACAACCAAGTAGGCTTTATTCCAGGAATGCAAGGGTGGTTCAACATATGCAAGACCATAAATATACCATATTAACAGAAAGAAAGATAAAAAACATATGATCATTTCAATCGATGCAGAGAATGAATTTGATAAAATACAATATCCCTTCATGATTAAGACTCTCAGCAAGATTGGTATAGAAGGGTCATTTCTCAACACAATAAAAGCCGTATATGGAAAACCTATAGCTAATATTATACTAAATGGGAAAAAGCTAAAAGCTTTTCTGCTAAAAACTGGCACTAGACAAGGCTGCCCACTTTCTCCACTGCTTTTTAATATTGTGCTGGAAGTCTTAGCCAGTGCAATCAGAAAAGAGAATAATATAAAAGGCATTCAAATCGGCAAAGAAGAGTTGAAAATATCTTTATTTGGAGATGACATGATGGTATACTTAGAAGACCCAAAGGTTTCCATGAAAAAACTTCTCAAAGTAGTAAACAAATACAGTAAAGTGGCAGGATACAAAATTAACATCCAAAAATTTATAACATTTCTATATACAAACAACAAGGTGAATGACGTAGATCTGAGAGAAGGAATCCCTTTTACCATAGCTGCACAATGTATAAGATACCTAGGGATAATCCATGAAAAAACTGCTTGAAGTAATAAGTGAATACAGTAAAGTGGCAGGATACAAAATCAATATCCAAAAATCTATAGCATTTCTATTTATGAACAACAAGTTGAACGAAGCAGAGCTGAAGAAAGGAATCCCTTTCACCGTAGCCACAAGGTGTATAAGATACCTAGGGATAAACCTAACTAAGAAAGTCAAAGATCTTTATAAAGAAAACTACGAAAATCTTAAAAGAGACATTGAAAGTGACATAAAAAAGTGGAAGGATATCCCATGCTCCTGGATTGGAAGAATTAACATAATCAAAATGGCAATTCTACCCAAATTAATCTACATGTTTAATGCAATTCCAATCGAAATACCAGAGATATTCTTCAGAGATCTAGAAAGGGCAATCATAGAATTTGTCTGGAACCATAAAAGACCTCGTATTGCAAAAGCAATCCTGCGCAAGAAGAGTGGAGTAGGAGGCATATCACTCCCTGATCCCAAGATATACTATAAAGCTGTGGTCATCAAAACAGCATGGTATTGGCATAAAAACAGACATGTGGACCAATGGAAGAGAATAGAGACCCCAGAAATAACCCCCAAAGCTTACAGCCAACTGATCTTTGACAAAGGATATCAGTCAATCCATTGGGAAAAGGAAAACATCTTTAGTAAATGGTGCTGGAAAAACTGGGTATCCACCTGCAGAAAGATGAAACTGAACCCCCATCTTTCACCACTAACAACAGTCAACTCAAAATGGATCAAAGATCTTAACCTAAAACCTCAAACAATAAAACTACTGGTGGAAAATGCTGGGGAAACTCTGGGGGACATTGGAGTAGGCAAAGACTTCTTAAATAAGACTCCCAAGGCACAGGCAATAATCCCTAAAATAGACAAGTGGGACTATATTAGACTAAGAAGTTTCTGCACAGCAAAGGACACAGTAACAAGTGTGAACCGACAACCCTCAGAATGGGAAAATATTTTTGTTAAATATGCCTCAGACAAGGGACTGATAACCAGAATACATAGGGAACTCAAGTGCCTTATGCGAAAAAAAATGATTAACCCAATTAAAAGGTGGGAAAATGAGCTGAACAAAAGTCTCTCTAAGGAAGACATACGAATAGCCAAAAAGCATATGAGGAAATGCTCAACATCCCTCATCATAAGGGAGATGCAGATAAAAACTACAATGAGATACCACCTAACCCCTGTCAGAATGGCAAAGATTAAGAATATAAAAAGTGATAAGTGTTGGCGGGGATGTGGTGAAAAGGGAACCCTCCTACACTGTTGGTGGGAATGTAAACTAGTTCAACCACTGTGGAGAACAATATGGAGGTTCCTCAAAGATCTACAAATAGAACTACCATTCGATCCAGTAATCCCACTTCTGGGTATTTACCCAAAAGACAGGAGAACGCTCAGTCAGAAAAGTGCTTGCACATCAATGTTTATTGCAGCATTATTCACAATTGCCAAGACATGGAACCAACCTAAATGTCCACAAACTGATGAATGGATTGGAAAAGTGTGGTATATATACTCTATGGAATACTACTCAGCCATAAAAAATAACAAGGCCCTGGAATTTGATAGAAAGTGGTCAGATACGGAGGATATACTGCTGAGTGAAAGTAAGCCAGGATATGAAAGAAAGATATTGTATGTATCCACTCAATATATACCGACTATCAGCATTCTATGATAGTGAAAAAAAATTGGAGGACATAAAAGCAGTGAAGATACTTAATGAGAATAGGACAGTGTGGAATGGGGGAAGTGAAGAGAAGAGGATAGAGAAAGATAACAAATGAACAATAGAGAGGTAGGACATTAGTGAGAAACAGATATGGCTTATTAACTGTTGATGTTGACATGTATAGTATTCTCAACTGGATTTGTCTGAGAAGTATTTCATGATGGGCAAAGTATTTGTACAAGCAACATGAGAAATAGCGATGGACTGTCTTAAAAAATAATTAGAATAATAATAATGATTGGGGAAAACATAGAAAAGATATTGAATGTTGAAGCGGGGAGATTAATGTCTCTGTACTGACTGACATGCATGGCATTCCCTTTTGAAAAAGTAATGTAATACAATGTAAAGTTATATGTAATTCAATGTAATATAAAGAAGAATATGATGATAATTAAAAAAAAAAAAAAAAAAAAAAAAAAAAAAAGATACCTAGGGATAAACCTAACTAAGGAAGTCCAAGACCTCTACAAAGAAAATTATGAAAATCTCAAAAAAGATACTGAAAAGGACACAAAAAAAGTAGGACATCCCATGTTCCTGGATTGGAAGAATTAATATAATCAAAATGGTAATTCAACACAAATTAATCTACATATTTAAAGCAATTCCAATCAAAATACCAGAGACATGCTTCACAGATCAAGAAAGGACAATCATAGAATTTGTCTGGAATCATAAAATACCTCATATTTCCAAAACAATCCTGCACAAGAAGAGTGGAGTGGGTGGCAGTCCACTCCCTGACCCCAAAATATATTATAAAGCTGTGATAATCAAAACAATATGGTATTGGCACAAAAACAGACAGGTGGACCAATGGAATAGAATAGAGACCCCAGATTATAAACCCCAAAGCTTAAACCAACCAATTTTTGACAAAGGATACCAGTCAATCCAGTGGGAAAACCCTTTAGCAAATGGTACTGGAAAAACTGGGTATCCACCTGCAGAAAGATGAAACTGGATCCACATCTTTCACCATTAATAAAAATCAACTCAAAACAGATCAAAGACCTAAACCTAAGACCTCAAACTATAAAACTATTGGTGGAAAACACTGGGGAAATTCTGGGAGACATTGGGGTAGGCAAAGACTTCTTAAATAAGACTCCCAAAGCATGGACAATAATCCCTAAAATAGACAGGTGGGACTATATCAGATTAAGAAGTTTCTGTATGGCAAAGGACACAGTAATTTGTGTAAATTGACAACCCTCAGAATGGGAGAATATTTTCGCAAAATATGCCTCAGATAAGGGACTGATAACCAGAATATACAGGGAACTCAAGCAGCTTACCCTAAAAAATGAAAAATAAAAATAAAAGATTAACCCAATTAAAAGATGGGAAAATGGGCTGAACAAAAATCTCTCCAAGGAAGACAAATGGACAGCCAAAAAGCATGTGAGCAATTACTCAACATCCCTCATCATAAGGGATATGCTGATTAAAACCACTATGAGATACTACCTAACCCCTGTCAGAATGGCAAAGATTAAAAATACAAAAAGTGATAAGTGTTGGCAGGGTTGTGGTGAAAGGGGAACTCTCTTACACAGTTGGTGGGAATGTAAATTGGTTCCATCAGAAATCTATAAATAGAACTACCATTTGATCCAGCAATCCCACTTCTGGGTATCTACCCAAAGGACGGGAGAACACTCCTTCAGAAAAGCGCATGCACATCAATGTTTATTGCAGTATTAGTCACAAGTGCTAAGACATGGAAGCAACCCAAATGTCCGCAAACAGATGAATGGATTGAAAAGCATGGCACATATACTCTGTGGAATACTATTCAGCCATAAAAAAAAAAAAACACTAAAACTCTGGCATTTGACAGAAAGTGGCTGAATATGGAAGATATATTGCTGAGTGAAGCAAGCCAGGTTATGAAAGAAAGATATTCCATGTATCCACTTACTATGTACCAACTATATACACTATATGATAGAGACTGAAATACTGGAAGGCATAAAAGCAGTGAAAATAGTTATGGTCAATGAAGACAGTGAGGATCGGGGAAAGGGGAGAGAAGAGTATAGAGAAAGGTAGCATGAGAACAAATAGAGAGGCATGACATTTGTGAGACACAGAAATGGTTTATTACCTGTTAATGATAACATGTATAGTATTCTCTACTGGACTGGTCTGAGAAGTATTTCATATTAGGCAAATTCTCTTTACAAGCCAAATGATGTATAGTGATTGAATGTTTAAAAAATAATAATGAGAATAAGAAATAATAATAATAATTATAATCTGAAAAAAATGAAAAGCTATTTAAGATGATGATTTGGACAGTAATGTCTCTGTCTTGACTGATATGTGTGGTAATTATGCTGGAAAAAGAAATGCTATACACTATAAAATATATGTGATTAACTGTAACATTAAAAAAAAAAAAAAGCCATTGATATACAGCAGGGTATGAGTCAACACTGGTAGCCAAATCTAACTCACCACCTAATTCTATAAGGCCCACAATTTCAAGTAATTTATATTACTAAATGGTAGAAAATAACCCAGAAGATTATTTCACAATACACAAAAATTATAGAAAATTCAAATATCAGTGTCCATAAACAAAGTTTTACTGGAACTCAGCCACATGCATTGAATTCCATGTGTATGGATGCTTTCTTGTTAAGACTGCAGAGCTGAGGAGTTGACACACAGACCTCACTGCATGTAGGACCTTTCTTGAACCATTTACTAGTTGATTTAGAGCACTAACCAGCATGCTCTAGAATTCTATCTGGGTTCAAATGTATCACTTCACTTAGTGATTTGGGCAAGTGAAGATACCGTCTCTGCTCTGTCTGTGAAATGAGAGCAGTAACACTTCACCTGGCAGTAATAAATAATCAGTGGGTTAGTGTTGGCTGCTTATCATTACCACCTGAGTCTCTCACCTACCCATTCAACACAGGTAACCTCTGCCCCAAATCCAGACTCCTACTCACAAGACAGTCACCCCAGATGGCTTTTTAGAGCCTCCCATGTGCCCCAGTATCTGCCTTCCTGCTGTCTAGACAAATCATATGATTGCTCCCCGCCTGCCCTTTGCCCTATAGCACTCATGCTGGACAGACACCACCACCACCACCACCTGTTCACCTGCCTCTCCAGATGACCAGCCTGAGTGCCTATGAACTTCCACCATAAGGACACCCTCTGCAGTTCAAAGTGTGGCTCTGAGCTCTGATCTCTGCTTTCTACTGCTGCTCCCCTCAGAGTCCCCATTCCTACCTGGCCCCTGCCTGGGCATTCCCAGTTCCACTTCCACCGGCTCCTGCCACTTAATTTGGGGCACCCTCTCCTCTTTTCCCAGCAGGGCTGGGTCCTGCCTACCTCACCCTGCTGCATGAGCTTACCCATTCCCAACTCTTCAAGCACCAAAGATCTCAGATCTTCATCCAACAAAGATTTCTGTGATCACTTCAAACAGCACACTCCTTTGTGGGTCTACTGCCCTCTCTATCCTACTTCTGTCCCTAGAGCCCTATCACACACATTCTAACTCCAATTTCCCCATTTAGATTAAATCATAACACTATCACAGCTGCTTCATCAAACAAGATTCCCAAATTCCCCCCTTGAGGTCACCCTTCTTCTTGGACTAAATCCCCTGCTAAGCTGGCTAGCTCTGCTCTTAAACATTCTTTATTTGCCCACCTCCATTCAGTCCTCCTTAATTTCTGTTGGAAATTTCAGTAGCCAATCTCCCAGCTCTTGATCCCGCCCATCCACCTCCTGACACTCCCAATTAAAAAGGTCTTCTACACTCAAAGAGGATACAGCTCTGCTCACTCAAAAAGTAAAATCTCTGTGACTGTCTCTCATCTAACAACTCTACACTCAAATTGCACAGCAGCCAGTCCTAAGCAGGCTGCGGACGCAGCAGCGTCCATCTCAGATGCCTCCACAGGATACACTCTCCCTGAAACATTCTTCTCCTCTCCCAGGATGATTTGCACACAGCCTTTTAAACTGCAGATGCTACTTTTGTTCCTTCATTCATTCAGCCAGTATTGATGGAGCACTCTGTACCTCAGATAGGAGATAAAAAACGCCAACAGCAGCCACCATCTCTGCACTTCAAAAAAGAATGCTGCATACTCATTCTGAACCCCACCTCTGATTTGCATGCGCCACTACTGAACAGTGCTGGCCTCTGTGACCAATATCACAGTGTAAAAAGGGTAGTATATGACCTCCAAATCTAGGGCATAAAAGATATCCACTTTGGGACCAGCAGTTAGCGTAATGGCTATGTTGCTGGACTCCCATGTAGTCAACCGCAGTTCGCGTCCCGGACCCGGTGGCTTAAAACTCACGCCGGGCGTGTGTGCGTGCGTGCCCAAGGTCCTGAGAGGAGAATGGAGGAGAAGGGATTGCGGCGTGGCCATCCCCTCTGGGGGGTGATTTCTCACTTTCTGTCTCTCTGTCTCTCTCTGTCTGGCGAGCGCACATGCCCTATAGCAAAAAAAAAAAAAAAAAAGAGAGAAAAAATATCCACTTTGCCCTCTCTTGGATCCCCTTCTCTGGGAGAAGTCAGCCCTTGTGTGATGAGGACTTTCCAGCAGCCCTACGGAGAACATTACATGGTGAGGAACTGAGGCCTATCAGCAACACAAGTGAGGTATCTTAGAAGCAAAGCCTCTGATCCCAGCCAAGTCTTTAGAAGATGGCAGCCCAGCTGACATCTTAATTGCAAGCCATGAGACTGAGACAAAACCACCCGGCTAAGCTGCTCCCAACTCCATGACCTACAGAATTTGAGAAATAATAAATGCATAATGTTGTTTCAAGCCACTGTTCTGTTTGCTTTCATGAAACACCAAAAGAGGTTTTTTTTGTTTGTTTTTTTTTTAATTTTTGCTATAAGGTGCTTTCTGTAGACCAACAGAGACTGATAGGAAAAGTGAGAAAGCGACCCCTGGGAAGATGGCCACACCACAACCCCTTCTCCATTTTCCTCTTGGGATTGTGGGTCCATGTACACATGCACCTAGTGTGATTTTCCTCGCTCTCTTCTTTTCTTCCAGTTTTTGCTTTCCTGACATGATTTTAAAGCTGCCAGGTCCAGGATTCAAACTGTGCAGTTGGCCATGTGAAATTCAGCTGCCTTAAGCTCCACATCATCTGCTAGGACCCCAAAAGAGAATTTTTTTTTCTTCTTGACAGGATATTGTTATTCCAATCCTCTGCCTCAGCCTATCAGTTAGCTAAGAATATGATTGTGTGCCACCATGCCCGGCCTGCCTAGGTTGGTCAGGAATCTAAACCAGAATCTTCCATACGGCCCCAGCCTTGCACAATGCTTCCCAATCACTTGTACCACTAAGGCTGGGGCGAGCCACTCCTTTTGAAGTAACTTGCTATGCAACAATAGCAAATTAAAACAAAGGTATATACAAAGAACGAGACAAAGAATTGGTTCAACTCTAATGGATCTGTACAAATTAGGATCAGAGAAGGTAGAAAAGACTATAAAAATTATAAACTCGAAAAAAAAAAATCCATAAACTCAGGGCCAGCTCACTGGCACAGTGGTAATGTAATGTTCAATCCATATGATGATTATGGGTTCAGATGCCCAGTTGACCTGTGTGCACAAGGCATGTGTGCCCATGATCCTGGCTATGGGAAGGTGGTGTGCTGGGTCAGGGGAGGGTGAGAATCATACTATGAGACCCTGTTGAGGGTGCTTGTCACTCACTCAAGAAACAGGTAAACTTTAAAAAAAAAAAAAAAAAGTGGGGGGGAGAAACTCAGACTAAAAAAAGTCTGCTAATGAAATTGCTACCAGGACCAGCAGATGGCATAATGGTTACATTGGTGGAATCCCACATAGTCGACGATGGTTCGAGTCCCGGACCCAGCAGCTTAAAACTTACACCAGGTGCACATGGGTGCGTGCCCAAAATCCCAAGAGGAAAATAGAGGAGAAGGAACTGTGGTCTGGCTAGCCCCCTGGGGGGTGATTTCTTGCTTTCTGTCTCTCTGTCTCTCCAGCGAGCACAAATGGCCTGTGGCAAAAATCTCTCTCAGAAAAGAAAGAAAGAAAGAAAGAAAGAAAGAAAGAAAGAAAGGAAGGAAGGAAGGAAGGAAGGAAGGAAGGAAGGAAGGAAGGGAAAAGAAAAGAAAAGAAAAGAAAAGAAAAGAAAAGAAAAGAAAAGAAAAGAAAAGAAAAGAAAAGAAAAGAAATTGCTACCAACACCAGAGTCTTTGGTAAACTCTGACTTTCCTTTATTTCACTGAGGGAACTCCCCTGACTGCTCTAGGCTGCTAGACATGCCACCAAAATTTAGGTATGCACACTGACTGGGGTGCTCCCTATCCCCTGCTTAGGTTCTCTCCCCCGCTTGCACCATAGCAGTACCAATCCTCACAGGCAGCGTCTTCTAGAATACTCCTCATCTTTCTATCTTCCAGAAATAACACAAAATACATGCACTCAATGTACATCCAAGCTAAACCCGACAAAGACTGACAAGGAAACACTGTTAGCAAAGTGGCAGTTGAAGATCTGAAGATCCATTTCAGGAAGTATTGTACTTTTCTTTGTTAGCAAGAAGTTGGAAACTGACCTCCAAAGAATTAACCTGTGACGATCAAATATCCTTTATAGCTACATTCTTCCATCTAGTGACCTTAGAAAAAGGAAGTCCAGGAAACAGAAGGGAGGGTCCAGCCAATTCTATCCCTCAAGAGATGGTCATTGATTAACTGACAACCAAACAAAAGAATCCTTAGGTGCACCACTCTCCAAAAAGAACATTTCCCCCAAAAGAAAAATACTACCTAGGAAATACCCAGATTACACTAGAGGGTGGAATCAGGGAGAAGCTTCCTCAATTTGAGTCTATAATTAATTAATCGTGCGAGCACAAATACATTTGTAACAGGGTAATAAAACAGTTGGAAGAACATCCTAGCAGTCCGACCTATATAAACTCTGGTAATTAAGGGAACCAGATACCACATGGTCAACCACACAGTTCAGATCTCAGTCCCATGGCTTGAAAAACCCCTAGGCACATATGCATGGCTGCCCCAAATCCTGAGAGGATGGAGAAATGGAGATGAGGGGATAGTGGCATGACCAAGCCTCACTAGGGATGCTTTTTCCCTCTCTCTCCACTGAGTACACATACCCTCTGGCAAAATAAATAAATAACATGCTAGTAGTTTCTGACAATACATGATTACTCAAAACCAACCAGTACTTAAACCCAGCTAGGAGGGAAGGGAGGCCCCCATGGACCCCACATACCAGCTTTGAGTAACGTATTTGACAGGAAGAATTGAATTCTAACTGTGCATGTTCTGTTTGGTTTTATACTACTTTTAGAATGATGTCAATCCAGGCTTTTGTTTGTTTAGCACATTTCTCAGTACTAGAGGGGCTGTCTGAGATGAATTCAGGTTCCAAAAAGTGAAAAGGGTGCTCTCTCCATAGTGGTCTCCCACATAGCCAACTGCAGTTCAAGTACCAAACGGATGGCTTGCTTTCTCTCTCTCTTTCTTTCTTTCTCTGGCCAAATCAAAGAATAATAATAATAAATACAATTAAATAAACAATTCTTTTAAAATAATTTTTAAAATAATTATTTTATTTAACATTATTTATTATTTTTTGAGAATTTTTTTGTTTTGTTTTTTGTTTTTGCTATAGGATGCGTGCACTCACCAGAAAGACAGAGACAAAGAGACAGAAAGTGAGAAGTCACCCCCCAGGGGCATGGCCACGCTGCAATCCCTTCTCCTCTTGGCATCTTGGGCATGCATGCACACGTGCCCGGCGTGAGTTTAAGCCACCAGGTCCGGGACTCGAACAGTGGTCGACTACATGGGAGTCGAGCAACATAGCCATTATGTCAACAGCTGGTCTCCAACATTATTTATTTATTTTAATTTGCTCAGAGATGGACAGAGTGAGTGAGTGAGTGAGTGAGAGAGTGAAAGTGAGAGAGAGAGAGAGAGAAAATGAGAAAGCAAGTCACCAGGTGCAGGACTTGAACCACGGCTGGCCATGTGGGAGTTCAGCACTCTAACTGCCATGCCACCTGCTAGCCCTAATAATAATAAATAATAATAAAAATGGAAAGCAATAAGTTTTTGGGCCAGCCCCACTGGGCAGTGACCAGGTACTAGGTAGAGGAAAATCCATGACCAGGGTTTGAGTCTTGGCAGCCAATGGCTTGGGGAAAAAAAAAAAAAAAAAAACCACCACATTGGGTACATGTATGTGTGCCCAGGATCCTGACGAGATAAAGAAGTGGAAGAAAAAGGATTGCAGTAATGACCTCTCCCTGTAGGAGGTGCAAAATCTCTTTCTCTTGTATACCTTTTGGCATTAAAAAAAAAAGGTGGGGACCAGCAGGTGGCATGGTGGTTAAGGCACTGGACACTCCCACATGACTGATCATAGTTTGAGTCCCGGACCTGGTGGCTTGCATTCTCACATCCCCTCTTTCTCTCTCTTTCTCTGTGTCTCTCTCTGTCAAATTAAAAGTAAATGAATGAATAAATAAAATTTAATAAATAATTATTTTTTAAAGGCAATTTTTTATTTTTAATTTCCCAGAGAGCATATGCACTGACCTGAGAGAGTGAGAGAGATAGAAAATACCCCCCATAAGGGATGGTCACACCACAATCCCTTCCTTTCCATTTCTCCCAACATTCGAGATTTGGGGCAAGCACATGCATGCACCTAATTTTATTTTATTATTATTATTTTTTTTTTGCCATAGGATGTGTGCACTCACCAGATAGGGAGGGAGGGAGGGAGGAAGAGGAAAAGTGAGAAATCACCACTCCCAGGGGGAATGGCTATCCTTCTCCATTCTCTTCTCGAGATTTTGGGGATGCATGCACATGCACCCAGTTTGTCAGGCCACTGGGTCCAGGACTCAAATCTGTGGAGTTGGCCATGTGGAATCCTGCTACCTTAACCACCATGCCACCCAGCAATCAATTTTTTATCAAATGCATTTCTGCTACACAGTGAAATCACATTCATAGATTTTCTAACACCAAACCACCCTTGCAGTCCTGAGAAAAGCCATACCATTTATTTTTGAAGGCACCACTCAACACCTTTTTCTAGAAGACTTCAGCTCTGATGTAGGGACAAGAAACCTCATATCGTATGTATTTCTTTGAATATTCATAGTCATTTACCTCACAGCCCCATACTATACCAGGTTGCCACTACAAAATAGGTGCTGGCTAAATATTCATGGAAAATAGACACTATTTCTTTTTGCTACTTTTAATCACCAGTGGATTTAGACTCCAGAATGGAACATTTCCAGGAAAATAAAATTAAAAATAAATACTATTAACAAAAATGGTTTTAAGTTTTACACTATAATCCACTCACTTCAAGTAACAGTTAACCAAAAAGAGGAAATTTAACACCTTCGGATCTTTACAATGAATTGAATCTGTGAATCTATGTACTTACAGAGCATATGTTTTATGAATATGATTAAGAAAAAAATGTTTTTTAATTTGCCAGAGGCCATGTGCACTTGCTGGAGAGTGAAAGTGAGATAGCATACATGCCACAGAGTTCATTCTACTCCATTTCTCACTTTTCTTAGGATTTTGGACATGCATGCACATGTGCCTGGTGTTTCTAAAAGTTGCCTGGTTTGGGATTCAAACCACAGAGTCAGCCATGTGGGATCCAGCTACCTTAAACACCACACCAGGGACTGGCTCAATTAAGAAAATTATTTAAATGTTTTAGTCACTGATGCATTACTGTCTTTTTAAGAGTCACAGAAATAAGTCCTCAACATACTCCATGCTAGTGGGTTTTATAAGGTTTTTGTTTGTTGTGTGTGTTTTTGTTTATCTGTTTGTTTTTGCTAGAGCGCTCACCAGAGAGAGAAAAAAGAAAACATTCCAAATAGGAAATGGTCATTCTGCAATCCCCACTCCATTTCTCCAACCTGTCAGGATTTGGGTCATGCACACACACATGCCCAGAATGTATACACATATGCCAGAATGCTTCTCAAGCAACTAGGTCTAGGATTCACACCATGCAGTTGGCCACATGGAATCCAGCTGCCCTAACCACTAGGTCACAGGGCCAGCCCTGTTTTATAAATGAGCATGATTCTATCTGGAATCTTCAAAACAGCCTGAGAAAATGCTAGCCAGTGCTAGATGTTAAGGATAAGCTCAAGCTTTTAGCAAAAGACAGCCCAATGAAACCCATTTAACCCTATTCCTAGTGTCTGCTTATCCACACTAGGAGGAACATTTCACTGACCTAGAGTGCACAGGCTAGTATTTTTGCCCTCAAGGGTCAAAATGTCTGATCCCTAACAATATTAGATTAAAAATCTATTCAAGGTTCATAGAGTCTGCAGAAACAGAGGATTCTGTGCCAAAGAACATTCTAATTCGAAAGCTCACTAGCACAAAACATGACTACTTAGAACCCATGAGAGCACTAACCTCATCCCTGTGCTTTTGACAGAAGACCAAAAACTGGGATGCTGCATCTCCCTTTCTGCTTCGTGGAGTGGAGGCTGTGGCCTTCTTCCTCCCAGAAAGAGACCCTACTCCTTTTCTGGTATCAGCTTCTGCTGTCTTGTGAGGAATACCCTTCACTGTGCCAGGGTCACTCTCCTGGTACTCAGCAAAGCTAGACAGTTTGGCTCTCCGTCTTCTCTTCATGGGAATGCCATCTTCTCTGACAGACTTGAGATTTTCAGCAGCTTCTTCACTGACTCCTAAGGATTCTGTCATTTCTCCAGAGGACTCCACAGCAAGACCTGCCTCCTGAGCTACATGAGGGTTGAGATGAAGCTGGTCCCCCATATAGATAAAGGTGAACTTGGCTTTCCGCTCCTCCACTGACATGCTTGCAGCTTCTTCTGCTTGAATGATGCCCATTTCCCACTGGGCCCTCAATTTCCCTGAAATAGGTTTCAACAGCTGAAAAAAAATATATAAAAATTTTAAGTTTCATTACACAAACATAAAAGTTAACTCACTTTAAAGGATACTTTTATATTTCTGATAAATTTAGAAATCAAAACTATAAAGCCAATTAAATTACAAGGTTTTTGAATTTATCCCAACATATTAACTCTACTAATTTTTAAATTGAAAATCAAGGGGCTGGGGGCTGACAGGTGACATGGTGTTGAGGGTGCTGGACTCCCACATGGCCGACCATGGTTTGAGTCCCAGACCTAGTGGCTTCCTTTCTCACTTTCTTTCTCAATCTCTCTCTGTCTCTCAAATTAAAAATAATAATAATAATAATAATAATAATAATAAATAAAGTTAAATAAAAATAATAATTTAAAAAAATCAAGAGACTGGCCCTTTATCCAAAGGTTAAGGTGAGCCAGATCCTGTATCTGACCACAGTTTGAAACCCAGCCCCGGCAGTTTTAAAAACACACCAGACACATGTGTGCACATGCCCAAAATTCCAACAGGACAGAGAAATGGAGCAGAAATTATTACAGCATAACCATGTCCCACTGGGGGGACACTTTCTCCCTCTCCGTCTCTGTCTCTCTCTGGTAAGTGCATGTACCCTCTGACAAATAAAGATAATAAAAAATAAATTAAATAATGAAATCAATTGTAATCACATTAACTGATGCAATCTATATAAAAGGCCTTCCAAAAGTTCAAAGAAAATATGTATTATGGAAAAAACTATGTGTGAACTTAAAAACATTTTTCAACTAAAATAAATTCCTAACTTTCAATTCTCTATAAACTTTTTAAAGTCTCCATAAATACACACACACACACACACACACACACACACACGTCTCCAAATATATGTGTGTGTCTCCATTTATGTATGTCTCCATATATACATGTAAAGGAAAATAGAAATCATAAAACGTTATTACTGGGGACCAGCAAATGGCGTAGCGGTTATGTCACTGAACTCCCACATAGCCAACTGAGGTTCGAGTCCCAGAGCTGGTTGGCTTCAAAATCACACCAAGCAAGTGTGCATGCATGCCTAAGAGAATGCAGGAGAAGGGATTGTGGCATAGCCATACCCCCCAGGGGGGTATTTCTCACTTTCCCTCTCACTGTCTGTCTGTCTTTCTTTCTCCCTGGCAAACATATGTGCCCTAAGGCAAAAACCTCTAAAAAAATTTTTTTTTAAAATTGTGTGTGTCTGTATATATACATATACATATATACATATATATATACACAGACACACACACACACACACACACACACATATATATATATAATTTCTGAGAGTCATCAAATGACTAAAAAAGAAAAATAAGTCATATCTTAAAGAAACATCATATTTGGGGTCAGAAGGTGATGTTAGTGGTTAAGGCACTGGGCTCCTACGTGGCTGACTGCTGTTCAAGTCCCAGATCTGTTGACTTGAACCTCATGCCAGGCACGTGTGCATGTGTGCCCAAGATCTCAAAGAGGAGAGGGATTGTAGCATGGCCATCCCCCCGGCCATGCCACAAAAGAGACTTTTTGTCTCTCTCCAGTTTTCCAATGAACACATGCACCCTATAGCAAAAATCTCTCTCTTAAAAAAAGAAAAAGAAACATCATATTTATAGCACAATGCACTTGGGTAAGAGTAAACAATGGCAGACATAAGAACAAGATAAATAATAGCTCAAGGAATAAATATTAAATTTTTGGTTTAAATGTATACTGAAGGACCATTTATCACCTTAATTTTCTCAGCTTTCGTAGGTGCCTGCTTGGCACTCTCCTGGCATAATTTTTCAAACTGTCCTTCTCCTTCAAAAGCTACAAGGCTCTTCTCAAATATCCAAGCTCTTTCTGGGGCATCACCAAAGAACTGTACATGATACTGGCGTGCGCTCTTTTTCTGACCTAGTTTTTAAAATAAAATGTTACAATATAAAAGTTAGAATTTGAAACAAAATTAGGCAAATCTATTACTACTTTGCAGCTGTTTTTTACTTGGTGCTGTCTGAGCCTGTTAAAATGAACAATAAGATGAACGCTACCCTTCTTATCAACACCATGCTTCATGCGAAAGAGGGAAACTCATTTGCAAGAAGCACAAATTTCAAAATTGAGGGGAAAGGAAGCCAGCTAAATACTCTTTTATTTCCCTTCTCTCAAAATTATCTTAAGAAGATACCAAATAAATAAGAAAGGACCTACATCAGCAAGAGACACCTGAAGAGGCAGAGAACTAGAATGGCACTGAAAAGGGCAGCAGACTGGCATCAGAAGGCCTGAAATCTAACCCTACAACCTACTAACTGGCAGCTTCCCCTCACAGAGCCTAGGGGATAAGACCACCAACGGCCTATAAGGAACTTTTTTTTAAGTTTATTTTTTCCCCCCATGAAAGCAGCTGAAAAGTCAGCTCTCTGTGCCAAGAAAGGGGATGGAATAAGATCTCCATTGGTGGTATCATCAGTGTTTGTCCTTACATGCAGCAACACTGGCCACAGGAACTCAAAAGGTACTTCCTAGAGAATAAAGAATCATAGGAGAAACTCCATGGAGTATTTTGAAAATTCCCCCAACTAAGCAGCCAATGGCTTGTCAAAGCCTCTAGACCTCCCCACAGACTGCAGACAGCTCTGAGTGCTAAGCTCTTTTAACACAGGCCCAGCACCAAAAAACCCCCCAGTCTCAGGGAAGCTTTCAGCACAAATGTGTTCAAAATACAAAAGAGTGAACAGCCTCTGCAGGGTCAAAGATAAGTGCAAGAAGAAGACACCAATAGAGAAAAATCTTAGTTTGCTATGAAAACTAAAACACGAGAAAACAGTTATTAGAAATTTTAATATACAGGGGACCAGCAGGTGGCATGGTGGTTAAGGTGCTGGACACTCCCACATGGCCGGCCACGGTTCGAGTCCTGGACCTAGTGGCTTACTTTCTCTCTCTCTCTCTTTCTCTCTCTTTTTGTGTGTGTTTCTCTCTGGTCAAATAAAAAAAATGTGAATGAATAAATTAAAAATTAAATAATTATTTTTTAAAGAATTATTTTATTTAACTTTATTTATTTATTTGTTTATTTATTTTTTAGTTTGACCAAAGAGAGACAAAGTGAGAGAGAGAGAGAGAGAAAGGGAAAGTGAGAAAGCAAACTGCCAGGTCCAGGACGCGAACTGCAGTCGGCCATGTAGGAATCCAGCACCCTAAACCACCACGCCACCTGCCGGCCCCAATAATTATTATTTTTTTTAATTTTAATATACAATTATGAGGGCCGGCAGGTGATATGGTGGTTATGGGTGCTGGACTCCCACACATGGCTGACTATGATTCAAGTCCCGGACCTAGCAGCTTGCTTTCTCACTTTCTCTCTCTGTCCTTCTCTGTTCAAATTTTAAAAAATAAGTAAATAAATAAAGTTAAATAAAATAATTCATTTTTAAAAAAAGAAATTTTAATATACAATTATGAAATTAAAATTAAACAAGAAAACTTGAGGGACCAGCAGTTAGCGTAATGGCTATGTTGCTGGACTCCCATGTAGTCGACCACAGTTCGAGTCTCGGACCCAGTGGCTTAAACTCACGCCAGGTGCGTATGCGTGCATGCCCAAGATGCCGAGAGGAGAAGGGAGGAGAAGGGATTGCGGTGTGGCCATCCCCCCTGGGGGGTGATGTCTCGCTTTCTATCTCTCTTTCTGGCGAGCGCACATGCCCTATAGCAAAAACCTCTTAAAAAAAAAAAAAAAAAAGAAGAAAGAAATCTCCCTGGTTCATCTATCTACTATTTGAACTGAACCCTAACCTTTTTCCTGGCTTTAAGGTTTTTAATTTTTCTCTAAAGAATTATTTTATTTAACTTTATTTATTTATTTATTTTAATTTGACCAGAGAGGGAGAAAGTGAGAAAGTCAGCCACTAGGTCCAGGACTTGAATCTTAGTTGGCCATGTGGAAGTCCGGCGCCTTTAACCACCACGCCACTTGCCAGCCCCTGGCTTTAAGTTCTAAGCAAATTTCTATTAACATTTTTTTTATTTTGATTTATTAAAACTAAAACTTTTTTAAATTAAAAAATGCATTAAAAATACCTACTAATACCTATTTAATGACTGCAGTAAGCTATATAGCCCCAGCAAGGTGCTACTTTATAGTATGCTTTAAAGTATTTACTGTCTGAGGTTTATGCCTAAAGTCAAACATGTGCTCATAAATATGTATATATCAGCTATGCTTGTAATTGAAAGTCTTTAAATTAATTAAGATCTTTAATGAATCAATAAAATGTGGGGGGAAAAGGCATGGAAAACAATTGGACGTACCAGAAACAGTGTGGGAGAAGGGGGAAATTGGCAGAAGGTGAGAAGAAGGGAATCAAGGAGGGGAAAGGAGCAAATTATATAAGAAATAATAAAAATAGAAAATTATTTGTTAATGATAATTGTATGGTTATATCCTTTTTTTAATGTGTCATGACTTTCTTTTTTAAAAATAATCATTTATTAAATTTTATTTATTTATTTTTTTTTTTTTTTTTTTTTCGGGGGGGGAGAGGTTTTTCGCTATAGGGCGCGTGCGCTCGCCAGACGGACAGAGAGAGACATAGAGACAGAAAGCAAGAAATCACCCCCCAGGGGGGATGGTCACGCCGCAATCCCTTCTCCTCCATTCTCCTCTCGGGATCTTGGGCACGCACGCACACGCGCCTGGCGTGAGTTGTAAGCCACCGGGTCCGAGACGCGAACCGCGGTCGACTACGTGGGAGTCCAGCGACATAGCCATTACGCTAACTGCTGGTTCCCTTAAATTTTATTTATTCATTTATTTATTTTTAATTTGACAGAGAGAGAGAGAGAAAGAGAGGAAGTGAGAAAGCAAGCCACCAGGTCTGGGACTCGAACTGTGGTCAGCCATGTGGGAGTGTCCAGCGCCTTATCCACCTGCTGGTCCCCTATGGTTATATCCATATATTGATTGAGCCAATATATAATGTATACTGGATGGAAATCTCATTTTGTATACTGTATTGATGTACAGTGAATGACTGTAACTAAATAAATAAATCAAATTTTAAAAAAGAAATCTACCTAGGACAAGCAGATGGCATAATGGTTACATTGCTAGACTCCCACAGTCAATTGCGGTTCAAGTCCTGGACCTGGCAATTTAAACCTCACACCAGGCACATGTACGCGCATGCCCAAAATCCTAAGAGTAGAATAGAGAAGGGGGTCTGCAGTGTGGCCATCCCCCCACCGGGGGGTGATGGCTCATTTTCTGTCTCTCTGTTCCTGTCACACATGCAACCTATAGTGAAAAATCTCTCAATTAAAAAAGAAAAAGAAAAGAAAAGGACCCAGAAAGGGCCAGCCAGTGGTGTGGTAGTTAAGGTGGCTAGATCTTACATGGCTCACCGTGGAGTTTGAATACTGAACCTAGCTACTTGAAAAATACACAGGGTGCATGTACATGTATGGCTAAAATCCAGAGAATGGAGAACGGACTGCAGCATGGACATCCCCCCTGTAGTCGCTTTTTCACTTTCTCTCTCTCTCTCCAGCACATATGCACCCTATAGAAAAAAAAAAAAAAAGATTAAGATGAAAAATATCTATTCACATAAGAAACCTATAAGATCGATACAGGAGGTCTGATACCAAAATAACAGGCTTTCTGGAGAGAGGAACAGAGAAACAAAAGAATTAACACAAAAATATATCTCAAAACTAAAAAGTGCCCTAACTGCCTCACTCAACACCCACAGCTTGGCACATATGTGTAAAATTCGAGCTTTTGTGGGTAGGAGAGAGATTAGCATTTGTGTCTATAAAACAATAGAATGTCAAGGTTCTTCAAAAATGGCCCAAAACTCTGGATGCTAGAAGAAAATGGAATAATACCTTCAAAATTCTAAGGGCTTAGGGCCAGGAGATGATGTAGTGGTTATGCTGCTGGACTGCCACATGGCCAACCAAGATTTGAGTTCCAGACCTGGAGGCTTGAATATCACACCAGGCACGTGTATATGTGTGTGCCCAAGATCCCGGGAGACGAATGAAAAAGGAATTGAGACATGGCCAACCCCGCTGAGGAGTGATTTCTCACTTTGCCTGTCACAGTCTGTGTTGCTCTCTGGTGAGTGCACGAGTCCTAAGGCAAAAATCTCACAAAAGGGACCAGCAGTAAGCTATGTCACTGGACTCCCATGTAGTCGACTGTGTTTAGAGTCCCGGATCTGGTGGCTAAAACTCACGCTGGGCACATGTGCATGCATGCCCAAGATCCCAAGAGAAGAATGGAAGAGAAGGAATTGCAGCATGGCCATCCTCCCTGGGGGGGGGTGATTTCTCGCTTTCTGTCTCTCTGTCTCTCTCTGTCTTTCTGGCAAACGCATGCGCCCTATAGCAAAAACCTCTCCAGAAAAAAAAAAAAAAAAAGAAAGAAAGAAAATCTCACACACAAAAAAGAGAGAGAGGTAGAGAGTCCTACATCTGGAAGCAAAAGGAAAATAACTACCATCACGAAAACACACAAAAATATAAAACTCAATGGGAGACAAGATACCCAAATAAGGAGAAAGGAATCAAACCATATCACTAGGAAAAGTCCCCAAACCACAAAGAAAAACAACGAGAGGAAAAAAGAAACAAAGGATACAAAAAACAATTAACAAAATAAAAGAAGTAAATCCTCACCAATCTGTAATAACTCTAAATGTAAACAGATTAAATTCTCCAATTAAAAAATATAGACTGGCTGGGTCAGCAGGTGGCATGGAGGTTAAGGTGACTGGATCCACACGGCTGACTATGTGGTTTGAGTCCCAGACCCAGAAGCTTGAAAATCACACAGGACGCAAATGAGTAAGTGCCCAAAATCCCAAGAGGTGAATGAAGAAAGGACTATAGAATGGACACACCCCCTCTCAGGACTGTGGGGGTGATTTCTGACTTCCCCTCTCTCCTTGTCTCTCTCCAGCGAGCAGACATAACCAATGGCAAAATTATAAGAACACACACAAAAAAAAAAAAGAAAGAAAGAAAGAAAGAAAAAAAAGAAAAGAGAGAGACTGGCTAAATGAATTTTTTTAAAAAGAGGGGGAGCAGAGACCAGCAGATGGAATAATGGTTACAATACTGGATGCCCACTTAGTAAACTGTAGCACAAGTCCCAGAACCGGTTGCTTAAACTCATATCAGGTACATGTGCATGAGTGCCTAAAATCCCAAGAGGAGAACAGAGGACAAGGGACTGCAACATGGCTATTCCCCCACGGGGTGATTTCTCACTTTATGTTTCTCTGTCTCTGTCTCTCCAGCAAGTACATGTGTCCTATAGCAAAAAAAAAAAAAAAAAATCTCTTTGAAAAAAGGAGGGGGTGGTGCTAAGAGACGCCAGACATGATGGTTAAGGTACTGGATTTCCACATGCCTGATCTCAGTTCAAGTCCAGGATATGGTGGCTTGAAAATCACATGGGTGCCCGAAATCCCAAGAGGAGAAGGGATTGTGGTGTGGGCATCCTCCCAAGAGTAGAGCAATGGTTTCTCACTTTCCTTCTCTCTGTTTCTTTCCAGAGAACACACGCACCATAACCCCAAAACTAAAAAAAAAAAAAATTTAATAAAAATTAAAATAAGGCTAACCAGATAGTGTGGTGGTTAAGAGGCTGGACCCCATATGGCCAAGTGGGTAGTTCAAAACTCGAACCCAGAGTCTTGAAAAACATGCCAGACACATGTGCATACATGCCCCAAATCCTGAGAGTGGAGAAGGGGCTGAGACATGGTCAAGCCCCCGGGGGAATGCTTTCTCACTTTTTCTTCTTTCTGTCTCTTTCTAGTGAGTACACATACCCTATAGCAAATTTAATAAAGAAGAACTGGGGACAGCTGGTCTGGCTGGATCCTACATGAAAGACATGCCAGACGCATATGCATAGGTGCCCAAAATCCTAAAAAGAAGAAATGAAGGAAAGGGATGGCGGTGTGACCATCCCCCATAGGGACTGTATTCGCATTTTCTTTTCTCTGTCTCTCTAGGCAAGCACAGGCACCTTCTATCCAAATTAAAAAAAAAAAAAAAAAAAAAAAAAAAAAAAGACCCAGGCCAGCCAGTGGCATGGTGGCTAAAGCAGTTAGATCCCACATGGCTGACTATGTAGGTCAAGCCTGAAGAACACGCCATGCACATGAGCGTGCATGCCTAAATCCTGAAAAAAATAAATGGAGAAGGGATTGTGACTTGTGGCATGACCAGTCCCTATTGGGAATGCTTTCTGGAGCCTACCCCCATCTCCTCACCCATGTCCCTCAGGCACCCATGTGCCTTCTGGCAAATTAAAAGAAAAAAAAAAAAAAAAAAAAGACCCATCTATTAATATATGCTGCCTATAAGAAACTCACTTCATCTATAAAGACATATATAGACAAAAGGGAAAGATATTCTATGCAAAAGGAAACCAAAAGCAAGCAGTAGGAGGCATACTTAATAGAATAGACTTTAATTAAAAACTGTAAAAAGAGACGTAAAGTTATCATAAAATGATTATTAAGGGATCAACTCAGAAAGAGGATATAACAATTACAAATACCCATATTCACCTAACACTGGAGTATTGAACTATATAAAGAAAATACTGTCCGAAACAAAAGGAGAAATAGAATAGAGTACAATAATATTTGGAGACTTCAACACCTCACTCTCATCATTAAACTGATCATCTAGAAAAGCAGCAATGAAACATCAGATTTCACCAGCAGTATAGAACAAATGGACCTAACAGAATTTACAGAATATTCCATCCAATAGCTGCAGAATACACATTCTTTTCTTTAGCATATGGAACATTCTCCAAGCAAGACTATATGTTAGGACACAAAACAACAAATTTTAAAAATCAAAATCAGGGATAGCAGATGGTGTAATGGTTACATCACTGGACTCCCACACAGTTGACCAAGGTTTGAGTACCAGATCCAGTGGTTTGAGACTCATGCCGGGCACACGTACATGTGTCACCAAAATTCTGAGAGGAAAATGGAGAAGAGGGGATTGCAGCGTGGCCATGCCCCCTGGGGGTGATTTCTCGCTGTCTATCTTGTCTCTCTGGTGAATGCACCTGCTCTGTAGCAAAAGTCTCTCTAAACAAAATGTCAAAATCATATCTACTATCCCTTCTGACCACAGAGAATCAGACTAGAAATCTACACAATAGGAACTTCAGGAACTGTACAAATACATGGAAATTAAATGTGTTTATGAATGACTAATGGTCAACGAAGAAACTAAATTTAAAATGTCTTGAAATAAGCCAGTGGGTGGTACGGTAGCTGAAGTGATTGGATCCTATACAGTCAACCGCATGGTTCTAGTTCTGGATCCCATGGAAGGGATGCTCTCTCACTCCCCCCCCCCCCCCCACTCTCTCCAGTAAGCACACATGCCCTGTGGCAAATTAAAAAAAAAAAAAAATTAATGTTTTGGAACAAATGAAAACAGAAACACAACATACCAAAACCTGTAGGATAAAGCAAAAGCAGTTCCAAGAGGGAAGTTTATAGCAATAAATGCATACATCAAAATATATAGGGCCGGCTCCATAGCCTGGTGGTTAAGGCACCTGGATCATATATGGATGACCATGCAATCCAAGTCCCAGATCCAGCAGCTTAAGAAACACACTGGGTCCATGTACATGAATACCCAAAATTCTGAAAGAAAGGAGAGATGGAAAGAGGATTGTGGCCTAACCATTACCCATAGAAGATGTTTTTACCTCTCCCTTTCTCTAGAGGGTGAGCATATGTGGCCTCTAACCAAAAAATAAAAATAAAAAGTAGAAAGATTTCAAATAAATAATGATATATCTCAAGGAACTAGAAAAGCAGTAACAGGGAGCAGTCAATCGTGTGGTGGTTAAGACTGCACAATTCAAGCCCCAGACCTGACAGCTTGCAAAACATACCAGACATGTGTGCGTGTGTGCCCAAAAGCCCAAGAGGAGAATGGAAATGGAAAAGGGATTTTGATGTGGCCATACCCCCGGGGAATCATTTCTCACTTTCCTTTTCTCTCTCTATGGCAAACACATACACTCCATAGCCAAAAATATTTAAACACACAAACACATGAACAAACCCAACCCAAAATTAGTAGAAGGAAAGAAATAATAAAAGATTAAAGCAAAAATAAGGCCAAGGTTCAGTTTAGGTGACACAGACCACAACATACTATTGGGTTGTCAGAAAAATCATGACATGTTTTACATAGAAAAAATACATTGTGACTTTCCCGACAATTTAATAAATAGTAAATGGCAGTGCTAAAAGCAACTGTGGAGAAATGAGGCACATGTACACAATGAAATATTACTCAGCAATTAAAAAGAATAAAATCAGGACCAACAGATGGTGTAGCAAGTACTCCCACATGGCTGTCCAAGTGGATGGACTCCCACATGGCCAACCGCAGTTTGAGTCCCGGACCCATGGTTTGAAAATCATGCTGGGCATGTGTGTGTGCATGTGCAAGATCCCAGGAGAATGGAGAAGGGATTGTGGTATGGCCACCTTCCCCTGGAGGGTGATTTCTCACTTTCCCTCTCACTGTGTCTGTCCCCCCATCCGACCCTCCTCCCGCAAGCATATACACCCTAAGGCAAAAACCTCTAAGGGAAAAAATAACAAAATCCTGTTATTTTTCTACAATATAGATGAGTATGGAGGACATTAAGTGAAATAAGCTAGGCACAGTATCACTCTCATATAGGAAAACACTTGATCTTGTGGACACAGAGAAGTAGTTTCTAGAAGCCAGAAAAGGGAGTGAGGATCAAGAGAGTTTGGTTAATGGATACAAAATAACTGCTAGATATAGAGAATACTTTCTAAAGTATGTTTGAGGTAATAGATATAACACTTTGTATGCATTTATTGAAATATCATACTGAGGGGAACAGCAAATGGCACCCAAAATCCTGAGAGGAGAATGGAGGAGAAGGGACTGTGGTATGGACATCCCCCTTGGGGGTGATTTCTTGCTTTCTGTCTCTCTTCTGTCTCTTTCAGTGTGGCCATCCCCCCAGGAAGTCTCACTTTCCCTTTCTCTCTCTGGCAAGTGCACATGCCCTGTAGCAAAAATTTCTCTAAAAAAAAAAAGAAGAAAGAAAGAAAGAAAGAAAGAAAGAAAGGAAGGAAGGAAGGAAGGAAGGAAGGAAGGAAGGAAGGAAGGAAGGAAGGAAGGAAGGAAAAGGAAGGAAGGAAGGAAGGAAGGAAGGAAGGAAGGAAGGAAGGAAGGAAGGAAGGAAGGAAAAGAATGGAAAAAAGGAAAGAAGGGAGGGGAAAAGCAATCACATTGGGGTAGCCAGTGGTGTGGATTAAGGTGGCTGGATCCCACATAGCCGACTGCACAGTCCAAGTCCTGGACCTAGTATCTTAGAACACACACCAGGTGCATGGGTGTGCGTACCCAAAATCCTGAGAAGAGATTAGAGAAGAGATTGCAGCGTGGCCATCTCCTCTGAGGGTGAGTTCTACCTACCCTGTCTCTCTCTGGTGAGTGCACATGCCTACAGCAAAAAAAAAGGAAATAAATAAAACAAAAACTATCAAGCTGTACCCTATAAATAATACCATTGTTATTAGTCAATTCAATAACAATGAAAAAGAAACAGAAGAAAATGTTTTAAGAGTTTATATAAAAACATTTCTGGGGAGGGGAAGGAAACCAGGGGATGATTTTTCAGTACTAATCTTTCAATACAATTTGACTTGTTTCTAAGTATACAAATGTCTTCAATCTGGAAATACTCAAGATTCATTGAAGAATATGTCAAGAGGGGGCCAACAGATGAGATGGTTTAGTGGTTATGTTCTTGGATTCCCACGTGGCCAACTGCAGTTCAAGTCTCAGATCAAGTGGCTTCAAACTCACACCAGGAGCATGTGCGTGCATGCCCAAGATCCCAGGAGGAGAATGGAGGCAAAGGGATTGTGGCCTGGCCATTGCTTCTGGGGGATGATTTCTCACTTTCCTTCTCACTGTCTCTCTCTCACTGGCAAGCGTACCTGCAAAAACCTCTTAAAAAAAAATGTTGAAAGAAAATATGTCAAAGGATTTGTGATATCTTTCATTAAGATAATATTTTGAAAGAACTTTTCTTAGAAATAAAAACCAGGGCCAGTAATAGTGGTGCAGCAGTAATGCAATGTTTTCTGATACTAGATCCAACTGGGAAGCTCCCAAGTTCACATCCCAGAATCTTTCTGTGCATGCTGAGTGTACACTGACATGCCCATGATACAGGCTGACTCAAGCTTAAAGTGGATCACAACATCAGACCCTGTTGTCTCTTTCTCTCTCTCTCACAAAAGAAATAAACTTTGAAAGGAAAACAAGCAAATAAAATGAATATAAATAGATGTCATAGCCTTTTTGTAACCAAAAAAATGTGTAACAGTACATATAATAATATGAAAGTAAGTCATGTTTATAAATACTTAATGACACAGAAAAAGGCTCCTTACATGTCAGGTAGGAAATAATAACAGATTAGACTGACCCTTAGCAATATAGGAGTTAAGAGGCACCTAACCACTACACAGTTGAAAATCCACATATAACTTTTGACTCACCAGAAACTTGACTACTAATAGCCTACTGCTGACTGGAAGCTTTACCAGTAACACATATTTGGCATCTTTATATACACTATATACTATTAGGTCCTCGGGAAAGTCATGATGCATTTTTGCATAGAAAAACAAAAATATGTCATGCCTTCCCTGATGATGTAATATTTCAGTAAAGTAAGCTAGAGAAAACGTTATTTTTTTTTAGAGGTTTTCGCTATAAGGCATGTGCGCTCACCAGACATACAGAGAGAGGCAGAGAGACAGAAAGCGAGAAATCACCCCCCCCCCCAGGGGGGATGGCCATGCCGCAATCCCTTCTCCTCCATTCTCGGTCAACTACGTGGGAGTCCAGCAACATAGCTATCTACCGCAGTTTGCGTCCCGGACCCGGTGGCTTAAACTCACACCAGGCACGTGTGCGTGCGTACCCAAGATCCCGAGAGGAGAATGGAGGAAAAGGGATTGTGGCATGGCCATCCCCCCTGGGGGGTGATTTCTCTCTTTCTGTCTCTCTGTCTCTCTCTGTATGTCTGGTGAGTGCACGTGCCTTATAGCAAAAACCTCTCAAAAAAAAAAAAAAAGAAAGAAAGAAAAGAAAACGTTATTAACAAAATCATAAGGGGCCAGCAGGTAGTGTGATGGTTAAGGTGTTGAGTCCCACATAGCCCACTCTGCAGTTCTAGTCCCAGACCTGGCTTAAAAATCAACCAGGTGAAGGTGCATGTACATGTGCATCCAACAATCCCAGGAAGAAAACGGAAGGGAAGGGATTATAGTGTGGCCTTCCCCCTTAGGGCATAATTTCTCACTTTCTCTCTCTGCCTTTTGCCAGTGATGAGATATGCCCTATTGCAAAAACCTAAAAATAAATAAATAAGGAAGAAAAAAACATTTACAGTATTTTTTATCCTTTAAGAATTATTTATTTTATTTAGTATCATTATAATTATTATTATTTTTATTTGACCAGTGAGAGAAAGTGAGAAAGCAAGTCGCCAGGTCCAAGACTCAATCCACAGCTGGCCATGTGGGAGTCCAGCACCTTAGCCACCACACCACCTGCCAGCCACAGTATTTTTCGTTTTTATTTTTTAGAAAGATTTTTGCTATAGAGCATGTGTGTTTGTCAGAGAGACAGAGAGCAAGAAATCACCCCCTGCAGGGGGATAGCCACACCACAATCCTTTCTTCTCTATTCTCCTCTAGGGGTTGGAGGTACACACCCACATGGACCTGGCATGAGTTTCAAGCTGCTGGATCCAGGACTCCAATTATCATGGACTATATGGGAGTCTAGCAACGTAACCATTAGGCCATCTGCTGGTACCTATAGTATCTATTTTTAAAAACCCAGGTGTCAGGACTAGCAGTTAGTTAATGGCTATGTTACTGGACTCCCATGTAGTCGAGCACAGTTAGAGTCCCAGAACCAGTGGCTTAAACTTACGCCGGGTGCATGTGCGTGTGTGCCCAAGATGCCAAGAAGAGAATGGAAGAGAAGGGATTGCGGTGTGGCCATACCCCCTGGGCGGTGATTTCTTGCTTTCTGTCTCTCTGATGAGTGCACATGCCCTATAGCAAAAATCTGTCTAAAAAAATATATATATATATTCCACAACAGAAAATTACTTGATTCCAGACTGCAGTAACCCAAACACAAGACTATAGAATCTAGATGTGAAAGGAGAAAGTGAAGTTCCCAGATACAACAGAATCCAGTTTTCTTCATGGTATTATATCTAAAACAGTTATTTTCTGATTCCAACCTAAAGGGTCAGGATTCAAAATTGGTAGTCTGTAGGTACTCTGGTAGACAGTAGCCAAGACACATTCTGCTGCTATACATCACACACAGAAAAATGCTATTGAGACTTATATTAACTTTTTTTAATACTTTTTAATTGCCAAAGGGCACTTAATAGAAACAGAAAGAGAGATAGGGAATAGTGGAGGCAAAGTACCTCCCAAGAGAGTATTGCCATGCTACAATCTCTTCTTCTCCTTTTCTCCATTCTGTTTGTATTTGGAACACACATACAAACATACTCCATATGTTTTTTCAAGTCCCTAAGGTCAAGATATAAACCTTCAAGAACATGTAGGATCCAGCTCCCTTAACCAGCTATAGGTCTGGCCCAATTAACTTTAATTTTTAAAGAAAATTAGGACTTTCAAAAGAACCTAGATTGATCTGCAGTTGTGCTCTCTTCTACATGTACATTGTACCTCAATTTAAAATGTTTTTAGTGTGGGGCCGGCCAGGTGGCATGGTAGTTAAGGTGCTGGATCCCACGAGGTCAACTGTATAGTTTGAGTCTTTGACCCAGTAGCTTGAAAAACACACTGGGCTTAGGGCTGGTAGGTGGCATGGTGGTTAAGAGTGCTGGCTCCCACATAGCCGACCACGGCTCAAGTCCCAGATGTAGTGGCTTGCTTTCTCCCTTTCTCTCTCTCTCAATCTCGCTCACTCTGCCCCTCTCTGGTCAAATTTAAAAGTAAGTAAATAAAATAAATAAAGTTAGAAGACAAAACAAACAAACAAGAAAAAACACTGGGCTGGTGAGAATGCATGCACAAAATCCTGAGAGGAGAAAAGCAGTCAGAAGGGATTGCGGGATGACCATCCCCCCGTGGGGTGACTTCTCACCTCCCCTCTCTCTGTCTAGCATATGTGCCCTATAACAAAAAAAAATGAGGGGAACCAGCAGTTAGCGTAATGGCTATGTCGCTGGACTCCCACGTAGTCGACCGCGGTTCGCGTCCCGGACCCGGTGGCTTAAAACTCACGCCGGGCGCGTGTGCGTGCGTGCCCAAGATCCCGAGAGGAGAATGGAGGAGAAGGGATTGCAGCGTGACCATCCCCCCTGGGGGGTGATTTCTCGCTTTCTATCTCTCTGTCTCTGTCTGTCTGGCGAGCGCACGCGCCCTATAGTGAAAAATCTCTCCAAAAAAAAATGAAAAAAAGTAAAAAGGGAAAAATAAAATAAATTTTAAATTTTAATGAAGAGCCAGCCCTGTACCCTAAGTGGTTGGGAGTAGGGTTTCACATAGCCAACTGGGGTTTGAATCCTGGCCCTAGCTGCTTGAAAAATATGCCAGGCACATGTACCTGCATGCCCCAAATCTCAATAGGATGAAGAAATGGAGAAGGGACTTGCAGTATGATCAACTCCCATTTGGGCAGGGGGAAGGGACTTTTTCCCTGTCTCTGGCAAATGTATGCACACTCCAGCAATTTAAACACACACATACACACACCTATTTGTCTCTCCTTACCTTCTGTACACACTCTCATTTAAAAAAAAAAAAAAAAAGTGTTTCAAACATCCAAAGATTCAAGCAGGTTCAAAAATCCCAAGAATGATAAATTTTAAAAAATACACATACATATCCCCAAAATAATGTCTACTTGGAAAAGAAATAAGTATGTATGGTAAAGAGGTTCTACCATACAGAAAAATGAAAATTCTTGTTTCATAGGACCCCATGCCAGCCCACTCTATGCAAGGAGCCATCATCTCTTCATATCCCTGGCGTTTCCTAGTAAGGACACCTGAACCCCCCAAAGAATGCATACGATCCACTGTATCACGCTTACCATGGGGTAATGCAGGCAAAATGTCAGAAAATCAAAAACAGACCTAAGAGCTCCACTTGCAGCTGGGCTTAGCACTGCCTGAGGACCTACCTCACACATGTCCCTAGCACATTTTCTGCCTCCCACAGCAATGAACACAAGCAGTGTGTAGATGTGGGGATTCTGCACATTATTCTTTATTATAGGGACGCAGGCCTTCTTAGAGAAAGGTCTGATTCCAGGACTGGAGCAATAAAAGTACAAAATGACCCTGGAACATCTTGTTGAACCAGAATGTAAGGAAGGCTGATGTGGACATGATAAAAGAACATGATCTAAAGGGACTTAGTGGGACTCCTATTTGCCAAACTTGGACAATTTAAGTATCTAGAATAAGGACTAGAAAACACAGCTCATTTTTTTTTTTTTGGGGGGGGGGGGGGCTCATTTTCACAGAAGAATATCAACTTATTAAAAGTAGAAAGGAGGCCAGCAGATGGCACAGTGGTTAAGGTGTTAGACTCCTACATGGCTGACTATGGTTTGAGTTTCGGACCTGGTGGCTCCTTTTCTCACTTTCCCTTTCTGTGTCTCTCTCTGATCAAATTAATAGTAATAATAACAACTAAAATAAATAATTCTTAAAAAAAAAAAGTAGAAACCAAAATAAACAGTTGTCACTTTATAAGCCAATGGATCATGGAAAATTGCTACAACAACAGAGAAAGGCTGTTAGGGAATCCTGAGTCCAAGAATGGCCTACAGATCACACACTGCCCACAAAAGGAGACAGGCCTGTCCATGGAGTGTTCCAATGGCCTCCACCTACAGGGTTATGGGACAATGGACACCACGAGCTCCTAATGTAGTTCAAATACTCCACGTATCCTTCTCTTAACTTCCCTTTATTCTCCTTATAGGTTCCTTTGAGCCTTCTTTCCTTTTTCTTTTTTACAACTTTTTCCTTTATTCATGATAGAGCCAATGTTCATACATATGAGATTGAAAGACAAAAAGAGAGAGAGAGATGAGCACCCTCCACAGGGTCTGGTCACAGCATAATCCCCTTCCTTAGACCTCCAACCCACATATGTCTACCTGTGTTTCAGGCAGACTGGGCCAGGATTTCAACCATGGTTATGCGGGATCTGGCTTCTCTTAGGCACCACATTAGTGCCACAGAGCCAGTCCTAACCCCCTCTCTTTTTTTTTTTTTTTGGAGAGGTTTTCGCTATAGGGCGCATGCACTCACCAGACAGAGAGAGACATAGAGACAGAAAGCGAGAAATCACCCCCCAGGGGGGATGGTCATGCCGCAATCCCTTCTCCTCCATTCTCCTCTCGGGATCTTGGGCACGCACACACACACACCCGGCATGAATTTTAAGCCACCGGATCCGGGACGCGAACCGGGTCAACTACGTGGGAGTCCAGTGACATAGCCATTACATTAACTGCTGGTTCCCAATCCCCTCTCTTTTAAAAGGTTATCAGAGGGGCTGGCAGGTGGCGTGGTGGTTAAGGATGCTGGACTCCCACATAGCTGTCTGTGCTGAGTCCCAGACCTGGCGGCTTGCTTTCTCACTTTCCCTCTTTCTGTCTGTCTCTGGCCTAATTAAAATAAATGAATAAATAAAGTTAAATAATTCTTTAAAAAATATAGGTTATCTGAATCTCCTTTCAACTGGAGAGTTTTCACCATGACTTGCTTCCTTCTAAATTGCTTTCGCACATTCATTATCATGATCTGAAGTTAGTTTACCTATGATTACAAGGGCCTCATCCCCTGCAGTTAGAACACTTTCTAAGGAAGCAGGTTGCTGGACAGCACTATGGTAGATGAAGCAGGCCACTCCCAACCTGGACTATCAGATGACATCCCCTCCTACACACAGCTCTAGAGGAAGGCTTAACCTTTCAAAGTTCCAAATATGAGTTCCAACCTGGTCACAAGAGATCTAGAGGAGTTGTGGAGAATGGGGAGGAGGATCTGTTCTAGACCAGAGGAAGCTAAAGAGGTATGATAGCCAAATACAAAGCATGTTCCAATTCAATCTCACTGTGCAGAAAAAAAGCAGGTATAAAAGTATCCTGGGACAGCTGGGGAAATTTCAGCAAGGACTATAAAAAGTTGATATAAATGTTACTGGTGTAACATTTCCTAGAGTGTGGTTGGGTACGGAGTCAATAAGGAAAACTGTCCTGGTCCTGACATATTTGGAGGTGAAATACCAAGACATCTACAGCTTACATTTGAGTAGTCTGGCAAAAGGGAAGTGTGTTTATATAAAGAAAGAGCTGAAACAGGGAGAACAATTTATATATAAAGTTAGTGAATGTAGGTGAAGAGTATGGTTGTCCACTATGTTGTCCTACTCTGACTAGTATCTTCAAGTTTTTGGTTGTTTTTTTCTTATTGCCAGAGAGGTCTAGAGAGAGAGGGAGGGAAAAAGCACCTCCCAATGGGGTGTGATCATGCTGCAATCTGTTCTCAATTTCTCCATCCCCTCAGGCTTTGGAGCAAGCATGCATACACGCCCAACATATTTATCAAGATGCCAGGGTTGTAATTCAATCCAAGGTTAGCCAGAGCCAGCTAGGTGGTATGGTGGTTAAGGCAGCTAGATCTTACATGGCTGACTGTGTGGTTTGAGTCCCAGACTCACAAGCTAGAAAAACATGTGAGTATGTGTGTGCCCCAAATCCTGAAAGAATAGAGAAGGGATTGTGGTGTGGTCATCCCTTCCAGGGGGTGCTTTATCACCCTTTCTACATCTCTCTCTGGTAAGCGTACATGCCCTATAGCAAAATGTTAAAAATAAACAAACAAACCAACATCAACCATATGGGAGCTAACTCCCTTAACTACTGCACTATCAGACCAGCCTTCAAAAGTGTTTCAAATAAGCCAAAAAATAGCAAATAATCAGGCCAGCCAGTGGTAGTTAAGACAGCTAGCTCCCACATGGCTGACTGTGCAGTTAAAGTCCAAGACCCAGCAGCTTAAAAGACACACTGCTGTGTATGCGTGCATGTCCAGAATCCCAAGAGGAGAATGGGAATGAGATTTCATTGTGGTCATCCTCCCGGGGGTGTGGGGGGGTACTTTCTCACTATCTTTCTCTCACTCTTCCCAGCAAGTAAACGTGCCCAATAGCAAAATTTAAAAAATAATAATAATAATAATAATAATAATAATAGGGCCAGCAGATGGCATGGAGGTTAAGATACTGGATCCCACATGACTGACTACACAGTTTGAGTCTCGGAGCAACAGCTTGAAAATCACACCAGGAGCGTGTGCATGCATACTCAAAATCCGGAGAGGAAAATAGAGAAGAGATTGCGGGATGGCCATCCCCCCTGCGGGAGAAATGATTTCTCATTTTCCCTCTCTGTCTCTCTCTGGTGAGCACATGAACCCTATGAAAACAAAAGAAAGAGAGAAAAAATAAAACTAAAGATGAGGCCCAGGTGCTGTGGTGCAGTGGTAACACAACACTCCAGGGACCATGTGAAAGACTGGGGTTTGATTCGGGGGGTGGGGGGGGGCTATACATACCCAGCAAATGCCTATAATCCTGACAGGGAAGGGGTAAGGAGCGGATCACAGCTGAGACCCCTGTCAAGGATGCTTGTTTCTCTCTTGCTCACGTAAGAAAATAAATAAAGTTTTCAAAAAAGGTAGGGCCAGCTGCTGTGGTGCAGCAGTGACACAAGTGCCCTGCAATGCTGACACATAGCCAATCACAGGTATGGATCCCTGGGTGGGCTTCAAAACATGCTATGTGCACACATGCAGGCACCCAGGATCCTGGGGAACTTAAGGGGGAAAGGAGATTGCAGCAGGACAAGATCCTGCCCAGGATGTTACCCCCACCCCTCCTTTCTCACACATTTGTGCACATGCACTCTTGATCATACCAAAAAAAGGAAAAAAAAAAAAAAAAGAAAGAAAAAAAGAGAAAAGCAATCACTAATAGGAGTGCTCAGTAATCATGTATTAAAACCTTCCCAAAGAAGTGGTATTTTCATTATCCTCATTTTTCATAGATAGAGAAACTAAGGTTTAGGAAGATAAAGTCATTTATTACCAGAATCAGTCAGATAAATTGAATCCTGACAGTCCATGGCTTGACTACAGAGAATAATGCTACAAAGCTATAGGCATGAGAGTAAGAGTATTTAGCTAGAGTGAAGAGTCCAAGAGTCAAAGAGAGCAAGAGATGGGGCCAGCTGGTGGTGTGGTGGTGAAGGCAGCTGGATCCCACATGGCCAAATGGTTCAAGTCCCAGACATACAGGCTGAGAAACATGCCCGACGTGTGTGTGTACATGCCCAAAGTCCCAAAAAGGAGAAATGGAGGAGATTAAGCTGTGACCACCCATGGGAGAGTGGGGTTCCTCATTTTCTTCCTCCCCTCAAATCTCCATGAACACACGTGCCTTTTAGCAAATTACCCAAACAAAAAGAATTAGAAGAAAACGAGATGAATAACAATGGTAGTACATCTGAATGCCAGAGAAACTACAGGAATTACTTAGCTATTAACTATAGGAATTACTTAGCTCTAAAGCAAGAGAAAGACCCAGTCCCTCAAACAGGTGGTTGAGGGAACAGGATCCCACATGGCTAGCCACACAATTTGAGTCCTGGCTCTAGAGGCTTGAAGAACACACTGTCTACAGGTGTGTGTGCCCCAAATCCTGAAAGGATAGAGAAATGAAAGAGGGGAACCAGCAGTTAGCGTAATGGCTATGTCACTGGACTCCCACGTAGTTGACCGCGGTTCGTGTCCCGGACCCAGTAGCTTAAAACTCACACAGGGCGCGTGTGTGTGCGTGCCCAAGATCCCAAGAGGAGAATGGAGGAGAAGGGGTTGTGGTGTGACCATCCCCCCTGGGGAGTGATTTCTCACTTTCTGTCTCCATGTCTCTCTCTGTCTGTCTGGCAAGCGCACGCGCCCTATAGCGAAAATCTCTCCAAAAAAAAAAAAAAAGAAGAGAGAGAGAAATGAAAGAGAGGGGATTGTGACAATGACTACACGCCATTGGAGATTATTTTCTCTCCCTTCCCTGCCCTCTTTCTCTTCTTCTTTTCCCTGGCAAGTGCACATACCCTCTGGCAAATTTAGAAAATAAAAAATAGGGGCCGGCAAATAGCCTGGTGGTTAAAGGTGCTAGATTCCCACATGGCTGACCACAGTTCAAGTCCCTAACCTGGAAGCTTGCTTTCTCACTTTCCCTTTCTCTCTCTCTCTCTCTCTGGTCAAATTAAAAAATAACAACAAATGGAATTAAATAAATAAATATTTAAATATACATATTTTTATGTATGTGTATATATATGTGTATATATATAGTGTGTGTGTGTGTATATATATATGTGTGTGTGTATATATATACATATATATACACATATATATGTATATATATGTATATATATGTGTGTGTGTGTATATATATGTGTGTGTGTGTATATATATACATATATATACATATATATGTATATATATGTATATATATGTGTGTGTGTATATATATGTGTGTGTGTGTATACACACACACACACACACACACACACACACACACATAGCAGGAGAAAGATGTATGTAATAAATTAAGTAATGAATCTCAACAAGTGTAACAAGGATACAATCAAAACACTATTTCAGTTTCTAGGTACGAGCATCTAGGAGCTTAAGACGGTTTTGTATAAGCAAGTAAAAATCCGCAGACACTAAAAAGGAAATCAGGGCAATTTGGTGCTGTGATGGTAAAGGCAGCTGGATCTCACATGGCCAACTGAGCAGTTCGAATCCCAGACCTAATGGTTCGAAAAGCATGCCAGGTGCATGTGCATGCGTGCCTAAGATCCCAAGAGGAGAACAGAGGAGAATGTATGATGGTATGTGGAAATCATATGAGGTTTGTGGGAACCATGCCTGGTTTTATGTAGCTGAGAAAAAACTGGCAACTGGGGCCAACAGGTGGCATGGTGGCTGAGGCTCTGGACTCCCACATGGTAGACCATGGTTCAAGGCCCAGACCTGGTGGCTTGCTTTCTCATTTTCCCTCTCTCTTTCACCCTGTGTCTCTCTCTGGTCAGATTAAAGATTAAGACTGCTTCTATTGGGGCTGGCAGGTGGTGTGGTGGTTAAGAGCGCTGGAATCCCACATGGCCAACCGTGGTTCGAGTCCCGGACCTGGTGGCTTGCTTTCTCACTTTCTCTCTTTCTCTCTCTCACTCTGCCCCTCTATGATCAAATTAAAATAAAGTTAAATACAATAATTCTTAAAAAAATAAAATAAAATAAAAGACTGCTTCTGTCACAACCAGCATTTTCTTTTACACTCTGACCACATCTAGATGCCTTAGGATACAACCTGGGGTTCCTGAAGCCCTTTGGAAGAGACTCCCCCAATTCTGGTAAACCATGGACACCAAAGTGCAGAAGGCAGATAATGTCCTCTTCTCCTGCCACAAAGCCCTATGGAAGACATGTACATTCCTGAACCTCAAAACAATCTAATCATCCTCACAAACATAAGCCAGGGCAGAGCCCAGGCAGAGGTTATCAGGACTCATCCTGAGCCCATTCTTTCCAAAGTCTACATTTGCAGAGGAAGCATTATCATATCCAACAGCTACCTGTTCTCACATCTAGATGACAAATGCTGCATGGCTATCCAGGTAGCACCACAAGGACCCAAGGCCATGGTGGGAGCATCTAAGAGATGCTTCTGTAACAGTTCAAGCCTAGTCAGAGACCAAAAGGGGCCATGCAAGGCTGAAGCTGTTTAGCAGTATTGGGCTGGAGCACTGGCTTAGTTCAGTCACAACTCTAGCCACACCTGCTTCTGAAGGGTGCACAGGTCACAGGAGCACCAACTCACACAGCTCTCCTCCGAATTTACATTTTACTCCCCTTTAACTAAATTCAAACTCTACTCTAGGAGAACTTTCCAAAAGAATCCCAGATCACCTGATCTTTTACTTTTCCTTCAAAACATGTTTATGGGTAGTCCAATTATTATTTGTTTGCTCTATACCAATGATACAGTAAATTCTTACGTTCTTTAGCTATTTACCTACCCAAGTCTCATAAGACAAAGATGATCATCTCTGGGATATTTCTCCCTTTTCCCGCAGGCCTGATAAAATAAGCATGGACTTTTTTTGTTCTTATTTTTAAGACAGGGTTTCACTCTGTTGCAATTCTCCTGCCTAAGCTTCCTGGGTAGATATTTTTACAATCTTAGTAATAAAATACTATTTCTACAAATCATGCTGAAGTAAACAATCAGTGTATAATTTAAATTTAAATAATTTATCATAAAACCTGAAAGTAATTCAAGGCAAAGACAACTTCTTCTTAATACCAATTCAATTAAATGAAGTACATTATTTGAGTTTAATATTAAAAACATATATATATATATATATATATATATATATATATATATCTGGGACCAGCAGAAGAAGGCATAATGGTTACATCACTGGACTCCCATGTAGTTGACCGCAGTTCGAGTCCTGGACTCAGCAACTTAAAACTCATGCCGGGTGCAGGTGCATGCATGCCCAAGATCCCATGAGAAGAATGGAGGAGAAGGGACTGTGGCATGGCCATCAGATTTCTCACTTTTTGTCTCTCTGGCAAGTGCATGCACCCACCCTACAGCAAAAATCTCTGACAAAATAATAGCAATTTGTCACATCTGAATCAATCGCTAACATTAAACAAAGTTGCAAAATGAACCACAGTAGTGTTGTTTAAAAAGAGTAAGAAAGAAGCCTGGACATGAGAAAGGCTTAACGTAGAAGAGAAAGATGGAAATACAGCCAAAAGATAAACACAATACCTTTAAGTTTGGTATAGTTGTGAAGGAGTGGATCAGCAGAAACCATGCAAGGCCACCAAGGATAACCCGACACTTTGGACCACACCAAATCTCCTACATTATATTTCAACAGGTGGTCTTTGTCTCTGCCAGTGTTTGGACAGGATTCTTTCTTAGCTGGAATCTGAAAATGAACAGCAAAAAACAAATGCTAACAAATGCAATAACCACCTCCAAATCTAGCCTTCTGTCCATGGGAGACCAAGGATGAATGAGGCTAGAGGTCCAAAACACAGACTCCAAAAAAAAAAGAAGCACACTCTTCCTTCTAAGTTTTAGGTCACAGCCCAGCTGTCTGTCTTTGCCCTCAGTTTAAAGGCCAACACAGAGCCTAGCACACAGCAGGCACTCACTCACCCATTTTCATGACCTGGGAGGTGTTATTTAATTGTGCTTTGTTCAACTGGTCAAAGAGGAATTCTCACAGAATTCAGAATCCATCCTGGCCTCTGCCCCCAATCACGTTATTTCTCAGTTCTCTGGAGATAATGCCTCCCCCAACAGGAGAGGTCTCAGCAAGGTGAGAACAAAGGCATTAGGAGGGCTGGGAGCAATTCCAACTCCACCTCCTGGTTTTGGAGTCCTTGAAGATCTCTGATACTCAGTTTCAACATCTCTAGAACATGGGTGTTTTGCTTTCCGGAGGCCAGCATGACCCCGAACTCCCAAGGGTGAATCCCTCATTTCCTCCTAATAGCTCTATATGTTTGGACAAATCACTGAACTGTTCTGGGCCTCGGTCTCCTCACCAGTAAACTGAGTGTAACACCCCTGACAGCTCACTTGCTGTGACAAAGATTCATGAGCATGTTGTCGAGGATAGCATAGAGCCACCACATCACACACTTTCAAATGATGTCAGGTCTCAGATTATTTCACACTGTCCCAAGTTTACTTTCAATGTTTCCACTCTGCAGACGTAGAGTTAAAATTCAGGTGATTTACCCAAGTTTTAACAAAACCAAGTGATAAATCTTGGAATACTAGATCTCCAACAATTTTCACAGATGTCTTCCCTTATAAAAGCATGAGTTTCAATAATATAACCATAGGCACGTCAAAAAATCATTCTATCAGGACAGATTATAAAACCAGTCTTTTTTTTTTCCTTTAAGAGGTTTTTGTCATAGGGCATGATCGTTTACCAGATTTAAAAAGACAGTGAGAGGGAAAGTGAGAAATCACCCCCAGGTAGGATGAGATGGTCACACCACAACCCTTTCTCCTGCATTTTCCTCCTGGGATCTTGGGTATGCACACTCGTGTGCACCGGTGTGATTTTTCAAACCACCAGGTCTGGGACTCGAACTGCGGTTGGCCATGTGGGAATCCAACGACATAACCACTGCACCATCTGCTGGCCCTAAAACCACTCCTTTAAAATATTAGTCAGGACCAACAGATTGTGTAAAAGTTACATCGCTGGACTCTCATGTAGTTGACTGTGGTTCGAGTCCCAGACCTGGCGGCTTAAAAAACTCACACCAGGCATGTATGTACACGTGCCCAAGATCCCCAGAGGATAATGGAGGAGAAGGGATTGCAGCATGGCCATCCCCCCAGGGGGTGATTTCTCACTTCCTCTGTCTCTCCAGCAAGTACACATGCCCTCTAGCAAAAACCTCTTTAAAAATAAAAAATAAATAAATAAAATATTAGTCAGTGTAGGGGCCAGCCAGTAACATTGTAGTTGAGGCAGCGGGATCCCACATGTCTGACTGCATGGTTTGAGTCCCAGGCCAGTGGCTTGAAAATCATGCCAGGCATATGTACATACATGGCAGTGATGGCGGAGTAGGGATTGTGGAGTGGCCATCTTGGGGGGTACTTTCTCACTCATTCTCCCTTTCTTTCTCTCTCTCTCTGGCAAGCACACACAACCAACAGTAAAATTTAAAAATAATAATAATAATACAAAATATTATTCATTGTGGGGCCAGCAGGTGGCATGGTGGTTAAGGTGCTGGACTCCCACAGGGCTGACTACGGTTTGAGTCCCAGACCTGGAAGCTTACTTTCTCACTTGCTCTTGCTCTCTCCCTCTCCCCCTTTCTCCTTCTCTCCCTCCCTCTCATCTCTTTCTCTGGTGAGTACATGTGTCCTATAGCAAGTTTTAAAATAATAACAATAATAAATAAAATTAAACGAGTCTTTAAAAAAATTAGTAATTATTATTATGTTAGAGAAGCTGAACAGCTTCTGAGCACCAAAACCTTTTTTTTTGGGGGGGGGGGGGGGGGGGGGCGGGGGGTGAGGGAGGCAGCCATGGAGGCCTAGTTGGTAGGGTGCCACTGTTCAATACTTGGAGCTATATGGGAAGGCCCAGGATTCACACACCAGATTGACCTGAACACACAAGATGCCTGTGATCCTGGCTAGCTAGAAGGCTGGGGTGAGATTGTGGCATGGCAAGACCCTCTCAGAGGTTCTTCCTCACCTTCTTTCCCCTCTTCTCTCTCACATGTATGCATGAGAAAAATAAGCTTAAAGGGGCCAGCAGGTGATGTGGTGGTTGAGATGTTGGATTTCCACATGGTTGACCATGATTCAAATCCCAGACCTGGCGGCTTGCTTTCTCACTTTCTCTCTCTCTCTCTGGTAAGCACACAAACCCTATAGGAATTTTTTTTTTTTTTTTTTGAGAGGTTTTCGCTATAGGGCACGTGCGCTCACCAGAAAGACAGAGCCAGACAGAGATAGAAAGTGAGAAATCACCCCCCAGAGGGGATGGCCACACCGCAATCCCTTCTCCTCCATTCTCCTCTTGGGATCTTGGGCACGCATGTACACGCGCTCAGTGTGAGTTTAAGCCACCGGGTCCAGGACTTGAACCGCAGTCAACTACGTGGGAGTCCAGCGACATAGCCATTATGCTAACTGCTGGTCCCCCCTATGGAAATTTTTAAAAGAGAATTATTTTATTTAACTTTATTTATTATTATTATTATTTTTAATGTGATCAGAGCAAGACAGAGATGGGGGACGGAAGGAGAATGCAAGCCACCAGGTCCAGGACTTAAATTGTGGTTGGCCATGTGGGAATACAGCACCTTTAACTACCACACCACCTGCTGGCCCTGCTCTATAGCAAGTTTTTTAAAAATAATAATAATGGGACCAGCAGATGGTGTAATGGTTACATCAGTGGACTCCCACATAGTCAAACATGGTTTGAGTCCCAGACCCGGTGGCTTGAAATTCACACAGGGTGCATGTACATGTGCCCAAGATCCCAAGAGAAGAATGGAGGAGAAGTATAGCCATCCCTCCTGGGGCATGATTTCTCATTTTCAGTCTCTCTGTCTCTCTTGCAAGCGCAAACTGCTGGTCCACAAAAAACATTTTTTAAACCCTCAAAGCTCTTCATTACTTTAACAATTTCAAGGAAATTTCAGCCATTCCCCCATCTACCTGCAGAAATCCTAAATAACATTCCTCCACTGTTAACTAAGTATTCTAACCCTGGTAAACCAACTCACTCTGGTTTCAGATTCTCTATCACCAGTGGAGCTGGAGCTACAGTTAAAAACAGACAAGCGCCCTCTCAGCTCCAGATGAACAGGAAAGGCTACTGCACCATCCCTACTTCTTTCTGCCAAGACCACAGTTCCCTGGCTGTTATGTATAGCTTATACTCATCTTTTTTTTTTTTTGGAGAGGTTTTTGCTATAGGGCGCGTGCGCTCGCCAGACAGACAGAGAGAGACATAGAGACAGAAAGTGAGAAATCACCCCCCAGAGGTGATGGTCATGCCGCAATCCCTTCTCCTCCATTCTCCTCTCGGGATCCTGGGCACGTACGCACACGCGCCCAGCGTGAGTTTTAAGCCACCGGGTCCAGGACGCGAACCGCAGTCGACTACGTGGGAGTCCAACAACATAGCCATTACGCTAACTGCTGGTTCCCATAGCTTATACTCACCTTAATGTTAAAATCATTCTGAGTTCCCAAGTGTCACTTTAAAACAGTGACACAGGGACCAGCAGATGGCATAATGGTTACGTTACTAGACTCCCATGTAGTCAGTTGTGGTTCGAGTTCAGGAGCTGCTGACTTAAAACTCACACTGGGCATGTGTGTATGTCCAAGATCCCAAGAGGAGAATGGAGGAAAAGGGACTGCAGCATGGCCATCCTCTCTGAGGGTGGAGGAGTATTTCTCGCCTTCTGTCTCTCTGGCAAGCACATATACCCTGTAGCAAAAAAATCTCTTTAAACACACACACACACACACACACACACACACAGTGATACAAACTGCCTAGCAGAATGGAACAGAGTAACCATACTCTTTCCTTTTAAGTTAGGATTCTCCTGCCTGGCCTTTGATAAGTAAATATTCATTCAAGCACTGGAGTCTGTGCTGGGATTCAAGAGCATGAAGGCATAAGACACAGCTGCAGTTCAAAAAGGCATCCATCTACTGTATCTCCTGGTCAAGGAGACAGGTAAGTGGAAGGAGAATGTGTGGGAAGGACCACGGGTACACTTCTGCCCAGCATAGCTCTGCTTTCATCAGGCGATGCAGACTTAGTCTCAACCCCAGCATGTCTCCACTGACCACAATCAGGCTAAAGTTTGTCTTGGAGGTAAGATACCTGGAAACAGTATAGCCTGAAGTTGTCAAACAAGGGCTCAGAAACTAGCATATCCAGTTGAGAAACTGGTTTTGCCTCTTTTTAGCCACTTTAATCTTAAACACTTACTTAACATCTCTAGGCTTCCCAACTGGCTCAGCAGGGAGCTGAAAGGCTGAAAGAGGCAAAACAGCCCGATGCCCACCATGACCAGTCAGTGTCAGCCCTGGGGCAGGAAGAGACAAAGTGGCTACCAGTGTCAGGCCTGTCCATACCTTCTCTTTTTCTGGCCATTGTACACATGGAGGCCCCCCCAGGTGATTCCCTAGTTCACTGCTCACAATACCATGACCCCAGAATCCATTATTAAGTACCTTTTTATCTGAAGAATTTGAGATCTTGGACACTAGAGCTGCTTCAACGAGGCCCTGCTCTAGTAAGGAGTCGTATTTTATGCTCCTCTTCCTGTTCCTTCTTGCCTTGTTTTCTGGTTTTTGTCCATTTTCTTCTGACTGAGACACATCAGCAGCACTGTCTCCACAAATGGATGATTCAAAGAGAGGTTTCCCATTCATGTACGTTTTGGTGATTTTCAGCTTAATTTCTGGAGAGCCATTTTTGATAGGGGTAGTGTTAGGTGGTGTCCCAATTCCTTTCATGTCCTGGGACTCAAAACGCAATTTGGCATCATGAGCACCAGGTTCTCCATTAAATACTCGGGAAGTAAGATCTTTCAACTTCTCAGTTGGAATAAAGGGAAGTGCATCATGGCCATTAAATTTTTGCATGACCCCCTCCTGTAGACTGTTAGAAAGCTGGGCTTTGCTGAGGAATACAGAACAGTCACGATTCACTTCACAGTTCTGAGTCTTTCCGTTAGTATTGCCAAGGATTTCTGGTGCCTGCTTCATCTCTATGGACTTTACAACTTTCTGAACAGAAAGAGGGCTTTTTTTGATGCTAAATTCCATCCAGCCCAGAGGCTTCTGCTCTTAGACCACTATAGTATTTAAAAAAAGAAGAAGAAAAAGAAACATATTACATTGAAAACCTAAGATCAGTATTGCCAACACTTCTATAGCTTTGTTGGGTTTGGTTTTGGTTTTTATGTTTTGTTGTATTTGAAGCAACTTATATCTTATATAATAATTTAGACCACAGGAGGTAGTTTTAATATCACAAAAATGACACAGAATCACAAAATTATAAAGCTGCAAGGAAAAGCAATTAAGGAATCATTTTTATAAGAGAGAACATAAGTCAGTAAAGGACAGCAAACTCTAGTCATGCAATTACCTCTTACAATCAATGCGGCCATAACTTAATTTGTTTAATCATCCTTGAAACATAGATTACAATCTGCCCAGCAGTACAGTGTACACTTAAAAAAAAAAAAAAAAAAAAAAAAAACCAGAATGTGCATGAAGCAGGTAACACAATCCCAAGCCCATAGAAAAAGTCAATAGGGAAGAGCTTAAAAGCAAAATAACACTAAGAGGAAAAGAACTCCTGGTTCCTTCTAGCACATCTGAGGACTCTGAGGCAAACTCTATGACACATTCAGTGCCACCTGGTTAGCAAAATTTTAAATAAGATCTTCCAACTCAACAATATTAGCTCCAGGTCGACAAACAAATATAAAAAAAGGAGTAAGCAGCCAAGATACTCCAAGATCTGGTTTGTTTCAAGCTAGTCCCCCTTCTCTTCCCCTACCAGCTCCTCAACCAAGTCCAAAAGTAATACTCATGACAAGAAACACAGCAGCTATACAAAATTTTATTTAGCTATCACCTGAAGATTAACTAATGGAGAACAATACTGCTGAACCATAACATTCACTAATTTATAACATGCCAACATACTGCAAAGCTATATGAGGCCCAAGCACAGAGCAAGGCAGTTCTAGAAAGCCTTCTCTGCCTATGGCATGCTAATGCAGACTCATCACTGCAAAGTTACAGTCCCTAGTCAGAGACATCTAGTGAAGGAGCCAAGGTCCTAAAAAGGCAGCTAGGAATAAGGAACAGGCAGGTACCTAATCTGGCTGGAAAGACATCTACCTAGAGTACACCTTCACAGATTCCAACCAGACCCCACCAAGAAGAGAGAGATGAATAACATCAGAAACTAGGGGAAAGTTGTTAACAATAAGGACCAAAATCACTCATAAATGTATAGTAGCAGTTCTCAACTAGGGACAGTTTCACTCCCCATTTAGCCACATCTGGAAATACTTCTGTCACCATTTGGGGGCTGCAACCAACATTTACCAGGTAGAGGTCAAGGATGCTGCTGAACATCCTACAATGTACCAGTCCCACAAGAAAAAAGAATCTGATTGAAAATGTCAATAGTACCAAGATAGAGAAAATCTGGTGTGCAGCAATATCAAGTTGCTGGTGTCATTATTTGCAGTTTGTACAGAAAAGCCAGACAACTGAGGGAAGGGACATAGGATGAAAAGAGAACATTTAAAACAATGTTGGACTGGTCCAGTGGCCTAGTGAACAAGGAAGCCAGACCTCACAAGGTCAACCTTGAGATTAAAATCCTGGTCCCAGAAGTTTGAAAACATACCAGATGTGTATTTGTGTGCCCAAATCCTGACAGAGTGAAAAAATGGAAAAGACTGATATGACCACATCCCACTGGGAGTGCTTTCTCCCTATAACTCTCTCTCTCACTTTTTTTTTCTCTCTCCTTCTGCCTCTGGGAAGCATATACATCTTCTGGCAATTAAAAAATAAATTAGCGGGACCAGCAGATGGTGTAATGGCTATGTCGCTGGACTCCCATGTAGTTGATCGCGATTTGAGTCCCGGACCTGGTGGCTTAAACTCATGCTGGGTGCATGTGCGTGAGTGCCCAAGATCCCAAGAGGAAAATGGAGGAGAAGGGACTGTGGTATGGCCATCCCCCCCCCCCGGGGGGGGCGATTTCTCACTTTCTCTCTCTTTCTGGTGAGCGCACATACCCTATAGCAAAAATGTCTCCAAATAATAATAATAATAATAATAAAATATTATTATTTTATTGGCCCTGGACCAGGGCCAGCAGATGGCATAGCAGTTACATCACTGGACTCCCACATGGCTGACCACAGTTCAAGTCCTGGACCCAGTGGCTTGAAAATCATGCCAGGTGCGTGTATGTGTGCCCAACCAAGATCCTGGGAGGAGAAGGAATTACAATGTGGCCATCTCCCCTACAGGGGTGACTTTTCACTTTCCCTCTCACTGTCTCTCTCCAGCAAGTGCATGTGCCCTAAGGCAAAAACCTTAAATAAATAAAGGAAGAGAGAGAGAGAAGGAGAGAGAGAAAGAAAACAAGCAAGCAAACAAACAAGCCAGCGGCATGGTAGCTAAGGTAGTTCGATCCCACACGGCCACTGTACAGTTTGAGTCCTAGATGGGTATCTTGAAAACATCATATGCCCAAAATCTCGAAAAGAAAAATGAAGAAATGACTGTGGTGTGACCACATCCACATAGAGGATACCTTCTTTCTCTGTCTGTCTCTAGCAAGTGCACACACCTCTGACAAATATACATACATACATATATATATATATTTTTTTTTAATATATAAATAAATAAAAACAACCCCATGATCTAGTTTAACTTCATGCTCACTAGACAATATTGTTTTGTGTTTTTTTCGATTTTTTTTTTTTTTTTTTTGCTAGAAGGTGCATGCGCTCACCAGAAAGAGATAAAGAGGGAGAGAAGAATGGGAGGAGGAGGGAGAGGGAGAAAGCAACCCCCCATGGGAGGTAGTACTGCCACAATCCTCTCCTCCACTCTCCTTTTAGAACTTTCGGCATGCACACACTAAAATACATCCAAAAGAGTTTTAGAGTTGGCCTGGTGGTGCAGTAGTTAAGCACTGTGCATACAAAGCCAGATCCCACATGCCTGACCTCAGTTTAATCCTGACCCGAGAATCTTTAAAAACATACCAGTCACATGTGCATGCATACCCAAAATCCTTACAAAAAGAAGAAATACAGGAAGAGGGACTACGATCTGACTACACACTATATTATAGTGAGATATAAATTTACGGATTCGGGGTCCAGCCTAGGCCTAGTTGTTAAGGGAGCCAGATCCCACAAGACCGACAGTGCAGTTTGAGACTCAGAAGCTTGAAAAACATACTGTCCACAGGTGGCATGGAAGTTAAGGATTCCCACATTGCCAACTTCGATTCCAGTCACAGACCTGGTGGCTTGCTTTCTCACTCTCTACTTCCCGTGATTATAGTAAATTCAAAAAATAATAAATAAATAAATAATTTTTAAAAAAGAAAAAAGTAAATCATGCTGGGAACATGTGCATACAAAAGTAAATCATGCTGGGAACATGTGCATACATACACAAAATCTCAAAAGGAAGAAGAAACAGAAGCCAGCATGTGACGTGGTGGTTAAGGGTGCTGGACTCCCATATGGCCGACACAGTTCAAGTCCCGGAACCAGTGGCTTGCTTTCTCACTTTCCCCCACTCTCTCTCTGGCTCTGTCCCTCTCTGGTCAAATTAAAATAAGTAAATAAATGAATAATGAAGTTGAATAAAATAATTATTTTAAAAAAGAAGAAGAAGAAGGAGAAGGAGAAGGAGAAGGAGAAGAAGAAGAAACAGAGAAGGGTGTGTGACATGATCTTACTCCATCAAGTGTTTTCTCCCTCTCTGGCCAAGTACATATATCCTTTAGTAAGTTTAAAAAAAAAAAAAATTTAATGTACAGATTTAAGAAATGCAGGGGCTAGTAGATGGTTTGGCAGTTAAGGTGCTGACTCCCAGATGGCCAACTCTTGTTTGAGACCCCGACCTGACAGCTTGAAAATCATGCCAAGTGCATGTGCCCCAAATCCTGAGAGGATAATAGAGAAGGGATTGCAGTATGGCCATCCCCACTGGGGGATGATTTTTCTCACTTTCTTTCTCTCCATTTCTCTGTGTCTCTAGCGAGCCCATGAACCCTATAGCAAATATTTCTCTCAAGTTGGGGGGCCTGCGGGTGGTATGGTGGTTAAGGTGCTAGACTCCAACATGGCTGATCATAGTTCAAGTCCCAGACCTGGCAGCTTGCTTTCTCACTTTCTCTTTCTCTGGTGAGCACACGTTCCCTATGTCAAATTTAAAAAATAATAATAAATAAAATTAACTAAATAATTCTTTCACAAAAGAAAAATTGAGACCAGCAGATGGCATAATGGTTATATCGCTGGACAGTTGACTATAGTTTGAGTCCCAGACCTAGCACCTTAAAACTCATGACAGGCACATGTGTGTGTCCAAAATCATGAGAGAAATGGAGGAGAAGCGATTGTAGCATGGCCATCCCCCTGGTGGGTGATTTCTCACTTTCTATCTCTCCCTCTGGCAAGCACATGCGACCCATGGCAAAAATCTCTCTTAAAAAAAGAAAGAAGGGCCGGCAGGTGGTATGGAGGTTAAGGGCACTGGACTCCCACATGGCTGACCATGGTTCGAGTCCTGGACCTGGTGGCTTACTTTCTCACTTTCCTTCTCTCTCTTTCTCTCTGGTAAAATTTAAATAAATAAAGCTAAATAAAATAATCCCTAAAAAAGAAAGAAAGAAAGAAAGAAAAATCATGGTGAGTATACATGCAAATGTACCCAAGACCTCAAGAGGAGAATGAAGGCGAAGGGATTGCCGTGTGGCCACTCCCCTGAGGGATGATTTCTTACTTTCTCTCTCTCTGTCTTTGGAGAGCACATGTGCCCTCTAGCAAAAGCAAATACATATATATATATATATGTATATGTATATGTATATGTATATATATATGTATATGTATATGTATATGTATATATATGTATAAATTAAAATTTGTTAACACTGTGGGGGTTATAACTTACATAAGTATGATATACAATTACAGCATGCATGGAGGTAGGAAAAAATAAATTTAGATAGTTAAGACAAGGAGAGGAAAAGGAAGAGAGAGACCTCCAATAGAACCCTGTCATACTGTGATCCCCTTTACACTGAGAGCCAGCAGAATTATGACAAAAATGCAGGCTGACCCAGGAACCAAACCCAGACCTTTCCCATACAGCTCCAGAATTATGCACCTGGGACCCTACCACCTGTACTACTGCAGCTGGACCACAATTGCATGATTCACATATTTCATATGAAGTGACACATTAATTTAAAGTAAACTATGATGAGTTACAGATGCAAGCTACAATGCTAGCTAGAGCACCACTTGGGGAAAAAAATGCAAAAAAAAAAAAAAAAGAGAGAGAGATAAATATGAATTAGTTACCAACAATTAAAATTTGAGATGTTTCACAAAAATTCAGGTTTCTGGCTTGTCTTAGAATCTACCCAGGGTTCTATGTCTAGGAAGTCATGGGGCCAGGATTTAACTCCAAAGCAATGTCTATGTTAATCATAACCACACTTTTCAAGATTGCTTGTTCTTGGGGTCAGCTGGTGATGAGGTGGTTGGGGCATGGGACACTCACATGGCTGAATGCAGTTCTAGTCCCAGAACTGGTAGCTTACTTTCTCACTTTTTCTCTCTGTCTCTCTCTGGTTAGCATACATGCCCTATAGCAAATAAAATCATAATAATAAATAAACAAAAATTATTCTTATAAAAAGATTGTTTAAAATAAATAGTTAAATAAAAATAATTCTAAAAAAAAAAGATTGCTTGCTCCTATTGATATTTTCAAATTTCTCTTAAATCCTTGAACATATTAAACATACATATTTTAAATATCTGGGACCAGCCAGGTGGGTAGTTAAGGCAGCTAGATCCCACACAGCCAACTGCACAGTTCAAGTCCTGGACCCAACAGATTGAAAAACACACTGGGTACATGTGAGTACATGCTCAAAATCCTAACAGGAGCATGGAAATGGGAATGCAATGTGGTCCTCCTCCCTGGCAGGTACTTTTTCACTTTCAGTCTCTCTCTGTTGAGTGCACATGCCCTATAGCAAATTAAAATAATAATAAATAAATAAAGCAATCTGGGTTTTTGTTTTGTTTTGTAATTTGCCAGAAGGTACATGCTCCTGCCAGAGAAAGACAGAGTGAGAAAGTGAGAAAGCATCTCCTATGGGGTATGGTTATGTTGCAGTCCCTTCTCCATCTCTCCCTCCTCTCAAGACTTTGGGCACACACCCACACATACACCTGGAATGTTTTTCAAGCCACCAAGTCTGGGACTCAAACTGCACAGTCAGTCATGAGGAATCAAGCCATTTCATCCGCCATGCCACTGGTTGGCCCAACGTCTAGTTTTTGTAGGTCTGTTTCTACTGTTTGTTGAGTTTTAGGGAGAAGGGGAGGATAGATTGTTTTTCTGATTCACGGTGCTTGTTTTGCGTATTGTCACTTTTTTCCCTCTAAACCTAACTATGGACTGTCATCTCCCTAGGATTTTACCTGTAGGAATGCTTAAAGGCATACCTCTCAGAGAGGATCTGCCTTTGCTTCACCCAGGATAGTACTGCTAGTCATTGACCATTTATCTTTCCTTCCTTAAAGTTTTCATTTTTACCAGTCATACCAATAAATTAGAAAACCTTCCAATTTCCTAGTATTTCCAGAAAAATACAAAATGCAACCAAAAGTAATCCAAGTAAAAGAACATGCTAGTAACTAAAGAAGAGCAAACAAAAAGCATCATGTCCAGAGAACTTGACTAGCCAATCTGACTATCCCTTCAAGGAACAATCATTGTTATATTAGAGAAATCAGAGAAGTGCAGGTTCTTTCTTTCCTTCTTACTTCCAAATGGTACATGAACTTGCCAGAAAGAGACTGAAAGAGAGAAAAGGTACCCCTACCCAACAGGGCATGATCATGCTACTATCTTTTCTCTCCATCCCATGAGGATGGATTTGGGGCACACATACACACATGCCCAGTATGTTTTTCAAGCAGTCAGGGCTGGGATTCCAACCATAGTCAGCCACGACGCTCCCTATGCATAGCACTTAACCACCATAATATAGGGCCACCTCAGGCAGTAAGCTATTAAATGAAGAACAGCATATAGAACAATATTAATAAACTAATGTACCCACTACACTGAAAGACGATTTTTAGCATTTTGTTACTTTGCTTCAAGTCTTTTGTTTTTTACATTTATCATTTATTTCCTGAGAGACAGGAAAGGAGGAAGAGGGAGAGAGTAAAGGAGAGGGGAGGGATCCCTGGCATGTTCAAGTTGACCCATAATTCAGACTGGGTCTCTTTTGTGGCTCCAGTATCACACAGTGTTGCCTACTGCCTCTGCCACAGCACAGTCTTTTTATATAAGGAAGACAAAGAACTACAGACAATAACAACTACAAATCTACTACGTGCTTCCTCTGTGAGGCTCCTATTTTATTGTAAGGTCTCTAGACCTACGAACTAGATGAGGAAATGAGCAGTGATGGTAGCCAGACCTTGTGGAGCTCTCAGAAGTGAGAAATAAAAGTTACCTAGAGTAAGACTGCCTACCTCCACACCCCAACACTATGAGGCAAGCACAACTACTGACACATCAGGTATAGAATATGGCATCACATGACTTGAAAGCAGGGGACCAAATGCAAACAGTCTGCTTCCAGGTACTGCCTCCCACAGGTCTGTAGTGAAGAGTAAATGAACAAAATGAACAAAACACAAAAAGATGAAGATTAGCCGAGTACAATAATACAAAAGAAATCAGCAGATGTCGTAATGGTTATGGTGCTGGACTCCCACGTAGTGCTGGTCCCCCACGTAGTCGACTTTGATCCAAGTCCCAGACATGGTGGCTTAAAACTCCGCTGGGAGCATGTTATATGTGTGCCCAAAATCCCGAGAGGAGAACATAGAAGGGACTGCAGCATGGCCATCTCTCTTGGGGGTTGATTTCTTGCTTTCTGTTTCTCTGTGGTGAGCCTATGCACCCTATGGTAAAAATCTCTCTTTTAAAAAAAAATCCTGGGGCTGGCAAGTGGCATGGTGGTTAAGGTGGCTGGATTTCCACATGGCTGACCATGGTTTGAGTAATGGACCTTGCTTTCTCACTCCCCCCCCCCCCCCCCGTCTCTCTCTGGTCAACGCCAATCAATCAATCAATCAATCAATAAAATAATGACAATGAATCAAATTAAGTATTTTTTAAATCCTAAAAAAATACAAAACTGAAGTAAATCAAACCTAGCATTTCAGTGTTTAATTAATTAATTAATGACAAATAAAATAAAATAAAATTTTAATTCTAAAAAAAAGAAAAAGAAAAAACCGAAGTAAATCAAACTTAGCATTTCGGTGTTAAAAGAATAAGACAGGAACAGCAGGTGGCATGGTGGTTAAGACACTGAACTTCCACATGGCCAACTGCAGTTCAAGTCCTGGACCTGGTGGCTTATTTTCTCACTTTCTCTCCGGTCAAATTTTTAAAAAACAATAATGATAATAAATAAAATTGATAAATCTTTTTTAAAAAGAATAAGATACCATCACAAAAGAGGGTTTGTTTATCCAGCAATGTAAGGATGATTCAACATCAGGAACTCTATTTATGTTGTCACAACCATGTTAACAGAATACAGAAAATTTCTGGTGATGAGGCTAAAATATCGCTTTAAAGGGAAAAGTGAGCTACTTTGCCTAACTCAAATCCTTCAGGTCTAGAAATGAAGAAACAGCATTCTGAGTTTTGTAAGAAATAGGGTGCTTATACAGGACCCCAGGCTTTAAAAGCTGGCCTTGGCGGTTGGAATATAAAACAAAAGCCTACGCCTGATGAAGCTCCCTGCACAGATCCTGCAGCAGGTCAGCAATACAGAGAAAAGGTCAGCAATACAGAGAAACCAGCTGCAGTGGTTAGGAGCAGATTGCAGAAGCCACTGCCTGGGCTGGAATCTAGCTCTGCCACTTGGGCTGCAAGACTGTGGGTAAGGGACTCCACCACTTGTCTTTTTCTACGCTTTGTAGTCTAGAGATAAGGATTTTTGTCTTCTCTTGAATTGTAGACAGGTTCAGATAACTACTACTTGAACAGAATCCTAACCTGCTTCCTGGCTTTAAGTCTTAAGCAAAGTTCTCTTAACATTTTTTTATTTTGATTTATTAAAGATAAAACTGCCTTTCTTGAAATTAAAAAAACATATGAAAAATACCTATTTAATGACCACAGTAAGTTATATAGCCTCAGCTAGGTGTTGTTTTTTTCTTTTTTTTTTTGGAGAGGTTTTTGCTATAGGGCGCGTGCGCTCGCCAGACAGACAGAGAGAGACAGAGAGATAGAAAGCAGGAAATCACCCCCCAGGGGGGATGGCCACGCCGCAATCCCTTCTCCTCCATTCTCCTCTCGGGATCTTGGGCACGCACACACACGCGCCCGGCGTGAGTTTAAGCCGCCGGGTCCGGGACTCGAACCGCGGTCGACTACGTGGGAGTCCAGCGACATAGCCATTACGCTAACTGCTGGTCCCATGCTAGGTGTTGTTTTATCACCTGAGCCCCTCCAAACACCTTCCAGAGGCCACTAGGGAGACAGAATTACCCTTGAGAAATCTGAGCTCCAAACCTTTAGCTTAGAGACTGTGATGTCCGAAATCCTGAGTCAAGAAATTTATGTCAAAACAGGTCTAAAACAAGGAGGCTGGTAGGGCCCTGCAATGGCAATCAAGCAACTGTTCATGGGGAGCTTCAACAGCCCAGAACACTCAGGAGATCCACCTATTAATAGAAGATTTCGGGGGGGCGGGGGAGGTACACAAGCAAGTGCCATAGTGGTTAAGGCACTGGACTCTCATATGGTCAACCACAGTTCGAGTCCCAGATTCAGTGACTTGTAAATCACACCATGTGCTTATGTGCCCAAAATCCCAAGAAGAGAATGAGGAAAGGGGATTGCAGCGTGGCCATCTCTCACAGAGGGGAGGTGATTACTCACTCCCCCCCACCCTGGCAAGCACACATGCCTATTGCAAAAAAAACTAAAAAATAAATAAAAGCAAAAAGAAAATAAAAAGAAAGGAGGGCCAGCACATGGTACAGAGGCTAAGGCAGCTAGATCCCACATAGCAGACTATGTGATTCAAGTTCTGGGCCTAGAACCTTGAAAAACATATCCAGCGTATGTGCAAGCATGCATGCATCCCAAAATCCCTAGAGGAGAATGGAGAGAAGGGACCGTGGCATGGTTATCCCCCCTGGAAGATGATTTCTCACCTTTCTCTCTCTCTCTCTCTCTCTCTCTCTCTGTCTCTGTCTCTGTCTCTGTCTTTCTGTCTCTGGCAAGCGCACACACAGCCTGTAACAAAAATGTTTTAAAAAAAGAAAAAGGAAGGAAATTCTGACACTTGCTTTAACATGGATAAACCTTGAGAATATTGCACTAAATAAAAGAAGCCAGCCATAAAAGGGCAAATACTATACATTTCCACTTACGAGAGCTCTCTAGAGTAAGTCAAATTTGTAGACAAAAATATAGGGTCAACAGAAAAGTCATGATGCATTTTTGCATAGAAAAATATGTTATGACTTTTCCAACAACCCAACAGATCATTTACCAAGGACTAGGGAAGAAAGAATGAGGAATTGTTTAATGGGGACAGTTTCAGTTTGGAAAATGAGAAAGTTCTGTGGATAGATGGTGGTGATGGATGCATAAAAATGTGAATGTGCTTAATGTCACTGAACTGTACACTAAAAAAATGGTTTAAAAGGTAGATTTAATGTCATATATGTTACCACAACCCCCAAAAGTCTCCTAGACCTAGCCTAGTGATACAATTCATAACATACTGGACTGCAGTGTTGAAGCCACATAGCCAATCCCAGTTCAGATCCCCAGCCCAGTAAACCTGGGATGCACTAGTACACACATGATGCCCAAGATCTGGACAGGCCAGAGGAAGGGAAATGCAGCATGCTCAAACCCTCAAAAAATACATCTCTCTCTTTTTCTCTGTCCTTTGTGTGTATACATGTGCTCTCTACTATGAATTAAAAAGAAAAACTACCTTCGAGGAGATTACTTTTTTTTCTGAGAGATTTTTGCTATAGGGTGCGCGCACTTACTAGAGAGACAGAAGGAGACAGGGAGACAGAAAGCAAGAAATCACCCCCCAAGAGGATGACCACATGGCAACCCTTTCTTCTCCATTCTCTTCTCAAAATTTTGGGCATGTACATACATACACCTGGCGTGAGTTTCAAGCCATTGGATAAGCCATGTGGGATTCTAGCACCTTAACCACTGTGCCAGCTGCTGGCCCCTTGGAGATCACATTCTAATGGAGCTCTAGGAACAGAGACTAGAGAGGATGGGGAAAGGCAGTTTTCAAAGGGATGAAGGCTTTTCCAGAGACGGGAGGAAAATTGGGTATTCAGAGTAAAAGAACCCCCTGGATTCTGAGTAAGATAAATAAAAACAAATCAATATGTAAACACATCTTAATGAACCTACAGAATATGAAGGATAAAAAGAAAATCATGAAATCTAAATACCTATAGAGAATAAGTTAACTGTGGAACTTCAGCAAGAGGACAGAAACAATAACTACAGACTTTGTATCGTCTCAATAGAATCTACAAAGCCTTAAAGAAAAAAAACTGCCCACCATGAACTTCATGCCCAGCTAAATTATCATTCAGATGTGAGCTGAAATAAATTTTCTGACATGCAAAGATTAAGGGGATTTAATATGTGTACCTTGGGTTGGCCCCACAGCCTAGTAGTAAGGGAACCAGATCCCACAAGGCTAACGACAATCCAAATGTGAAAAACACGCTGGGCACAAAATCTTGACAGGATGGAGGAATGGAGGAGAAGGTATTGTGGCATGCCCACACCTCATTACAGAGTGCTTTTTCCCTCTCTCCTCCTCTAATTCTTTCTCTGGCAACTGCATGCACTCTCTAAAACACAAACACACACATACACACACACACACACACACATACACACACATATGTATATGCATATGTATACACGCATACAGAGCCCTTTGATAAAAGACATTCTGAGAAGGGAAGAATAAGATGCAAAAAAGGAAGAACAGCTGGTTATTCTAAAACAATTTTAATATTTAAAAAGAATTTGAGGTTTCCTCTTTTTATTTCTTTAATTGCCAGAGAGCATGTGTGCTTGCCAGAAAGATAAACAGGGAGAAAGCACCCCCAATAGGGTATACATGCCAGCAATCCCCCCCCTTATTTTTTTTTGAGAGGTTTTGCTATAGGGCGCATACGCTCACCAGAAAGACAAAGACAGACAGAGAAACAGAAAGCGAGAAATCACCCCCCCCAGGGAGGATGGCCACACCGCAATCCCTTCTCCTCCATTCTCCTCTCGGGATCTTGGGCACACATGCACACACGTCCGTCGTGAGTTTAAGCCACCAGGTCCGAGACTCAAACCACGGTCAACTACATGGGAGTCCAGCGACATAGCCATTATGCCAACTGCTAGTCCCGCCAGCAATCTCTTCTCTTCATTTCTCCATTCTGTCAGTATTTAGGGAAAGCACAGACACACAGCGTGCTTTTTAAGCAGCCAGTCCAAGATTCCAATTGCAGTAGGCCATGTGGGACCTGATTCCCTTAAACATTTGACTATGGTACAGGCCCAAGGCTGTTTTCATGTTTATCTACACTCCTTCCAGAACCCCCAATTTAAATGACAGTAAAAGTGTAAACTCACAAGGACAAAGAGAATAAAAGGATGAGAGAGATGTCAAACCTGGGACATTCATTTAGATTAATCCAATCTATATTAGAGAAATGTTCTTGATCTTCTAATAATTTCTCTTGTTTATAAATGTTTTCCCTCTTAAACTTACAAATGGAAATATAATCATTGTACAAAGGAATGAAAATACTGAAGCAGTAAGTGAAAAACAAAAACACAGAGATCAAAAAAATGAACAGTTCAGCATTACTAGTGGCTTTCTAAGAAGAATTTGGGAAGAGTTAAGCATCATATTGCCTTTTTTTTGTTTTTAAACAAGCACTTGAAAATTATACAAGCAATTATTTACATTTCACAGAATGTATATATTCAATAATATGAATGGACAGGTGACTGAGGCTAAGCAGCGCCTATAAGGCTACACAGAACCGGCAGCGGGTGTCTTCACCACGAAAGAAGGATTGCTCTTAGAAAATGAAGAAAGGACCTGGACAATAGTCAACGTTCACACTCATTCAGTGAATACAGGTTCAGTTTCAGCACTTAAAAATAGAGCAGTACACAAAATGCAGGCCTTATTCCTGTGGAGCTCATACTCCAAAGGAGAGAAACAGAAATTAAGAAATATAGATATAGGGAACAGCAATTAGCATAATGGCTATGCCACTGAACTCCCATGTAGTTGACCACGGTTCGAGTCCTGGACCCGGTGGCTTAAACTCATGCCAGGCTCGTGTGTGTGCGTGCCCAAAATCCCGAGAGGAGAATGGAGGAGACGGGACTGCAGCATGGCCATGCCCCCGGGGGGTGATTTCTTGTTTTCTATCTCTCTGTCTGTCTTTCTGGCGAGTGCATGTGCCCTATAGCAAAAACCTTTCAAAAAAAAAAGGAAAGAAATATAGACATAATATGTTAGGGAAGAAGAAAGATGGATAGATGGTAGGAAAAAGGCAGGAAAATCATTCCTTCTTAGTCTAGGTAGAGCAAGGCTCAAAGCTGGATTCTACCAAGCTCTAGTACCTCAACACACTGCCTCTGACTTCCCCATTAGCTTAGAAGTCAGCAACAAACCACTCTAATAAAATAGAGCAGAATCACTTCAGGGAGACTAACACTGAGACAGTAATGAGGCCTTCAGGCATTCTAGAGCCAGGCCATGCAAGGGAAAAAGCTCCAAGCCATTCTTTCATTCTTTCAGAGACAGAACAGAGATTTCAATGGAGAGCCCAAGTTTGCGAATATGATTTACACATGCCTAAAATTCTTAATTTTCTAACATTTCACACTATCGGAAATAAATTTGATCCTGCCATCACTGAATTACAGTAGAACCTCTGTTCTTACATCAATTAATTCTGGATAAGAAATAATGGAATCGATGTAGAGCTTCTATAGAACAGGGTCCAAGAGCACTGAATACTCCATTACTCAAAAATAGATCTCTAAAGTCCAGCCACAGCAGTGCAGGCAGTAGAGCACTGTTACACAATATTAGAACACACTGGAAGGTATGGAGTTTGGATCCCAAGTGGACCTGAGCATGCCAGGCACACTCAGCACAAAGGCTGGTGGGAGGATTGTCTCTCCCTGGTCAACTTCAAGAAAAATAAAAAATGAAATAATGACAATGAATAAAATTAAACAAAAAAAATTCTTTATTATTATTTTTTTTAATTTAAACATACAGTACTAGTACAGCTTTGGAGGTGCAGGCAGTAATGTAAACTTCACTACTGAAAGCCACATGGCCAACCACGGGTACAAATTCCTGGCCTGATCTACCTGAAACACCCTAGACACATGCATATGTGCCCAAGATCCTGACAAGCTGGAGGGTTTAGAGAAGGAGACCACAGGTTGACAAAATTCTGTCAAGGGACTTTCTCTCTCATGCATATGCACATGTTCTCCTGAGTAAAATAAACTTTAAGGGACTAGCTGGTGGCATGGTGGATAAGGTGACTAGATCCCACATGGTTGACTGCATAGTTCGAGTTCCTAATCAGGCAGCTTGAAATACATACCAGGTATATTATGCACGAATACCCAAAACCCCAGGAGGAGAATGGAGAAGGGACTGCTGTGTGGCGATCTCCCCAGGGGGTGATTTCTCCTCACTTTCCTTCTCTTTCTCTCTCTCTGTATCTGTCCCTCTACCAGGGAGTGCATATGCCCTATAGCAAACTAAAAAAGATGAACTTTAAAAAAATAAAGAGTTGGGACCACCAGTTGGTGTAATGGCTATGTCGCTGGACTCCCATGTAGTTGACCGCGGTTCAAGTCCCGGACCTGGTGGCTTAAACTCACGCAGGGCCTGTGCGTGCGTGCCCAAGATCCCGAGAGGAGAATGGAGAAGGGATACGGCATGGCCATACCCCCTGGAAGGAGGTTTCTCGCTTTCTGTATCTTTGTTTCTCTCTTTCTGGCAAGTGCACACAACCTATAGCAAAAAACTCTCAATAAATAGAGTTGCCATGTGACCTGCAATACCACTCCTAGTATAAAACTCTGTACAAGAATGTTAAGAGCAGCACTATTCAGAATACCCAAAACAACTCAAATGTCTGATTAATGAATACACAAAATAAGGCCTATCCATACAATGGAATAGTAACTCATTCATAAAGTGAATAAAGTACTGATTTATGCTATAACATGAACAAACCTTGAAAACATTATGCTAAATGAAAGAAGCCAGACACAAAAGACTATATGCCTTATGACTCCATTTTTATTTATGTTTTTAGGTTTTGCCATAGGGCACATACACTCACCAGAGACAGAGTGAGGGATGGTGAGAAATCAACCCCAGAGGGGATGGCCATGCCACGATACCTTCTCCTCCATTTTCCTCTTAGGATTTTGGGCAAGTGTACACATGTGCCTGGCATGATTTTCAAGTTGTCGAGTTTAGGACTCAAACCCCAGTTGGCCATGTGAACTCCAGGGCCTTAACCACCATGCTACCTGCTGGCCCACTGTATGACTCCATTTATGGGAAATGTCTAAAACAAGCAAATCCACAGAGATAGAAAGCAGAATGGCTACCATGGGCTGAGGGAGAAGAGGATAGGGAGAGACTGCTTAAAGAGATGATTAAAAATGTTCAAGAGTCAGGTAGTGGTGGAGCCAGCAGGTGGCTTAGTGGTTAAGGTGATAGATTTCCACTGTCTGACTGAGGTTTGAGTCCCAGACCAGGCAGCCTGAAACTCAAGCTGGGTATACGTGTTTGCATGACCAAAATCCTGAGAGAAGAAGGGACTGTGGCATGATCATCCCCCTGGGGAGTGATTTCTCACTTTCTCTCTCTCCCTCTGGCAAGTGCATATGCCCTATAGCAAAAATCTAAGAAAAAAATTTTTAAAGAGAGTAAGGGTTGGACCAGCAGTTAGTGTAATGGCTATGTTACTGGGCTCCCATGTAGTCGACCATGGTTCAAGTCCAGGACCCAGCAGCTTGAACTCACACCAGGTGCGTGTGCGTGCATGCCCAAGATCCCGAAAGGAGAATGGAGGAAAAGGGATTGTGGCATGGCCATCCCCCCTGGGCAGTGATTTTTCACTTTCTGTCTCTCTGTCTGTCTCTTTCTGGTGAGCATACGTGCTCTAGAGCAACAAAAAAAAAAAAGGGGGGGGGGGCGGGTGATCTTTGTACAATATGATATACTAAAAAAATGTGAATTATATACTTTAAAATGTTTAAATGGTGAGTTTTATGTTATGTGAATTTTTTTTTTTTTTGGAGAGGTTTTTTTTCGCTATAGGGCGCGTGCGCTCGCCAGACAGACAGAGAGAGACATAGAGACAGAAAGCGAGAAATCACCCCCCAGGGGGGATGGTCACGCCGCAATCCCTTCTCCTCCATTCTCCTCTCGGGATCTTGGGCACGCACGCACACGCGCCCGGCGTGAGTTGTAAGCCACCGGGTCCGAGACGCAAACCGCGGTCGACTACGTGGGAGTCCAGCGACATAGCCATTACGCTAACTGCTGGTTCCCATGTTATGTGAATTTTAACTCAATTGTGCTGCACTCCCACATTGCTGACCATGGTTTGAGTCCCAAATCTGACAGCTTGAAAATCATGCCAGGCTCATGTACATGTATGCCTAAAATTCCAGGAGGAAAACAAAGAAGGGACTGCAGCTTGGCCACCTCCTTTGGGGGGTGATTTCTCACTTTCTCTCTCAATGTCTATTTCTGTCTTCCTTTGGAGAGCACACATACCCTATGGCAAAAACCTTAAATTAAGTTTAAAGGGGTCAGTAAGTTGTGTGGTGGTTAAATCGCTGGATTCCCATGTGGCTGACCATGGTTTGAGTCCCAGACCTGGTGGCTTGCTTTCTCACTCTTGCTCTCTCTCTCTCTCTCTCTCTCTCTCTCTCTCTCTCTCAACCTCTGTCTCTCTCTGGTCAAATTAAAATGATGACAATGATAATAATAATAAATTAAATTAAACAATTTCTAAAAAAAAAAATAAAATAGATTTAAAAAACAAAAAGGTAAAGTCTTGGGCTGGCCCCATAGCCTAGTGATTAACCAAGCCAGATACACATATGGTCAACCATGGTTCAAATTCTGAGTTGGTAGCTTGAAAAACACATACTTGCACATATGCTCCAAATCCCAACAGGGTGGAAAAATGAAGGAGAATGTATTGCAGTATAACTACACTCCACTGGGAGGTGTTGCTCTCTCTCGCTTTCCCTCTGGCAAGTGCACACACCCTCTAGCAATTAAAAAAAATTTTAACCCAAATCTTTGGTTGAATGGGAAAAGTATTAATATATTAAGCTGTATTACTTACATATTTGTAAGATCTTTTCTTATTTTTCATGCTAAGGCAGACTTAAAGCATAATTTTCTAAATATAGTAAGAGCACCTGCTCTAAAAACAGGAAATTCTAAAACTGGTCAGACTTAAAGTCCACATAAAATGTAATCACAGCACTGTTCCTGTTCCTTACAGCCTAGAAGACAATCATGCCCTGATTAGAGCAAGACTGAAGGTTTAGTCTAGAGTCTTAGCTGATATGGAAGAGGCATATGAAAGCAGTGAGATTATCTGCAGGTCCAGTAGTGAACTGTAAGACTTCTAGCTGCTCAAGGCAGCCAGCCAGAAGACACTTGTTATGACCCAGGGGAACTACCTACTGATACTGTGAAGTCCCCCAACCCAGGACTCATCAGCTCTTGAGCCTTCATTGGTGTTGTTTTTTAGTTTGCTAGAGGGCATGTGAACTCACCAGGGAGAGACAGAGAAAGAGAGGGAAAGTGAGAAATCACCACCCAGGAGGGATGGCCATTCTGCCATTCCTTCTCCTCCACTCTCCTCTTGAGATTTTTGGCTATGCATCCACACGCACCAGTAGTTTTTCAACCTGCTGGTCCCAGGACTTGAACCACACAGTTGATCATGTGGGATCCAGCTGCTTTAACCTCCACACCACCTGCTGGCCCCCAAGTCTCCATCTTAATCATCAGCTAATCTTCTCCTAATTTTTTTTTTTTTGAGAAGTTTTTTGCTATAGGGCACGTGCGCTCACCAGACAGACAAAGAGAGACAGAAAGCGAGAAATCACCCCCCCCCCGGGGGGGGGGGTGGCCACACTACAATCCCTTCTCCTCCATTCTCCTCTCGGGATCTTGGGCACACATGCACACGCCCCTGGCGTGAGTTTTAAGCCACCGGGTCCAGCACGCGAACCGCGGTCGACTACGTGGGAGTCCAGCAACATAGCCATTACACTAACTACTGGTCCTGTCTTCTCCTAATCTTAAAAAAAAAAAAAATTTGGAGAGGTTTCTTGTTTTTATGTTTTTTTGGGGTTTGTTTTTGTTTTTGCTATAACATGCCTATGCTCGTCAGAAAGACAGAGAGAGACAGGGAGACAGAAAGCGAGAAATCACCCCCCCAGGGGGGATGGCCACGCCACAATCCCTTCTCCTCCATTCTCCTCTCAGGACCTTGGGCACACACGCACACGCGCCCGGTGTGAGTTTAAGCCACCAGGTCCAGGACTCAAATCATGGTCGGCTACATGAGACCCCAGTGACATAGCCATTATGCCAACTGCTGGTCTCCCTAATCTTAATTTTAATGTCACCAGGCATCTAAGGAAAACTTACTACAAGACACAAAAGCGAGTTTAAAAGCAAAAGAAGGGCCAGCCCTGCAGCACAGCAGTTAAGTGCTATACTGAGGGAGTCAGACACACATGACCAACCATTACTTGCATCCTACCTAGCAGCTAAAAAATCATGCCACGCACGTGGATGCATGCCCAGAACCCTGACAGGGTGGAGAAATGGAGGACAAAAAGAATTATGATGTAATAAAGCCCCGCTGGGGGCGGGGGGTGATTTCTCTCTCTCTTCCCTCTCACCCCCAACCTGGCCCCCTCTCTCTTCTGTCCATAAGCACACGCACTCTCTGGCATTACGGGAAAAAAAAAAAAAAAAAAGAAAGAAAGAAAGAAAGAAAAAAACAGGCCCAGCCTGATGGCATAGTCTATAGCAAAGTGAATCACAGGCATACTTGGCTGACTATGGCTTCAGATGCTAGGGTCACCTTGAAAACACAGTGGGTGTGTGCATATGCATTCAGGACCCTGAGAAGCTAGAAGACTTGAGGATTATAAGTGTGACAAGATGCTGTCAAAGATGCTTCTCTATCTCTCTGTGGGTGGCTGAGGAAAGGGGTGGTAAGGAGATTTTCACACCATACTCTTAAATCTCAGGCATGTAATATATTATAGTTTTTAGTTTTTCAAAGAAACATTATGAAAATGTAAAATATTTCCACAATGGGACCAGCAGATGGCATAATGGTTACATTGCTGGACTCCCACATGCCCGACCACAGTTCAAGTCCCGGACCTGCAGGCCTGAAACACACTGGGCATGTACGTATGCATGCACAAAATCCTGAAAGAATGGAAAAAGGATTGTGGCGTGGCTATCCCCTGAAGGATGATTTATCACATCCCCCCCCCCCCGTCTCTCTCCAATAAGTGCACGTGTACCATGTAAAAATCTAAAAAAAAAAAAAAAATTTATGGCACTCAAGGGTCTAGCAAGTGGCATAGTGGTTAAGACACTGGATCTTACATGGCTGAGAGTGTGGTTCTAGTCCTGGACCTGGCGGCCTAAAAAAACACAGCAGAAGCATGTGTTTGCTTGCCCAAAATTCCAAGAGGAAAATGGAAGAGATGTGACTGGGGTGTGGCCATTACCCATGAGGGGTTATTTCTCACTTTCCTTCTCTCTCTGTCTCTCCAGCAAAAGCACAAGACCCACAACAAAGATCTAAAAAAAGGGAAAAAATGGGGATTAAAGGCACTGGACTCTCACATGGCCAACCACAGTTCAAGTCCAGAACCTGGTAGCTTGCCTTCTCATTTTCTCTCTCTCTCTGATCAAACTGGAAAATAATAATAGTAATAATAAATAAAGTTTAAAAATAATTATTTAAAAAAAAAAGAAACAGGTCCTTCCTTTTGGCTGGAACAGCCATCTTCCAGTAATTAACCAAAATTACAAACACAAAAGGAAAGAGGAGAGGCACCTGATACATGTTCTCCAGGCGTTTTAGAAAACATGGAGTTGTTCCCTTGGCAACATATATGCAAATCTACAAGAAAGGTGATATTGTAGACATTAAGGGAATGGGTACTGTTCAAAAAGGAATGCCCCACAAATGTTACCATGGCAAAACTGGAAGAGTCTACAATGTTATCCACCATGCTGTTGGCATTGTTGTGAACAAACAAGTTAAGGGCAAGATTCTTGCCAAGACAATCAATGTGCATATTGAGCATATTAAACATTCTAAGAGCAGAAATAGCTTCCTAAAACCTGTGAAGGAAAACGACCAGAAAAAGAAAGAAGCCAAAGAGAAAGGTACCTGGGTTCAACTAAAGTGCCAGCCTGCTCCACCCAGAGAAGCACATTTTGTGAGAACCAATGGAAAGGAGCCTGAGCTACTGGAACCTATTCCCTATAAATTCATGGTATGATGGGTGTTAAAAATAATCTGTGGTCTATAAACATGTTTGTCTTAATTGAGTAGAATTACGTTCCCTCTCCAAAGCTAATTTTTATTGGGCTCTAATTCATTTTGTAATATCTTTATTCAAATTTAGTGTTTTTTCACCTGGAAGATGTTAGGTGGTTTGGTTTATACAACAAATGAAACTCAGTTGGTTAGGGGAAAAAAAAAAGAAACAGAAAATCACAAACTTATGAAAGAAATAATTCAAGGGCCAGCAGGTGGCATAGTGGTTACACTGCTGGATTCCCACACGGTCAGCCATGGTTCAAGTCCCAGGCCTGGTGGCTTGAAAGTTATGCCAAGTATTTATGTGTGCATGCCCAAGATCCCAGGAGGAGAATGGAGGAGAAGGGGTTGCAGCATGGTCATCCCCACTGGGAAGATTTCTCACTTTCCCTCACTGTCTCTGTCTTTCACTCTCCAGGGAGCACATGCATCCTAAGGTTAAAAAAAAAAAAAAAAGACCAGCAGATGGCATAATGGTTATATTGCTGGACTCCCACATGGCCAACCATGGTTTTCGAGTCCCAGACCCAGAGGCTTAAAACTCACACCAGGCACGTGTGCATGCATGCCCAAAATCCCAAGAGGAGAATGGAGGAAAAGGGACTGTAGCATGACCATCTGCCCTGGGAAATGATTTCTCACTTTCTGTTTCTCTGCCTCTTCAGCAAGCACATGAGCCCTATATCAAAAATCTCTCAAAAAAGAAAGAGAGAAAGAGAGAGAGAGAGAGGAAAGGAAAGAAAAGAGAAAATACACATGGGAAGCTCAGAAACAATGATGCAATGCCTCCAAACTTCTGAGGGAAAATTATTCCCAATCTAAACATACATCAAGTATCATTTAAGTGTAAGCATAAAACAGATAATTTTGGCACATAAGAGCTTAAAAAACGTTGCGATTTTAAAATAACTAACAGAAGTTGGGACCAGCAGTTAGCGTAATGGCTATGTCGCTGGACTCCCATGTAGTCGACCGCGGTTCACGTCCCGGACCCGGTGGCTTAAAACTCACACCGGGGCGCATGTGCGTATGTGCCCAAGATCCTGAGAGGAGAATGGAGGAGAAGGGATTGCGGTGTGACCATCCCCCCTGGGGGGTGATTTCTCGCTTTCTGTCTCTATGTCTCTGTCTGTCTGGCAAGCGCACGCGCCCTACAGCGAAAAAAATCTCTCCAAATAAATAAATAAATAAAAAATAACTAACAGAAGTTGTATCACCAAACGTAAAGGTAAATCAATAAAGACATGAGCTTCAAGAAATGGTCTACCTCAGAAAAGAACATGACCAGCTAAGCAGCTGGTTGTAAAGGAATCCAGTGGAGAACAGGAAGACAAACAGCTCCAGGAGAAGGGTCATCAACAGAAAAAAATGAAACTGCCAATGTTCAATGTAAGTGATCATCCCAAAAGGCACTTTATAAAGTTCATATGAAAAACCTTAGGCTGGATTACTCATATATTACATATTACATAGGAAACTAAGCGAAACACAAAATTACCAGGAAAACAAATCATATGAAAGTATTTATCAATCACAGTATATAATTTAGCTAAACAATATTAACATAAAACTAAATATTCATTTAAACCAAAGCTATATAAAAATATGGTAGATTAGGACCAGCAGGTGGAGCGCTGGTTAGAGCACTGGACTCCCACTTGGCCAACCACAGTTCATTCTGAACTGGTGGCTTGCTTTCTCACTTTATTTTTCTCTCTCTCTCTCTCTCTCTCTCTCTCTCTCTCTCATGTGTGTGCCCTATAACAAATCTAAATAATAATAATAAAAAATTTAAATAATTCTTTAAATTAAAAAAAAGTATAGCAGATTAAAGATAGCCAACAATTCTTTATTACTTTGCCTACCAAGATATGAAGTCTATTTTCCACCCCCCTTGAATTTGGCCTAAGCCTCTGGCTACTTTCACCAACAAAATATGGCAAAAGTGAAACCATGGCAATTCTCATCCTAGCCTTTTTTTTTTTTTTCCTTTAATTTTTGCCATAGGCTACATGAGCTCACCAGAGAAAGGGAAAGTGAATGGCCATGCCACAATCCCTTACCTCCTTCTCAGGATTTCAGACATACATGCACTTGGCACATTTTTCACACTGCCAGGTTCAGGACTCAAACAGGGGAGGTCAGCCATGTAGGATTCAGCATCTTAACCACCACACTACCTACTGGCTCTCACTCTAGTCATTTTTTTTTTCAAGTAATTAATTTTATTTATTATCATTGTTTTTAAATTTGCTATAGGGCATGTGTGCTCACCAGAGAGAGGCAGAAAGAGAAAAATGAGAAAGCAAGCCACCAGGTCCAGGACTCAAACCACAGTTGGCCATGTGGGAGTCCAGTGCCCCAACCATCATGCCATCTGCTGGCCCCCATCCTAGCCTTTTTAAAAGGACTGGAAGATTTTACTTCCTCCTTCATGGAGTCACCATACTGCAAGGAAGCAGTCTCATTGGACAACCCATAAGGAAAAACGAGGCCATTGGCTAACAGTTCCTACTGAATTCCCAGCAAGAGCCAGTATTAACAATTCGGGTCACATGAATAAAACAAGTTGATGCTACATCAATTTGACACCATGTCTAAATTACAAAACTGCAATCATATAAATGATATATTTTCAGCCACTAACTTCTGGTATAGAAAACCAAACCACCACAATATTGGGAATGGTGAGAAGAAGTGGGGAAGAGAAATAGGAGACAGAGAAGTGAGGATGGGAAGGGAATACATGACACCAAATGTTCACCTTCCAGAGAGAACTTAATATATAATACATAAATTTGTAAGTTCTAAAGTCCACAAAATAAACAAGTTTCTGTTTGTTTGTTTATATTTAAGTAGAGATAAGTACCAGAAGAAATAGCTGGAAGAACAAAGAGTCTGCCTTGGCAGAGCAGAGACAGAATGGAACAGAGTACTTAACCTTTGATTATGACCAAACTGTCCTCAGTGTACATGTTCTAGCTTGATAAATGGAAATACAAGGGATCCTCAAAGAGTTAATAGAAAATATACAGTATAAAAACACTGGGGGGTGGGGGGAACAGCAGGTGGCATGGTCATTAAGGCACTGGACTCCCACATGGCCGACCATGGTTTGATTCCTGGACCTGGTGGTTTGAAAATCCTACCCGGCACATGTGTATATGTGCCCAAAATCCCTGAAAGAGAATGGAGGAGAAAGAATTGCAGCATGGTCATCTTCTGGAGTTTGATTTCTCACTTTCCCTCCTCTGTCTGTCTGTCTGTCTCTCTCTCTCTCCAGCAAGCACTATGCTCTATGGCAAAAAAAAAAAAAAAAAAAAAAAAAAACCTTAAAAAAAAAATGCAGAACAGCAAGTGGCACAGTGGTTAAGGTGCTGGATCCAACATGGCCAACTTTGTGCATCAACTCCTAGACCAGGTGGCCTGATAATCACATGGGGCATGTGTGCACCCACGTACAAAGTTCTGAGAGGAGAATATAGAAGGGACTGTGGCATGGCCATCCCCACTGGGGCGTGATTTCTCACTTCTCCTCTGTCTCTCTCTGATGAGTGCATAAGCCCCATGGCAAAAAATCTAGGGACCAGCAGACAGCATAATGGTTACATCACTGGACTCTCATATAATCAGCTGCTGTTTGAGCCTCAAACCCAGCAGCTTAAAACTCACACAGGGCATATGTGTAAGCATGCCCAAAATCCCAAGAGCAGAATGGAGGAGAAGAGATTGCCGCGTGACCATCCCCCCTCGGGGGGTGATTTCTCATTTTCTGTCTCTCTGTTTGTCTCTGGAAAGTGCATGAACCCTATAGCAAAAATCCCTCTAATAAAAAATGTAAAAAATAAAACTATCCTTAGATTTGAGTTATTTGTTTGTTTGGTTTTTGCAATAGGGCAGAGACTGTGAGAGGGAAAGTGAGAAATCACCCAGGGGGAGGGGGGAAGAGGGAGGATAAGATGGCCATGCTGCAGTCTCTTCTCCATCCTCCTCTTGGGATTTTCAGAATGGACACAAACGTGCTCAGTGTGATTTTCAAGCTACCAGGTCCAGGACTGAACCACGTCAACCATGTGGGAGTCCAGTTACTTAACCACCATGCCACCTGCTGGCCCCCAACGCATAGATTTTGAAAAAACTTTTCACAGGGTCAGCAGGTGGTTAAGGGTGTTGCATTCACACAGGGCAAACTGCAGTTTGAATCCCAGACCTGGTGGCTTACTATCTCACTTTCTCTCTGTCTTTCTCTGGTCAAATTAAAAAATGTTAATAAATACAGTTGAATAAAATAATTAAAAGAAAAACTTTTTGTGCCAAAATAAACTTTTACTTAAATTCTATTTTTCTTTTTTTTCCCCTCTTTTGTCATAGGGCATGAACACTCACCAGAGACAAACAGAAACAGGGACAGAGAGAAAGTGAGAAAGTATCTCCTAGGGATGTGGCCATGCTGCAATCTCTTCTTCATTTTCCTCTTGAGAGTTGGAGCATGCACACAGGCACACCCAGCACATCTTTCAAGCTACCAGATCTGGGATCCAAATTGCACAGTCGGCCATGTGGGATCCAGCCTAATACACCATGCCACTGGCTAGCCCCTTTAATTCCATTTTTCCACAAACTTTTTTTTAAGTCCTTTTATATACCTAAACATTTCAGTTGGTGAAAGTATACTTTTAAGTATCCTACTTTTCTGTATTTTACCAATTTTTCATAAAATGCATATATATTTTTTTTTGGGGAGGGAGGTTTTTGCCTTAGGCTGCATGCGTTCACCAGAAAGAGAAAGACAGAGAGACAGAAAGCGAGAAATCACCCCCCAGGGGGGATGGCCACGCCGCAATCCCTTCTCCTCCATTCTCCTCTCGGGATCCTGGGCACGCACACACACGTGCCCAGCGTGAGTTTAAGCCACCATGTCCGGGACTCGAACCGCAGTCGACTACATGGCAGTCTAGCAACATAGCCATTACACTAACTGCTGGTCCCATAAAATATATCTTTATGATTACAAAATTATTACTTTTTAGATGTTTTGTTGTTGTTGTTGTTATTGTTGTTGTTTGCCTTAGGGCATGTGTGCTCTCCCTGGCAAGAGAGAGAGACACAGATACAATAAGAGGGGGAAAAGTGAGAAATTACCCCCCAGGGGGGATGGCCACACTACAATCCCTTCTCCTCCATTCTCCTCCCGGAATCTTGAGCACATATGCACACACACCTGGCATGATTTTGAAGCCTCCAACTCTAGGACGTTAACCTGTCAGCCACGTGGGAGAGTCCAGCGATGTAACCATGTAACAACCACTAAGCCATCTGCTGGTCCCTATGATTACAAAGTTATTAAAAATAATAATTAAGCTTTTTATTTTGCAATAATGTATCAAGAAATTGCATATACCTGAAAAATAAGACATAGAACTTCCAACTAGGTTTATGCTACAATATTCCCATGCAAGAAACTCACATTTAGAAAGAGGAGAGTGTTGTGAAAGAGCAAGGATCAGGGCAGCTCTGAGGAACCAGCTCCAAGATCTCTGGGTGACAGTAGGGAGTAGAAAACAGTCGGTAGATACCAAGAGAAGCAATAACAGCTCCTATGAAACAAGGACGACCCACAAAGAAGGTACAGTTAAGAGCAGGAGACAGGCTTGAGGAACCAGCAGCTCCCTCAAATTCCCAGTGTATGCCTTCACACTCTGGCATTTTATGCTCAACCCCAAGAGGCCACCTAGGACTCTACCAAAGCCAGAGCAAGGGGGCTAGCCAGTGGTGTGGTAGTTAAGGCACGTGGATTCCTCATGGCCACTGAGCAGCGGGAGTGCCAGACCCACAGCCTTGAAAGCATGCCAGGTTAGGATCAGCAGATGGCACAATGGTTATGTCACTGGATTCCCATGTATTTGAATGCAGTTTGAGCCCGGACCCGGCGGCTTGAAACTCACACCAGGAACGTGTATGTATATGCCCAAAATCCCAAGAAGAGAATGGAGAAGGGATTGTGGCATGACCATTCCTCCTGGGGGGCGGGGTGAGTTCTCACTGTCTCTCTGTCTCTCAGCAAGCACAAATGCGCAATAGCAAAAATCTCTCTTTAAAAAAACAAAAACATGCCAGGCCTATTTGCATGCATGCTAAAAATTCCAAGAGGAGCATTAAGAATGTATTGCAGCACAGTCGTCCCCACTGGGAGATGCTTTCTCTTTCTCCAGCAAATAAATACACACTACAGCAAATTTTAAAAAAAAAAAGAAAGAAAGAAATGTAGAGCAAGGACAAGGTCTTACTGAAATACATTTCCTGGGTCAGCCCATGGCATGGTTAAAGTGGCTGGATCCTGCAAGGCCAACTGCATGGTTCAATTGCCAGGCCCTGTAGCTTGAAAAACATGCCGGGCACATGTGTATGCATCACGTCCAAAATCCCAAAAGGAAGAGATGGAGAAGAGATTGCAGCAGGTCCATCCTCCATGGGTGTCTTTTCTTTTTTTAAAGAATTATTTTATTTTAATTTGATCAGAGAGAGAGAAATAGAAAGGGAAAGGGAGAAAACAAGCCGCCAGGTCTGGGACTTGAACCATGGTCAGCCATGTGAGAAACCAGTGCTTTCAAACCACCATGCCACCTGCTAGCCCGTTTTCTATATATTTATATCCCTAGTGAGTGAACACTCCCTCTGGCAAATTCAAAACAAAGTACATCAAAAAGAATAAATTGCAAGGTCCCCCTCCAGAGCCTATGATTCTGTGGTTCTATAGCAAGACCTGAGAATCGGCAGTTCTAACAAATTCCCAAGTTTGAAGCTGCTCATCTGGGGATTAGATTTCAAGAAATTCTGGACTAGGTTATGATGTAGTAACATGCCCCAAACCATTTGCTACTTGGCTCAACTTAAAGGTTTCTTTTTTAAATTTGTACTTTTTTTATTTAATTTTGAGGGGGAGAAGTTTTTGTCTCAGAGCGTGTATACTCACTGGAGACAAGGACAGTAAGAGGAGAGTAAGAAATCACCCCACCAAGGGGGACCAGCAGTTGGCGTAATGGCTATGTCACTGGACTCCCACGTAGTTGACCCATAGTTTGAGTCCTGGACTCGGTGGCTTAAACTCACGCCGGGCACATGTGCATGCATGCCCAAGATCCCGAGAGGAGAATGGAGGAGAAAGGACTGGGGCATGGCCATCACCCCTGGGGGGTGATTTCCGCTTTCTGTCTCTCTGTCTCTGTTTTTCTGGTGAGTGCACGCACCCTATAGCAAAAACCTTTCAAAAATAATAATAATAATAAAGAAATCACCCCCCAAAGGGATGGCCATGCTGCAATCCCTTCTCCATTCTCCTCCTGGGATCTTGGGCATGCACACACATTAGGTGTGATTTTCAAGCCACCAGATCCAGGACTCGAACTGTGATAGGCCATGTGGGAGTCCATCTGCTGGTCCACTACACCAACTGCTGGCCCCTTAATTTTTACTTTTTAATTTGCCAGAGGGTGTATGTATGCTCTAGACAAAGAAAGAAAGGAAGAAAGCACCATGTCATGGGAAATGGCCACACAGCAATCCCTTCTCCACTTCTTCTCCTTCAGGATTCTGGGCACATGTCAACATGAACCTGGTGTGTTTTTCAAGTTGCTAGCGGAACTCAAACCTCAGTCACCCATGTAGGATCCAGCTGCCTTAATCACCAGAACGTGGGCGGACCCAAAGGTTTCTTTCTTGCTCATGGTACACAACTACTTGTTTCCACAATCAGAAACAGGAAAAAGGCAGTATGATAAAGAACATGTTTCTTAGACCTTCCAATCAAAAGTGACATGTTGCTTTTCACTGGCCAAAACACATCACATGAACACCCTGAATTTCAAGAGGAAAAGCTGTTCAGTCCTATCAGGCACCCAAATTAACCACAGATTGGCCTCCCATACACACTGTTCTCCCCTATCTCTACCCCCGTACCCCTCCTCGCCCTCCCCCCACCCCAGTCAACTCAGTCTAGAGCTCTCTAAGGAACAGACCACACCCCATTCCTTAAAACTTTTCACAAGTTTTACATGGCCCTGAGAGTGAATATCCTAAATAGAGCCTAAAAGAACTTATACATGTACGCACACCCCTGCCCAGTGCCTCTGTAGCCTTTCCACCACCAGTCTTCTTTTTGCTTCTGTCACAAGGCTTTCACATAGGATCTTCTCTCCTTCTGAATACTCATATTTACTTTCTACCAAACTAACACTCCAGCTCCCTTCTGCTCTGTGCTACAGCATCAATGACAAGGAAATCCTTCCTGATACTCTGTCACAAATAACTTCCCTTCTAAATGTGCAGAGATCTTTTCTTTCATGATTTGTTTTTTGTTATGGGAAATTATGGATATATATACAGGTGGAGAAGGCCAGTCCTATGGCCTAGTGGTCAAGAGAGCTAGGTCACACAGGGCCAACCACATGGATTGAATCCTGCCCCTAGTGGCATGAAAAATATGCTGGCACATGTGCCCAATGTCCTGACAGGATGAGGAAATGGAGAAGGGATTGCAATGCGACCACACCTTATTGGGGGATACTTTCTCCCTCTTCCTCTGTCTCTCTCTGGCAAGCTCACATATCCTCTGGCAATAAAAAAAAAAAAAAAAAAAAAAAAAAAAAAAAAAAAAATCCTTGGGGCCACATGGTGGTACATTCATAAAATGTGATGCATTATGAGATTGACCCACATGGGGATGGTTCTAGATTCACTTCCAGAGATCACTCTGAGCACATCCATCTGGGGCTAGATGAAGTTGGAATGGACTGAAGCATCAGGACCCTATAAGGAGGTGTTCTCTGTCTCTCTCACTCATGAAAAAAAATAAGCTTAAAAATAACAGGCTGGCCTAGTTAAGGGAGCTGAAAACCCATATGGTCAAAACACAGTTCAGGTACTTGCCCCAGTGGCTTGAAAAACACACTGAATATGCGTGGGTGCATGCCCAAAAATCCTGACAGAGTAAAGAAAAGGAAATGGGATTGCAGCATGACCACACCTCATTCAGGGTGCTTTTTCCTCTCCTCCTCTCTGGAGGGTACACACACCTTCTGGCAATTAAATAATAACAAATGTAGTCAATATTACAAACTCTAGTTGTCTCAAATATCATGAGGTCATGTCTCTAATTAGGACTGTTACAGATGCAAATAAGCCCCACATATTGCAATTAGTTAATGTGCCTCCAATTTTTGTCATCCACAGCATCTCTTCCTGCTTTCCTTGAAGAGAATAGCTTATTGGTCTTATAGTTTCCCATGTTCTGAGTTTGCCAATGGCAACCCTGTGGTGCAGTTTAGCACATCCCCTCTCCCCCTGTATTTCCTGTAAATTGGTTGCTCAACACAGACACTTGGTCAGAGGAAGGTTTGCTGTTTTTTGGCAAGACTGTTTTACAGGTTTTTGAAAAATATGATCTTTTGTCCACTGTCTCTCCCGTTTCACTCCCTGAGAGATCTATAAACTCCATGAGCTCAAAGACATGAGTCTTGGTTCATCATTGGCTCTGCACTCATACTTATTCGCTGAGTGAATGAAAAAATTATGGGCTGAAGTATACTGCCATACTGACTGAAAATACAATGATCCACCCTTCCATCCATGTGTAGAAAGTTGTACGTTGGGGCCAGCAGGTAATATGGTGGTTTATGGTTCTGGACTTCCACATGGCTGGCCACATTTCAAGTCCCAGACCTGGTGGTTTGAACATCAACAGGCACATGTGCACATTTTATGTGCTTAAGATCCCATGAGGAAAAATGGGAACAGAAGAGACTGCAGTGTGGCCATCCTCCCTGGGGAGCAATTTTTCACTTTCTCTCTCACTGCCTCTTCATGTTTCTCTCCAGCGAGCGCATATCTCCTATGGAGATATGGAAAAAAACTTTTTTTAAAAAAAAGGAGGGGAAGGAACCAGCCAGATGGCATACGTTGGTTACATTGCTGGACTCCCACATAGTCGACCGTGGTTTAAGTTCCAGACCCAGCAGCTTAAAACTCATGCCAGCACATGTGCATGTATGCCAAAAGTCTTGAGTGGAGACTGGAGGAGAAGGGATTGTGGTGTAGCCATCCCTCCATGGGGAGATTTCTCACTTTCTGTCTGTCTCTCTGGTGAGTGCACATACCCTACAGCAAAAAAGTCTCTTTACAAAAAAAAAAAAAAAAAAAAAAAAGAGGGACCAGCAGTTAGCATAATGGCTATGTCGCTGGACTCCCATGTAGTCGACCGCGGTTCACGTCCTGGACCCAGTGGCTTAAACTCACGCCAGGCGTGTGTGCGTGCGTGCCCAAAATCCCAAAAGGAGAATGGAGGAGAAGGGATTGCGGTGTGGCCATCACCCCTGGAGGTTAATTTCTCACTTTCTATCTCTATGTCTCTCTCTGTCTTTCTGGCGAGCGCACACGCCCTATAGCAAAAAAAAAAAAAAAGCTCTCCAAAAAAAGAAAAAAAAAGGGACCAGCAGTTAGCATAATGGCTATGTCGCTGGACTCCCACCTAGTCGACCGCGGTTCGAGTCCTGGACCCGGTGGCTTAAACTCACACCGGGCGCGTGTGCATGCATGCCCAAGATCCCGAGAGGAGAATGGAGGAGAAGGGATTGCGGCGTGGCCATCCCCCCTGGGGGGTGATTTCCTGCTTTCTGTCTCTCTGTCTCTCTCTGTCTGTCTGGCGAGCGCACGCACCCTATAGCAAAAAAAAAAAAAAAAAAAAAGAAAACAAAGTTGTATGTTACATTTTCCTTCAAAGAGAAGCCAGAGGTGGCATGGTATTTAAGGCACTGGACTCCCACAACGGTCTTCTGTGGTTCAAGTCCCAGGCCCAGCAGCTTAAGAAATCATGCTGGGTGTGTTTGTGTTCATGCCCTAAGTCTCAGGAAGAAAGTGAAGAGGGGATTGTGGCAAAACCATCCCCCAAGGGGAGGTATTTCTCTCTTTTCCTTCTTTTAAAAATAAAAAGTTTTAAAAATTCCCTGATGGGCCGGCCAGCAGGTAGTGTGGTGGTTAAGGTGCTACACACTTATTAGGGTGGTCTCACTACTAGGGTTTTTAAGCTATAGCCCATCTTTCAGCTCAACAAACACTTCACAATTTCTATCCTTGTATACTTTGTTGAAACCATTAAATATTACAGAAATTAAAGATGCTTTGAAAATTCATCCACGGCCATTTGTTTTTCAGAAGGCAGACTCAAGAACAAACTAATTTGAGACCAGCAGTTAGCATAATGGCTATGTTGCTGAACTCCCATGTAGCCGACCACAGTTCGAGTCTTGGACCAAGTGGCTTAAACTCACGCAGGGCGCGTGTCCGTGCGTGCCCAAGATCCCGAGAGGAGAATGGAGAAAAAGGGATTGCAGCGTGGCCATCCCCCCGGGGGGTGATTTCTCGCTTTCTATCTCTCAGTCTCTGTCTTTCTAGCGAGCACATGTGCCCTACAGCAAAAAAACCTCTTGGGACCAGCAGTTGGCATAATGGCTATTGTCACTGGACTCCCATGTAGTCGACCGTGCTTCGAGTCCCAGACCCAGCGGCTTAAACTGACACCGGGCACGTGTGCGTGCATGCCCAAGATCCTGAGAGGAGAATGGAGAAGGGATTGCGGCGTGGCCATCCCCCCGGGGGGTGATTTCTCGCTTTCTGTCTCTGTCTCTGTCTGTCTTTCTGGCAAGCGCATGTGCCCTGTAGCAAAAACCTCTCCAAAAAAAAAAAAAAAAAGAACAAACTAATTTGAAGTTTTTTTTTTAACTAGCAAACCAAATTTCATCAAGTCGATCAACTCCTTCGAAAGCTGTATTATAGGGAACCAGCAGTTAGCATAATGGCTATGTCGCTGGACTCCCACATAGTTGACCGCGGTTTGCGTCCCGGACCTGGTGGCTTAAAACTCACGCCAGGCGCGTGTGCGTGCGTGCCCAAGATCCCGAGAGGAGAATGGAGGAGAAGGGATTGCGGCGTGACCATCCCCCCTGGGGGGTGATGTCTCTCTTTCTGTCTCTATGTCTCTCTCTGTCTGGCGAGCGCATGTGCCCTATAGTAAAAACCTCTCAAAAAAAAAAAAAAAAAAAGCTGTATTATAGAGGCCAGCAGGTGGCGTGGTGGTTAAAGGCGCTGGACTCCTACATGGCCGATCTGGGTTTGAGTCCCAGACCTGACGGCTTGCTTTCTTACTTTCTCTCTCACTTTCTCTCTCACTCTATCCCTCAGTGGTCAAATTAAATAAATAGATAAATATAGATAAATAAAATAATTTTTTAAAAAAGTTGTTTTATAACCAACAGACAAATGCAAAATGTTAGAGTCCCTGGATAACTAACATTAAGTTTTTTCCCCCCAAGGTGCTCATTCCTAACCATTCCTAAAGAAGTCAATAAATTATACAAAGACAGCTTACAAATATGAACCTAACCCCTTAGAACTTCTATATCACTTCTTGTTTTATATTTTGTATGCTTTATATTCTTTTTTCTTTGCCCAGTGATACAGAAATCAGCAATGAGGTACAGTAGGAATGCTTGCTGCACCTTGGTGCTAAGTACAAATCTGGGGCCAGCCAGGAAGCTTGGTGGTTTTAAGGTGGTTAAGGATCCCACACAGCTGACCACAGTTTGAGCCCTGGGCCCTGTGGCTTGAAAAACACCCTGGACACACATTTGTGGGTGTGTGCCCAAAATTCCAAGAGGAGAATGGAGAAGAAGGGGTTGCAGTGTGCCATTCCCCTGGGGAGTGATTTCTTTCTTTCTTTTTTAAGTGATTTTTGCTATAGAGCGTGTGCAAAAGCAAGAAATTACCCCCCAGGGAGATGGCCACACCACAACCCCTTTTCCTCCATTCTCCTCTTGGAATTTTGGGCACGCATGCACACATACGTGCTCAGCGTGAATTTTAAACTGCTGGGTCTAAGACTCAAACCACTGTTGACTACATGGGAGTCCAATGATGTAACCATTATATCATATTATGTCATCCACTGGATCCCCCCCACCAAGTGATTTCTCACTGTCCCTCTTTCTCTCACTTTTCTGCTAACACAAGCTCCCTATAGCAAAAAATTTGAAAAAAAAATTTAAAAAAAAAAGGACGGGTCTGTTTTATTTAATTTATTTATTTAAATTTGCTATAGGGCGAGTATACTCACCAGAGAAGGGAAAGAGAAAAAGTCAGAAAGCACCCTCCAGGGGGCATGACCACACTGCAATCCCTTCTCCTTTTGGGATTTTGGACACATACAGACACACATCTGGCATGGTTTTCAAGCCACCAGATCCAGGACTTGAACTGTGCAGTCAGCCACATGGGATACAGCCGCCTTAAACACAATGCTACTGGCTGGCCTCAGGTCTATTTTATTAATTGTTGTACTTATATGCTTGCAATGTTTCTTAGCTACTTTCCATTTAACATTTAGTTAGCTATGCTATGCAAAGGAAATCGCCCTATTTGGCAGTCTTGGCTCCTCAATTAAAGCAGAGTGACCAGCCCTTTCCATACTCAGCTTTCTTCCCTAGAGGGTCCCTTTCTGCTCCCAATTCCTGACTCACAAAAAAGAGGCAAATAGGCCAGGTGCTGGCATTAAAATAGTGTGTTAGTTTCCCCTAAACCATATATCCACATATTCAGTCTTTACTAAGTGCCAGCCATGAGAAGGTACCAAAAGAGCCGAGGCCATGACAGAGTCCTACTACTAAGAGCTCATCCACAGGGAAAAAGGTCACATGTGGCTGTTAAAGGGCTGTATACTATGCTCAGAAAGAGAGAATAAATGGTGATCCACACCCAACAAGGCCTCACGGAGGTCTGGAATCTGGATAGGGTACCATGTATTTTGCTCTCCTGTATTTGATAACAAGAAACACGTTCACCACAGTCAGGCAAAAGAATTTCAGGAAACCAAGCTATGCCCATGAGCAATCCACAGAAAGAACCAAAACCTCTATATCAGAATATTTGAGCATAAAGCTTTACGTCTTCAATTCCTATTGATTAATTAAAGCTGTTACTGGGTCGCCAGGAAAGTCATGATGCATTTTTGCATAGAAAAATACATCATGACTTTCCAGATGACTTAATACTTTAGAAACACTGGGGACCAGCAAATGGCATAATGGTTATGTCGCTGGACTCCCATGCAGTCCACCATGGTTCAAGTCCTGGACCCGGAGGCTTAAAACTCGCACCAGGCACATGTATGTGCATACCCAAAATACCAAGAAGAGAAGGAACTGCAGCATGGCCATCCCCCCGGGGGGTGATTTCTTGCTTTCCATCTCTCTGTGGCAAGCACAGGGGCCCTGTAGCAAAAAATGTCTAAAAAAGGAAAAGAAAGGTTATTTGCCCAGAATAAAAAAGGACAGAGCAGAGGCTGGCAAGTGGCATGGCGGTTAAGGGTGCTGGACTCGCACATGGCTGACTGCGGTTCGAGTCCTGGACCCTGGTGGCTTGCTTTCTCACTTTCCCTCTCTCTCTCTCTCTCTCTCTCTTTCACTGTGTCCCCTCTTTGGTCAAATTAAAATAAATAAAGTTAAATAATTTTAAAAAATGACAGAGCAGGGACCAACAGTTGGCATAATGGCTATGTCGCTGAACTCCTAGGTAGTTGACCATGGTTCACGTCCCGGACCCAGTGACTTAAAGTCATGCAGGGCACGTGTGTGTGCATGCCCAAGATCCTAAGAGGATAATGAAGGAGAAGGGATTGTGGCGTGGCCATCCCTCCTGGGGGGGTGATTTCTCACTTTCTGTCTCTTTCTGGCGAGCGCACTTGCCCTATAGCAAAAACCTCTCAAAAAAAGAAAAAAAGGACAGAGCAAAATAAATTTGGATTGTACACATAAGCAGTTTAGCACATCCATAATTTGTTTGTTCACAAATACCTACAATTGGAGGGACCAGCAGTAAGCGTAATGGCTATGGCTATATCACTGGACTCCCATGTAGTTGACTGCGGTTCGAGACCCAGACCCAGTGGCTTAAACTCACGCCAGGCATGTGGGTGTGCATGCCCAAAATCCCGAGAGGAGAATGGAGGAGAAGGGATTGTGGCGTGGCCATCCTCCCCTGGGAGGTGAGGTCTCACTTTCTGTCTGTCTCTCTCTGTCTTTCTGGCAAGCGCACACACCCTCCAGCAAAAATCTCTATTAAAAAAAAACAAATTAAATTAAAAAAACTTGCAATTCATGTAACACATTTTTTTTAAGAGATGGATTTTTGCTATAGGGCATGTGCACTGGTCAGAGAGACAGAAAGTGAAAAATCACGCCCCCCCCACTGGTGGGGGGGGATAGCCATGCTGTGATCCCTTCTCCATTCTCCTCCGGGATTTTGGGCACGCACCAGTGTGAGTTTTAAGTCACCAGGTCTGGGACTAGAACAACAGTTAACTAAGTGGGAGTCCAGCAACGTAACTATTATGCCATCTGCTAATCCCTATACCACATATTTTATAACACTATTTTCTATCCTTTTACCTGTACTTCTTAGTTAAGTCTAATTCCACCTACTATTTTTTTTTTTTTTTTTGGAGAGGTTTTCGCTATAGGGCGCGTGCACTCGCCAGACAGAGAGAGACATAGAGACAGAAAGCGAGAAATCACCCCCCGGGGGGGATGATCATGCCGCAATCCCTTTTCCTCCATTCTCCTCTCAGGATCTTCGGCACGCACGCACACGCGCCCCGGCGTGAGTTTTAAGCCACCAGGTCCTGGACGCGAACTGCGGTCGACTACGTGGGAGTCCAGCGACATAGCCATTACGCTAACTGCTGGTTCCAACTATTTTTTTTTAAGACAGGATTTCATTATAATCCTGCCTCAGTCTCCTGAAGTCACTGGTATCACAGGTACATGCTACTATCTTTAGACTGGACCAGTAATCGAATCTGGACCTCATGTGTGGTTCTATACTGCAGAGGACAGAATCTTAGCAGCACATACCAATGCAGCTGGGCTTACACCTACTTTTATATGTGTTACACTGTAAAAAAGGAAGAAACTAATGAGTTCACATTCTACCATGCGAGTAAGCCTTCTAAAGTTTAAACCACTTACAGGAGAAGTGGAAGGACAGACCCACCACTCTTCCTCAGGGTCTAATTCCTGATTTCCTCTGCAATTCTGACTTACTCTTCATTTGATTCCTAACTTTTCAGCAGGCCCTGTATAAATTGATTGCATAAAAACAATAAACCTGAGGCCAACAGGTGGCGTAGTAGTTAAGGCACTAGATGCCACATGACTAACTCTGTGGTTGGAGACCTGGACCTAGTGTTTCGGCATGCCCAAAATCCTGAGAGGAGAATGGAGAATGGATTGCTGCGTGGCCATCACCCAAGGAGTGATTTATCACTTTTCCTCTATGGCTCTCCAGTGAGCACACAGGCCTATAGCAAAAAAATCTAAAAATAAAAAAATAAACAAACCTAGTAGCCACAACTACAGTCTGTTTATCTTTTTGTTTTGCTCTATGTATTGCACAAATTTCAAGTTACATTAATTTTTGTCTTACATATGAATATACATGTGCACTCAAAAAGGTACCTTGTCCCACCACTCTTCAAAATTCATAAACTTAAATATCAAAAGTTTTAAAAAGGAATATTCATCTTTGGAATCTAGAGCCAGACTATTGGTAGTAATGCAGAAAGAAGTGGTGGATTTCTGTACTGACTAGATTGGAATTCTTCACATAAAGCTTACACAAGCTAACAACCATGTATATAATAAGTTCTCACTCTAACCATCAGCCCAAACTGTAAACTGCTGGGTGGCTGAGAAAATGGAAGAAAAGAAAAGGAAATGACTCAAAGTAATCGTGCTTAAGGCATGAGTCCTCTTCACTTACAGTCGGCAGTTTAGAGTTGAACTATCATGAGTTGTGAGAAATAAGAGCACACGCAAAGTACAAAAGGACTGTAATCACAGGGCTTGTTTCTCTCATGTTATTGTTTGGAGTTGTGCTTTTTTAATGTTGCTCTCATCACAGTAAGATATGTAACTAGGACATTTAAAATATTTGGGAAAGTAAAAAAATCTAGTCCCAAATTCATAAATGGGGTGGCTCCAAGCTTATTCTTCATGTTGATAATCTTATAAAAAATACCTAAAATAGAATCAGTATAATATCTATGTGATCTTAATATCTAACTCATTTAAGAGTCAAGGCCTGGGAGAGCTAGCAGTACTGAAGAACTTTACACATCAATTATCTACTTACAAATGACCAAAGTCAGAACATCGGTTTGATAATAAGTTTCAACTTGAGTGTCAAACCCCGTCCTGGGCACATGGAGAAGAGACTGGGGCTGAAATGGGTTCTCATCCATTTTCTCTTTGTAAGAACTCAAAACCAGCATTTTTTAAATGCTGAGATTTTAAACCACCATTCCTGAGTGGGACTAAACCAGCCATTCAGTTGCCAGGGTCCATGCACTTCTACTTGTCCTAGCGTCCCACGGCTTCAAGGACTACCGGTCTCTATCCTGGGGGTGAGGGGAACATCCTCTGCGGAGGGCGCGGCGCGCGCCGACAGCCCACCGGGCGGGGTCTCTTCACCCAGCCCACCCGCGCCTCCACCTGCCAAGGCCCAGACCGCGGCCAGGCTCTCCCGGAGGGCGCCCACGCTGACCAACGGCCTAGCGCTGCGAGTGTCAACGCCGGACGCCTTTTGCGAACAAAAAGCGCCCCCATCAGCCCGACCCCTGCCCCGGGGGCCAGCTCGGAGACCCTGGCCCGCCCCTCCCATCGGAGCAGCCCCGGGCCCCGCGCCCCGGGCCCCGCGCCGCACAAAGGCCGGCAGGGCCCACTCGGCGCCGCGGGAACAAAGGCGGCCGCCCCGGCCCGGCACAGGTGCAGCCGCGGGGCCCAACGGGCCCAACATGGCCGCGCCCGCCGCCCGTCAGGCTCCGTTAGCCGCCACCGCCGCCAGGCCACCCGCAGGCCCCGGCTCTCTCTGCCTGTCCCTCAGGCCTCTGCAGGCCTCTCTGGTCCACCCAGGCCCTCAGGCTACACGGCCCCCGCAGCCCTCCCGGTCCTCATCGCCGGCCTCCCAGGCCTCCGTGGTCCCCCCGGGTCTTCCCGACCCCTCCGGCCGCCCGGCCACCTCAGGCCTCCGCGGTGCTTCCAGGGCTCGCGTTCCTCTCACAGCTGGCCTCTTTGGCCTCCCCGGCTCTCCCAGTCCTCCTCAGGGTCCCGGCCCTCTCGGGCCCCCTCAGGCCTCCCCGGCCCTCCCCGCGCCCCCTCAGGCCTCCCCGACCCTCTCGGCCCTGGCGGTTGGCGGACGCGACGGTTGGGCAGGCGCCCAGTGACCTGTGGTGCAGCGCATCCTCGGCGCGACGGCGGTTCTCCCGGCGGCGGCAGCGGCTGGCGGGCGGGCGGCTTGGGCCGGGGCAGCGGCCGAGAGGCAGGAGGGCCGGGAGGGGAGGGGGCGGCGGCGGGCGCAGCGCGGCCAGGCCGAGGCTCTCCGCGCGCGGCGCCGACCCCGCCCCCGCGCCTCCCGCCCGCCGCCGCCGCCGCCGGGGCCGCCGCCGCCGCGCAGCAGCCGCGGGAAAAGTGCGCGCCGCTGATTGGCTGCCGCGCTCGCGGGACCCGCGGACCGGGCTTTTCAAATCCTCGCCGGGGCCGCGCGCGGGCGGGGTGGGCAGGCACGCGGCGGGCGGGCGGGGCCGGGAGGGGCTCGGTGGGAGGGAGGGGCCGAGGGACCGCGAGCCACCTCGGAGGAGCGCCCGGACGCGCGCCCCACTCCCGCTATTCGCCAGGCGCGCGCAGACGGTGGCACGACTCGAAGCCCGGTCGCGGGGCCGCGCGCGGTGACGTCATGGCCTCGCGCCCAATCGCCGGGAAGAACCGGAGCTGCCTACCCTGGACGCGCGCTGCGGCCTCTGGTCTGGGTGGGTCTGCGCTGCCCGCGAGCGCGCCGCTCTTGTCGGCGGAAAGGCGGAGGAGTTCTCACCGCCCTGCAGGGCTCCACCGGTGCTAGGCGGTAGTTTCCCTCCTCCTTTTTCTTGCCCGGACCTACAATCTTGGCCTAGATGGTCAGAAACAGCTATAAGGGGCAGGCCGGAGAGCGGACAGGACCTAGCCAGGACCCGTCGGCACAGTGCCGGAGGCCCCTTCCTGCAGCCGTGGATTAGTCGGTCCTTTCTCCAACCCACACCCCCAGACTGGGGTCTGGCTTGGAGCTAGGTGCGGTAGGGGATCCCAGGGTCAGAGGCGGGACTGCTGGGGGATGTGTCATTGTAGAGAGACTGAAGTAGGGTGGAGGGGCAGAAAAGCCTGTGGTCGGTGGAGTGGTAAGAGGCCAGTTTTCGGAAAAAGCGCTGTGGATGTGGTGAACGTGGAAAATGTCAAAAGATAAAACTGTACACTAGTTCAAGTGGTAAGGATAAATTTTCATCAATAGTACACTAATGCACTAGAGAAGAGCCCACCGTCAACGGAACTTAAGTGTGTACATAGGTGACTGGAGTTTTAAAGGGAAAATGAGGGACTAGGGAAGGGGGTGAGCCAGGGTTCAGCAGAGTCAAGGAAGTGAACATTTACAAAAAGCAGGAAGTGGAGTTGGTCCATGTGAAACCCATCTGGGTTTGCTAACTGACAAGCTTATGGAAGTTAGGTTCCTACCCTTCTACATAGGCCTGCATCTGGTGGGGAGGGGCTATTTCCAGGTGTTGCTGAAACAATAGGGATGCAGCCTTGAGCTTTAGAAACTAAATTAGTGTTTGTTCAAGTCTTTATAGTACAAGCTTAAGCCATAGTCAAGAAGAGAGCTCAGAGGAGCCTAGTTAGAGTTTGGTCAGAGAGTATTTGTTGGGGCCAGCAGGTGGTGTGGTGGTTGGGGCGCTAGTGCCCACGTGGCTGATTATGGTTTGAGTCCCAGGCCTGGCGGTTTGCTTTCTCACTTTTTCTCTCTCTCTGTATCTCTCTCTGGTCAAATTAAAATAAATAAATGAATAAATAAAATTCAATAGATAATTCTTTTTAAAAATAAATAGAATTTTTAAAAAATTTTAGAGAGATTTTACAGAGAGACAGAAAGTGAGAAATATCCTCCCCTACCCCCAGGATGGCCACAGGGAAATCTGTTCTCCATCATTCTCCTCTTAGGACTTTGAGCACTCATGCACACAGGCCTGTCATGAGTTTTAAGTCCCAGGGTCTGGGACTGAACCACAGTTAGCTAAATGATAGTACAACAACATAACCATTACGCCATCTGCTGGTCCCAAATTAATTCTTTTTTTAAAAAAAGAAATATTTGTAAAAATGTACCCCCCTGCCTCCCCCACCCCATCCTCTAGCTGCCAGCTCATCCAGTCTGCCTTAGCTGCAGAGAATCACCTTGCTCCAGGTCATGAATGCCCTTCCTCCAAGGCCACATCCAGCAGCTAATTAGATGTGGATTTGTAAGCCTGGTCAGTTCTGCAGTACAGGACTCCAACAGGCAATACTCTTAAGAAAGACTGACAAGGGCATGGGGACCACAGGTGACATAGTAGTTAAGGCACTGGACACTCCCACATGGCCAACCATGGTTCAAGACTCATACCTGGTGGCTTGTTTTCGCGCGCTCGCTCTCTCTCTCTCTCTCTCTCTGTGCGTCTCTCTGGTCAAATAAAAATAAATGAATGAATAAATAAAATTAAATAAATAATTCTTTTTTAAAAAAATTGACAAGGGTTTAAGTCTGCTTCTTGCTCTCCCCAATCCCACATATAGGTCCTGATATTGGGATGAATTATGCCCCACCCAAAGATATGTTGCTTCAAGACTGATTATAATGCTACACTAGGCAAGAGAGTATAGTATTAGTGCAAAAATAAGGAAATAGATCGGTGGAACAGAATAGAGAACCCAGAGACAAGACCGTATAAATAGCATCTGTTTGGTTTTTTTTTTAATTTGCTAGAGGATATGTTTGCTTGCTGGAAAGAAAGAGAGAGAAAGTGCCCCCCCCCCCCCATAAAGGGTAGTCAAGCTATAATTCCTTGTTTTCCACTTCTTCCTTCAGGCTTTGGGCATGCATGCATGCATATCCAGTGTGCTTCTCAAGCCACCAGGTCAATGGGTCTCCAACCAAATAGTCAGTCACCTTGATCACCTTTCCACCAGCTAGCCCAAGTAAAATTATCTTTGGCAAAGGATCAAAGGCAATATTAAAGAAAAGATCATCTTCCTTTTTCTTTTTTTGAGATGTTTTTGCCTTATGGCTCATGCACTTGCCATAGAGAAAGAGAGACAGTGAAAGGGAACGGGAGAAATCACCCCCAAGGGGGGATGGCCACGCCAAAATCCCTTCTCTTCCATTCTTCTCCCAGGATCTTGGGCACACATACACACTTGTTTGGTATGATTTTCAAGCCACCAGGTTCAGGACCCAAACCGTGGTCGGTCATGTGAGAGTTCAGTGATGTAACCACTACACCATCTGCTAGCCCCAAGAAAAGGTCATCTTTTTAATAAATGTTACCAGAACAACTGGACATCCACATACCAAAAAAAAAAAAACTAGCCTAGTCCCAATTGCAGTAGCACACCATGGCTGCTGCTGTTCAATAGGTTGAAGCCATATTGGAGGCCTGGATTTAGTTCTTCATCCACCCTAAAATCGAAAACAACAACAAAAACCTGGGCTCAGTGGCATGCACTTGTAGTCTCAGCTACTTGGTTGGCCGAGGCAAAAGAATCAAGACATAGTGACAGGCCAGCCCTGTAGCCTAGTGGTTAAGGGAAGTGGATCCCACATGGCCAATTGTGGTTCAAATTTCAGCCTTGCTAGCTTGAACAAATATTCCAAGTGCATGTATATGTGTGTCCAAAATCCCGACTGGATGGAGAAATGGAGGAGAAAGGGTTGCAGCATGATGCCCCATTGGTGGTAAGGGAATGTTTTCTCTGTCTCTGAAAAGTACACACACCCCTGACAATTAAATATATATATATATATATATATATATATATATATATATATATATATATATATAGGGTGGTGCGGTGATTAGAGATCTGGACTCCCAAAATGGCTCCTAATCACTGTTCGAATTCCAGACCTGGCAGCTTGCTTTCTCACTTTCTCTCCCTATCTCTGTCTCTCTCTGGTGAGCAGGAGCCCTATAACAAATTAAATAATAATAGTAGCAACAAATTAATTAAACTAAATATTTTTAAAATGATTTTATTCATCATTATTATTTTTTTAATTTGATTGGAGAGAGAGAAAAGGAAAGTGAGAAAGCAAGCTGCCAGATCTAGGACTCATACTGGGATTGGCCATGTGGGGGAGTCCAGCATCCCATCTAACATGCCACTTTCAGCTCCAAATAATTCTTGAGGCCAGCAGGTTGCATAGTGGTTAAGGTGCTGGATTCCCACATGGTTGACCTCAGTTCTAGTCCTGGATCCAGCAGCTTGAAACTCACACCAGGCATGTGTTCATGCATGCCCAAAATCTCACAAGGAGAATGGAGAAGAAGGGATTGTGGTGTGGCTATCCTCCCAGGGGATGATTTCTCACTTTCCCTCTCACTGTCTCTGTCTCTCCAGCAAGTGCACACACCCGATGGCAAAAAAACATTTTTTAAAAAATTAATTTCTTTTTTAAAATATATAGAGAATAAGACCCCATCTAAAATATCACCATGCATGCATGTGCACACACACACAAATCAACAGAGACACAAACCTTACCCTGTTCACAAAAATTAACTCAAAATACATCATAGACCTAAAGTAAAATGCAAAACTATCAAACTCTTGGAAGATAACAAGAGAAAATCTAGTTGACCTTGAGTTTGGTAATGACTGTTTGAGTATGACAACAAAGGCACAATATAGAAAATAAATAATTGATAAGTTAAGTTTTATTAAAATCAAAAACCGCTCCATGAAAGACACCGTAAAGAGAATAAAAATACAAGTCTCAGACTGGAAAAAAATATTTGCAAGAGACACATGTAATAAACAACTGTTATGGCCAGCAGATGATGTGGAGGCTAAGACAGCCGAACCCCACATAGCTGACTGCGCAGTTCAAGCCCCAGACTTGGTGACTTAAAAAACATGGCGGGGGGACCAGCAGTTAGCGTAATGGCTATGTTGCTGGACTCCCACGTAGTCGACCGTGGTTCAAGTCCTGGACCCGGCGGCTTAAACTCACGCCAGGCGCGTGTGCGTGCGTGCCCAAGATCCCAAGAGGAGAATGGAGAAGGGATTGCAGCGTGGCCATCTCCCCTGGGGGGTGATTTCTCACTTTCTATCTCTCTGTCTCTGTCTGTCTGGCGAGCGCACGCGCCCTCTAGCGAAAACCTCTTAAAAAAAAAAAAAAAAAAAAAACATGGCGGGCATGGAAGTATGTGTGCCCAAAGTTCCAACAGTAGAATGGAGAAGGGATTGTGGCATGGCCAACCTCCCCCGGGGGGGTGATTTCTCATTTCCTCTCTCTTCCTCTCTCTCTCTCTCTCTCTCTCTCTCTCTCTCTCCCTCTCTCTGCTTCTTTCTAGCAAGCACACATGCCCTATAACAAACTAAAATAAAAGACTGTTACTCAAAATAGACAACACTTAAAACTCAACACTAGGGCCAGCCCAGTGGTTAAGTGCTATGTGTAGGGAGCCAGATCCCATATTTCTGACTACAGATTGAATTCCATCCTGATCTGAAAAACATGCTGGGCATGCATGCATGTGTATCCAAAATCCTGACAAGGAGAAGTGGAAGAAAGGATTGAAGCATCTCCACACCCTATTGGGTGGTCTTTCTACCTTCTGGCAAGTGCACACAACCTCTGACAGGGAAGGAAGTAAGGGAAGAAATTTAAAATGGGCAAAAAAGCGAACTGGGACCAGCAGGTATCACAGTGGTTAAAGCGCTAGACACTTCCACATGGCCGACCACAGTTCAAGTCCTGGACCTGGTGGCTTGCTTTCTCTCTTTCCCTTTCTCTCTCTCTCTCTGTCTCTCCCTTGTCAAATTAAAATAAATGAATAAATAAATAAATAATTATTTTTTAAAAAGGGCAAAAGAACTAAATAGACAATTCACCAAAGAAGATATGCATATGGCAAGTATACATTTTAAAAAGATCTGGGGGAACCAGCAGTTAGCGTAGTGGCTATGTCGCTGGACTCCCACGTAGTCGACTGCGGTTCGTGTCCCGGACCTGGTGGCTTAAAACTCATGCCGGGCGCGTGTGCGTGCGTTGTGGGAGGCTGCGCACCAGCGAGTCTGCTGAGGTTTCTCAGAGAGCAAACAATTGCCATGATTGGTTCTCTTCATAAAACCTGACCTTCGAAACCTTGCTCTGATTGGCCACTAGAATCCCTCAGATTTGCATATCCGGCACCTCATGATTGGTCCAAAAGCAACCAATCATAACCCACCGTTTACAACCAAATACAACCAATCACGGCCCCACCATTTACAACCAATCATAACCCACCGTTTACGATCCTTCATTCAACCAATCACGGCCCACCAGCATGTATATAACCACCATGCCTGGCCCACAATAGCCAGATGACCAGGAAGACGACGAAGATGACACAGAAGACCAGGAAGACGACGACCCTGGAGAGCCTAAAGAGCTGAAACACCACACAGTCTCCAGACGACCCTGAAGAGTTGTAACACTACATCGTCTCCAGACGACCCTGAAGAGCTGTGACACCGCGTCGTCTCCGAGCTGCTCACAACAGACAACACGACCCTAAAGAGTTGTAACACTGCGTCGTCTCCGTGCTGTACCGTGCTGCCCACAATAAACAGACGACACTGTGTCGTCTCCGTGCTGTGACACTGCACCGCTTGTCCCAGCTCTCACTCCTTCCCTCAGGAAACCTGTTCGACTGTCCCCCCTGGTTGGGACACGTGGCGCACGAACAGGGACGGGACACGTGGCGCCCGAACCGGGTCTGGACACGTGGCGCTCGAACAAGGGACCTGAATACGAAGGATCCAGTGAAGAGCACCCGAGGAGGGGATAGCAGAGAATCGTCCCGAGAAAGGACGGCAGAGAATCGTCTGAGGAGGGGACGGCAGACGACACTGTGTCGTCTCCGTGCTGTGACACTGTGCCGCTTGTTCCGGCTCTCACTCCTTCCCTCAGGAAACCTGTTCGACTGTCCCCCTGGGACGGGACAGTGCGTGCCCAAGATCCCAAGAGGAGAGTGGAGGAGAAGGGATTGCGACATGACCATCCCCCCTGGGGGGTGATTTCTCGCTTTCTCTCTCTGTCTGTCTGGCGAGCGCACGCGCCCTATAGCGAAAACCTCTTAAAAAAAAAAAAAAAGATCTGGGGACCACCAGTTGGTATAATGGCTATGTCGCTGGACTCCCATGTAGTCACTCGTGGTTCAAGTCCCAGACCTGGTGGCTTAAACTCACACTGAGTGCATGTGTGTGCGTGCCCAAGATCCCAAGAGGAGAAGGGATTGTGGCATGGCCATCCCCCTTGGTATGTGATATCTAGCTTTGTCTCTGTCCCTGTCTCTGTCTTTCTGGTGAGCGCATGCACCCTATAGCATAACCCTCTCAAAAAAAAAAAAAAAAAAAAAGATCTGTATCATATGTCATCAGGGAATTCGCGAATTAAAAAATTAGATGGTCTATCTATAGTGGCACAGCAATAGTGCCACAGTCTGCAATGTTGAAAGCCATACGGAAGTTTGGGGCCCAACTCCCAAGTGACCACACAGGTGCACACCTATGTTCCCATTGGTTCTGGCTGGGTGGGTGGTAGGGTTCACACCATGAGACCCCAGTGAGAATGCTTGTCTATCTCTCGAAAGAAAGAAAGAAAGAAAGAAAGAAAGAAAGAAAGAAAGAAAGAAAGAATTCAATGAACTAAAATAGAGAAATCACTATGCACCTAATTAAATGACCAAAATCCAGAACTCTGACAATATCAAATGCTGTGAGGTTGTGGAGAAACAGAACTACATTCATTAGTAGCAGAAATGCAAAATGGTACAGCCCCTTTAGAAGACAGTTTGGCAGTTTCTTACTAAACTGAATATACTTGGGTCAGCCAGCTCAACAGTTATGGTAGCTGGATCCACATGCTCAGCTGCACAGTTCAAGTCCTAGATATGATGGCTTAAAAAAGGAAAACACAAAACTAAATAAAAATTAAGTATAGTCTTACCATATGATCCAACAATCATGCTCCTTGATATTTACCTAAAGGAACTGAAAATCTATGTCCACACAAAACCCATGTACAGATATTTGTAGCAGCAGTATTCATAGGTTTATATTCATATTATATGTATATATATATACATATATATATATATATATATATATATATATGTACACACACACACACACACATATGTTGAAGCTCTAGTCCTCTACTTCACAAAGTGATTTTTTTTTAATTTCCTATAGGACATGTGCACTCCCTAGAGACAGAGAGAGGGAAAGTGAGAACCATCCCCCCACCAAAGGCCATTCCATAATCCTTTCTCCTCCATTCTCTTTGGATTTTAGGAACACATGCATACACATCCAGCCTTTTCTCAAGCTGCTGGGTCCAAAATTCCATCTGCGTATGTAGTAGGCCACATGGTATCTAGCCATCTTTATTTTTCTTTTTTTAATAGGAGAGGTTTTTGCTATAGGGCGCACGCACTCACCAGAAAGACAGAGAGAGACAGAAAGTGAGAAATCACCCCCAAGGGGGGATGACCATGCCATAATCCTTAGCCTCCATTCTCCTCTTGGGATTTTGGGCACGCACGCACACACGCCCGGCGTGAGTTTAAGCCACTGGGTTCGGGACTCAAACCGCAGTTGACTGCATGGGAGTCCAGCGACATGGTCCCAGTATCCAGCCATCTTAACCACCAAGCCACCAGCTGACCCACCTCACAATGTGATCTTATTTGGAAACAGGATTCTGAGGTATCAGGTTAAAATGGGGTCATTAGAATAGGCCCTAACCCGACAAGACTGGTGTCCTAAAAAGGGGAAATTTGGAGAGAAACAGAGAGAAAATGAAGGCACAGGTTGGCGTGATGCTTCTACATGGCAAGGAACACCATGGATTGCCAGCAAAGCTGGGAGGAGGCCTGGAACAGCCTCAGAACAAACCAACCCTATCTATATTTTGATCTTAGATTTCCAACCTGCAGAGTTAGGAGAGGATAAACTGATTATTTAACCACCCAATTTGTGATGCTTTGTTATGGCAGCCTTAACAGAGAGTCCTTAATACGCATCTGGCCCTTCAAACCCTATCTCAGCCTCTGCTTCTGGAAAACTGGACCATTGGCAGCTAAAAGGGACTGAATCATTGGGGGACACCAGGGAGAGGTGCAGGCCATCACAAACAGCAGCCCTGGAATCAAACTGTGGGGTATCTGCAGGACTTAAGGCTTGGGCAAGCATGAGCTACAGCAGGAAGTATGGTTTCTGTCTTCCCCAGGCTCCCCAGGCCTGTCCACAGCAAGAGGCACAATCTTTGACACTCAGAGCCACAGGACCCAGGCAAGACCTTCAAACCCCGCCCCCGCCCCCGCCGAGGTTCAGCTGCTGTCTGTAGGATGGGAGGCATGTGGCAGGAGACAGCCTAGGAGCTGGACACCTGGTGCCCAGCCTGTGCTCACCTCCTTCTAGACTCCTGCCCAGGCCTCAACTCTAGGTGCTTCGATGGGTAGCAGAAAGGGTACTGAGGACTAAGACATGGGTTCTCTGGCCCATTGCAGCAGCCTCCAAACAAGGCCGTGCACGTATAGTCCTGGTTCCTGGGCCTCAGACACCCTAGAGTAAGGAAGGCCTGCAGCACTCTGCATAAGACCTGACAGCGCAGCCTGAAGATACAGCAGACTGGAAGATACAAACAGGCACCCAGCTGCACTTTGGTGTTGAGACTAGGTGCTATGGCTCAGAATTCTGAACACTGCTCCAGCACCCCAAGCCTCCAGATCTTCCTAGCCTTTCAGGGGTGCTCATAGTGAGTGTTCCTTCTGCTCTGCAAGTGTTCAGAAAGAGGTCCCCAAGCCCAGGCAGGATTCATGAAAAGCAAGCAGGATAGGGTAAGGGGAGCAGGGCCCTAGGAGTAGGCAGATCCAAAGGACAGGCTTGCTGGAACAGACTTTCCATTGCAATCACCACAAGCTCATCTGCTTCCCAGTGGAGCAGGGACTGGGCTGTCGGGAGCTACAAGGCCTTCCCAAGGTTCTCGGGGACTGGATGAGATTCCCAAATCATTTACTCTTTATCCAGACATTAGACGGTAAGGCTCTACTGGGTCCTGTGAGGGCTATGGGGGCAACAGCAACAGTGAGAAGAGATGCCCTACTCCGGGAATTTACTGCCAGGACTCGCCTAGAGTCCCTGGGAGCCCCCAGAAATTGTCCCACTGGGAAGTGGCTAAACTCTTCTGGCTGTGGGGGTGAGAATAGGTGACCTCTCCAGGCCCTGGATCCCTCTGGAAATTACCTGCCTCCCAGCCCCTTTTAAATCTCTGCTGCATATGACAAATAGCACCACATCTCACTTGATTTCACAGACTTGGAATTAGGGCTACTTTTCCCAGAAAAATCTATATTTAGAATAGTGTAATCAACATGTAAATTTATTCAAAACATGTACGAGTGTGTTTTGATTTTCTTAAAGAAAGTTATTTGGGGCTTGCTAGTCTTTTCCCGCCCAGCACATGCCTCCGTAATCCCGGCCGTGCTATTGCAGGATGTCCTGAGCTCCTTTCAGTGAGTCTGGCTAGCCAGCTCCCCTCATGTCCCCCCACCAGGCCCTGCACACGCCAGGCAGAGTGTGTTGGAGCTCTCAAGGGCAGGAAGAAAAAGAGCCACAAAGGATGTCTCAGGCGGATTCTGGGAAAAAGAGGAACTCATCTGCAGAAGCTAGTCCCTGGCAGCACTCCTGAGTGGGCCACTGCCCCTTGGGGCCCAGGTCTGTGTCTGTCCAATGGGACAACTGTTCAAGCAGGCACAGCACACTGGAAGTTCTAAGAACCTGGGCTGTTTCCCTGACTGACAGACGGAGAGCAAAGTTATGCTAGGAAGGCAGGCCTCAGGGCAAGTTGATACCTCCCCCCCGCCCCCCCCCCCCCCCCCCCCCCCCGCACAGGGGAGGCCAGATCCCGGCTGGGTCCAGAGTGGTGCAGGGCACCCAGGGACAGCAGCAGCAGCGGACTGAGCTTTGTCTTGGTCTCTTTAAGACTCTTATCCCGGGAACAGCAGATGGCATAATGGTTACATTACTGGACTCCCATGTAGTTGACCGTGGTTCGAGTACCAGATCTGGCAGCTTAAAACTCATACTGGGCACATGTGTGTGTGCCCAAAGTCCTAAGAGGAGAATGGAGAAGGACTGCGGTGTGGCCATCTCCCTGAGGGGTGATTTCTCGCTTTCTGTCTCTCTCTCTGGCGAGCACATCACCCTATACTAAAATCTTAAAAAAAAAAAAAAAAAAAAAAAAAAAAACTGTTAATGCCACACTCAGCTCCGCCCAGTCAGTACTACCCACCTGGAGCCAGTAGGTACAGGTACAACCCACTCTCCCTCTGTGTGGCCCTTGTTGGAGTCCTACGGCCTCCCTGAGTCACAGCCACATGTCTGCCATCTCATGGCTCAGACCTCCCTGTAAGAACTGCTAATGCCACGGGTAAGGCCCAGGCCTCTTCACCAGAAGACCCCAGAGCCCCAGCTTAGCCTTCCCATCCCCCACCAACCTAGGGTCCCAGAGGGGCCAGGCTCATTGCTGTTTCCATGGAGATGTATGCACTCTGACCCCAGCCTTTCTCCATCTCAGGGCAAATAAAGAGGGCTTCCAAGTGGAAACCAGCAGTCTCAAGCTGCCCCTCCTCCTGGACCCCAGGTGGCCCCTGCCTCTAAGGAGGGGAGGGGAAGGGAAATCTACTCCCTCAGCTCAGGGCCAGCAGGCCCAGAACCCAGACAGAACTGTGGCCAGGGCCAGCGGAACCTCTCACCCCCTGGGCCTTTCCGATATTCCCTTCACCATCCTGACCAACTCTGCTCTCCAGAGTGGCAGGCTGGAAGACTGCCCTTCACATTTCCTGGGCGTGCCCTGCTCCCACACAACAAAGACTGTATTGCTCAACTGGACAGCCCAGGGAAGCAGCAGCCTACCAGGGGCCACATGAATCAACCTTCCACTGAGCTGGGATCCTGGTTGGACAGAGGAGATGAAGGTGTGGACTGAAATCTGGCTGAGAACTCCTCCCACCCAAGTTACCACTGATAAGCCTGAAGAACCTGTTATCAAAGCCCTAAGGGTCACCTCCAGGAACAAATCACAACGTGGGACCAGTTTCAGTTCTAGAGGCAACTGCAGACCAATCTTCCTGCAAGGCTACTTCCCAGAGAGTCCCCTGAGCCAGCAGGCTGAGTTCTGAAAAGCAGACCCCACCCCCACCCTGGGTGTTACCCTGTGCAGGTACCACACTGGACTTCTCTCCTCTCTCTCCCCACGCCAGGCCTTAGCTAAGAGAAGCCTTTCTTGACTTTCTTCTCCCTCTTAGACTGGGCTGAGTCCCACTGGAGGGAACTCATAGCCCCATGTTCACCCCAGGTGGGAATAAGGCCTCTGGAGTTGGACTGTGGGCTTCCAGGCCTGGTTTCCCTTCATACTGGTTTCTTACAGCAACAACAGAAAGTTACTCTCTCATAGTACTAGAGGTTAGACACCCCAAACCAAGGTGTCCACAAGACCAGAAGCTCCGCAGAAGGATCCTTCCTTGCTTCTTCCCAGCTTCTGGTGGTGGCTGGCACTCCGTGGTGTCTCTTGGCTTGTGTCAATATCCCTGCTATGTCTCCTCTGTCTGTACATGGCCCTGTCCTTGTGTGTCCAGTAAGCCCATCACATGATCTCACCTTAAATTTTTTAAGAATTATTTTAAGTTTTGGGGACCAGCAGTTATCGTAATGGCTATGTCGTTGTACTCCCATGTAGTCGACCGCAGTTCGCGTCCCAGACCCAGTGGCTTAAAACTCATGCCGGGAGCGTGTGCGTGCGTGCCCAAGATCCTGAGAGGAGAATGGAGGAGAAGGGATTACGAGTGGCCATCCCCCCTGGGGGGTGATTTCTCACTTTCTATCTCTCTGTCTCTCTGTGTGTTTCCGGTGAGCGCATGTGTCCTATAGCAAAAACCTCTCCAAAAAAAAAAAAGAATTATTTAAGTTTTTGTCCTTGTTTTGTTTTAATTTTACCAGAGAGGGACAGAGAGAGAGAGAGAGAAAGGGAAAGTGAGAAAGCAAGTGGCCAGGTCCGGAACTCGAACTGCAGCCGCCCATGTGGTTAAGCGCCCTTAATCACCATACCACTTGCCGGCCCCTCTCATCTTAACTTGATTACATCTGCAAAGACTATTTTAAAATGAGGTCCTAGTCACAGGCATGGGAGTAGGCCCTGAAAATACCTTTTTGAGGACACAGTTTAAACCACAACCCCTCTTACCAGTTGCTCGATTTTGAGTTGGTTGTCCCGACTCTAGAGACAAAATGAAGACAAAAAGCATGCAGTACGTTTCCGGAGGCAGCTGCAATGAAACAATGACTTTCAGTCAGGTCAGAGCCCCTCCCCTAACAACAACCGGTCAGTCATGTCAGAGCCTCTCCGGTCGCTGGCTTTCACCTGCCTGCCCTCCCCACTAAATTGCCCCAGAGCCTGCGGAAGCGCGTCCTTCCAGAATACTCGTGGAGTGGGACGTGGGCAAGGGGCCTCGAACTAGACTGGCGGAGCCACGGCAGGCAAGAGCCAGGCAAGTTCGCACATTTCGGTGAAGGCACATTAAGGACAGGCCAGCAGGAATCTAAGAGTACCAACTAGGCGGGCTGGCCTCCAGAGTTAGGGACCTACCCAGCCCTGCGACCTCTCTGGGTCCGCGCCCTGGCTCCTCTTCCCAGAGTCTGCCCCGCCCGCTCCCCTGGCCACGCCCACAGCTCGCGCCCGGACTGGGCCGCTCAGAACCCGCCTGGGCCCCGCTTCGCAGTAAGCCCTGCTCCGCCCCGCCCCTCTCGTCCGCAAGCCTTTAGTTCCTCCGCGCTCCGAGGCCGGGGTCCGCCGGGCTGTTTGATGTTGGCAGCTCCGGTTCTCTCCTAAGGTGGAAAGAGATGTTTGAGAGCCCCAGCCTCCTGGGGCAGTGGCGTGAAGACCGTCGATCTTCACCAGGAGGTGCCCCGCACTTCCATTCTCCCTGGGGGAAGGGTGGATGTCCAGGGCAGAGTACCATCTGGGCAAGGCCCACGGCCAGTGCCACTCACACATTTGGGCTTTGACTAAAGAAACGCTGTTTTGTGCTAAATGAGCACTTCTTTTTCTAACCATGAAAGTGGCAGCAGTTGGTGTAATGGCTATGCCGCTGGATTCCCATGTAGTCGACTGCAGTTTGAGTCCCAGACCCAGTGGCTTAAACTCAAGCCGGGCGCGTGTGCGTGCGTGCCCAAGATCCCAAGAGGAGAGTGGAGGAAAAGGGATTGCTGCATGGTCGTCCCCCCTGGGGGGTGATTTCTCTCTTTCTGTCTCTCTGTCTCCTTCTGTTTGTCTGGCGAGCGCCCGTGCTCTATAGCAAAAACCTCTCCCCCCAAAAAATTGTCCTTCCCAAGCCCAGTGCCTGCAGTGAACACTTTGCACCACTTCTTTTCTGGACAGCCCGGGTTAGGGACTGACTAGGGACATCAAGAGCTGTGGCCCAGAACTAGTCCAGGCGGAGTCACACAAGTTTCCAAAGTTGACAAAAATATTGACTTAAACCTCTAAGAAATTTAGTGAAACTCAACCACAGTGTGCACAGGGGAATGCAAGCCACACTCAAACAATTCTAGCAAGTCAGAGAAAGCAGAGTGGAAAGAGATAGTGGTCTTAAACCAATAGCAGTTAAGGGGGTCACCAGATTCACTGCACTCCCACATGGCCAACAGAGGTTGGAGTTCCTGACTGGTGGCCTGAAAATCACGCCAGACGCATGAGCCTGCATGCCCAAGATTCCAGGCAATGGAGGAGAAGGGGTTGCAATGTGGCCATCTCCCCTGGGGGTGATTCTCACTTTCCCTTTCACTGCCTCTGTCGTCCCTGCCAGCACACACTTTATGGAAAAAAACTCTTAAAAAAAAAATAGCGGTTAAGGTAGTTTTTGCAGGCCATCAGGCGGCATGGAGGTTTAGGTGCTGGATCCCACTTGGCCCACTGAGAGGATGGCATCCCGGACTCTGTGGCTTGAAAATCACCCCAGGGCATATGCAGGCAGTGGCCAAAATCCTGAGAGACTGAAGGAGAAGGGATTGCAGAGTGGCCATTCCCCCTCAGGAGGTGATTTCTTACTTTCCCTCTCTCCTCACAGGGAGCACATGAACCCGATAGAAAAAAAAAAAAAAAAAGGCTTAAAAAAAAAAACTAAAAAAAAAGATATCTTTTGCAAGTTTTACCAAATAAGAAATCACCCATGTGAATATAATGAGGGTGTCATGCTAGGGGAAAGGAGTTAGCTGTGTGGTGAAGGTGCCTCTCTGACCAGGACTAATGGAGAGTGTGGTAGTGCTACAGGGAACAGCTGGTCAATGAAAGAAAAGGGAAAAGAAGATGAAGTCTAGAAGCGAAATCACACATTAGTGACAGAGGGGCATGGCAAATTGCTGAGAAAGGAAAGTCTATCCCATAAGAGGCTCAGAACTGTTAACTCAGCTGTTACCTACATGATAATAAAATGAACTTGTGGGTGGGGACCTGTCCCTACCCAGGGGACAGTCGAACAGGTTTCCTGAGGGAAGGAGTGAGAGACAGGGCGAGAGGCACAGAGATGACACATGCAGTGTTACAACACGGAGATGACAGTGTCGTCAGGGTCGTCCGTTTATTGTGGGCAGCACGGTACAGCACAGAGACGACGCAGTGTTACAACTCTTCAGGGTCGCAGCGTCTATTGTGAGCAGCACGAAGACGACACAGTGTCACAGCTCAGGGTCCTCCGGAGACGATACAGTGTTATAGCTCTTCAGGGTCTTCCCGAGAAGATGCGGTGTTACAACTCTTCAGTGTCGTCTGGCGATTGTGGGCCAGGCAGCGTGGTTATATACATGTTGCTGGGCCGTGATTGGTTGTAAAAGGTGGGTTATGATTGGTTGTAAAAGGTGGGTTATGATTGGTTGCTTTTGGACCAATCATGAGGTGCCAGATATGCAAATCTGAGGGATTCTAGTGACCAATCAGAGCAAGGTTTTGAAAGTGAGGTTTTTGAAGGGGAGCCAATCATGGCAATTGTTTGCTCTCTGTGAAACCTCAGCAGACTTGCTGGTGCACAGCCTCCCACGGGGACCAGCAGGTGGCATGGTGGTTGGGGCACTGGGCTCCCACATGGCCTACCTAAGGTCAAGTCTGGACCTCGCAGCTTGCTTTCTCACTCTCCTCCCCCATTTCTGATGACTAAAACAAGGTTTTTTTTTTTAAAAAAGAGAGAAAAAATAGGTAATTCTTTTTTAAAAGAGAGGGTTTTTTTCTTTTCCTTTTTTCTTTTTTTGCTATAGGGTGTGTGTGCTCACTGGAGAGACAGAGACAGAGAGACAGGGAGCAAGAAATCACCTCCCAGGTAATGGCCATGCTGCAATCTCTTCTTCATTCTTCTTTCAGGATTTTGGACACACACACACACATGCACCTGGTGTGAGTCTCAAGCTGCCAGGTCCGGGACTTGAACCATGGTTGACTATGTGGGAACACATGCACACATGCCCAGCATGAGTTTTAAGCCCCTGGGTCCAGAACCCGAACAGAAGTCAGCTATGTAGGAGCCCGGTGATGTAACCATTATGCCATCTGCTCATCCCCAAAACAAATTATTCTGAAGAAGAAGAAGAAGAAGAAGAAGAAGAAGAAGAGGAGGAGGAGGAGGAGGAGGAGGAGGAGGAGGAGGAGGAGGAGGAGGAGGAAGAGGAGGAGGAGGAAGAGAAGGAGGAGAAGGAGAAAAAGGAAGGAGGAAGGAGGAAGGAGGAGAAGGAGGAGGAGGAGGAGAACTTGGGTATTTACATCCTACTACTTGCAAAAATTCCTTTAAAACTCTCAATGGATCAAGGTCTTAACTATTAAAAGAAAAGCCTGGGGGCTAGCCAGGTGTGGTAGTTAAGGTGGGTAGACCCCACATGGCCAATTGCATGGAATTGTATGGTTTGAGTCAAGACCCAAGACTTGGAAAACACCCTGAGCACCTGTACATCCAAAATCACAAGAGAAGAGGGATTATTGTGTGACCACTCCCCTCGAAGGGTACTTTCTCTCTCCCTCTCCCCCCCCCCCCCCGTGAGATTATGCACCCTATAGGTAATTTAAAAGAAAAAGAAAACCTTGGGGGCTGGCCCTATGGTCTAGTGGTTAAAGGAATTATATCACATATAGCCAACTGCAGTTCATATCACAGCACCAGTAGCTTGAAAAGCATACAGAATGTGTGTGTGTGTGTGTGTGTGTGTGTGTGTTTGTGTGAGTGTGTGTGTGTACACAGGATGGAGAAAAGATTATAGTGTGACCAGATCCCACTGAGAAACACTTTCTCCCCCTCTTTTTTTTTTCCTTTGAGAGAGGTTTTTGCTATAGGGCATGTACACTGTACACTCGCCAGAAAGACAGAGAGAGACAGAAAGACAGAAAGCGAGAAATCACCCCCTAGGGGGTATGGCCTCACAGCAATCCCTTCCCCTCTTGGGATCTTGAGCACGCATGCACACGCGCCCGGCATGAGTTTAAGCCACCAGATCCAGGACTTGAACTGCTGTCAATTACATGGGAGTCCAGTGACATAGCTATTACCCCAACTGCTGGTCCCATCTCCCCCTCTCTCTTTTTTTCTCTGTGTCTCTCTGGGGAGCACACACACCCTTTGGTAATTGAAAAAATTCTTTAAATCTTTTGGTAGAATGAACACCTTCTAGCCTTAGGTCAGGAAAGATTTTACTTAAAAAGCAATGGAAAAAACATTAGCTATCAAAATGAAAACTTTAGGGGCTGGCAGATGGCATGGTGGTTAAGAGCACTGGACTCCCACATGACTGACCATGGTTTGAGTCCTGGACCTGGCAGCTTGCTTTCTCACTTTACCTACCCTCTTTCTCTCTCTGGTCAAATTAAAATAGATAAAATAAATTTTTAAAATTAAGTTAAATAAAATAATTCTAAAAAAAGAAAAATGTTGTAAGTTTGGTTTTTTAAAGAATTATTTTTATTTAATTGTATTTATTCATTCATTTATCCTAATATGAATGAAGAAAGAGAGACAGAGAAAGAGAGAAGGAGGGAAAAAAAAGTGAGAAAGCAAGCCACCAGGCCCAGGACTCAAACCATGATTGGCCATGTGGAAGTGTCCAGCGCCTTAACCACCACACCACCTACTGGTCCCCCCCAAATTATATAAGTTTGACCATACAAAATTAAGAACCTTTGTTCACCAAAGGACACCAAATACATCCAACAAACTGGAGGTCTAATAACACCATATATCAAGTTCCAGTTATAAAGGTCCAGTGTTTAAAACCATCTGCTATTGGTTCAGGTATAACCCAAAAGTCTAAGAAATAGAATAGAATCCACACTCCTTGGCTCATGGCCCCAAAGCTAGTGTGAACATAAAGTTTACCCAGAGGAGAGATTGCTCTGCTAAATTAGAGAAAAAAGGGTGTTTGCTCACAGTATGCTTATTGGTTACTCCCTGTTGTCTCTGTGTCTGACCGTCACAAAAATATTCTTTTTCATGATAGGAACTTGTACTAGACTCTTTTAGAGTTGGCCACAAACTTGCTGACACAAGAACTATACGTTACCCTACTGTCAATAAACTGTTCCAGAAAATTTCTAATGGACTTTTACCCAATCCTACCCCTTCTGCCATCTCCCCTTGACCTTCCTCTGTTACTTGTGAGCAATCTGCACTCTTCCCAAACAACCTAAACATTTCACATCTTTAAAAAAATATATTACCTCTCTTTGTGGAATAAGTAGACACAGGTGGCGCGAAGCTCCGGCAGCCCGCTCTGCTCCTAACTCCCCCAGGGGGAATGGCCATGCCGCAATCCTTCTCCTCCATTCTCCTCTTGTGATCTTGGGCACGCACGCACATGCGCCCGGCGTGAGTTTAAGCCTCCGGGTCCGGGACTCGAACCGCGGTCGACTACATGGGAGTCCAGCGACATAGCCATTATGCTAACTGCTGGTCCCAATTTTTTTTTAAGATAGGCTTTTGCAGGACCACCGTGTCCCAGACCCGGTGGCTTAAAACTCACGTCCGGCGTGTGTGCGCGCGTGCCCAAGATCCCGAGAGGAGAATGGAGGAGAAGGGATTGCCGTGTGGCCATCCCCCTGGGGGGTGATTTCTCGCTTTCTGTCTCTCTTTCTCTCTCTGTCTGTCTGGTGAGCGTACGCGCCCTATAGCAAAAACCTCTCCAAAGGAAAAAAGAAAACCATGGAAGATAGACTTTTGCTATAGGGTATGTGCACTCGCCCGAGAGACAGAAAGCGAGAAATCACACACACCCCTGTGGGGGGCGGGGTGTGTGTGGGGGAGGGATCACCATGCTGCATTCCCTTCTCTTCCATTTTCATTCTCCTCTCTGGACCTTGGGCACACATGCCCACCACGAGTTTTAAGCCCCTGGGTCCGGGACCTGAACAGAAGTCGGCTATGTGGGAGCCCAGTGATGTAATCATTATGCCATCTGCTGGTCCCCAAGATTTTTCTTTATTCATGATAAAATGTGTGTGTGTGCACATGGGGTGGGGGAGAGAGAGAGAGATGAGCAGCCTCCACAGGATCTGGTCAGACCATAATCCCCTTCCTCCAGTCCTCCAGCCCATTGGATCTTGGACATGCATGTAATTCCTGGTGTGTTTCAGGCTGACCTGACTAAAGATTTGAACATGGACACTAAGTACATCCAAAACAATCCTGAAGAAAAATTAGCTGGCAGTCTGACAGCACTATATATCAACCCCAGTTGTAAAGCTACCACTTGGTTGCCATGTGGGATCAGGCTTCTCGTGAGCACTGCATTGTCGCTGCACCACAGAGATGACCCGCTTTTTTGTTTTTGTTTAAAAGAAGCTCGTCTGGGGGACGGTAGGTAGCGTGGTGGTTAACATGCTGGACTTCCATATGGTCAACCACAGTTTGAGTCCTGGACCTGGTGGCTTGCTTTCTCACTTTCCCTCTCTATTTCTCTCTGATCAAATTAAAAAGTAATAATAACACTAAATATTAAATTTAAAAAATACTTCTTATGTAAGAAAAAAAGCTTGTTTGGCTGAGCCATACTGGTGTGGTGGTGGCTTAATGCTTTTCAATGCTGGTGGCCACATGGAAGATCAGGGTTTCTCAAGCTTCTGGACTAAGTCACAAAATACTTTCACCAAAGAAAGAGATTAAGTAATTAAAATCAAGAACTTCTTTTTTTAAAAAAAGAATTCTTTTATTTAGCTTTATTTATTTTAATTCAACCAGAGAGGGACAGAGCGAGAGAGAGAGCAAGAGTGAGAGCGAGAGCGAGAGAGAGAAAGCAAGCTGCCAGGTTCAGGACTTGAACCACAGTTGGCCACATGGGAGTCCAGCACCCTTAACCACTATGCCACCCACTGGCCTCAAGAATTTCTTTTTTTCAAAAGATATTATTGGACCAGCCCTGTGGCCTGCTGGTAAAGGGGGTTGGATCCCACATGGCCAACCACACAGTTCAAATCCCAGCCCTAGGAGCTTGAAAAACGTGTCCAGTACATATGCGTGTGTGCCCCAAATCCTGACAGGATGGAGAAATAGAGGAGGGACTGCAGCATGACCACGCCCCATTGGGGAGTGCTTGTTCCTCTTCCTCTCTCTCTGAGTGCACCCACTTTCTGGCAAATAACTTGAACAAACAAACAAAAATGACGTAATCATCAGTCTACTGACTGGGAGAGCATACTCAAAATATCTGACTAAGGGCCCATATTCAGAATATACCAAAAACTCCTATAAATCAGTAAGAAAAAGACAAGTGACCCAACAGAGCAATGGACAAAGAACTAGACTTACACAGCACTTCACCAGGAGGAGGTCCACACGGTCAAAGCCATATGAAAACTTTCCTCAAAGTCCTCAGTCATAAAAGAAACACAAAATGAAACCATAACTCATCCCTTGCTCTCCAGGATGATTAAAATCACAATCACAAAACCAAGTGTTGGTAGAGATATGGAATGACTAAAGAGCTTCCACTCTGCAGGTAGTAGGGTGAGCTGGAAAAACCACTTTGGAAAACCATTTGACTGTACCTATTTAAGCAAAACTTCCACCCTTCTAGAAGGCATGTGTGTGTTTAACAAAAACCATGTTGTTCCTAACTAATGTTATTCTTTTTCCCTTTCTTTAGGTTTTTGCCATAGGGCACATAGAGACAGATAAAGGAAAAGTGAGAATTCACCCCACAGGGGGGATGGCCATGCTGCAATCCCTTCTAAATGCAATCCCTTCTTGCATTTTCCTCTCTGAATTTTGGACATGCACATGCACCCGGCATGATTTTCAAGCAGCCTAGTCTGGGATGCAAACTGAGGTCAACCCTCTGGGAATCCAACACTTTTACCACCACACCACCTGCTGGCCGCACCAATGTTATAAAGGATTATTTTATTTATTTAATTATTATTTCACATGATGCCAGAGAAAGAGAGAGAGGGGAAAGTGAGAAAGCAAGCCACCAGGCCTGGGACTCAAACCGTGGTTGGCCATGTGGGAATTCCAGCGTCTTAACCACCACGCCACCTGCTGGCCCCACACCAATGTTATTCTTAACTGTCAAAAAATGAAGATCCTGGGAACCAGCAGTTAGCGTAATGGCTATGTCGCTGGACTCCCACGTAGTCGACCGCGGTTCGCGTCCTGGACCCGGTGGCTTAAAACTCACGCCTGGCGCGTGTGTGCGCGTGCCCAAGATCCTGAGAGGAGAATGGAGGAGAAGGGATTGCGGCATGACCATCCCCCCGGGGGGTGATTTCTCGCTTTCTGTCTCTATGTCTCTCTCTCTGTCTGTCTGGCAAGCACATGCGCCCTATAGCGATTAAAAAAAAAAAAAAAAACCTCTCCAAAAAAAAAAAAAAAAAAAAAGAAGATCCATCAATCATAGTACTGAAAAACAAATGGTGGTGTATCCATACAATGGGATGCTGCATGTAATGAAAAATAGCAAATACTTTACATACAACAACATAGATGAATTTGACAAATTTAGTGTTTTGGGTTTGTTTGTTTTTTAGAGATTTTTGCTATAGGGTGTGTGTGGTCGCTAGAGATGCAGGGAGAGACAGAGAGACAGAAAGCGAGATATCACGCCCCTGCCCAGGAGGAATGGCCATGCTGCAATACCTTCTTCTCCATTCTCCTCTTGGAATTTTGGGCACATATGTGCACGCACATGAGCACAGCTTGAGTTTCAAGCTTTCAGGTCCAGGACGCCAACTGTGATTGGCGACGTGGAAGTCCAGTGACAGTCACTGCGCCATCTGCTGGTCCTGACAAACTTGGTGTTAAATGAAAGAAGCCAGAGAAAAAAGTATATACTGTTCGATTCCATCTATATAAAGTGAAAACAACTGGCAGAAGTGATGTGTGATGGTAGGTCAGAATACCGGTTATCTTTGAGAAGGGGTGATGTTAGAAGAGAGAATAAGGTTTCCAGAGAACCTGCACATTTTGACCTTGACTGGAACAAGGATTTCACCACAGGAAAATGCTTCTGATTATACACTTAAGACTTGACCACTTCACTTTATGCATGTCAAAGGTTTATAAAAATATACATCTGCAGGGGCCAGCAGGTGGCATGGTGGTTAAAGGCACTGGATCCCCACATGGCCGACTATAGTTCAAGTCCCGGACCTGGCAGCTTGCTTTCTTGCTTTTTCTTCCTCTGTCTCTCTCTCTCTGTCTGGTCAAATTAAAAAATAATAATAACAAATGGAATTAAATAAAGAACTCTTTTAAATATATATACATCTGAATTCACTCTTTTTTTGGGGGGGGGGAGAGGTTTTTGCTATAGGGCGCGTGCGCTCGCCAGACAGACAGACAGAAAGCAAGAAATCACCCCCCCGGGGGATGGCCACACCGCAATCCCTTCTCCTCCATTCTCCTCTCGGGATCTTGGGCACGCATGCACACGCACCCAGTGTGAGTTTAAGCCGCTGGGTCCGGGACTGTGGTCGACTACATGGGAGTCCAGCGACATAGCCATTACGCTAACTGCTGGTCCCTGCATTCACTCTGACCCAGCAATCCAACAGCCTTTCCTCCCCAGCCCCTCAAAAAACAGTGACTGGGGAACCAGCAGTTAGCATAATGGCTATGTCGCTGGACTCCCACGTAGTTGACCACGGTTCACGTCCCGGACCCGGTGGCTTAAAACTCACGCCGGGCGCGTGTGCGTGCGTGCCCAAGATGCCGAGAGAAGAATGGAGGAGAAGGGATTGCGGCGTGACCATCCCCTCTGGGGGGTGATTTCTCGCTTTCTGTCTCTATGTCTCTCTCTGTCTGGCGAGCGCACGCGCCCTATAGTAAAAATCTCTCCAAAAAAAAAAAAAAATTAAAAAAAAAAAAAAACAGTGACTGAAGAAAGAGATGTTTTCTTGCTCTTATGTAAAGCAAGCCCCAAGTAGGAAGCCCAGGCACCTTCTTCCTACTTCCCCCAGTGGCAGTGCGTGTTAGGCAGAAGGAAGCAGAAAGGGTCAAGTAGACCACTCTCACTTCAAAGACCTGTCACTCAAAGTCCCAGAGATAACTGAGAAAGAAGCCAGTGAGCTGTTGTAACCAAGTTGTCCCAACCAAACCAGAGATGTTACTTAGGCGTAGGGAGAAAATATGGGGCGGGAGGGAAACAGGCCCTACCCCAATCCACAAATATCAAACCCAGGTTCTCTCTTTTTTTCTGTTTTTTAAACCTAGGCTCTCAAGACCCAATGTAAATCCAACCTGGAGCCTTGTGCTGTTCTAGGCTCACTGAATCCTTTGCATCTTCAGGAAGCACTTGCCACCCCCGGCGAGTACCCTCCCTTGTCAGCCCAATCACTCTGCTACCTGGCTCCGACCTCTCTTCAGCCTATAGGCCAGTGAGCCTGCTGCCTTCCACTGCCCCGGACAGCCCCTCAGGTGCCCCTTCTCCCCAGCTGAAATTCCCTGGACAAACCTTACAGTCCCTCTCTGGTACATATCCTGGACCCTGCTGTCTCCTCCTTCTCACACCTTCTGGCAAGACCCCCACCTAGTTTGGCACCTGAGCATGGTCAGGTGCACACTGCCCTGCAGTCTTCCTCTGGCACTCTGATCACTAATCCCTCTCTACCCTGATTCTGATCCCCACCCTTCCCTAACCAGATTCCCTAACCCCCTGCCTAACTGGGGCCTGTATGCTGCCTGGACATCCCACCACTTCTCCACTCTGCTGTGTAAATACAGAGTGACTGTGGACTACGGGAGGTTATATATAGGTTATGGGATGCACAGTAAAGAGAAACAGAGAGTCCCAGAAATAAAGAGAAAGAAAAAGGCTAGAGTCCATCATATTAAAGCAAACTGTTACAGGGGCCAGTAGGTGGCACAGAGGTTAAGGCGTCTGGCTCTCACATGGTGGACTGGGCAGTTTGCGCACTGGACCCAGCAGCGTGAAAAACACGTTCAGGCATGTACGAGTGTGTGCCCAAAATCCCAAGAGGAGAATGGAGAAGGAACTGCAGTGTAGCCATCTCCCTGGGGAAATGCTTTTTCTCTTTCTTTCTCTCCAGTGACTGCTCTCGCCCTACAAACAAACGAAATGTGCTGTGGTTCTGTGCACTGGGACTTCTGCCTAAGGGGAGGGAGACACGGGACAGGAGGACAGCCATTCATGGGCACAGTAAGCCGACAGGATGCCAGATTTCTACTTTTATCTTTACTGAGTTTCATAAACTTGCAATGGCTACACTGCGCATGTGTTCTTTAGATAATCAGAAACATATCAAAAGCTATTTTGACTGTTGAGATGTGAATGTCTCTAATATCCTACCTCCCCAGACTGCCCAAGCATTACAGACACCCACTCTGCAATGTTGACCCTACTGGCTCCTCGCTCACACCCCATCCGCCTGGGCATTCCTCCTTCTGGGCCAAAAGTGAGTCATCCCAACTGTGGGAGCAGTGTGTTGCTGCATTTCCTCATGCCTGGAACTTCTGTGAGTAGGGAGCTTCCCCCCTTGTCCAGTGTCCTTCGAAGTCTTGCAAACAAACACTTGTACACATAGGGTTGGGATTTCACAGCCACAGACAGGGACAAGAACTAATTCTCACCCCCCTCTGCAAGGTCTCCCTTTCTATCCTTTCATGGCATCCAGGCAGGGCCATCCAGAGCTCCAGCCCAATGTCCTTAGTAGCACTAGGACAATCTCCTATGCTTGGGGTGGAAAATGGCCAGTCCTGTCTAACCCTAAGCACCTGTTTGCTCTAGCTCAGGCCTGACCTTGGGTGAGGGGGCAGGATTGTCTCTCTCTCTCTTTTTTTTTTGGAGAGGTTTTTTGCTATAGGGCGCGTGTGCTCACCAGAAAGACAGAGACAGAAAGTGAGAAATCACCCCCCCAGGGGGGATGGCCACGCCGCAATCCCTTCTCCTCCATTCTCCTCTCGGGATCTTGGGCACGCACGCACACATGCCTGGCGTGAGTTTAAGCCTCTGAGTCTGGGACTCGAACCGCGGTCGACTACATGGGAGTCCAGCGACATAGCCATTACGCCAACTGCTGGTCCCTGGATTGTCTTTTCTTACCCCCTTTGCCTCTTGGGAGTGGGTGGAAAGCGAGCCCCTTTATGGTTTGTTGGCAGCAGAGGTCTAGATTCTGATCATGCCTGTGCTTGGATTAACTCCCCGTTTGATATCTACAAGGTACCCTGCCCAGTGAGGATACAGGAATTTCTGGACATCTTCAAAGTGCCCTGCACTAAGTAACATTACCCTTGTCCACCTGAGATAGGGACCCAGGCCCACGGTCTGACTCTGATGGCTCTGGCTCTTTAAAACCTGGCTCCTTCTTCCCAATTGGTGAAGGTTGAGGGGAAAGTGCAGGGCAGAACTCCTAGAGACCTGCCCATTCAGCCAGCCTTTGTGATGGAGGGATCAGGAATTCCACACTCAAGCACCCAGAAAAGAGGAGTGTAGACTGTGTCAAGAGGTGCCCTGGGATTATATTCCCGAACAAAACAGAGTAGGGAAAGACCTCTGGGCCAGCCGAGAGCCTGAGAGAAGCAAATGCTGAGAGGTGACGATCCCCAGGGATGGTGCCCTTAAGTTTGGGGTGCAAGCCAGAAGGGGGGTCCCACTGGTAATGATTTTGACCAGCGAGAAAGGACTGGAGTACAACTGGTCTCTAAGTGCACCGGATCCCCACATTTTTCCCAGGTTTCTTTCCCTGTCTCACCTCATCTTTCTTCGAACTATGTGATCCCTATGTTAAGGCAGGAAGGGGGAGCTCCTAAGAGAATCCCAAAGGCCCCAAACCAGTCTCTGGCTACTGGACTAGGAGGTGGGGTAGGCTGGGCACCCGCCGGAACACGAAACCTAGCACATTCGCAGCGCCTGGGCCAGCTTCGAGGTGCTCCAGGCCGAGCAGCACGAGCCCCGCCCCTCTGGGGACCCAGGTTCTCGTCTCCGCAGGGACGGGAAAACGTGCGGCGTGTTCTACCAGCTTAGTTCACCTTCTTCAGGGCAGGACTCGGCCTTGTCCTCCAGGACAGGACTCGCATTCCCCTCCATCCAGTGGTAGCCAGCATCCCCGACACCCGGCCGCTCAGGTTCTGGGGAGGGCCCTAGGTTTCTGGGGAGGGCCGTCCCGCCCACCTGCAGCCCACCGGAAGCAAAGTCAAGATCAGGAGCGAGAGCCTGACCCCGGAACCAGGTCAAGGGCGGCAAGAGTACTAGGAGAGGGAAGTGCGGCTCCCGGCGCCCCTCGGTCCCCTGTCCTGCCTTGGAGGATGTTCAGCATCCAGCTGGGCCCTCTCCAAGATGTCCTAGGAGCAGTTTGCTACGCAAGCGTGCAGGGCTTGATTCTGGCTATGTTCCAGGTTCACCCGCTGTCTGTCGCCCGGGGCGCGGAAAGATAGCCAATGCGCATGTGTGCTCGGCCTTCTTGACACGCGTAGCGACCAAGCCGCGAGCGGCGTAATCCTGCCATGCAACTTGAAGCAGAGTAGGTTTTCGATGACGTTCAGGGCCACTTCGGTAAACCCCGGAATAAGTGCCGGCTTGCCACGTCGCCCCGGTGCATGCTGGGACTCATAGTCCTCGGGCCTCCAGGTCAAGCCTCATAGAATGCACGCCGGGACATGTAGTTCTGGGTCAGTCCGCCCCGGGGGCACTATGGGGTCTGAATTTGTGGGCCCACGGTCCCGGCCGCCTCGGTGCATCTCGGGATCAGTAGTCCCTGGGCCGATGGGCTAGTCTCCTCGATGCTCGCCGGGACGATGGGCCAGGCCGCCCCGGTGCATGCCGGGACCCGTAGTTCCTGGAAGCGCGGGACCGCCCCTCACCTGGCCGGCGGCGGGAGCCGGAGCAGCCCAATGGGAGCGGCCGTGCTGGCCCGCCCCGCCCCGCGCCTCCGGACGTCGGTGTTGGGACATGGCCGCCGCCGGTGCTGGGTCCTTGAGCTGAGCGCCTGACAGGGGATCCAACTGTCGCCGCCAGCCGCCCGCGCGAGCCGGGCCCGAGGCGCAGCGGGCACGGTGAGGAGCCCAGGCCGCACGGAGCGGGAGGCCAGCAGCAGAAGGCCTGAGCGGCCGGCGCGGCCAGGCACATGGCGTCCATCTTACTGAGGAGCTGCCGTAGCCGGAGGCCCGCCCGCCTCCCACCGCCTCGCGCTGCAGCCCCGCGAGGTAAGCCAGGGCTCCACGGACCGCGCGAGGCGAGCCGGGGCGCTCGGGACCCAGGGCGGGGGTCCGCTTCTTGGAGGCAGGTGCGCTCGGGGGCCCAGGGCGGAGTCCGCTTCTTGGGGGATGGGGCGGGCGTTCGGTCGCCGCCCGGATGGGGATAGCGGCCCGCCCAGAGCCTGGCGTAGCTCCGCGGCGCGGTTAGAGCTGGGGGTGGGGGCCTGGCCTCTGCCTCCTGGCTCTTCTTGCCCAGCCGGGCCCCTACGCGCGAGCTAGTTGCCTGGACCATGTCCAGCGTCCGGTGACCCGGTCTCCGACTCCCCGTCCACCAGTAGGCCCCGTTCGGATCGGGCCTTACGGCACTGGGTGGGGTCGTGGTGTCTGCCGCGTGTTGTGACCTTAGGCGCCCGAGTCCTGGCGGGTCACGGCGTCGAGAGGGGTTGGGACAGCTCTGGGAGCTCTTCCCCAGTGGTTAAGCCCGGTGGAACGTGGCGTCCACTCACGAGGACAGTCGTGCCCTTTGGCCACGGTCAGAGATCCGGAGCCAAGACTCAGCCAGGGCTGGGGCAGACACTGGCGAGCAGGAGCTGGGGTGGGGAGCCCTGGCGACCCTTGGGGACTGACACCCCACCAGTGGGCACGGTGTAATTGGGTGGCATTCTGCCTTGGGGACACTCCTGAGACCCTCAGGCAGCTCTTGGTGGGCTTGGCTCAATTACCCGATTTCATTGAGTAAATGCTCTCCCATTGTATCTCTCTCTCTCTCTAATTACTCTTCTGCATTTGTGTCCCTATTTGTAAGTTGGAATAAAGATAAAACTTCCTGTAAGAATGAACTCAGTAAAAAAAAAGTTTCAAGGTGTCTTTTGGTTTACAAAGGACACATGTTCCTGTACTTTTTAATAATAAAGGTCACTTAGACCCTTGGGAGTGGTCTAAGTGGAAGAAGTTTTGAGTGCCAGGAACTGAAGAATTTGAATGAGCCTTTAGCCTTTCCTGCTGCTCTTAAAGCTCTCTCTGCCTCTGTGTATTGAAAGTGGTGATAAAAATACTTTGTCACTGCCAGTTTTTGCAGCATGGGTTAAAAATTAGCTGATGGGCCAGTCAGGTGGCTTGGTGGTAAAGGCACTAAAATTTCACATGGTTGAATGGGGTTCAAGCCTTGGAACTGCTGCTTAAAAATCAGCCAGTCATGTGTGCATGCAGGCTCAAAATCCCTGGAGGAGAGTGAAAGAGAAGGGATTGTGGTGTGGTCATTATCCCCAGGGAGTGATTTCTCACTCTTCATCTCTGTCTGTCTGTCTGTCTCTCTCTCTCTTTCTCTCTCTCTCTGGTGAGCACATGTGCCCTATTGAAAAAAAATAAGTGTGTGTGGTTCTGTCATTCCAGAAACACTTTTTTTTTTTTTTTCCAGAGAGACAGAAAGCAAGAAATCCCCCCCCCCCCGGGGGGGGATGGCCACACCATAGTCCCTTCTCCTTTATTCTCTTGGGATCCTGGGCATGCATGCACAGGCTCCCGGCGGGAGTTTAAGCCACCAGGTCCGGGACTCATACCACAGTCAACTACATGGGAGTCCAGCGACATAGCCATTATGCCATCTGCTAGTCCCCACAAATTATTTTTTGTAGTTATTACTATTTTTTAAAGAATTATTTTATTTGCCCTTATTTACCCATTTATTTATTTCAATTTGACCAGAGAGGACAGAGAGAGAGAGAGAAAGCAAGCCACCAGGTCCAGGACTTAGCCTACAGTCAGCCATGTGGGAGTCCATTGCCCCCAACTACCAAACCACTCGCAGGCCCCAGGGATACTAAGAGGCTGCTGGTTTGGACCAATAGAGAATTCAGAGCCCTTGGGGACCCAGATCTCAATTGTGGAAGCAAGACCCTTAATCCTTAGAAATGACACCCAGTAGAAGGCTATGGGCCTCTTTCCCCTGCCCCCTTTATTTATAATAGAGTGTACATGTGCATGCATGTGAAAGAGAAAGAGGATCCCCTCCAGAGGATCTGATCATACTGTGACACCCTTCCTCCGGTCCTCCAGCCCATCAGTTTGTGAGCACTTCTGTGTGTGCCCTGCACGTTTCAGGCCAACCTTGTCAGGATTCGCACGTTGGTTGCCAAGTGGGATCCAACTTCTCTGCAGCAGTGCATTGCCCCTTTGCCAGCGAGCCCAAGACCCTCTTAGTGGAGTTCGCTGTCACAATTAATGAACTGACATTGATACATTATTATTCACTAAGGTCCATATTGTATTCAGATTTCCTGTGTTCTCTTCAGTATCTTATTGTGCACATACTTTATTCTGCTTTTTTTTTGTTGTTACATAGTTTTCTTTTATTCTGTACATACTTCACATTACATACTTTTAATTTATTCTATATATGTATAGTTATTCTGATGTCCTTTTTCTGCCCTGGATGCCACCCAGGACACCACATTACATTTAGTCATTATGTCTCCTTAGGCTCCTCTTGACTGAGTTTCTTAGACTTTCCTTGTTCTTGATGACTTTGACAGCTGTTTTTTTTTTTTTTTTTTTTTTTTTTCTCTGTAAGTCATATGCACTTCAGAGAGAGGTAAAGTGAGAAATCACCTCGCCCCAGGGAGAATGACCACACCACTGTCCCTTCTTCTCCATTCTCCTCTTGGGATTTTGGGGCATCCATGAATATGTGCCCTGCATGATTTTTAAGCCACCAAGTCAAGGGCTCTAAACACTTGGCCATATGGAAATCCAGTGCCTTACCCACCACTCCATCAACTAGCCCGTTTTTTGCTTGTTTTTGCTAGAGGGCATCTGCACTTGCCTAGAGAGGGAAAGGAGAAAGCACCCCCCACACACAGGATGGTCACTCTGCAATCCCATCCCCCTCCCTCTCTCCTTTCTTCAGGGTTTTGAGCACACACACATGTTCACTGTTTCTCAAGCCTCCCGGGTGCAGGTTGGACATGTGGGATCTGGTTGCCTTAACTATCAAGCCACAGAACTGGCGTAGTTTTGACAGTTTTTTTATTGTTGTGAATTATTTTATTTGACTTTATTTATTTATTTATATTTGACCAGAGAGGGACAAAGTGAGAGAGAAGGAAAGTGAATAAGCAAGCCTCCAGTTCCGGGACTCAAACCGTGGACGACCATGTGTGAGTCCAGCACCCTTAACCACCATGCCACCTACCAACCCCAGCTTCGACAGTTTTGAAGACTACTGGTCAGATATATTGTAGGATGCTCCTCTATTGGGGTTTTTAAAATATTTTTTCTCATTAAATTGGGAACAATGGATTTTTGGCAGGAAAATCACAGAGGAGAAAGGTCCCTCTCATCACACTGGATCAAGGTTTGTACTTTCAAAATGTTTGTCTCACTTTTGCTGTTGACCTTGATCATCAGGCTGAGGTGTGTTTGTCAGCTTTCTCATTTCCATACTGAACTCTTTGGGGGGAGGAAGTTGCTGTGTGTGTGTGTGTGTGTGTGTGTGTCTGTATTTCTCTGTGTGTACATAAGTGGGGCTGACTGACTCTTCCAGGAGATGGGAAAGAAGCAGCCAGTTCAGGGTGACTCTAACTTCCAGTGGGAGCTGCCCCAGGACAGCAGTAATATTTATGAAACAGGAAGAGTTAGGTAGGAGCAGGCATGGGGGGTGAGTTGGGAGTTCTTGGGGCTACTGAAGGTGTGGTGCCCATCAGAGTAGTGGGTTATGTATCTTGACCAGGACAAAGATTCCCTGGGGAGGAGCTGGAGCTGGAGGTGGGGTAGGGAGCGTCCTGCCAGTCTGCCCGAGAGAAAAAACCAGAGTTCGGGACCAGCAGTTAGTGTAATGACTATGTCGCTGGACTCCCCAAGTAGTCAATCGCAGTTTGGGTCCCGGACCCAGTGGCTTAAACTCACGCCAGGCGCATGTGCATGCATGCCCAAGATCCTGAGAGGAGAATGGAGGAGAAGGGATTGCGGCATGGCCATCCCCCCTGGGGGGTGATTTCTCGCTTTCTGTCTCTCCGTCTCTGTCTGGTGAGCGCATGCGCCCTAAAGCAAAAACCTCTCAAAAAAAAAAAAAAGAAAGAAAGAAAAACTAGAGTTCATGTCTCCTAGAAGCCAGGTAGAAAAGGGTGTGATATAATAAGAAATATAATTATCAAAGTATTATGGTGAGAAGTATAAATACATATATAATAAATATAATTGGTACATATCTGATAATGTAGTTGGCCTTTGTCCCCTTTCCTGGTAATGAGTTTCTAAAACTCTTGTGCTTTCCTGAGTGATAGAGTAACTTCTGCTATTCATAAGGAGCCACACTCTGGGTAGGTCCTTGAGGTAGATTCAAGGTGGAGCTGGCCACGTAGGGGTTAGAGGATTGGGATTTCCAGCCCTAACCTCCAGGGACAGAAGAGGGTTTGGCAATTGAATTCAATTACCAACAGCCAGTGGAATAATCAGGTCTGTGTGAGGAAACCTCCATAAAACAGGTGTTTTTAAAAGATTTTGTTTTCTTTTTCCATGTAAGAGAGAGTGACAGGCAACCAGGACAAGGGCTCTCTATGCCATGGTGCCTTCCCCAGCCTTATAGCCCAAACACCGGCATGTTTTAGGTTGACTTGGGATCCAAACCCCACTGATCACATGGTTTCAGCATTGTAGAGCTATACGCTACAGCAGCTGGACTAGAGATAGGTATTTTGACAGGGTCTCACTGTGTAAAGATACTCCTGCCTCAGCCTCCCAATTAGCCAAGATTAAGGCAGGCAACACTGTACCTAGTATTTTTAGGTTGGCCTGGGAGTTGAACTCAGGTCTGCTGTGTGGCTTCCAGTCTCCTGAATGGGGAATTGTCTGTGTACCAGTGCCACTGGGCCTTATTTATTTATTTATTTATGGAGAGGTTTTTGCTATAGGGCGCGTGCGCTCGCCAGACAGACAGAGAGAGACAGAGAGATAGAAAGCGAGAAATCACCCCCCGGGGGGATGGCCATGCCGCAATCCCTTCTCCTCCATTCTCCTCTCGGGATCTTGGGCACGCACGCACACGTGCCCGGCGTGAGTTTAAGCCACCGGGTCCGGGACTCGAACCGCAGTCGACTACGTGGGAGTCCAGTGACATAGCCATTACGCTAACTGCTGGTCCCCATTTATTTATTTTTTAAATTTATATTAAATTTGTTTTTAAACTTTGCTACAGGGTGTGCACACTTACCAGGTAGAGATATATATAGAGAAAACAAGAAACCACCCCCAGGGGGGTGTGGCTAGGCTGCAACTCCTCTTAGGATTTTGGGCACACATGTACAGATGCCCAGCTTGTTTTTCAAGATGTGGAGTTTGAGACTCAAATCATTCAGTCAGCCATGTGGGATCTACCCACCTTAACCTCTATACTGTCTGTTGGCCCTGAGTTTCGTGTGTGTGTGTGTGTGTGTGTATAAACGTAAAGTTTTGCTATAGGATACGTACACTCTCTGGAGAGAAAAAAAGAAAAAGTGAGAAATCACCCCCAGGGGGGGGATGTCCATGTGCCAGTCCTTTCTCCATTCTCCCTTCAGGATTTTGGACATGTGTGCACACGTGCCCAGCATGTTTTTCAGGTTGCCAGGTCTGGGACTCAAACTGCATAGTCTGGCCACGTGGGGTCCAGTAGCCTTAACCACCATGTGGTTAACTCAACTATGTTAGTAAGTGGAGCAGTTTGCTGAGTTCTGTGAGTTGTAGTGAATTGTCAAAACCATCATGGTTGTAGGAAGCCCCAAGTTTGCGGTTGGCAGAAATGCAAGTAGCCTTGACACCTGGAGTGGCAGGGTCTTATGAGACGGTGTTCTTACCTGTGGGTCTGTACTAACACCGGGTAGTTAGTGTCAACACTGAACTGAATTGTACCCACAACTGGATATTTAGTTAGTGACAGAAAAAAAGGTAGAATAGAATGGCTCCCCGAGGATGGAGTGGCCCACAGACTATGCCCCCTGCTTGGGATGGGGACTGAGGAGGCATAAACAAGGAGCCCATCCCCCTGTGTGAGCTTGACCCTGGGGTTTCTGTGGAGATCTGGGGACAGAAGCCTTCAGAGTGGGTTTGGGCATAGCCTGGGAAGTGAGTTGGCTGGACAGGGAGTGTTAGAGGGAGATGGGGCCCCTGAGGGATGGGACGGGGGGGTTCTGGGAGCTTTTGACAGCTTGTCTCCTTGCTGGAGGAGCCATTTATGAGTTGAGTCCTTGAAGTGCAGGTGTTACCCCAAGGCAAGAGTGAAAGGGCCAAAGGTGCCATGGGAGAGGAAGTGGGGGCTGATAAGCCAAGGCCCTCTTCACTGGAGGAAGGTGGCGAAGACTCCTTAGCTGGAGAGAGGACTTGGAATCCTCGCTTGCCTTAAGCTTTTAAATTTTAACTTAAAATGTAACCTTTGATATGCATATAAGAATGCAGCTGGCAGGGGGCTGGCAGGTGGTGTGGTGGTGGTGAAGGTGCTGGACTCCCACTTGGCTGGCTGCAGATTGAGTGGACACACAGCCTGACAAAGCTGTGAGTCCCGGGACCTGGTGGCTTGTTTTTCTCACTTTCCCTTTCTCTTTCTGGTCAAATTAAAAAATAATAATAGCATATAGAATTAAATAAATAAATAATTTTAAAAAGTGTAGCTGGCATCTCTACATTATGAATCATAGTAGCTAAACACACATGAATCCAGCTTCCAATTTACAAACCAGACTTTCACTATTACTACAGGGTTATGAGTGTGAAGATGAATACCCTTCCCCTATTATCAATGACCAACCCTACTATCAGTGACCATGAGTGGCAAATGAATGTCCCTTATCTCCAGATGGTCCTACTGGAAATAGCTTGTGCTACCCTGCATAACTTGCCCCAGGGCATAGGGGCAGGCACCTGCCTATCTCATCACTTCTCTCAAGATAGTCTTTATTTATTTATTTGTTTGGTTTAGACATAGAGCACGTGTGCTCACCAAAGAGAGACAGAAAAAAGGAAAATGATAAATCACCACCCAGAGGGGATGGTCACACCACAATCCTTTTTGCTCTATTCTTTTCTCAGAATTTTGGGCACACATGCACAAGCATTTTGGCATGATTTTCAAGTCACCAGGCTTGGGACTCGAACTGCCCTTGGCCACGTGGGAATCCAGTGCCTAACCACCACACCACCTGCTGACCCCAAGGTAGCCTTCCTTTAATCCCTTGTGGTGGGCCAGTCCCAGGAAGCTCTCCACAACTGAAACCCATTTCTACCATCCCTCGGCCAGGAGGTGTGAGGTCAGATGGGCATTGCAGGGTACTTCCTGCGACCCTACTGGCCCCTAGTCCTGCATTGCCTGGCATCTCCTGGGAATGGTGCTTCTACCCCAGTGTTCCTGTTCCTGTTTTGTCTTGTGCATGGGTTGGATCACACTGGGCCCCACATGTGGGTGGACTGAATGAACTCTGACTTATGCTATTGGGATCTAGAGTAGGTTAGGAAGAGCTTCAGGAATAGGAAGATGGGCCAGACTGTGGCCTTGTGGTTAAGGCAGTGGGTCCCACATGACTGACTGTGTAGTTCAAATATCAGACCTGGCAGACTGAGAAACATGTTGGGCCTGTGTGTGTGTATCCAGAATCCCAAAGGAATGGAGGGATGGAGTATAGAGGATTGTGGCATGACCACACCCCACTGGGAGTTCTTTCTGCCTCTCCTTATCTGGAGTGCACAGACCATTTGGCAAATTTGAAAAAATGAAATAAAACTGAGAGCGGTTTTCAAAGAGTTTGTAGAATATGCATCTTATTGGGACCAACAGTTAGCGTAATGGCTATGTCGCTGGACTTCCACATAGTCGACTGCGGTTTGAGTCCCAGACCCGGCAGCTTGAACTCACGCCAGGCACATGTGCGTGCGTGCCCAAGATCCCGAGGGGGAGAATGGAGGAGAAGGGATTGCAGCGTGGCCATCCCCCCTTGGGGGTGATTTCTCGCTTTCTGTCTGTCTCTCTCTGACTTTTCTGGCGAGCGCACGTGCCCTATAGCAAAAACCTCTCCAAAAAAAGAAAAGAAGAATATGCATCCTATTAAAAAACTGTGGGCCAGCCAGTGGCATGGTGGTTAAAGCAGCAGGATCCCACATGGCTGACTACAATGGTTCAAGTCCTGGACCCAGCAGCTTGAAAAAACATGCCAGGTGCATGTGCATGCCTACCCTAAATCCTAGGAGGAGAAAATGTAGAGAAGGGAATTGCTGCATGACCATCCCTCATGGGGGCGTTTCTCACTTTCTCTCTGTCTCTCTGAGGAACACATGTACCTTCTAGCAAATTAAAAAGAAAAAACTGTGGGGCCAGCAGGTGGCATGGTGGTTAAGGCTAGACTCCCACATGACCAACAGTAATTCGAGTCCTGGACCGGGTGTCTTGCTTTCTCCCCCTCTGGTCGAATAAAAAAAATAGATAAATTAAATAAATAATTCTTGTAGAAAAAAAGGGGGAAAAAACTGCATGGATTTCCAACTTTATTTATACCAAAATAAACCCATACTCTGTATAATTCCTTTGTTTTTTTTCTGGAGAGATTTTTGTTACAGGATGCGTGTACTCACCGGAAAGACAGAGAAAGAGAAACGGAAAACATGAAATCACCCCCCAGGGGGAATGGCCATGTCACAATCCCTTCTCCTCTGTTCTCCCCCTGGGATCTTGGGTCACGCACAGACACGTGCCTGGTATAATTCCATTTTTAATGAACTTTTTGAAGTCCTCTCACATTAGAATCTTAAAAATGTGTTATATTGCTGTTTTTTATCCAAGAAGTGGCTTACTCTTGGTGTTTATTTCCTGGTAATTCTCACAGCCCTTGTCCCCTCAGGATTGTTGCTTGCTTTGTCAGGCTGTGTGTCCACTCAGGGTCGCATATACCCTGGCCTCCGCCCACAAGAAGCAGGTATGAGGTAGTCCCACCTGGTGGGAGCCTGAAGGCCTGAACTTCTGGACCTTTGGTTGGAGAACCCAGTGCTCCCTTCTGAGATTTGATCTATTTGACTTCCCACTTGGGGTTTATGGAGCCAGAGACTGTGTCAGTACCCCCTTCTTTCTTTTTTTTTTTTGGAGAGGTTTTTGCTGTAGGGCGCGTGCGCTTGCCAGACAGACAGAGAGAGACAGAGGGACAGAAAGCGAGAAATCACCCTCCAGGGGGGATGGTCACGCTGCAATCCTTTCTCCTCCATTCTCCTCTTGGGATCTTGGGCACGCACGCACATGCGCCCGGCGTGAGTTTTAAGCCACCGGGTCCGGGACGTGAACTGCAGTCGACTACGTGGGAGTCCAGCGACATAGCCAGTACGCTAACTGCTGGTTCCCCAGTACCCCCTTCTTTCTGGAGGGCCACCCCAAGACACTTCTTCTAAATGGAGCAGATTCCTCACTTAGCACTCTAAAAGTTCAACACTCAGGACAAGCTTCCAGAGACTTACACACAGAGGTTTCTACCAAAGAAATCAGTACTCTTAGACTTTAAATGACGAGATCAAGGGCCAGCGGGTGGTGTGGTGGTTAAGGCAGCTAGAATACTGCATGGTCAACTATGCAGTTCTAGTCCCAGAGCCAGTGACTTGAGAAGCACTCTGGGCACAAGTGCATGCATACTTGAAATCCTGAGAGGAGGCTGGAGGAGAAGGGATTGTGGTATGGCCATTGTACCTCACAGCAAAATTGTAAATAAAATAAAATTTTAAATAGATTATATTGGTACACATCACCCGACTTGGGGCTTGTTTACTTATTTTTTCTTTTTTTCTTTTCTTTTCTTTTTTTTTTTTGTCATAGGTAGTCTGGGGGATCGTGCTTGTCTCAGTTGTACCAACACCGTGGGGTTGATAAGCCGTGTGTAAGTAAATGAATGACACTTTTAACCTGTCTTGTGTGAAAATGAAGCTTAAAACTGCAGGAGAGTGATGCTATGACTCACTTTTTGAGGGAAATAGTGTATTCTAATTTCCTGTTCTTTGGTTTTGTTTGTTTGAAAGAATTAGTTCATTTCATTTTAATTATTATCATCATTATTATTATTATTTTTTTTAATTTGACCAGAGGGAGACAGAAAAAGAGAAAGCAAGCCACCAGGTCTGGAACTCGAACCATGGTCAACCATGTGAGAGTCCAGCACCGTAATCACCATACTACCCCCACCTCAGTTTTGTTTGTTTTAAATCTTTTCCTTTTCATTTCGAAAGCTACAACCATATATCTTAGTGAATCATTAGCATTTTAGTCCGCTTTATTCTGACCTTTTTCTTGTGCATACAGTTGTAATCACAGCCTGCATAAGCTTTGTGTGCTTAACATTGCTAATCTTTTTGTGCTTCATACAGCTGCGATCTTTAGTGGTGTTCCATGTATTTGTGCAAAAAGCTGCTTGAATATGCCGGGCAGTGGTGTAGACGTTGAGATCTGAGCAAACCTTCCCTAAGAGGCCTGCTAACTAAAAGAGGACCATGTGGCACACCCCATGGCTGGTCCTGGGGGATGCATCTTGGGTGTGGTGGACTTAGCCCTTCTCCTCGGCACCCATAGTCTAGCGAGGGGATAAGCCACAATTCACAGGTGGCGATAGTATGGCATAGTGAGGCCGTGATGCTGCTGCCTGGCTAGTGGATCAGTCCAAGAGGACTTCCTGGAGTGGCACCTTCTTTCCTCCCTCCTATCCCTTTCCCAGGGCTGCTGTGCTCCACACCCAACCTCTTTCTTACCTTACTCTCACCTGTAGAAGATGCTGTCTCCTGGGTGCTTAGGTTTAGCACATCCACAGTGGACTCACATTTCTTTTCCTGTTTCTTCCAGTGTGAGAGAACAGTGATATTAATATCCCAGCCAGTCGCCTAAGACAGGATCACCTACCTCTTTTCCTCAGTCCTGTCCTGGCTCCTCACAGCCACGAGGGCTTTTGGGTTTTTGTGTCTATTTACAGCTGTTAATTTGTCATTCCATGTCAGCTATAAAACTTTTGTGAAAGATTCTCCCTGAGACACATCAATTTGGAGAGATTCTTGCTATAGGGTGCATGCACTCGCCAGAAAGAGAGAGACAGAAAGCGAGAAATCACCCCCCCGGGGGGATGGCTACACCACAATCCCTTCTCCTCCATTCTCCTCTTGGGATCTTGGGCATGCACGTAGTGCATCTGGCATAAGTTTAAGCCACCGAGTCCGGGACTTGAACCACGGTCTACTACACAGGAATCCAGTAACATAGCCATTATGCCAACTGCTGGTCCCGACACATCAATTCTTTAAAATAAAAACTATGAGTCATACATGAAAACTTGGTTCTATTAAAGCAAAATCATGGTTAAGCATATTTTTAGTTTTATGGCTTTTGTAAAGCACTGAAACAAGCAGCCAGACTTATGTGTGGGTTTTTTTAAAGAATTATTTATTTCATTAATCATTATTATTGTTGCTTTTTAATTTGCTGCAGGGCATATGTGCTCACCAGAGAGAGAGAGAGAGAGAGAGAGAGAGAGAGAGAGAGAGAGAGAGAGAGAGAAATTGGGAAAGCAAGTTGCCTGGCCTGGGACTTCAACTGCGGCCAGCCATGTGGGAGTCCAGCGCCTTAACCACCATGCCACCTGCTGACCCTTGTGTGGCTTTTTGAGCATGGGGGAATGTGTCTGTGGCTGGAATTGCCAGGTATAGGAACAGTGTTTGATATAGATGCTGACTAAGCTTCTCTTTAAAAATCTGTTTTTATTCTAATGTTTTCTTTATATATTTTTTCCTTTTTTCTAATTGCCAGAGGGGACATGTGCTTGCCAGACAGACAGAAAGAGAGAGACAGAAAGCACCCTCTAAAGGAGACTGGTCATGCTGTAGTCCTTTCTCTTCCATTTCTGCATTCTGTTGAGATTTTGGGCACTTGTGTATGTGTGTGCCTGGTGTGTGTTTCAAACCTTCAGGGCTAGGATTCGAACCACATGATCAGCCGTGTGGGATCCAACTCCATACCCACTAGGCTTCAGGCTAGATATTTTAGAGTCTAAAATATTCTTTGCTCTAGCTATTAATGCACTTTTCTAGATTTGATTCTGATGTGAACTCTAATCTATGGGCATTTGGAATGTGGTAGTGACTTGGGGGTTGAGCTCGTGGTTGCCCTAGAGGATATAGCCCCCCGTGCCTGCTCTTTGGGTTTTCAGAAAAGACCAGATGTCTTTGGTGTGAGATCTGTTCTAAAGTACTAACCAGTAATATTGCAGGGTTGCGGGGGGTGGGGTGGGAGGGGCAGGCTGAGTGGATCGGGTTCACACGCGTAAATACCAAGAATGTAGAGAGGAGATATTCTGACGATGCCTCCAACAGCCTGTCTAGTCGTCTCTCATTGGTTTCTTTTTACCAGCACCTGCCGCTTTCCTAAGTGAGTTCTCCAGCAGGTGTTCATCCCAGGGATCAGGACTCTTGGACCTCATTTCTGGACCTTCTTTTGATTTCTTATCTATCCTTATAGCATGGTTGTAACTCAAATGTCACTAGACCCACCAAACCGCTTGGGAACATTAACTTGTAAAATAACATAGAGTCGGGGAACCAGCAGTTAGCGTAATGGCTATGTCGCTGGACTCCCACGTAGTCGACCGCGGTTCGCGTCTCGGACCCGGTGGCTTACAACTCACGCTGGGCGCGTGTGCGTGCGTGCCCAAGATCCCGAGAGGAGAATGGAGGAGAAGGGATTGCGGCGTGACCATCCCCCCTGGGGGGTGATTTCTCGCTTTCTGTCTCTGTGTCTCTCTCTGTCTGTCTGTCTGGCGAGCGCACGCGCCCTATAGCGAAAAACCTCTCTCTCAAAAAAAAAAAAACAAAAAAACAAAAAACATAGAGTCGGGGCTGGCAGTTGGCATGGTGGTGAAGGGTATTGGACTCCCACGTGGCTGACTGCTGTTCGAGTCCCAGACCTGGAAGCTTGCTTTCTCACTTTCCCTGTCTCTCTCTTTCTCTGTCACTCTATCCATCTCTGGTAAAATTTAAATAAATAAATAAATAAATAAATAGCAGAGTCTTTCCAAGTACTTGGTTTCTTTATTAAGAGCTTTCCTTCATTCAGAAAAATGCGTATCATTTTCTTTCTTTCTTTCTTTTTTTTTTTTTTTTTTTTTGAGAGATTTTTGCTATAGGGCATGTGCACTTGCCAGAAAGACAGACAGAAAGTAAGAAATCACCCCCTGGGGGGATGGCCACGCCACAGTCTCTTCTCCTCTGTTCTCCTCTCGGCATACACACACGTGCCTGGTGTGAGTTTAAGCCACCGGGTCCAGGACTCGAACCATGGTCGACTACATAGGAGTCCAGCTACATAGCAATTACGTTGTCTGCTGGTCCTGTCATTTTCTTTATAGAGGCCTCATGCTTTGCTTTAAGACAATTCTCAGATTTTTTTTTTCATTAGTCCTTTATATTTTCTTTCTAAGTGATTATTACTGGTTTGCAAGATACCAGCTCGGGTAGTTTTCTTCTCTGGACAGTTCACACCACCGTGTTTTCTTATTTGCATACACCTCATGTAGCAGCACAAGTTCACTTACTGGCCATGACCTTCTTGGTTCTTGGGAATCACCTGTTCTTCCTTCCCAGCGCTGCTGTTCCTGGTGCTGGGCTCAGTTCTCACCCAGAGCTGCATCAGAACAGCTGAGGTCAGCATGCAGCACCCCAGCTACAACAAACAGGATCTAGGGTTCTCCTCTTAGATACAATGGCAGATTTGGGATTTATGTACTCTTTGCCTTGTCAGTTTATTCTTGCTTTAAGCTTTTTTTGTTTTATTCATGATAGAGTACATGCACATGCATGTGAGAGTGACAGTGAGTAAGATAGAGATATGAATACCCCTTCCTCAAGTCTTCCAGTGTGTTGGATTTGAGGCACTTGCTTGTATTTCAGGTTTATCAGTCCAGGGATTCAAATTTAAAATGTAGTCTTCCGGGTGGACTCCAGCTTCTCTTGAGAAGCTCCTTATTACTGCTACATGGAGCTGGCTCATATATTGAAGTATTTTTAATTAGAAGTAGATGTTGAATTCACCAAGCATTATTCTAAAATTTAGATTCTGTCCCGTCCCTGTTCGGGCGCCACGTGTCCCGACCTGGGGGGACAGTTGAACAGGTTTCCTGAGGGAAGGAGTGAGAGCTGGGACAAGTGGCGCAGTGTCACAGCACGGAGACGACACAGTGTCTTCTGTTTATTGTGGGCAGCACGGTACAGCACGGAGACAACGCAGTGTTACAACTCTTTAGGGTCGCATCGTCTGTTGTGAGCAGCACGGAGACGACGCGGTGTCACAGCTCTTCAGGGTCGTCCAGAGACGATGTAGTGTTACAGCTCTTCAGGGTCTTCATCTTCCTGGTCTTCTGTGTTGTCTTCATTGTCTTCCTGGTCGTCTGGCTATTGTGGGCCAGGCATTGTGGTTATATACACGCTGGTGGGCCGTGACTGGTTGAATGAAGGATCGTAAAAGGTGGATTATGATTGGTTGTAAACGGTGGGCTATGATTGGTTGCTTTTGGACCAATCATGAGGTGCCAGATATGCAAATCTGAGGGATTCTAGTGGCCAATCAGAGCAAGGTTTCGAAGGTCAGGTTTTATGAAGAGAACCAATCATGGCAATTGTTTGCTCTCTGAGAAACCTCGGCAGACTCACTGGTGCGCAGCCTTCCACAAGATTCATTTTAAAACACAAAAGCTGTGGCAGCCCCATAGCACAGTAGTTAAAGCACTGTGCATAGGGAGCCAGTTCCCACATGGCTGACTGCAGTTTGGCTCCCAGCCCTAGTGGCTTGAAAAACAAATATGTGAGTACCAACAGATGGCATAATAATTATGTCGCTGGATTCCCACATAGTCGACCACAGTTCAAGTCCCAGACCCAGCAACTTAAAACTCACACTGGGCATGTGTGTGCCTGTGTATAAAATCCCTAGAGTAGAATGGAGGAGAAGAGATTGTGGTATGACCATCACCTTTCTTGCTTTCTGTCTCTCTGTCTCTCTGGCAAGCACATGTGCCTATAGCAAAAATCTCTCTTTAAAAAAGCAAAAATCTCTCCTTAGAAAAATGAGATAAAGGCAGGAAAAAGAACAACAAATATGTGAAGCTGGCAGATGGCTTAGCGGTTAAGGCACCGGACTCCCACATGGCCGACCGCAGTTTGAGTCCTGGATCTGGCGGCTTGCTTTCTCACTTTCTTTGTCCTTCTCTGGCCAAATTTAAATAAAGTTAAATAAAATAATTATATTTTTTAAAAAGTTGTTTCACAGCCTCAGGTAGTCTTCAGTTGAAACTCCTGCTCCAATAGGCAGAATATTTTGCATCTAAGACTACATCGTGGACATTACCTAGCACCTTTTAATCTTCCTTATAGAATTGAAGATAGAGGAGCAGCACCCAAGTTCCTTATTCTGTATTACAGAATAAGTGGTTAAACTGTAATACAGTACACTCGAATCTCATTTAATAGGAAAATCTGAATTCATGTGAGAATATTTCTGTTACTACTCTCAGCTTAGCATAAGCACTGGCAGGATTTGTGGGGAGACATTACTGTGTTGATGACAGTTAGAGTGGGTGTCCCTATAGTGCATGTACTTGGCATATAGTAAGGCTGGATTGGAAATTTGGAACATGTGACCCCAAGTCTGGAATGATGTGTGGGGAGTTGTGGCCTCCCCTTTGCGGTCTTGTGATAGTCTGTGCGAGCATTCTGAGAGTGAGTGGCTTTACCTCCTGATATAGAATCACATAAGCACAGAGCCCTGGGTAGAAAGTCTTCTTGCATTTCTGGAATCACCCCTTCTGCTCCAGGTGGCTGTTGCTGCATCATCCTTATTTTTTCTTGTTGCTGGAGTAGCTTTGTCCCTGCTGGCATCATGCTCCTGAAGAACTGAGGGTAGCAGGTTGTGGTTGGCATCCTCCCTGACTTGGCATTGGGTCATTGTGTAGGCACAGTATGTGGCAAGAGGTTCTGGGAGTGAGCGGCATGGCCTTGCCAGGAGCTGTCTCCTTGGTAGTGGCTGGCATTCGTGCCTATGGCCCTGTCACAGTGGTTTACAAGGATCAGAGTGAGCTGTGGGAGGACAGCGGGTCTGGGCGCCCACTGGTAGACTGATGCCTGCTTGTTTGGGTGGCTGTCCAGCCCCTTCATAAGGCACTTCGTAGTATTTCTTTTCTTTCTTTTTTTTTTTTTTTTTTTTTTTGGAGAGGTTTTTTGCTATAGGGCGCGTGCGCTCGCCAGACAGACAGAGACAGAGAGACAGAAAGTGAGAAATCACCCTCCAGGGGGGATGGCCACACCACAATCCCTTCTCCTCCATTCTCCTCTCGGGATCTTGGGGACGCACGCACGCACACACACCCGGCGTGAGTTTTAAGCCACCGGGTCCGGGACGCGAACCGTGGTCAACTACGTGGGAGAGTCCAGTGACATATCCATTACGCTAACTGCTGGTCCCGTATTTCTTTTCTTGAAGATCAACAGGATCTCCAGGTTGAGTTAACAGGGGAGTCAGGTCCTACAACAAAGAGCAACTTTAACAAACACCTGAACTCTTCTGTGTGCTTAAATGGGCCTTTCCCCCTCTACAGCCTGCATTGCTTTGAAGGTGGTGCTTTGCTCAGAGTGGTTCTTTCTTCTTTGTAGAGAAAGGAAAGGAGAGAAAAAGCAGGGGGAGAAAATCTGGTTTCTGGAGTGGTGGGAAGCTGGAGCTGTTTGTCCTGTGCCGGTGGGGTACACAGGTTCTCCTGGGGAGTATTACTCTTGCTGTCCCTGGCTTTGGCCAGGCACAGCAGGCCCAGCTTTTCTCGCTGCTGTTGTCTGCCCTGGCTGCTATCTGGAAGCCCAGTGCCCAGATTAGTTTTGTGTTGAGGAAAAGTTTTTTAATATTAAATCACCAGGCCAGTTGGTAGCATGGTTAAGGTGGCTAGATCCTACGTGGCAGACTATGTGGTTTAAGTTCTGGACCCAGCAGCTTAGAAAACATGCCAGGTGAGTGTGTGTGTGTGTGTGTGTGTGTGTACCCCAAATCTCGAGAGGATAAAGGAGAAGGGATTGCAGCATATAGTCCACCCCACCCCATGGGATGCTTCTTCACTTTCCCACTCTCCCTCGCTATGTCTCTCTTTGGTGAGTTTATATGCTCTACAGGAATTTTTTTTTTTTTTTTTTTTTTTTTTTTTTTTTTTTTAATTTGAAGATTCCTGATCTGTCAATTTTCCTGCCTTTACTGAATATGCCATAAGATTCTTTGCTTGGCCTGGTTTTGTGTGTCTTTTCCTTTGCCTGTTACTGGCCCCATGCTGATCCAGGCCTTCTTGTGGAAGCATGCTCTTCCTTGCTAAGTAAGGGTTGGATAGCTATACTCGGTGAAGATAGGAGGTAACACTTGTCTTTGTGTGGGCACCACGGTACCATTACCCACACTTGAAGGTGAGGCCAAAGCACAGGTAGTACGAAGCGTGGTCAGCAGCCTGGCTGGAGAGAAACAAGGCAGTGATCGGAGCCTGTATTGGCTCTGCTGGTGACACTGTGACTCACCCAGGATGGATTCGTGGGCCTCAACCTGGAGAGTGGTGGGGTAGGGCCTGACAGAGGCATAGGGAGAGCCTGGACTAATCCTCCCACATTGTGGACCACAGAGACCAAGGAGGGACACCCTTTATATCTTCTCTGGGCCTCTCTGTCTCCATCTAGCCCACGTCAGGGTCCCAGGATTCACCAGGCACTTTCTACATGTCTCTTTTTTTGGTAAGAATTATTTATTTAATTTTATTTATTACTATTATTATTTTTTAAATTTGCTATAGGGCATATGGGAAAGAGAGAAAGTGGGACAGCAAGTTGCAAGGTCTGGGACTTCAACCACGGTCGACCATGTAGGAGTCCAGCACCTTAATTACCATGCCACCTGCTTGTCCATCCACATATCTCTTCATTCAGTCTTCCTGTGAGATCTCTATTGGGTTTGCATTTCTGTAGTTGAGGCGAGTATGTCATGTCTTGGGAGTTCTTAGGGAAAGGGTTCACACCCAGTGGCTGGTGCCAGAGTTGAGTCCCAGCAGCTCAGACCTCGGAGCTGGGTGTATTCCATGACCTGAGCTGCTCCAGGCTGTTGGTGCTCTGCCTCAGCTACACCTGCTTGTGGGCTGCCAGCCAAGGCAGGCATGTACCTCCTGGTCCTGTAGGGCTCCCATCTGTGAAAGAAGAAGCCAAACTGGACAAATCTCACCTTTTTTCTAGCCCTACTTGGCAGCTTCCCTGCTGCTTTGATGGGACAGTAATTGCAGCTGCCACTTTGTGGTGGGTGTTGCTGTGGGCCTGTACCTTTCTGGATACTTAACATATGTTAACACACACATTTATAAAGGAAACTCCCACAACACAGAGAGGTTAAGTCACTTGGGTAAGGTCACACTGCAGTATGTAATGAAGCCAGAATTTGAGCTTGTATACTCTGCTCCAGAGCCCAGGCCCTCAGTGCCAGGTTCACAGCAGGTGCAGAGTGATGAGTGTCAGTGGTAGAATCTGGCATGTGCCGATACATGACCTGCCTCTGAATTAAGTGGGAGCTGTGGCCACCCGGGGTGGATTTGTGTGTGCGCTGGGCACAGGTTTGGGGGAGGGGTGTTCTAATGTGCCAGCCAAGATGAACAGGAGATTATGAACTTGAAGGAGAATCAGTCATTCAGGTCAGTTGTTTTCATATTGTATGTGTGTGGCATCATGATTGAAGAGGGCCTCTGCATTGTGCATAAACCCTGGACTCTGAGCCGGGCACACATGGCTGTTTGGGGGTGAGCACTGGGTGTGCAGTGGCTGGAGCCCAGAGCTGCAAACCAGCCTGCTGTGGCTGCTGGGGTCTTGATGCAGGGAAGGCAATAAAATTCAGAGGTTTTTATCTCACTGCTTCCTGCTGTGATCTGTGCAGCTTCACATCTGCTCTTCAGCTCTCTTAGCTCCTGCATTCCACTGGAAAAAGCTGGCTTGATGGACACTGTGCACCTTCTCTCTTAGACAGTCAGTGTTGGGCAGGGTATGCACCTGTGCTACAGGCGAGGTGGAAGAGTGCTGGTGGTCGTGTGCATGCATGCCCAAGATCCCGAGAGGAGAATGGAGGAGAAGGGATTGTGGTGTGGCCATCGCCCCTGGGGGGTGATTTCTCGCTTTCTATCTTTCTGTCTCTGTCTTTCTGGCGAGCGCTTGCACCCTATAGTGAAAAACCTCTCGAAAAAAAAAAAAAAAAAAAAGAGTTCTGGTAGTGATCAGGGAGGCCTAGTGAAATGGGAGCATAAGCTGAGGACAGCTGCAGAGGCTCAGGGCTCAGGCCTGGTGGTGCCAGGGTGGAGTGAGCAGCAGGAAGAAGTGGGCCTCGGGCTCTCTTCTTTGGGTTTTGCTATTTTGCTTCAGTAAGCTGGTGCACAGGTCTGTATTGGTTATATGAGCAACCTCGCCTCTTTTCAAGACTTACTCAAGAGCTACAAGTCCACACAGAAAGTCACCTGTTAGAAGAGAAGCACCCCCATACTCAGCACACCCACTAATGTACTCCATCCCCTCAGAATCCCAAAGCAATGTACACCTCCTCAAGTCATTGGGAGTGGGATTGTGAGACCCACACAGAGATGGGGGGTTAGTCCAGGGATGAAGCTCTTGCCGGTCGTGTTCAAGTCTGACCCGCCCCCATGTCTCTGTGGAGACTGGTGAACCAGCATCACCATTGGATATGGGGCATCCAGCAGTGTGAGATGGATCCCACACCATCCTGGTCTCACACATAAGCCTTTCCAAAGGGCTCCTTGGGCGCGGATCAGACATCTGGAAGTAGATGGGAATTGGTGTGTAGTTGTGATACACTGTGGCATGTTTTTGTTCTTGTTAGTATTTGGTGCCCAACAGTCAGAAACGAGTCCTGGCTTTTCATTGCTATTTTCCATTTTTCCTTCCTCAAGGAATGTTCCATTTGGCTGCTGTACTCCAGTCCACCCTGTGTCCCTTTCCTTTAGAGATGATCACCTCTGCTGTCGGACTTCATGGTCTGAGCACTTGCACAGGATGGCACGAGTGCCATGGACCCCTGCCTCTGTGGGTTTGGTTGTCACGGGACCCCAATACCTCCCTGTGCGCTGCTGGCACTCCTCACGCTCTCTTGGCGATGACTCCGTGGTAGAGAAGTCCCTCAAGTCCTTGAAGGACAAGAATAAGAAATTGGAGGAAGGTGGCCCTGTGTACAGCCCTGCAGCAGAGGTGGTGGTAAAGAAGTCTCTTGGGCAGAAGGTGCTGGATGAGCTGAAGCATTACTACCACGGCTTCCGCCTGCTCTGGATTGACACCAAGATCGCTGCGCGCATGCTCTGGCGCATCCTCAACGGCCACACTCTTACCCGCCGAGAGCGCAGGCAGGTAATGGGGATGCACCGTTACCTTTGTCACACCTTGTAGATTGTTTTCAACATATTTTTAAGACTTGCTTTCTGCTTCTTTTGGTAAGGAAAAAAAAAAAAAATCAGTGAAACTTACAAAAAATTGAACCCTTAACACCACCTGAGTTGTAGCACCGACTGCTGATGTGTTGATGTCTCTTCTGCCCGTGGTTTTTAATACACACGTTTGTTTTCTCTTGGTGCTGTGATGTTACTCCCTGGCTTCTGGCTTTTTTCCTGTTCAGATACATGGCTGTTTGTCTTACAGTCAAACAGGGCAGCCAGGCACTCAGGCCAGAAGCCTGAGATACCTCAACAATTCACTTTCTCCTATAGCTTATAGCCAGCCCTCAAGCTCTTGCCAGTCTGCCATAAAACACATTTAGCTCTGGGACCAGCAGGTGGCGTGGTGGTTAAGGTACTGGAATTCCTGCATGGCTGACTGCAGTTCAAGTCCCGGACCTGGGGGCTTGCTTTCCTATTTTTTATTTTAAAGAATTATTTAGTTTATTCCATTTGTTATTATTATTATTTTTTAATTTGACCAGAGAGAGAGAGAGAAAGCAAGAAAGTAAGCCTTCATCCAGGACTCGAACCATTGTTGACCATGTCGGAATCTGGTGCCTTTAACCACCATGCCACCTGCCGGCCCCATTGGCGGCTTGTTTTTTCTCTCTCTTTGTCTCTCTCTCTGGCAAAACTCAATCAATCAATCAATCAATAAAAGAATTTTTTTTTTTCTTGAGAGATTTTTGCTGTAGGGTGTGTACGCTCACCAGAAAGACAGAGACAGAGAGACAGCGAGAAATCATCCCCCGGGGGATGGCCACACCACAATCCCTTCTCCATTCTCCTCTCAGGATCTTGGGCACGCATGCGCACGAGCCCGGCGTGAGTTTAAGCCACCAGGTCCAGGACTCGAATCACGGTCAACTACATGGGAGTTCAGCGACAGCCATTATGCCAACTGCTGGTCCTAGGAAGGATCCTTTTAAAACAAATATAATCTTGTGCTTAACACCCTTGAGAGGCTGCCCTCTTCCTGAGAGAGCCAGAGCCTTCCCAGCCCCACCCTTCCCATGTTCAACAGCTCATCCCTTGGCTCTCAGCTTCCTCTTAGCTTTCTGTGCCAGCCCTGCTCCTCCTTAACCAATCCCAGGCAGTCCTTGGAGCCCTTGTGCTGGGTAATCTCCCTCTGTCACCTTCTTGTCAGGCCTTTCACATGCAAGTACTAGGCCACCACCAGGAAGGCAGGGGGCTGATGGCTTTGTGCTGGCACCCTGTGACTGCTGACTGGGGCACCTGTGGGTTTATCTGTTCATTCTAGCACAGCTGGTTACCCACAGTGGGAATTGAACTTGAATAAATAGAAGATGGTTGGACCAGCCCCATAGCCTAGTGGTTAAGGAAAGCTGAATCACACAGGGTCAACAGAGGTTCAAGTCTCAGCCTTGGTGGCTTGAACCATGTGCTAAGTATATGTGAATGTGTGCCCCAAATCCTGACAAGATGAGGAGATGGAAGAGAAATTATTGTGGCTTGAACACACCCTGTTGGGGGGTGCTTTCTCACTCCCCCTCTTCCTCTCTTTTTCTCTTTGGTGAACACATATATCGTCTGGCAATTTAAAAGAAGATAATTTATGTCCTTAACAGACATGCACTTATAACCAGTAACTGAGCCAGCAGGTGTGGAGGTTAAGGAGACTGGATCCCACATGGCCGACTACATGGTTTGATTCCCAACCTGGTGGCTTGAAAAACACCCTGGGCAACCCCGGGCAAGTGTGCATACATTCCCAAAATCCTGAGAGGAGAATAGAAGGGATTACAGCATGGCCATTCCCCTGGGGGCTGATTTCTCACTTTACTTCTCTCTGTCTCTTTCTGTGTCTCTCTTGCCAACACACAAACCCTATAGCAAAACCGTGAAGGTCAGTATGGAATAGAGGCATTGGGAAAGTCATTCTGTGCTCTGATGGGTCCTGTAGCCCTGTTAGTAGTCAGTGGAAGAAGAGGTATTTTTGGGACCCCAGGATATGTGAGACCATGATGAAGCACGAAGTACTTGAAAACGACTATGCCAAGACAGTAGCAGATAGGGTCAACGCTGATTCCCTGAAAACCTCTTCAGATGGTAGGTAGGGGATGGGGTGAGAGGAGGCACTGTTCTGTAACTGTCAGAGTCGAGACGGGCTTGATGCTACCCATGCTGGGGAGAAGGGTTGATGAAAAGAAGGACATTTGCATGGTCTGAGATGTCTCCCAGAAGTTGCTCACTTGTAAGTGGGGACGTGAAAACTCTGCAGAATACCTGGACTAGGTGATCTCAGCACCACCAAAGGGAAGGTGGGTGCCATGGCACCCAAGAAGGAGATGGCATATGACATTTTCCAGTGAGAAATATATCACCTGCGTCTAATCACGGAGAGACAGGCCGCAAATGAGGCCTGTCATCTAGAAATGGTATCACTCTTATAAGGTGTCAAATTAATTATTTGTAATGGAAATGCAAATGCTAATGTGAATAAGAGAATGTTCTGGTTCCTGTGAGCTTAGAAAGTTTTATAAGTAAGTAGTACTATAAAAGGAGCAGCCGTAGGCCCAGCTGCAGTGGCACAGTTGTAGCCAGTTCTCCGCCATGCTGGAATCCATGTGGAAGATCTGGGTTCTGCTCTCAGAGTGACCTGCACATGGCAGGCCTGTGTGTGCATTCCTGATTCGGGCTGGCTGGGAGAGGGGGCAGGATTGCAGTATGACTCTATTGAGGTGCTTGTCTGTGTCTCTCTCTTATTCTCATGAAAGAAAGAAAAAACTTAAAAAAAAAAAAAAGAGGAACAGTACTATAAGGAAATTATTATGAGAAGCAATACTATAAAAAGTGGTACCTTAAGGAGTGTTATTATTTTATTTTAATTTGCCATATAGTGCATGCACTTGCCAGAGAGAGGGACAAAGTGAAAGGGAAAGTGGAAAAAACAATCCTCATTGGGCATAGTCGTGCCAAAATCCCTTCTCCTTCATTTCCCCCCGCTTTTGGGATTTGGGGCACACATGCATGGTGGCCCAGCATGTTTCTCAGGCTGCTGGGTCTGGGACTTGAACTGTGTGGGCCATATGTGGGATCTGATTGGCTTAACCACCAGGCCGGAGTAGTATTATGGAAGCAGTGCTATGAGGAACACTGGTACTGCTGTATGAAAGGAATAGTACTCTGAGAAGTCCTGTGGGAACAGCACCGTAAGGAGCGGCGCTAAAGACGCGGTGCCGTGGGAGCGGCAGTACAGTAAAAGGAGATACGCTGTAAGCAGCTGTACTTTCAGTGGAGCAGTGCAGTAGAAGGAAAAGTACTGCACAAAGGATACTACTGTGAGCACTACTGAAGAGGAAGTTGAGCTTTCTGGGAACCTAGCTGGTGATTGATCATCTTTTGCAAGAATTTTCAATATTTCAAATTTGTGGTTTTTAAAGTTTTTATTATTATTTTTAGTTTTGCTATAGGACATGTTGTACTTGCCAGAGACAGAGAGCTAGAGAGAGGGAAAAAGCGAGACCCTCCCCACATCCTCCACAATGGAGGATGGCCATACTGCAGTCCCTTCTTCTCCAATCTCTTCTGCATTTGGGGCACGCATGCACACGCCCGGAGTGATTTTCAGACTACCAGGTCCAGGACTCCAACTGCACAGTTGGCCATGTGGGATCCAGCATCTTAACCTCTTCACCACCTTCTGGCCCCTAAATTGTGTCCTTCTTTAGTGGCATCAAGTACAGTTAGTTTATAGCAGTTAAACTTGGTGTTTTACCCTAGTATTGCTTTATAGTGTGTAGTTTTAGCTCTAACCAGCTAAGGACACACAGCGGACAGGCATAGCAGGCTATCTTTTCCTCAGTCTTTGGGGGGTATTGTGCCTCAGCCTCCTTGGTGCCCCTCACTACTCCCATAGCTACTCGTCCTCACCCCTTTGCTATTGCCATTGGTGTCTAGCCATGGGCACTAGCAAATAGTGCTGAAAACAGCCAGCAGCCATGGTGTTAGCACTCCACTGTACATTTCAGAAGGCCATCAGCACGTGCTTTGAGGGAAAATGGGTTTCAGGATTGACTGCTAAGTGATTTTGGAACTTGGGCTATTTGCGATTCCTGTGAGTCACTGCCTATGTAAGCAGTAGTGGGAGAAAAGCTTGAACACTTCCTGCTCCAGCCCTCTCGGCACCCTAATGGACTGCCACTTCTTCACAGTTTCTCCGGATCTGCGCCGACCTCTTCCGCCTGGTCCCCTTCCTTGTCTTCGTGGTTGTTCCTTTCATGGAGTTCCTGCTGCCTGTGGCCGTGAAGCTCTTCCCCAACATGTTGCCGTCCACATTTGAGACCCAGTCCATCAAGGTGAGGGTGGTGTGGCAGGGTGTCCTTCCAGAAGGAGCCCAAAGTTAGTTACACTGGCTGTTAGTGACTGGTGTTTTAGGTGTTAGGTTTTTTTTTTAATTATTTAATTATTATTATTATTATTTTAAATTAACTAGAAAGAGACGGAGAGAGAGAGAGGAAAGGAAAGTTAGGAAGCAAGCTGCCAGGTCCAGGACTTGAACTGTGGTCAGCCATGTCGGAGTTCAGCGCTCATGTCACCTGCTGGCCCAGTGTTAGGTATTTTTGAAGATTTACAGTGTCTGCATAATTCAGTCTCTCAGCTGTGCTCTAATTATGAATTGGATTTTTTTCTCTTTAAATGTGTTTTAAAACATGTTTTCTTAGACCAGAATCTTTCATGCCACAGTTGAGACATATTCATGGGCTCTGAGATTCATCTGGCGCAGGGTTGGCCAACTGGAGCCCATAAGCCAGATCTAGCCCAACCGCCCTGCCTGTTGTGGTTGCTAAAGTCTCACAGTGACCTTCCCTGCGTGTATCGTGTCTTGGGCCTTTTTTTGTGAGCCATCAGCAGTGTTAGGCAGTTGTTTCAAACCACATAGTCCAAGAAACCCAGAAGGTTTACCTATAGGCCCTTTTTGGAAAAAGTATGCTGATACCACCTCTAGGGGATCACACAGATTTTCTTTTACTTTTTTGAGAGGTTTTTGCTATAGGGAGCGTGTACTTGCCAGAAAGACAGAGAGAGACAGAGACAGAAAGTGAGAAATCACCCCCCCAGGGATGGTCACGCCGCAATCCCTTCTCCTCCATTCTCCTCTCGGGATCTTGGGCACGCACGCACACGCACCCGGCGTGAGTTTAAGCCACCGGGTCTGGGACTCGAACCGTGGCCGATTACATGGGAGTCCAGCGACATAGCCATTATGCTAACTGCTGGTTCCCAGATGTTCTTTAAAACCATAAAATAGAAGAGAGAGTTTCCAGATGTTTTGCATTCAGTGAAATCAGAGTGTCTTTCTATAAAATGTTTTTTTCTAGTGTGTGAGACAGGGTAGGGGCATGTGCTGGATTCAGGTCTGGGATGCTTTCTTTTGCTGGGGTCAGTCATGAAGCCTGAGCCTGTGATGCTGAGCTGTACCCTCTAGTGAAGTAGTGGGGATAGGGTGGGTGACAGGAGAGAGCAAGAGGCCTGGGGAGTACGACGCCTCTCTCTTTGCCTTGACAGGAGGAGAGACTGAAAAAAGAGCTGCGGGTGAAACTGGAGCTGGCCAAGTTCCTCCAGGACACCATCGAGGAGATGGCCTTAAAGAACAAGGCAGCCAAGGGCAGCGCCACCAAAGACTTCTCCTTGTTTTTCCAAAAGGTACAGTGTTTCTTCTGAGCCCCTGAGGCCTTAGCCTGTTGGTCCAAGTTTGGTTAGAGTCGTGGAGCATCACTGTGTCTTGTCACCCCTTGCTTTTCTTTCTTTCTTCTTTTTACTGTGCTCAGCAGAAAGCAGCGTTCCCCGGGAGACTTAGCTGGTCCTGTAGGGAGTTTAACTCGGAGCTTGGCTGGGTGGTGGTGGACTCTGTTATGTGCCTGGCTGCACACGCTCTCAGTGTGATGGAACCTACTGCTGCTGAGACCTGCAGCTTGTTGACATTCATGATTACTGTTGGTATGTCATGACCCTGTCACAGTCCAGGGGCGATAGAATTTGATAAGGGACCTCAGATCTCAAAGTTGTGATGTGTTGTACGGTCAGTCTGGGCTCCTCTGCTGGAATCTACCACCTGGATGGGGTCTCTCAGGAAGGTCCCAAGAGGACTGGTCAGAAGGTTGACTTTGGTGGCAGCAGGGACCAGGGAGGAGGGGACAGACCTTGAGGCATTTCCGTGGCCATATGTCCAGGAGAATGGGGGACTGGGAAGAGGGCACTGCTATTGATGGGGCTCTCTGAGGACAAGAGGATGAAGAACCCAGGGTTGTTGTGTTGGAGAACTTGTGCTATTCTCTGGAGTCAGAAGAACGGATCTGAAGTTCCACTTAAACCAGAGGTTAGCAGACTTCTGTCCACTTGTGTACATGCTGTCTGTGGTACTTTCATGCTACATTGCAAGAGTGAGTGGTTTCCATGGTCACAAAGCAAAAAATATTTGCTATCTGTCCTTTACTGGGAAAGTTTTCTGAATCTCTCTTAAGAATAGAGAGACGGGAGGAGGTGACTGCTGAACCCACCAAGAGTGCACAGGGGTCTAGTAAGAGAGCTTGAGGACAGCATTGCAGGTAGCCCCGGAGGGCTGGTGAGATGGAAACTGGAAGGGAGGCAGGAGCCTCAGATGAAGCAGAGAGAGGAAGGGCCAGGTCTTGGCCTCCCCTGGGCCACTGTATGGCCACCAGTTACCAAGAAGGATGTGCTCATGGTCTGCGTGTGGGGTTTCTGTGCACAGCATCCCCTACAGGGCATACCTGCAACCATTTCCTACTGTTTTGCAGTGAGGTTTGGGTAGTTTTGATGGGAGTTAGGTCCTGAGGGATGGATGCCAGATCAGGCTAGTCCTCCTTATCTGTACTCTCTTAGACCCGTCCTAGTTGGCTCTGGCAGAGATTTGGTACCTGGTTTGTCCATCATGCGGAAAAGAGGCAGGCAGTAACCCTGAGGGGTCTGAGCTGAGCACTCTGCCCTTTGTTGAGAAACCATAGAAGTGGATACCATCAGGAGGAAAGGAGCACCCACTCCCGCTGGAGCTCAGACCCTCCAGGGGGATCTGATTACAGTGCACACAGGTGAGCCCTCCTCCCTCCCTAGGCAGCTGGGGGCCACAGCACAAGGGCTCAGGACACAGGAGAGAATTCCAAGGCCTGTAATGGGGTTAATGGGGTCGTGCCCTCTTCCCCAGTAGACAGCAGCCTCAGCTGTCTACACATGCTAAAGCCTACAGCCTCATTCCCAGATAAGTCCAGACCATGCCCTGATATTCCAGGCTCAGCCTAGCACTGGCAGCAGTCAGTGGTTTGAGTACTTGAGTTGTAGGTGAGAAGGGGATGTTCCAGGTCTCTCAAACCAGCCCCCCATGATGTCTTAGCTCAGGAGTGGGGTCCAAGACCCTGGGAGGAGCTGAGAGAGTAGACACCGCTAAGGCAGGGTGACAACATCATTAGTTAATCGAGATGTTAGCTAATCTTTGGCTGCCCTACCACACTAACTGCAGTAAATAGATTAACATGGATTTGTACTTGCTTCTGCAGATCCGGGAGACAGGGGAAAGACCTAGCAATGAGGAGATCATGCGTTTTTCCAAATTATTTGAGGATGAGCTGACCCTGGATAACCTCACGCGGCCACAGCTGGTGGCACTGTGTAAGCTGCTGGAGCTCCAGTCCATTGGCACCAACAACTTCCTACGCTTCCAGCTCACTATGCGGCTGAGGTCCATTAAGGCTGATGACAAGGTGAGCCACAGAGATGTGGGCTGCGCAGACTTGGCACTGCTTCTCTGAATTTTTACCTTCGTTTTCTGATTTCAAAAGCACGTGTCCTCATTATAGTACCTGGGACGATACTGAACATTAGAAGCAGATGGGATCACTGGTGGTCTTACCACCCCAGGAGATGACCTGTGACCGTTCATACTTTTCGGTCACTTTGCCATGTGTAACGTACACAGAATGAGTGTGTGTGTGTGTGTGTGTGTATCTGCATTCACTGAAGTAAAGCCTGGGGTTATGCAGCCCATGCAGTTTTTCACATGGTGTAACATGGGATCCTCTCATGTCACTACTCATTGAAAAGATAGATTATTTTAGGGTTTTATTTTATTTTTTTTTTTTTGAGAGGTTTTTGCTATAGGGCGTGTGTGCTCGCCAGACAGAGACAGACAGAGAGACAGAAAGCAAGAAATCACCCCCCGGGGGGATGGCCACGCCGCAATCCCTTCTCCTCCATTCTCCTCTCGGGATCTTGGGCACGCACACACACGTGCCCGGCGTGTTTTAAGCCAGCGGGTCCGAGATGCAAACCGCGGTCGACCACGTGGGAGTCCAGCAACATAGCCATTACGCTAACTGCTGGTCCCAATTATTGTAGGTTTTTGTTATTGTTTTAGAGTACATGTGCTCGTGGGGAGATTGGAGTGGAGTGAGAAAGCACCCTCCAGTTAGAGAAGGAAAATGAGAAATCACCCTAAATCATCCCCTAAGGAGGATGGCCAGACTATAGTCCCTTGTCCATTCTCCTTTTGAGATTTTGGGAACATGTGTTTTTCAAACTGCTGGGTCCAGGATTCAAACTGCAAAGTCGCCAGTGTAAACCACCTTAACCACCATGTCACTTGCTGGACTGAAAAGATTTTAATGATCATCCAACATGTCATTTGGGGAATGCATCATTATTTAACCAAGACTTTTGTTAATCTTTCACTGCCCTTGACAACACTGTAGTAAATATCATTAACATGGACTTTTTTGCCCCATGTATCTGATAATTTCCATAAAAATAATGGGAACCAGCAGTTAGTGTAATGGCTATGTCGCTGGACTCCCACATAGTCGACTGTAGTTCGCGTCCCGGACCTGGTGGCTTAAAATTCACGCCGGGCGCGTGTGCGTGTGTGCCCAAGATCCCAAGAGGAGAATGGAGGAGAAGGGATTGTGGCGTGACCATCCCCCCTGGGGGGTGATTTCTCGCTTTCTGTCTGTCTCTCTCTGTCTGTCTGGCGAGCGCACGCACCCTATAGCGAAAACCTCTCAAAAAAAAAAAAGAAAAAAATAAAAATAAGAAAAAAAAATAATGACTGAGGACCCAGACACAGTAGTGTACAGATAGCCTCCCTGCAGTTTATGTGTTTTTGTTCATATCATTTTCCTTTACCTGAGTAATATCCTTTAATATTTCTATGACTTAAATCTGCTTTGATGAGTTTTCTTATTTTTCATTTGTCTGAATGTGTCTTTATTTTCCTTTGGTTTTTGTAAGGCAGTTTTCATGGTTATAGAACTTTAGGTTTGTGGTTCTTTTCCTTCCGCCCCTTGAAGAGGCCATGGCATTGGCTTCTGACTTCCATCATCTCTCCTAGGAGGTCAGCTGTCAGGCCTATTATTATTCTTCTGAAGATGTATACCTTTTCTTTAGCTCTCGTTTTGTTTTGTAGTAGTTTTATGGTAATATGACTGGATGTGTCTGTCTTACATGTGGATTAGTCACACTGCTTATCATGAGATACTGCTGCTGCTTCACTCTCTTCTCCCCTTAGGGACAGCACTCACTGTCTGTTAGACTTTTTACCTTGTGCTGTGTATCACATGTGCTCTCTTCTGTATTTTACAAACTTTTTTGTTTTCAGGTTACTGGTTCTCTTTTCTTCTGGCTCTAACCTACCCATCTTTTTTATTATTATTATTATTTATTATTATTACTTTTAGATTTGTTATACGGCACATGCACTCACCAGAGAAAAAGAAAAAAAGCTGCCAGGTCCAGAACTCAAAGCATAGTTAGCCATATGGGAATTCAGCACCTTAACCACCACATCACCAGTTGAACCATAATCTACCCATTTTATAAATTCTTTCTTTCTTTTTTTTCTTAAGAGAGATTTTTGCTGTAGGGAATAGGTGCTCACCAGAGAGACAGAAAGTGAGAAATCACCCCCCCGGGGGGATGATCATGCCACAGTCCCTTCTCCTCCATTCTCTTCTTGGGATTTTGGGCACACACGCACATGTGCCTAGTGTGAGTTTGGTGTTTTTTGTTTTTTGTTTTTGTTTTGTTTTGTTTTGTTTTGTTTTTTTCCCCCCGAAAGTGTGAGTTTTAAGCTGCCAGGTCTGGGACTCGAACCGCTGTCAACTACATGGAAGTTTAGCAACATAGCCATTATGCCATCTGCTGGTCCTCCACGTAATAAATTCTTTTTTTTTTTTTTTCTTTTTTTTTTTTTTTTTTGGAGAGGTTTTTGCTATAGGGCGCGTGCGCTCGCCAGACAGACAGAGAGAGACAGAGAGATAGAAAGCAGGAAATCACCCCCCAGGGGGGATGGCCACGCCGCAATCCCTTCTCCTCCATTCTCCTCTCGGGATCTTGGGCACGCACGCACACGCGCCCGGCGTGAGTTTAAGCCGCCGGGTCCGGGACTCGAACCACGGTCGACTACGTGGGAGTCCAGCGACATAGCCATTACGCTAACTGCTGGTCCCACGTAATAAATTCTTAATTTGAGTCTTAGAAAAAAAGTATTTTTAAGAGTGATTAAATTTTGGGAACCAGCAGTTAGCGTAATGGCTATGTCGCTGGACTCCCACATAGTCGACCGTGGTTCGCGTCCCGGACCCGGTGGCTTAAAACTCACGCTGGGCGCGTGTGCGTGCATGCCCAAGATCCCGAGAGGAGAATGGAGGAGAAGGGATTGCGGCGTGACCATCCCCCCTGGGGGGTGATTTCTCGCTTTCTGTCTCTATGTCTCTCTCTGTCTGGTGAGCGCATGCGCCCTACAGCGAAAACCTCTCCAAAAAAAAGTGATTAAATTTTGGGACCAGCAAATGGCATAATGGTTATGTCACTGGACTCCCACATAGTCGACCACAGTTCAAGTCACAGACCCTGTGGCTTGAAACCCACACTGGACACATGTCTGTATGTGTCCAAAATCCTGAGAGGAGAATGGAGGATCAGGGATTTAGCATGACCATCCCCCCTGGGAGATGATTTCTCACTTTCTGTCTCTCTGTCTCTTTCTGTCTCTCTGGCAAGCATATGTGCCCTACAGTAAAAATCTTTCTAAAAAAAATTATTAAATTTTATTTATCATTGTTACTATCTTTAATTTTCTATAGGGTACTTGTACTCACTAGAGAGAGAGAGAGACCACAGTTTGAGTCCCAGACCTGGTGGCTTGCTCTCCCATTCTTTCTCTCTCTCTCTCTCTCTCTCTCTCTCTCTCTCTCTCTCTCTCTCTCTGATGAGTGCAGGTGTCCTATAGCAAAATTTTAAAAAGAATAATAAAATTTTTTTAAAAATTTGTTAAGATTTTAGGCCTCAGGACCAGCAGATGGCATAGTGGTTACGTTGCTGAACCGCAGTGGTGTCAGACGCTTAAAAGTGCATGAACCAGCAGTTAGCGTAATGGCTATGTCGCTGGACTCCTACGTAGTCGAGTGTCACCCGGTGGCTTACAACTCACGCCGGGCGCGTGTGCGTGCGTGCCCAAGATTGGAGGAGAAGGGTGTGACCATCCCCCCTTGATTTCTCGCTTTCTGTCTCTAAACGCGTAGCGAAAAAAAAAAAAAAAAAAAAAAAAAGTCACACCGGGCATATGTACATATGTGCCCAAGATTCCAGGAGAAGAACAGAGGAGGAAGGATTGTGGCATGGCCATCCCCCCAGGGGGTGATTTATTTATTTCCTTCCTTCCTTCCTTCCTTCCTTCCTTCCTTCCTTCCTTCTTTCTTTCTTTCTTTCTTTCTTTCTTTCTTTCTTTCTTTCTTTCTTTCTTTCTTTTTATGGTAAAGAATTGTTTCTTTAATTTTATTTATTCATTCATTTAATTTGACATGAGAAAGACACACACAGACAGAGAGACAGGGAAAGTAAGAAAGCAAGCCACCAGGTACGGGACTCGAACCATGGTTGGCCATGTGGGAATGTCCAGCACCCTAACCGCCATGCCTCCTGCTGGCCTCCGGAGGTGATTTCTTACTATCTCTGCTCTGTCTCTCTCTCCGGCGATTGCACATTCCCTAAGGCAAAAACCCTTTAAAAAAATCAGGTCTTAGGACCAGCAGATGGCGTAATGGCTACATTACTGGACTCCCATGTAGTTGACCATGGTTCGAGTCCTGGACCCGGTGGCTTAAACTCACGCCGGGTGCGTGTGCCTGTGTGCCCAAGATCCTGAGAGGAGAATGGAGGAGAAGGGATTGTGATGTGGCCATCCCCCCTAGGGGGTGATTTCTCACTTTCTGTCTCTCTGTCTCTCTGACGAGTGCATGCGCCCGATAGCAAAAACCTCTCAAAAAAACCTGTCCCACTTGTCATATGTTTCCTTGAACACATTACTGTCATATTATTCAATAGCTGAGCAATCTGTAGGCCTTTTTCTTTTGTTTTCTCTATTGGTTTTGTTTGTAGTTTTTCATTTTTCTGTAATACAGGCATTGTCTGTGGACAGACTCTGGGTGGTTATGATCTCTTTCATGAAGGGTCCTCCTCTACGTCTTGTGAGCAAGCATGGAGGCTGGTCAGTTCCCCAATCAGGGCAAAAGCCAAGTGTGGAGACTGAGCCTCCACCCGCATCAGGATGTACCTAACAGGGTAACCAGCCTCTCAACTGGACAGTAGGGAGCCCTTTCATCCCTAAAAGGTGATAATGCCTCACCTAACCCCCACGATGTCAGTAGAGACCAGGCAGGAGCTGGACTTCACCTCCATTTGTCAGTTGCAAGATACTCCTCCCCTAGTAATGAGGCCACCTCTGACCATGGCAGCAATGCGAGTGAGGTAGGAAACAGCAGTGAGGGACCAGCAGATGGCGTAATGGTTACATCACTGTACTCCTACGTAGTCAAACGCAGTTCGAGTCCCAGACCCTACGACTTGAACTCATGCTGCCAGGCACATGTGTGTGCGTGCCCAAAATCCCAAGAGGAGAATGAAGGAGAGGGGAGTGCTGTGTGGCCACCCCCCTGACGGGTGATTTCTTGCTTTCTGTCCTTCTCTCTCTCTGGTGAGCACACATGCCCTATAGTAAAAATCTCTCTAAAAAACAAAACAAAACAAAGGAAACAGTAGTGAAATGCTTCTACCCTTTTCAGCCAGAGAGGTGTCTGTGGAGGCATCCCGTCACTCCCTTCCAGCAGTAACAAGTGAGACCCAAGGGTGGATGGACATAGACTTCTGTCCCACCTTCTGTAGGATTCAGTGCAGGGCTACCACGGAGTGATTGCAGAGAGAGACCAGGGCCAATGAGAGAAGTTTGTTACTTAAAGTTACCGTAGAGATGTGGCAACGTGCCACAGAATGCCCCGCTGGGCCACGTGGAACCTTGACAATGTTCATGGGGAGCAGAAAGGTGGGGTGGGGGACAAGTACAAGGAACTGGACCTGAGCTTTCTTCAGTGGCATGCCAGATGTGGCCAGGTGGGGATGGGTTTGAGCGGGCAAGAAGTAAAACAGACACTAGGGCTTGTGCGTGGTCTGGGAAAGCAGGGCCACAGGGTAGATGCTAACAGCTCTGGCTCTGTTAGTTTGGCCCTGTGGCTAGTAGGTGCCAAGTCACTTGCAAAATCTGTAAAAGTTGGAATGTTAACCCCCTTGCTCATGCCAGAGTAGTGTCAGGAAACCAGCAAAGACAGATTGAAATAAGATCCAGATTCTTATAACATACTATCCAAAATGTCCAGGTTTCAGTCAAAAATGACTCGCCATAGTAAGAACAAGGGAGATTTCAGAGTGAATGAAAAAAGTGCAACCAAGAGATGGCAACACCAAGACGGCAGATGTTAGAAAGAAAAACTGGAGATGGCATCAGAGCAGTCATCTTAAAAAGCTTCAATGAGCCATTGCTATTTTTTTTTTTTAGAATTATTTAGTTAATAATTATTTAACTATTACATTAATTTGACCGGGGGAGGGGAGCAAGAAAGCAAGCCACCAGGTCTGGAACTTGAACTGCCGTTGGCCACGTGGGACTCCAGTGCCTTAACCATTACGCCACCTGCGAGCCCCAAGCCATTGCAAATTCAGACACATGAAAAATAGTCTGAACGGGGGACCAGCAGTTAGCTTAGTGGCTATGTTGCTGGACTCCCATGTAGTCGACCACGGTTCGCGTCCTGGACCCAGTGGCTTAAACTCACATTGAGTGCGTGTGCGTGCGTACCCAAGATCCCGAGAGGAGAATGGAGGAGAAGGGATTGTCGTGTGGCCATTCCCCTGGGGAGTGATTTCTTGCTTTCTGTCTCTCTGGCTCTCTCTGTCTTCCTGGTGAGCGCACGCGCCCTATAGCAAAAACTCCTCCCCCCCCCCACAAAAAAAAAAAAGCTCAATGGGTGGGCTCTACAACAGAATGGAAAAGACAAAAGATAGACTCAATGAACTATAAGATAAAGTGAGGGCCAACGTATGGCGTGGTAGTTAGCCAGCTGGATCCAGTGCAGGGTACAGGTCCTGAACCTAGCAGTTGGAGAAACATGCTGGGCATGTGTGTATGCAGCCCAAAATCCCGAAAGGAGGGAGAAGTCAAGGAAAAGGGATTGCAACATGACCATTTCCTATGAGTCCTCTAGCAAATTAAAAAAATAATAATAAAATTTTAAAAATTACTTATCTGACCAACAGAGAAAAAAATTGTGTGAGAAGGCCTCACAGTCTGTTCTGACGATCTAACGTTTGTGTCATCAGAATTCCAGAAGGAGGGGAGAAAGGGCAGGACTGAAAAAAAGTACTTGAAGGATCACCAGCCCCTGTAGCCCCTAGTGGTTAAGAAAGAGAGTGAGATCCCTATGGCTGACTGGAGTTGGAACCTTGGCCCTGGTGATTTAAAAAGGTCTCCAGCCCCCTTGCATGAATGTGTGCCCCAAATCTGACAGGATAGAGAAAAAGAGAAGGGGTTGCTGTATGACCACACTCCACGGGGGCGTGTTCCTCTCCCCCGCCCATCTATGTGTGGCGAGCACATGTACCCTCTGGCAGTAAGAGAGAAAGGGGGCACAGAAAAGAAAGAGCACTCAGAATAATCATTGAAAACTTCCCAAATTCCATCAAAGGCATAAATCTGTAACATGAAGGAGCTGAATAAAATCCAAACAGGATAAAGGCAAAGAAATTTACACCAGGATCCGTTAGAATCTTGTTAATAAATACTGAATATGAGTAATTTTGTTTGTTTGTTTATTTTTAATTTGCTATAGGGTACATGTGCTTTCCAGAGATAGAGGAAAAGCATCCCCCCGGGGGATGACCAAGCCACAATCCCTTCCCTTCTCTTCCTCTTCTCTTCTCTCAGGATTCTGGGCACATGGGAATAGAGGAAATCTTGGGTCATCAGAAAGGAAGAATGGGGACCAGCAGTTAGCGTAATGGCTATGTCTCTGAACTCCCACGTAGCTGACCGCAGTTCGAGTCCCGGACCCAGTGGCTTAAACTCATGCCAGGTGTGTGTGCGTGTATGCCCAAGATCCTGAGAGGAGAATGGAGGAGAAGGGATTGTGGCATGGCCATCCCCCCTGGGGGGTGATTTCTCACTTTCTGTCTCTCTGTCTTTCTCTGTCTCTCTGGCGAGCACATGTGCCCTATAGCAAAAACCTCCCAAAAAGAAATAAAACAAGAAGAAAGGAAGAACGGAGTAAGCAAAATTATGGCTGAATATAGTTAGCTTTCCTTTCCTATGTCTTCTAAAGTGAGTTTATGGTTGAAGGAAAAAAGACAACACTGGCTCAACTGCAATGCTGTACACAGCTTAGATGCCGTACTCCACAGGTGTGACCCTGTGGAAGGCCCAGGTTCAATTCCTGTTCTGACCTGAAAACTAGGCACTGTGGTTTGTGCCTGTGGTTCTAGCTGAGGCAGGAGAGTCACTACATGGTTAGATCTTGTCTTATGGGGGGAAAATGACAACATTATATGGTACGGTTCTCAGTGTAAGTAGAAGAAATGTTTAAGACAATTGTTATAAATTGGAGAGAAGGAGGTGAGGTTTCTATCTTGGCTTAAATACTACCAGATTGTGAAGAGTTGTGTCTGTAGAATGTAATTTCTAGGGGGCTAGTAGGTGGCATGGTGGCTAAGGTACTGGCCTCCCTCATGGCTGACCACAGTTCAAATCCTGAACTTGGTAGCTAGAAAATCATGCTTGTGGTGTGTGTGTGTCCAAAATCCCGAGAGGAGAATGGAGAAGAGATTGCAGTGTGGCCGTCCACCCTGGAAGATGATTTCTCACTTTCCCTCTCTGTCTCTCTCTCTGGCCAAGTGACGTGCTCTATAGTGAAAGCCTAAAAAATAAATAAAAATTTAAAAGTAATTTCTAGAGCAGTCACTAAAAATGCTGCAAGGAGACACACTCAAAATTAATATAGAGGGGCTGGCAGATGGCATGGTGGTTAAGGTCACTGGACTCTCGCATGGCCGACCACAGTTAGAGTCCAGCTCTGGCAGTTTGTTTTCTCACTTTCTCTGTCTCTCGCTCTCTCACTCTGTTGCACTGTCTCTCTCTGGTCAAATTTTAAAAATTAAAAATAAAATAACTCTTTATTAAAAAACTCATAGAAAAATCAAAATAGAATTTGAGTAACCTACGGAAAACAGGGAAAAGGAAACAGAAATTGTGGCCAGCAGATGGCATAGTGGTTACATCACTAGACTCCCACATGGCTGACTATGGTTTGAATCCCAGACCTGGTGGCTTGAAACTCACATCAGGCATATGTGCGTACATCCCGAAGATCCCAGGAGAATGGAAGAGGAGGGATTGCGACATAGCCATCCTCCCTGGGGAGGTGACTTCTCACTTTCCCTTTTACTGTCTCTGTCTCTCTCTCTGGTGAGCACACATACCCTAAGGCAAAAACGTCAAAAAAAAAAAGAAATGAAAAAGAAAGAAAATAGAAATTAAAAGCAACTTATTCAAAGTAAATAAACTGGATATAACCCACATGCCTTTTTATTATTATTATTTAAGAGCTTTATTAACAGGTGCTTGCAGTTTGTTGACTTTTTTGAAAAAATCAAGTTGTAAATTTTTTTACAAATTGAAAAGAAAGTTCTGGGACTAGCAGAATAATGGCTACGTCACTGGACTCCCACGTGGTTGACCATGGTTCGAGGCCCAGACCTGGTAGCTTAAACTCACATCAGGCGCAAGTGCGTGCGTGCCCGAGATCCCAAGAGGAGAATGGAGGAGAAGGGATTGCAGTGTGGCCGTCCCCCCTGGGGGGTGATTTCTTGCTTTCTGTCTCTCTGTCGAGTACATGCAAAAACCTCTCCAAAAAAAAAAGTTCTTAAAGATCTCAACTTGACCAGATATGAAACAATTTAAAAACCTTTAAAGGTGTACTGAGGAAAACCAGGCTTTTTAAAAAACATGTTTGTCATTATGCAAAAGAGACATCTTTAGGTAAAAAATAATAAAAAAACCCGTGCTGCATAGATAATGCAGATAGTTATAGTTATCTGGTCATGGACAAAAAGCAAGCACTTAAGGTCTTCAGCTCTGATCTTTTGTTCATTTCTATTCTCCTCTCGGGATCTTGGGCACGTACGCACACGCGCCCGACGTGAGTTTTAAGCCACTGGGTCTGGGACGCGAACCGTGGTCGACTACTTGGGAGTCCAGCGACATAGCCACTACACTAACTGCTGCTTCCCTGTTCATTTCTTATTGCTGAAATTTCATACTCTCTTCTTGTTGGATGAGTAACCCGGATGATGGAGATGGTAAGCCGGCATTTACTCAGCCCCGCCCTGCTCAGCCTCGGGAGCGAGGGGATTCTCAGCTGGTGGATCAGCTGCTTTTGTCTCTTTGCCATCTTGCAGTTTAGGGTTCTCTGGGTACCTGCGTCGGTAATTGAAGTTGCGTCGACAGTGTTGAGGTAGCTGCTGACCTTGGGTCTCATCTTCTTGATTTTCCTTATCCTCTTTTTTTTTTTTTTTTTTTTTTTTTTTAAACTTGATTGATTGATTGATTGTTTTAATTTGCCCAGCGAGCGAGAGAGAGTGAGAAAGCAAGCTGCCGGACTCGAACCGCAGTCGGCCATATGGGAGTCCAGCACCCTTAACCACCATGCTACCTCCTGGCCCCAGATTTTCCTTATCCTCTTCATTGCTGTCCTCTCTGGGCTGTCTTTGGTGAGGAGGACCCCTGCGAAATCGTGGTCTATAACCACGCACATACTCTGCCTCCCTGGTCTACCTTGTTCTCCTGTACCCTGATTGGCAGCACCCTCCATGACTTCTCCCTGCACAGGAGGGTCGGAATACTGTGGTGGGCATCCATAGGGTCTCCGCATGTAGTAAGGGAGGAACCTTCACCTGCAGTGGGGCCGCCATTGCTGAGCCTGGCCTTCGGGAGCGCTCTCCAATCCCTCGTTCTTTTCCCCACTCACTATTCTGGTAATTTTGCTGGTAATTGCGTGAAGGACTCCTACAATGTGGATAGCGTCTATAATAGTTACGGTCTGCTGCATATTCACTGCCTTGAACTGGAACTCCACCCAGCCCTGTAACACCTGCTGCCTCCACACCCTTTTACCTCCAACAGCGTCAGACCCCAGTCTCTCCATCTCCTACCCTGCGAAGGTACTTCCCGGGGTTGTTATTCTTTTTTTTTTGGAGAGGTTTTTCACTATAGGGCGCGTGTGCTCGCCAGACAGACAGAGACAGACATAGAGACAGAAAGCGAGAAATCACCCCCCAGGGAGGATGGTCACGCCGCAATCCCTTCTCCTCCATTCTCCTCTCGGGATCTTGGGCACGCACGCACACGCACCCGGTGTGAGTTTTAAGCCACCGGGTCCCGGACGCGAACCGCGGTCGACTACATGGGAGTTCAGCGACATAGCCATTACGGTAACTGCTGGTTCCCTGGGGTTGTTATTCTTTATGGCAGTCTGGTGTACAAGTACATCTCCCTTGGTGTCATTCCTGTTCATGAAACCATATTCATTTCTTACATTGAACCATTTTACTGTTCCCAAAACCTTCATTGTGATGACCTTCTTGTCCCCACTGGCAAGCGCTGCCAATGTCAGGCCGACCAGGACGTCACTCCCTGCTCAGCTGCCTGTGGTGCTGGACTTGGTGTCTGCAGCACTGAGGGCGGGGACGGCGAGCGGCTGCTGGGTCTCGGCCTCGCTGCCTCATGGTTACGATGGTGGTGACTGGGGCTGGCGGCGGCGGTGGGGCTGCTCAGGGCTCTCCGGGGTCCACTCTCCGTTCCTGCTGCCGATGGAACTCAACCCACATGTCTTTCAGTGGGCGAATGATTACACAAACTACTTAGATACCCCTACTACATCTGGGTGGATGGTTAGAATAGCCACCGTGTTACTTTCTATAACAAAATTACATACCATGTAACATCCTTTAGGTGGCAAAATTACAGGCCAGGAAAGGAGACTATCTGAAAGAACATGAGGGATCCTGTAGGGTTGAAAATGGTTTCTTTCTTAACTGGATAGATGTTGTATCTTGGTTATGGATTTTGTACTGTCTTCTGGAGGGACCTGGTAAAAGCTCCTGGGAGGTCTGTATTCTTAGTTAGAACTGCATGGGCCTGTAGTCATGTCCAAAAGTTTCATTTTTAAGATAGAGATAATGGTACCACCTACTTCACAGGATGGTTATGAGGTTAAATGTGTTGGTTGAACTCCAGCAGGGAGTTCTAGTCATTTCGAAGCCAGAATTGGGCTTTGGTAGTGAAGATTTGTCTTTTGTTTGTCAAAGCCCACTAGGAATATGGCTTCAAATTAGATACTTATTTCGCACTGTTGTAACATAAACATGGTAACTTCTGATGACCTTTCAAAACCACAATTAATTGCCTTTATTTTCTAGCTGATTGCTGAGGAAGGGGTGGACAGCCTGAACGTCAAAGAACTGCAGGCTGCTTGTCGGGCTCGAGGCATGCGGGCCCTCGGTGTCACAGAAGACCGCCTTAGAGGCCAGCTGAAGCAGGTATGTGGTCTGAGGGGCTGACTAGGGCAGGTTTGTACCTTCCCGTTCTGTAAGAAACAGCTTGCCTTCCATCAAGACCAGTACAGGCCATCTGTGGGAAACTTCAAAAGGGAGAAGCCATTGAAGACTCACTGGAGCCTTTTCTCAAACTGGGCGGGCCGGAGGAGGTGGCAGTATGACCTCTCTGGAGATGCTTGGGGTGTTAGGACTTTTTCTGAAACTCCTGATCCTGTCGCTCATTCCCATGCACCCATGTTCTAACCTTTTGAGTATTGCTTTGATTTTTCTCCTCTGATTTTGGTTGATTTCAAGACTTTGATCACATTGTCTTCTTGACTATCTGTAGTCAGATGAGGACGTAGGTTACATCTTTTTAAATGTGTGGGGCATTATTTCCTTTTGACTACATGTCTTAATTGAGGCCAGGGAAGGTTTGGGTGGCTCGTCAGGCTGACCACCAGAGCCTGCATCCTCTTGGCTGCCTTTGCCCTCGGTGCCCTCTGAGAAGGTGCCTGGTACATAGGAGCCTCCGCCGACTGGGGTTTGCAAGTCTGCTGTCTCCCTCAGCAGTTCGGGAGCCCTCGAGTAGAAACCAAACACCGGGTCTGTAAGGCGCTGGTGCGTCCAATTAAGCAGGCGTATGTTGGCCAGTGATGTGCACAGCTGTCACCTCTTACACCGCAGAGCTGAAGAGGGCAGGGAGCGAAACCTGGTCTCCTTCCCACCGTGGTTCTTTCCTTGGCAACCATTGGCCTGAGTAGTTTTCTGTGTGTCCTCTGAGTATAGACAAAGATATACTCACTTCCCCTCTGACACGTATGTGTTATGCAGTACGGATTTACTCCACACTAGTCCCCCGATGGCGCCCAGTCCGCCCCTGTGTCTGCTCAGGTGCGCTGACCGTCTCGGGCACCCTTCCCGTCTTTGCAAGCACGCGGACCCAGATGTCTGCACGCAGACTTCTGCCTGGACCCTTGACACTGCCCACATTGGAGGTCTTAGGTTAGGTGTTCACACATCTTTCTCTCTGTTTCATCCCTGCCTACTGTTTTTTACCTGCTCATAGGGTTTTTTCCCTCATTTGCCCTGTGTTCAGTTTGTGTCTAAACATTGTTATAGTTTTCTTTGAAGATTGTCTTCAAAGCAGCCTGACACAGTACCTGGCCTACAGTAGGCCTGCAAATGCTTGCATGTGGAAGGACCTCAGTAATATCACCTCTACCACTCCCCGGCCTCAAGTTTACCTGGGCCGTCTTTAAGTAGGAAGCTGGCTCACTGTTCTTAAGGCCCGGGTAGAGCTTCAGGGCCGTAATGGTTCCCTGGGCATCTCTAGTGTTTAGTTTACTAAGGTGGTCATCTAATCATAAAATCACAAACAAACTAGAAAACTAGAAATACCACTTTCTTTGGAGAGTTCATTCTAGCAACGTAATGAATTCATCTGCTCAGTTCCTGCTTCGATGCTGGCCTCCAGTCCCTTCTACTTCCCCTGCCAACCCGAAACTGGAGGAAGTTCGGACTAAGTGCCCTGGGCCTCCTTGTAGGAGACTCTGCTCCCAGGGTTGGGTGTGGGTGGGAGCTGCACGCTGCTGATTCTGGGGCCTTGGGTCCCAACAGTGGCTGGACCTGCACCTGCATCACGAGATCCCCACGTCGCTGCTTATACTGTCCCGGGCCATGTACCTCCCAGACACCCTCTCGCCTGCCGACCAGCTCAAATCCACCTTACAGACGCTTCCAGAGATCGTGGTACGTGTCCTTGGAGAGCCCCTTCACTTTGTATGTGGCCTCTCTCTTCTGGGTGGGAGGAGGGGCGTAGGAACACTTTCCTTCTCAGCTGTTGGGGGTTCCCCAAGAGCCCTCAGATCTGCCTACGCCCGTTGCTTGTCTCTATCCAACTCACTCATCTGTCCCCCCACCCAGTTCCTCATGTGTCCATCTTCACCTGTCTGCTCTTTCCTTACCTGCCCCCAACTCCTGCCCCATACTCCCCTCTCCTGCCCCATAGTGCTTCCCCTCTCCTGTCCTCCATCTCCCCTCTTACTTGCCCATCCCCCTGCAGTCACCTCTGCTTACAGATCAGTCACTGGGAGCACACCCTGGCTCTGAAACACAACATGTAAGATTTTTGCCAGTAGTGGGCCAGCCAGTAGTGTGGTTAAGGCAGCTGGACCCCACATGGCTAAGTCGGTGGTTCAAGTCCTGGACCCAGTGGCTTGAAAAACACTGAGCACATGTTGGTGCATGCCCAAAAATCCTGAGAAGAGAATGGAAGAGAAGGGATTACAGTGTGACCATCTCCCTGGGAGGGGTGATTTGTTACTTTTTTTCCCCCTCTCTGGCAAGTGCATGTGTCCTGCAGAAAAATAAAAAAAAAAAATTTTTTTTTTCCCAAATCATCCGTGTCTATGGGTTCTCTGAACATCAAGGAATCATTTGATACTTCTAGAAGTATCAAAAACTCCCCAGTGCCTTTCAGCATTTGCCATCAGCTTGGGGCGGTGGGGGGGGGGGGGGGGGGGCGGGGGGCGGGCAGCATCACCTTCATGTGAAACCCAGGTGGTGACAATGCTCAGAGATAGGAGGCAGGAGTCGGGGTCAGGGACAGCATGGGCCTCTGGGCTCACTCATAGGTATGCCCTCCTCTCGAAAGGCCAAGGAAGCCCAGGTGAAAGTGGCTGAGGTGGAGGGTGAGCAGGTGGACAACAAGGCAAAGCTGGAGGCCACGCTGCAGGAGGAGGCAGCCATCCAGCAGGAGCACCGCGAGAAGGAGCTGCAGAAGCTTTCGGAGGCGGGCGGTAAGCAGCCAGTGTGGCCTGACCCTGCTTCAAGGGACCCCAGGCTGTCCTGGTCTGGCTTCCCTAGAAATACCCCTCCTCGTTTATTTTCTTTAGGAGGGGTCAGGGTGACTCAGTGGAGGCAGGAGTGCCTGACAAGGGGGCTGTAACTAAGGTGGGAGCTGTAATTCAGAGGTGGGGGGCTCCCCAAGGGAAACTTGCAGTGATGCCTTTGGGAGACTTGGCCTGGCCATCTCTCCTTGGGTCCAAGCACCACTCAGTGCTCAGAGGCCGGCCAGCAGCTCCCTTGGTGGAGGTTGTCCTTGGAGACCTTACCTGAAGGGGCACTGGTGGTGGAGCCTCAGGCTCCCCTGGAGCACAAGCCCTGGATCCTCCTGGGTCATTTCCTCGCCCATGCCCACTCATGGACTCAGCAAGTGGCAGGGCAGCTGGATGAAGCTGTGAGGAATGACCAGAGAAGATGAGATGCTCCAACTGGCTCTTAGATGGGGTCATTTTTGTGGCTGCTGTGTGAAGAATCCCACAGGGAGAGCTTGTGGCAGGCAGACTGCTTGCTACTAGAAGACCCTTTGTGGTTGTCCACTGACACCCAGCAGGGCTTGGTCCCAACTATGGCCTCGCTGCTGAGTGTGGGGCCACTGGAGGCTGCTGGTGTGGCAGCATGGTGCTGAGCCCGACGCGGCTTTGCACTTTTTAGAAGGACATCGAGATAGAAGGGGCAGAAGCTGCCCCTGGGAGGCCAGAAGCTGATGTGATCCTGCCCTCAGAGGCCCTGAAGGACACTGCCCCCGTGCTGGAGGGCTTGAAGGTAAGCAACATGCAGTCCAGGAGGGGGAAGGGACTGGCTGGGGCTCCTGGAGACATGGGCCGAGAAGAGTGTGGTCCAGCTCGGGTGGCGGTGGACGTCATAGCCCCCCAGTGAGAAGAGGCGGGGTGATGGGGTGAGATGAGGCCAAGTGGAGCCCTGGGGCACTTGGTAAGTCTGGCCTAGGGCCAAGCTCACAGCACCAGCAGCGAGGCTGCCGTGAACTTGGCCTCCCACCTGCTTTGCTCTGCGCCGCAGGTGCTGATGCCCTCGGGCAGCTTTCTAGGCTCCCTTCAGCCTGCTAAGGCAGTGGTCCCTCACGGTGTAGCTTCCTTGGCAGGGCCCCACCCTGGTGTGTCACATTCTATGGTGACTTGGGCACCCCCATACCAGCCTGTGAGGTACATCAGATCCTGGACTTGCTGGTGTCTGGGTGGTCTCAGCACTCCGGTTTCTGGGCTTGGGCAGCTCGCTGCTCACATGATGCCTTCTGTCTGGAGCCCCCAGGTAGCTCTTGTATAGGGGATCATGTTTTAGGAGTGTGTGGGGTGGAGGAAGTGTGTACTGGGTAGATAGAGATGGTTTGGCAGGTGGGTAGGGGAGAGAGACCTGGGAGAGCTCAACCTGGGGATTCTAAAGGAGACAGGAGGAAGCTGGTGTCCAGAAAAGGATGAGACTGACTGGGCCTCCTGCGTTCATGGTCAGAGGGGAGTACTGCCCAGTTGGTGGAGTTCTAGATGCAGGTGGAGGCAGGTGGGTGTGGCCAAGTGCTGCTGGGTGAGGCCTAAGCACTGCTGTAGAATGGATGGTGGCCTTGGCAAGAGCAGTGGCAGAGCAACAGAAGGAAACATCTGACCACAGGACCTTGGAAGGCTGGGGAAGGCGCCAGCCATTCTAGGCCTATGAGACAGAGCAGCCCTGCTGTGCTTGCCAGGAGGGCTCTCAGGAAGAGGAAATAAAGCCTCTAACACTGGCTTGTGGCCATTGGCGTTTTTGCCAGCGATGGGCTGAGAGCCCCTTGCATTGGGAAGGATCGGGGAAGCAGGCGGGATGGGAGCTGATCAGAGCCTTTTGGGGACTCCTTTTGGAGGGTTATGTGATTAGGGATAAACCTAATAGGAAGTGGGATTTCGGAACCTGCTTTTCCTAGTAGAGGCCAAGACCTAAGGAAAGCAAATTTTCACTGTGCTGATGACCCAAAGGTCCATGGGGGGGTGGCCTGGGAAATATCGAAGCGGACATGTGTTGTCATCAAGGCTGGAAGGAGTAGCAGTCTCAGGGAACCTGACTGAGCTGGACTCAAAGGGTAACCCAGGGAGGGGGGGGGGGGGGCAGGCAGTCCAGCAGCAGTTGGGGAACCATGCTGGTCAGACATCAGGGGCTGAGATACAGCCTTTCTGTTTATGGGGTGTAGGGCTGGAGCAGTGGCCAGCAGAGCAGTTCCAGAGTCTCTCTGGAACCATTTCTAGTGTGTTTCTAGAACTAACTCAGCAGGTCAGCAAAAAGGAGGGACCTGTCGGTAAATAAGGCAGGACATTTGGCTGATTTCATGGAAACAGATGAATCTCATTTCCAACAGATTAAAGACTTATATGTAAAATGAAATTTAGAACTCTTAGGAGAACCTATGAGGTAAGAGTTGCCAAGAATTTCTATAAGCACAGACTTTAAAGAGTTACAATGGAGTGAGAACTTTGGTTCGTTGAAAAGATACCATAAAGAATAGGGAACACAAGCACCCTTGTACCCTGGCCAGTGCAGACCTAGGGTTTTCCAGTGTTAATTGTCATTGCTCACGAGAAGTAGGTGATCTGAATAGCCTTACCCCCACCCCCAGCAAGGACACTGACCTTGTCGCTGAAAGACTTTCTACGAAGAAATCCCAGTTCAAATGATTTCTTGGTTGTAGTCACTGGAGAATCCAGACAACTCCAGTGCTACATGGAATCTTGACAAAGACACGAAGAGAAGGGAATATTCCTGAAGTCATTCTGTGAGGCGAGCATTACCTGAGACCCAAACCAGAGAGATGTAAGACAATCACAGGCCCAACCACAGCGGGGCCCAACCCGCTGCTGCTCAGCAGGTTCAGGCCCAGGTTTCATTCCTGTCTCAGGCCAACAGCTGGGCACAGTGCTATACACCTGCAGTCCCAGCCGCTTGGGAGACTGAGGCAGAAGGATCATAACACAGTGGCTTCAGCATCACAGAGTATTGTTACGCCGTACCACGATGGCTGGCCAAAAGCAACTGTTCTGTGAAAAGAATCCTGTCTATGTGGGATGTGTCCAGGGAGTACAAATTAAAATTTTTAAACATTTTGAGAGTCAATGTAATTACCATATTAAAGACTAAAGGAGAAAAGCCCTGTGACCATCCCAATAGCTGCAGAACTCAGCATCCGCTCCTGATAGACCATGTTCAGCACACAAGTAGAAGAGAACTTTCTCCGTCTAATGAAAAGAATCTACAGAATCACCTCCAGCCAGCATGGTTCTTCACAGAGGGACATTGACAAGGTGCCCTGTCTCACCACTCAGGTCCACATTGCATTGGAGGGTCTAGCCAAGGCTGTTAGGTCAAGAAAACTCAAATTATCTAGGCCAGAAAGGAAGCAGTAAAGCTACCTTTATTTCATAAATGTGTGATCATGTAAAAATCTATTGTTTCTCTATACTGATGAACAGTCAAAAATGGAAAATTGAAAAAGAATGTCATTTACAAATAGCATTCCCCAAAAATGAGCTACTTATGGATAAGGTTTAAAACGATATGCAAGAACTATACATTGAATACTGTAAAATGTCCTGAGGTAAATTAAAGAACTAACGCCGGGAGATTCACTGTACTTGATGAGAAGCCTCTTCTGGTCTACAGCTTCTCCAGGACCATCAAGGTTCAAGCAGGATTTTGTTGAAATTGACGTATTCTATAATTTATATGGAAATTCAAGGAACCTAGACTAGTCAAGACAATCCTTACCAATAACAAAAATTAGAGTATTTATTGATCTCAAGACTTAACAAAGCTGTAGTAATTGAGATGGTGTGATATTGGCATAAAGATAGATAAGCAGATCAGCCAAGTGGAAAAGAGGGTCCATAAATACACTCATATGTAGACAGTGTTGATTCGTTTTCCGCAAAGGTGCCAAAAAAGTTTAACAAAGAAAGGATCATCTTTGCAACACACTGTAATTGTTGGAACAATTGATTAGCCGTATGCAAAGATATGAGCCTTGATATGAACTCTCAGGGGACTAAAAGTGAACCTTTCCAGCCCACAGAATTTGTGGGATGTGGAGGAATAGGATTCTCATCCACTGCTTGGGAAGCCACTCTGGAAACTACTTGACAGTGTCCTAAAAAGTCACACTCTTGCTTACCCTGTGACTAGCCATTTCATTTCTAGGCAGACAGAGATTAAAAGGAGTATATGGCCACGTGGTTGCATCTGAAAGAGAGAGGGTGAGAGGAGACAGACAAAAGAGAGTATATGCTGGATGTTCTGTTTATATAAACTGCTTTCCAGAAAAGCATACCAGTCCACAGTAGGGAGAGCAGTCAGACCAGTGGCTGCTGGCTAAGAGTGAAGTCTCACGAGAGCCCAGGGAAGCATCTTGGGTGACTAGTATGTTTGCTCTCTTGGCTCTGCTGAGGTTCCAGTGTACAAGGGCTCCAGGCTGTGAGTAGAGATAGTAATTTTGTCCCTGGACTTGAACTCTAGCAATCTAATGTTACCAGAGAGCGTCCATTTCAGTTGAGATTCTCTTAAATGTGTGCCTGAACATCAATAATATGAACAGAAAGGTGGTAAACACTTAGGGGATAGAAGCCTCTTACTTCCTCTCACTTAGGTTTTGTTTGTTATCTTGGTTGTTTTCTTCCCAGGAGGAGGAAATAACTAAGGAGGAAATAGACATCCTCAGTGACGCCTGCTCTAAGTTAAAGGAACAGAAGCAGTCCCTCACCAAGGAGAAGGAGGAGCTCGAGCTGCTGAAGGAGGACGTCCAAGACTATAGTGAGGTGGGCGAGGGCTGCGGGAGGGAAGTCCACCAGCCCGGGTCCCCTTCTGTCCCCAGCACATGCCTTCCTCAGGAGGCAGGCGCCTCTCTCAGCTGCTCAGTGGGACATGCAGTCTCAGGGCCTAGCAGCCTGGGCGGTTGGGATTTGCTCCTGAAACTTAGACTGCAAAAAGATCGAAGAAATAGCCTTATTGCTACCAAAAGTATTTAATTAATACTTCCAGAAAATATTTGATAAGCTGGCCAAAGAGTATTTGAAGAGAAAAGCAAATTAGAAATAAATTTTATTTTTTATTTTTTTTGGAGAGGTTTTTGCTATCGGGCGCGTATGCTGGCCAGAAAGACAGAGACAGAGAGACAGAAAGCGAGAAATCACCCCCCAGGGAGGATGGCCACGCTGCAATCCCTTCTCCATCTTCCTCTCGGAATCTTGGGCATGCACACACACACGTCTGGCATGAGTTTAAGCCACCACTGCGGTCGACTACATGGGAGTCCAGCGACATAGCCATTACACCAACTGCTGGTCCCAGAAATAAATTTTATTCTATAACATTTCCGTAGCCATTCTGGCTGGGCCACTTTTCTCCACTAAAAGATACAGATATCTTTTAGTTTCTAAATATCTGAAGGTATATGAATAGTTTGACCACTTAATAAATGAAATCTTTTCTTTTTTCTTTTTCTTTTTTTTTTTTTTTTAAGGGGTGCATACACTTGCCAGAGAGAGACAGTGAAAGGGAAAGTGAGAAATCACCCTCCGCAGGGATGGCCACACCACTATCCCTTCTCTTCTACTCTTTTCCTGCGATTTTGGGCATGTGCATATACATGGCCATGTGGGAGTCCAGCATGGACTCTCAGCACCTTAACCACTATACCACCTACTGGCTCCTAAAATCTTATTTTCATTCATGATTCCCCTAAAGACACTTTGTATTCTTATGTGATACTTTTTTTTAACTTGATTTATTTTTAAATTTTTATTTATTTTAATTTGACCAGAGAGGGACAGAGTGAGAGAAAGAGAGCGAGAGAGATGGAAAGTGAGAAGGCAAGCCTCCAGGTCCAGGACTTGAACCATGGTTAACCATGTGGGAGTCCAGTGCCCTTAACCACTACACCACCTTCCGGTCCCTCTTTTTTTTTTAATTGGCAGACAGCACATGCACTTGCAAGAGAAAGATGGAGAAGGAGAGAGCAACCCCTAATGGGATGTGGTCATCCTGCAGTCCTTTCTACATTTCTCCATCCTGTTGGGACCTTGGAAATGCATACACACATGCCCAGTGCATGCCCCACAGGAGCTGAGACATGGAACACAGTCTGCCATGTGGGATCCAGCTCCCTTCACCACTAGGCCGTTGGAGCCAGCCCTGTTTTATTTTTAATGCCAGGGTCACATGCAAGAGGTGGGGGGGGGGAGAGAGAGGGAGAAAATACACCCAGTGGGAGTCTGGTCTAGTCAGGATCCTGGGCATATGCATGCCTGCAGGTCTAGGACTCAAACCATGGTCAGCCATATGGGGAGTCGAGTGCTTTAACCACCATGCCACCTGCTGAGCCCTCTCTTCCTTTTTAAACTAACTTATAAATATTACTTGCTAATTTAATTTGAAAAGGCTGTGTTTTCACAGCTCTGTTAGGAAAGATGGTTTAGGATTCCTTCATTCTCTTATGTGTTTATTTAACAAACGTGAAAAACGTCAAGATAGAGAGTAGATTCCAGGCTGGCTCCATAGCGGAGTGGTGATGATACTCCCTGGCGGCTGTGGTACAGCTCTCTGGCCCTGTCGGCCTGAAGCCTGCTGGGACATGCATAGGTGTCCAGCATCTGAAGGACTGAAGGAAGGGGATCACAGCACGATCAGACCCCATAGAGGGTACTTACCTTTCTTTCTTCTCTGTCTCGCTCTCACTTAGCTCGTAGTCATTCTATCACAAATAAAGGGGGGGGGGGGAATAGCTTCCATTGCTTTCGCTATTAAAATGTTTGAGTTCAGGGACCAGCGGGGTGGCGTGGTGGTTAAGGCGCTGGACACTCCCACATGGCTGACTGGGGTTTGAGTCCTGGACCTGGTGGCTTGCTTTCTCACTTCCTCTCTCTCACTCTCACCCTCTGTCTCTCTCTGGTCAAATTAAAAAGTCAATGAATAAATAAATAAATAATAAAATAAATAATTATTTAAAAAAAATGTTTGAGTTCATAAAAATAAGAACAAATAAAGTTTGCAACTTGGAATTAATGGGTTTAATTACTTTTCCAAGTAAAAATTAATTATAATATCCCCTTCTTTTTCTTTTCTTTGTATGTGCATGTGTGTAGTTTTGCTGTAGGGGGAGAGCAAGAAAGCACCCCACACACACACCTGGGGGAGATGGCCACACCATAATTCTTCCTCTATTATCGTCTCAGGATTTTGGACACACACACACACACATGCTCGGTCCAGGGCTCAGCTGCGCAGTTGGCCAGGTGGGATCCAGCTGCCTTGCCCACCACTCCACCATTGGCCTACCGTTTTTAAATTTTGTTATTTTTATTGCCAAAGGGCACATATGCTCATGGGAGAGGGAGTGGGAGAAAGCCCTCCGCAGTGGACCGTGGGCATGCTGCAGTCCCTTCTCTTCCAGCTCTACACTGTGTCAGGATTTTGAGCATGTACACATGCACTGTTGTGTTTTTCAAGCTGCTAGGACCAGGACACTGACAGCAGTGAGCCACGTGAGATCTGGCTTCCTTAACCACCAGGCTGTAGGGCTGCTCCCCGCTATACACACCTTTTACAGACAAGATTTTCATAATTAAAAATAATTTTATTAGGACTTACAAGAGATCAAGAAGGAACTTTCAAAAACTGGTGAAGAAAAATTTGTGGAGGAATCTAAGGCCAGCAAGAGACTGACGAAGAGAGTGCAGCAGATGATTGGACAGATCGACGGCTTGATCTCACAGCTGGAGACGGGCCAGAAGGCCGGCACGCTGAGCTCTGCCGAGGGCTCACCAGTGGGGTGAGTGGGGTGCTGAGAACCCACGGGCTCCTGAGGACCCTCCGGTCAGGGAGGCTGGCTAGATGCTTTGTTGGGATCTGAGCTAGGGCCTTTCTGACTCCAGAGGGTGTGTCTCATCCTCTGTGCCTACCGCCTCTCCACCTCTGCCTATCTCCCCTTCTCGATGCTTGTACGTGGCAAGCTCTGAAGTTGGCCCTGCCCTGCCCTGCCTCTTCTCCCTTCTCATTTCAGCCTTAGTGGCCCTTGGCTCCTTTTCCTTCAAATTGTCAGGCTCTCTTTCCCTCCTTCCTGACTCCTTCATCCCCAGTTAGTGATGACATCCACACAGTGCAGGGTGGTCTGCCTTCTCTGTGCCCTGGTGGTTCCCAGATTCCTGCAGTGGCCAGCAGGGGGCCGTTACCTTATGATGAAGCAGCCACCACCCAGTAGCAACTGCTGACACCTCGGCTCCCTGTGGGCTGCTGCTGTGTCCCTGATTGCCAGAAATCCAGGCACGTGCAGGTAGCCAACAGCACCTCATCTCCTGTTCCGAGGTCTGAGTTCACCCAAGGCGAAGGCAGTGTTCCTCTTGAATTCCCCTTGCCTGCACAGGGCACCTCCACCCTCGGTCAGAAGGCAGCACAGCCACCAAGACCACAATGAGAGTGTTTCCAAGTGGCCCCATAGTGGGCACAGGCCTGAGGACCACTGCCAGTGACCAATGGCAATGACACCTATAGAGAAGGTTCCCTGAGGGATGGATATGCACAGAAGAGACCCTAGACCCATTGTTTTTTGTGTTTGTGTCTGAGTTGGCAATAGGTCCCAAACGAAAGGGTAGGCAGGCACTCTTGCAGCAAGTGTGGACCCTGTCGTGGGGGCTCAGAGTGGAAGGGCTTCGGTTCACATGGTTACAGCCAGGTCAGGGAGACTGGGTTAAAATGTGGTGGTGAGGCCCCGTGTGGCAGGATGCTTGGCCGTGGCCACATGCAGGCTGTATCCCCAGGGAGAACGTCATCAGTGTCACAGAGCTCATCAGCGCCATGAAGCAAATCAAGCACATTCCAGAAAACAAGCTGATCAGCTTGGTCTCAGCACTGGATGAAAATAAGGACGGCAAGATCAACATTGATGACCTAGTCAAGGTGGGTCCTGGGAACTGAGGTGGGTGGTGGTCAGTATCAGCCTGGTGCTCAAGGTGGCTGCACTATAGGAGCCCCGGTGCCCTTTTCCAGGGGGCTCAGGTCAGTAGCTGGAACTGCTTCTCTAAGGCTTGGCTGTCCTCCGAAATTACACTGGAGGTGAGAAATTGTCACAGTTGCCAGCTCGTAACATGATGAGACAACAGAACTGTCCCTGGTGCAGGCTCATTTGGCTCCTGCCATGTCTCAGTGGAGTGCTTTTTTTTTTTTTCCTTTAATTTGCCAGAGGGCATGTACACACACCAGAGGAGAAAGCACCCCTCCATGGGAACTGGTCACACTGCAGTCCCTTCCTCCTCCATTTCTCATTATTTTTAGATTTCAGACATATGTGTACACATGTCCAGTGTGTTTTTCAAGCCACTGGGTCCAGGACTCAAAGTGCATGGTAATCTATGTGGGATCCACTTCCATGAACTGCCAGGCCACGAGCTGGCCCTAGAGCACTGTGCGCCTCCAGGGCCCTGTGCCCACCCATGTCTCAGCACCGAAGCTACACATTCTTGACAGTACCCAAAATGTCTCTCTGGAGCAGGCCACCTTCTTTCTTTATTTCCTTTCTTTCCTTTCTCTTTTCCTTCCTTCCTTCCTTCCTTCCTTCCTTCCTTCCTTCCTTTTCTTTTCTTTTTCTTTTCTTTTTCTTTTCTTTTTCTTTTCTTTTTCCTTTCCTTTCCCTTTCCTTTCCTTTCCTTTCCTTTCCTTTCCTTTCCTTTCCTTTCCTTTCCTTTCCTTTCTTTTCCTTTTCAAGAGAGATTTTTGTGATAGGGTGCATGTGCTCACCAGAGAGAAAAGGACAGAAAGTGAGAAATCACCTCCCAGGGGGATGGCCATGCAGCAGTCACTTCTCCATTTTCCTCTTGGAATTTTGGGCACGCACAAGTTTTAAGCTATCTGGTCTGGGACGCAAAGCACAGTTGACATGGGAGTCTAGGGATGTAACCATTATGCCATCTGGTCCCAGGTCACCTGCTTTCTGACCAGACATTTGACAGCCCTAGTACCAGCATGACTATGGGCCTGGGAAGCCTACCGGCCATACTTGAGGCTAGAACACCCTTTGCCCCACCACAACAGCAAGCTTAGGGGCACAGAGGCCATGGGTAGGCCCAGGGGCCACACATACCAGCTGGGCACTCCCCTTGGGGTCCTGAGAGGAGAAACTGCTTTCATGGCTCCCACTGTATCTGACAAATATGTGACTTTCTAGACATTCGCCAAAAGAACTGGCCAGTTTACTTTAGTTCAGTCTAAAAGCAAGGTGCTGCCAGATATGTATACTAAGCACTACCCCCTCTCCCCCCCTAAGTCTGGACAGCAAAGGGGACACGGGCCCTACACATCACCACTCTCTGCCCTGAAAAGTCATGGTCTAGGGAAGCCCTTGGCCTCTAGGGACGTGGCCGGCTGTGCTGATCTGAGCAGAAAGTTGGCCTGGCAGCCGTGTGCTGCACGTGGGCTCCTGCCGCAGCCCACTCCTTCCTGCAGTTGCAGGCTCCCTAAGAAGCTCACCTGGCATCCGCACTTCCTGTTCTGTGAGCCTCTCCCCATTGGTCTTAGAGCCAGGCCTGGGACTTCAGATCTTGTTGGCTTCTCTGGGAGCATAGTACTCCTGAGGATCAGGGAGCAGGGAGACCCCGAGGGCCACTGGTGGGCATGCAGTGCTCAGTACCAGTGCCCTCCGAGCCTGGTGGCTGAGGAGATGGCTCGGTGAAGGGGCTGTGTTCCCCAGTGCCGGCCAAGGACAGCAGGAAGTGTAAGGGCCAGAGCCTCCTGAGCTTCTCCCCTCCCTGTGTTTTAGGTGATCGAGCTGGTGGATAAGGAAGATGTTCACATCTCCACAAGCCAGGTGGCTGAGATCGTGGCCACTCTGGAGAAAGAGGAGAAGGTGGAGGAGAAGGAGAAGGCCAAGGGAAAGGCTGAGAAGGAGGCTGCAGAAGTGAAGAACTAGGGTTTTGTGACTCTCGGGCCAGTAGTCCCCTGCGAGCCTCTGCCTCCAGCCTGCCGCACCAGTGCCATGGATGGCCGAGACGGTGATTGCTCTGAGAAGATTCTTAGTGGCAGATCTAATATTTTGTCTGGACTAAATCAGAAACTTCATAATCAAGTAATTTTTATTTTCATCATTCCACAAAGATTTAATTAGTCTGGAACCCCTCCAGGGTACTGTGGGTTCACGCTGTGCGGCGACACTCAGAGGTCCAGCTGTGAGGCGGGGGGTGCAGCCAGACAGGTGCCCGGCTCCAGGGCTGCCTCCCTGCGCGTTCCCTCTTCCTTTCCTCTGGCCAGCGTGGCTCTGTCCCCTCGGAGATCAGGCCCGCTGGATGCCCGACGCCTGCATGGAGCTGTGCAGATGTGCCTGCCCCTCAGGCACCAGGATAGGAATAGACGAGCACAAACACAGCCTCCTCAGCTCTGAAGACGCTTCAGTCTGTGGACTTTGACGCCTCGTATCGGTGTAAATAGATCTGTTCCTACACATTTTCAAAGTCATGTCTGTGTAACTGTTGAGACAAAAGTGTCCCTCATCTCTCAGTGGCCTCTGGGAAATGACATCTCTCCCTGACAGGAACGCCGACATCTCATGTGGATCTCTTATTATGTATTTATTGGAACTCTTCTTTGATTTACTTTTGATTCCCACCTAATTCTTTAACCAATTGACTAGAACAGGATTTTCACACAGGACGGTCTGCCTGCCTCGTGAGTAGTAGCTAATGTAAACTGCCATGAGATAGTCACGGCTGATGTACACGCTCCTGCCGAAGCCCTGGGGGAGCCTGCTGGAGCAGAGGGGCCTGCACCCACGGGCCCTCCCTGCCCTCCCAGCATAGCAAGGCTCCGGGTGGAGCATACTTGGGGCTGCAGCTGTCCAGTAGATGGGGTGGGACCAGGCCCAGGCAGTACTTTATCTCTGTCCCTTAGCATGTGGCAGGCTGGGGTCCCTCAGCTCTTTTGAAACAGTCTAGTAGTTGTGCTGCTGGTCTCCATGGAGTGAGGACGTGGACAAGTGGAGTGTGGCAACACCCGCTCACATGCTTAGGGCTTACCTGGCCCCCTCTGGGCCAAGCTGGGCATGGCATCCAGAGCTCACTACTGAGAGCAGCCAGCGGCTCTCAACACTGAGCAGCACAGATGGCATCCTGTGGCCTCACCTCTCAGCCGCGTCACTCATCCTTTTACAGCTGGGTCAGTTACCCACAAGAATGTTCCTTCAGGGACTCCAAACACAGGAATTTGGAAGACCTAGGAATAGAGCGCTCATTGTGGCCACTCAGCCAGGAAGGGAAGCGGCACTCAGAGGAACGGGACCTTCTCAGTTACCTTTTGAAACTTTTTCTTGCTTGGCCCTTAAAGAAACTTGACAAAAGAGGATTAAGATGACATATATATTCTCAAATGTGTATGTATCTTTGTAAAAAAAAAAGGGAGGGGGGTTCTAAAAGTTTTTTATTTCACTTATTTGAGAAGTACGTTTTGGGTGCTTAATTAATATTTATGAATTTCCCCACCCTCACAGTAGCCTGGTTCTCAGTTGTCAGCGTTACTAAGTTGAGAACAAGCTCTGTGGTTGCCAGGTGGATCTCCGTAGATGATAGATGTCTTCCTGTGAGCAGCACTTTGGCCCAGTCAGCTGTACCATGGCTCTCACCCTGGACAGTCGACATCCCACCATGGGCTACTGCTGGAGAACATTCGGCGGCCGTAGGCCAGTCCCCACAGGCTGCTCTGCTGCCCTCTCCCTTCCGGAAGCCGGCTGGCCCCTCTGAAGGCTGGCAGGGCATGGCAGCCCACATGGGGGGAGTGCTAGTGGGAACTTGTTTGGGGTTTAGTAACGTTTGCCCTGGTCTAACACAGGCTTTCTCCCTCTGATCATTTTGTGTTTGTTTCTTCTGTACTCAACGTTATTTATCGCTGCTGAAACTAGAGTCCAGGTAGAGTATGAGAAATAGTGGATCCAGAAATAGATGTTGTGTGATCAGGTTTTCAGAAGGGCAGCTGCATTTCAACTGTCCATGTTACCACTGCCCCGGGCCTGAGTTCTTGGCGTCCGTGGGCACCTGTTGAAAATGGAATTGAAACTCCCAACCTGGGAATTCAAGATTTCCTCTTTCACGCCACCTAAACCCCCACTTACATAGGAATTCAGGAAACTGGCACATCGCTTCCAGAGTAGTTTTGGAATCATCACAATCTAGACTTTGTGAAAATGAAAGGCATCGTGTAATTTCTGACAACCCCCTGGCAGTGTTCTCGTGATTCCAGGCTGGGGGTGGCACCGTCTCACCACGTGCTGGAGAAGAGAGTGCTCTCTTTTCACTCCCTTCAGGTCCTTCAGTGTCTAGTGGCAGCTCCGCTGGAGAGCCCTTCTCAGACTGTGTGAAACATTTTGTAGAAATAGTGTTTCTATTAAAACATCAAATTCACGTTCCTGTAACAGCTCGTTTTTCTCCTAATTTGCTATAGGGCACATGTGCTCGCCAGAGAGAGAGATGGGGAGGGGGTGAGAAGGCACCTCCCCACAAGGGGGATAACAATGCCACAATCCATTCTCCTCTTGGGATTGTGGGCACACACACACCCAGCATGTCTATCAAGCCACGAGTCCGGGTCTCAAACTGCCTGGCCGTCCATGTGGGATCTAGCCACCTTAACTACCACACCACCGGCTGGCTCCCAGCAGTTCAAAGGATATTTCTTGGAGCCATTTGACACATGAGGAGTCATAATAGAAGCCATCAGAGCTGGCCGTTTGCTTCCATGACAGGGGTGTGGGCAGCAGTAACCTCCCCTAGTTGGGGCACCGTGCTACAAGGCCAGTTCCAGAGGATCCAGGATCGTCCCCATCGTTGGATTCCAGGCCTCCTGCCTTGAGGGGTGTGTCTGCAGGGTTGTGAGACGGTATTCCCTCGTGACCACCTGTGCTTGGTGCGGCATAGGTCCAGCCCGTCATCGTTTTGTCTCTGTACCAGACTGGCACTGACAGGCCACATGGTAGTGTGTTTTCTAGATACAGATTTTGATATAAGATGATCTAATAAAGTACCATCCCAGTGATTCCTCTGCCACATGGTGGCTTATTTGTACAGGTTGGTGGAGCTGCCACCTAAGAGGCTCTCAAGGGCCTCAGGACCCTCAGTGGACCCTTAGGGCCAGACACTTGGCACCCAGGTTGTCTACATAGCTTTAGGCCTGTGGGAGGCAGGTGTTCTGGACTGTAACCAGTTTCCTGGTAGGTAGTGGCTGGGATCCTGGCTGTGGGGTCATTCAGAGGGCACTGTTCTGGAACATTCTTCAGACCCTTAGAAAGACTCAACACTGTTTAAGAGGGTCCCAGGGGCGGCAAGAGCTCTCCCATCCCACATCACTTGTGCCTGTACTGGGAGGCACCCAGCTGGGAGAATGGGTGGATAATGCCAGTGGCGAGACAGGTGTGGCATCCTATCTCCCTCCCCCTCCCCCACCCCGGCCCAGGACATCAGCCTGTGTCCGGCAGCATCACCCCCGTGCAGCCAGGCTCCCGCTGGCTTTTCCTTTGTCAGGGCCGGGTCCATCTTCAGAGGCCTTCCTAGACCTCCAGGTCCCTGAGGTAGGCAGCCTAGAACATAGGCCATGTGAGCCTGAGGGCAAGGGCCAGAGCTGAACCTCAGCTGGTGCCTCCGGAGAGCTGGCTGGGGTCAGTCTCTCTAAGTGCTATTCATCTCTCCCAAAGTTCTCAAGGCCACATACGCGGGAACTTCTAAAAGTTCACGGGGAAAATGTAATTAAAGTTATGAGTTTGTTTTGGTGCCCAAAAACTCCTATGAAATCCAGTTTTTTCATAAGCATTTTCCACAAACTTTTTGAAGACCCTTTCTACAGGATCTTTATACCTGAGCTCATGGAAATACTGATCCCAGGGCTATCACAGGGAGTGCTTCCTGGTGGGGATGTCACTCAAGGGCCAGCAAGCAGTTGAAGGGGTGCCCACCAGCCAAAGCAAGGACAAAATGGCCATGAAAACACGACCGAACTGACCAATAGAAAGCCCGTGCACCCGCGGTGATTCCTGAGGAAAGAGTGCCTGTTGGTGCTGGTGACGTTTCTTGTGAAAACAGAAAATGCAAAGGAGAGGACTGATTCCCCAGCTTCTCCACAACTCTGGACAGTAATTCCAGCCAGTGGTTCCCAAATCACTGCAATCCACCCAGTACCACTGGAAATGGCCCACCCCGGGATGATGGGGACAGGGAGCTGGGGAGCCTTCCTGTCTGTGTTGACCAGAAGTAAGTTGGACAGCCCCATGGGAGCCACCAACCATGTCCACAGGAGTCACTGTCCCCTCGAAAAGTCGTCAGCAGAGGGAGGAAAGAGCAGGGTCTATTCTAGAATAGAGGAGACAAGACATCTAACACCCAAAGGAGATCCTGGTTTAAACAGCTACCAATGTCATGATGGGGGTGACTTGGAAGGCACGGGACAACAGGAATCTCACCCATGTCCATGGGTTCTTGCTGGGCAGGGAAATACCCAGAAGCCCTTAGCAGGGCAGCTCCAAGGTCAAGTTCTGGGTGCCCACCTGTCCTGGTGGCCATAGCTGGCTGCCTGGGAGCCTCCTCTCTCTCCAGGCCTCTGTCAGCCTAAGATCTCTCCTGGAGAGGAAGTAGGATGACCTGTCCATGACACTTCCTGTCCTCCAGCAGCTAGGTCTGAGGGTCCATCCAGCACCCACCCTAGATCCAACTGTGTGCACCTGGGGTCCACCTGGGCCCAGGCTTTCGGGTTGCACAGCCCAGCCAGCACCAGGGGGCGCCCTAGGCCCGTGCTCTGAGAGCCACACTCTGCCCAAGTGGGGCCAGGTACCTGCCGCTAGCTTCCCACCCAGCCACGCTGACCCTCTGACCGACCTGCACTTTGGCCCCAACTTCCTCTTGGCCTGGTGTCCCCTCACTGCCCTCTACACTCAGCCTGGCCTGCTCAGGTCCTCACTGGTTTCCCTCGGTGACCTCTAGATCCTCAGCATGGAGTTTATAGGCAGGCTGGAGAAGGGCGTGGGGTCCCTTGGAATCCTCCCCCTTACCTCATCAGGCCTATGGCTGCCCCCAAAGAAGTCCTTCCCTGAATGGGGTGAGGCACTAGGAGATACCGGTTATCTGGAACCAAAACCCTAGCAGCCTCCCTATCCAGAAACAGAGGCCAGAGTCTCCCCTCACCTGGAAAGTGAGTTTAAGAACAGCAAAAGGAGGAGCAAGTTTCCTGGAAGCCAGAGTAAAGGTTTCCACAGTCCTGCAGCCGGAACCTCAGCCCTCAGCCCTCCTGGCTGCCTCACAAGATCAGAGGATGAGACCGGAAGGATAGTGGAGAGGAGGAAAGGCAGCACAGGAAAGGCACAGGCAGCTCTGGGCCACAGGCCCGACTCCTCCAGGAAGCCTTCCCTTTGTTCTGCTAGACCTGTGAACTTGGGAGGAGCTGGTGTCTGGCCCACCCCGGGTCCTCAATGCCCCAATCAGCCAAGGATCAGCTAAGTCTTAGGAGCCACTGCCAGGTGCAGGGGTCACCATGTGGCCCCAAGAGGTTGCCAGGCAGTGGAAGAGGAGAGGAGGTGACCAGAAGCAGGAGTGTGGCCACCAGTCCTGAGGTCTGGTTTAAACAAGGGGCCCAGGTGAGAATTTTGCTTCTGTAGGGCCCTGGAAGGGGCACTTCCCATACCCCAGTCAACTGGACAGGCAGATGCCAGGGGATGGGAGAAGAGGGGGAGGCCTCAGAACATGAGTCCCACAGGGGCCCCTCCTATGAGTATGGACTCAAGCCAGAGACCTGGGCTGGAAACCCCTGGAGAGCACGTGACGGGGCAGCCAGAGGGGACCAGTGCCTGTGTTTGGGGACCACACAGAGGCTGCTGCTGGCATGGCCTGCTAGCGGTCCCTCCCTCCCCTGGAGGGCACATATGACAGAACCTGTTTTTGACACGCAGTGAGGGCACGGAGCTGCCGCGAATCCCAGAGCAACAGAAGGCACGAAAGTGGGAAGCCAGAAATCAGAACCAGTCGTCTCTCTTTTATTTTTTCAGAAAGTCTGCTGGGTTAACAAAATCACATCTGCCAGTTTGGGCCTACACCTTTGGCCACCACGTGGCTGGGCCTTGAGAAGAGGCTGCCCTGAGCCACCACCGTGCTGGCCAGCCGGCTGGCGAGCAAGGGACAGCCACCCAACTCAGGGCCCATTAACAGTACAAAAAGTAACAAAACTGACTTCACGGCCTTCTCTCCCAAGCTGTGAAAGGTAGCAGTCCAGGCTATAAAAGTCTAGAAGCATTGCGTAAGAAGTGTTAAGTCTACAGCAAATACATCTTGTAAAAACTCAATAAATTATATATATAGATATATATAAACTTGTAACATCTAATAACATCTGAACCTGCACGCAGGGCCAGCCCCTCCCTGGAAACTGCCTCCCCGCCTGGAACTTGCAGCAATTAGAATTTGTATGAAAATACTAGCTTGCTTTGAAATTCAAAAAAATAAATCTCCTAAAGAAAAAAAATCCTATAGAAATCTAATTCCCCTGCAAAAGAAGGCCAAAGGAAATAAAATATCCTCACTGGAATCACCTCCAAATATTAATGACCTTTTTAGACTTGAAGGGGGCCAGCTTCGGCCTTGGGATATAATCTGGACATACATTCCTGCAATCCCTCTAAATGTGACATAAACTTTCTCAGCTGTTAATAAGTTAAAACTTAAAACTCTGCCATGTGGCTGGCTAAACACTAAAAGTGCGGGGCGAGGGGTAAGGACAAGGGTGATAAATAGCTTTACAAATATACAGGTCCAGATACAATTTTTAAAACAAAACTGCAGTGACAGAAAAGCCCCTTGCTCCTCTGCTTTTTTTTGCATTTGTCTCAACAGCAAGTCCCCCATGAGGACCTCCTCCCACCAGGGCAACCCCCAGGATCCCATGCCTCCGTTGTACCAGCCTCTTCTTCCATATAGTTATTTATATATATGTATGTATGTATATCATATACACAGCATCTATTTATATAAATGTACACTCGTTTCTGGAATGAACCTTTTGGATAGAAGTTAAAGGCTCCCACCTTCAGGTACCCGTAATTTCAGCCTCTGAGGAGCAGGGTGGCTAGTGGGGAGGCCTGGAGGAGAGGAGCTGCCCACTCACCCCCAAGCACAAGATGCCACTCAGGCGGGAGGCTCGCCCCATGGGGGTTTCCCTGCAGGCTCAGCTTTGGGCACTGGGAGGGGCCAGGGCCCACCCGGACACCAGAGCCTGGCCCACTCTGTGATGCTCCCTGTGGAGTGGCAGTGAGGCCGGCGGGCCCAAGCCATGGCATTCTGGCCCAGCTCCCTGCCCCAAGGGGTCTCATGGGGTGAGCCCCCTTACATTCGACATTTGGTCTCCCCAGAAGAAAAGCCCTTCGGTGCTGCTGACCCTGGAGATTGTTGTACAGCAGTGCAGACACCCCGGGGACCTCACCCTCGAGGGCCGTAAGGCTCTCACGCACACGCACAGACACACAGATATGAAGCTCCGTCCGTCGGTCTGTCCATTTGCAGCAGGTCTGGGGCCCAGGCTGACTGCATGCCAACAGCAGCGGCAGCAGCAGAGTCGGCTGGGGTCTGCTCTCACATTAGGGGGGCTCGGCCTGCAGGGTCAGTGGCCCTTCATGTCCTTGGGCCCCCGCTGCTGGGTGGGGCCGGGGGCAGCAGGTCATGGGTAAACACGGAGTCGTCCCCCGAGGAGCTGGAGCTGGGGGTGTCCTGGCCTCCCGGGGAGTACTGCTCAAAGGGCACCGACAAGTCCAGGTATTCCTACGGCAGGCAAGTGGGTGATCAGCGCTGTGCCCTCAAAGTCCCTTCCCACCCTGAAGTGCTCCCAGGACTGCCTCGTGTCAAGAGGCAGAGCGGCCGAGTAGGGGCCGGCACTCACATCTGTGGACGTCACAGTGAGGATGCGATCCAGGTCCTCCACCAGCTGCTTGAAGGTGGGCCGCTGCGAGGGTACGGCGTGCCAGCATTCCCGCATGATCATGTACCTGGCGGGGAGGGGGCTCAGGGCAGGCTCCAGGCCCATGCCCACCATGCCAGCCCGAGCCTGCTTCCTCTCAGCTGCCCACCCCTTCCCCACCCAGAGCTGAGGCTACAATGGGAACCACATCCCCTTGGGCCTGGTGGAGGGGGCCCAGGAACGCCACACTCACAGGTCGTGCGTGCAGTTGGCCGGCTTATCCATGCGGTGACCCTCCTTCAGCAGCTTAAAGAGCTCCTCCACTGGGATGCCGGGATATGGTGAACCCCCCAGCGTGAAGATCTCCCACAGCAGGACCCCGAAGGACCAACTGTGGGGGCAGGCAAGGACAGGCCATCCTGTGACCCCAGGCCCATTCCCTCAGCAGTCACCACCCCCAGAACAAATGCCACCTGTGGGCTAGGTGAGGGCACCAGGAGGAGCAGGGCCAGGGGACTGTGGGGACCACACACTGCACAGGGACACATACACGTCACTCTGGTGGGTATAGACTCGGTCGAACAAGGCCTCGGGTGCCATCCATTTCACAGGCAGCCGGCCCTAAGGGCAGAGGAGGGAGGTATTGGCTACCGAACGGCCTTGGGCTCAGCCCACCCTCATCCTCCCCACCCACCCCCAGGGCTAAGCTCACATTGGTGGTCTTCTTATAATAGTCAAGGTTGTGCACGTCGCGGGCAAGGCCGAAATCTGCGATCTTCATCACGTTGTCCTCTGTCACCAGCACATTGCGGGCGGCCAGGTCCCTGTGGATGCACTGGGGGGCACGGGGATTACGGCTGAGACTGGCCAGCCCCACCTCTGCTCTGTGGACTGCCCTGACCCCTACGGTTCCAGAAGGCTTGTCACCCACACGGGCCACCCACCTGTGCCTCCACACCCGGCTCACCTTCTGGGAGGCTAGGTACTCCATACCCCGGGCCACCTGGTAGGCACAGGACACCAGGTCCTTGAAGGTGAGCTGCTCCTCAGGCAGTTTGCAGGTGTCAAAGGAGTAGTCCATGCCCGGAGGCCGCCGTGCCCGCAGGTACTCCCTCAGATTGCCCTTGGCCGCATACTCCACCAGCACGTACAGGGGCCCTGCGGGCACAGGCACCTCAGAGGGGACACTGGGCCCTGCGGGGCTGCCCCCGCCCCGCCTGACGGAGATGCGCCTACCGCCCTGCGTGCAGGCCCCCAGCAGGTTGATGATGTTCTTGTGCTTGCCGATCATCTTCATCATCTCCATCTCGGACACCAGGTCTGACAGGTCCTTGTCGGTGGCATCGTCTGTGCAGGAAGAGGGGCTGTCAGGTGGTGGTGACCCCAGTCCCACCAGGTGCCCCTTGCTCCCTCCCTCCTCACCTTTCAGCATCTTCACAGCCACAGTGACGGGCTTAGCAGCACGCTCCTTGTCAATGCCAATGGCCTCTGCCATGACCACCTGGCCGAAGCAGCCCTCCCCGAGAGGCTTGCCTAGGGTCAACCTGGTGGCAAGAGGGAAGAGGCCGTGAGTGTGCTAGCCAGTCTGCTCAAGGGCCCACTTTCTTGCTTCCGCCCAGCTGGGAGTCACTTTGCTGCCTCAGCCCCCGCCCAGCCCTGAAGGCCCAGCACCACCACCTCTGAAGAGCCTCCACATTTGCCCTGTACCCCTGCTTGTGAGGACGAGAAGCGGCACTCTTGACCTCTCGCCCTCTTCAGAGACCTTAAGGGCATAGGTCCTCGCCCTGTACCCCACCTCAGTAGCATTTCCATGGGGCCCCATACCACCTCAAATAACTGCCACATCTTTGATGGCTCTACACTCCCACCAGACTCTGAGCTGAAGCTACCCCCTACCAAAACCCCTGCCAGGTCCCTGGCCTCCTCTGCACATGCCATCCCTCACCACCACTAACCGGGCCCGGGAGAGCTCCCACTTGGGATCAGCAGGCAGCTCGAGCTCGGAGACGTTGGCCAGCGTGGGGCCCTCTCCAGAGGACAGCCGGGCAATGCGGACCAGTGGCGTGTTGGAGTTCATCGACGAATTGGACTCCAAGGATACCTGCTTGGGTCAGCAGGGGCAGGTTGGTGCCTCACTACGAGGGATAAGGGGTGGAGTGGGGACTGGGTGGTAGGGGTGCAGCCCCCAGGGACAGCAAGGCTGAGGCTATGCAGGGCAGAACACTGAACCGAAAGGGGGTGTTCTGATCTCCACAGTGTTGACTGGTGACCTGGGCTCTGCATGGTGACAGCCCACCCAGTGACAGAGAAATCATCCCGGGCAGGCCCCAGGTGTCCCTGAGTTCGAGAGCCCGGGATGACGGCAGGCCGTGGGGGTCCAGGGGGTGGGCAGACAGGCAGCTCGGAACCTGGTATCTACTTTCTGTTACCTGTCGCTTGAGCGGGAAACGGGAGACCTTGTGCACGGTGGGTGAACCCAGGCCCTTCTTGGGGGGGCTGCGCAGGCGGCAGAGCGTCACGGCTGCCACCACCAGGATGAAGAGGAAGAAGCCCACCCCATAGCTGAGGATGCCTGCGTACACACTGCCAGCCTCGTCAGCCTCCACCAGCTCCTCCTCAACTGCAAAGACATGGGCATTGGGGCCTGGCCCAGCCTCTCGGCAGCCCCCAGGGCTGTCTGGGCAGAGCCGCAGAAACCACCAGGGGCAGGAATGGGGGCTCAGCCTCCCTGGGGAGGTCAGAGCTGGGTGGGCTTGAGGCCAGTGCCCCCACTCAGCTTGAGGGTCCTATGGTCAGAAATGACTGTGAGTCAGCAGGGGCAGACCCAGGAGAGAAGGAGCCCAGCAGAGCCAGCAGCACCCACACCGCCACCCAGGTGCCTAGGAGATGCCAAAGCCGCCCACAGGGCTGTGGGAGCCTGACTGGTGGGGCCGTAGCAAGGGAGGCCTCTCCAGGACCAAGACAGGGCCGGGCTGGCTGTGTTCCTGCACCAAGCACAGGGCCAGGTGGGGGCTCCGTCCTTCGGCTTTGGCATGTCTGAGTGAGCACCCCTACAGGACAGGTGCAGAGCGAGCAGTAGCAGAACCAGTACCTGGCAGCACCACCAGCCACGCAGAGTGATGAGAAAACCCGATAGAATTGCCCGCCAGGCAGGTGTACTCCCCCGCGTCCTCAAAGGTGACATTGCGCAAGGACAGAACCTCTAGCTCCTTGTCAGTGGTGTTAGCGCCCGCCGTCTACAAAGAGAGAACAGAGTGCGATAGGCCAGCGCCAGCACCTCCCACGGGCACTGCAGCAGAGTCCACGCAGCGACGATCTGGCCAGGCTGCAAGGAAAACGCCGCCGCCGCCACCATCATCACCACCACCTCGGCCACCGCCTCGGCCGCCGCCTCAGCCACAGGGCCTGGAGCCCTCCGCCTCCTGCGTCTGCACCGAGCCCGAAGCCAGTCCCTCCACCGGCGAGTCCTCTGTCCCAGGGGAGCGTCAGGCGGCGGACAGCATGGTACTGCACAGAGGCAGCATGCAAGGTTAGTGCAGAGGTGAGGGGTGCAGACAGGACAGAAAGACAGACAGGCTGACAACAGTGAGCAGGCAGTGGAGCCAGTCGTGGGAAAGACGGAGGTGACCTCAGCGACACCGTGGGACTCAGCCCTGGCAGGCACTGAGAATCTTCTAAAACTACACAGGGGGCGTGGGGAGGGCGGTCAGCACAGGCCACGGGGCTCGACAGGGGAGACACAGCAGAAGCTTGAGCTGCCAGTATTGCCAAGGAGGCCGGGAACAGAGTGTGAGCATGGGGTGGGGATCGAGCAGGGTGGGGGCGTGCAGGCGGCGTGCTGGAGGGCGGGCGCATGGCCAGGGCGATGGAGCTGGAGCTCGGCGTGCCAGGCAGGCGTGGGACAGAGTTGTTACCTGCTTGGGGCCCATGAACACGCAGCCAAAAGGCCTTCTCGGCCACGCCTATGAAATTGGTGGCTCGACAGAGGTACTCGCCCCCATCCCGCTCCGACACATTGGCCAGGCGGAGGCGTGCGTCGGCCTCCACATTCTCACTGATCCAGGACTGCGGGGACAAGAGACCCGGCTCAGGCACACCCCCGAGGCAGCCTTGGCCAGGTACAGGCAGGATGAGGCAGGATGTGGGAGACCCCCCCCCCCCCAAGGAACAGATCGGGGCTAGGCTGCATCAACCGGGAAAGCCACCTGGAGGAGGTGTAGAGGCACCTCATGGCGGTATTTCACAGGATGCCTTCTCTGTGTCCACCCCCAAGAACCCAGAGCCCAGACTCCTCCAAGAGCCCTTCCAGCCCCCACCTGCCCACTCTGGGGGTCCTGGCTGGGCTAACCACACACACGCTCTCATAAGCAGCAAGAGGAAGGCAGCAGCCCACGGGGCCTACAGCCTCCCCCAGCCAGGACTGGCCTCCTGCTCACGCCCCAGCGCCTGCTACCCACCCCACCAGACCATCTTGTCTCTGAGCAGATGTTTTTCTTTGGACTTCAAATGTCGCAACCATCCCGACCCAGTAGCCCCCACCCCTGTAGCTGTGGGAACAAAGCTAGGGCTGCAGGAGGCGGGCCGGGCATTCTGCACACAGATAATCAGGGCCAGCTCCAGAGCAGCTATTCTGTCCTCTGGGTTCAGAGGGGAGGGAGGGGACTCAACTGCCACCCTCCTGCTCCAGGCCACCATGCTGTCACCTGAACACAAGCCTACCCCAGAGAGGCCTCCTGCAGGCCCAGCTCCAAGCTGTAGGGCTTTGATGGGTAGAAGCCAACCCTCAGAGCAGACAGGAAAATAGGTCCCACCTCGGGGCTGCTTGCTGCCTGCAGCCCGGAGCAGGGCCAGACTACCGAGACTCGGCCCCCTACTCTCTGGGTGCAGAACGCCACACTTCTTTCCCAGCCGAGGGAGACCCGGGGCCCAGGAAGCCCCAGCCTGTCCCAGGACCAGCCTGCGGCAGCACCCACCTTGAGCACTGTGACGTAGGGCGTGCCATCGGGGCCCACCTTGCTGCCGTTCACCTCCACATGTTTGAGCCACTGGATGTGGGGCTGGGCGTCACTGTACACCTTGCAGTGGAACTCCACATCGCTGCCCAGCACTGCCGTCTGGTTGGCCGGCAGCCCCGCCTGCAGGATGGGCCGGTGCGGAGAGCGCTCTGTAGGGCAAACGGGGGCTCAGGGACCACTCTGGGGTGTGCCGCCACCCCACTACGCCCCCACCCGCAGCGCTGGCCCTCACCCAGCACGTCCAGCGTGTACGTCTGCTGAATGCTGCCGAACTTGTTCTCCACCACGCAGGTGTAGTTGCCGCGGTCGGAGGGCACCACGCTCTCCATGACCAGGCTCCACTGCTGGTGCCGCAGCTGCAGGATGAGATGCACGCACTGCAAGACCCACCCCCACCCCACATCTTCCAGGTCGAGGCCCTTCCCCCGCCGCCCGGCCTAGCCTCGCCCGACCCCAAGCCTACCTTGATGCCCCCTATGCGATGCTCCCCACGGAACTCTTTGCCATTCTTCAGCCAGGAGATGGAGGGAGTGGGATTGCCAGCAGCCGGACAGCGGAAACGAACTGTGTTGGCGGCTGGCACAGCCAGCAGCTTCTTGTCCATCCGCTCAGGCCGAGTCCAGTAAGGGGCCCCTGCCGGCCAGAGGTGCTCTTAAGGGCCATAACCGAGGTGGGGAGCAGAGGCCCACCTGACCTGACCCCTTCCCAAAGCTGCTCCTGCCCACCCTGCAGCCTGTCTCCCTCCCGTACAGCGTGCTGGTCTCTGCCGGACCCCTGCAGCCTGTCTCCCTCCCGTACAGTGTGCTGGTCTCTGCCAGACCCCTGCAGCCTGTCCCCTGCAGCCTGTCCCCTGCAGCCTGTCCCCCTCCCGTACAGTGTGTCAGCGTCTGCTGGACCCCTGCAGCCTGTCCCCCTCCCGTACAGTGTGTCGGCCTCTGCCGCACCCCTGCAGCCTGTCTCCCTCCCGTACAGTGTGTCGGCCTCTGCCGGACCCCTGCAGCCTGTCCCCCTCCCGTACAGTGTGTCGGCCTCTGCCGCACCCCTGCAGCCTGTCTCCCTCCCGTACAGTGTGCTGGTCTCTGCCAGACCCCTGCAGCCTGTCCCCTGCAGCCTGTCTCCCTCCCGTACAGTGTGTCGGCCTCTGCCGCACCCCTGCAGCCTGTCCCCCTCCTGTACAGTGTATCGGCCTCTGCCGGACCCCTGCAGCCTGTCCCCCTCCCGTACAGTGTGTCGGCCTCTGCCGCACCCCTACAGCCTGTCTCCCTCCTGTATAGTGTGTCGGCCTCTGCCGCACCCCTGCAGCCTGTCTCCCTCCCGTACAGTGTGTTGGTCTCTGCCGGACCCCTGCCTGGGCTGGATGAGGCCCCAGTAGCCTTAACGCCATGTCCCTCACCCTAGGCATTCTCAAAGTGAGGCCACGTGTCCCCTCCCTTTCCTGCCTGCCTATACAAAGGTGCTCCTACTGAGAGCTCCACGGTGCCAAACCTGGCCCAGGACCCCAGAGGAGCCTTCACCTCCACCCAAGGAGGCACAGTGGGACCGGCCACTCTGAGGGAGGCCCAGGCTCCAGCGGGCAGTCCAGCTAGGTGGACGAGCCAGGGCAGGCCCAGGGAGCAGTTCACCAGAAGGTAGAACCCAGCCACCCACAGAGCTGGAAGCCCCAAGGGCAGCCGGGTCACACCAACCCACTGGAATCTGAGACCCTGAGCCACCTCTGCAGTGCTGCAGGGCCTGGTGGCACCAGTGACGATGACATCCTGGGAGTTCCGCCTTGTCCCCCATCCTGGTTTCCAGGGCAGCCACCACCCCCACCCCTCACCTTCACAGCCCAACTGGTTTTTCTCCTTCCTCAGAGTTGGAGTAGGGGCTGCCTTCCTGCTCGGACTTGTGGGGAGGTTGGGCTAGCATCCCCAGGAGAGAGGCACCAGGAGCCCAGGACAGACAAGCAAGGCAGCCCCCTCCCCACAATGACCTTGCTGCCACCCAGCGGCTGGGACACAGCCCTCTCTCAGAGGAGGAAGCTGAGGCACAGGGGTCCGGGAATGGGGGCAGGGGCAGAGACGCCCAGGGTGATGAAGAGAGCCCAGCAGGTTTGGGACTGCTTCTAAAACTGGGAGACCACTATGAGTCAGCGCTGCCCACTGCCAAATGGTGCCTTCTAAACAGCAGCCCTCAAGTGACTCTCACAACCTAAACACACGGGATAGAAGTGCCAGACACCTGCCTGGGATGGCCAGGTGGGCAGGGGCAAACAGGTACATAGGACACTGAAAGTGTGTGGTCACAGGCAGGGGCTGAGGGGGCAGCTAAGGTGGAAATTTGGCTCTGAATATCCTGGTGGCCAAAGGGAAAAGGGAAACAAGGAGAAACCCACAGCTCCAAAAGGCAGGGAGCCTCTCCTGACCTCAGCCCTGGAAGCCCCATTCCCGTGGCAGTTCCCCATCCCAGAAAACTCACACAAGCCCCTAGAGCCTGGCTCCTCTGGATCTGTTCCTCCCTGTCCCACCCCTGCCCATCTGCTCCTTTTCTGGGATCAGTTCCCCTACTTTCCAACCAGTTCTGTCTCCCAGGCTGACTCCTCCTCACCTGCTCGGCTCCTTCCAAGGGCCCAAGGGCTCAGTCCACACACCACTGGCCTGTGAGTTCTAACTGTCCCCCCATGTCCATCCGCAAATGACCTTTGGCTCCACATGTACATTCCTCAGCACCTCAAACTCAGCTCATCCAAAACCAGAAGCTCTGTCTTCCCTAACTGGCCCGTTGTGGCGGGGCAAAGTTCACCTGCCACTGTTCTAGACCAAACACCTGGGCATGGTCACCCTGGCTACTCTCTCACGCCTGTAGCCCATAGCCTATTTGCCAGGAAACACAGCAGGCACCTCCTACACAACAGAGTCTCCTACTGCACCGTGGCAGTCACCTCCTGATGGCTGCAACACCTCATTCCATTCACCCACGGCAACCACCTGAGCCCCTCCTACTGTACTCACATATGCAACAACCAACTTCCCCCAGAGCCAACACTGCCCCCCAAAGCCAGCCCTGGCCTCCAAGAACCCCCAGAGCCCTGCGCTTCAGTCTTCTTCCTCATCCACAGTATGGGTGTCCCTCTCCCACCCCTAGCCTGCCACCCTGAGCCAGGGCCGGCACCCAGAACAATCTCAATGGCCCCACCCATCCTCCACCCTGAGGGGACCCTGGCCCTGGGGAGGCTGCCCCCTAGACCTCAGCCTCTCACCTGCCTGAAGTGGGCAGGTCTTGCCTCCCACCCTGGCCAGCCCTGGTGCCTCACGTCTGCTCTCACCTGTGTCTTCAGCCTCGTCCTCCCCATCTTCATCATCTCCTGAGGACGGAGCATCTGCATGCAGGAGAGGGTGTGAGTGGGTGGTAGCCCTGCGATGAGCCCATAGCCAGGCCCCTGACCTGCCGCGGAGGGACCTCTCATTCAGATAGCACCTCCTCTCTCCCAACTACCAGCAAGCCCCTCAGGGTGGGGGTGTTGCAGCCACGTGGCCAGACACTCAGCCTCTCCTGCCCCCACTCAGGGGCCACACCGCTGCTCAGAGAACTCAGCAGTCCCGGCCCGCCCACCCGGCCTGATAGGTGCTTACCCGTTACACGCACACTGAAGTGGCACAGCACACGCTGGGTGAGCTGCTGCCGGCAGCTGTAGGCCCCAGTGTCCTCGTGGGAGGCATTCAGCACCTGAAGCCGCTGGGGCCCCACCAGTATGCGGTCCGAGGGCACTAGCCCTGCGCCATCCTTGACCCAGACGGTGGGCCCCATGGGACCACCTCCAGGCAGGTGGCAGCTCAGCTCCAGGGTGTCTCCACTGCCGAAGACCAGCTGCTCCTTCTGGCTGGGCTCAGGGCCCGGGACTTCTGCAGGTAAGATGGACGACTGTGGAGCAGGCACCGGAAACCAGGCACGCTGGGATTCAGCACCTTGGCACCCCACTTTACAAACGCACCACACACCAGCAGCGGCCACAGTAGGCCCTGCACTGCAAACTGTCCCCACATAGGGCCAAGGGGTCAGTAACTCCAGCTTTGCCGACTGGTCTGTCCTGACTCGATTCTGCCATTGTAGTGTAGACAGCCTTGCATGGACAATACGTGAAGGACTGGGTATGGCCATACCCCAGTAAACCCTCTGAACGCTAAACGTTCTCATTTCAAAGGGTCATGAAGTAGTCTTCTTTTGACTTTTTCAAACATTTGGACACATAAAAATCTGTGGTGGCATAATAGCAGGCAGGGACAAGCTGCTCTCTGCTGATCTCTGGCTAAAGTGGAGCTCAGGGGAGGGGAAGTTGGGTGGGGTGAACCCAGCTTCCTCTGGGTGGAGGTTTACCCCAGGGGGGTACCTCTCAGTACCCCTTCCCAGCCTCTTGAGGGCAGCCCCGGTGGAGAGCAGGGAGGGAAGAGAACACGCAAGAAGGAAGAACTGCAGGGCCAAGCAACCGCGTGGCCAGACCGCCCTCATGTGTACCTGGCAGGGGGTGTTTACATGGAGCTGAGCCCTGGGGGGATCTGTGGGGTGCGAATGTTCTTCACCCTGTTGCTCATGGGGAAGTTCCATGTAACAGCCCATCAAAGAAACCTCACACTGAGAAAAGGACTGAAATACAGCGGGACACCAGGACTGACTGACTGGGCCTCACAGGCCAAGGCCAGGGTGGCTGTGGTGGGCAATATGGAAGACCCGGTAGGGAGGAGGAAGGTGAGGGAGCCTGTCAGCTGGAGCCGCAGAGCAGGTGAGGAGCTTGGCTGCCTCACCCCGAGAGCTGAGGGGGGCTGAGAATCTGGGGAGCGGTTCAGCCCCTGCCCAGCCAGTGACTCTCCAGCTCCCAAAGGGCCACCAAGGCCCAAGACCCAGGGACACACCATCAGTAGGGCTGACCATCACCCCCGAGGTCTTCCTGCCAGGGACACACAATGCCCAGCACATGCAGGGGGTCTGGGCTTGGGGCCCGGGACAGGGGTGGGTGGTCCCGCTGGGCAGGCCTCCTTCCACAGACCCAGCTGGACCAGTTGCACTGTCACTTGTCATTCTGCCGACGCATGGCCTAGATTCGAGGACCCAGCTGCCCACTCTGGCCACACCAGAGCCTGGCTCCCTGGCCAGGCCTAATTCTGTGCACTCCACCTACACCGGCCCCACATGCCAGCCAGAAGGACCTGCACTGATCCCCTGAGCATCCATAGGAGCCTGCATCCCCTAGGGGTCCACAACAAGGCCAACCACCATGGGGGCCCTGTGGTCAGGGGGCTCCTGGCCTGATCTCCAGCCCTCCAGCCCTGGCTGCCTGTCCTGTGGGGACCACCCAGTGCTGGGAGCTGCCTGGGGCCCCCCCAGAAGGCCAAGGGCAGACTGGTTGAGGCAGCCTCAGCCCCAGGCCCTGGCCCAAGGGCAACAGGCAGTTGGTTCCGGACTGGTCTGGGCAACAACAACAGGTCAAGCCATCTCCACAAAATATTTGCTTCAACCTGGTCCAGCGAGGGAAGGGGTGAGGGTGGGGGGATACAGAGCAGCCCCCAAGGCCAGCCATGCCCAGCGGCCATCCACTGGGGTGAGGTGGGGAGGGAAGAAGGGGCCTGCACTGGGCCCAGGGCCAACCTCTGACCTGCACACCCAGTTCGAGCAGAGGCCAGGGACGCCCAACTCCAGGAAGTGATAGGCAGCAGTCTCCACTGCTGGCAGATCTGACCCCAGGGCCCGAGGAAAGACTGTGGGACTGGGCATGAGAAAGCACTAGGAGGGCAGGGTCTAGGACTTGGCGGTAGCAGGATACAGGCAGCCAAGCCCTTACATGCCCTACTAGGCTTGCCCATACCCCACAGTAGTCCCAGGAAGGGCTCTTTCTTGATCAACGAAGGTGGCCCCCTAGTCTGAGGGTGGTGAAGCAGTAAGACAATACTCTGCAAGGCTGACCCACATGAGAAAGTTCTGGTTTCACAGCCCAAAATCTCCTTAAGCATGCTGGGCATGAGCATGCCCATGAGCCAGGGCTGGCTGAGGCTGGGGGTGGATCTCAGCACCAAAACCCCACTGTGTGTGTGTGTGTGTGTGTGTGTTTTGCAATAAATTAATAAGCTTACAAGGGACCAGCAGATGGTGTAATGCTTACATCACTGGACTCTCATGCAGTTGACTGCAGTTCAAGTCTTGGACCTGGCAGCTTAAAACTCACGCCAGGCACATGTGTGTGCATGCCCAAAATCCCAAGAAGAGAATGGAGGAGAAAGGGCTGTGGCATGGCCATCCCCCTGGGGGGTAATTTCTCACTTTCTGTTTGTCCAGTGAGTGTATACGCCCTACAGCAAAAATTCTTAAAAAAACGAACAAAAACTTAAAAAAGGGAGGTAGGGCACACTAGCACCCACATGGCACTGGTGCTCACAGCACTCCTCCCAGGCCTGTGGTGGGGGCAGAGGGAATGTCCCCTCTCCTGCCCTGTCTATGGATCCCACGGCAACTGCTCCCACCCACCCCACAGGGTGCTGAGCTCTGGGATGCAGCATGTTGAGAACAGCCCCCTGGGGCTGCATCTTAGAGGGTCCATGCTGGGCTTGGGGGGGGTCCTGTTTCCCAGTCACAGAGTCCCCTGACTCTGCCACTCACTGCCTTGTGCTTCATTTTCCTCTACTATGGCACAAGGTAAAAACTCCCCCCTGCAGCCTGGGGCCCAGAGAGGCCACCACACCCACACCCAGTTAAGTGACTGGAACATGTGGATCTAGGTTCACATGGAAAGACTGCCTTGCCCTGGGTCTCTGGCCCCAGACTGATGTTGAGGCCACCCTTCTGGGGTTCCCTGCCTGGGGAATGTTGACCTCAGTTGCAGGTCACTACAGTCGAGGCCCCCCAGTATACCGTGAAGACGCACGGGTGGGAAATAACCCCAGAGAACAAGCATCAGACTCATTTCTGAAGCTGGTGCCCAAGGGATTTGGGGTGAGAAGGGGGCCTGGGATCAGGGAACAAAGTGTTCTGATTTGGACACACAGGAAACTCTCCAGCTTGGTACATGTAGCCAGGTACATGCTTTAGAATAGCCTAGAAGGAGGAGGTCATCCCAAGGGACCCAGAAGCCAAGGATGAGGGTCTGGCCTTCCAGCCTTCCCACCCAGAGACATTCCACAAAGTTTCGTAACAAAGTCAGGAGGAAAAAAAAGGGATCTGGACGCCAGGCAGGCTAATGAGGGCTTACCGGGATTATCCGGCCTAATCCTCGAAACAACCCTGCCATTATCGGTCCTCCCCAACAGGTGAAGAAACTGAGGTTTGAGGACAGCACCCAGAACCAGGGCAGGTAGGTCTGGGCAGACTTGGCTCCAGAACAGATCGTTCACTTGTAAATCGTTCACTTGTAAATCATGTAGGAAGGCTGGGCTGCCTGCTCCCCCAAGCCCTGCAAGCCTAGGGCAGACCCCAGGCTCACCTCCCCGGTAAGACCTCAAACCTTTCAGTTCCCTTCTGGATTCAATTGGGAAAAAAAGGGCTGGGGATCCAGTTCTGGACCCAAGTGAGACCTGACGCCTTGGTGGTGGAGATGTATGCGACCAGGGGCTCCTAGGCTCAGTACAAAGGCTCGGAGGCCAGAGGCTCAGCCCAGGTTAATGAACCACCCAGAGGCCTTCAGGCTCAAAGTCCAGCCCTGAGGAGGACGGACAGGGTGGGGGAGGTAGTGCCAGTACCTCTGCAGGGAAGGCCCTGCAGCCCCCAGGGACCTCTTCCGGCTGGGGCAGAATCAACCTTCTTGAACCTTGGGGTCACCCATCCCCCCAGATGGCCACAGAGAATGTGGCCCCATGTGGAAATAGAGGCTGCCTAGGCCTTGATGGCCAGGGCAATCCAGCGGTCAAAACCTTTCCCACCGGCCTTGACCTCAGCCAGCTCTGGCTCCATAATTTATGTTCCCGGGGAAAGCGCCAGCCGGGTCCTCTGTAAATTTCACGAGGTCTTTGTATTTTTACTGCCCAGCCCATCTCGTTAAGGAACCGGATTAAGTTTATGGACCTATCAACTCACTACCTGTTTCACCAGCTCTACTTCGGGGGTGGAGGGGGGGCGCAGACGCTGGGGCGCAGGGAGAAGGCCTGGCACCCCTGCCGCGCCCGGGCGGTCCTCTCCTAGCGCAGGCACTACAGGCTCCGCAGGCTCTGCGCCCAGGACAGGGCCTTGCTGGCACTTCCACTTTCCGAGCTGGGGGACTGAGAGGCCACTTCCCGTAGGGGGTCCAGGAGAAGATCTGGAGCCCCGCCCACCGCCCCTCCCCGGGGCTAGTTGACATTCCCCGGCCGTAGGGAGTAATATCTTTATCTGAATGCGAATGCTAATGCGGGACTCCCTCCGAGGCTGCCTATTCGGCGCCCCTGGAAGCGGGGGCCGCCAGAGCAGGCGCTAAAAGCGCGCGCTGACCTCCCGACGGCCTCTGTCACGCCGCTGAATGACACGCACATTCAAGCGCCGGGCCCACTTTCATTCATAAAAAAATGACATTGTTCCGGGAGGCTGCAGCCGCCGCTGGAGAAAGGGGCGCGGGGGGCGCGGGGAGGGGCGGGCCGCCATCTGCCTCCGTCCTGCCCGCGGCCGCCGCCTCCCTGGCACGCCGCGCCCGCAGCCGCTCAAATCACACCTCCCCGCGAGGCGGCCACTGCCGCTGCGGCCGCCATCAATGCGCGGTCTGTGGCCGCGCCGAGGTACAAAGGAGCGGCTGTTCGGGCCTCGGCTCGGGTGGGGCGTGAGCACACCGAGTGAAGGCCTCCCTCCGCGCGACCGCTGGCCTGGGAATGGGGTTGCGCGCGTTTCCCTTGTCCCGGAGTTGGCTGTCCCCAGGGCAGGCTCCCCGCGGCCGCCCACCAGGCTTCCTTCTCTGCCCCAGCACCCAGAGCCTGGCAGCGCGTGTGCAGGGCGGGTGGCATCCAGGACGCTCCCGGGCTTGTGGGGGGCCCGCCTGTGCCGCACCTCGGGGGCCTCCGCTCAGGCTCGGCCCAAGGAGCCCTCCCCTTCCTTCACCTAGGGAACCCTCCTCGCAGACCCTGGACGTCCAGCCGGACCTTGACCGCCAGCCCAGGTCTCGCCCCACGACTCTCAGCTTCCTTACCTCCTGGCGCCCAGCGCGCACCCCGGGGACAGACTCCTTAGCCCACGGGCCACGAGAACAGGGTGGTGCGAGCATGGGCGCTGGAGGGTGTCACCTCCTTGCGCAGGCCACTGGGGTACAGGAGCCGGACTTCAGCTGATCACTCATACCACCCTCCAAAGTCCAGCCTCTGGCTTTGGCCGAATCTGGCCATGAACTGGGGCCCGGGAGAAGGAGGGGACACCAACAATAGGAACTTTCCGTCCGCACAGAACCTGAGTAACAACAGTGGGAACCGTGGAAACGCAGCACCTCGGCTGGGAGCGGCAAGGCCCGTTCTAGATGCCAAGGTGGTGCCCTGCTCCCGCCACGCTTCCCACTTGAGGGCAGCCACGCGGCTCTGGGGGCAGCAGTGCCACTCACACTCGGCTTGGGCACTGGGCCGCGGTGCCACTCACACTCGGCTTTCCCTCTCCCCATCTAGGCGCCTGTTCCCAGTCCCTGACGCCTCCGCCTGCCAGAACCCGCCCCCTCCCCGGTGCCTTGGGTCCCTCCTTACCTGCCGCTCTTCGCACCACGCGCAACTCGGTGCCCAGGGGCTCCGAGGCGGCGCGGGCCATGACCGCCACGGCCACGCAGAGCGCAAGGGCGCAGGACCGGGCGCCCATGGCTGGGACTGGGGCCGCGGCGTCCTCAGGAGGCGCACGCGGACATGCTGTCTCCCACGGCCCGGCTCGGGCACCAGCGGGAGGAAGCCGCTCCAGAGTCTGTGGAGGAAGAGGGCAGCTCGTCACCCGGGCGGCAGCGGCGGGGACCCGACTCCGGCGCCCGGACCCCTCCGACCCTCGGACGCCCCGCCCGCCGCCGCCACCGCCCAGGGCTCTCGGGCCGCCTGGCGCCGTCCGCCTCCTCCCCTCCGCGGTCCCTCCCTCCCTCCCCCTTCCCTCCCTGGCTGCTGCAGAGCCCTCCCAGGGCGGCGGCGGCGGCAAACTTTCCAAAGCGGGAAGCCCTCGCCCCGGCCGGCAGCGCCACAGGGATTGCTGCGGATCCCGGCTCGCCGCGCACCTCTGCCCCTCAGCGCGCCCGCCCAGCACCTCCGCACGCCGGCCGAACCCGCGCACCAACCTGGCGGCCGCCTGAGCTCCGCTCGCTACGTGCGGCTCCCGCGGCGGCCAGCTGCCCTCCCGACCAGCTCCCGCCGCGTCCCTCCAGCAGTCGGCCCGGCGGTGCGTCCGTGCGCCCGAGCCGGACCGCGCGGCGCCAGCTGCCCGCGCCGCCGCCGCCACCGCGCACTGAGCCAGGGCTCCTAACGCGCGGCATCCAGTCGGGGACCGCCCGGGCCCCGCCCCGGTCCCGGCCCCGGCTCCGGCCCGGGCCCCGGTCCCGGCCCCTGCCCCGCCCCAGACCACGCCCACTACTCGCTCGGGGGCGGAACTCTCCCCTCCTAAGGGCGGTCTGTGGGCGGGGGGATTATTCGGGGCGTGGCCTAGCAGGGGCGCCCGGCGGTCTCCGAAGGCGTGGGAGCCTGGGCCGGTCTCATGGGGCTCCCAAAGGAACCACCGGGCGCTAGCCTGGCGCACAGCGAGTCCGAGCGCAAGCTTCTACCTGCAAAACGCTCAACACGGGTCCGCTGGGTCTATGCTCAGGAGCGCAGAGGGATGGTCTTAGTGGGGAACAACGGGATGTCAAGGAGACTTCATCGAAAAGGAGCCACTTAGCTAAACCTTAGGGAATGAGTAGAGATTCCTCAGGAGGGGGAGAACCGGGCCGCATTCCAGGTGGAGATAACTGTGTGAACAAAGGCCTGGGTTGAAGGACACGCTGGCCTGTTTACCTGACCTGTGAAAAGCAGGGGCTATACCCCAGAAGCCAATGCTACTGCTATTTATTGAACACGTGCCTGTGGGCCACGTATAGCTAAGCTGCCTGAGTTCTCTGCCAGGAGGTCACTACCCCACTCCCCCAACAGGAAGTAGGTTCAGAGTCCGGGTGCTTGCCACCTCAAACTGGAAAGCAGGGCTGGGAAACCCAGGTGGAGAGAGCCCACCCTAGGGCTCTGAGGAAGAGCCATGTGGGGAGCCACGTGAGCAGAGCATGATCTGGCCCAAGGCTCTCGGGCTCTCCAGGGTAGGGGACAGATTAGAGCTGTGGAAGGTCGGCTTGGAGAGCTCAGTTCCCAAGAGGGCCCAGCCTGGCCTCCCTGCCCTCCAGTAAGTAGTGGATACTGCCCTGAGGGACTCTGGGGGATCTGGGTCCCTTTCACTCCACGTGACCAGTCCTTCCACCTGCACAGGAAGGGGGCCTTTTCTCACTTTCAGGTAAGCCCAGGGAGGTAACCTGTGGGAGCCAAAGAGGGAAGAATATGCCCCTCAGCCCAGGACTTCTGTCCCACCTGGATTGTGGTTTAGAGAGTTTATCAAGACATGTGCAGTGAAAGTTTCTCGGTGACTGGTGCTCACTCCATACTTCCCAGCCCACTGCTCAGGGCCCACCCTGCAGCTCCAGGTGGAGACTGCTTCCAGAGGCTAGGGCATCTCTGGGCTGACCTCAGAGGTATGGAAGGACTCTACCCTCAGAAAATCCTCATGCCCACCCCTCTGCCTCAATCTGACAGCTGAGCATCTCTGCCCAATGTGCCTTTGTTGCTTGCTTTGGGCAAGCCCATGTCCACCCAGATTGACTAAGGGCCCAGGCCTACTGAATCCCTGGTGGGCTGTCCAGCCCCACAGCAGCTCCTGTCACCCAGGTCTCCTCCCAAGACACTAGTTGAGGGGCCCATAGTAGCACATTCTATCCTAATCTAATTTACTTATTTGAAAAAATTTGCTAGCGGGCACACGCACTTGACAGAAAAAGAAAGGGAAGTTGAGAATGTACACGCCATGGGGGATGGCCACACCGCAATCCCTTCTCCATTCTTTAGATTTTAGCATGCATGCATACTTGCTGGCATGTTTTCCAAAGTGGGTCCTGACTTGAACTGCACAGTTGGCCATGTAGGATCACCCACTTCTTTTTTTTTATTTATTTTTTTGGAGAGGTTTTTGCTATAGGGTGCGTGCACTTGCCAGAAAGACAGAAAGAGACAGAGAGACAAAGAGCAAGAAATCATCCCCCAGGGGGATGGCCATGCAGCAATCCAGTTCAAGTGAAAGCTTGATCCAATCCTCCATTCTCCTCTCAGAATCTTGGGTACACACACACGCCCAGTGTGAGTTTAAGCCACCAGATCCGGGACTCGAACCACGGTCAACTACATGGGAGTCCAGCGACATAGCCATTACACCAACTGCTGGTCCCAGGGATCACTGAACTTAACCACCCAGTCACTAGTCGGTCCACTACCCTAATCTGTTAACCAATATGATAGTTCGTTGTGGGTGTCAACTTGACTGGGATACTTAGAAATTTGGTAAGGCATTATTCTGAGTGTGTCTGTGGGGGTATTTCCAGAGGAGATTAACATGTGAGTGTGAATAGACTAGGTGGAAGAGATCTGCCCTCAATTTGGGCAGACACCATCCAACCAATAAGGGGTGCAGAGAGACTCCATCTGGAGAAAGCTGAAGCATGGATGGAACCCAGCAGGGCCAAGGGAACATGGCTGCCTGAAGCTTTGCAGGGCCCAGCCCCCTCAGTGGGTCCAGGATCCTACACATGGAATTCCAAGATTGAATGTCTGCTCCCTTGGGTTTCAGATTTGCTTGGGTCTGTTGCTCCTTTCTTGTGGAATGGGAATTTTCACCCTGTGGCTGCTCTGCCATTGTATTTCAGGAGTATGTAATTTGTTTTGACTTCACAGGCTCACAGCTGGAAGGAGTTGGCCCTGAGTCTCAGATGAGACTTTATACTTTGGACTTTTGAGTTGGTGCTGAAACACGTTAAGACTTTGCGGACTATTGAGATGATTTTGTATGAGAAAGGGACATGGGTGTTGGGAGCCAGGGGCAGAACACTATGGTATGTGTCCCCCCAGATGTCATTGTTGAGCCTTTGTAACGTGATGAAGAGAGTGAAAGCTTGATCCAATTATGGTGTGAAAAGGTGGGCCTTTGGGAAGAGATTAAGATTAAAGTTGGGGGGGCAGCAGGTGGTATGACTGGTTAAAGTGCTGGATTTCCATATGGCTAACCTGGCAGCTTCAGCATCACACTGGGTTCATGTGCGTGCATGCCCAGGTTCCCAGGAGGAGAATGAGAAGGGATTGCCCTGTGGCCATCCCCTCTGGAAGGTGATTTCTCACTTTCCCTCTTACTGAGCACCTGTACCCTATGTCAAAAACTTAAAAAAAAAAAAAAAAATTTAAAGGTGGGCCAGCCAGTAGCATGGTGGTTAAGGCAGCTGGATCCCACATGGCCAACATGCCAGACATGCACGTGTGAAGGTCCACAATCCTAAAAAGAGATGAGAAGAGAAAGGATTGCAGAGTGGTCATGCTCCACTCCTTCCCAAACACACCCCCTTGGGTGAACCCACATGCCCTCTGGCAAAATTTAAAAAAAAAAAAAAAAAAAAAGGTTAAGGTTATTAGGGAGGGGCTCCCACATTTGCTTTCTGGTGGATTTATAAGGAGAGGGAATGAGACCCTAACAGACAGACTCTTGGCCATAGCTACCGTTCTGGTCTGCTCTCACTCTCATGATATGATTGGGAGTCTGCAAGATGCCTATCGGATACATGGCCACTGGACCTTGACCTCCAAACCAGAGTTGAATAAGCCTCTTTATTTTATTTTATTTTTTAAATAACTGTTTGTTTTTTATTTATTCATTCATTGATTTTTAATTTGATCAGAGAGAGACAGAGGGTGAGAGTGAGAGAGAGTGAGAAAGCAAGCCACCAGGTCCAGGACTCAAACCCTGGTCGGCCATGTGGGAGTGTCCAACACCTTAACCACCACGCCACCTGCTGGTCCTGCCTCTTTTTTTTTCAGATTACCCACTTTAGGTATTTTCTGTTATTAGCAACAAAATGGACTGAAACAACAATAATCAGTTATTGAACATGCCAGGAGGTGCATGGGCCTGACGCTCTTGACTTCCTTTCTCTATGGGGCTGGATTGGGTTTGCCATCGTGATTCCTTTGTAGAAACGAGTGGGCAGGTGGGGTAGTTCTCAGTCTAGGAGGAGAGGCCAGCCACTGAATGGGGCACTAAGGGCAGGCCTCCCACAGAACTTCTTGAGCTGTCTACGGACAGGCGGGCCTTGGTGGAACTGCAGCCCCCTTTTGCAGGACGGTGCCCACAGCTCCTCTTTGAACTTCCAAGAAAGGCCGGCTCCCACTGCACACTTCACCTGCCAGCCTCTGGGAGGTGGACGTCTACCTATCTTGGTGCATATAGTTCCTGCTTTATTTCCACCTGGGTTGTCTCCTTGGCAGAAAGATCTAATAGAGGATCCTAGCCTGTGCTTGCTATTCTCTGTGTGCTTCCAACCCCATCCCTTCTCCCATCTGTCCCTGAAAGCTTGACCCCGCAAGCCAAATCTCCCAGGCTCCCTTCCTCTCCAACGGGCAGCCCTGGAAGGAGAGACAGGATACCGCTTGGTCGCTGCTCTCTACAGGATGGGAGTGTAAGCCCTCCTCCAGCTACAGCCTGAGTTGACCTCTGGGTGCCTCCCATCCTGTTCCTTTCCTAGGGATGCTGTAACAAATTACCACAAACTGCTTAGCTTAAATTATTCTCTTGCCGTTCTGGAGGCCAGAAATCCAAACGCAAGGTGTTGGCAAGGCTGTGCTCCCTCCGAGGGCCCTAGGAAGGATCCTTCCTGCCTCTTCCAGCTCCTGGTGGCTCCAGGCACTTGTTGGTTTTGGCCGCATCACTCCAATCTCCACTTCCCTCCTGGCCATCTCCTTTTCCGTTTCTTGTAAGGACACTTGTCATCGGATTGAGGGCCCACGTGGATAATCCAGGATGATCTCCTCATCTCAAGTTCCTTCGCTTAATTACATTAACAAAGACCTTCACTCACAGATTTCATTCGTAGATTCCAGGGCTCAGGATGTGGGCCTGTCTTTTTGGGAGCCGCCGTTCTGCCCACTGCAAACGGCGGTGGTTATTCCGTTGGTACGCCCACTGTCTGAAGCGATGCCTTCATTAGGGCCCATCCAGTGGCATTGTCTGCTGGCAGCTCAGCTGATTCTGTCAAATTGCTTCCAGAGGGCCCCAGAGCTGTCTGTTGCCACCAGCAGAGGAGTTGCTGTCCACTTGGCCTAGCCATCACCACCAGGGAAGAAATTCCTTCAAATCATTATTTTTTGTAGAGAGAGATTTTTGCTATAGGGCACATGCTCGCTGGAGAGACAGAAAGCAAGAAATCACTCCCCAGGGGGGACGGACACACTGCAGTTCCTTCTCCTCCATTCTCCTCTTGGGACTTTGAGCATGCACAAAAATTGGCCCCAGCATGAGGATTTTGTTTTTTGGGGTTTTTTTGGTTTATTTTCTTTTAGAGGTTTTTGCTATAGAGCACATGTGCTCTCCAGAAAGACAGAGACAGAAAGCGAGAAATAACCTCCCAGGAGGGATGGCCACGCTGCAATCCCTTCCCCTCCATTCTCCTCTCGAGATCTTGGGCACACATGCAAACGTGCCCAGTGTTAGTGTAAGCCACCGGGTCCAGGACTCGAACCACGGTCGACCACATAGGCGTCCAGTGACATAACCATTACGCCAACTTCTGGTCCCTTTTTTTTTTATTATTTCTTTTATTTTAATTTATCATTATTGTTATTTTGACTAGAGTGAGATAGAGAGAGAGAGACAGAAAGTGAGAAAGCAAGCTACCAGGTCCAGGACTTGAACTGTGGTCAACCATGTAGGAGTCCAACACCTTTAACCACCATACCACCTGCTCCCACCCCATGAGTTTTTTTTTTTTTTTTTTTTTTCTTTTTTGGAGAGGTTTTTGCTATAGGGCGCATGCGCTCGCCAGACAGACAGAGAGAGACAGAGAGATAGAAAGCAGGAAATCACCCCCCAGGGGGGATGGCCACGCCGCAATCCCTTCTCCTCCATTCTCCTCTCGGGATCTTGGGCACGCACGCACATGCGCCCGGCGTGAGTTTAAGCCGCCGGGTCCGGGACTCGAACCGCGGTCGACTACGTGGGAGTCCAGCGACATAGCCATTACGCTAACTGCTGGTCCCCCCACCCCATGAGTTTTAAACCACCAGGTCGGGGACTTGAATTGCGGTGGGCTATGGGGGAGTCCAGAGACTTAACCTTACACCATCTGCTGGTCCCTTGAAATCATTGTTCGTTATCGTCAAAATAATGTTCAGATTGACCATTTCTAGGTCAACAGATCCCACTGGAGTGTGCTGTTTCATGGGCATGCCCTTGACATCAGGGTGAAGCCACCTACACTGGGTTCATACTATAAATTTGGGTGGCTTGGTCTGTAAATAAGCCGTTAGTAGCAACTGTGTCATCATAGCCCTTGACTGAGCGTTCTCTCTCAGACCCTTTGCAATGCTACCTGGTTTAGCCCTCAGTGACGGTGGCCCTCACGGGCCCTCTGGAAGGTGAGGAGGTAGGTGGAGAGCCTCTGAGGGTCGGTGTGGTGGTGGAGGAGTCCCCAGTGTGGCTGGCCCCGAAGGCACGGGAACCTCCAAACCGTCAGACTTCCCTAGAGTGTTTGCCGCCCTGCCCATTCCCCCACAACCTCTGCCCACCCCCCGAGGCCCACACTCACGGGGGTCTGCAGTGAAGAGGAGTGTGGGAGGCAGAGGCAAGCAGTGAGAGGGGCTGATGGGCGCGCCCAGCTCAGTCCAGGTAGGTGACTCAGAGCCGGCGGCCTCTGCTTGCTGGGGCCTGTGTCGATGAGTGGCGGAGAGGGTTGCCATGGAGGGAAGCTGGGCCGTGTGCACCCTGGGCCGGGGCCACAGCAGGCTGGCAGTGGCTGGTCTTACATCTGCCCTTCTTACCTCTCCCTACCAGGCCTGGCCTGACGGGGAACCGGCAACAATGTGCTGGCCACCAGCAGACAGACGCACCTGCCTGCTGCCCACTGCACTCCTGGCAGGCAGAGCTGCCACCCTTCCCAGTGGGGAATCAGGCAGTGAGGATGAGACGTGGGGACCTGTCCCTCAGGACCACAACCCAGCCTGGAACCCAGGGCAGGGGGAGCCTCACCAAGGGAGCGTCCTGCTCAGCTTCTCCCCCTCCCTGGCTCAGGGATGGGGCCGCTTAAGGGAGCGTCTCTTGGCTCTGCCAGGGGGACTGAGTGGAGTGGCAGGGAAATGAGGCCCCGGAGTGTTTCGAGTCCCTTCTGCCCATTCTGCCTTCTCTAGAAGGCTCTTGACAGCCCGGGGGGCTCTGCTGCATCTCCTCTGGGAAGTCTCCCTCTCCCAGTACACACCCTTGCCGTCTCTGGAAATGCTACTTCCCCTACATGCTAGCAGCATACAGGGTTGAGTCTCCGGAACCAGGGCAGGCCACGATGGAGTGAAGAAGGAGGAGCCCCTCAGTAGCCCCACAGAGCTGACTTGGCTGATCCCATTTCCCCAAAAAAGAGAAAGCAGGTTTGAGTAGGGGTGTGGCTATTAAAGATTGCTGGTGATTTCTGCCTTTTTAGTTTATTTGCTGAGAATTTATGGAGAATTTATTTGTGTTAAAATAAAAAGTACATTTGATTTGCTCATTATAACAGAAATGGAATTTTAAAGAACATGGAAGAGAAGATAAAATATTACAAAATCCCTCAGATGACATTAGCTACTGTGTCAAATCCTTAATTTCAGCTCTGAGCTTCCTGGCAGGCTGAGCAAAAAGGGCAACACCATGAATCATATGTTGTTGGGAGCCTTGTCATCTAGGACGTGCCATGGCAGTTCCAGCCCAAACATTCTGGCCTTTTTACCCCTTGGTTTGCTCAGACCACGAGACCTCAAGCTCTGACTTTTGGTTTGGAAAATGTGCCTGGTCTCAAATGAGCAAAGAAAGGAGACCAGAGCTGTCTGTAGACATGGGAGAGAGGTGTGAGAGTAGGAGGTGCGCTCTGGGCTCTAATCAGGCCTAGGGTTAAAAGAACCCCAGCTCCCAACCAGAGCATGGCACAGGAGGACAGTGGGGTGTCTAGCAGGCCCCCGAGGGGAAGTCAGGCGTGAGGGCAGTGGATGCAGCCAAGGAGGGGTTAAGCCTCGACAGCTCCTGGGGATGGTGAGGGCCAGGCCAGTAGCCGCTGAGCAGCTCAGAAATCTATTTTCCTAAGCACTTGGCATTTGCCTGAAACCTCAAGTGTATTTTCCCTAAGTTTTATTTTTTCTTTGACCCCAAACTCTGGTAAATTTAAGGGAAATTTAATTATGGTGTTTTGGGTCCATTTACACTTAAACCCTCTCAGCATTTTTTCCAAGACCCTTTTGGAGTTCAGCACGCCTTGGGAGCCTTCTAAATGAGCGTTTTTATTATTATTATTTTTTGAAAAGGCTTCACTCCCCCCCTCTCACCCCCCAGCAGCAGCCTTCCTGCCAAGAATAAACAAGCCCCAACTCCACAGGCTCCGGCTGAATTAGGGATCCAAGCCTGGGGCTGCCGGGCCAACCCCACGTCACACCCTCTCCTTCTAGTGCTATGGCCTCCACCCTCCTCAGAATGCCCCTTCCTCTCAGTCCTCTGGGTCTTCCGGTGTCACGTGTGCCAGCATCTGCCAGAGCTCCTTCTCAGAGGTTGGCTCCTCTGCCTTGGGTCACTCTGGTCTCTGCACAAAGTCCTCTATGGACAGGTTCAGTCGGGCTTCCAGCCAGAACCTGAGGATTCCGAGCAGCCAGCTGGGTCCAGCGCAGGCTGGGGCGCGGGAATGCCCCCTGCCTCAGATGACTTGAGTTGGAGCAACACACGTCCCATGGCTGGGAATGGGAGGACAGTGAGGTCTCTGGCACTGGTGACTCTTGACAGACAACCTTTACATCAGTCCCATCAGCTCTACTTGATGGGTGGGGAAACTGAGGCACAGAGCCTGAGACGGCGTAGCTTGGCCAGGTCCTCTGTGACCAGATACAACTGCCCTGCTGCAGGAAGGTCGGCAAGGGTGGGGTGTTCTTGGCTGTATTTAGGGAACCCTGAGAGCAGGCTAGACCCCCCAGCCCTGGGCCAGGTGCCCGATGGTTCCAGGGTGAGCTGCCCATCCCACGTAAGGCCAAGCCCCGGATGCTGGCATGCAGGGCTGTACAGAGCTAATTGGAGGAGGCAGCTGTTTGCAGTGAACTCAGGGAGGTTGGACAGAGGCTGTTGGCTGCTGGTTGCTGCATCAAGAACCCTGTCCTTCAGGTACATCCCCAGCCACGTACGTGTGACACCCCCTGCCCACCTAGCAGAATTCAAAAAGGGGACATGACCCTGCTCCACACTCAGGTCCCTGAAGCTCAGTCCAGGGTATCCTGGCTGAGTCAGTGACACCTGGTGACTGCAGCCGGTGGCACTTGACCTGAGCAGGAGGGGAGGGGCTTGGGAGATGAACAGGCCCATCCTGAGGCAGAGCCCTGGGTGGGCCCTCTGCCGGCCTGCTCAGGCCAGTGGCTGCCTGCGCAGGGCCTCAGCCTCCCCATCTGTAAGGAGCTTTATCATCTGCTCGGAGGATGGGATACACGGGGGCATCCTGGGTTTCCCTGAGAAGGAGCCTGGCTTGGGGGATCCCAGCTCTGAGGGAATCTGAGCTTTTTTGGGTGCTGACCCTATCACCCTCTGATGCTGTCCCTTGTCGGAGTGAGGGGCCATGCTGGTGGACCAGTCCCTTACTATAGTGTATGCGGGGCCCGATCTGGTGGGGCAGGCAGGGCGATGGCAAAACCAGAGCTCCTGCAAGAAACCTGTCCTGGTCCCAGACTCCCAGGAAGTTGGGGCTTCTATGGGTGCCCTCAGTCCCTAAAACATCCTGCAGCTTTGTTCCCAGGAAAGTGTGGGGGCTGGGGTAGGTGGATCATCTGCAGCCCCTGCTCAGCCTTGGCATCGAAGAGGGGTATCTTTTTAAGCACATGGCTGCCCAGTGTGGACAGCTCTGCACCATTTTACAGATGAGGAAAGTGAGATACAGTGTCATAAAGCCCCTAAGGGGTATATTTCTTTTTCTTTTCTTTTTTTTTTTTTTTTTTGGAGAGGTTTTTGCCATAGGGCGCGTGCGCTCACCAGACAGACAGAGACAGAGAGACAGAAAGCAAGAAATCACCCCCCAGGGGGGATGGCCACGCCGCAATCCCTTCTCCTCCATTCTCCTCTCAGGATCTGGGCACACACGCACACGTACCCGGCGTGAGTTTTAAGCCACCGGGTCCGGGATGCGAACCGCGGTCGACTATGTGGGAGTCCAGCAACATAGCCATTACGCTAACTGCTGGCCCCAGGGGTATATTTCAACAGCGGTTTGCTGAGGTTCTGCTCAGGGATAACCTCCCAGAGTGGCTTTCCAAGGTGCTCCCATCGAGCAGAGAGCTGCAAGGTGTGGATGCTTAGGAGGCCTAGCAAGGTGGGGAATGCCAGCCCTCTTGTTGCCTAGTGCCTGCCCAGCTCCTAGGCACACACTGACGCTGCTGGACATCACCCCAGGCCAGCCTCAACTCTGGGCCTCAGTTTGCTCCTTGCTGATGGAATCTGTTGAGCAACAAGCCCAAGGGCTACCCCTGCTCCTAGCTCATGAAGGCCCCAGGCTGGGCAGGACTGACAGGGCAGGGTCTATAGCTCCTAATAGAGACGTCTCTGCCTCCTGAAGCCTCCCTCCTCTTGCCACGCCTGCCTGCCTTCCCCTGGCCCTAGGCTGCTGACAGCTTTATTGTCCACCGGCCTGGCCAGGCAAGGTCTGCAGGCGTGGCTGAGGCAGCCCCTGGGGCATGGAAGATGCTGACCACCACCCAGGCAGAAGCTGGTGTTAGAGAAAGGGTGCCTGTTAGCGTGTACCTATCCCACACCTAGCTGTCCACACCTGTGCCCATGCCAGTCTACAACCTGGTCAGAACAGGGCTGCCCAGACAGCCCCCACTCTGGTGAGCTACAGCTAGAGAGTAGGAGTCCCTGGGGCCTTCCCCACTCAGGGCGAAAGGGTTGGAGGTTGGATGAGGAGGCAGGGAGGCACCCCTTCCTCACCAGAGGAAGAGAGACTGAATCTAGAGAGTCTGGGGCGGGGGGAGACTTTATGGGCCAGGAGGAGGGCCAGGAGGACCCTGCGGGGGAGGCGGTATCATGCTAGGCTCCCCTCCCTACAGCTGCGTTGGTTCTGGGGGCACCACCAGGTCTTGGCTCGGGCTACCAGATTCCAGCTGAGTCTGCCCTCAGGACCAATCACTGTCTGGGCCAGGGTCTGCCCAGGGCCTGAGGGGTGGGGGTGGGGTGCCCTCAGGGAGGGCGGCTGGGCCAGAGCCCAGCAGTTCCCAGGGCCAGGTTGTCTCTGGACAGGGGTCTGTGTTGCCTCAGTGCGGATCAAAGGGGCTTATCGGGCTAGCCAGGCCAGGGCTTGCTTCCCATGGCCGTCCCCCGCCGCCCCGCGCCCTTCCCCACCTCTCAGCAATCTTTGTGCCCAGTGGCCTCCCTGCCCACTGGGACCCTCCCACCCTCCCTTCCCCTTCCTCCGGGACACCTTCCCAGGCCTTTCTGGCAGGCCGCTCTCTGACTTATCCCCAAGCCCACCCCTACCAAGGGTCCTGGTTTCCAGCTAAGCCATGACTAGTGTCCTGGAGTGAGTAACGGGGAAACGCCCTGCCCAGGTCTGTGCTGGAGGGCCACAGCTTAGTCTCTAGACAATGTATTGGTTCATCTGGAGACAGGACAGGCTCGGAAGGCCTGGTGCCCACAGAGAGGAGAGGCTCGCGGGGGCTAGCTCAGGGCAGGATGCAGGCGGGCACGGCCATGGCTGGATTCCTGCGAAGGGCACCTACCTACTCAGGGGACAAGCTCTGGGCACATCAAGCCAGCCAGGTGCCTTTGACGAGCTACTGCGGGCCCAGGGCACCAACACTTTGATGAGAAGCTCGGAGAACTACCACTGCCAGCACCGCCTTGCTCGCCTGGGCATGGAGGCCTGGGCCGGGCCTAGAAAACTGGGTCAGAGCAAGGCTGGGCAGGCTCCCTGTGCCAATGCCATCGCCTCGCCCGCACCCAGCAGAGTGTATGCCCACGGCCAGGGCAGGGGCTTCAGATGGCAGCACAGCCTAGGGCCCAGCACCGTGTCCGCACGTGCACGTGAGCATGCGTGTGTGTGCGCACTCACAGGTGGTAGGCTTCGGGGGTCAGAGGCTTCAGCTGACAGCCTCTGCTCAAGGCTTTGCCTGCCCTAGCCACACATCCCCCTGACCTGGATCTGAGCCCTGGCTCATGGTTAAAAAATAATAATAACAAATGGAATTAAATAAATAAATTATCCTCTTTTTTTGAACCTTTGTTTATTTATTTATTTAAATTTGACCAGAAAGAGAGTGAGAGTGAGAGAGAAAGAAAGCTGCCAGGTCCAGGACTCAAACCACGGTCAGCCATATGGGAGTCCGGCGCCTTTAACAACCATGCTTCCTGCTGGTCCAAAAAAATAATAATAAAGAAAAAAGAATCCCCATTCCCACTCCCACCCACCCACACCTTACTACTTGGACACCTTTAGTCCAGCCTCCAAGACAGGGCAGCCCCGCCCAGGGGTCACAGGTGGGTGGCAAGACCGCTGGTCTCAGCCCTCTCCTCTCGCACTCCTGTTCCCAGGAGTGGCGGATCCTGTTTCACCCAACCATGCAGGATCTGAGGGGCTCAGAGCGGCATCCCAGCCCTCCCCCCAGACTCCACACAGCACCAACACCGTGTTCTCCTTGTAAAGAGCTTAAAGGATTCTGGCTGTTTGCTACTGTTGAGCTCACAGAACTGGTAGTGCCAGAAATGGGCTGGCCGGGCAGGTGGAGACTCGATGGGCGCCAGCCCTCTCCCTGGGGCCTCTCTGTTCAGGTTCTCCCCAGCCTGCCCTGCACCTCCTGCCCACCAGCCACCCCACCTGCTTTAGCAGCCCTCAGCTAAGGGGCCTGAGGGACGTGGGTAGTCACTGCCACCTGTCCCACCACTGTAGACACCACGCCTCCCTCCCCGACCCTGCCACCTATCCTCCACCTTCCACTCTCCCACTTCGAAAGTCTCCCGAGGAGTCCTCATCACTCCCGTCTGTCCTCATGCCTAGGCTGCATCTCTCTCTAAGCTCCTCCAGCCTCCTGGGCAGTGTCGGCCTCTCAGCCCCACCTCAAGGGCAGGACAGAAAGGTCCTGTTTGGCCTCACTGAGTGCAGTCTTGGGCATATCTGTTCCCTCTTGTTATTTGTAAAATGGTGACAATAAAGATGCAACCCCGTGGGGTGGGGAGAGGATTCGGTGGAGACTTCTCAGAATCCTACCATCACGGGATCCTACCGTCATGACCGTTGCCTCGGGCTGCCCCCAGCCTCTGGAACGTTGGTCATGTGGGCCCTCCCAGCGGGCCTGCATACCCTGCAGGGCACAGCAAAGCAGGGGTGGGGATGGAGGAGCAGCTGCATGACTGGTAGAGGGGACCCAGGCCCAACCAAGAGCTCTGTGGACCTCCCCTAGTCAGTCGCAGAAGCCTGGTCCCAGTCCAAGGATCCCTATTGGCATCTGTGCTGCGCCTATTGGCATCTGTGTAGGAAAGGGGGAGGGTCACTCAGGCACTGCTGAAGCTAAGGATCAGACTCCTCCTGCACCCCTGGATCCAAGCCTTATTCTCTGCCATGCTGAAGCCACATGCCCCACACACTGCCCCCCACCAGAGCCCACCTGCACTGCAAGGGGGCTGCTGTAAGTCCCACAGCCCAGGGCCAGCACAAGCAGAACAAATGGGCCAGTGGCTGCAGCTGACTTGGGAAGACAAGAGCCCTTGCAGGAGCCCCTTGGGATGAGGCCTTTGAGGTCACAAGGTATATACTTGTGATCTTAGACAGTCAGAGCTAGAGATGTCAGAAACCATGCTAGAGGAGCAGCTACATGGCACATGTGCCACCCTACGCAAGGCTGCACCCCTTCAGGCATCGCCAGTCGAATGCAGCACCACCTCTGGCTGTGGGTGTGGGCTTGGCCTCAGTCCTGCTCTACACAGTGGTGCCCAGCCTTGGACTGGAGCCCTGCAGCCAAATCTGGGTCTGCCTTCAGTTTACCCAGGCTGGCCTGGGAGGCGATCTGCCCAGGGTCTCTGCACACTCCTACCCCAAGGTCTCTAGGGCTGGTCCCAAAGTTCTGTCCTTAGTCCCAGACAACTGGGCCTTCATATCCAAGGGGTGGACAGGGTGCCGAAAGCCCAAGGGTGCCGACTAAAGCCCTGGGCCCCCACCCGGCCTAGCATTGGTGGAAGTGGTTTCAGCTAGAATAGAAGAGAGCCAGGGCCACCTCCCACCTCCAGGAAAGGGTGACGCCTTTCAGACAGGGGGCACTCGTGCGAAGCAGAGGTCCACCACCACCTGTGCTCGCACATGCAGAGCAGTGAGTAGGGCCTTGATGACAGCTGGCAGGGCACAGGGGACGGCAAGCAGAAGACGCACTCTGCACGGGTGGGGCTCCAGAGCCCTTGGGACACACGGCAGGCTCTTCCTTGCAGAGGCACCCCACATCCAGGCCGTGTATGGCCACCAGCTGCTTCCAGCTGGGACCCAGAGCAGCCAGCAAGGACGCATCTGTCCTGCCCCCTGGGGGGATTAGCAGCCCTAGAGGAACACAACGGCCCATTGACAGCGGCCTGAACATGGATGTCCTCATTCAGGATGCTCATCGGCCCCCGACGGCTTCACAAAACTCAGGACCCGGCCAGACACATGGAATGCCAGGTGCCAGGGCCTTGCGGGCCTTGCCCCTTCCCCTTGGGCATGATGCCCTAACCTACCCTGTACCTGGCTCTGAGGTTCTTGGATACTCCAGCATCTTCTCAGGGACAGAGAGCTGACCCCCACTCAGGACACCCCTTCCATCCTGGGAAGGAGTGTGGGGTTCAGGTAAATCCTCTGGTCCTTGAAAGTGAGGCCACCCAAGACCAGCAGTTGGCATAATGGCTATGTCGCTGGACTCCCATGTAGTCGACTGCGGTTCAAGTCCCAGACCCGGTGGCTTAAACTCATGCTGGGTGCTTGTGTGTGCGTGCCCAAGACCCCGAGAGGAGAATGGAGGAGAAGGGATTGTGGCGTGGCCATCCCCCCTGGGGGGTGATTTCTCGCTTTCCGTCTCTCTGTCTCTCTCTGTCTGTCTGGCGAGTGCATGTGCCCTATAGCAAAAACCTCTCCAAAAAAAAAAAGGGAGGTCACCTGTACAGTCAGGTGACCTGCATGTTTGTATGTTGCTGTCCTCAGGGACAGGATGGAGTCTGAGGCTCCCCTGGGGCCTGAGAACCAGCTCTCCATAAACAGCATGGGCTGATCTCAGAGCTATCTCACTGCAGCCCGGGGCAGAGGCTGCAAATCTGAACGGTGGTTCTGCTGGGGCCTGGGCTGGGGCTGTGCCGGAGGCAGGGAAAGTGGGATCCCATGACCCTGCTTGGGCCTGCAGTCAGATCTGAGGACGCAGGCACACCTTTAACCTGCTGAGAAAATGCAGCCTTGGGCCAGCCAGTGGCTTGGTGGAAAGGTCCTGGAAGAACACGCCGGGCGCACGCGTGTGTGTGTGTGTGTGTGCACGCGCACCCTAAATTCCGAGAGGAGAATGGAGAAGAATGGATCGGATCACATTGTGGCTATGAACCCCGGAAGATGCTTTTCACTTTCCCTTTCTCTCTTTCTGTCTCTCTCTGTCTCTCCATCTTTCTCCGGTAAGGCCATGCACTCGCTAGCAAGTTAGAAAAAGAAAGAAAATCCAGCTTTTATACGTTGGATTTATTTAGGCCAAGAAAATAATATTCCAGAACTTGGGAAGACAAAATTGTTGTTCTTGGGTTCTAGGCTTGGTCCTGAGCTCCCTGGCAGCCAGGGCAAAGAGAAAAAGATATTCACATTTATGAAAGAATCGTGTAGGAGTGCTCAGCTGGCAAGAGAGAAGGTCCCATCTCCACTCTTAACATCCACGCCCACACTTCCTTTTCCAGGGCCTAGACTACAGCTCCCACCTGGAGGTGTGACCTAGGAGGGCCATGGAACCACTCTGTGATCTCGCAACAGAGGCACAGTGCAGCTCTGACCCGGACCCCACCCCAGCCCAAGGACAGCTGAGGACCCTGAGCAGAGACAGCTAGCACTGGAGGAGCTGGCCCCGGCCAGGCCCCTGGGCACAGATGGAGGCTGTGGGCAGATGTGGGCCTTCTGGTGACCCAGCCCTGCTCCCGACTCTGCCACCTGAGGCCTCCTCCTCATTACCTGGTACGTGGGTATGTCTCCTCTTGGGCCCCCTACAACTCCTGCTGCTTCAGTCCCTTCTCCCAAGTGGCTAAGGATCCTGTTAAAATCTGGATCATTTCACACCCCTCTCTGGGCAGCATAGCCAGGCTTCTAGAATGGCCTCTCTGACCACTGCTCTGCGCTCCCTCCTGCTGTCTCCTCCTTAGACACGCCAAGTGTTCTTCTACCTCAGGGCCTTTGCACACTGGCTCCTCGTCCATCCCGCCACCTTCCCAGCACCCTACCTTCCCAATTCGGCACTCTTCAGGTACTCTACTCATCAAGGCCATGGACCAGGGCTCAGCCTGACCCTCGAGTGCCAGCCCCTAACTGGGGCACAGGGAGGAGGGCTGAGCGTCTGCAGTAAGGCTGACTTGACTTGGAGGCAGCCAAGCCACAGACAGCCCCTTGGGCCTGGGCCTCCCTGCCCAGGCAAGGCTAGGTGCCCTCGGGGTAGGCCGTCCCTGGAGGAGCCGCCTGCGGCTCGTCCTAGACAGCGCGACCTGGCCTCCAGCCTGCCCCTGCCCTGCCCGGCAGCCTGATGAAGTGCGGAGGATGGAGGCCGGCAGGGGACCCTCTACAAGGCAGCTCCGGGGAGCTCCGTACTCGAGGTGTCCTATGAAAAGGACCACATGTGGCAACCCCTCCAGAGAGGCCAGCAAGGACGGTCCTGGCCAGAGGGTCCCAGCAGGAGGGGACAGGCCGGCTCTAGTCACTTTGGCCTGTGCTGGGACCAGTGTCCCTGGCAGCCCTGACTGGGCAAGGTCCTCACCTGCATGGCCCACCCAGCCGGCTCCAGGCCTCAGTGTGCCCTGGCCAGTGGTGGGCTAGACTTGGGGGCCTCACAGGCCTGTGCTACAGGCCACCCACCCCGGCACTTCCTAACACTTTGGCCTCTGCTCCACAGTGGTGTGTTAGGAGTCATCCCTTGGTTCATCCATTCATTCCGCAGGTACCCCTTGTCACCTCCTGTGTGCCTGGGGCGGCTCACCGGCCCAGCATAGACCAGGGCCAACCCTTGCAGGCTGGACTCTGGATGGCTTGTGGAGGGAGGAGCGGCTGCACTGGGCCATACAGCCACCAGGCTTGGGCGTCAGCCATGCTCCCGCTCCTGTCTTCAGCTTTGTCACCTGGACAAAGTCCTGAGAGTGAGGAGAACATGGCCAAACCACTCTGCAAAGCCATAGGGGCTGGTCAGTGAGCTCAGCACCTGAGCAGATACCAGGACCTGGGACCCACCCCCACCCCATGTCCCTGGGGACTCCCAAGAAGCCCGGACTCTGCCTCTCAGCGCATCGCCCAGACCTTATTTGCTTGGGGGCAATAGGCCATGCTTCCAGCTTGGGTCTGACACCAGACCTGGGAGCCTACCCACCCCAGCCATGGACACTCTGCTGTCTCTCTCCACGTCCAGTGCACCCCCGGAGGTGGTAAAGGGGTTAGAGAGCTCGTCTTCCCAAGCAGGGTGGGAGGAGTTATTCCTGGAGGGTCCCTCCAATGCCCTAGCCCACAGGCACAGTGCCGGCCTCCCTCCTGTCCTCCATTCCGCTCCCAGGAGAGGCCTCCACAGCCAGGGCCTTTGCGTGTCTGAGCCCCCCCACCCCAGAACTGCCTTATCGGGCTCAGGTTCCCCAGCACCTTCCCCGCTCTCGCCCACCCTGGCCCAGAAAGAGAAAGGGGCTGTGTCCGCACACATCCAGAGCTGGCGGGCGACTCCATCCAGTGGGTGCTGCTCAGGCCAGCGTCTGGTCTGCCGCAGGTCCTATGGGACTGAGGACAGGGGACAGGGTTAGGCTCTCAGGGGCCTTGGGCTGGTCTGGCAGCACGACTCTGTGCAGGGGACAGCCTCTCGGGGCTGAGAGGGGCAGCACTGCCTCATCCTATCTCCCAACACCCTGCCGGAGGGCATCGTTCCCTGCCTGGGGACCTGGGGGTCCTGGGAAACATGGCTACGCTGCATTAAAATCTCAAATATGAGTGGGCAGCTCAAATGCCAGGCTCAGGACAGGTGCTGGACAGAACACAGAGAAGGGCCTCCTGCCTCTGTGGGGCTGATAGGGGGCGGCAGAATCAGGGGAACCCCTTGGTTCACAGGACAGGGCGAAGCCAGATGAGTGAGCAGACAGGGCAAGGGAGGTGGCAGTCAGCTGGCCCTGTGGCTGGAGAGCATGGCCTTTGATTCCTGTGGACACTGAGAAGCCCCCGAGGGTTTTAGGCAGAAGCGTGACATGATATGATTAAGGCTTTGAGGGGTCCCTCTGGCTGCCAGGAGGGGAGGGGAGGAGAGAGTGAAGGCTGGACAGTTAGTCAGACAGGACCCAGGTCCAGGCTCAGGCCTGCCCAGGCCCAGCCACAGGAGGGCATGAGGAGGGTCCACAGGAGCAGCTGACATCAGTAATGCTGGGGGGAGAGGGGGTGGGGACAGAGGAGGGGGCTCCTGAGTTGGGGGCTCTGACGGCTCAATCCTGCCCGTCACCGCTCAATGGGCCCTTGTCCCCAGCCATTGAGCGCTGCATTCCCGGCCCCCTGGCGACGGCCTGGCCTCGTCCATCTCCGGGGAGGCAGGAATGCGGCGGGCGGGGCAGGGGCTGGGGGTGGGGGCTCCCTTTCTCACGCCCGCGGCCACTCTGGCCGACTCAATTGGAATTTAAATGCTGGCCATTGTTGTCCCCAGAATGGCCAGGAGTCAATGCTGCCCTGAGGGCTTGGTCAGGCCTGGACTGGAGTGGTTGCCCAACCTAGCAGCCAGCCAACTTTTCTCCCATTGGGCCCAGCTACTTCTCTTCTTCAGACCTTTCCCTCAGCCCCCTCCTCCAGGCAGCCCTCCTAGACCTCTCTACCTCTCTTTACTGGCCTGCCCAGTTCCAGTTCTGGTACTCTCTGTTCTGGAAGGCAGAACAATGCATCTCCCCACAGCATCCTTTCCAGGGCTGGGACCTAACTGTGGGACCTGCTTTCCGGGAGAGCCTCAGTCACACCTTTCCTGGGTCCCCCACTCCAGGAGGGGCTTAGGGTCACACTTGAGGCTCTGAGCACCTTTCATCCCCTCAGCAGAGGCCAAGGTGGGAGTTGGGGGCAGCTGAGGGCTCTCAAGGAGTCCTGATCCAGGTCCGTTCCAGGCCAGCCCCCGGCACTCAGCCACGTGCTGCCCCAAGCTCTGGTCTCATGGCCCGGTTGAGGGGTTCCAGGAGGAGAGAGAAAGCTTTGGCCCCTCCCTCTAGAAGGCAGCTCACTGGGGACCCTAAGCCTGCGGCCTGTCACGGAGCTGAGGTACACTAGGAGGGATACGCACCTGGGTTTAGGGCTGTCTCAGGGTCTAAGCACATCAGGGGGACATTTGGCTTATGAAGACACGCAGGCCTGTCCCCTCACTGTCTCCTGGCCTCAGGCCTTCACTCCTAGCCTCTCCAAGAGGCGAACATATCAACTCCAGGAGGAGCCAGCCCCGGCCTTGTGGGAACCCGCCCTTCTGAGAGTGATACCCCTGATTTCTTGGCCCTGAGCCCCAGACACCCCCTGTCCCCAAACACAGCTCAAGCCCCCAGGCTGGGTGGGTGTATCCCTGGTCCCCTGGACCGTCCTATGAAGGCTGGGCCAGCTGATGGAGAGGCTGACCTGCCCCCAGCACTTCCCACCATTTCTTCCTCCTCTGCGACGTCATTCATTCATTTATTTGCTGAACCTCTGATGTCCTGAAAGGAGCTTTTGTTCCTGTGGACAATCAGTGGCACAAATGGAAAAGAAGTTGTGTTTGAGGAAAGTCTGGTGTGTGTGTTTGAGTAGGGGGAAGTGGTCCAGCCAGAGATGGGGTACACAGGCAGTGAGGAGCCCGCCAAAGGGGCGTCTTCACCTTTGCCCAGTCCAGAAGCTCCCTAGGCCCAAACTCCATGAGTGACAGGCACCTGTGACAGGGGCGGCACCCAGCCCCAGTCTCTTGAAGTCCATGGGCTAACAGCAGAGCCAAGTCCGAGGTGTCGGCTGTGCTCAGACTGTCTCCGGGGCGGATGAGTAGGTGGTCCCCATGAGGGCAGGAAGGGGGCCTGAGGAATAGGCCCTGTCACTAGACTGCGTTCCCTGAGGCTGCATTCCCTGATGACAAGTTTGAGGAACAGTGAGGGGGTAGGGAGGAAACCAGTCCAGAGTTGCTAAAGAGTCTTTTATTAGGGTGAGAAGGGACCCTAGGGGCCTAGGGGAGCTGTGAAACCAGTGAGGGTCCCAATGAGCGGGGGTGGGGTGGGGGGGGAGGGAAGACGTTGACAAGGAAGTGTGAGATTCAGTAGGCCTTGCAGGTAGCGCCAAGCGGATTTGGATTTGCCGAGGGATGAACTGAGTCCGAGAGTGAGGCGGAGCAGGTGAAGGGGGTGACTTCCTCACTGCCCGCCCCCCACCCGCCCCACCAGTCACTGTGGCAGGACTCCTGCACTACATCTGTGCACACCCAGGGCTGATGCTGTATGAGGGCCCAGCACAAGGCTGCTCGGGCCTCTGAGGCCACCTTCCCAGAGGGCTTCCTGGGGGAGGCATTGCTATAGCTGGGAGCCTACAGCTCAGCTGACAGGCCAGGGCCAGGGGTGCATCCCCTCCCAGGCGCGGGGAGGCCCAGTGCTACTCCTGGGCCTTTGGCCCAGTGGGGGTGGGGAAGAGGTGGGAGAGGCTCCCTGCCTGCCCCGGGCGGCCAAGCAACGCTGACCCAGCACTGGCCACCTCATCCCAAGCGCAGCTCCTGCCAGCGCCCGGCGCCTGCCCCAGACACAAACACAGCCCATTCATGGACGGCAGAGGCGAAGCCCGGGCATGTCAGGTGGCCTGGCTGGCCTGGCAGGCGCATGGTGCCTGTGGCTATCTGCTCGGTGTCTGCTGGCCCATGTCTGATGCGCTGGCTGTTCAGGGTGGCTGGACTCCCAGCTGCTTCTCAGCCTCTGTGACCATGGTCTCTGACGCTGGGGTGGCAGTGAGGGGGAGAAGCTTGGGGACACCATGAGATAAAGATGGATGAGGATGAAAGCAGTCCCACAGCCCAGGACTCAGGTTGCAGGGTGCAGGGGACCCCAGATCTACCGCTGGAGGGGCCGTAAGCAGGCTTGGGTAGAACTCAGGACTCAGTCCCCTTTGGGCTGGTGGGCCAGTGCGCAGGAGTCCCCACCTTAGTCCCAAAAGACAGTTTTCTCTGGGACCATCACCCCTTATGCCAAGGCCTTTGCAGGTTGACCCACCTAAGAATTTCAGGAGGATGGGCCCCTATTCAACCCCGCCCCCACCACCAGCACCAGTGTCCCCTTGGCCTGAGTGTGCTTAAGCCCGGCATGTGTGTGTGTCGCAGCCATGGGCAGCCCTGGGGCTGCTCACCACAGCATCGCCAGGAAGTCCCATCTCAGGCCCTGGCTCTAAGGGCCACAGCGGATAGGTGGCACTGTCCCCTGGGTGACCTGTGTGGGATCCAGTCAACCCCATCGTGCCATGGCCTCTGCCCACCATGGCTCACCACTGCTCAGCCATGGGTCAGCCCTGACATTGCCTGACTCAGGCTGGCCCCCACTCTGATCCCCCAGGCCTCTGCCTTTCAGCTGGGGCCTGCCATGGCAAGGCTGAAACCTCAGGCCTCCCCCTCCCCCCTCTCACCCAACACTGGCAGTAGCCTCAGCCCCATCCTCAGCCTTGGCCCAAGAGCCACCTTTATAAAACTAAGGCCACGTTTTGATACACTCAGGCCAGCGTTTGAAGATGCTGCCCACGGGAGATGGGGTTCCGAAGATGCTGGCCCACCTGCTCTTCTTTTAGCTTGGTTCTGGGGCCTGGATCCCCAGTATGGCTGGAAGGCCAGCCGTAGCCAGTGGGACCCAAAGCCCAGACTCTGAGCCTGCCATGGACCTGGAGGAAAAGTCTGGGGGAGACTGTCTGGCAGGGACCGTGATGGGTCTCTGGTACCAGCCTCGCTCTGCCTCAGTGCCTGCCGGGAACGCCCATGGGCAGTACCCACTGTGCACCTGGCCTGCAGGCAGGTGGGTGGCCTGCAGGCTTCCGGCCTATCCGCATGATCTGGAGTTGAAGAGGAGGTATGGGAGCGGTGCCTTAAGCAGAGCACACAGCAGGGACAGAGACCCTGCAGCCAGGCCATGGCCACCTGAAGGGGCCCCCCAGAGGAAAATGGCCATCACCAGGCATGAGGCTGAGCAACTAGTTCAGGCTGGTAGGAAAGCCAGGACAAAGCTGAAACTGTCTCTAGGGACTGGTGGTCAGTGGGGTGTGTGGGCACAGGGTGAGCTGAGATATCCCAGGGGACAAGCAACGGGCCTGGGGGCCTGCTAAGAGGTGGGGAGCAGGCCTGGGAGGAGCGTTTGGGAGTCTGTGGCACCAGAAGCTTCCCAAGGGCTGAAGGTCAGTTAGGTTTTATGATTCCAGGAAGATGAGCTGCCTGGGCTGGGTCCCCTCCCAATGCCCACCTCGCCCCTATCCCCTGGGCCCGCAGCTTTATCACCCACACTTGGCTGTGGGGATCAGAACATGGTGCTCTGGGCTGGACAGCTGCCCATGCTCCCCCTAGAACCCTGAGGCTGAGTCTTCCCCTGCCAAAAATGCTCCTAAACACAGTCAAGGAAGACCAGGAGGTGAGGCCGCGAGGGGCAAGGCCTGGAATCAGGGGTCAGAGGACTCAAAGGGGGTTTCCCAAGCAGGCTACAGCTGAGCTGGGGTCTGAGAAAGGAGAAGCCTATGGTCAGCAAGTGGCACAGCCCTGGTGGGCAGGGGGAGTGGTACGTGATACTGGAGGGCCCAGGCAGAGCGGACAGCTGGGTAGAAGGCAGTCTGTAAGCTAGCTCATCATGGCCACACCCTGGGGACAGTCTGGGCCCAGGGTGCCCAGAGGGAGGTGTGAGAGCAGTCGGGTAAGCCAACACCAAGCACACCTCTGTTCCCGGCCCCCAGCCTGACCTAGATCTCACTGCCATCTGAGCAGGAAGGGAGCTGGGATCTGAGATTGCCCCTCTCCCCAAGCACGGATGCTGCAGGTGTGGGCCCCTCTGTGTGAATGGGAGACCATGACCTGAGAGCCTCCCACTCCCACCCTACCTTTTAGGGCCCATTCACTCTGGAAGTGGCTCCCAGCTCCTGTGCCCAGCCCCGGCCCGTATCTGGGGCAGATCTGTCTGGGGAGGGCTAGGACAAGGGTCATGCTAATCTCTGCGTCTCTAGGGACAGCCCGCCCGGTTTGCAGCAGGTGAGGGGTGGGCTGGGTTGGGTTTCTAGTTGGCCCCATCCCAGGCGCCGACACCTGCTCTGGGCGCGACGAGCCCATTCTGCTGCTGTCACAGATAACACCTCTAGCGCTCACCGGCTGTCCAGGGAACAAGGGCTGGCACCGGGCTCGAGCCAGGCAGAGAGGTGGGCATGGTGGGCCAGGGCCCAGGGGAGGGTGGTTGGAAGTGAGAAGCCTGCCTCCCTATCTTCCATCAGCTTCTCTCCGGGGCTCAGACTGTTCCTGTCCCACAAGGAGGTCCTCTGCACCTCCCCTACCCCTATGGGGCCCAGAGGAGGGGAGGCTTCCTGGAGGGGATATGAGGTGAGAGTGGGGTTCATCTCCTCTCCAGAACACAAGATGCCCTTGCACCCAAATGGCTCTTCATCCCCGTCAAACCAGGTTTGGTCAGAGAAGAGACAGTGGGGGAAGGTCCTGGCCTAAGCCTACTCTCCGGGACCCCTGCACTCCCCCCCCCCCCCCCGGGCTCAGCCTGGCTAGCCTGGTCCCCCTGCTCTGGGAAGAGGGGACCACGGGCATGTTTTAGTGGTTGCAACAACCACCCATAGCCTCGGTTTCCCACCCTTTGAGATGGGCTGACCTGTCCCCAGTTCCCCGTCATCTCAGGGTCTCCGGCATGCCTCCCTATGGCCTGGAACTGGCTCTGGTGGCGCTCCCTTCCCCTGCAGCCCATCTCTTCGCCTCTGCCTCCATGGCTCTGGCTGTCCGAAAACCGGGGCATCATGCTGTCTCCAGATCCCCTTGTACAAACTCCGTCTCTGTCATATATCGTGTACTGCACCTGGCCCTTCCCAGGGGGGACCAGGGTCCTGGACTCGCCCAGGTGCCATGTGTATGTGTTCCCATGTGTGTCCATGTCCACACACATGTGCGCACACAGGACCTTGTTCATCTGTGTGCATAGAAAGCTAGGGTGGAGGCTAGATGGTTTCTTTGCTGATCAGGCCATGAACCCTCTAATAAGTGGTCGGGTCAGCAAGGTCATGGGTCATGATGCTCATGGCTGGCACCAGGAAGCTGAGGCCTGTGTGCCCAGCCACCCCCTTGCCTGCCAGGAGCTCTCCTATAGACTGCCTGTCACTCCTCTCTGGGCCTCCGTGGGTAAGACGGGGCCTCTGCTTGCCAAGGCCCCCGTTCACCTCCCCCTCATAGTCTGGGGCTCTGAAGCCACGGTACATAACTGGAGAGGGGTGCTTTACCACAAGCCAGACCCAGAGGCCCCAGCGAAACCACGAGGCCCTAGTACCAGGCAGCCCTGGGTGGGGGAGGAGGGCTCGCCGCTGAAGTTGCAACCCCTCAGAGACCCCACACACTCGGCCTCAGACAAGCGACTGGAGGTCAGAGGGCAATCCTCCAAGGGCTCGTCAGCACCCAGTGCTGTGCCCATACACACGGAGCCCGCTCTCCAGTGTCCAGCAGCCCTCCTTCATGGCCTCCAGGCACCCCGTCTGGCCAGGGGGTTTCCAACCTCCCCAGACCTGTGAGCCCTGAGTATTGTGCCAGGGTTTCCCCATCACCATGGGCAGCTCCACCCCTACTCAGGCGAATGGTCCCAAGTGATCTGAAGGCCCACAGAGCCCCCCCAGGGACCTTCTAGAGCTGCTCCGCCTAGTCTGGGCACTCGGGTCAACCTGAGAATTTTCTGGAAAATTCCCTTGGTCCTGCCACATGTCCCCCAGTAGCTACCCAGTGCTGCAGAGCCTGGAATACCAGGGCTTGGGCCCTCTCGCCCCTTACTCACCTTTTGTTCCCCTCGGCCACAGGCTGCTCCTCTGAGCGTCTAAGCTCCACAAAGTGGCAAGCCCCAGATGGCAGAATGTGCACCCCTCTGCCCTCGGTCACTGACAGCTTTAGGACCAGCACCATACAAGCGAGAGCAAGTCCCTGACAGAGCTGTGGCCTCGGCCAGGCGCCAAGCCCACCACCCAGCCCACCTAGACGCACTGCCCTCTGGGAAGCCGCCCTGACCCAGCTCCTGACCTAAGTGGGCTCCTCACTTCTGAGCCCGACTCCTGCCGTGTGTGTCAGCAGGAGGGGGTGTTGGGGGACTTTGCGCTGACTTGGGGGCTTTCTCAGTCAGGTGTTTCACCTTGAGAGGAGTCTGTGGCGCTCAGCTCAGCAGGTGGGCAGCGTGGGGGAGTCCTTCGGGCCTCTCTCTGGGAATGGTCCCATCACCCCACCTAGGCTGACTCCACCCCCCACCCCCGCCCTGCGCCCCCCTGGCGTGGAGCCCAGTGGCCCGCAGAGCTCATTAGCGCAGCGGCAGCCCCGCCAAGCTCGCTTTAATTGGGGCCGTTGGGACGTGAGAACCCGGGGACCCCGTGCCCGGGCCGCAGGGGGAGGGGGCGCCGCCTGAGCTGCCCGCGGCTGCGGCCCCGGATTAGCGGGAGGCTCAATGGGCCCAGCAAGCGGTAATTAAAGCTGCCCGCCTGGCCACTGCAGCCCAGGGACGCTCTGGCGCCCGCCCCAGTCCTGCCAGGCCTGTACAGTGCATGCCCCCCATGCTCAAGATCTCTGGGAGGTCACGTCTATCCTTCCCCATCAGTCCCCCATCCTCTCTGCCAGGGTGACCAGGTAGTCGCAGCTTTCTGGTGCCTGCCTCTGTTTTCCCTTCTGGAAATTGAGCTAACATGGCACAGTCACGCAGTGTTTGGAGGCAGTGGGTTGGTTAAGTAAGGCCCACGAATGGATCCAAGTTCATGATCAGGTATGTAAGTGTGGCAGGCCGCTCCGAGACCCTGGGGCACCCCTTCAGGCCTGCCTCTGTGCTGGGATTCCCAGGCACTAGCTGCCCACAGGCCTGGCTAGTAGGTGCCTAACCCAGAGGAGGAGCTGTCACAGAGGGGAGCAACCCCCTGGGGGCATGGGGAAGCCAGGCTATGCCCTGTCCCCTACGACTGACAGCTGCAGGACCCTTGGCACCATGTTCCTCTTTCTCTGATTCCCCTGTGTCCCAGGCCCTGACCTGGGCGCCTGGGGCTGGAGGGAGCTCAGACTGAGACAGGGGTCCTAAGCTGGGGTGCAGGCAGATGGCACATGGAGCATGGCTTCCCCTGGGCCTGATACACCTCTGACTCTCAATTTTAGAGAAGCAGTCCCAGCTGACCCTGAAGCCCCAGAAAGTTCCTGGAAGAGGATCTGGCATGGGCTGGCCAAGGAGGGTGGACGGTCAGGCTGAGGTGAGAGGTGGGGGAGCCCACCAAGGGCAAGAGCAGGGAGGGGGACTGTGGGCGCAGGAAGCCTCAGGCCTGCCCCTGACGTCTGTTCTCACAGGAAGTGGAAGACTTGGGGGTCCTTGCCTGCTGATAGACCCTGGAGGGAATGGCTCCCCTTGGCCAGTCACCCCCACGCCAACCCCCTCATTATTTGATCGGGTTTCCCACTGCAAACCCCAGGCTCCTTGTGGTTTCTCCAGAGTCATAGGATCTGGCCAGCCTGTCCCTGTCCTGGCCAGGAGAGGGGGACCTGTGGGGACACAGGCCTAACTCTTTCCTGCCTTTCCAGAGGTGAAGGGGTCAGAGTTGGTCACAAACTTCTCCAGTCAGCAAAGGCAGGACCCCTGGACTCAGGTCATCTCACTGAGACACAGGGCAGAGTCCTGGCAGGCTTGAACCTCGGGACAAGTAAACCCTGAGGAGTGTCTCCTACAGCCAGGAGTCACCCCCCTGGCCCCCAGGCCCTACACCTGCCCACAGCCCCTACACCTGCCCACAGCTGGTCCTAAACTATCTGGGCACAGCAGGGGTGGTGTGGGGTGGGGGGACGAAGAGGTGCAGACAGCTCAGCTGCAAACATATGATGGGAGAAGCCAGTTTTCTCCCAGGCAAGATCTTTCTCTCTCTCTTTTTAAAATATTATTAACTTTATTTATTTATTTATTTAAATTTACCAGAGAGGGAGAGAAATAGAGAAAGTGAGGAAGCAAGCCACCAGGTCTGGAACTCGAACCAAGGTCTGCCATGTGGGGAGTCCAACACCCCCAGCCACCATGCTTCCTGCCGGCCTCTCCCAGGCAAGATTTCAGGGCAGATGGGACAGGCAGAGGAGGAAGCCCAGGCAGGACACTCCTCGGGGGCAGGGAGTGGGGGGGAGAGTCCCAGTAGCCCGCCTGTACGTGTTCCCTCCCACATCAGCTGTGGTACCCACCTACCTGCCCAGTCCTACCCACCAGTTCAGCTCCACAATGTCAATGGAACACCATCCAGGGTGCCAGGTCCAAGGGTGGGGAGGGAGGGGGGACTGTCAATATTGTACTACCAAACTTGAGAGGCCAACGTGACTCCCAAGTGGTAGCAAGAGTGGAGGCCCCCTGGGGTGGCCGCTTCCCCACAAGGCTGCCTGGGTCAGGTTTGGCCACATTTTTTCTCTTGGGAGACAGGGCCTGTTGCTTCCTCTGGCGAGCATGTTTACTCTCCTGGGGCGGGAGTGCTTACTGTAGTGCATGTGCATGCGTGTGAATCGTGTGCATGTGTACACGTGTCTTAGGGCTGGGATGCTAAAGGCAGGTGCCAGAGGGCAGGTGAGGGTCAAACCAGACCCCAGCACTGGGGAACAAAATAGGGGCTCAGAGAGGGGTGGCAGGCAGTCCCCAACTCAGCCCAGCTGTACTGGGAGGTGTTTAGGCCTGTGATCAGCAACTGTCCTAAACAGGCAGGCAGCTGGAGGAAGCTGGGTCAGGAGAGAATGGGAAAAGACCTCCTTCGTGTTGGGGTGAAGGTCCAGTCCCCCACTCCACACCTGCTCGCTGTGTGACCTTGAGCTGTTTCACAACTGCCTCGTTTTCCCCATATGTAAAATAGGAGGAACAGTCACACCGCCTTTTTGTAATTTAAGCTGAGTTGGGTGACTGGGGTAGGGTCCAGGATTCAGATAATGTTTGGCAAATATGAGCGGTCCCTAGTTCTCTCTGGGGGCAGTGTCCTCTCATCAGTAGCCTCCCCCTTGACCCCTTGGGAGCCACTGACCCAGGGAGCCCAGAAATTATAATATTTTGAGAGAAAAGGATGAGACCTGCCTGCAGCCTGGGAAATGGGTGCTAACCCACCCATGCAACCTTGGACCAGGGGTTCCAGTAGGAGAGGAAGGTTCAGGGCCCCTGGGCTAGGGCTGAGCTTGGAGAAATGCGGGCAGGAGCATTTTCCTGGGAGGAAGCAGTACTTGGGTAGTGGAAGGTTGGAAGCCTGGAGGTGGAGGTGGAAACAGCCGAGGTAGTTCCTGGGAGAGTGGGGACTGACGGCTAGTGGTAGCCTAGTGAGCAGCAGCCTTCTCCCACCGGTTGCCCACCTTGGACTAGGGATATCTGGAGAAGCCTGCAGGGTAAAGGCTGCTCTGCAGCCAGGCCCGGCATCTGTACCCCAGAAGGTGGCTCCGAAGGTGGGAGCCCGGGTCCTCGCTGCTGCGCCTAACCTCCCGTGCGATCTACAGGAGAGCCCAAGAAGAGGCCCGACGCTTCGGTGGAGAATTCCAGGCCTGCGGCAGGCAGGGCACGGAAGGGTCGAGAGCTTGGGCGGGAGGGGCGCGCGGGGCTCCGGACTGCGCGAGGGCGTGGCCGGCGGAAGGGGCGCCCCGGGCGCCGCTCAAAGGGCCGCTAATGTTCGCTAATCCCGGCCTTTCAGGCGGCCGCGGCCCGAGCTGTTGGCCCAACAACAGGCGGCTGAAAGGGGCGCGCGGGGCTCGGGGGCTGCTGCCCGACGGCCCCGCCCCGACCCCAGCGGTCTCGCAGCCCGAAGGACCCGAGCCCTCGGCGTCCCGGGAGGGTCCGCAGCAGCATCCCCGCGGGACACTGAAGCCAAGGGGAGCGTTTGGGGGGTTATGGGAGGTACTTGGCGGGTCCAGTCGAGAACCGAGGCTGAAAGAGGGGGAGGGGTGTCGGGCCACCCCCCTCGGGCTTCGCAGCGGTTCCCAGGCCTGGGAGGGGCGCGAGGGCCCCCTCACGTCGCAGACGGGCCGGGCCCCTCCGGAGCGTGACCCCGGCTTTCAGCGCCGCCCCTGGCCCGGCCCCAGCGCCTCGTTAGGGATTTAATTAAGGAGCCGCCGGGGATTTGCATAATCTCCAAGCCCCGGCTGGGAAACCTAGGGGAGTGGGGACCGCGGTGGGGGGGGAGGGAGCGGACTGGGCACGTCTCTTTGGGCTTGGGTCTCCCAGCCAGGGGACAGAAGTAGCCAGGAGGAGGTGAGAGGACAGGCCAGAGGCAGGAAAGACCCTTTGTGTCAAAGCCAGTCCTGGAATTCCCCATCAAGGCCAGAAGGTCCCTCCCCCTCCCCAGCTGACTTGGGCCAAGCCATAGACTAAACCGGGCAGGGGCCTCATGGGGAGGGGCTCCCAGAAGGGGCCCTGGGCACACCTCCCCCCAAGCAAACAGTGAAGGCAAACATTCCAACCCCAGATCAGCCCTGGGGAGCTACAGACCCCGCCCCTGTCCACAGGTCCTCAGAGTCTGCACACCCATCCTTGGTGGCAGCCAGAGTTCAGGCCATTGGGGGGCCTGGGGCAGAGCCAAGGCAGGGGGAGAGGGCAGGCAGCTGACCTCTCTCAGGGCAGAGCATTGCCCCCCTTCACTGCACCTGGCCTAGAGAGTGCAGGAGCCAGTCTGAGCACCCCACTTCTGGCTGGAATTTATGTGCTGTGCACTGAGTAGGTAGGTGGTGGGTGCAAGACCTGTCAATGGACTCACCATGGGTCTGTAAGCAAGGGTTGGTGGGAGGGGGCTCTGGGCCCTTGCTGCTTTTGGCTGAGCCCAAGCCCAGGTCAATGACTCAACACTAGGAGTTGGGGGAGTAACCCTTGCTTCCACCCCCTCACACACATTCCCAGGACCTTTTCCTACTAGCCGTCCACATGGGGAGACACAGGCACATGTGGGGTTTGCTCTCCCTGGCTGGGTCAAGGAGGTGGTCCATCCTGCCCCCTACTGCCTGCCGACATCTCAGACTGGGCAAGGGCATGACTGTGTGGCCTTGGAAGGGGGCCAAGATTCAGCCAGGAGGCTGTGCAGGCCTGGGCAGCCCTTGGGGCCTGGCCGTGGCACCAATAGCCCTCCCTCCCCGTGCCTGGCACCCGCCTGCCCTGTGGGCATTCCCACAGCCTTCAAAGAGCACTGTGGGGCCCATGAGGGGCAGGGCCTTTCATCTCTTGGGTGGCAGGCTGGGAGCTGGATGATCCTAGGGGCATAGCCACTTCTCAGGTCCTGCCCCCTAGTGCCCTGGTCGAACCTGGCACCCTAGCCAGCCTCTGCTCACCATATCATGGAGGAGCCCCAGGGCAGGGTGAGGGTAGGAAAGTGTGAGCTTGCAGCACTGGGCCTGGGGCCTGCCTACAGTCCTGGACTTCCACCCCCTCCAACGTCTGACCCTGACCCAGCCTGCTCCTGTGGAAGGACCGTGCTGCCTTTCTGGCTGGTATCCTGCCCCTGTACTCACAGAGAGAGGGCCCTCATGTCCCTGCATCCTCCCCACCTGCAGAGGCTCCTGGGACCTCCCAGTCAGAACTAAAGTCCCTATGGTGCCCCTTGCCCTGTACCCCGTGTTTCCAGCTCCTACCTTCTCCTCTCCTCCCATGCTGGGATTCCCCAGGTGCCTCTCGGGGCTTAGCTGCGGCTCAGGCCTGTCTCCTTCTTACTGTTCAGGTCTCAGCTCTAGAGTCTTCTCCTCCTCGAAGCCCTGCCTGGACATGGTGCCCAACTATCCGGTCCCCCAAACTCGCATCCCTACCTGAATTCCAGTTCTTTCTCACATGTTCACATGGACTGTCCCCATTAGGATGTCATGGATGGGAGGGAGCAGGCCCATTCATTCACAGGACCCCCAGCCCCAGTGTGGGGGCAGGTAGGTGCCAACTTAGAAGGGGTGGCATTTGTAAATGACTGTGTGACCTCTTGGGACCCCATTTCTTCACCTGCCTGGAGTCTGGGTTTTGGAATCCCCACAAGGGGCATGATGACGGAGCAGGGGCTAGTCGTGAGGGTCACAGGAGAAATGGACACACTATTTACGAATGCTCAGTCGGCCCTCAGCTGTGGTGGTGCTGAGCTGGTTCCTGGATGGGGCTTGGACAGAGCACAGAGTGGGGGCCATACCCAGGCACACAGTAGGGTTTGCCTATAGAGCACTTCCACTCTGCCATCTCCCAGGATCAGGGCGACAAGCCCAGCGGGAGACTGAGGTCAGCATGAGCAGTAGTGGCGGCCCACTCTGGCCTAGTCAGGTCAGGAGCACTTCCCCTAGATTGGGTACTGAGGAGTGAGTAGGAGCTCCCTGGGACGGAGGAAGAGGTCCAAGTACTTAGCAGACTCTGGGGGAGGTGGCAGTGTGAACGAGGCTGGGCAGGCAGGCCTGGGATTTGGGAGTCCAGATCTGCCTGGCCCGGAGACCCTGGAGACTAAAGACTGCTCAGGAGCACCCAATTTTGGTTTCTGGCAGACCCCTCCTTCTGCTGGGCCCCAGCTCCATCCCCACTCTTCGTGCCCCTTGAAACCTCCACCCTTCTGAGGGCCAGAGCTGGAGGACAGGAAGGCCCTGGCTACAAGGACCGGATGGAGAGGGCCAAGGACGCCAGACGTGACCAGGACAGGGAAGCCCGAGGCCAGGCTGGAGCACAAGGTGTGAGCATCCAGTGGAAGGCGGAGGGCACCCTGCAGCCTGGGGCAAGGTACAGGCAGTGGGGGCTCTGGAGAGAGGTGGGCTTCAGCTCACAGCGAAGCCTAGTGTGAGCCCAGCCCAAACTCCCAAGGTCCATTGTCAGCCATACCTTTTACAGAGAAGCCAAGGGCCCTTGCCCCAGACAAGCCACTGCCCATCTTCTTGGTGTCTGGGTCCCACCAGCAAGGCCTGGTATCCCATTGGCCCCTGCTTGCCCTAGGCGCCATCTTATTTTGTCCCTTACTAGGTCTTGAGGTGGGGTGAAAGAGATGAGGTGGCTGTCACCCACAGCAGGGCCAGCCTTACAGGGCTGAGGAAGGCTCTGAGGAGGGAGGGTCACAAGGGTGGTTGATGGAGGGCTCAGGGAGATCCCTTCAGGGACAAGAATGGCCTTTTGTGGGAGGTGAGGTATGGGCAGGTAAAGGCGTACACCACTGTCCTCTCCACTCACTCACCCACTGCGTCGGCAGGACCCTAGAGTCCTCCTGGCCACAAGAGGGATTGAGATAAGCCATCTAGTTTTTCATTCGTTTCCCCTCAAGTTGTCTAAATATTCTAGGTAGCTCCCAGCACCCCTGGTCTCCCCAACCCTGGAGTGAAATTCTGCCAGGGACTAGAGTGGAATCACACCCAAGGGCTGGCCTGGTCACACTGGAGCCCATCTCACAGGTAAAGGCCTGCTGGACCAAGCAGGGCCTGAGCCCAGGGACAGCTGAGCTCTGGGCCTGAATCTCTCCTCCCTTCTCCTCTTCTGCCCCCAGCTCTCCCAGCACCCAGCAGACCCCAAATGCTCTTGGGGGAGGAGCCGGTTGGCCAGAGAAACACCCCTCCCTCTCCCCCAGCACCTTGACCTCCTGGATGGGCACAGGCTTAATCAAGAGACAGTGGAGAGCCTAGAACAAGATCTGGGGGCAAGGGTGAGGCCCTAGGCCTGCAGGGCTGGGGTGCAGCAAAGAGTCTCGGTCTCCCCCACGGCCGGCTGGAGCCAGCCACTCCTGAAGGGGCCTTTCTCCAAGGCCCCCCGGGTGCGGCAGGAGCCCCCGCCTGCGGCAGGAGCCCCCGCCTGCCTGGTGCCCAGCCCTGCTGTCGGCGCCTCTCGGCCTGGCGGCCACAACCCTGATGTTACTTTAATAAAACAAAGTTTTTCTTTCGTGCGCGGCCTCCAGCGGTGAAAGGGCCGATTTACGGAGCCCGCGCCCCCCTCCGGGCCGCCCCGCCCGCCTGCCCGCCCTGCGGTGGCGCTGGCCCGGCCGCGGGTAATTTATAGCTTCAACTTAGCACACTCGCGCTGGGCCAACGGCGGCATGACTGGGGCCCTTTATCCCGGCCCCCCAGCCGGCCGCGGAGGACGGCTCACAGGCTCCATTCACTGCCGCCGCACGCTCCCTCCCGGGCCACGTTCCTTATTCAGACGTTTGGAAACCCCGCGGAACCCCGTAGGTGAAAACAAACCAGGTTGTTTGTGCCATGGCAGCAGGCGGCCACACCCCTGACTCGCTGGCCCTTGAGCCCCCGGCTGGCCCCCCACGGACAGCCATGCCCTTCTGCTGGCCCATTCACAGGTGAGGAGCCCTAGGCGGCTGCAACAGGGGCAGGCTTCTTTTCTTTTCTGTTTGGCAGGACTTAATTTCCCTCCAAGGAACATGAACTGCTTGAATCCGGTCCCAGGAAACATGGTCCTGGTGGAGGTTCCAGTTTGAGGGCTTCTGTGCTTAAGGTGGGAGTGCTCCCTGTGCTTCTTTTCTGTTTGTTTGGCTTTTTTTTTTCTTTTCTTTTCTTTCTTTTTTAAAAGTTTTTCTATAAGGTACTTGTGCTCCCTGGAGAAAGGAGGGACAGAGAGAGAGATAAAATGAGAAAGCACCCCTTGGAGGGAAGGCCACACTGCAATCCTTTCTCCATCCTCCTCTTGAGATTTTGGGCATGTACACGCACGCCCCACGTGTGTTTTTCAAGCTGCCAGGTCTGGGGCTTTAATGGAGAAGTCAGCCATGTGGGATCCGACCCCTTAACCACCATGCTGCTAGCTGGCCCTCCTTGTGCTTGCTGATAGTCAGTGTGTAGGGTCCTGGTGGGCGCCAGCCCTAACCAGGATCCCACCGGCTGGGAGAAAGGCTGGGTCTCTGTACCCTATGAGAAAGGAGGCCATGGCTAAAAGGATGTGGTTGGCGAGAGGTGAGCTGAAGATCGGGGACCCAGAGCTGGGGTGTCCTGTGTTGGGTGGGACTGAGAGCCTCCTGGAATCACTGGCACTGGGCCCCCTTGGAAATTCTGTCGCTTAAGGACACGCAGAATTCACTCGCCCTCTGAGCCATCAGGACCTGCCCTGGCAGAATCGCAGGGTTCAGGCGTAGCTCTGCATTGGCACAGGTTCTGCTCCTAGGCACACGGGCATGGCACACACCTAAGCACACACACACAGATGCACACTCAGACACGCACACCGGCTCACATGTGGACCCAAACTAATGGGCATCTCCTCTGGGCTTCCTGTGCTCCTTGGGGTCACACCCTGCTGGGTCCCCAATCCCCACCCAACTTAGGGACCAGTGGCTCTATCTGCCCTTCCAGCTGCCCAGGCCTAGCCTTGCCAGGTCCTGAGCCTACCCACAGAGTCCCCGACCAGCCTCGTCCATGCGCTCCTGGGCCATCACAGCGGTCTCACACTCATCTCCGTGTCCACCCTGGCCCCACCCATGATCTACCCCCACTACTAGGGTGGGGCACACCCTTCTCTGCTCAGCATCGCCTGTCCACCGAGGCTAGGGGGCCAAGGGCAGAGGTGTTTCTCTAGAAAAGCCTTGACCTCTCCCCTCTCCCCAGGCTGGAGTTGTGTGGGCCTCCCACCCTAAGCCCACGTGGAAAAGTCAGCCTGCCAGCAGGACAAACCTCAGCACTTCCCTTGTCCACCCTCCAGCCCAGGGCACCTGCTCAGGTGGGCACAGGTAAAGGCAGTGGTTCCTCCAGAACAGGGACCTGGCTCTCCACGGATGGTGCAAGAAGTCCAGCAGAGGGGCCGCTCTCTCTGAGCCTCAGTCTCCCAATTTGGTACTCCACAGCCTGGGGAGCAGCCCACGACGTAGACAGCCCTCCTGCCTCCTGCGAGGACCCTGAACTCTGGCCTTCAACCCTTGAGTGCAGTCTGGGGTTGTCACTTGTGGTTCTGACTAGACCTTCCATCTGCCCCCATTTCTGCCCTGGGTCCATGGATATCTGGCCATTCCAGAAAAATCAGACTCAGGGGGCCCAGGGACTTGCTGAGGTCACAAAGCTTCAGCACAAGGTTAACTCTGAACCCCAAGGCCATGGAGGGTAGGAGAGGGTGCAGTGCCTCCGAAGACCTCAGGGGAGCTGAGTGGGAGGGGTAGGATGGCAGGCAGGGTTCTGAGGGTGCCTGCGAGGATTTCCCACTCAGGAACCCCCAGCCTGCATCTTGCGCCATCTGACCCCATGACCTGGGGTAAACAGAACAACCCCTATCACTTGCACCATGGAGCCTGGAAGACATCCGCCCATGTCCAGCCTCCTCCCTACCCAGGCCCATTTTAGAGGTGGGGAAACTGAGGCAGCCATGCTTCCCCTGAATGTCCCGGAACGAGCAGGTATCTGGCATCGCAAGGGGCTCATGCTCCAGCCCTGCAGCCTGTGAAGGCTTTCTGTTTCCTGCATCTTGTGAGGCAGATCTCTGCGAGGGACTGGGCGGGTGTGGGGTGGGGAGCGGGGGTGGGGTGGGGGGTGGGTGTGGGTGGGTGCAGAGTCCCACCAGGGCAGGCAAGTAAGCAAGGGCAGGTTCCCACGCTGCAGGCAACGCCCCAGGCCGGAGTTCAATTCCTCCTCCAAGGTCAGGAAATGGGAAAGCAGCAAGTGCATAAGGAAAGCAATGACGGATGGGGTGTACAGGGTGTTCCCGGCTGGTGTCCAGCCTCCCTAAGGGCCCTCAGTCTCACCCAGCTCCTCCAGCAGAGGACTGGGGGACAGGCTGCCAGGTGGGGGCATCAGGGACGCAGTACCCCTTGATCCTGTCTCACTGGAGACGAGATTTTTACTTTGTTTCCAGGGTCTGTTGGGTCAGGGATGGGGTGCAACTGGAGGGCTGGAGGGGTGTCTGGCTGGCAGTCAGGTGGGCCCAGTGCGAGGGCCTGACAGGGTTAACGAGCTGCCTCTGCTCCCACCATTATAGCTTGGTCATTAAAACCCCATCTCCTGCCTGTGTCCCAGCCCTCCCGGGGCCTCCCAGGGCCTTTGTCTCACTTTCTAAGGCTCTGACAGGATCAGACCCCGGGTGGGGGCCCCAGGAAGAGAGGGGAGCTTGCAGCATACAAAGCCCCCAGCCCCCTGGCCCCCCTGCCCTGGCGCCTCCTCTGCCAGGATGCCAGCTCAGAGCCACTCCCAGGATGCCCTCCTCAGGGGCTGGCACGGGCCAGGCTGGGCGGGCATCTCCTGAGCCCAGCCCAGGATGGATCCGCCCTGGCCGCACCCCGCGGCCACCCCCACGCTGTTCCCAGGCCCAGCGGCAGAGAGCCCCCAGCCCTCTTCGCATTTGCCCATGCTCGGCTGCAGGTTGCTAGGAGCTGTGTCGGGTGGGGGGCGTGCGGCCGGCAGCCCGGCCAGCCGGAGGATCTGGGCAGGGGGGCAGGTGCCCAGGGACAAAGCCTGCCTGTGATTAAGTCATCTGCCCGACGGCGCCACGCACACCGCCGGCCAACCAAGGGCCATGCCTGCCCACATCCCGCAGCTACCGCAGTCCGGGGTGTCCTGCTCCCGGCCAGGCATGCGCACACCCCTCCGTGATCAGGGGTATCGACCTGTTCCACCCGGGATGGCCTCTCCTGCCCAGGCGCCCATGACACCCGGCTCTGCAACTGACCGGAGGGTAAACACAGCCAAGGACCCTTAGCCTGGCGTGCCTCTCCGTTTGATGGGCCTCTTGAGCTGGAGAAGCCCTGACTGCCCCCACATGCCACAGGGCTCTGACCCTGAGATCTCCCTCTCCGGCCTGAGATTTCTCACAGCTGGAGGGCAGCCATGGGGCCCGGAACCTGCCCCACAATGGAGGGCAGCCCCGAACCTCAGGGGACTTTCACTTGTTTTAGAGCAAACACCCGGTAGGGAGGCCCTGTGAGCAGGGTCAGGCCCTCAGCCACTCACTAAGATGGGGGCATGCCCCCTCGAAGGGAGGGGGAAGGGGCCAGGTCTGGTCCGGATGAGTGACTGGTGTGATTATGGCTGATGGGCTGAGGAGATGGGGTTTCAGGATAGGGCGGAAACTTCCTGGGATTTGCGACTAATCAGGGCCTGGGCGGGCCTCGCTTTATATCTACCTCGGTTGTCTCTGAGCCTGTTCCCTGGCCAGAGCTCTGGGAGCTGGGGACAGGGGTGGAGGGATGCCTGGCTAGTAGGGGCCTAGGGACAAAAATGGGCTACCAAGGACTCCTTGTGGGATGGGACCAGCCTTCTCACTCAGTGGGAAGGCTGGGGGGCGCTCCCACAACAGGCCCTACATGGGAACCAGGTGAGGGAGCCTGGCCTGGCCTTGCCAGGGTCCCAGACTCCCTTCTTCCAAGAGAAGGAATCGAAGGCTGGACCCTACTTGTCATCCTAGAAGCTGGCTGCCCACTTGGCTCGGTGGCCTTGGGGAACAGGTCTTGAGTTCTCTTTGATTTGCTTTCCTTCTTTTTTCTTTTTTCTCTTTCTTTCTTGTCTTCGCTCCCCTCTCCCATCTCCCAACTCAACTCCTCTCCTCTCCTCTTGTCTCCTCTCTCCCCTTCTTTCCCTTCCCCTCCCATCTTCCCTCCTTCCTTTCTTCTTCCTTTCCTTCCTCTTCCCCTTCCCCTTTTCCTTCCCCTTCCCCTTCCCCTTCCCCTCCCCTCCCCTCCCCTCCCCTCTTCTTTTCTTTTCTTTTCTTTTCTTTTCTTTTCTTTTCTTTTCTTTTCTTAAATCTTCTACAGGGTGCTTGTGCTCATTGGAGAAAGTGAGAAAGCATCCCCCTAGGTAGGGAGGGCCCCACCCCAATCCTTTCTCTTTCTCCTCGTGGGATTTTGGTCATGCATGCACACTGCATGTTTTTCAAGCTGCTGGGTCCAGGACTTGAACCACGCAGTCTGCTGTGTGGGATCTAGCTACCTTAACTATCATGCCATTGACTAATCATAAACTTTTCTTCTGGTCTTTCAGCTGGCTCTGGGGCCTAGGGGTTACAGGAACGCTCCCTTACCCCGGAAGGAGAGCTAGAAAGAGACCCTCCTCACTGTCTCCACCTCACATTCCACAGTGTTCTGCTCACCAGCCCCTGCCCCCACTTAATCACCACCCACTCCTGCACCTGTTCATCTTCCAGTGCCAGGTCCCCTGTCTAGACCCCTGCCCATTCTCCAGCACCCCAGTCAGAGCACTGATTCTAGGGCCTTCCCCTCTCCTGGCTTGAGGGCCAGCAGCAGGGTAGTTCACCACAGGACTGTGAGCCAGTGGGGGACCTGGTGTCTGTGTTCTTAGGTGTGGCAGGGTGGCTCCACACTGCCTGGCCAGACTCTAGCCAGTGACCAGATATGCAAGGAAGATGTCAACCCTCTGTGGCCAGGCTGGGCAGAGCCCACTGCTGGCTGCCATCCTGCTGCCCGCCTCTTTGAATCCCACACTGAAGCACTGGGCTGGAGGGCTGGCACGTTCCTCCCTGCCCCATCCCAGCTGGGGCCTTCCATATGGCCCCTACACCGTGGGGCAGTGGACAACCCAAGCTGGGTCTGAGGCTTCAGTGAGGGATAACACTGGCCCCTTTTCCCAGACACAGCTGCCCAGGGCAGGTCCTCAGCTTACTTCTGGGGGTCGGTGGGAGGGGGGCAGTCTCCCAGCACACAGCGGGCACTCATGAGGCCTGTCCTGGGACTGTCTCTCCCATCACACCCCTCTCACGCCTTCTGCCCTCTTGCTTTGACACCTGCTGTTCCCACTCCCTCTTATTCCCCCTCCCACCACACCCACCCATGTTCATCAGAGGGCTGTCACCACCAGCTGGTGGCCACCACTGTTTACTGACAGTCTCCTCCAGGCAGGGTGGGAGCTCGGTGAGAACAGGGCCTCATCCTAACGGTGCTGGGACAATATACAGGGTCGGCAAATGTTTGTCGATGGAGGGATGGAGGAATGGGTGGGGGGGTGAATGGCGGGATGATGGGTGGAGGGCGAGAGGAGGCCTGGGATGAGCAGGGTGGGCGACAGGCTGGGTGGCTGTGTGACTCCATGCACAGTTGTGCAGGGAAGGATGCTTGGCTGGCACGTGGCTGGCCAGGCGATGGTCATGGGGAAGATGCAGCGGTGACGGCCAGAAGCCTGGAGGAGTTGACGGGCCTGGGGCTGGCTGGCCGAGTGGTATAGAGCGGGCTGAGCACATGGCTGCAGGGCGGAGGGGATGAGGATGGCCGTGTGGCATGTGGGGGTCAGGTAAGTGGTGTGAGGTGGGGCAGGGGGTACACACAGGAGTGGAGATGTGCAGGACAAAGCTGGGACAAGTTGGTGGCCAGTTGGAGGGGTGTACGACAACCAGAGGGCGGGAATGGCAGTCAGCTTCTCCCCAGATCCTGGGAGCTGGCACTTGGAAGGTGTGTGTGGTTTTCTGAGCTGCCTGCCAGGGAAGGTGATGAAACCCCAAGGGCAGGCAGACCTGGCCCGTTCAGGCCCGTGTGTGGAGGGTGTGACCTCTCGCGCCTGCCCAGGCTCCTGGCATCGGCAATGTGGGGCCAGTGAAGCCCCCAGAGGCCAGCCGAGATCTGCTGGGGGTTCTGGCTTGAGAGCCCCGGCTCAGGTGGGTTTGCTCCTGCCTCCTGGACCAGAGTTGGAGGCCGTTGGAGCGTGGAGGAGTGAGTCATCAGCCTTGGGGGCCCAGTGTAAATGAGCACCCACGCCTGCCTCGGTGGGCCCAGCGGGCACCCCCACCCCTCCCACTCCTAGCGGGCGTGAGGCCGAAGGATGATGTCACGTCTGCCATGGGTGCCCCGGGGTCTGGCAGCAGGAGAGTGAAAGGCATGAAGCCCAGGGGCATTGCAGGCCTCCACGTTGCCCTTGCCGGCCTCTACCACTTGGGTCATCTCAGGGTCACAGGTGAGCAGGACACCAGGAGAGTACAGCAGTGCCCACGAATGTCTGCCTGGCCAGCCAGCGACCTCTGGACCAGGCCAAATGCCCCTCCTCAGGCAGCCTCCTCAGGCCTCCCTGCCTCTCCAGTACGACCCCCACCACCAGCACACCGGCCACTGCGCCTGCAGCCTGCCTCAGGGCCAAGCATGTCTTTCCCTTTCTCTCCCTGCTGGGGGCACAGGTAGAGCCTGCCCAGGGCAGGGTTACCTCTGGGTCTCTGGATATGGAGGAAAGAGCGGGTAGCTGTGGAGACCCTCAGGAGCAGTGTAAGGGCGGGGGGTAAGAACAGTTGCCCGGGGTCAGAACAGGCACAGTGACTGCCCGAGGCAGCTGGCATCCCACATGCCCTGAGACCACCCTGTGTCCTTTGTGGTGTGACCAGTTTAAAATGGGGCACTGAGGCCGGACAGCACCAGCGTGCCTTCACTCCTGGTCGGCATCAGCAGGGCCAGACCAGAGGCTGTAGCCCCAGCCTAGGGCTGTCCTCCTAGGTCCACTGTAGGCGACACCCACCCCACAGCCCTGCAGCTGCCATCTCTACCCTCTGTAGCCTGTGGCTTAACCAGGAAGGGTGGGGATGGAGTCCCCAGGCCAGTGCACAGGCAGAAGTCTCAGCCTCTTCCCTCCCACCATCCCCTGATCTCCGTGCAGGGAGCAGAGCTTCGCCAACTCCAAGGTCCTCGCCCCTCAGCCTCCCCTTGGGTGGGTGATACAGCCAGGAGAAGGGAGGAGGTTCCAGGCAGATACCAGGTCAGCACCTTCGCAGGAAGAAGCAGGAAGGCAGAGTGGGCGGATCTCGTAGCCAGCAGCCTCCGAAGGCCTATGCTGACCTCCCAGCAACCTTCCTCCTTCCTGCCCAGCTGCCTGCCCGAAACGTGTGTGCATGCAGGCATGTGCGTACGCACACACACACACACACACACACACACATGCACACTCACTCACACACCAGGCTGAGTCTTCCCTGAACAGGTTGACCTGGGTCTCCACTTCTCCCTCCACTCTGCTCCTTGCCACACCATGTCTTTCTCTGGCCGTGGAGGCTCTTTATCTCTGGTCACTTTCCCCACTTGGAGGGAACCAAAGAGAGTGTGGGAGGTCTGCCCAGCTCCAGGGCCTTGCTCAAGAACCCTGCCCTGCTTTGCCTACAGCCAGAATAGAGTTGCTACCCCACAGCCAGAGGCTCCTGGGTGTCTGGCACATTGTGGAGATGCATTTCCTAGCCAGCATGGTCTGGACAAGGATGTGAAGGCCAGACCCCTCCTGCTCTAGGCTGTGATTATAAGACCCACATCCCAGGAACAGCAGATGGCGTGATGGATATGTCACTGGACTCCCATGTAGTCAACCGCGGTTCGAATCCCAGACCCAGTGGCTTAAAACTCACATCAGTTGGGACCAGCAGTTGGCATGATGGCTATGTCACTGGACTCCCACGTAGTCGACCGCGGTTCGCGTCCCGGACCCGGTGGCTTAAACTCACGCCGGGCGCGTGTGCGTGCGTGCCCAAGATCCCGAGAGGAGAATGGAGGAGAAGGGATTGCGGCATGGCCATCCCCTCTGGGGGGGTGATTTCTCGCTTTTTGTCTCTCTGTCTCTCTCTGTCTGTCTGGCAAGCGCATGCGCCCTATAGCAAAAAAAAAAAAAAAAACCTCTCCAAAAAAAAAACCACAAAGTCACATCAGGCACATGTGTGTGCGTGCCCAAAATCCCAAGAGGAGAATGAAGGATAAGGGATTGTGGTGTGACTATCCCCCCTCGGGGGTGATTGCTCACTTTCTCTCTGTTTCTCTGGCAAGTGCACACATCCTATAGCAAAAATCTCCCTCTCTAAAAAAAAAAAAAAAAAAAAAGACCCGTGTCGCTGGTCGCTGACACACTGGACTCACTGCTGTTCCAGGCTCCAGGCCTGCCCACTGCAGAGATCTCCATTTGGTGTGTCACTCAGAGAAGCCAGCTTGTCCAAGCTCATTTGCCTGAACCTCTGTTTTCTCATCTGTAAAATGGAAGGCGTGACAAATAATAGCCACTTCCCTCGGGCGCCAGCACCTGAGCAGATGCCGAGGGGCTGTCAGTCAGAGTGGGTCTGTGGCTTGTGTCCCCCTCCTCCCCCACCCCAGACCCAGCGGGCAAAGCAGCTGGCGACGGGGTCCCCATCTGGAAACAATTGTGTGCATGGCCCTCAAAGATATAATTAAAATATGTTGGGTTTTATGCGCCTTCCTCGGCTAGGGCAGAATCCAGGCTGGTTATGAAATCGGATCGTGCTGACGTTGGGCATGGGGAGGGGCACACGGACTTGGAGTGCGTCTGTCCCAGCCCAGACTGCCCTCGTGGCTCCCGTTACAGCTAGCAGAGACTCCTCTGTGGCCCCCCGGCAGAGGGGAGGGGAGCGGGTGCCGAGGGCTTTGCTGTATCCACTTCCCCCTTGTCCTTGAGGGATCCAGTTTGCTCGGCGGTGGCAGAAGGGGTAGCCAAGGCTTCATGTCCAGAGTGGCCTTGGAGGCAGACGAGGCTATTCCTCACATGGAGCGTGCTCTCCCCGGTCCCCAAGTCACCCCCTTGAACATCAGGCAGTGAGGCCCTGGGCCTTGTTCTCCCCTCCCCTTTGCTGCGGCTATTTCCTCTCTTGGGTCGTCTTCTTTATCTTTTTTTAAGAATTATTTTACTTAACTCATTATTTATTTATTTTTAATTTGATCAGAGAAGGACAGAGCGAGAGGGAGAGAGGAAAGCGAGAAAGCAAGCTGCCAGCTTCGGGACTTGAACCGTCGTCAGCCATGTGGGAGTCTAGCGCCCTTAACCACAATGCCACCTGCCGGCCCCCTCTCTTGGTTCTTTATCCTCCAGGCCTCATTCCTTCCAGGAAACCTCACTGGCTGATGGCCCCGGCACATGGGACTGGGGTCTCCCTCTTTCATATAGCTCCACCTGTGAGTCTGAAATCCACAATATGCAGTCCCAGAGAGGGTTTGGGGCACAACTGGGCCTTTGACAGGTGCCTGCTTGGCCATAGCAAAACCCTCCCAAGCCTAGGTGCCTCTGCCAAACCTCAGACTTCAGGGGCTGATGAAAATCACCACCAACCCCAAGCCTCAGAAGCTGGTGGTAGAGCCCAAAGGGCAGGTATGAAGTGGGTGCTGGGCTGGGAACCAGGCTGGGGTATGAACAACCATCTTTCTGGCCTGTACCTTGCCCCCCTACTCTCTACCTACATGGGGCCATTCACACCTATCCTGAGGGATTCAGCACAAGTACCTCCTCCTCCCAGGAGCCTCTTCCTCAGCTGGCAGAGCGCCTCTACCCCTGGTCCCACCTCAGGTTCAGCTTCCAATAACCACCTCCTTCTCCCAACCTGAAGTTGCTGCCTTCCTGGCCCTGCAGCTCCAGGTGGTCTGTTGGCCTCTCTAGCCTGGGAGTGACTGGGAGAATGGCTCTGAGCAGCTCTCCTGTGCTGCATCTGTGCCTGAGGCTCCCGCATTGTGGCTGCGGGGTCCAGGGGAGCCTTAAGCAGCTACAGAAAAGACACAATGCCCAGTTTGGCAGCCCGGCGAAGATGATGACTTCTGCTGAATCCCTCCTATGTCCCCAGCTGGGTGCCTGCTGTGTATCCACAGAGCACCTCCCCAGCCCTTCTCCCCATACACCTGGCTAGGGACTACTTTATTCCATTTTCTGTTGCTTCAGAACTGAATGCTATAGACTGGGCAATGTATAAAGAAGAGGGGGCCAGCAAAAGGTGTAGCAGTTATATCACTGAACTCCCACATGGCCGACAGTAGTTCAAGGCCTGAACTCGTGGGTCGAAAATCACACAGGGCACGTGTATGTTCGTGCCCAAGAACCCGGAAAAAGAATAGAGGAGAAGAGATTGCGGTGTGGCCAACCCCCCTGGAGGGTAATTTTTTACTTTCCCACTCACTCACTGTCTCTTGTTTCTTTCTCTGGCAAGTGCAAACCACCCCCCCCCAAAACAAACAAACAAAACAAACAAAAACAATAGAAGTTTATTTAGCTTCCTGTTTTGGAGGTCCAAGGGCAAGGGTCTGCATCTGATCTTGGTGCGAGCTCTCTGCGGAGTCCTGAGGCAGCGCAGGGCATCACATAGTAAGGCAAAACAAGAATTGGCATGGGGCGGTGGACAGCAGGTGGCATGGTGGTTAAGGCACTGGACTCTGCCATGACTGACTGTGGCTCAAGTCCCAGACCTGCCAGCTTGAAAATCACACCAGGTGTGTGTGCATGTGTGGCCAAACTCCCAAGAGGAGAATGGAGGAAGAGGGGGATTGCGGCATGGCCATCTCTCCTCGGGGGTGATATCTCACTTTCACTCTCTCTGTCTCTATATGTCTCTCTCTCCAGTAAATGCATGTGCCCTCTGGCAAAAAACCTAAAAAAAAAAAAAAAGCATGAGCTGACCTCATTTTTTTTTTTAAATTATTTTATTTAACTTTATTTATTATTTATTCATTTGTTTATTTCAATTTGACCAGAGAGGGACAGAGAGAGAGAGAGAAAGTGAGAAAGCAAGCCGCCAGGTCCAGGACTTGAACCATGGTCAGCCATGTGGGAATCCAGCGCCCCCAACCACCATGCCACCTGCTGGCCCCAACCTCATTTTTTTTTTTTTTTAAAGAATTATTTTGGGAAGCCAGCAGGTAGCATAGTGGTTGAGGTGCTGAACTTCCTAAATGGCCAACCAAGGTTTGAGTCCTGGACCTGGTGGCTTGCTTTCTCACTTTCCCTCTCTCTGTTTCTCTCTGGTGAACTCACATGAAAGAATAATAATGACAATAAGTAAAATAAATAATAATTTAAAAAAATAATTATTTTATTTTGGGGCCAGCAGTGGCATGGTGGCTGAAGGTGCTGGACTCCCATATGGCCAATCATGGTTCAAGTCCCAGACCTGGTGACTTCCTTTCTCACTTTCCCCTCTCTTTCTCTGGTCAACTGGAAAACAATAATAATAAATAAAACTTTATTTATTTATTTTAATTTGACAGGGGGTGGGTGAAGAAAGTGAGAAGTGAGAAAGCAAGCTGCAAGGTCCAGGACTAGGGCCACAGTTAGTCATGTGGAAGTCCAGTGCCCTTAACCACCATGCCACCTGCTGATCCCAAAGGCTGGCCTCTTTATTAAGGAAACTGGATCCTACATGGCTGATTGCCTGGTTCAAGTCCCGGACCTGATGTCTTGAGAAACATGCTGAATCTGTGTGAATGTGTACCCCAAGCCCTGACAGAATGGAGAGATAGAAGAGAAGGGATTGTGGTGTGACTGTGCCCCACTGAGGAGGGCTTTCTCCCTCTCTCTCTCTGTATCTCTGCCAAGGGCATGTGCCTCTGGCAAATAAGAAAAGGGAAGAGTGAACATTGTGTCTATTTCTGTCTATGTATCTCTCTTTCCACTAGGATTCCATCATGGGGACTCTGCCTTGATGACCTTATCTAATCCTAATCACCTCCCAAACGCTCCACCTTTTCTTTTTTTAAAAAAAGAATTACTGTATTTATTTATTATTTTTAAATTTGACCAGAGAGAGAAAGAGAGAGAGAAAGGGGAAGGGAGAAAGCAAGCTGCCAGGTCCAGGACTTGAACTGCAATCAGCTATGTGGGAGTTCAGTGCCTTAACCACCACACTACTTGCTGGACCCAAGGGTCCACCTTTGTTTTTTGTTTTTTGTTATTTTTTCTTGAGAGGTTTTTGCTATAGGGCACGTGTGCTCGCCAGACAGACAGAGAGACAGAAATCACCCCCCGGGGGGATGGCCACACCACAATCCCTTCTCCTCCATTCTCCTCTCGGGATCTTGGGCACGCATGCACACGCGCCCGGTGTGAGTGTCAAGCCATCGGGTCCAGGACTCGAACCGCGGTCGACTACATAGGAGTCCAGTGACGTAGCCATTATGCTAACTGCTGGTCCCCAGGTCCACCTTTTAACCCCATAGTTGGACTAATGGGATTAATATCTCTTAATACTGTCAAATTTTAACATAAATTTGGGGGCAATACAATCAAACTATAACATTCTACCCCAGATTTATGTTCTCCTCATACATAAAGCCATTCCAATAATCCAAAATGTCCTTTAAAAAGAAAAATAAAATTGCCAGAGGGTGCACGTGCTCACCAGTATGAGAGAGGAAACCTTGAAGATCTCTGACATATCTTAAGGCCTGAGGAAGAGAGAGAGATAAAAATATTTTGTTTTTATTTGTCAGAGGTGTGTGCACTTCAGACAGAGAGAAAAAGAAAATGAGAAAGCACCCCCAAACCCCCCATGGGTCATGGTTACACTGTAATCGCTTTTCCTCCACCTTTCCCTATTTTGGGGACTTTAGGCACACATGCACATGTGCCTAGCATGTTTCTCACGTTACCAGGTCCAGGACTCAAACCATGCAGTTGGCCATGTGGGATTCAGCCGCTTTAATCACAGATTGGTATTTTGACAGCCTCTACCATGTTATGATTCTCTGTCCCAGCATCTCGGCCACCCAGGACTTCAGGTACATGCCACCATGCTCAGCTTGTTTAGGTTGGTCTGGAAATCAAATCTGGGCCTGCTACGCTGCTCTAATCTCAGGCGGCAGTGCAGTACCACTTTGTAACCGTGCCTGAGCCTTGACTTCCCTTTTAATGATCAATTCTGTCTGTAAGCCAGCCTTCTGTCTCTCGTCCCCTGTAAGCTGTAAGTAACCACACAGCCCACTCTGTTTTTTGCCTAGAATTTTTCTTTACCAAATATCCATTACTCTTTTTTTTTTAAGAATTATTTTATTTAACTTTATTTATTATTATATCATTATTATTTTTCAGTTAGATCAGAGAGAGACAGAGAGAGAGAGAGGGGAAGTGAGAAAGCAAGCCACCAGGTCTGAGACTTGAACCGTGGTCGGCCATGTGGGAGTCCAGCGCCTTTAACCACCACGTCACTTGCCTGCCCCAGCCAAATATCCATTACTCTTAAATTCAGCATGGGCCAGCAGGTGGCATGGTGGTTAAGATGCTGGACACTCCCACATGGCCAACCATGGTTCAAATCTCTGACCTGGTGGCTTGCTTTCTCACTTTCCCTCTCTCTCTCTCTGTGTCTCTCTCCACTCAAATTAAAATAAATAAATTAAAAAAAAATTTCAGCATTCCACAGAGCTCTAAGGCATGGATATGATTTAAAAAAAAAAAAAGGATGACCTTTTCTCTCATTTCTGATAAGATATTTCATGCTTTTATCTGAGCCCTTCTCAATGGCCTTTACTATTCATCTTCTTTCCTTCCTTTCTTCCTTCCTTCCTTCCTCCCTTCCCTCCTTCCTTCCTTCTTTCTTTTACTTTCTTTCTTTCTTCTTATCTTTCTTTTTTTTTTTTTTTTTTTGGAGAGATTTTTGCTATAGGGCATGTATGCTTGCCGGAGAGACAGAGTCAGAGAGAGGAAACCTTGAAGATCTCTGAAATACCTTAAGGACTGAGGGAGAGAGAGAGAAATCACCCCCCAGGGGAGATGGGCATGGTGCAGTCCTTTCTTCTCCATTCTCCCCTCAGGATTTTGGGCATGCATGCACACGCGCCCAGCGTGAGTTTCTAGCCACCAGGTCAGGAACTTGAACTGCAGTTGGCCATGTGGGATTTCAGCGACGCAACCATTATGCCATTTGATGATCTCCACTGGTCATTTTTCTTTTCTTACTTTTCTTTCCTCTTCTTTTCTTTTCTTCTTTTTGAGAGGTTTTTGCTATAGGGCACGTGTGTGCATCAGAAAGACAGAGAGAGACAGAGACAGAAAGCGAGAAATCACCGCTGGGGGGATGGCTACACCGCAATCCCTTCTCCTCTCGAGATCTTGAGCACACACACACATGCGCCCAGCATGAGTTTAAGCCACCAGGTCTGGGACTCGAACTGTGCGGTTGACTACCTGGAAGTCCAGCGACATGGCCATTACACCAACTGCTGGTCCCATCAATTGTTCCTATTTCTATCAGCATTCTGATAGAATTGCCATTCAAGAAGTTCTAGACTGCCTAGTCTTTTCTTCTTCTGACTGTCCTTCAGAATTGCCCTTAATACATTCTAGGCTTTTTCAGACCTCCTCCTCCAAACTCTTCAAACCCCTCTGCCCATTACTCAGATCCAACACTGCTTTCACGTTGTCAGTGTTCACTTTTAGCAATAGCCCGGCTTCTTAGTATCAATTTTGTTTTAGTCCATTGTTTTGTTGCTATCAACTGGATACCACACTAGGTTAAGATATGAAGAGGGTTTTCTACCTTGCTGTTTGGAGGACTAAATTGATGGATTACGTTGGGGAGCATCTTTTTGCTGCTAAGGACTGCAGAGTGCAGAGGCGGCGCAGGACTGCAGGTGGTAAGCCAGGGCGGGAACGAGCACCTGTGTCCATCTGTGCCTGCGTGTCTCTCTTCTCATGAAGGCCTCCACCATGGGGGGCGTCACCCTGGGAGCTTGATAGCTTCATCTAATCCTAATCACCTCCCAAAGGCTCCATCTTTTTATTTTTTTAAGAGGTTTTTGCCTTAGAGCATGTGAGCTCACTGGAGAGAGACGGAGACAGAGACAGTGAGTGGGAAAGTGAGAGATCACCTCCCCAGGGTGGATGGCCACGCCACAATCCCTTCTCCTCTACTCTCCTCCTGGGACCTTGGGCGTGCACGCACATGCACCCAGCATAATTTCGAGGCCACTGGGTCCAGGACTCGAACCATGGTAGGCCATGTGGGAGTCCAGAGATGTAACCACTACGCCATCTGTTGGCCCCATGTCTCTTAATTTTATAGTTCTAAACTTTGGATTAAGTTCACATCACTTTTTTTTTTTTTTTTTAGTTTTTTATAGAGTGTGTGCCCTCACCAGAGAGAGATGGAGAGAGACTGTGAAAGTGAGAAACCACCTCTCCCCCGAGGGTGACCACGCTGCAGTCCCTTCTCCATTCTCCTGTTCTCCTTTTGGGACCTTAGGCATGCATGCACACACGCCCAGCATGCCCCTCAAGCCACCAGTTTGGGACTTGAACTGCACAGTCAGCTATGTGAGATCCACCTGCCTTAACTTCCAGATTACCCACCGGCCCGTTTCCGTCCTCTTAATGTCATCATAGTTAAATTTCAACACGTAAATTTTTTAAAAGAATTATTTTATTTAGCTTTATTTATTTATTTTAATTTGATGAGAGAGAGAGAGTGAGAGAAAGTGAGAAAGTAAGCAGCCAGGTCCAGGACTTGAACCACAGTCAGTCATGTGGGAGTCCAGCGTCCTTAACCACTGTGCCACCTGCCAGCCAACACACGAATTTTAAGGACACATTCAAAGCTCAGCAGGGACCTTCTGCACAAACCCTCAGGAAGGGTAGCTCATCCCCTCCCCAGCTGCTGGTTCTATCTCAGAATTGGTGAGATTGCCTGGCCACACCCTCCTTTCCTGAAATCCAGAAGACTTGATGTCAGACTGTTGTGGTGAGAAGCCCTGGGAGAGAGCGCAGTGCTGGGCATTCCTCTCCCAGACGTGACCAGGATACCAACTCATGAGTGGCAAGCTGGGGGAAGTCAGGCTGGGGGTCATCTTGGTGTGGGCGGGGCTGGCCCAGCCCAGTGTTTGGAAGCTCAAGGACCAGTAGCCACTCCCTGGGGTTCTGGAGGCTGCTGCTCTGACTCCCAGCATGCATCCCAACCTGGCACCAGTGCCCAGACTCTAGTGCCTCCCAGCCCCACAGCATCTCCACAGCCCAGACCCAAGGTCACTGTCCGTGGCAATGCCTAGTGGTCCCCAGGCTCACCCTCCCTGGGCTGCTACTTCTCTGACCTTGGGTCCTTAGGCCAGGGTGCCCACCTGGGTCTGTGGACTGCAACCAACATGCTGACCTTTCTCTTCAGACTCATTTTTTCTTAAATAACTATTTAAATTTATTTATTACTGTTATTATTTTAAAATTTTGCTATAGGGCCACATGTGCTCATCAGAGAGAGAGAAAGGGAAAGTGAGAAAGCAAGCCACCAGGTCTGGGACTCAAACCATGGTCAGCCATGTGGAAGTCCAGCACCCCAATTACCACACCACCTGCTGGGCCCTCTCTTCAGACTCTTGAAGTTCAATTGACTGCTGTGGGATGTCCATGAGCCTTGGTCTCTGGGTCTGGGAAGTGGAAATGGTGCCTGTCGGGCTGCTGAGAGGAACCCATGAGTTTGCGAACAGGAAGTGTTGGCAGGGCATGGGAGGCATGAAGGCTATGAGCCCTTCCAGGAAGGGGCTCCTGGACTCGGTGGTCCAACAGCTCCGTGTCTCCCACCTCAGCAGGAAAGGACTCAGCCCAGATCACAGGATCAGCAGTTGGCATAATAGCTATGTCACTGGATTCCCATGTAGTTGACCATGGTTCAAGTCCTGGACTCGGTGGCTTAACTCATGCTGTGTGTTGTGTGTGCATGCCCAAGATCCTGAGAGGAGAATGGAGGAGAAGGGATTGCGGCGTGGCCTTCCCCCCAGGGGTGATTTCTCGCTTTCTGTCTCTCTGTCTTTCTGGCAAACACACATGCCCTACAGCAAAAAACCTCTCCAAACGATAAAAAAAAGGACCCAGCCCAGATCAGAGTAGGGCTCTATGGGCAGTGGGCACAGGTCCTGAGTGGAGCTGGACTGTGCTGCAGGTAGGGGGAAGGGGTTCCTTCCTGCACCCCTGGTGAGAGGCACAGGCTGGCATGACCTCACAGGCTATTGTTACTGTGTGGTGGTGGCAGCCGTCCATCCCCAGGTGTCTCACGAGTGGAGGTCGGTTCCTGAGTTTGGGGGTTCAGGTTTGGGTATATCCATGAAGTGATCGGGGTCCAGAGCCTGGCCATGAAGGAGGAAAGAGCTAGAGAAGGGGGAGGTGGTGTCCTGGACCCTAGTCCCTGCCTCTGCCTCTACCTTCCATGCACTGCGTCCTGCTGAGTCCTCACCCACCAGACTCGTAACCCCTGAATGCCTCCTTGTGTAAGGCCCCAAAGCACTCCTTCAGGAAGCTTTCTCCGGGCCCCAACAGCTCTAGCCTCTCCCAGCTGTCCCCAGCCTGAGGAGGGGGCACTGCAGGCTGGGCCTGGTGGGGCACTCAGGGCCAGACAAGCCTGGGCTGGGTTAAGGGTACATTCCTGCTTTCTGGGCGTGTGGGGAGGGGGGTTCCCAGAAACGCCAAGGAGGCCTGGCTGGCGGCCCACAGGGAGAGCCCCAGTGCTTCCTGCTTGGCTGGAAGACACCCCGCCTGCAGCCCAGAGCTCAGGAGGAGCTTGTCAACAACAACAATAACCATAATTGCCCACTTTCATGGAGGCCTCCCTCTGCCCGGGGCCTGGGCCTGCAAGGAGGGCGCCCCAGCCCAGGGATCCTGACCACAGAGGTCCTCCGTTTCTGTGTCCCTGCTCCCAGCACAGCCGGCCTCCTGGCTCTGCGTGTTTTCCAGCCCTGAGTCCGTGCTGTGCTGCATTTGCTGCTCCCCGACCCCAGCGCCCACAGGGCCCTGCAGGACCCTGCCACTCTCCACACCTGCCTGACCAGAGCCCAGCTTGGGCTCACCGTCCCCTGCAGTGTTCCAGGAAGCAGTGGAGGTAGATGACCTGGGACAGGGTGGGGAGCTGCAGAGATGGCTGCATGACCTGGGGCAAGTCACGTCGCCTGTGGGGTGGGGTGCTGCCTCGACCCGCCCTGCCCAAGGGGGTGAAATGAGCTCATGTTCCTGGCAGACAGGCCAGCACCTGGCGCACCAGGAACCCTCGTGGAGGGAAGCGAGCAGCACAGTGGGCACGTTGGGGCGGGCGCGATCTGGTTGAGCCCGCCTGGCCTGGGCAGCCCTCGGGCTGTGCGGGGCCTCCCAGAAGGACAGAGTGGACCCCATTCGTAGTGAGGTTGTGCAGGGCACGCATAACTGACATGCCAAGTTTCCCTAGGCAATTGTCCTCTCTGGACCGCCCATTGCCAGGCTGGCCCACATGGCCCAGTGGCATGGTTTCTGCCTCAAGTCCCCCTCTGTGGGAGTGACAAGGGCCCCCGAGCCCCAGGGAGCATGGACAGCACAGTCAGGGACTCCTTGTACAGTACTCGGGCGGAGCTGGTCCGTGGTAGCTGCAGGCAGGAGGGAGGTCTTTGGTTCCCTCCTAGAAACGTTGGAGTTCCAAGTTATGGGGGGCACCTTGCCTGTGAGCAGACCGCACTAAGAGGGCACAGCTCTAAAGCATGAGTGTCCAGGCCCTGGCAGCAAGCAAGCCTAGCTGGATGGTGTGGGAGGAAGGCCTGGAGGTCCCTGACATCTGGGTCCCGCCCTGGCGTGGCTCTGTGGGTGAGCCGCCTAAGGGCTGGGTGCGGGGACACTGGGCTGGCCTGGCCATGTGTTTCTGATTCCTCAAGGCCTCCCCGGCATGGCTGTGTGCAGGAGGCACCCCGCCTCGGGCCCATGCAGCCTGGCCTGGTACAGAATCAACTACCCATAGGCCTAGCCCAGCTGGGGTGGGCGCTGGGGGTAGACCCACCTTCCAGGGCCAGAGGAGCCTGAGGGTCGCTGGCCCAGAACTTCCACTCAGGACAGAGAGGAGGGGCCTATCTGGGGTCTCAGAGCAGGAAACAGCCAAGGACAGCCCAACCACTGCCCCATCCACCCACTCGCTCACTGGAGGAGCTGCTGGGCCCAGCAGGAAGAGGGGCTGCTGATACCCTGTAGAATGCCGGGCTCTGCCACTGAACAGGAGAGTGGGGGTGGGGTGCCAGGAGGCCTCTCCCGGCTTGCTCCCCTGCTGCTCTGGCCTTGAACACGTCAGACCCTGGAGCCTCAGCCATCTGGCAAGGTTGGGGGAGTGAGCACCCCAGCCCAGGAGCGTAACAGAGGGGAGTGAGCCCCATGAGTGTGTGGGAGTAGCAAGGTCTTAGTGCCCACAGAGGGACATCCAGAGCCCACCTACGGTGCCCTCACGTCCCCCTCTCCCAGCATGGTCACTTGCCGACCTGGCCTGTCTGTGCTCACTCCTTTGCTCTCGGCTCCCTCCATCTCCACTTCTAGCTAAAAGATGGGCTCCACAGGGCAGGGCAGGACTGTTTGTCCCTGCCGTACCCCCAGGGCCTGGAACAGAGCCTGGAACCGAGACGGTGCTCAGTACATTTGACACGTGAGTGAAAGGATGACCGTGTATGTGAAGAGCTGTGTCAGAGGTCTGGCTCCCTCGCTCACTGATGGGGACACTGGGCTCTGGGCTGTCAAAGGGTCCAGGTGGGGGTCTACCTCAGCCCCTGGGTTGTTGGCATGCTGCCTTCTGGAGTCAGCCCTGCTGTCAGGACTTACAGCCCTGGCCCTGGGCGGGGGCGGGCACGGCCTCAGCGGCTGGGCACAGGCCGGAGTTGTTGGGGCAGATGGACTCTGGGTAGGGGCGGGCAGTTCCAGGTCAGCAGGTACCTGAGGAGATACCTAGGCAGAGGCCCTGTGGCCTTTTGGGCTCCCCAAAGCCCCTCGGTAACCAGGTGGGACAGTAATATTCGGTCCCCAGGCACTTTCCAGTGCTGGCCCCTGGGGACTGCCTTGGACTCATCTTGCCAGGCTGAGCATGCCAGAGAGAGGGCTCAGAAACAGCTCCCTGGTGGGGCCCCCATGGGCTCACTGTAACCCAGCTCCGTGCTGCAGCCCTCCCGCTCTCCTGGGAAGGCCCAGGAAGCTGTTGAGCTGTGCTCCCCAGCAGGGCACTGTGTGGAGGGGATCCCCCAGCTCTGCAGCCCGTACTGGGGCTCCCTTCAGAGCAGCCCTCAGGCAGGCGCTCCCACCTCCTGCACCCAGCAAACCCCCTGGTCCCCTAGGAGTGGACAGACAAGGCTCTCTGGAGACCAAACAGGCCAACAGCAGGCAGTCTGCATTGCACGTCCCTGCACATCAGCCTGCACCAGTGGCTCCACTCCGCCCATCACAGGAGCCTTTTCTTTGAGGGTCCCAAAGGCCCTGGGGCTTAGTGCTGCACACTGGTCCTACAAAGGTGATAAGCGAGTCCCCTTGATGCCCTCAGTCCCCATCTCCCTGTAGGTGGGCTCTGCAGTCCTCCGTGAGCCAAGCTCATGGGCTGTCAGTGCCAGCAGGGCTTGAGGAGCTGGGACCAGGGGGGACAGACGCCAGGAGCTCAGACGGGATGGGGAACAGAGGGACAGTGGCCGCCGGCAGAACACTGGGTGCTCACTCCTCCGCACACACACACACACCCACATTAAGCCCTTGCCTGCACCTTGCCAGCCTGGAGGGAGCGTGCCTGAGTGGAGGCCGAAGTGGGGACTACGACTCCATTCAGGCAGTCATCCCACAAACACCCGTGAAATGTCCAGCCTGATGTTTGACCCAGGTTGGGCGTGGGTGAGACAGGGGTGCTTCTTGAAGCCCAGCCCACTCCTACCAGAACTGTGGAAGTGGGGGGATGAGTCCATCAAACCTGCAGGGAGAACGACGAGCACCAGGGTATCCGGTATGGGATGCAGTGTCCACCCCACCACAGGTTCCCAGAACATGGCTAGACAGGGCTGGGCTGGGGAGAGAGGGGCTAGGCCCTTCCAGGACCGCCACCAAGCTGGCCCAGACCCTCCGTGAGGGTGGTACCTGGGGTGGGCCTGGTGCTCTCCTCACTGATCTTCCCTAGAGGTGCTCTCCCTGCCCTCCATGAACTTTGTGGGCTGTGGTGTCCATGGAACAGAAGAGGCAGGCCTCTGTGGGACGTGAGTCCCCCACTCCCAGCTAGGACCAGGTAGCCTCGATGTCCCACAGTCCAAGAGACCTGGCACAGGGGATGCAGAGATGATCTGGTGGAGAGATTACCCTGTGGTGGGCAGGAGGGGCCCAGGTCGTCCCAGTGGTGCCCCCTGCAGGCTGCCTGGCCCAATGGCATGACAGGACCAAGCAGCCTGGGCTGCACCTGGGAGCTTGGGATCCCCACAGGCACACCCCAACAATTGTGCCTTTGCCCTTTTAGGACATCCAGAGGAAGACCTCAGCTCAGCTCAGGCAGAAACACCTCCTCTGGCCTTGTCAGGTCCGGAGACCGTGGGGACAGGGCCAGCCCTTGGCCAACGTGCTCCTATTTCCAAGTGGCTGTCTGCTGGGCTCTGTCCCAGTCGGACCTCTCCAAAGGGACAGGGCCATGGACTCAGTTCACCAACGGCAGCCTGAGGATCCAGTGAGAGGGAGCTCAGAGCCTGAGGTTTAATGCCCAGATCACACAGATACCAAGGCCACCCATAGTTCCTTCCCTAAGGGCAGGGTGCCCAGCCCACAGAGGGGCCTCCTGGAAGTGAGGGGCACGCAGCATAGGGAACTCGGCAACTCTTGCTGTCTCTTGAGGGGCTGGGAGGAATTTGGAGCTCAGTCTGACTTTCAGGGGGTAGGAGGCAATGGCCCAGAAGACCCGGGCCTGCAGGTGGGAGGGGAAGTGCCAAGGCAGAATCGAGGGCTCCAAGAAGGGCACTGGGCAGGGAGGACTCAGGCTGTGGTCAGCCTGTTCTGGCTGATCCCCCCACACCCCATCCTATTCTGCTCCCTGTCCCCATCCAGCCTCACGGTTGTACTCCCTGGCAAAGGACGGCCAAATGAAGGGCGGGAGACTGAGCAGGCTTGGACCTGCAGGGACCACGCTGCCCCATTGAAACGGTCTCAGCCAGCCCAGAGTGGCAGCTCAGAGGCGTGGGGGTAGGTCGTGGTGGCCAAGACCCGGGCTTCTTCAGGGGGCTCAGGATGTGGGTGGCAGCAGCTGGAGGTGGGCAGTGGGCGGGCTGAGACCTGGCAGCCCCTCTGAGGGTGTGTTTTTTGTTTGGTGAGAGCTCTCTTCTTGTCTTGCGGAAGCCGCCCCCTCGCTGTGTGGTCCTTCCCCTTCTCTTAAGGCACTAATCCTATCCGGCCAGGACCCCAGCCTCAGGACTTCACCGACCTCTAACTGCCTCCCAAATGTCCCATCTCCACATAGAATTGCATAAGGGGTTGGAGCTTCAACACATGAATATTTGGAAGGACTAACATTCGCTCCTCCGTAACAGTGGGATTCCACGGTTGGCTGCGGCCTTGTCCTACTAAGGCCCTCAAAAGCAGAACCCGCCATGCTGTGGGGAGGTCTCTGTGATCCTTACCCTGGGAAAGTGAGGTTGCTTGTGGCCACTGCCTGGATAAGTCCTCCTCCCCACTCAGGGAAGTCTGGGAGGCAGCCCCCAGGGCCATCCCCCGTTTCCCCATGTCCCTCCATCCTGGCAGGAGGTCCACATGGCATTGACTGTGTAAATGTGCAGGGGATGAAGGGCTGCGGAAGTCCAGACCCGCCGCTGTGTGCCCAACTTGGGTCATGTTTACCCTTGGAAGGCCAGTGCCAGGGCCCCTGCTCGGCCTCACAGCCCCAAGTTAACTCAGGCTCCAGGATAAACACCCATTCAGCTGCACAAGGCCCCTTTGTCCTGGGAGAGGGGCTCCTGGCCCAGGACGCTGCCCGGCGGCCGGTGTCCTCGGCGTGGCCCCTGGCCAGGCCGGCTGCCCCAACACGTCCAGCGGCCCCAAGTGGCCTTCTCCGGGCCGACTCCTGGCTTGGCTCAGAGAGGCCCCAGTGGGGGACAGGGTCCTGGACAGCTCTTGGAGAGGCTAGGCAGGCAGAGCTGGTGAAGAGCAAGCCAGGGCTGCCAGCTTGCTGTCTCTGGAGGCCTCTTCAGAGCAGTCCCTGATTCTGCAGAAAAGGGGGGGGGAACCAGCAGCCACGTGGCTGCCTCCCACCTGGCTGGACACACCCATGGGCGGGTGAGGACACCAAGGCAGCGCTGCACATCTGCATCTCTCTGAGCCGGAGCAGCTGGTAAGCTTCGGAGACTTCGGGCCTCTCCCAACCCCTCATTCGCTCTTCATCTCAGGTGGAAGAGGTGTTCTCCACACCCTGCGTCTGACATGACCTCGCCCAAGTCAATGGCTACTAGTTTCTGCGAACCTTGCAGGCTCTCAGAGGCCTCTCAACTCTTAAGCCTCTCCTGGATGGGACTGCACCCCATATTTGTCCAGGAGCAGGGGTAAGATGGGGTTGGGGCCCCCATAGGGGGAGGGACATCCCGTGTGTGTGGGAGGGATGGGATGGAGAGGTTCCTGTGCAGGAGAAGGTGGTGAAATGGTACTGGGAGGCCAGTCAAGAGGGGCTGAAACACTATTGGGGAGAAGGGAAGGGAGACCTTAGGCAGAGTAGGCCCCCTGAGATCCCCTCTATAGCCAGCCCAGGCTGCTACCCCTAGTGGGCCCCACCTCATTCTGCCGTGGTCTTCTGGGCTGTACGAGGCCCTTTCCTCCAACGACTGAGAACAACTCCGTCCTCCCACTCTGGGGCCATGGATACCCTGCTGGCTGCAAGAGCCCTGTGGTGGGGTGGCCCACGCTGCCAGGTTTCCGAGCACATCATCTGAAGCCCCTTGCCCACTACTTGGCCTCCCTGGTGACCCACTCGGCTTCTTGGCACATTAATCTCACTCTGCACATCCAGGGTGTCACCCATCTGGTCGGTCCGTTTGCAGCCGCCCATGGTTGGCAGTGACCCCTGGTGGCAGCCAGGCGCATGGCTGCTTGTTATCATCCCAGGATCTCTGGGGAATGTATCGCATAGTCCCTGAGGCAGGTCACAGGACTCTAGTCCCTCCTGTGTGAGGACCCCTGCCCTTCATTGATGTCAGGTTTCCTTCTCAGGCCTGAAGGTGGGCATCTGTTCCTTTTTCAACTTCTTGCTTTTTTTTTGTTTTGTCAGAGGGTGTATGTACTCATCAGAGAGAGAGAGAGAGAGAGAGAGAGAGAGAGAGAGAGAGAGAGAGAGAGGAAGCGAGAAAGCAACTTCTATGGTGATGGTCCCACTGCAATCCCTTCTCCATGTTTTGCTCCTTTTGAGATTTTGGGCCCACACACGTGCACAGGCCCAATGATTTTCAAGCTGCTGGTTCTAGAACTTGAAGCACAGGGTTGGCCGTGTGGGATCCAGCTGCCTTAATCACTACCGCACAGGCTGGCCATTTTTATTTATTTTGGTTACAGGGCTTGGGCACTTACCAGAGACTCTAGAGAGAGACAGAGAGGAGAAAGCAGCCCCTATGGGGAATGGTCACCCCAGTCTCTTCTCTACTTCTCTCTCCTTCCTGGGATATTTTGGGCACACACACATGTTCAGTGCATTTCCTAAGCCTCTAGGTCTGGAACTTGAACCATGTAGTCAGTCATGGGATCCAACTGCCTTAACCACCAGGCCACAGGGCTGCCCACACACTTTTTATCTACTTTTATGTAGAATTTATTCCTGTGCTTTGTTTCTTCAGTTTCCTCTGGGATATCTATTTTTTTCTGTGCAACCTCCTTTTCAGTGAGGGTCATCTGGATGTGGCCCATGAGCTCTGTAAGTACGATGGCACATCTTGGTGCCTTGTCACCTGAACGTGCTCAATGACTGGAGAATCTACATCTAACCCCTTGAGTTCAGCATTACTCTCTGCATTTTTAAGCATGTGCAGCAAAAAGTCAGCACTCTTCTTGGGCCACCGACCTTGTTCCCAGCCTCACTGTATGGCCTGGGCACATGTACCAACCCCACCATTGTAACAGCAGAATGGCACAGACTACTTCTGTAAGGTGACATCTTTCAGACACTTGGTGGCTTTTTGGACCTGCATACCCTTGATAGCCTGGGCAGTTTCACGGATGTTCTTAAAATGAACACAAAGATTTGAACCTCCTGATTTACATGACGTTGTGGTGTTTTCTGGTCAAGTGAATAGTAAATCATTTTCAAAGATCACCTCAGACCTCTTACGAGAAGAGGAAGAGCGGCCTGTGCGTTTCTGGGGGACAGTGTGGTCTGGGCCCTGCGTTAGCTGTCACTGCCCCAGGATGGGTCAGCAGGGCTGATTCTCATTTCTGCCTGGACACTGAGTTGTACTCTCAGGAGCTTCCCTGGCTGATTCTGGAGGCTGAGCTGAGTTATGGTGACCACGTGTCCAGGGGGCCTTCGGTGCCCCAGGACTCCTTAGAAGCTGCCCCAAGCGCCACTGTGCTGACCACGAGGTTCACCTCCACCCTCGAGTGCTCCCTCAGACCCAGCCCCTGGACCACATGGTCAGCGTCCAAGGCTAACATGGCTCCTTCTGTGGGGTAAGCCCTGGTCTGTGCCACGCCCTGGGAGCACTGACAATACAGCCCCAATGCCAGCTAGGAGGCGTCTGTCAACTCAGACCCCCATTTTTGAGACATTCTGTACTTATGAGGCTGTTAGAGACACCGAGTTTTCTAGTTACAAACATCTTGTGTATCAGCCTGGGTCCCCAGATAGCTGGTGGTGCTCACATATTCACCCCTGAGACTCCATCTCTTGCTCTCTCTCGGAGATTTATCTGGGTCACACAATTTTTTTTTTTTTTTTTTTTGGAGAGATTTTTGCTATAGGGTGCGTGCGCTCACCAGACAGAGAGACATAGAGACAGAAAGCGAGAAATCACCCCCCAGGGGGGATGGTCACGCCGCAATCCCTTCTCCTCTATTCTCCTCTCGGGATCTTGGGCACGCACGCACACACGCCCGGCGTGAGTTTTAAGCCACCGGGTCCGGGATGCGAACCGCGGTCAACTACGTGGGAGTACAGCGACATAGCCATTACGCTAACTGCTGGTTCCCTGGGTCACGCAATTTTCAAGTCTGAAATCTGCAGGGTGGTCGGCAGACTGGAAACAGGCAGGAGCTGATGCTGCCACTTTTTTTATTTAATAGATTTTTTGCTATAGGGCATGTGTGCTCGCCAAAGAAAGTGAGAAATCACACCCCAGGGGGGGATGGAGGGGCCATAATCCTCCTCCATTCTCTTAGGATTCTGGGCATACACGCACCCGCACCTGGCATGCGTTTTAAGCCGCTGGGTCTGGGACTCCAACTGTAGTCGACTATGTGGGAGTCCAGCGATAGACCCATTAAGTCATCTTCTGGTTCTGACCTAGTCATCTTGAGACAGAATTTTTCTTTTTTTTTTTCTTTTGTAAGACTTTTGCCATAGGCACACATGCTCGTCAGAGGCAGAAAGAGAGGGAAAGTGAGCAATCACCACCCAGGTGGGATGACTACATCACAATCCTTTGGGATTCTGGGTACGCACACCCAGCGTCTCTCAAACCACCAGGTCTGGGACTTAAACTACGTAGTCGGCCATCTGGGATCCAGCTGCCTCAACCACCAGGCCATCTGGCTGGCCCTTGAAACAGAATTTCTTCCTCCTCAGAAGGCTCCTAAGTTTGGTCCTAAGCCTCACAAAAGATGCAGTCTGCTGTGTTATCTAGGGTCATTTCAATACTGCTGATTACAGGTGTTAACTAACCACATCTGTAAAATAGTTTCACACCGACCCCTAGTGTTTGATTAGCTGGTGGCTGCAGGCTTGCCAGGTTGACATCAAACCTACTACCACCATTATTTGGTTGTTAATGGTTTGGGTTTTACATAAAAATGAGTCCACTGGGGCCAGCAGGTGGCGTGATGGTCGGGGCACTGGATGCCCATGTGGCCAACAGTGGTTCAAATTCTGGACATGGTGGCTTGCTTTCTCAGTTCCCTTTCTCTGTCTCTCTGGTCAAATAAATAAATAAATACATAAAATTTTTTTGAGAGGTTTTTGCTATAGGGCACGTGTGCTCACAAGAAAGACAGAGACAGAAAGTGAGAAATCACCCGCCGGGGGGATGGACATGCTACACTCTTCTCCATTCTCCCCTTGGAATCGTGGGCAAGCACGCACACACGCCTGGCATGAGTTTAAGCCACTGGGTCCAGGACACGAACCATGGCTGACTACATGGGAGTCCAGTGACATTGCCATTACGCTAACTGCTGGTCCCAATAAATCTTAAAAAATTGAGTCCATTGTTTGTCTGTGGTCCTGAGGCAGACACAGTCCCCACCCCTGGACTCCCTTAGGCCACTGGCTTGGCCCTGCCTAGTAGCATCCCCACAGCTCATTCCTAGGGAGGTAGAGAGCGAGGTGGGTCCCACCCTCATCAGGCAGCTCCAAGGGACAGGGAAGCGGGACAGGCACAGCGGGCAGCAGCGGCTGTGGGTTGGTTCAGCTTCAGGCCAGTGATCGGTGACCTTCATTTTAACCAAGACCAGGGTAACTTCAAAATTTGAACTTAAGGAAAAACTTTATTCTTCTTTTAAAAGCAATCTAGCTTTGAAATAAATTGAAGTTAGAGAAGAAAAAACATGAAACCTAAGAGAATCAGACAAACAGACACACAGACACACAGACAAACAGACAAACAGGACAGGGAGGGCTGGTCACTGGTTGGAAGCTCTGGTCAGATCTTCTCCATCTTGGAGATGAGGTCATCACAGATCCTGGTCAGTTCATCATTTTCTTTAGTCTGAAGGAGAAAAGATGAATCACTGAGTTTTTGTGGAATGCTCAGAGAGAACAGCAACAGGCCAGGGAAGGAAGAAGCAGGTCTTCAGTGTCTTCTAGAAGGCACTGCCTGATACCCAATGCCTACCTTCTGCTCCACGGTCTTCTCTAGTGAGTGGATGCGCATCTGCTCCTTCCTCAGGCTCGCCTGGAAGGCTAAGGCCTCTGCCTGGGCCTTGCTCCGGACCTGAGCAATCTCCTCATTTGCCCTGGAACGGCAGAGGGCAGAGGTTGAGTCCTCTGGGGGCATCTGCACCCTCAGCCCGCCTATGGCCCTCACCCTAGGCACTCACAGCTGCAGCTTCTCTTCGGCATGGGCCTTCAGGGCTTGGTACCTCTGGCTCTCCTTCTCAATCCTCAGTATGTAGTCCTCCACACACTTCTTCAGCGACTCTTCATTCTTTAGGGATAAGCAGACATGAACCATTAACGGTGCACTGTGCTATTAAGATGTCCAGGGCCTTCAGGGTCAAGAGCATGCTGTGGACCTTTGAGGCTCCCTAGCACACTGGCTATGAACAGTACTTCCTGTCTTCCTCTTGGGAAGGGCCCCTCCACACGCATTTCCAGTTCACACCTTCTGAGAGTCAGGACAGCTTCTGGATCTTGACCTCTTTGATGCTAGCCCTGAAACCTGAGCACTCAGTCTCCACTGACGCCTCTGCCCCAGAGGCACCCACCACTGACAGAGTGGGCCGTGCATCACCATCACTGAACAGCCTCCTGTGAGCCGAGTCCTGTGTTCTGAGCCAGGAGTGGAAAGATGATGGCAGAGACCAGTGGACATTTGGACCATGTGGATGTGGCCCTGCATGTCACGTAGTCTTGCTGCCCAGAGCCCTCCAGTAACAGTGGGCAGCCGACACGCTTGTATTCCTGGCACCTGGAGTGGCCATGGATTCCTCACACTCACTTCATACTCAATATGATGAAGGCTCAGCCCACTCTACGGTCCTCCTGCAGGGCTCCCCACATGGCCCACCATGTCCACCCTGCCATGCAGCTGCCTCCCAAGAACAGTAATGCCTACTGGCCCCAGGGCCCTGCTCCTTACCCGACCTGTGATATAGCGGGTACTTTAAACCTGTGTTCTGCTGAGGCTCCTGCCTCCAACCACATCCACGGTCTCATGTCTTTTGATTATAGAAAGGTCCCAGCCACGCGTCTCCAGGTGAGGCATGTGGCCCAATAGCTCTGCAATTACACCTGGAGGCCTTCCCACCACAGCAGCGTCTTCCCCTCTTTATAGCCCACTGGCAGCTCTGGGGGCTCAGTCTCACCCTGGCTCTTGACTATTTCTCATGAGGAATCTTTGGCAGTTAACTTGACCTGCATCCACTGAATTTTTAACTTTGGTAGCCATTTCTCTCAGTTCAGAGTTTCTATTTGTGGGACTAGCAGATGGCGTAATGATTACGTTGCTAGACTCCCACGTAAACGGCGGTTTGAGTTCCGGACCTGGTGACTTAAAACTCATGCCAGGCACATGTGTCCAAAATCCTGAGGAGAATGGAGAAGGGATTGCTGCGTGGCCACCAGCGTCCTCTTCCCCCGCCAGGGGATTTCTTGTTTTCTGTCTCTCTGGTGCCCTATAGCAAAAAGCTTTTTTAAAAAAATCCCATTTGGTTCTTTCTAGTTGGAGGTTTCTACTGAAACACACCTTTGAATATAGACAACAACTGTTTTAAAGTCCATGTGTGGAGCTGATCCTCCAAAAAGGGATCAGATGAGAGGTGCAGAGAAGCCCCTGTGGGAGAGGGCGGGGAGGAGGTCACAAGGACCTGTGGTGCAGGTCTGTCCTGAGTGGTGGCGAGGCCAGGAGGAAAGCGGGGACAGCGTCTCAGACCAGGCCATGGCCTAAAGTAAAGTTGGGGTGAGTGACCTCAAAGCAACGTCACTGTTCAGGGGGTCCTGCCTCTTTGGCATCCATGCCACACCTGGCCAGAGGTGGGGCCTGTGAGGACTGTGCTCCGAGGTCGCCTCATATCACCGCCCGTTTCTGCTGACGCTCTGGTTTTCACTCACGTTTCCCACCTCTTTGTATTCCTGGTTGTCCTGTGCTAAATATTCTCTGCAAAACTATTTGAAACCGTGGGACCAGCAGTTAGCGTAATGGCTTTGTCGCTGGACTCCCATGTAGTCAACTGCGGTTGGAGTCCTGGACCTGGTGGCTTAAAACTCAGGCCAGGTGCATGTGCGTGTGTGCCCAAGATCCTGAGGAGAATGGAGAAGGGATTGCGGCGTGGCCATCCCCCCGGCGGGTGATTTCTTGCTGTCTCTCTGTCTCTGTCTGGCGAGCGCATGTGGCCTACAGCAAAAACCTCTCCAAAAAAAAAAGGCTATTTAAAGCCATAGTTATGGTTAAAGTATCTTCTTCTATAGAGTATATGGCACGCTTCTGCCAGGCAGCTAGGGACCCATCCGACCGCAGGATGGAGATGAGGGGATGTTCAGTCAGTCCCTGTGAGGGCCTGTTCGTTCTAGTTCAACCTGACTCCCAGGGTGTCCACCTGAGGCTCCCCCATCCCTCAGGGCAAGAACAATACGCTCCCCCTTCCAGCTGCACCCTCTACAGTTGGCAATTGTCCCCCCTCCTCCTGCAATGTCAAGCACTGGCCTCTATGCCAGTCCCCGCTACCCCCACCCCAACAGTATCAGGAAGAACCCGCTGGCCTTCCAGGCCTGCTCTGGGAGAACGGGCCATCTTTAGACATTGCTTCTTCCAGTGAGCACCACACCAGCCTTTTCCAGCAGAGGCACAGCAGTGCGCTACAGGAGGAGGGGACCCAGCAGCCTGTGGTTAGGTGGACATGCAGGCAGCTCTGCCCAGGTGAGACCGATTTCCTGTGGGCACCCACACATGGATGCCATGCACCAGCTCTCATTGGGGCCCGCACGGGCTCGTCCTTCCTTCCTGAGAACCCTGTCAGCCTTAGCACACCAGTGTCACCTTGTGTCTCACAATTCTTTTCTCACAGCTGTTCCTCACACCAGGAACCGCTCCCGATCCAGTGGTGGGTGGTTCAGACTGCGGTAGCCCAAGACGCCCTCTAACAGGCAGGTTCTAAGCTCTCCCAGGTGGCCGAGCACAGCTATGTCTCCTACTGCCCTCCTGGCCACTCCTTGCCACCTGATGCTTACTGTTCCCATCCTGTCCTGTTCATGCCCACTTCACTCCTCGAAGGTCCCACAACACCAGTCTGGTGCAGACTGGGCAGCGCCGTGTCACTGCCATCCCTGCCCAGGGTGACGGAAGGCTCAAAGGACCATGGCGTAAAGGGCGCTCTACGGCCTGGTAGGCTTGGACTGAAAGCTGCAAGGGCTGACACGCACGTACCTTGCGGTAGCCCTCAATCACTTCCTTCTGTTTTTCAAATCGCTTGAAGAGGTCAGAGAAGGATTTTTCCATGGAGTTCAAGTCAGCAGCAAGTTGGTCCTTTTCTTTTAAAACCTTCTGGATTTTGGTTTCAGTGAGTTCCTTCTGTTTCTGAGCTTCCTCTTGAGAAAAGCAAACACTAGGTATTAGAAGGCGACTTATATACTGGGTGCCAGAAATGGCCAAGGAGAGATGGAAGAGCCCTGGGGTGGCAGGAGGTGAGCAGCCAGGGCGTAGGCAGGCGTGGGCAGATGTCCTGGCGAGGTGAGACGAGCCCCCTTTCCACCATGACCTTCTGGGGCTCTGTAGGGAGCCAGAGGCAGTAGAGTGGACCCTATGCCTGAAGCCCAGGACCCAGCAGAGGCCCCTGAAGAAAAGGGTGGTATTTGGATACCCTGTAGAGCCCATGAAGAGACCTCACAGGTGGGGCCAGTGCTCTGAGCTCAGGGGCCATTCATGAAGCTGAGGTAGTACTGTGTAGCCCTCTTACAAACAGGTAAGGGCCTAGGAAGTCACCTGCGACCGGCTGATGCTTGGCCTAAGACAGGTTCCCACAGGGACACCTCTGGGAGTCTAAGTTCTAGCCTCAGGTGAGGCCTGGTGTCCTGGTCCCACCCAACATCCTCAGAAGTCGCTACTGGAGGGAACCAGCAGTTAGTGTAATGGCTATGTCGCTGGACTCCCACATAGCCGACCGCGGTTCGCGTCCTGGACCCGGTGGCTTAAAACTCACACCGGGTGCGTGTGCGTGCGTGCCCAAGATCCCGAGAGGAGAATGGAGGAGAAGGGATTGCGGCGTGACCATCCTCCCGGGGGGTGATTTCTCGCTTTCTATCTCTCTGTCTCTGTCTGTCTGGCGAGCGCACGCGCCCTATAGCAAAAATCTCTCAAAAAAAAAAAAATAAATAAATAAAGAAGTTGCTACTGGACAGCTACCTGGTAAGGGCAGGTAAGGATGGGCCAGACTCTAGACAACAATGCCCTCAGGGGGCCGGCCCTGTGGTCTAGTGGTTAAGGGAGTCAGATCCCACATGGCTGACCACGTGGCTTGAATCCCAGACCTGGTGGTTTGAAAAACACACCAGGCGTGTTTGTTCATGCCCCAAATCCTGACAGGATGAAGAAGTGGTGCAGGGATTACAGTGACCATGCCTCATTGGAGGATGCTTTCTCCCTCTGCCTCTGTTTCTCTGGCCAAAAAAAAAAAAAAGTGCTGGGGGAATAGCATCTGTTCCCGACCATAGCCCCAGCTGCCTGCTCGGCGTTGAGCAATTCTGAAGCCTGTCAAGGGCTGGCACACAGACATCGCCATCTCACTGCCGACTTCTCTTCAATTTATCTCGGTGGTTCCACACTGAGGGGGGTCATAGCAAGGGGATGCCAATAGGGTGCTGTTAGGAAAAGTGTCCTGGACACAGCTGCCCAGAGGCAGGGGCCCCACAGGGTAGGGGTTAGTTGGCACCGAGGCTGATGTGTACGCCTTGGGCACCTGGCACTCACCCATTGCCTGGTACACGATCTCCTCAAACCCATCCACGATCTTCCTACAGAAAGAGAGCAAATGCGCATTTGGGACGGCCCATGGCAGGCAGACCAGGGTGAAAGCCAGCATCCCGCAGACTTACCCCATCTCCAGGTTCTTCCCGTGGAGCTCCTCACACCTGCTTCTCAGCTCCTGGTTCTCCTTCTGTGCTGCTTCCACCTATGCAAGTCACACAGCTGGGTTGGGGGGGCTCATCTTCGGTAACCTTCCCTACACCTAAGGTCTCTGACACAGGATCCCAGGAACCCCAGTCAGGCCAAGCCTTCCTGCTCTGAGTTAGGGCATGAGGCCAGTCAGTATAAGGCCGCTGGCTGTGCTCTGCGGGTGACCTGCTGAGGTGGAGCCAGTAGGTGCCTGGTAAGTGCATGTACCCCCAGCATGTCCATCTGTCAGGCCCCCGTGTTGAGTGTGAAGGCTCCTGTCCCCAGGACATTGCAGAGGGGAGAGGAGGGGGCCCAATGGCAGGGAGAAAGTCAGACTTGAGGGCAAAGCTCAAGTCAGACTTGATGTTGTGAGCTTCTGGGCCTGCTTTGGGGTTACTCAGATGGGTTGAGACAGGACAGGGAATGGGGGGAGGTCCACATCCACAGACAGCCTGGGTGTAGCTGGGTCCGTGCATGCCTCCATGAAAACACTAGCCTGGGGGTCGCTATGAGCAATGCTAAAGTGAACCTGGGGCCTTGAGCCACAGCTCTGCAAACTCTTCTCCTGGGCCACCTATCCCACTTCCCCAGCCGACGGCAGCTCAGAGTGGTGCCCGCAGATGCCCTGGACCCTCAGCATGTACACGGGTTCTCTGAGAGGTGATTGAGAACTAGACAAGATAGGCTGGGGAGGGACTGGCAAGTGGCGTGGTGGTTAAGGCGCTGGACTCCCACATGGCCAACCGTGGCTGGGGTCCTGGACCTCGTAGCTTGCTTTCTCACTTTCCCTCTCTTTCTCTTTCTGGCAAGTACATGTGCCCTAGAGCAAACTAAATAATAACAGTAATAAAGACTAAAAAAAAAAGAAAAGGCTGGGGCCAGCCAGGGGCGTGGAGATTAAAGCAGCTAGATCCCTCATGATGAACTGTGCAGTTTGAGTTCTGGATCTGGTGGCTTGAAAAACACACCAGGCATGTGTGCAGGCATGCCCAAAATCTCAAAAGGAGAAACAGGAAAGGGACTGTGGAATGAGCATCCCACATGCGGGGAAGCTTTCTCACTTTCTCTTTCTGGCAAGCATGCACACTCTCTAGCAAATGAAAAGGAAAAAAGGCTGAAGCCTCCGTGTGTCCATGAGGAGCGTGACGGCTGAGACAGGGCTGGGGAAACACGGGGCAGGGACCCGTGAACCTGAGGAAGGTAAAGAGAGCTCTCTAACCCATCTGGAGATTCGTCTGGGTTGGTGGAGGGCTAGTGGGAGGAGGTGGCAGGAAACAGACACCACCCAGGCTCACAGAAGCATTATCCTCTAGGCCACAAGATATTTGCGCTGGTCTGCCTCAGCAAAGTCACCCATGGAGACAGACACCCTAACCCTTGCTGTCACCTCCCCCTGGCTGCAGCTAATTCTGTGAGCCCAGTGCTGAGTTCAGGCTATCTGATAGCTCTGCTCAGGGAGAGGCTGCTTGTGGGCAGCTGCTTGCTCAGATGCTAGACAAAACCCCGGAATTCTCGGCTCCTTGGGCAGCATGCTGAGGGGCTGGGGTCTCAGCAATTGATGCCAGCATCTCCCTGCAGTGCTCCGTTTCCACCGAGCATCAAGAACAATGATGGCTGGCCGACCAAATGCCAAGTGTCAGGGCTAGCAGATGGCATAATGGTTGAGTGGCTGGACTCTCACGTAGTCAACCGTGATTCAAGCCCCAGATCCAGCAGTGTAAAACTCACTCTGGGTGCGTGTGTGTGAGTGTCCAAGATCCCAAGAGGAGAATGGAGAAGGGATTGCGGTATGATCACCCCCCCTTGTGGGGGGTGATCTATTGCTTAATGGCTCTGTCTCTGGTGAGCACATATGCCCTATAGCAAAAATCTCTCTTAAAAAAAAAAAAAAAAAAAGCCAAGTGCCAAGCCCAGCATTCAAGAGACATCTGTGATCTCACAACAGAGGAAATGCCCTCTCTGACTTACCGCCGTGTCCAGGTCCCGCTGGCTATACTGTAGCACGTCCACAATGGGTCCAACAGGCAAGGGTGGAACCCCAGGCTCAAGGACACATGCAGGTGAACCTGTTACCTGCATGAATAACAAAAAATGAGAAGAGCCATGAGTCTCATGTCAGACTCACCTCTTCCTACCTCTGGCCTGTCCTCAGGGAGCAAAGACCCAACCAGCCCAACCAGAAGCCAGGTCAACACCATGTCCAGCTCTTCTGCTGCAGAGACAGTGGGTGAGGGAGCCACAACAGTCCTCCCACTTATCAAGGAGTGGTTGGCAGCCCCACATCCCCACCAACTGACCCAGAGGCATCAGATCCCCAGGAACATAAAACACAGGCCCTTACAACACACATGTCTTTAGACCACAGTGTCCAAAGGAACTGAAATACTTACAGGAACATCCAGAGCTCCTAAGAAATCAAAATCCACAAGCTTGGCTTCTAGCACATTTCCTGAGGAAGGCTGTTCTGCATCTTGTGCACTGAGACCAAACAGACAACTGTCATCCTGTGGGTCATCTTGTGTCCCACTCGGTCGGCAGGACATAAAGGATGATGGCTGGTCTTAAGCACAATAAGGACCAACCATAGCCTGCCACCTGAGGCTGGCCCTGGGCTTGCTCTGTCCTGTCCACTAAGTACCATGAGTTATTCCGATCATAACCCCAGTCCAGAAGTCTGACACACCTCGTAATAGCCACCCAGGTCCCTGGTCCACTTTTAAAATCGCATGGGGACCAGCAGATGGCATAATGGTTACGTCACTGGATTCCCACACAATCAACTGCAGTTTAAGTCCCGGAACTGGCAGCTTAAAACTCATGTTGGACACTTGTGTGTGCATGCCCCTCTGCCCCCGCCCCCCCAAAAAAAACCCCACAACTTCACAGAGTGAGCTTGCCTGCTTGTCCCAGAGACTATGGGCACTGGTCGGTGAGGGCTGTCTTTCAAGAGAGGATCGAATTTGAGGTATAAGGACTGCTTCCTCAAGGCTGAGTCCTTGAACTGAGGGGAGGACAAGACAAATCAGTATTACTATTGGCGCCTCAGAGATGGCAGCCCTGAGAGCCACAGGGTGGTCAGCTCACTGGGCAAAGTGCCCCGGGGAGATCACACTGCACCTCTGTCTCTGGTCACCTATAACAGTACCCGTGGCACCATTCCCATAGTACATCTCAGGGTCAGCATTTGGGTTAAGAGTCTCCTAAGACTACAGGATTCCCACTGAGAGAAGAAATCATGGGAAAAGGATCTCTACAGAGACGCAGAGACATGACCAGTCACAACATTCCAGGCTGAAGAACCACCACGTTGCACATAGTGGCGTGGGGCTGTTCTAGGGATACACACTTCATGTAAGGCTGCCGTTCAAGTGGCAGGTACCTACCAAGCACGTTCCGAACTGCTCCAGGTAATCCACCTCAGCCCCAATGCCTAGAACTGAGAGGGAGGGAGTCAGTACCACTATCGCCATCTTCCACAACCCAGGCCTGACAGCCACACGCTAGCACCCCCAAGTGACCTACAAGGCGGAACCATTGTTCTTTGGTGAAATGCATGCAGCAGGTGTTCCCACTGCCAGGCCAGCCGCTTCATCTCCAGAGCTCCTGAGCTGTGTACACTGGGAGTGACCCTTCCCTTCTACCACCAACCCTAAACTCTGAGGTCTTCGCTTCACAGCGAGATCTCTCACCTCGGCACTGCTGACTGAAATGTGGGGCTGACGATTGTATCGTGGGGTGTCCTATGTACTGTAAGATGTTGGAAAGTATCCTGGTTCCCATCAGGAGATGCCAGAAACATGGTCCCCTGTCCCCAGCCGTAACAATTACGAATGTCCCCTGAGAGGCAAAATTGCCCTGGTTGAGAATTACTGTTCAAAATTACCCTAGAAAAATCCTCTAATGGGCCAGCCCCGTATGTGGGGAGCCAGATCCCTCTTGGCTGAAGGAGGTTCAAATACCAGCTCTGATGGCATGAGAAACCAACCAACCAACTAGGGGTGTGCGCCTCATATACTGATGGGATGGAAAAGACGGAGAGGAAAAGTGAGTGCACACGCCCTTTGGCAAGAGAAAGAAAGAAAGAAAAGAGTTGTTTCTACAGTCTAGTGGTTAAGAGAGCCGGATCCCACATGGCCAACCGCACAGTTTGAATTCTGTCCTCCGCAACTTAAAACACACGACAAGCAGGTATGTGTGCGTGCCCCAAATCCCAATAGGAAAGATAAATGGAGAAGAAAAGACTGTGGTGTGACCACACTTCACTGGTGGGGTGCTTTCTCCCACCTGCCTCACTCTCTGCTGAGCACATGTGTCCTCTGGAAAAATGAAAAAACTTAACCCAAAAACTTTCTAGGGAACATTTTTTTTGGAGAGATTTTTGCTATAGGGCATGTACACTCACCAGAAAGACAGAGACAGAAAGCAAGAAATCACCCTCCAGGGAGGGTGGCCACGCCGCAATCCCTTCTCCTCCATTCTCCTCTTGGGATCTTGGGCATGCATGCACACTTGGAGTGCGTTTAAGTCACTGGGTCCAGGACTCGAACTATGGTAGACTACATGGGAGTCCAGCAACATAGCCATTACGCCATCTGCTGGTTCCAGGACCATCATTCTTTTAAAAAAAAAAAAAAGATTTTTGCTATATGGCATGTGGGCTTACCAGAGAGACAGACAGAAAGCAAGAAATCACTCCCTGGGGGGATGGCCATGCTGTAATCCTTTCTCTTCCTGGGATTCTGGACATGCATACACATGTGCCCAGCATGAGTTTTAAGACGCGGGGGGTCTGGCACTCGAAAGGCGGTCAACTATGCCGGAGTCCAGTGACATAACCATTACTCCATCTGCTGGCTAGGGACCATCTTTAATAACAAACTTGAACGTGGGACCAGGCTTCCTTAATCACTAGAATACAAGGCTGGCCCAATTTTTTTTTTTTTTAGTTTGCTATATAGGGCATGTGCACTCTTGGCTGGGAGGGAGAAAGTGAGAGGACACCCTCCCAAGGAGGATGGTCATGTTTCAGTTCCTCCTCCTCCATTTTCCTTTTGGGATTTTGGCATACATATACATTCCTGGCGTGATTTTCAAGCTGCCAGGACCAAGACTTGAACTGCACAGTCGGCCACGTGGGATCCAGTTGCCTTAACCTCTGCACTATCTGCTAGCTTTCCTTTTTTTTTTTTTTTTTTTGAGAGAGGTTTTTGCTATAGGGTGCATGCGCTTGCCAGACAGAGAAAGACAGAGAGATGGAAAGTGAGAAGTCACCCCCAGGGGGTATGGCCATGCCACAATCCCTTCTCCTCCATTCTCCTCTCAGGATCTTGGGCACGTACGCACACGCGCCCGGCATGAGTTTAAGCCACTGGGTCCGTGATACGAACCAAGGCCGACTACATGGGAGTCCAGCAACGTAGCCATTTCGCCAACTGCTGGCCCCCCTGCTAGCCTTCTTAAGAAAAAATTTTGCTATAAGGCATATGTGTTCACCAGAGAGAAAGAGGAAAATGAGAAAGCACTCTCTATGGGGTATGGCCAGGCCACAGTCCCTTTTCCATCATTCTCTTCAGGATTTTGGGCACATATACACACACATCTAGTGTGTTTTTCAAGCTGTTAGGTACAGGACTTGAACTGTACAGTTGATCATATGGGATCCAGCTGCCTCAATCAACATGCTACAGGCAGGCCCTGCCTGATTTTTGATAACATAATCTTTGGTGTAAAAAAAAAACAAAAAAAAAACCCCAAAACAAAAACAGGGACCTGCAGTTAGTGTAATGGCTATGTCGCTGGACTCCCACATAGTCAACTGTGGTTCGAGTCCTAGACCCGGTGGCTTAAACTCATGCCAGGTGCGTGTACGTGCGTGCCCAAGATCCCGAGAGGAGAATGGAGGAGAAGGGATTGCGGCGTGGCCATCCCCCCTGGGGGGTGATTTCTGTCTCTCTTTGTCTGTCTGGCGAGCACACGTGCCCTATAGCAAAAACCTCTCCAAAAAAAATAAATAAATTAATTAATTAAAAAACCTAAAACCAAAAAACAACAACTAAGGGGGGAGCCAGCAGATGGCATAGTGGTTACATCGCATGAGTTTAAGCCACCAGATCCGGGACTCAAACTGTGGTTGACTACATGGGAGTCCGGCAACATAGCCATTATGCCACCTGCTGGTCCCAGGGCATGCTTTCTTACTTTCCTTCTCTCTCTCTCTCTCCTCTGCCTTTCTCTGGCAAGTATTTGTGTCCCATGGCAAATTAAGGGGGGGGGGGGGGGAGTGAGTAAAGATCTTTTTTTACTTTTAGGTTTTGTTTTGTTTTCCATAGAGTGCATGCACTCCCCTAGGAGGAGAGAGAGAGAATATGAGTAAGAGAAAAAGAGAGAGCAAGTGAGCAAATGAGAAAGAAGAAACGAGAGAGCACAAGTGAGAGAGAAAGAACTTGAGAAATCACCCCCTAAGGGGGTTGGCCATACTGCAGACCCTTCTCCTCCATTCTCCCGTTGAGATTTTGGGCATGCACCGACACATGCCTGGCTTTTTTCCCAGTCTGCTGGGTCTGGGGATCAAACCGTACAGTGGACCATGTGAGATCCAGCATCTTAACCACCACACCATCTGCTGGCCTGTGAGTAAAGATCTTGATAGACATTTCTTCAAAGAAGATATACACATGGGCAACACGCACATGAAAAAATGCTCAAAAGATGCTCATTAGCCATCAGCGAAATGTAAAATCAAGACCAGAACTAGAGGAGCCAGCAGGCGGTGTGGCAGTTAAAGGCTCTGGGCTCCCACGTTGCTGACTGCAGACTGAATCCCAGACCTGGAGGCTTGCTTTCTCTCTGTCTCTGATGAGTGCATGTGCCCTGTAGCAAAATTAAAACATGGTGGTAATGATGAATAAAATTAAAAAATAATTCTTTAAAGAAAAGAAATCCCAGGACTAGATATCACTTCATACCCTAGGATGGCTAGAATTAACAAGACAGATAATAACTGGCAAGACTGTGTAGAAATCTAAACCTTCCTACAATGCTGGTAGGAATGTAAAATAACACATCCACTTTAGAAAACAGTCTGGCAGGTTCTCAAAAGGTTAAGCAGGGTTATCAGCACTTCTACTTCTAGGCATATACCTAAAAAAAAAAAAAAAAAAAAAAAACTAAAAAAAAAAAAAAAAAAAAAAAAAAAAAAAAAAAAAAAAAGGAAACCTGTGTCCACACAAAAACTTGTATGTGAATGCTCCTAGCAGTCAGATTTGTAACAGATGAAGAGTGGAAATAATCCAAGCAGCCATCAGTGGGTGAATAAACAAAATGTGACAACTATTCAGCCACAGCAAGGAATGAAACATTACCACCCACTACACATGGGTGAGTCTTAAGAATGTGTTCAGATGTCAGACCAAAAGCCTAGGTTGTGTGATTCCAGAGGTCCCACGGCAAGCCCCAGAGACCCACAAAGCTTAGCTCGCCCTTCCCATGGGTGAGAACCCATGATTATCTTGTCAGAGATACTCTACACTTCACATATGTCTAGTCTTTTTGATAACTTGGTTCCTATTCTTAAAAATTTTCGTTATTTTGTATTTTTTAAAAGAATTATTTAATTTTATTTATTCATTTGTTTATTTTAACCTGACCAGAGAGAGACACAGAGAGGGAAAGAGGGAAAGTGAGAAAGCAAGTCACCAGGTCTGGGATTTGAACCATGGTTGGCCATGTGGGAGTGTCCAGTGCCTTAACAACCACACCACTTGCTGGTCCCATTAATCGTCTATTTTTATTTATTTAGAGAGAGGTAGGTACCCCAACAAGGCCTCTGCCATCATCCATCAGTCTTAGTTGGCATGCCCAGAGAGGTCCCATGACACAAACCCAGGACCTTTCCTGTCTGGGTTCAGTTGCAGTAACCACTGAACCACCACCTGGCTACAATAACTGGGTTCTTAAGTAACCAGATTTACGCCTTACCAACCTTTAAATCAGTTCAGTTACAATTTCTCACTGAATGTACTTTAATAACTATTTATCCTTTCTCGAGGCCAGCAGGTAGTGTGGTGGTTGGAGTTCTGGATTCCCACATAGCCAGTCGTAGTTTGAGTCCCAGACCTGGTGGCTTGCTTCATCTTTCCTCTCTCTGGTTAAAATTAAAATAATAATAGTAATAATAATAATAAAGAAACTATTTATCCTTTCTAATCTTAGGGATATACCACATTTATCCACAGCCTAGTGTTGAAGATTTAAACTTATTTCATTATGGGTTTTTGTTTCAAACAGTGTTTTTCTGATTACCATATGTGCTAGCCAGAGAAAGAAAGGCAGACAGAGAGAGAGAGAGAGAGAGCGCGCGCGCGCGCGAGCGAGCGAGCACAAGCGCACACACCCCAATGGGGTGTAATCATTCTGCAATCTCCTTTCCTCCATCCTGTTAGGATTTTGGGGCATGTACATTGGGTGTTTTGAATCCCGAGCTGGGATTCAAACTGCAATCGATCTGGCATCTGACTCTCTTAACCATGAGGCTACGGGGCCAGTCTTGTATTTCTATCTTGACTGTGGACTGCTTTGTTCACATCTGTTACCTAGTTTTCTAAATGAATCTACAATTTTCATTTCAGGAAGTCCTTTAAATTAAAGGCACCCCTTGGGACCAGCAGTTGGCTTAATGGCCATGTCACTGGACTCCCATGTAGTTGACAGTGGTTCGAGTCCCAGATCTGGCGGCTTAAACTCACACTGGGTGCATGTGCATGTGTACCACCCAAGATCCTGAGAGGAGAATGGAGGAGGAGAAGGGATTGCGGCGTGGCCATCCTCCCTGGGGGGGTGATGATTTCTCTCTGTCTCTCTGTCTCTGTCTGGCGAGTGCACACACCTTATAGCAAAAACCTCTCAAAAAAAAAAAAAAATAAAATAAAGGCACCCCAGTCCTGTTCAATCGAAAATGCTCATCTCTTCATAAACCAGAAGTTTATGTGGAATAATTTGAAGTCAGGGAATAGACCAGCCTATAGAATGATCACCTGCAAATGACAGAGGGAAAGCAAGCGACTGAGCAAATATGCTCACAAGACATTTCAGGTAAACTGGGAGTGACGGTCCAAGGCAACATACCCTCAGCTGGGTCTCTGAACTTCTCCTCCTTTAGCTCCAAGACAGGCTCCAGTCCCTGCTGAGAAGGGAAGGCCACCGGTTCAGCATGTGGGGCCTTCAGCTCACTGTCCTGACAGCTCACGGAAACTGACATGTCTGAAAAATTCAAAGTTCCCTCCTAGAGGGAAGGTCAGAGTCATCTTGTGTCGTTGAGGACAAAGCCCCACCCTCAGTCAAAATAAACCTGGGATGGGATGAAGGGTAGAAGGGCAGTGGTTTATCCCAGCCTGTCACTGGAAGACCCTCTGGCCTGTTACGTTTCTACATAATATGCAAATGGTGACTAAAGTATAGAGGCACATACATATCCTCTTACCTTGCCTGCAGTTCTTGGTGTCTCTGCTACCATATGTACCACAGACGTGTCGTCCGCCGAGGCTGCACACAGCTGCCTGGAGAGACAGAGAGTTAACAGATGCCTGTGTGGTACTCCCACTGCCATGTCTCCAATTTGGCACCAAGCTGCTACCTGCCTCTCATTTGCACGGTTGTGCTGGTCCTGTGAACCTTTAACTACAGAATACACTAGGCGGGACCAGCAGTTAGCGTAACGGCCATGTCGCTGGACTCCCCATGTAGTCGACCGCGGTTCGTGTCCCGGACCCGGTGGCTTAAAACTCACGCCGGGCGTGTGTGCGTGCGTGCCCAAGATCCCGAGAGGAGAATGGAGGAGAAGGGATTGTGGCGTGGCCATCCCCCCTGGGGGGTGATTTCTCTCTTTCTATCTCTCTGTCTCTCTGTCTGTCTGGCGAGCGCATGCGTCCTATAGCAAAAACCTCTCCAAAAAAAAGAAAAGAATACACTAGGCACATGGGGCCAGTCCGAGTGATGGCTGCAAAGCTACCCTCACCAACCTTACTCAGAATGAAAAGTGAGCCTGGACAGTGAGGTTAGGGAGAAGCAGGCAAGAAGCTCTGAAATCCTCACAACTTAATGGAAGAAAAACTGCAATGATTCATTTACCTTTTTTATGGTGAAATTAGTAAAAGGTCCCATGTGGGTAGGAGGCTGGGAAGGGACAGTCACACACTGGAGGTAACGGTTCTCCTGGCTGAGCAACCCCACCCCTGGGAACACAACTGAAGAACAGCCAGAGGCAGCAAACCCTCAGCAAATGCCAGCTTCGGGGAGGTTGTACTACTGGGTGATCAGAAAAGTCATGAAATATTTTTCTATGCAAACGTGTCATGACTTTTCCAACAACCTAACAAAAGGACTCCGAGTCAGAGCACTGGCCTACAGGACACCGGCAAAATCTCTCATGGCTTAAAACTTTAACCTCAAAAAACAAACAAACTAACTTTAACCTCAAAGAGCAGTAGCCTGAGAAGGTACTGGGTTTCCAGGAAAGCCATGATGCATTATATAGAAAAATATGTCATGACTTTCCCGATGACCTCATACATGAAAGCTACGTGAAGACACCACTCTAAGTGGTAACAGCTTTGTTTTGGTTTTGGCTGTCGGGACCACAGCATTCAATCAGATCACAGCAGCTCACGATGGGCTCTAACTGGGGACACTGCCTTGCTACAGTGCTGGCCACATTCTGTTTTCAGCCGAGTGGCGGCCCATGCGCATTTGACTTTTCCCTCAAACACAGGCACACTATTAAGTCAGCTCTGTGCCTCGGTGCCAGGCACCTGGGAGCTGGGCTTCTTGTACCTGTTTAAGCTTTGTTTCTGCTGGAGGCCCCTTCTCAGGTGGAGTCTGCCTGGCTACAAATGAGTGCAGACTTAGGCCCTTCGCCCACACACCATGGAGTGGTCACCTAGACACAGAAACCCACACTTACTGGCTTGGAGGCGGGTTCTCCAGGGTCACTGGCCCAGCACTTGACTGCAGAGCCACCTCAGAGCTGTCTGGGGGCTGAGCTTTGCTGCTACTGGAGGTGGAGCCAGTTCCAAAAGGGTTAAAGTCTGGGTCATCCAACTTGTTCCAGTCGAGGTGGTAGGAGCCCCGTGGAACAGGCGCAGGGCACTCGTCTTCCCCTCTCTTCTCATCTCCCTCCTGCGCTGCCTGGGAGGCCTGTTTCTGTCTTACCTCCTGCCTCTTTGAGGGATGTTTGAGGCCCAGTCTCTTTGGTCGGGGAGCCTTTTTGGTGGTGGTGTCAGAGAAGTCAAATTCTAGCCTTACAGGCTCACCCCTTGCCAAGTCAGCCATCTGTACAGAGGCATCTTCCTTCTGAGGGCTGGATGGGGCTGTGTCCTCAGAACCAGAGGAGCTTGTGCAGGGAAGTGACTGAGCACTGTCTCCTGGCCCAGAGGAGTCTTCGTCACAGTTCCCGGTGAGGGGACCTCCTCTGTGTGGTGCTTCAAGGGTCAGATCAGGAGGTAGAACGGCCCCCAGAGAAGCAGCAGAGACGCTGCCTTGTGAATTTCCTTCCTCAGCTCTATGAGGAGTCTCTGCTCTCTGCTGGAACGCTATCCCTGGGGGGTCTTCTAGGGTCTGAGAGACGGAAGTTATGCTTTTATCGAAGGAATAAAGGCTACTGTCTTCCTCCGCTGCTTGCTGAGGGCTGCCAGGCATTTGTCCTGGAGGTATTGCTTGTTTTTTAGGACTTTCTGGGCTGTGGCTCGGAGAGCTTAAGGAGCCTGGGTCAGCCAGGGGGGCTGTGCCAAGCTTGCTGGAGCTGCCATCTTCAGAGGCTGGGGTCACATTCACCAGAGGAGAATTGGCATCAGCCACGGCTTCTTTCTGAAGAATCCCATTGGTAATTTTGCTGTCCACTTCCTTGGTAAACTGTTGGCTTTTTAGAAACAGATTTAGTTAACACCAAGGAATTTGTTAGCTTTTCAATTATACCTAAGTCCACGTGAAAGGCAGGAAACAAGAATATCAGTCAACTATGTCACCTGGCTTAGGTCCCACTTGAGTACATGCCCCCAGATTAGTGCTGGCAGCCACTTGGGACCACACAGGTTCTGAGAGAGGCAGAACAGAGAACTCTCTGGAAAACCAGCCAGCAAGGTGCAGGAAACCAGTGGCTATGTGGTCATGGACTATCAGAGCACACAAAAGTCAAGCTTTCCACCGAAAAGAGGGGAGGCTGAGGTCAAGAACGCTGATTTTAGAGCTGACCCTACTGGCCAGTGGCCTAGTGCCCACTGACAGAGAAGCACCCCGAGCAGAGAGCACCTCCCTGAGAGACCACTGTCCAACAGCGCTGGACAGAGTGCAGGAGTGGTGGAAGCCACAGAGCTCCTGACAGACAGGAAGGCTTGTTGAGACAACTGGAGGGTAGGAGTTAGGATTGGAACCATAATGGAGGACACAGGCTGCCACATTCGGGGCAAGCATGATCCAACCTACAGATCACTCAGAAGGACATTCCAGTCATTTCAGTGACTCAGCTGAAGGGGACCCCCTGGTTCACTGACCTACTCTTGCAACTTTTCTCCAAGTTTCTCCTCCCAACCATACTGCTCACAGCCACTCTCCTTCCACCAGCTGACACCTCAGTCATAGTGAGGACAACGTACCACCACAGTCAGCACCTGGCCGGCCACTCTCTGGTTTCATCCCCACTGAGCCACAACAAGCTCCATGAGAAACATTACCACCTGGGTGTCATGGTGTCTCCAACACACAGCTCTGAGAGTACTGGGAAGATGAACTGCACAGGCAGAGACACCATGCCAGAGCCACCAAGGACAAGCGCACAGTGAGACAGCCAAGGCTGGGACCTGTCAGGCCCTCCACGCCTTGACTGGCTGCAGCCCTGGAAGTATAGGGCAGAGGCAAGAACTTCCCTGGCCTCCAAGGCAGGTCAGATTCATGGCAACTGGAAGGTAATCGCCTTTCTTTTGGTTGTCAAGAAAAAACAATATTCACTTTATTCTCATTTAGCTGAACTTCAAAAAGAAAAGTATAAAAGTTAATTTGAAAAGTAGCAAGAAGACACAAGAACAGTAAATTCAGGTTAGAAGAGAGGTAGGCATGTGGCCTGAAGGACCTAAGAAATGTCACATGTATTCGCTAGTGACATTCTATTTAAGCTATGTGAAAAGCATGTAAATTTTTAAACCGTATCATTTTCTCCATACATCTTGAACCTGTTTAGAAGAAAAAGCTTTCGAGAGTGTAATTGCTATGTCACTGGGCTCCCATGGAGTCAACTGTAGTTCGCGTCCCGGACTCGGTGGCTTAAATTCATGCCAGGTGCGTGTGTGTGCGTGCTCAACATCCCGAGAGGAGAATAGAGAAGGGACTATGGCATGGCCATCCCCCCTGGGGGGTGATTTCTCACTTTCTGTCTCTGTCTCTCTGTCTTTCTGGTGAGTGCATGCGCCCTATAGCAAAAACCTCTCCCCCAAAAAAGCTTTCAGTAGCTCCATCAGCAAAAACTAGCACCATGCCGTCTGATACCGAACTCGACCTTGGCTAAAAGGCCAAAAGGTGACGAAGCCCCTTCCCACTCTGGATGTGTCCCTTGGTATCCAGACAGGTTAGTTCAGCCATGGAGAAGAGCTGCCTCCAAGGCCCTCCTTTCCAGGTAAAGAAGAAGAGCCTCAGCATCTACTTGTTGTAAGGTCAGTGAGCCGACCACACAGCCCGCCAAATACCTAGCCAATCCCTCCTACCACATATCTGACCAGCAGCAGATCATACAACATGGTCTCTCTGCCCACAAGTCTCTCCCTGCCCTCTCTGGTACTAATGTGGAGAACGCCAGTGCTGGCTTTTAAGCAGAAGGAAGAGAAGCAGAACACCAGAGAGAAAGGAAACTGCAGATTGTCCTTCCCTGAGCTGGAGTCAGGATATTTCATCAAAGTAGAGAAACAAAGATCGAGGCCAACTGGCTGGCACAGCAAGAGTGAAGCATAAATGTAAAAGTTATTCCAAATATCATGATCAACATCCCATTAATGAAAAGGCCTACTGCTGTGTAAACTGAGCAGAGATCAGAAAATATCCAGCTGAGATGAAACTGTATAAGACACCATGTTTCTGCAATGTCTGTTAGAGATGGCAAGGTCAAATATGTTCAACAGCACCGACACTTACTTCTCTTCCTGTGTCCAGACTTGATGAGAGTTCTCTAATTCGATGTTGTCACCCAGAGCAAAAGGAGTCTCAAGTTTGCTGGTCATAGTAGGACTTAAGATCCTATGTGTCTGTGGATCCCGCAGAGGGGTCTGAAAAGTCACCTGTGGTGAGGCAGAGCGAGAAGAGAGCACCTACTTAATAATTCAAGTCTTTATAGCACGTTGGCAGGTCCAGGCAGCTCAGAGGACACTAGGAAAGCAGGCCCCAGAGTGGCCTGATGGGCCACACACTTACCTTCACAGTTTTATTCAGGTTCTTGGCTGGCACATTTTCTTTCTGTGACAAACGAAGAACAGATGATCTTCCAGTAAGTTCTGGTGGTGAAAACAGGAAGTCGCAGTTCTCTTTACTTCTTTGACTGGTGACATTTTCGTCATTTAAAACCTGCAGACTCATTCTAGAAAAGAATGTGTTTACTTCAGCACAAGGGCAACAACATTGTGTTACCTAAACACAGATATGACAGGGACAGAATTGCCCTGCAGTGCTGCAGGGAGGACGCCCCCTATCCGTACAGGTATGGTCAGCGCCTCAGAGCTCACCCCTCGCGTAGGTGTCCTGTGCCAGACAGGACAGAGAGCCTTAGAGTAAGTCCCCGGCCTGCCCCCAGGGATTCTAGCTCTCCAACCAGGCAAGGGGAGCTGTGGGCTGTGCTGTTACATGCTGAGACCAAGATCTACAAGAACCTTTAGGCTGAGACCATGAGAAAGAAAAACTAAGTCCTTATAACCATTCCTACTGCTATGTAACTTTGTTGAGTAGAAGTTAGGAAAATCCTGGCCTGTAAGAAAACTGGAAGAGCCAGCAGAACCCCAGATCTTCCCTAGCCTCTATGCATGGCACAATGCGTGAGGCCAGCTGTGGTTGAGTCAACAGAGGGCAGACAAGCAGGGCAGCAGTTCTGGTTTGGTCTCTCTCCCACCAGGCTACAGTACAAACCAGGATATCAGGAAGAATAAGGTCCCAAAGGTGGTAGCAGCCCTGGGGCTTTGGTGTGAATATAAGGCAGGAGGAGGCCTGGTCAGGAGGTCGGCATTATGAAGTGCTAGAGTTCACTTGGTATGAGAAGCCCATTCTGGTGCTTGTGTGGCTGGGTAGGGCAGGGCAGGAGAGGAGGCGGCAATACCAGAGGCTCCTACAGCCAGGGCAGCAGAGCTGAACCCCAGCTCCGCCAATGGGCCTATGCTGAATGTGTAGAAATCAAAACAAAACAAAACAAAACAAAAACAAAGAGAAGTCAAAGTAAATGCTTAGGTTTTTGGCCTGGACAACTGGCAGAGGGAGTGCTGGATTGTGTGAAGCACAAATCAATGACCTAAAGGAAACCTTTCTGGCAGCTCTCAGTTAGAGAAAGGTAGGTGTACAGTGAGCCCAGTTTTTGCTAGGTTGGGCTTCTGGTGACTACGGGGTACGGGACAACAGGAGAAGGCTTCGAAGTAGAGGAGTGGCCAGCCGAGATTGCGTTCCATTGCTCTTCTGTGATCATACAGGGGAAGGGTGGGGAAGGAACAGAGATGCTGTTGCTGTACCAGTCCTGAGAATCGGCAGCATGGGAGAGAAGTTAGGCCTTCAAGGAAGGTGGTACAGCTGGAGTCGGTAATGGCTCACAGGTGGGGTGTGGAGAAAGAAGCATAAAGGATGGTCCCTAGAGGAAGGTGAAGGGACCACTGCCTAACTAGGGAGGATAGCAGCAGCTAGGCAAGAACTGTGAGGGAACTAGGGATTAGAAATCCCGTTTAAGCTGCCTGTGGAGAGAGGAAGTTGAGTACACAAGTGTTTAAGCACCGGGGACCAGCTCTGCAGTGCAGTGGTAATATGCTGCTCAAGAGAAGTCAGATCCCAGGATCTGACTTCTCTTGACCCCAGATGATGTAATGTTACGTTGCTGGACTCCCATGTAGTTGCCTGTGGTTCGAGTCCTGGACCTGGTGGCTTAAAACTCACACTGGGCGTGTGTGCATGGGGGTCCAAGATCCTGAGAGGATAATGGAGAGAGGATTGTGGCGTGGCCATCCCCCCTGGGGGGAGTGATTTCTCACTTTCTGTCTCCCTGTCTTTCTGGTGAGCACACGTGCCCTATAGCAAAAATCTTCTCCAAAATAATAATGATAACAACAGAAAGAAAGAAAGAAAGAAAGAAAGAAAGAAAGAAAGAAAGAAAGAAAAGCCAAATCCCACATGACTACTGCAGTTTGAATCTCTGGCCAGTCAACTTCCAGACTAGGCACATGTGAGTGCCCAAGATCTGATGGGCTGGAGAAAGGGGATCATAGCATGACTAAGCCCTGTGGTGATTACTTGTTCTCATGTGTACACACACACACTCTATTATGAATAAACAAAAGAAAATAAAAGGTTAAGCACTGGGGCTAGACGGTGGCATAGCAGTACAATGGGACATGCTAAGAGGCTGACTCCTGGAGAAGGACGACGCTGGGGTCAGTCAGGTGGAGACCATGATAGCTTCCAGAAGCAGGTGAAGGAAGTTTTTGGAGAGGAAGATGTCATTGAGTCCCAGGAGGAACGTCAAGCAGGAAGGGGACCGAAACCAACAAAGGACTTACATAAGGACTGACAGAGACCTAAGAAGAAAGGGTCCCTCGAATGGTGGCAAAAGCCGGACTGGGGTGGGCTCAGGGGAAGAACTGTAGAGGAGGTGAACACAAACAAGTCTTGGAGTTCCGCTGAAAAGCAGGTGGAAAACAGACTACTGGAAAGAAACGTGGGGATAAAGAAGGTTTTTTTTTTTTTTTTTTTTTTTTTTTTTTCCTTCCTTCCAGAGATGAATGCCACATAAGGGGAGGACTCGCCATAGAAAGCTGAGAGGCTGGACGAGATCATCACTCTAAAATTGCCCGGACAAAGAGGGAGTGAACAAAGCCATAGTCGTCAGCTGTGGCGGGCGGGGAAGGGCTGAGAAGAGAAAACGAACAGTCGGCCAGGCAGCCCCAGGACAACCATGGCCACCGCCCAACCTAACCCGCAGACACCCGGGTCGCGGCTCTTTCTGAGGCCCAGGAGGGGGCGAGATCAGAAAAGGGCCCAGCCGAAGGGGCCCCGAGAAACTGGGCTCCGGCAGAGGAACTCCCAGGAGGTGCTACAGGGGGCGCTTCCGCGGGCAACGGTGGCAGCCCAGGCCAGGTGGAACCACGACGGGCGGGGCGGAAGAGCGGCGGTCGGGCAGCCTCGGGAACAGGGGTCCCTCCCCCCACAGCCCGGCGTGCAAGACCTGGGCGACCCTGCCTACCTGCCCGCCCGCTGTCGGGCTCCGGGCCCGCACCGCCGCCCACTACCGGGTAGGAGAGAAGCCGCGCCTGCTCCGCTTCAAGAAGCGGAGTCGGTCCCTCTTCGCCGCCGCAGCGCTTCCAACCCGCGATCACCGCCCACAGCGCCAGCGGATTCAAATACCGACGGTTGATTCGCTCCGCCAATCAGCGTCCGGCCGGGGGCGGGCCGCCCGGGCCCCGGCGGCCAACAGGAGGACGTGTCGCATCCACCTCCACCTCCCTCCACCAAGCTCACAGGCCATTCCATTTTCGCTGCCGAGGGCATGCTAGGAGCTGCGGACGAGTTGCTTTGGAGACGTCAGGGGCTGCGAAGACAGCGGGTCTCCAGAGGAGGCGGAGAGCTTCTCCGGGGTGGGCAGCAACTTGTCTCGGGTATCTAGGGCTGTGCCGCGGATGCACCTGGGCTGTGCAGCTTGGCCGGGGCCTGAGAGCCGCTCTCTCAGTTCTGTTTCTCCAGCTGTAAAATGGAGCCGGGTGCAAAGCCCTTTCCAGGGCTGTTTGTGAGGAGGAGTTGTACTCTCTCTGGGACCGTACGGGCAGGTCACGACTTCTGGCCTGTCGGGCGGCCTGCTAAGGGAATTCCATGTCCCAGAGTGCTCCGCGGGCGCTCGGCCTGTCGGGGTAGGGACTCCATTTTCCAAAGTACCCCGCGCACGGTCAGCCTAGGGACGGGACTCTATCTCCCAGAGTGCCCCACAAGCCGCCGGCCCGATGGAGGGACTCCATCTCCCACAATGCCTCGTGGGCGGCCTGACTGGGGGGTACTCAATTTCCCAGAGTGCCTTACGGGCAGCTGCAACGACCGCCCGGCTAGTACTGGACGCTGCGGCCTTCTCGGTGCTGGGCTGCAAGCCTGGCCGGGCGGCGGCGAGATGGACAGCCCGGAGGTGACCTTCACGCTGGCTTACCTGGTTTTCTCCGTGTGCTTCGTGTTTACGCCCAACGAGTTCCACTCGGCCGGGCTTACCGTCCAGAATCTGCTGTCTGGATGGCTGGGCAGCGAGGACGCCGCTTTCGTGCCCTATCACCTGCGTCGCACGGCGGCCACACTGCTGTGCCACTCGCTGCTGCCTCTCGGTGAGGCGCTCCTCCGTCTTGGCTGCCTCTGGCTGGTCCTACTCCTTACCTTGGCCAGCTGTGCATCCCCCCCCCCCCCCCCCATCGGAAGGCACTTGGCTGGTGGCTCTTGCACATGGAGTGCAAAGCTAGAGAGAGTTAGGGCGTGGCTGAGAACTCAAAGCTGGCCAAGATGTGGTCAGCAGGAGTCTCCTTCCACCTCTCTCGCCTGCCGGTGATGAGAACTCCAAAGTCCCGTTAGTTGAAGTGGGGAGAAGTGGCGAGCCCACCCCGACCTGAGTGGGACCCCATTCGAGCTTCTCAGTTGGGCAGGGGCTTATGCCTGCCCAAGGGCTGGCTTTCAAGTGACAGAAATCAAGTGACAGGGAATGCCCGGCCCAGCTGGGCTCAAGTTCTGAACCATCACTTGGCTGGCGGAGGAAAGACCAAGTAGCCTGCACGTGTGTGTGTGGTGGGGTGGGCGGAGGGGAGGGCAGGGGAGCTGTGTAAGAACTTCTGCCAGGAGAAGGACAGGTGTTGGTTGATTTCAACAGAAAGGGCTGGAGGCTGAATCTTAGAAGGTGGGTGTGGAGAGGGCAGGCACAGGTGCAGGCAGTTCCTGCTTGGGGGCACCACAGATGCAAATGCTGAGGAAGGACCTCAGTGCCTGGCCAGAGTGCTCTGAAGTTATCCAAGGCAGTTCTGGTCAGTGATCCAGGTGCTTGCTGAGCCTCTGGGAGGCTGCTCCATCAGCTGGTTGGAAGATAAACTGGCAGGGGTTGGGTGGGATATCTGGAGGATGGGGGTTTGCAGAAGCAGCCCTGGGAGAACAAGTGTCTGGCCATGACTGGAGCTCTGTGGACACAGAGAGCGTTTCCTGCTGGTATGAGGTTACAGCAGCCTGGGCCTGGAGAGCTGGGCTTCCCTCTGCCTGTCTTCATCCCACCTGGTGGGCAGAGGGAAGCCCACTCAGGAGACAGACTTGGGGCTGCTGGAGAAAATTGGTTACTCAGGCTGAGGACCTGGAGTTAAGTAAGGCATATGAGGAAAGTGGGACTCAAGCTAGGTATCCTGATCAGATTGTTCCATGGAGGACCGTGGGCTGGGTCCTGGAGCCCCTCTAGCTGTACCTCCCCACAGGCCTGTGAAGTGCCTATCCCACCCACAGGAAGCCTGAAACCTGAGAGCATGAGTGACTCACAGAGCCATACTTGGACAGACAGCAGAGCCAGCCACACACAGCCCAATGTCGCCCCTTTTATTTTTAACTTGTTTTGCACAATTTTCAAGTTTTATGCAAATTAATTACATATTACTACATAACAGCTTACCTTAAAGTGAAGTGATGGGGCTGCCTCAATGACCTGGGGAAAGGCAGCCAGATTCCACATGGCTAATTGTACTGTTTGAGTCCCAGATTTAGTGGCTTGAGATACACACTGGGCTTTTGTGCACAGGTGCCTAAAATCCCAAAAGGAGGGAAAGGTGAAAGAGAACAGATGGCTCTGTGACTGTTCCCCACAAGCGGGCACTGCTTTCTCCTCTCCCTTTCTCTGTTTCTGGGAGTACAAGTGAAAAATGTATCAAGTTGCCTGACATTGTTTGGGCTGTGATTTTTTTTTGCAAACCCGGACCTATCATGCTGCCTCTCACCAACTATCATTTGTTTTGGTGTTCAAATTGTCCCCAGTGTGTGGACTGTAGGGACCTGCAGCTGGCTCCCATGTCTTTGACATACTCCATTATTCGTTGATTACTTGCTTGCTTCTTGGCACACAACATCCTAGCTTGGACGGGCCACATCTGATTTGCCATCTTGGAGGGGACAGGATTAAGAGGCCAAGATTTGGCCAGGGAACTTCTCCCAACAGGCCAGTGATGAGCTGTGTAAGGTGACATCAGATCATTATGTTTGTTTTCCTTACCTAGGTTTTTGTAGTTGTTTAACATTTCATGTATAACGTGCATAAAGCTAAAGTAGTAAATATGCTTCCCTCTAATATTTTATACAACTCTTGTTGGCAAGGGCTGGGCCCAGCCTGCCGTGGAGATGCAGGGATAGGTAAGACCACCTGCTTTGGGAACTGACCAAATCTCAGGTGGCCAGGCCTAGGACTGAAAGAGGAAGTGGTCCCTTCCCCTCCTGGGGGAGGGGATGGCATTGTGGTCCTCAGATGGGCAACATGGGGGGAGGACCGTGGCGTGGTGGTCCTGACTTCCACTGAGGCTTGCCATGTCCTTTGCAGGCTACTATGTGGGCATGTGTTTTGCGGCCTCAGAAAAGCGGCTGTATTCCCCCAGCCAGGCTCCAGAAGCCTGGCGGTTCTTTCTGCTGCTGGCCCTAACCCTCCCCTCCATCGTCTGCACACTGATCTACTACTGGTCCTGGGACCGATGGGCCCGCCACCCTCTGGCTCGCACCCTGGCGCTCTATGCCCTTCCACAGTCTGGCTGGCGGGCCGTGGCCTCCTCTGTCAACACCGAGTTCAGGAGGATTGACAAGTTTGCCACGGGCGCTCCGGGTGCCCGTGTGATTGTGACAGACACATGGGTCATGAAAGTGACCACATACCGTGTGCACGTGGCCCAGCAGCAGGATGTGCACCTAACTGTGACTGAGTCACGACAGCACGAGCTCTCACCAGACTCAAGCCTGCCTGTGCAGCTGCTCACCATCCGCGTGGCGAGTGCCAGCCCTGCTGTGCAGCCTTTCGACATCCGGTAAGCATGTGGTGGCCTGATGCTCTTGAGGTCACCCTGCTTCAAGGCTCTGGCCTAGCCCCCCCAAGCTCTGGACTGCCTGCTCTTCTGGGAGGTGTCGAATGGCTGGCATGGGCTCTGGTACTCCTGAGGCCTCTGTGACACTGGGCAGCACATCTATGGGATACCAACCACTGACCCCTTATACATCACCCTCCCCTGTTGCCCTCCTGCACTCTTAGCTTCACTGTGGGCTGCCCCTTCCACTCTCCCTTGGAACAGGACCAGACTAAGGCTTAGTGAGTGCCTAGGTTCACAGGGCCTCCTGTTCATCCCTCAGGGTGGACTCTGCCCTGAGGGCCATCATTGCTGATTGACCTTGGTGGGGAAACTGGGCTAGGAGCCCTGGTCACCCTTGGGGCACTGCTTTGGGTTCCCCTGTGCCCTGCTACCTCAAGGTCCTGGCAAGGCTCCAATGGTCCAACCAGCAGGACTGTTTCTCCGCAGGCTGAACTCCACAGAGTATGGCGAGCTGTGTGAGAAGCTCCGGGCGCCCATCCGCAGCGCAGCCAACGTGGTCATCCACCAGAGCCTGAGTGACATGTTCTTGGAGACTTTTGCCTCCCTGGTAGAGGTCAACCCAGCCTATGCAGTGCCCAGTAGCCAGGTGGGGGACTAGACCAGGGACGGGCGGGTTCCCATGGGCAGTCCCCCTGAACTCTCTGTGACTCCCTCTGCCCCTGCCCCACAGGAGCTGGAGGCATGCATTGGCTGTATGCAGACACGTGCTAGCGTGAAGCTGGTGAAGACCTGTCAGGAGGCAGCCGTGGGCGAATGCCAACAATGCTACTGCCGCCCCATGTGGTGTCTCACTTGCATGGGCAAGTGGTTTGCCAGCCGCCAGGACCCCCAGCGACCTGACACCTGGCTGGCCAGCCGTGTGCCCTGCCCCACCTGCCGTGCCCGCTTCTGCATCCTGGACGTTTGCACAGTGCGCTGAGCCTGCAGGGTGGGGTCTTGGGGGTCCTAGCCTGGCTCTGCTCCCCCCTCCCTGCCCCTGTCTCCTGCAGAGGTGCCTAAGCCTCCTGGGCCTTAGCAAAGGGCTCTATTCAAAGCACATGATCTGCAGTGACTTGCTTTTACCCTGAGTCTGGAGAAGGTAAGGACTTTGGCTTAAAAGGAATTCTCATGAAACGCACCATTCCTTATTCCCCCTTAGCAGCAGTGGGATGGGGTCTTTAGCACCTCTTCCCCTCCCTCCTTCCCTCTGCCTTCCTCTAGGTAGGGGCAAGTACTTGACACAGAAAACAAGGCATTGGGCCTATATCCAAAGCATTCCAGGCCCTCTTTAATTATTCCTGGGAGACTGAGTCACAACAGCAAGAGCTCTTTCCAGACTCAAGCCTGCCCGTGCAGGCTGGGCCACTTGCCTTAATTTAAGGAAGCACACTTGTCCCTCAGCTACATGCCAGACCCAGACTCATCCAAGGTTGGTCATGGTACATTCTTTTGCCCTGTCCTAGAGCTGGCCACTGGCCTTATGGGGTTGGGCCCTAATCATAGGCCCTGGGCTGCTTGGAGAACCATGGGCAGAGTCTGGTAAGGAGAGGAGAATGGGGGATGCTATTCCAGTGTGAGAGTGGTGGCTGCGATCAGTCAAGGGGCTGCTTCTGGGTAAGATGGCAGTAGCAGCACCGTGAGGACAAGCTAGGGTGTCCTCCACTCATTTATCGGGGCCACCTCACCCCCTGGAGGGGCACTTAATCTGTTCTTGTTACCTTCTCTCACAAGTCCAGAGAAGACTGAAGCCTCAGACACCTGACCCAAGGTTGGGGTTGGGGCTTGAACTGAGGACCAGACGCCACAGTGGCATTCCAGAAAAAAGGCCTACAGGGGAAGCAGCACAGGCTGGCCACTGCTCCCAGGTCTGCCTGGTTCAGAAGAGGATTCCCCCAGTGGTCAAGCTCTGGGCCTTGATGGGCATATTGCCCAATTCTTGTGTGCAGGTGGGAAGGGAAGACAGTGGCTGGGCCCCAAGGTGCAGTTGATACAGGCATGGCTGCCAGAGGGAGCCACCCTTACACTGGTGGCCCTAAAGCCCCTAATCCTGGCTGTTTCAGGCAGGGGTGATAGACTTTACCTGCCTGACTCACCCAAAGCTGCACCTAACCCCAGAGTATTAGGAGCAAAGAAGGCTGGTTTGTCAGGCTCCCTGGGGTGCTCAGCAGCCAATGGCGGATGAAGTTGGGGATCAGGAGCCAGCCCAGCCTGGGTCTGGAGTTTTAAGGGCTGCCAAGGAGGGGCTGTGTGCTTTGGTGTTATTTTTACTACAAAAGAAAGTTACTTAGTTTTATAAAGACAAATCCATTGTAGCTATATGATACTGGTATTTAATAAAATGTTAGTCTGAAGTGATATATTTTGCTTCATCTGATATTAAAACCAAGCTTGTGTAATGGCTGGGGAAGTGGCCTAGGGACATTGCAGAAGCTATCTTAGAAATAGAATTGTGCCCGCTTCAAATGGGCCTGCCTTGTTCAGAATAGGAAAGACATACTGTTTGGGAGGTGGGTGTTATAGGAACCTTCCCCTCTGATTTCTAGTTGAGAGGAGCCTGGGGGGCGAGGGGGAGGCATCTCAAGAACCCTGCCCTTCTCCAGGACCACCTGCAGGAGCAGCGTGGAGCAGCCACATAGTGCTGTGCCTGGGTGCCTAGTAAGGGGCAGTCAGGGCTGGCAGGTGGCATGGTGGTTAAGGGTGCTGGACTCCCACATGGTCGACTGCAGTGTGAGACCCAGACCTGGTGGCTTGCTTTTCTCACTTTCACTTTCTTTCTCTCACTCTGTCCCTCTCCAGTCAAATTAAATAAATTAATAAATTAATTAAAATTAAAAGGGGGGCAGTGGCCAATCCTTAGAGGCCTCCTGCTGCAACTCATTATGGGGGTGGAGGTCACTGTGTGGTAAATTTTAGATGCAGGATCTAATGTGGGGACACACTTGTGGCCAAAGAGCAAGTGGCCCCTGATCCACTCTCACACTTGGACTGTCTGCTGAATTTGCTGTGGGTTGAGGTGACCCCAGATTGCCAGCTAAGCACCAAGGGCAGTCAAAGAGTACCTGCAGTTAGACAGCTCACTACTAGCCCTCATCCTGATCCAAGAAACTGGCTCTGTTAGCCAGATTCTCTGGGCAGTGTCCTGGAGCTCCTGCCAGCACTGGTCAGTGTTGCCCCGTGTGTATACAAGTGAACTCTCCAGCAGCCAGACTGTAAACATTTGGTACTTTTTCCCTCTTTTGATCCTTGACCCAAAGAAAGTTCTTTGAGAGAGCAGTACCTATAACCCTGTTGAAAGATAGGAGTGGTGGGACCAGCAGTTGGCCTAATGGCAATGTTGCTGGACTCCCATGTAGTCGGCTGTGGTTCAAGTCCCGGACCCGGTGGCTTAAACTCACGCTGGGTGCGTGTGCATGTGTGCCCAAGATCCGGAGAGGAGAATGGAGGAAAAGGGATTGCGGTGTGGCCATCCCCCCAGGGGGTGATTTCTCGCTTTCTGTCTCTTTCTGGCGAGCGCATGTGCCCTGTAGCGAAAACCTCTCCAAAAAAAAGAAAGAAAGATAGGAGTGGTGGGGTCTGCCCTGTGGCCTGGAACTGGATCCCACATGGCTGGCCATGAGGTTCTAGTCTTGGACCAGAGACTTAGGGGACAAGCTTGGTGTGCACGTGTCCACGTGTGTGCACCCTACAGGATGGAGAGATGGCAGAAAAGGGATTGTGGTGTGGTCATGCCCCATTGGGAGGTACTTGCACTCTCTTTTTCTCTCTCTTGCATATACATATACCCTCTGGCAAATTAAAAAAAAAGGAAAAAGAAAAATAGGACAGCTGTACTCAGATTTTCTTTGATTCTTTCCAATGTAAGGCTTTCTCTTCACCTTTATTCTTTTATACACACTTGTTTCTTTTGCATACACCTATGCACATTGCTTTAACTGATAACAAAAAGGAAAAATATTGGGTTGTCAGAAAAGTCATAATGTGTTTTTGCGTAGACAGAAAAATATATCATGATTTTTCTAACAGCCTAGTATTTGTGTGAGTCCCAGGATTGCCCTTGGCCCCGGGGCTCACAGGAGGTTGAGGACCCTTTGTTTCTGTGCTGAGAGTTATGGGGATGCCCAGTGCCTGGGGAAGCAAGGACAGGAAATACCATCCCCTAACCTGGGGATGATCTTCCTAAGTTCAAAAGGGAGGCAAAGAAGGTACACACCTAGGTACTGTCCTGAGATCATCAAGCGCAAAAATCCCAGCCCTCCAAGGGGTAAGGAGGGGGAGGAGGCTCCCAAGACTAACCCTGGGCTTGGCCTCCTTGACCTTTGTCCCCATTGCCTACTCTCTGCTGGTTTTACACTCAGCCCAGCATTCTCTCATCTTGGGCTGAGTGAGCAGTTAACTCTGGCAAGTTCCAAGTGCATCTGCACCGTTGGGGAGTCCTATTTGGCAAAGAGCCAAGGTTCCCTGCGGTGATGTAGGTTGCCTGCGAGCACCTTGCAGGGTCCTCCTCTACCTCCCCACCAGGCAGGGATTCTGCAATGAGCTTCAGGTGGAGAGTGGGGCCCATGCACTGGGCAGAGGTGGGGTGGTGGTGATGAGAAGTCACCCCCCAGGGGTAATGGCCGCAACACAATCCCTCCATTCTCCTCTCACGATTTGGGGCACGCAAACACACGTACCTAGCGTTTTCCAGCCTCTGGGTCTGGGACTCCAAACTTGCAGTGGGCCGTTTGGGATCTGGCCGCCTTAACCTTCACGCCACCTGCTGGCCCGAGTGTGGTCAATTTCTTAAAGCCACAAATATGGAGCGCTTGTGAGCGTCATACAACGAGGTCACAGCGGAGGTCGCTGCAGACCGGACAGTGAGGGAGGCAAGCAACAACGGCGGCAGAAGGTGTGCCACCTGGTAGCGGGTGTGCGACTAACCAACAAGGCTGTGCCACCGAGGAGACTCATTGTACTGGTCATCTATCGCTGCCGAAAAGATTACCCCAAAACGGAACGACTTAAAACAATAGACCACGAGCCCTGGGATCTGCGGTGGCCACCGCGGTGTCGTAGAAGGTAAACCTTGTCAGAAGACCGCGCCTTCCGGGTTCCAGGTTCCCGCCAGTACAGAGGCCCGTTTCCACAAAGGCCAAACCAATTGGTGACACAACCTCGCCCTGGCCTGGACAAATCGAGAAGCGCCCCACCCTGGCGGGAACCAATAGGACACGGACCGCGTCGCGCGGGTCCGAAATTCCCGCCAGTACCCCTCCCCCACCCGCGAAGGCGTGACCAATCAGCGTCCGAGGGGACTGGGAAGGCACAACCGTCTCATTGCCACGGAGGGCCTCTACCTCAGATGGCAGTACGAGACAAACATGTTCCGAGGCTCCTCGAGGTCTGGGGCCTCAGCTCAAGTCTGGTCAATCCGTGAGGCGCAAGCAGCCGAGTACGACTCCCCCGCCAGCATGAGCCGAATGGTCTCGTCCGACCACGGCGCGCGCGGGAGCGCGAGGGGGCGGAGCCGACCTCCAGATAAAGGCAGTTGGGGGCGGGGTGAGCACAGATCCTGTCAGCGCCGGCGCGGCTTACGTTGTCTGCTTCTCTCCGTGGCGGCCGCAGCCCCCACGCTCACGCCCCGAGCTCCGCCTTCCGCCTGCCCCGCGCTCTTGTTGCCTTCATGGCCTGCCGGCCTCGAAGTCCGTCCAGGTACGGGAGCCGCTGCGCCGGCGACGCCAGGTAAGGCCGGGCCGCGCGGCCATAGGAGTCCCTAGCCTAGTCCCGGGCGCGTGGGGTGGGCTGGGCTGGTTGTTGGTGGAGATCTTGGGGCCACCCGGGGCCAGGGTCTGGTTGTGTGGGGGTGGGGGTGGGGGTCCTCGGGCCATTCAGGACGCGGGTGTTTGCCTGCTGACCGTGGTTTCTGTCCGCAGCCCTCAGTCCCCTGCGAGGTGGAGCCTCGGACGAAAACGCAGAGCCGACGGGAGGCGCCGGGAGCCTGAGGATGTCGAAGAGAGCGATTTCCGGGGCACCGACTGCAGACCTGAGAGGTGGGCCTTGACCCGCTCGTGACTGGGGGGTCTGGACACTGGGGTGTGGAGGGGCTTGTTAGGGATCTCATCATTGCTCCCTTTTTCAAAAGATCCCTAGATGAGTCAGGTAGGTCTGGGTTCCCTTTATTTCTGCCAGCGTCTTTCTGGTTGGTTCAAGGCTCTGGCGGGCAGGCGTCAGAAACTTCGTCCCGGTGGTAACTGTCAGCAAAGCTGGTTTCCACTCCAGTCGGTCATCAGTGAACCCTTGTCCCGGGGAGAATGTCAGAGACTCGTGAACTATTTTTCTGGTTTAATTTCATATTTTACATAAAGTTCCCTCGTGATATATGTTTCATCCATGTATATATATACACACACACATACACACACACATATATATAAAATTATTGGTTATATATAAAATACATATCTTTTTAAACAGAACTTTGGTGTTTCTTTTTTTTTTTTTTTTTTTTTTTTTTTAAACTGCTTCCTCACACCCACCCTCTACCATCCACTCCCTTCCCTTACAGTCTCTGGTACCTACACTTATCGTCTCCACTGTGGTATCTTCAGCTCTTTCAATTTCTGCCAGAGTACAGATATTCAGTACAAATTGAGTTGGAATATACAGTGTGTACTTTCAAAGTCTAGCTCACTTCGCTCAACATTAAATTTTCTATATTCATCCACTTTGGATCAAATGATAGAGTCTTATTGTTTTTAATAGCTGATTGATATTCCATAGTATATATGTGCCACAGTTTTTCAACTCAGTAATCAGTTTTTTGGACAGTTAGGTTGGTTCCATGTTTTAGCAATTGTGAATAGTGCTACAGTAAATGTGGATGTGCAAGTGTCTCTCCGAGTGTTTTCCTGTCTGTTGGGTAAAATAAATACCAAGAAGTGGGATTACTGGATCATATAGTAGTTCTATTTGTAGATTTTTTTTTATTATATTTTTTAACTTTTTAAGAATTATTTTTTATTTAATTTTACTTATTCATTCATTTATTTGAATTTGACCAGTGAGAGAGACACACACACACACAGAGAGGAAAGCGAGAAAGCAAACCAGGTCCGGGACTTGAACCGCGGTCAGCCATGTGGGAGTGTCCAGCGCCCCAACCACCACGCCACCAGCTGGTCCCCTATTTGTAGATTTTTGAGGAACCTCCATATTGTTTCCCACAGAGGTTGTACTAATTTACATTCCCACCAATGATGTGAGAGGGTTCTTTCACCACAGCCTGACCAGCACTTGTTCTTTTTATTATTATTTTTCAGTTTGATCAGAGAGAAAGTGAGAAAGCAAACCACTTGGTCTAGGACTTGACCATGGTCCGCCATGTGGGAGTCCAGTGCCTTTAACCACCACACCACCTGCCGGCCGCCAGCACTTGTTCTTAACTGGGGTTAAATGGTATTTTATTGTGGTTTTAATTTGAATTTCTCTTGTAACAAGGGAAATTAAACAACAAAACCATTTTTTTATGTGCCTTTTGGCCATTCGTTTTCCTTGAAGAATTTGTCTATTCAATTAATTTGCCCATTTTTAAATTGGGTTATTAATTTTTATGAATAAGTTGCTTGAGTTCCTTATATACTCTCAACATCAACCCCTTATCTGAGGAATAATTTGCAAATATTTTCTACTTTTCTGATGGTTGTCTTTTCACTCTATTGTTTCCTTTGCTCTAAGAAAGCTTTTTAGCTTGATGTAGTCCCACTTATCTATTTTTGGGAATTATTACCTACCCTTTATGGGTCTTATTTAAGAAATCTTTCCTTACACCAATGTCTTTAAGAGTTTCCACTACAGGGAACCAGCAGTTGGCGTAATGGCTATGTTGCTGGACTCCCACGTAGTTGACCGCGGTTTGCGTCCCGGACCTGGTGGCTTAAAACTCACGCCGGACGCATGTGCGTGCGTGCCCAAGATCCCGAGAGAAGAATGGAGGAGAAGGGATTGCGGCGTGGCCATCCCCCCTGGGGGATGATTTCTTGCTTTCTGTCTCTCTCTGTCTGTCTGGCTAGCGCATGCGCCCTACAGCAAAAACCTCTCCAAAAAAAAAAAGAGTTTCCACTACACTTTCTATTAGTTTTATAGTTTGGGGCTTTGTATTTAAATCTTTGATCCATTTTTAGTTTTTTTTTTTTTTTTTTTTTTCCTTTAGAGAGATTTTTTTGCTATAGGGTGCATGCACTTGGCAGAGAGAGGGTGAGAAATCACCTCTTGGGGGGATGACTGTACTGCAGTCCCTACTCCATTTTCAAGAATTATTTTATTAACTTTATTATTTATTTATTTATTTTAATTTGACCAGAGAGGGACAGAGCAAGCGAGAGAGAGAGGGAGAGAGGGAGGGAGAGGGAGGCAGGGAAAGAGGGAGGGAAGGAAAGGGAGAAAGCAAGCCGCCAGGTCTAGGACTCAAACCGCGTTCGGCCATGTTGGAGTCCAGTGCCCTTAACCAGCATGCCACCTGGTGAGAGATAGAGGTCCACTTTAATTTTTCTGCAGGTGGAAAACCAGGTGGCCTTGCTCACCTCTGCTCCTGGAAAGGTGAAAGGTAGGGTAATGTCAACACAAGGTAGCCCCTCCTCCCACACTCTAGAATAGACAGGGAGCTTTGATGGCTAAACTTTGCCTTTTTTTTTTCTTTTTTTTTAAAGAGAATTTAATTTTATTTAACGTTACATGTTTTTAAAAATTTGACCATAGAGAGAGAGAAAGAGAATGGAATAATGAGAAAACAAACCACCAGGCCCAGGACTTGAACTGCAGTTGGCTATGTGGGAGTCTAGCACCTTAACCACTGTGCCACTTGCCAGTTTCTGAACTTTTTATTAAAATGTTCTTCATAATCATTTTGCATTTTCTCCTAAAAGTCAGTCCAGAGGGACCAGCAGTTGGCGTAATGGCTATGTCACTGGACTCCCACATAGTCGACCGTGGTTTGAGTCCTGGACCTGGTGGCTTAAACTCAGGCTGGGTGCATGCGCGTATGTGCCCAAGATCCCGAGAGGAGAATGGAGGAGAAGGGATTGCATCATGGCCATCCCCCCGGGGGGCTGATTTCTCGCTTTTTGTCTCTCTGTCTCTTTTTGGCAACTGCACGCATCCTATAGCAAATAGCTCTCCAAAAATAAACAAAAAACAAAAGTCAGTGGGAAAAGTTAGCTGTTAAATTGGAATCACAATACATGTTAAGTGAAGGCACCAGTAATGGTTATGTCGCTAGACTCCCAGATAGACTACCACGTGGTCTACTGGCGGGTGACTCTGCGGCTTAAACTCACGCCAGGGGCTTGTGTGCCCCAGATCTCGAGAGGAGAATGGAGGAGAAGGGATTGCAGCATGGCCATCCCCTCTGGGGGTGATTTCATTCATCTGTCTCTTATCTCTGTCTTTCCGGTTAGCGCATGCACACTATAGCAAAAAAGTCTCAAAAACAAAAAAAAAGATGTTAAGTGAAAACTGGGATACCAAGATTTATGCTTAAGTTCCCTTTCTATCCTGACCGCTCCTGTAGTTCTTCCTATTTGATAAGCCTTCTATCTTTTTTTTAAAACATTATTTATTGGGCCAGTAAGTAGCATGATGGTTAAGGTGCTGAACTCCCATATGGCTGACCATGGTTTGAGTCCTGGACCTGGAAGCTTGATTACTCACTTTGCTTTTCTCTCCTCTGTCTCTGGTGAAATTAGAAAATAAATAAAAGTAAATAAATAAAATAAATACTTCTTTAAAGAAAACTTATTTAATTAAATTTTTTTTTCTTTATAATTATTTTATTGGGACCAGCAGTTGGTGTAATGGCTATGTCACTGGACTCCCGCGTAGTCGACTTCGGTTCCAGTCCAAGACCCAGTGGCTTAAATTCAGGCCGGGCGCACGTGTGCGTGCATTCCCAAAATCCGGAGAGGAGAATGGAGGAGAAGGGATTGTGGCGTGGCCATCCCCCCTGGGGGGGTGATTTCTTGCTTTCTGTCTTTCTGGTGAGCGCATATGCCCTATGGCAAAAACCTCTCAAAATATTATTTTATTTAACTTTATGTGGTTATTTTAATTTGACCAGAGAGAGACAGAGTGAGAGAGAGCGTGAGGGAAAGTGAGAAAGCAGGCCTCGGGGACCAGCAGTTAGAGTAATGGCTATGTCGCTGGACTCCCACATAGTCGACCGGGTTCGAGTCCCGGACCTGGTGGCTTAAACTCACGCTGGGCGCGTGTGCGTGTGTGCCCAAGATCCTGAGAGGAGAATGGAGGAGAAGGGATTGCGGCGTGGCCATCCCCCCTGGGGGGTGATTTCTCGCTTTCTGTCTCTCTGTCTCTGTCTGTCTGGCAAGTGCACGCGCCCTATAGCAAAAACCTCTCCAAAGAAAAGAAAAAGAAAAAAAAGCAGGCCTCCAGGTCAGGATTCAAACTACAGTCAGCCATGTGGGATTTCAGCGCCCTTAACCACCACACCACCTGCCAGCCCCAATTTTTAAATTTTTAATATGACCAGAGAGGGACAGAGCGAGCAAGAGAGAGAGAGAAAGAGAGGGAAGATGAGAAAGAAAGCCATCAGGTCCAGGACTCGAATCAGTTGGCCATGTGGGATGGGAGTCCAGCATCCTTAACCACCATGCCACCTGCTGGCCCCAATGAGCCTTTTATCTTATTGTAGCATTTACTTGATTGAGCATTTTATAGATTAGAAAGTTTGCTGGGAAGGGGAAGACAGTATCCTTTCTGTTCTCGTGCTTATAGTCTGATGTGGAGTGAAACAGCAAGTTAAGCAAGATAATTCAAGAAGGACAAGGAGTGTCTGAAGGAAATAAACAGGTGATGATGGTGGTAAAGGCTGTTAAAGGCCCAGTCAGGAAAGGCCTCTCTTGGAGGATCGTTGTGTGATAAGTGTGATGAAAAGAAGATGAGCTCAGTGAGGAATTGCATGACACGACCCTCAGATGGGGACATGTATAGCCTGTTTAACAACTGATTAGGAGAGGACAAGAGTGAGGGTGGGGGGCCTGGAGGTGGCGTGGTGGTTAAGGGCACTGGACTCCTACCTGGCCAACCGTGGTTCGACTCCTGGACCTGGTGGCTTGCTTTCTCACTTTACTACTCTCTCTCTCTCTCACACACATTCTATCCCTCTCTGGTCAATAAATAAATAAAGTTAAATAAAATAATTCTTTTTAAAAAGAGTGGCTATTGCTCCATCTAGGTGGAAGAGCATGGTGACTTGACCCATATAGAACAGCGAAGGTAGTAAGAATTGTGTGGCTCAGTGTACTTTTTTTTTTTTGTAGAGGTTTTTGCTATAGGGCGCGTGCACTCGCCAGACAGACAGAGACAGAAAGCGAGAAATCACCCCCAGGGGGGATGGCCACGCCACAATCCCTTCTCCTCCGTTCTCCTCTCGGGATCTTGGGCATGCACGCACACGTGCCCGGCGTGAGTTTTAAGCCACCGGGTCCAGGACGCGAACTGTGGTTGACTACATGGGAGTCCAGCGACATAGGCATTACGCTAACTGCTGGTCCCGTTCAGTGTCCTTTTGAAGATAGGACTTGTAAGACTTGCTCATAGGTTGGGCACAGGAGGAAATAGGAGTCAAGGATGACCAAGCCTTTAGGCCTGAAAGCCTATGTTGATTGTAACACCATAGCCCAGATGAAGAAGGTGGGGTTGGCAGACCTGGCATGGGGAGGGAATTAGATGTTAGACTTGAGAAATTTCTTGAATGGGCAAGGGAAGATGTCAAGAAGGTAATTGGATTTTGGAGTCTAGGTGGAAAGTCCATGTCAGGCACAAATGTGGTTATCATACAAATGATATTTAAAGACCTGAGACTAGAGATGGGAGTGCAAGAAAGGCCTCAGGACTAGAGGTGAAGAGGAATAATCAAATCTGAACTTTGAGGTCAAGCTTTGAAGCCTCCAGTAGTCTCATTTGGCTGATAGAATGTTAATTCCGGGCAAGCCAATGGTTTGGTGGTTAAGGCAGCTAGATTTTACATGGCCAGCTGTTCTGTTGGAGAATGTATTTGTGTGTGTGTGTGTGTGTGTGTGTGTGTGTCTTCCAAATCCTAAGAGGAATATGGAGGAAAAGCAATTGTGACATAGACATCCCCTCTAGGGGTGTTTTCTCACCCCATGTCTTTTGCAGGAGTGCATGTACCTTAAAGCTAAGTTTTTAAAAATGTTAAACCCTTACAGTGCTCTGGAAGGCTACTTAGTATCTGGATAGGTGCCCTTCTATCTCACCAGTCATCCATGTGGTCTCCTCATTCCTCCCAAATAGCAGGATGTGGGGCATGGTCATGTTGCAATCCCTTCTTCCCTGTCTTCATCCTATTGGGATTTTGTGTATGTATGCATGCACCACACCCAACATACTTTTCTTTAAATTTTTTAAAAGAATTATTTATCTAAGAATCAGCAGATGGTGTAGTGGTTACATTGCTGGATTCCCACATAGTCAACAGTGGTTTGACTTGGCAGCTTGAAATTCACATTGGGTGTGCATGTGTGCCCAGAATCCCAGGAAAATAGAAGAGAGGGGATTGTGGCATGTCCCCCCATGGGAGGGTGATTTCTTGCTTTCTGTCTCTTTGTCTCTCTCTGTCTATTAGGTGAGTGTAGTGCCCTATGGCAAAAATCTCTCTCAAAAAATTTTTAAAAATAAATATTTATTTAATGTTATTATTGTTTTAATTTGACCATAAGGGATGTAGGAGAGGGGGAGTGAGGAAAGCAAGCCACCAGGTCCAGGACTCGAACTGTGGTTAGCCATGTAGGAGTCCAGTGCCTTTAACCACCTTGCTAATTTTTTTTTGTTGGGGACCAGCCTCAGCGGGGATGGGTTGACTCGACGGAGGCAGCGAAAGAAAGGAAGACTAAGGTCTGGGTGCCTTTTCATGCACGTCCTCAGCCGGACACTCCTCTGGGATTGCTCTCTGAGGAGTGACAACTGCTAGGAATCATCGTGCCTTTTTATTGAAAATGTGATACATGCAAGTAAATGGGAGAGGGGCTATGTGTTCTAATTATCAATTCATAAAGTTTTAACAATAGAGACCATTCAGGGTTTGATTAAGGGCAGGTCTGTTAATCATCGATACAGTTCAACAATTGTTTGATTGATGAGAGCAGGTTTCTGGTAACTTCAAGCAGTGCAGTTTCAGGAAACAATTCCAGCAAGTAGAGTTAATTATCAGCCGATGTTCAGCAGCAGCCGTCTTATGATTACTAAAAGAAAATCTCAAGCATAGATATTAGTTCTTACGGATTTTCATAAAGAATGATGCTTATATAATTCTATAGGGATCTAAAACTTAAGGAATCCTAATATATTTGCCTATCCTGAAGGGGTGAAGTTACTGTTCACTTGGTGAGGGCAGGGACAGCCTTTTCGACTGGTGGTAAAGTGACTAATAAGTTAATGAAAAACTTTAGAATAGGTTTATGGTGTTGTGGATTCACTTGTGTAGCCCATGGCATCACTGTTGTGTATTTTGTTAGAACTTTAGTTACCATGGGACGAGAGTGTCCTGAGCCAGTTTTGGCCTAGTCCTATTGTATGTAAAAAGATTATTTATATTAAATGTGTCTTGAAGGGCCTTCCAAACGTCAAGATGATTTCTGCCTAGATAGAACTTCAGCACACCCTCCATTATGATTGCAGGATGAAGTATTGTAATTAACAGTAGGTGGTCAGGATAAAGGGGAGCAGTTGGGGGACTTTTGGGAAATCTTACCACACACTCAAGATGTATGAGGGAGCTATGTAATTCTTTTATAGTAGTATATCAGGGAGCCAGAGGGGGGTCACTTCCCAGCAAGGCTACTACATTTCCCGGAGCGGATAGCAAACGGCCTTGCCGACATGCTAATTGACCCAAGCATTGTTGGGGGGGGGCACAGTAGCGGCCTTGCCAATCGGAAGCGGAACTCAAAGGTCAAAGGGCTCGGACGGGTCCTGGAGCCCCGCTGGGTCGGACTCCTCCATTTTTTTTTTTTTTTTAAAGAATTAATTTTTTGGGACCAGCAGTTAGTGTAATGGCTATGTTGCTGAACTCCCATGTAGCCGACCGCAGTTTGAGTCCTGGACCCGGTGGCTTAAACTCATGCCAGGCATGTGTGCGCTCATGCCCAAGACGCCGAGAGGAGAATGGAGGAAAAGGGATTGCAGTGTGGCCATCCCCGCTGGGGTGTGATTTCTCGCTTTCTGTCTCTCTGTCTCTCTCTGGCGAGTGCACGCACCCTATAGCACAAACCTCTCCAAAAAAAAAAAAAAAAAAAAAAAACCAAAAAAAACAAAAACAAAAACAAATAAACCAACCCCCTACACCTATGGAGATATAGCTGGCTCTACTTGTCAGGTGCCTCTAGATCCTGCACAAAGGGCAAACAGCATTTTGGGGCAAAGAGAACTGAGCTCCTTGAGTTAGATTTAGCCCAACTGTAGGGAGTATCTTTAATAGCAGACTAAGTCCTGGGCCAGTCCCACGGCCTGGCGGGAGCTAAATCCAATATGGCTGGTCCCATACAGTTCATGGCTGCTGCCTGGGAGCTTGAAAAATATGTTGGCGGGGCCAGGTGACATGGACTGATGGCTTGCTTTCTCAGTCTGTCCCTCTCTGGTCAAATTAAAATAAATAAATAAAGTTCAATGAAAAAATAATTTTTTTTTTTGGAGAGGTTTTTGCTATAGGGCGCTTGCGCTTGCCAGAAAGCCAGACAGAGATAGAAAGCGAGAAATCACCCCCCCCCCCCCAGGGGGGTTGGCCACGCCGCAATCCCTTCTCCTCCATTCTCCTCTTGAGATCTTGGGCATGCATGCACACGCGCCTGGCGTGAATTTTAAGCCAGCTGGCCCGGGATTTGAACCGCGGTCAACTATGTGGGAGTACAGTGACATAGCTATTATGCTAACTGCTGGTCCCATGGGGTAGGTTGCTGATAGGTTAGGGTAAGATGTGATCCCTTTACAAGAGGTTAGTTTGAGATGCAAAATAGGCTTTGTTGTCCTAACATAGAGTAGATCGTGAATATAATTTTCCTGAGGTGTAGCATAATGTGTCATGTTGGGTTAACTTTCAGTTAAATACCTAATTTGATTTCAGACTTTCTAACCATTTTTAAAATATGGAAATTTACTTATAGAAATCCAATTTAAGGGGCTGGCTTTTAGCCTAGTGATTAAGGGAGCCTGGATCCTTCATGACTAACCACAGTTCAAATCCCAGCTCTGGTGGCTCGAAAGACAGAGACAGAAATCAAGAAATCACTCCATGGGCATTTGGTTATGCTGCAATCCCTTCTCCATTTTCCTCTTGGAATTTTAGGCATGTATGCATGGGTATGGCCTAGCATGTTTTAAGCTGCCAGATCCGGGACTCAAACCGTGGTCAGCCACGTGGGAGTCTAGTACCTTAACCACTACACTACCTGGTGGTCCCAAGACCTTGTCTTAAAAGGAAAATAAAAAAGGAGAGGAAAATTTTTAAAAAGTTATTCACACAGCTAATCTCTTACAGACTTATCAACAATTCCAGCTGCCAGAAGTTTTGACATTAAACCTTAAGTTTTCAAGTTGCCTAATTCTGACTAAAAATTTCTGTGAGCTCAAGTTAGAATTCAGCTCCAGGTTAGATTTAACTCAACTGTAGGGCATATCTTTAACAATAAACTAAGTCATGGCCTGGTGGTAAGGGAGATGGATCCTACATGGCCGATCAGTGGTTCGAATGTTGACCTTGGTGGCTGGATATGTGTGCTTGATTGCAACAGTGTGATCACACCTCACATGGGAGTGTGTGCTCTCTTTATGGCAAGTACATGTGTCCTCTGGTTTATTTAAAAAAAAAAAAAATGGCCAGCTGGGGGTGTGGTGGTTAAGGCAGCTTGATCTCACATAGCTAACTGCAGTTTGAGTTCTGGACTCAGTAGCTTGAAAGACATGCTGGGTGCATCTGTGTGCATGCCCAAAATCCCAAGAGGAGAATGAAGGAGATGGGATTGCAGTGTGGCCATCCGCCTTGGGGGATGCTTTCTTTTCCTATCTTGGTTTCTGTCTCAATGAGAACATGTGCCCTATAGAAAATTTAAAAATAAATAAATAAAAACAGTAAATGAAGTCCTAATGTTGTAAGGACTCCGACAAGTAGTTAGATACCTCCACACAGATATATTTCTTCCTTTTTTTTTTTTTTTCCCCTAAGAGAGGTTTTTGCTATAGGGCACGGGCGCTCGCCTGAGAGAAAGAGAGAGTCAGAAAGCAAGAAATCACCTCCCAGTGGGGGAAGACCATGCTGCAGTCTCTTCTCCATTCTCCTCTTGGGATTTTTGACATGCACTCACACGTGCCTAGCATGAGTTTTAAGCCGCTGGGCTGGGACTCGAACCGTAGTCAACTATGTGGGAGTACAGTGATATAACCGTTAGATCATCTGTTGGTCCCAACACACACATACATTTTAATTTTGGAATGTGTAATAGAAATTTTCAAGACATTCATGGCAAATGCATATTATGGAAAAACTGCAGGGATTGAAGTTTTATTTGCTCCAAAATGAATTGTGCTTTAATTCTGTGTTCCATGAACTTTTTGAAGTCCCCTGTATATTTTGAATTTTTGATTACATGTATCTAAAAGGTAAATAGCAACATATTAGGTTCCTCATGTATGCTGGTCATTGTGCTTAGCACCAAGAGTTTGTTATATGAAATCTTGTTTAGTTTGCTGTAGGGCACATGCACTCACTGAAGAGAGAGAGGGAGGGAGAGTTAGAAAATGAAAAAGGGGGCAGGACAATGACCACACTACAGTCCTATTTCCTCCACTTCCTCTTGGGATTTTGGGCACCCACGTATGGGCGTCTGGCATGTTTTTTCAAGCTACAGGGTCTGGGCCTCCAACCACACAATTGGCCTTGTGAGATCCAGCCACTTTAACCACCACTCCACCTGGCTGGCTCTATGAAATCTTTTTCACAAGTCTTGGGAAAATAACTTCTTATTTTGCATATTAAAGAACGTGAACTCTTCTTTACTCTGACTGTCTGCCTTCTCTCAGTGAACTGTATCTTCGTGAATTAGCCAATGCCTACCCAGGGTGGATAGGCAGAAGTTGATTAATGAATGAAGCCTAGAAAGGCTTTAAGAGTATTGCCCAAATTCAGTGAACTAGTGCATGCAGAGCAGATTCTCTTTCAAATCTGGGTCAGCTCCAAAGCCTGTTCCTTTGACGTTCTGCCAGACAGTCTCTGAATATTTCCTGAGATGCAGTTTGAAATGAAACTGAAAGTATGCATTTCAGTTCAAATGTACATTTTCATTTCATTGCAGCTTTACAACTCCTGAAGGCCCTAAGCCTCGTTCTAGATGTTCAGACTGGGCAAGTGCAGTTGAAGAAGATGAAATGAGGACCAGAGTTAACAAAGAAATAGCAAGGTATATGTTTTGGACAACTTTGAAGTATTTATTCTGCGGTGTTTTCAGTTACATATTAAATTAGAGTGGTGGTTCTCAAATGTCCAGTCTGCAGCCCGGTAGCATCATTGTCTTCATTTCAGATAGACCGTAACGTGCCAGAAGTGTCTGTTACCTGGCTGTCTAAAACGCTGGTGGAAGGATCATGGGGTGGTGAGAACCCATTGAGGGTACCTGTCTGTTTTGAAAAAATAAAAATAAAAATGAAAACAGACTGGGAGTTGATAGGTATGGGTGAAATGTTTTGAGTGGGTTTTTCAGTTTTTGCTGTATAGGATGTGTGTTACCTGAGGGAAGTGTCTGAAAACTTCTTTGCATACAGAGCACAGTATTGGATAACTTTAGGTTGCTCTGTTGATCTCTCCCTTTCTGATGGAAACCAGGTGCTGTTAATCACCTGGGTAATTTGGCCTCCAAAAGGGCAAGCTGAGAATCTGGAGATGTCTTTTAGTCATACCAAAAACCAGCCTTTCTCATCTAGGGTACCGGGAACAATGTAGCCTCTCAGAAATGATGTGTGGGACTAGTTTCTCAGTCGTCACAGGATGGCACATAACCAATTGCTATTGTAGATACGTAGATCAATTATTTTGTTACCTGCTGGTGGCCAGGTGGGATGCATTGGACACCACAGCAAATGAGGATTTTAGCTTTTGGAAGGAAACACAATGGTACAAGACTTCTTTTTTTGTTGTTGTTGGTTTTTTTTTTTTTTTTTTTTTTTTTTTTTTTGGGAGAGGTTTTTGCTATAGGGCGCGTGCGCTCGCCAGACAGACAGAGAGAGACAGAGAGATAGAAAGCGAGAAATCACCCCCCAGGGGGGATGGCCACGCCGCAATCCCTTCTCCTCCATTCTCCTCTTGGGATCTTGGGCACGCACGCACACGCGCCCGGCGTGAGTTTAAGCCGCCGGGTCCGGGACTGGAACCGCGGTCGACTACGTGGGAGTCCAGCGACATAGCCATTATGCTAACTGCTGGTCCCTTTTTTTTTTTTTTTTTTTTTTTTTGGAGATGTTGTTGTTTTTTAAGAATTATTTTTAGTGAACTTTTTTTAAAATTTATATATTTATTTTAATTTGACCAGAGAGGGACAGAGAGAGAGAGAGAGAAAGCCGCAGGCCGCCAGGTCCAGGACATGAACAGTGGTCAGCCATGTGGGAGTCCAATGTCCTTAACCACCGTGCCACCTGCCAGCCCCAAGACATCTTTTTAAATGTTTTTTTTCTTTTGTTTACATGACATCTTTTAGGTAGGTGCATGAATTATTGCTTGAGGAATTTCTTAGGCTCAAATGAAAGCTTCTTTTGATGTCATAGCATTTTTGCAAAGCCAGTTATTTTTTTTTTAGATATTGTGATAGAAAGCATAGACCTGAATTTCATAGAGAAAGAGGTAAAAGGGTAGCTTTTAGTTTCTGAGATTGGAGAACTGTGCAGTGCCAAACAGATACACATGTCCTACTAGGAAGTAATAGTGATAATTTAAAAATAAAAACTTTTTTCTCTGAGAGAGATTTTTGCTATAGTGTGCATACACTTGCTGGACAGACAGAGACAGAGAGCGAGAAATCACCCTCGGGGGGATAGCCACAGCACAATCCCTTCTCCTCTCAGGATCTTGGGCACACACGCACCCGGTGTGAGTTTAAAGGTGCTGGGTCTGCCGGCACTTGAATCATGGTTGACTATGTGGAAGTCCAGTGACGTAACCATTACGCCATCTGCTGGTTCCAGAAATAAAAACTTAGGGGCTAGCAGGTGGCTTGGGGGTTAAGGACTCTGGAGTCCCACATGGCCAACTGTGATTCAAGTCCTCGACCTGGCAGCTTGCTTTCTTAACTTTCTCTCTCTCTCAAACTAAGTAAATAAAGTTAAAAGAATTCTTTTAAAGATAATAAATACTTTCCAGGTTAGTAGGTGGCATGATACTTAAGGCACTAGATTCCCACATGGTTGAAAGGGGTTTGAAACTGAAACTGGTGGTTTAAGGATCACGCTGTGCACATGTGTGTTCAAAATCCCAAGGAGAGAAAGGGAGAGAAGGGATTGTAGTGTGGCCAATCCTCCTGGGGAGTGAGTTCTCCCTTCTCTGGCTCTTCGGTGAGTGCATGTACCCTATGGCAAAAACCTAAAACATACAAACTTTTAATTTCCACTTAATACTTTTTTTTTTCCACCTTCAGAAGACCATTGAGTTTTGGGAATGTAAGTTTTGATGTTTTAATCTCAGTCCTTAAACTGAAACTGTGAAGTAAGGATTTCTTTTTGCCTATGGGACCTCTGTATTCCATAGGATGATGGGTCTGGGAGTTTCAAGGTAGAGTTTTCTCAATTGATCTGCTTTCAGCATAGGCTTTTATATGACCTGGACAAGTAGCCTTTGTTTTATAAAAATCATAATTAATTAAAGGAGGTTGATAATTAAGAAAGTAACATGTTCTTACCCAGACAGTGCTGCTCTGGAAGACTATTTCTGGTGGCTTTTAGCTCTAAAAGCATTAAGTGTGTTGGCTCAGCCTGGTGGTACAGTCAGTGGCAAACTGCAGTGCTGGACGCCACAAGGTTGACCATGGTTAGTCCCTAGGTTGGCCTGAAAATATGCCTGTGCAAGCCAAAGATCCTGAAGACCTAGAGGGCTGGGGAAAAGAAGTCTTGGTGTGATAAGACCCTGTTGAGGGTACTTCTCTCTCCTTTTCTCTCTCTTACATGCATGTACTATCATGAGTAAAATAAATTTAAAAGGAAAAAATACAAGTATTAAATGTCAAGTATATTTATCTATTTATTTAATTTATTCATTTGTTTATTTTCAGTTTGACCAGAGAGAGACACAGAGTGAGAAAGAGGGAGAGTGAGAAAGAGGGAAAGTGAGAAGGCAAGCCACCAAGTCTGGGACTTGAACCATCGTTGGCCATGTGGGAGTGTCCAGCACCTTAACCACCAACGCCACCTGCTGGTCCCAAATTTCAAGTTTTTATACTTTTTTAAAAACAGCAATATTTATTTTGCTCTCAGGTATAAAAGAAAACTTCTCATAAATGACTTTGGAAGAGAGAGAAAATCATCATCAGGAAGGTAAATGCTGTATAAAGTTTCTTTTGTATTTTGATAGACTTGTGACTTAATAAAAATTGGAACTGAGAAATGCTGATTGTCCCAATAACATTTATTGATTAGTCTTTACTGATTTGAATTATCATCTGTTGTGTACTAAATTCCCATATATATATATAAAGATTCTGGACCATTGTTCTAAGATTAATGTAGTTTGGAATCTGGAGGATGAGCATTTCATGATTATGTTTCAATTTTTTTTGACTCAACTTATCAGTGCTTTTAATTGCAACACTGTTCCATTTATCTTTCTCATTTTTTTAGTTCTGATTCAAAGGAGTCTGTATCTGCCGTGCCAGCTGACTTAGAGACAGATGAAAGTGTCTTGATGAGAAGACAGAAGCAGATCAACTATGGAAAGAACACTATCGCCTATGACCGCTATATTAAAGAAGTCCCAAGGTGGTGTCTCATGGGCATGTCTTCTGAACAAGACACACATTCATTGTTGTTCTAACAAGTTGCCAAGATTAGATAGTAAATCTGATCCTGGGAATGACTGACACGTGTTAAGAACTAAGAACGATTTATTGTGACTCTCAGGAGCTTAATGATTTAAATAAACAGTGGATTGGCAACAGAAAAACCAAGGGCATGGAGATGTGAAAATAATTTTCATAATTTCACATTTTAGATAACATTTCATTTCTCAGGACTCAGCAATCATACATGGACATATATATGTATTTTATACATACGTAACACACACATAAATTTTTTGGTGATAGAAAAAAATAAAGTTAAATAACTTCATTTTATTTATTTATTTATTTTTGGAGAGGTTTTAGCTATAGGGTGCGTGCGCTTGCCAGAAAGATAAGAGAGACAGAGACAGAAAGCAAGAAATCACCCCGTAGGGGGAAATGGCCACGCCGCAATCCCTGCTCTTCCATTCTCCTCTCGGGATCTTGGGCACGCGTGCACACGTGCCTAGCGTGAGTTTAAGCCACCGGGTCTGGGACTCAAACCACAGTTGACTACATGGGAGCCCAGTGACTTAGCCATTACACCATCTGCTGATCCCAAGTTAAATAACTTTATTAAGTTCAGGTTAAATATCTAATTAGAGAAAAACTGATGTCCTTTTTGTTGTGAGCAGCGTGCTCCTGTCTATCTTGCTCCCTTGAACATACAGACATAGGTATACAAAAAATATTTGAATTTTTATGAACTTTTTGGCAGGATTGAGGTTAAAATTTACTTTTCTAGAACATAGATTACAATAGAATAGTAAGATTCAAAAACTGACTTTTGATACATTTCTTTGCTTGTTTTATACAATCTTAGTCGATTTATAATTTCTTTTTAATAATGCTAAACTCAAATTTGGGTTAATCTTCAAACTAATGTGTAAATCTGATAGCATGTGTTAAGGTAACCTTGCTCTTTACTGTAGACACCTTCGACAACCTGGCATTCATCCCAAGACCCCCAACAAATTTAAGAAGTATAGTCGACGGTCATGGGACCAGCAAATCAAACTCTGGAAGGTGGCTCTGCATTTTTGGGATCCTCCAGCTGAAGAAGGATGTGATTTACAAGAAATGTATGTCTTATTGCATTCTTTTTTTTTTTTTTTTTTTAAAGAATTTTTTTGGGGGGCAGGGGGTAGGTGGTGTGGTGGTTAAGGGCACTGAACCCCAGAGAGTCCCAGACTCTGGCTTGCTTTCTCACTTGCCCTTTCTCTGTCTCACTCTGTCCCTCTCTGGTCAAATTAAAATAAATAAATAAAGTTAAATTTAAAAAATCTTTAAAAAAAAAAGAATTTTGAAAATTTAACTGTATTTATTATTTTATTTTATTTTTTTCAATTTGACCAGATAAAGAGAGGAAAAATGAGAAAGTAAGCTGCCAGTTCTGAGACTTGAACTGCAGTCAGCCATGTGGGAGTCCAGTGTCTTTAGTAACCATGCCACCTGCTGGACTCCTTACTGCATTCTTGTTTTCTGTTTCTCTGCTTGGTACAGTGACTGAAACAGAATATCACTTGTATGTTGGGTTATTGTGGTATTGAGTTCCCCTGGGAGTTTTCAGAGTATAGAGTGGCACTGTCAGAGCCTCCTGTCAGCTTTCTCTGCATAGAAAACTAGATAGGGGGACAGCAGTTGGCATAATAATGGCTATGTCACTGGACTCCCATGTCGCCAACCACGGTTCGAATCCCGGATATGGTGGCTAAAACTCACACTGGGCACATATGTGCACGTGTCCAAGATCCTGAGGAGACTGGAAGAGAAGGGATTGCAGCATGATCATCCCCCCTGGGGGTGATTTCTCGCTTTCTGTCTCTGTCTTTCTGGCAAATGCATGCGCCCTATAGCAAAAACCTCTCTCAAAAAAAAAAAAAAAAGGCAAAAAATTAAAAAAAAGAAAACTAGGTAGGATGGGGTTAGAGGGAGGAGTTTGCTTCCTGGGACTAAATTTACCTTTTTTCTTCCTCAGTTTAGCTATAGTGTACATGCGTTCACGAATAAAAATAAATAAATCTTATAAAAAAGAAAAGAGACGGAAACCTATCCTAAAGTATTTCAGTCATTTTTGTAGAACTGTGAGAAAGGTCTTATTTTAATTAAAGAGTGGTTTTATTTCCCCCTTCTTTTTTTTTTTTTTTTTTTTTTAAATAGTTTGCTATAAAGTTTGGGTGTTTGCTGGAGAGATAAAGAGAAAGGGAAAGTGAGAAAGCACTCCGCAGGGAGGGCAGCCACACCTTAATCCCTTATCCTCCATTCTCCTCTCAGGGTTTTGGTTTACTCATACCTGCTCTTGGCATGTTTTTTTTCAAGCACCCAGGACTGGAGCTCAAACTGCATAGTCAGCCATGTGGGGTCCAGCCACCTTAACCTCTACACCACCTACTGGCCCATTGACTTTTAAATGTGTACATAATTGAAAATATTCTGGGCCTGAACTTTTACTCTCTGACCCAAATAGAGAGTGGACTTATGCTCGCCTCCCTCTGTGGTATTTCTTCTCAGCTCCACTCTGGTCCTGAGGCCCTCTTTACCTCAGAGAAATGTTTATTCACCAAAAATTATACTTAAAAATTAAAAAAAAAAAAAAATGGCAAGTGGAATGGTAGTTAAGGCATTGGATGCCACAGGCCTACTGAGGTTCAAGTCCCAGATCTGGCGGCTTGCTCTCCCATTCTCCCCTTTTCTCTTTTTCTCTGGTCAAACCAGAGAATAACAATAAATAAATAAAATTGAAGAAAATGGCATTGTCTTTAAAAAAGAAAAAAAATACAAAATTGGGACCAGCAGATGGTGAAGTTGTTATATCACTGGACTTCTGCATAGTCGACCAGATTCAAGTCCTGGACCAGTGGCTTAAACTCATACCAGGCGTGTGTGTGTGTGTGTGTGTGTGTGTGCGCGCGCACGCATACATACGCGCACATGCCCAAAATCCTGAGAGAAGAATGGAGGGGAAGGGATTACAGCATGGCCATCCCCACTGCAGGGTGGTTTCTTACTGTCTCTCTTTTTCCCTGTCTCTCTGGCGAGTGCATGTGCCCTATAGCAAAAATTTCTCTAAAAAAATTTTTTTTTAAAAATTTATTATTATTGGGGACCAGCAGATGGTGTAGTTGTTGGGGCGCTGGACATTCCCACATGGCCAACCAGGGTTCGAGTCCCGGACCTGGTGGCTTGCTTTGTTTCTTTCTTCTTTCTCTCTTTGTGTCTCTTCTCTGGTCAAATTAAAATAAAATGAATAAATAAATAATTCTTAAAAAAAATGTATTATTATTTTTAAATATGCCATAGGGCAATTGCGCTCACTAGAGAAAGAGAAAGTGAGAAAGCAAGCTGCCAGGTCTGGAACTCAAACCATGATCAACCTCGTTGGAGTCCAGTGCCTCAGCCGCTACTCTACCTGCTGGCCTTCATCAAAAGATATTTTGAATTTCTTTTCCGTGCTGGGAAATATATTAAAAATGGATGTGTTTAAAAAGATTTCTGGGGGCCAGCAGGTGAAGTGGAGGTTAAGGCAGCTGGATTCCTCACAGTTGACTGCTCGATTTGAGTCCCTGGCCTGGTGGCTTGAAAATCATGCTGGGGGTGTGTGTATGGGTACCCAAAATCCTAAGAGGAGGACAGAGGAGAAGGGATTGCAGCCTGGCCATTCCCCTCTGAGGGGTGGTTTCTCACTTTTCTCTTTCTCTCTGGCAAGCACAGGTGCGCTATAGCAAAAACTTAAGGGGAAAAAAAAAAAGTTGGGACCAGCAGTTGACGTAATGGCTATGTCGCTGGACTCCCATGTAGTTGACCGTGGTTTGAGTCCTGGACCTGGTGTCTTCAACTCATACCGTGCTTATGTGCGTGTATGTGTGCGCCCAGGATCCCGAGAAGAGATTGGAGGACAAAGGGATTGCAGTATGGCCGTCCCCCCCGGGGAGTGATTTCTCGCTTTCTGTCTCCTTGTCTGTCTCTGTCTTTCTGGCGAGCACACGTGCCCTATAGCAAAAACCCAAGAGAATGGAAGAGAAGGGATTGTGGCGTGGCCATCCCCACTGGGGTGTGATTTCTGCCTTTCTGTCTCTCTGCCTCTCTGATGAGTGCATGTGCCCTGTAATGAAAGTCTCTCATAAGAAAGTTGAGGCCAGCAGGTGGTATGGTGGTTAAGGGCACTGGACTCCCATATGACCGACTGCAGTTGGAGTCTCAGACCTGGTGGCTTGCTTTTTCGCTCCACTCTTCCCCCCATCCCTCTCTGGTCAAATTAAAATGAGTAAATAAATACATTTAAATACAATATATATTTTTCTAAAATGTTGATGAAAACGTATAGTGTAGTTTCTTTCAGTGTTCATTCCCCCTCTTCTGAAAATTGGTCTTGTTATTACTGCTTTTTGATGAGGATTCTTGTGGGTGTGTAAATAATCTCAGCTGTCAGGAATGGGTTGATTTGTGGTGTGCTGTGAGCTAGGTAGATCTTTTCACTTGTGTAATTGTCAACTTTCTATGGATTGATGAGGCAAGGCTTGAGTATGACAAATTGGAAGTCACTGAAAACTGGCCTTTCAGGGGTCTTAAGGGCACTGCCGGTGTCTTGTGGCAGCACCATGTGGGGTTTGTTTTTAGTGGACAGATTTGAGCACTGTGTCTCCTGTTTTGTTAAGCTTGTGACTGACAATGCTTGTTGGATTTCATTTCACAGACACCCTGTAGACCTTGGGGAAATGGAAACCGAGTCTGCAGAAAGCAGCTCCGAGTCCCAGACAAGCTCACAGGATAACTTTGTAAGTACTTCCTTTGAATTTTTCAGGTTGCTTGTTTCAGGTGAATTGTTGACAATATAGTCTGCTTTAGAAACTGAAGTTTGAGTTGAAGTTTAAATTTGGTACTTTTTTAAAATAACAATTATTTAATATATTTTTTAATTTGACCAGAGAGGGACAGAGAGATAGAGAGAAAGCCACCAGGTCTGGGACTTGAACTGCGGTCAGCCATGTGGGAGTCCAGCTCCCTTAATCACTATATCACCTGCTGGCCCCTGAATCTGATACTTCTTACCATATTTCCACCATTGAAATATCAGACTTGGTCTTCTTTTTTTTTTTTTTTTTTCCTTTCTTTTTTTAAGAGAGATCTTGGCTATAAGGGTGTGTGCGCTCCCTGGAGAGAGAGAGAGAGAGAGAGAGAGAGAGAGAGAGAGAGAGAGAGAGAAAGTGAGAAATTACTCCCTGGGGTGAATAGTCACACCACAGTCCTTTCTCCATTCTTTTGGGGATTTTGGGCATGTATGCACTTGCACCTGGTATGAGTTTCAAGACACTGGGTCTAGGATTTAAACTGCAGTTGGCCATGTGGGAGTTCAGCACCTTAACCACTACACCATCTGCTACCCCCCATAATTGATCTTAAGATTGAGTTCTGGAGCCAGCAGATGGTATTGTAGTTAAGGTGCTGGACTTCCACATGGCTGACTGTGGTCTGAGTTCCCAATCTAGTGGCTTGCTTTTTCACTTTCCCTTCCTCTCTCTCTCTGTCTCTCCAGTCAAATTAAAAAGTAATGATGTCGGGACCAGCAGTTGGCATAATGGCTATGTCACTGGACTCCCATGTAGTCAACTGCAGTTTGAATCCTGGACTCGGAGGCTTAAACTCATCCCGGGCACGTGTATGAGTGCCCAAGATCCCAAGAGGAGAAGGGAGAAGGGATTGTGGCGTGGCCATTGCCCCGTGGGCTAATTTCTCGCTTTCTGGCGAGGGCATGCACCCTATAGCAAAAATCTCTCCATAATAATAATAATAATGATGATAATAAAGTCAAATAAATAACTCCTTTAAAAAATTGTGTTCTGGGTACTAGCAGTTAGTGTAATGGCTATGTTGCTGGACTCCCATGTAGTCAACCACGGTTCGAGTCCTGGACTCGGTGGCTTAAATTCATGCTGGGCGCGTGTGCATGCGTGCCCAAGATCCCGAGAGGAGAATGGAGAAGGGATTGCGGCGTGGCCATCGTCCTTGGGGAGTGATTTCTCGCTTTCTGTCTCCCTGTCTCTGTCTCTCTGGTGAGCACTCGCACCCTATAACAAAAACCTCTCCAAAAAAAAAAAAAAATTTCCCTCTGTCTCTGTGTGTCTGTCTCTCTCTCTCTCTGGTCAAATTAAAGTAAAAAAATGAATAAATAAAAATTAAATAATTATTTTAAAAAAAATTATGTTCTTTTTTTTTTTTTTTTTTTCTTTATTTGATGAGAGAGAGAGAAAGAGAGAGAAGGGAAAGTGAGAAAGGAAGCCACCAGGTCCAGGACTTGAACCATGGTTGGCCATGTGGGAATCCAGCGCTCTTATCCACCACACCACCTGCTGGTCCCAGAAAAAAATTATGTTCTTATGTACTTGTCTAAATACAGGTTTCTTGGTTCTTTCTGCCTAATCAGTTCCATCATTTCCATTTGAAAGTAAATGGTCTAGGCCAGCAGGTGGCTTGGTGGTTGAGGGAGCTAGACTCCCACATGGCCAATTGTGGTTCAAGTCCTGGACCTGGTGGCTTGCTTTCTTGCTTTTTCTCTCTCTCTTGCTCTGTCCCTCTCTGGTCAAATAAAAATAAAAATAAATGAATAAATAAATAAAATAAAATAATTTTTTTTTCTTAAAGAATTATTTTATTCAGTTTTATTTGTTGATTCTTTTATTTTAATTTGACCAGAGAGAGAGAGAGCGAGCGAGCAAGCAGAGGGAAAGTGGGAAAGCAAGCCGTCAGATGCGGGACTCGAACCACAGTTGGCCATGTGGGAGTGTCCAGCACCTTAACCACCACGCCACCTGCTGGTCCCCAATAAAATAATTCTTTAAAAAATAAAAAAGAAAGCAAATGGCCTTGGGACTAGCAGATATCTTAATGGTTACATCGAATGTGGTTTGAGTCCTAGACTCGGTGGCTTGAAATTCACAGCAGGCACACGTGTGTGTGCCCAAAATCTTGGTAGGTGATTTCTTGCTTTCTGTCTTTCTGTGTGTCTCCAGTGAGCACCCTATAGCAAAAATCTCTCTCAAAAAAAAAAAAAATCTAAATGTCCCTTTCCATCTTTTTTTTTCCTTTTTCTTTTTTGGAGAGGTTTTTCGCTATAGGGCTCGTGCACTCGCCAGACAGACAGAGACATAGAGACAGAAAGTGAGAAATCACCCCCCAGAGGGGATGGTCACGCCGCAATCCCTTCTCCATTCTCCTCTCGGGATCTTGGGCACGCACGCGCACACGCCCGGCGTGAGTTCTAAGCCACCGGGTCTGGGACGCAAACCGCAGTCAACTACGTGGGAGTCCAGCGACAGAGCCATTACACTAACTGCTGGTTCCCTCCATCTTTTATTTTTTTAATAGAGAGATTTTTGCAATAGAGTGTGTGCACTTGCTGGAGAGACAAACGGAAAGCGAGAAATCACCCCCTGGTGGGGGGGTGACCACACCACAGTCCCTTCTCCCCGTTCTCTTCTTGGGTTTGGGGCATGCATGCACACATGCACGACATAAATTTTAAGCTGCCAGGTCTGGGACTTGAACTGTGGTCAACCATGTGGGAGTCCAGTGACGTAACCATGATGTCAACTGCTGATCCCTGCCTTTCCTATCTGAATGGAGTGTCTACAATATGTATGCATTGTCATTAGCACTCAGTTGTAGCAATATACAGTTTGTGCTAGTGAATCGCTAGCATAGTAATCATCAGTTAACTGTTATTAAATAAGGGAAAGCTATATGGCTAGATTTCCCTGCATTTGCCAATTTTAAGACTTTTTTTTTTTTTTTTTGAGAAAAAAATTAAAAAAAAAAAACCTGAAAGATTAAAAGCAGTATATAGGCATCAGCTAGTGGTGGCCAAATCCCACATGGCTGACTGTGTGGCTGACACAGTGGCTTGAAAGACAGGCAGGATGCATGTGTGCGTGCGCCCAAAATCCCAAGAGGAGAATGGAAGATGGGATTGCAGCATGGCTATCCTCACTGGAGGATCCTTTCTTACTTTCCCTCTCTCACTTTGGAGAGCATACATATCCTCTAGCAAATTAAAGATAGATGGATGAATGCATGTAATGTGCAGGGCTGGCTTCCATAGCATAGAGGTTAAGTGCAGTAGTTTGGGTGCTGGATCCCACTTGACTGATCATGGTTCAAGTCCTGGCCCTGGTGAATTAAGAAACACACTGGGCTTATATGTGTGCCCAGAATCGCAGAGGGATGGAGAATTGGAGGAAAGAGGATTAAGGTGTGACTATGTCTTTCTGGGAGGATATTGTTGCAGGATAGCTTCTGTGGTGATGTCCAGATTTTTGGTGGTTTGGACAACGAATTGAATGAACCCAATTGCCAAAGGAAAGGGTAATTTATTAAGTAAAAGCAAAAGTATACACCTAGGTGCGAGCGTATGTGACAGAGACATACCTAAAAGACCCCAGCAGTTACATTCTGTGAAGGTTATGTAATACTGGGTTGTCGGAAAAGTCGTGATGCATTTTTGCATAGAAAAGCACATCATGACTTTTCTGATGACCCAGTAATTTAATCTAGGCAGTGTCGGTTGAACTTGGCTGGGCCGACTGATTGTTGTTTTTTTTTTTTAATGTATCTACTGATTGCTTTCACCTCATTGGCTCTATCAAATGTGGCTGGGCCCCACTGATTCCTCTCATTCGCTATATCAAATGTGTTCTAATCAGCTCAACATCCCATACTGGAAATTTCCTGCCTACATTACTTTGATCTGGGAATCCTGCTAGCATGGGAAAATGGAGGAAAAGGCATTGTGGGCATTGTGGCACCCCATGAGGGGTACTTTTTTTTCTCTCTCTCACAGCTGTACACATCTTCTGGCAATTAATTCTTTTTTTTTTTTTTTTTTAAGAATTATTTTATTTAACTTTCTTTCTTTTTTTCCTTCCTTTCTTCTTTATTTGACCAGAGAGGGACAGAGTGTGGGGGGTGAGGATGAGAAAGCAAGCCACCAGATCCGGGACTTGAGCTGTGACTGGCCATGTGGAAGTCCAGTGCTCTTAGCTACCATGCCACCTACTGGCCCTTTAATTGGTATATGAGCTTCAGGGCTAGCCCATGCCTGGTGGTTAAGTGAGTGAACCATGTGGTTTGAGTCAGAGACGTGACTTGACAAATATACCGCACCTGTGAATGTGTGCCCAAAATTCCAGGAGAGAAATGGAGAAAAGTTTGCAGCATGACCATTTCCAAGGGAGTGCTTTCTCCCTCTCCTTCTGTCTCTGTGTATCTCTGGTGAGCACATGCTCTCTTGCAAATTAATTTAAAAAAATAAAAGGTTTCAAATTAGTTTTAATTCCCTAATTTGTAAAATCTAACATTTCATGTATGATCTTTCAGTTAAATCTTTTAAATTAAAGAAGCACAACATGTTCATTAAAACAACCTAGAAATAACTTAAACACCGTCCTTTTCTGTCTTGAGATAGCCATTATTATTAGTCATAGTTTTGTCTAGCCTTTTAGGATTCTTTTTGTGCTGGTAAAACGTGCACATATGAAATTTGTAATTTACACAGTGTCTTGTAAATAGTACATGTGGTCCCTCTTGTAGTGTCAGTATTAGAATCCATCCCAATTGGAAGTGGAGGATACATCTTGTTCATTATCTCAGGTGATTCCCTTAAGTGGAGGGATAGGGAGTACCTGTGTTTTCAGGGGTGCCTTTTATCCATGATTTTTTTTCCCCCGTAGGGTGTGTGTGCTCACCGGAGATAGACGGAGGAGGAGAAAGTGCCCTCCCCCCATGGGGCATGGCCACTCCTCAGTCCCTTCTCCATTTCTCCATCCTGTTGGGATTTTAAGCATGGATGCACAAACTCTCAGTGTGTTTTTCAAGCTGCCTGAGCTGGAATTTGAACTGGTTAGCCATGCAGAATCCAGCTCCCTTACTCAGACTGACCTTCCATGAATTTTAATTAGCTAATTGCTTTGGATTCTCAGTTGTGTATTTCTACATTCATGTGACCTTCACTGGTAATAATTGACCTGTCAGGGCCAGCAGGTAAACAGGGTGGTTGAAGCACTAGACTCCCATGTGACTGACTGTAGTTTGAGTCCCAGACCCAGCGGCTTACTTTCTTACTTTCCTCCTCTCTTTGTGTCTCTAGTGAGCATGTGTGCCCTGTAGCAAATTTTTAAAAATACTAATAATGAAATAATGATAAATTAAATAAATAATTCTTTGGGGGGGGTTGCTGTAGGGCGCATGCGCTTGCCAGACAGACAGAGAGAGACAGAGAGACAGAAAGCGAGAAATCACCACCACCACCCCGGGGGGGGGGGGGGTGTGTGTGGCCACGCTGCAATCCCCTCTCCTCCATTCTCCTCTTGGGATCTTCGGCACGCATGCACACACACGTGAGTTTTTGTGTTTTTTTGTGTTTTTTGTTTTTTTGTTTTTTGTTTTTTTTTTTTTTTTTTTGGAGAGGTTTTTTGCTATAGGGCGCGTGCGCTCGCCAGACAGAGAGAGAGAGAGACATAGAGACAGAAAGCGAGAAATCCCCCCCCAGGGGGGATGGTCACGCCGCAATCCCTTCTCCTCCATTCTCCTCTTGGGATCTTGGGCACGCACACACATGTGCCCGGCGTGAGTTTTAAGCCACTGGGTCCGGGACGCGAACCACGGTCGACTACGTGGGAGTCCAGCGACATAGCCATTATGCTAACTGCTGGTTCCCCACACACACGTGAGTTTTAAGCCACCGGGTCCAGGACGTGAACTGCGGTCGACTACGTGGGAGTCCAGCGACATAGCCATTACGCTAACTGCTGGTCCCAAATAAGTAATTCTTAAAAATTTTTTTTGGTCTGCCTTGGTCTTAGGCACAGGAACCTACCCTTGATAACAGATTTGTGCTTAGAGTCACTGACAGCATCTGATGAACATAGACATGACCTATGCTTCTGTTTTCTAGGATGTGTACTCTGGTACCCCCACCAAAGTCAGACATGTGGACTGCCAAGTGGAGGATGAGTTTGATTTGGAAGCGTGTTTAACTGAACCCTTGAAAGACTTCTCGGCCATGAGCTAACTGTGCCACCTGGTGGCCACCGAGGAAAACAGTTGCCTCTGGCTAGGTGAAAGGCTGACCAAGCGCCAAGCATGTGTTGTGCATTTGTACCTGGATGGTTTCTCTGTTAATATCTTATTATTTTATGATAAATTGTTATTCTTGCCTTATTTTCTTAAGAGACAATTTTATGTATAGGAGTGTGTTTTGCATGTTTTAAATTGTAAATGGAGCAAAATCCACGGAATATTGATCTTGAAGCAGTGTTCAACAAACTTAATTGCTTAATTCCTGCCACCCTCCAAGTTAAACTGACAAGTATACTTTAGCTGGTTTTCCACAAGTACTCAGTCATCGAATTTCCACCTGTCAGATGAGATAGTGTTAAATTTAATCACATATTCGTGGGACCAGTCTAAGGTCAGATTTTCTTATAAGTATCTGGCAAGATATTCAGTCAGACATCTTTAATACTTTTATGGAAACTTAATTTTGGCCTCTTACTAATGTGTGAGATGGGTTTTTTCCCTCATACAGAACACTGGATAGTCAAAAATGTTACATTGAGCTGTTAAATTAATGGTTTTTAGGTGAGTTGCACAGTTTTAATTTGGTACTTGTAAATAGTACTAGATAGGCTCTTATAATACTCCAAGAGTTAAAGAAGCAGAGATTTGGAAAGAATTTTTTTTTTAAATAATCAGTTAATTTACCATGTATAATTGCTGTAAATGATAATGTGTACAGATTTTTCTGTTCAGATATTCAATTGTAAACTTCTTGTTAAGACTTATGTTTCTATTGCTTTTGTATGGAATGATATTGCAAAAATAAAAATAAAAGAACCTTCTTTAACTGGTACATGACATTGCCGGATAGGTTCGCTGTCCAGATAACTCACTGTGTCTGGAGAGCTGAATCAGCACCTGTCATGTCTGAAGCACACTCCTGTGACACTCGAGTGCAACACACAGTGGTGAGAGAACACCGTGACCAGTGCCCATAAGTGGTTGCTGAGTGCCAGGGACTGCTCTGGGCCCTGTGTGTTCTGCCTGGGCAAGGGGACCTTGTTGATAAGTGAGGAGCTGACATGGGGTCCTGGTCATGACCGTCCAGAGCCTGCCACATCCAGTGTGTGCCTGCAGACCAAACCCAAAAAGCCAGAGAGCTAAACCTGATGCCCATTCATCAGCAACTGGTGACAGTGTCTTTCTCTGTCTAAAAGAAGCCTTGAGCTTTGAAGAGGCTGCAAGTGAGGGCTGGTGCAAAGGTAAGGAGGACAGGAATTTGGAGCACCGTGGGTCCTTGTTACGTAGCAAGTTTCGTGACGGCTACCTCCATGATGGTGGAAATAGAGGAGTCTAATGAACTGGATGCTCTAGCTAAGACTAACTTTTTAAAAAATAATTTGCCGGAGGTGTGTGCAGTTGCCAGAGAGATTCCCCCACAGGGTATGATCACACTTTAATGCCTTCTCCATCTCATCGGGATTTGGGTGTTAAAGTGGGCACACACACAAATGGCACCTAGCATGTTTTTCAAGCCACTGGGTCTGAGACTTGAACTGCGTGGTCAGCCATGTTAGATCTGGACATTAGGGCATAGACTGGCCCAAAAGTTGAGAACTTTTCTATTGAATAATAGGGTCTATAAATTTAAGTGGGCAGCCAGCAGATGGCATAGTGGTTAAGGTGCTGGACTCACACATGTCTGACTGTGATTCGGTCCTGGACTTGGCGACTTGAAACTCAATGCCAGGTGTATGTGCACGCATGCCCAAAATCCCAAGGGGAGAACGGAGGAGAAGGGATCATGGTGTAGCCATCCACCCTGATTGGGGGGGTGGGTGGGTTCATTTCTCACTTTCTATCTCTGGCTAGCATATGCCTTAGAGCAAAAACCTCTCTCAAAAAAAGTTTTAAGCAGGGGTCCAGTGGTTGTGGAGATTAAGGTGGCTGGCTCTCACTTGGCCGACAGCTTGGTTCGCGTCCCAGACCCAGTGGTTTGAAGATCATGCTGAGTGCATGTGCCCAAAACCCCGAGAGGATAATGGAGGAAGAGAATGCAATGTAGCTATCCTCCCTGGGGATACTTTCTCACTTCCCCTGTCTCCCTCTGTCTCTGCCGCTCTATGGCAAACACGTGCCCTACAGTGGAAAAAGAAAAGTTTAAGAGCAGTCCCTTGCCTGTGGCCTGGTGGTTGAGGGAGCTGAATCCCACATGGCCTACCATGTTTTGAATACCAGACCAGCAGCTTGAAAAATAAGCCAGGCATGTGTGTGTGTGTGTGCCCCAAATCCTGACAGGATGAAGAAATGGAGGAGTGGATCGTGACATGACAGCATGCCACTGGAGGGTGCCTTCTCCCTCTTCTGGTCCCAAGTCTTACAAAGCTTTTGAAAGTATTATTGGTCAAAACTTTGCCAGCTTGGATTGAAAGGGGCAGACAGTATGAAATCAAAAAAAGTTGGGGGACCAGCAGTTGGCATAATGGCTATGTCGCTGGACTCCCATGTAGTTGACCACAGTTTGAGTTCCAGACCCGGTGACTTAAACTCAGGCTGAAGTGCGTATTTGTGCGTGCCCAAGATCCCGAGAGGAGAATGGAGGAGAAGGGATTGTGGCGTGACCATCCCCCCTGGGGGGTGATTTCTCGCTTTCTGTCTTTGTCTTTCTGGCAAGTGCATGCACCCTATAGCAAAAACCTCTCAAAAAAAAAAAGGTTTTGGGGGGCCGGCACGTGGTGTGGTGGTTAAGGGTGCTGGACTCCCACGTGGCTGACCCAGTGGCTTGCTTTCTCATTTTCCCTCTCTCTTTCTCTCACTCTGTCCCTCTCTGGTCAAATTAAAATAAAGAAATAAGTAAATAAATACAGTTCATTAAAGTAATTCCTGAAAGAATAAAGTAAATCATTAAATAAAAGTTACATAAAATAATTCTTTAAAAAAAAAGGTTTTTGGACCCTCAAGATCCTACTGGTGGGAAATAGGCTGAGAAAACATCCTAGCTGCAAATAGAGGGTGCTTTTCATAGAAAAAGGATAATTCAGAGGGTAGAATTGCAAACCTAGAGAGCAGAAGGATCCTAATTAGGGAACCACCTGGCTGAGTTTCAGAGATGCTGCAGACCAGTGGCTCCTGGGACCGTCTAGAACAGGCATCCTAGATCTGTCCCCAGCACGTGTTGTTTGGGGGGTGGAGGGCAGAGACAAGGCAGTTGCTCTAGTTCACTGGTCTTCATATCTGAGGAGCCTTGATCCACACTGGAGGTGACTCAGATGAGATTCTGGAATTCTAGACTTGGAGCTAGAACTGTTGATGTGGTAGGATGAAGCTCCAAGCTTTCATGGGACATTAGCATATCTTGTATTTTGGGCGAAGGTAATGATTTGTGGCCAGAAGGTGGACCATCGTGAACTTAAATGAGGACAAGGAGGATGGATGACTGGAGCAGGGTGAGTGATAGATGAGGGCGTGGTTGGGGGGAGGGCTCTGTGAGCTGGGCAGCCAGGGTGGTCGCAAGCAAGGGGCATCAACTGAGAGTCTGGTTTTGGAAGAATCACTCCGGCCCAGCCGCAAGCTTTGCTTCACATTTAAATTCCTGGAGTGCACTTAAACACCAAGGAAATCAATCTTCAGACTTCAGTTCTTGCCTCTTAGTGCTGTTAACATAATCTAGTATTTTCTGTATGAGTGTTACAAATAACCAATAGGCTAGGATTGAGTTGTCTTTATTCTTGACTCTTGTACATCGAACCAAGAAGTGTCAGAACTAAATTAAGTTTGTCCAGCATGATTAATTCTTCACAATCCCAGGCTGATTGCTATCTTGTCCCCATCGGTGAGTCATTTTCCTGTCTTCCCATGTATAGACGGGGTCAGCTTATCAGGGTTGTCATCCTACATCCCCCCCACGTCCTTCTCCGTGTATTGTGGAGCCGTTTTTGTTTCTTGCTGGTCTATCAGGATCCTGTCCTTCACATGCTCTTTTTCAGCAATTGTGCCTCCGAGCTGCTGACTCCTCTGTCTCTCTGGTACAAAGATGTCGATTAAGTCTCTCAGGTGAGTCAACAGCCCCTGCTTAAACTAAAGACAACTCGACTTTCTGGAGCCTGGTGGAGATCTCTTGATAAACTGATGACTTTCCAGGGTCTTTTTTCCCCATGTAGGCACATGTAAAAGATCTGCCAGGTAAAGTCATGGCACAGTGCTTGGCAAACAAAGTACTTTGCAAACTAGTACGTTAGTTACTGGTCTTGGAGCTGGGCTGATGCAGGATGGGCGGGAGATGGGAAGGAGGAAGTGTGCCTATTTGGTCAGTCTGCATATATTATGTGTAAGAATCTTGAGGGTTTTTTTTTTTTTTTTTTTTTTTGCTTTTGCTTTTTGCTTTGTCGTTATTGTTTTGTTTGCATTTTGATGTGCAGACTTTAATTACACCTAAACCACTTTGTAAGAATCCCACTTCAGGGACCAGTAGATGGCATAATGGTTATGTCGCTGGACTTCCACATAGTCAATCATGGTTCTTGTCCTGGACCTGGTGGCTTAAAACTCATGCCATGTAGTTGATCATGCTTTGGGTTCGAGTCCTGGGTCTGGCAGCTTAAAACTCATTCCAGCGTGTGTGTGTGTACATGCCCAAATATCGAGAGAAGAATGGATGAGAAGGGGTTGCAGTGTGGCCATCCCCCTGGGGGATGATTTCTTGCTTTCTGTCTCTCTGTGTCTCTCTGGCAAGCATATGTGCCCTATAGCAAATCTCTCTTGAAAACAAAATTCCACTTCAGGGACCAAGAGGTGGCGTGGTGAAGGTGCTGGATCCTATATGGTCAACTTCACAGTCTGAGTTCTGGGCCTGGCAGCTTGAAAAAACATGCCAGGTGTGTGCAGCTGCATGCCCAAAATCCTGAGAGGAGAATCAAGGAGAAGGGATTTCAGGATGACTGTCTCCCCTTGGGATGATTTCTCACTTTCCCTCCCACTCATCTCCATCTGTCTCTCTGGTGAGCGCACCCACACTATGGCAAAAATCTTAAAAAAAAAATCATTTTAGAAATAAAGACTAAATGTGGGGCCAGCAGGTGGCGTGCTGGTTAAGGGCTCTGGACTCCCACATGGCTGATTATGGTTCGAGTCCTGGACCTGGCAGCTTGCTTTCTCACTTTCTCTCTCTCTCTCACTCTGGTCAAATTAAAATAAATAAATATAGTTAAATAAAATAATTCTTTAAAAAATAAGAAATGAAGACTAAACTAGAAGGAATGTAAGAGAAAATAGACAATCCCTTAAGAAAATGAGGTACATTGAAAAAAGCAAAAAGAAATAAAGGGGCCAGCCCCAAAGCCTGGTAGTTAAGGGAGCTGGATCCCACATGGCTGACTACAGTTTGAATGCCTGCCCCTGTTGAAAAACATGCCAGATACATGTTCATGGGTGCCCATAATCCCAACAGGATGGAGAAATGGAAAATGAATTGCAGAGTGACCACGCCCTTTTGGGAAGTGTTTTCTCCTTCTCGCTCTGTGAGTGTACATACCTTCTGGCAGTTTAAAAAAAAGGGAGGGGGACCAACAGATGGCATAATGGTTGCATCACTGGACTCCCACATAGTTGATGATGGTTCAAGTCCTAGACCTGGCCGCTTAAAACTCACACTGGGCACGTGTGTGTGTGTGTGTGTGCCTAAGATCCAGAGAGGAGAATGGAGGAGAAGGGATTGTGGTGTGGCAATCCCCCTGGAGGAGGTGATTTCTCTCTTTCTGTCTCTCTGGTGAGCACATGCATCCTATAGTAAAAAAATCTCTCTTTAAAAAAAAAAAAAGGAGGAAATAAACAAAGGGAAAAATAATTAAAAAAGACACAGACCCGAAAGAAAGAGGACTGTTTACTTGCAGATGACACAATGTTTTATATTGATAATTCTAAGGAAACTACCAAAAAATTCTCCAAACTAATAAGTGAAGGCTGGCCACATAGCAGCCACTGTGAAGAAGTCACATGACTGACCAAGGTTCAAGTCCTGGCCTCGATGGCTTAAAATACACACCAGGCACACATGTGTGTCATGTATCCTAATGTGGTAGAGAATTAAAGGAAAAGGCCTACAGTATGTGTAGGCCTTGTTAGGCTGTGCATTCTTTCTTTCTCTCTCTCTCTCTTTCTCTCTCTCACAGACACACACACACACACACACGGCCTCTGGCAGGAAAAACGTGGAATAAATGAATTCAGCAAGGTCACAGGGTACAAAATAAACACACAAAAATCAATAATTATTTTAATTAATTAATTTATTTTAAAGAATTATTTTATTTAACATAATTTATTTAAGTTAATTTATTTTATTTTAATTTGACCAGAGAGGGACAGACAGAGAGAGAGAGATAGAAAGCAAGCTGCCAGGTCTGGGACTCAAACCACAGTTGGCCATGTGGGAGTCCAACACCCTTAACTATGATGCCACCTGCCAGCCCCTTAATTTTGATTTTATACACTAGCAATGAGCATGTGAGCAGTGAAATTAAAAATACAATATCATTTATAATTGCTTAAAAAACAAATATTTAGGTGAAAATCTAAAAAAATATGTATGGGATTTGTATGTTGAAAACTGCACAATACCAATAAAAGAAATCAAAGATATAAATAAATGGGGAGCTATACCACATTCATGGAATAGAAAAGACCAGAGGTGGCACATACGATTTTTTTTTTTTTTTTTTTTTTGGTATGTGTGTATGTCTGTTCTAGCTCTCTGCTAAAAAGGTCTTCAAAGAATGACTAACCTAGCTGCAGTGACCATCTCTTGCCCCATATTATAATCTTGAATACCATTTCTCACTAAAACAGCTTCTTGGAGAAGTGGCTGATCCCAGGTGTGGGGCAGGGAACCTGGCATTATGCTGACAGCCAGGTAGCTCTTGAAGTCCACAAGGATTATGTCCAGAGGACTTGGGAGCAAATTGAAGAGATCCTGCCCTGGCCAAAGATGGGATAATTTGATCTCTAATAGGGATAAGAAAAGCAGCCCACGAACTATGTTTACATTTTTAAAAAATTGCCAGAGGGTGCATGTATTTGCCAGAGACAGACAATGAGAGAATGAGGAGAAAGTACCCGCCATGGGACATGGCCACATCACAATCTCTTCTCCACCTCTCTCTTCTCTCAGGATTTGGGGCACATGTGCACAAACGCCTGGCTTGTTTCTCAAGTTGCCAGGTCTGGGACTCAAACCATGTGAATCAGCTATGTGGGATCTCTCTGCCTTCATCATCATGCCACAGGCTGGTCCCAAACTTTAAGTTTACGAGTTCATGAAACTTGTGGGAAAACAGAGGAATTTGTCACTTTTGGAGGTTGATGGGGGTCAGTTTGCTCTCTTGAGAGCTAGTCAGTCTAGGGACGAGTTGAGCATGTCTCCAGTCCTAAGTCAGCTGTACCACACAGTCACTACCCCTCTGTGTAGCGACTACACAGGGGATCCAGCCAACGAAGGTAAAGAGAAGAGCTGAATTAGAGCGTCACCATTTGTAACTCGAAATGAGACACGGCTGTGCGTTGTGTGCCACCTCCAGTCTTGCCTGACACAAGCTACAATTTTGCCAGCTGTTGAAGTCAAGTCTGACCCCTGTTCTGGATCCAGTTGCCAACTGCCAGGAAATCCAGAGGGATGAAGATCACACTTAATCACTCCCGAGGGCACAGCAGCTATGTCCAGACCACGGACAACTCCCTGGGTCCAATGCTCCAGATTCTGCAACAGGTTCAGAAGGGACAGAGGGGAACCTGTGTAGGTAACTGAGATGCCAAAGGCACATCAAATGAAGAAACAAGTGAGACTAAACCCATGAGTATTGAGGCATTCACTGTGGGGCCATACAACTTTATTTTATTTTATTTTTTTAGTTTTTTTTTTGCTATAGGGCAAGTATGCTCACCAGAAAGAGACAGAGAATGAGAAGGAAAATGAGAAATCACCTCCTGCCAAGGGTGAATGGCCATGCCACAATCCCTTCTCCTCCATTTCCCTCTTGAGATTTTGGACACACATGTCTGGCATGATTTTCAAGTAGCTGTGTCTGGGACTTGAACTATGGTTGTCTATGTGGGAGTCCAGTGCCTTAACCATTATGCTACCTGTTGGCTCCAAGCCATAAAATTATTATTTTTTTTGGAGGATTTGGCTTAGGGTGCCTGTGTTCGCCAGAGAGAGAGAGACAGACACAGTAAGAGGGAAAGTGAGAAATTACCCCCTAGGGTGATTTCTGCAATCTCTTCTCTTCCCAGGATCTTGGGCACACACGCACATATATCTGGCATGATTTTCAAGCCACTGGGTCCGGGACTTGAACCTTGATTGGCCATATGGGAGTCCAGTGATGTAACCACTATGCCATCTGCTGCTTCCTATTAAACTATATATTTTGTTTTTGTTTTTGTTTTTCTTAGAGAGATTTTTGCTATAGTGTGAGTGTGCTTGCCAGAGAAACAGAGAGAGATAGAGAGACAGAAAGTAAGAAATCACTCTCCAGGGAAGATGGCTACGACATAATCTCTTCTCCTTTGTTCTCCTCTCAGGATTTTGGGCACACGCACTTGTGCCTGATGTGAGTGTTTTTTTTTTTTTTTTTTTTTTTTTTTTTTTTTAATTTCTTGAGAGGTTTTTGCTATAGGGTATGTGTGCTTGCCAGAAAGACAGAGAGAGACAGAGAGAGAGAAAGCGAGAAATCACCCCCTAGGGGGGATGGCCACATCGCAATCCCCTCTCCTCCATTCTCTTGGGATCTTGGGCATGCACGTACATGTGCCCGGCGTGAGTTTAATTCACTGGGTCCGGGACTTGAACTGCGGTCGACTACATGGGAGTTCAGCAACATAGCCATTACGCCAACTACTGGTCCCCCTGGTGTGAGTTTTAAGCTGCTGGGTCTGGGACTCGAACCATGGTCTCAGACCATGGTTCAGCAACGTAACCATTAGGCCATCTGCTGGTCCCAGAACTATTTTTAAAGGTAAGAAAATGATGGTTTTATTTTTAATTTTTAAATAATTATTTTATTCCACTTTATTTATCAATTTATTTATTTATTTAATTTGACCAGTGAGTGACAGAATGAGAGAGAGGAGAGAGAGAGGATGAGAAAGCAAGCTGCCAGGTCCAGGACTTGAACTGTGGTCAGCCATGTTGGAGTCCAGTGCCCTCAACCACCATGCCACCTGCTGGCCCAAAAGTGATGATTTTAAAAGGCAGATCAACTGTGACTCACACAAAAGGGGGTAAGTCACTGGGCCTACAGTGAGATATATTTTACATATATACAGTTCACCTCTCGGGGACTGGATGGTGGCACAGCAGTAAAACATGAACCTTTGTGAGGCTGATCTACATGAGAAGGTTTTGGGTTTGCATCCAGAGATTTTCCTGAGTCCCAAACCTGGTGACTTGCTTTCTCACTTTCCCTCTCTCTTTCTCTCTCACTCTGTCTCTCTGAATGAATGAATGAATGATTGATTTTCCTGAGGTGTGTACATGCCCATTATCTAGCACTGGCTAAGGCTGAGAATAGATTGTGGTATTAAGATCCTACTGGGGACCAGCAGTTAATGGCTATGTTGCTGCACTCCCATGTAGTTGACCGCGGTTCAAGTTCTGGACCCGGTGGCTTAAAAACTCACGCCGGGTGCTTGTATATGTGTGCCCAAGATCCCGAGAGGAAAATGGAGGAGAAGGGATTGTGGCGAGGTCATCGTCCCTCGGGGGTGATTTCTCACTTTCTGTCTCTCTGTCTCTCTGGCGAGTGCATGTGTCCTGTAAGGAAAAAAAAAAAAAAAAATCTACTGGAATGGAAGCAGCAGTTGGTGTAATGGCTATGTCGCTGGACTCCCATGTAGTCGATTGCAGTTTGAGTCCAGGACCCAGTGACTTAAACTCATGCCGGGCGTGTGTGCGTGCGTGCCCAAGATCCCAAAAGGAGAATGAAGGAGAAGCAATTGCAGTATGGCCACCCCCCCAGGGGGTGATTTCTCACTTTCTGTCTCTCTCTGTCTTTCTGGCAAGTGCACGCACCCTATAGCAAAAACCTCTCACACACAAACACACACAAAAACTCCCAGCAATATTGAAGATACTCTACTGTATCAATAACTACATAATTAAAGGTCAGATGCCAGACTGGATAGGAAAGCAAGGCCTATGTTGTTTATGATTCCCACTTTCAATATAAGGGTATGTATTGGTTCAAAGGAAAAGATTGGAAAAAGACCTACCATGTTAACTTAATCAAAAGAAACATGGGGGCGGGGCAGGAGGTGGTGTGGCAATTACAGCACTGGATTCCACATGGCTGACTGTGATTTAAGACCCAGACGTGATGGCTTGAGAATCACGCCAGGTGTGTGTGCGTGTGTGCCCAAAATCCCGAGAGGAGAATAGAGTTGAGATTGTAGCCTAACCATCTCCCCTGGCGGGGGCGGGGGGAGTGATTTCTCACTTTTCCTCTCTCTCTCTCTCCCCTCAGGGAGTGCATGTACCCTATGGCAAAAAAAAAAAAAAAAAAAAAAAAAAAAAAGAAAAGAAACATGGCATGGAGTTGGGATACTAATATCAGACAAAGCAGGCTTCAGAATAAGGACTGTTGCTATGGAGAAAGATCTTTCCTAATGATAAAGAAGGTTGTAATCACCTGTGCTAGCCCTGTAGCCTAGTGGTTAAGGGAGCCAAATCCGCATGGCTGACCACGGTTCAAGTCCTGACACCAGTGGCTTGAAAAACACCCTGGGTGCATATGCACATGTGTCCAAAATCCTGAATAGATGGAGAAATGGAAAAGATACTCTTGTGTGACCACACCCCCTTCGGGGGTGCTATTTCTCTCTCCCTCTGTCTCCCTGGCAAGTGCATGTGCTCTCTGACAATTAAAAAAAGAAAGAAAGAAAAAAGAAAAAGATCTCGAGATGAAGAAATCATCTTGGATTATCCAGATGAACCAATGACAAGTTTTCTTGGAAAAGATAAAAGACAACACACAGACACACAGAGAGGAGGCCATGTGACCATGGAGACAGAGGTTAGAGAGATGAATAAACCAGAAAGTGCCTGGAGCCACCAGAGGCTGGAAAAGGCGGGAAAGATTCTCCCGTAGAGCCTCTGGAGGGAGCGTGGGCCTGTTGACACCTCGATTTCAGACTTCTGGGCTCCAGAGTGTGGAAGAGTTTCCGTGGTTTTCCGCTGCCCAGTTTGCAGCAAGTTATTACAGCAGCCACAGGAAACATTATGTGTTACGAATGCTTTTTGCTCAAAGTTTTAGGATCCCTTTCTTACTCCTGCAGTTGACTAGAAACCTGCAAGTATCCAAGAACAAATGGGAAGGTGTGGCACCCCAAGAATGTTCCCGCTCTGGGTGTTTCTGGATCCAGAAGTGGTTGTAAGAAGCCAAGCTGCCACAGGGCAAATCATTAAGGGTGAGATCACAGGAGGTCCAGGAACAAGGGTGACCATGAAATCAACCAGCCCTCACCAGCACTGCAGCCTTCAGGCTGCCACAAAATTTTCTGGTGATCCTGGGAAACACAAAGATATTTTTCCCAAGGGAAGATTGGGTGATCCCTGGTCTCCAGCTACTTCTGTTTGTTTTTCTCAAAACAAGACCCAGTCCCCAATCAAACATAGTCAGGCTGGGGACCAGTAGATGATATTACGTTGCTAGACTCTCACATTGTCTACTGTGGGTTGAGTCCTGGACCCAGTGGCTTAAAACTCACTCTGGGTGCATGTGCGAGTGCCCAAGATCTGGAGAGGAGAATGGAGGAGAAAGGATTGCAGCGTGGCCACCTCCTGGGGGGTGATTTCTTGCTTTCTATCTCTCTCTCTCTCTGGCAAGCACACACGCCCTATAGCAAAAATATCTCTTAAAACAAAATAGCCAGGTTGAGGATTAAAATCTCAATGGCTGTGTTTGGCAGAGAATTAGACAAGGCTGGAGAAGGAATCAGTGACCTGGAAGATGGGCCTGCAGTGGTCTGACTACCCTTCAGGTAGAGTTACCCTGTCATGTTAAGCGACCTCTTTGGACTAACATCCTGTATGGGGTTTCCTTGGATCCCGAGACCCACTGTGGTGGACCGGATATAAGGTTGCATGACATGGAGCAGGATTGACAGTCAGTGAGTGGAGGATGGCTACTGGTCAGCTGGTTTGGCCCAGTGATCTCTGTGTGCATGGGGCAGAGGGACTGATAATGGGGCAAACCCTAGCCTGGCTCAGGAGAGCTGTGGTCTTTGCATTTACAGACAGCTGGCTCGGAGCTGTGAGGACAATGCTCACAGTGCTTTACAGAAGATGCTGGCTAGCCCTAGGGGAGGTGCTGGTGTATACCCTGCTTAGAGGGAGGGTGCTTGTGCAGGTCTCCTCTAGGCAGACCAGTTTACTCAGGGACCTTGGGTGGGCAGCAGCATGGGCACCTCTGGGGAGCGTGCAGGCTTCTCTCGGACTACCCACCCCATCTCAGGCACTGGGACCTGGACCTTACAGGCAGGGTGGATGTGGAGCTTGGCCTGCAGAAAACCAGGCACACTGGAGTGGGCTGTGGTGTGTCAGGGTGGGCTGCCGCAGCTGGCAACCCCTGACCCCATTGCTTCCTTGAAGCCGTGCCAGCCCACTTTTGTCCTAGAGCAGGCAAGGCAGACTTGGTCAGGTCTGTCCTGGGATCCCTGCCACTGAAGCCTCCCACGTCCCAGTGATTTGGGGACCTTCCTAGAATAGTCAATGGCCCTGGGAAGACATGTGGGTGCCAGGCCAACACCGCCCTTACCTCAGGAGGGTTTCCTCAGCATCAGGCCAGTGTGGCCAGCAACTCTTCTGGGTGGGGCAGATAGCATCCTCAGGGAGCTGGAGTCAGGCAAGTGAAGAGAGGGTAGCAGCAGAGTCACTTGCTGTGCTACCAGGGTGGCCCTTTACTCGGTGTCTCAGCTTCCTTATCTGTAAAATGAGGATGATTCTCCCGCCTGTGGGCTAATCCCCACCAAAGGCTGGTGACTGGCACCTAGCCAGTGAGGGCCAGTTGTCCCACAGCAGCGTGGAACCCATGTTCTTGATCTGACCCCACCCGCATGTGCTCTGAGACCCAGTGACCACCTATGGTGTGCCGGAACAGCAGGAGGGTTTTGAAATGCTTTTTGGTTTTATGTGATGTCATTAAACTAAATGAGTACATGTGTACATGCACATGGCGGAGGGGCAGGGAGCGAGACGAGTACTCTTTGCAGTATCCTTCCTTTAGCCTGTTGGATCTTGGGCACTTGCATGTGTTCCCAGAGTGTTTTAGGCTAACCAGGCCAGGGATTTGAACTGTGCTTGTCATGTGGGACCATGCTTCTCTTGAGCAGTTAACTCTGTGCCATAGAGCTGGCCCCATCCCTATTTCTTGATCCACTGAAAACTGTTAATAATCATCCCAATAGGGCTGGCAAGTGGTGTGGTGGTTGAAGGCGCTGGACTCCCACATGGCTGACCACGGTTCAAGCCTCGGACCTGGTGGCTTGCTTTCTCACTTCCTCTCTCTCTCTCTCTCTCTGTCTCTCTCTGATCAAACTGAAAAATAATAATGATATAATAATAAAGTTAAATAAGATAATTCTAAAAAAAGATTAAAAAAATAATTATCCCAATAAGGGCTGAGGGGATAGGTGGACATAACTTAATTTGTCACATGGCTCAGGTGATCTTGGTGATCCAAGGCGGTTGTCACCGGTCTCGGAGGGCTAGGACAGACCACTCAGCTCAGAAGGGGCCATCATTGGCAGGACCTCCTCCCTGGCACAGGTGCCCAAGGCCTGGTCTGGCCTCTGTCCACTCTGGTCCAGGTTACAAAGCCACTTGTCCCAGGGTAATCTGGGTGGCACAGCCTGCTTCTGCAGATAGATGAGGGCCACTCTTTCCAGCCTATCCTGGCATCAGGAGCCTGGCTTCACAGCTTTTATAGGACCGACCTAGCTAGGCCCTAGTCTGACACCTGGGCTCCCCAATGCTGCCCTGGCATCTAGCCCTAGGGATGCCCAGGGGGCTAACATCCTCACCCTCTGTGTGTCTCTCCCCAAAAGCCACTGTGAGTGACTTCATTCTCTACCTAAAATAGCTCCACACTGTCCTTTTCTACCCAGGCACTACCTGACCATCATGTATGCATCTGGCCTGGTTGGTGCCCAGTGTGTCTGCAGCGGCCGCTTCTCTAACTCACCAGCCCCATGCAAAACTCAGGGCTTGGGGACTCAAATGGGGGAGCTCGAGACCATAAGGTCCCTAAGGATTTCTCCATCCCTAGTGACCTCTCTCCAGGTGGAGAGTATTTTCCTGCGAGAAGATGCAGTGGGCACCCAAGCATGTGTCTCATTCATATTGGCAGATCCAGAAACGAGACTCAAGGGGTGAGCAAGGTGCCCAAGGACACACAGCTAGCCAAAGACTGTGCAGGGAGGCAGCGACGCCAGACTCAGGTTCCGGGACCAAGTGCTGGAGGCTAGGTGCCCACTTTGGCCAAGTCCCGGAGCCTGTCGGATCTCCGCTGAGCGCCGGGCCTCACGGCAGCTGACAACTGCCGCCAGCCTTGGCCCCACCTCCGCACCGCCCCATCCCGGCCCGGGAGGACGACGTCACGTCCAGCGCACGCAAGCGCGCACGGGGCGGGGCTCCGGCCCGGCAGTGGGCGGTGCCTGGGGCGGGACCTACGTAGGCCCTACCCACCATGAGACGCCGGCCCGCTCACTCCGTCGGCGCGACTGAGAGACGGCGGAGGCGGGGCGCGCGAGCGGCCAATGAACGCCGCCGGAGGGGGCGGGGCAGCGGCTGCGGTTGTGTTGCGCCTGGGCTGAGGCGCGTCGTCCCCGTGCGGCCAGCGCCTCCTCCGGCTTCGCGGTTGCTCGGCTGTGCTGGGGTACGAGCCTGGAGTCGGCCTGAAGACGTCGTGGGGTGCGCGCGTCCGCAGTCTGCCCGCATGCCTGGGGGCTGTGTCCTCTCTGGCAAGGGGCCGCGAGGACTTGGTCCGGACCGTGCGCTCGGCGGCGCTCAGACGCCTGGTCCCGGCTCCTGTCAGCTCCGGACCGGCCCGTGCCGCGGACGCTTTCGGTGCTGGTGGTTCCGAACGCTCCGCGGCTGAACGCGGAGAGTCAAGGGCGGGTCGCTGCGGGTGCGGACCCTTGGGCTTGAGACTGGGTGTTGGGACTCTCGCTGTAAGAACGACCCCTTCGGACCCGCCCAGGCCCCCGCGCGTCCCAGAATCTCCCGCACACCCCAGAACCCTTGCACGCCCCTAGATTCCCTGCACTCCGGGACCCTTGCGCACCCCGGGTCTCCGGAGCAACCAGCACCTCCCGCGCAATGCGGGACCCCCAGGCATTCCGACCCCCAAGCTTCCCCGGTCTCCTAAGCGACCTGGGGTCGTCCTGGGACGCCGCACACCCTGAGATCACCGCGTACCCCGGTATCAAACGCGCGTCGGATCCCCCACGCGCTCAAGCCGGTCTTGGCTGTAAGGGGCCGCGGGGCCTGGGGCGCGCTGCCACTTGTTGAATCAACTTTCCATGTCGCTTTTGCAGGCTGTTTTCGCGGTGCTGAGCCTGGTGGGCCAAAGCAGTTTTCTGGGGCTCATGTGTTTGTCATTTTGTAGCGCCAGAGAAGCAGGAAGTTTGACGTGATAAAACGGTGCATTAAAGGAGTCCCAGAGGTCGACCCAGACGACGTGGGGAGACCAGATCCTTCCCAACGGCCTGTGGAAGGTGCTTGGAAGTGGATTCCGAAGTTGCTTTTTTAGCGTAGACTGCCGGAGTGTAAGTTGCTTTAAGACTTTTGCTGAGTGGAGGAAGGAATGTTGGATAATACATAGTGCATTTTACTTTATTCGTGATTCGCTCTTGCCTTACTCTGAATGTTGGATTTTATTTTTCCCTTGATTTACGTAGTCACACATCTGAAGTTTATCAGTCTGTGTTTTAAACTGACTTTTGATTCTTTGAGTTTTTATATTTCATCCCTCTGTACCTCCTATCTTGAATCAAAGCTTCCATAACTTTAAAGTATTTTTTTTAATTCAAACTTGATTAGTTACTTAGTTGATATTATTATAGTGATTTCTCAGCATTGAGAACTTTTTAAAATGGATTAGTTTGATTTTGAGAATGTTTCAGCTTTACAATATTAAAAAAATTACAATAATTTTAAAATCAGTTTTACAATATTTAAGAAATTTACCTTGAGCATATCATTACTGCTTCTTTATTTTTTTGGAGAGGTTTTTGCTATAGGGCGCCTGCACTCGCCAGACAGACAGAGAGAGACAGAGAGATAGAAAGCGAGAAATCACCCTCCAGGAGGGATGGCCACGCCACAATCCCTTCTCCTCCATTCTCCTCTCAGGATCTTGGGCACGCACGCACACGTGCCTGGCGTGAGTTTAAGCCACTGGGTCCGGGACTTGAACCGCGGTCGACTATGTGGGAGTCTAGCGACATAGCCATTACGCTAACTGCTGGTCCCTCATTACTGCTTCTTTAAACAACGGGTTTGTTAAACTGAGTTTCCAGTGTGTCTGTGAAGGGAAGCGCAGCTTGAGGGAAGAAGTCTGGGAAACTTTTGATTTTGAAGCTCTTGGATATTATCCCAAAATGGAAATCGAAATTGTTCTTCTTTCAGCGGCTTGTCTTTAAATTGGACAAGTTAGTGTAGGGATTCTAGGCAGTAATTCTTTCCTTCGGTTCTGCTTTTCAGGTCTGACACTATTGATCTCCTTCTGAGTCCTCTTTATGTGTTGGGCAGTAAGCAGTGGCAGTCCTGGTACCCTTCTGCGGCTTACTAGAGGATTCCCCTTGCTGTCTTGTGAACTCAGAGTTTGGTTTTGGGGCTCTGTCCCTCTGCTGTGCTCTGTGATGCCATCTGAGGGTCACATGGACTGGGATGGCAATGTATGTCACAGTTTGGAGCCACGGTAACAGTTTTGCCTCTTTGGATGGATGAGCATATATATATATATATATATATTTTTTTTTTTTTTTTTTTTTTTTTTTTTTTTTGGGAGAGGTTTTTCGCTATAGGGCGCGTGCGCTCGCCGGACAGACAGAGAGAGACAGAGAGACAGAAAGCGAGAAATCACCCCCCAGGGGGGATGGTCATGCCGCAATCCCTTCTCCTCCATTCTCCTCTCGGGATCTTGGGCACGCATGCACACGCGCCCGGCGTGAGTTGTAAGCCACCGGGTCCGAGACGCGAACCGCGGTCGACTACGTGGGAGTCCAGCGACATAGCCATTACGCTAACTGCCGGTTCCCAGCATATATATTTTTTTACTTACATTGGATTTGGGGCTATAGAAAGAAGTTTTTTTTTTTTTTTTGAGAGTTTTTTGTTATAGGGCACTTGCACTTGCCAGAAAGACAGAGAGACAGAAAACGAGAAATCACCTCCCAGGAAGAACGGCCACACTGCCATCCCTTCTCCTCCATTCTCCTCTCAGGATCTTGGGCATGCGCACGCACACATGCCCAGTGTGAGTTTAAGCCACCAGGTCTGGGACTCGAACTGTGGCCGACTACATGGGAGTTCAGCAACATAGCCATAATGCCATCTGCTGGTTCCTAAAGAGCAGTTTTTTTCCTAGTTGAAGTATGTTAGACAGAAATGACAAATTAATCAATTTTAAAAAGTAGATGTGGGACCGGCAGGTGGTGTGGTTAAGGTGCTGGACTCCCACATGGCCAACCACACTTTGAGTCCTGGACCTGGCTGTAAGGGGCAGTGGGCCTGGGGCGTGCTGCCACTTGTTGAATTAACTTTCCATGATTGCTTTTCTTACTTTCCCTTTCACTCTCTTTCTGGTCAAATGGAAGAAAATGATGATAATTATAATAAAAAACCTAAACAAAATAATTCTTTAAAATAGGCAAAAAAAAAAAAAGTAGATGCATTGAGATCTTTCTAGTTATAGAGACATGTACTCATATGCACTTATGTGTACAGAAAATAGGAATATGAGGAGCCTCTAATCTCAGGGAGAACATGTTTTTACTGGTAGGTGAACCAAGAAAACAGGTATTTTTCACTGGTACATTTGAAACATTTAAAATATTTTTTAATAAAGCAAATTAAAAGTTTTTTTTATAAACCCTTACAGCAGTATTTCTGAAGGAAAGTGGACTTTCACATGCTTTTAAGTGGTTTGTTTTAAGTGGTCATAAATTAAATGTGGCAAAAACTGAGGAACTTTCACATGTGTTATTTGATTCTTTGAGTCCTTGTGAAATGGGTTCCTTCCCATTTTCAGTTTCCAGGAAACCCAGTCTGAGATAGGTGAAGTCACTTGTCTGGGAGAGCCCAGCTGGTGATCAGGCCAAGTGGAGTCTGATGCTGGGTCTTCTGCCTCGCCAGTCAGAGCTCACTTTCTGCTCTTTATCTCAAAATGAAATTACTTGGTGTGGTCTTCTTCCATGTGGTGATGTGCTACAGTCTGTACTCACTGGTAGGAGGGAACAATGAAGATCTCCCTTTTAAGAGTGGCATTTTGGGCTGGCGCAGTAGTCTAGTGGTTACGGGAGCTATTAGGTCATTGGGAAGCCATGATGTAGCTTTCTGTTTTCCTTTTTTTGGAGAGTTTTTTTCTATAGGGCGCGTGCGCTCACCAGAAAGACAGACAGAGACAGAGAGACAGAAAGCAAGAAATCACCCCCCAAGGGGGGATGCCATGCTGCAATCCCTTCTCCTCCATTCTTCTCTCGGGATCCTGGGCATGCACGCACATGTGCCCGGTGTGAGTTTAAGCCACCAGGTCTGGAATTCAGACCGCGGTCGACTACGTGGGAGTTTAGTGACATAGCCGTTACGCTAACTGCTGGTCCCAAGCTTTCTGTTTTTCTATACTAAAATGTGTCTTGACTTTCCCAGCCACCCAATAGATTCCACATTGCTTACTCTGTTTGTGTGTATGTGTGTGTTTGTGTGTGTGTGTATGTGTGTACGTGTGTGTGTACCCAAAATCCCAACAGGATGGAGAAATGGAGAAGAGATTGAGGCATGACCATGCCCCACTGGGGTGGGTACTTTCTTCCTCTCCCATGCACTCTTGTTTTGTCTCTCTGTGGTGAGTATATGCATACTGTGGCCAAAAAAAGCGTGTGGAGAGGTATTTCTTCTTCTTTGGATTGTAAAGGTAATACTTTAAACATGGTTTCTGTGCACTTAAAAAAATGACTTTATTTTTATTTTTGGACACGCACATGTACTTGGTGTGATTTTCTTTTTTTAAAATTATTTTTATTTAAGTTCATTATTCATTTATTTATTTATTTACTTTAATTTGACCAGCGAGAGAGATAAAGCAAGCCACCAGGTCCGGGACTTGAACCACAGTCAGCCATGTGGGAGTTCAGTGCTCTTTACCACTGCACCACCTGCTGGCCCCAAGTTAGTCTTTTATTTAAAGAATTATTTTATTGAATTTTATTATTTACTTATTTATTTAAATTTGACCAGATAGGGACAGAGAGAAAGGGGGTAGTGAGAAAGCAAGCTGCCAGATCTGGGACTCGAACCACAGTTGGCCATGTGAGAGTCCAGTGCCCTGAACCACCATGCCACCTGCCGGCCCCTCGGTGTGATTTTCAAGCTGTCAGGCCAGGACTTGAACTGTGGTTGACTCTGTGGGAATTCAGCACCTTAACCACAATGCCACCTGCTAGCCCCCAGATGACTTTCCAGTGAGCACACAAGCCCTATAGCAAAAACCTCTCAAAAAAAAAAAAAAAAGAAAAAAAAAAGAAAGCACTCTCTGGGGGGATGGTCATGCTACAATCCCTTCTCCTTCATTTTCTTCTTGGGATTTTAGGCACACATGCACGTGCACCTGGCGTGTTTTCTTTCCTTTTTATTTTTTTTTTGGAGCGTTTTTTGCCGTAGGGCGCATGCGCTCGCTAGACAGAGAGAGAGACAGAGAGACAGAAAGTGAGAAATCACCCCCCCCAGGGGGGATGGCCACGCCGCATTCCCTTCTCCTCCATTCTCCTCTCGGGATCTTGGGCACGCGCACACATGCGCCCGGGGTGAGTTTTAAGCCACCGGGTCTGGGACTCGAACAGCGGTCGACTACATGGGAGTCTAGCGACAAAGCCATTACACTAACTGCTGGTCCTCCTGGCGTGTTTTCTAAGCCACTGGGTCTGTGACTTGATCTGGGTAGTTGGCCATTCGACATCCAGATGCTTTACCCACCACGCCACCTAGATGACCTAGTTTATTTACCTACTGAAGGACATGGTTTGGCAATGATAAAGCTACTATAAACATCTTTGGGCAGATTTTTGTGTGGACATAACTTTTAAATTGCTTTGTATAAATACCAAGGTGCACGCTCGCTGGGTTTTATGGTAAGATTATGTTTAATTTTGTAAGAAACTGTCAAATTATTTCCAAAGTGGCTGTACCATTTTGCATTTTCAAAGCAAGGTTGCTTCACATCCTTGTCAACACTTGATGTCATCAGTATTCTGGATTTTGGCCATTTTGTTTATTTATTTTATTGTGTTATTTATTTATTTATTTTTTAGAAAGATTTTTGCCATAGGGGGTGTGCATTCTCTGGAGAGACAGAGAGAAAGCGAGAAAGTGAGAAATCACCTCCTAGGGGGAATGGCCATGCCACAATCCCTTCTCCTCCATTCTCCTCTTGGGATTTTGGGCACGCATGCACACACAAGTGCCCAGTGTGAGATTTAAGTTGCTGGGTCTGGGACTCGAACCACGGTCGACTATGTGGTAACCCAATGATGTAACCATTAGACCATGTGCTGGTTCCCAGGAATCTGGCCATTTTAATATATGTGCAATGGCACTGTGTTTTTGTTTGTTTGTCTGGGAGATTTTTGAGATAGTGTGTGTGCCAGGGAGACAGAGAGAGACAGGAAGCAAGAAATCACCCCATCCCCTGGGGGGAGATAGCCACACTGCAATCCCTTCTCCTCCATTCTCCTCTTGGGATCTTGGGCACGTACGCACATGCTCCTGGCGTGAGTTTAAGCCACCGGGTCTGGGATTCGAACTGCGGTTCAAGTGAGAGTCCAGTGATATAACCATTATGCCATCTGCTAGTCCCCGCTGGTGTGAGTTTATAAGCTGCCAGGTCTGGGACTTGAACTGCAGTTTACTATGTGAGAGTCCAGTGACATACCCATTACATCATCTGCTGGTCCTTCCTTGATTTTTTTTTTTTTTTTTTTTAGAATTATTTAACTTTTTTTTATTTTAATTTGACCAGAGAGGGAGGGAGGGAGGAAAGGAGGAAGGGAAGAAGGGAGGGAGGGAGGGAGGGAGGGAGGGAGGGGAGAGAGAGAGAGAGAGAGAGAAAGTGAGAAAGCAAGCCGTCAGGTCTAGGACTTGAACTGTGGTAGGCCATGTGGGAGTCCAGCACCCTTAACCACCACACCACCTGCTGGTCCCCTTGATGTTGTTTTAATTAGCAACTTTGGTGACAGATGGTGTGGAACATTTTTTCACTTTTTTTTTTTTTTGAGAGAGATTTTTGCTGTAGGGTGTGTGTACTTGCCAGAGAGACAGAGAGATAGAAAATGAGAAATCACCCCCTGGGAGGTTGGTCAAGCTGCAATCCCTTCTCTTCCGTTCTCCTTTCAGGATCTTGGGAACGCATGCATACCTGGCGTGAGTTTTAAGTTGCCAGGTCCAGGACTCTAACTGTGGTTGACTACATGTAAGTCCAGCAATGTAACCATTACACAATCTGCTGGTCCCTCACACATTTTTTAAAAAAATAATTATTTATTTATGTAATTAATTCCATTTGTTATTATTATTTTTAAATTTTACCAGAGAGAGACATACAGAGAAAGGGAAAGCGAGAAAGCAGCCTCCAGGTTCAGGACTCAAACCACGGTTGGCCATGTGGAAACCCAGCACCTTTAACTGCCACGCCCCTGCCAGCATCCCTCGCATATTTTTTTATATGCCTATCTTGGTGAGATGTTTCTTATGGTCTTTGGTCCATTTTTCAGTCGGATTGTTTGCTTATTGTTGAGTTTTAAAATTTCTTTGTATATTTTGAGTAAGGTCCTTTATCAGATATAGCTTTAGCAAATATGTTCTCCAGTCTATCTGTGGCTTGCCTATTTATTCTCTTGACAGTGTCTTTTGCAGACCACATTCTTTTTCAGGTTTTTGTCATAGGGTGTGTGCTTGCCAGAGAGAGGGGGGCGGGAGGTAGGAGTGAGAAATCACTCCCCAAGGAGGATGGCCATGCTGCAGTCCCCTTTCCTCTATTCTCTCTTCAGGATGTTGGGCATGCATGCACATGCGCCTGGAGTGATTTTCAAGCCACTGGATCCTGGACTTAAACTGTGGTTGGCCATGTAGGAATCTAGCGCCTTACCACCATGCCACTTCCGGGCCTGAAATTTTTAATTTCAATTATGTCCAGCCTATCAATTATTTTTTTCAAGGATTGTGCTTTTGGTGTTGTAACTCAAAAGACATTGCCAAACACTAGGTCCTCTAGATTTTTTTCTATGTTCTAGGAGATTTATAGTTTGGCACTTTACATTTAACTCTGAGATCTATCTTGAGTAAATTTTTGTGAAAATTTTAAGGTCTATGTCTAGGGTTTGTTTATTTATTTATTTATTTTTGCATGTGGATGTCCAGTTGTTCCAGCACTAGTTGTTGAAAAGACTCTCTTTTTGGAGCTACCTCAAAAAGTGTTTAAGGCAGTTGGATCCCACATGGCCCAATGCACAGTTTGAGTCCTAGACTTGGTAGCTCCAGGTATGTGTGCTTGTGTGCCTAAAATCCCAAAAGGAGAGAGAGGAAAATAGAAGAAGGGATTTTTGGCATGACTATCCACATAGAAAAAGGGATTTTTGGCATGAAAAATGTATCCATATGGGGAATGCTTTCTCCTTTCCCTTTCTCTGTTTCTGTCTCTCTAGTTAGCTTATATGCTCTCTAATGGAAAGGAAAACTAAAGAAGACAAGACTGTCTTTTCTCCATTGCACTGCCTTTGCTCCTATGTCAAAGATTATTTGACTCTATTTATGTGAGCCTGTATTTTCTGTTCTGTTCTATCCTTAGATCTGTATGTTTATTCACCAATACCGCAGTGTTTTTATTACAATAGCTTTATAGTAAGGTTTTAAGTCCAGTAGTGTCAGTCCTCCACATTTTTTTTTTCCCTTCAATATTGTGTTGGCTATTCTGGGTCTTTTGCCTCTTCATATAAATTTTAGAATCAGTTTGTCATATCCACAAATAACTTGTTGGGATTACGACTGGTGATGTAGACTGATGTTTATGTCCTCTCAAAATTCATATGTTGAAATCTAATCACCAGTATGATGGTATTTGGAGGTGGGGCCTTTGGGAGATGTTGCCCTTGAGAGGTGCTTAGATCATGAGAGTAAAACATTCTGGAAAGAGATTAGTGTTCTTGAAGAAGAGACTCCACAGAACTCACTTATCACTGTTGCCATTTGAGGACATGGGGGAAAATGGCCATATATGAACTAGAAAGCAGGCCTGTACCAGTTACTGAATAAGCCAGCCTTGGAATTCCTATCCTCCAGAACTGTGAGAAATAGAGTTTTGTTGTCTATAAGCCACTCAGTCCATAAAAGTCTGCCATAGCAGCTTGAATGAACTGAGACAGTTGGGAATACATTGAATCTGTAGAGCAAATTGGGAAGAACTGGCATCTTGACAATATTGAGTCTTTCTGTATATGAAGTATCTCACATATATTGAATTCTTTTCATCAGAGTTTTATAGTTTTCCTTGTACAGATCTTGTACATATTTTGTTAGACTTATACCTAAGTAATTTTTGGGGATATTTGGGGGTAAACGGCATTCTGTTTTTAATTTAAAATTTCATTTGTTCGCTGCCAGTGTATAGTAAAGTTATTTACTTTTGTATGTTAACTTGTATGCCTTACTGTAATAGCTCATTAGTTTCAGGTGTTAGTTTGTCAGTTCTTTTGGATTTTCTTCATGAGCGATCAGGTTATCTATGAACAAAGACAATTTTTTTCTTTCTTCCCAATCTGTATACTTTTCATTTTCTTGTCTTATTGCATTAGCTAGTACTTCCTATACTGTATTGAAAAGCAGTGGTGAGAGGGAATATCATTGCCTTGTTCTGATCTTAATGGGAAAGCTTCAAGTTTCTCACCAATTCTCAGATGTAAATTGTAGATTTTAATATAATGTTAGCTATAGATTTTTATGTAGATACTCCTTTTTAAAAAATTTAACTTTATTTATTTATTTATTTTAATTTGACCCAGAGAGGGTCAGAGAGAAAGAGAGAGAGAGAGCAAGAAAATTAGAAGGCAAACTTCCAAGTCTGAAACTTGAACCACAGTTGGTCATGTGGGAGCCCAGAGCTCTTAATGACCATGCCACCTACTGGCCCCTATGTAGATATTCTTAATTTTTTTTTCTTTACGAGAGAGAGAGATATACATGAGTACCCTTCACAGGGCCCGGCCATACCACGATTATTTCTTCCTCTAGCCATTAGCTCTTGTGTACATACTTGGGGTATTTTAAGGCTTATCAGACTGAATATTCAAACTATACTTGTCATATAGGATCTAGATTCTCTCTCTCTCTCTTTTTTTTTTTTTTTTTGAGTGGTTTATTTTATGTTATTTTTTTGCTACAGGGCGCATGCACTCGCCAGAAAGACAGAGACAGAAAGCGAGAAATCACACCCCAGGGGGTTGGCCACGCTGCAATCCCTTCTCCTCCATTCTCCTCTCAGGATCTTGGGCACGCACGCACACGGGCCTGGCGTGAGTTTAAGCCACCGGGTCCAGGACTCGAACCGCGGTCGACTACATGGGAGTCCAGCGACATAGCCATTATGCTAACTGCTGGTCCCTAGGATCTAGATTCTCTTGAGCAGTGCATTACTGTTGTACCATGGAGCTGGCCCTGTAGATATTCTTTATCAAGTTGGAGAAGTTCCCCTCTATCTTAGTCTGTTGTTCTTGTTGTTGTTTTTTTTTTTTAATTGCCAGAGGGTGTATGCATTCACCAGAGTGAGAAAGAGAGTGAGCAAGAGAAAGACAAAGCACCCCCCAGTGGGGCACGGTCTTGCTGCAATCCCTTCCCCATTTCTCTTTTCTGTTGGGATTTGGGGTACGTATGCACATGTACCTGGTGTTTTTCTTCAAGCTGTAAGGGCTAGGATTCAAACTATGGTAAGCCATGTGGAATCCAGATCCCTTAATCACTAGGCTGTGGGACTGGCCCTGTTTAGTCTGTTTTCATTGCTATAATAAAATTTCTAAGCCTAGGTAACTTCAAAGAATAGAAATTTGTCAGTTCTAGAGGCTGGGAAGTCCAAAGTAATGTTGTTGGCAAGTTTGGTGTCTGATGAGAGCCCATTCCCCACTTCCAAGATGTCACCTTGTTGCTGCCTGATCATGCTTCACATCATGGAAGACAAAAGGGCAATTTGTAGAAAACCTCTTTAATAAGGACCTTAATACTGTTCACAGGGAGGAGCCCTCAGAGGCCAGACTTCTCTTAAAGCGGCAACACCTGGATTTTGGAGGGACTATCATTCAAACCATAGAGCCCTCTACTCCTGTTTGCTGAGAGTTTTTGTCATGAATGGGTGTTAGATTTTGTTGAATGCTTTTTTTTTTTTTGCATCTCTTGATATGATGTTTTTCTTTAGCCTGTTGAGATATTGAATTATATTAATTAATCATATTAATTGTCTTTCCTGTACATTTTTAAATGAAATATCCTGCTATCCAAACCAATTAGTTGTGAGTTTTAATATTAGCAGGATGGTGGTTAGTTAGGACAGGCAATTCGTGTTGTCTTTTCTTACTTTGTTTTGTCCTGTTTTGGAAGGGCTTCTCAAGACTACCTCAGAAGTCATGTGTGTGTATAGTTTATCAGTGGCACCAGCTTTGTGATATCAGTACATGCTTTACCTTAGACGTTTCCGAAATCACTAAATATGTGCCCTAAGTGTGACCTATAAGGGAAGATCTCAAACCCCTGAAATGGAGTTGCACCCTATAGCTGACCAGTGACTGACAGATGTGAACGGCCAAAGGATTTCAGTGGTCTGCGCTAACTTCACTGGGTAGCTTGTGCTGAGCATGGAGATACAGCCAGGTCTCCCCTCCTCCCAGCCTCTGCGTGGTGGAGCAGTGATTATGACTGGTTTCACTGGTGAGAGGGTATCTTTGGCTCCATTCTCTAAGTGGCACTGTTTTTGGTGTTTTTATTTATTTATTTATTTATTTATTTATTTATTTAATTGTGGCAGTGTAACAAATTACCTTCAAAATTGGTGACTGCAAGCAACAGTAATCATTGACTATGGCTCGTGATTTCTGGCATCTGGATTTCTGCAGCGGCTCAGCCAGGTAGCCCGTGCTGTGGGGAAGTCTCATGAAGGTTTAATGAGATGAGGACTGTGGCTGGAGCCTGCCTCTGTGGGCATCTGGTGTTTGGACTGAGAACATTTGAACAAACAGGGCTTCTTGGGCTGTCTCTTCATATGATCTCCCAGCATGGTCCCTTTGGGGTACATCTCTCTTTCTTTCTTTCTTTCTTTTTTTTTTTTTTTTTTTTTTTTTTTTTTTTTGAGAAGTTTTTACTATAGGACGTGTGTGCTCACCAGAAAGACAGAGACAGAGAGACAGAAAACAAGAAATCATCCCCCAGGGGGGATGGCCACTTGGTGATCCCTTCTCTACCATTCTCCTCCCGGGTGTGCACATGCATATGCACCCAGCGTGAGTTTAAGCCACCGGGTCCGGGATTCGAACTGCAGTTGAACCACATGGGAGTCCAGTGACATAGCCATTACACCAACTGCTGGTCCCTCTTTGGGGTACATCTCAAAAGAGAGCCAGGTGGTTGTGGCACCTTCCACTTTAATCCTAGAAGTCACTGAGCCTCTATCCATTCAAAGTGGGAATTAGACTCTACCTTTTTCTTTTTCTTTCTTCTCTTTCTCTTTTTTAAAATTTTATTGTATTAAGTTTTTGTTATAGGGTCTGTGCACTCACCAGAGAGACACAGAGAGAGAGAGAAAGAGGGAGGGAAAGTGAGAAATAATCCCCCAGGGAGATGGCCATACCACAGTCCTTTCTCCTCCAGTCTTCTCTTGAGATTTTGAGAAAAAAATTACACGTGTCCAGTGTGACTTAGAAGCTGCTCGGTTTGGGATTTGAACCACGCAGTCAGCCATGTGGGATTCAGTGCCTTAACCTCCATGCCACCTGCTGGCCTTAGACTCTACCTTTTCATGGAAGGAGTGTCAGAGACTCTTCAGACATGTTCTGAAACCATCACACTTACCATCACTAGTTAATAAACTAATGTGAAACCAGGTTATGACTTATTCAAGTGCTTTTTTTTTTTTTTTTTTTTTTTTTTGCGCCATAGGGTGTGTATGCTCTCAAGAGAGAGACAAAGTGAGACAGAGAGAGGGAAAGTGCGAGAGCACCCCCCCAGAGGGTTGGCCACACTGCAGTCCCTTCTCTTCCATTCTCCTCTTGGGATTTTGGGCACACATGTACACGTGCTCAGCATGAGTTTCAAGTCGCTGGATCTGGGACTCATACTGCAGTCAGCCATGTGGGAGTCTAGCACCTTAACCACCATGCCATCTGCTGTCCTCAAGTGCTTTTTTTTAAATTTTATTTTAACTTCATTAATTATTATTTTCCAGTTTGACCAGAGAGAGAGGGAAAGTGAGAAAGGAAGCCACCAGGTCTAGGACTTGAACCATGGTTAGCCATGTGGGAGTCCAGCACTTTTTTTTTTTTTTTAAAGATTTATTTATTCATTCATTCCTTCATTTTAATTTGACCAGAGAGAGACACAGAGAGAGAGAGGAAAGTGAGAAAGGAAGCCACCAGGTCCAGGACTCGAACCATGGTCAGCCATGTGGGAGTGTCCAGCACCTTAACCACCATGCCATCTGCTGGTCCTATGGGAGTCCAGCACTTTTAACCACCACACCACCTGCTGGCTCCATCTTCAAGTGCTTTTAAGAGAAAACTAAATTAAAAAGAAAACTTACGGGACCAACAGATGTGTAGTCATTACGTCACCAGACTCCCACATGGTCGACTGAGATTTGAGTTCAGGACCTGGTAGCTTGAAAATCACACTAGGTGCTTGTCCTTGTGTGCCTAAGATCCTGGGAGGAGAATGGAAGAGAAGGGATTGTGGTGTGACCATTTCCCTTAGGGGGTCATTTCTCACGGTCCCTTTCACTGTGTCTGTCTCTCTCTCCCCAGTGAGCGCACATTCCCTAAGGCAAAAACCTCTTTAAAAAAAGTAAACTCAGAGAACCTGGAGTTGGGAGCCATCATGTTACCACAGGGTTGCGAACCTGTGTGGTGCACCTTGATTTTGGGATGTACACAGTTTAACAGTGCTGGTTAACTCAGTTGTCTTTTTCTCTTAAAACCACCCTAGGAACCTGATAGCATTGTGTTGTAGAATGGGAAGGGCTTTGACCTTCTAATTCCTATTTCTAGGAAACACTTGTTACCTGGACCGAGTGCTTTAGGCACTCTCATTTTGCTGCACAGAAAACTTTTTAAGGAGGTAGTTAAAGTTGTGCTCTCCATCTCATGCTTTTAGGGACCAGAATGGAGGAAGTGAAATGCCTCACCCAAAGTTAGGATTTGAACTTGGTGCCTTATTTGCAGCCAGTGATGGAGTCTGGGTAGAGTCCCCTGGATTCCTGTCCTGGGACGGAGGAGGTGGAGAGAGGCTGCTGCTTAGAGAAGGCTTGATCATCCCTTCTAGTCTGTGCTGCTCTTCAATCTGGTTGTCTACACAGATTCATTTATTCTCCAGATCCTACTGACTTTTCCCTAGTGTCAGGTGGCCTGCTGGTGAGATGCCAGGATGAGTTCTTTTGTCACTCAAAGGGGAACATGGCCCTGTAAACCTCTAGGTGCCTCTGCAGTGAGTGGGCATGGCTGATAGCTTCTCTCTCTCAGCGTGAGAGCCAGAATGGCAAACATCAGAGGAAACTTCCATCCCGAAAGCAAAGATCAAAAAAGCAGAGCAGACCTGGGGAGCTGAGATAAAACAGTGCAGAGACAAGAGGAAATAATTGTTTTTTCTTTTATGAGAGAGAGGGAGAAGTGGGGGGGAGAAAACACAGGTAAGTATTTTTGACAGACCTGTGTTGCAGTCTTCTTGTCCCCAGCCACCCAATTAGCTAGGATCACAGGTGTGTACAACTGTACTTGGCATGTTCATATTGACTGGAACCAAATCTGGGCCTCCCATGTGGCTTCCAGCCTCCCATATGGTGGCATTATCTGTATTGCACTGAGGCTGGGCCCCAAAGAAATAATTTTTTGTTAAGATTTTTATTTATTCTTCTATGAGTGAGAGAGAGAGAGAGAGCAACAGCTATCCCCTACAGGATCTTGATGCTGAGATCCACCTTCTGCCTTAGCCAGCCCTGAATCATGTGCCTCATGTACTCAGGGAGGTTTCTGGATGTCAACCTGGATGTTTTACCACTGTGCTATTTTTTGGCTCTGAAGAAATAATTGAAAAAAAAATTTTTTTTTTAAACTTTTTAAAAATAATTCTTGGGGCTGGCAGGTGGTGTGGTGGCTAGGGGTGCTGGGCTCCCACATGGCTTACCACGGTTCAAGTCCCAGACCTGGTGGCTTGCTTTCTCACTTTTTCTCTTATTCTGCCCCTCTCTGATAAAATTAAAATAAATAAGTTAAATAAAAAATATTTAATTTTATTTATTATCATTCTTTAATTGCCTATAGAGCACATGAGCTCACCACAGACAGAGAAAGAGAGGAAACAAGTCACCAGGTCCAGGACTTGAACTGCGGTTGGCCATGTGGGAGTCAAGTGCCTTAGCCACCATGCCACCTGCTGGCCCCCAAAAATAATTAAAAAAACCCCTGCGATATATAATCCTATAATATAGAACCTTAGAGAGAAAAGAGAGAATGGAGGTTTTATTGTAAAACAGGAGTATTAAGAGAAGAAGGAGTTCTCGAAGCTTATAGAGGATATAGTGGTAGAAATAAAATTTCTTTAGAAGGATTGGAAGATGATGTTGAGGACAAATCCTAGAAAGCAGAACAGCAGCAACAAAAAGAGTGGAGAACAGGAGGAGAAAGATTGATGGGGTCAGAAGCACCAGTCCAGGAGCAATTGCAGAAACAGACGGGGGAGAGGAAGGCAGAAAATGCTCAGCAGTGATGCCAGCAAGTCTGTAAGACCCACAGGGCTTGGTCTGCAGGTTAGGAAGACCCTGAAAGCCAGGCAGGTGTTGGAAGTGTAGGCGTACTATAGCAGTGGGGGGGAGAGAGGAGAAGTGCAGTCTTCAGGTGTATCCCCTCTCGGGATACCTAAGGTGCTGTGAAATGCACCTTAGGATGCACCACTGCCAATCCTGAGCACAAGTCTGGGGGCTCCAGGAGCAAAGGGGCTGAAAGGTATCCCACTGTCCTTGACCAAAATAAGCTTCTTCCTAGGAATTTTATAATTCTTTTGGAGAGTTTGGAGGGGAAATGTGTACTAGGCAGAAGCTTTGCATTAAAAACAAAAAGAGAGGATTATTAACTTCTGGGGACAGGCCTCACTATGAATTAATTGGGAATGTTGTTTATAGTGACATGAAAATGTCACCATTGACCTAACCAAATCTTCATGCAGCTCCATTGGGAGGCAGAGTAGGGGAGTTTGTGTGGGAATATATTGGCAAGATCTAAACCCCAATGCTCCTTTCGGTCACTAGATCACTAGGTAATGTGTGAAAGGGAACAGCTAGGGAAGGGCTGTGTACATGTACTGTTTAAATGTTAGTATTAGGCTGGCTCCATGGTGCAGTGGTAATGCACTGCTAAAGAGAAGCTGGATCCTACATGGTGACCATGGTTTGAATCCCACTAGGGGCCCAGTCTGCCATGACATACCAGGCACATGTTTGAGTGTCTAGGATCTGAGGGGCTGAAGGTCTGGAGGAGGGAGATTACAGAATGGCCAAACTCTGTGGGAGGGTGCTTTTCTCTCTTTTAGTTTTTGCTGTGAGATACCTGTGCTCGCCAGAAAGAGATGTGAGGGAGGAGGATGTGTTGATAAAGCAGCCCCCAAGAAGGGACTGTCACACCACATTGCCTTCTCCATTCTTCTTTTGTGATTTTGGGCATACACGTACATGTGCCCAGTGTGATTGTCAAGCCACCTGGGTTTGGGATCCAAACTGCACGGTCGGGCATGTGGGATCTGGCACTCTAGTCACGATTCTACCTGCTGGCTCCTCTCTGTCTTTCTGTCTCACTCTCATGTGCGCATGCATTCTATCATGAACAAAGAAAAAAGGTTGGTGTAGGGTCAGCCGGTGGTATGGAGGTTAAGGCTCTGGATCCCACACGGTTAACTGTGTAGTTCAACTCCTGGACCTGGTGGCTTGGAAAACACGCTGGGTGGATGTTCATGCATGCCCAAAGTCCTGAGAAGACTGGAGGAGAAGGGATTGCAGTGTAATCATCCCCCTGGGGTGTTTTTTCGCTCACTATATCTGGTGAGCACACCTGCCCTATGGAAAAACTTAAAAAAAGAAAGGTGATGAAAATAAACACCCAAAACACCCAAGTGCAGAACAGGAGGGCTGGAAAGGTCCACTGGATAGGAGCTGGTGCGGCAGGTGCTCCCTAGCATTTAAGAAGTACACAGTAGGTTTCTCCCTGGCTGCTTGAGGATATACCGCCCTCACGAATGACACAGTAACTATCCAAACCAGGAAATTCATGACCAACTGACTACTTCAGAGGAAACAAATGGTCATTGATGTCCTTCACCCCAGGAAGAAGGCTACAGTACCTAAGACAGAAATTTGGGAAAAACTAGCAAAGATGTACAAGACCACACGAGATGTCATCTTTGTGTTTGGGTTCAGAACCCATTTTGGTGGTGGCAAGACAACTGGCTTTGGCATGATTTATGAGTCTTTAGACTATACAAAGAAAAATCAACCCAGACATTGACTTGCAAGACATGGCCTCAATGAGAAGAAAAAGATGTCAAAAAAAAAAACAAACAAAAACAAAACAGCGAAAGGAACGCAAGGACAGACTGAAGAAAGTTGGGGGACTGCAAAGGCCAATGTTGGTGCTGGCAAAATGTCGAAGGAAGAGGGATTCTGCAATGACTATCTGCAGTGATTATGCGGGTTTTTCATGAGAGGATTAATAAACTCAAAAATTAAAAAAAAGAATACACAGAATTGTTTTAAATCAACATCACTGTGCATATTATTGCCATGGTGAAATAAAAAAATGGCTTGCTAGAGTTCTGCCTCCCCAAATTCACATTGAAGTCCTAATACTCCTGTACCTTAGAATATGACCTTATTTGGAAATAAGGTCACTGCAGGTGTCATTTCTTTTTTTTTTTTTTTGGAGAGGTTTTTGCTATAGGGCGCATGCGCTCGCCAGACAGAGAGAGACAGAGAGACAGAAAGTGAGAAATCACCCCCCGGGGGGATGGCCACGCTGCAATCCCTTCTCCTCCATTCTCCTCTTGGGCTCTTGGGCACGCACGCACACATGCCTGGCGTGAGTTTTAAGCCACCGGGCCCGGGACGCGAACTGCAGAGTCCAGTGACATAGCCATTATGCTAACTGCTGGTCCCCCAGATGTCATTTCTTAAGAGGTCTGTTGATTAGGGTGGACTCTAGTCCAAAATGATTGGTGTCCTTGTGAAAAGGGGAGGGGGATGCAAAGACGCAGGGAGAGCACTGTGGGAAGGTAGGGGTGGTGTTGATACAAGCCAGAAGAGAGGTTTGAATGTGCTTTCCTGGAGCCGGTGCAGGGGCACAGCCCTGCTGCCACCTCGGTTTCCAAGACTGTGAGATAATATATTTCTGTTGTTCTAAGCCACCTGCTTTGTGGAACTTTGTCCTGATAGTTATAAGAAAACTAATTCATGGTTTCAGTGCTCTATCTGACTCCATGTTAATAAAGATGAATTAAAAACCAGAAAAGCAGAACCCACTTTGGTGCCTTTCTGGAGAGTGCATTCCCAGAGAATGCGAGTAGCCAGAGCAACCAGCTAAGAGGCTTTGGTCACTGCCCAAGTCGAGCAAGATCTGAGTTAGAGCTGTGCCTGTCAAGGGCTCGATCTGTACGGCTGTTGTGAAGTGCCTGCTCTGTGCTTGATGTTCTAGGGGCTGGAGGGCACCTGTGTGACCAGACTGTGGAATGAGAGAAATTAGTGGGTGGGAAGGACCTGGGGGCCTGGTGAGGGTTTTGGCCACTGTCCTGGGAGCCACAGGAAGACGTTCTGGTGGTTGGAGTGTTCAGATCCACTTTTTGTTGAAGTCGGGTTAGGGATTGTGAGGTGGACCATAAGGAATGGCTTAGGCCTCCACAGTCACACAGGCCTGGCAGGTCAGGCTTGAACTAGGTGGCGGAAGAGAAGTAGGAGGCGTGGGAGAGAAGAAATTGGGTTGTCATGTTACTGGCTTGGTGGCAGAAAGAGCCATAGCCTTTGGAAGCAAGGTTGTGACTTTGAACTACTGATTGTAGGAAAACGACGTAAGTTCATTATAGCTTGTCCTCTGAAAGGGCTTCACTTTGCATGGGAGAAAGTGTCCCTGGGTCAGGGAGGTCCTCTGGAATGAGTGTATGGGAACAGGACGGTTTTCTTTCTTTCTTTCTTTCTTTCTTTCTTTCTTTCTTTTTTCTTTCTTTCTTTCTTTCTTTCTTTTTCTTTCTTTCTTTCTTTCTTTCTTTCTTTCTTTCTTTCTTTCTTTTAAAGATTTATTTATTTATTCCATTTGTTATTATTATTCAAATTGATCAGAGACAGACAGAGAAAGGAAAAGTGAGAAAGCAAGCCGCCAGGTCTGGGACTTGAGTTGCGGTTGGCCATGTGGGAATTCAGTGCCTTTAACCACCATGCCATACCTGCCAGCCTGGGATCAGGACTATTTTCTATGCAGGGGACCAACGTCTTTTGTTCCAGGAGTGGGTGGTGGGTGTTGGAGATCAGCTATGTTTCCTCAGGCACCAGAGAGCCCAAACTGCATGGTCCTTTCTTTGTTCTTGCTATGGCATCGTCCTCGTTCTCTGTGCGACCTCTCACCTCTTGGCAAAGTCGTTAGTTGCAGCATCTGGAGCCAGGATTCTCTCACTTTTCCATAGCTACTGTACACCCGCTGAGGCACTCGGAGGGCTCCTATCCCACCAGTCCAGGCCTTTGTCTCCCTCTTCTCCAGGTGTCTCTTGCTTAGCTTTCAGTCTTGACTTCAGTGTCTCCCCTCAGAGGGACTTTTCTGTTTGTTCCTCTAAGCAGGCCTCCCTAACACCAATGGAGTCCTGCTGATTTTCTTCTCACTGCCACCATCTGTCATTGTTTTGTTTATCTCTTGCCGTCCCTGGCTGCAGTCTACATTTCCTCCAGTCCTGAACTGCTCCATCTCTGGACTCGGCCAGGGGCTCTTCATGCAGGGGCAAGCTGCACAATACTTTCTGTGACCATAGCATTTCTATCGTGATCATTCATCGTCTTATAGCGGGAGACTGGCTTGGCATTGTGGGTTGAATTGAGTTACTTTCATGTCCTGACCTCTAGTACCAAGGAATGGGACCTTATTTAGAAATAGGGTCTTTGCAGATATAAATAAGATGTAAATTAATGTGAAATCATCTCTGATTAGGGCAGGCCTAATTGCTGACTTCCTTATTAGAGGAGAAACTGGGAAGAAGGCCTATGATGACAGAGAAGGAGAGAGCCATGGTATAGATGCAAGCCAAGAATACCAGGGACTCCTAGGAATTAGAGGACTTTTGGCCTCCAGAACCGTGAGGGAGTAAATTTCTGTTATTTTAAGCCCGCTCACTTTGTGGTACTTTGTTACAACATCCCTAGAAGTGAATGCACTTGAATTTGAATATGTCCTAATGTTTTAGTAACTACCTGAATAACACGCCTTCCTTCTTGAAGGAAATCCATGTTCTGCACTAGGGTCACATCCTCCTCTGCCCAGCGCTCATGTCCCATCTCCCTGGCTTCTAGGAGGGATCTGCTCAAGCAGTCATTTCCATGCACGCTGTGATTTGAACGTGTCCCCTAAAGTTCATGTGTTAGAAACAATCCCCAATGTAATAGTGTTGGGAAATGGGACTTTTAAGAGGTGCTTAGTCTTGAGAGCTCTGTTCTCATGAATGGATAAATGCTATTATCAGGAGAGTGAGTTCCTGATAAAAGGATGAGCTTGGCCTTCTTCTGCCCTCTCTTACATGTACGCTTTTGCCCTTCTGCTTTCTTCCATGGGATGACATAGCAGGGAGGCCTTTGCCAGATACTGGCATCTTGATATTGGACTTTCTGGCCTCAAGGACTGTGAGAAATATTTTTTTTCTTTATAAATTATGGCCCGTGGTATTCTGTTATAGCAGTATAAAACAACTAAGATCATGCTGCAGTGCTTTTCCAGGCATGCATGAGCTTGTTTTGATGCCAACAGCATGCTCAGTGCTCTGCACTGTGCATGTACTTTTCCACTGAACGAGTGCCACGGCGAGCTCTTCGCGAACACTCTTCATTTTATTTTAAACTGTGAATTATAGCAGAGTATGGCTATTTCACAATTATTTAGCCATTTTTGTTTAGGGGCACGTAAATCCTCCAAATGTTTGTGTGCCATGTAACCACAGGACGGTGGTCAAAATCAGGACAGCAGCATCGATGTGACACGGCACTAGTGTTGCTTGGTCATGGGGTACTTGGTCACATCACGCTTGGTCAGATTCTTCCCTGACACTGTTATATTGAGGTGTTTGTCAAGTGGTGGTTTTAAAAAGTGTCTATCATCTGCATCATTAATAGACATTCTACTGTCAGGAGGAGCTCCCCTCCGTTTGCTGGATTTTTCCCCTAATTATTCACATCAGCAGGGATTCTTGGGTTCTTACTTGATACTGGAGTAGAATCCATTCCCATCGCCATCTACTGTTTGCCATTGGGCCCTTCCTCATCTTTGGAGTACGTCCTCTCTTCTGGTCCCTCCTGATCCATCCTCGTCTGTCCTCTTCCTGGCATCAGTCATCTCTCCAAGGACTCTGGCTTGTTTTAAGAATACAATACTAGATATTTTATGATTTTTTTTAGGTGTCCTGTGGCTGCTAAAGCTTCTCTCAGGTTATGTGTGTGCTTTGTGCAACCAGGGGTCTTTGCCGAGGGAGGTGTGTGTGCTCCTTAGGGATGTGCACGGTGAGTAAGGGAGAGTAGAAGCTGCCTGTGCCCTGTTAGAGGGTGGCTGCTGGGGGCTGTTGGGGTTGGTGGGATTAGGGAGGGGTAGTGGCTTGTGAGTCATTGAGCTGACAGATGACTGTGTAAAGCCCTATACTGTGAGGGTGGGCTCCAAAGGTGGGACTGAGGTGAGTTTGTGTTCAGTGCTGGTGATCACCATGCCAGGTTACCAGTGACCTTGCATCCCTGCTGGCTCTGGCCAGCTGATGTTGGCCCAGTGTGGGTGTGTGGTGGGGTTAGCTCTGATTCCGACTCTTTAGTTTGAAAAACATTTTTAAAGATACACAAACTTTTCAAGACTTTTTTTTTAGAATTACTTTATTTAACTTTATTTATTATTATTATTATTTTCCAGTTTGATGAGGCAGAGACAGAGAAAGAGAGAGAGAAAGTGAGAAAGCAAGCCACCAGGTTTAGGAATTGAACTGTGGTTGCCCATGTGGGAGTCCAGCGCCTTTAACTACCACACTACCTGCCCGCTCCTAAAAAACATTTGAATAGAGCCACTGCCCATGTGGAGACCATCTGGAGAGGCACAGTGGACACAACTGACCCTGCCCTGTAATGCCGTATTTCTGTCAGAGCCATTGGGTCCTCAGATATGAATTGGAGATGATGGTGGTTATGGCTGGTCATGGTGGGGCGAGCTGTCAGCACCAAGCACGTCAGCACTAAAGTCACAGTGGGCACGACTTCAGAACAGGACGACTACATGATTACAGCTTTTCAATTGTTGTGCGTCTCCTGGCCTGGGATGGTCCTGTGTGTGGTGGTGCCATTGTTAGGACGTGCTCATCTAACACGCCCAGTCCTCTCAGCTTGGTGAGCTGAAGAGCTCATGCCTGCTGACTAGATACTTGAGCCAGGCCTGGTGGCTGCTCCAGCACAAACCTAATTGTAATGGTGTTGGTGGCTCCTTGGGCCCACTCCGGCCTTAGCTGAGTGTTGCTCTGTCCAGTAAGATGCTGGCTTTTGGGCCTCATGCTTTATAGTCACTCTGAGGAGGAATTTGTTGATTTCTGTTGAAAACGTGCATGTTTTGGGGTCAGCAGATGGCATATTGGGTACATCGCTGGTCTCCCACATGGCTGACTGTGGTTTGAGTCCCAGACTTGGTGGCTTGAGGGCACGTGTGTGTGCATGACCAAGATCCTGGAAGGAGAATGGAGGAGAAGGGATTATGGGAAGTGATTTCTCACTTTTCCTCTTATTGCCTCTCTCTCTCTCTCTTTGGTGAGCACATGCATTCTAAAGCAAAGAGCTCTAAAAAAAAAAAGTGTGTTGTATGTGTGTGTATACATTTAAAAAATTTGCCCGAGGGTGTGTGTGAGGGGGAGAGGGAGGGAAAGCATGGGGTACTTTCATTCTGTGCTCTAGTCTCCATGTCTCATTCTGGGCACATACACACATGCATCTGGCGTGTTTCTCAAGCCACCAGGTCTGGGACTTGAACTGTGCACTAGGTCATGTGGGATCCAGCCACCTTAACTACCAAACCATGGAAATGTTCATATGGGTTTTTCCCTTTATCCATTTATTGCGCTAACAGGTTTTGTAAAATCGGACCCTCCTTGCTCTCCTAGGTGAGCGCCATGTTCCCAATCCAGGTGTGGGTCATGTTACTACAGTGCTGAGGGTTGGGGCTGCTGCTTGGAGGGGCTGCTGCCCCACAGGTTTCCTTGCTTGGTTGAAGGAAGGGCCTGGGCTCCCTGGTGCTTGCCTTTGGGGTTCTTTTGCCGTGGCGTGTCGGTGGCGTGTAGGCCAAGGAAGACTACAGGAAGGCAGAGCAGGTGGATACGATGCACACTCTGGGTACTCTGTGTAGATTCCATCACTGCTGTTTTAATTTCCAAGGGCTCTGTTCTTTTTTCTCTGAGTGTTCCTTTAAAGGGTGTTTTGATTTTATTGCATGGATACAGTGTCCCATCACTATGAGCGTAGGACTGATAATTCTGTGGAAACTTTGCCTTCTTATATAGTTGGTTTTCTCCAGGTTGCTGGTTTATTTATTTATTTTTTTACCTTGTCTGTTTTGAATTCGATTGCTTCCTAAACCGGTGGCCCTTGGCAGCTGCTCAGACTTCCCAGTGGGTCACTAAGGAGGACTGAGCTGGGGCAGGTTGGGGGACTGGCTTCATGCAGGTGCGGGGCCGCCTTGCCTCTCTCTGCTGGCATCTGCTACTTTGGTGCAGGCTCCTCAGCTTCTGCCTGAGACAAGGACACCCCTGTGCTGGAGAGCTGAGGTTCTGCAAACTCCTCCATTTCAGCCTGACCTGTTGTTTTCAACTGAATCTGGTACAGAACTCTGCGCTCCCTTCCCGCACTGCATTCTCTTAGTAGGTAACCCCAGCTTTGGTGGAGGAGGGGGTTGTCATCCGGCTGGCTAGAGTGGGTGGGGGAGGGATATCCTACCGTTGGGAGCAGACCTGCGGGGAGGTGGGGAACCAGGAGTTTACAGCCAGAGTTTCTGTACTGCTGGATAGAGATCTGGCTTCCCACCAGCTCCCCAGCTTCCATAATGTTGCCATTATCTCCTTTCCTGTCTTTGCCTTTTTTTTGAGCAAGGCCTAGGGGTGGACTTTATTGTTGCTTTATTTGAGGCTCTGCAAGTGATTGGTTCTCGTGTGCGTTAACCTTCCATCCTTTAGCCAGAATAGCACCTTTCTCAGATTTTCCAGGAGAAAACTTGCTTATTCTCAGGCCAGATATCAGAAATACTTTAAGTGCATGTGACTCCGCATATAACAGAAACATCAACCAAATTGTTTGCATGTAGTCATATGTCAATTTCTTTTTATTGAAAAACAGACACAGAGCTCTGAAGAACCTATGGAAATGGATTGTTCATCTGTAAATTGGAGGCATGACTTTGAGATTTAGTTAGACCCAGCAATAGCTTGGGCCTTCTGAAGTCTGATGTCCCTGAACTCCAGTGACCGTTGGTGTGGACGGAGGACACAGGGCTCTGACCATGGTTACACTCATCACTGAGAAGCTTCAGAGCCAGAGTCTGGATGACCTCACCCGCCAAACCTGTGAGGCTAGCCCGGTAAGCAGGCCGTAACCCTGTGATGTTGCAAGAATGACTGAGCTGGGAGGTGGAAGTCTGAGGGGCTCGGGTGGGAGTTGGGAGCGTTAGGAACTATTCAGTCAGAGGGAGGTGTTTGATGGAAGGACCAGTGCATACACGGCCCTTGGAGCCTATCTCCTTTATTATGGTGGGTTTTCACCATCAACAGGGGGCTGGCTCCGTGGCCTGGTGGTTAAGGGAGATAGATCCCCCATGGCTGATTGCACAGTTTGAGTCCTGGACCTGGCAGCTTGAGAAACAAGTTTGTTGGGTGCATGTGCAAGCCTGCCCAAAATTCTGAAAGGAGGGAGAGATGGAGGAAAAGGAATTGCGGTGTGATCATTCCGCATGGAAGGTGCTTCTCTTCTCCCTCTCTCTCTCTCTCTCTGGTGAGTGCATGTGCCCTCTAGCAAAAAACCAAACCAAACAAAAAACAGCCAAAAAATGAAAAGCAAAAAGCCAATAGGGCCAGCCCCGTGGCCTAGAGGTTAAGCAAGTTGGATCCCTTGTGGCAGACTGCAGTTCGAGTACTGGCCCGGTGGCTTAATCTGAGCAGGATAGAGAAATGGAACAGGAGGGGTTGTGGTGTGACTACACCGTATTGGGGAGGTGCTTGCTCCCTTTTCTCTCCCTCTCTGTCTCACTCTGGTGAGTACATGTGCCCTCTAACGATTAAAAATAATGAAATGGGTTGAACAGAGGGATGTCTTAGGAGTTCAGGAGTCCTTAGGGCCTGGTGCACTTGTTACTTGCCATCTAGACTGAGTACCTGCCTATGACCCTGCCAGGACTTCCCTCCAACCCCTCCTGGAACCAACCCTTCCTGAGAGAGCCTCTGTCCAGCCTGGTTTGAACTTTGTGTAGTCAGATTAATTTTTCTATCATCATGGTAAAGTGAACTTTTGATGTGTCACTTTCAGGATACTTCTTTCCCTCATTAGATTACGGGTAAACAAGAAGATGGCTGAGTGTCTGACCCCCAAATCTGTATACAGTGCAGGAGGGTCCCACATAATCCAGGGGGCACTCAAGGCTTCCCTCTTGTCGCCTGAAGCCTGCCTGTGCATGGTTCTGGGATAGATGAGTGTGGTTTATTCCGATCTTGTTGCACACTAAGGAAATGAGAAAGTGGAAGGAAGGCCATGGACCCCAGGCTTTGGACTGGGCTGTGGGACCCATTTTTTCTGCAGGTGGCTTTAACTGTGTTCTAAACCAAAGGTCTGCTCCTCCCAAGGCGCTGCCTTTTGAGATTCCTGGGTGGAGGATGGAGGGTGGTCTGGGCTGCCTTCTCCAGGTGGGAGTGGTAGTGGGGATCCTCTGCAGAGAGCGGCTTGTCGGGCCTGGTGCTGGGGCTGGCCATGATAGTGATGAGACGTGGTAATTCTGGCTGCATCTTAGGGTCCGTGCCCAGGCTGTCTGTCCCCAGGGTGGCAGCTGAGCAGGAAAGGCAAGCGCTTGCCCAGCTTTCTGCCACATCATGGGCTGCAGAGCCCCTGTTCTTGCCCTTGTACCACGTGCTAGTTCCCATTCTTTTCTTTTGCTCAAGTGGAGAAAATAGTTTTGAGGAGACTATAACCAAGACTGAAAGACCCAGGATGGTCCCTTCCTCATGGAATAACCATGTGTCTCAGAACATTTCCGGCAAGTAGACATCAGCCAGGGTGCTGTACAGCTTCCTCGGAGAGACTGCCTGCCGGGTACCCTGCTTGACAGATGTCCCCAAGGGGCCTCCACATTCTTGGCCCTGTAGGTGGTTGTTCTTAACCTCGTTTTGGGACGACTATGTCCTTTGACAGAGTAGGCAGCACGGTCAACTGTTCAGCCTACCCCAGCCTCAGGAGAAGGCCCCTGGGAGCCCTGGAGGAATGAGTCACACAGTCTGCTCCCTGGCCTCTCCTGACCTGTCTGGGCAGCCCAGGGCAGTTACTTTTAAGTGTGTTGCTGTTGGTGCTGATTTTTCCTTAGTGACTCCTGACCTATTAACAGGGTAGTTGTTTCTTTCTGAAATGGGAGAACAAAACTTTCCTTTCACTGAATCTAAATCTTTTGAATCTTTTAAAAATTTTTTGAGTTGGGACCAGCAGTTAGCGTAATGGCTATGTCACTGGACTCCCACGTAGTCGACCGTGGTTCGAGTCCTGGACCCGGCGGCTTAAACCCACGCCGGGCGCGTATGCGTGCGTGCCCAAGATCCCGAGAGGAGAATGGAGGAGAAGGGATTGCAGCGTGGCCATCCCCCCTGGGGTGTGATTTCTCGCTTTCTGTCTCTCTGTCTCTCTCTGTCTGTCTGGCGAGCGCATGCGCCCTATAGCAAAAACCTCTCCAAAAAAAAAAAATCTTTTGAGTTTTAAGAGGCACTGTTTTGGTGTTTGAAGCTTAGTATTACTTATGGATTGTGGGGAGAACCACAACCTGGGGGGAGGCCCAGCCCTGCCACTCCTTACCACTGGAGTCCCAGAGGCTGGGGGCGGAGGTCGGGGACATGCAGCAGGGTAAGGGGGCTTGCAAGCAGGTGTTCATTGTAAGGATGACAAGAACCATCCTTGCTGTAATTCTTTCATTGCAACACAACTGTACTTTGTGTGAATTCTCTCTAAGTCTTTCGAGATATACAGAAACAGTCTGGAAAAGAATTCCCTTATTTTATTTTTTTAATGTTTTTGTCATAGGTTGCGTGCACTTGCTAGAGAGAGACAGTGAGAGGGAAAGTGAGAAATCAGCTCCCAGGGAGGATGGCCACGCTGCAATTCCTTCTCTTCATTTTCCTACTGGGATTTTTGGCACACATGCACATGCACCTAGTGTGATGTTCAAGCTACCAGGTCAGAGACTTAAAGGTCAGTTGACCACGTGAGAGTCCAGCATCTTAGTTACAATGCCACCTGTTGGCCCCAGTAATTCCCTTATTACTGGTAGGTGTTTCACCAAATCCTGGTGAGACTTGCTTGTGTAGGTTCTACAGCATCATATTTTGTTTCTAATACTAGGCTTTTCTAGCATTCACTTTTCATAAAGAATTAGTGGGGCCGGCAGGTGGCATGGTGGTTTCTTTTCTTTTTTTTTTTTTTTTTTTTTTTTTTTGCTATAGGATGCATGTGCTTGCCAGAAAGACAGAGACAGAGAGACAGAAAGTGATAAATCACCCCCCAGGGGAAATGACCACACCACAATCCCTTCTCCTCTATTCTTCTCTTGGAATCTTGGGCACACACGCACACGTGCCCGACATGAGTTTAAGCCACTGGGTCTGGGACTCGAACTGTGGTCCATTACATGGGAGTCCAGTGACATAGCCATTATGCCAACTGCTGGTCCTGGCATAGTAGTTAAGGTGCTGGACTCCCACATGACTGATTGTAGCTTGAGTCCTGGACTTGGCAGCTTGCTATCTCTCTCTCTATCTCTCTCTTTCTCTTTCTTTTTCTCTGGTCTAATTGAAGAAGAAGAATGAATAAAAATAAATAATTCTTTAAAAAAAGAATTAGTATAATTTGAATATGGTGAAATGCACAAATCATCTTATCTTTTTGAGTCAGAAGTCCCTGTCATCTTCATCTCCATTTCTTATTTTAAGTTTTTCATTATCTCTGGGCTTTTTATTTTTAAAGGATTATTTATTTTATATTTTATTATTTTTCATTTGACTAGAGAGAAATAAAGAGAGAGAGAGAAAGGGAAATTGAGAAAGCAAGCCACCTGGTCTGAGACTTGAACCATAGGTGGCTAAGTGGGGGTCCAGCATCCCAACCACTGCCTCACCTGCCAGCCCCTAGATATTTTTTTTTGGAGAACTCTCCCTATCACTCCCCCACCCCCACCCCCGCTATGGTGTGCTTGTGTTCCCTGGAGAGACAGAAACAGAGAGAGAGAAAGTGGGAATTCCCCCCCTAGGGAGATGGCTATGCCAAGTCCCTTCTCCTTCATTCTCCTCTTGGGATTTTGGACATGCATTCACACATGCCTGGGGTGAATTTCAAGTTGCCAGGTCTAGGACTAGAAATGTGGTCAGACATGTGGGAGTCCAGCGCCTTAAGCACTATGCCACCTGCTGGCCCCTCTGGACCTTTTAATACGATTTTATAATTAGGACAGTGTGATTGATTCTGTTGAAGGACTTTGAAATACAGGTACTTGGTGGTAAATTGTTCATATGTGAGACCAGTTTTCTCATGTTACCTGTAAATGTCTAAACACAAATTACTTTTAATACTTTTTCTTTTTTTAGTTTGATATAGAGTGTATGCACTAACCGGAGAGAAACAGACAGGGAAAGTAAGAAATCACCCCTCAGGGGGATTTGCTACACCGTAATCCCTTCTTCATTCTCTTCTCAGGATTTTGGGCATGCATGCACATACGCCTGGTGTGTTTTTCAAGTTGCTGACTTCAGCACTTGATCTATACTGTTGGCTGTGTGGGATCTAACACCTAACCTCCACACCATCTGCTGGACCAAAATCAGTATTTTAGAGAGCCAATTCATTGTATAAGGATAGAAATTGATGTTTTAAAAGGTGACTTAAAATTGTGTGTTTATGAAAAAGAAGTGTAGACAATAGTAGAGAGTTAGAAATTCCATGTTCCCACCACCTGGCCTTGGCAAGCGAGTGAGCATGTGCCATTCACTCATAGCCCCTTGTTTGTTCTGTGCCTTCACTTGTGCCCCTCCTGCAGGTATTTGCAGCAAATTCTAAATAAGTTACTCTGTAAATATTTCAGTACTTCTAAAAGATTGGGACTAGCAGTTGGTGTAATGGCTATGTCGCTGGACTCCCATGTAGTCGATCGCGGTTTGAGTCCCGAACCTGGTGCCTTAAACTCACGCCGGGTGATTGTTCCCAAGATCCCAAGAGGAGATTGGAGGAGAAGGAATTGCGGCGTGGCCATCCCTGCTGGTGGGTGGTTTCTCACTTTTTGTCTTTCTGTCTCTCTCTTTCTGGCGAGTGCACGTACCCTATAGCAAAAACCTCTCCAAAATAAATGAATGAATGAATGATAAAGACTTTAAGAAACATTATTTTCCCACCCAAAACACTTTGAGTAATTCCTTAATTATTAAATATCCAGTCATTCAAATTTGTTCAGTCGTCTCAGTTTACCAGTTTGTTCAGACAATTCAGATTCACTGTGTCTCACGTCTCTTTTTAACTGTAGACATGCCTTCGGGGTTTTATTTGTTGAGTACATTAAGGTGTTTGTCTTGGACTTTCCTGAGCCTGGATGCTGCTGGTGGCATTCTGGGGTTATCTTTTCAAATGCTCTGCAAGTTGCTAGTTGGAGCTAGAGCCGCATCATCTTGTATAGTAATGTCTAGTTGCAGGAGGCTTTTAAAATTGAAAATAAGGTGAATTAAAATGGAACCCTGGGCCAGCCAGTGGCATGATGGTTGAGGCAGCTGGATCCTACATGGCTGACTGCAGGGTTCAAGTTCAAGACCTAACAGCTTGAAGAGCACACCAGGTGTGTGTGTATGTACCCAAAATCTTAAAAGGAGGAATAGAGGAGAGGAGATTGTGGTCTGGTCATCCTCCATTAAAAGTGCTTTTTTACTTTCTTTCTCTCTGTCTCTCAAATGAGCACATTTGGCCTCTAGCAAATTAAAAAAAAAAAAAGGAACAGAATTTTACCAATGCTGTTTCTCATTAGTCTCAGGCACCTCTCAAGTGCTCAATGTCTTCATATGGCTAGTGGCTGCTGTAGTAGATAGTGCTGATGTGAAGCAACCCAGCAGTCCAGCGATACAGAAAGTTCTGTTGGTCAGTGCTGAGACCCGATCAGATTCACATCTGGTAGGCAACATTTTGTTTATCCACTTGTCTGCTTATACCCATTTGAGTTGATTCTACTTTTTGACTATTACAAATACGCTTTTGTGAGCATCATGTACATGTTTTTGTGCAGATATGTTGTCATTTCTCATAGGTGTATACCTAGGAGTAGAATTGCTGAGTCATATGATAAGATACTGTTTAACATCCCTAGGAAACACTGAAGTGTTTTCTATAGGAGCTGCACCATTTTACACACCCCCACCATCGTTTAAGGATTTCGATCTTGTCAACACTTGTTATTGTCCATTTCTTTTCTTTTTTTTTTTTTTTTTTTTTTTGAGAGGTTTTCGCTATAGGGCACGTGCGCTTGCCAGACAGACAGAGAGAGAGAGATAGAGACAGAAAGCGAGAAATCACCCCTCAGGGGGGATGGTCACGCCGCAATCCCTTCTCCTCCATTCTCCTCTCGGGATCTTGGGCACGCACGCACACGCGCCTGGCGTGAGTTTAAGCCACCAGGTCCGGGACTTGAACCGTGATCGACTACATGGGAGTCTAGTGACATAACCATTACGCCATCTACTGGTCCCTCCTCCTTGGATTTTGGGCATGCACTTTCACATGCCTGGCATGATTTTTAAGCCACTGGGTCCAGGATTTGAACCATGCTTGGCCATGTGGAAGTTAAGTACCTTAACCAACATACCACCTGCTGGTCCTTCTGTTTATTTTTAAATTGGGTTATTTCTCTTTTTGTCATTGAGTTATAAGAATTCTTTATATATTTTTGGGTACCAGTCCTTTTTCAGATATATTAATTCCAAAATTCTTCTCCCATTCTATGTGTTGTCTTTTCAATTCAATTTCTCTCTTTCTCTCTGTCTTTTTTCCCCTAATCTTCTGATTAGTTTTTATTTTCTGACTCAAGTATATTCTCTCAATCTCTTGATAGTATATATATATTTTTTGCTATAGTGCATGTGCACTCACCAGAAAGAGAGAGACAGAGAGATAGAAAGCGAGAAATCACCCCCCAGGGAGTATGGCCATGCTACAATTCCTTCATTCTCCTCTTGGTGTCTTGGGCATGCGCACACATGTGCCAGGTTTAAGTCACTGAGTCCAGGACTCTAACTGCGGTCGACTACATGGGAGTCCAGCGACGTAACCATTACGCCATCTGCTGGTCCCTTGATCATGTCTTTTGAAACACAAAAATTTTAATTTTGATGAAGTTCATTTGATCTTTTTCTTCTGTTATATATTCTTTTGAGATCATACTTAAGAATCCTTTGCCAAATCTTAGGTCATAAAGATTGACACCTATGTTTTCTTTGAAGAGTTTTAGAGTTGTAGGTCTTACATGTAGGTCTTTAATTCATTGTGAGTTAATTCTTATATATAGCATGAAGTAAGGGTCTAATTTCTTTCCTTTTTTTTTAGAGAGATTTTTGCCATAGGGCATGCACACTCACCAGAGAGACAGAAACAGAGAGACAGAAAGTGAGAAATCACCCCCCCGGAGGATGGCCACATTGCAGTCCCTTCTTCATTCTACATGGGTGTCAAGTGATGTAGCCATTATACCATCTTCTGGTCCCATATTTTTAAAGATTTTTGCTATAGGGTGCATATACTTGCTAGAGAGACACAGAGAGAGAAAGTGAGAAATCACCCCAAGGGGGGATGACCATGCCACACTCCCTTCTCCTCCATTCTCCTCTCAGGTTTTTGGGTACATACACACATGTACCCAGCTTGTTTTTTAATCTGTCAGTTCCAGGACTTGAACGATGCAGTCAGCTATGTGGAGTCCGGTGCCTTAGCCACCACATCACCTGCTGGCCAATAAATATATATATTTTAAATTGATGCATAATTTACATACAGTATGTAGTGGACTGAATGTTTTTGTCCCTCCCCAAATTCATATGCTGATATCTTTTTCTTTTTCTTTTTTTTTTTTTTTTGGAGAGGTTTTTGTTACAGGGTGCATGCGCTCGCCAGAAAGACAGAGAGAGACAGAGACAGAAAATGAGAAATCACCCCCAGGGGGATGGCCAACCACAATCCCTTTTCCTCCATTCTCTTGGGATCTTGGGCACGCATGCACATGCACCTGGCGTGAGTTTAAGCCACCGGATCCGGGACTCAAACCACGGTCGACTACGTGGGAGTCCAGCGACATAGCCATTATGCCAACTACTGCTCCCCATATGTTGATATCTTAACCCCTAAGGTGATGCTTTGGAGGTGGAGACTTTGGGAGGTGATTTGGTCATGAGGTAGCATCCTCATGAATGAGATACTAATCTATGGTGCCCTTATAAAAGAGACCCCAGAGCTATCCTTTTCCACAATGTGAAGTTGTAGTAAGAAGACTGCTGTCTGTGCACAAGGAAGCAGGCCCTCCTTCAGACACCATGCCTCGATCCTAGAATTCTCAGTGTCCAGAATTATGATAAACAGTGTTTGTTTATAAGCGACCCAGTTTTGGTACTGTTACCAAACTCTAACCAAGTTTGCCTGCCTGTGTGCCCCAAGCCAACCTGTAGGCATGTGGTATGATAAAGATAATACAACTTTATCGCCATGTGCAAAGCAAGGAGAGTGGGCAGCTAAAGTTGAAAAAGTCAGGTCTTCCTGAGGAGTTCCATGCATGCATTTTTTTTTTTTTTTGAGAGGTATTTTTTGCTATAGGGCATGTGTGCTCTCCAGAAAGACAGAGAGAGATAGAGAGACAGAAAGCAAGAAATCACCCCCCAGGGGGGATGGCCACACTGCAGTCCTTTCTTCTCCATTTTCCTCTTGGGATCTTGAGCATGCATGCACATGTGCCTGGCGTGAGTTTAAGCCACTGGGTCTGAGACTCAAACCGCAGTCTACTACATGGGAGTCCAGCGACATAGCCATTATGCTAACTGCTGGTTCTATCCATGCATGCATTTTTAAGGGCAAAATTAAGGGTAGAGATCTTAGGCACATGATCAGCTCCATGATTAAAGAGGGCATCTAGTGAGCTTTCTTTCTTTTTAAAGAGTTATTTAACTTTATTAATTATTATTATTATTATTATTATTTTAAACAGTAGGGCTTTTATTTTTTAATTTTTATTTATTTATTTATTTATTTATTTTTTTTTGAGAAGTTTTTACTATAGGGCGCGTGTGCTCGCCAGACAGACAGAGAGAGACAGAGAGACAGAAAGCGAGAAATCACCCCCTTGGGGGGATGGCCATGCTGCAATCCCTTCTCCTCCATTCTCCTCTTGGGATCTTGGGCACACATGCACACGTGCTCGGCGCGAGTTTAAGCCACCAGGTCCGGGACTCAAACTGTGGTCGACTATGTGAGAGTCCAGTGACATAACCATTATGCTAACTGCTGGTCCCACCCCAGTGAGCTTTCTTGACTGATGGGGCCTTAGGTAATCAATTTCTGTTTTGGGAGGGGACAATAATCAGATTCTTGGTGCTAGTCAATCTGGGGTCTGTGTGTTTACAGCCAGCAATTTCTATCCTGCAAAACACCTATTTTTTTAAGGGGGATTTTTACTGTAGTACGCGTGTGCTTGCCAGAAAGACAGAGAGACAGAAAGCAACAAAATCAACCCCTGGCGGGGATGGCCACACTGCAGTCCCTTCTAATTCATTCTCCTCTTGGGATTTTTGGCACACATGAACACATACCCAGCCTGAGTTTTAAGCCACCAGGTTGACTCCGTGGGAGTCCAGCAAAATAACAACCATCACGCCATCTACTGGTCCTGCATCCTGTAAAACACCTTAAGGATTTACGTTAAAACCTTATCTTTCATTGAAGCAGGAGTTTTAGGAATGTTATGGCCTTGGCTCATGGCCAGTATTACTTAATTATAGTACTTATTTCCTAATTCTTGCAGCTGAGAAAGCAGAAAAGGAGGGAAGTTACAATTTTTTTTTTTTTTTAGGAGAGATTTTTGCTATAGGGCACTAGAGATGGAGACAGAGACAGAAAGCAAGAAATTATCCCCTGGGGTGGGTGGGGGATGGCCATGCTGCAATCCCTTCTCCTCCATTTTCTCGGGATCTTGGGCACACACGCATGCATGCCCAGTGTGCGTTTTAAGCCACTGGGTTCAGGACTGGAACCATGGTCTGCTATGTGAGAGTCCAATGATGTAACCATTACACCACCTCTGGTCCTGGAAGTTACAGATTCTTTGGGAAGAATCTACATTGGTCCATCAGCACTAATTCCTAATAGGGAACATTGCAGGAGTTGAGGGGTGATGGGCCACTTGTAACTTCATTACCGTTTCAAGGTCATTTTGTTTTCTAACCAAAGTCAGGAGTCTCAGCTCTTATTTAGCTATTAAAATTTAAATGGACCTCAGATTCTTTATACTTTTACCACAGCTCTTAATAATTTTCAGGGGACCTGCAGGTGACATGGTGGTTAAGGTGCTGGAATCCCACATGGCTGACCATGGTTCGAGTCCTGGATCTGGAGGCTTGAAAATCATGCTGGGTACCTGTGCATGCTTGCTCAAAATCCCAGAAGGAGAATGGAGAAGGGATTGTGATGTGGGCATCCTCGCTGGGGGGTGATTTTTGACTTTCCCTTTCAATCTCTCTCTTATGAGCACATGCACCCTTTGACAAAACCTAAATAAATAAATAAATAAAATTTAGGTCGGGAAATTTTAATTTTTTTCTTCAACAGAAGTGGAAATTTAGGGCTCAGCCCTTTTAGGTGTCCATGCTTAGTTTCAGTATTCTGCTATAGCAGCCCAAACGGACTATGAAAACTGGTACAAGTAGTGGGCTGCTGCTATAACAAATACTTAAAAATGTGGAAGTAGCTTTGGAACTGGGCCATATGTAGACACTAAAAAAAATTTGGGGCTAGTAGAAGCCTACATTACTATGAGTGTAACTTTATTTTATTTTTTTTAGATTTTTGCTATAGGGCATGTGTGCTTACTGGAGACAGAGAAAGAAGGAAGGTGAAAAAGCACCCACCAGGGGGTATGACCACAGCACAGTCCCTTCTCCTTGCTGCTGTCAGGATTTTGGCCACGCGTGCACACTTGCCTGGTGTGTTTTTCAGGCTGCTGGGTCTGAGACTTGAACTGCACACCTGGCCATGTGGAATCCAGCTACCTTAACCTTCACACCATCTGCAGGTTAAAGGTCCTGAGTGGACCTTTAAATGTGATTCTAGTGAGAGCTCAGAAAGGAAAGAGGATAACTGTAGAGAAAGCTTCCATTTTAGAAAATATTAAGAAATCATGAACAGAATATTGGTAAAAATATGGATGGTGTGACCAGCAGATGGCGTAATGGTTATGTCACTAGACTCCCACAGTTCGGGTTTCAGACCCTGCGGCTTATTCAAAACAGGCCATGTGCATGCATATCTAAAATCCTGAGAGGAGAATGGAGAAGAGATTGTGATGTGACCATCCCCCCAGGGTATAATTTCTCATTTTCTGTCTCTCTGTCTCTCCGGAGAGTGTATGCACCCTGTATCAAAAATCTCTCCTATATGGGACCAGCAGTTAGCATAATGGCTATGTCGCTGGACTCCCACGTAGTCGACCGCGGTTCGAGTCCCGGACCCGGCGGCTTAAACTCACGCCGGGCGCGTGTGCGTGCGTGCCCAAGATCCCGAGAGGAGAATGGAGGAGAAGGGATTGCGGCGTGGCCATCCCCCCTGGGGGGTGATTTCCTGCTTTCTATCTCTCTGTCTCTCTCTGTCTGTCTGGCGAGCGCACGCGCCCTATAGCAAAAACCTCTCCAAAAAAAAAAAAAAAAAAAAAATCTCTCCTATAAAAAAATAGAGGGGCCAGCAGGTGGCATGGTGGTTAAGGTGCTGAACTCTCACATGCCTGACTGTGGTTTGAGTTCCAGGCCTAGTGGCTTGCTTTCTCTCTCTGTTCAAATTAAAAAAAAAAATAAATAAAAATTAAATAATATTAAAAATTAAAAGAAAGAAATATGGATGGTAAAGGCCATTCTGAGAAGTTTCAGATGGAATGAGAAACATATTGGAAACTAGAGGAAGGACCATCTTTGAATTTTTTTTTTTGGGGAGAGATTTTCGCTATAGGGCGCGTGCGCTCACCAGACAGACAGAGAGAGACAGAGAGATAGAAAGCGAGAAATCACCCCCCAGGGGGGATGGCCACTCCACAATCCCTTCTCCTCCATTCTTCTCTTGGGATCTTGGGCATGCACGCACACGCGCCCGGCGTGAGTTTAAGCCACCGGGTTCAGGACTCGAACCGCAGTTGACTACGTGGGAGTCCAGCGACATAGCCATTACGCTAACTGCTGGTCCCTTTTTTTTTTAAGAATGACTTTTTTATTTAACTTTATTATTATTATTTTCCAGTTTGATGAGAGAGAGAGAGAGAGAGAGAGAGAGAGAGAGAGAGAGAGAGAGAAAGTGAGAAAGCAAGCTACCAGGTCCAGGACTTGAACTGCAGTTGGCCATGTGGGAGTCCAGCACCTTTAACCACCATGCCACCTGTTGGCCCCAAGGACCATTTTTGTAATAAAGTGTGAAGGAACTTGACTGAGCTTGGTTTGTGTTCTAGTATTCTGTGGAAGGTAGAACTTATAAGTGATGAAACTGGTTATTTGAGAAAATTTCTAAGCAAAATGTCCAAGGTCTGATTTGGCTTCTCTTGACTGCTTAAAGTAAACATTCAGAAAAGAGAAATGACTTACAGACAGAATTGTTAGTCAAGGGGAAGCAAAACTTACAAGCGTTAGAACACTTTTGTCCTTTGCATATAGAAAAGAATGTAAGAACCTGGTGGGGAGAAAGCATGAAGGGTGTGGCCAGGTGACCTGATAAGGAGATTATTATGGAGCAGCCATTTCTTGAGAAGCCAGGATACATTATCCAGGACAATGGAAGAATGAGCATAAAGGCAATTCTTTGATTGTGAGGCTGCCCCTTCTGTAACAGGCCTGCTTATAAGGGCCTGAGGAGCAGACTGATTTCAGAGAAGGGGGTGCCAGCACACACTGCTGAATCTGCCAGTTCTTTGATCTAGAACTTCCTAGCCTCCAGAACTATGAGAGGCAAATTTCTGTTGTTCACTGAGTCCAAGTGTCGCCTGCTGCTAAGATGTTGCTGCTTGGAGATTGAGGCCACATGGGAGGTGGTTGTACAGGCTGATCTTAGCGAGGCCCCACGGCCGAGAAACCTGCTGAGCTCTCTGTCTAGAGTGTCCCTTATGTACTCCCTGCTCTGTCCACAGCTCACGCCCTTATCCCACATGACCCAGAACTGCTTGACATGCCACCGGACAGTATCTGGCTGTGCTCTGCTGCTCCTTGTAACACCTAGGCAGGTACAGGCCTGTGGCTCCTGCGAGCCACCTGTGGGAGCCACCTAGCTGTCTGAGAAAGCCCTTTCCTTGCTAGATGTCTGTAACAGGACTAGGCTGGGACTCTTCAGATATCCTGCTGTATACTAGGGACAATGGGCCAGGACAAGCGGGCTGTGCTGAACACAGGGAGCTCGAAGTCCTGGTGCTTGCTCTGAGGGAGTGGGTAGGCCTGGGTGGGAGGGCTGCAGGTGGGACTGGGAGGACTGATCACCCTAGGGAGGCTTTGTAGCACAAGGGAGGTGCCTGTTGCTGCAGTAATGATTTCTACCATGGTATAAAGAATACGTGGTTAAGTGTTAACTGGTGTGTGCTTTAGTAGTTTATAGAGCTGCTTTCTTGTCTCTTACATCTGACCTGGGGTCTTTGGGTTGCAGTTCCTGAAGGTCATCTGGTCATGCCAGACCTCTGTCCTCCTAGTGCAGCCGAGTGTTCACTGGTTCCTAGTTAAAGTGGAAGCCTTGGTCCTAGGGCAGCCTGTCTGTGGATATCAATGAACATCTTGTTTCTGGGTTGCAAATCCAACTTTTATTCCCTTTATATAAAGCAACAAAAGTTTCCTTTAAATTTTATCTTTAGTTTTGAATCTCATGAAATAATGCCTTGAGAAACTAGGTGTCATTGGGAGATTCTGTGGTATGGTGGAGGAAACCCCAAACCGTGAAAGGCAGCAAAGTGGAAAGGCTACTCTTTCCAGACCCTGTGAAACAGCGCCCTCTGCGTTGGGTGTTCTCGCCGCTCTTCTGAGATGATGGAGCTGAGGTTCCAGTAGTTAAGGAGCTTGCTTAGTGGCCACCTGGAGGCTGTCGGCTGTGAGACTCCAGCAGGACACATGCACCTCCTGAGCACACCACCCCCACCCTTGGTCTGGTAGGAGCTAGCCCTCGAGGGTTCCCTGTCCCTTGCCTGCACTTGGAATGGTATGTGAAGGCAGACAAAGGCATTCAAATAACCATAGCCTGCCAAGTAATTCCCTGAGTCTTTACAGGGCAGAGTGTAACTCCACAAGAGAGAAAAGTAGAGAAAAAAAAGTTCAGTGCCATTCACCACAGTGCCTTCCCTGCAGGGCCCCAAAGCTGTCACCGTGCTTAGTGGTTTTCCTGTCTGGCTGGCTGGAGGGAGGCCCTGCTGTCTGGAGACCTCCCAGGACCAGGGCCACTCTCTGGAGCTTGGCTTAGGGGCTCAGGTCCCAAGTCTAAGCTATTGCAAGCGAGAAAGGCTCCCTTAGGTCCTTACTCAAGACCTTCTTGCTAAAAAGTCAGTGATAAGGTTTGTAAAGTTGGTCATGGTGCAAGTCAGATGAAAGGAGAGAACGCCAAGCTTCAGGCGCAGCAATGGGAAGCCTGCTCGCAGGTTGCGATCTAAGTGTCCCTTCACTCTGACCGCTGTTAAGGAGAACAGTGTATTCCCAAGGCCATTGCTTTGCATTTTTCTTTGTTTGCTTTTTAGTTTTGCTATAGGGCACATTTACTTGCCTGAGAGAGACAGAGAGAGAAAGTGAGAAATTACCGTCTGTAGGGGAGGCCACGTTGAAATCCTTTCTCTCCAATTTCCTCTTGGGATTTTGGGCATGTATGCACATGCGCCTGGTGTAATTTTCTTTCCTTCTTTTTTTTTTTTTTTTCTTTTTTGGAGAGGTTTTTGCTATAGGGTGCTTGCGCTCGCCAGACAGACAGAGAGAGACAGAGAGACAGAACGCGAGAAATCACCCCCCAGGGGTGATGGCCATGCCGCAGTCTTTTCTCCTCCATTCTCCTCTTGGGATCTTGGGCACGCACACACATGCATCCGGTGTGAGTTTAAGCCACTGGGTCCAGGACTTGAACCATGGTCGACTTCATGGGAGTCCAGCGACATAGCCATTACACTAACTGCTGGTCCCAACCTGAGAGAGAGAGAGAGAGAGAGAGAGAGAGAGAGAGAGAGAGAGAGAGAGAGAAAGCAAGCAAGCTTACAGGTCCAGGACTTGAACTGTGATCAGCCATGTGGGAGTCCAGTGTCCTAATACCATGCCACCTGCCGGCCCCCCAGTGTGATTTTCAAGCTACCGGGTTAAACCACACAGTCAGGCATGTGGGATCCAGCTGCCTTAACCTGTATACCACCTCCTCGCCACAATACTTTTCATTTTAATCACCAAAAAGAATATATTAGGGAAAAACATGTTTGTAAGAATGTATCGTAGTGAAACACAGGAATATTTTGAGTTCTCATGTGGAAGTCATAGTATTGAAACTTCTCTTTCTTATCATTTTCAGTATTCTGCTGAGAAGGTGAACAAAAGTGGTCATTTGTTCCCGGTGGAGATCAATGGTGAGTGTTTCAGCAGCCCTGGCAGGGCCCTCCTGGGGCTAGTGTGGAATGGGCCTCTAAGCCTAGGTTGTGGGGTGTAGGAAGCTGAACGCGGGGTGGATTTTCAGAGCCATAGCCCAGGGGAAGCTGCAGGGCCAGTGGTCAGAAGTGGCCGTGGCCAGGATAGGCTGTGCCTGGCTTCTGCCTTACTGGCTGGTGATGATGGGGGTGGGACTTAGGGGTGAGACCAGTCTCCTTTCTTGCATCCCTTTCTGGATGGTACCTTGGCCACCCTCTGATATTCTGAGGTCATTAGAGAAAGCACACTGCAGTGGGTCAGGTGGTCTACATGGTATGGCTGCAGCTCTGCCATGGTGCTTTCTGGGTATCCCGTATACATCAGGGCCATCTGTGCTGTGGAGCACATGGGTCCACCTGGGCTCCCCCCAACTCCTCTACCTGTGCCCTGCTAGGTCTGGGCACAGATGGCAGCTCCCTAGTTATGGGGGCTTTGTGGTGTTCCTGCCCCTGATAAACCTCAAGTCCCGGGTCCTTCCCTTACCAGGTGTAGGGTCATGACTGCTGAGGCTGTGGGACAGTGCACAGTGCTCTGTATCATGGAGCAGGGCTTCATACTGAGGCTGTGTCCAGAGGCTCAGCTCGCTGAGTACCAGGTTACCAAAGTGAAGACTGCTGCTATATTCCTTTTTTAAGAATTTCAGCAGGTGTGTATGTTTGCTGGAAAGAGAGAGCACACGCAGCCGCCAATGAGCATGCTGCAATCCCCTCACCTCCATTTCTCCATGCTGTTGGGATCTGGGGCATGCACGCCCATACGCCTGGCATGGTTTTCATTTACTGGGGCCAGTATTCAAACAGCTGTCAGCCATGTAGGATCTGGCTCCCTTAACCTCTAGGCCTTGGGGCCAGCACCTAAATTCATTCACAGATAAATGGAGTAGTCAGTGTGAGTCCCCAGCCAGCCCAAGCCCTACCACCTGTCCCTGCCTTGGGTGCTGCATTCACATTCCACCTCCATCTTGGCTTCTGGGCTTCTTCCTGCAGATAGGGCCATACCAACTACCTCAGCCCTTGCTCAGCACACCCTAGGGGCTGCCACACACACACCTGGCTGCTTTCCTTCCCCTCTCCCTCAGCTTCCCTATCACTTTCAGTCTCTTTAACGCCTCAGGGTTACCCCAGGGCCTTTGCACGTGTCTTTCCCTAGTTGTGGGCCCACCTCTGTTCCAAGTCACTCAGCTGAGCTCCGTGATAGTGAAAGCAGCTGGGAGAGGCCTGAGGAGGGGTGTCAGTTGCCTTCCCAGTGACAGGATATTATGAGCAGTCAGTGGGTGTCTGGGCTTCATGGCAGGGTCTGATTCCATGTGAGGAGACCCATGTACCTGACTTTCCTCCTGAGTCTTCTCCAGATGAAGGGTAATAGCATAGAACACATGCCTGCCCTCAATAGCCATTCGGGGATGAGCTATAGTCAGGGCAGGGAGACTCAGGTAAGGGCCACAGTGGCCTATGGTGGCCTTGACGTAGGCAGAGGGGCTGGCAGGCATGGAGCTGGATTAGGCTGTCAGGCAGGGGGTGGCCTAGCAGAATGGCTGGGCGTATGAGGGCAGTTTGTAAAGGGCTTAGAGACTTGGCTCCTGGTGGTTCTGAGGTTGGTGTAGAGTTGCCAGAGCTCAGACTCCCTAAAGACTCCTGGGCCTGGGGTGTGACCCTGGTTTTCTCTGAGTCTTCCTCTTGGAACATTGATAGGAGGGAGGCAGAGGAAGTCACCCTTCTTGCTCTGCTTGCACGTGACACCTGACTGTCAAGCACTGGGCTGACCCCTGAATGCATAACATTTCCCAACTCCAGCCACTTAGGCGCAGTCACTGGCTTCCTGTTTTACAGCCGAGGAAGCAGAAGCTCTACGGTGTCTGGAGTCTCTGTCTCTCGCCCATAGCTCCCACTCACGGTGTGTGCTGTGACCTTGGAGAGTGGGTGGTAAGGGTGCTAGCAGCTGAATAGTGTCCAGGCCAGGTGTCTGGTGAGAAGGAGGGCTCTGCCCAGGTCTTTGTGAAAAAATTTGAAATGTCTGAAGAAGGACAGAATGCAAAGGTGGTCTGCTTCTCCTTGTTTTCTTTTTATTTTTTAATATTTATTAATTTATTTGGAGAGGTTTTTGCTATAGGGTGCATGCACTCACCAGAAAGACAGAGACAAAGAGACAGAAAGCGAGACACTACCCTCCAGGGGAGATGGCCATGCCTCAATACCTTCTCTTCTATACTTCTCTCAGGATCTTGGGCACTTACGCACCCGCACCCAGTGTGAGTTTAAGCCACCAGGTCCAGTACTCGAACTGCGGTCGACTACATGGGAGTCCAGCGACATAGCCATTACGCCATCTGAGGGTTGCATTTTTATTTATTTATTTTAAGAGAGATTTTTGCTTTAGGGCATGTGCATTCCCTGGAGAGTCAGAGCGACAGAAAGCAAGAGATCACCTGCCCCGAGGAGGGATGGCCACGCTGTAATCCCTTCTTCTCCATTCTTCTCTTGGGATCCAACCGGCATGAGTTTAAGCCACTGGGTCCGGGACTCAAACCACGGTCGACTACATGGGAGTTCAGCGACATACCCATTATGCTAACTGCTGGTCCCCCTTTTCCTGTATTCTTAAGGAGCGTGACCTGTTTTTGGGAAGTGACTTTGTGGGCATCCTTGCTGGTGAGGTTGCATACTATGAGACTGGCCACAGGGGAAAATCATTTCGATGATGCAGCATCAAATAAAAAGCATTTTATTAAATAGGAACATGTTTAATAAAGGTGAGGTGGAAACAGAATGTTATTTTTAAGAAACACAAGGTGAGAGACACTAACTTACCTTGATATTACAAGGTCTTTTCCTTAAAGAAGAGAAAGTAGCTTCAGAGCTAACTAAATCAGGGTAGGTCAGGCCATTTAGAAGCCAGTGGTCTGCGCAGATGGGGCTGGCACCAGCCTGGTAACTCACGGCATTGTGCATAGACCCTGTCTGTGCCCTGCAGTCTGTCTGCCTGTTGTGCCAGGACCTCAGAATTTAGCCATCGAGGCGAGGGGACTGATTCTCACTGGTTTGTATCAGGCTGTTCGCTTGGTGCCACCCACTGAGACAGGACAGAGGACAAGCCTTACTTTCTGCTTACCTGTCTTTTCTCTCTGCCCCTTTGTCTTTCCTCAGTAGACAAGAGCCCCTGGAAGGTCTTAAGTGGAGGACAGCTGGTTGGAAGCCAGGTGGCTGTGGCCCCTACCTTCCCCTTCCCACTGGGCCCAGCCAGTGCAGCCCACTCCATGGGGCCCCAGTGGCGGCCTGTGGTGCCAGGCTCATGTGCAGGCCTGGGCACGCTCAGCACCTTGGACCTTGGTGAGAACACAGGGTCACCTGCGGCACCACCTACCAAACGACATTGCCGGTCCCTGTCGGAGCCTGAGGAGCTGGCTCGCTGCCGGTCCCCATGGCGCCCTGGTGGCTCCAAAGTCTGGACCCCAGTTTCCAAGAGGCGATGCAATAGTGGCGGGAGTGCCACACTGCAACGTGCCGTCGGCCATGGGAGCGTCACCTTGCCAGGAAGCCCAGGCACCAGCAAGCAGCGGAATGCTGGGTCACTGGCTGGCCCTACCTCACCCCTGGCACCCCGGCCAGCCTCAGCCAGCAGTGGCTTTGTGGACAGCAGCGATGGTAGCATGGGCTCAGGCCTGCCCTGGTGTTCCACGGGACCTGGCCCACTCTCCTCAAGGCGCCGCCTGTCCCTCTCACAGGAGCACCTTGCGGATGCCAGCATACCTCTGCCCTCGACCAGCAGCACCCCCACGTCCACACCTGAGCTGGGTCGGCGCCACGGCCTGCTCCGGTGCCGCTCACAGCCCTGTGTGCTTGACAGGAAGAGGAGCCGGCGCAAGCGGAGGCGTGAGGAGGATGCCAGGTGGACGCGCCCATCTTTGGACTTTCTAAAAATGACTCGGGTGAGGCTCTGTTGTCACTGAGTGTTTGGAAAAGGTCAGGCTAGCTTTGGGTTTTTCTTAGGGGTGGCATTGCTTCCAGCTAGTGGCAAGGTGCATTTTTGCACCCGGTGTTACCTTGGAGCCACTTTCTCTGAACTCAGATGAGAGGGAGGAGAGGTGGATCAGAAGCACACAGTGAACCTCGGAGATTCCGGTGTGAGTCTCGTGGTCCTGTCCCCATGGCTTCCGAGCACTCGTGCTTACACTGCCTGCCCCCAGAGGCAGAGCTCTCACCATGCTGGCTCTGGGTGGCCCCAGGGCTAGACAGAAACAGTGAGGGACTGAGGAGCCCTAGCTCTTTTTATGGGGTGGTGATAATTCAAGGAGTTAGAGGCCACGTGAAGAGCCCTGTCTGAGGCAGAGCTGGGCTCACTGATCTGGATCCCAGGCCCCTCTTGCAGGAGGCTGCCAGGAACAGTTTCTACTGCCCTCGTGTGCACATATTCAGCCCGGCAGAAAACCCGGTGGGCACCTGCACCTTAGGAGTCCCCTGTCATCTCTTGGGGAAGGTGTTTGTCTTGAGGGAGGCTTTTGAACTGTATTCTAGAAGATTACAGCTTGGAGATCACACTTTTCTAGTCCTGTCCCTCCCGTTGCTCAAATGGATGAGACTGCTCCCCAAAGCCTGGACTCTGTGTGTGTTACTAGAAAGGATTGCTCAAGTCAGTGTGTTTGGAGACTTTCTGGGGTCCCGCAGAGCCCAGGTAGGAAGGAGGCCGTTGGGAGCTGGAGTGGACACCCTGCCCCACCACTTAATCCCTGGGCTGGTGGTCCTGTCCTCGGGTGTTTCTCTGCTCACACTGGCTCGTCTACATGAGGAAGGCGCTCTGGTCCTCCTGGTGCTGACAGTGAGCCTGAGCTGAGGTGCAGCTAGGGCAGTGGGAGGCAGATGGGCACGTGAGCCTTGCCTCCCAGTGACCTGGTGTCTATCCCCAGGCTATAGCCTGACTCTATCCTTGCTTCTGTGGGGTGTTGGGCGGGGTCACTGTCGTGAGCAGGCCAGTGCTGGGGTGGTGTCTGCCGTACCGTCCTGGGTCAAGTGTGCTGTGCCTGGGACATCCTGGGAGAGCAGCTGCCCTAGTGTGGTTTGTGAACAGAGGGGGCACAGAGACTCGGGTCCTCTTTGCACTGGCCACAGCTTAGGGACTTAGGAGGGCACCCTTTTGGACACCCACTCGACCACATGGACATGACATCAACTTTGCCTCTCCTGATTGGAGGGTTCTCTGGGAGACTTTTCCCAGTGGCTAATGGGGGTTGAAACTCAAGATTGACCACCTGTGAGCTGGAGTTTAGGAGAGAGAGTTCTGATCTTTGGAGGTAAAGGTGTGGGTTGTCCTAATAACTCCTCTGAATGTGGGAAAGCTGGTGACAAGCTTCTGACACACATCAAACCATATCTGCCTGTCAGTGCTGCAGGTGCACACAGTGTGTGTTTCAGGCCCTGTGGGTACCAGAAGGGACTGGAGCAGTGGAAGGAGCCCGCTAGCGAGGACCCATCCCCCTAGTAGATGACTGAGCAATGGTGCTGCTCTGAGGACATTTGTAGACATTCTGGACCCCTTGGGAACGGGAGGGCGGGTGTGAGCAGGTGGGTAGAGTTGGTGTCAGGACTGTCAATAGAGGCAGGGGCTGTGCTGTGCGATTTGGTCTGTCCAGGGTGCAGAGGGCAAGGTGTGGTAGAGGCAGGACTTGTTAGGCCAAGGCTGAGGGCATCCTGGCATCCAGGGGGCTGTGGAAAGCCATAGGTGCGTGAAGGTGTGGGGGAGACAAGTGCTGTGTGACTTTGCAGAGCTGTGGGCAGTTCTGTCTCGTGTGTGTCAGGTATGGCTGTAGCGAAGTATGTGTTGATCTGTACAGGGTGCACGTGTGTGGGGGCAGCTTCCTTTTCCTCTGGGAGGAACTCCAGGGCTTCCTGGCAGCTGGCGCCTGTGAACTGCCAGAGGGCTGTGGGTTGAGCAGGAGTATCTAGGGATCATCGGTGTCTTAGATTCCATGTGGCCCTACCTGTAGGCCCATCACTTCCCACCTTTGTCCCTGTCCCATCGCTTAATCCCTGGGCTGGTGGTGGTGTTTCTCTGCTTTGATCTCACCCTCCTCATACCTGAGTTGTCCTACCATAACTCTGATAATTGTCTTCTAGGACAGCATCCTAATTGGTTTCTTTGCCTTCAACCTTGCCACTCTCAGTTTATTGTGATATCTCCATCATGGTGAATTCTCTAAAAATATAAATACAGGGTCATCGTATTAGTCATCTATTATTGTGTAACAAGCGAGCCCAAAGTGAGCATTATATTAAAACCTCACCTCTGTGTTACCTCTCAGTTGCTGTGGGTCAGGAGTTAGTAGGCTTGGCTGGGAGATTCTGTTCAGGATCTGCCATGAGGTTTTAGGTAAGCTGTCAGCCTAGGTGAGGCTCACCCAGAGGATCACTTGGGTCTTGGTAGGAGGCCTCGATTCTCTGCCACTTGCACCTTCTAAGGGCAGCTTGAGCATTCTTGTGACATGGCAGCTGCGTTTCCTGGAATGGGTGTTCTGGGAGAGGAAGTGTGTGTGTGGGGGTGCTTGTGCGCCCTTGTCTCTGTGAGCTCAGCTTTGGTCTGCTTGTTGATGCTATCCAGCCCCTACTCAGTGAGTGGAGAACCAGGCTGATGTTAAACCTCTTCTGCAGTGAGTGCTGCTCAGAAGCTGTGCTTGTTGAGTGGATGTTGACTCAGGCACTGCTCTGATGTCACCAACCCAGCCCTTGCTCTGGCGTCGGGTGTGATCATAGATGGTGGAAGGCCAGGACTGTGGGTGGTGTCACACGTGAAACATTACTGCACCTACTTTTACTTTTTGGAAAAGTTTCTTGATTTTGATATTTCAGAAGAGGATAACAGGTGTATTGCCGTTAGGGATGAGATGCTAGTATTCCTGCTCCTCATCAGTGACATACACACAGGCTCTGCTGTGCTTCTGAAACTGAGCGCATGTATTCAGCCAGCGCAGAAGTGATGGGCAGCATGGAGAACTGTAGGAGGTGTACTATTCACACATGCATCGCAGAATTGTTGACTCTTCCTTTTCTGAGTCTTACTGGCATAGTTTTTCATAACTAAAATAAAAAATTAACATTTTAAACTATAAAGAACAGAAGATAATAGACATTTGTGTTCCTACTTCAAGATTAAATAGATAACATTTTACCATATTTTTCTTTGCTTATTTTTTTAGGTTTGCTAGGACATGTATATTCGCCAGAGAGAGAGAGAGAGAGAGATGGATCATCCCCTGTGGCATGGTCACACTACAGTCTCTTCTCCATTCTCTCAAGACCTTGAGCATGCACACTCACGTGTCTGGCATGACTTTTCCAGCCTCTGGGCCTGGGACTAGACTGCACAGTCAGCGGTGTGGGATCTAGCTGCCTTATCCTGCATGCCCTCTGCTGGGCATCTTTAGTTACTTTCTTACTGAAGTATCCAGTCTAGATACCTCACAACCCTGTTCCCCATCACCCCCGCTCCACCCCCAGTACGCAATTCTGTTTAGGTTCGTATATTTGCTCTCTCGCTCGCTCGCTCTCTCTCTCTCTCTCTCTCTCTCTCTCTCTCTCTCTATATATATATATATATATAATAGCTGCATGATATTCTGTAGCCACGTGTGTGTTGTATTACAAATTTAGCTGTGTCAATCAACTTATCCATAAGTTTAATCAAGTAGTATGACAGTCACCATCACTTTTAGTGTAAAGATCAAGTTTTTCTTTTAGCAGCAAGTAGGATTATACTCAGACCACAGGTTGGCAAAGCCTCCGAGGAGACCAGCAGTATCTTCAGGTGCTGCTTCTGCAAACCCGGACCCCAGCTGATTAAAGCAACAGGGATTGTGCAGTGACCCCTGGGTGCCCCAGGCCTGCCCCCATCCCTCCTCCCACCCCTGAAAACAGGCTCTTCTTGCCTTTCTCCTTGCTGTTTGTCTTCTGTGAGCCCTCCACATCAGCCAGTGGTCCACACTTCCTGCCCTCCCCTGTACCTCCTCTCCCCACCCCACCATGCCTGCTTCTCCTAGCTTCAGGGGAGGTGGGCAATCTCACATGTCTCTTGCTTCTATCCCTTCCTTTCTATGAAAAGCCGATTATTTTTTCTTGTGGGTGGTCGGTTTTTCTTTTCATCTGGTCAGGATGTTGACTGACCCTTGCTCATCATATGCGTGATTATGTCCTGTTCTTCCTGTGCCCGCATTTAATCTTCACAGGTGGCACCTTTAACTTGCAGCGTGTTTACCTGTCATTTTCTTTCTGTGTCTTCAGCTCCTCCCCACCTGGGTGCCATAAAGAAATGCTTTTACTTTCTTCCAAATTTTTATGATTGTATGTTACAGAACACTTAGTCCTGCTCACCTGGGTGGGTACATCCACACATACATATATGCACATGAAAAGGTGCACCCCCACATACACATTCTCATGCACACACTTTTGCACACTTTTTTGCTATGCTGTATTTACATTTTGCAGAGCTCAGAGTGTGTGCTATCCAACTCCAGATTTCCTTTACAGAAATGATGCCCTGGGCCCAGCCAGTGGTATGGTGGTTAAGGAAGCTGGATCCTATATGGCCGACTATACAGTGTGAGTCCTAGACACAGTGGCTTGAAAAACACACAGGGCACGTGGGCATGAGTACCCAAAATCCTGAAAGGAGAGAGGGATGAGGGAGAAAGGATTGCAGCATGACCATCCCCTGTGGAGGGTGCTTTCTCACTTCCCTCTCTCTCTGTCTCTCTCTGGCAAGCACACACGCCCTCTAGCAAATTAAACGTGTATGTATGAAATAGATGTCCTGGTATGTGCCTTGAAGTCTGTGCCTGAGGGCCCGTTGCTGAGGAGTTTCGTGTCCATACTTGTAATTGAGATGGTTAGCCTATTGTTACCCCCTGTTGCCTCTCTCTTACCTGCTGGTTTCTTTCTTTCTTTCTTTCTTTCTTTCTTTTTTTTTTTTTTTTTTGAGAGGTTTTTGCTATAGGGCGCGTGTGCTCGCCAGAAAGACAGAGAGAGACGGAGAGACAGAAAGCGAGAAATCATCCCCCAGGGGGGATGGCCACGCCGTAATCCCTTCTTCTCCATTCTCCTCTTGGGATCTTGGGCACGCATGCACATGTGCCCGGCTTGAGTTTAAGCCTCTGGGTCTGGGACTCGAACCGTGGTTGACTACATGGGAGTCCAGCAACATAGCCATTACGCTAACTACTGGTCCCTTACCTGCTGGTTTGAACTTCAGAGTTATGCAAGTCTCACCAGGGGCTGGGGCCACCCTCTGACTTGGAGTGGGGTAGGCGGGCTCTTCTAACACGGACAGGCAGCTTTCTGAGCAGTGAGACTGAGACAGGACCTTTTTCCTTAGAGGTTTGGCAGAACTCAGTGCAAAGCATTTGGGCCTGGAGTGTGTGATTTCAACAAATCTGCATGCTTGGTTTCTTTAACTGTTACACATCTGTTAGGCTTTTCTATGTCTTTTCAGTTTAAGTTACATATTTATGAGCGATGGTCTTTTATTTAAGGTCTTATTTTGGGGCATGTAGTTTTTCATCAGATCCCCTATGACATTTCTAGCCTGGTGCCTCTGTAGTTGTCCTTTTTCTTCTTCCTTTTCTTTCTTTTTTTTTTTTTTAAAGAGAGATTTTTTTTGCTATAGGGCATTTGTGCTTGCCAGAGAGACAGAGAGACAGAAAGCAAGAAATCACCCCCTGGGGTGATGGCCATGCCGCAATCCCTTTTCCTCCATTCTCCACTTGGGATTTTAGGCACAAATACACACATACCTTGTGTGAGTTTCCGCCCCCCCCCCGCCCCGTCTGTTAGATAATATATTAGTTACTCTCTCTTTCTTTCTTTCTTTCTTTCTTTCCTTCTTTCTTCCTTCCTTCCTTCCTTCCTTCCTTCCTTCCTTCCTTCCTTCCTTCTCTTTCTTTCTTTCTTTCTTTCTTTCTTTCTTTCTTTCTTTCTTTCTTTCTTTCTCTTTCTTTCTCTTTCTTTCTTTCTTTCTTTCTTTTAATTTTTAAAATTATTATTCATACATTAAATTGTTATACGTCATTTAGATTGTGAAGAGACTTTACGCAGCATGATATACACCTTAGTCCAGCCCAGTTGAGACTATTATACACCTCGTCAACAGATTAAAAAAAAAAAAACCTTATCTGTGTCCCACAAGCGTCTTACCTCTCCATTTACCCCCCAAATTTCCTTTCCTACGCTCGTCCCCTCCCACACTTTCTTTCCACTTTGTCTTTAGTGTCCATTACAATTTTTAATGCTTTTATGTTCTCCGGTCTTTCAGTCTCTACCATAGAACGTGGACAATCGGTATATGTTAAGTGGAGACATACAGTGTCTCCCTTTCATAGCCTGACTTGCTTCACTCAGCAACATATCTTCCATATTTGTCTATACTTTTTATCAAATTCTAGGGTCTTGTTTTTTTATGGCTAAAAAGTATTCCATGGAGTATATGTGCCATAATTTTTCAATCTATTCATCTGTTTATGGACATTCACATTGGTTCCATGTCTTAGCAATCATGAATAATGCTGCAATTCAAAATAGTTGTGCAAGCGCTTTTCCTACTGAGTGCTTTCCAGTCCTTTGGGTAGATACCCAGCAGCTGGGTCATATGGTAGTTCTATTTGAAGGTCTTTGAGGAACCTCCATATCGTTCTCCACAGTGGCTAGAACAATTTACATTCCCACCAACGGTGTAGGAGTGTCCCCCTTTCACCACATCCTCTCCAGCACTTATCATTATTATTTTTTTTTAATCTTCGCCATTCTGACTCGGGTTAGGTGTTATCTCATTGTGATTTTGATCTGCATCTCTTTTGGTTGTTGAGCATTTTTTTATATGCTTTTTGGCTGCTTATATGTCTTCCTTAGAGAGTTGTTTATTCAGCTCATTTTCCCATCTTTTTTTTTTTTTTTTTTTTGGTGAGCTCAGCCAGTCAGATTTAATCTAAAACAAGTAGTACCATGAATCAAATTTCCCCAAAAGGGGAATTTTATTGATTACCTTATTCCCTCACAGAAAGACCAACTGTAATCAAATGAGGTGAACATTCACCTCAAGATTTTGTTGTCTTCATAATTAAAAAGATGAGGCTTAGAACTGGATCACTTGACCCTTTTTCTTCTTATCTCCTCCCAGTTCAAAATGCTTACATCTCATAATAGCCAGCATTCTCTTAGATCTGCAGTTAGGCTCAACACATTCAAGTCTCAGCACAATCTTCTTTGTAGTTTTTGCCTTTTTCTGGAAAATAGGCTTAATCTGTCCACCATAGCCACTCTGTTTCCCGTCATAATGCCGCTTTCCCTGAGCATACAGAGAATCCTTGCCCTTTTTGTACTGTGTCACTTTATGAGGTTGGTGCTTGTCATACTTCTTACTAAAGGTCCGGCGGGTTATAGGGACGTTCACCATGCTTGCGGGCCTGCTATCTGCACAGAAAGCCATTTTCCCATCTTTTAATTGGAATAATCATTTTCTCTGGGTAAGCTGCTTGAGTTCCCAGTGTATTCTGATTATTAGTCCCTTATCTGAGACGCAGTTAACAAAAATTCTCTCCCATTCCGCAGGTTGTCAATTGACACTAATTATGGTGTCCTTTGCTGTGCAGAAACTCCTTAATCTGATGTAATCCCACCTGTCTATTTTTGGGATTATTGCCTCTGCTTTGGAGGTTTTGCTTAAGAAGTCTTTGCCTACCCCAGTGTCTCCCAGAGTTTCCCCAGTGTTTTCCACCAGTAGTTTTATAATTTGCGGTCTTAGGTTTAGATCTTTGATCCACTTTGATTTGCTTTTTGTTAATGGTGACAGATAGGGGTTCAGATTCATCTTTCTGTAGGTGGATATTTAGTTTTCCCAGCACCATTTGCTAAAGAGGTTTCCCTTTTCCCACTAGATTGACTGATACCCTTTGTCAAAGATGAGTTGGCTGTATGTTTTGGGGTTTATTTCTGGAGTCTCTACTCTGTTCCATTGGTCCTCATGTCTGTTTTTGTGCCGGTACCCTGCTGTTTTGATGATCTCAGCTTTGTAGTATATTTTGGGGTCAGAAAGTAAGATGCCACCTACTCCGGTCTTCTTGTGCAGGATGGCTTTAGCAAAATGGAGTCTTTTATGGTTCCAGATGAATTCTATGATTGTCTTTTCTGGATCTGTGAAGAATGTCTCTTGTAATTTTATAGGGATTGCATTAAACATGTAGGTTAATTTGGGTAGGATTGCCATTTTGATTATATTGATTCTGCCAGTCCTGGAACATCCCACTTTCTAGTGTCCTTTTCAATTTCCTTTGTAAGGTTTTTATAGTTTTTCTTTTCTTTTCTTTTTTTTTTTAAGAGGTTTTTGCTATAGGGTGCGTGCACTCGCCAGACAGACAGAGAGACAGAAAGCAGGAAATCACCCCCCAGGAGGGATGGACATGCTGCAATCCCTTCTCCTCCATTCTCCTCTCAGGATCTTGGGCACGCACGCACATGTGCCTGGCGTGAGGTTAAGCCACCGGGTCTGGGACGCGAACTGCGGTCGACTACGTGGGAGTCTAGCGACATAGCCATTACGCTAACTGCTGGTCCCAAGATTTTTATAGTTTCTTTTTTTTTTTTTTTGAGAGGTTTTTGCTATAGGGCGCATGTGCTCGCCAGACAGACAGAGAGAGACAGAGAGACAGAAAGCGAGAAATCACCCCCCAGGGGGGATGGCCATGCCTCAATTCCTTCTCCTCCATTCTCCTCTTGGGATCTTGCGCACGCACGCACACGCGCCTGGCGTGAGTTTTAAGCCACCGGGTCCGGGATGCGAACCGCGGTCGACTACGTGGGAGTCCAGCGACATAGCCATTACGCTAACTGCTGGTCCCATAGTTTTTCTTGTAGAGGTCTTTGACTTCCTTGGTTAGTTTTATTCCTCAGTATCTTATGCTTCTTGTGGCTATGGTAAATGGAATTACTTTCTTCAGTTCTGTCTCTGACTGCTTGTTGTTTGTATATAGAAATGCTGCAAACAGAGATAATTTCAGCTCTTCTTTCCTTATTGGAATGCCTTTTATTTCCTTCTCTTGTCTGATTGCATTGGCTAGAACTTCCAGTACTATATTGAATAGGAACGAAGAAAGTGGGCAGCCTTGTCTTGTACCCGTTTTTAGTGCAAAAGCTTTTAGCTTTTCCCCATTCAGTATAATGTTAGCTGCAGGTTTTTCGTAAATGGCTTTTTTTTTTTTTTTTTTTTTTTTGGAGAGGTTTTTGCTATAGGGCGCGTGCGCTCGCCAGACAGACAGAGACAGAGAGATAGAAAGCAGGAAATCACCCCCCAGGGGGGATGGCCACGCCGCAATCCCTTCTCCTCCATTCTCCTCTCGGGATCTTGGGCACGCACGCACACGCGCCCGGCGTGAGTTTAAGCCGCCGGGTCCGGGACTCGAACCGCGGTCGACTACGTGGGAGTCCAGCGACATAGCCATTACGCTAACTGCTGGTCCCAAGATTTTTATAGTTTCTTTTTGTTTTTTTTTTTTTTTGAGAGGTTTTTGCTATAGGGCGCATGTGCTCGCCAGACAGACAGAGAGAGACAGAGAGACAGAAAGCGAGAAATCACCCCCCAGGGGGGATGGCCATGCCTCAATTCCTTCTCCTCCATTCTCCTCTTGGGATCTTGCGCACGCACGCACACGCGCCTGGCGTGAGTTTTAAACCACCGGGTCCGGGATGCGAACCGCGGTCGACTACGTGGGAGTCCAGCGACATAGCCATTACGCTAACTGCTGGTCCCATAGTTTTTCTTGTAGAGGTCTTTGACTTCCTTGGTTAGTTTTATTCCTCAGTATCTTATGCTTCTTGTGGCTATGGTAAATGGAATTACTTTCTTCAGTTCTGTCTCTGACTGCTTGTTGTTTGTATATAGAAATGCTGCAAACAGAGATAATTTCAGCTCTTCTTTCCTTATTGGAATGCCTTTTATTTCCTTCTCTTGTCTGATTGCATTGGCTAGAACTTCCAGTACTATATTGAATAGGAACGAAGAAAGTGGGCAGCCTTGTCTTGTACCTGTTTTTAGTGCAAAAGCTTTTAGCTTTTCCCCATTCAGTATAATGTTAGCTGTAGGTTTTTCGTAAATGGCTTTTATTATGCGGTCTTCTATGCCAATTTTACTGAGAATCTTGATCACAAAGACATGTTGTATTTGTCAAATGCTTTTTCTGTATCAATTGAAATGATCATATGATTTTTACCTTTCTGTTAATATGGTGTATTACATTTATGGTTTTGCTTATGTTGAATAAAGCCTACCTGGTTGTGATGAATAACCTTTTTTATATGCTGTTGAATATGTTTAGGAAGTATCTTGTTGAGAATTTTTGCATCTATATTCATCAGGGATATAGGTCTATAGTTTTCCTTTTTTGTTGTATCCTTATCTGTTTTGGGAATAAGGGTGATGAAGGCTTCATAGACTGAATTTGGAAGAGTTCCTTCCTTTTGGATCTCTAGAAACAGTGTGAGTAGAATGGGCATTACTTCTTTAAAAATTTTGTAAAGTTCGGCAGTGAAGTCATTGGGACCTGGACTCTTCTTTGTTGGGAGGTTATTTACTACTGATTCAATCTCATTGCTTGTTATAGGTCTATTCAGGCTTTCTGTGTCTTCCTGAGTCAATCTTGGTAGATTATATGTGTCCAGGAATTTGTCCATCTCATCCAGGTTTTCTTCTTTGTTGGCATAGAGTTGCTCATAGTTTCCTCTAATGATGTTTTGTATTTCTGTTATGTCTGTTGTAATGTTGTCTGATTCGTTGCGGATTTGATTTATCTGGTTCCTTTCTCTCTTCTTCTTAATTAGTCTGGGTAATGGTGTGTCAATCTTGTTTACCTTTTCAAAGAACCAGCTTTTGCTTTCATTTATTTTATGTGTATTTAGCTTATTTTCTATTTCATTTATTTCTACTTGAATCTGTATTATTTCTTTTCTCCTGGCATCTTTTTGGATTTTTTTGTTGTTCTTTTTTCAATTTCCTGAGGCATGATGTTAGATTGTCCTTTTGCCACCTTTCCTTCGTTTCCTTATGTGCACTAATTGCTGTGAACTTCCCTCTTACGACTGCTTGTGCAGTATCCCATAAATTATGGAAACTTGTGTACTCATTATCATTAGTTTCCATGAATCTTTTGATTTCCATCTTAATATCTGCAGTAGTCATGGAATTATTAGGAAGTAGATTATTTAATTTCCATGTATTTGTATATTTTCGAAGGCTTTTCCTGAAATTAATATCAAGTTTAATTCCATCGTGGTCAGAGAAGATGCTGGATATAGTTTCTATGCCTTTGAATCTGTAAAGGCTGGTTTTGTGCCCTATCATGTGATCAATCTTTGAGAAAGTACCATGTGGGGCTGAGAAAAATGTATATTTTGTGTTTTTTGAGTGAAAAGTTCTATAGATGTCTATTAAGTCTATCTGATTTATGGTATCATTTAGGTCCTGAATATCTTTGCATATTTTTTGTCTCGTTGACCTGTTTAAAGGAGATAATGGGGTGTTGAGATCTCCAACAATTATAGTGTTACAGTCTATCTCTCTTTTTAGATCTAGCAGTCTTTCCTTTACATATTCGAGTGTTCCTGACTTCAGTGCATAGATAATCGTTTTATCTTCTTGATGAATTAGCCCTTTTACTACTATATAATGCCCTTCTTTGTCTTTTCTTACGGTTTTTTGTCTTAAAGCCTATTTTGTCTGAAATCAGTATAGCGACTCCCCCTCTTTTTTGGCTTCCATTTGCATGGAATACCTTTTTCCAGCCCTTCACTTTTAGTCTATGTATGTCTTTATCCATGGGATGGGTTTCTTGTAGGCAGCAGATGGAGGGTTCCTGATTTTTAATCCATTCAGCCAGTCTGTGTCTCTTGATCAGAGAATTTAATCCATTGACATCCAATGTTATTATCAATATTTCCAGACTTGTCCCTACCATCAAGTAGGCCATATTTCTGGTTATTTTTTGTTCTCTTATTGCTTTCTGTCTCTCTTTAGTTTTCTTGGTATAGTACTCCTTTCAGAATTTCTTGAAGAGCTGGTCTGGAGTTGGTAAATTCTATCAGGTTTTGTTTATCTAAGAACGTTTTTATTTTCTTCTCCCATATGAAGGGTAATCTTGCCAGGTACAGTATTCTTGGTTGAAATTGTTTTTCATTTAACACTTTGAATATATTTCCCCATTCTTTCCTTGCTTGCATTGTATCTGATGAGAGGTCCGGTGTTAGTCTGATAGGATAGCCTTTGTAAGAGATTTGACATTTCTCTCTTGCCAATCTTAGTATCTTGTCTTTGTTGGTCATTTTGGTCAATCTAGCTATAATGTGGTGTGGAGAGGGTCTTCTTGGATAGATTCTACTTGTGTATTTCTTGGGTCTGGATGTTTGAGTGCCTCTCTAGACTTGGAAAGTTTTCTTCTAGGAGTTCGTGGAATAGAATATCAATGCCCTTATTAGTTTCTTCACCTTCTGGGATATCAATTATTCATATATTTGGGCATTTCATGGTATTTAGTATTTCTCGTGTATTATCCTCAGTTTTCTTGGCTGTTTTCGCAATATTTTTGAAAATTTTTTCTAGGTGATTTGTTTTGTCTTCTACTTCCAAAATTTGATCTTCTGCATGGTCTAACCTGCTTTTGCTATGTTTGAAGGAGGTTTTAATTTCCTGTATCATAGCCTTCATTTCTAACAGTTCTGTTCGATTCTTTTTTATAGTGTCTAATTCTTCTTTCATATTATAGAAGGACTTCCTCATCTCTTCGAACTCAATGTCTCTTTTCTCTGGCATCTCGTAGAATTTTGTTACCATAAATATTCTAAATTCTTTTTCTGACATTTCAGTAATATGCTCTAAATTTTCTCTAATTGGAGACAGGTTACATTTTTCCCTTGGTGGAGATGTACTACTTGATTCTCTCATCCTTGAGGCTTTTCTTCAATTTTTAGTCATTTGGTAATGTATTCACTTCTGGTCAGTTTGTTGGAGAGGGATTCTGTGACTGTGAACTTGTTTGTTTCTTCTACTTTGAAATAATTTAGTGCTATTTTCTCCCTTCTACTAAGTCCTCAAATTTGGGAATCACAGAGGGAGTTTTGCAATCAGATTTATGAAGGGGAATTTCACTACTTTTGCAACCACTACAGTGATGTGCAAAGAATTCTCTAAAACTTACAATGCTGAGATGGTTAGCTACTATGAACCTAATCGTCTTCAGGCAGAGGGTAAGGGCTGAGAAGTAAAACAGCAAAGTAAAGAAAAAGAAAGTCGGAAATAGAACTAGGGAGAGAAGGTGAAGAAAAAAGAAGGAAAGTACTAGAAAAAAAGAAAAAAAAGAAAAAACAATCACTTCGCAAAAAATGAGATTGGGATGAAAATGGAAAACCGCGCGCTCGAAGGCCCAAAACAGGTAGAGGTGGAGATGGCTAGCAGCTTTCTGTCCTAGGTGAGAAAAAGGACAGAGATTAACAAGAGAAAAGCCCAAGGAGGGCAGAGAGCTGTTTTTTCAAAAAGAGAAAAAAAGCTAGACAGAGGAGAGCAAGAGGGAGCAAAGCAGCTATCCTACCTGACTAACACTGGGTCTGGAAGGGGGACACTGGCTGGGGGAGACTTCACAGCTGTGAAATTGAACCCAGAGGCCCAAAATAGACAGAGGTAGAGATGGCTAGCAACTTTCTGTCCTAGGTGAGAAAAAAAGCCTAGCGTGAGTTTTAAGCTGCCGGGTCTGAGACTCAAACTGTGGTTGACTACATGAGAATCCAGTGATGTAACCATTACACCATCTGCTAGTTCCTGTTCTTTTCATTCCTTTTTTTTAAAAAAAAAATTAAAACAAAATTACTTATTTAATTTTATTTATTATTATTATTTTAATTTGACTAGAGAGAGACAGAGAGAGGGAAATGAGAAAGCAAGCTACCAGGTCCGGGACTTGAACCATGGTCAGCCATGTGGGAATCTAGCATCTTAATCACCACTCCACCTGCCAGCTCCGCTTTTTATTCTTAATTTTGTGTAAAATAAAATAAATACAGTTACAACGGGTTATGAATGTATACATTTTCAACAGGTCTGAATCTGGCTGTTCACATCACAAATGTATATATATATTTTTTTTTGGAAGAAATTTTTGCTATAGGGCGTGTGTGCTCGCCAGACAGAGAGAGACAGAGAGATAGAAAGTGAGAAATCATCCCCCAGAGGGATGGCCATGCTGCAATCCCTTCTCCTCCATTCTCCTCTCGGGATCTTGGGCACGCACGCACATGCACCTGGCGTGAGTTTTAAGCCACTGGGTCCGGGATTCGAACCGTAGTCGACTACGTGGGAGTCCAGTGACATAGCCATTACTCTAACTGCTGGTCCCCCAAATGTATACATTTTTAACAGTTCAAAACCTGGCTGTTTAAAGGAATCCTGTTATGAAAACTACTCTGGTCAGTTCTGAGTATTTTGGGTGATGGAGGTCAGGTTTTTGGTTGGGTAGAGAGGCCGACATCTCCCCGTCTGGCTCCCCCAGGATCTAGTTCTCGCCTTTTACCACTGTCACTGGGAGTTAGAAACAGTGAGCACTTAAACATGCAATTCTCTGATCAGTTTAGAAAACTTGTCTATTTTATATGTAGGAAGGAGTAGAGGTGATAGTGCCTTTGTCTGAATGGCTGCCCTGTGGTTGGGGTGATCTCTGATACTGTGGGTGAGCCAGCAGCATATTTAGACATCATGGCTGGATTTCCTCCTCCCAGATTCATGTCTTGGGGACTCAATTGTTAAATAAAAACTTAATTTTTTTGTGGTGTCCCAGGGTGTGGCCTTTGGGTGTGATAAAGGCCAGTAGAGTGGGACCCTTGTGATGAGTTCTGGTGGGTTTATAAGCAGTGAGAATGAGAACAGAGCAAGGGAGAGAAACTCACGGACACAGACCATGCTCTCCTCTACCTGGAGTTCTGCTTTCTGCCATTTTGTGATGCCTTTGGACTTTGCAGCCACCAGAATTGTGAGTCAATAAGTCTCCTGGGACCAGCAGAATGCGTAATGGTTACGTCATTGGACTCCCAAATAGTTGACTGCGGTTTGAGCCCTGAACCTGGCGTCTTAAAATTCATGGGTACATGTATAAAGTGCCAAGAGGAGAGTGGAGGAGAAGGGTTGCAGTATGGCCATTTCCCCAGGGGATGATTTCTCACTTTCTGTCCCCCTTTTTCTCTCTGTCTCTCTGGCAAGCACATACACTCTATACCAAAAGTCTCTCTACAAAACAAACAAACAAACAAACAAAAAAAACCCAAAGCTCTATTTCTTTATAAATCACCCAGCCTCAGGTATTTCTGTTCGCAGTGCAATAATGGACTAAGAGCAGGAATAGAACATGTGCTGACCAATCTGTGGTTAGTGTGCAGATACTTTTCACAAGTGGGAGGGGGGTTAAAAAATAATTTTGGAGAGCCAGCAGATGGCATGATGGCTAAGGTGATTGGATCCCACATGGCTGACTGTGGTCCAAGTCCTGGACCCAACGACTTAAATAACACGCTGGGCGCATTTGGGTACATGCCAAAAATCCTGAGAGGAGAATGGATGAGAAAGGATTGCAGTGTGTCCATGCCCTCTGGTGTGTGTTTTCTCACTTTCTCTCTCTCTCTCTCTCTATCTCTATCTCTATCTCTATCTCTATCTCTATCTCTGACAAACACACATGCCTTATAGCACCCCCAAAAAAAAGTAAAAAAAAAATTTTGGAGTCAACCCAACTTTAAGCACACTGCTGCCTCTAGGAGCACTAGGGGATGAGTGCCTGGTCTGGAGTGCTGCACCCTCACACCCCTTCATGTCCTCTTTATCCTGCCTAGGACCCCCCTCCAGGTACCTGTGTGGAGCAGCTCATGTATGCCAAGGTGAAGAGAAACACGGGAAGGCCGTGAATATGAGGCCCTGGACCTGGGGACAGCTGGTGCCACCCTCAGCCCAGTCATGACCTGGTCACTAGGCTCTCTAGGTGGCCTGGGGGTGCAGAAGGCCCAGCTATCACCAGATCTCAGAGTGTGCGTGGCCCCACAGCCCGATAATCCCCATGGCCCTCGTTCTCCCTGGGCACGGGTGGAGCTGTGAGGCCGATGTTCCCTCTGGGATCCCAGCTGCTTGTGTGGGAAGTTGCCGGTGCTGTTCAGCAGGTTTGTAGCTGGAACCTCAGTGTTGACTGTCTCTCAAGGTCTTACCACTTCCAGGTTAGGCTTTTTGGAGCGAGTATTTACAGATTACTACTGGAGGTGCTCTTCAAAGGAATAGGGCGTGGAAGGTTAAGGTGACAGTCCTGGGACCCAGGCTTGGGTGTGATGGTTGAATCTTGGAATGAAGAGCCCACAGCAGTGCAGTTAAAAAAGACGATGGAGTCTCAAGGCTGGTCTTTTGCCCTAGAAACAGGAACTTTTCCTTGCAAGGTGGAAACTATGCAGCCTAGAAGGAGCCCTTCCCTCTGTGTGGGTGCTGGGCCCTGGAATATTTGGTGGCTGCGGGCCTGTGCCCTGGACTGAAGCCCAAGGAGGCACAGACTTGGTAAGCTTTGACTGAAGGCCAGACTTGGTAAGCTGAATGGGCCCAGACTCCCCTGATCCTGCCTAGCCTCTGTGGTGGGAACTGACCTGAGGGACCCTGTGTTTCCACTCACCACCTGGCACTGAGCAGGCCATGAGGGGCAGGGGGGGCCTGTCCAGTAACGGGCGGACACGTCCTGCCTTCTCTAATCCTTCACACAGGACCTGTGAATGTTGTAACAAGAAAACATTTAGAGTTTTCTAGTTCTATTGGCGAAGCTGAAGTTGACTAAGTTTCTAAGTTGAAATTAAAATATTATCCCCCAAAATATGCAAATCAAATGACAGTTCCAGCAGAGTGTAGGAGTAGGTACTGGTTTTTATAAAAAACTTTTAGGGAACCAGCAGTTAGCGTAATGGCTATGTCGCTGGACTCCCACGTAGTCGACCGCGGTTCGCGTCCCGAACCCGGTGGCTAAAAACCAACGCCGGGCGCGTGTGCGTGCGTGCCCAAGATCCCGAGAGGAGAATGGAGGGGAAGGGATTGCGGCGTGACCATCCCCCCTGGGGGGTGATTTCTCGCTTTCTGTCTCTATGTCTCTCTCTGTCTCTGGCGAGCGCATGCGCCCTATAGCGAAAACCTCTCCAAAAAATAAAAATAAAAATAAAAAATAAAAGCTTTTAGGGCTTCGAGAAGCTTTTGCAACTTAGGGGAAAAGCTCAGGGGCTCCCCTGTGACTGAGCTTGTTTCCGTCTGTTGTAAAGAAGGAAACAGTTCCCTGTGTGGCCTTCAGTGGGTCATCGGGAACCTGAGGGATTCTTCAGAATGGCAGTTAGCTTCTTTTGTCAGTAATTATTATAGATCTGAAGAACATAAGACCAATTAAGCCGAAGTAGTAGGTACTTGAAGTCATGTGTGCACCTTCAGGCCTATTGTACTTGTTGAAAACCTTGAATTTGTTAACAGACGGAGCCATCCCCAGCCCTTGGCATCACGAGGATGCTGGGAGTGCCTGCCGTTGGGCTGCTGTCACACTGCATAAGGGGGTGCACTTGCTGAGCAGTTTCTTCTTGATCATTGTTAAAACATAAAACCCAAGAGCTTAGAGCAGCTAATGGCTTCAAGAGAAGGTCTCTTAGTCCATTTGTGCAGGTATAACAAAATGCCACTGACTGGGTAATTTATAAATGGAAATTTCCATCTCCCAGACCTGGAGGCTGGGATCCAAGCTGAAGGCACTGGCAGGTTTGGTGCCTGGTGAGGTTCCTGTCTTTGCTTCTAAAGTGACTATGTTGTGTCCTCAGGGGATGAAGGCCGTCTCTGTACATGGGGGAAGGGATGGGAAGGCATAGAGCTAGTTTCCTTTAGTCCTTTTATTTTTCAGTTTTTGCAACAGGGTGTGTGCACTCACTGGAGAGACACAGAAAAAGAGAGAAAGCACCCCCAGGTGGATGGCCACGCTGCTGTCCCTTTTACATTCTCCTCTTGGGATTTTGGGCACATGTAGGTACCTGGCATGTTTTTCAGGCTGCCAGATCTGAGACTCAAACTGCATAGCTGGCCATATAGGACCCAGCTATCTTAACCGCCATGCCACCAGCTGGCCCCTGTGGCTACCATTTTTTTCCTGCTCATTTTCTTGGACCTCTCCAAGAAACTGGCCAAGCAAGGTGGAGTGTGGCAGGTGAAATGAGGTCAGGCAGGAGCTGGTGCTGTTGTCTGCTTGCTCTGTGTTCCTTAAAGGATGCTGGGTGTCCTCCTGGCTCCTCCACCACTGTGTTCAAGTGTGGGGTGAGGGAGTTGGGCTCTATCAGTGCAGCCATATGGTCAAGCAAGGCTGCGGGTCCTCCTCCTCTAACCTTCCTGTAGAGGGCAGGGAGGACTGGGAGAGTCTTTGATCTTTAGCTTCCTGTTTTTTTTTTAAGAGATTTTTGCTATAGGGCACGTACGCTTGCTGGAGAGATAGAGAGACAGAGAGACAGAAAGTGAGAAATCACCTCCTAGTGGGGCATGGCCATGCTGCAGTCCCTTCCCCATTCTCCTTTTGGGATTTTGGGCACACACGCACACACGTCTGGCATGAGTTTCAAGCTGCTGGGTCTGGGATTTGAACCTCTAGTGGGGGTTCAGTGCCTTAAGCACTATGCTACCTGCTGGCTCCACAGAATTCTGTGTTTTTAAGGCATATTTTATAGTCATATTGTACCTACTTTTTATTTTATTTTTTTCTGTTTTATCCTCTTCTAAAGTTGAATGAACAAACTTAAAAAAAAATTGTTTATTGTTCTTATCTGCCAGAGGGGTGTGTGAACTTACCAGAGAGACAGAGAGAGAAAGCAGAGGGTCACACCACAATTCCTTCTCCATTTCTCCAACCTGTCAGAACTTTGAGTACATGTGTGCATACACACGCCTGGCATGTTTCTCAGTCTGCCAGAGCTGGGATTTGAACTGTGTAGCTGACCTTGTAGGATCTTGCTTTCTTAACCACTAGGCCATCGTGTCAATCCACAAACTATTTTAAAGATCTACTCTAGAGCCAGCTCTGAGGCCTATGGTTGAGGCAACTCGATCCCACATATCCGACTTTGTAGTTTGAGTCCTGGGCCTGGCAGCTTGAGAAACATGCTGGGAGCGTGTGTGTGTACATGCCCAAAATCCCGAGAGAGAGAGACAGAGGAGGAAAAATTATGGTGTAACCATTCCTCACCTCGGGGGAGTGCTTTCTCCTCTCCCTTGTTCTCTGTCTCCCTCTGGTAAGTGCATGCACCTGTTAGAAAAAGGGAAGAAAAAGACCTACTCTGACTTCCCCCCATTATTATAGTTATTTTATTTGTTGCATTTACATAAATGCGAAAGGGTGAGGAGTCTAGGACTATGACGAAGGCACCCTGCTGTGCGGAGGCCTGTTGTCATTGTTACCCTGTGCTGTTAGGGTCCTCCTCTGGCCTCTGCAATGAGAAGGTTAGTGCTGGGGTCACACAAGCCAGAGGCACATGGGTGCCAGGGTCACACACAGTCACAGTGCTGACATCACATGCATACCAGGGTCACACAGTTTCAATATGGGTGCTGGAGTCACACATACTCAGGTCACATGTGCCAGTCACATGCACGGGGGTCATACTTGGTGCTAGAGTAACATATGTACCAGGGTCATACAAGGTCATGTGTGGGTCTGGGGTCACATGAGCAGGTGTCCCATGTGCCAGGGTCACATGTCCTGGGATCACATGTGTAAACAGGATCCTACAGGGTCATGTGTGAGCCTGGGGTCACATGAACAGGGGTCCCATGTGCCAGGGTCATGCTTGGTGCTGTGGTCCTACAGGTCAGGTGCAGGGGTGTTCCACACAGCCGAGGCCTCTGGGTGTGTGGTGGCCCCTGGGCAGGAGCAGGAGGGAAATGGCGAGTGGGTGCTGTAGGCCCTCCGTGGCCTTCCTAAGGGGCTTGTCACAGAGCGGTAGGGTGAGGAAGGAGTGTCCCCAGAGAGGTCGTGAGCCAGGTGGGACCAGACGGCAGACCTGAGAGAAGCGATCTGGCTCCTGCCCCACAGGGACTGGCTCCTGCCCCACAGGGACTGGGTCGGCTGCGGTGCCCCCTCCTTGTCACCGTCCGCTGGCGTGGGGCTGCCGTCTGGTCTCCTCCTAAATCAAGGGTGTTGCCCTCTTTTGGACTAGCCTCTCCAGAAAGGTGCCTGGAAGGCAGGTTCTGGAGACTTGCCTGTCTGTTCTCTAGGAGATGGCTGGGTACAGCAGCATCGGCTTGGGAACTGGTTTCCTTCTGACCGGAAGTCGCCGCTCCTTGCCTCCACGCCCCGCATGCTGGTGAGCGGAAACCGTTCTGGCTCTGGTCGTTCTCTCTGCAAGGCGTAGTCTCTGCTGTTCTAGGATTTCACGACCATATGCCTGGGTGTGTGTCCTTCTCGTCAGTGGCTCTGAGTTGCTGGGGTCCTTTTATTCTGAAGACCATGTCCTTGGGCCTGAGAGTGTTCCCTGATCTATTTTGCAGATGACTTCTCTACATTTACCCACGGCTTTGTGTCCCCGACCTCCACCGCCCTCCACCCGGCCCTGCTTCCCACTCGGTGTGGCTCTTCCTGTCACCCCAGCTGTTCAGGCATTGGGCCTCCATGGCTGGTCCTCTCATTTTCTTTCTTGCTTCTGTTTTCTTTTTGTCTTTTCTGTTTGAGGGAGTGAGTGTCTTACTTCTGAGGTGTTCTATGTTGCATTCGGGGGGAAGGTGTTCTTTTTTCTACATAGGCTTTTCCCTCCAGCTACTCCCCTCTCTTGGTCAGCTCTCCTCTCTGTCCTTCAGGTAACATGCTTTCCCGGGATGCAGGCAGCATTTGCCATCTGCTTATGTTGGAGGTGAGGAGGAGATGAGAGCTGGTGGCACTGTGAGTGTGAGGTGGCCCTTGCCCTGAGTTCTCTATAGTGTGGTCTGGGTGTACTGGGAGTTGGGGAACCCTGTGTTGGCATCTCTAAGAGTTTCCTTTGGGGTCAGAGTTCTTCGAGCAGCCTTCTGTAGTTCCTTGCGTGGAAGGGCCCGGGGCTCTGCATTCAGGGTGCAGACGATCCCCCAGCCTGCTTTCCATGTGCCCCCTAACCTCTTCCACCCTGCCCTATCCTGCCCTAGTTTGGAAACCCTCCAGTGTATTCTTTCCTGAGAGGAAACCTCCCCTCTGTGTGAGGTTGCAGGAGTAGTCATGGGGCTCACGCACTTTTCACACTGTCTCTGCCTTCACCCAGTGTGCTCATACATGGGCCTGCACACGCACATGCCTCACTTCTGGCTATCTCTGCCCGTTATGGTGTGGACACTCTGAAGTCCTTTGGGCCTCTGTCAGAACAGGCTGACCTTTCTCTGGGTGAGGAATGCCACCTTGACTTTGCCCAGTTGTCTACTGGTCGTTCTTTTCCACACCTGTAGCCTGGTTTGGGCTCCAGGCACTCATGGTGGTTGGTGAGCCCCCAGTGCCCCTGCCCCCAGCTCCTGCTCAGCTGTGGCCTGGGGATTGGCTGCTGGGCCAAAGTCAGCTTTGGTCTGGAGCAGGCCCGCGGGGGGTGGTGGTGGGGGGGAGCCCTTCCCTCTCAGTGGGTGGGAGTTGTGTTTCCACAGGAGAGCAGATCTGAGTCGCAGTTTGATCAAAGCCAGACGTCTTAGCAAGTGGCTAAGAGCAGCTGTGGCAGGTGGCTGAAGCTGGGCCCTGTGTGCTCACTCCTGGAAGCAGCTTCCAGATGGCCCATGGGAGTGTCTCAGCTTTCCTTCCAGAATGTTACACGCTTAATGGTAGCTGAGTGCACTTGGCTTCAGGAGCTGGAGGCTTACCCAGCTGTAAGTCAGGGCCTGTCTCTGGAAGCTAGTATACCTCTACAGACTGAATTGTTTTATGTAGTTTGAAAGCCCTTCTGAAGTTTACAGCCCCCGATTTAGAGCTGAAGGCTTGCCCCCCCCCTTTTTTTTTGTTTGGAGAGGTTTTTACTATAGGGTGTGTGCGCTCACCAAAAAGAGAGAAACAGAGACAAAAAGCAAGAAATCACTCCCCAGGGGTGATGGCCAGGCCGCAATCCCTTCTCTTCCATTCTCCTCTGTGGATCTTGGGCATATATGCACACGTTCCCGGCATGAGTTTAAGCCACTGGGTCCGGGACTTGAACCGCGGTCGACTACATGGGAGTCCAGTGACATAGCCATTATGCCAACTGCTGGTCTCGACTATTTTTTTTTAAAGAATTATTTTATTATTTCTAAAGTTGACCAGAGAGAGAGAAAGAGAGAGAAAGCGAGAAAGCAAGCTGCCAGGCCCAGGACTCAAACCATTGTCGGCCATGAGGGAGTCCAGTGCCTTAACCACCACACCACCTGCTGACTCCTTGGCAAGAGGGAAGGTAGCAGAAGCCAGTACTGAGCCCTGGGCTGATGTCCAGGGCAGGGCTCATTTGGCAGAAAAGCACCATCCCAGATCACACTGGTGCCTCATTGGTCTGAGCTTCGGTTTCGTCACTACGATCTGTAGCTTTTCGTGGTACAAGGTATGTGAGGTGGCATATGAGTGACACCCCACCCTCTTGGCTCTGTGTGGTACCGTTAGGAGTGTGTTAGGTTCTGAGCTCCTCTGCAGGAGGGAACCGTTGTTTCTCCTTCACAAATTACACAGGTTGGAGGTTGTAAAGAAGGCTGCTGTTCTCATCCTAGAGCTGCATAATTACAGTCTGAATGCAAGTTCTGTCCCATGGCAGAGGGCGGGGTGGTTTTCACCGTCTGTCGGGTAGGAGTGGTTGGTCCATGCGGCTGACTTCTGTACTGTGGCGCCAAAAAAAAGCATCATTCTCTTAGTTCGTATTCTCTTGCCAAAACAATACCTGAGACTGGGTAATTTATAAGGAAAGGTGTTTATTTTGGCTCATGGTTGGTTCTGGTGGCTGGGAAGTTCAAGATTAGGCGGCCACATCAGATCAGCCTCATGCTGCATCCTAAAGCGGTGGAAGGTTTTGAAAGGAAGCAAGAGAAAGCAGAGGAAGCCAAACTAGCCTTTATGACAACTTGCTCTTGTGAGAACTAATCCATTTCCGTGAGATCTAATCCAGTCTCCAGAGAACTAACCCAGCCAGAAAAACTTAATCTGTTCATGAGAGTGGAGTCCTCGTGACCTGACCAACCCTCTCCTAGCACTGCTGCCTGGGACCAAGCCCCAGTGTGAGTTTTGGTGGGACCAAACCAAATTTGAACCATAGCCGTCGTGGTTGGAGGTTTAGGAAATCTGACCACTAAAGGCATGTAGAATCCCCACGAATCCAGGTATGTGTGGTGAGCATTGTTAAAAGTGGAGGGTACACAGGGCCCTCCCTGGTCAGTCCATTTGCCAAGCCCAAGACCAAGGTTCAAGAAACAGCTCTCATACTTGGGTGTCCTGAGCAACCCAGGGCGTGGTTGGTGTCAGGCTCTCCTGAACCCGAGCATGTGATCTGGGCAGGGTGGGGCTGTCCGTCTCCTCCAGCTGCAGGGCTTTGTGGGCCTGCTGGCTCAGGCCAGGGCAGGGGGACACAGGGACCCAACAAGGCAGCTCCTGAGGGCCTGTGGCCAGTGTCCAAGGGACCAAGGACGTAGTGTTTATGTGAACTGGCCAGGGGGTCAGGCTAGACACTGAGCACACAGGGCATTGTGCATGTGTGGGCCCTTGAGGCTGCCTTGCAGCAACCTACTGGAAATGCTTTAAGCCTGTGTCTTTTCTGTTGCAGACTTTAAAAAATTCAAAAAGCCTTTGCTCCCTCGATTACGAAGATGACGATGAGGAAGACACGCAAGTGAAGACAGTTGTGTCCTCCCCGTGCGACTCCCAGGGCTTTGTGGGCATTGGCTTGCCCAGCTCCAGTCCTAGGGGTGTGCAGGCTAAGCCCTGCACAGCCAGCTCCAGCCCCAGCCCGTGGGCGTCCAGGGAGCGGGTGGCTGCCGATGGTGAAGGTGGGAGCAGTGGGGACCCCAGTGACTGGGACAGTGCTGGGGAGGAGGGCATCTTCCCTTTGGACTGTGGTGATCTGGATCTGGAACAGATTGAGGACAACTGACTCTCGGGCAGCCCTGACCGGGTCTGAGGGGCTGTGCCTGCGTCTGCTCTCGTGTGCAGACGGGACACAGGTGGCGTGGTGTTTTGAACATTGAAGCGTAATTTTGATTCGATTTTTCCTAAAGAAGTATTTTGCATTTTTATGGCTTTTACAGTTCTGGAGAAAGCGTCTATTTTGAAATGAATTTTAGAAGGGCATTCTATTAAACATGAGTCTGCACAAAGATTCTAGCGCGGGCTCATGCTCCTTTTGTAAAGAGCCTTCTGTGAAGAGCGCCTTGCGTGGCTTAGTTGCTAGGAAACCTCGGGTACGGGGGTCTGGGCCCCTCCAGGGCCTGATGGGCCACCGCTCCCTCCGGAGGGGGTCACAGGCCCAGGGCCTGTGTCCGTGGGCATCTCGTACCCTTGGGTTCTGTCCTCCTGGGCTGGAGAAATGCTAGTTTATGGCTCCTGGTTTTCCAGCCCGGCGCTGCTGTTTGCGACAGGGCTGAGTTCTGGCTCCAGCCACGAGCCTGTGCCTTCTGTGGCCGAGAGCCTTTGCTCTCGGAGACACCATCCTGGAGGGGTCCTTGTGGCAGCACCAGTCGGCACTTCTGTAAAATCAATAAAAGCATTCGCTCTGCACGTGTGACCTCTGATTAATTTTCACTCCTGTGGTTTCAAGTGGGCCTGGCTGGGCCTCACACAGGCTGGCCCTGGCTTAGCACTGGACAGCACGGATTTCCTACCTTCTATTCCTGTGATTCAGTCAAATGACAGGGATTTCCACTAAAGACAAAGAGTTTGTGGTAGAGAAAACAGTAATCACGAGGATTTTTTTTTGATGTTTTTTATGCTGTAGGGTGTGTACATGTGTGTACGGATGAGAGAGAGAGGGAAGGAGGGGGAAGAGCGAATGCTCTGCTCCAGGGCCTGGTCATGCAGTAATCCTTTTGCCTCCATTTCTCCATGTCGGGGTCCTGGGCACGTGCCTGCCTGGTGTGTTTTTCAGGTGGCTGGGCTGGGACTTAAACCCTGCTTGGTCATGTGGGGTCTGGCTTCCTCTGCACAGCACCTCACTGCTGAGCTGTGAGGCTACACCTCTTGATTTTTAAAAAATTATTCCCCCTCAAAAACTTTTGTGAAAGGTCATTGTCATTGATGGATGCTTCTTAACTGGTTTGGGCTGCAGCTCAGAAGAGGTGAAGGTGGGAAGTGATAAGTGACGTGTTGTGTATTGGCCTTCCTGAGGGCTGGCTGGGCAGGTGCTCCTTCTGCCCTTCCTCTGTGAAGTGGGATTTGGGGTTAATGCCCTTAGCACTGGAGGTCGCCTCCCCCGCCCTGCCCTTGGGTGCCCACTTGCGTGGGTGATAAGTGACACCAGACTTCCTGACACTTTTTGCTGTGCTGGCTGGAGGTTGCAGGGCTGGAGAGAGAGAAAGAAAAAGAGCAGATGAGAAAGCACTCTCCCTGGGAAGTGGTCACGCCACACTCTCTTCTCTCCTTCCTCTTGGGATACTGGGCATGCATACGCTTGTGCCTGGCATGTTTTTCAAGCTATTGGGTCCAGGACTCGAGCCCCATGGTCAGCCAGCCATGTGGGATCTAGCCACCGTGACCACCATGCCATAGGCGGACTTTTCTGACAAATTTATTTGTACAATTCCTCTGTTTTTTCAGTTTAGTTTGCTATAGGATGTATGCACTCATCAAGGAGAAAGAGTGAGTGAGAGATCACCCCCAGGGGTGATGGCCATGCTGCAATCCCTTCTCTCCTCCATTCTTCTCTTGAGATTTTGGGCACACATACACACCTGCCCAGCACGCTTTTCAAGCTGCTGAGTCTGGGACTTAAACCATGCAGTCAGCCACGTGGGAACCAGCTGCCTTAACGCCACACGGCCTGCTGGCCCTATTTTGCACAATTCTGAAGTGACCATAATGATTTCTTTTCCTTTTTCTTTCTTTATTTCTTTCGTTTTTTCTTTCTTTCTTTTTTTTTTTTTTTTTTTTTTTTTTTAAGAGGTTTTTGTCTTAGGATGCCATCCATGCTTGCCAGAGAGACAGACAGACAGAAGAAAATTGAGAATTCATCCCCCAGAGGGAATGGCCTATCCTCCCGGGATCTTGGGCATGCACACACATATGCCCAGCATGATTTTCTTTTTACTTTTTTTCTCTTTTGTTGGAGAGGTCTTTGTTATAGGGCACATGCACTCGCCAGAAAGAGAGCGACAGAGAGACAGAAAGAGAGAAATCACCCCCTGGGGGATGGCCACGCCACAATCCCTTCTTTTCCATTCTCCTCTTGTGATCTTGGGCATGCTTGCACACACACCCAGCGTGAGTTTAAGCCACTGGGTCCGGGACTTGAACTGTGGTCGACTACATGGGAGTCCAGTGACATAGCCATTATGCCAACTGCTGTCCTGCGCAGCGTGATTTTCAAGCCACTGGGTTTGGGACTTGAACTGCAATTGTCCATGTGGGAGTCCAGCAATGTAACCACTATGCCATCTGCTGATCCCAATGGTTTCCTTTCTAATTGACATCAAATAATTTTTTTTTCTGTAAAACTCGAGGCATTAGCTGGAGGGGCCCTGATATTTCTGGAGCGCAGTTCAGGATCTTGTTAGCGTGGGGGTGGGCTCCTGAGGAAACAGGCAGAAATCCTCCCAGGAGGGGACATGTTCAGCCAGCATGGCGTGTTTAAAACGAAGAGCCTCTGGGACTGGCAGTTGGTGTAATGGCTATGTCGTTGGACTCCCATATAGTTGACAGTGATTTGAGTCCTGGACCCGGTGGCTTAAACGCAAGCCAGGCACTTGTGCGTGCGTGCCCAAGATCCTGAGAGGAGAATGGGGCATGGCCATCCCCCCCTGGGGGGGGTGATTTCTCGCTTTCTGTCTCTGTCTCTGTCTTTCTGGCGAGCACACCTGCCCTATAGCAAAAACCTCTCCCCCCCCAAAAAAAAAGGAAATTATATATATATATATATATATATACACACACACACACACACACACATATATATATATATAAAATTATAATATATATGTGTGTGTGTGTGTGTGTATATATGTGTGTGTGTGTGTATATATGTGTGTGTGTGTATATATATATATATATATATATATATATATATATATATATGAAGAGCCTCTTATGCTTTATTCTAGAATAGTCTTATCTGTCAGTGGATTTTTTAAAAAGGAATTATTTGATTTAGCTTTATTTATTTAAATTTGACCAGAGAGGGGCAGAGTGAGAGAGAGCGAGAGAGGGAAAGTGAGAAAGCAAGCCACCAGGTCCAGGACTCCAACTGCAGTTGGACATGCGGAAGTCCAGTGCCCTTAACCACCACACTCCCTGCCGGCTCCTATTAGTGATTCTTAACCACTGGGGAATTTAAAGGGAAACTATAAAGTTTAAGGTGCTGAGGGGACCTGGGTACAAAGGTGCCACCTTTCGTCATCAGCAGTCTCTGAGCTGAGACCCAAAGGAACATGGCTGGGCCCATGTCTGGGTGCACGAGGACTGTCATGGAGCCTTTGTGTGCGACCTTGCGTAAGACAGGAGCCAACTGTCCCTGAGATGCAAAGGAGCCTCTGATGGCTACTGAAAGGTCTTTGGGGTCCCAGTAGCACCCGAAAGTGTCACCTGTCTCTCCAGAGCCACCAGCTGGTCCATGGGGGCAGTGTAGGTATGAAGAGCCTCAGAACCCGGAGGCAGGTCCTGGGGCTGGGATGGGAGCCCTGCACCGGACACAGTTGCTGGATTGTCCCCTGGGAAGTCATGTTTTGGGTTGAGTCTATGGGGACAGGCACTGGTGCTGTAGCAGAAGCCCAGTAGTTACCTTCGCTCTGGGGTCAACCCCAGAGCGCGGTGCTCAGAGATGACAGACAGGGCAGGGTCCCTGCGCTGATGACCACTGAGGGCTTCTGGGTCCGGGTGGTCTGGACAGTAACGGAGGAGTTCTGAGAGGACCTGTGGGGTCCTTGGCAGGAGGCCGGGGAGCCCCACCTGAGTTTGCTGCCTCCCCAGGCTGGGAAGGGGCAGGGACAGAGTCAGAGACGGTGCAGGGTGTGTGAGTGTGGGTGGTGGTGGCCTAGCTGGTCCCCACCCAGGCTTAGGTGGGCAGGTGGCAGGTGAGGGCCTTCACACGTCCCCATTGGGCTGGGCAGTGCTTCTCATCTCCCGAGGGTACACTGGGCTGCCTCCACCTGTGATCTGGGCTGCTTGGACTGTGGGGTTGTGGGTCCAGAAATCCCCCAGCCTTCCCCAGCCCTGGTGCTGCTGGTGTGCTCAGCTGTGCTAGGTGGGCCCTTGCTTCCTGTCCTGGGAGGACCACGACTCTGCAGGGAGCCCACTGCCTCTCCTGGGAGAGTCCCTCGGGGTAAAACACCAGGTCTGCCCTGCATCTCCTGCTGGACAGTGACCCAGGCTCCCTGTAGGCCACATCGCCCACTCTCTCCCAGCTCGGCCCTCCCTGGAAGTCGCCCTCGCTGTGGTGTGGAGCAGCCTCCCCGTCCAGTGGAAACCCCTCTTCAGCTGGAGGACGGACAGACGAGAGGGACGGGGCTGGCTTGCTCTGTGTTCTCAGCCAGCATGGCCGCTGGGCCGCACACGCAGCTCTGACCTGGGCTGGGACTTGTGTGTGTGGTCTCCTTGCACGGCTCCCTACTTTCAGATGTGTCCAGAGCTCCGAGTTAGTCCCCAAGGTTCAGACCCCACAGCCTTCTGGGTCCTGCTGTCACCTCCCTTTCTCTGATCCACGTGCCCTGACGCCCTCCCCTGCCTATGTGCTCAGAGTTCTGTTCCCCTTCCTGCCATGTCCCCATCCGAGTAGCTCCCCCAAGTCTGCATCCATGTTGCCAGTGTAGCTGTCATACTTGGGGGTGTGGGGTCCCTTGACCTGTGGCCTGCACCTGGTCATGGCTCCCTGTTGGGAGTCTTGGGAGTTGCTCATGGCAGCCTTCTCCCAACTGTGGGATTCCGCCCCATGGATCCCTTCCCCCACTTGGGTCTCCCTGTCTCTGCATGGGGCTGGGCACCCCCAGAGCCCTGTTTCCAGACTAGTTTCTGCCTCATTCCTTGGACTTGCCACTTCCTGAAACCTCATGGCCCCAACTTCTCCCACCTCCATCCTCGAATCGGGCTTCTTTGGTAACTACCTTAGCTTTTTATTTTTTAAAGAGAAGTTTTTGCTATAGGGCATGTGTGCTCACCAGAAAGACGGAGACAGAGAGACAGAAAGCAAGAAATCACCCCTCAGGGTCCATGGCCATGCTGCAATCCCTTCTCCATTCTCCTCTTGGGATCTTGAGCATGCACACGTGCCTGATGTGAGTTTAAGCAGCTCAGTCTGGGACTCGAACCACAGTCGACTACATGGGAGTCCAGCGACGTAGCCATTACGCCACCTGCTGGTCTCACCACCACGTGCACGGTGCAGTGGCATTCAGTGCGGCGACGGCATTATCAGCCATCACCCCATCCGTCCTCCCAACCTGAACCTCTGCCCCATCAGCCCTGACCTAGTCCCGCTTTCACCTGCCCCTGGCACCCGCCATTCCTAGATCGTCTCTGTGCATCCGACCACCCTAGGGACCTCGCGTAAGTGGAACCTGCAACTTGAGTCCTTGGTGACTGGCTTCCTTCATTCAGCACAGTGTCTTCCAGGAGCACGGGTCAGAATCATTTCCGTCCTTTTTAAGGCTCAATACTATTCCACTGTACGGACAGTGGTCTCTGGCCACTCCTAGACACCTGGGCAGCCTCCTGTAACCCTAGCCTGGTTTACTTACGTACTGTGACTCACTGACCCCTCCTGTACTTGCAGACTGGCCTTCTCTGCGTGGCTGGTGGTGCAGGCCCACTGTGGGCCCCACCAAAGTACACCCGGCCTCCTCAGAGGCTCCTCTTGGACAGCCAGCCCCTCCCTGGCCTCTAGTCAGCTCATCAGCTTTCCAAAAGTCGCCCAGTTGCCACTGCAGACCACCTCTCCCGTCTCCTCCTTCCTCCCCATGCTTTGGCTCTCCCGGGCCCAGGACTTCAGCTGGCTGGTCAGCGAGGCTGGTGGGCTGGGCTGGCGGGGCTTCCTTCTGAGGACTGAGTCAGGGCTGATTCCCCACAGTGCCCTCAGGATGGCCTGGGAGGGCAGTGGTGAGATCTGCGGTGTCTGTGGGGTGTGGCCCCAGGAAGGCAATGTGGCTGGGCCAAGTGCAGGTGGCCCTTCTGCCAGCGGTTCTGAAACCAGAGGCAGCTCAGCTGGGTCTGCAGGGCAGACCCAGTGCTGATGGGACTGAGGCTGACCATTCAGGACACCTCCAGGGCCCCATGTGCCCAAACGTGCCGTGTCTGTGCTGGGAGGGAGTGGGTGTGGAAATGCCTGGCTGGCAGCCTGACCCCAGGGGGGTGAGTCCCTGGCTGCCCATTGGCAGGGCCGTGCCTTTGGGCACTTCAGAGTGGGGTGGCCCTGTCCTCTACCCCGTCACTGTCGGTGTCACTTTCCCCTCGGCTGTGGCCCAGTGCAGCCTGCGTGGGGTCTGTGCGGCAGCCTCGGGTGTGTGCGTGGCCCGTGCGACCCGCAGCTGCGTGGGCAGACGTGGGAGGGAACCCCAGGACTCCTGTTACTGAAGCCACAAGGAACCCCCAGTGGTGGGCCAGGGGCTTCTTTAGCTTTAGCCGCTCGTGGCGCCTGGAGTTGGCATAGTCCTTCCCTCCGAACCGGGGACAGGAGGTGACTTCGGAACCTTCTTAGGCCCCAGAGCCATGGCGTGTAGGGACCCAGCCACTGAGGGAGCCTACAGTGCAGCCCAGCTCCTGGGCCCGGGTCAGTCCTCTGAGGGGTCCTCCAGGTTGGGGCAGCCCCTGTCAGGGTGGATGTGAATGGGGAACCAGACAGGGTGGCCCTAGGGGAGAGGCCGAGGTCATGCCCAGACCTCGAGAACAGCCTTGTTTCTGGTCACCTCCACTGGGAGGCTGGGCTGCTTCAGACGGGCCCCCACTCCCCCAGGACCACTGTGGCCGACCCCATTCCCAGGCTGTTGAGAGGGGTCTTGCGGGCTCTCGGACACCCTCCCTCCAGGCCTTGCCTTTCTTGTATGTAGAGACCAGGGATGGGGTCTCCTGAGTGGGAGGGCTGATTAGGAAGACAGAGGAGGTGCCTCCTGGCCCAGAGACGGACAGCTGCCCCCTGCAGCCTTGCTCTAGCCCCAGTCTCCCTCTGCAGCCCTCCACCCCTCCCCAGGTCCAGACCTCACACCCCATTTCTCCGGCCTTGCTGAGGGCTTCTGTTAACCAGGCCCAGGGCAGGTGGCTCTCTGGGTGGGTGTGGGACCCCCACCCTTCATGTCATGCCTCTCTACGCCCTGTCCTGGGGAACAAGTACTCGGGCCCCAGGGTGGGTCAGAGGGGAGTTGGGGGCTGGACTGGCAGAATGGCTCTTCCTGGCAGGCCTGGAGTGGCAGCCATGTTCTATGGCGGGGCCACACGGACAGCCAGCCTCCTGCGATCCACTTCCCAAGCCTCTCCTCCCTCTCCCTGGGTTTGTCTCCGGCAGCTCTGCCTAAGCGCTGGTGCCAGGACCAGGGACCCTCTGCCTCCTTCCAGCTGGAGCTGGGCTGAGGCTGTACGGTGATGAAGGCACTGGCTCCGGCTGAGAGCCCGCCGGCCACCCTGGGCCCTGAGTGAGGCCGTGTGTCCACAGCTTCCAGGCCCAGGCACCGCAAAGACCTGAGAGTCGGACATGCAGCAACCCTCGCGGGGTTTTCTCATACTGGACCAGCACAAAGTGGCTGCTTCGCCAGTGTTCTGAACAAAGTGGGAATGGAACCCAGGGGCCCGGCATGGAGGCCAGTGGGGTGGGGGAGGGAGTGGCAACGTCACTGCTCCAGGCCCTGCAAGGTGGGATGTCGTGTCTGAGACCACCGGCTGGAACCTTTACATTCTGTAAAAGCACAAAGGAGAGCTCTCCCCCTAGGTGGCCCTTGCCCACTGGCCTGGCCTTCTGGTGGGAGTGGAGGGGAGTCTCCTCTGAGGACCCTGAGCCTAGGCTGGCCCTGTGGCCTCCTGATGCCAGGCCTGGCCAGAAATGCACACCGAGATGCAGACCACCTCTGTGAAAATGCCAGAAACCCAGGTCTCAGGCACCTACGTGTTTGCTCCTCAGCAGATGTTAGTTGGCTGATTTCTGGGCACTGGTGCTGTTTAGGCTTGAGGAGGAGAGAGGGTGGTGGGATCTGGAGAAGTGTGTTCCACTCAGCCAGTTCCAGGATCTTGAGGCAGGATTGTGCCTGGGTGATTGAGGGCAGCAAGAAAACCATGGGTCTTGAATGGAGAGGTGAAGGAGGAGGGTAGGCCGAAATAAGATGGTGGAATAGATTCAAGCATATCAGTAAGCATAATAAATGAAGATGGGTTAGATTCTCCAGTGAATGCGAGAAAACTCACAAAATTAGCTGTTTCCAAATGCTATGTTGTATCAAAACCTGGTAAGATTACAAGAAGAAATTCACAGATCTATAATCCTGGTCAAAGATTTTGACAATCCTCTCCTGGTAGATGATTCATAAAATAGACCCAAAAGGAAATGAGGATACTAAAGATTTGATTGCTCTGGTTAGTGAGCTTGAGAGGGTGAGTGTCTATGGAAACGAGGCTCATAACAACTGAGATACCACATTAATTTCAAGCACACATGGAATCTGTCAGAATTGACCATTAGGGACCAGTAGGTGGTTTGGAGGTTAAGGCTCTGAACTGCCACATGGCCGACTGCAGTTCAAGCCCTAGACCTGGCAGCTTGAAAGTCTTTTTGGGTGCATGTTCGTGTGTGCCCAAAAATCCTGAGAGAAGAATGAAGGGGAAGGGATTATGGTATGGCCATCCCCCTGGGGGGGGGGGTCCTCATTTTCCTTTTCTCTGTCTCTCTCTAACAAGTACACGTGCCCTTTGGTTAAAACCTAAAAATTAAACAAATAAAACCCTGATCGTTAATAGGCTAGAAAGGAATTGTAAATAAATTTTAAGGAATTAATATTATACGGTTCCTATTTTCTTTTTTTTTTTTTTTTAAGAGGTTTTTGCTATAGGGCGCGTGTGCTCGCCAGACAGAGAGAGAGAGACAGAAAGATAGAAAGCGAGAAATCACCCCCCAAGGGGGATGGCCACGCCGCAATCCCTTCTCCTCCATTCTCCTCTCGGGATCTAGGGCACGCTCGCACACGTGCCTGGTGTGAGTTTAAGCCACCGGGTCCGGGACGCGAACCACGGTCGACTACGTGGGAGTCCAGCAACATAGCCATTATACTAATTGCTGGTCCCTACAGTTCCTATTTTCTGATCACAACTCAGTAAGACAACAAATAAAACCTCATGTGTCTAAAAAAATTCCATAAGTGGGGCCAGCAGGTGGCATGGTGGTTAAGGGACTGGACTCCCACATGGCCAGTGATGGTTCAAATCCCAGACCTGGTGGCTTTCTTTCTTACTGTTTCTCTCTGGTGAGTGCATGTTCCCCATAGCAAATGAAATAATAATATAATAATAGTAAATTAAAAATTCCCTAAAAATGCATTATATGATCCATTGGTAAAAGAAGAAATCATAACAGAAGTTAGAAAAATACTTAGAATTAAATGGCGATGGGCCAGCATGTGACGTGGTGGTTGAGGTACTGAACTCCTATTTGGCCAACCATGGTTCGAGTCCTGGCCCTGGTGACTTGCTTTCTCACTCCCTCTCTTTCTCTCTCTAGGTCTCATATATAATAATATATAATAATAATAAATAAATAAAACTAAATAATTATTTTTTAAATAAAAAGAGTTGAAAGATGATAAAAACATGACATATCAAAATGTGAAATAAATCTGAAGTTTTATGTAGAAGGGAATTTATGATCTTAAATGATTATATTAGGGGACCAGCAGATGGTGTAACTGTTACGTCTCTGGACTCCCAAGTAGTGGACCATGGTTAGAGTCCTGGACCCAGGGCTTAAAACTCATGCTGGGCTCATGTGCATGCATGCCCAAAATCCCAAGAGGAGACTGGAGAAGGAGTTACAGAGTGGCCAACCCCCCCATTTCTTGCTTTCTGTCTCTTTCTCTATCTCTCTGGTGAGTGCACACGTGCCCTATAGTAAAAATCTCTCTTACAAAATTATTATATTAGGGGATCAGCAGTTGGTGTAATGGCTATGTCGCTGGACTCCCATGTAGTCAAATGCAGTTTGAGTCCTGGACCTGGTGGCTTAAATTCATGCCTGGTGTGTGTACGTGAGAGCCCAAGATCCCGAGAGGAGAACAGAGGAGAAGGGATGCGGGCGTGGCCATCCCCCCTGGGGGGTAATTTCTCACTTTCTGTCTCTCTGGTGAGTGCCTGCGCCCTATAGCAAAACAAAACAAAACAAAACAAACCCCCCAAAAAACAAAAAAACAAAGCAAAATGACAAGAACAAAAAAACCTCCCCCTCAAAAAAGATTATATTAGAAGGAAAAAAAGTGGAATATTAATGAGCTTAGCATCCAGTCTGAGAAATTAGGACAGAAGTCAATAAAAACTCTTTTCTTAAAGGGCCAGATAGTAAATATTTTGAGTTTCGGACCATGTATGATCTCGGTTGAATATTCTTTTTATTCCTCTTCTTCCTTCTCAATCCTTCAGAAATGTGAAAACCACTGTTAGCTTAAGGCTACACAGACACAGCCTGAGAACCGATTTAGTTCACAAGCTGTGTGCTGACCCCTGAAGTAGGGGAGTAAAGAAACAAAGCCAAACAGAAAGGAAGAAAGGAGATGGTAAAGTAAGAGCAGAAGTGAGTGGAACTGAACCCAAAGCTACAGCAGAGAAAGCCCACAAGCCTTTTCTTTGATATATTACTGTAAGTGACAAAAGTATTACGTTTATGAAGATAGCGAGAGACTATAACAAGCAATTTAGAGGAAATGGACACATTCCTGGAAAAATATGACCAAACACTGACTCAGGAAGAAAGAACACCCACAACTAATTCTAGAACATTCAATAGAATGAAACCTCAGTTTAAAATCGTTTAGGCTGGCTCCATGGCCTGATGGTTAAGTTGACCAGATCCCAGGTGGCTGGCTGCACGGTTTGAGTCTCAGACCCAGAGGCCTGAGTAACACGCCGGGCGTGTGTGCATTCATGCCCCAAATCCCCAGAGCAGGGAGACACGGAGAAGGGATTGTGGCGTGACCATTCTCTATAAGGAGAGCTTTCTTCTCTCCCTCTCTGTCTCTCCCTGGCTAAGTGCTCTTTAGAAAAAGAAAAGTAAAATCTTCCTGCAAATAAAACACCAGTCTTAGATGATTTTATAGGTAAGTTCTACAAAGCATATAAGAAAATCCCAATCATTCACAATTTCTTTCTTTTTTTTTTTTTTCTTTTTTTGGAGATTTTTTTTTTGCTATAGGGTGCGTGCGCTCGCCAGACAGAGAGAGACAGAGAGACAGAAAGCAGGAAATCACCCCCCAGGGGGGATGGCCACGCTGCAATCCCTTCTCCTCCATTCTCCTCTCGGGATCTTGGGCACGCACGCACACGCGCCCGGCGTGAGTTTAAGCCACCGGGTCCGGGACTCGAACCGCAGTTGACTACATGGGAGTCCAGCGACATAGCCATTACGCTAACTGCTGGTCCCATTCACAATTTCTTTTGGAGAACGGAAAAGGAGAAGACCCTCCTCAAGTCATTGCACGAGGCGGGTAAAATACCGACGTGAGAGTCATAAAGGAGCAGCTGATCCGGTGGTGCAGAAGCCCCTTGGGGCTTGCCTCCTGTGACTGGCATCAGACTGAGGGGGGTTCCTTCCCTAGCCTGTTTCCCCCAGGTAGCTGGACAGCATGGAAGTGTTTGTAGGGGCCAGGGAAAGAGCTCAGAGGGGAAGCAAGGGGCAGTGGGGCCCCAGCAGCCACCCCTCTCTGCCTGCTCGCCTGTCCCCTCTTCATCTGACCCCCACCCAAGGGGGCCCTATTTGTATGAAAAAGTTCAGGCCCTTCCTGCCCTACCCCAAGGGGATGATCAGACAGGCAGAGTCCATTGTGGGCTCTCGTTGGTCTCCCCCCACACCCTCCAGACAGCTGGTACCCTCACAGGGGCTGCTGGCCCGTGGGTGGCAGAGCCTCTCACTCCCTCTGCCATCTCCTGCTCACTGCTAGAGGGCCTCTCCCTGGGCCCTGCCTCCCCATTGCCATTCCTGACCGTGGGCGACTCCTGGTGCTCGACGAGTCCTCCCATGGGTTCTCCAAGTCCCCGGAGCCTCCTCAGCTGTGGTCATATTGCTGTGAAGGGGGGTCTGCCCTGCTGTCCTGCTGGGTGGGAAGGGAGTCTCCCCGTAGCTGGACCCCCCCATCACACACGCTTTTCTATTTTTCCACGGTTATGGATATAGTGTTTTTAAGCCTCTTTAAGTTAATTTTGGTAATTTATGTCGTCTTAGAAACTTGTCGATTTTATCGAGAATATCAAGTGTATTAACTTGTCGCTTTTAATCTCCGTTGCTGCCCCGGTTTCCTTCTTTCTCAGCCCTCGTGGGCTTTTGTGTGCTTTCTCTCTCGGTGTTGATTAGACTGGTCGGGAGTTTGTTTATTTTATTTGTTTATTTATTTATTTATTTATTTAGAAGAACCAGCTCTTGGATTTACTGATGGCGTCTCCCATTTTTCTTGTTTCCAATTCATTAATTCCGCCTCTATCTTTATTCCTCCCCCCTTCTGCCTCCCGTGGATTTACTTTATTGTTCTGTTTTTCCCTCCTTGTGTCAAATGTTTAGTTCATTTATTTTCAGTCTCTGTTGCTCAGTAATAAAAACATTTAAGGCTGTGAATTCTCCCCCAACTCCTCCTGAAGCTGGCTCAGTGGACGTGCAGTGTCTCTTGCCGTATATTGTAAAATTGTCTGTCGTGGCAAATTTGATTTGCTCTCTGACCCAGGAGTTATTTAGGAGAGTATCTCTGAATTTCCAAATCATCTGACCTCTTTTTTAGATCCTTTAAGAAAAATTTTAGATTTATCACATTGGTTTAAACAATGAGGCTGTAAATATTTTACCATTTGGAATGTGGGAAGGTATGAGCTTGTGCATGTGTGTGTCCATGTGTGTGTCTCGTGCCTGCATGTCTTCACACATGCATGCAGGGAAACCACACACGTATTCATGAGTATCTATAGACACACATGCATATACATGTGTGTCCATGCACACACATGTTTTAAACATGTATTTGCATGTGGACTTGTATGTGTGAGTGTGTCTACTTACACCCTTGTGTGTCTATTTACACCCTTGCAACATGTGCCCATGTGTGTGTATGCAGTCTGTGACCCCATGAACACACATGCATGCATATGCGTGTGTCCATGCATGTAGAATATTCCGGGGTTTCCAAACACAGTCCATGGGCAGGTGCTCCATCTGTGGGTAGCAGAGGTCTGTAAGCAGGCGCCTCCCCACGCAAGGCAGATGGCGAAAACACTCAGAGCAGTGAGGGCTCATCCTCTCTTCTGTTTGGACGGCTTGACCCAGGATCTCCTGGTGTGGTCGACACTCTCACCTCCTCGCTGTGAAGCCAGCGTGTCTAACTTGTGCTCACAGTGACCTCCTTATCTCAGGCAGTGACTGCACCCTGGGTTGGGTCTGGATGGCCGGTTTGCTTGGTGATAGGAGGGCATGCGTGTACACGTGCCCAGTATATTTTTCAAACCATTGGGATTTGGATTTAAACCGTGGTTGACCATGTCAGATCTGGCTCTCCTGACCACTAGACTATGGGTCAGCCCTATTTTTAAGTTTTTTTTTTTTGTTGTTGTTGTTGAGAGGTTTTCGCTATAGGGCGCATGTGCTTGCCAGACAGACAGACAGAGAGACATAGAGACAGAAAGTGAGAAATCACCTCCCAGGGGGGATGGCCACGCCGTAATCCCTTCTCCTCCCTTCTCCTCTCGGGATCTTGGGCACGCACGCACATGCGCCCGGCATGAGTTCTAAGCGAACCGCGGTCAACTACCGCTGGGAGTCCAGCGACATAGCCATTATGCTAACTGCTGGTTCCCCTATTTTTAAGTTTTTGAGAAATTGATGGCACCTTAAATTTTCCCCAAAAGTGCATGGAGGTTACAATTTCTCCATATTTTTTGCAACACTTGTTTTTTTTTTTTTGAGGGGTTTGCTTGTATTTTTTCCTTAAGGAATTATTTTATTTTAATTTTCTTCTTCTTATTTTTAATTTGATGAAAGAGAGAGAGAGAAAGACAAAGCGAGAAAGTAAGCCACCACGTCTGGGATTCAAACTGGTCAGCCATGTGGGAGTCCAGCACCTTAACCACCACGCCACCTGCTGGCCCTGTTTGTGTGTTTTTTATGGTAGCCACCCTAATACGTGTGAGGTGGAGCCTGTGGAAGATTGTTTTGCATTCCTTTTTGTTGCTGACATCTAACTTACCTACATAATAGGAAATTTGTTGAAACTTTATGGGGTCAATTTTTGTAGCTATTCTGTATGTGCTTGAAATAATATATATTCTGAAGATACTGGCAGCATTCTTTTTATTTATTTATTTATTTACAATTTTTTTTTTTTTTTTTTTTTTTTTTTTTTTTTTTTTTTTTTTTTTTGCTATAGGGCATGTGCACTCACTAGAGAGGAGAGATGGAAAGTGAGAAATCACCTCCTGGGGTAATTTCTGTAATCACTTCTCTTCCATTCTCCTCTCAGGATTTTGGGCATGCATGCACACATGCCTGACATGTTTGAAGCCTCTGAGTTCAGGACTCGAACTGTGGTTGGCCATGTGGGAGTCCAGCAGTATAACCATTATGTCATCTGCTGGTCCCCAGTATTGGTAGCATTCTATGTATGTCTATAAAATCTGGATTTATTGTACAAACCTATACCCTTATTATATTCTTGTGATATATCAATTATTGATATCTGTGTTAGGATCTATGTTTTACCATTTTCGATGCCTTTTATTTCTGCCAGTAGTTCTGAGCTATCTAGTCTCTTTTCTCTTCAGTCTGAAAATTTTCCTTTAGGATTTACTGGAGTTGGGTCTGATGGCTAAGCTTTCATTCATTTAAGCAATATTTATTTTGCCTTCATTTTGGAGGGTAGTTTTGTTAGATATGGGATTTAAGTTTGCCTTTTCCTTCCTGTATGTTAAAGAAGCATTTTCACATTCTTCTGGCTTACACTGTTTTGATTGAGTTTTTAATTTCATGTCCTCCTCCCCACGCCGCCCTCGGAAGCCTGTAGGATTTTCCTTTTATCTTTAGTTTTTGGCAGGTTGGCCCCAATGTTTACGAGGGTGCTATTTTTAGCTAGCTTCTAGAATCACTGTCCCTGTAGTCCCTCTTTCTCTCTCCTTCTGTGTGGTTCTCAGTCTTCCCTTTCTTTCTTTGTCCTGCTCAGGAAACACAGAGTGCCTTGGCTGCTCTGTGATCCGGCCAGCTGCATGTTTTCCCTGCAGGCGTGAACGGAGCTCAGGACCGTGACTTCCCCAGCGCGGTTACACTTGTTTACATTGCTGCCTCTAACACCGAAAGAGCATACATGTTGCTAAACATAGAAGCTGGCCCCCACCCGGAGCCCAGTCCTTCACCCCTCACATAGACGCCATAGCCTGACCTCTTCATTGTGGAAATACCTGCCAGGGCGCTTCTCTTGCTGTCTGCGGTAAGAATGCCGAAGCCTTCTGTATGTCAGTCCTAATGAGCGCTTCAGCCTCCTTGCAGTTTAGTACTTTCGCTTGGAATCTCAATTAGCTCCATCTCAGAATGATTTGGAGCTTTTTCCAGGAACTCGTTTGCTTCTGCTTTTGGGGTGACTCCAGTCATAGGTCTGGCTGGACAGAACAACTTCTCTAGAGTTCCAGTTTTACATATGTTAGACCAATGGATAGTTCAAGCTATTGATAAAGTTCATCTATTGATTCCTCCAAGTCCTGTGAAGTTTCTCCTCCTCCTCCTCCTCCTTCTTTGTCCTTTTTCCTCTTCTTTCCTTCTCCTCCTCCTTCTCCTCCTCCTCCTTCTCCTCCTCCTCCTCCTCCTCCTCCTTCTTCTTCGAGAAAGAGAGAGAGAGAGAGAGGAAGAGAGATTTTTTGCTATAGGGTACAAGATTTTTGCTATAGGAGAGACAGAGAGACAGAAAGCGAGAAATCCTCCTCCTCAGGGTGGGGGTGACCACATAGCAATCCCTTCTCCTTCATTCTCCTCTTGGGATTTTGGGCGTGCACTCACATGAGCCTGGTGTGAATTTTAAGCCACCGAGTCTGGGACACTAACTGCAGTTGGCTACGTGGGAGTCCAGCGATGTAACCACCGTGTCATTTGCTGGTCCCAAGTATTCTTTTAATGGAAGACCCACTGTACCCAGCTGGCACTCACCCCTGGTATAGAACCTTCTAGGAGATTCTGCCTACTTGAAAATGCTTGTTTCTCTCTGAAACTTTATTCTTCAAGGCTTCCCTGTATTTGCTGCTCTTCACTGGTTTTAATTTTAATGAGTTTTTACTGTGTCCACAGGAGCAATGGGCTTCGATATCCTCTACAGGCCACAATCAGAAACAGAAGTTACCAGGTGTGTATTTTTTCCTTACTTTTTTTTTAAAGAGAAATTTTTGCTATAGGGTGTGTGTACTTGCCAGAGAGACAGAGAGAGAGAGAGAGAGAGAGAGAGAGAGAGACAGAGAGAGACAGAAAGCAAAAAGTCTTCCCCTAGGGGCGATGGCCATGCCGTTCTCCTCTTGGAATCCTGAGCATGCATGCACATGCACCCACTGTGAGTTTTAAGTCACCAGGTCCAGGACTCGAACTATAATCAACTACATGGGAGTCCAGCGATGTAACCATTATACCATCTGCTGATCCCTATTTTTCCACACTTAAAAAATTATTTAATATTTATTATTATTATTGTTGTTGTTGGTCTTTAGTTTAGCAGAGAGAGACAGAGTGAGAGAGAGAGAGAGAGTAAATGAGAAAGCAAGCCACCAGATCCTGGACTCAAACCACTGTCGGCCATGTGGGAGTCCAGCACCTTAACCACCACGCCACTTACCAGCCCCTATTTTTCCATACTTTTATGTTCAGGCTTTCTGTTGTCTTATGTGTAAGGTCTTTGGTGAAAAGATTAGAGCTGTTTTCTTAATCTCGCTTGACCATCTTTAGCTTTTACAGTTAATGTGTTTACTTTCGTTAAGCTTATTTCTATCATCTTGTTATGTGCTTTTGTATCCTCCAATTTGAGATGCTATGAATTCTATGTTCTTTATTTTCTTTTATAGAGATTTTTGCTAGGCCATGTGCACTTGCCAGAGAGATAAAAAGCGAGAAATCACCCCCCAGGGGGGATGGCCACTCTGCAATCCCTTCTCCTTCATTCTCCTCTCAGGATCTTGGGCATGCACGCACACGTGCCCGGTGTGAGTTTAAGCCACCCAGTCCAGGACTTGAACCATGGTCAACTATGTGGGAGTCTAGCGATGTAACCATTATGCCATCTACTGGTCCCTGAATTCTATGTTCTTAAACCGGATGACCTGGGAATTGTAATGAGCACTTACCTTATCACAGTCTTAGATAGCACCAGAACCTTGAGTCACTTTTCTTCTACTTTCCTGTTTTATTGTACTGTTGTGCACTGTGGCCTGTTTTGTCTTCCTTCAACTCCACAAAATATGATTATTTGAGTTGCATGATGTCCACGGCTATTGGATTTCCCCTTTGATAGCTTTTCTGTGCCCTTTGCATTGCAGACATGTCCTCTGGGGTCCCCCTTGGTCCCTTGCTGCTGGGCCTCTCCATAGGACAGTTCACATCACAGTGGCTGGCTTCCCTCAGAGTGGCCAGTGAACACGTAGGAGTGCACTCGAGATGGAAGCCATCACCCTGGGAGGTGACATTGTCACCTCTGCCACATTCTATTTGCTAGAAATGAGCTAGTGGATCCAGCCTACATGTGAGCCCCAGGAGTGGCATCATGGCATATCTCGGGGGCTGCCTCACACATCATGGAAACAGAGCCTTCCCTCTGAGGTTAGTCTCCCTTCAGTTCAGAAGACGTTTCTCCTGGACCTGCTACGTGCTGGATGAGGTAGCAGAGTGGCGAGGCTCTTTCCCCCAAGGAGCCACCAGTTAGCAGGGAACACAGAGGAATAAGCAGCCGCAGTCCCAAGTGAGGAGACCCCACGGCCCTGTTCCCAGGCTTGCAGAGGCGGAGAGCAGGTACTGACTCGGGCTGAGTTCCAGCCTCCCTTCTCCTGGTTGAGACCCCGAGAGTCTCATCGTCTCCCTTTCCCCAGCTCCTGGCAGCCACCGCCCTGCTTCTGTCCCCATGGCGTTCGCTGTTCTGGATATTTCCTAGAAGTGCAATCCTGCAATACGGGGTCTTTTGTACCCGACTTCCATTATTACTATTTTCAATGTGTTTCTTTCTTTCATGAGAGTGACACGCACATACACACCAAGAAAAAGAGAACAAGAGAAAGACAATCGCCCACACAGGACCTCATGCTGCCACATGCCCTCCATCCCTCCCGGCCAGTCAGGGCCACAGGCGTGCGTGTTCACTGTGTGCGCGCTGACTGGGGAGCCCAGCCGGCCGCCCTCCATGCGGACCCCGCATTGCTGAGCAGTGCGCTACACTGCACCGCCTCGCCGGCCCCCGCTGTAATTTTAAAAGCAGATTCCAGGTCTGGCATTGGGCCTGAGACAAGCTGAAGGCCTCCCTGGGGCCAGTAGAGAGGTGGAGCTGTGTGAGGGGCGGTGGCTGAGGCTGCCTGGGTGGTATGTGGCAGGTCCTGGCTGGGTCTGTCCCAGAGCGTGTGTTCCGTTAAACCTTGCTCCTGCCTTTGTGCCCTGCCCCCTCTGTCCCCCAATGAGTCTGCCAACCGTGGCCCCTCACTGCTTCCACAGATCAATTACTGGAATACCACATGCGCATCGTCTGTGGCTGTTGGGGCTTTAGTGGCAGAGGTGAGCAGTCTAACGGAGACCATCAGGCCTACAATCCAAAACACTGACTCTGCTCTTGATTATTTTTGCCAGAGGCACATACACTCTCCAGAGAGAAGGAGAGACAGAGAGAGGGAGAGGGAGAAAACTCATCCCAATGGCTGTGGTTGCACCACAATCCTCACTTCTCCATCCTTCCATCCTGTCTGGATTCTGGGGATGCATGCAGATGTGCCTGGCATGCTTCCCAAGCTGCTGGGCCAGGACCCAAACCCAGTGGTCAGCCATGTGAGGCCATAGGACCATAGGGCCAGCCCCACTCTGTCCTTTAATGAGAGAAGTTTGTCCACCAGGCACAGAGGGCACGGCCCGTGGGGGGTATAGTGTGTGGTTGAGGGGGAGGCCTTGAAAGTGGGGCTTTGTTCTGGGGTGAGGGGAACCCAGCAGTGCTAAGGTAGGGAAAGGCTAGGCCTGTGTGTCCCCCCTGGGTGGCCTCTCCTGAGCCAGGCAGGGAGGGTGGTGTTGGGAGGCCAATCCAGGCCTTCTGGGAGAAGGTGATGATGTCCCAGCCCCTTGGGTCAGGGCTTGGGGAGGGGCTGACAGGCACACCTTCCAGCCTCATGCCAGGACCTAGAAAAGTCATGGCACAGACATGACCCTGCCCTGGGGCACCTGTAGCTGGTGACATCTTTGAGGTGGTAGATTTGGAGACCAAAGGGCTCGAGGACACGTCACTGCCAGCATTGCAGCCCAGACCTCCTAGGCTGGGGGTGGGTGGGGCCTCCGGCCCTGAGCGTCCACACATTGTGGTCAGCAGTGACTCCGGCTTCTCAGCTTGAGGACAGCTGAGCATGGGCGTCACTGGGGTTCCCAAGCCGCACCTCTTACATAGCTATAAGCCTGGGGCTGCCTCTGCCTTGAGCTTTGGGGAAGCCACAGGCATGAGGGGACGGGAGGATGGACACCAAGGGTGGTGGCATTACCTCTTCCCCATGCCGGGGACCCCAGGGTAGCCCCAGACTGAAGCAGTGACTGCAGAGAATAACTTCCGGACAGATGAGTTAGGTGCCCAGAGCTTGGCCTGGCCCCTTTAGCCCCATCCTGAGCCTTCTGGCTGGCCCAGGACTGACCACGCCCAGGTGGGTCCCAAGGCCCATCTGGTCTCTCCAGTTTCACAGCTGCCTGTGGTCATGCCGCGGTGCTGACTCCGCCCGCATTGTACCCAGTGGCCACTGGGTGGCAGCAAAGATCGCCCCTGGGCAGTGGCAGCAGCCTCAGCCTGCCATGGGGGTCCTAGCCTCGGGGCTTTGGAGTCAGGTGGGGGCACAGACCCTCTTGGGCCTAAGGCAGGAGGATGACTCACTCCTCGTTGGTCCTGCCACCCAGTACCCCTTGTGGAAGGAGGGAAGCGGCTCCTACTTTCAGCTAGGCTAGTCCTGGTGTTGGCGGAGGGGGTGGACATGCTATCTTCAGAGGAGTGGGTGTTGGCATCCTGGAGGACTGTGGCTGGAGAAGAGACTCCCCCAATACAAGGAGACCAAGCCATTGAAGAGGGCTTGTCATGAATTCTGGTGCTGGGGTAGTGGCGGGTAAGTGGAGAAGGTGCTGTACCTCCAGTACCAAACCCTTCTTGGACCAGCGAGTGGGGTCCCCATAGTGGGCATTGGCCAGTAGGTCTTTGTACAGCACTCTTGGCTGGGTGCCGCCCCTTCCCCTGCCCAGGTGAGGACTGTGGAATCCTCCACTCCTCATTGCTGGACTCTGCAATTGGTAGATGAACCCTGAGCACAGAGAGGTGGGAGGACTTACCTGAAGCCACACAGCACACAGCAGAACTGGACTCTCCTAGGAGCCGCTTCATGACAGGCTCCTCGTCCCCCCTAACTTGCTGCATGACCATGGGAGGTGCCACCCTGCTGAGTGGAGACCCCAGGGGTGTGGTTACCAGGGTCAGCTTGGGGGAAAGGACTAGGGGTGAGGGAGGGAGAGAGTCAGTGAGTGCCTGAGACCTGGTGGTCCTGGGCTTCCTACTCTGCCTCCCAGGCTGGCCTCAGCCTAGTGTGGACGCTGTCTCTGGCCTGAAGAATTGGACCTAGGTGACGAGAAGACCCAGGTCCAGAGCCACCTACAGACCCCCCCACCCCCCCACTCTCCAGCAGGCCCTGGGGAAGGGAGGACTGCATGGTCTGGAGTCGGATGGGGAGCCACAGGTGGCTGGCTTCCAGGTGGATGGGCCCTTGTGTCCTCGGGTCTGAGCCCTGGCGCTGACGGATCTCGTAGTTACTGGAGGAGGGCCTGGCACAGAGACAGCTGGAGGTCTGTCTGTTGACTGGTAGGTCCTGGCTGATCTGACTATTGCCTGGGGGCTCAGGCTGGTCAAGGGGCAGAGCACCAGCTGAGCAGCCCCATGGCCGTGCAGGTGTAGACCTGGCCAGGCAAGAGGGAGGACCTAGGGTGTCGGAGGGCGGAGGTCATGTTTCCTGCACTCATTGAGCTGGTGTACTCCTAGACACCCAGTGCTGGGGTTTGGGGGGACCTAGGTAGCCAAGAGAGGCTGTGGGAAGGTGTATGGCCAGGTTGGGGTGCACTTCCTGGGTGCAGACCTGTTGGGGACCAGAGGCAAAGTCTCACTGGGAAACTGTCAGGGGCGTAAGCTCTCATAGTCCAGGGACAGATGGATCCCTCTTGTACTGAACACCAGGGCCTCAGTATCCCCTTCGCCGCCCCTCTCCGGACCTTCAGCTGGGATCTCCCTTGGAGACCTGGCCTGGCAAAGACAGTGGCCTTCCCCTTTGAAGACAGGCTGGGGGGAGACTGACCAGGGTCCAACAATGGTAGCCCCACCCAAACTGTCGCTCCAGGCACGACTCCTCCACCTGTCCCATAGGTGGGCACTAAGTGTCCTAAGAGTCCTGAGATGAAGTGTCCTGAGATGAAGGTCCCCTCCATGCAAGTTCTAAAGACCAGGTAGGCCCCACCTCTGACCCCGCCTCCTCCCACCCTCCCATTCACTCATGGGATCTTGGCTGTGAGACCTGCTTGCCTCCAGCTCCTCAACCTGCTACGGCCTACAGCCTTTGGCTGGCCCCGCTCTGCCTGCCCTCTGGTGGCCAATCCTTGCCAAATCTTGGTCTAGCCAGTCAGGTAGCCTCTGCCCTGGGGGGGGGGGGCGGTCTCCCTGCTAGATCCTTAACCCCTCCATCTTCAGGCCCCTCCCCAGTACTGGTACTTAGAGATACAGAGATCCAGGCAGGCCCCGGGCTCTGTCACATGACAGTGAATGAATCCCTTATGGGGATTTTTTCCCGGGCTGTCTTTAGGCTTGTGGCAGCCTTGCAGGTTTCAGACACCTGGGGGTCTTCTGGTGCCCTCGAGCCCCACTGCTCCCCTCTGATCTATTTTGGGGGCCCTCTCTTTGCTTTGCCATGTTATTCAGAGCTCTGCTGTGACGCTGCTGCATAACTTACAGCCCCAGTGCCTTGTGACAACAGGCGTCCATCAGTCCCAGGCACGAGCTGCAGGTGCCTGGGCCCGGCTGGTCTCAGCATGTGGCCGCAGGTCAGGCCCAGCCAGCTATCATCTCTTCTTTCTGGGCAAGGGCTTGATCTTCTCCTGGTGTAGCCAAAGCACAAGAAGCGTTGTGTAAACAGTGCAAGGCCCTGCTCACATCATGCCTCCTAACACCCAAGTCAGATGACCAGCCCAGCATCACAGGGTGAGGAGGGACACTGGCCTGCCTTCCGAAAGGCCCTGCAGAGGCTCCTGTAAAGGATGCAGACACGTGACGTTTAATGTACTACGGGAAGGCACTGCCAAAATCTAATCTATTGCACCTGCTTTTTGGATCCCTGAAGTGCTCCTGGCTGCCTAGAGACCGCCCGATGAGCCAGAGCTGCCTCAGTCTCCCCCGAGGGCTCTACCTGGCCTGGCCCCTGACTATGCTGGCCACGACGCAGGGCATTCTAGTTTGCCTCTCAGGGCATGGGCACGTCCTTGAGTAATTCTTTTAGGAAGGGTGCTGGGGAGGAATGCATTTTGAGTTTCGTATATCTGAGTAGTGTTTGCTGTCATCTAGCAAGAACGCAGTGTGGCCTGGACACAGTTCCAGAGCCACCTCCTCCCCGGCGAGATGCGGCAGTACGGCTCTGTACCCCAAGGCCTGTCTAGCAGGTACTCTCCTTTGTCTCATGGAGGACTGCTGTTGTTTCTGAGGATGTGAAATGTCCCCTGGTGGGTGTGGGCCTTCTTGGAATAGGGGCTCTGGGAGACTGCACCCTGGGTCTCCTCAGTCTCTCCTCTGACTCTGCCACACCCCTGTCTCTCTCTCTGGCTGCCGGTTAGTGTGCGCGGTGTCTCCTGGGTCATCACATTTGGGGCTCAGTGAGTTCTGAGCTATCTCTATCTCTAGGCTCTACTGTGTTTCTGAGCCTGTTTCTCCATTGTGGTGCGGGGACACTTGTCTCCCTTGAAGCCCTGCTCTCCCAGTGTCACCTGAGGCCTGTGGAGGTGTTTCCTGGATGGGCCTCAGCTCTGCCCGGTGCAGTGGTCGTAGCATTGAGGCGCTTACAGGTGGCTATGAGGGACGTTGGACGCCTCAGGCTTAGGCCCCAAGGTACACCGAGGCTGCTTTCATGGTGCCCTGCCCTCTCTCTTTGTATGCTGAGGAAATTTTACTGACCCCAGAGCATCAGAATGTACTGACCTGGAGCCCTGACCCAGCCTGGCCCTCGGCCCGGCAGCGCCCTGGATGGTGGACACAGCCGTCCTGCAGCTGGCCTGGAACTGCTAGTCAGAAACCCTGGGCGTCGCACCCCGCCCAGGCAGGTACCCCTCTGGCCTTCAGATTCCTTGAGGGTCCCTGGGGAGGGGAGGCCCTGTCTCTGGGTCTGGGGGCTGCGTCCCTCTGGGTACTGAGCGTCTCCTCATCACCCGCCAGAGAGGGAACCCATCAACGCCACCCTCCTCAACTTTTTTCTCCTCCCCAATTAATTAATTTAAATTGACCATTAAGTCAGCCGAGTTTTTGATTGATATTTTCATTAGCAGCCCTGTCCGACGCCCCAGGAATGTATGGTAATGTCCAATCTGCGGGCGGGCCGCGCTCCTCCTCGCGCAGGGCTGAGTTATGGCTGGCACCGTCGCTCGGCTCCAGGGTAATTTGAATTCAGATGAGCTGCCGCAGTGTTCCGGAGCCTGGCGGCCGGCCGCTGACGGATGGCACTCGGGTTACCACAAGGTCACCGTGCAGCCGTCACCGGCCGCGGGAGGGGCTGGCCTGGCCAGTGGGTGCTGGGAAGGTGGGCAGCCACGTGGCGTGTGGCCAGTGGACTCTTGAAAGCTGGCCATCTCTGGTTAAAGCACTAGCGGGTCCCGAGGCCACTGGCAAATCTGACAGCCCTGGGGGGATTAGAAACCTACCCTCCTCCACAGAGGGTTGGGGCCATGGCAGAGTGGGATGACCAGACCTCATGGCCGTGAAAATGCTGGCCAGCCTGGAACAGCTGCCCTGCCTGACAGGGAGCCAGAGGGGATAAAGGCCAGGCTCACCTGCAGCTGGACACGGCCACGTCCCCGTCCTGAGGAGGACGCACTGGGGCCCTGTCACCGTCACAGAACTGGACCTGCCTCACTTCCTGCTCAGCACGGGCCTGTGTGCCAGGCTGCTGCCACGGGGGAGGCACTCAGCCCGGAGCACCCGCTGTGCCGCTGCACGGCCATGGGTACTCCAGTGCGCCGTGCCTTGGTTTCTCCTTCTGCACAGTGGTGGTCACGTGGTGCCTCCGTGGTTTAGGGTGAGGGGAATTGACCAGCGCAGGCAAAGCCTGCAGTCCATGCTGGGCCTGCTGTAGCCCCTCTGGCGGCCTCTTTCCCCTCCCCACCACCTGCGGATGTGCAGAGAGAAATCGGAACTTGCGTCCTGACTGGTTCTGGGCCCCTCGAAGGGCTAGGGCACTTCCTGTTGACCTTAGAGGTCCTTCGGAGGCCTAGAAATGTGGTGCCCACCATGGGGACCACAAGGGGTGGCACTGTGCTGGGTCCCCGTGTGGCAGACATGGCTGGGGGCAGGATCTGACTCCCAGATGGGGCCCAGCCAGAGCAGGACTGTGCAGGGCAGCCTTGTGGGTGTGGGGCTCTGGGTAGGAGAAAGAGCCTAGCAGAAGGAGGTCACAGGGCCTCTCATCCTCAGGAGCGAGGGTCCAGCTGGGAACGTGAGGGTCATCATGGAGTCCATGGGGAGGGTGTTCACTCAGGCCAGATCTGCGTTTGACCCAGGGAGTACAGCTGTGGCAACTCCCAGGGAAGGTGCCACCTTCTTTCTTATTCCTGTCCTTGTCTCCACACGGTGACTGTCACATAGGCTAGGTAGTGTGACCTGAGGCTGGGTTCTTGAAATAAGTGCAGGGTTAGGAAGACTCAGTGGCAGGGACGCGGACCCCAGACTGGCATTGGCCCACCTGTGTATCCTCTGGTCCTTCAGGCTTGTGCTGGGGTCCCAATGCTAGAGAGGACAGGGACCTTGCAACAACCAGGGACAGGGTGTGGGGGTGCCCAGGTCAGCAGGGAGGGGCTGGTGCCAGCTCTGTGTCCTGGGTCAAGACAGATTTATTTTAGTTAAATTTATTTATTTATTTATTTATTTATTTATTTATTTATTTATTTATTTAAAATTTGACCAGAGAGGGGCAGAGTGAGAGAGAGGGAGGGGAGGGGAGAGAGAGAGAGAGAAAGTGAGAAAGCAAGTCACAGGTCCAGGACTTGAACTGCGGTCGGCCATGTGGGAGTCTAGCGCCCTTAACCACCTGCTGGCCCCCATCAGCTGCTTTTAAGGAGCCTTGCCAAACACAGTGTCACCACAACGCTTTTGCTCACATTTCATTGGCCATGACTTAATCATATAGCCACACCCAGTTGTAAGGGAGAATAAGAAATAAGGTCAGTTAAGAAAGGGTCTCCAAGTTGGGACTGGGGCCTTGCGGAGCGGGTCTTTCCCCCATCCCATCTCCACAGTGGAGAGACGATAGTGGGGAGGTTGGCATCAGCCCCTGGATCTTAGGCACGCATGCACACATGACTGGCGTGAGTTTAAGCCACCGGGTCTGGGACTCGAACTGTGGTCGACTACAAGGGAGTCTAGTGACATAGCCATTACGCCAACTGCTGGTCCCATAAGTAAAATAAATCTTTAAAAAAATAAAAAAGCAGTTGACACCTGGGAAAAACCCCATGTTCTTCATATTTCTTCTTTCATGCTTCCTGAAACAGGTGTGATGGCTGGGGCTTGGGCAGCCATTTGAAACATGAGGTGGCCTTGAGGCAAGAAGTTGTGTACCAGAAGGACCAGCAAGGCAGAGGTGCCTTGAGATCTCATGACTAGAGACCAGATTCTGATTTGGCCACCTCAACTCTTATCTCTAAGAGAGAAATGAATTTTCAGGGACCAGCAGTTGGCGTAATGGCTATGTCTCTGGTCTCCCACGGAGTCGACTGTGGTTCAAGTCCCGGACTCAGTGGCTTAAACTCACGCCCGGACCCGATGGCTTAAACTCATGTGTACGTGCGTGCTCAAGATCCCGAGAGGAGAATAGAGAGGAAGGGATTGCAGGATGGCCATCCCCCAGAGGGTGATTTTTCGCTTTGTGTCTCTCTGTCTCTTTCTTGTGAGCACACGCACCCTATAGCAAAAATATCTCCCAAAAAAAAGAGAAATGAACTTCATACTAACTGAAGCTACTTTTGTTGTTATTCTCTTGATGTTGTTTTTATTGTTGTTGTTTTTCTTCTTGTTGATGTTTTTGTCGTGGTTGTTTTTGTTTTGTTTTGTTTTGTTTTGGAGAGGTTTTTGCTATAGGGCGCGTGCACTCGCCAGACAGAGACAGAGAGACAGAAAGCGAGAAATCACCCCCCCAGGGGGGATGGCCATGCAGCAATCCCTTCTCCTCCGTTCTCCTCTCGGGATCTTGGATACGCACGCACACGCGCCTGGCGAGAGTTTTAAGCCACCAGGTCCGGGACGCGAACCGTGGTAGACTACGTGGGAGTTCAGCGACATAGCCGTTATGCTAACTGCTGGTCCCGTGTTTTTGTTATTGATGGTGTTGGTAATAGTTTTTGGTGGTGTTCTCAGTGTTAGTGTTTTTGTTGATATTGTCCATGGTGTTGGTGATAGTGTTTTGGTGTTGATATTGTTGCTGGTGATGGTTTTTTGGTGATATTGTTAGTGTTGTTGGTGGGGATGTTGATTTTGGTGTTGTTGGTTTGTTGGTGGTATTGTTATTATTCTTGATACCTTTTGTTGGTGTTGTTGATACTGGTGTTGTTGATATTGTTGGTGGTATTGGTTATGGTGTTGTTATTGTTGCTGGTGATGGGTTTTTGGTGATATTGTTAGTGTTGTTGGTGGGGATGTTGATTTTGGTGTTGTTGGTTTGTTGGTGGTATTGTTATTATTCTCGATACCTTTTGTTGGTGTTGTTGATACTGGTGTTGTTGATATTGTTGTTGGTGCTGGTTATGGTGTTGTTAATTTTGTTGTTGGTGGTGATGGTATTTTTTTGTGTTGTTGCTAGTGTTGGTGGGTCGATATTGTTGTTGATGTCATTGGTGTTGGCAGTAGTGTATGGAGCCAGAACAATTCCCAAAGGTGGCAGGGACCAAGCATAATCTACCCAAGGTCAAACCGTTTCCTGAAAGGCCTCCCTTATTCCAGGACGAAGGGAGAGGAAAACGCTGCAGTGGAGCCTGTGGATGTTCTGGAAAGGCCACTCCATCCGACAGCAGTAGCCAAGCACACTTGGGAAATGTCTGTTATGGGAAATAAAATGACATTTTATAAAGCATTGACTTGGTTTTTAATAAAATGTGAGGAAGCGGGGAGGCAGTGAAACAAGAGATGAGAGATTAAATGTTCGTGTGACAGCTGAAGCGAGGTTAATCCAGGAGCTATCGTGGATGCGGAGGGCCCAGCGTAATGAGGACAGGTTAAGGCGTGTGGACATCAGCCCCCGCCCCGCAGCCCCGCCACATGCACACGTGCACACGCGCACAAACACGTGCCTATGCACGCGCGCGCACACACACATACGTACACGGGGCCTGCTCCTGCCTCCCTGCCCAGTCCACCGGTCTGCATATGTGCATGTGTGTGTGTGCATGTGCACATGCGTGTGTGTGTGTGCGCACACATGCGTACACGGGGCCTGCTCCTGCCTCCTTGCCCAGCCCACTGGTCTGGACTTGTCCCTGCCCAGGCGTCTCTCTACCTCGACTGTGGGTGCCTGTCTGGCCTCGGTAGGAAGTCCTTTATGAACCTCCTTGACTCTCCTAACCACAGGCCTCTGCTCCTGCTGCCCTGATTTGCACAAATGCCGCAAAAATGCAGGAGCAGAATTTGAGTCTGCAGTAAATGACAAAGAACGAGGTCAGTGCCCTGGAGCTTGACTCTGAGGTGGGGATGTGGGGGTGGGCTGGTCCCAGAGGCCAGAGAGGTGAGAACTGGAGGAGCAGCTGATCACAGGGGAGGTGCAGTGCGGGCGAGGGCCTGTGGAGTGGGAAAGCAGGGAAGTGCGCCGCTGTCTGCTGTGGCCGTGAGGACCAGGAACCGGCTGGAAGGGTCAGCCGGCCTGGGTGGGAGCTGCCCCCCAGCACTCAGCCTGGCCCTGGCCCTGCCACTCTTCACTGCAGGCAGGTCTCTTCTCTCTGCTTTGGCCTCCCTGGTGAGACTTGGGACCAAGGCCTTGCCCGGCCACCCCACAGCATCTGCTCACCTCTAGTTAGTTCTTTTGCTCGGCCCTGGGACGGGGCAGGAGGCTGGGTTGGGTGCTTTCTGGGACCTGGGGCAGCCCTCCTGCTCCTGAGGATGCAGGGATGAGGGGAGCTCCTGCCTCAGCCGTGGCCGTGAGGCGTAATGACCCATGCTGGTGAACTGCTGAGGTGAGAAGTTGCAGGGCACAGGGAAGGGAGGGAGGGGAGAAGCCAGGGTTCCCCCAGGTCTGCCCATCTCTGACTCGAAGAAGAGGGTACAGACCACGGGGTGCTTCCCTGGAGACCAAGTGGACCTCTGCGCCTCTGAGGACCCCAGCCCACTCCTGGGGATGGCCTGCAGCTCTCCACCAGGTCCCTTCCTTGTTTTCAGCTTGGGTCTATATATTTTGGATTTTAAATGCAAGTCCTGGTACATTTCTTTTTTCTTTTTTTTTTTGAGAGTTTTTTTTGGCTATCGGGTGCGTGCACTCGCCAGAAAGACAGAGAGAGACAGAGAGATAGAAAGCAAGAAATCACCCCCCAGGGGGGATGGCCACGCCGCAATCCCTTCTCCTCCATTCTCCTCTTTGCATACACGCACATGTACTCGGCATGAGTTTAAGCCACCGGGTCCTGGACTCGAACAGCGGTCACCTACATGGGAGTCCAGCGACATAGCTATTGCGCCAACTGCTGGTCCTCTGGTGCATTTCTTTTTTCTTTTTTTTTTTTTGGAGAGGTTTTTGCTATAGGGCGCGTGCGCTCGCCAGACAGACAGAGACAGAGAGAGACAGAGAGACAGAAAGCGAGAAATCACCCCCCACGGGGGATGGCCACGCTGCAATCCCTTCTCCTCCATTCTCCTCTTGGGATCCTGGGCACGCACGCACACGCGCCTGGCGTGAGTTCAAGTCACCGGGTCCGGGACTCGAACCGCAGTTGACCACGTGGGAGTCCAGCAACATAGCCATTACGCCAACTGCTGATCCCACTCTGGTGCATTTCTTTATGGCATTAATTGAGGTGACACTCATGGATGCTGAAGTTACAACCCGAGCACTTGGGAGTCTATACTGCTGGGTTTAGAGACGGTTCTTGTTCTCAGCCCACCAAGTGGGCTGATCCCTGGGGCTGGGCTGATTCCTCCTATGTGTGGCTCTCTGCTGTCACACGCAGGCCTTTGGTGCTGGCACCTTGCCTGGATGCTTGGCTCTGGCTTGATCTCCAGCCTCACCCTGACATGAGAGGCTGGCAGCCCGAGTTGCTGAGTGCTCAGGAGGGAGGGGAGGGCTCGGGGACTGCAGTGTCACTTGCTATCCACCCCTTTTCTTCTATCTTCTCTCCCTGGGCCCGGAGCGCCACTATCCCTGTGTGAAGTCTCCAGCCCAAACCCCTAGATGGGACCAGCAGGGCTGGAAGACCCCACCCTCTCGCCCTGTTTTGTGTCTGGGGCCATGTTGAAGTAGATGACCCATTTCTAGCCCATGGACATGTGGGGCACAAAGCTGTCGTCAGACTCGACCATCAGTGAGTTCCAGCCTGGGCAGACCCTGGGTTCGGCAGGCTTCTTGGATGAGTTTCTGCAGTGGCCTGTCCCACCTTGGGGTCTCGGCTCCCTTCTGGCATCCTGATTCGTGGCCCGAGCCGCAGCAGCCCCGGTGGCGTTGGTTTTAGTCTCCATTTCTGTTCCTTCCCACTGGGGCTTTTCTACCGGGGATTTTGCCAGTCCAGCCCCCTGGGGTTCCACATGCATTTCTTGACCGGCCAGCCCCACACTAAGTGGACGCCCATGTCAGTGTTCACATCCTGGGCCTTCCTTACAGTGCCTGGCAGCATCGGAGCTGTGGGAGCTCCCCCTGTGCAGACTTCCCCTAGGTGGAAGCAGGGGCCTCCAGTCTGTGCCCTTGTCAACACCGAGAGGGAAGAACTGTCAGCCCCAAATTTCAAACTGAATGAGAATCTTCCTCAGGAACGAAGAGGCTATCAACACACACTCAGAAGACAGAAAATGAAGACATGCTCACCAGCTTAGGTACCCTGAAAGAATGCCCAAGAACGTTCTCTCAGCGGAAGTGGAAACAATAAAAGAAAGAACCTTGAGATATCAAGAAGAATGAAAGAAGGAAGTAAATACAGTTATGGGGAAATACATGGGGTCTTCAAAGTGTTCCTGGAAAACGAGTGTTATGAAAAAACTATGCTTGGATTTCAGTGTTTCGCACCAGCATAAACTCAACACTTTATTTCCACTTTCCATGACCTTTTTGAAGTCCCTATGTACAAGTTTCTTAACTTCTTGAGCTTTCTAAATTATGCGTGATGGAAGCAGAATTCAGAACCCCGGTGTGATTCTCAGTAGATGTGAAGAGACGTTGACGACAATTGTATTATAAATGGGGGAGGTGAAGGGACATGAGAGAGGGAGGTAAGATGTCAACATTAGTAATCTGTGGTAAACGATGTACAAATAACAGCACAGAACAACTACAAAGCTATATAAAGAGATACACTTGAAAACACCATAGATTAGTTAATAAATAATCCCTAAAGTCTCACAACATAAGTCTTGTAAGTCTCCCACAAATCCCATGACGTACAATATTTTCTTACGTTTGTGAAAGTAAATTAAAATGGAGGCCAGCCCTGAAGGCTCTCTGAGTAGACAAAGCCAGTCAGGCCTCACAAGTCTCAGTCTTGCATGATTTGCAAACCAAAATGAAACTTGACTTGAATTCTTTCCTGTACTACATGCCTATAATAAAGAAAACAGAGGGGCCAGCAGGTGGCTTGGTGGTAGGGGCACTGGACTCCCACATGGTCGACTGTGGTTCAAATCTCGGAACTGGCAGCTTGTTTTCTCACTTTGTCTCTCTCTTTGTCTCTCTCTGGTGAGTGCATGGACCCTAGAGCAAATTAGAGAAGAAGAGTAATAGTGAAGAAAATTAAATAAATACTTTTTCAAAAAAAGAAAACAGAACTTCAGCTCAATCAATCTGAAGTAGCCAACAAACTTGATTGTATACCTGGGATCTTTCCAACTCGGTAGACCCAGTAAGGCAACTGTCTTCCTGCATAACTGTGAGGTGTTCCCACCATGGGACTCCTCAACCTCTTCTGATTGGGAGCTGCCCAATTCATGAATGCTATTTATTCAAGGAAACACTTTAAAATTTTATTGTTCCTTGAATCAGTTGTTGGTGTGTTATGAAGTAGGAGTTGAGGTTCATTATCTAGTTGTCTCAGCACCACTTTATTTTTTTAAGAGAGATTTTTGCTACAGGGTGTATGCGCTTGCCAGAGAGACAGAAAGTGAGAAATCATTTCCTAGAGGGAATGGCCACACTGCAACCCCTTCTCCTCCATTCTCCTCCTGGTATTTTGGGCATGCTCACACATGCGTCCAGCATGATTTTCAAGCCACCAGATCCAGGACTTGAACTGTAGTTGGCGATGTGGGAGTCCAGCACCTTAATCATTGCACCACCTGCCTGCCAGCATCATTGTTTTGGAAAAGATTTTCTTTCTCCCCTTATAAAATGCTGATGTCTTGTTAAAACTAAATTGACTACTGGAGTGGCGTGGTGGTGGGCTCCAACATTGGCTGACCTCGATTCAAGTCCTGGTCCTGGCAGCTCTCTCTCTCTCGTGGGTGTGTGTGCCCTAGAGCAAAATTTAAAAAAAGAAAATAATTAAATAATTCTTAAAAAAATAAAGGGCTTATATATATGTACACACAGGTGTGTTTTTGAATTTTTTATTCTGTTCCATTGACTCACTGGTCCTCTTTATTCCACTGTTACACTGTCTTGATTACTGTAGCTTTTTTAGTAAATCCCGAAATCAGGTAGCCTTAGTCTTCCAATTCTTTCCTTTTTAAAAAAATTTTAGGTCATTCAGACTTTCTATATTTCTTTCTTTTTTTTATTTAATTATATTTATTCATTCATTTATTTTAATTTGACCAGAGAGAGACAGAGAGAGAGAGAGAGAGAGAGAGAGAGAAGGAAAGGGAGAAAGGAAGCCACCAGGTCCAGGACTTGAACCATGGTCAGCCATGTGGGAGTGTCCAGCACCTTAACCACAACGCCACCTGCTGGTCCCGAGACTTTCTATATTTCCATATAACTCAACTGTTGGTATTTTGGCTGGGATAGCGTTAGATCAATATACTAATTTAGGGGAGGATTTCCATACTAATGTTATCAAGGTTTCTAATCCACAAATGTATTATTATTTTTTTTATTTGTTTGTTTGTTTTTAATAGGGCACATGCTTTTGCCAGAGAGAGAGAGAGAGACAGAGAGAGGGAAAGTGAGAAAGCGTCTCCCAGAGGGATGGCCCTGCTGAGTCCTTTCTCTTCCATTTCCTCTTGGGATTTTGGGCACGCACACATGTGCTGGCATGTTTTTCAAGCTATCTGGTCCGGGACTTGAACCACTCAGTAGGCCATGTGTGATCTAGCTCCTTGACCACCACACCACCTTCTGGGCCCAACAAACATAGTTTTTGTCTCTATTTATTTGTCTTTAATTTCTCTCAATGATCAGGATAGAGTTCTTGTGCATGTTTTATCAAATTTATTCCTATGTACTTTATTTTTAACTAGATTTAAAATTTTTTTCATTTTCATTTGCTACTAGCTTGTAGAAACAGAACTGAATTTTGTATATTGACCTGGTATCCTATGATCTTGCTAAATCCATTTATTAATTATGGTAGTTATTTTATGAATTCTTTAGCATATTAGTTATCTATTGCTGCATAAAAATTGCCCTTTCTAAGCTTATTTGCTTAAAACAACAGTTATCTATTATCTGGTAATTTCTGAGGATCAGTAATTGTGCAGGCCTTGCCTCAGGCTTGCAGTTAAGCTGTTGGCTGGGATCATGGAAGAGCGTCCCACCCAGCAGGGGCCGCAGCAGGTGCAAAGGCCCTGAGGAAGAGAGGGAGGGAACTCTTCACAGCACTTGAGGGGTCCATGTCCCTGGGTAGATGAGGCAGAGGAAGCGGGGGCAAGGTGAGATTGGTCAGTGGCCACGCCAAGTCCTTTGGTGTTTACTCTGAGTGAAGTGGAGTTGGAGTGAAGGGGCTCTTGGCTGGGTAGGTTCCTGTAACTGCTGTGGGGAAGTGACTATGGGGGCCTGAGATGGGGATGGGGGCAGGGGAGGAAGGAGAAGATAGGGTGGCTTGGGCTTATAAGCAACAGGCTGGGGTGGTATAGACACCCGTGAGCATATCTGTAAGGATTACATCTGTATTTCTTTTTAGAAATCTATTCATGGGGACCAGCAGTTAGAGTAATGGCTATGTTGCTGGACTCCCATGTAGTCGACTGTGGTTCGAGTCCCAGACCTGGTGGCTTAAACTCACGCCGGGCGTGTGTGCATGCATGCCCAAGATCCCGAGAGGAGAATGGAGAAGGGGTTGCGGCGTGGCCATCCCCCCTGGGGGGTGATTTCTCACTTTCTATCTCTCTGTCTCTGTCTGTCTGGTGAGTGCACGCACCCTATAGCAAAAACCTCTCCAAAAAAAAAAAATCTATTCATCTATGAGTGTATATATGAGTGTGAATTTGTGTGTGTGTGTGTGTGTGTGTGTGTGTGTATGTGTGTACTACACTTTGAATCAACACCTCAGAAGTCATTTTGGCCAATCCCCCCACCCTCTATACCTTCCTTCTCCAATATTTGGAAACCTCGTTCCTTACCCTAACATACCTGTGTATTTAGGCACGCCCCTGGCGTCCACTCGCCTGTTGCCCTTGCCCCTCCCTCTCCCGGCAGGTGTGCTTTTCACCTGTCCCAGGCCCTGCTGCCCTTGCCCTCTTGGGATCCTCTGCTCCTGCACAATCCACCCTGGTGTGGCATAAATCCCGCTTGACCCCACGTGATGGCTTTTGGGTTGGCAGGAAGGGAGACAGGTTTCTCTCCATTTCTTTTTCTTTCTTCTTTTGTCTTTCTTTTTTAAAAGAGTTTATTTAGGGCCAGCCCCACAGGGTGGTGGTTAAGGGAGCCAGGTTCCACATGGCCAATTGTGGTTCGAATCAAGGCCTGATGGCTTGGCAAACATGCTGGGCCGTGTGCATACGAACCCCAATCCTGACAGAATGGAGGAAGGGGGACAGAACTGTAGCGTGGTCATTCCCCATGGTGGGTGCTTTCTTCTCTCTCTCTCCCTCTCTGGTGAGCACATGTGTCCTCTGGCACAAAAAGGAAAAAAAAGAAAGTGTATTTTTTTCTTTCATGAGAAAGAAAGAGAGAGAGGCACCCTTGACAGGGTCTCACACTGTGACACCCACCCGCCTCAGTCCCGGACAGGATTGTGGTCACGTGACTGGGGAGCTGACCCTGCAGTCTTCCGTATGGACCAGCATGCGACAAGCCAGCCCGCTCCCCCACTTCTAGTCTCAGGCTGAGTGGGCCACGTTTATGACTCGTGGGGCTTTGTCGTCGTTAGTCTGTGCAAGACATAGTTCCTGTTTTTTAGTTAATTCTGCTTCGTTTCACTTCGTCTTTATTTTATTTTGCATTCCATTAGTTTCATGGTCTCATTTGGTGTCATCTTGTACGTTTATCTCAGTGCACCTCACCTGGTCGTTGCACTGCCTTCGGGTCCCTGAGGCAGGACCTGCTCGTGTCCCACACCCGTTCTCTCCTCCCCTCCTGCAGCCGTCTCCACGTTAGAGCTGGGCCTGGGGCCCAGTTTCACTGGCATATGGCCAAGTTTTGGCCATGGGCTCTGAGTGGATAATAAGGCAAGGAGCCTGGGCCCAGTGGAAACCTAAATCTCGTTGGCAGTGCTCCTGAAACATCACCACCTGCCCTTCTCATCTCCTCCAGCTCCACCCTGCCATCGCTGGTTTGAGTCTTGGCTGTATCTGTGGTTTTATGGAAAAGTGCATGGCGTTGCTTCAGTAAGCAGAGTTGAGCCTCGTTAATAAGATTTTCTATTTACAAATTGGCCTACATGAAACATTGTATTGGGGACCCCCAAATCAGTCCTCATAGCACTTTTGTGGCCGTACTCAGACATGTGCAGAGCTGGGAAAAACCCAAGTCTTTCAACACGCATCCCCAGGTGAGTTGTAACAAGGCCACATACCACCTTATTTCAGCTCATCTTGTAAACAAACGTCCATTCTTTGGTCTATTTGTGCCATGTTTTCTACTCTGTTGTGCTTCTCTGGTGATTCTGCTGTTAAAAACTGCCCTGCGCACAGTGCCACCTGCTGTTTAGTGCACTAAGTGCACGATGGCTATGATCTGCCGAGGGAGAAATTACAAATATTACAGACGCTTCATCCAGACATGAACCACAGCACTGCAGCTTGAAAATTCAGTGTTATCGAGCCAGTGTTATATGTCAGGTGTCTAAGCAGAGTCACACCTAAAACAAGGTTGTGTATCGATTGGGTGACCAGAGGCTCACAGGAACCTAACCTTGGGTTGCCCCTAAGAGCAATGGCGTGGTTTTGCTTTGCAGTTTTCATGGAGACTGTATAGGACAAACATACCAAGAATTATGAAAACTGACCACATGTTTTAAACCTCCATGTGGCACGGGCCTGCGTAAGCTCTTATGGGGTAGGTTGTGTGTGGCCGCTCGTCCCTCTGGTGTCCTGAGTACACCTTCCACTTCCCCCTCATCCTTCCTCAGTGGAAGGTACTTGGGATCCTTGACAGGGCTCCCATGAGGATGGCCGTGGGCACTGTGGGTCTATAGCACTCCCTTTCTCAGTCCTTGGGATTCTTTTTATTTTTTTTTTTAGTAAAGAGGTTTTTGCTATAGGGCATGTGCGCTTGTTGGAGAGACACAGAGAGACAGAGACAGAGAGCCAGAAAGCAAGAAATTACCCCCTGGGGGGATAGCCACACTGCAGTTCCTTCTCCTTCAGTCTTCTTGGGATTTGGGGCATGCACGCACATGCGCCTAGCGTGAGTTTCAAGCTGCCAGGTCTGGGACTCGTGGTTGACTACATGGGAGTCCAGCAACATAACCATTATGCCATCTGCTGGTCCTCTGTACCTGGGATTCTTGTCAGGGCTCCCTGTGAGGATGGCCATGGGCATTGAGGGCCTGCAGGTGCCCCCCTTCCCCAGGCTCTGTGGCCTGGAATCTGGGCTCACACTGAGTATGGCTTGGAAGTTCTTGTTTCCCAAGACTACGATCGGCTATATATGTATGTACTATATGCAGATATATGTGTATTGTGTGTGTATGGATAAATGTGTGTATATATATATCAGGAATAGATATATACTTTTAAAATGAGATATATATGTGGGGACTAGTGGCTAGTGTAATGGCTGTGTTGCTGGACTCCCATGTAGTCGACCGTGGCTCGAGCCCTGGACCTGGTGGCTTAAACTCACGCCGGGCGCATGTGCGTGCGTGCCCAAGATCCCGAGAGGAGAATGGAGGAGAAGGGATTGTGGCGTGGCCATCCCCCCCTGGGGTGTGATTTCTCGCTTTCTGTCTTTCTGTCTGTCTCTGTCTTCCTGGCGAGCGCACGCACCCCATAGCAAAAAACTCTCCAAAAAAAGAGAGAGAGATATATGTATACATGGTATATGTGTATATTTATGGTATCTGTGTGTATATAAGGAATATATGCAGTCTTTTTTTTTTTAGAGTTTTTTTTTGCTATAGGACGCGTGCGCTCGCCAGAGAGACAGAGAGAGATAGAGAGACAGAAAGCGAGAAATCACCCCCCAGGGGGGATGGCCACGCCGCAATCCCTTCTCCTACATTCTCCTCTCGGGATCTTGGGCACACATGCACACGCGCCGGGTGTGAGTTTTAAGCCACCGGGTCTGGGACGTGAACCGCGGTCGACTACGTGGGAGTCCAGCGACATAGCCATTACGCTAACTGCTGGTCCCGATATATGCAGTCTTATATATATATATTTTACTTCATTCAGGTCCCTGAGGCAGAACCTCAGGGCTAAATGCAGACTTTTTAATGAGCTATATATTTGAGATATGTGTATATATGTATGTATACATATATATATATGCATATATATTTATATATATCAGGAATAGATGCATACATTTTAAATGAGATATATATGATATATATGTGTGTGTGTGTATACTTATCAGGAATAGATGCATACATTTTAAATTAGATATATATGATATATGTGTATATGTGTATATGTGTGTGTGTGTGTGTGTGTATATATATGTAGGTATATTTATCAGAAATAGATGCATACTTTTTAAATGAGATGCTGCTACTAAATGACCCCAATGGTGGGTTTTAAATGACACCTCTTGGGGCTGGCAGGTGATGTAGTGCTTAAGAGTGCTGGACTCCCACATGGCGGACTGCAGTTCGAATCCTGGAACTGGCAGTTTGCTTTCTCACTTTCCCTTTCTCTTTATCTCTCAATCTCTCTGTCTCTCTCTGGTCAAATTTAAAAAATAAGTAAATAAATGTATAAAGTTAAATAAAATAATTATTTCTTAAAAATGACACCTCTTGAACATGTAGGCTAGATGTGTATGATCTGACCTTCCAGTGTCTGACATTCTAGAGGGCTCAAAGCATGTCTGATTTTTCATTTATCTGATTCCTGTGGAGCTCAACCTTGTCACAAAGGTGTTAGCTGATAAAACGCCTCTCCTGTGAGTCACCTACTCTGCTGCTCAGTTATTCTCTTGGGTTCTCTGACTTCTGTATCAATTTCTAAAACTCGCTGATGTGGCCTCATCCCCAAGATCATTGTACATGGCCTGAGGCAGGGATGCAGATATATATTTTTCCATATAATAATCCAATTTGCTTTCTTTTCTAGTTTGAAATATATTTAAAAAGTAGATAGATATTAAACTTTATCAGTTCACTTCCTGTTTCTTTCAGGATACTTGTGTGATTTTTCTCCTGCAGACCCTTGATAGGGTGAATCACAGGGACATATTTCCTGGTGTGGGGACGACTCAGAGTTTCTAACCTACTTGATAATGAGGTGCCATTTAAAACACGGTAGGATTCAGGGGCTAGCAGATGGCATAGTGGTTACGTTGCTGGACTCCCACATGGCGGACCACAGTTCGAGTCTTGGGCCCAGTGGCTTCAAACGCCAGGTGCGTGTGCGTGCGTGCTCAAGATCCCAGGAGGAGAATAGAGGAGAAGGGATTGTGGTGTGGCCATCCCCCCGGAAGGTGATTTCTCATTTTCTGTCTCTCTGTCTCTCTCTGTTTCTCTGGTGAGCACACATGCCCTATAGCAAAAACCTCTCTCAAAAAAACCCCAAAAACAAAAAACAAAAAACAAATCAAACCAAAACAAAAAAACCCACCAGATTCAGTAGCAGCATCTCAGTTAAAATGTATTAATCTATTCCTATGATAATACACAGACATACATGTCTCTACACACACCTGTGTATGCACACATGTATAGACACATGTATCTGGGCGTATCTCACACATATATGCTTTTCTTTCTTGTGCTATCTACATGTGGTTTAGTTTGGCATCAGGATGGCTATGGTTTGAAATTTGTATTGAAACTTAATCTCTGATGTAATAGTGTTAAGAGACAAAGCTGAGAGAGAGAGAGAGAGAGAGACAGGGCCTTTAGCAGGCGATTAAGTCGTGCAGCTCCACCCCTGTGAAGAGATCAGGGCCTTATAAAAGGGTGAGGGAGAGCCTCAGCTCTTCCGCTCTCCCGCCTGGGGAGAAGACAGCCACAGAGCGCCCTCCTGGAGGCACAGAGCAGCCCTCACTAGACTCCACATCTGCTGGTGCCTTGACCTTGGGCTTCGTAGCCCCACAATGGTGAGAAGTTGTATGACTTCTACATTTCCCAGTCTGTGGCATCGTAGTGGCAGGAGTGGACAAGACAAGGTCCATACAGGTCTTGTGGTTAGAGGTGAAAACTCGTACCAGGCAAGGAGTTTCTGATCCACGAGAGCAGCCTGGAGGCCAGCTGGCCTTGGCCATTCTGTGAGGAAGGCTGTTCTGGACTGTGCTGAGAGCTCGCTGTTGGCTGTGGCAGGACTGGGAGTGGGAGGCCAGGTGGGTGGTGGCCATGGGGAGTGACCAGAAGAGTGAAGGCCTGAAGGAGCATAGGGTGTGAGGATGAGAGGGCTTGGTGGGATGGGTCTTGGGTGAGAGGGTCAGTCAGGTATTTGGGTTGGGCACACTGGGCAGCCATGGCAGGAGATGGGGAATCTGCGTGCATTTAGGGCTGAGGGGTCTAATGTTGTTGGGAGTGGTCCCTGGAGGAAGTAGAGGAGTGGGGTAGGGAGCGCGTGTACCTGAGGACGTTGGTAGGTTTGCAGGGCAGGGAAGCAGAGAAACAGGCCCAGGCTAGGAGCCAGCATCAGACCTGACCCCGACCTGACACGTGAGTATCTAGTCCTAGGCCTGGCCTGGCCTTCTCTCCCCAGCCTCAGCTTCCCCATCTGTCTTTCCCAGACACTCAAACCACCTGGAGGGGAAGGAGCTCTCTGGGGCCTTTCCTCTTCAGAGAGCTCCAAGTCAATAAAGTCCCCTTTAGCCCACATGGTTGACTGAGGGCCGTGAGCCGCTGAGGCTTGCCCTGGCATGGACAGGGCCTGTGGCACAGGAAGGCCTACAGGCGGTGATGCTGGGGTGGGGTGGGTGGGTGTTAGGTGCTACAGGGAATAATTCTCCCTACCCTGGGAGGTGCAGGCCATGGAGAGTTTCTTGAATGAGTGGCCCACCCAAGATGTACACACTGGCCTGCAGCCTTTCCTGATCCCCAAATCAGGGGGTGGAGATTTGTCTCATCCTGCTCTGATGTCGCCTCCCCCAGGAAGCCTTCCCTGATGCCCTGCCCATGTGATCCACCTCTGGCTCCTGGTACCGTTCCTGGATCTTCCTGGATAACAGATAGTGAAGGAGGGAGGAAGGAAAGGATTTGGGGGCATGGGTGTGGGTCCTGCCTGGCATGGGCACAGGGGAAGCACGTGCCACAGCATTGAGAAGGCACAGCAACCAGAGGCTGGCTGGTTCCAGTGTGGGGAGGGCAGTCAAGGAAAGACCCCAGGGACTTCTCCTGCTGCTCAGACACAGAGGTAACTGGGGAGAGCCAAGAGGTGGATACATGTGTGTACACAGGCATGTGGACACTGTGTGAGCATGTGTGAGCCATGTGGACTTGTGCTGTGTATGACTGTGCATACTTGTGTGTACATATGTGCATGTACATTCTCATGTTTATGGATTTGTGCAGAGGTGTACATCACATAAGTGATCTGTGCTGCATGTGCTTGGCATGTGTGCTGCATGCGGGTGTTGCATGTTCCTATGTATATGTGATAATGTGTAAATGAGTGTGAGTGTACTTGCATGGCCCATGTGTAAGTTGCACCCTTTCATGCAGGTGATTGGGTGCAGGTGTGTGCATGTGTGCATCTACGAACCCACATTGTGTACGCATGCATTCGTATGTGCATACTTGTTTATGCATTTGCACCTGGGTATCAGTGTGGGCATACATGTGTGCGTGTGGGCTTGCAAAAACCTGTGTGCATGCTTGTGTGTGCTTATGTATATACATTCATGTTTATGTATGTATGCATGTAGGTGTGCAAGCATAAGGGATCAATGAGTTTGTGCACGTATGCATTTATGCACCTGTCTTGCATGTGCATGCAGGTGCTGTGTGTGAATGAGTCAGCATGAGGGTGCACACCATGTGTGTAGGAGCATGTATATGTGTGTGCTCATTCATGTATGTGTTGGAGAGGGGCTGAGCTCACCCCGAAGGAGCCCTGGCTAGGGTCCCTGGAAGGTACCTGCACTCAGCTTCACTTGGTCCAGCTGGGCTTTGCTGGAGGCTCTGGGTGGCAGGACCCCAGTGGCATGGGGACTTTAGCTGTTGCTGGCCAGCATCATCAGAGGCCCTGCACGACCTGGTGTAAATACAGCAATCCGCACTTCAGATAAATACAAGATGCATCAAAAGATTTAAGGCACCTGTTGTGTATTTAAAAGAATTATATCTTGTTTATGGTTCGGTGTAAAACGCACAGCTGATTTATATAGCTGCTGGCCCATCGCAGAGGAAATCTCATTTCAATCATAAATGGCAGGATTTGATTTAAGAATTCATTCTTTAATGGGTCTGCAATGTTCAAATTTAAACCCATTCAATTCATCAGCCAAATATTCAATATGGGCACAGGGAACTCATTTAGGCAAACAGAGACTTTTAATATAAATTTTCCGGGAGATTTCTCCATCGATTCCGCAGTTTAGTGCAAAATGATTTGTGCGATACATTCTTGGGGATCAATGCTGCCGGTCAATGGCTCCTATAAAACTGCCTCCCCCGCCCGGCATGGGTCAAGGAACTCTGGCTCCCGAGAGCTGTTCTGCCCGCCGGGCATGTATCTCGCCGGAGTCATCCTGAGCTGCGGAACCCACTGCCCGCTGTCCACCTGCCGTCACAGTGGCACTTCCCAGTCTGTGCTGGGGATCTTGGGCACGAGCAGGCCTGGGAGGCTCCTCACTGCTCCACACAGGCGTGGGGCTCGGGCCAGCGCCTCCACGGTGGTCCCGTGACTGCCTGCTCAGGCCTTAGTGCCCACTTGTGTCTCAGGGCCCAGTGAGACTGTTTCTCGTGCACCAGGAGCTGCCTTGGGAGAAGCTCCTTCAGATGAGGCCAGCTGAGTCACTGCCCTGGGAGTTGGTAAAGGACATTTTAGGTCCTTTGTGGCCTGTCCCTAGGTTGGTCTTTGGGACAGATGAGAGGCAGGGTCTCGGCTACAGAGACCAGGAGTAGCTTGGGGGCAGGATGCCAAACTGCGGTGGCCAGGACTAGGGTTTATCAGCTGGGGTGTCTCCAATCCTTGGGGACAGAAATCAAAGCACTCTGACCCATGCTGTGCTCCAGGACTTAATGAGCAGACCTGATATGTGCCCGCGCCAGCATGGTGTCACTGTTGAATGAGGAGAGAAGTCACCCACCATGTCTGCGTGCTTCCTACGTGGCTGGCATGGGTAGAGCGATAGTGATTCATTGTAGGAGCCAGCAGGTGGCGTGGTGGAGAGGGGTGCTGGACTCCCACATGGCAGACTGCAGTCTGAGTCCCGGACCCGGTGGATTATTTTCTCACTCTTTCTCTCCTGCTCTGCCTCTCTCTGGTCAAATTAAAAATAAGTTAATTAACTGGGACCAGCAGTTAGCATAATGGCTATGTCACTGGGCTCCCATGTAGTAGACCATGGTTCGAGTCCCGGATCCAGTGGCTTAAACTTACGCCGGGCGCCTGTGTGTGCGTGCTCAAGATCCCAAGAAGAAAATGGAGCGGAAGGGATTGCGGCATGGCCATCCCCCCTGGGGGGTGATTTCTCACTTTCTGTCTCTCTGTCTCTCTCTGTCTTTCTGGAGAGCGCACGCACCTTATAGCAAAAAAGAACCAAAAAAACCCCCCCCCAACAACAACAACAAAATAAGTTAATTAATTAATAAAATAAAGTTAAATAAAATAATTCTTAAAATAAAGAGGGAGAGAGAGAGAGATTTACATTGTCAGGGTGGCCTGGGGGTTTGGTTTTGTGGCCTTGTTTCCCAGACAAGGCTTTGAAGACCTGCACAGGTCTTGGGCAGGGGTCAAGGCCCCACTGTCCAGCCTTCCTTCATGTAGTTGGCACAAGCTGGGATCTACCTGTTGGGAAGTCTGAGGGGCAATGGTGGCAGTTGTAGTGAGCAAGACCCCAACCGTGTACCTTCCTCTCGCTACCCTGGAACAGGGCGGTCTACAGGCAGGGCTGGCTGGTGTGTAGGGTGTGGCTACAGTGCTGGGGCAGGACAGCCACCCCAGAGTCCAGACGGGCAGTCTGAGGTGAGTGGGGACCCTGGCAGCTGGCCCTGTGATCCGGATGATCCAGGTGGGGAGGGGCCTGGGAAATACCTCCCCAGCCTCAGGCTGGTCACAGCACCTCAGCAGCCCACTAAGAACAGGGGACAACCTCGCCATGATGTCTCTGAGCCGCTTATCCTCCGGGGCAGGCACAACCGTGGCCCAACCCCATCCAAGCACCAAGTGCTGGGGATCCTCAGGACTAGCCCTCTCTCCACTTCAGGGGTTGCCCCAGCACCCCTTCTCCAGACCAGGGCTGGGGCATCTCTTGCTGCTCTATCCCTGAGGGGTCGCCATCCAGGTCGCCACCTCCATGGGCGCTCTGCAGCGTGTCTGTCCTTCCTGCCGTGCCTATTCGTACACCTTCACTCACTCCCACTCCTTCCCCAGCTCCGTCTGCTGCTCTGCGCCCATCTGCCCTGGACCCCGTGCCCTGAGATGCGCTGGCAGGTCTGCCCTCAGCAGCTCTGCATCTGGGGGCACGGACAGGATGAACCGCCGTCTGGGCCTGCAGAACGCGCCTGACCGAGGGCTCCTGACCAGAGAGGGCTGCTGGCCGGCCGAGTAGGACTGGCACATTCTGGGGCGTGGTGTGCAGCCTGGTGCCTGGGCTCCTGCAGGTTGAGTTCTGGGGGCCAGTGCAGTGGGCAGGGCATGGGGAGGAACTGGGGAGTGGGGGAACTGCTGTGGTTGGGGTCCCAGCCGAGAACTGAGAGCTGAGGTTGGGAAAGGTGAAAAACGAGCGGGAGGGCACTCAGCAGTCAGGGCCCCAGCGCAGGGACAGCGCAGGGACGCCGCATCGCGCTGGGCTGGGCGCTCGTCCTGGCGGCCTCAGTGGTAGCGCAGACATTGAGGGTGGCCCCAGGCAGGCACGTTCTGACGAGGGGCCAGGGCCTGTTGGGACACGGGGCTGGGGGTGGGAAGACATGGAAAACAGGCCGGCTGTACTGACAGGGCAGAGGGAGGAAGTGGGGCCGTGTGAACCCAGGTCCGAGGGTTTCCATGCCGAGTGAGGGACTCCTGGCAGAGGCAGTCTCTGCAGGAACTATGGCTCTGAGGCCAACAGGTTCCTGTGAGGGGGCGACAAGTGAAGGCCGGACGGCCCTCTGTCACTGGTGCGCACCTGAGTGGGAGGTCAGGACTCGGGACCTGCAGCTGCTGCTGTTTCCACTCCCGGGATGATCCTGGGCTGGGTCTGAGCAGTCGTGGCCCACCTTGTCTCATTGGGACAAACTGGGGACACTCTCCCTCTGCACCCCCATGGGAGCCCAGCCCCCAGGCCAGGTGGCCCCTGTCCCTAGCTCTTCGCCTCTGCCTGGTGCACCAGGATACCTCAGGAATAAAAAGCAGAGCCCGTATTGATTTCATTTCCAAATTATTAATCAACTTCACAGCTCAACAGAAATATTGTATTGTTCAGCTTGGACAGATCCAAATGGCTCTCCCTCAGGCAAGGAGCAGTTTGCTGGTGAAGGGCAGACGGTGATAAACCGAGGCCGAGACCTCCGGGTGCCGGTGGCGAGCGCAGGGTGTCAGGCCCCACCCGCCCACTGGCCCACGGCCTTCTCACCTGGCCAGGTGAGCCCTGGCGGGGCCTGGAAGGGGCTGGAAAATGGGTGTGAAGGAAACTGGGGCAAGTGTGTAGGGCAAGTTCAAGGGCACCGCTAGGCAGCCCTGTGGCCTGGCCTAGGCAGGGCTGACTGAGGCCGCCTGACACCTTGGCGCTCTGAGCTGTCCAGCACGCCCTTCCCCGACTCCTGGTCAAGCCCGTTGGCCAACCAGGCTCCAGGGCTTGTTGGTGTGATGGTTCCTAGAGATGCGAACGTGAACAAACCAGTTGTCGAGAAAACAGCGATGACACAGACGCCTGTGAACTTAGCACTGTCACTATAGGAGAATTCTCAGTGGCCACTGTATTGGATGGTCTTTTGTTATTAGGATTTAAAAAACAGTCTTTTTACCTTTCAGAAAGATGCCCTGAAGTGCATACGGATGGAAAGATCTGGTGAGGATAATTTGCTCTAAAATGTCTGGGGGTGTGTGTGGAGTAGAGACAGGACCAGATTGGTCCCAAGTTGATGGTTGAAGGATAATAGGTGACAAGCACACGAGGTCCCTTGTATAGGTCTCTGTCTTCTTTTCACGTACGTGTGAGTATTTCCATAATAGTGCAATAAAAACTAAATGCGACACCCCCAGGGATGTCTATAATTAAAACAAAAACAAAAGCAAAAAAAAAAAAAAGCAAATAGCAAGTGTCGGTGAAGATGTGGAGAAATTGGCACACATGCACTGTTGGTGGGATGTAAAATGGTATAGCTGCTATGGAACACAATTTGGTGGTTCCACAAAAAATCAAAAAATCAAAAATAGAATTACCAAATGCTGCAGCAATGCCACTTCTGGGTGCATGCCCAAAATAATTGAAAGCAAGGACTCAGATACTTTTCTCACCCATATTTATTGTAGCATTATTTTACCATGGCTAAAAGGTGGGAGAAACCCAAATATCCATTGATATGAATAGACAAAGAAAACAGGATGACATTTGATTCGATCTTAAGAGGGAAGGGAATTCCCACACATGCTATGAAATGGATAAACCTCGAGGTCTTTGTGCTGAGTGACATAAGCCAGACTCAAAAGGACAGACACTGCGATCCCACCCGTGTGAGTCCTCAGTCACCAACTTTGTAGAAGTGGAAAGCAAATTAGCAGTTACCAGGGACTGTGGGAAGGAAAATGGGACAGCAGTGTTTGGCGGGGACGGTGCGGTTGGGGAGGATGAGACGGTTCTGGAGATGGGTGGTGGCAATCCTGCTGTGGTGTGTGGAACTGCCAGCAGCTGTGGGCTGGGCTGACTTCGGCTGCTGTGGGTGCTGATGGGGCTCAAGTTCCATGTGCGGGCCAGCTCTGAGCTAGGATGAGGGCTTAGCGAAATACTGGGCTTCGTGCTGGTTTAAAAGCCAGTGCAGGCCGCCGGGCGCGTGCGTGTGCGTGCCCAAGAAGAGGAGAACGGAGGAGAAGGGATTGCGGCGTGGCCATCCTTCCTGGGGGGTGATTTCTCACTTCTGTCTTTCTGTCTCTATCTGTCTTTCTGGTGAGTGCACGCACCCTATAGCAACAAACAAACAAAAAACAAAAACAAAAACAAAAAATAACCAAAAACAAAACAAAAAAAGCTCTCCAAAAAGCCAGTGCAGGCCCCGCCCACACCTCCTCTGGTGTGCACTGGGGAGCCCTCCCGGGTCTCCACCAGGTAGGCCCCTTGTCTGGGTGCAAGCCCTTTGCTGTGAGCATCCTACCCCACCCCAAGTGTCTGGAGTGGGGGACATTCAGGGCTGGGGTCCGTGAGCTGAACGATCTCGTGACACCACAGGGTGTGGGCACAGTGAGGGGTCCAATGGCAGTCTGACACAGCAGTGAGGTTTTCTGGCAGGGGTGAAGACGTTGCTGTGCTGGGTGCTGGGTGCTGGGTGCGACCTGCTGGCCCCACCTCTCCCTGGCCTGCTCTGCCTTAGTCCTGGCTGGGCTGAGGTGGCGGCAGCCTGTGTTGCCCTGACAGCCAGTGGGAGGCATGGCCCCGCTTGCAGCTGACGTCAGTGACTGCAGGCGTCTTGGGCCCGCTCCAGTGTGTCTTCCCAGGCCAGCGGGTGGCTGCAGGCACCACCGACGGCCTCTGGGGGCGCCACATATTTTGCAACATCTCTCTTTTTTTAAATTTGCTCCAGTCCTTTCTTTGGGGCTGGTCCTCTGGGTGACATCATGAGACTCCCCGTGTGGAAATGACCGCACTCCCAGAGGGGTGGGCCACAGGCTGGTGGCTCCTTACTGGGCCCAGGGCTTCCCCACCCCACCCTTTCAAGACCATGCTGGTCCTGCCCCCCAGTGCCAGGCCTGTGATGGGCGGTGATTCCAGAACAGGCCTCTCTGGGGAGGTGGAAGCACACGGGACAGGGCGAGAGTCGTGGGCGCTGCCGTGGGGGAGCCACAGGGAAGGGTGGGAGAGGGCGCTGGGCATTTGTCCATGAGGGGCCGAGCACCCAGAGTCTGAGAGCAGGCTGGCCCTGGTCACAGTCCTGGGGTGAGGGGCACATGGGGTGGGGCGATGCCTGCCCCTGGACGGGGGCCAGGTGGGACGCTGGCCCTGAAGGTCAGGGTGGGTAGAGGGGCTGCTGCGAGCCCGCCCGGGGACATAGTGGGCCCTCAGTTGAGTCCTGTGGGAGGCCTGGGAGAGAGGAGGTGGGCCTGCCCTGCCCAGCGTTGGGGGAAGCAGTGGGAGCCAAGTGTGGGGGACCTGATTCCCTCCCCTGGGCTCCACAGGAGCGCCTCCTCCTCCCACATCCCGTCCTGCATTCAGGTCTGCTTTGGGGGTTGGGGACCCTTTTTGGTCCCCATCATTCTTGGGTGGCAGGTCAGAGCCACACCCTGGGGGAAGGAGGGGTTCCCCTCCAAGGATGCAGAGGAGGGGGGAGTGCCAGGTGGGGTGGGAGCAGAGGATGGGCCACCAGAAGAGCTGGGAGCCTTTGGGAGCGATTTCTGCACACCCTGAGGAGGAGCCTTTGAAATTTTAATATATTTTAATTTTCTAAACTTTTTACATTTTTCTTGTGATTTTTTATTCACATCTCTATAGCACACAGTGGGGTTTTCATGCAGTCCGTGACAATCAAATCCAGGGCACCCCCGTGTGCGTCCCTTAGACAGAGAGCTGTACACTCCTGTGCCTGCGCCTCTTCCTCCCCTCCGTGCCGCCCTCTGCTAGCCCCCCACTTCGAGGAGGAGCCTTCACCTGCCAGCTACGCACAGTGACAGACACTGCCGGGGTGGGTAGGGGCTCCTGTCTTGGGAGCCATGCCTTGGGAGGCGTGGGGGTACCTATACCCCCCTGGGGCTGGGGTCTGTTGGGGAGGAGGTCTCATGGGCAGAAGGATGCCATCGTGTCCCACCCCAGTCCTCAAGGGATCACAGGCACGTCCCTGGGACCTCCAGCACCAGCCTGCCCTGCACAGCGAGGCATCCTCCTTCGTCCCCTGTGGGGCTGCCTGGCACAGTGCCTGCCTCTGCCCTCCGGCTGGGCCTTCATCCCGCTGTGCCCAGGACGGCCAGCCTCACCCTCGAGGTTCTGTTACTGGCCTGGAGAACCTCATGGGTGTCAGGGCAAGTCTGGATTCGAGAATGACTCTGCCTCCTGGTGTTTAACAGTGACAGGGCTAAGGAGATGTCCCCACCAGCGTTGACCCACTCAGCCCTCACAGCAACCCACACGTGCCCCGTCTCACTCAAGGACACGGAGGCACAGAGAGGTCTCTTGCTGGCCCCACACCTCCAGCCAGTGCTGCGGAGCCGGGCTTCTTACCGATAGGCGCCCCCAGCACTGGGCTCTCAGCGGACCCGTGGAAAGGGTTTCGGCTCTCTGCATGCAAAGCCCAGGACAGCCAGGGAGATGGAGATAGTGGGGAGGACAGGGCAGCAGGGAGGGCGGGGACTCCAGGGGCCCACGCACCATGGCCTGGCCTGTGCCGGCAGACGGTGCTCCCGTGACCTTCCGCCCCTCCCGTGCAAGTGGGGCCGAGACCCCTGGGGCCCCGGAGGCTGCGGGGGTGCCCTGCATCCGGCACTCACACGCCTTGCTCAGGGTTCTTCGCTTAGCCTGGCCTCGCAGGGAGGGGCAAACTGACGGGCTCAGCCCGCTGGCCCGAAATAATTCACCCTCTCTCCCCCCAGTGTTGAAGTGAGTCAATTTTTTCCAACCACATTTGCTCTCTTATTGTTTATTTTCGGGCAGCAGCAGCAATTTTCGAGGCCGCTGCCGATACCCACCTCAGATATCTCTCGGGTCACCTGTCATTCCAGAAAGGTCAGCGATTCATTTAAAGTTTCATCACTCTTCACATAAGCAGGCAAATACCATTTCATTTGCCGCAGCCTTTGTGTGGGCCAGAGACCTCGGCCTGTCATCTCTTTCCTGGCCTGGGAATTGACAGTGAGGCCGCCACCCCCGCGCGTGGGTCGCACCCGCCGCCCTCCCCGCCCCTGTAGCCTCCTAAACAGACTTTCATTTGGAGGCAATTCCAGGAGGTAGGGGCTCGGCCCTCGGTGGGCCTTCCTGGCCTGGGTCTCTTAAGATGGAATTATCCAATTACGCCCGCTCCCGCCCTGCATCTCGGCCCAGCCACCACGTCTGTAACACCACGGGTTCCCAGCCCGAGGTGGGTCTGACCGTGGGGAGCTGCACCTACAGCCATGGGCAGTGCCTGGCCACCCCAGCAACCGGAGGCTGCACCCACTTCCCCCGGCCCTTCCAGCCTCTCACGAATGGTAGATTCCCCAGACTCTCCCAGCACCCCTTTCTCCACTGGCACTTTGAAACAGGTGGCCCACGTGCCAGGCCCTGCCAGACACTGGGGTCCTGAGGACAGGCACATCCCTGCCATTCCAGAAGCTGCAGTGGGAGTGGCAGGGGAGGGCAGGGGGATGGCGCTCATGGTGGGCCCCCAGGGTTTGGGCAACGCAGATGGGGTGAAGAGAGTTCTGCAGATTTGCAGGCCGACAGGAGGCACCATGCACGTGAGACAGTGTCCTTGGGCAAATGTCTGGGAGCTGGTGAGACCTGGAAACTGCAGAGACAGGGCTTAGGTGGCAGCTCCTTCCCACAGCTCAGTCTGGGCCTGTGTGGGTGGAGAGATGATGGACGGAGGACAGCCGCATGGGCTCGTAAGGCAGGAAGAATGGCCAAGTGGTCAAAGCCTGCTGGCTGGGGCCCCGTCTTTTTTTTTTTTTTTTTAGTTTTTTTCCACAGAGTGACAGAGAGAAGGAAAGTGTGAAATTGCCCCTCAGTGGGGATGGCCACACCACAATCCCTTCTCTGTCTTTCACTGGGAGCTTGAAGCCCCCATGCCAGTAAGGGGAGGTCCCCAAAGACTCTGAGATGCACCTCCCCCAGTGCCCCACCCTGGACCAGCTGGACAAGGGTCACCCTGGTTTCCAGTTTGACAGTCTTCTGAGCCTTCAGTGGGACCTGAGAGCCCTCCCCACCTCAGTCCTGCCCCAGTCACCAGCCCAGGGAGGGCTTGTAAGGCAGGAAGAATGGCCAAGTGGTCAAAGCCTGTTGGCTGGGACCCCATCTTTTTTTTTTTTTTTTTTAGTTTTCTGCCACAGAGTGACAGAGAGAAGGAAAGTGTGAAATTGTCCCTCAGTGGGGACGGCCACACCACACTGAGTCAGTCTACCACTGACTAAATCCTGAGAGGTTAATGAAGGAGAAGGGATTGTGGCATGGCCATCCTCCCAGGGGGGCGATTTCTCACTCTCTATCTCTGTCTCTCTCTGACAAGTGCATATGCCCTGTAGCAAGTTAAATTAAAATGTTGGGACCAGCAGTTAGCGTAACGGCTATGTCACCGAACTCCCATGTAGTCCACTGCGGTTTGAGTCCTGGACCCGGTGGCTTAAACTCACGCCAGGTGCATGTGTGTGCCCAACATCCTGAGAGGAGAATGGAGGAGAAGGGGTTGCAGTGTGGCCATCTCCCTGAGGGGTGATTTCTCGCTTTTTATCTCTCTCTCTCTCTCTGTCTTTCTGGCGAGCGCACAGGTCCTGTAGCAAAAACCTCTAAAAATATCATAAAAATGTGTAAATTTTTTTCTAAGTGTGTGTGTGTGTGTGTGTGTGTGTGTGGGTGCCACAGGTCTCTATGCCCCGACTGCCCACCTCTTAAGCTTCTGGGTGTGACCGGAGACTGACTAAGGTGAGACCCAGCCGCTCCCTGGGCTGGAGACTGGGGCAGGACTAATGGAGGGCTCTCAGGGCCCACTGAAGGCTCAGAAGACAGTCGTTCTGGAAACCTGGGTGATCCTTGACTGGGTGGTCCTGCGTGGTACTGTCAGGGGGTCTCAGTCTATGGGGACCTCCACTTGATGGTCTAGGGGCCTCAAGCTCCGAGCAAAAGACAGAAAAGGGGGCAGCACAAGAAGTGGTGTGGACAGTCGGCTGAGGGCTGGGCTTGCTGTGGCCACAGCGACCCAGAGCGACCTTTCCTTGCTCATCCATGGTGTGAAGCACCATGCTTGTGGGGGGCCGCCTCCTGGCACAGCCGTGTGGGGTGGGGGCAGGGAGGGTACAGGTTTCAGGATTGCTCCTCTGGACCGGCCAGCCTGCAGACATGCTGTTGCGATTTCTGGAGGGTTGCTGCGCCTGCTGCTGGGCCTCTCTGTGAACCCCTGGAAGTGTAGGGGTGAACACACAGCCCTGTGTGGTCTGACTCCAGCCCAGAGACCTTCCCTGCAGACCCTCCCAGTCCAATCCTCTCCTGGGGTCGTGTGCCCTATCCAGCTCCGGGCCTGCCCAGCCCTCACCTCCCCCGACACCCCAGTGGGGGACAAGGACTCATCCCCACCTCCTCATGGCCTGTGCCTCACCTCCTTTAAATGCCTGATTAGAAGAGGAGGTAACAGGACCAGCAGATGGCATAATGGTTATGTCACTGGGCTCCCACATAGCCAACCATGGTTCGAGTCCTGGACCTGGCAGCTTATAACTTATCTGGGCACCTGTGCATGCGTGCATGCGTGCCTAAGATCCCGAGAGGAGAATGGAGATGGCCATCCCCCCTGGGGGGTGATTTCTTGTTTTCTGTCTCTCTGGTGAGCACATGCACCCTCTAGCAAAAAATCTCTCAAAACAAAAAAAAAAAAAAAAAAAGAAAAAAAGAAGAGGAGGTAACCAGCTTGCAACCCCACCCTGCAGGAGAGATAGGAGGTGTCACGGCCTGGGTGGAAGCAGGGAGTTGTGTATGATGGAGACAGAGCCTGGAAGGGAGAGAAGAGGAGAAGGAGGTGGTGGAGGAGGGGGAATAAGAAGGCAAGGAGGGAGAGGGGTCAGGAGAGAAGGAACAGGAGCAGGGGCAGGAAGGTGCTGAGTGGGGAGGGCCAGGGGCAGGGTGGGATGGGGGCTGTGGTGGGGGGAGCACACCATCAGCTACCATCCTTCTTTTTTTTCTTCTTTTCTTTTTTTGGAGAGGTTTATTTTGCCATAGGGCGCGTGCGCTTGCCAGAAAGACAGAGAGAGACAGAGAGACAGAAAGCGAGAAATCACCCCCCAGGGGAGATGGCCACACCGCAATCCCTTCTCCTCCATTCTCCTCTCGGGATCTTGGGCACGCAGGCACACACGCCCGGCGTGAGTTTAAGCCACTGGGTCCGGGACTTGAACTGCGGTCAACTACCCTTCTTCACCTTCCAGTCTTTTTTCCTGAGAGTTAATAATCCACTGGTCCTGGGAAAGGTTGAACTTGGAAGGTACGTGCGCATGTCTGAGGAGGAGTGTGCCTGTGGCTAGCAGTTTCTGGGTGTGCGTGTATACAGAAGTGGTGCATGTGTGTGCACATGTGTCAGTAGTGTGCATGTCTTTGTGTGCATAGTTTTTGTGTGTCTACATAGTTCATATGTATATTTCTGTGTAGTACATGTGTGCTTGTTGGTACGTGTATCTGTGCAGTGTGTGTATGCAATGTGCGCCTATATAGGCTATTCATATATACATGTCTGTATAAGTGTGCATGTCTGTGTAGCATATGTGTGCTTTTGTGGTGTGTGTGTAGTGTATGTTTCTGTGTGTGTGTCCATTGTGTATGTCTGTTTGTGTATAGTGTGAGTCTATATCGTGTGTTTGTCTGTGCAGCATATGTGTGTCTATAGAGTATGTGCTTGTGGTATGTGCATGTTTGTGTAGTTTGTGTGTCTGCAGAGTGTGTGTTGGTGTGGGTATAGTGTGTCTATGTAGTGTGTGTGTTTGTGTCTGTGTAGTACATGTGTTTGTGAAATGTGCATGCCTGTGTAGTGCATGTGTCCATGTATAGTATTTGTGTGTGTAGTATGTGTACCTGTTGTGTATAGTGATGTCTGTAAGTGTGTGATGTGTATGTCCAAGGTATGTATATGTGTCTATGTAGTTAGTATGTATATAGTATGTATGTCTGTGTAGTGTGTGTCTGCATGCACATCATGTATGTGTCTGTGTAGTGTGTCTGTATGTCATGTATGTGTCTTTGTAGTGTGTGTCTGTATGTCATGCATGTGCCTATGTAGCGTGTGTGTCTGTATGCATGTCATGTATGTGTCTGTGTAGTGTGTGTATGTATGCATGTGTCTGTATAGTGTGTGTCTGCATGTATGTCATGTATGTGTCTGTGTAGTGCATGTGTCTGTATGTATGTCATGTATGTGCCTGTGTAGTGTGTCTGCATGTCATGTATGTGCCTGTGTAGTGTGTGTCTGTATGCACGTCATGTATGTGTCTGTGTAGTGTGTGTGTGTCTGTATGCATGTCCTGTGTCTGTGTGGTGTGCATGTGTCTGTATGTATGTCATGTATGTGTCTGTGTAGCATGTGTGTCTGTATGTATGTCATGTATGTGTCTGTGTAGTGTGTATGTATGTATGTATGTCATGTATGTGTCTGTGTAGTGTGTGTCTGTATGTATGTCATGTATCTGTGTAGCATGTGTGTCTGTCTGTATGTCATGTATGTGTCTGTGTAGTGTGTGTCTGTATATATGTCATGAATGTATCTGTGTCTCTGTATGTATGTCATGTATGTGTCTGTGTAGTGTGTGCATGTGTCTGTATGTATGTCATGTATGTGTCTGTGTAGTGTGTATGTGTCTGTATGTACCAGGCGAGTGTGTGTGTGTGTGTGTGTTGTGAGGGGACACAGCCTCCAGGTGGGACAAAGGAGTTGGACTGGGCTGAGGCAATCTGGCAGGAGGTGGGAGCAGGAATTGCCCAGGCTGAGGGCAGAGGGGTCCTTTTGAAAAATATTGGACCGAGCCAGCCAGTGGCATGGTGGTTAAGGTGGCCGGATCCCACATTACCAACTATGTAATTTGAGTCCTAGACCCGGTGGCTTGAAAAACAGGCCAGGCGTGAGTGTGTGCATGCCCAAAATCCTGAAAGGAGGGAGAAATGGAGAAGGGATTGCAGCGTGACAGTGCCCTATGGTGGTGGGGGTACATACTTTCTCATTTCGCTCTTCTCTTTCTGCCTCTCTCTGGCAAGTTCAAGTGCCCTCTGGCAAATTAAAAAGAAGATATTGGGCATTTGCACATTTTTCTCTTATTAAAACCACATGTGCTAAGAGCTCACACTGAGCCAGATGACGCAAGGGGCATTGGCAGGATCTGGCTCTGGGGCCTGGCCTGCCTCTTGTCCAGGTCTGCTTCAAGGCTGTGGGCCTGGGGCCCCTTACTTGGCCTCCTTATGCCCTGTCTCCTCCGTTAAACACTCAGGAGGTCCCTCTGGTCCAGCCCAGGGGAGGGGTCTTGGCACCATGCCCCTCCTCCAGTGGGCTTCTCATTGGCTGGTCCACCCTCCACAGGATGGAGACCCAGAAAACTGTAGTTCCATAGTGGTGCTCACGGGGGTCCGGGCTCTGCTTGGTCTCTGCTCTGTGGTCCAGCTGGGTCCTTTCCTGCCTGCTCCACAACTCATCCTTCCCCACTGGCTGTGGGAGCCCCTTCTCAGCAAAGCCAGTTCTGAGACCCTCCGCCCTTCGTGGCTATTCTCAGCCACTGCTAGTCTTCCACCCTGTCCTGTCCTTACATGTCCACCTCCTATTGGACTAGAGGTTCTAGGGCCTGGCCCCAAGCAAGACCGGAGAGGGTGGAAGGAAAAAATCGTAACTGAGTGATGGCTGCATGGAGGTAGACTACATCCAGTAGGGATGAGGCCAGGGATAAACTGAGATCCCTAGAGGGAGAATGAGCCCATAGGGAAAAGACCTCTCTGTGGAGAAGGAAAAGCTCCTCCTGGCCTGAATAAAGGGCATTGGACCCTCTCCACATCTGCACAGGATAGAAATGAACCTGAGCCTGAGGTTAATCCTAGGTGTTTTAAAACTATATAATAAGGATCCAGTCATATACCCATTCACCTACCCATTTGCCTACTCTTCCATTCATTCACCCACTCATCCACCTACTCATCCATCCATTCATCCATTCACCTATTCATCCACCCATCCATGTACCCAGCCATCCACCCACTCATTTGCCCACCCATCCACCCACTCATTCATTCATTTACCAATCCCTCTCTCCCTCCTTCCACTTATCCACTGACTTACCTAGTCATCCAACAATTAATTCATTCACTCATTAATTAATCTGTCTATTCATCCATCCAACATCCATATATCACTTACCCATTTATCCACCCTCCTTTATCCATCCATTCATTTATTTTTCCTTTCTTTACTCCTTCCATCTACCCACCTGCTTATCCATTCATTCATTCATTTACCCCTCCCTTCTTTCCTCTCTCCCAGACCATCCACCATCTACCCATTTATCCATCCATCCATCCATCCATCCATCCACATTAATCTGTCCACCCATTTATTCATCTACCCTCTCATTCATCCACCCACCCATCCATTCATCTTTCCACTCATTCATCATCTATCCACTCACCCATCTATCCATCCATCCATTTTTCATCCACTCACCCACTTATCCATCCACCCCTCCATCATCCACCCACCTCACCATCTATCTCTTCATCCACCCATTCCTCCATCTACCCACTGATCCTCCTTTACATCTACTCATCCATTCACTCATCCATCATTTATCCACCTACACACCCATTCGTTGCCTCCACTCATCTACCGATCTACCAATTCATTTATTCTCTTATTCATCTGTTTATCCACCCATCATTCATCTATCTCTCATTAATTTACTCACTCACCTATCCATTCACTCATCTATTCATTCATTCACTCAACTACCCATCCATCTACTCATCTACTCTTTATGTATCCATCCATACCCCCATTCATCATTCATCTGTCATCCATCCACTCAGCTGTTCATTCATCAGTCCATCCCTCCATCCATTCCTCCCCCCATGTATCCATCTAGCCATTCAATCAGTGAGTCCACACATGTGCGGGTCACCAATGAAGCCTGACCTAGGTAACAGGGATGCCCAGAGAACACGTTTCAGTCTCAGCTGCTGCAGAGAACTCAATGCTGCCTCATGACTCTGCCTCAGGTGACAAGACGGGAGCAGATCAGACGCAGGGCTGGGCCTGGTAGCCTAATCCTTGACTCAGTGGGGTCCACTCTGGGGTCTCATCTGAGCCCCTCAATTCGACCTCAGTGCATGTCCTTCAATACTGTCTCAGGGCAAAGCCTCATCCTCCCTAACCCAGGTCTCCTGCCCTGCCTGGGTGGCCCCTCAGAGCCGAAGAGGCAAAGCCCTTCCTTTGAGATGGGTCTGGTCTCTGTGGGGTGGGACTGATGGACCCTGCTCAGGGGTGGACGATGGCTGGAGGGAGGGATGGTACTACAGGCAGACCCCACAGGGTGGCAGCAGGGCCACCTTCACCCAGGGAGTGAGGTGCTTGTTACCTGTGTTTAGGGCCATCTGGAGAGTACCCCTATCTCCCCCACCTGAAGTCCACCTACCCCACGTGTCTGCTTCTGGCCAAGTGCCAGGCCAGGTTTGAGGTGGCTGGCTCCGCCCTCCAGCACCCCGACCTTCTGGCCTAGGTAATGAAGGGTCTGCCAGGCAAGGGAGGGATGAAGGAGGCAGACAGGGTGGGGAGGAGGGTGGCGCCGTGCCCACACGTACCCCTGCGCATGCCGCAGAGAGAAGAAAGATAACTGATGGGTAGTATTTTAAGGCATATTAACCCAATTACAAGTATATTTTTACAATCGTGGCTCCAACATTTATCACGCGGCGTTTATTAGCCCCCGGAGCTGGGCTGTGTCAAATGAAGGCTATGAAACGGGAGCATTTCATTACGCGCTGCCCGTGCCGGGCGCTCCATCCTGCGACTCTTAAACCGCATGATTTTATCAAAATCTTCGGAAATTGAAGCAATCACTAAAAGGTGTCGGGGAATTAAAATGTTCTGTCTCGGTGAAAGAGATACACTTCTTGTAACATATATCAGTGGCTCTTTTTTTTTTAAAGACACATTACTATGCAGAGAAAAGGCATCAAACGTAGGAGGGCGGGGGCATTCCAGAAGGATCTGGAGACGGCAATTCTTCACGCTTAAAAATCGTCTTCTGAGGGACGCGTTGCCGGTGAGAGCTTTCTGTGCTGCTCTCTGCTCCCTCCTCGCTGTTTTCCTTTCTCACTCTTGTTCAGGTGCCGCTGGGCCCTGACAGCCTCTCCTCTGAGGAGCTGGGATTCAGCAGCCTCTAAACCAGAGAGGGGCGCCTGACCCACCTCGCCCTGGTGGGCGTGGATGGAGGAGGCTTGTAAGGCCCAGATTCTCGAGCATTCCAGACAGCCAGTGCTTCTTGCCACCTTCAGCCATCTAGGTTTAGAACAATAGGCTCAGAGGGTCCTGAAAGGCTCCTGTGTCTGGGACGTCAGGGGGTTGCTTTTCTCCCTGTTCTCTCCCAGCCTAGCCTGCCCTTTGGCCTGAGCGGGGCAGAAGGGCTCTGCTGGGTCCTGCTGGGCTGCGGGGACCCCCAGGCCCCCTGGGCTCACCTCACTGAGGCTGGCTCTGTTGGACAAGCTGGGGTCTGTGGAATCTGGGTTTTGCAGTGCCCCCCTCCTGCTGGGGCAGTGGTTGGGAGAGGCACAGGGAGGAGGGGAAGCAAGCAGTGAGGGCGCCAAGTGGCACCCTCAAAACAAGAGTCGGGGCATGACCTTGCTGAGGCCCTGCAGACGTCGGCCGGATTCGGGGTTTGTCCAGATGCCCTTGGAGGCCAGGCCTGAGGAGCTGCCCAAAGACTGTCCACTCAAGCGGGGGGCTGTCCCTCTCTGAGACTCGGGGCTCCGGGTGTAGAAGTGGGGGAGAACACTGTGCCAGATGGACTCTAGACAGAGCACCCGAGGAGGGCAAAGCACTGCCCAGGGGTGAGTCCCAGCACAAGCCTTCAATGGCATCTCCATGGCTCTCTCCTTCCATCATTGTCCCTCTGCCTCTCTCTGTCTCACTCTGTTTCTCTCCCTCTGCCTCTCTATCTCTGTCTCTGTGTGTCATTGTCTCTCTCTGCCTCTGTCTCCCTCTCCTTTTAAAAGAATTTTTATTTTAGAAGTAATACAGTTGAAAAACTGGAAACAGCCCTGACGACCTCTAATGTGTGATAGGTAACCATGCCGTGCACGTCTACACCTGGCACGCCTACACCTGGCACGCAGGCGGCAGTGCGAAGGCATGGATGGTTCCGGCTCTCCAGAGAACCAGCCGAGTGAGAAAGCCAACCCCCAAAGATCTGGAAAGGACATGCTGTAAGATCGCATTTATAGACGTTATTAAAACGGCATGATTATAGAAGGGAGAACGGATTAGTGGTCGTCAGAGGTTAAGAAAGGGGTGGTATGGGCGCGGAAGGGCGCCGGAGTGCCTGGAGGTGGCGGGCTGTTCTGGAGACATCCGTGTCAGCACCCTGGTGACTTTGTGCTGTAGGTATGTAAGGTGTCACTGAGAGTGGGCCAAGGGTACATGGTATGTGTATTGTTTCTCATAACTGCGTGTAAATCTACAATTTTCTCAAAATAAGGAGTTTAATTAAAAACACTTAAAAACCCTACCCTACGGCGTTACATATTAATGGAAAGAAAGCACAGTCCCACTCCCATTAACCTGGCAGCCCCGCCCCACCGCCCTGTGGACTGCGATCCACGAGGGTGCTGGCCGCTGGCCTCCGGGTGGGTCCTTGAAGGTCTCCATGACGCGCACGCCGGTGTCTCCCTCTGAGCTGCTGCGGGCCGGCTCCTGTGTGTAGATAAGCCCACCTGCTCTAATGAGGCTCAGGCACAGTCCAGGGCCAGAACATGGGCCCTTTGGGGAGCTCCTCAGACCGCTGCCTGGTGGTATTTCCTTTGCTTGTGTGTTGGGTACTCCCGGACCCCCTTCCTTCCACCAGCCCCCAGGGACCGTGTGGGAAGCCCAGAGAGGGTGTGGGCGGACATCACAGTTAACGCAGAACAGCAGGAAGGTGGCAGACTGTGGGGTCTGCCGAGATCCTGCCCAGGTGGCCACTCTAGGCTTCCTGGCTGGTGAGAACAGCTTTGCCTGAGCCGGGATGGCACGGCAGCAAACACTGAAGGCATTGTGGGTGCCTAGGGCAAGCTTGTCCTTTCCAGAAACAACGCTGTCTATGGGGCTGGGAGCGATGGCAGACCTTGGGGAGGATGTGGCTGGCTTCTCGCCCTGTTACTGAGTGGGCCGCCATGTGCTCCAGCACTGCTGAAGGGCCCAGCCCTCCCGGAGCGGCCCGGAGCTGTGGTCCCACTAGGGTTCCTGGCTGGTGGCTTTGGGTGGCTCCATGGATTCCCCGAGCCAGCCCCGACCCTGTCCCTTTGTTAGTGCATACACCTTTAGTCTGACACAGGAGCAGAGACCCTGCGCACCACGTCGGCCAAGAGAGGCTGCAGAGGCAAGATGGTCACTCGTGTGGGTCCCATATCTGGAGATGGTGGTGCCACCCTGTGAGCTCAGCCTGGCCTTGGGCTGACTGACAGTGACCCAAGTCACCTACTCAGGATCTAGGTGGCAGAGAGGACAGCCTGCACTCTAAGGGCGGGCTCTCCTCTGACAGGACAGGGAGAAGAGGAGACAAAGGGCCTAAGTGGACCACAGCTAGGCCTACCCAAAGCCTGCCAGCAAGTAAGAGCTGAAGCCTGGGCCGGGACTCTAACTCCAGTGCTCCTTTCTCACCTGGTTGGGGTGGGTAGGGATGGGGCTTGGCTCTGAGAGCAGTGTACCTGCCCTCTTGGGTGTAGGTTGAACTCCAGGGTTCCAGGCAGGCTTGTGTCAGGTGGGCTCAGCTCCCAGGCGGAGGTCTGCATGGGTGCTGTTTCTTTATCTGTTATCAATGCTTCTAATTTATAATAACAATAAAAAAAGGTGATTTCCCAGGGATCCTCCCAAACCTTGGCTCCCACCCCAGAGCATGGGTGAGCTTGGAGGTGCTATAGTACCACCAAGCCTTGGGGAGGGGAAGCTCCGGGTGGACCAGCCAGTGGAGGCAGAGTCCAGGTGGTGATAGGACTCCCTCCCCATCCCTGCGTACCTCTTCCTCATCCCCCCAACAGACAAAATGTGGGAGGGATGGTAAGGAAGACGAGTGTGAAGGAGGCTGTCCTGGTGTCCATGGTCACTGTACAACAGCTACACAGGCTTGTGGCCCGTAGGACTCCCCTGCCTGACCTCTCAGTGCACTGATGTGGGGGCTCTGTGGATACCCAGGACCTAGAACCAAGGCAGAGGCTCCGTATGGCCAGAGGGCCTATTTCTGTCGTCTCAGTGCCTGCTGTCTCCCCTCCCTCCGGGACCCAAGGTCTGTGTGTCTGGTCCTGCCCTCTGACCCCAGATGGCACTGGGTTCCTTGACCCACGGGCATGCTGGTCCTGAATGGGTTTCCCCAGGGCCTTGGTTCGTCCTTGAGACCATCCTGGTGAGCTCCATCCCTTGAGGGGTAGGGGCAGGGTGGCCAGGTGGGCCAGTGCAAAGCTTCACCTGATGCCACCATTTGCAGAAGGAATGAACTTTCTCCTCCAAACCCAAGGGCCGTCCTTGGTACACAGTGCACATTTATGAAGATGAGAACTTTCTAGAACTTCAACACCTTTTAAAGGTGTTAAGCCATAGATCCACATTACTGATGCTTGAGAAGGAGGTAGAAATAAGAACCCAAAATAACAGCTAGCATCACCCACCAGCTCCCCTCCATGCCCTGTGGACAGCCCTGGAAGGAGGCCCCATTGTCATCCTCTTTATCTCATGGAGGAAGCTGAAGCTGTGAGTGGTTGACCCCATTCAGGGCCCTCAAGGGAGGAGAAGGACAGCAGGGCTGGAAAAGTGTGCTGGGGCCCGGCCTCGCCCCCGCCCCCCAGGCTCCCAGCCCACCTCTGCCTCCAGGAAGCTGTGACCTGGTAACCTTCGGCCCACCCTGCTTCTGGTGCCTGTGGCAGGGCTAGGGGCTGGAGGCAGAGTCTCCACTGGCTCCTGAGGGAAGGAGAGAATCTGCCTGGGAGGGGCTGCTCACATACCCTGGCTGTCCGCTCCCATTCTTGTGGGGGTGTGGGACCCAGAGGCACCCCTCCCTCTGGCCAGGCACCCCCGCCGCCCTGACTCCGAGAACAAGACGGCTGGATGTGCTACGGTAGATCTCCAGTGGCCGATCCTCTGCCCGAGGCTGTATTTCCCGCTTGTTGGTGTCACAGACTCTGCCACGCGGGGTCAAGAGTTATCCTGCTCCGTCTTTTGTGTCCTAAATTTAATTGTTCACTCCTTTTCTCCCTTAAAAAGATCAGTAAAAACTGTTAATTTGATCAATACTTAATTTTTTCACCCGGAGCGCGTTTCTTCTGCTGGCCCGTGATAAGCAGGCAGCGGGGCAGAGGGACAAGTAAATTGTCAGGAATTTCTCCACTCTCCCGCGGCCACTCCACCACTTAGAGCCGTGTAATTTATACCCCGGCAGTCGCTCTGCAATTACCCTGTCTATTGCTGTCGACAGTATCGCACTATCTTTTAAATAGATCCAGCTTGGCTGGTCCAGACGAACCAACAGGACAAATGACGCCATCCCTCATCCCGCGAGTCCTAAAGAGATAAGTCCCTTAAAGAGGGGACCATTTATCAGCTGATACAAGCTGGATACTTACAAGCCCACTTCTTTGTTTGGGCTCTTTTCAGATTTCCAAAGCTATTGATCTACTGAGGGGGGAGCCAGGCTGGGGCGGGGTGTCGAGGGGCAGCCCCAGGGCCCGAGCTCAACTGCACAGTGGAGAACTCCGGGAGGGGCCGGGAGGGGCCGGGAGCTCTCCTGGCTGTTGTCCAGCTGGGCCTGGCTGTAGTGTGGGCCCTCAACTTGAGATGTGCCTCGATGGGCTTCATTCTACTGGGTAGGTGAGGCTGCAGAGCTGATGGGAAGGGGCGTGGTGCTGACCCTCAGACCTCGAGGGCCACAGGCAAGCGGTTAGGCCAGTTCCTTGGACCCTGCAAGCCTCAACTGGGATGCTGACAGAAGGGCCTGGGTGCTACTGGACCCCTCACAGGTACCTCGGTCTGCTCTCCTGTGAATACCTGGGCATAGGTGCAGGGTGGACAGCAAGTCAGGAGAGGCCTGGCCTTGTGAGGTCTGGAGCCAGAGACCTTGGGGACCATTGCTTTGCTAAAGGAGAAAATGAGACAGGACTCTGGGCTGAGGGCTGGGGGCTGTGTCAGGGGACAGGCAGACAACTGCTCCAATTCACAGAGAGGTTCTGATGCCAACCGGGAGCCCATCGGCTGGGCAGGGCCTGCCCCCCACCCCACAGCAGTGACAGTACGACGGCTCCCATAGGCCTCCGGGCAGCGCCAGTTAGCAAGCCCTGCCGCGTGCCCTTTCTGGGTGTAGGGTGGGGATGAGTGGCTGACCCTGAAGGCCCTGCACAGGCCTCTGGTGAGGGTCCCCGACCACCTCCCTCCCTCCCTGCTCTGACCGTCCGGTCTGTGGCCTTGCTGGCAAAGTCGCCCCCCCGTGAGATGGAGCGACTACAAACCCAGCATCTGCCCATGCCACGGCCGCCTGAGCCCGGCTGCTCCTGTCTCTGGGTGGAGGCTGATCTGACCTGAGGCCCGCTCTCAGCCCAGCCCTTTGTGTGGGTGGGCTCAGGCCTCAGTGGGCTAGGATCGGGTGCTATGCAGATTGTTCTGGGCCCTTTGGAACTGTGCTCAGGGCCACCCAAAAGCAGAGCCTGCCTAGTGTGCTCCTGGCTCGCAGCCCCACATGGCTGGGTCAAAAGGGAGGAACTGCCCTTGAAGGATCCCCTGTAGCTGCTTCCATGAGGCAAAGGGCGGCTCTGGGCCTGGGTTCCTGAGGTGTGATTTCCTGGAGCCTGCCAGGGGCCAGAGTGGGCAACCTCTTGGCAGCTGGACTCGGGGCCGGGGAGAGCTTCTTGACCTTTCACCAGCTCGGCATGGAATGCCTCTCCTGCCTCCCTGCCCCCTGCCCCGCTGCCTGGCTCCAGCCTGTTATATATTCCTGTACAGGGAGGAGTTGAGGTGGGAGCACCGGCCATGGGCTCCAGAGACAGCCACTCCTTGAGGTCTGCCAGGCTGGCGGCGACCGGGCAGAGGCCCTGGGCTGGAATAGGATGCCCCTCCCACCAGTGCTAAGGCCACTGCCTAGCCCTGGGCCTTTGGACTTTGCCGTGTGGAACCTCGGTGAACAAAAGAAGGGGTGACGGTGACTTCTCTGGATTCTGTCTGTAGTCACCGCTATCCGGGAGGCGACGTCCCAAGACCCCAGGGGGATCTTGGATAGCAGATAGCGCCAGCCCCCGTGTCTACCGTTTTTACCTAGACAAACACCCACGGTAAGGTTCAATTTATAAGCTGGGCGCAGTAAAATTGGCAATAAAAACTAATTCCTCAACAGAACAATTATTACAATACAGTGTGATGAAAGTTATTCGAAGAGTCTATCTTGAAATATCTCACTGTACTGTCATCACCTTGCGATAACATGGGATGAGAAAACGTCTACGTGATGAGCCCAAGTGAGGAGAGTGACATAGGAATTATGATGTAGGCGTCTAACACTTATGAACTAAGGCCAGGTGGTGTGCACTTGAAATTCTAGCGACTCTGGGAGTATTGTGACATAGCAAGATCCTGTCTTGTTTTTTTTTTTTGGAGAGGTTTTTGCTATAGGGCGCGTGCGCTCGCCAGACAGACAGACAGAGAGACAGAAAGCAGGAGATCACCCCCCAGGGGGGATGGCCACACCTCAGTCCCTTCTCCTCCATTCTCCTCTCGGGATCTTGGGCACGCACGCACATGCGCCCGGCGTGAGTTTAAGCCACCGGGTCCGGGACTTGAACCGCGGTCGACTACGTGGGAGTCCAGCGACATAGCCATTATGCTAACTGCTGGTCCCGCAAGATCCTGTCTTAAAGAAAAAAAAAAAAGCCCCCCTTCCGCCATGTATGAATTATCTCTAGAATTTTTCATTTAATATTTTCAAGCAGAGGTGGGCCATGGGTAACTGAAGCCCCCCAAAGGGAACCTTATTAAAGGGGAGCCATTACACTGTTATACTGGCCTCTGGGTCCAAAGCTGCCAGGCTTGAACGAATGGGAAGGTCGGGGTACAAAGGTAGGCAGGAGGTGCGTCAGGGCCCATGGCACCTTGAGGAGGCAGTGTGGGCACCGCAGAGCACTGATGTACTGTGGGGTAGGAAGGACTTTCCCAAACCAGCACGCTGACTCTCTGTTCTGGCCCAATGGCCTTGTGGGCTGACCCTGGCCGGTAGCCCTTGAGAACCCTGACCGAGGCTGTGGGTGTGATGGGGCACCATCTCTGGGGCCCCCAGCCTCAGCTTCTGGTGTAGTAGGCCCCTCCCTGGGAACTCACCCTCTGTCCCGACCCTGTTCCCTACCAGCAGCTTGGGGCCCTTGGCCACATCTGGAACTGCCTCCAGCCCCTTCTGCTCCTCCCACTCTGGCCTTGATCGACCTTGTTCCCTCCTCACAGCAGCGGGCCTGCCCTCTGACCCTGTGGCTTCCAAACTCTCAGGTAGCCCTGACGTGCCCCTACCTGGCCTGGTCTGAAGAGTGGGGGCTGGCCAGGGAGTCTGGAACCGCAGCACCACTTGCCTGAATTTGGCCGATGCTAGACTGAAGGAAGGACAGGGCTGAGTGTGATGTACGGGGCTTCAGACGCTAGCGTGAATGCTGGCGCTTTCTGAGCGGCCTCAGAGCCTGCAGAGCACCCACGCCTGAGTGGGCCCCACAAAGAAGGACAAAGCAGTGGGCCAGAGAGGACCACGTCACGTCCTTCCAGCAACCCCACTCGTTCCCCCCTATTCATCCAGGAATCCTGGAGTTGAACCCTTTTCCTCCGGGGACTGGGGGATGATCTGTGTGGTCTCAGCCCACATGCCTGAGCCACCCGAAGGGAGCCCTGCCCTCTTGGCCACGTGGCCGTGAAATGCTGCTGGCTCTGACGCCGCCTTGCCGGAGCCTTCACTCTGTCTGCGGAGACAGATGGGAGCGCTGTGTCGGACGTGGCTGATGTAGGCGATACACTGCAGGTCATCTGTTTGGTCTTAATTTAGAAAACCTTCACAAGATTATTATGTGGCATTTTTTTCCCTGTGGTGCTTGATGGTATCAGGTGGGTTCAGAGCTCAGACTCTCCAGTTTATCTTCCTCAGAGAGTTGCATTAATACGTAGGCACAACGGCCCAGACTAAACCACACAAAAACAAATAGAAATGATCTTTGCAGCGTCTCTCTTTAAAAATAGCATCCATTTATCATCCAGCTGGATAGTGCCGGGCTCACGCCTGTGGTCTGGGGCGACTGACTGCTTTGGGCTTAAATGCTGCTCTCTCGTTTAATTCTCTTCCTAGTCAAAGTCTTATTTTTCTGCTTTGCACCCTGGAAGGAAGCTCTGAATACCCATGCTGGCTGCCAGGAGGAAGTGGGCCCAGGGCCAGGAGTTCTCTGATGAACTTTCCGATTAGTGAATGAGGGGAACCAAGAAAGCAGCCTCAGTGGGCCTTCTAGGGGATTCCTCAGCTCAGGAACTCTGGATTTCCTTCCACTAAGATTCCTCCTTGGTCATCCCTAGAGGGACCTGCACTCTTCATCTCAGGAAGTCCCACAACCTGGTTGGACCTTGAACCCACATCTGGAAAGAGTCAAGGTATGGTAGGGCCTTAGGCCAGAGCATGTGTTCAAAGAGAACCAGGACCTCCTCATTCAGTGGTCTACTCACAATAGCATGGGCTGGGGTCTTTGATGAATGGGTGGGCATGGTGTGGGGTTTGCAGGTGCTATGAAAAACAATACCGTTCCACGGGAACCAGCAGTTAGCGTAATGGCTATGTCGCTGGACTCCCACGTAGTCGACCGCGGTTCGTGTCCCGGACCCAGTGGCTTAAAACTCACGCCGGGCGCGTGTGCGTGCGTGCCCAAGATCCCGAGAGGAGAATGGAGGAGAAGGGATTGCGGCGTGACCATCCCCCCTGGGGGGTGATTTCTCGCTTTCTGTCTCTATGTCTCTCTCTGTCTGTCTGGCGAGCGCACGCGCCCTATAGCAAAAATATCTCTCCAAAAACAAACAACAACAAAAAAAAAACAAAAAAGAAAAAAACAATACCGTTCTTGTGGGACTCGCCATGCCATGGTTGGCGCCCTCTGTGTGACTGTCATAGAGTGTGTGTATACACTCTCTTTTGCTGTTTTCTTCCCTACTTCTGGCAAGTGCAGAGATGCCTGGGTTCTTTAGGTGGACCAAAGATCCCAGAGTACAGAGTACGCAGTATGTACAGAGGGAGGCCAGCCTGCCTGGGGAGGGATTGCCTGTGGGAGCAAGGCTGTTAACCTTGGAGGGTGGTATTAGTGGGGGGGTGGGGGAAGACAGCATATTTGCAGTTCCAGAGAAGTAGAAAAGAAGAAAAGAAAAAATAAACCAAGTGTATTCAAATTATAGACACAGAACAAGATAACAGAAATAAGCCCTAACATGGCAACGACTATAATAGATGTAAATGAGTTAGACTTGCTGCTCTAAAAGCAGAGACTCATAGAGTGAATAAAAAACAAATTGCTGCTGTATGTTGTTTGTAGAATACACATTTTAGTATATGCGCTGTTTCATTTTATTTTTTTGGAGAGGTTTTTGCTATAGGGCGCATGTGCTCGCCAGAAAGAGACAGAAAGTGAGAAATCATCCCCCCTCTCCCCGGGAGGATGGCCACGTCACAATCCCTTCTCCTCCATTCTCCTCTTGGGATCTCGGGCACACATGCACACACACCTGGCGTAAGTTTAAGTCACCGGGTCTGGTACTCGAACCATGATCGACTACATGGGAGTCCAGTGACATAGCCATTACGCAAACTGCTGATCCCTGCGCTGTTTCATTTTCATAGACTACACATAGAATACGTTTTTTTTTTGTTTTTTTGTTTTTTTAAAAGAAAATGACATAGGAAGATTGAAAATCAAGGGATAGAGTAAAAGGTACATTAGGAAAATAAAACCAAGGAGATTTGGAATAGAAATTCTATTTTCAGGGAACCAGCAGTTAGCGTAATGGCTATGTCGCTGGACTTCCCACGTAGTCAACCATGGTTTGTGTCCCGGACCTGGTGGCTTAAAACTCATGCCGGGCGCGTGTGCGTGCGTGCCCAAGATCCCAAGAGGAGAATGGAGGAGAAGGGATTGCGGCGTGACCATCCCCCCTGGGGGGTGATTTCTCGCTTTCTGTCTCTATGTCTCTCTCTGTCTGGCGAGCGCATGCAACCTATAGCGAAAATCTCTCCAAAAAAAAGAAAAAAAAAAGAAATTCTATTTTCAGACAAAATAGAATTAAGGCCAAGAAAAATCACAAGTAACAAAGAAGAATACCAGACACATTTTTTTTTCCAAAGGAAAAATTGATCAACAGTATATAATGACTATGCATATGTGTGTGTGTGTGTGTGTGTGTGTCTTAAAATGTGTAAAATATGCACAACAACAATCAAGAAAATTACTAGGAGAAATATATAGTATACAGAATTTTTTTTTTTTGTAGAGGTTTTTGCTTTAGGGCATGTGTGCTCATCAGAGAGAGACAGAGAGACAGAGGCAGTGAGAGGAAAGTGAGAAATCACCCTCCCCAGGGGGATGACCATGCTGCAATCCCTTTTCCACTCTCCTCCTGGGATCTTGGGCACACACACACGTGCACACACACCTGGCATGAGTTTCAAGTCCCTGGGTCAGGGACTCAAACTATAGTTGGCCATGTGGGAGTCCAGTGACATAACTGGTATACCATTTGCTGACCCCAGTGTATAGAATTTTAAACAAATTTCCCTTATAAAGTGATAGATTAAATATATAAAATAAGTATAAATATTTAAATTTGAATGTGTAATAAATTAATTGAATTACATCTAATATTTAACAATTTATACTCCATAGAGGATACAGAATTTGTTTGTGCAAAATTTATTATTCACTGGACCAACAGATGGCAAAATGGCTATGTCACTGGACTCCCATGTAGTCGACCACGGTTCAAGTCCCTGACCCAATGGCTTAAACTCATGCCAGGTGCGTGTGTGTGCATGCCCGAGATCCCGAGAAGAGAAGGGATTGCATGGTGGCCATCCCCTCTGGGGAGTGATTTCTTGCTTTCTGTCTCTCTGTCTCTCTCTGTCTTTCTGGTGAGCACATGCACCCTACAGCAAAAACCTCTCCAAAAAAAAAAAACAAAACCCAACTTATTCACTAAAATGGGCCATGTATTAGGCCACTGTTATGGTCACCTGCAGAGGCAGGGACATCTCCTTCCAAAATTTGGTTTGAATTTTGGAACTGAGGACACTACACACACATGCACCAAGAGGGCATAATTTTTTTTTCTTTATTGCATTTTTATTATTCTTTTTAAAAAATAATTATTTTATTTAACTCTATTTATTTATTTTTATTTGACCAGAGAGGGACAGAGTGAGAGAGGCAAAGTGAGAAAGCAAGCCGCCAGGTCCTGGACTTGAACTGTGGTTGACCATGTGGGAGTCCAGTGGCCTTAACCACCACTCCACCTGCCAGCCCCTATTTTAATTATTCTTCTTATTTTTTAAAAACATTCAATCGCTTATAACAGTTGGCTTATAAAGAGAATTTACCCAACATGAAATATATCTCAGACCAGTCCAGTTGAGAATACTATACACATTATCATCAATAGGTAATAAAAATAAACCATTGTCGTGTCCTATAAATGTCTTGCCTATTTTTTCTCCCCGATTTCCTTCCCTATACTATTTCTTTCTCTCACCCTCCTTCCACACTGTCTCCTGCATCCGTAACTATTTTCACTGCTTTTATAGGGCATAAAAATGTTTTAGTTGTTGGGGGATAGCAGGTGGCATGGTGGTTAAGGGTGGTTAAGGGTGGTTAAGGGTTAACTGTGACCAACCACAGTTCAAGTCCCAGACCTGGCAGCTTGCTTTCTCACTTTCTCTCTCTTTCTCCTCCCTCTGATCAAATTAAAATACATAAACAAATAAAGTTAAATAAAATAATTGTTTTAAAAAAGTTTTAATTGCTTCCATAATTGAGGTCTCTGAGGAGAGCAGGGCAGGCTTCCCAGATAGGTCAGGAATAGCTTCAGAAGGCAAGGAAAGGTTTTCATTGTCTTTAGGTGCCTAAGTGAGAGTTCCCCAGTATAGACAGTAACTCGTGTGGGTTGAATTGCCTACCAGCCCAAAGATGTGAGCTCCCAGTCTTTCTTTTTAAAAAAATTGTATTTATTTATTTATTTATTTATTTATTTATTTATTTATTTATTTATTTTGGAGAGGTTTTAGCTATAGGGCGCATGTGTTTGCCAGAAAGATGGAGAAGATAGAGAAATAGAAAGCAAGAAATCACCCCCCAGGGGGGATGGCCATGCCACAGTGCCTTCTCCTTCATTCTCCTCTTGGGATCTTGGGCATGCACGCACATGCGCCTGGTGTGAGTTTAAGCTACTGGGTCTAGGACTCAAACCACGGTTGACTACATGGGAGTCCAGCAACATAGCCATTATGGCAACTGCTGGTCCTGAAGATGAGAACTTTCTAGAACTTCAACACATGCTCAATACAGGCACATGTTCATTATAGCCATAAGAGTCAATGCAGTAGGGACCAGCAGGTTGTGTGGTGGTTAAGGAGCTAGACTTCCACATGGCCAATGATCGAGTCCCACACCTGGTCTCTTGCTTTCTCACTTTTGCTTTGTCTCTCTCTGGTGGGCACATGTGCCTGTAGCAAATTAAAATAATAATAATAATAATAAATAATTAAATTAAATTAATAATTCTAAAAAAGCAAATGTGATAAAATTCAAATAACTAACATAACATAGGCAGTATTTTCAGACTATAATATAATGAAATAAGTAATAAAAGAAAAGTGAAGTCAGCAAGTAATATAGTGGTTAAGGCACTGGACTCCCACTTGGTCGACCTTTTCACTTGGGACCAGCAGATGGAGGGATGGTTACATTGCTGGACTCCCATGTAGTCGATCATGGTTTGAGTCCCATACTCGATGGCTTAAAACTCACACTGAGCGCATGTGCGTGTGTGTGCGTGTGTGTCCAAAATCTGGACGAGAGAATGGAGAAGGGATTGCAGTGTGGCTGTCAACCCTGAGGGGTGATTTTTCGCTTTCTGTCTCTCTGTTTCTCTGTCTCTCCAGCGAGCATATGTGCCCTTTAGCAAAAATCTCTTTTAAAAGGAAAAAAAGAAAAAGAGAAAAGCGAAAAAATTCTGGAAAGAAAAATACCGTAGGTACTAAGTAACCTGGGAGTTAAGGGAAAATCATAAAATAATTCTAAAACATTTAAAACACTACATGTCAGAAGTTGTGGGATATACCTAAAGCACCACCTAGAAGGAAAACATGATTTTAAATACATTTGTCAGAATACAAAAAAAAAAAAAAAAAAAAAAAAAAAAAAAAGAAGTGAGCAAAACATCTAACTCAGGATGCTAGGAAAAAAACTAAAGACTGGGAACCAGCAGTTAGCGTAATGGCTATATCGCTGGACTCCCACGTAGTCGACCGCGGTTCGCGTCTCGGACCCGGTGGCTTACAACTCACGCCGGGCTCGTGTGCGTGCGTGCCCAAGATCCCAAGAGGAGAATGGAGGAGAAGGGATTGCGGCGTGACCATCCCCCCTGGGGGGTGATTTCTCGCTTTCTGTCTCTATGCCTCTCTCTGTCTGTCTGGCGAGCGCACGCGCCCTATAGCAAAAAAACCTCTCCAAAAAAAAAAAAAAAAAAAAAAAAAAAAAACCTAAAGACTGGATCTAAAGAAATAAGATGGCCTTTTGGCCAGAACTGCCATCTTCCAGTAATTAACCAAAATGACAAACACAAAGGGAAAGAGGAGAGGCATCCGATATACGTTCTCTAGGCCTTTTAGAAAACATGGAGAGGTTCCTTTGGCAACATATATGCGAACCTACAAGAAAGATGATATTGTAGACATCAAGGGAGTGGGTACTGTTCAAAAAGGAATGCCCTGGGACCAGCAGTTAGCGTAATGGCTATGTCGCTGAACTCCCATGTAGCCGACCACGGTTCAAGTCTTGGACCCAGTGGCTTAACTCACGCTGGGCGCATGTGCGTGTGTGCCCAAGATCTCAAGAGGAGCCGGGCCTGCGCGGCAGGCCTGGGCTCTGCCTTATGTGCCCCTGAGCGGCAGGCCGGGCCTGCGCGGCGGGCCGGGGCTCTACCTAGCGTGCCCCTGTGCGGCCGGGCCTGCGTGGCCCCCCGCTGCCTCTCCAGCACTGGGTGTGTCCCACGCTCGGTGCCGACGTGGGCTGGCGGCGCGGACTGGCCGAGCTCGCCGTCCTTCCTTTCTTGGGCCGGGTGGGCGAGCAGAAGGTGGCGCTGGATCCCGCGCACATTCGCGCGCTCGGGGCTGACGTGTGGCCGCCGGGCCTGCGCATGGCCGCTGGGCCTGCGTGTGACCGCCGGGCCTGCGCATGGCCGCTGGGCCTGTGCCTGCGCGTGGCCTCCGGCCACAGGCGGCAAACTGAAGCCGAAAACTAGGATTAAGAACTTGCAACTACAAGCAACAGAAAGAAACTTCAGCTGTCTTAAACCAATTGAGAAATATATTGTATAGGAGGATTTTCCCTGCCTATGGACAGTGAGAAGATGATGGTTACCAGCCCTGCATTACCTCAGGGAAAAACAAGAACTACTCTACCATTCTTAAGGAAGCCAGATACCCGAGTATGACTCACGCTGCAGATCCCCACAACACCATTCCCGGTAACCACAAGATGGATGCCGTGCCTCATCAACTGATAATCACCTCTGCTTTCCAGAACCGCTTTCCTGAAACTGTATTCCATGGAGACTCACCTACAATTGTGGAACTGCACGAGACCCACCCTTAATTCAACCCTGAATAGAATCTATGCTCCCTATTGTTAAAAACTGTATGAGCTGATAATTGAAAAAAAAAAAAAAAGAAACTGAAAGAACTGGAAGGTATAATAGCAGGGATGGCAACTGCAGATACTAGAGACAGTATGGGAGAGCTAATGGGAATGAGTAATTGAGGGCGGAAGGGAGGGATTCAGGGAACAAACAACACAATAGACACAAAAATGAAAAGTTGTCTGTTGATGATAATGTATATGGTATAATCATTGTCTTGACTAATGTGCACTGTATTCATGCTGGGAAAAACCATGTTGTACACTGTAAAGAGGTGCAACGATTAAATGTAAACAAACAAACAAACAAACAAAAAACTGAAAGAACTGGAAGGTATAGTAGCAGGGATGGCAACTGCAGATACTAGAGACAGTATGGGAGAGGTAATGGGAATGAGTAATTGAGGGCGGAAGGGAGGGATTCAGGGAACAAACAACACACTTAATAGACACAAAAATGAAAAGTTGTCTGTTGATGATAATGTATATGGTAATATCATTGTCTTGACTAATGTGCACTGTATTCATGCTGGGAAAAACCATGTTGTACACCGTAAAGAGGTGCAATGATTAAATGTAAAAAAAAAAAAAAATAGGTAACCTTAGAATCTTTTGGGGAGACTTATGTTGAAATCCATTAAGTTTGTCATAAACTTTTTAAAAATCATTTTGTAACCCTGCTCGCTGAAGTAATGATATCCTAGATTTAGTGACTTTTTTCATTGTTCATGGTGTGGTAAAATTTGTACAAATGGATCATTTACTGTGGAAGAAAAAAATAATGTTTACACATGGATATACATATAGATATATGTAAGCATTTAAATATATACAAATATATGTTTGCATTTTAAAATCTAAAAAAAAAAAGAACTCTAAAAAAAGTGATCTCAAGAGGAGAATGGAGGAGAAGGGATTGTGGCGTGGCCATCCCCCCTGGGAGATGATTTCTTGCTTTCTATCTTTGTCTCTGTCTGTCTGGCGAGCGCACGCACCCTATAGCAAAAAAAAAAACCTCTCCAAAAATAAGGAATGCTCCACAAATGTGACCCTGGCAAAACTGGAAGTCTGCAATGTTACCCAGCATGCTGTCTATTGGTATTGTTGTAAACAAACAAGTTAAGGGCAAGACTCTTGCCAAGAGAAGTAATGTGCATATGGAGTGTATTCAGCATTCTAAGAGCAGAGATAGCGTCCTAAAACTTGTGAAGGAAAATGACCAGAAAAAGAAGGACGCCAGAGAGAAAGGTGCCCGGGTTCAACTGAAGTGCCAGCCTGCTCCACCCAGAGAAGCACACTGTGTGAGAAACAATGGAGAGGAGCCTGAGCTTCTGAACTATTCCCTATGCATTCATGGCATGATGGGTGTTAAAAATAAACTAATTTATGGTCTATTTAAAAAAAAAAGAAAGAAGATATTTTTAAAGATATTTTTTAAAAAATCAGTAATGGAGAACATCTAATGTAACAGAGAACATCTTTAACACCAAAAGTCAGAGAAGATTAATAAAGCTAAAACTGGACCTTGTAAATATAATCAGACAAGCAGACCTCTGGCAAGACTGATGACAAAACAGAGAGACAATAAAATAAACATAGAATAAAAATGGAAAACAACTGCAAAATAATACACATTAATACATTCAGAAAACCTAGATAAAATGAATAAATTTCTGAAAAAAATTAAAAATGCCAAACTGATACCAGAATAAATAGAAAATTTAAATAGACCAACCATTCATGAAAAAAATTGAAATGAGAAACAAATAATTCCTCACCAAAACTCTCTAAGAAAGATAAATATTTCTTATGCAAACTCTTCCAGAGCATAGAAAACAAATGTAAATCTCTAGGTTTTTTTAAGGCTAGTAATATCCTTATTCCAAAATCAAGAAAGAAAACACAATTGTAGTCCCTTTTTCTTTCTTTTTGTAGTTTTGCTATAGGGCACATACACTCCCCAGAGAGCATGAAAGGGAGAAATCACCCCCCGGAGGGGATGGCCATGCCTCAGTCTCTTTTTCTTCCATTCTCCTTTTGGGATTTTGGGCATGCATGCACACACACTCAGCACGTTTTTCAAGTCACTGGGTCCAGAACTCAAACCACAAAGTTAACCACGTGGGATTCAGCCTTTTTTTGGACGTTTTTGCCTTAGAGTGTGCGTGCTCACCTGGGAGAGACAGAGACAGTGAGAGGGAAAGTGAGGAATCACCCCGCAGGGGGGATGGCCATGCTGCAATCTCTTCTCCATCCTCCTTCCAGGATCTTAGGCATGCATGCACATGAGCCTGGTGTGAATTTCAAGCCACCGGATCTAGGACTCGAACAATGGTTGGCCATGTGGGAGTCCAGTGATGTAACTGCTATGTCATCTGCTGGTCCTGGGATTCAGCCTTAACCTCCATGCCACCTGCTGGACCAGGCCTTTTTAAAAAAATTATAAATAAAATATAATTGTGTGTGTGTTTGTGTGTGTGTGTGTGTGGTAGAGATTCATGGACACACACAAGAAAGGCAGAGAGAGAGAAGTACCATTGACAAAGTCTCATCCTTTCCTGCGCCCTCTAGCGCCTCCGGATCATAGGCACTTGCGTGTATGTCCAGCATATTTTCTTTCTTTCTTTCTTTCTTTCTTTCTTTTTTTTTTTTTTTTTGGAGAGATTTTTGCTATAGGGCGCGTGCACTTGCCAGACAGACAGAGAGAGACAGAGAGACAGAAAGAGAGACATCACCCCCCAGGGGGGATGGCCACACCGCAATCCCTTCTCCTCCATTCTCCTCTCGGGATCTTGGGCACGCACGCACGCACACGTGTCCAGCATGAGTTTAAGCCACATGGTCTAGGACTCGAACTGCGGTCGACTATGTGGGAGTCCAGCGACATAGCCATTACGCTAACTGCTGGTCCCCCCAGCATATTTTCAAATGCCCTGAGGATCCACACCCATGATTAGCCATATAGCTCTCAGCCTTGCGGGGCACCTGCATTTCCTCTGTGCCACAGTGGCTAGGCCTCCAAGTGTATATTTTAAAAAATTATTATTCAGGGACCAGGAGATGCTGGGATGGTTATGGCTCTGGACTCAGTTTGAGTCTCAGACTTGGCCGTTTAAAACTCATGCCAGGCGTGTTTGAGAGAAGACTGGAGGAGAAGGGATTGCGGTGTGGCCATGCCCCCTGGGGTTGATTTCTCACTTTCTGTCTCTGTCTCTTTGGTGAGTGCATACGCTCTATAGCAAAAATCTCTCTTAAAAAAAGTCATTATTAAATGTGTTTATTCCAGGAATCCAAAGATGGTTCAACATCAGAAGAACATATCATGAAAGAACTGAAGGACAACAATAACGTGATAATCTTTATAGATTTTTAAAAAGGATTTAACAATATTTCATTTTTATTTATAGTTTAAATTCTCAGAAAACTTCGATTAGACAGAACATTTTCTTAACTTGGTCAAAAGCAACCTATTTAAAAATTGACAGCAAACATCACCATTTATTAGAAAACCTTACATAGCATTCCCTATAAGATCATGAATAAGACAAGGACACATTATCTCTATTATTCAAACTCATCACCAAGGAGATAAATACGAGGGATTAGATTGGAAAGGGAGGAGCAATTTTATTATATGCTGATGATATGACTATCTACATAGAACACCCAAAAGACAGAAAAAATTTATTAGAACCGATAAGAGAATTTAGAAAAACCAACAGATAGAAGATCATTGTATCGTTGGCAATTACTACATGGCAAATTACCCTCAAATTCAGTAGCTCAAAACAATAAATATATCTCACAGCTTCTGCGAGTCAAGGGTTTGTGAGCAGCAAAGTCGAGTGCCTGGGTGAGAATCTTTCATGAAGTTGAGATCACAACTTTGGCTGGGATTGCATCATGTAAAGGCTCGACTGGGCCTGGGTCATTCCAAGGTGACTCACCCACATGGCTATTGAGTGCCAATGACCTCAACTCCTTGGTGACATTGACAGGAGGCCTTATTTCCTGACTGTGTGAACCTGTCCATGTGACTACTTGGGTGCCCTCAACGTGGCAGCTGGCCTTCTCTCGAGCAAGGGATCAAAGAGAGCAAAGGAGGACATGCGAGTGCTGTTTATGAACAATTCTCAGAAGCCATACTCAGTTTTGCCATATTCTGCTCATAAGAGGTAAATCACTACGTTCAGCCCACACTCAAAGGGAGGGACCTTAAGTTCTACCTCTTTTTTTTTTTTTTTAAAGAATTATTTTATTTATTTATTTACTTATCTATTTCAATTTGACCAGAGAGGGACAGAGTGAGAGAGAGAGAGAAAGGGAAAAAACAATTTGCCAGGTCTAGGTACTGAACTGCAGTTGGCCATGTGGGAGTCCAGTGCCCCCAACCACCATGCCACTTGCCAGCCCCAAGTTCTACCTCTTAAAGTAAAGAAGATCAAAGAGTCTGTGGGCATATTTGTAAAACCACAGTTATCTTTCAAAATTTACTAGTGTTCTTTGGGACCAGCCACATATTGCTGGAATATAGAAATAGAGAATGAGAAACCCTTACAAAACCATTAAAACAATGTAATACTTAGCAATCAAGCTTGCAAACAATGCACACGTTCCTTATGTTGAAAATTGGAAGACTCAAATCTAAGAAAAAGGCATGCATAAAAGGGGGGTCAGTAGGTTAAGGTGGCTGGACCCCACATGAATGACTGTGTGGTTCAGGTCCTAAACCCAGTGATTTGAAAATCATGCTGGGCATGTGTGTGTATGTGCTCCAAATCCTGAGAGGAGACTGGAGGAGAAGGAATTACAGTGTGGCCATCCCCTCTGGGATGGGGAGTGTGACTTCTCATTCCCTCCCCTGTGTCTCTCTCTAGTGAGTGCACACACCCTATAGCAAAACTTAGAGAGGGAGAGAGAGAGAGAGACCCCACTTGGCTGACCCTGGCATGTGTGTGTGCATGCCCCAAATCCCAACAGGATGAAGAAAGGGAGGAGAAGGGATTGCAGCATGGCCACACCCCTTTGCAAGGTGCTTTCTTCATCTTTTTCTCTCTGCATCTCCCTCTGGTGAGTACACATGCCCTCTGACAATAAAAAAAGACAAAAAAATAGGTATACAAGGACATCTTTTACATTTTTAGAGAAGGAAGAACAAAGGAAGGGATAATTGTCTCGTAGTTGTTAAAATACATTACAAACATAGGAAGAAAAACAGTGAGGCAATAGCACTGGAATAGCTAAATAAAAATGAGCCAGATTCCCCCAAAGAAATATATATATATATATATATATATATATATATATATATATATATATATATATATATATATCTGTGGCAATGTGGTACATGACAGAGGTGATATAGTAAATCGTTGGAAAGGGAAATTTAACAAAACAAAGCATAGTTTAAAAAAATAGGTCTGGGGACCAGCAGTTGGTATAATGGCTATGTTGCTGGACTCCTGTATAGTTGACTGCAGTTTGAGTCCTGAACCCGGTGGTTTAAAATCACGCCAGGCGTGTGTGTGTGCATGCCCAAGATCATGAGAGGAGAATGGAGGAGAAGGGGTTGAGGCGTGGCCATCCGCCCTGGGGGGTGATTTCTCGCTTTCTGTCTCTCTGTCTCTCTCTGTCTTTCTGGTGAGTGTGCGTGCCCTAAGGCAAAAACCTTAAAAAAAAAAAAAAAAAAAAAAAAAACTGGGAACCAGCAGTTAGCGTAATGGCTATGTAGTTGGACTCCCACATAGTCAACCGCGGTTCGCATCCCGGACCTGGTGGCTTAAAACTCACGCCGGGCGTGTGTGCGTGCGTGCCCAGGATCCCGAGAGGAGAATGGAGGAGAAGGGATTGCGGCGTGACCATCCCCCTGGGGGTGATTTCTCGCTTTCTGTCTCTATTCTCTCTCTGTCTGGCGAGCACATGCGCCCTATAGCAAAAATCTCTCAAAAAAAACCCCCAAAAAACAAAAACCGGGGAACCAGCAGTTAGCGTAATGGCTATGTCGCTGGACTCCCATGTAGTCGACCGCGGTTCGCGTCTCGGACCCGGTGGCTTACAACTCACGCCGGGCGCGTGTGCGTGCGTGCCCAAGATCCCGAGAGGAGAATGGAGGAGAAGGGATTGCGGCGTGACCATCCCTCCTGGGGGGTGATTTCTCGCTTTCTGTCTCTATGTCTCTCTCTGTCTGTCTGGCGAGCGCACGCGCCCTATAGCGAAAAACCTCTCCAAAAAAACCCAAAAAAAACCAACAAAACAAAAAACAAAAACAAAAACAAACAAACAAAAAAAACCAAAACCAAAAACAAAAAGGTTAGGTCTGAAAAAAGCTGCATGACATTGGTCTGGGCAATAATTTTTATTTTTATATATAACCCTAAAAACACAGAAAACAAAAATAAAAATAAACAAATGGTATCACTTCATACTAAGAATCTTCTGCATAGCCAAAGAAACACTCAACAGAGTGAAGAGACAACCTATAGAATAGGAGCAGCTTAGCTGGATGGTTCTGGCTCAAAGTCTTTCATGAAGCTGAGATGAAAACATTGGCTGGAACTATACTATCTGAGTGTTTGACTGGGACTGGGAAATTACAAACCATACATCCAAAGAGAAGTTAATATCCAATGTATATAGGGAACTCAACTTAGCAGCAAGAAAACAAAGAACACAATTTTAAAATAAAGAAAGCCTTCAGGTGGTATGATGGTTAAGGGCACTGGACTCCCACCTGGCCAGCTGTGATTCGAGTCCTGGACCTGGAGGCTTGCTTTCTCACTTGCTCTCTCTCTCTCTTCTCTCTCTTGCTTTGCCCTTCTTTAGTCAAATTGAAACAAATAGAGACCAGAAATTAGCATAATGGCAATGTCACTGGACTCCCATGTAGTCGACCGCGGTTCGCGTCCCAGACTGGTGACTTAAAACTCATGCCGGGCGCGTGTGCGTGCGTGCCCAAGGTCCCGAGAGGAGAATGGAGGAGAAGGGATTGTGGCGTGGCCATTCCTCCTGGGGGGTGATTTCTCTCTTTCTGTCTCTCTCTCTGTCTGGCGAGCACACGCGCCCTATAGCAAAAACCTCTCTCTAAAAAAAAATAAAATAAATAAATAAATAAATAAATAAATAAATAAATAAATAAAGTTAAATAACATAATTCTTTAAAAAACATGATAAATGCAGGACCATCAGGTATTGTGGTGATTAAGGTGCTGGATCCTGCATAGCTGACTCCACCGTTTGAGTCTCAGACCCAGCGGCATGAAAAATATGCCAGATGCATGTTCGTGCAATTCCAAAATTCTGAGAGGAGAATGGAGGAGAAGGGATTGTGGTGTGGCCATTCTTCATGTGGGGTGAGTTCTCAGTTTTCCCTCTCTTTCTCTCTCTCTCTCTGTCTGTCTCCAGTGAGCACATGTGCCCTATGGCAAAAATCTAAAAAGAGAAAAGGGTAATGTGGGGTTTGAAACAGTAGAATAATAGTAAAGCGTGATGTTCTGTGAGGCTAACCACAGAGGAAGGTTCAGGGTTCCTATGTGGAGACCTCCATGAGTATGCTAGGCACGCTTGCCCCTGATCTGTGGCTACTTGAAGCTGTGGGTGGATTGTGGCATCAAGACTCTGTTCGGGGTGCCTGTCTCTCTCTGTCTCTCTTGCTCATGGAAAAAACATAATAAACTTTTTAAAAAAGGGCAAAATATTTAAATAGGCATTTCTCAAAAGAAGACATACAAATGGTCATCAGGACATAATAACTGAAATAAGAGGCACAGAAAGACAAATACTACGTGATATCACTTAACCTGTCTTTGAGACTAGGTCAAAGGCGGCATGCAGCTTCTGCATGGTTGTCTCTGGAAACTTGCTTAAGTGGTCACTTCTGTCGACAGTCCAGCTAAGCTCCCATCAACTGCCAAATGCATGAGTGACCCACCACCCTGGACATCTAGCCCAGGCATCTGAGTGCAGACACAAATGACCTTCTATCTCTTCAAGAGAGCCACCCTGCTGAACCTTTTCCAAATTCCTAATGCTCAAAAATGTGAGTAAATTAAGATGCTTGTTTTAAGCTAGAAGGTTTTGGGATAATTTGTTACATAGAAATAGTAATCAGAAAAAAATAATATTGGAAAAAGGGGCTCACTTTAAGGAAACTAGAAAGTAGAACCCCTACCTCCTACCATATACAAAGGGAAATCTACATGTAAGAGATTAAAGACCTAAAAGTAAATGGTAAAACCTGTAGGATAAGAAGAGAAAACATTGGAGAATTTCTTCATGACCTTGGGAAAGAAAGGATTTCTCAAACAAGACTCCAAAAGAACAAATCATAAGGTGAAAAAATGGATGGATTCGATTATATCAAAGTGAAGGATTCTATTCGATAAAGAATTCAATAGACCATGTTAACAAATGGGAGACAGGCTAACAGATGAGATTTGCAACATCTGAAACTCACAAGCGATTGATAGGATATACAGGAAACAGCCACAAATCACCTTGCAAAAGACAAGGTCTTCAAAAGACAAATGGGCAAAGGGCATGAACAGGCGATTTTCAGAGACCTGAGTAGATGATGAGTAAGTGAGGAGTTGCTCAGCTTCCCATTGATCAGAAGGACACAAATTGAGACAATAAGGAGATCAACTTTGCAAAAATGAGACAATTCTATAGTTTCAAGTGTTGACAAGGACTTGGGGAAGGGGAGCCTGTCTGACTGGAGAGGGCATTGTCTGGAGAGCAACCTGGCTGCAGATAGTGGAAGCAGCAGCTGCCCCCTCAGAGCCGGCAGACAATTGTGAGCTGATGTGCCTTGAGTGTTTCCTTGCTCTGGGCCAGTCTTTGTGCTGAGTGCTCTGTTCTCGTCTGATTTAATCCTTTCTCAGCCCCAGCTGGTTATCAGGCAGTGCACCCAGCAGGAGGATCAGGTGTTCAGGACCTGGAGATGGCTCCCCACCGTGGTGCTGTAGGACTTAGAAGAGCTCGCCATGCCTTGCAATACTGCCTGTGCATGGGCTTGGCTCAGGATCCAATGGGACAATGTATGTCATGGGTGTGTCTGTGGCAGCTGAGTGTCACCCTTATTGTCCCCTTTGATGCAGAGACCAAGTACAGAGCAGTGAGTGTGACAAGGCAGGACACACAGCTAGTTCTGCAGAGGGGATGTGAGACTACTAACTGGCAGTTCTGGCCTTGCAGAAATTCTCAGAGCTGAGCTGCGGTGTCAGACACCTCCACTCTGCTGCCTTCCCCACCCCCTCATCTTCATATGGCTCAGACCCAGTATCTAGCTCTCCCTGCCCCCGCCCACTGTGTCCCTGGCCTGCAGAGGATACCCTGCCCACCTTCTCCAGCACACTTCTGCTACAGGTGCCCTCAGGGCCCTCCCGTGGAGGATGATCCTACAGGGTCTTTGGCCATCGTATATCCATTCTGCACATCCACCTCCTTTCCTCGTCATCTCCCAGGACAACTAGGCACTTTCCTTTCATAAAAATCAGCCGTCACTTGGTCTAGTCTCCTAGGGGCCACCCCAGCAGTAGTTTACTCCCTTGCCCAGTCCTTGCCAAGATGTTAAATCCCATGGTCAAGAGAGATCCGCTAGATCAGGGCTTTCTCGCTCATCCATATAATCTCTTGATCTAGGGCCCTAGGAATTGCTACTCTTGCCGTTATTTCCATCTGGAGTCTTTTTCCTCTCTTGCCAGGTTCAGTACCTCCTAGTGAGCAGCTGTCTACAGGGTCTTCCAAACAACGGAAGTGCCAGCTCTTATGAGGGAATGATGGGCTAACTTCTCAGCCAAAAGTGTTCAGAGGGTTTTTAAAGCCTCCACCCACGTGTCTCCTCCACCCAAAGGTCCCCACAAGGACATTGACCTCCATGGAACAGATGTGCCTGGGCCCAGAAACCCAATGTCTCTGGAGCGCTGAGATTTTATGGGTAGGGCCTCAGGCTGCTAGTGTGCTGTAGTTGACCCTCCTCTGCAGGAGACACAGGCCTCTTTCTGAGCTTGCACAGAGGCCATAGCTCTCACACTAGTTTAGTTACTCATGACTGCCTCAGTGTCTCGTGCTCCCTCTGTGGGACATCGATATATTGACAGCGTAGTAGTAACCAGCCAACTCCACTATCAGTTTGGACATTGCCTTCTCCATATTGCAAGAGCCTAAGTCATCAAACCTGGATATTTCCCAGGTCACACCAGTATGTGCTCACTGGAACTCCTCCTTGACCCAGGGCTATTGTGCCCTTCCTACTACTCCACCTCTGCACCTGCCAGGTGACCAGCAGGCTGGCCCCACTTCCCCATCTCAGCTCCTGTCTTTTAGGTCCCTCTCAGAACCATGGCTGATAGCTTAGGCCCTCTGAAAGGCAGGCACCAGGCTGGGATGAGAGATATTTACTAGGGCAAACACTGATGAAGGAAACAGGAACGAGAACTAGGGAGCTGGGGGAACCTTTAGACCACACTCCTCTCTCCTTTCTCCACCCCAAATCTCAGGGACCACCAGAAGCAGCTGGCTTTTACCTGGAAGGGCTATGAGAGCCATCCCACTTTCTGCATGGTACTGACCAAGATCTCGATCCCTTGTGAACGAAAGATCATACCACGTGGGTGCATCTTAGCCTACAGTGTGGTTTGTAAGAACTCAAAAAAAGCCATCGAAAGGTAGTACTGGGGGTGGGGAGAATCTGCCCCAGAGCTACTGCTTCGAGAATGGGCCAGCCTCAGCGCCCCTGCCAGGTTCAGCTGGTCAGAAGCCATTTTGGGCAGTTCAGCTTCAAGGTGATGGAGCAATGGGTCCCAGTGTGTCACTGAGATGGGCTCCTTTGTGGTAAATGTCCCTCCCCAGAACAGCAGTGGATACAGGGTAGCATTAACTATCAGAGACAAGGTGACTCTATCCACCATGAGGGTAGCAAGGATTTACTGCACAGCATGCCTTGACCCACAGAGTAATCACAGCGTCCCTAGGAATGCAATAAGGGTTGCCTACCAGGGTATTGATGAATATATATGACAAGAAAAACTCTGTTAGCCAAAAATCTCATATGTGTTCCCAACTTGATTTTCAGAGATTCAGTGTGTTCACAGGCCCAGGGAAGGCTGCAAATCCACTCTGCTCTCTACCCAAGCCTTCCACGAAGGAATTCATGGCCCTTCCTAGTGATTTGTAGATGCTCAGATCAGGGGGAACTAGACAATGACTCTGAATTGATGCTAGTTCCTAGGACACAAAATGCCACTGTGGCACAATCATGAAGTTAAGGACTTACATCCCAACTCATGGTGGGTCCACTTGGCCTATGAACCCATCCTGTGGATGTTTCCCCAGTTCTTCAATGTGTAATTGGAACAGACAAATTTGCAACTGGCAGAGTTCCCACATTGGCTTTGACAAATAGGATGAAGCTATTATGGAAGGACAAGTGGAAGCCCCTGAAATTCCCCCTCCCAGCCAAGAGCCTAAATCCAGGGCAGTTGTCCATCCTTGTAAAAGGGCAGAGGTTAAGGCCACCATCAAGACAGGAAAGAACCAGGGGTGTTAATGCCTCACATCTCTAGTTAACTTTGGCCAGTTCAGAAACCAGATAGCTCTTGGAGAATGATTTAATCAGGAGGTCCATCTGATTGCAGCTGCTCTGCCAGATGTAGTATATTTATTGGAGCAAATCAACATAGCCTTTGGCATATAACATGCAGCTACTGACTCAGCAAATGTTCCTTTCTTCATCCCCAAATCCAGGAACCACAAGAAGCAGCTGGCTTTTACCTGGAAGGGCCAGAAGTGTACCTTCACAGGGCTATGAGAACTGTCCTGCTTTTTGCCATTGTACTGACCAAGGACATCTCGATCCCCTTGTTATAGACAATATTCTATGGACGATATTCTGCTAACTGGCTTGGAGGAGCAGGAATTAGATGCCTTAGTAAGATACATGTCAGCCTGCTCTTCAGGGTAGTCTCTGGAAGTTCAATGGTCTGGAGCATGGCAAATATCCCTTCCAAGGTGAAAGACAAGTCGATGTGTCTTACACTACCTACTACAAAAAAAGTAAATAAACACAAAATAAAAAGAGGTACAACACTTTCTAGGCCTTTTGGATTCTGGAAGCAACACATACTATATTAGAGCACTCTTCTCTGACCCATGTGCAGGCCTATAAGACTGCTGGACTGAAAAGGCACGAGAGCAAGAGAATGCTCTGCAGTAGGTTCAGGCTGCAGTGCCAGCTGCCATGCTACCTGGGCCTTCTGATACAGTAGACTCTGTTATGGACAGAATGTTTGTGTCCCCCCCCAAAGTTCAACTGTTGAAGCCCTAACTCCCAGTGGGATGGTATGCGGAGGTGGGGCCTTTGGGAAGTAATTAGGGTTAGAGGAGGTCTTGAGGTTGGGGCCTTCAAGGTAGGATTAGTGCCATTATAGAAAGATAAAGAGACATTAGATCTCTCTGTCTCTGTCTTTCTCTCTCTCCACCATGGGAGGTATACAGAGAGCAGGAGGCCTCTGCAAGCAAGGAAGAAAGTCCTCGCCAGGAACCAAATCTGTTTGGACTCCCAGCCTTCATATAGTGAGAAAAAACAGGTCATTTTTTTAAGCCTTCCAAATTGTACTTTTTTTTTTTTGAGAGAGGTTTTTCGCTATAGGGCGCGTGCGCTCGCCAGACAGAGAGAGAGAGACATAGAGACAGAAAGCGAGAAATCACCCCCCAGGGGGGATGGTCACGCCGCAATCCCTTCTCCTCCATTCTCCTCTTGGGATCTTGGGCACGCACGCACACGCGCCCGGCGTGAGTTGTAAGCCACCGGGTCCGAGACGCGAACCGCGGTCGACTACGTGGGAGTCCAGCGACATAGCCATTACGCTAACTGCTGGTTCCCCCAAATTGTACTTTTTTATAGCAGCTGAGCTAAGATCCAATGAAGCTCAAAGTGTCCTTGATGGAAAGATGTTCTATGGAGCCTTTGGCAAGTGTCAGCAAGAGACGCACAGAGCAGACCTCTAGGGTTTGGGAGTAAATCCATGCTATTCTGGAGATGACTATTCTTCTGAGAAACAGCTTCTGCCCTGCAGAAAAGAAAAAAAAAGCCCAGTCCCATATTCCAAGTCCGGGGAATCACTGGGGTGTCCTCTGGTAGAAGCAATCCCCATTCGAGTCTAAGATCTCAGAAGTAGTAGAGCTCAAAGTTACTGGGGTGGGAACAAAAATGCTGTAAGTGAGTTTTCAGGCACTAGAGGAGTGAAAGAGCAAATCTTTCTCCACAAACTGTTCCTGGACTCAGGAATTCTGGTTACGAGGAGATGGCACCAGACAGTGGTCTCTGGTTCAAAGCATAAACTTCGTCCCTTTATAGCACCCCATCTTTTCAGGGTGTTGTCTCCCAGTTGGTTCCTTAACTGAGCTTTCTGTGAACCATGCACTGCTCCCAGAAAATGGAGTGTGTGGTAGGAGCAGTTGGTTCCATGGCACGAGCCATTGCTGCACTTGCTTTGATGAGAAGTGGGTTTAGGCAGACAAATGCTGGGAGGGGTGCCATGATGGAGGAGAGGGCATTCAGTGAGAGCACAGATGCTTTATGGCCAGAGGAGGCAAACGCATACCTAGACTGTACATTCATTAAGGAGAGGGCAGATCTGTGCTCCCTGCACGATGGAAGAGTTACAGCATCATGCATCTGCCACCAGGGGCTGCGGTCTCCCTGTTGCTTTATCGGAGACTCACTCTTGGTCTCTGCTGTCGATTGAGCAGGAACTGAGCAGGAGTGGCTGGGCAGACTGCTCAAGCCCACACCTCACTTCCAGTTCAGCCACCAGGCCCTTCTGTTCATGGGCTTCTTGAGCAAGCGTTCAAGTCGCTAGGGAAGAGTGCCTGACAGACAGGCACAGGAAGGGCCATTTCATCTACCTGAGTATTGAGAACCTTCTCTGCAGTGGCTGCCCTTGGATGGCCATTCTCATGGGATACAAATATCTTTACGTGTGTCCATTCTGAGAGCTCTCTGCACATAGCTCATGAATCTTCCTTGTCATCAGTTTTCCAGTCCCATTCACTCCAAATCCCTGACCAACCAGCCAAGCATGGGCTGGATTCATACTATGCTGGACATGTCTCACTTCAGATGGAACAGATATCCAGTATATATATAAAAAAAAAAGGGAGAGAGAAGAAAATGGCCTACATGTACTGATAAACACACACACATAATAAACAAGAGAAAATAACATACAAACTCAAGTGCAGTGCTATTTCTGTCATTCCAGGACTATGCCTGGAACCCAAAGATTCTTTGGGGAGCTTCTTGTTTCTTCTATGCCTGAAAGGAAGCATTAAGTATGACCTACAGTAACCATAAGAAGGCTGAAGACTGAACCCGAGAGGAACGAAGGTTTGGATTGCTTCGTGAGGTAAAGAACCCAGAGCACTTGAGAGTCCAGCTGAGGGCAAAGGGACCAAGGAATGGGCAGTCGCAGAAGGAATCTACAGATATCAATTATGACCTAATGATCAATGATAGAAATAGCACTGCGCTTGAGTCTTATATGTTATTTTCTCTTGTTTATTATGTGCGTGTGTTTATCAGTACATGTAGGCCATTTTCTTCTCTCTCTCCCCCCTTTTTTTTTTTTTTTTTGAGTGGTTTTTGCTATAGGGTGCGTGCGCTCGCCAGAAAGACAGAGACAGAGAGACAGAAAGCAAGAAATCACCCCCCAGGGGACATGGCCACGCCGCAATCCCTTCTCCTCCATTCTCCTCTCGGGATCTTGGGCACGCACGCACACATGCCCAGCATGGTTTAAGCCACCGGGTCTCGGACTCGAACTGCAGTTGATTATGTGGGAGTCCAGCGACATAGCCATTATGCCAACTGCTGGTCCCTTCTCTCTCCCTTTTCATTTCATTTTTAAAGTTTATTTTTTCATTATAGAGAGTGTGTCCATGTGCACACACACAAGAAAGAAAGAAAGAGACCAGCAACAGGTCTTGGCCACACTGTTAGCCCCTTTTCCCAGCCCTCCACCTCATCAGGATCTTGAACACCATGCTTGTGCCTGGCGCGTTTCAGGCCAGCTGGGCCAGGGTATGAACCTGCGACTGGCTGTGTGACTTCTGGCCCTGGCGTTCAGTATGCTTCCAACTGTGCTGCAGAGGCTGCACCCATCTTCTTTTACAGGTAAGTTACTGGCGGTTAACTTTACAATCTGGTCTTTAGATCTCAGGATATTCAGTGGGGCTGTGAATTTGAAGAGAGATTCACACAGTCTGGGATGGAAACAATGTCTGTGCAATGTCTGGAGAAAGAGTGAAAATGTCTTCCCTTTAAGAAAGATACTCTGGGGCCAACAGGAGGTATGGTGGTTGAGGCGCTGAACTCCCACATGGCTGACTGTGGTTCAAGTGACTGGTGGCTTGAAACTCACACTGGGTGTGTGTGCATTCATGCCCAAAATCCCAGGAGGAGAATGAGGGAGAAGGGACTATAGCATGGCCATCCCCCTGGTAGATGATTTCTCATTTTCTCTCACTGTCTCTCTCCTCTCTGGTGAGCTCAGGTGCCTATGGCAAAAACCTAACATAAAGAAAGAGAGAGAAAGAGTGAGCAAGAGAGAGAGAGCTCTACATGTTAGGCAAAAACATAGAGTGTTTTAGGTCTACAAGAGAGTTGAAATGTGTGTAAGGTGGTGCATGTGGGAGCCGAGCAGTAGGTGCTTGTGGGTGACTATGTCCCTTGCAGCTTTTTGGCTCTTAGCCCCAAATTCACCCTTTTAAATCTGCTCTGTGGGCATGGAGGCAGTCTCTAAGCATTTCTCCTTTACAGTGAACATGAGTAAAGTTCCTCAGTAGAGAGTCCTGGAGGACACTGCAGAGGAAGGGGCCCCACTACTGTTGGGGGAGGTGCACAGTTGGTCACTTGTGTGGGAGGTACTAAGTGGCTTGGTGGCTCCTCACGGCACTGTGCCTTTTTGGAGCTGGCCTTGGTCTCTGACACTAGCCGGCTGGGCATTCAGCAGTGATAACAGCTAGGTCAGCCTTGGCTACAGGGAGCCCACGCTGAGGGGCCCAGCATGGCCTTACCCTTGCTACCATGGCCACTCCATTCATGAGCCCATCAAGCCAAACTTGGTTGCTCAATGCCCTTCCTTTCCTTCCTTCCTTCCTTCCTTCCTTCCTTCCTTCCTTCCTTCCTTCCTTCCTTCCTTCCTTCCCTTCTTTCTTTCTTTCTTTCTTTCTTTCTTTCTTTCTTTCTTTCTTTCTTTCTTTCTTTCTTTCTTTCTTTCTTTCTTTCTTTCTCTCTCTCTCTCTCTCTCTCTCTCTCTCTCTCTCTCTCTCTCTTTCTTTTCTTTTCTTCTTCTTCTTCTTTTTTTTTTAAGATTTATTTTGTCATAGGGTGCATGTACTTGCCACAGAGAAAAAGACGTAGAGAGACAGTGAGAGGGAAAGTGAGAAATCACTCCCCAGGGGAGTGGTCATGCCACAGTATCTTCTCCATTTTCCTCCTGGAATTTTGGGCACACATGCACATGTACCTGGTGTAATTTTCAAGCTGCTCGGTTGTCCAGGACTTGAACCGTGGTTGGCCATTTGGGAATCCAGCGCCGTAACCATTACACCATCTGTTGGCCCCACTCGGTGCCTTTTTTTGTGGTGAGTATCCACTGTAGACATTCACAGGTGAGACAGAGATGTTTACACTTGATGTCTACTTCCATGGGTCCATCAGACTCCCTTGATCCCAAGCTTCTAGTTTCTTCCCTTCCAGGTCCCTGATTAGCCAGTCAACCATTCATACACATTCTAACCTTGGGTTATTTCTCTTTCCATACAAAGCTGATGGCCAGCTCATTGCCCAGCCATCTGCTGAATTTCTCCTCACCACTGCCTTCCAGGCCACCCCAGAGGGCTGTGTGCACCACAATCCATTTTCACAGCAGACCGAGATTGTGCCCCATCTGTACACTAGGCTCAACCTTTCCCCTCTGTCAGCGCCATATGGCCCAGTGTGGCTGAGCTGTGTGTGGAGAGTGGTGCTGTGTCACAGGAGGGGCTGGTGCGAGGCCCGGGTCACCTGTTTATGTAGCTTTTCTGTGCCCTTTGGCCCTGCTTTTGCTCACTGGCAAAGTATGACCTCCTCTCAATATGGGTTATCACTGGGCCTGTCTAATCATGGTGTGTGGGTCAAACGCCATGGAAGGGGGCAAACCCAGCTCATGATGGACAGTTATGGCTGCAGGATCACTGGTGTCCCATGGGCAGGCTTCCTGGCTCTGTCAGGACCCAGTAGTACCTCAGGGCCTGTGCTTCGGAGGATATAAAACTCTACTGCAAACGGCATGGTCACACCTAGCGCTCTAGGGCTCTCCACTGGCTGCCTACCTGGGCTTGCCGTAAACTCTAGGCAGCACTGATGCCCACGAGACATACCCCTGCCCCGCCTGCTTGCTGCAGCCCTCCTGCACGACAGGGGGCTCTGTCCTCCCACTCCCCACTCGAAGCTGGCAGCCTTTCCCATCACCTTTCAGGGGTCAGAACCATGTTCCTGAGTATTGACTACGCTGCCCCCAGGACCTTTGAGCCCATTGAACATTGTGCCTCTTTCTTAGGAGGAGATGACTTGTCCCAGCATACCCAAGACCACGGAACCTCTGGGAGTGACTCCAGTAGGGCAGGCCTTGCATCCTTGTACAGTGTCTCTGTATCCTCTGGAGCACACGTGCCCTATAAGGGCCTCCCATGCTTGCGGTGCAGTGGTAAGGCACTGCTCACGAGAAGCTAGGTCCCACACGGCCACCATGGTTTGACTTCTTGGTCCATTCAGCCTGAAGCACACTGGGCACACATGTGAGTGCCTGATACGCAAGGACTAAAGCACTGGAGGAAGGGGACTGTGGCATGATCAGACCCTGTAGAGGGTTGTCTCTCTTTCCCACATGTGTGCACATGTGAACTCTATCATGAATAAAGGCAGTGGGATAAAAAGACCTCCAGTGGGCTACTCAATGGTCCAACAATCCCAATGTCATTGACTTTGGGGGTCAGTGTGAGGTGCTCCAGGGGGTCGAGCTGGGCCAGGATGCTTGGACTATCATTGACAGGGTGGGAGAGTTACATAGTGTGGGGTCAGGACTGTAGGTGTGTGCTGCTGTCCATCACACCTATTTCTGGTCCTCCTTCCTGACAGGGTAAAGACTACTCTTCTACATCCCTGTGTCCAGGCCATGATGGTTTGCTCAAGCAGGAACGTAACCTGGCAGAGCACATGGGGTCTCCACCACTGCTTTCCAGGATCCAGCTGACTGATAGGGGTGAACTGATGAATGGTGCAAGACGTGATGGGACTAGCACCACTGCAGGCTTTGAAGGCGAGAGGAATTGTCACATTTTCCCAGTGCTTTCATTAACTTTGATTAACTGTCTCGGCTGGGGAGGGAGAAGTGCAGCTTTAGAAGCCCCACTAGCTCTTACTGCACAGCCAAGAAAAAAGCACGGGACCTACTACCCGCCATGCACGTCCTTTCCAGTTATCCTTGGGGACTGAGCTGGGCCCTGGAAGATGGTGGATCCAGAGGTCCTGCTATGAGTCAACTGACTCCTGGGTGCCCCTGTGTATAGTGACCACATGACCACGTTAACCTGGACCCTGTGTCAGCAGTACTGGAAATGTTTGGGTGCCCCTTTCCTGGTGTGTGACTCTCTGAGTGGGCAGCCATGGCCTCTCTGGGGAAGGGAGGGGGATTAGGACTACCCCACAGGTTTTTCTTCCTGGGGACTGGGCCTCTCCTCCAGGGACTGGGTCTGTGTCTGAAAAATGGTCCAGAATAGGCAAAGGACCATGACCTTTCATTGGAGTGGCTGCTCTTGGCCTCTTGCCACCCACTCATGGTTTACTTGGTATAGATGGAGCAACACCCTGGGTGGCTTCAGGACACCATGTTCAATCAGCCTCTCCATGGCACTCTGTGGTCAGTGGTGGCCCCTCTCTCTCTCTCACTTCATGATAGAATTGCTCCCACCTCGTTCTGATGGCTAATGAGGGCACCAACTAGCCTCTGTTGTTTGGAGACCCAGCAGCCAGTTCTGTCATGGCCTCTCCCACCGTCAGCCTGGGTCTTCAGTGGGATTCTGGGAAGCAGACTTGGAGTGGGATTGAACACACAGGATGCTGTTTAGGGCGGCTCTTGAGATCCACTATTGTTGAGGAGCACGGAGAGCAGACGTGACTGAAGGAGGAGCTGAGCAGTGAGGGGTCTTGGTAGGGCCTCGGCCCTCAGCAGCCTGGATCTGAGATGCCTCGTAGAGACTCTCGTGCAATACAGAGCCTTTAAGACCCCTCCCCCTGCATCAACTTGTCACTGGATGTGGCTGCCCAGAAAGAGCATGACTTAGGCAAGGTGGCTTTCAAAACCAAGACCAGACTCCAAAGGGGTCTCGCAGGGCAGCTGGCCTCCAAGACTCCACAGCTTGGAGCAGGTGTTCCTGTCCAGCCGTGACAGAGCAAGTCTGGGCAGCAGACGCAGTGTCCCTGCACTCTGTCCTGCTTGGTGCCCCTTCCCACGGGCAGCTGTGAGGCTTGGTGGCAGAGATGTGGTGAAGCTCAGCTTAGCAGGGGGTGCGGACTCTGCCTCTGCAGGACGCGCAGTGACACAGACGGCCGAAGAGCATCATGGCCAACCTCTTGTCATACCCCACATCGCCTTCTCACCTACTGACACTGCCCTGGAGGGTGAGGGGACACTGCTTTCACCAGATCAATAGGAAAGACTCAAATGCTGAGTGACAATGCTGTGAGCTGCTCTGACACTCATTCTCAGATCCCTGAGTCCAGGCTGCTGTCCCTCATGCTGCTTTCGAGTAGCCAGTGAGCCCCACGTCCCTGGGGCAAAGTATTTCTGCCCGTTTAGAAACACAAACACACGCTAAATGTCTCGCTGTGTTTGCCAGAAACATTCCCCATGTGCAAGACCGTGGGGAATTCTGATAACAAACATTTCTTTTTCTCTCAATGGCCATTTGGGGAAGACACTTGGAGAAAATTAAAAATTCTAAATTGCTTTTGTTTGTCTTTAGCTTCTACTTCTGCAAGTGAGGAGGGGTGCGGGTGAGGCAGGATGCTACTCTGAGCAGAAGGGCCCTTGGGCAGGAGGCAGGATCCTGGGTTAGGAGGAGTGGGTGCTGTGTGCCTGACTGGGGGACATCCCCCCCGGGCCCTGCCACCCCATTCCTCACTGCCATGCCAGGCTCTGCCTCCAGCCTTGGATTACAACTCTGAGCTGCCCTAGCAGCCCTGGAAGAACTTTCCTGGCCATACCAGAGGCCTGGAGGGTTCTGGATGCTTCCGACTTGGTGCATTTCCTCCCCCTGCAGAAGATGCCCATGTGGGGTTGCAGTGGGGGCCAGAGGTCTCTGGGGCAGGGACAGACGGCGCATCACCACCATGCAGAGGGCTATTCCCAAGATGGATCCAGCTGAGGTGGCTGCCTGCCTGCCTGGCCTGGTGCCCGGCCTCCCGCAGATTTGATTTGGCTTCAGCTGGGCCGCAGCTCCTCAGGCGCCGTCCGCGAGCTCCATTCACACTCCATCATCGACGGATGACAGCAGGAACGGTGGGAGTTCATTACAGGGACCATGAATTGTTGGAGGTAATTTAGATTACAATTTAAAGTTTAATTTAAAAATCTATCAACAAATGTGAAAGTACTCGAGGAACATTTTAAAATGCACTTTAATCTCACCAGCACAAATAGCTTTTCGGGGCTCTAAACATCATCACCTGGAAAAACAGTAAAACTTTACTGCATCTTTAATTAAATTACAAACACAAAGGATAATTAACTTTTTTATTTTTATTTTATTCGTGCCATTGTTTCTCCTCAGAGTCAATATCTTCCGGCTGCAGGAGCGGGCTGTTACGAGGAAGTTTACAGCCAGAGGCCCCTGATATGATGTTTGCTGCCTGCAGGGATGGATGGCCCTGGGCCTGAGGGGTGGGGGCCAAACAGGTGTGGGAGGGGAGGGAGTGCTCTGAGATGGCCCCCAAATGCCCCCTTACCTTTACCCAGAAAATAGGGATAGCCCCTACTGCCCCTGTCGCCCCAGGTCTCAGATGGACCATGAGCTGGGCCATTAGTCTGACCCTGAGCCACTGACCAGTCCCCCTCCCGTGGTCTGGTCCTGGGGTTGAGCTGGCTCCCACCTCTGCCCTATTCTCAAGCCTACCAGGGCTCCTAGCTTGGATGGCCAGTTGAGGCTTGGTTGAGAGGAGGTGCCTTGGGGACATGTGTGGCACATTTGAACTGTGCCAGGCAGTGGGCTAGGCATCCCGCATAGTAGCTCATTTAATCCTCACAGCAATCCCAGGAGGAGCCCTGCAGCTTTTACGAGTAGGAAAACTAAGGCGCTGAGCTGTTGGACCATCTGCCCACGCTTACACAACCGGCAAGCGCTGGCAAATGGAGCATAGACATGCCAGTATCAGCTGCATGTCCCAATGCTGCTGGGGGGCTGTGGCATAATCCCCCACTGTGTGCTGGGTTTGGACACACGGGGTGAGAGGGCAGACGATGGAGGGCTGGTGCCCACGTGGCCCGTGTCTCCTAAGTGGGGGACATGCTGCCCCCTGGGCCACAAAATAGACCTTGGGGAACCTGAGGGTGGCCAGGATGGGAAGGGGCTCCTCCAGGGGTGTGGGATACAGTCCTGTGGCAGGGCCCAGCAGTGGCCACCAGGGGGCTCCCTGCAGACACAGGTGAGGCGCAAGGGCCCTTGGGCTGGGAAGAGGCTTTCAGGGTGGGCTGTGTGGGCAGCAGTTGAGGCCACATTGGGTAGTGGCCTGTGTGGGGACCAGGTGTGTGGCTCAGGAGCCTGCACGGAGCCTCCCAGGTTCAGGCCTGGGCTGGGAGAGTCCACACGGGTGCCCCGTGCAAGAACTCTAGGCAAGGGGGACCCAGCTCCAGTGGGGAGCGGGGCTGTCAGTTAGGACTTGCCCTCGCAGTGTCTGCCAGTGTCCCAGGGTGTAGGGGCCGGGGGAGTCATGGCAGGACTGCAGCCTGCTCCCCGGTACCTCCTTTCCCAATCTTGGGAGGCGAGTCCTCCTTCCTTCCTGGTGCTAGCCAGGGCTTTGGTCTGTTCCTTGCCTTGTCTACAGCAGGGTTTGGGGTTTGGGGTGGCTACCGCTAAGGAGAGGTGTGGGCGGGGCTCTCCCGTGTTGACCTCACAGCATGTCCGGCAGGTCTAGGTCTATTGTTGCTGTGGTGGTTCTTAGGACAAATCCCCCATCCCATAATGCCCCCAGCAAGGTCCCCTAGTCCAGGGTGGTGGGGGACATTGCCCTGAGGGCGCCCTCCCACTCTCTACCTCCAATAAGCTCTTTCGGAGCTCCCAAGCTACACCCGGTCTCACACCTATGCGTGCACCCTGGCACACGTAAATGCTCACACTTGTGCATGCACACACATTCCCACGCGCATACCCACATTGCTCCTGCTGTTTCACAGGCATTCACACCCCCTCGAACACACACTCACGCGCCGTCACAGTGGCCCCCAGGCCAGGGCAAGGCAAGGCAAGGCGGGGGCTGCCACCTGTCTCTTTCAAGGCTTCTCCTCACCCTCCGCCCATGGCATGCGGAGGCAGAGGGGGCGTCAGCCGGGTATTCAGTTTTAGTGCGGTGGCTGCTTAATTATTGGTTAATCTAGCAATTTAGCATGCTTCATTTAATTCTAATTAGGAGAATTAATAGGCAGGGGATGGTGATTTCAATAGACTGGCACAAAACAAAACCTAGCCTGGACACTGCCTGTCTGGGGGCTGCGTCTAGCATGGGGCGGGGGTGGCCCTGGGGGTATGGGCAGCCAGGAGGGCAGACCTGAGCAGACCCCTGAAGGTCATGGTGGGGGTCTCATGGGGGGTGCTCATGGGGGTGGGGCAGAGATGGCTCTCCTGGTAGCATGGACCCCCGTGTCCCCCGGAGTGACTGGGGCTAAGGACAGCCTGGCCGCACCCCTCGGGCAGCACCCCTGGGCCCCCCAGTCCCTGCTACTGCCTGCCAGGCCTTACGGTGCCCGCGTGTTTGTCTCTGCTCATCAAGCCGGCTCCCTGACAAGGCCCCGACATTGGACAAGGCTGTTCCTCTAATTAAGGTGCTAATTGAATTAAATGGCTGCAGTAATGAGCGGATGAGCAGTATAAAAAGTAAAGAGTCAGATAGGCCAATTAACAAGCGCGCCGAGCATAATTATAACATTGGAAATACATGCAGCTAGGTCCAACATTGTTAATTGTTACCGGGGGATTTATGGTAATTGGCCCACAACAGGCAGCAGCCAAACCTGCCCAGGGCTGGTAATTAAAAAAATGATATTCTACACAAATGCTGGATGGGATAATTAGGCCTTGATTTACATAAAGGCCTGTGAGGAGGTGCTCCGAGCACCTCACCTCACTGGCTGCTGGGGCCACTCAGGCCGGCAACAGAGGAAGCCAGGCAGGGCGGGTGGGCGCCCCCTGCGGCCACATGGGCACACTATCCAGGCCTCCGTGGTCTGGCTGGGACCCCTGTGAGCCCAGCGGCTGCCCAGACCTTGCCTCATGGCAGCTTGCATAGTGCTCAAGCCGCCGCAGGCCCTGCCACTACCAGGGCCCAAGGTTTCTTGGAGGGGTGGGGTGGGGGGGACGCGTCCACCCTCAAAGAGGAGCCTCTCCCAGTCTCTCTGTGCACCACCTTGGCCTGGGGACCTGCTGAGGTCACAGGGCATGTGACCTGCCAGACTGATCTGGGCCCAGCCCTGGGGCCTCCTCCCAGCTCCCCATAGCTGCCTCCTCTGAGGACAGCCCCAAACCCACCCCCTTGGCGGAGGCGCCCCTCCCCACCTGGTGATGTCGCAGCCTCGGTCCCAGAGGGCCAGAGGACAGATGGGCAGACAGAGCTGGAGGGTGGGGGCGAGGGACAGATGTGTGGAGGGAGCAAGCGTGGGCGGGGCACCTGTGGAAGGCAGAGGGATCCAGCGAGGTTCTGACAGGGTGTCATCCTGTCTGACATCCTGAGGAGCCCGCCTGCACCCCACTGTAGAGATGGAGAAATGGAGCCCCCTTACTGAGTGCGGGGCCGGCCCAGCTCCGAGGTGTGCCCTCTTTCCTCTCTCCAGAGCTGTCCCCTGGGGCCGACAGAGTCCTGGGTATCTTCCAGGAACATGGACCCTCGCCCCCTTCCCTGTGTCCCCAGCCCCTGGCGTGGCGGCATCCCAGCCACCCCTGCGGCTCCACTGGCCCACTGGCCCGCCCACAGCCACAGCCTCTGCCGCCGTCTTCTCGGGCAGATTTACCATAACGTTCACACTCCGAACAGAAAACTCTGCCTCATTTACAAATGTAATTTCAATTGAGGGTAGTTTTCCAATCTCCTTTCATTTGAGTCCCAATTGAGACCCTTCTCGCGGCTCTGATGGCATGATTAGACAGTGTGCGCGCCGCGGCAGATTAGTCAAGCGCGGCCCCGTAAATTGGGAAGGATGTTTTATCAGGACACGTCGCCGTGCCGCAGGCAGCTGTGGGGTGCTCCGGGCTGTCCCCTCAAATCACAGTTATGGAATAATTTAGCCTCCGATTCTCTGCGATTACTGCCGCCACTGATCATGCTGTCACATTCCGAGTGAGCACTTCATCCCGCGTTTATTCATGCCAGATCTGTTTTGCTTTCGTAATGAGCACATATTACCCCGGCACAAAGAGGAGGAAGACGGCGCGTGATAGATAGGCGCGAGATTAAATGGGATCTTTATGACTTCTGCAGCCATCAGTTCTGACTGTGCGATAAGACGAGTCGACTGGGTCCTGATTTGCTCTTTATTGGAGCCAATATTAGCATGCGCTCACAGCGCACGGGCTGATCAAACCCATTTAAGGTGGACTTGCCGGCGGAGGAGGGATGCTGCTGAGGGGGCCGCAGGGAGGGAGGCTGGGGCCACCCCCCGGGGGCGCACACACACCTCTGGTATGTGCACCCTGCCCCAGGCCACCTGACCCCTGACCGCTGCAGGAGGCCTCGAAGCCCAGGCCCTCCTGCCACAGTCTACAGCGGGTGGGCTCCAGGCTCTGTCTTCCTCACGGACATCTGCGGCCACCTTGCTGTCCCCAGCTCCTGCCACTGTACTCCAGTAAGAAGGAGGTTGTTCCCTTAGGATCTGAGGGACAACAAGGTCTTTCCCAGGTGGGGACAGCTAAATGACCCACACGACCCTCCCATTCTCCGGGTGGGGGTCTCAACCCCCACTCAGGTGGACCCAGCATCGGACCACCTCTCCTACTGGGGGGGTACTGCATGGGCCGCCCGCGGCCTGCTCTCTCGGATGCTCTGAGACTCCCAGGGCGTGCCCAGCAGCGCCCTCTCCTGCTGCGTGCCCCGGGTGCCCCCTGGCGTGTGAGCGTCTCCCACCTCTCTTTCGCTGCAGACAAGGCCCCTCTGCCCTCCAGCAGTACCAGCGACAGCCCCCTGGACACCCTACCCCTTCTCCTGCCATCTCCACTGCTGGGGGCACCCGCTGCCCTTGTCCTCGCCTTTGCCCCTCGTGTGTCCCCTGCCAGGACCCGGCCCTGGATGAGATCAGATGATGCCGAGTGTGGACTAGGGTCACAGGTACCTTCGACATCATCCTGGCTCACCTAGGCCTGGGGTGCAGGTCAGGGAGGCAGAGAGGCTGGAAATGTGGCCAAGCCCCCAGCCTGAGTCCACACGGGGCCCAGTCCCGTGGCCACGTGTCTCCACCTGGGCCCCACCTTCTCCTGTGCCCTCTGCAGTCAGACCGGCTAGGTGTTTTGTCCCCCTTCTCCCCTGGCAGTGCCCGAGAGGACAGCGGGCGTTCAGGGCATGGCCTGCTTGGGGCGTGAGGGCTGTGCTGGTACCTCTTACCGGGGTGGTGGCCTTTCTCCAGGGAGGGGCAACTGTCTCAGCCGTCCAGGACATGCAGGATCGTGGTGTAGGAGCCATCCATTTGGCCTCCATAGGCATTTTGGGAAGCGGCCTGTCACTTTATGTTACATTTTAAACCTCCACATGAAGCATGTTGACGCCAACAGAGGCAGACAGGAGGAACTCCATCATACCCAAAGGGCTCAGGCAGCCTGCTGGTGGCCAGGGTGCTCGGCCAGGGCTCTCCTTCCTCTGAGCCTCTGTCAGCTCCTGACCACCTCCTGCCTACCCTGCCCCACCCACTCCTGCCCACGGGAGCCCAGTCTGCACGGCCTCGGTGAGGGGCTAGGACAGGGTGGGACTGGAGCTCCCATGAGATGATGCCAAGGCTTCAGGGTCCAAGGGGGCCAGAGGAAAAGGTGCATCAGAGGCCATCTCTGTATTTAAAGAATCCCTCGGCCAGCCTTCCTCTCAGAAGCCCGCGCAATATGCCAGATCCTCCTAGAGGAGTGTCCCCTTCAAGGGGCTGTCCCCGGACCTCGTGTCGTCTCCATGACCTGCCCCAGGCACAGAGCACCACCGGAGAGGGCCACTGCCCGTGAAGCACCTGGCGATGCCACTGGGGCTGAACGACCACGTGCTATCTGCTGCTGGCCCAGGTGAGCAGTGACAAGGGCACCGATCTGATGGTGAGACCAAGGGCAGGCCAGTCCAGATGGGGTCTTCACAGGGTGCCCGCCAGTGCTTCCCAACGCTGTCCTAGCCAGAGGGGCCTCAGGGGTTCCAAGCCAAGAAAGGGACTTTGGTGGGAAAACAGGAAATCCAAATAAAGTCTGGGTTTAGTTAACAGCAGTGAGCTGTGCTGGGCTTGTGCGCACGTGCGCCCCCCATCCTGACAGGAAGGAGACACGGAGGAGGGATGGTGGCGTGGCCATGCCCCCGTGGCGTGCTTTTTCCCTCTGTCTCTCTGTCCGTCTCTGGCTAGTGCACATATGCTCTGGGCAAAAAAAAAAAAAAAAAAAAAAAAAAAAAAAAGGAAAAGTAACGTACTGAACTGTGCCAAGTACACCACAGTAACAAAGAGGAAGCCTTCGGGGACCTGGGTTGGGAGTTTAGGAATTCTCTGCACTATCTTTGCAACTTCTTATAAATATAAAATTATTGCAAAGTTCAAAAAACAACCTCTAGGACTTGAGTGCCCAGTGTGGTTGCTGGGGACGAGGAAGGAGCAGGGACAGCCGGGGGTGCAGTGCCCGAGGGCGGGGCGAGTGGCCTGGCCAGTGGGGGGTAGTAGGCGTGAGGAGATATTTTAGAGGTTCAGCCTTTGAGCTTGCTGGAGGGTTGTGTGTGCATGTGTTGGTGTGTATGAGAGTGTGTGTGCGAAAGTGTGTGACCGTTTTAGTATTATGTGTGTCTGTGTGTACGTGGTAGTGTGTGAATGGGTGCGTGACAGCATGTGAGAATAAACGTATCAGTGTATTATGTGTGTGAGTGTGTGAGCGTGTGAGCGTTTTAGTGTGTATGTTGTGTTTATGTATATCTATGTGAACGTGAGCGTGTACGTGCGCTTCTATATATGCACATGTGTGTGTGTTTTGTGCGTGTGGATATGATGTGTATGTGAATGTATGAGCATTTTCGTTCAACTGCGTGTATGGCTAAGTGTGTGTATGTGAGTGTGAGAGAGTTGTGTGATGTTGTGGGCAGAGATTTCCACCTGCAAGGAGTCCCCACCGCTGATGTCAACAAAGCCACGTGACCTAGGTCTGGTGCCACTTCTGGGTGACCATTTTAGAGATGGAGGAGCTGAGGCCCAGTCCCTCCCAGGCACACAGGACCCGCATGTTATGTGACCCCCTGTCCAGCCGGAGAAGGGCTGTCCTGCCGGAGCGGAAACCCCACCTCCTGCTCCATAGCCAGCCCCAGGCTTCTGCCTAGGCTGCTCTTCCCTTAACAATTTTCAGCGGGCAGTTTCCCCTGCCGTCCCCAGGCTGTAAGCAGCCTCCCCCAGGTCCCCACAGAGGAGGTGTGCTAAGTGTCAGCCTGCGCTGGGCCACCCACCTAGGCCTGGGGGGGCTTGGTACCTCTTGCAGCCCCCTTCAACTTCCCCTTATCTGGGCTGCCTCCGCTCGCTCCCACTCCCCCACCGGCACCCTTAATAGAAACCCATAAATATCTCTACCTGCTAATTTAAAAAGGGACCGGGGCTGTTTATGAGCACCCCAAGAATGACATTTATGGGCCTGAAGGTAAGTGATTATTGACAATAGACAAAGGGACAGAGGCAGGGGAGCGAGCCTATTCCACACGGCTCCCTCAGACTGATAAGGGAGAGTGTTTCCTTTTCTAATGCTAATTTCAAACCTGAACGTACACTATTAGAGCAGGGAACATTTCCCTTTTCTTTTCATCTTAAATGTCACTGCAGAGCTCAGGGTGCTTCTCAGAAAGAGAAGCCAGGACCACGGCTGGGACGGACACCCCCGCCCAGGAACAGAGGGGTCTTCCTGTGGGGGCTGAAGGAGTGAAATGCAGGGGCTGGTCCCCTCTTGGTGGTCAGCGACTCCATAGCCCAGCTCAGGCACAGTGAGGCAGAGGATCATGTCTGCCCGCTGAACTGGCCCCAGCCAGGACAGAGTGCTTTAAAAGAAACCCAGAATCCAATGTTCACCTCTGTGTCTTCATTTACTGTGTTTGTTGAGCACCTACTGCACACCTGTTCCAGGGGCGAGCCAAACCAATGTGGCTGCTGTCCTGAGCAGAGCTCATCCCTCCTCCGTGGATGGATACACACCCCTCACTGCTCCACTCGCGCCTCTGGGATAGGAGACCCCAGAACCGCAGGAGGTTGCCCCCCCACCCCGCCCCTGTTGAAGAACGGCATGCCTCTCTGCCCCACGGGGAGGCTGAGAGGTGGAATCAGCTCCAGGGTCACATTCTTGTTGTCTCGCCCTGGGTAGTGTCTGGGCCTCACTGCTCTGGTCCTGGCCCACCTGCTGCTCCCAGTCTGGGTGAGGACCTGCCCAGCTGGCCTCAGGGCTGGGGAGCTATGGGGGCCACAGGCAATTCTTCAGGGAGACGGCCCAGAGAAGCAGGCTGGACAGCGAGATCCGCCCTCCACCTCCGCCTCCTTCAGCGCATGTGCAGCCAGACAGTCGAGGATACAGTACCCTGGGTCAAACTTGCTGGGCCAGGGTCCTAGAGACGCTCGGTGAAGTAGCCACCGTGGGCCCCTTCTCTGAGAACGGGGATGAGGGTCAAGGCCGACTCCGCCTTGGCCCCATGAACCTCGGCTTCTCTCCGCTGGAGGGCTGGTCATGCAGCTGCCACCCGTGGTCCCTCCACCCTCACCTGTCGTCCTGGTCTATGGAGCAGGGGTGGAGCAGGCACTGGCCCAGTGCACGGATGTGGGCCTAGCCTGGCACACGCAGGTCTACGGCCACTTCTCTGAGGGCCTCCTATGGCCCTGGAGCTGCCCAGCTGCTCCCAGACTCCCTGTTGGGAGAGTCTGGAGGGCGGATCTCACGTTCCTGCTGGCTTCATTCTGCACCCGCATCCCCAACACCATGCCTTGGCTTTACTCCTGGGTCTCTGTGTGTGGTTTGCTCCCTGGGCCTGGAATGGGGAGGGGGCTCAGGAGCCAAGAATGGGGAGTCTGGGCAGCAGCAGGACCCCTGAGGGGAACGGGTAGGGCCATGCCAGGGCCCTGAGCTAGCTGGAAAGCCACGGAACCCAGTGGTTAGGGCAGGCCAGGTCCCTGAGCCTCCCTGTCCTCTCCCCTGCCACACAGGGCCGCTCTGTGGGTTGATAAGATGACGCGGTGCTGGAGCTCTGTGTTGCTGGGTGTGGTCTGACCTGGGCGCTGGCTGGCCTCCACCATAAGGAAGACCCACACCCTGGGCAGGGTCTTCCCTTGCCCTCCTGTGCTGTTGCCGGGGGTCATGGGATGCTTGCTGAGTGCTGCCCAGTAGATGTCTGAGGAGGGCTGGCCTGGGCCCTGTGGTCTCACCTGAGCTGCGCGGTGGCACTGCACACTCTGGGGAGTGAACAAATGCATCTGCAGCCTCCCGTCCTTTTCCTACCTTGAAGACACCCCCACCCCACCTCCAGATATCCAAAACCCAAAGTCCTGTGGATAAACCACACCCCGTGCACGAGAGGCCAATACCCCACAACCCCCAGTTTTGCGGTTTTGGGAAGGAGCCTTTTGGAGTGGAGGCTGTGAGCCCCAGCCGGGCCTGTCAGGTAGGGAGCAGATTCCTCAGCCCCTCGGGGCGGTTCTCGCCTGCTGCACACCCTCCAACCTCAAGCCAGGTTCGTGCCCATCAGCCGGGGTTGTGGAAGAGGGTGGGAGCCCTCATACGGCACCTGGAGCTGAGGTGCAGCCAGGATCTTCATCTGCAGCAGAGCTGCCTTAGCCGTCGGGGAGGAGGGCAGGCGTATGAGGGGGACTGAAGGCCTGGTGGGCGGGCTGCCCAGGCTCCCTTCTGGCCCTGGGTGGCTTCAGGGTCCTGAGCGCTTAACCTTCCCCTTCCTTATAGCATGGTCCCTGCGTCTTCATTTCTGCCCCAAATCTGCACTGTTTTCTGAAGCTGGGAGGTGGTCTGGGGCCCTGAGGATCCCGAGGGCAAAAGCCTATCCTCCAGGCTGCCCCCATGCTGGTCCACCGTTAACCCTCCTGCCCTTCTCCAGGGGCAGAATGGTGTGGGAGCGGCGCTGCACAGGGTGATGGTGCACTCCCCCCTGCAACCTGCAGCTCGTCCTGCTCCTCGGTTCTTCAGTCAGTCTTCGGCATCACACGGTGACTTGGGTTGAGGCTGCGGGCGGATGCCAGGCCCAGCCTCCCTCCACACAGACGCTTCCTGCCCTTTCAGGCACGCTCGGAGGCCAGGGGCCCTTTGAGGTTGGAAGCCTTTGAGGTCACCTGAGGTCATCCAGGTCAAGAGCAGCCGGAGCCCGGAGCCGTGATGACAATGTTGTCTGAAGAGCCTGGAGGCCCACCAAGCCACTCCCTCGAACCTCCTCTGAGCACTCTGGAAGGGCTGCGGATTCCCTTGGGAACAGAGAGGAGACCTTGGTCCACCCCGTCCCTCCCCATCTTGTAGGTGCAGAGCCCCAAGGCCCAAGAAGTGAGGCAAGCCTGGGAGGGGGAACCGGGCCCTCCACAGCCACGCAGCAGGCCTCCTGGGATTAGGCAGCTCAGTTTGCCCTGGGGCCTGCATGCTGGTTAGTCTGGGTTTGCTGGGCCTATGCTGGTGAATTTCTGCTCAGTGGCTGTTGTTGCTGTCCCCACTGTGCTATGGTGCAGCCAGTTCCTGAGCTGGGGTCTCCTGGAAAAAGCCTGCCCTGGCCTGGAGGCCCAGCACCATCGGTGTTTCTAATCCCATCAGAGCTCAGTGCTCAGGGCGCAAAGGAGAGTGGTGAGCATCGCCAGGCAGCTAGAAAATTGAAGGACTCGCTGGGGCTCCTCTGTGAAGTGCAGTGGCCCCTCACTTCTCTTTTCGTCCATTTCCTCTCAAACAACTTCCCAGGAAATGGACGGTGGATGCATCTGACAGTGGGATGATGGATGGCCGCCACACACGCCTGCCCAGGAGAGCACCCGTCGGCCATGGGTGGCAGGTAGTGCAGAGCCAGGGTGGGGTGTGCTGAGGAGGGAGGGTGTCTGGGAGTTCCATGGGGAAGAGTGGGAGCTGGAACCGGGGCTCTGCTGGAGGAAGGGCCACACAATGCGTGTGCAGTCCTGGGGAGGGGGCCCTCGGGCGCAGGCTGTAGGACAGACCCCTGCCTGGCTTGGAGCCTGCCCGGTTCAACAGCTGCCAGACCCCAGCTCACATGCTCCGCATGCCTCAGCTTCCTCATCTGTACAATGGGGCTGAGTGTGGGGCAGAACCTGGCACACGGAAGGGAACCCCCATGGATGCTGGCCAGGTCACAAGGCCCGGGCCCAGGCCCAGCATGAGACTTCCACCTTAAGGTGCGAGGAGCCCTCCATGGCCGAGTCCCCCTCCGCCCCGCCGCCCTGGTGACAAATACTAATGTCTAAATCAGCAGCCCGCCCGCCGGCCCGCCGCCCGCTCATGTTCTTTGCTGAAATGTCACCTGTTCCTATCTAACGATTTGCATAATGCAAAGCTTCTCACTCGTAAAATACAGATTAAGAGGGGAAGCCAGAGTCATTCTGGAACCAGGGAGCCATTTCAAAGGGAACGGGGGAGGGAGGCCTGGGAGGCACCCTGCTCTTAACCCTGTCCCTGCCGGTGGCCCTGCACTGCTTGGGTGAGAGCCACTTTGCCTATGTGGGCACAGCTTCCCCTCGGCCTGACACCCTAATACCTGTGCCCTCAGCCCTGGGCGGGGTGAGCAGGTGAGGACACAGGGGCCAGTCCTAAGGCTTCCAGGATCTGATGCTGAGGCTGCCTGGCTTTGCTTCTTGGTCTATGTCCCCCCACCCCAGCCTCTAACGGCTTCCTCCCAGGAAGGTGGCTGGAGTGGAGGTATGCACCCACATATGGAGGAGAGAGAGGGAGCAGAGCTGGGGGTGCTTAGGTCAGGGCTGCTTCTCCAGCAGTTCTCCTAAGGGTTTTGGTGGCTGTGCCATTTTCTCTCCTCATGCTCTGGCTGTCCTAACCCCCTGACATTTCTTTAAAAGTGTGACCTCAGGCTGGGCCCAGCAGATGGCGTAATGGCTACATTGCTGGACTCCCATACAGTCGACCGTGGTTCAAGTCCCGGACCGGGTGGCTTAAAACTCATGCCAGGGGGGACTAGCAGTTAGCGTAATGGCTACGTTGCTGGACCCCCATGCAGTCGACCACAGTTCAGGTCCCGGACCCGGTGGTTTAAACTGACGCCGGGCGCGTGTGCGTGTGTGCGTGTGTGCCCAAGGTCCTGAGAAGAGAATGGAGGAGAAGGGATTGTGGCGTGCTATCTCCCCTGGGGGTGATTTCTTGCTCTCTATCTCTTTGTCTCTCTGGCACACACATACCCTATAGCAAAAATCTCTCGCAAGAAAGAAAGAAAGGAAGGAAAAGAAAAAGGGATGGGCCTCTCCTCTCCTCAGGCTGGAGGAGAGGCCCAAACCCAAGTTGTCATTAGTGGCTTCTCCACACTCCCGGACTGGCTTGGTTTGGGGTCTTAGCAGAGTTGAAGCCAGTGCCGAAGGGAATTCTAGGGGTCTCTGCTTCTGGCTGAATGATGGATGGGGGCTTCTGGGCAAAGCTCCACCCTTTCAGCCTGAGTTCAGGTTGAGCATAGACAGGGGCTGGCAGCCTGCAGGGCAGGAGTAGGGAGGGGCTGGTTCTGCTCCCACCAGAGGAGCAGAAGTCAGGCTGAGACAGCCTTGGTGGGGCGGCGGGGGCTGGCTCCTGCAGAGCCAGAGCAGGCTCAGAGGAGCTTGTCTCGGGGCAGGAGGGAGGCTGCTCTCACCTTCCACGTGGAGGGAGAGGGCCTGCGCAGCCCCAGACCCTTCTAGGAGGAAGCGGAGCAAGTCCTTAGCCACCGACCCAGACTGGGATCCTCCCGCCTGCACTGACCTGCAGAGATCCTTTCTGGAGAGCCCCCTCTCTGCCCCAGAGACCAGGTACCACCATCCTCACCCCTGGGCTCAGGAGGGTGGGGGCGGGGACCACACGATGCACAGGCCTGGCGCGATGGCGCAGGACACTGTGAAACCTGGGACTTTGGGCAGAGTGAAGGCAGGGCTCGCGGGGACCGAGGACAGGAAGGCTGTGTGTCTAGAGTTGTCAGGAGGGGAGGCCGAAGCTAGGCCTGGAACCGATGCAGACAGCTTTGCTGGGGATCGCTGGCTGAGCCCTCTGCTCAGTGAGGCTGTCCCTGTGTCACAGGGCAGGGTTGACTTACTGTGACCTTCCCTACAGACTAGGAGGGAGGGTCCTGGCCTGGAGCCTCCCCTGGAGCCTTGTCCCCCTACCCCGAGGCCTCCTGTCCTGCAGGTCCCCTGTGACCAAGGCCTTCAGGCATCTGGGTTGCCCTGCTCACCTGCCCCTCCTGCCCTTCCGTCCTGTGCTCATGTGTAACTGGGAGGGGTGGGGCAGGCCCCTCACCTGGCTTCGTGTCCCCGCAGCACGGTTACATCAGTCTCGTTATCTGCCGCAGCACTCGCAGTTGCCGGGAGGCTGCGTGGGCATGATGCCTGCGGCCGTGCTCCAGTCATCTCACACAGTCCTCACCCCCCCGAGGTGCGTGTTCTCCCAGCTTCCATTTGCAGTCGTGAGAGGTAAGCAAGGAAGCGTGCCTGGCAGTTGAGGCTGTGGCGCCTCACTGTGTGGGGAAAAGAGCCCTCTGCAAAGCTGGGAGCAGAGTCCTGCAGTGGGGCTCTTCCTCCATCCAGCTGTCCCCCACTCCCCCCTGCCTGAGGATGTGGGCCTTGCTGGAGCAGGTAGACTCAGAGCCCGGCACCATGTGAGTCACCTTTCTTCTCCTGCACATGCTCAGCCACTAGGAAAATCTGAGGTGCCACCTCTCCCTGGTGGGCTACTGTACAGGCACGGTCTGTACCTGGTGCTCAGCAAACCCCAGTCCACACCAACCATTGTCCTATGCGGATAATCCCCTTCGGCAGGAGCCACTCTTCTGCAGGTCGTCCTCCCAGGGCTCCTCCTCTATAGGGTCCCTCCTCTGGTGCTCCTCCTGTGCAGGTCCTCCTCCCAGGGCTCCTCCTCTATAGGGTCCCTCCTCCCAGGGCTCCTCCTCTATAGGGTCCCTCCTCTGGTGCTCCTCCTGTGCAGGTCCCCCCCCCCCCCCCAGGAGCTCCTCCTCTGCCCAAGCTTCTCCAGTTTCTCTTCTATGGGAGGGCTGCCTTCCTCCCCCCTCCCTGAGGATGGAAGAGGGTTTCGACTCTGAGTCTCACATCCTTACCCGCTGTGGGCACCAAGCTCCCCGGGGCCCCACTGCCCTCCCCTGTGACCAAGTGGCCACGCATACACGTAACTGGTCTGCAGACCTTCCTGGTTCTTAGAAAGCCCCAGCTCTGCCTCTCCACTGATCCTTTTCATGGTGGCGGACAGGACTGTCTCCCTCCCACAGGCCACTTTGGGTGTCACACTCTGGTTCTGTTCAGACCCATGAGTATCCCAAGGGTGTCCTCGGCAGTCTCAATAGACACCAGGAGCAGGATTTCTAAGCCAGAGATCCGGTTCATGGATAAATGTCAGGCGGAGGGGCCACTAGTGGGTCGCAGCCAACCCAGCAGAGGGTCGTTCTGTGCCTAAGAGACTGCGAGGCCGCCAGGAGGCCTTGCAGCCCACAAAGCCCACGGCCTCATGCCAAGGCCTCTGTCGCCGCCTTTTTCTGGGATGGATGACATTGGCAGGGATAGCCTCGCCAGGGCGGGCGCGTGTCCGCCAGGTGGTAATCACAGCCACTTCTGGCCCTGCCGAGCGATGTCCCTGTGCCTGGCTCTGGCAGAGGCTCTCACACAGAGACCCCTGAGGGTAGGGATGTTGAGTGGCCCCCTTCCCTGAACCACCGTGTCCTGCCTGAGTCTCACAGTCAGGAAGGAAAGGGCCGAGGCCAGGCCGGCCCTCCACAGGTCACCACAGGTCACCTCAGGGCTCACGACTCGTTGCTGTGACTGCCTGAGCTCTCTCAGGCCCGGAGTCTTCAGAGCCTATGGAGGGTGTGTGTGTGTGGGGGGGCTTCACCTGAGCTTGCAGATGAGGACTGAGCAGCCTTGGGGTTTGAGCAGAGGTGAGGACGTGGCCCGGGGCTGGAAGCCTGCCTGTGCCCAGCACCATACACCTGCCTGGCTTTTGAACTGAAAGCTGCTTCCCCGGTGGGGTGGGTGTGGCCAGCCATGTTTAGCCACGTTCTCTTCCGTTGTCGTCCTTCATTCATTCGTTCACTCATCCAGGATTCAGTGGGCACCTGCATGTGGAACCAGGTGCCAGAGGGAGCCAGCCATGGCTGCGACATGGTCCTGCCTGCTGAGGACAGATGTCCTAGGACTCCAGCCTGATAGCTATTGGGAAGCCCATGACATCGAGGGTCCGGAAAGCAGCCAGCGTGGCACCTGTGTGGCCAGCAAGGCTGTGGGCTCCAGGACTGGGAGACCTTGGACAGGGTCTGGCCCCACAGCGGGCTCCTGCCAGCTGGGAGGGCACTGTCCAGTTAGCCAGGGAGGGACGCTAGCGCAGAGGTGCTGAGCCGGGAGGGGAGGGCTTCTCCTGGAGAGCCCAGGGCCCGGTGGAGAGCTCTAGGGGTCCTCGGCCCACCCCCGCCGGCTCTGCAGGTCCCTGTGTCTGCCCCCCCCCCACTCAGGCTGTTGAGTCCACAGGCCCCTCCTCCCCAGCATCCCACCGGCAATGAGCAGCTGGCCCTGCTCCAGCTCTGAAAGCCCCCTCTGTCCCCTTCTCCCATACAATGCCAGGCTTCTCCCCTGCTGGTAGGTCCTTCTGTGTTCCACCCCTGCCCTCTGCTCCCTCCCGGTCCCCCAGAGCCGCTCTGTCTGGTTGCCCTGGGTTTCCACACTGCTAATGCCCACATTATACCCTTCTCAGGGTCACTTGGTACAGCTGACCTCTCCCCCTGCAAGTCCCCTCCCCCAGGTCCTGTTCTGTCTCCCCTTTCCGGGCCTCTTGTCCTGCCCCAACATACCTGCCAGCTCCACCTTCTTACCCCCAAAGCCCCCTTCACCTTGTCACTTTCTGTGTCGTGCCTCTTTGCTCCAGCCCCGGCAGAGCCAGTCCAGACCTCTGCCTGCTGCACCCCGCCCTGTTCTCAGGTTTTCCCCGCCTGCCACCGCTCCAGCCCCAGGTCTATGACTCAGCCCTGGAGGGGCCTGGCGCATAACTTCCAATTCCATGAAGTGACCACAGGACGCACCATCCCTCCCTGGGCTCTCTCCTGTGACCCAGCTCAGTTCACCCCGCCTTGGCCCGAGCATGCCCCGTGCCCGCAGCTATGGCCGTGGCTGTGTCCAAGGACTTGTGTGCCCCTTACGTGGCCTCCCATTGTGTCCTGGCAGGAACAGCCCTGAGGACGGCCCGGAGGTGGCAGCGGGCGCTGCCGTACCTCCAGCTGCTGATAAAGCTGCCCTAATGGCTTTTCACTAATGAGAAAAGCTGGGCTGATTATGACAAATCGCTGGGAGCAGTGGGCTAAGCGGTGACATTCGAGCCAGGAGGGGCCTGGCCCAATCCTCCTTATTCTGCCTGGGGTGGGGGGCTTAAACCACCCCCTCCTATGGGTCTCGAGGTGGGGGCTTGAGGACGGGTGGAGCAGGGCGAGGCAGTGCCTGGTGGCCTCCTGCCCCTCCTGTGTCCCCACTAGCACCCCTAGGCCCCTCCCCCTACCTTGGCAGTCACACACCCTGCTCCTGCGGCCTTCACCCTGGGCCTTCACCCTGTGGACACAGGGTCCATGCAGCCATGGGGTGGGGACCCTGGGTGACTCTGGCTGTCCACCCGGGCCACGTTAAGCTCAGGGTCTAACCGTACTCAGAAGAAACAGCAGGCTCAGTCTGAGGCTGGGCTCAGGGCTGCAGGGAGGGCCGGCCAGGCAGGCGGCAGGTGAGGAGTCAGCAGGCCCAGGCCCAGCCAGGCTGGAGCCTCTGGGAGACCTGGGCTGTCCTGGAGGACATGGCTGCAGGGCGTGGCTGGGGCTCCGGACAGCGTGGAGTGATAAGTGCCCCAGGAAGGAGCTGGCCCTATGGTCTCTGACTTGGGCAGGGAGACACATGCTCTGTGCCTCAGTTCCCCAGAGGCACCCTGAAGGGAAGGCCCATTTCCCTGCCCTTCTTCTGGGACGCAGCTTGGAGGTGGTATAGGGTCAGGTGGGACATGCAGCGCCTGGTGGGGGGCCCAGCACAGCCTGTCCCACCCTCCCAGGGCTGGGCTTCCCATATGAGCTCCCTAGCTGGGCAGAGGCAGTGTCTCCCACCTGTCCATCCGCCCGCCCGTATTGAGCCTCCACTGTACCTGGCTGTCTCAGACCTGGGGCTCATCTAGGCTCTGCTGTGTCTGTGGGTCCAAGGCTGCCCGCCATCACCCTCACAGACCAGGGTCCCCTCTGCCTTGTCCATCCCCATGGTGTCCCCTTCCAGGTCACTGACTGTTAGACCCATGGGCCTACCTCTGTCCAAAAGCAGCTCCGGACACCCCTGATGTTCCCCTTCCTCACACACCCCCACTCAGCTTCTGGAAACTTCTGCTTTCCTGTTTCTCCCCACCACCACCCTGCATCTCTTAGGCTTTGCCACTGGGGCCCTCCTAAGACCTGCCTACCCTGGGTGCTCTTGCCCCGGGCCTGCCAGACCTTGCCTGAACAGGGGCATAAGAATCTGGGGAGCCACGAGTTCTTGCTGCAGAGAACTCGGGCCCTGCATAATCCTGGGGTGTTACTTACAGGGGTGAGGGCAGCCTAGAGGAAGGTTTTGTGGAGAGGTAAGGATGGCATAATGGGATTTTCCATGTGGAACGACCATCTTATCTCGGCCTCTGGTGTCATCCATTACTGCTAATTACTTGGGCCTGGGCGCGCCTCGAGCCTCGGCCACTCCCCAGCCAGGTGGGCCGCTCCGTCCTCATTGTCCTCTCCCGGGATCGCTCGAGCGCCCGGTGGGAAGGGCCTGGGGTCTCCCTATCGTCCCAGAGCAGCAGCCAAATGTCGGTGGCCCCCCGTGATAGATGAAGCATGGAAATTAGTTCCAGAGTTTAACTGATAACCGGAGAGCCCGGCTACATTCGGTTATGGCAGCCCTAATTGATGAGCTCATTAAGTCCATTATTAGAGAAATTGATTTCAAATAGGCACTTAGAGCGGGCGGCCAGGGAGGCAGGTGGGGAGGGAGCACCGAAGGCAGAGGAAGTCGCGAAAATACATAATGAGGCAAGTAATTTTATAGGTTTGTTTAATGAAAAGCCTCAACAGCATACTCGTGGCCGTGTGGGTTTTAAACACTCATTTTATGTACTAATAAAGCTCCCGGGGTGGGATCCATTCCCCGGGCCCCAGCCCACCGTCCTCCGCGGCTGCCCCTAATTAATTAATTAACCCGGGCGAGGCGATCAATGAGTTAGTCACGCAGAATCGACACTCGGAGGCTTCCAGCAACAGGGGAGGGACAAGGGAGGCCCTGCAGGGGTTCCGCATCGGTGTGGCATCCCCCTTCTGTGGTCTCTCATCCCCAGCCTGGCCCGGCCCAAAGCCCTGGACGGGAACTGGCACAGACGCAGTGAAGGAGCAGCCGATGTTGAGAGCTGGCCTGGGGTGAGGGGTGGCCCCACCAGGCTAGAAAGGGGCTGCCCAGCCCCTGAGGCCTGTGGGTCCTAGGACCACAGGTGGGAGCGCACCACTGTGACCCTGAGGGATTCACTCCTGCACAGCCTCTTCGATCCACGCTCCATGGCTGTGGAAGTGACCTTGACCCTGATTACCCCGTGTACCCATCTGGATCCTCAGGGCTCTGTGGGGCTCAAGGCCAGGCTCGTTCTGGGATGGTCCTGACCGCAGCCTCCGCTCTAGCTTCCCCCAGACCCGCATATACCCAGGCGGATGCAGACACCGACGTGGTCACACAGACACATACACAGACACACCTGAACACAGGAACACACACTCACACAATGACACAGACACGGAATCCTACACACGGATGCACAAGGACACACGTACAGACACACTCATGGACACACTGACATGGCTGTGTAGTCACGTGGTAGACACATGTAGATATGTACGCAGACATGATCACCCTTTCCTCCCTGAAACACACCCCACCAAGCCAGGCCTCCGCTCTCCTGGGTCCTGGCAGTTCCTCCCTCCTGGGGCGGCACCCTGGCTCCCGGGCCACTTCACACCTAACCCCACCTAGTTTATGGCGTCCGATGCCGCCTGTGTAGCTGACCCTGTTTTATTCCCCCAGCCCCAGCTTTCTGGAGTCCCAGGTGGTGTAGCCAATGGCCCCTCGACCTCTCCTGTGGGTACCTAACAGGCCTGTCACACCCAGGCTGGTCAGAGCCAAAGCTGATGGCCCCGGATGCTGTGTGACCCCAGTGGCTGCACTGCCCACATGCACCAGAACTCGCTGCCCACATTTCGTGGCTGCCTGGCCATCTTCGGTGTCCAGCCTGACCACTGCAGGTTCAGTTGTCCGTCTCAGGTCTGCCTGTGCCTCCGTGGCAGTCAGGGCCACCCTGTCCAAGTCATCCTGTCACTTACTGTGCGTCCAGATTAGCGCCCTCGTGACCTCTGGTCTCATCCCAGCAGCTCCCTGCCTCCCACCCTGCCTCACTCCTCTGCCTCACCGGCCTTAGCTTTGCCTCCAGCACCTTGGCTCCCTGCTCAAGGCCTTCGCTCCTGCCGTTTTCCTGCCTGTAACAGCGGCCCAGGTGACCCCGTGGCTGCCCTTACACTCCCCAAGCCCTGGAGCTTGCCTGGGTGTAGAGCAGCTCCTCTTCTCTGGCCTACCTTTCTCCAGAGGGCTTACCTCTACGCAGGTGGACACGCCTTCTCACGTACCGAGTCCTCCCATAAGTGCCACAGGCCGGTGACCTGTCTCCTCTTCAGACATAGCCCGAATCCCCACAGCCATGGAGGAGCCCGTGAACCTCAGTGAATGAGCGGATGCATCTAGCTTACTTAATTTACACAGCAGGAGTCAGGAAGTACTGCCCACAGCAGCACAAAGCAGGTAAACATTGTGAGGCTTACAAGGTAATTAAAACAAAGAGAGCCTGTTTGGAGGAGGAGGTCAGACAGAAGCAAACTAAATTTGCAGCATGGTGCCAGGTAGCTCTTATAACACACAGTGTTGAAAAAGTGTTGGTGAAGGCCCTGGACTCCCACGTCTGACTGCAGTTCAGGTCCGGAACCTGGCAGCTTGAAAGTCACCCTGGGTGCGTGTGCGTGCATGCCCAAAATCCTGAGAGGAGAACGGAGGGGAAGGGACTGTGTGGCCATCCCCCCCGGGGATTTTTTTCACTTTCCCTCTCTGTCTCTCTTCAGCCAGTGCATGTGCCCTGTGGCAAAAACCTGAAAAAAAAAAAAAAAAGTAAAAAAATACAGTAAACATAGGAATCTGTCAAATCTGTCAGCTAATTCAACAGACGGGACATAATTTGAAGAAGTTACATGGGCCTTGGTGGAAAGGAAGGCAAAGTGGTGGGGAGCTACTATCCGTTGTCTGTCCCTGGGTCGCGGGACAAGGCTGAGGAGGCCTGGGACAGGGACTCTGCTGGGGGCCAGGACCAACAGCAAGAGCTGTGGCAAAGAGGGTGGGGGGAATTCTTGGGCCACTGTTCCCTCCCAGATGCTGCCAGGGCCTCTCATGGGCTGAACCTCACAGGAGGGCAAAGGGCAGGTAGCCTGGGAAGCAAAGTCCAAGGGTCGGCCCCCAAGAGCGGAGCAGAGCTGCAGGAGAGCAGGGGCCAGCGACCAGGGGGCTCTGCCGGACTGGACAGAGGGCCCCCTCCTACCTGGCGTCCATTCTCACTGCCCGCCTGAGATGACATTTTTTTTTTATTTAGAGGTTTTTGTTATAGGGCGTGTGCACTCGCCAGAAAGACAGAGAGACAGAAAGTGAGAAATCACCCCCCAGGGGGGATGGCCACGCTGCAATCCCTTCTCCTCCATTCTTCTCTTGAAATCTTGGGCATGCACGCACACGCGCCCAGCGTGAGTTTAAACCACCGGGTCTAGGACTCGAGCCATGGTCGGCCACATGGGAGTCCAGTGACATAGCCATTACGCTAACTGCTGGTCCCAAAGATGACATAACTTTTCACAGTGGTGCCCCCACCCCCAAACAGGGGGCAGGAGACAGGAGACAGCATCAAGCGTTGCACCCGCCACTGCAGGTGGCATGCACACTCCTCTGCTGTGGGACTGAGGCCTCTAACTCAGAGTGAAGAAGTTCCATACCACAAGGTAAAGACAGTAAGGGCAGGGGCCTGCATGGCGGCACAGGCAGGAGAGTGCCAGCACAGGAGGCTGGAGCAGCATGGCAGGCCTGGTTCAGGTCCCGGATTGGCCTAGACACGCCAGCACGGTAGCACATGCCTGTGGTCCTCAGCTCACGGGCTGGAGGCAGAGGATGCAGACAGTGAGGTCCTGTACCAGATATCTTTCCCACGGGCAGGTAGGCGTATGGAGGGTAAGGCAGCTGGATCCCACGTGACTGACTGTGTTCCTTGAGTCTCAGACACACGGGCTTGAAAAACACACTTGGCATGTGTGTGTGTCCAAAATCCTGAGAGGAGAAGAGATTGTGGTGTGGCCATCCCCCTGCGGGGGGGGGGGGGGGGGTGACTTCTCACTCTCCCTCTCTATCTCCCTGTCCCTCTCTGGCCAGTGCGTGCACCCTGTCGTGAACTGTATATGTAAATACCTTTTCCACGTAGGACACGCTTGTGCTTGCTCTCTCTCCCTGAGTGAAAGTAACGGCAGCAGAAGGGTAAGAAAGAAGGAATTGTGTTCATTACACAGACACGTAAACAGCAAGATGGCGGCTCCCAGTCTCCTCTTGAGTATTGCTCAGAGGCTGCAGTTCACGCTGACCCCATCCTCTTCTCCTCCGTGCACCCCTGATCCTCAGGTGCAGGGCGCCTCTGGCCAGGTCTGTTTTTAATGAACGTATATGTTTTATCACAGCAATAGTTGTGTGGGTGAAAAAAAAGAGTGTAGAAAGGCTTAACATAAAAATGTCTAAGACATATCAAAACATCAGGAGGCCCTTCTTGTGGCCTTAATTAATTTTATTAATTAAGCTCTTTTTTTTTCTTTTAGCCTCAGGACAGATGTAGCTGAAGATCAGACTCAAAATGTGCCATACAAGTTTCAGAATTATGGCCCAGGTCAAGTGCATGGCCTCACCAACACTTCCATCTCCCTGTCATGGACTGGAGGGGAGAAGGGGTCCCGAGATGTAGGATGGAGACACTCGGGTGGACTTGACTTACTGGAAACTTGGAACCCTCTGTCCCCATGAGACTCCCCTGGCCGTTGAAGTAGCCCCTCTTCCTATTAGCAGAGACCCCCAAGCTGCCTCCCTCACATCCTAGGCACAGGGAAACTGTAACGCCTTCCCTGAATGTGCCCCTAACCTACCACCAAAAGGACAGCAAGACCATGCGAACGAGCCAGCATGAACACGGAAGAGACACGCACAATCGGGGGTGGCACTCTGGGTCCGGTGGCACCCTGGCCTGAGAGTCTAGATTTAATATTTGCTCCCAAGCAGCTGGAAGTGGCTGTAAGAGTTCATTGACCCCAGCAGCAGCATGAGTCCCTGGGACCGAGATGGCCCTAAGTAGCAGAGCCACCTTGCTGGCATCAGCCAAAGCATTGATTGGTCCCTTAAAGCTCTTAGTAACTCACTTCCAGCCACACAGCCTGCATGTGCAGACTCGTGTGTTGACAGACCCCATCAGTGATGGGGGCACTGTGGCCGTGAGCCTGTGCAGTGGCCAGCCCAAACGTAGGCTGCAGCTCCACCTGGGTGCTCCTGAACACCCATGGTCTGTGGCCATGCTTCCCTCGTACCCCTCCCTGTCTCCCCCACCCTGATTCCCAGTGCACTCGCTGCTGTTAAGAGGCCTGCTGGTGGAAGACGGGTGATCAGGCATCTCTAGGCCCTGCAGCAGCCTCCAGCCCTGCCCAGCCCTTCTGTCCGCTTTAGACCAGCTGAGTCAGGGCCAGCCTGGGGCACAGCCAAGAAAGCAGCAGGCTTGGGCCTGGCCGTCCCGTGCCCTCCCTGGTACATGTGAAGCTGAGCCAGGGAGGACCCATGGCTACCTGGTATTTATTTGACATTAGCCCAATTTACCACGAGCTACCTGGTATTTTTATTTATTTATTTGTTTGTTTATTTTTCTTTTTGCCACAGTGTGCATGTGTTTATAGAAAGAGACAGTAAGAGGGAAAGTGAGAAATCACCCCCCCAGGTGGGATGGCCACACCACAACCTGTCCTTCGCCATTCTTCTCCTGGGATCTAGGTCGTGCACACACACGTGCCCAGTGTGATTTTCAAGCCTCCAGTCTGGTGTTTGAACCAGGGTCCAGTGCCCTAACTAACGCAGCCCGCTACTGGTCCTGCTACCTGGTATTTTTTTTTTTTTTTTTTTAACCGGGAGTTACCTAATGTTGGCCCCATAGTTACCCTCTGCTCTGTCCTCATTTTCTGCCTTTTTTTTGCTTTAATACTCAATCCCATTGAAGACCCATTCGACACCCTCATTTGTAAACACAGCCCTCTGAGCGCCTCCTTGAATTTCTTGGCTCTGCAAACACCTGCCTATTGCCACTTGAAACTCAGGCCAATGCGCGCTTGTGGTTGGGCAAACAGCGGCTGGCTCTCCCCAGCGCCCGTGGCTGTGGTGGTGCCGGGACAAGAAGTGACTGAGGGTAAGTTGAGGCTCTGACGAGGGCGGAATGGCGGACACAGCGATCCATCTGCTCACGAGGTGTCCTCTGCTCGCAGAGACCAGCACGGAGACAGAGACAGATGGCAGAAAAGCGATTTACAATTTGGCCCATTCTATTTCCAATTAAACCACAGACATTAGTTAATATGCAGGGCTGGGAATCTCAGGCGGAGATAATGTGCAGATAGCTCCATAAAACTCTGCTAGGAACAAATAATTTTGCACAAATTTGCAAACAGCACGGTTTTTGTAAATAACCATCATCTTTCTACCAGCGCTGCTGCCGATTACGCATTTTTCCTTCATGATAATTTAATGACGACCCAATTTACCTATTGTTGTTGGGCTTTGGGTGCAGCTGATGTGATTGTCTAATTTAGTCCAAAATCCATCCTGATGGCGTTAATTCATATTGACCAAGTGTTTACAAATTGAGCCTTTTCCCTCGTTATGCCTGACGGTTAGCTCTGCTAACAAGCCGTCCGCGCGTGTCCAGCTGACTCTGCACCCGGCCTGCCCGGAGTCCCGGCTGCTGTCTCCCAGCCTGAGCTCATGTGGGGCCGTGCAGCCGCGGGAGCTGTGCACACCTGGGCAAGGGGCCCGGGCTGGGCTGGGCTGGGCTGGGCAAACTGAACAGGAGGCCCACTATGGCCAGGAGAGGGGTGAGAGGGAGAGGGCAGGAAGGAGGAGGGAGGAAGGGGTCTGTAAACTGGAGCAGTCCGGGGGGCTGCTCAGAGGAGGAGGTGTGAGTGGATCCTGAGGTGGGTAGAGGGCTGTGGATAGGAGAGGGCAGGGCACGGCCTCCAGGGAGGGTTGTGTCGGGTAGGGTGTGCGTTGCTATGTGAAGGGCATTGAGCAGACCTGGATCTAATGGGTGAGGTCTATGTCAGAGTCCTGAGGCTGCTGTAGCAAAGTGCCCCAAATGAGGGGGCAGGGGGACTTAAAGTGACAGAAACAGACTCTCTCAGCCTGGGGCCCAGAAGTCTGAAATCACGGTCTGCTGGACTATGCTCCCTCTGGAGGCTCCAGGGAGGGTCCTTCCTGCCTCTCCAGCTTCTGGTGGAGGCCGGCAATCTTTGGTCCCCTTAGCTCCTGGCAGCCTCACGGCGATCTCTGCCTCTGCCCCTGTGTGTGTTCTCACTCCCCCACCCACCCCAGAGGGCATGTGTGCTGAAGAAAGACAGAGAGAGAGGCAGAGAGAGAGGAAAAGTGTGCCCAGGGTGTTTCTCAACAGCTGGGTCTGGGATTCAAACCCTGCAGTCGGCCATGTGGGATCCAGCCGCCTTAACCACCACGCCACCACCATGCCGGCCCATTTTCTTTCTTTTTTTTTTTTTTTTATTAATTAATTAATTTTCATTTCATTTTCTTTTATACATTCAATCACATTATCATTTGTCTTACAAAATGGATATTTCAACAGGTGAACATTTCTCCCTAATACAGTTGATAAAACTACAAAATGTCTTCAACAGGTAATACCACATTTCTTTGTGACATTAATGCTTTGCCTCCCTATTTTTTCTGGCTGGCCCATTCTCACTTCTTAGACAGAGTCTAGCCATTGGACTAGGGCCCACTCTAACCCACGCCGATCTCATTTTGATCCTCACCTTAATGACATCTGCAAGGAATATAAGGCATATTCTCGGGTTCAGAGGTTTGGGGACCATCACTCTGTTAACTACAGACCCCTCTCGGGAGCAAAGGGCAGTGGTTCCACCACTGAGAGAGATGGGTGGGTAGGGCCAGGCACCGGGGGACAGGGAGAGCCCAGAGATGGAGAGAGACAGAGAGAGGAAGGCAGAGCCAGAGGCCCACGGAGAACAGGACAGGCAGGGAGGCCCGTGTGCGAGATGAGTGGGGAGGCGTGGCCCGACTGTTCCTGCCTCAGGCTCCAGAAGCACGCTGCCAGGGGCTCCGTGATCCCTTGATTTTCCCCCCAAAATTTGCTTCTCTCTCGCTTTTTTCCCAAAGTTTATCCATTTATGTCTTCTGTGAGAAAGAGAGACACAGATAGGTGCCCCAACGGCCTTCCTGTCTCTCCCCGCCCGTGGTCTCGGCAGCCCTGATCACAGGTGCACACGCACACGTGCTTGGCACGCTCAGGGGGTCCTGGAACTCGAACCTTGCTTCCCCATGTGGGTCCAGCTCGGTTTCTGCTGTGTCACCACCTGGGCCCACATTTGCTTCTCTGATAAATAGTGGTAGGAGGTCCAGGGGAGACATGGGGAGCCCAGCCTGGAAGACCTCAGTTTCCTCTTCCGTGAAATGGGCCAACAAGGGCACCCCTTCTCCAGGGCCTTGTGGGACTCGTGCTGGCCCATCGTGGGGGTCTCAGTCCCAGGGCACAGAGGCCCGTTCTCCTCCCACAGCCGCTGTGTTGCCTTCCCCGTGACTGCCATCGTGTGGTCATGGGCCTTTATCTGTTTCCTTGTCTGATGTCCATCTCCCTCCTGGGTGTGCGTGCACGGGGCAGGGGCAGCACGTACTCGTCTTAGAGCCGGTGGTCAGCCGAGACTGTTGAATATGTGGACGATTCCGTGTATGGCTCCATCACCATTGACACTACATAGGAGGTGCTTGGAACCGTGCCTGGTCCGTGATAAGTGCCATGAGTGCTGCTTTGGTAATCACCATTGTTTTCTTGTCACTGAGTCTTCACAAGGTCACCAAGAGTTCCCAAACGTAGGGGAGCGGGAGGGAGCGCTACTGGTGAATGGGTTACTAGAGCTGTGGCATAGCTAGGGTGGGGCCTTGTATGGATGATGAAGATGGCACTGCCCTTGGCTAACATGCACTGTGCTCCAGGCCTGTGCTGAGAACTGCCCAACTTACGGTTCAGCTGTGAAGCATTGGGTGGTCATAGAATAGGTGAATGGACAAGTGACTCATTGGAGGAGTGAGTCAATGCTGGCTGTCTGGGTGGGCTGCTAGGTGGGGGGAGCAGGAGATGGATAGGCAGGTAGAAAGGTGATCTAGCAAATGGACGGATGGCTGTAGGGGAGCTGATGGGCAGGTAGATGACGCATGGATAGATGGAAAATTGGTGGGTGGGTGGGTTTGGGATTAGGTGGACAGATGGGTAAGTAGGTAGACAGTATTAGCAGGTAGATGGTGGATGGATGGATGGATGGGCAATTGATGGATGAGTGGATGGATGGATGGATGGATGAGTGGGTGGATGGATAGGTAGATGTATGGATGAATGGTTGGCTGGATGGATGGGTAGATGGGTGATCAGGTAGTTAGATGGATGGAAGGATGGATGGATGGATGATAGATGGACAGATGGGTCATTGATTAGACAGGCATGAGGGTAAGTGGAGGAATGACTGGGCAGGTGGGTGGGCGGGTAGATGGAGTGATTGTTAAATACATAAGTCAGCATGGGTGTGTTTTTGATTCAGTGGGGAGATGGGTGAGTGGGTGAATTGTGGGGGGATTGATAAATAAGTTAGTATATAGTGTGGTGGATGAGTGAGTGGAGGAAGTTTAGCAGTGGATGGGGCTGGATTAGATGGATCAGCTGAGGGAAAGCATGTTTATGGAGGGGCTGGGCGCATGGGCAGGGTGTAAGAGGTGGGGGTGAATTCTTAAGTGGATTTCTTGGTCGTTAGATGGGTGGCTGGTACCTAGGGGACCCTTAGTGGGATCCTTTCTTTTTTTTTCTTTTTAAAAAATAACTTTTAATGAATTAATTTTAGTAGTTTTATTTTTTTTTGCCATAGGGCATGTATGCTCCCCAGAGAGAGACAGAGACAAAATGAGAAATCACCCACCAGGGAGGATGGCCATGCCACAATTCCCTCTCCTCCGTCCTCCTCTTGGGATTTTGGGCACACATGTACACGCGGCATGATTTTCAAGCTGCCAGGTCTGGGATTTGAACCGTGGTCGGCTATGTGGGAGTTCAGCTCTCCAACCACCAAGCCACCTGCTGGGCCCAGCCCGGATGTTTTCCTTGATTACCCCCACAGAGGCCGCTAGGACTAGGACTGGAAATTGCTCCTTTGTTCATCTCGTTCCACTTGGATCTTGTTCCGTTTGGAGGAAACACTGAGAAACAAACTGAAGAAGAGTTACTGGTTGCTTCACTGAGGTCACTTAGGAACCGCATACCGAGATGAGAGAGAGGTAGGCAGGGAGCAACTGAAGAGGGTCCCAGTCAGACAGGGTGGGAGAGGACGTGGCCTGCAGGGTGGAAACGGGGGCAAGGCGGCAGAGTGGCCTTGGAGGTGCAGAGCTGGAGTTATCTGGGGGGTGTCTGGGTTGGGGCCGAGTGTGCCTGGGATGCAGAGGGCAGGCCTGGGCTAGGGAGAGACCGGGCAGAGTGGGAAGGCCAGGCCTGGCTCAGTGGGAGGGCTGCCCCGAGTGAAGGAGTGTCAGAGAGCGCTCAGAGATGACAGGTGTGTGGGGGAGGAGGCACCTGGGATCTGGGGGGCTGTAGACAGGTGAGGGGAGCAGGCATAGTCTTCCAGCCCATGTGTCTGAGTGAGAGGATAGGAGGGTGCAAAGATAGTGGATGCGGGGCCAGTCCACGGTGTAGTGGCTATAGCAGCTGGATCCCATATGGCCGACTACACGGTTCGAGTCCCAGACTTGGCAGCTAGAGAGACAGGCTGGGCATGTGCATGTGTGCCAAAAATCTGAAAGGAGGGAGAAATGGAGAAGGGATTGTGACATGGTCATTCCCTAAGACGTTTTCCCTCTCTCTCTCTCTCTCTCTCCTGCTAGTGCATGCTCCGTCTGGCAAATTAGAAAGAAGAGAGAGCGAGAGTGCGCAAGCTAGCAGATGCAATGGAGGGCACTGGGGCCTCCAGCTGAGAGGCAGGCTTGTGTGCCAGGGATGGGCTGCTGCTGGTGAGGGTCCCCATCTGTACACCGCGCGGTTTCGTTTTCTCCCTGGAGTCCTGGCAGGTGCTCCTGCCCACACAGCCTGTCCCGACAGCTCCCTGGACATGCAGGAGCACCTGCAGACCATGCTCCCTGCTTTTCTGCGGTGCGTGAGGCATCCCCTGGGCTGGCCCTTCTCCACCCCAAGCTCCAGGGTCGCTGCCAGCTGCCGGTCCTGCCCCTCTATCGGCCCCGGAGCAGAGGATGGCTCTTCCCAGTCCGGGCATCCGGACTGAGGTGGGGTGACGCAGAGAAGAACGACCTCGTTTAAAATATTTATAGGCTTTCCCCTGCATCTGCCGGGCAGACGGCTCAGTGCCATCGCTAACCCCTGCCTGTGGCCTGGAGACAAGCCCTGTGTAACCTCGAAGGGGTCGTCATAATGAGACCCTTTAAAACAGTGCTGTTGTAAATTCTTCAAATCAGCAGTTCTAACAGCAAAATGTGCTCCTGACTCCTGGCTCTCACTGCCCAGTGCTGTCTGGTGGGTTTCGTGTCCCTGGCTGCCTTGGGCATGCTGCATGTTCCCTTCCTCCTGGTGACACTAATGGATTATGCCCCCATGCCTGTCCTCCCAGCAAAACGGGCTTCGCCGGGTCCTTATCAAGACCCCTGCCCCCAAACCACTTCCTCTCACTAAAACGCTAGATTTTCCTACTATTTGTGCTGCTTTTAATCCATAGGAAGCCAATTTTGCACTCATATATTAGTTTATTTTATATTTTCAAATTGATTCGACTATACATTGATTTCCTGTTGTGGGTATTGTGTCCTGAGCTAGGATTACGCGTTTAGGAGAAGTGGATACTCGTGGCACATAAAGGTTGTTCTGCGCTGGAGAGCTCTTATCTTGAAAAGGGAGAGTCCAATTTTATTGAAACAGCTAAAATCCCACTTAATTGAATTTTTTTTTTTCCCTCTAAGATGTACAAGCTTAGAGACTTTTGCTTTCCAATTCAACTCAGGCTCCGTGGTGTTTAAATTTCCAAACCCATAAAGACCTTTATGAAAAAGACCCTACAAATACTGTATTTCTGAGCCGGCGTCAGTGCGCGGCCCGGGTGGAGCGGGAGCCGTCGATACACTGTAGAACATCCTTTGATTCTGCGCCTTTCACGGCTGTTCAGCGCAGCCCGCGCACGGCTGCTGCCTGCTCCCAGCAACGCCGCACCCCCAGCGCCCCAAGGCCAGGAGGGAGCCCGCTGGCTGGGCTGGGCCACGTCCTCCTTTCTTTTGGGTCTGGTGGTCTCCTCCCCCTCCAGGCCCCCAGTTCGGTCAGTGAGGGGCACCCACTGAAGTTCGTTCTGAGCGTCTCAAAGCCCACGGCGTGAGGGCCGCTGGCTGTAGTGGACGCGTGGTCCCGCTGGCCTTACTGGGTGGGCAAGGGGTGTTGACCCCCCATACACACCACCCTCACAGAGCCCTGGCCAGGGGGTCCTCCTCCTTCTGGGAGTGGCCCCGGCTCCGCAGGGGCTGAGCAGGGCTCTGGCCCTGGTTCCTGGCTCCTGGCCCCTCTCACCCTGGGAAGGGAGAGAGAAAGGACAGCAAGGCAGGTGGCCGCCCAGCATCCTGCAGGCCAAGTCCCTTGTAGGGGGCCTCTGTGCCCCAGTCCTGCCTGGCAGGTGTGCATAAGCACGTACCGGCATCTTGGGGCTGGGTGGGCCCTTCTCCGTGCCTGCCCCAGGCCTGAGCTTCTCAGCCACTAGGCACAGGTGCGAGCTGTGGTGTGCCGGGCCACCTGCTAGGTGAGTGCGGAGGCACTGTCTGGGGGTGTCTGGAGGTGTTTTGGGGTTAGAGAGGCCTCTGTCCAGGGTGTCTGGGTGGCCTCTGTGTGATGATGCCTGGGGACAAGTGGGGGGGCACTCTGTCTAGGGGTATCTGTGCGGTGAATCTGGAGGGACCTTTGTGCAGGGGTGTTTGGAGGTGAGTGAGGGCTCTCTGAGGGTGTCTATGCAGTGAGTGAGGCCTCTCTCTGGGGGGGGTCTAGGGTAAGTGAGACTATGTCCTGAGGAGGCCATGCCTGTATCCCGCCCTCTGAGGCTGCCCACCCTGCAGCCCTGCCCTGCCCACAGGCAGGGGTTCACACCCCACACTCCACCCAGATAAGGCTCAGTCTTTCCATCACAGGTCACGCCCTGCCCCGGGCCACCACATCTATCCCTCCTGCAAGGCTGGCCCCTGTTCTCCTACGGCAGACACCCTCCAGGGGTCAAAACACCCTCCACACCTTCCCCTGCCATGGCCTCTCCACTGAGCCAGCCCCCACCTGGGGTCCGAGTACCTGGGGGCCTGGCGTGCCAGATGGGGTGGGTCAGAGGACAGGGAAGCTCCTACCTCCACCCCATCGCACCCCTGGGGATCTCTAGACATGCCAGGTGGAGATGGTGGCTCCAAGGTTGGGGGCGGTGGGAAAGGTGTTTATGACAGCCCTGCCTCTGACTCCCCGTCTTCAGCCTCGGTTTCCCCATTAGTAAAGGGGCCTGTGCTGCATTTCTGCTGCCACCAATTGGCGGTCCGAACACCCTGAGTCCAGAGGCCACGCTGACTGTGGTGCAGAGTGGGTGGCCCGCAGCTCTTGGGGTGGCTCTGCCTCTCAGACACCTGCTCTTCCTGTCCAGCCTGGACTTCCTCCAGCTCACAGCGCCTCGGGGCAGTCCTTCTCCAGGGCTGACCTCCCTGGGCGCTGGCGGGGGTGGGCAGCCGTGCCCAGTCCCAGTGGGCCGCTCTCTGCAGGCAGGGTCTCTCCGTAGGAGACCCGGGGCCGGCGCAGGCCAGCTGACTCGGCGCTGGGCCCTGACGTTATCTGATGGCCCCTCACACAGTTGCCAAGATGACAGTTTAATGGCGCTCCGGAACGGGCTACGCTGTATCTCTATCCCACGAAAATGGCTAATGGTGATAAGCAAAGGAAAAATAGAGTCTGCGAGCCTCCCGCCCCACTCAGCTCCGTAATTATTTCCTCAGCTCACTGAAGCTTCCAGAGAGATCTCTGAACTGGCGTCTCCTCTGAGGGCTCAGGACAACAGGAGCAGGGAGGGCAGGTGGGTGCTGGGCCCTGCTCAGAGAGGCCTGGGGCTGAGCCTGGATGGGAGTGGGAGAGGGCTTCAGCTCTGGGTGGCCGGACACTGCGAGTCCTGATCGGGGGTCCTTGAGCAGTGAGTTTCATTCACTCACTTATTGAGCAGATATTCTCTGGCAAGCTGCTTGGACTTAGTCCCAAATGTCCCTTTGGAGAGCCACACAAAGAGCCACCATTCCTGGGCTGGAGGAGCTCAGGGTGAGGTGGGTGGGGGGATCAGCTCAGGATCTTGCTAGGCAGGGCATGCCGGGCAGGCAGGGCAGGCTTCCTGGAAGAGGTGGCCTTGGTGCCTTGCCCCGAAGGATTTGGGTCTCTGAGAACAGGGATTCTCACCATCCAGGGCTTTGCCAGCTATCACTCTCCTCTCCCAAATCCACACTATCCCTGAACTTTATGACTGCTGAAATGTGCTTCCCACCATCCCAAAAAGTTCTCCTGCCCCAGCTCCATTCTCCCCTTGCTGACCCCCGGAGCACCTGGGCCTGGACACTCTTGTCTGCCCTCCTTCCTGCTCTCGACCTCCTGTCCAGCTGCCCTACATCTGAGCTCAGAGTCAGGGGTGCTGAGGGGCAGAGAAAGTCCCTCCTACAGAGCAGGCTCTGGGCCTTGGGGGACCCCTGTCCCTGGCCTGTGCTTCCTGCAGAAGGACGCTCTGTGTCTCCCTAGCCCCATGCCGGGGACTGGGGTTCCCTGGTTGTGGGAGCCTCTGAGGGCCGGGACCTGGGGGTCCTATCCACCCCTCAGGCAGGTTCAGCCTCCCCTGTGTCCCTCAGCTGCCAGCACTCCAGGAGGGGGAGAGTCGGGGCAGAGGGAAGTGTCAGGGAGTTACGGCTCTGTCCTGGGTCCCTTCTGCCGCATCCCCTGAGCTGCATCCCCCTGAGAGGGACCAGATGCGACTGTGCAGCAGACTGAACTCTAGTTTCCTCTCTCTGGTCTGTTTTCTCTCCTGGAACTGGGGCCCACCTCAGAGCCACCGGTGGGAGCAGGCTTAGGTCTCCTGCAGTGCTCAGTATGTCCAGCAGAGGGCGAGCACCCAGCTGCGGAGCCCCTGCCCACAGCCGCCTAGCTGGATGCCCCAGGCCTGGGTCCTTTTTTTGTGTCTGAACATGGGAGAGCCCGGCTGGCCAGGCAGTCACAGCACATTTTAATAGCAGAATGTAATTCCTGGGCAGCAGAAAAATGAAAGTGAGAAGTCTATGAATTATTACAAACACACTCAATCTCCCCAGCCGTGCAGCGGGGCCCTGGGCTGGAAAGCCTTTTTTTCTTGTGTTTAAGTTAGCGTGGAAGATGAAATAGTCACAGAGACGCACTGGCCACTCGAACCTGTTATTGCTAGCTGTGTGTCTCCTATAAATACTTTTCTGATTTATAACCTCACTCTGCTTTATAAATGGAAAAACCAGAAATGCCTTCAAGAGCAACTTTTCAAAGCCCGAGATGTCTCGCCATGCATCCGCATGCGGCCACGCATCCCGACCATGTGGGCCAGGGAGCCGCGGGGCTTGTGGGCTCAGCGTTCTTCCTCCCACCGTGAGGCCTCTGCCCGAGGGCTGGACCCCAGTTCAGATGTGGGCAGGGTGGCCACCTGTCCCTGTTTGCCAGGGTCTGATGGAGTTCCCGGGACTCGAGCCATTCAGTGCAAACCCAGACAAGTCCAGGTAGGCTGGGGTGAATTGTTCGCCCCAAACTCCAACAACGCTTCAGCTAGAGACAGAACTCACGGACGTGTTGTTCTGGGAAGCAGGTGGGTACTCACACATCGAGTGGCCTGTCCTCCCTCACGACAAGCTTGTGTCCCACGATTCATGACCCCTTGCCATAGGTAAGATGTCCTTATCACCACGAATGCCAGCCGTGGAAGGCCCCGTAGCCCTGCCTCAGAGCTCACGCCTGGGCTGGGTGGCCGTGGAGCCTCCCCCAAGAGGTGGGCACAGCGACCTCAGGCAGTGAGGCTTGGCGTGGATGAACAAGACGACTCAGCGCAGCATCTAGGCCATGCCAGCCACAGAGCTCGGGGAACATCGGCCAGGTCCCTTGTCCCAGGCCACAGAGGTGTCTCTGCACAGGTGGTGTGGATGGCAGCCTCCTTCAACTCCAGCTGAGGCTGGGACCACCTGCAGTGTGGACTACCGAGGGGCTGCCGCCACCATGACGCTGGCGGCCTTTGAGGCACCCAGGGCACTCCCGTCTTCCCTCAGGGCTGTCCTTCATGACATGGAGGATTTGCAGGAAAACTTGTTTGGGGTTAAAAAAATAATAACGGGCACTGGGAAGCAAGCACTCTGCATTGGATTTGCTCTGTGAATTTTTGAATCATCCAGAGAATATGAGCTTCTTGATGAAAAGCACGGTTTGTGTTATGAACCAGAAAGTCACGGGCGATCAGGCCGGGCCCGGGTAATGTCCCCGACTGCAGACGCTGCCGTTTCCAGGAAAGATGACGGAGTAAACACACCATTCACCCTTTAGGGCCTGAGGCCTGGCAGCCAACACCCAGGCCCAGCACCTGTCCGGTCTGGGGTTGGCCACGTGCCCTCAGACAGCAAGTGCCTGGCCCTAGAGACAATTTATCCAGAAAGGCCGACACTGGCTGTGAACGCAGGACCTGGGGTCCCGCTGCCAGGAGGGGCCATTCTGCCTAGAGGCCGCGCTGTCTCTGCCGCTGTAAATCCCACTCCCCACACAGCCTGTAACGACTCCCTCGGCTGGGCCGATGCCTGGGATGTTTATTGAACGGGAAGTAAAATTGTAATCTGTTCAAACAGAATATCCACACAACAATAGAAGTATGGATTTGGCCTCGGGGGCCCGTTCCCAGCACTTGGGCTCTGCTGCGTGGCAGCCAGGTGGGGCGGCGGCTTCGTCCTAGGCCTGGAGTGAGGCCCCTGCCGGCCAGGCCCCTGCAGCCCGGGTTGCTGTGAGCAGCTACACACACAGGGCACTGTGGGCCATGGGAGGCACAGGTGGACCCTGGGTAGGGACCTGAGAGAGCCATTCTCATGGGTGTCATGCCATGCAGCCCCGGGGAAGGGAAGGGGTGAGAAGGCAGGGTGCCCCCTCTGCACCCCAGGTGTCCCCTTTGCACGTGAAAATGAAAACAAATCACGTTGCAAGGGTGCTGGGGCCAGCTCGGGGAGGTCTATGCAGACACGGTCCCACAGGCTGGGGGTTCTCACCACAGGAACGGATCACCCTGCAGCTCGGGGGCAGGAGATCAGGGTGCCGCGGGGCTAGCCAGGGAGCCTTTCCGAGAGTGTTTCCAGCCTCTCCGCCAGCTTCTGGTGGTTACTGGAAACCCTTGGCATCCCGAGGTGTAAATGCATCACGGAGCTCTGCCTTAATCACCGCGCGGCGTTCTCCCCGTGTGCACTTCTTCTCCAAGTTTTCTTTAGGAATTTATTTAGTTTTTGCTATCGGGCATGTGCGCTCACTGGGGGAGAGAGGAAGTGAGAAATCACCTCCTGGGTGATGGCCATGCAACAATCCCTTCTCCTCTCTCTTCTCAGGATTTTGGGCACACATGCACATGTGCCCAGTGTGTTTCTCAAGCCTCTGGGTTTGGGACTCAAACTAGACAGTCAGCCATGTGGGATCCAGTGCCTTAACAGTCATACCACGGCCTAGCCCAAATTTCCCCTTTTTATGGGGACACCAGTCTTACTTTCAGTAGGGCCCACCCCAATGACCTCATTTTTGGGGGGGTAATTAAATAATTTTTCTTTTTATGTATAATAGAGCACGTGCACACACACGTGAGAGTGAGAGGCAGAGGGAGACAGAGGAGCACCCGCCCCAAGCCCGCAAGTCCCTTCCTCCAATCCTTCAGCTACTGGACCCTGGGCGTTTGTGTGGGTGCCCAGTGTGTCTCAGGCTGACCCGTCACCATGTGGGACCCAGCTTCTTCTGAGCAGCACATTAAAGCTGCACCCCAGAGTTGGCCCCTCAGAGACCTCATTTTAACTTTTTCATCTGCAAAGACCGTATTTTCAGACCAGGCCACATTCGCAGGTACTGGGGGGAATTTCATGTTTTTGGTGGGCACAAATCAACCTACAACTGATGCCATTTTCAAATTTTAAAAAATTATTTTGAACATTTCAAGAAAAAGATTATTTTGAACTGATTAAAAAAAAAAAAACCCTCAAAAATACTGTAGAGAGCTCCCACACACCCCTCCCACAGCTCTCCTGATGCAAATGCTTTGTGCCACCGTAGCTCCGTGGCGGGCTTGGGTGCAGAGCTGGTGACTGGACAAGGTGGGTTCCTATTACCCCCACATCCCACTGTTCACAGGCCCCTCCAGTCTGGGACAGATGCCCAGGCTGTCTCTGTCCCCAGGACCTTGAGCAGTTTGAAGGGTACTGGTCAGGTGTGGAATGTCCCCTCGTGAATGGAGTGAGCCGTGCACAGGGGCGGGTCCCCGACAGGAGATTTTCGTCCATCTCAGGTGGTGTCCAGGGCCCTGGTTGTTTCTGTGCTCTTGTTTCTGCCCTCACCCACGTCACCCCCTGCCCCAGGTGTCCATGTCGCCAGTAGGCAGCTCAGAGGTGTTGCTGGTGGCCGCCCAGCTCCCAGGCCATGGGGCATCCGCCACGGGAAGCCAGCGGGGTGTGTGTGTGACTCCGCTGCGGGGCGGTGGTGTTGGTGCAGAAGTGGGCTTCACTGTGGGAGCAGGCAACCTCAGACAGGCTGCGGGGTACCTTCTCTCTGCTCCCCACGGCTGCAGAGCAAGACGAATACGGGTCACTTGCTCAGCACATGTCAGGTGCCCATTGGCGCTGAATGAGTGGGAGTGGGGCCCTGGCGAGGTGCACCTATGCCCTGCCTTCCGGTCATTTCTGGGCAGGGCAGAGGAGCAGCTGTTTGCAGACACCTATTAGGTGTGGGCTCTGACTCTGCCTCACCTGCAGCACTGGTCCAGCCCAGGGCAGGAGGTAGAGCCCCATAGCAAGGGAAGGGGGCCAGAGCCCTAAAGAGAGCTCAGAGCAGGTGCCCAGGGAACTGCCTACTGAGCCAGCTCCTGCCAGACCGCCTGCTCAGGCCATAGGACCTGCGTGTGGCATTCAAAGATAGGCATGTCCTGGGCAGCCAGAGTGTGGGAAGACCTGAGGGACTACAGGCTGAGACTGGAGAGCAGAGAGGCCAGCTGCTCATCCTGGGGAAGAGTTTAATCAAGAGGAAGTGAGAGCTGCTCACAGCTACCCACCTTCCTGTCCACCTACCCTCCTGTCCTCCCAGCCACCACCTGCCCATCCATCTCCCCCATCCATCCTCCACCACTCACCACTCATCCATAATCCATCTGCCCCTGCAGCTCTTCACCTGGCTGCCCACCCACCTGTCCATGCACCCACCCTTCCAGCCGTCTGACCATCAGCCCACCCTCCCGCCAGCGTGGGTCTGGGGGGAGTCAGACCACCCTGCCAGGTGTCTCTGGTCCCGCCGGAATACACACAGGTGGGGGGGCACAGATGGGAGCCTGACCACACCATACATCTAACACACACACGAGTGTGTCGGGGCGCCATGGCCCAATTTGGTTTATGTCACTTGTCACAAGGGTATTGCATAAAACAGAAAGGGTTTTATGGAGGAAATTACATACAAACTGGGTCTTAGGTGAATTTCTCCAGGTAGGGAGAGGAGACTGGAGCTAACGAAGAGGAAACCCGCGAGGGTGAGCCTGCCTGAGAAAGCCGGAGGCCGGGGCAGGTGTGAGGGGATGGTGGACTGGAGCAGCTCCCCCAGGACCTCATCCAGAGGGCCCGCGGGGCCAGGGAGGGGTCAGCAGGGGCAGGGGTGTGTCTCCACCAGGCCTCCATTCTGGCCGACTAATGTAGGCCACGGATCCACCGGATGAGGGAAAGGTGTGCAGAGGGAGACAAGCGAGAAGGTGGACAGGTGAGGACGGGGTCGCAGGCGAGGAGGTGGACAGGTGAATCCATCGTAGCGATTCAGTCGGGAGAGGGAGGGACTGGCTGCCTGGAGAGAGAAGAGGGAGGAGGTGGGTCGGCCTGGCCCCTGGTAAAGGCGAGTCCTCTCCCTGTCAGCACCTTCTAGAAGAGCCTTCTGGATACAGTCTTCCCAGGAATAGGCCCCAGCCTGGCTCAGCTGTTACCGCTGAGGCCCACTCGCACTTGGAACTAAGTGGCCCTCCATTCACACCTGTGTGGGACGACGAGTTCTGCTCAACTAGACTAAGCTTCACTTAACGTCTGCTGCTGCAGGGACGCGCCTCAGACCCCTCACGGGTCACAGGCCTGGGCCGGGAAACCTCCTGGCCTCACAATAGTCCAGTCCCACCTGGGATCCAAGATCCCCCCAACCTTGAAAGTGAGGGTCACGAGCCCAGCCACTCCCCTCCCACTCATAGCCCCATGCCCCCTCCCATCCAACCTTGGGGTGCCCCCTGACACCCACAGATCATTGTCCTCATACCTCCAGTTTTGCCTCTGGAACATGAGGGCTGCAGCTTCTCCCTGTCCACGGCCCCACCTGCTGGCCTCTCCCACCTCTGGCCAGCTTCTGGGGGGTGGGGTATGGGATGTGGGAAGGAGGGTCTCCACTCAGGTCCCCTCTCCTGCCTAGCAGGGCCCAGTGCTCCCTGCCTCCCTCTCCGGGAGTTCTAGTCTGAGCCTTGGCCCCTCTCTTACCTGCCGCTGCCTCCCGGGCTGAGCTCCAGCCTCCCCACCTTCCTGGAGTGCACCCCACCCCAGTCTCAGCAATGCTTCCAGGTGCTTCCTGGCTCAGGGCTCTGATCTCGGACTCCTGCTGCAGCAGTGTTTGTGGTCTGGGCTCCACCCTGGGCCCCTGAGCTCAGAAGGCAGCAAGGTGGAGGTGGGCAGGTGGGCTGTGGCAGAGACAGCCCATCTGGCCAGTGTCACTGAGTCGTTCTGGTCCCTCTAGCCCCCGCATCCCTGAGTCAGACCCCTTTCTGCAGGATGAACTAGAAGAGCGTTGCCATCTGTGGCTGGCCTGTGGGGTCTAGCATGACCCCAGTCGTCCCTTCTACCAGCTGGCCCCCTGCAGAGTCCTGAGTCCCTGTCCTTCACAGTTGTGGGCGGGACCATGCGCCCCATCGGGATGGGCAGGACAGCTTTCACTCCTACCCCGGCAGCTCCTGCGCCCTGAAGGTGGAGAGTAGGCGAGAGCAGTGACTTTGGCACACGGCCCTGTCCCCAGCACAGTGACACTGGACTGTCACTTCAGGCTGGAATTGACTGAATGTAGCTGCGTAAGGGAGCCAGTGGGCAGCAGCCGGGCTGGGTAAGTGGCCCCCAGGGCTTGTGAATGGTCCCCTGTCACCCACTGGCTCCCTGTGTCCCCTTGGCACAGGGGACACGGCAGCAGTGGAACCTCTGAACCTGCCTCGTGGGGCTCCCACCCTGCGCCCCCTCGGGGGGCTGCCCCAGGGCATGCTCAGCAGCTGTCCCAGTCTGTCTGCGTCCTGCCTCTTCTTCTCAAACCGCAGGGACTGAACCCCAGGTGGAGTGGGCTCCCGGAGTGCCCCGAGGCTTGTACCCCACACCTGGCCGAGCCTAGGACCTGGCAGGACCCCCCTGCCCCCCGGGGCTGATGGCCACTGAGTCAGGGAGGTCTGTAGGTCAGGCGTGTCCAGGGCCCAGCATAGGTTTTATGACCGGCAGAAGTGGTGTAATGAGCGGAAGTCAATTTTTATGGCCATCGTCACTGTATCCTTCTGCTGGCCGGAGAGACTGGCCCCAGCACAGCAGTTCATCAGAGTGAAGATGTCAGATCCGGGAAACCCAGCTGTCTCCAGGGTCCCCTCCATGGCGGGGGCGGGGGCTCCCCACCTCCTCCTTCCTACAGAGGGCTTGAGTACAGAGCGTAAAGTTCCGGCTCAGAGACCATGTAAAAAATCTTTTATTATCTTGGCAATTTCCTAAGTCATTGGTTCCCACATCGCCAAGATAAAACAAACTCGCGGCATTGGAACGACTGGATGGAGGCCGCTCCTTGCTGGTGCACAGGCCAGAGGCTTCCCAGGTCCCCCAGGGCGACGGCGTTAAGTGCGCCTGGGGACGGTGAACAGCTGAATGGACCCTAGCCACACCGGTAGTCCTGGTCTCGGGTGGTGCCATTGGGGTGTCTCACTCTCATTAGATGTTCTAGCCTGGACAGACCCTCCGGGAGGGTGTGGCCATTGGTCACCTCGCTGCCAGCCCACCGAGGCTGCGGCGGGGACCGTGGTGAGGCCGCGAGTGAGCTGAGAGGCTGCCTGGCCTCCTCACCTGCAGGCTGCCTCCCCCACTTACACAGGAAATGGCCCAGGGGACGGACCTGTCTGCGCGGCAAAAGGGCGCTCACGCTCCTGCACACGATGTTCCCAGCAGCCTGGCTCCTGCCCCACGCAGCAGGAACAGCCTTGTGCCCACGGCAGGTGAGAGGACAAAACCGCGGAGATCCGTACAGTGGATATTAGCCTTACCGGGGGGAGACGCTGGCGAACGCTGCAGCCTGGATGAACTTGGAGGATATTACGCTAAGTGAAAGAAGCCAGTCGCCGGCTTCGTACAGACTGTACGACGTGTAAGAAGCGTCCGGAATAGACAAATCCATAGAGGCAGAAAGTGGATCACTGCTCACCGGGGCCGGGGCCGGGGCCGGGCTGGAGGTGGGGAGGGACTGCTACATGGAGGCTCTTTGAGCTTGCCCTCAGCGTTTTGGGGAACGCAGAGGCGGGCCTGGTGAGATGGTCTTCACGGGACACCAACAGGGAGGACTGAAAGTCAGTGGTGGTTTCAGGGTCCCAGAACCCTGCAGCCACGGTGGGGCAAGGTCCCAGCTGTGTCTGTCCTGTGCCCGAGTCTGTGCCACCTCGTCCTGTCACTCCAGGGCGAGCGTGGTGAGGTCGGATGTCCCTGGGCCCTTCTCTACCACTTGCTCTACAGTAATGGAAGACGCTGGTGAGGAGGAAGAGGAGGGTGTAGGGGCTCCCAGGTGGTGCCTAGCCTCGGGCTGCAGAGCGTGCTGCAGGTCCCCTACCTGCTGTGGACCCAGCGTGTACAGGGCTCAGTCTGTGTGTGTGATAGGCAGGTCACTGCCATCCCTCGCCGTGCCGTTTGGATGGTTATGAGCGCATGAAACTTCGAGGGCAAACATGGACGCTTTTCGTCGTTCAACGCGTAGATGTCACGGGCAACAGGTCGGAGCCATACCCCAGGCCCATGCGAGTCTGAGCCCAGGTGTCACTGGAGGGCACAGGATGTTCACGTGCTCTTTCAGAACCTGCTAGCAGGCAAGGCCTAGCCTACTACCTGCTTCCCCAAGCCCGAGGACAGGGACAGAATGAAGGAACCGAGCCCCAGGATGGCTCCCCAGGCCCGTGGCCAGAGCATTAACAGAGAGCCGGTGCAAGCCTGTCCTCCACGCAGACTCCCCATGGCCAGGTGGGTGTGTCACGCTGTGGACTGCTCCTGCAGTGCCCCTGGGCCCCGCCTGCACCTCTTTGGGGACCGCCCTGTTGGGATAATGGCCCGGCACTGAAGCCTTCCTGGGTCCTGCCGTAGGCACAGCCCCTCCCCGGGGTCCGCCCAGCGGCCGCCGCGTAATGGAGCTCTGACGGGGAATAACTCCTGGGCTGAGCTAATCGAAGCTGAAAAGGTGGAATCAGCGTGCGTCGTATCCTTTTGCCACCTTCATCAATCCAGCTAACTGGGTTTGAGCTCGCACTCAGCAAATGTTCTGCAAAGGGAAATTAATATGTAAGACATCTGAGGCCTGACGCTGGCCGCCGGGCTAGCAGCGGGCGCTGGGCCAGGGAAGCCTCAGGCAGCCACCTCCCAGCCACCGACCTGTGGCCTGGGGGAGGGCACTGGCTCTGTCCCCCACCCTCCCCATCATCAATTCAATTACCTTGCAGTGCTGATACATATTCAGGCCCGAAGACACCAGCATGGAAGGGAGAGGCCCGAGACAAAGGAATCTGTATTTACCCAATAATAAGTTTCATTTGGAGGAGGTTTGAAAACAATTCCCCGTCACATTTGTCCCTGTCAGATCACATTATTCACAAATGAAGTTCACAAAGTATCAATTCAATTTCAATGAGGCGCCTGCTCGCAAGGCTTGGGCTGAATTTAGCCCATCCTAGCTGGGGGGGCGGACACCGCTAGGCAGTCAGAGGTAATCAAAGGCGGGCGGCCACGGTAACACTTTCCATTTCACCCCCTTTGTGCACATCTGTTCCTGGATAATCCCATTTTCTACACTTCCAAATCACTGAGACGGCCCTGGGGGGCTCCTCCAGCCCCCAGCCTTGGGCAGCACATCCGGCCCACCCCTGGGAGCTGAGGCGGGGCGGGTGAGGCGAGCCAACCCCAGTGCCTGGTCCTCGTGGTCTTCCAGGCCGGGCTGCCAGCGGCCTGGGGCCCGGGTCTGTGCCCAGCTCTTCGGCGGCAGGTGTGGCCCACCCTCCGCTACTTCCCACTTGCGTGTGTCTGAGGGCCCTGACCCTCACCCTGACCTCGGGGGCCTCGTGGCAGCTTCAGGGAGGACATGCCTGCCTTGACCATGGCGCACCTACCTGTGGCCACACTCCTGCCCACCTTCCTGCCCTGCTCCCAGCACTCCTGTGCCCCTTGACTTTTGGACCTTTGAGCCAAGGTCAGGGGACCAAGACTGTCCACTGCCCTGAGTCCCAGGGGCACAGTACCAGCCCCGCCAGGGGCTGTGGGTGGCCTTGGGCCCATCATGTCTCCTGGAGGGCGAGGAGGGCCCGCCTGTTCTCAGGGGCAGTGAGGGGCAGGTGTGCCCCCTGTTGTGATCCACAACTCCAGTGACTGGAGAGTCGAGTGTGGCAGGGGTGGCCCTAGAGGAGAGAAGAGGCCTGATCAGGGAGCGAGGGCCGGGCCTGTGCTGGGGGAGGGGGAAAGGCCAGAGGATGGCCCTCTGGGGTGGCCTGAGATCACTCAGTGTGGCCCTGCCCTCATGCCCAGCCCACCCTCTTGGGGCTCTGGGAGGTGCCGCATGGTTCACGGTCTTAGCTGTCCGGAGACCCGGAACTGAAGAGGATGACAAGTTGTGTGGAACAGGTCCAGCCCCTGCAGTCCACCCTGGCCCTGGCTACAGCTCCGAGCTCTGAGCTGACCTCAGAAACTCCCACCCCTTCCCTCCGCATCCTTACCAGGTCAGGAGCTATGGGGGTGCTGAGGGGATGCACAGAAGGGGTACCAGGTGCCTGAGGTGGTGTGAGGGAGGCAGAGGAGAGGAGAGGGAGGGAGAGTGTCAGATCACTGTGTTTCCCACCGCCCCCAGGGATGCATCCCGTGTGCTGGGCACAGTGTGGCCCCAGGAGGTAGCCGCCGTCCAGGGTGACCTGCCACTCGCCACACCTCCCTGGGCCTCAGTCTTCTTGTCTGTAAATGGAAGGCACAGCTTCTTTCTGTGCTCGGTTTGGGCTGCTCTGAGCCTCACAAAAGCCTGGGAGCCCAGGAGGTCATGGGGGCAGACAGAGGTCAGACCTGAGCAGGATACAGGGCCAAGACGCCAGGAACCTGGGCGCAGAAGCAGACAGCATCGGCTGGCCCAGGCCCCCTCGCCGCTCCCTGCCCACAGCAGCCGTGCTGGGCCCAGGATTCCCGGCATGCAGAACCTCTGGGAGCTGATGGCACGTGAGGGCTGCCCCAGGCTTAATCCAGAGGCCTGCACCCCAGACTACAGTCTCAAAGGGCAGGAAGGAGGGGTGCTATGTGCACGAATCTGTCAGCACATGGCTTCAAGGGGCAGTTCATTGGAGCGACTTGCTTCCATTTGACTGCACATGACTGCAAATGCTTCCGCCAGCTGGGAGGTGCATCTGTGCCTTTGGGGAGATGAGGCCTGTGTGTGCATGCACGTGTAGGTTGCCAAACACGAGCCCGGGGTGTGCCAGCCCGCCCGATGTGTGCACACGCAGTCAAGTGTGCCTGGCCTGTGTCCGCATGTGTGCGTCTGCGAATCTCTTGTACGAGCCCTCACAGCAATGTGCAAACAGAAACGGCTGCAGCGGCGAGGGCCCCTGCTGGGCACAGCGTGACCTCTTTCTGCTCTCCTGGATTTGGACATCAGCCACCTGCTGGGGCAGAGTGGCTTTCTGCTCCTGGAAATCCCTACTGGTGGCTTCGACACTTCGGCCCTGGAGGCCCCAAGCCTCGGGATCGATATATCAAGAGAGCCCAGTGCCGGTTACAATCTGGCCAAGACTCTGGGGCAGGGGCCATGGGCTGCAGGGCCCAGCCTCTCCCCTAGATGGGGGCTCATCTGGGGACCCAGGAAAGAGGTCAAAGCAGAAGCTGGAGTGGGAGCCAGTGAGAGCCCAGGTGGCCAAGGCTGGGAGGGCCACCCCTTGGTGCAAGGAGGTGAGTAGGTACTTGGGCTGTGGCAGACCACCTGTAGGACCTGGGGTCGGGGCAGTGGGTGCCTGTGCCCAGAGTTCACCTCTCCCAGTGTCCCTGTCCACTGATCAGTCAGCCCTAGCCTCGGAAATGGGAGGAAACCATCGCCTCATAACATTTCCAGCAAAAGCAGAAAGCCTCTTCACTGCCTCCGTCTGACCGCTGCCACCGTGAGCGCCTGCGTGGAGAGGCCCTGCTGAGACCCGGTGATGCCGCCCACCCTACACGCCCGAGGGCTGGCAGCTCCTTTCCCATCGGCCTGGCCGGCCTTTGCCAGGCTTCTGGGCATTTCTCTCCTCTGTAAAAGCATGGGATGGGGCCAGCCTGCTGCCCTGAGTGCGTGTGGGAATGCTCCACGCTGGGGTACGTGCAGGAGGTTGGGGGTCTCCAAGGCCTTCTTTCACTCAAGAGTCCCCAATTATGGGGAGCCAGGGAAAGGTTACGGGGGGGCCAACCTGCAGCTGCTCTGCGCTGATCCCATTCGCGTTACCTTGAGCGGGGCTAGGCTCTCGGGCTGCGGCTCCTCTGTGAAACGCTGGCAGTCTATGGGGGCAGCAGAGGCGAGTGTGGTTGTCCAGCATCCCCTGCCCCTGCAAGTTAAGGGTGAGGCCCTTGCCCCAAGGGGTGGCCCTCCCAGCCTTGGCCACCCGGGCTCTCACTGGCTCCCACTCCAGCTTCTGCTTTGACCTCTTTCCTGGGTCCCCAAGTGAGCCCCCATCTAGGGGAGAGGCTGGGCCCTGCAGCCCATGGCCCCTGCCCCGGAGTCTTGGCCAGATTGTAACCGGCACTGGGCTCTCTTGATATATTGATCCCAAGGCCAGAGCATGTTGTAAAATGAGGTGATCATAATGGGATTTAAACTTATGATGGCTGAAGCCGCAGGAACACAGAGCGAGGTCTTGGCAGTTTCATTTACCACTGAAAAATCACAGGGCCCCAGTGCACGCTGCAGCAACCTCCCCGAAGAGGCTCAGCCTGGCCTGGGACCTCCGTCTGTCTGAGAGCTGGATGGAAATCATCTGGGGCTCCATTTCTGTTGTCTTTCTTTGTCTACAATGAAAAGGACATTTTTCAAACCCAGATGAGCTCAGACCCCCACCATGCCTGCAGGGCAGCTGAAACTGGGCTCCTCTCGTGTGTGGTGGGGCCTCCCCACACACAGACATGTGCACACATACCCGGGCGCCTGACCACATGCTCACAGGTGTGCATACATCACACTATGTGTGTCCATGCACACACACTATCATACATGTGTGCATGTGTTCAAACCTGACCCATTTGCTGCTCACACACACACGTCCTAGCAGCAGGGGGAGATTTCCTTCCCTGTCTCAGTGGAAATTCGTGGCTGAGCTGCCGACAGGTACGTGTACCCAGCTCACGACAGGCCCATCACACTGGCTGAGTGGGTCTCTCACGCTTCCCAGAATGACAGCACTTTATGACCTTGGAAGGTGGGTGGAACTTAGGTCTCCTCCCCTCTGTCCAGTGAGGGTGGCCCTGTGCCCTGGAGAGGTTCCGAGAGACCTCCCCATCCCTGGGGTCCTCAGCTCCACACCATGGCACGAGCACTCGGTGGACACAGCAAGAACAAGCTGTCCCCTTGCTAAAAGCCTTCCTCTGCCACCCAGACTTCTCACTTTGCCCAGAGCCCCATGCTGGGTGTCCTCTTGACTTAGGAGACAGGCCTTTGGTACCCCTCTGGCTGTGGAGTCAAGGAGTCAGTGAAGCAGAGGGCAATTTTGCAGAGTCCTGTGCTGGGCTTGGGGACATAAATGATGTGAGAAGCTCTCCCAGCTTCCAGAAGCTCTGAATCTGGAGGTGGGGCACAGGCAGCAGTGCCACCCACCGGGACTGGGAAAGAGTTGGTCAGGGGAGACTTCTTGGAGGAGGTGGCCCAGAACTGGCTCCCGTTTGTGCCTGCTGTGCGTAGCCCAAGGCCCCCTGCTCTGCAGAAGCACAGCTACTCTCCAACTCGGGGTCCACCAAGGCAAGCCAGGGCATGTTCTGGGAGGTCCAGGTCAGCACTGCTGGGCTTGCCCTACTGGGCAGTGGACTTTTCCTGGGCCCCGTGTCCAAAGCAACAGATGACAGGACTGTTGGAGTCCCCAGTGCCTCTGGGCCCAGAAACATCCAGAACCTCTGAGCTGCCTGGGCGCCAGCCAGGTGCACGGCCGAGCCCGCTGGACACTGTTAACATAGAGATGTATCGAATTCAGCTTAGCAACCCAGGCATGAATGCCCCGGCCTTTAAAGAGAAACTTATCTGTAATTAAAATCATGCACAAGTTTTAGAAAGAGTCTGTTTACAACTGGGAAGAAAGCTGATTGTGAAAATGAATAGGCTTCCGTTGGGGCTGGGAGTGTTTAATTCAGAAATAAATCCCCCCACGGGAGGCGCTTCACCGGGCCTCTTTTCCCTGGTGCTTTTGGGGGGCTGGCGGCTGGCGTGGCGTCGTGCGGCTGCTGTTGACGATGACCTTATCAAGCTACAATCACAGACAGGAGGGCCGAGCTTCGGGCTCCCGGGTGGCTGGAGAAATTTGCCGCGAACTCAGCTCCTCCGCTTGTGAGCAATAAATTAGCCCAGTTAAAATCAGCAGGATGTGCTTATTCAAAGTTTATGTTTCCCTGTAAGCAGATGGTGGCTTCAGCATGTGCAGGGCAGGTGGCATCAATCAACAGCTTCTGAATTTAGGGGACAGTAACACTGCTCTTAGCGGAAGAGCCGCCGCCTGGACGGTGCTGGCAATAAGAAAATGATTTACGCTGGTCAGGGGCTGCCCGCCGACGGCCGGCGTAATTTAGGAGGTGATTGTGGCAGTGCCGGCCTGTTAATTGGGAGAGTGGCTGATGAATAATTCGGGGCCACTCACAGGGAACCAGCTCGGTCGCCACATCTGCATAATCCTCTCCGCAGTTATTCTTGCCGTTGTGTATGATACAGCCAGGTGGAGCCGAATTGTTTCTCTGAGTATTGATTGCAATTAAGAGCTCGAATATGAGCTGAAGATAAGGGTTTCCAGGCCGGAACAGGGCCGGAGAGGTGTCCGCGGCCGGCATTCACGGCCGGCTGACCGGCCTCTGAAGTTGGCCAGAGCCCTCTGAGCTGCAGCTTTATCTGACCCCGAGGCCTCTGAGGAAGAGCCCACTGCTGAGACCCCTTGACAGGAGAGGAGGTGAGACCCTTCCCTTATGTCCCCACCCAAGTAAGCGAAAACTGGGGCCATGCTGGCCCCTCCATGCATCTAAGTGAATTTAGTTTGTTAAAATCAATGCCACCATGGCCACTTGAAAAAGACCCTCATGAACAAACGTCCTTGACAGGCCCCTGGGTGCACCCTGCAAACCCGTTACCTATCCCCAGCATGGACCACTCCGGGCTTAGGGCTAGCCCCTTGGAGGGGGAGGATAGGACGTGGCATGGTCAGGGGCCCTCCTGAGGGAGCATTAGCAGTGGTCAGAACTCCCTACCTGGGGTCTGGGGACCTCATTGCTTCTTTGAGGACACAGGATCCATCCTGTTGTCCCCTAATGTCACGTGATAGGCAGGACAGAGCCAGGATAGGCAGAAGCCAAAGTAAGACCAAGTGAGGAGTAGGGGGACATGGGTGCCGCTTTGGAGAGACGAAGCAGGACCCATAGCAGAGTTTCAGGGTCGGTGATAGCCCAGTGGGAGCTGCGGGCAGGTTCTAAGAGCAGGGTCACTGGGCTTGAGGTGAGTGGGGAGAAGCCGCATCACCGATCACCCCGACTCCTTTGTGAGTATTTCTCATGCACCAGGCCATGGTGTCCACTGTGGGCACAGCCTGCCGCTCCTCTTCCCCGGGCACTCAGTCCCTGCAGGGCCGACGAATGTCCAGCACGGACCCACCTGGTGTCCAGATCTGTTGTCTCCTAGTTCGAACTCTCCCAGGTGTCGGCACCGGATGGTGGCCAGCGAGAGCCTCGGTCAGTCTGCTGGCCTCTGCAAAGGGGAGACTAGGCCTGCAGCTTGGGTGTGGGTCCTCCTGGCTGGGCTTTGCAGTGAAGGGCATCCCTTTTGTGACTGGGAAGTATCTGGGGAGGCATTTCTCACCTGCGTGTCCGTGGACTCCCTTTCCCTTGCTGGGCTCCCGGTCCAGCTGCCCAGGCTGGGCTAAGGGAGGCGTTTGGCTGGCCCTGCGTCTCTCTGACACCCATCACTCCTGGAGTAAGCCTTCTCTCTCGCTGGCCCCAGTCTCTTCCCATGGGCTAGTGTTGAAATACTACTAGATATTCCTGGCAGCTGCAGGGATAGAAAGGAGATCCCCATCTGTCCAAGGCAAGGCAGTCCCAAGTTGGTAGAATCTGCCAGGGTTTACCAGCAGGCCAGACCTGAGTGGACAGAAGAGTATCCGGATCCCTGGAGACGGAGATGTAGGTGGGGGACTCAGCTGCTCTAGAACCCTGAAGAGGGTTCTGCCCTCAAAAACCCATCTCCTAGCTCCAGCAGGTGGCAGAGTGGTTAATATGCTGGAATTCCACATGGCTGACTGCGGCTCAAGTCCCGAACCTGGTGGCTTGAAAATCATGCCAAGCACATGTGCATGCGTGCCCAAAATCCCAGGAGGAGAATGGAGAAGAGATTGCAGTGTGGCCATTCCCTGGGGGGCAATTTCTCACTTTCCCTCTCACTGTCTCTCTCTGGTGAGTGTACATGCCCTATGGCAAGGGTCCAGAGGAAAGAAAAAGAAAACCCATCTCCCACCTCCTTTGTGGGAGTCAGTACCCTGTGTGCAAAATGTTTGCGATCTTCTGTGAAACTATAGTTTATCACCTATTTGTATCTGTAAGTTACTGTTATAAATATCACCTGTATTTTTGATACATGTGAAACCATAACTGAAATTTATTTTGCCAATGTTTTCTGAATGAACTGAATAAAGTTTATGTTGAAAAGAAAAAAAAAATCATTCATTCATGGCCAGCCTGGAGCCTAGTGGTTATGGGAGAGTCAGAGAGGGAGAGGGGAAGGGAGGAGGAGGGGGAGGGGAAGAGGGGGAGAGGGAGAGGGAAAGGGGGGGAGAGGGAGAGGGAGAAAGCTCTGCCCTCATGGGCTTGGTCTCGCCACAATGTCGTCTTTATTTCTCTGTCATGGTGGGACTTGGGGCATGTGCATGTATGTTTTTCAAGCTGCTGGGGACGGCATTCAAACCACATGGCCGGCCAGCCATGTGCGGTCTAGTTTCCTTCAACCACTAGGCCACAGGGCCAACCCTAAACGTTTCTCATTTATTTTTTAAGTATGAGTTACCTAACCCTCTGTTACTTTGGGTTTCTGTCATTTGCGGCCATCCCCATCCTAACTGCTGTAGACGAGGGCTTTATACTGTACATATACGTCACTTTTAGTGAATTAAAGAAAATATAGGAGATGATCCTTGGGCTGTAAATATACTTCTAAAAGTACGAACCACCAAGGAGGACACTGATCCACAGCTGACTTAAACCGGAGCTTTTCTTCACGGAAGGACACACCGGTAGAGTGGGCCTCCACACTGGGAGAGCAGAGTTTGTGTATATAGTGAGTAAAGTATTAGTATCCAGAATATGTAAAGAATTCTTAGAATCAATCAAATGAAGACAAAAGACTCAATAGAACACTGGCAAAGACACAAGGGGGTAAGTCAACTGGTATCCAAATGGAATAAAGCAAAACTTGACCCCATAGGGGAAAAAAATACTTTTATGGCCTCAGGGAGGGAGAATATTAAATAGCACATATAAAATCTTAAGTAGTAAACTTTTTAGAAATTCGGAGCTTTTATTCATTAAAATCACAGTGTCATCATCTAAGGGCTCGTATTATCACAAAGTGCAAAGCTCTGATACAAACCTGAAGAAAGGACAAAACCATGAGAGAAACTGACAAGAGACTCAAACAGCTGCACAAAAGAAGACAGCTGATGGCCAATCAACACACAAAAAGGGGCTCAACATCATCAGGAAGAGAAGTAACAAAATAAAACCAAAATTATACACTGCTACGCATGCGTAAGGTGACTAAAAGAAAAAAATAAAAGACAAAACACAAACCTAAAAATCCAAGGGTGTGGAGCGGGAATGTGTGGATAAATGTTTAACAACGTGCTCTTCTGGTCTGCAGTGTTGGCCAATCTCTGCCCCCGCTGACTGATTTCAAGTTATCAATGTGACGTCACTAAATGTGGAGTTGCATAATGAGCTCTTGCAAGCCACTGTGAGCTAATTCCAGCTACCGCTGAGAAGCAGCCAGAACTCCCATATCCTGCTGATAGACATGTAAATTGGCACGAGCATGTTAGAAAACTGTCTGGTCATATCTACAAAAGTTAAACATAAACACTTTCTATGATCCAGCAATTCCACCCCAGGTGCATTCGCAAGTAGAAACACACACACATCTGTTCATCAGAAGTCATTGCACAAGAACGTTTCCAGCTGTGCTATATGGAACAGCGCCAAATGAGAAAAACACCAAAATGCTCAGCAATGACATGATGGGAAAGTTATTTGTGGTATGTCAATATAATGAATGAAAATGACCAGTCTACTACCATATGTGGCAAATGAATGAGTTTCTTAGGCACAGTGTTGAGAAAAGTATGCAGACACAAAAAGTGACTCATGTCGTGACTCCTCTGTTATAAGTTCAGAAATGGGCTAAAAGAATTTATGGAGCTAGAAACTATGATAATGGATCCCTTTGGGATGGCAAAGGTGTGTGGGTGGGAGAAGTAGGTGGGTGGGTAATATTTTACTTCTGGACCTGTTGGTAATTACATGAATTTTTTTGTGGTAATTAGTTGGTGGTATGTTCATATTTAATGCTTGTTTCTATAATGTATATTGTGGTTTGATTTAAGAATTCATGGCAATTTCTACACACTAACAATAATCTGGAAAGAAGACTGAGAAAACAGTTCCACTTATTATAGTATCAAGAAGATCAAAATACATGGGAATAGGGCCAGGTGGATGGTGTAGAAGTTAAGGCAGCTGTATCTCACATGACTGGATGCATGGTTTGAGTCTCAGACTCAGTGGATTGAAAAACATGCTGTGTGTTTGTGTGTGTGTGCCAAAAATCCTGAGAGGAGAATGAAGAAGGGATTGTGGTGTAGTCATCCCCCAGAGGAGTGCTTTCTCACTTTCTCTCTCTTTCCAGTGAGCTCATGCACCCTAGAGTAAATTAAAAACAAACAACAAAAAAAAAAACATAGGAATAAATTTAACTAAGGAAGTGAAAGGTGTGGACATTGAAAACCAAAACAAACAAACAAACAAAAATGCTAGGAAAACAAAAGAGAGACACTAAAGAAGAAATTTTTAAAATGGAAAGATACACCATATTCATGGATTGAAAAATTTAATAGTGTTAAGATGATGATATCACCCAAAGTCATCTATAGTTTCAATGCAAATCATATTGGATAATCTCTATCAAAATTTCTATTAAAATCTCAAGATTTTTTTGCAGAAATAGAAAATAGCCTAAAATTCATATAGGATCTCAAGGGACCCCTTAATAATAAAACAAAACAAAATAAAACAAAAACTTTAAAAATAAGCATTAGGGGAAAAAAGGGCCAGCCTTGTGGCCCAATAGCTAAGGGAACTGGATTTTACATGGCCCACTGCAGTTCAAATCCCAGCCCCAGCAGCTTGAAAAACATCCTGGGCCCACGTGCATGTGTGCATACCCCAAATCTTGACACAATAGAGAAATGGAGGAGAATAGATTGCAGCATGGCCTTACCCCACTGGGGGTGCTTTCTCCTTCTCTCTCTCTCTCTGTCAGTCTGACAAAAATCACATGTCCTCTGGCAATTAAAAAAAAGTGTGAAGTTGGAGGACTCACATTTTCTGATTTCAAAACTTAACTGCCAAGTTATTGTAATCAAAGCAGTGTGGTAATGGTATAAAGATAAATATTTAGACCAATAAAATAGAAAATCTACAAGTAAACCTTTGCATTTGTGGTCAAATGACTTTCAACAAGAATGTCAAGACCATTCAATTGGGAAAAGGACAATCTTCTCAACAAATGGTGCTGAGAAAATTGGATGTCTACATACAGAAGAATGAAGTTGGACCTTTTGCCTTATACCATATACAAAAACTAACTAAAAATGGATTAAAACCCTAAGCATAAGAGGTAAAACCACAAAACTCTTACAAGAAAACCTAGGGGGACTAGCAGTGAGCATAATGGCTATGTCGCTGGACTCCCATGTAGTTGACCATGGTTCGTAGTCCCGGACTGAGTGGCTTAAACTCACGCCGGGCACGTGTGTGTGCGTGTCCAAGATCCCAAGAGGAGAATGGAGGAGAAGGGGTTGCGGTGTGGTCATCCCCCAGGGGAGTTATTTCTCGCTTTTTGTCTCTCTGTCTCTCTCTGTCTTTCTGGAGAGCACATGCACCCTATAGCAAAAAACGAACAAACCAAAACCTCTCCAAAGAAAACCTAGGGAGAAATTTTCACAACATTGGATTTGGAAATGATTTCTTGAATATGACTCCAAAAGCATAGGAAAAAAGAGAAAAATTGATAAATTGGACTTACTCAACATTTAAAACTTTTATGTATTAAAGGACACTATCAAGAGAATGAAACGGCAACCCACAGACTGGGAGGAAATGTTACAAATCATTTTATCTGATAAGGGATTCATATCTAGAAAATACAGAGAACTTAGCCTAGTCACGGTGGTACAAATGGTAGGAGTGCTGCATGAGAGACTGGAGACATATGGGAAGGCTCTGGATTCATGTCCCAAGTCTACCAGGTGCACCCTAAGTCCTGGATGGCTGGAGGGCTTGGGGAGGATCTCAGCACAGGACCCTGTCAAGGATCTCTCTCTCTCTCTTCTCTCTCTGAGAGAATAAATACTGGGTCATTGGAAAAGTCACGATGTATTTTTCTGTTTTTCTATGCAAAAATGCATCATGACTTTTCTGATGACCCAGTAACTTAAAAAAAAATCTATCTATAGAGATAGCAAGAGGATCGTGCTCGCTTCGGCAGCACATATACTAAAAAATTGGAATGAAACAGAGAAGATTAGCATGGCCACTGTGCAAGGATGACATGCAAATTTGTGAAGCGTTCCACGTTTTTCAGTGAATCTGAGACTTGTCTTAAAAACTTTAGACATTTGTAGAAGGAAATTTGTAGACTTTTCACTTATATACTAAAGATTCTCTTTTTTTTTTTCTTTTCTTTTTTTAATTTTGGTGCCATTCTCATTGTAAAAATAAACATTTGTACTGAATTAAAAAAATATTAACTATATATATTAAAAAAAGAAATAGCGAGAGGACCTAAAAATCAGCAACAACAACAAAAAACAACCCAACCACTCAATTAAAAAATGGGTAAAGGATTTGAATAGACACGTCTCTAAGTGACCAACAAGCTATGAAAAGATATATAACATCACTTATTACTAATCCTTAGATAAATGTGACTAAAACACACACACACAGAGAACATGAAAAGTGTTGATGAGGGTGTGGAGAAATCAGAACACTTGTGCACTGGCTGATGGGAATGTAAGCTGATGAAACCAGTGTGGAAAACAATATGATGGTTCTGCCAAAACGTAAAAGGAGAATCACCGTATGACCCAGTAATTACACTTCAGGTATATACCCCAGAGAATGGAGAACAGAGTCTCAAAAAATTTTTTTTTTCATTTTTAAATAGAAAATGAGAAAGCACCCCTTGGGGGAGATGGCCATCCTGCAATACCTTCTCCTCCATTCTGTCCTTGGGATTTGGGGGCACATATGCACATGTACCTGGCTTTTTTTTTAGCTGCCTGGTCCAGGACTCAAACTGTGCAGTTGGCCATGTGGGATCCAGCAATTGAATGGCATCAAAGAGTTTTTGTTTTTTTAGGGTTTTGCCACAGGGTACATATGCTTGCTTGAGAGAGACAGAGAGAGTGGGAAAGTGAGAAATCATCCTGCAGAGGGTATGGCCGTGCCACAATCCCATCTCCATTCTCCTCTTTGGATTCTGGGTACACATGCACACATGCCCAGTGTGATTTTCAAGCCACCAGGTCTGGAACTCAAACCATGGTCAGCCATGTGGGAATCCAGTCCTTCACCACCATGCCACCCACTGGCCCCCAAGGAGTCATTTTTGTGCGCATATTTACAGAAGAATTGTTCAAAATAGTCACAGGGTGGAAGCAACCCAAGTGTCCATTGATGAGTGGATGGGTACACAAAATGTGGTGTATCTGTTTACAATGGGATATCACTCTGCGTTAAAAAGAAGTTCTGACACATTGGAAAACATGAATTAATCTCAAAGACATTATGCTGAATGAACTAAACCAGCCACTAAAAGACAAGTATGATATGATTACACTTTTTTAAAACTTTTTTAATAATTATTTTTATTATTTTAACTTTATTTATTTATTTTTATTTGACCAGAGAGAACCAGAGCGAGCGAGAGAGAGAACATGAGAAAGCAAGCTGCTAGGTCTGGGACTTGAACCGTGGTTGGGCATGTGGGAGTCCAGCACCCTTAACCACCAAGCCACCTGCCGGCCCCATGATTCCACTTCTCTGAGGGAAAGTAGTCAAAATCATAGAGGCAGAAAGTAGAATAGTGGCTGGCGGGAATGAGGGAGGAGGGAATGGGGAATAACATTGAGCGGGGTTGGGGTGTGTGAGATGGACAGTGGTGGTGGCTGCACAGCAATGGGGACTCACTTAACATCACCGAACTGTACTCTAAAATGCAAAACAGCCAATTTCATGGCAAATGTATTTTAGTGAAAATACAGACAAAAGTAAAGAAGAGGTTGCATCTCCAGAGCAGATGCAGGTCTCAATGAATGAAGCCACTTGTCAATCTGGGTCCAGGGTGGAGACAGAAACCACATGGGGCCTAACATGGCTTGTTTAATGTGAAGGACTGTTTAAAATGACGAAAGAGTAACTAGAAGACAGGAGGGGTCTCTAGCCCCTGAGCCCAAGGAGCTTTCTTGGGAGAGACAGACCTGGAAATCCCCTCGTCAGGGGCGGCAGGGGTGGGGAGTTCGCAGCTGGCAGCAGAACCAGCTGGTTTGAGCGGCTGGGTGTCCCGCTGGTGTCTGTGGGGGGGAGCGCAGAGCCCTGCCGGCATCAGTGCTGGGGCAGGCAGGAGGTGGCAGAGGCAGAGGCTGCAGGACATGCTTCTGTATGGAGAAGGGAATCTTACCACCAGCTGGCCAGGAAAGAACAAGATGCGCATTGCCCACAAATGTGTGATCATTTGGGGAGAGCCCAGACTCCCCCTCGGCGTTGCGAAATGCCAAGACTTGAGCAGCACGCGAAGATGTTGGAGGGTGAAGTATTACGCAATGAGTTACACGGATTCCTGTCCCATCAAAAGACCACAGAATGAAGTTCTCAGATGCTGCCCTGGCACCAACCCCGTGCTAGGTGCTGAATCTCTGCACCCAGACAGGCTGAGGCCCAGGGAAGGTGCTCAGGAGAATCTGTTACCAATGGTGGTACCAGAGGTGAAGAGCCAGAGTGAAGGCAGGCCCCGCCCACCCCAGCGTGTGTCCGAGGACAGTTCTCACAACAGCCTCCTTGGCAGGTGTGTGACTGCCCTCCACTGACAGGGGAGGGACTGAGGCAGGAGAGCTCCGGTGACTCGCCCAGGGGCACGCAGCAAGCGGTGGGGCCAGGAATCAGCTCCAGGACAGATGTAGGTCTCAATGAATGAAGCCACTTGTCCCTCGCCCAGTGACAAGAAGTGGCAGTACTGAGAGCCTCAGAGCCGCAGGCCCGGGGACACACGCAGGTTGTTTCGATTCTGCAAAGCGAAGTGCAAACTAGAAGCGCCACACTTGAAAAGCTGTGTGGCTAGTTGTCATCGCAATCCCCTCTCCTGGACACAGAGCTGGCAGCGCTGTCGCACCAACCACGACTGTGTCATGTGAGAAAGGCAAAGTGACTGCTTTCCCTTCTTGACTTCTATCATCGAGAAATCTACGTCCCTCTGGTGATTAAAAAAAAAAAAAAAGGTGAGGCTGTGATCCTCCACTCACTGAAAGCAATTTAAAAGTGTGTAACCTGGGACCAGCAGTTAGCCTAATAGCTATGTTGTTGGACTCCCACTTAGTCAACCACGGTTCGAGTCCGGGACCCGGTGGCTTAAATTCATGCCGGGTGCGTGTGCGTGTGTGCCCAAGATCCCGAGAGGAGAATGGAGGAGAAGGGATTGCGGCGTGGCCATCCCCCCTGGGGGGTGATTTCTCGCTTTCTGTCTCCCTGCCTGTCTCTGTCTTTCTGGCGAGTGCACACACCCTATAGCAAAAACCTCTCCAAAAAAAAAAAAAGTGTCTAACCCTAGTCCAGGAGCAGATGGGGGCATCTGTTGAAGAAGCACAAAGGGGAAAGTAAAAGAGGAGACAGCAGAAGCCATGGCGGATTCAGAGTTTGGATGCGAGGCTGGTGCCCCTCACACCCGAGCTGAGGGGGTGTGCAGGGGATCGTAGAAGGAAGGGCAGGTGGGGGCAGACACGTCACTCTGTCACTAGCGCGCCCTTAGCCCCTCTGAGCAGCAAGACCCCTTCCTGGGAAGGCAGAAGTGAGGAGCCAGTCTAGGACGAGCCACGGGGAGGCAGAGTTCAGCGCCCACAGGATGGGTCTGGCAGGTGTCAGTGGGAGGCTCTCCGGCCGAGAGGGAGGCCGGCGCCCCAGCTCTGAACGTAGACAGCATCTCGCACGAGGGGCTTGCCTTTGATTTGGCCACAGCAGCCAGTAGTGCCAAGTCCATGGCCTTCGATGTCTCTCCTGTCAAAAGGTGGAGTTGAACTCCCCACCCCGCCCCACCCGGGTATTAGCTGACCTTAGTGACGATCTTCAAGCCCTCGGGCTGGGCGACTTCGGAAGCCATGCCACACAGGCCGTTCTTCGGCTCCCGCTGTCTCAAGGTACTTGTCCTCCAAGCTGAGGACGCCCAGCCCTGGCAAAGCCCTGCACAGGGATTCTGGTCTCAGGCCCGCAGTATCTCAGCCCAGCCAGCGCGAGCCACTGACAGTGAGTGAGGACTTTGGGCCACCCCAGTGACACCAAGAGGAGCAGAGGCCAATGGTGCCTGAGGAGCCCTCCCCCAGGTGCGGATCTGTGGGCAGAACAGACGTCGTCGAGGTTCAGGACACTGCGTCTCAGGGTGGCTGGTGATGCCGCAATTTATGAGGAACAGCCTCAGCCTACACCTCGGAGACTCCGAGGAGCACCTCCCCACACCTCCTCGCTTGCCACTCCTGGGTGGCTTTGTGCACATGCAGGCCCTGTGGCCACCGTGGAAGCCGCTTCCCAGGACTGGGGACGGAGGATAGACAGCATCGTACCTGTCCAGTGTGGGAGAGTGGCAGGCCTGCCAGCTCTCCTAGGGCACACGATGGCCCCCTGCAGGTACCAGTAGCCCTGAGTCTGTGTGGCGAATATAACAAATGAAGACCCCAATGGGCAGGCTCAGGGCCCACCCCCTGGGCTCTGACAACTACGGTGATGAACAGGGTGCCGGGGGTCGTTTTTCACTGCAGACCAGGGCAGGGAGATGGCTCAGGTTTAACTGGGAGGGCAGCTGGCTCTCCATCATTGCAGAGTCTGCCACACTTGGCCAGCGCCGCCCTCCCCAGGACTCCAGGTGACCTTGTGGACAGAGGAGAGGCACCTCCAGCTGGGCCAGCCCCAGACTATACCACCCTGTGCAACGTCCTGCCCCTGGAAAAGGACCCTCATGTCATCCTGTCTTCTTGTCCCTCCCTCCCCTAATCCCCTCTCTTGTCTTCTGGTTCCCCGTCCTACCCACGTATCCCTCTCCCAGCCCCTCAGCCCCATTGTGTCATCTCGTACCCTACTCTGACCCCTGTCCATAATTCTATTGCCAAATCCCCCTTGCCCATGTCCCCTGTAGTTGTTCCCTCCTCCAAGAAGCCCTCCTGCTGGTCTCCTGAGCCCTTCATTTATCCCTAGCCCTGTTTCACAGCCTCATGGTGCTCGGGTAGGAAGGAAGCTTCCATTTAACTGGGTAGAGCCGAGTCAGATCCCTGAGACCCAGCTGGTGTGGGCAGCATAAGAGAGCCCTGACTTTGGAACTGAAGTCAAGGAGCAGGGGGCAGGGGATAGGTAAGCCTGTGGGTCCACACCAACGGCCACAAGGGGGAAGAGGACAGGGCCTAAAAAGGAGTGCTGCAGTGGCCTCGGCCAGGAGCTGGCCTGGCAGGCGGTTGCCCACAGGGACACTGCATTCCCTCCGTGGACAGACTGGGACAAGGTGAGGGTCTGCTCTGCCTGAACACCGCCTCTGACCTGTTCTGCGGAACGGACACTTCTGCTGTTTATTAGGACCAAATATACGGTCACTGTTCTGCCTGAGGGACAAGGGAGACTCCACCTTGGCTGTGAAAACCCAGGGGCCTCGTGGGGATAGGTCTCCACCCGGAGGAGGGTCTGTGTGATGCACTCAAATTTTCTGTTCCCTCTGCCTGGGGGTTCTGGGGACAGCCTGGGGAGGCTGGCGGCGGTGTTGACGCAGACAGCTGGAGCCAGACATCTTTCTGGGCAGGCTGAGGGCCCCAGAACAGCAGCTGTGGGCGGGCGCTCTGCTCTGTGGGCTTGGATCTCTGAGCACTCAGCAGGGGTCAGGTCCTGGGTCCAGAGCCCCAGCCGGCCTCACCCAACCCCCTGTCCACTCACGAAGTAGTCCTACAGCAGGGCAGTGCCGAGGCCAGGCCTGGGTCTCCCCCTGCTGGTGCCTGGGGCATGGGGAGGTGGGGTCACTTGGGTCAAGCATCTGCAAACAGGCGGCACTTAGTAGGGGCTCTGTGTGGCCTCAGCCCTTGGAAGAGACATTCTGGGACTGATGCTTAACCCGTGTTAACTTTTAATTTAAAGTCTCTAACCAAAACACAATGGACTTTTGACATACAAATATTAAAAATTAAATTTCCCGAGTTCATTATCTGATAATTAGAACTAAATAACATCTTAACTGAGAGGCCAGCCCCACGCAGATCAAGTCAGTTCCATTTAAGATTCCATTAGACCAGTGTCGGAGCGGTAAGTAATGGACCATAAAATTTAATTTGGAAATGATCTCGCGCCGTGATGGAGCGATAGCGCTCACAAAGGAGGCGGTGGCTGCGGCCAGCCGGGCTCTGCTCTGCAGCGAGACGGGCGGGATTCAAAAGAACCTGCCGCTATTGCCCAGGAGAACATGTGTTCGGCGCTTTCTTCTCCTTTCTCGGGCCCTGCGGTATTTAAAAGTCAGAATTGACCAGTGTAGCTCCGTGTAATTACAAAGATCCCCTTATCGGAGTCTATTTGCAGGCGCATGGAAAGAAAAGGCCTGATCCATTGGCTGTCTGGTTCGCATTTACATGCGCCAGAATCCAGCGGCTGCGGTAATCACTTTAGGATTCAGCTGCACTGGCGTGATTCTTTATGTCCACCTCCCGGCCACCAAGGCTGGTTGGTGCAAGGACTGAGGGGGGAAATGGGTGGCCGCCAGCAGCTGTGACACCTGCAGAGGAGAAGGAAGTGTCACCTAGGAGCCCGCATCCTGCCCTCAGGAGGAGACCCAGCCTGGTAGGGGTGTGCTCATAAGCCCTGGGGCAAATATCGCTGGGGAATAATTCCGGTCATTGCTCTGCAGATCCTTCGGAGGACAGGTGAGAAAGTCACTTCTGGAGTTCAGCCCTCCACTGACGCTGCAAAGCTTTCTGGAACTGGACACCTGTTCTGTAGCTGAGACTCGCTCTAACCCTTCTCCCCGTACCTGGGCCCGCGCAGAGCCTCACAGCAGGGCCGGCGGTGCTGAACCAGGAGGAACTGGCTGCTCCAGCGGGCTGGTCCCAGTGTGATCTCTGAGCAGCACGACCTTGGCAAGGCACGGACGCAGCATGAGCCATGAGCGAGCTCTGCTGGTGCAGGGGAATGGGCTTTGCAAACGCCTCCCGGCTTCCGAGGTGTGCGTGTGGGGGAGGCAGGGTCCCGGATAAACACGAGTCAGGGCGTCAGCACTGCCCCATCCAGTTCTCTGGGCTCTCCCCTGGGCAGCTGCCTCCCCGACATCTTTCTGCCATCCTGGCTTTCATTCTCCCATCTGGCTTGTGACCCTCTCTGGCTCAGTAGACTTCGAATCCTGCGGCAACTTCCACCCCGGGAACCACCTCTGTGGCCCAGCCCCAGCACCGAGCCCCGGGACCCTCGCTCTGAGCCAGCGTACTCACTACACGCATTCCTGCAGCCTGGCCATCGGTTCCTCCATAAGACCCAGGAGGTCACACTCAGGGCCCTGGCAGGCCAGCCACAGCCACTAAGAACCACAGGAGGCTTCCAGTGCCCAGGAACGCAAGGCTGGCAGAGAGGGGTGAGTGGCTCCGGGGTGGGAGCACCATCGGGGTGGGTCTCGCGGCCTCCAGTGAGAGGAAGGCCGCGCGAGGACCCTCACTCTGCCCCCTCCATTCCCTCCAGGCGTGGCCCCCAGTTCCCTTGGCAGAATCCCCCACCGCCGGGCCCCAAGAAGCGTCTAAAATTAATTCTTGTTCCCACGGCGGCCGTGGTGACCCCCCGGTGTACCCGGCCTCCACGGGCTCTCGCCAAGCAGCCGGCTCTGCGCCTTATCTCAAGAGCAGCCTCATTTGTTACTTCTCGCTGAATACACCCACTCCCATTATTTCTGTAATTCTTGGCAATAACAGCCCTTCCCCTAATGAAACCTGCATTATTGGAAGGTTACAGTCCTGACCCAGCGGAGATTAGCTGTGTACCCGGTTATTACTACATATGTAATTGTATAATTGATTTTAAAATTTACTTTTGTGTCCCCACATCATAAAGTAAGCAGCCCATTAAGGGGGAGAAATATAATTAATATATCTCTAACCATTTCTACCCCAGGGAGAAGAAGAGCATTGGGGGAGGGGACTGGAGGCCTGTGGGACTGGGGTTCCCACCTGGCCACCTTCTCGGGGTTCCAGGGAGGGGCTCTGTCACAGGCTCACCCCCTAGCACTGCAGAGGCTGTGCTGAGGCTACCCCAGCAAGCAGCAGCCTCCTGAGTGAGGTGGGGGCAAGGCCTCTTTCCAGGGGGAGGGCTCCTTGGCCTGAGGCATGAATACCCCAGGCCCAGTGGGGGGGCTCCCGCTAAGTGTGGCTGTGGGAGGTGAGGCTGTGCTGAATTCCGTGTGGAGCCACCTCTGAGACCCAGTGTGAGCAGCGGGCAGTGAGAGCTGGCCTTCCGCATGAGCCTGGGAGCACACCAGTGCCTGGGTGGGCCCCGGTGCAGGCCGGCAGGAGGGCACGGCCCTCTCCGCTCTCCCTCACACGCGCTCTCTGCTCTGCGGCTTCCTCACAGGCCTGGGCCTGCCCGCTCTCCCTCCTGCCTGATCAGACAGGAGCCTCCTGTGCTCGGCTAGTGGAGGCCAGATTCCAGCGGAGTTGGGGAGGTGGTCCTGCCCGTCGTGGTGACCAGTGAGGAGGCGCTGAGGACTGACTGCAGCTGAGAATGACGACATGAGGTCGGAACCGCACCACGCCAGGCTCCTGAGAGGCACTTCGCCCATTGCCCAAACGGCCCTTGGACTCCCCAGCGTAGTTATTTTTTAAATGTAAACAGCCTTATTGAGATGTGGCTCACATACCATTCAGAATGTACAATACAGTCAGAACATTTTCATCACCTCAGAGGGAAACCCTGCCCCACTGAGGCTCCCCTGCCCCCGTTTCTCCTCCCCAGCCCCTGGAAACCGCTAATCCACTTTCCGTCTCTACGGGTTTGCCTGCTCTGGACACTTCATATGAACAGAGTACTTGAACTTCCGTGCCTGGCTTTTTTCCTCAGCAGTGTCCTTGAGGCACACCCATGTGTGGAGCATGTGGCAGCATCTCCCTCCTCTTTAAGGCTGAATGATTCCATCGTGTACATAGAACACATTTTGTCATCAGTTCATCCACAGGTGGACACTCTGGTGGCTTCCACCCTGTGGCTACCAGGGCAGCCACAATTCCTGTTGGTGTCAGAGGCAGACACACCAGTAAGTGCACATACATGCACCCATGTGGGCGCATGTGCAGATGTACACTCAGGGTAGGGAGCTGCAAAGGGTCACAGGTGGTGAACCCAAGCCAGAAGCTGGGGGCGCAGAGACAGGGAGAACTGACTGACGCTTGCTCTGGGGCTGCAGGAGCACAGCGGAGGCTCCTTGCCCTCAGGTCCCCCAGGAGGGCACCCCCCACCAGCAGGCCCAGCTCTGACCTTGCTGCACACAGGTCCTGGGCAATCGGGTGGGGCTGGGTGGCCAGCAGAGTGACCTGCACAAGGCTGGAGCTGGCCTGGCCCCCTCGGCGTTCCCAGGACAGCCTCCACAGACGGCGGGCCTGAAAATGTCGTTGGTTTAACTTCATAGACTCTGTGTGGCCACCTGGCTGTACCACTGGGAGGCTCGCCTGGATGTTCCCGTGACAGGTAAACCGGAGGCAGGTGTGTCATCTGCATACCAAGAGGCCTGGATTGAGCCCTCTGATGTGAACAAGGTCACACGATCATGACATTCTCCAAAGCCCAGATCTCTGAGATCACCCAGGGCATGCGGGGCTCATTTTTAGGGAGCAGCTTTTGTCCCACAGGAGGAGCTGGGGGACTGAAGGGGAATCATGTAGTCAAGGCAGAAAAACCCAAGTTTCTTCGGACCAGCTGACAAGGCCACTTTCACGAAGTGAAAAATCAATGACCCAATTACAAGCTGTGAGTGTCCCCGTGACACCAGGCTGAGGCTCTGGGGAGGAGAAGTGGGGTTGTGAGAGCCATGGGTCAGACCCCAATTGCCCTCCGGGCCAGTTACTCCCCAGGGTCACGAAGGCCCAGACGCCGGGCAGCCCTCTGCATGGCACAGGTGCCCAGCACCGCAGGGCAGTGCTTCTTCGCCTGCTTTGGCAGGAGTGGAGGCAGCTGAGGAGTGGCCGGCCTGTGTTCTGGCCTCTGCTCGGGTCGGCTTCCCTGGCTGGGTGAGGGGCAGAGACCCTCCCTTGGTCTAGCTCCAGGGACAGGATTATCCTGCCCTGCCTCCCTCCTCCACCAGCCAATGGCCCACATCCCCCAGGGAGAGTGGCTGAGGGTTCAGGCAGGGGCTGGGGGGAGTGGGGAAGAAGCCACGTGTGCACAGGAGCAGTGGCTCTTGGTCCCCAACGCCCGACCCTGAGCCTCAGGTGACTCCTGCATGGCCATTCTCTGCTCAGCCAGCTGGGCCCTCCTGGCAGGCAGGCAGCTTACAGATGTGCCCCAGGGCGCCCCCATCCCTCACCTGCCAACCTGTTCCTGGGAGGGGATCCATCAGATAACCCTAGTAAATCACACATCAAAACGCTTTGTAAGAGAGGCCGCTGGAGAGAGGGCGCCTCCTCAGCCTGGTTCAGACACATAGAACAAAATATATGTAAGAAAGTCGGCTACTTAATCACGGAGACGAAGAGCCACCGCGAGATTGTTCTGCTTAAAAAATGTGGTGGCGACTTGCAAATATGTTTTTAGAAGCAATTTTATTACAAACTGTCCCATCGGGTAGTGCCTGGGAAATTATGGGGAGCTGTGTTCATTCCTCAGAGCCTGGGACAGCAGCGGGAGGCAGTTAGGGGAGAATTTATTGCAGAGGAGCTGGGAGAGGCCCAGGCCAGGTGTCGGGGTGAAGAGGCTCCGTCTGGACCTGTGTCCATCCCCAGGGGCCGTGTGAGGTCCCCACTAGCCTGTCCTCCGGCACTCAATGTCTGCACTTTCCGTTGAGTCCCTGGCCACTTTCTAGGGGAGAGACCCTGAGGACAAGGGGCTCCCCTTCCGCAGGAAATGCACAGACCGCAGGAAGCTGCAGGAGGCCTGGGCTCAGGGACAGGGCCCTGGGTTCTCCCGTCGGCCAAGGGACCATCACTTAATGACTCGCAGAACATTTTCGAGGGACTCAGGGCCTAAGCACTAAGAGGTAATCGTAGGAGCCCAGGTGTGTGGCCCAAGAATTTCTCCTTTTTCTAAGGAAGGTATGAGGCCTGGCGTTCACAGAGACTGTAGGTTCTCTTACCTCTTCCTCCAAGCTGGATGTGGGCCTGCGGCCGGAAGACACCTCCATTTCCCTCCTCTTCCTCCTCCTCCTCCTCCCTGTCACCATGGAGGCGGTCTCTGAGATGGCTCCAGTGACTCACACCCTTACGATCCCTTCCCGTGACTGTGGGCTGGACCTGGAGACTCGCTTCCAAGAATCCTGGCAGAAGGGTTGGATGCCCTTTCTGAGATTAGGTCATAAAGGCTGCGCCTTCTGTCTTGAGGACTGGTTTGACTCTCTGCCCTCCCCCCACTCTCTCCAATCCCCGAGCCCCATCTCTGGCCACTTGCTCTGGGGGCAGCCAGCTGCAGAGCTGTGTCCGCTCAGGCAGCCTACGGAGAAGCCGGAAGCGGAGAGGAACGGACATCGCTGGCTGACAGTGAGGATTCGTGGCCTACAACAGCCTGGAGTGACCTTGGAAGCTCGTCTCCAGTCAAGCCTTGAAGTGGCCTACAACCGCTGCTGGCCATTTGGCTGTAGCCTGTGAGAGAGACCCTGAGCAGAACCACTCAGGTAGGCTGCTTTCCAATCCAGACCCTCAGAAACTGCGCAATTTGTTACATAGCAGTAGGTAAGTAATACAGCCAGCGTCATGGCCGACATCGTTACCCTTCTCCTCCACACCCTCCTCGTCACCACGACCAACAGCAGCACCACCATCTTCGTAACTAGCATGACCACCTCACAATCACCAAAAGCATCTCCACCACCTCCACAGCACTTTTTTAAAGAATTATTTTATTTAAATTTATTTATTTATTTACTTATTTTAATTTGACCAGAGAGGGACAGAGCATGAGAGAGAGAGAGAGAGAGAGAGAGAGAGAAAGTGAGAAAGCAAGTCACCAGGTCCAGGACTCAAACCATGGTAAGCCATGTGAGAATCCAGTACCCTCAACCACCATGCCACCTGTTGGCCCCTCCATAGTGCTTTTCACACCTGCTCTCTCTTTTCTCTCTCTCTCTCTCTCTCTCTCTCTCTCTCTCTTTTTTGGAGAGTTTTTTGCTATAGGGCATGTGAGCTTGTCAGAAAGACAGAGAGACGGAAAGCAAGAAATCACCCCCCACCCCCCCGGGGGATGGCCACACCACAATCCCTTCTCCTCCATTCTCCTCTCAGGATCTTGGGCACACACACACACACACACACACACACACACACACAGGCCTAGTGTGAGTTTAAGCCACTGGGTCCGGGACTTGAATAGCGGTCGACTACATGGGAGCCCAGCGACATAGCCATTACGCTAACTGCTGGTCTCACACACCTGCTCTCTTAATAACCAGAACATTCCTGCAAGATGAAGAAGCTGGGACATGGAGGTAGAGTACCTTGCTCAGGACCAGCTGGCTGACAGACGGCAGACCAAGCTTGAGGTCAGTCTATCTAACCCCAGTACAAGTTGAATCCCGCTGCAAGGCTTCCCAGAGCTCTCTTTAGCCCAAGACAGAAGGGTATGGCCACCCAACCAGGCCCAGCGGAGAGAGTAGGAAGGCTGGGGTTGATCAGGAGAGGACATCCTCCCCAGCCTTACCCTGTAGAGCTGGCGTAAGCACCCCCCACACCTCCACTTCCCTCCTCCACATTCTGGCCTCCCACCAGGAGCCTTGGAGCCAGAGTCCTGACTCAGCAGTGGTGCAGGCGGGCAGCCTGGGGTGGGGGCATCAGACCACACATCCCGGCACTGCAGTTTTAAAGGACGCTCAGTGTCTGGAGGTGCTGAAGGTGATGGTGCCACCACGGGAAAAGAGGCTGGGTGAGGGGACTTGGAGGAAGTGGGGCCATGTCGGTGGGCTGCATGCAGTGGGGCAGCCCCCTAAGCTGGCTTCTCAGCCCTGCTCCTGTGAGGGGCATGTCCGCTGGGCCTAGGAACCAACCCACCACCAGGTGGCGCCTTGCTTGCTCAACTGGAAGACAGCCAGGCTCCCTGCTTCCCTGAATCCTCAGCCACTGTGATTCAGGGCCCTGCCAGAGCAAAGGCATGCCTGCTGTCCTCAGCCACGTCCCTGCTCAGAAGCCCCAGCTGCCACACGTGGACCTTGCTACCCTGAGGGATGGGAGGAGCTGAACTGGGAGCAGCTCCCAGAGAGGGCCTGACTCTAGGGCAGACCCCCAGGCTGCAAGCGTACGCTCTCCTGGGCTTTACTGCTGCCTGATGTATTTTGTACTCCTGGTGGGCAGGGGAGAGGTTTGGGGTCTGTCTGCTGATGGCGCTGCCCAGATTAGTTTAATTCTCAGAAAGGACACCCCCACCCACCCGGGACAGTATGAAGTTTCCTTCTTGTGACTGAGTGAGCCCGAAAGTGTCTCCCCTGAGTGACAGACCCTGGGGTAATGGGGCACTGTGGCTGCTGAGAGCAGCTTATTCTCTCCTGGGAAATAAGTGAAATTACAGCACTTCCGGTTCCCCTTCCGGCCCTGCAAGCCTGACATCGCCTGTGAAAGTGACTAACACCGTGTCCCCTTTAACCAGGGCCATTAATTGATAACACTTAATTAATCTGCCCAGGAGAGAGATCAAATGAAGATTGTGTCCCACAGCGGCCACACGTATTGACTTTGTTATTCCAATTAACCATCGGGCCAGAGGGGCGCTCTGGTGAGAGTCCTAACCTCCGGTCACCCTGAGCGGCCGCTCTGGCCTCCTGCCCGCTGACCCCGGGGGCCCTCCTGTGGTGCCCGCCTTGGCCTCCCACCCTGGGCGGGCGGCTCCACTCAGGATTCCACACGTGTGGTCACTTCGAGACCGATAAGGCTGCCCATTAGAGGAGCCGCTTGCTTGCAATTAACTGCTTTATTTAGGGCTTTTTCTTTTTTTTCTTCAAAGAGCAATTAGATTTCTGCAGCCTTTGGAGAAAGCAAATGACCCGGAGCAAGACACCTTATAAATCAGGCCCTGAGGGTGGGTGAGCCCTGCCTTGGCAGGTGCCTGACTGGAACACTGCATAAGGTCGGGGTCTGTGTCCTGCTGAGATGTCCCTGAGCACCCCTCCCTGCTGCATCCAGGCGGGAGCCATCGCCTCTGCCCCAGGACGAAGGTCTCCTTGAGGTCTTGGGTCGGTCAGCGCCCTCTGCCCCACAGTAGGCCTGGGGCATAGTGCCCTGATAAACTGGCAGACCCCTGAAGACCCCCCTCCTCCACTCTTCACCTACTTCCAACCCTCCCCTCCAGCCACTCCTTCCCTCTGGCCTCTGTTGTCCTACAACTGACCGGGGAGCAGCCGCTGTCCCACCGCAGTGGCACCTCCATGAGGACTGGTCTTGGAGCCCTGGACCTGGCAGGGAGGGCACATGGTGAAGACAGACAGTCACCCAGGCATGTATGAAGGTGGCTGCGCTTAGGCACTTCAGGACCGGTCACAGTCCATGTCCCAGCCGTGCACGCTGTTGGAAAGTGACGCCGAGTAGGCCACAAGGTGGGCCTAGCCAAGACTTCCATTGCTGGAGCAAACAGACTGGAGGGCCTGGATCATATGGCCCCCGGCTGAGTCACTGTTGTGGTGTCAGAGGACAGGATAGCTGACATAAAACCCAGTAAGAGGGACCAGCAGTTGGTGTAATGGCTATGTCGCTGGACTCCCAAGTAGTCAACTGTGGTTCAAGTCCCAGACCCGGCAGCTTAAACTCATGCCAGGTGTATGTGCGTGCGTGCCCAAGATCCTGAGAGAATGGAGGAGAAGGGATTGCGGTGTGGCCATCCCCTCGGGGGGGGGGGGGGGGTGGTTTCTTGCTTTCTGTCTCTCTGTCTCTCTCTCTCTGTCTTTCTGGCGAGTGCACATGCCCTATAGCAAAAACCTATCAAAAACAAAACAAAACAAAACAAAAAACCCAGTGGGAGACATGAAGGGCATGCTGCCCGGATGTGGGGGGAGGGTCAGGAAACTCCCAGGTATCTGAACAGGACAGGTGGGGCTGAGGCTTAGAGCTGGGCAGGAGGCTGTGGGCAGTGGGAATCAGGCCCAAGACCCAGGCGTGGAAAGACGCTGGTGGCTGCTGGCGTCAGGCCCAACTCCATATGAGGTTTAAACACCCGCCCTGAATGCACAAAGGTCTTATGTACATCAATGGAGCAGTGGACAGACAGAGAGCGGTTCATCCACATATGGAATGTTATTCAGCTACAATAAGAGACAAAGTTCTGACAACCTTAAGATGCTACGCTAAGTGAGAGGAGCTAGCTTTGGGGATGATGAGAATGTTCTGGAATTAGGCAGTGATGTGAGCTGTATAACCTTGTAGGTACACTAGACACTAAAAATCACAGAATTTTAACCTCTGAAGTGCTTACTTTGTCATGTTAATTATATTTCAATTTTTAAAAGCAGGGAGACAGTCTCTTAAAACTTGATGCTAAGAAAACAACCCGTGTGGGAAAACTGAATACCCATAAGCATGAGAATGAAATTGGACCCTCAAGTCATACCACGAACAAAAATCAACTCAAAATGGATTAAAGACTTAAACTTAAGACCTGAAAGTGTAAAACTTCAGAAGAAAATGTAGCTCCACAACATTGGTCTGGGCAAAGATTTCTTGTTTTTGTTTTTGTTTTAGGTTTTTGTCATATGGTGTGTGCATTCACTGGAGAGAGGGAGAGAGACCATGAGGGGGAAAGTGAGAAATCATCCCCAGAGGGGATGGCCACATGGCGATCCCTTCTCCTCCATTTTCCTCTCAGGATTCTGGGCAACATGCACACACACCCAGTGTGATTTTCAAGGCACTTGGGTCCAGGACTTGAATTATAGTCGATCACGTGAGAGTCCCACGCCTTAACCAACATGCCACCTGCTGGCACAGCAATGATTTTTTTTTATATATGACCCCAAAAACACAGGCAACAAAACCAAACATAAACAAATGGACTGCATCAAACTAAAGCTTTTTACGGCAATGGAAACTACTAGAGTGAAGAGATGAACATGGATTGGGAGAAAATATGTGTGAACTGTACATCTAAGAGGCTAATGAGCACTCAAAACAGCTCAATAGCAAGAAAACCCAGTCCAATATGGACAAATGATCTAAACAGACACTTCTCAAAAGAGTACATACAGGGGCCAGCAGGTGGTATAGTGGTTACAGCACTGGACTCCCATTTGACCAACAACAGTTCGAGTCCTGGACCCGGATACTTGAAACTCATGCCGGGCATGAGTGTGTGCGTGCCCAAAATCCCAAGAGGAGAATAGAAGAGAAGGGATTGCAGTGTGGCCATTACTTCTGGGGGGGGGGGGTGATTTCCCTCTTTCTCTCGCTCTCTGGTGAGTGCACACGCCTTATAGCAAAAAAGTCTCTCTCAACAACAACAACAAAAGAGTACATACAAATCGCCAACAGGCATGTGACAAAAATGCTCATCACAACTGATCATTAAGGCAATACAAATTAAAATCAAATGAGATATTACTTCTCTCCTGTTAAAATAGCTATTATCAAAAAGACAAAAGATTAGTGTTGATGAGAGTGTGGAAAGGGGAACATTATGCACTGTTTTGGGGGACATAAATTAATACAACTTTTTTTAAAGAATTATTTATTTTTAATTTTATTTATTCATTTACTTATTTTATTTTGACCAGAGAGAGAGACAGAGAGAGAGAGAGAGTAAGAAAGCAAGCCACCAGGTCCAGGACTTGAACCCTGGTCAGCCATGTGGGAATGTCCAGCCCCTTAACCACAACTTTTATGGAAAACAATATGGAGGTTCTTCAGGAAACAAAAATAGAATTACCATACAATCCAGGAATTGCACTTCTGGGCATATATTTTTTAAAAGCTAAATCAGCATGTTGGAAAGATATTGGCACCTATGTTCTTGAGGCATTTTTCACGGTAGCCAAGATTTTCACAGTAGCTAAGGAGTCAGCCTGTGTGTCCATTGATTTTTTTTTTTTTTGGAGAGGTTTTTGCTATAGGGCGTGTGTGCTCGTCAGACAGACAGAGAGAAACAGAGAGACAGAAAGCGAGAAATCACCCCCCAGGGGGGATGGTCATGCCGCAATCCCTTCTCCTCCATTCTCCTCTCGGGATTTTGGGCACGCACGCACAAGCACCCGGCGTGAGTTTAAGCCTCCAGGTCTGGGACTTGAACTGTGGTCGACTACATGGGAGTCCAGCGACATAGCCATTATAGCAACTGCTGGTCCCGATGTGTCCATCGATTAATGAATAAATTTGTTTTTTGAGAGGTTTTTTGCTATAGGGCGTGTGCGCTCGCCGGACAGACAGAGACAGAGAGACAGAAAGCAGGAAATTACCCCCCAGGGGGGATGGCCACACCACAATCCCTTCTCCTCCATTCTCCTCTTGGGATCTTGGGCACGCACGCACACGCGCCCGGCGTGAGTTATAAGCCACCGGGTCTGGGACTCAAACCGCGGTTGACCACGTGGGATTCCAGTGACATAGCCATTACGCTAACTGCTGGTCCCCAATGAATAAATTTTTTAAATGTGGTATATAAAACGGACTATTTTTTTAAAATGTTATTTATTTATTTAAATTTGACCAGAGGGACAGAGTGAGAAAGAGAAAGGGAAGGAAAGTGAGAAAGTAAGCTGCCAGGTCCAGGACTCAAATCATGGTTGGCCACACCACCTGCTGGTCCCTACAATGGACTATTGTGCATTCTTAAAAAGGGTGTGTGGGGGTATCCTGTCATTTGCAACAACATGGATGAACCTGGAGGACATTGTGTTAAGTGAAATAAACCAGGAACAGAAAGACAAATACTGCAGTATCTCATATGTGGAATCTAAAAGAGGTGAACTCGCAGAAATAGAGAGTAGAATGGTTATCAGGGGCTGAGTGGATGGGGAAAGGAAAGATGCTGATCAAAAGGTTTAAGGTTCAAGGCCAGCAGGTGGCATGGAGGTTACGGCGGCCAGATCGCACATGGCTGAATACGCAGTTTGAACTTGGACCCGGTAGCTTGAGAAGCACGCTGGGCACGTGTGTGTGTGTGTGTGCCCAAAGGTTCTGAGAGGAGAATGGAAGAGAAGGGATTGCTGTGTGGACACCCCTCTTAGGGAGTGATTTCTCACTTTGCCTCCCTCTGTCTCTGTGTCTTTCTCTGGCAACACACGCTCTGCACCCTATAGCAAACTTTTTTTTTTTTAAAGAGTGCAAAGTTTGTTAGACAACAGTAATAAGCTTCAGTAATCTGTTGCACAGAATGGTGACTAAAATAAATATAAAATGCATTATATATTCCCAAATTGCTGAAAGAGTAGATTTTAAATATTTTCACTACAAAAAATAAGTATGTGAGGTGACAGATATAACTAGCTGATTAGTCATGCTATGCTGTAACACAAATCAAAACATCCCAATGTATCTCATAAATATACACAATTGTTCTCAGTTAAAAATAAAATTAAGTGAACCAGCAAGGTGGCTTGGTGGTTAAGGCACTGGACTCCCACACAGCCAACCATGGTTCAAGTCCCAGACCCAGTGATTGGAAACTCATGCCAGGCATGCTTGCACATGTGTCCAAAATACCAGGAGGAGAGTGGAGAAGGGATTGTGGTCCGGCCATCCCCTCTGAGGGGTGATTTCTCACTTTCCCTCTCATTGTCTCTCTCTGTTTTTCTCTGGCGAGCACATGTGCCCTATGGCAAAAACTTTTTTAAAAAATTAATAAAATAAAAAACAAAAAAATTAAGTTAAGTAATAATAATAATAATAATAACAGTTAAAAACAGGCAAAAGATTTGAGCAGACTTTTTTCACCCAGAAAGATAGGTGGATGGCAAGTCAGCACATGAAAAGATGTTCAACATCATTAATCATTATGGAAATGCAAATTAATATCACAATAAGATGCCACTCTGCACCTGTTAGAGTGACTACAGTGTGAAAGACTGACAATACCACGTGTCAGCCAGGAGGTGAGGACTCACATATGCTGCCGGGAATTTAAAATGGTATGGCAGGCCAGCAGGTGGCGCTGTATCCCACGAGGCCAGCTACATGGTTCAAGCACAGGACCTGGCCGCTCAACATACCGGGCACCTGTGTGTGCATGCCCAAAATCCTAGAGGAGACTGGAGGAGAAGGAATTACATGGCCATCCCCCCGGGAGGTGATTTCTCACCTTCCCTCTCTATCTCTCTCTAGTGAGTGCTTGCACCCTGTGGCAGAAATCTAAAAAAATAAATATAAAATAATGTGGCAAGTTTAGAAAACAGCTTGGTTGTTTCTTTAAAAGGTAAATATATATCTACTATACAATTCAGCCGTTCTACTCCTAGGTGTTTACCCAGGGGAAATAAAAGCTCGTGTTCACATGAAGACTTGTACATCAGGCTCGTGTCAGCTTTATTTGTAATAGTCCCAAACTGGGAACTACCCAAATGTCCATCCACGGGGAATTAATAAATCACATTATATCCATGCCAGGGAATACCGCTCAGCAATAAAACAACACACTATTGTTATGGGCAACAACATGAATGGATCTCAAAATAATTACACCGAGTAAAAGAGGTCAGAGGGAAAAAGGTACATGTGTATGAATTTCCGGAAAGAGAACATTAGTCTAAGTTACAAAACAATCCCAGGTTGTTGGGGCAGGGATGAGGTCAGAGGTCGGAGAGGAGGGGCTACAAAGGGGCAGGGACGACGTGTGCGGATGATGGGCACGTCCGCGATCCGGCCTATGGTGTGTGCACGTGTTGTCCGGAGGCTCGCTCTGAGTGTGTGCAGTTAGCGGTATGCTAGTTATGCTTAGGTGAAGCTATTTAGCCCTAGCCCTGGGTCTACCCTGGTCATTGGTGTCACCCAAGGGGGTTGGTAAGTGATGTTAGTCCCACCCTTTCTGGGGCCTCTGGCTGGAAGCACCTCCAACCCCCAAAAGGCCTTGAGCCCCTCTTACTCCTCCCTGCAGGGAAGCACAGCCTCGTCCCCATCCTCAAGGTGGGGAATGAGCAAGTGCCAAGATAAATGAATCCCTGCCCAGCAGGTGTGGGCAGTGAACACCCCGGGGGTGGAGAGCTGAGGGTCCGTGGGGTCACTCCCACTGTCTACTTCCCAGCCTCCGACGCCTGTGCTCCGCCTGCCATCCCCTTCTCCAGGCTGTCAGGACTCGAGCCCAGGCTGAGGATGAGCCTCTGCTCTGCTGCATGCCCTGGGTGAGTCCATGTCTCCCCCCACCTCAGTTTCCCCACCTGTAGACTGGGGCCCCATGTCCTGCCCTGACCAATGAGAGGCAAGGAAGTGGCCACCTGGAGAAACATCCCACTTGAAGTCACTACAGCGCTTCCAAGGACACCCTCACCCCACTGTACCCTGGGTCTTCCTGGCCCTCTCTGCATCTGCCGAAAGGAAATGGGCCGTGCCCCTTGCTCTGCTCAGAGCCCACCCACCAGGGAGTCAATCTCTCCTCAAATCCCCTCTCAGTCCCAAGCCTGGCTGGGGGATCTTGCCTGGGTCAGCCTTCCCTCAGCCATAGCGGCCCTTGAAGGGTGGGGCCCGTTGGGTGGTCCTGTCTGCATCTGCAAAGTTGAACTTTTCCAGCTGCCAAGCTGCCACGGCCCCAGGGAGACAGGATTGCCCCAGACAGAGAACAGAGACACAAAGTGTGAAAAATTGGGCTGACAGCGCTGCGCTGATAGCTTGTTGAAGGAGTGAGCGAACAGCTTGCAGGGAAATTTACATTTATATAGTGCATTTTTATAGTGCATTTCACCAGGCTGGGCCGAGGCCCAGCCAGACACAGGCGCCCTGCTCCCAGTGCAACCCAGGCCCACCCACCTGTCCCACTCTGGCCGGGCCCAGAAGACACTGTCATGAGCCTGGAAGCACCAAGGGTGGGCAGAGCCTGGCCAGGGTGGGAAGGTGACCCCACAAGGCACCCCCCGGGCTCCTTCCTGTGAGCTCTCTGCCTTCCCCCATGGTTCTCCCCCCTTCCAGCCATGCCTCCCACTCTGCAGACTCTCACCTCTCCTTGCTCCCCCACTAAGGCCTCACATCCGTCACAGGACTCGGAAGGATGCACGTGAGCACAGGGACAGTGGGGAGCCTGCAGGGACTGTCTCTGTTCCAGGACAGACTCCGGTGCCCACGACTGCTCTGGGCACCCTGTAGTCAGACAAGAGAAAGAAATGAGCTCCACTATGGATGGACTGTGTCCCCGTGGCATCTACAGTGGAAGCCGCAGCCCCCCCACGCCCTCTGTGTGAGGCCATTTGGAGACAGGGTCTCTAAGGAGGTAATTAAGGTTAAGTGAGGTCAAAAGGGTGGGACCTTAATCCAGTATGACGGATGTTCTTATAAAAAGAGAGAGAGACCCCAGGGATGTGAGGACACTGAGAAGATGCCGTCTGCCCCAGGAGAAGGCAAACCTCCCGGGACTCTGATCTCGAACTTCCAGCCTCCAAAATGCCGGGGAAACACATTTCTGTTGTTCCCACCACCCATCTGTGGCATTTTGTTTTGGCAGCCTGCGCAGCCTAATACAGGCATCAGTGTTGGGGAGTGGGAGAGAAATGACTGTTTTTTCACAGACGCTGTGGCTGATCCCTGGAAGAATCAACTGAAATCCAGCTCTAACAATAAAGGCACTGCAGTGAGGCGGCTGGGGGCAGAGTCAGTCCACACGGACAACAGTCAGAAAGAAAGAAAACAAAAAGGATAACACGCTCAGGGACTAGCAGATGACATAATGGTTACGTCACTGGACTCCCACAGAGCTAACTGCAATTTGAGTCCCGGACCCGGTGGCTTGGAACTCACACCGGGCATGTGTGCGAGCGTGCCCAAGATCCCGAGAGGAGACTGGAGGAGAGGGGATTGCGGTGTGGCCATAGCCCCTGAGGGGGTGATTTCTAGCTTTCTGTCCGTGTGTCTTTCTGGCGAGTGCATGCACCTTATAGAAGAAATTTCTCTAAAAATTAAAAAAAAAAAAAAAAAAGAGAGAGAGAGAGCACACTTGGGAAAGATGTGAGCCCTGCACACAGAAAGCTTTCAAGTTCCACCAAAGGATCTTGGAAACAGGAAAAAACAGCCCATCCTGGGATAGACAGACTGAGAACTATAAAGCATGGCCCCTTAAAGTCATATTCCCCAAAAAAGATTTTAAAAGAAGGGAAACAAAAATCCCTACAGGGTTGTTTAGAACTAGACAAACTGATTTTGAATTCTGCCCTCTCTGGGTGTCCCTCAGTTTTGCCAGGACAGAGTGGTGAGGACCAGCCAGGGAGCGCCTGGCATACATCTATTACTGATCTAGAGGGGAGTGTTTCCTGGAGGTGAGGGAAAGGTTCACCATTTGGTAAGGGGACCATGTGGCTTTCCCCTGTTTGTGACACCTACTGGGCCAGGGATGTGTGGGAGAGGACAGAGGGGCACCAGGCCTCACCTGCAGTGGTGGGCAGAGGGCGTTTCCTTTTGCAATGGCTGAATCTGGGGGTTCAAGTAGGACCCAAAGAGTCCCACCTGGGGCCCAGGTTGGAGCAATAAAAGGATGAGACCAACAGATGGCATAATAGCTATGTCGCTGGACTCCCGTGTAGTCGACCGGTTTGAGTCCCGGACCCGGTGGCTTAAGATCCCGAGAGGAGAATGGAGGAGAAGGGATTATGGCGTGCCCATCCCCACTGGGGAGTGATTTCTCGCTTTCGTTCTCTCTATCTCTCTGTCTTTCTGGCAAATGCATGCACCCTATAACAAAAATCTCTCCAAAAAAACAAAGAAGGATAAGTGTCCCCTAAATCTCCTCATGAAGCCACAGAGAGTGTCTTAAAATACGAAGTGTTTGGATTCCCTCTCCCACCCTCTGAGACTCACCCCAGTCCCCTCCGCTGCTTGCCCACGGTGTCTTGCTGGCCCTGATCTGATCTACTTGAAGGAGCCTGGCTGCCATGCCTCCAGCCCCAGGCAGGGTCAGCTTGCAGGACCCACCAGGCCTGGCCTCTGCAATGTTGCTCCTGCTTCTAGAGGGCAGGACTCAGGGCAGGATAATCCCGGGAGGGGGCAGGGTGAGACCTCAGAGGTGGGACATGGGCCCAGTTGCCCCCTGCACCATAGCTTCACCCTTCCATGCGCACTGCCCACCACAGAGTCATGCGCCAGTGCCAACCCCTTAGTGCCCCCCAGTGTCCACTCTGGGACATGTCCTTGTCTCCAGCTTGAGGTTGGGGCTGTGCTGTGTCCTGGGCAGATTTGCCCTCCTGTCCGTCTGGTCCGCTGACAGCCTGGTCTGCTGGTATCTGGGCAGACTTGACCACCTGACCCTCCAGCCCCTCCCCTCTGAGGGCAGAGGTCCAACCTACTCCTGTTGAGGCCCCTGCCACCCACCTGCATCAGAAGTGGGCCCTGATTGGTTGAAACCAGGGGCAGTGCCTAGCCCCAGGTAGGGATTGGCGGGTGGGGCAGGGTGCATGTGACTTTGCTAGCCCATTGAGATGCAGGGCAGGCCCCACACCACCCCCTCAGAGGCCCAGTTGCTGTGGCTGCCGAATCCTTGTTGCCCCAGAGAACTCTGGTAGAAATGACTTGGCTGAACCAAGGCACGGCACCACACTCCTTCTGAGCCCTTCCCCAGCAGCCTGGGATGTATAGGGCTGGTCCTGGCCTCGCCTCAGGAGAAGCAGGAGGGCAGAGTCCTAGGCCCTGGCTGCTGGGGGGCGTGCTGACAGGGCAGCTCATCAGAGGGCTGGTCAGATGGAAGACGGCCACTCCAGATGAGTCCCTGGGGAGATCGGCAGGGGTGGCAGGAGCACAAGTGGTGGCAATGCGGGGGCAAGCGCTTGGAAGGACACATGTGGTCTGATGAGGGTGACAGGTTGGTAGGTTGGGCGAGCACCCAGGAAGGACCACTTGGGGGTGGGCAGGCTTGTAAGACTGGCCAGACCCTGGCAGATGAGGGAGAGCGAGGGGTGTGTAGCTGGGGTGGAGGGTGCTCCGGTCACTGGGAGTCCCCTGGCTCCCAGCTGCCCAGGGCCAGAGTTGCCGCTGTAGCCCACCTGGCTCCCCAGCAATGGCCTTCAGCTTGTCCAGTGAGCCTCTGGACGAGGGTGGTGCCCAGACATTGGTTCTGTGGCAGAATGGAGGGTCCCCCGAGGCACTGCCCCAGAGAAACTTTCCCAGGGCGGCAGGCTCCCCACGCAGGCTTTGGCTTGATTTTTTATGCTGCGCACAAGTTATCAATCTCCGCTCCCTCAAAGACAAATGCGGCGTCAGGCTGGCCGCCCAGACCCCTATTTATCACCATTTAATATATATTAAAGTGCTCTCACCTCTGATTGCAAAAACAAACAAAAAAAAAGCTGCCTCAATCATGGCGCAGCAACAGGCAAGAGGCAGGTGGGGTGCAGGCGGGTGTCGGGGATCTCCCCTTTTTCCCAGCCTCCCTTGGCTTCACTGCCCTGGCAGAGGCCCGTAGATCCTCACCGAAGGTTCCAGGATGGGGACGACCCCTCCTTTGGCCCAGGCCACCCCGCTGTGTGGAAGGGTGGCCAGCTCTCCCACTCTGTCCCTGCAGTGAGGTCATCTGCAGTGGAGAGGAGGAAACTGAGGCACAGGGGCCGGCCAGCAACCGCCCAGGAAAACACTGGCGGCCTGGCAAACACCCCCAGCCAGGCCTCAGCTCGGAGAGACCTCAGGAAAGGTGGTCTAGGCCTCGGACCAAGGGAACACAATTCCACTCAGCAGCCCTGAAAGGGGCCTGGGCCTCGCTCTTCTTTCCAGGGACCTGGAGGCCCATGTCTTCTGTTTTTGGGGTGGGGAAACTGAGGTACATCCATGCTGGAGATGTGCTGGACCCAGGACAGATGCTTCCACCGAGAGAAACTGATCCTATTGCAGGAAACGGAATCCAGGGCATGAGCTGCAGCCAGAGGCGGTGTGGACAGAGCCCTTACCGCTTGCCCACGGCCCCCCCCCCCCCCCGCTGACTTGGTCACATGGCCAGTGGAGCAAAGACTACATTCCACCAACGGTGGAGCCAGGAGCCCCGGCACAGCTGATACCTCACGCACTCTGTAGACAGAGAAACTGAGGCCCAGGGCTGGTGGGCTCACACCCAGGCCTGCAGCCCAGCACTGACAGCTCCCCACCCCCAGGCCCTGCCACCGCCCTCCCCCTTCTGTGGCCTTCTCAGTCACCACCGGCCACTCCCCCTCCCATTCCGTAATAAGCCCCGCCCGATCCCCTGGGGGCGGAGCCCCTGTGGCAGTCCCCAGCAGTGGGGGCGGCCAGGACTGCGGCGGGAGGGGAGGGGCGCGGGCTCGGGCCACTAAATCAGTCCACGCCTGTCACCAGCTCAGGGCGCGGGAGCCGCCCGAGCGGAAATAACAAATGGCTGTCATTGTGGAGCCAAAAACCTGTGATTATAATTATCACATCCTCGGTGACCTTGCGTAAACTTTAATCCCTCTCCAATGGAGCATTTAAATAGCCTTCGCTGCGCACCGCGGAGCCCCCGGCCCGCCCGCCGCGCCCCCAGTCCCAGCCGCTGAGTCCCTGGGGGCAGGGACGCCTCTGGAACTACAGCAACTGCCACGGAGCCATTCGTGGGTGTGCGCTGGGAGTACCCGCGCCTGACCCTAGATGCCCCCTGCTACCCAGATGGGGGTGGCTCCATTTCACAGGAAAGGTGTGAGGAGATTGAGCCGCTTCGAGAGGGTCCTCCGCTGACCAGTCCCAGAGCCAGGCTGCGAGAGGTTGCAGGGCCTCCATCCTCTCAGCCCCCTGATGCCGAGGGTGTAACCCACCTGCCAGCCTCTCTCTGGAGGGCCCCCTGAAGCCCCTCATCCAGCCCAAGGGGGTACCTACTTACCATCCTTGGTCCCCCCACAAGAACAGGACCCCAAAATGTGCCAGGACGGGTTCCTTGGGAACCGAGTGACGGGTGGTTTACACCTCCCCAGCCTCAGCAAAACGGCCTGGGAGCTCTTCCAGGGTCGCGAAGCCCTCCCCATGGCCGCCAACACACCCTCTTCCCAGGCTGCCCACTGCCTCCACACCTGCCTCCTGCTCGCAGCCTGGGCTTTAAACTCAAGGCTCGGAGGACTGGGGCTCTGACCTGGTACCGCACAGACTTGGGCCTCGCCCCATCTCTGGCCAGCCTCTCGCACATGCGTGCCTTCAACAGAGGGTCTGAAAGCTCCCTGAACCCCCCTTGGACAAAAAGGCCTCTGGGGACCGATCCATGGAGGCAAGGCAGGGGGTGACACCAGTGCCTAGTTCCTTTACCCTGCTGGGGAGCTGCCTGTCCTCTTCTGCAGGAGGAATTGTGGGTCCGAGACAGCCAGGGCAGTTACACTGAGAGCCGGGACTAGTCCCTCACTGAGGTCCCACACACAGGCACCGGCCGAGAACGCCACGGCCAGCGCTCACTGAACTGGGCTCCTTGACAACACTTATTCTGCAAGACATCAGAAGGGTACGCGCAAACACATCGGGAACTTTGTCACAGGGTCCCCCTGGGGCATAGGCAGAGGGGCTCTGGTGCCCATCACTGAAGACACCAACGAGCCTTGCCGGAGAGCGCCTCTGTGACTTCGCCCGAGTCCTGCCTTCTCCAGACCAGTGTGAACAGAAGCCCTGTTTTCACAGACCCCAGGGGCCTTCATAAAGTTGGGGAGAGGTGGACCGTCATTCCATCCCTCCCAGGAACCGCACTCGTGCTGGGTGCTGGTGATCCCAGACCTGGTGGATGAGGCCCCTGCCCTGCTCGGAGCCGGAGCCCACAGGCATTAAGCAGATCATGACCAAGCTGAGTGGTGGCTAGAGCCCTGAGGACAACCTGGCAGGCCCGAGGGAGTCTCAAGGGAGTCACGTGAGCGAGAGTGCTAGGTGAAAGAGACATGACCGGCTGATGGGGAAGGGAAGGGAATTCCAAGAGGGAACAGCTTATGCAGAGCTCCGAGAGTTCCAAGGACCCAGTGGAAGTGGCACCTCAAGAGGCAAAGACGAGAGAGCCCAGGCCAAGCTGCCAGCTGCCCTGCCCAAGTCCCTAATCCGGGCGGGGCTCTCTCTCCTGACTCACCTGGGACTCCTGCCTGCCCGGCTGTCCCCTCTGCAGTGTCAGCTGAGCAGGCAACCCTACACCCGTCCTCATGAGCCTGGGTGGTGGCGTATTCACGGTGCAACCAGGCTGGCAGAGGGGCCGCTGGGGGCCAAGGTGCTGTGCCAGGTCCCCAGGTCTCTCAGCCTGACTCCCACTCACAGCGGGGCAGGGTCAAAGTGCATCCCCCTGGGGGGCCTCACAGTCCCAGCCCCTCCTCTCCTCTGTACTTGGTGTTTGAGGGCTTCTCAGGGTGCTCCCTGCCTCCTGCCCTGTCTGCATGGTCCCCTCTGCCACAGGTGCTTTCTCAGTGCGTCTCTGAGCAGGGGAAACCCCAGCTCATCCTTTGAGACCCCATAGTTATCTCCCAGGAGGGTGTTTACCACTCACCCTGGACCTGGGCGTTCAAAGCACAGCCTTGTCCTCGCTCAGCTGTCTTCCCAGGGTGGCGGGGGTAGGAAGCCACCAGAGAGCTCTCGGCGAAGGTCCTGTACCTTCGCGAGACATGCTCAGGGGAGCCAGGGCCCGTTGTGACGGCGGCAGGGAATGGGGCCTTGAGGCTGAGCAAACTAAGCAGGGGTGGGTAGACCAGGCCTGACCACAGCCATGTACACATGAGTGTGCACATAAATATGTGTACCTGTACACACACACATGCATATGTGCACACATGCATGCACACATGCATTCACAAATACACATGTGCACATGACACAGAAACACACATCAGGATGCACATGACTGCACATGCAGTGACAGGAACATAAACATGCATGTGTGTGATGTGACATGTGTGAGCACACATGAGCACATGAGTGCAAGGTTGGAGGACTAGGAGCCAGCTGGTGGGGTGTTGGCTGTGGAGGTGGGGCCCAGGTGGTCTGGGATGGCAGTGACATCAGCAGATGGGGGGAAGGCACCAGCGGGGGTCATAGTGAAGCCCAGCACTGAGCCCTAAGAAACCCCAAACACAAGGTGAGCAGAAGTGGGGCCTGCCAGATGTACAGGAAAGGCTGAGACCACAGTGAGCAGAAGGGGAATGTGGCCAGCTAGGGCAGGTCACAGAGCTCAGACGTCAAGGAATAGGGCGTCCCTGGGTTGGTTTGGCAACATGGAGATCACTGGGGGCCAGGCCCAAGCTATGACCTCCTAGTGGGCCAACCAGGGAAGGGGACAGCAAGGACGGGTGATGGGATGGGGGGTGGAGGGTGCAGATCCAGAGAGACCGCATCTCAATCTCCATCACGGGACCCTCAGGCAGAAGCTGAGGCTCAGAGAGGGGAGCACACGGTGGATTAGGCTGTAAGGTCACGGAAGAGCTGGTCAAACCAGAGACCGCTGGACGTCTGAGGCCTCCCTGGGCCGTGGTGGAGAGCCCGTGCCAAGGCCTGCAGGATGAGTGCCCAGAGCCCTCGGCCTCCAGTCACTGTCAGGGTGTCCTCCCCCAGGGCTCGGCACGCACTGGAGTGGGTGCGGCTGTGAGGAGGGAGTCGTATCATGTCCCGCTCGCTCAGCTGAGCCTCAGTTTCCCCGTCGGCAGAGTAGAGGTCCCTGTGTCGCGGAGCTCGTGGAGAGCAGCCAGCCAGGACGGCAACAGCGGCTCCAGCGCTGGGACCTCAATTACCGCTGGCAGACTCGGAAATGTCAGCAGTGCCTGCCGCGCCCCGGCCACTGAGTGTGGGCCTGGAGTAGCAGCAGCCCCAGCCCAGAACGAGTCACAGGGAAGCTCGTAATTGCTGGCTGCCACACGATCACCCTTGACTGTCGTGGGCGGGCGTCAGCTCAAAGCCAAAGTGCAGCTCTTGGGACCTTGGAGTGGCTGTCCCGTCTCCCAGGTGACATGCACTTCTTGGCCTCTCCCTCCCGGGGACCCCTCACTGCCAAGGCGGCCAGGCGAGAGGCTGACTCCTGTCTCACAGGACACATGCAGGGCAGGGCGTCCCCCTCCATGGCTGGGAAGCTGCAACGATAAACATAAATCAGATGACTGCCACAGTAGGGGCTTGATGCCAGCCTGCCCCTCTCCTCCCTCCCAGACTCTCTTGGATCCTCTGAAACTACCCCCAGAGAAATCAAGGGTACGGGAGACAGGGCCAGACCCGCTGGAGATGCACTGATCCCCAAGGATGCGAAGGGCACTGAGAATATGAGCATGGAGCGGGGACACCAGAGAGAGGCTACAACGGGAATGTGCCCAAGGCCATATGTGAGTCAGGGCCACATGTCCAGCCCTGTCCCCAGAGGTGCCAGTCTCTCCCAGTACCACCAGCCCCTCTTATCCTGGGATTCTTCCCAGCGCCTGCCCGTGCTCAGACCCCACTCATACCCTGGTCTGGAGGAAGGGGCCAGTAGCGTTAGAAGCGATGCACCCTGGACCGTGTGTTGAAGCGTTCTGGCTTGTTGAGTTGGCTAAGCTGTTACAGGCCACTTTGGCCTCCTCACTGCCTGAATTCACCTTCCTCGTTTCTGACCTGTCCTCACGGGCCTCTAGTTCCTTCTCTGTAGGGCTGCCATGTCGGAAGAGATGACCATGTGAGCACGTGTGTGGAGGGGAGGAACAAGAACCAGCCCAGCCATCTTCCAATCCCATCCTGATTCCTCTTGGGATGGACCAGCAGCAGGAGAACACAGGGAGGGGCCCCGGCCCTGGGGCAGTCTGGCGCTGCCCACTCGCTTCCTTCAGAGTTCAGGGTCTAGATGAGTGGGCATCAGAGGGGCATTGGGCTGTCTGCCATGAGATGCCCGCTCTCTCCATAGCAGTGAAGAAGAAAATGTGTCCTTGGGCTAGAGCTGCCAAGGGTCATAATTGCCCCAGGGTCTGGGCATGTTCAGACTTGTGGCCACTGGCAGGACTCTGGGATTTGTTTTTGCTCATAGAGTGCATACATGAGACAGAGAGAAATCACCCTCCAGGGAGATGGCCACGCGCAATCCCATCTCTTCCATTCTCCTCTTGGGATTTTTGGCATGCGAGCACACCCACCTGGCGTGATTTTCAAGCCACCAGGTCTAGGGCTCAAACTGCCATCAGCCATGTGGGAGTCCAGTGCCTTAACCACCATGCCACCTCTGGCCCCAGGACTCTGGCTTTTGACTGTAAGTCAGATTGTGCCCCCTGGACAAGGGCTCCAGAGACTGTACAGAAGGAGCAAGTTTTGGGTGAGGTGGGGATGGGAGGAGGAATCATGCACATGCACAGAAATGTACCCATGCACACATATACTTGTACATGCATACACATGCACACACATGCAAAAGCCCACAGGCTGTGCATATATATACACACAGGTACATAAATGCAAACTTACAAGTGTGTACTTGTATACACGAATGCATGGGCAACATGAATGCATGCACATGCATGTACATGTACAAATACACACATGCTTTTATACATATTCATGCCCTTTTCCTCCAGCATGCATTCAAGTTCATGAGAACTAGTGACCTACACACCCTTTCAGGGAGGCCACCGCCTGGTCCAGGCTGCCAGAGGCAAGGATGGTCAGGAGGTTGTCCAGCAGCAGGGTGAGAATAGAGGAGGATGTGATGCAAGTTATGAAGCCCAAACCATAGGCTTTGGAGATGAGGACAACCCCAGCAAGTTCCAGGCAGGAGTTATTCATTCTTTCACCTACCTATCCACCTATATATCCTCCTCCCTCCCTTTATCCACTGGGTGCTCACCCTTTATCCATTCATCCATCTAACCATGAGTTTATTCATCCATTTATTCATTAGTCCAAAGTCTTCCATGTACCTATCTATCCTTCCACCAGGCCTCCATCCATCTCTGTGTATCTATATATCCATCCACCTGGTCATTCATCAATCCATCAACCTATCCATGCATCCACTTCCCCATCAATCAATTGACCCATCTAGCCGAGAGGGACTGGAGTCTGGTACCTGTAAGGTGGTGCCAGCCATCACCAGAAATGCATGTAGGTCATCTCTGTCCAGGTGATCAGGATATGCAGGTGGTTTGTAGAGTTGGTAAAAGTGGAATCGGGAAGTTCTCTTTTAGGTTACCCTACTTTTCTCAGTGAATGGAAAAGTAAGGTTGTCAGTTGAGATTGAATAGTAATCAGGGAGTGTTGGCAGTTTAAGAAGAGAATGGTGCAAGGAGGGTGTGTGTCCCTGAAAACAAGAGAGCATGAATGAGAAAGAGAAATGAATTACAATTGCTAGACAGTGCTAAACACCCCCTTGAGGCTTGTGGTCATAAATTTACTGTGGCCAGCGTGATTGTGTTAATGTGTGGCCACATTCACCTTCTCACACATTCACTCATTGGCCATTCATCCATTCACACCCCCCTCCATACACCCAATCACCCACCTATCCATCCGCCCATCAGCTCGCTCAGTCACTCACCCACCTACCTATATACCCATTCAGCCACTCATCCATCCATCCACCCACCCATCCACCTACTAAGTCCACTTATCTATTTATCTGTCTAGCAAGCCAACCACCCACCCACCCATCCATCTATCCATCCCCCAACTACTCACCCACTCACTGAGCCACCCACCCACTCACCCACCCACCTACTCATCAATCCAATGATCCACCCATATGTCCGTCCATCCACCCATCTGCTCATCCATCCATCCATTCATCCATTCATCATCTGTGCACACACTCATCAATCTGGTGATGCTGGCAGCATGTACCCACCCATCACCCGTGCACCCATCCATCACCCACCTACCCATCTGTCATCTATCCAGCATTTATGTACCATCCCTCTGCCAATCCATCCATCCACCCCTCTCTCATCCATCCATCTATCCATCCATCCTTCTATCCTCTTTCAACCATCACACGTCTCATCCTTCTTCCATCCAGGAAATGATGTGAAGGACAGGACACTGTTGCTGCCCTCAGAGAGGATTGAAATCTAAGGTGAATCGAGGCGAGCAGAGACAGAACATGGAGAAGTGATGTCACGGTCCTTGTGGATGTGGTGCTGTGAGGCCTGGCTCCCAGTCCTTCCTCCCACATCCGGGACCACATCCTGGACTACTCAGTTCAGAAATAGTGTCTCAGGAAGGCATCGAGCCAAGTCTGGGGCTGTGGCCAGGGTCCCTTTTCTTCTTCTCACTCACTGCCCCTTTTGGTGTTTCCCACCCTTTCATGCCAGGGTGGGTTCCACTGGGGGTTGGCTCCATAGCTGGTAGGTCCTGTAATCCACAAGAAATCAAAAACAATATGAAAACCGTCAATGTCCTATATGTGGGTCCAGATTGCAGACTCCCTCTGCCCCCCGTGGAACCTGGGAAAGATGTAGGGAGCCTCAAGTCCCTCCAGCTGTCCACAACAACAGCTGTTGCTGGCCTTTGGAGGGTGTGAGGGTGTGTCAACTTGCTGTCCTTTCTCTGGACCCACAGTGATAGTTCCCTGGGGTGGGGGGAAGCCCCGCACTGCCTCCCGGACCTCCCAGCCCTGTCCTCAATTGCCCCAGGTAATACTGAATTGTACTGCAAGGGCCTTATCGCGATGGATGTCCAGACTGAGGAAACAGAACCCAGGATGGGGATGGCCAGGGAAGACTCCCACACACCTAGAGCCAGACATGTCGGATGACTCAGCACGTAGCTGCTGACTAAGCAGGGGTCCCCTAGTCTGTGCCAGGCCTGCGCACCTTGGTGGGTGGTACAAGAGGATGGCTGTGAGGGAAGTGGGCTTCTGTTGGTGGGTAGAAAGAGAAGAGGAGAGGGGTTCCAATGGAAGCCACAGTGGTCTCCCTGGCTGGGCACTATGGCTGGAGCTGGCCTGGTGGGTGATCCTGGCAGCACCTCCCACATGCCAAGGGCTGCCTCAACTTTCCCTGGGAGAGCCCCACACAGCCTGCAAGGTGGGTAACCCAGTGTTGCTCTCATCCCTGTCTGGATGAAAACAGGCGCAGACTGACGACGTTCCCATAGCCAGTGCCCTTTCCATGCTCCCAGTGGCGTAGGGCAGCAGCACCTTTGCTTCCTGTCCTGGAGTCATGGCTGACCCTGGGTCTGCTCGTGGGCTCAAGGCAGCCCCTTGGCCACTCTGCTCCTGTCTGGGCCTGGTACATGGGGAGCTCCAGTGTCGCCACACTCCAGGGAAGAGGTGGCTGCAGTCTGAAGACCCTGAGTGTAGCTCCTGACCCGGGCAGGGGCTGGAAGGGTGATACCCCCTGTCTGGGGTAGTATCTGGGCTATGCCCTGCAATCCCCACTTCCTGGTCATCACATGGCCCACTTGGTCCCAGCCTGGGAATGCATTGAGACCTGGCATCCCAGGGTTGTGGTCCATGTGACCACAGCCAGCTCCAAAGCCTCTCTTCACAGTGTGACCTTGAAACACAAGAGGAGTCCCAAGTGATCAGGAGAGAGAATGTGCTCTATATAAATTTCATGCTCTTCAAAATGACATTTGTCTGCTGCCTGGTTCTCCCTCGGCCTCTCCATCAGCCTTCCCGACACGCTCACCCTCCGCCCTGCCCAGAATAACCTAAAACCCAAAAAACTTCCATCACTCCTGCTTCCTTCTTAGAAAACACTCAATATCTCAATCTTATCACACTCGTTATTTATGTGTCTCTGCTCCCGGGAAGATGGAACAGGCTCGCAAGATCCACGGGCTGTGCTTCAGCAGCCGCGGGCAGATAAACCAGAGGAGGGGGCTCCAGTGGGGGCTCCTGGGAGGGAGGCAGGCTGGGCTTCAGCCCGGACCCTGGCCCATGAGTGAGAGCCAGTGCCTACACCTCCCCCCTTCACTGGCTGTCAGTTCCTGGAAGGACGGTCACACCGGGGGGCGGCCTGGTGACTGCAGGTGATGTGCACACGCCATGACCCTATCCCATCTCTTCCTGCCCTCTCCTGGCTCACACCCAGGTCAGGGACCCTGAGGTGACCTTTTCAGAGTACAAGTGCAGAAAGGAAGTGGGTGGTCGGAGGACACAGTTGAAGCTGGTTTCTTGGCCATTGGCTGGGGAGAGTGGCCTTCACAGGTGTGCATGGGCCCATTGCCTATCTGCCCCGTGGTGGCACCCACCCCTCACATGGCTCTGATACCTGTTTTCCAAGCTCCAGGGAGAGGGGACAGTGGGGTCTCGGGCTGCAAATGTAAATGAGCACAAATGCCCCGCCCCCAACATACACAACCAGTTGACGGGATACACATGAGAGGGGGTGTTCAGGGGGGCCTCCCCCAAGGGCACGGAGAGAAGTTCCCAGCGACAGCCTCAGGCAGGGGAACTGCTGCCACAAGGCCAAGGTGAGAGCCAGGGCCTTGTACACCACCACCTTCAAGGGGAGTGCCCGTGTGCTACAGACCTGAATGTAAAGCAGTAGAACTCTCGGGGCCAGCAGGTGGAGTAATGGTTATGGCACTGGGCTTCCATATGGCTGACGGCAGTTCAAGTCCCGGATCCAGAGGCTTGAAATTCACACCAGGTGCATGTGCGTGCATGCCCAAAACCCTGAGAGAAGGATGGAGGAGAAGGAATTGTGGCATGGCCAAAGCCCTGGGAAGTGATTTCACACTATGTCTCTCTCTGTCTCACTGTGTCTCCAGAGAGCACACATAGCAAAAAGCTCTTAAGGGAAAAAAAAAAAGAATTAAAACTGTAAAAGTAATAGAAGCAAATTCGAAAGGACATCTTTATCACCCTGAGGTAAAAAATTAAACAAATTTTTAAAAGCATAAACCAGAAGACAAAAATCAATACTTGATGCATCATATAACTAAGGATTTTGCCATGTGAAAGCTAATGGACACACCACAGTGTGAGAAGTTGCTTGCGATATCTAAAACCGACAGACAATTGATATCAAGAGTTACACTCATCAAACTCTACACCGTAGCAAGAACTTATCCTCGACGACAACAAATAGGAATACGTCAGCAGGCGATTTGCAGAAGGGAAAACCCAGCAGATGAAGAGAAGCTAAGCTCATTGATAATGAAGCTATGCAAATAAAGCAATGCAGATGCTTCTTGACTGGTAGTAGGGTGACATCCATCATAAGAAGTCCCAAGAAAATGATTGTGAGCTACGGTACACCCTACCAGACATCATGGCCTAGCCCACCCCAGATGTGCTCAGAACACTTGCATTAGCCTACGCTTGGGGCAAAATCACCTCACACAGGCCTGTTTTATAGTAAAGCTCGAATGTCTCACATAATTTATTCAGTACTCTACTGAAAGTGAAATCAGAATGCAATCCGTATTATTTTAAGTCAAAGTCTGTTGGCCGCCGCTGTTGGCCGCCGAGCCAAGATGGCGCTGCTGGCTGCATAGGGAGGCGTGTACAAAAAACTCCTTACATGTTTTAGAGACAGCCAATCAGGACTTGCCTCGTACAGGTGAAGGAACTTGCGGGTGGGGCCGCCGGGAGGAATCCTATATATATACGGGGAGGAAGAAGAAGTAGAGGGAAGAAGATAAAGGAAACCTGTGAATAAAGTCTGCGGGAGGAAGAACCGGGTGTCATGTCGTCTCTGCAGAGGTAGTGCCGACAAAAGTCATTGTCAGATTTAAAAAAAAAATAAAAGGAAATCAAAACAAATAGCAGCTCACACCATTGTAAAGTCAAACCATTGGAAGCCAGCGACCCTCTGCTTCATACTTACCAGAGTGGCCAAAATTAAAGCTCCAGGGCACGTAGAGAGCCATGGGTCCTGTGGGGAGCCAGGGGTGCGATTAGGCTCTAATCGATCCAGAAGTGTATCTGATCTACAGCCTGGAAGGACTTACAACAGGCCACGCAAACCCAGTTACTCTCGACAGCCAAGGGGACGGCTGGCAGAACCTGGGGTGACCACAGGCAGGTGGGGGCTATGCAGTCTCCTGACCTGGGGTCAGCAGCTCCCTGAGGTGCCCAAGGTCCCTGAAGGCACGCACCCAGCATCCCCTGAAGCTGTGTTTGCTCCAGCTGCCGTAGGGCCCAGCAGGATGGCCACCCTGGGAGAAGGGTGGTGGAAGGCAGAGCGCCCACAGTAGCTGAAAGCCCTGGATTTAGGCCCTGTGGGCATGCAGCCTGGTTCGGATTCTGGCTCTGCCACCTGCAGGGGGACCTTGGCAGTTATGCAATCTCTCTACCTCCCTTATAGAATGACTACTTATGTCATGGGCTGAATTGTGTCCCCTTAAATTCATATGATGAAGTCCTAATCTCCCGATAGCCTCATAATGCACCTGTATTTGGAGAAAGGGACTTGAAAACAGGGTTGATGACAGTAGAATGAGTTCCTTAGAGCGGGCCCCAACTCAGTAAGACTGGCGTCCCATAAGAGAAGGCACGGACACGTGGAAAGGGATGGCGTGTGAGGACACAGGGGCAGGCAGAACGTACGAACGAAGGAGTGAGGCCTGGGTCATTTCCCTCCAACGAGCCGCCCGGCCCATGGTACCACATGCAGCCTTGGCAAACTGGACGTCCCGCCTCACGGAGCTCATAGGGAGAACGTGCCTCAGCTCTTGGTACCCTCCCACGTGGTGCCACCACCTCCCGAGGGTCCCAGGTGAGGATCGACCAGCGGGATAAGATGCCTCTCTCGTGGGTAGGCATGTAGTGGAGGCCACGGTGTTGGCTCTGCGAGTGAGGGATGCCCAGGACAGCACCCATGAAGCCCGTAGGGCCACCATGGAACCAGGTGGCTCATCCCCAAATGTATGCTTGACCCAGCAGCTGGCCACATCTCTACCCACTTCTCTGAAGGCCAGCAGACTGGTCGCCATGACCAACCCCTCCACTTCTGCCTGGTACCAGCCTAGCCAGGAATTCGGGGGCCTACATCCTCTGTTGCCTCCAGGGTGAGACACCCCAGCACAAGTTAATTCATTCGCTCATTCGTCGCTCACATACCAGGTGCTGCAGCCTGGGGTCTGGGCCTGTAGACCGTGAGACCCCACCTCCTGGTGTCCACAGGTAGTTCTGACCTCATGCTGGCCACAGAAGAGCGGAAGTGCTGGGTGGGTCGCTGGAGCATCAAAGACAGACAGGTACTGCCGCCCTGAGCCCTGGGCCGAAGCAGGGAGGCGTGGGAGGAACCACTGACTGCCTCCCAGCATCGTTGGCCTCTATGGGCCCTGGTGGGCCAGGGGAGAGACTCCTCGCACTGACCTTGGACAGAAGGGCCCAGCCAGGTCTCTTGGTGACCCAGGGAAGGGGAGCTCTGCTGGGCAGGGCCTGGAGGCTCCAGACTCCGATGGGGTCAGGCCCTTTGCATTTCCCCAGTGCAAAGCTCTGACAGCCCCTGGCCTCCTGGGCTCTGTTCACCATGAAATCATGCAGGGGTGACCTGGACACTGGGGCAGTGCTGGGAGCTCCCAGGATCCATGTCATTGGTCAGGACATCCCACAATGGGAGATGCAGGTGGGGGTGGGGGTGGGGCACAGGGAAGAAACTGCCAAGTAACTCAGGTTCCCTGGGAACCAGGCATGGGGGCAGGAGGGCTGAGCCACGTGCAGGGACAAGACGCCAGGCCCCAAACCTGGCTGGACCTCAGTGGCTGTCAGCACATGCACACACAAACATGTACACACATGTGTATGTGCGCACACGCATACATGTGTATGTGCACATGCACGTGCACACACATACATGCACCCCATTCTTGCCTTGTCAGAAGGCAGCCCAGGATTCCTTCTCCAAGGAAGCCCTTGTAAGCCCAGTTAGACGAAGCCCTCACCCTGACCCCCCACTTCCCTGCTCCCAGCCAGCGCTCTCTCCAGACCTCAGCCCTCTGTGCACGCTTCCTGAGGGAGGAGATACTGAGACAGGCCATGCACGGGGACGAGGGAAGTGGTGCTCGGCCTGCCACCCTGTTGTGAAGGTCCTCTGTGCTCGGCTCCTCCTTGGACTGTGGGGGTGGAGGAGCTGCCCGAGTCAGGGCTGTGAAATGCTGGGTGCTGCTCCCTAGTTACAGACACACTTGGGACCTGCCCTTGAGGCCGTCACCTCCTTGGTCTGCACAGTGTTCCTTTAAGGTGGGGGCTGCACCCGTTTTATGGATGTGGACACTGAGCCCAGAGAATGAGTCGCACCCCTCAGGGTGCCCTCTCAGGTCACCAGGCCCTCCCAGTTGGCCCCAACCTCAGCCATGAGTGTGCCCTAGGACCCCCTCCATGGCCATGCTGGGCCACCGCCTGTGGAGCACCTGAGCTAGGGGAGCCTAAGGCTAGGGCTGCAGCTGCCACTGCACCGAGTGGCAGAGGACACGGCCCTGTCCCAGCACACCCACCTAGGTGCTGCCCACCAACAGGCACACTCCGTCCTATGCCCCTGGGTTTGCATAGACGAACCCAGAGCTCATGGGGTCGGTCAGTCATCAGGATGGGGGGCTGTCAGCCACTTCTCTTCCCCAGAGACACCCCCTGCCCTCAGCTGATCCAGGGGGACGGTGGCCTCTGGGAGACACCATTGTCCACTGTACCGTGAGGTTGGGAGTCCCTGAGAATGTGAGCCCCGGGAAGGCCATGTAAGGTGAGGAGGAGGCAGCTTAGGGGAGAGTCAGGATGAGCCTGGGGCTGAGGGGATCTCCCTAAAGACAGGTCCGGAAAGGCCCACTCCCCACAGACGAGGCTGCCAGGTGCCCACAGCTGATCACTAAGTTGTGGGTCCCAAAGCCTCAGGGCCATAGTCTCCAAGCAGAAACCCATGCCAAGTCCCAGCCCCAGCTGACTATCCAAGGTGACCTGCCGGGCCATGCCTACCCAAGACACCGCTGGCACCATCTACTGGGGGCCATCCTGCTGTCCCTTGCTTCATCCCTTCCCTTGGTCTGGCTCGGGCATTCTGAGTGGCACACAGCGCAGTAATCACCCCCACCCTCGCGGCTGGGAGCTAGCGTAGGACACCTCCTCCCTCTCATTCCACTTCCGCATTCCCCGAGGGAGAAGGCCTCAGGCCACCGTCTCTGCAGAGAGCCCCACCAATGAGGGCCTCAGTTCCAGATGATCAGCTCACACCAAGCGCCAACCACATGCCCGCCATGCGCCCACCCTGTCAAGCCTGGGGGAGAAGAGGCACTGAAATGAAGTATGGGAGTATGGTGAGCCCTGGGGTGGGTCCAGGAAGGCTTCTTGGAAGAAGTCGCACCCTGGCTCCTGGGAGGAGCCAGCCAGGACTAGCCGGGAGCTGCCATCCAGTACCCTGCACCTCTGCCCCAGGCCATCGCGGGGCTCCCTCCCTCTGCAGAGCCCAGTCTTTCTGGGAATGGATGGAGTCAGCTTGTGTCTACCCCTGGAGCCTCAGCCTTCGACAGGCAGGCCAGGTCTTAATCACAGGTGGGGAGGACTGTGCCCCCCGCCCGCTCCCACCTTGAACGGGCACTATCGGGACAGAGTGGCTGATTCAACCGGTCAGCAGGATCCAGGGGACCAGAGGTCACTGGGGCCCCTGACAAGCAGCCCTGAATGGCCGCTAGTGAGGTCTGCTGCCAGCTGAGGTGTGGCAGTCCCACCTCCACGGCCCTGTGGGGAGCCCTGGAGGCCTGGTGCGGGCAGCAGTGGAGACAGCTGGGGGAGACTCCGTGAAGGGGTTTGAAGGGGCATAGCCCCAGGCAGGGATGTGGTTCAAAGGACAGAGGTGAGGCTCCCTGCCACGGAGCCCTCAGGTGGCCGAGGGTCCCTCCTGCAGCCAAGTGCAGCTGCTACAGGGACGGGATTGCACAGCCACTCTGAAGAAAGCGTCTGACACAGAATAAATCTCTTAATAAAAGTACTGCTCCCAGCCCGGCGCCCTCTGCATATGCAATAAAGCGCCTCGCACGCGCTGATGAGGAGGGAAGGCCGAGCCAGCTGGGTGCTAGTCGCCAGCATGTGCCCACACGGGCACGGCCAGCATGCACATGGGCCACGTGGAACCATGGCAGTCCAGATCCCATGCAACAGAGACGTCAGCCCCGAGGAAACTCTGACTCTGCCATGGCCGAAGGCCTCTCCCAACACCTGACGGGGGAGAGACCATGCCAAATGCCAGCATCCATGTGCCCGCCTGGTGGACCAAGCTCGGGTGCTGGGGCAGGCTTGCGAGGGCTCCGTGGAGCCAGTAGGTGGGAGAGTGAGGTAGAGAGGAGGGGAAGAGGGACCCCGACCATCGACCATTGGCACACCTGACTTCATCTCTCTCGGCCAAATACCCTGACCTGACAGGGGGGATAATGACACCAAGCCTGTAGGAGGCACCACAGGAGGCTGCCCTCCCACCCCCAGGCCTCAAGAATTGGCATGCCCCCCCCCACCTACAGGGAGTCTGTCCCGTCCCTGTTCGGGCGCCACTTGTCCCGTCCCGGTTCGGGCGCCACGTGTCCCGACCCAGGGGGACAGTCGAACAGGTTTCCTGAGGGAAGGAGTGAGAGCCGGGACAAGCGGTGCAGTGTCACAACACAGAGACGACACAGTGTCTTCAGTGTCATCTGTTTATTGTGGGCAGCACGGTACAGCACGGAGATGACACAGTGTTACAACTCTTTAGGGTTGCGTCGTCTGTTGTGAGCAGCACAGAGACGACATGGTGTCACAACTCTTCAGGGTCGTCCGGAGACGATGTAGTGTTACAGCTCTTCAGGGTCTTCAGGGTCGTCTGGAGACTGTGCAGTGTTACAACTTTTTAGACTCTCCAGGGTCGTCGTCTTCCTGGTCTTCTGTGTCATCTTCGTTGTCTTCCTGGTTGTCTGGCTATTGTAGGCCAGGCATCGTGGTTATATACACACTGGTGGGCCGTCATTGGTTGAATGAAGGATCGTAAAAGGTGGTTATGATTGGTTGTAAACAGTGGGCCGTGATTGGTTGTAAACGGTGGGTTATGATTGGTGACTTTTGGACCAATCATGAGGTGCCAGATATGCAAATCTGAGGGATTCTAGTGGCCAATCAGAGCAGGGTTTCGAAGGTCAGGTTTTTTGAGGGAACCAATCATGGCAATTGTTTGCTCTCTGAGAAACCTCGGCAGACTCGCTGGTGCGCAGCCTCCCACAGGAGTCGATCACCAGGCCAGGCCCTTGACCAAACTGGCCAATCACATTCCTGCTCCTGGGATTGTCAGGTGGGCGGTGCAGAGCTGGGGCTGGGTTTGGGCTTTGAGTGGAGGAGCTGGTGGGCCTCAGGTGACCTCCAGGGTTCTCGGTGTACAAGTGGCAGGAGCCCTAACTCACATGGCTGCAGAGGCAGGTCCCTGCTTAAATGGCCAAGTGAGCCAATGACATCTGCTTCAGGTGAGGTTTGCTCCAGCACCACAAAGCGAGGCCCAGGCTGTCTCTGCCCTCTGGGATGACTCTGGCCTGTCTGAGGGAGGACAGAAATGAAGAGGCTCAGTCAACACCTTGGATTGTTGGAAACTAAGATGTGACCAGAGAGCGGTGGGGGACAGGGAGGTTGGGAAGAAGAGAGCTCAGTTTGGATCATTCTGGGTCCTGGGAACAAGTGGCAGCTGGATGGGCACTGTCCGCCAGGAGGATGGTGGGTAAGGGGGCCTAAGAGGCCTATGAGAGTCACCCTTGTTGACGACATGGCTAAACTTTATGTGAAACTGGGTGCCACCCTTCCCCAAGCTAAAGGGGGGCTCCTAGGTGTGAGCACAGCTGGAAGGAGGCTGATGAGCAGGGGTCAGTGTGGCAGGCGGATACTCCCGAAGCTCTCCACTGGCGTCCTGGGACCTCTTTCCTCTCTGGGCCGCAGCTTTCCCGCCTAGAGGGGAATGTCCCCCTTCAATATGAGGAGGATCAGGTCAGGAGCTCCCAGGGACTGTGAGGAGCTCTGATGAGCAAATGAGGACGGGCCTGGCTCTAGCCATGCTTGGGGTGGGGTCTGCAGGCGGGCAGGAAGCCTTTGCTCAGATCCCCCCCACATCTGCCGAAGCCAGCCAGCCAGGTTCCGGGGTGCCCTCAGCTCTCCCTGAATGGCCAGGGACACAGCCTCCCTCCAGCTGTGACGGAAGTTCACTCAGGAACGCTGGGCCCAAGCTCTGGGCGCTGCCCTGTCCACTAGGGGGCGGGTCCCTCTGCTCGCTGGTGGTCTGTTGGTGGGGGCAGGCTACGGTGGTGGGGGGGGGGGGGGCGCAGGCCCCGGCTCAGGAGCTCATGCCGGGAGTAAGCCCGTCACCTCCTACAACATGATAAGCCCGCTCTGATTGCTGCATTAGGGACAGGACTGCAAGATTATAAATTACAGGGGTGTTCTCACGTGTCTGTCTCTCCAGACCAGCCGGGAGAAGTTAATTATTTTTATAGGTCCAGATAGGGCATGGGGCAATCAGAATACCTGATCCCACGGCCAAGCTGTGCAGACGCCGTCCCTGCCCACCTCCACCCTCCCACCAACTTGGGAAGACTCTGGCTCTGAGACCCGTGCCTGGCATCTCGGTGGGTGGGAGCCCACCATGGCCGCTCTGGCCTGGGGCTTGCCAGCCCCTCCCTCCCTCCTGCGGATGAACAGGTTAATGGGAGCTGCAGTGCCCTATTATTCCTGCCCACAGAGAGGAGTGGGCCGGCCGAGCTCTCTGAGTGGCCGGTGGGGCCATCAGTAACCCTGAAGGATATTCAGCAATCTTTTTTTTCCCCCAATTGCCCACCACAGCCTATATTACAAATACATAAATCATAATGTTTCAACAAAAGCAAAATTTAATTTTCTCCTTTCAGCCGTTATCTGGGCCGGGTGGTATATGGCAGGCTGCGCCCGGCTCATTTATTACACCCGTTGAATGGATAATGGCAGGCCGAGTCGATTGTAGCCAGCTTTGTTAGGCCTCTGAATGTGCAGCGCAGCCCGTGGCGGCCCAATCTCCCCACATCTGTAATAGATACACAGGACTCTATTATTCCTTGCCAGAGCAAAATTAAATAGTTGTGTGTGTGTGCTGGGGTGGGGGCCAGGGCCTCCGGAGCTGGGAGGGGAGCAATTCTTGGGGAGGCTGCTCACCCACCGCAGTGGCGCCCCTGGCCCCATGAAGGCCAGCCCCCAGCCTGGGTTCCTTGAGGCTGTCAGTGGCAGCTCTGGGAGGGTGGAGCTGCCCTCTTGGGCCCCAGATGTAGCCAGGAGTGGTTTGGACCCAGCGGTCAAAAGCCCCTGCCTCTTTGGCCTCTGGCCTGCCTATACCCACTTGGTGGTCCCATTTCACAGACCCAGGAAACCGAGGCCCATGAGGCTCGACCTGCCTGAGCTCCTTGGCTTTGATCCTGAGGACAGTGGGATTGAGACGGGGTGGGAGTCTCTCATCAGGCTTGTGAGGGGAGAGGGGCGCTCTCTCTCACCCCACCAACCTATATCAACCCACGTGCCTTCTCATCTGGGGAGCCCCGTGCTCCGTGCAGTCTGTACCCAGATCCCTGAGCCCAGAGCACCCCTGCTGTGTCCTACCAGCTGATGTCACCTGGCCAATGGCCCTGCCTTGGGGATTTCCTTCAGTGGAAATATCAGGAATTGGGAACAAACTCAGATCTAACCCTCACCCCCATCCCAGTGAGGACCCCACCAGAGTAGAGATCAAATCCATGCTGTCACTCAGCATCTGGGCTCCCCCAGGAGCCCTAGCTCACTGCTCCTTCCTGCAAAGCACCTGGGTAGGGGTGAGGGCAGGGGATGGACCCTTGGAAGGGATTCCTGGGACCCTGTCTGATGGATTCTGCAGCCTTGTGACAGGTGATCACTGTTGGCCAATGTCCTGTCCCCCTCCCACTCCCCGCCACACATAGGTACCCCTGCCAGGCAGGCCCCTGAGAACAGAGGTGGAGGTCCTCCCAGGGAATCCTCATGCCCATCATTCCTGAGAAGATGCCGACCCCCTGTGGGCAGAAGCACCCAGAGCAGAGTTGCAGGATGGACGGGTTGCCCCATCCTGGCTCCTGGGAAGCAGCCCTGGGGAGACGGGAGGTGGCAGGTTCGTTATGGACGTGTGGACGCTGACATGCGTGCTGAGGTTACTTCCTCCCGTGTTTCCTCGTGCGTATCTGCAAATGCACGCTGACAAAATGGAGATGGAATGCAGGCAGGGCTGCAGCCCATTTTTCACTTAACCTTTAGAATGCACCTTCCTCGTGTCATTAAAGTCTCCGGGGGGGAGGGCTGTCTCGAGGCTGCCCAGTGCTCTGCCCCAGAGGTTCTGCCTTGTCTCTCAGCCCCAGCACCCCAAGAACATCAGAGGCCAAGGATTCTGCAACCCCTATGGCCCCCAGGGGAAGCAGTTGTGCCCACCTGGCACTCGGACGTCCACAGCCCTTGCCAAGGCCCCTGCTGTCCTATCCCAGGACCTGGGCTGCCCCCTCACGCTACAGCCCACGGCTGATGGTCAGCGCTGGCCAAGACCACGCAGAGTGCTGGGCTCCTCTTGCGCCACAGGGCCCTGCTGTCCCAGGGCCTCCGTTCTCACAGAAAGCTATCAGGTCCTGCCCAGGACCCTGAGGGCGCAGGGCCCAGGCCTGGGCTCAAAGGCACTGAAGGTGGTGGCTGAGTCAACAACGTGGAACCTCAGTGGTTGAGCAGTGAGGCCCGAGCAAGGCAGGAGGAGAAGCCGTGGCTCCAGCCACCAAGAGGAGCCAGCCTGGGGAATGGCCTCCGCTGGGGAGGGAGCAGGAGTCGGCGCTCTGTTCTCTCCTGCCTCCATCCATTCTCCTGCTATGCTCCTTAACGGCCTTCAGTAGATGCCTCAAGTTGCTGGTCATACTTAGCTATTGAAACTCAGCCTAGGGCCAGCAGGTGGCATGGAAGTTAAGACCCTGGATTCCACATGGCAAGCTGTGCAGTTCATGTTCCAGACCCAGCAGCTTGAAAATCATGCCAGACACGTGTACGTGTGTGCCCAGATCCCCTAGAGGAGAATAGAGGAAAAGGGATTGAAGTGCGGCCATCCCTCCTGGAGGGTGGTTTCGCACTCCGCCCCCCGCCCAGTGAGCACATGCACCCTATAGCAAAAGCTAAAAACCAAACAAAATAAACAAACGAACCAAAAAGCAACACAGTCTAGGGGCTAGATAGTAGCACAGTGGTAAAAATGTGGCAGGCACTCTGTGAGGCTGTTCCACTTGGGGAGGTTCCCAGTTCAAATCTAGAGGCTTATGGAAGCTGAGGGTAGATCACGATATCAAGACCCGGTTGGGGGTGCTGTCACTCTGTCTCTCGTGCTCATGGAATCAATCAATAAATAAATAAATAAAATTTAAAAACAACAATGAATTCAATCTAGACCCAGCTCAGTGGCATAAGCTATAGGGCTCTGCTGTTTAAGGCCAGAGTCATGTGAGAGGCCTGGGTTTAGTTCCTGGACCAGCCTAGACACTGGTGGCATGTGCCTGTGATCCTAGATAATTGAAAGGTTGGGTCAGGAGGATTACCTCATGAGACTCCATCAAAAATACCTTTCTGGGGCCAGCAGGTGTGTGGTGGTTAAAGGTGCTGGACTCCCACAAGGCTGACTGCGATCTGAGTCCCAGACCTAACAGCTTGCTTTCTGGCTTTCCCTTTCTCTCTCTCTCCTGCTTTCACTCTCATTTCTGCCCCTCTCTGGTCAAATTAAACTAAGTAAGTTAAATTAATTTTAAAAATTTAAAAAACCTTTCTTACTTTCATTTCTTTCACCTTTATATTTATTATATTATATTTATATCATGTTAACCTTATTTTAAGACAAAACAGGGCCAGCAGTGGCACAGTGATTCAGGTGCTAGACTCCCACATGATCAACTCTGGTTCGTGTCCTGCATTTGGTGACTTGAAACTCACACTGGGCTTATGTGCATGCTTGCCCAAAATGCTGAGAGGAGAATGGAGGAGAAAGGTTTGCAGCATGGCCATACCACCCTGGGAGTTTCACACTTTCTATTTATCCAGTGAGCACATGCACCTTGTAGCAAAAATCTCTCAAAATAAAATAAATAGATATAAAACAGAACACTCCCCAAATGCCTCAGTCTAGTTTAAAACTATTCACAATCTGATTTCTGGCTGGGCTCTCATCCTCTATGGCTGAGCTGACTCTGAAAGATGCTCAGGGAGATCTATTCTTTCTTCTCCTGATATTTCTTGTCAGTCACTCAGTTAATACTTACTGAGCACCTACTGCATGGTGGTCATTGTGCAAAGGAAGAAAATAAATCATTTCTGCCTTCATGAAGCTGGTGTCCAGAGACAGAGATGATCAATAAACACAACACATAAATAAATTTTGAAGTTAGAAGGTGGCAGATGCTATGGGAGCTAAAGTTGAGTAGGGTAATAGAGTGAAGTTAGGGGAGGGATGTAGAGGTACAGAGGAATAGCATTGCCAGCAGAGGGAATAGCCAGTGCAAAGGCTCTGAGGTCAGAGCCTGCCTAACCCACTCAGGACAAGAGGGTCAGTATGGCTGGCAGAAGGGTGAAGGGGATGAGGTTTAAGAAGTTGTGGATGGTGCTCACAGGATTTGATGGCCATAGCTATGTGTGTGCTTGGACCTTCAGGAGGATGGGGAGGACGGAAAAAACATTTCAAAATGTAATAACCAAAATTTTTCTGAACAGGACAAAAATGATAAACTCACAAGTCCAAGATGCTCTATAGATTTCAAGAAAAATGTATTAATACCCCTGATAAAGAGAAAGTCTTAAAAGCAGCCAGCCAAACAAATAAACAAACATGTATGTAAAGAAACGAAGAAGAGGGTGACTGCAGATTTTTTCCTAGAAACGATGCAAGTTAGGAAAGAGTGGAACAACATCATTAAAATACTGAAAGAAAAATACAAGTGTCAACCTGATAGTCTTTACACAGTGAAGATAGCTTTCTGGGAACCAGTAGTTAGCGTGATGGCTATGTCGCTGGACTCCCACGTAGTCGACCGTGGTTTGCAACCCGGACCCGGTGGCTTAAACTCATGCCGGGTGTGTGTGCATGCATGCCCAAGATCCAGAGAGGAGAATGGAGGAGAAGGGATTGCCGCATGGCCATCCCCCCTGGGGGGTGATTTCTCGCTTTCTCTCTCTCTGTCTATCTGGCGAGTGCACACGCCCTATAGCAAAAACCTCTCAAAAAAAAAAAAAAAAAAAAAAAAAAAAAAAGATAGTTTTCTAAAAGGCAAAATAAAGACCTTTTGGAGCCAGGAAGTGGTATGGTGGTTAAGGTGCTGGACCCCACATGGCCAATTCCATTGTTTGAGTCTTGGACCTGGTGGCTTGAAAACCATGCCGGGTATGTGTGTATATATGCCAAAATCCCAAGGGAAGAATGGAAGACAAGGGATTAATGACATGGCCATCCCTCATGGGGGATGATTTCTCACTTATCCTCTCTCTGTCTCTATCTGTCTCTAGCAAGTACACACATCCTATGGCAAAACTCTAAAAGAAAAAAAGAAAGTAAGAAAATAAATACTTTTTTAGACATAAAAAATGCTGAGGCCCAATCTCAGTGGCACAGTGAGTAGTACTGGAAGCCACATGGCCAACTGTGGGTTTGGATCCCAAGTTGACCTGAAAACATGACCGATTCATGCACATCTAAGATTTTGGTGAGGGACCAGCAGTTAGCGTAATGGCTATGTTGCTGGACTCCCATGTAGTCGACTGCGGTTCACGTCCTGGACCCGGTGGCTTAAAACTCACGCTGGGCACGTGTGCGTGCGTGCCCAAGATCCTGAGAGGAGAACAGAGGAGAAGGGATTGTGGCATGGCTATCCCCCCTGGGGGGTGATTTCTCGCTTTCTGTCTCTCTGTCTCTGTCTGTCTGGTGAGTGCATGTGCCCTATAGCAAAAACTTCTTCTTAAAAAAAAAAAAAAAAAAAGATTCTGGTGAACTAGAGGGCTATGGGAAGGGGATCATGGTGTGATGAGACCTGGTTAAGGATACCTGTCTCACTCTCTTTCGTGTGTGCAGGGCCGTGCACACATGCACACAGTCTTTCTCTCATAAACAAAACAATAAACTTCTTTAAAAAGCTGAAAGAATTTGTCACTCAAAGACTCAAACTATGAGAGCTATTAAAGGATCTTCTTCAAGCAGAAGGAAATGTTACCAGATGGAAACCTGTATGCTATAACAATTTTCTGTTTTAAGGGGAAAATCTTTTTTAAAAAAGTATTGTGAAGTTTATAACATGTGTAGATGTAAAATGTGTCAAAATCACAAAGACCAGGAGGGGAGAAATTGAAGTGTGCCGGCATAAGTTTCATATACTGTCCATGAAGTAGTGTAATATCAGTTGAAAGTAGAATGTGACAAATTAAAGATGTATAATATAAATCCTAAAGAAACTAAAGTAACAAAACAAACAATTATAGCTAATAAATGAACAAAGGAAATCAAATGAAATAATAAAAAAAATTCAATCCAGGACTCGCAGACGGCATGGTGGTTAAAGTGCTGGATTTCCACATGGTTGACCATGGTTTGAGTCCTGGACCTGATGCTTGAAAAATCACACTGGGCACATGTGTGTGTATATCCAGAATCCCAAGATGAGAATAAAATAGAAGGGACTGTGGTGTAGCCATCCCTCTGGGAAGTGATTTCTCACTTTCCCTCTGTCTGTCTGTCTTTGTTTTTCCCTGGTGAGCACACAGCCCTACAGCAAAAAGTAACTAAAAAAAAAAAAATTGCAATACAAAAGAAGACAGGAACAGAGGGAAGAGAGAACGAAGGGAAGATGGAACAAATGAGAAATAAAAAGGAAGACAATGGATTTAAATCCAGATATATTAATAATTACATTAGATGCAAATTGTCTAAATACCTCAATGAAAAGGCACAAGTTGTTTGGATAACATGCTATCTATAAGAAATCCACTCTAAATAAAAAGACGCAAGTAAATTAAAAATGAAAAGGTGGAAAAAGATAAATCATACTAACACTAATCAAAGGAAAGCTAGAGGGGAACCAGCAGATGGTGTAATGGCTATGTCACTGGACTCCCACGCAATCGACCACAGTTAGAGTCCTGGACCCGGCGACATAAAACTCATGCCAGGTGTGTGTGCGTGCGTACCCAAAATCCTGAGAGGAGAATGGAGGAGAAGGGATTGCGGCATAGTCATTCCCCCTGGGGGGTGATTTCTTGCTTTCTGTCTGTCTTCTCTCTGTCTCTGGTGAGTGCATGCACCCTATAGCAAAAATCTCTCTTAATAAAAAAGAGGGACCAGCAGATGATGTAATAGTTACATTGCTAGACTCCCATGTAACTGACCACAGTTTGAGTCCCGGACCTGGCAGTTTAAACTCACACCAAGCACTTGTGCATGCGTGCCCAAAATCCCAAGAAGAGAATGGAGGAGAGAGGATTGTAGCATGATCATCCCTCCTGGGGGTGATTTCTTGCTTTCTGTCTCTCTCTGTCGCTCTGGCGAGCGCATGAACCCTATAGCAAAAATCTCCCTTAAAAATTTTTCAAAAAAAAAGAACGCTGGAAGGGTTATATAACATCAGACAAAGTAGGTTTCACAACAGAGTATTGCCGGGGATAAAGCAGGTTACTTCATAATGATAAAGGGTTAATTAATCGAGAGGATATAAACATTCTAAATGTTTATGCATCTTATAACAGAACCTCAGAATTCAGGAAGCAAAACAGAAAATCAGAAGAAAGCATAGTAAATACACAATTTAATTGGAGATTTCAACACCTCTATCACCATAATTAATTAATTAAGATTACAGAGGTCTTAAGCACTATCAACCAATTTGATCTCATTAATGTACAGAACAGCCTGCTAAATGACAGAACAGTGCTATCTTTTCAAGTACACAAGAAACATTCATCAAGACAGACCAAATTTGAAAGTAAAATTCAAGTCATACAATATGTAATACCCATATGTTATATGACCACAGTGAAATTAATCAATAACAGAAGATAACTGGAAAATTGCTAAATACTTGGAAATTAAATAACACATTTCCAAATAACCCCTGGACAAAGAATAAATCAAAAGGATAATGAGAAAGTATTTTGAACTGAATTAGAAAAAAAATACAACATTTCAAAAATTTTTAGATGTAGGGCCAGCCCCATAGCAAAATGGTTACAGGAGCTGGAGCCACTTAGGGAAAACTTTTTCTCTCTCTCTCTCTCTCTCTCTCTCTCTCTCTCTCTCTCGCTCTTTTTCTGTCTCCCTTGTCCAGCATGCACACATGCCATCTGGCAATAAAAATATTTAGCATGTAGCAAAATTCCAATCAGTACTTAGAAGGACATTTATATTTCTAAACATCTCTTGGGTCATCAGAAAAGTCATGATGTGTTTTTCTATGTTTCTATGCAAAAATGTGTCATGAATTTTCCAAAAACCCTAATATGTTTTTAAAACATTAATAATAATAGAGAGCTGGCCTCATGGCCTGGAGGTTAAGAGAGCCAGATTCCACATGGCCAACCATAGCTCAAATCCTGGCACTGGAGGCTTGGAAAAAAAACCACACTGGGCATTGTATGCTTATGTGCCCCAAATCCTGATGGGATGGAGAAACAGAGGAGAAGGGATACCTTCCCATTGGGATACCTTCTCCCTCTCCCTCTCTGTCTCTCTCTGGCCAGTGCATGCACCCTCTAGAAATCAGAAGGAAGGAAGGATCTAAATCAATGCCCTCACATTTCAAATTGAGAAGCTGTAAAAAAAAGAGCAAATAAAACTCAAAGTAAACAGAAGAAAGAAAATAAATAAATACCAAAGAGGAAATGGATGAAACAAAAGAGAAAAGCAATAGAGAAAATCAATGAAATCAAAAGTTAGTTCTTTGAGGGACCAGCAGTTAGTGTAATGGCTATGTCGCTGGACTCCCACGCAGTTGACCGCGGTTCACGGCCCAGACCTGGTGGCTTAAAACTCACGCCGGGCGCGTGTGCGTGCGTGCCCAAGATCCCGAGAGGAGAATGGAGGAGAAGGGATTGCAGTGTGGCCATCCCCCCTGGGGGGTGATTTCTCGCTTTCTATCTCTCTGTCTCTCTCTGTCTGTCTGGTGAGTGCACGCGCCCTATAGCAAAAACCTCTCCAAAAAAAAAAGTTAGTTCTTTGAGATGGACAGGATTGATGAGCAAGACTGATTAGGAATAAAAGTAAAAAGACACAAATGACCAGCATTAGGAAATAGGAAATGTAGTATTACTTAAGATTCTACAGATATTAAAAGGATAATAAGGGAATATTGTGGACATTTTTTGCCAATGTATTCAGCAACTTAGATGAAATAAACAAAGTTCTCAAAAGACACAAAGTATCAAAGCTCATTCAAGAAGAAATAGAAAATATGAATAGTCCTATAGCTATTAAAGATTGAATTTTTAGTTAAAAACCCCAGAAGAAAAATCCAAGATCAAATTGGTTCAAGAAAAAAAAAATTCTATACAAAGTCTTCCATAAAATTGAAGAGAAGGAAATAATTTTCCATTTATTGTATGAGACAAACATTACTCTGTTACCAAAACCAGGTGATACCATTAAAGAAAACCACAGAGCAATATCCATTATGAGCATAAATGCAAAATTTATTAAAATGTAACAAGTAGACTCCAACCGTTTTTAAAGGAAAATACATCATGGTTGGCTACATAAGCTAGTGGTTAAGGAAGCCAGATCCCACATGGTTGACCACAGTTTAAATCATGGCCTTGGCAGCTTGAAAAACATACTGTATGTGTGCGTGTTGCCCCAAATCTCAACATGGTGAAAAATTGGAGAACAGCCTGAGATGGGACCATACCACATTGGGGAGTGCTTTCTCCCTGTCTCTCTCTTTCTACATCTCTCTGTCTCTTTCTGGAGTAGCATGCACCCTATGGTGTTTTTTTTTTTAAAAGGATAATACATCATGATCGAGTGGGGTTTATCTGAAGAATGCAAAGTTGGTTTAACATTCAAGAATCACTGCGATCTAGCCATTTTGGGAGAAAGGAAGATGTCCCACTGCTAACTGGGCCTTCAGCATACAAAACCCGTGTGGTAGGAAGACCCCTTTCAAGTCTCCTCTCTCTGTATCAGTCTTTGTCTCTCTCTACCTCTGTCTCTGTCCTCTGTCTCTCTCTCTCTGTCTTTTTTTTAAAATTTTTGCTTTTTAAAATTTTTTAAGGTGAGGCATTTTACAGGGCCCTTTGGCCCCTCCTAGGCCTTTATCTTGTTAATAATCCCCTCTCCTCCTCCTAGAACAGCCCTTCTTCAACAGGCAGACAGCTCCATGGCTCCTGCGATCTAGCCATTTCGCACCGTGTGGTTTTCTAATTTTTGAGTTTTATTGAAATTTTTTGAATATTAATTTTTCTTTAGATTTATTTAAAAGTTTTTCTCTTCTTTTTCTCTGCTTCTTGTCTGGATTTTTGCTGTTGTTGGTATTGTTTCCCTCTCTCTGCTTCCTTTTCTGCACACTCCTTGACTCTCAGATTGAACCTCCAAGTTCGGGAAGAAACTGACCATCCACCAGATGACTAGAAATCGCTGCAGGACCACAAGAAATATGGGGAAGCAGGAAAATACCTCTCCCACAAGGGAAACGGATAGCTCCTCTTCATCCACACACAGTTCAATGAAAATCATGGAAATGTCTGATAAAGAATTCAGAACATTCATAATGGCAAAGCTAACAGAGATGGAAGAGAAGAGAGACAAGGAACTGCTGAAGAGGAAGGAGAAAGGAGTTGAAGAGTTCCAGGAGGTGAGGAAATTCATGCAAGACCTAAAAGAGGAATTTCACACTTTACAAAAGAATCAGATGGAACTGTTAGAGATGAAGGCTATAATACAAGAAGTCAAAATCTCCCTTGAAAGTATTAAAAGCAGACTAGATCATACAGAAAATAGAATCTCTAATGTAGAAGAGAAAATGGCTGGCCTGGAAAAATCCACCATGAAGACTGAGAAAATGGCCCAAAAATTTGAGAATAATATACGAGAAATAGTAGATACAATTAAATGTCCAAACATCTGGATAATAGGCATCCCAGAGGGTGAAGAGACTCATAAGGGCATTGATAATCTATTCCATGAAATCCTGCAAGAAAACTTTCCAAACCTGGAGAGGCACTCAAAGATTCAGTCCCAAGAAATACAGAGGACCCCAAATAGAATCAACCCAAGAAGATCTTCTCCAAGACACATTATAGGCAAATTGACCAAAACCACAGACAAAGACAAGATACTAAAACTGGCAAGAGAAAAAAGGCAAGTTACCTACAAAGGGTATCTTATCAGAATAACGGCAGACCTCTCATCGGAAACAATGCGAGTGAGGAGAGAATGGGAAAATATATTCAAAGTATTAAGGGAAAAGCAATTTCAACCGAGAATTCTGTACCCAGCAAGGTTATCGTTCATTTGGGAAGAAAAGACACGAACTTTCCCAGATAAACAAAACCTGAAAGAATTTACCAGCACCAGACCAGATCTCCAAGAAGTTCTTAAGGGAGTGCTATATCAGTAAAATTAAATGCAGACACACAGAAATAAGAGTTTAAAAACTAAGAAAATGGGCAACTTGATTGTAGGGACAATGTTTGGAGATGAATATTATATCCCAGAATTCAATCTGGAAGATCGAACCTTAACAGAAGAAAGATTAAGTGCATGAGACTGAACCGATGAAACAACATTCTGTGACTTGACTAAATTATTGCTGCTTTTCTCCTAAGCTTTGTTTTCTGGTTTTAAAGGATTTTTGTCCTGTCTTGAGCTGTTGATAGGTGCATGTACCTACTATTTGAACAGAATACTAACCTGTTTCTAGGCTTTAAGTTTCAAGGAAATATCATTACCAGTTCAAAACTACTCTTCTCGAAATTACCTGCTGAAAGTAGTTGGATTACTTATGATATTGTGTGATGAACAAAATGTTGGGGAAAAGGAATGGAAGACAACTGTATATAGCAGAGATAGTGTAATAAGAGAGTGGGAAAGGGCAGAGGATCAAACATGGGGTAAAAATCATATATATACGTATACATATGTATGAAAGCAGAAATGGAATATTGATGATAACATGCATGATTAAGCCATTATGCAGTTTATTCTAGATGGGAAACCACATTTAGTACGTGTGATGATGCTCAGGGAATGAATGTTAAGTAAAAAAAAAAAAAAGTTGCAGGAGAGAAAAAAAACGGTAAAACTGTTCGTATCGAAATTTTTTTAAAAATTCATATTTGATGACTGCAGTAAGCTATATAGCCCCAGCTGGGTTCTACTTTATAATATGTTCATTCTACTCACTGAGGTTTATGCCTAAAGTCAGACTTGGGTTCATGTATAGGTATATATCAGCTGTGCTAACTATTGGATATATTTAGACTAATTAAGTTCATTAGCAAATCAATTAAATGGGGGGGGAAGGCATAGAAAGCAACCATGGATATCAGAGACAATGTGGGAGGAGGGTGGGACATGGCAGAAGGTGAGGGATAAGGAATCAAGGATGGCAAAACAAAAAACAAAGTATACAAGACATAAGAACTGGAAAATTATTTGCTGAAAACATGTGTGTTGATGTGCTTGATTGAGCCAATACACAGTGTATTTTGGATGGAAAATTCATTTGTATGCTGTAATGATGTATAGTGAATTAATGTAAAAAATAAATAAATTTAAAGAGAAATAAAAACATTCAAGAATCAATCAGTATAATTTACCATATTAACTGACTAAAAAAGAAAAATCTTAGGACTAGATACAGGGAAGTCATTTGACAAAAATTTAACAATAATTTATGATAAAACAAAACTTCAGTAACATAGGAATAGAAAAGAACTTCCTCAACTTGATAAAGAATGTCTCTGAAAAACCTACCACTAACATTATACTTAGTGGTGAAAGACTGAATATTTTCCCCCTAAGATAGGTAAAAAGGCAAGGATGTCTGCTCTCAACCCTCTATTCAACATCATACTGGGCATTCTAGCCAGTACAATAAGGCAAAAATAAAAAGGACCCAGACTGGAAAGGAAGAAGGCACATTTCAGTCACAGACAGCGTATAGTAGAAGTAATACATAAGTGAGATAAGCAAGGTTGCAGGATACAAAATCAATGTACAGAAATGAATTATATTAGAACCAGCAGATGGCGTAATGGTTACATTGTTGGACTCCAACATAGTCAACCTTGGTTTGAATCCCAGACCTGGAGTCTTGAAACTCATACCAGGTCCATGTGTATACGTGCCAAAATCCTGAGAGGAGAATGGAAGAGAAGGGATTGTGACGTGGTCTTCCCTCTGGTGGTGGTGGTGGGGGGTGATTTCTTGCTTTTTGTCTCTCTGTTTCTGTCTTTGTGGTGAGCGCATGAGCCCTATAGCAAAAACCTCTCAAGAAAAAAAAAAAAAAAAAACTGCACACTGAAAATTCTAAAACATTGCTTTAAAAAATTGAAGATGAGGGATCAGCAGATGGCATAATGGTTACATCGTTGGACTCCCATGTAGTAACCGCGGTTTGAGTCCTGGACCCGGGGGCTTAAAACTCACGCCAGATGCATATGTGTGCATGCCCCAAATCCCGAGAGAATGAAAGAGAAGGGATTGTGGCATGGCCACTCCCCTGGGGATGATTTCTCACTTTCTCTCTCTCTCTGTCTCTCTGGCAAAAATCTCTCTTAAAAAATTGAAGAAGATTTAAATAAATGGGGAAGTATGTCATATTCATGGATTAGAAGTCCCAGGAATAAGGTGGCAAGTCTCCTTGAATTTATCTCTAGATTCAGTAAAATCCTAATCAAAATCCCCGCACTTTCTGTGTTTGTTTCTTTGGCTGTTTTTTTTTTTTTTTTTCTTTTTGGATAGAAATGGACAAACTGGTTCAAAGAATCTAGAGTAGTCAAAACAACTTTGCAGGGGTCAGCAAGTGGCATGATGGTTAAGGTGCTAGATTCTCACATTGACGACCAGTTTGAGTCCTGGACTTGGCAGATTGAAAATCATGCTGGGCATATGTGTGTGCATGCCCAAAATTCTGAGAAGAAAATAGAGAAGGGATTATGGCATGGCCAATCCCCCTGGGGGGGGGGGGGGCTGGTTTCTCACTTTAACTTTCTCTGTCTCTGTGTCTCTCCGGAGAACACACATACCCTGCAGAGTGGGGGACACTTCACAAAACAAGAGCAAAGTGGGAAGTGGGAGGACATGCTACCTTGTGCAATCAACACAGTATGGTGTTGGTGAGGTGACGTGAGGACTGCACGTATTCATCCTGGACGCCTTTGCATTAGTTCACTCACCAGCAACCACAGTGTGATGTGCATTCATCTCCACTAAGAGCAGGAAACTTTTGCCAAAGTCCAGTTGCTCCTGGGTGGCCTCCCCATATAGCCCTCTCTCTAGCCCTAGTGACAGTTCTCTGTCCTCACCCATCAGACCCATCCTGTGGCCAACCCTGGGGCTTTGCCATCCCCTGTTGGGTTCCCCTGACCCTATCCACACCTTTGCAAATATCTCCTTGACTGATCCTGCAGGGATCTGGTCACTCATTTGACCATGCCAGGTGATTGCTGCTGGACCCAGATCGTACGAGCACGCAGTGTGTGTCCAGCCTGGTGGGACCAGCCAGGAACAAGACTAAGCCATCTCCCACAGAGAGTGTGAGCTAGTGAAGAAGACAAGGGCTGTGGTTTAAATGTTTCCCCCAAAACTCATATTTTGAAAATTTCCAATGTGGGACCAGCAGATGGTGTAGTGGTTATATCACGGGACTCCCACGTAGTCAACAGTGTTCACATTCTGGACCTGCCAGCTTTAAACTCATGCCAGGTGCATGTGCATGTGTGCCAAAATCCTGAGAGGAGAATAGAGGAGACGGAATTGCGGTGTGCCCATTCCCCTTGGAGGCGTGGGAGGGAGATTTCTTGCTTTCTGTCTCTGTGCGAGCACACACACACACACACACACACACACAAAAAAAAAAAAAAAAAAAAAAAAAAAAAAAAAAAAAAAAAAGAAAAGAGAGAGAGAGAGAGAGAGAGGAAAAGAAAAGAAGAGAAAAGAAAAATTGCCAATATATCAACAGTAGTAAAAGGCTGGGCTTTTAGGAGGGCTTCACCCTCGTGGCTGGGACTGGGGCCTTTATAGAAGGGCTCGAGGGAGTAGGTTCACCTTTTCTGCTCTTCAGCCATGTGAGAAAGAGCATAGCAACAAGGCACCATCTCAGAGGCAGAGAGAGCAGCCCTCCCCAGACACCAAACCTGCCGGCACCTTGATCTTGGACTTCCCAGCCTCCAGAACCATGAGAAATAAATTCCTATTATTTGTAAATTGCCCAGTGTGTGATAGTTTATTACAGCCCTGGAAAAGACTAAGACAGGGTTGAATGAGAGTGACCCAAATGACCATGAAAGGTGGAAACAATGCTAAGACTGGCAAGTCGAGCTGTTCCCATCCCTTCCCAGACGGTGGGCCAGCTGCATGGCCAGCCCAGCAGACCTGGATTGCCCTGCTGCGGGCTGTCCTCGTATCCAAGCCCTCAGCACTGGGAAGGTCTCTCTCTGCCACATTTCTGAGCTGCCTGTTCCTGCTGGCCCCACAGGAGACTGCTCCAGTGGCTCCCAGATGGGAACTAGCAGCTTTGGGTTGGTGTGGACCAGGCTGACCCACTGCTGCTGGAACCCAGGAACACTGTGGCTTGAGAAGGTGCTAGTGGCTTCCTGTGGGAAAAAGGAAGGCTTCCTTTAGTGACCTGGGAGACATGCTGTCTGCACTCTGCAGCGTGCTCAGACCTCATGCAGTCCAGGAGAGTGGCCCACGTGAAAGTACGCACAGGAGAGGCCAGCCCCATAGCCTAGAGGTTAAGGGAGCTGGATCCCACACGGCCGATGTGATTCGGTTTGAATCCCACCGGGGGACTTAAAACACACATGGGGCATGTGAGCCTGCAGGCTGCAAATCCAACAGGACAAGCAGAGGAGAAAGGATTGCAGAACGACCATGCCCCATTGGGCGTGCTTTCTCCCTCTCCTTCTTTCTGGCAATGGGGGAAAAAAGCACAAAACAAGATCTTTCTGTCTCTGGCTCCTTCCTATCCTGGGGTCTTCCCCCGGAGCCTTCTCCATCTCAGCAGTCACCTGGGCCCCAGAGGAGCCCTTGGGGAAGGGCTCTTCATCCTGCCATGCTTAGGGCTCTGCCTCCTTCCATCCTCCAAACTTCGCTAGTCCCCACGAGGGGTGTTCCTTCCAGGAGGGGCAGCCGAGAATAAAGTAAGGAAAGCCCATAGGTCTCCAGACAGTTTGATCTGGACTCACCAGCAAGACTGACCTACGGGGCGGGCTCCAGATGAAAGAAGGGGTGAAGAGTGAGTAAGCCAGCGACCAAGCGAGCACACCCATCTGCCTTCATTGCACTTGTGAAGTTCATTCATTCATTTCCTCTTCTACTCGTTCCTTCAGACAGTTCCTGCTGAGCTGCGCTCCCATCTCAGGCCAGGCCCCAGGTGGTCACCACCTTCCTGGAGTCATGGGATCCTCGGGCTCCTCATGCTGCCACCACCCATGAGTCTGTGTGGCTGGTGAAATCTGGGCAATGAAGGCTTTGGCGTCAGCAAGTGCTCCTGAGTAGATGGGCCGGGCCTGGGGGTGAGATGGCTTCAGAATGGGAAGTCAGCCGCCCCCCACGGGAGCACGCAGCACATGGGTCCTCCCTCTTCTCAGGGTCTCCCATGCCTGTGTTCTCGCCTCTCTGCCCGAGCCTTCTGCCTGTGGCCTGCAGTCACCCCTGTTGGAACCCTTGGCTCTTTGTTTGCCCTTCTTGAGTCCCACCTGCCCTTTTCTTCAGCATTTTCCTAAGAGAAAATACCACCGTGGCCAAGCCCCACCCACTCCATTCTGTGTGTGTGTGTGTGTGTGTGTGTCTCACTCTGTCTCTTTCTCTCTTACACATGTGAATACACACACACACACACACACACACACACACACACCATGGCCTGGGCTGACCCCGAGCCCCAGTAAAATCAAATAGGGCAGATTCCCGAAAGCAGAGACCAGCCCCCTAAGCCCTAGTCACCACCCTTGGTAAGGAGGAAGGGGGGACATAGAGAAAAAGCGGAGGAAGAAAGAACCCACACACACACTTTCTAGTGAATAGTGCAAGGGCCGGGGAAGCAATTCCACTGCACTTCCTGCTTATTTATGACTCAGTTCTGGGTCACAGCTGTGTCCCTTGGACATCTGGGACATTAACGAGCTTTCCAGACAAACAGTAACATGCCACAAGTTCCAGCTCAGACTCTTAAGTCAGACTCTGGTCAGACCCATCTCAGCACTCTGCCCTTTCCACACCCCTGCTGGAGATGGAGGGGTGGGGGTGGGCCTCCTCCATTGGCTCCCATGCCCACAGCACCTGGTGCCGCTCCAGCCTGCGTGACGTCCCTGCCCTCTGACCCTGGTTACCACACCAGCCTCCCACCCTCTCCTGAGCCTGGTTCTCAGCGTCAGCAGTAGGGACACAACGACTCTCAGAAGCAGGTCCATGTGGGGCTCAGAGTAATGGAGACCAGCTGCCACAGGCCCCTGGAGGGACCTTTGGGGGTGTGCATGAGCAGGGGGACCTACTGAGGTAGGAGGGCCATCTTAAACCCAAGAATCCATGGGGCTCACCCACACAAGCAAGGGGAACAGCATTTCTGTGATGTGCTGGGAGGGAGCGGGAGAGGCCAGTGGCAAGAGGGCAGAGAACAAGGGTCCAGGATCAGGGCTCCAGGGCTGAGGTGAGCTGAAACTTTGTCCTAGAGGCAACACTGGAGGGTCCTAAGCAGGGGAGTGACTGGTCTTGTCTCTGTTTTGGTAGATGTCTCAGTCCAGCCTGGAGATGGGGGGATGGGAATGGGGAAGAGATGAGCAAGGATCTCCTGAGTGAGCCTCAGGAGGTAAATCGGGGAATCAGGGAAAGACTGGAGGCAGTGCGGACCCGTGGTGGGCCTCTGGCCTGAGTCAGGTGCCCTAGAGGAACTGAGCAGGGGTAGGGTGGCTATGATCAGTGTTTGGACAGTGAGGTCACCTTGGCTTCTGGGAAGGGCAGAGAGAAGTGGCCACCTGCTGGAGTGCAGAGCAGTCCCATCAGTTGCCAACCTCAAGAAATACATGGAGGGCAGCTTGTATGTCCCCTTGTCCTCCTCCAGGGCTGCCAGTGCTCAGGTAGGCTTTTGACTTGAAGTTGTGCTCCTGAAAGGACGTCTTCAGAGCCCTTTTCCTGGGAAGTAGGAAAAAGTCGAGCCCTTCTGTAGGCTTGTAGGGTGGTGACCCAAGGAGCGGCCCCTTCTCTACCTGGGTCACCTGCCAGGTCCCCCAGGATCCAGGTTCATTTCATAAACCCTCCTGTCCCCCATACAGCTGACTGGACCGAGGAAAACCTGACCTCGGGCTCCGGAGAGGGTTCCGCTGCCGAGGAAGCTGCAGGTGCCACTCCTGCTGACCGATTCTCCTGGGATCGAGCCAGCGATTTCAACCTAGATAAGCTCCCAGGAGGTGGACAGGCACTAGGGAGACAAAGGCTGGCCAGGCAGGGACGGTCATAAAGCAATAAAGAAAGGCATTATGGTGCCCGCACTTTTAATTTGTGACTAATTTGTTGCACAATGAGGTTGCAATTTTCTAATTGTGATTGCCATTTTAATTTTACTCATGGCTGTGCAACCAACAACGTATCGTCTAGTAATTAAAATTAATTGTACCTTCACCTGCATATTTCTATTCGCCTGTTAAATTCGGTCTATAAGCTCAATGATTTTGTTCCCTGAAAGATGCTGAATCCATTTCCCCAAGTTCGGTTCTGCCACACTTGGTGACTCCCTACTCTGAAGGCGACCTTGCCCTCGAACGAGTGGAGCTGAAGGGCCCTGTCTCTGCTCCAGCTCCCTGGTTCTTGACAGGCTAGGAGAGCTGAACCCCGAGGGCTTTCACCAAGCCTATAAGTTTATTATTTGTTGCATTATTAACGAGTTATTAGGTTCCCAAATTGTACGCGATGAGTTCATGAATAATCTTAGAAAACGCACGTGGACCTTCTCCACCAAATTAAGCCTGTGAATTACTCCCACAGTTCCATTTTCCCAGCACGGGCGTCCTGGTGGCCTTTGGTGGGGGTGGAGGAGGGGCAGGGCCTCCCTTTGCACAGGTTCCAAGTCCAGGGCACTCTTGGTGGCTCCCTCTCAGCAGCCCTCAGGGTCCCTGGGGAAAGTGTCTCTCTTGCTGGGTGAGGCTCACTCCAGGATCCCTTGTGTGCAGTGGAGGCCGTGGGAACCGGCCCTCTGATGCACCCAGCTGTACCCAGAAAACACCTCAGCTCAACCAGTCAGTTGTACCTTCCTGGGACCCTGAGCTCATGGGATGCTTGGGAGGAGCGGGTGCCATGGCAACAACAGCCCGCCTGGCTGGACACATAAACCCTGTGAGGCCATCGTGGGTCCCAGCCTATCCAAGCCCACCTAGCTGCCCACCAATTCCTTCCAGTAATTGCCTGTGACCCGAGCCAGCTGTGGTTTCTGTGGTTTGAGACCAAGACTCCAACCAACATGGTCACGATCTGGTCTACAGAGGCCTCCTCTGAGCACCCAGGCTCCTCAGCCTCCCATCAAGCAATGGACAAATTCATTTCACCAAGGACGGTTCTGCTACACTTGATGACTCTCCACTCTGAAGGCGACCTTGTCCTCTGACGAGGGTGACTAGGGACCCCATCTATGGCCCAGTGCCTCAGCTCTTGGCAGGCTAGGAGAGCTGAGCCTCTGAGGACTTTCTCTGAGCTGTGAATCTATTATTTACTGCCTTAGAGCAGTTCCGGTGGCTTCTCTCCCTCGGCAAGGGAAAGAGACCAGTGAACAGAACCTCACGGGACCTGGGCCTCCCTCCAGCAACATCAGGATCCAGAGAATGACCTGTCCAGACCCAGGGTCAGCTGTTCAGAGCAGTGGCAAGGAGAGCCCTTGGAGTAAGTGACAGTCAAGCAATGAGGCTCACAGAATGACTGACCATCCCAGAGCAGAGGTATAGCAAGCCAAGAGGGGGCCACAGCCATCCCTCCCAAGTAGAAGAAGTAAGGCAGAAGACAGAAATCAAGGAGAAAAGCCTAGAAAATCCATGCCTGAGCAAAAATTCCAGCCTGTGTTCCCAGCTGGGCATGCCCTGAGGCCTTCCCGTCCTGACGGGCAGAGGTCCGTGCACACGTTCAGCTCCTGAGTCCCTGTGGGCCGTTTCTGCCATAGACTCTTTCTGGAGAATCCAAGATCATCCCTGGGGGTCCCCAATGGACCAGCATTTGAGCAGCCAGAGCCTGGCCTTGGGAGTGTCAACCTAGGCAACTTATCTTAGTCCATTATTATTAATGGATTTTTTTTTTTTTGGAGAGGTTTTCGCTATAGGGCGCATGCTCTCGCCAGACAGACAGAGAGAGACAGAGAGACAGAAAGCGAGAAATCACCCCCTGGGGGGATGACCACGCCGTAATCCCTTCTCCTCCATTCTCCTCTCGGGATCTTGGGCACGCACGCACATGTACCGGCATGAGTTTAAGCCACCGGGTCCGGGACGCGAACCGCAGTCGACTATGTGGGAGTCCAGCAACATAGCCATTACGCTAACTGCTGGTTCCAGTCCATTATTATTAATAGAAATACCTGAGACTGGTTGATCGATAAAGAAACAGAAGTTTGTTCAGCTCACAGTTTGGAGGTTCAAAGTCCAGGGCCCACCTTCTGTTGAGGTTGCAACATGGCAGAGGGCGAATCTTGAGCAGAGCAATTATCTTCACTTCTCTTTGTTTGGTCTGTATCCAAGTGGGCTCTACCTGCCTCAATTCCTCTCCTTGTAAATCTACCAGGACTTGGTCATAGGGACCTTTCCCTAATAACCGTATTACACCCAAAGGCCCTATTTTGGAACACTGTGAGGGAATTAAGCTTTTACTTAACACCTTTACAATAAAACCAACTCCCAATTCATGAACCTTTGGGAGACAAACCATTACCCAACCATAACACAACTCTTCCAAGCATCTCTATGTCCTAAATCCCCTCATCCCACCCAGAGTCTCAGATGTCTCTCTGTTGGGCAAACAGGCTGGGGAAGGAGCAACTGGGGCTCCCAACTAGGGCTGTAAAAGAGTGATATTCCTTCCTCTATGTCTGAGTCTCTGAAGGACAGCAGGTCAAAGTGGTCTACCAGGATCACCAGGACACCCCCACTGTATACCACACACCTCACCAGAGAAACAGACCCGAGGTTGGGCTCCCTGGACCCCTCAGGAAAGATAAAGGGGAAGCTTGGCCCAGTGAGTCCTGGATGGGGTAGGAGTAGTGTTGCCCCAAGGAAACAACAGTAGTGTTGACCCAGGGTGGCAGCTCCTTGTCACCCAGCAGGATGGTATTGACTCAGTCATCTCCAGGAGTCCCCTGGAGGGGGTTTGGCTAAGCCAGAGGACAGATGGTAGACAAGATCTCTCATCGCACCCTCAGAACCAAGTTTCTGCTCAGAATGAGGATTTTGTACTCACAGGACCTGGTCAAGCAGCCTGGGCAGGGATAGGGAAGGAGGTATGGCACCGAGGGGGATGGCCTGCAGTGAGGAACCCAAACCTCCCTCTCTGCATTGAAGGTTTCCAATCTAATTGAGCCAAGAGACCATGCCTTGCTGCCCTGAGCCATGCTATTATAGGGCCAGGAAGGAATCAGCTGTGATTCTTTTTCCTCTACATGGAGGAATCTCTGTTCCTCCAAAGGGAAACTTAGTTATTGCGTTGCTAACAGAAATACCTGAGTGACAATTCAAAAAAATAGAGGTTTATTTGGCTCATGATTCTGGTGGCTAAAAAGTCCAAAGGCATCAGGCCAGCCAATGTCACAACATGGTTGATAAAAGCAGAAAGGATGGCAGGTGCACCTGCAGAGGGCATGACCTGGTTTCCAGGTGAGTTCCTCTCTTCTGTTCAGGTTTCATTCCCTCTGCTTATAAGCCTTCTAGAATTCATAAGGGACCTACCCTAATAACTCATAACACCCAAAGGCCCTATCCTAGAACACCATGAAAGAATCAAGTTTTTACTTAACACCTTTATAATACAACTTAGTCCCAACACACGAATGTTGGGGGAACATCTAAATAATAGCACCTGAGAATAAATGCTTCTCAGCCTACCCAACCCCATCTATCAGTTCATCCATCCACTCACCTGTCAATCCATTTATCCTTCAACCCATGCATTTATCACCCATCCTTCCCCATTTATCATCTATTTATCCATCCATCCTTTCCCTATCCATCATCTGTCCACTCATCCATCCACCTACCAATTCTCCTATCCATCTATCCACCCAACCACCCACCAGTTTATCTACCCACTCACCAATCATCTGTCCATTTAGCCTTCCATCCACCCACCCATTCATCTATCCATCCATCAGCTATTCACCCATCTAACCACTCATCCATCCATCCCTCCACCCACATACCATCCATGCAGTGGTGTTCACCAACCGCTGCCATGTGTCAACCCTGGACATAGAGCAGAGAACAAGATGGGCAGGGCTACTGGAGTTCTTGGGTCTTTCACATCCTTATATGAGCTTGGCAGCCTTAGATGAGATTGATAATAAAGAGTAGAAGAGTCTTCAAAACGTTCATGAAAAGTGCATATTGTAGGGACCAGCAGTTAGCGTAATGGCTATGTCGCTGGACTCCACGTAGTCGACCGCGGTTCGAGTCCCGGACCCAGTGGCTTAAACTCACGCCGGGCGTGTGTGCGTGCGTGCCCAAGATCCCGAGAGGAGAACGGAGGAGAAGGGATTGTGGCGTGGCCATCCCCCCTGGGGGGTGATTTCTCGCTTTCTGTCTCTCTGTCTGTCTCTGTCTGTCTGGCAAGCGCACGTGCCCTATAGCAAAAACCTCTCCAAAAAAAATGCATATTGTAAAAAAATTAAGCATGAATTTCAAATGTTTTTTTTTAAATAATTATTTTATTTAACTTTATTTATTTATTTATTCATTTCTTTATTTCAATTTGACAAGAGAGGGACAGAGTGAGAGAGAGAGAAAGTGAGAAAGCAGGCCACCAGGTCTGGGACTCAAACCGCGGTCGGCCATGTGGGAACCCAGCGTCTTTAATCACCACGCCACCTGCCGGCCCAATTTCAAATGTTTTTGCAAACAAATAAGGTTATACTGTAATTCCATTTTTCCATGAACTTCGTGAAGTCCCCACAGGAAGTCTTGCTAATACTCAGTATGGGAAAAATAGTATAAGGAAGAGGTCTGGGTGCTGGGGGCCGCAAAAGGAGCTGCATTCGAGCAGAGCCTGAGGAAGTGCAGGGAGAGCAACGAGCTGTATGGAGCACTGGAGAAGTAGCCAGGGGATCCGGTGACTGGCGGTGGGCAAAGAACATGGTCTTGGGACTATGCAAGGACTTGGTACCTTCCCTGGGTGACAGGAACTCTTAGCTGTTGTGAGCTCTGGAGGGACTGGCTGGACGTGAATCTTGGGAGGAACCCTCCCCAGCTGGACGGACCTCCCTCTTCCCCTACATCCACCTAAATCATAGGAGTGCTTGACACCCTAAATGTCTCTTGTCACTCATGGGATAAAAGTCAACTTCTCCACAGGATTTGAAAACCCCAGGAGCCTTGCATCTTCTGCCTCTCACATCTTGGGGCCCCTTGCCACCTCCAGCTCTCCTCCCCCACTGGGTCACTCCAGCATCCTCCTCTCCTCCTTCCTTTGCTTTGCCTCTCCCGCCTCGCTCCAGACAGCTTCCCCCAGTCTTTATACCCTGGCGAACTCAGGAAGCCCACCCTGACCACTCCAGCAGGGTTGAGAGTGCACCCAGGACCAGGCAGAGGTGCCAGGCCCCAGCCCACCTACCCTCACAGGCCCACCTAGGGCAGGAGACACTGGGAGGCAGCCCCAGGTCCTACCTCTGCCTCCCATGGGTTTGGGACTCACCTGCTTCTGTGTCTCCTGCCTTTCGTACTGGGCTCCTTGGGCAGGTCTTTCCTCAGGCTCCATGAATGCTGGGGCCAACCCCTTCCTGTCCTACTCCTGTCCAGCTTAATATGTGTCCAGGCCTAGAAGCTTGCCCTTCCTCTTCACCTTTCCCCATGTCAACAAAGTTCTTCCCCATGTTCCTGACACGGTGACCAACAGCCTGGGGTCTTTCTCGACCTCTCCCTCATCTCTCCATTGCCGACACGGGAGCGATTTCACAATAAGCAACTCTCCAATCTGCACATCGCCCCGTCTCCTGCCTGGATGGCTGAAAGGGCTTGTGTGTGGTCTCTGGCTGCCCCACTCCACAGTATCATCCACCCCCACACCTCAGCCCGAGGGCCTCTGCAACCTGGGCATGTCCTTCCCCACATGGGTGACGCTGGAGCTTCCCACCCCCCTTCTCTGTGGTCCAGCCTCATCTCCTCCAAGCCCCGCTCACTTTCCCTGCTGAGCACAGCCACCCTTAGGAGCCCCTGGGTCCCATGGCTGCTCCCAGCCAGAATTCAATGAATGCCAATGGGTGAACATCAGCTGTGCATCCTATCACCAGAACTGCCGCTGCCATACTTCCCGTGCTAAGTTTTTAATAGTAAGGACAAAATGCAAGCACATGTTCCAAGACCCACTGGAGCCCCCACTGTGGCACCGGGGAAGGCAGGCCCTCACCTGTGGAGTCACTGGACAGAGCTGCACCGGGTCAGCCAGGATGACGACCGGCCCTGTGCTGCCACCTGTAGCTGGCTGGTGCCCAGAGCAGGCTGTGAGGAAGGGCCAGAGGCTGTAGGAGGGCGAGCACGAGGGCCTGCCCTAACCCGAGGGTGAGCAGGTTTGGTGGCAGCAGGGGACCTGATCTAGGAGAAGGGCAGGGTGGGGCTCAGGGCCCGTGGGGCAGGCCAGGTCATGGGAGCCCAGAGTCGAGCAACCCGGAGTAGCCTCTTTATCAGCCAGTACCCTTTCCTGCATGGGAGCCCCTCTAGGGTGGTCCCAGGACTCCAGGGTCTGAAGCCTGGTGAGGAGCCTGGCCCAAACAGTGCTGAGCCAGAGGTACCTCACGGACCACTGCCCTTCTGGCCTCTTCCCACCTGTGCCGTGTCCTCCTTGTAGGTGGCTGCCTGCGTCCGGCCCTTCTTCCTGACCTGCCTTGGGCCCAGGCTCCCCCCCCCCCTCCAGCGGAACGACTGTCATTCCGTCTCCAGGGCCAGCTGCTCCCCAGGCAGGCGAGGGAGACACTTGGCTTTCAACAGGCCAGTGCTTCCTGAGCACCTGCTACAGGAGCAGGGGACCACAGTGGCCGGGACAGACACACCCTTCCCCCTTCCCCCATGGAGTGAGGACGCTGCGATGAACGACAGATGCCCTGGGCATGTCACTGGCTGCTGGGGACAAATGCAGGCAGAGGAGGCGAGAGAGAGGGCGCTGGTTAGTGAGGACATCATATTAAACGGGGCTTAGGAGAGGCCTCCCTGCCCAGGAGGACTGGACCGAGGGCCTGACAGGGAGTGAGGCATGGAGACCTGGGCAGGGCGGTCTCGTGCCTGGAGCTATGGAGACACCCCTGGGCCTGTAGTCCAGGCTGCAGGGGTGGGGCTAGGTTGGGAGAGCAGGTGAAAGGCAGGGTAGGGGCGGGCTTCACTGGAGGGATGGGGTCCTTGCTGGCACTGGACAGGGAGGGTGTGAGCTGACCAGACCCTCTGGCTTCTGGCAGAGAACGAGTATGGGGCCCAGAGCAAAGGCAGGGTGAGGTCTGACAGGCCACAGTCCGGCAGAGAGCAGGCCAGAGACTTGAGGGGGGATGCTGGGAGAGGTGCCCTGTGGGGTGGAGATGCCGCTGGACTTGGGGGGCAGGGATGCCCAGGCATTGGATACAGGAGTCCCAAGCTTGTCAAGCACAGGGGGTGGTCGCAAATACTCTGGAGATCAGCCCCAACAGGAGCAGTTCACCGCCGCTGCCCCTGGGGTGCCCGGGAGCGGCCTGAGGGCGACCCAAGCCACTCAGAAGGATGGCACAGGGACCTCCCCGCCCCGCTCCTCCCACGTTCCTACCAGACCCTGGCTGGGCTTCAGCTCCCCCCGCCCCAACAACGCGCGCCCCGGCCAGGACACGGGGACGCGGGGGACCCCTGCACGCCGGGGAAGTTGACACCCGTCAGGCCCGATAACGGGCGCGGCGCTGCCGACGCCGCGAGCGCATTAATCTTCCCCAAATTAAAATCTGCAGCGCGGCGTTTAAGATTGAGGCCACCACGGTTCAGCGCGGTGTGACCGCCAATTTTGATAAAAGTGTTTTAAGAGCGGGGAGACGGAGATAAATTGCCTTCGGCTGCAGCGCGCCGCCGGGTGAGAGCCGCGCCGGCGGCCGTGGACTCCGGGTCGCCCCAGGGGCCTCCTGCGCTTCCCGCAGTGACATCCGGTGACATTCGGTCCCGACCCCGGCAGGGACAGGGACACGGGGACCTCCGCCTAGATGGCTCCCAGGTGGCACAAAGCAGCGAGCATACACCAGGGTTCCTAGAGACCCCCCACTCCAGCCAGCCACTGCCGGCGGGACCCAGGGCTGGGAACCCCCAGGGCAGTCATGCACCCCATTCATGCTTGCAGTCCCCCAGGAAGGGGTCTAGCTGGCGCCTGGCTGACATGGTGAGCGAATAGGTGAATGGACGGAAAACTGCCCTGAATACCGCCAGGTGCCCAGCTGGGCCTGTGCCCCGGGCCCTCAGGGCTATGTGAGGTCAGGGACCTGGGGACTCTGTGGGAGATGGATCAGGAAAGGCCTGTGAGCCGCCCTCCTGAGAAAGCTCGCCAGGCTTCCCTGTCCCCTGAACCCCACCAAGAATGCCTCTCTCCCTCCTGTCCTCCAAGCAGGTCTGCCCTTAGTTTACGGCTCCCTCTTCCACGGAGCCTTCCTCACGGTCCACCCTCTCTAGTCTCACTACCCACCTGACATCTACAGCTGTCCCCATCACGGCCCTACACTCTCCTGCCCTGACCTTTGGTGGGGCCTGGCCCACCTCCTGGTGACCCCTCAGTCCTCCACCCACCCCCCAGCCTCGATCCTCGCACACTCTCTGCCCTCACCCATGCCACACACCATCCCAGGCCTCATCCCCTCGTAGTCCCCAGCAACTTGGAAGCTGGCCAGCTAGAGCTGGAGGGGGCCTGGGAGGCATCTAGATGGGTATGCCAAGTCCCTGGAGGGAGGCAGAAGCCCTGACCTGGGCCCTGGGCAGAGCCGCACCATTGGTGAAGAGGCCTGGCATCTGAGAAGGAGCTCTCCCTGAGGGCTTCCTGGATGAAGACAAGGAGCAGCAGAGAGACTGGTGTGGACAGGGTACAGAGAGGGAATGTGACAGTGCTGGGGTCAGAACAGGGCAGGCCCAGGGAAGAGGGGTTATGGGAGAGAAGGGGCAGAACTTGGAAGGCCCTGGAGGAGGTGGGCTGCTGTCTATGCAGCAGGACGGTCTTTGGCAGCTTCTGCCCCTTCTCACAAAGTTGAAGCCAGCGAGAAACACCCAGGTCTGCAGCGGGTGAAGCTGCTGCTCATCCCCTCCCCTGAGCAGCCATGAAATTGATATTTAAAACTAATTGAACGGCACCCTCGGGGCACCCGGGCCAGGCGGTGGCTGGACACCGGCCACGTTCATTCCATCGTGCCTCGGGCTCTGTCCGTGACCCCAGCAGGAGATGAGGGACTGAGGATGAGGGGCTTATCTCAGGCCGACAGCGCTGCCCCACCCCCGCCTGTCGGCCACAGCCCCCTTCCCCACTGCCCCACCTCGAGAGTGGGCTCCGATCTCATAACATCCAATTACTGCCCCGGCTGCTGTCTGGAGCTCGAATCAAATCACTCAGCTGCAGTGAGGAGCCCCAAACAGGTCAATTTCGGCCGGTTAGACACGGTGTCCAAGGCGAGACCACACACAGCCCACCTCGGGGGCCAGAGGCAGCACGCACCGCCCCCGGGGTCACAGTAGCCACCAGTCCCTCAGTCTCAGTGTGGCTGGGCTCTGGCCAGGAATCAAGGCCAGGTAAGCAAATGCCATCTGTGGGTGCAGGGCACAGTCAGGCATGCACGTGAAAGCGGTTCCCAGCAACCGACCGCCAGCCTGCCCTGCAGCCCTGGCAGTTGGCTCTGCGGGCTCCCTGGCCCCGGCGTCAGCTGTGTATCCCAGAGTACTGGGCTAGCAGTGTCCCTCCAAACTCATGTCCACGGGAACCTGTGACAACAATTTATTAGGAAATAGGGTCTTTGCAGAGATGTAATCAAGTTAAAATGAGGTCACAATGGATCAGAGTGGGCCCTAGCCAAGTGGCTGGTGTCCTTGTAAGAAGAGAGACAGGGACAGAGGCGGAGATGGCCGCGAGGCTGCCATGAGCTAAGGGGGCCAAGGATTGCTGGGCTCCACCAGAAGCTGGAGAGGCAGGAAGGATCCTTCCCAGAGCCTCCCGAGGGAGCACGGCCCAGCCGACCACGATTTCAGTGTGCGGGGCCCCAGGCTGAGTCACGCAGATTGTGGCGCTCGGTTTTGGCAGCTGCAGGACAACAATACGCTAGTGAGATGACGAAATTCCCCATTACTCTCCAGGTCCATGACTTCTACCTACCTCTGTCCCACTCCCTTCTACCTGTGCCCCCCGCTCCCGTGGGCCTCTGAGTTCTCATGCCATCCCCCTGCTGTTCTGGGACACCCCCCATCTATCCCACATCTCGGCACAGCCACTTCTCTACCTCAGTGCCCACTTGAACCTAGAATCTCCTTGACTCCAGCAAATCATCAGAGGCCAGCTTCCTGTGATCCCCGCCTTCCACCCCAGGGACCGCCACAAAACCAGTCAGTGGGGCTCTGCAGTGCCTGTCCAACCTTCAGGCTCCCAAGCCCGTGCCTCCTTCCCCTTTGCCAGTCAGCCCCAAGCTTGGGAGGAGACGGGTACAGTGCTTAAAGCCACCAGCAGGCCTGGGGAAACACCCTTGGCCTCTTCGCTCTCGGTGTTTGCATCCGTATAATGGGAAAGACGTTCGCATTGCTGAGGTGACCAGTGGTCCACCATCCAGAGCAAAGGTGGAAGAAGGTGCACAGAAACTACGCTGGCGGCTGGCGGCTGGCAGGTGGCGTGGTGGTGACGGGGCTGGACTCTCACATGGCCGGCCGTGGTTTGAGTTCGGGACCTGGTGACTTGAAACTCATCCCGTGAGTGCGTGTGTGTGTGTGCGCGCGTGTGTGCGTGTGTGTGCCCGAAATCCCAGAAGGAGACTGGAGGACAAGGGATTGCGGTGTGGGTATCTCCCCAGGGGAAGACTTCTCACTTTCCCTCTTACTATCTCTATCTGGCGAGTGTATGCACTCTATGGCAAAAATCTTAAAAACAAAAACTGGTCTTCCAGTTTATACAGGAACTTCCACAGGAACCAGATGTCTGTCACCCAAAATGGGTCGCTGTGAGACTAAATAAGGGGACCAAGGAAAGCTCATTGAGCACAGTGCCCGACCTCTAGTGGGCACTCAGCAGGCACTACTCTTTGCCCCTGGGAGGTGACAGCCGCCCTGGGCCTCCTCCCACCTGCACCCTCAGCCAGCAGTGCAAGGCACCCCAGCACAGGTGGCCTGCTCCCATCTGCAGCTGGGCCCCAAAGCTGGATCATTCATGCCTGCCTGCCACGGGCACCAACGCTCATCCCTGGCCTTCCATGAGTGAGTCCCTTCCCATTTGATTCATAGCCTCTTGCACTTGTGTGCTCTACCAAGGTATTAAATAACCATTATCCTATTTAATCTAATGGCAACTGTATGATGTCAACAAGGCGGGCACATTCCCACTATCCCTCCATCATCATTACCCATATTCATACATCCTCACCACCATGGTCACCATCACCATCAGCACCACCACCATCACCATCATCACCACCATTGTCACCACCATCATTATCACCATCATCACCACCATTATCACCACCATCACCATCATTACCATCATCACCACCATCAGCACCATTGTCACCACCATCATTATCACCATCATCACCACCACTGTCACCACCATTATCACCACCATCACCATCATTACCATCATCACCACCACCATCAGCACCATTGTCACCATCACTACCATCACCACCATTGTCACCACCACCACCATCAGCACCACCACCATCACCACCATTATCACCACCATCATTATCACCATCACCACCACCACCATCACCACCATTATTACCATCACCATCATCACTGTCATCACCACCACCACCGTCATCACCACCACCATCAGCACCATTGTCATCACCACCACCATCATCACCACCGTCATCACCACCATCATCAGCACCATTATCACCACCATCACCATCATCACCACCACCACTATCATCATCACCACCACCATCATCACCACCACCACTAGTAGCAGCACCACCATCACCATTATCACTATCACCACCATCATCACCACCACCATCACCACCATTATCACCACCCTCACCATCATCACCATCATCGTTTTCACATCTATCCAACATCATCATCGCCATTAATATCATCATTGCCATCAACTCCTTCATTACCCCCTTTGCCATCTGTATGATCACCATCACTGTTAACACCATCGCCGTCACTGTCATGATCCAAACCCAATTTTCAGCCACAGAGTCAAAGGCCAGAGCATTGGACAACTTGCCCTAGGCCATTCAGGTGGTTTGAAGAAGAGCCCTGACTCAAACACCTTGTGACTTAACTTCCGTCCTAGTCCCAGAAGAAACGCCACCTAAGCAGCCCCCGTGCTGCCCCACCCTCCCCACCTTCTGGAGACATGCTGATTTTCTGGCCCATACCCACAATCAATTTTGCTTGAGGCTCCCGTATCCATCTCACTCCCTCAGTCATGCCTGTCTCTGTAAGACCAGAGAATCCTTTTCCATAATACCCAATAAATAACCTGGATTTAATTGAATTAATATCGACAGCATGTAATTGCTCCTTGTTGTTCAAGCCTGCTGAGGAGGGGCGTGAGGGGGCGGAGCGGTGAGGTTATTGCTTTAAAAAAATGCCCTCAGCCCCAAGCAGCGTTTTGGCCTTATTATTATAGTAATAATGAGGGCAGCTGATTTGATCTCTCCCTCCACAATAGCACAGCACAGCCCTGCTAAATAAACAGCCAAAGTCCTTTGTCCCTGTGGGCTGTTTCTGGGTAATTAAAATCAATAGGGTCTTCCTCACAGATCTCCTTAGCCTCATCAAGGCTCAGCACCCCGGGCGGCCAGGTGTAAGCCAAGCAAATGAACTCGCCGGCCGCTGGCAGGGCTGGGAGGGAGAGCTGCTTGCAGACGGGTCGGCAGTGCCCCTCTGCACCCGCTGGTGGCCAGTCCTCCCGTGCCGTGGCTTCCCCAGGTCCTAGGACTTTTGGAACAGCCACAGTCTCAGAGGTAATGGGGTGGGGGATTTGGATTCCAGAGCGCTGGCTGTGAGGTCAGTGAATCAAGCTTGCTCTAAAGCCAATGAGGAGGATCACTTGGTGGTGGAGGTGCCTGTGGGCTTGGTGGTGTGTGAGGAATGCCAGAAAGGGCTCTCCCTACCCTGGCGAGGGGATCACTGATCTTCCCCCACTGTACCTGCGACTTCCATGGAGCCTTAAGCCCTGTGGGCATTAACTCCCCTTCCCAGGGTCCTGCCCAGTAGCCGCTGCACATTCTTGTCCCTGGTCCCAGGGACAGCACTTAGGGGCCACATGTCAAATCTCTCAACAGCACGAGCTTCAGGACCCTCTGTCACAGCTCAGCACGGGGGTGCCCATAGCCTCCACATGCCGGCTCCCTATCCTGGGCTCTGGGGGCCCAGAAGTGGACAAGCCAGCTCTCGGGAACTCACGTGAAAGTATGGAGCAAGCCAGGGGCTCCTGGCTCTGCTTCCTGCTGCACAGCTCGGGGCCACAGGAAGAGCTACCACGGCACAGTGCGGGTGGCCGGGCCTGGGTGGCTGTGGCGCTAGGACATGTGAGCCACTGGTGACACAGTCAGGGCAGAGACTGAGGAAGGGGTGGAGGGAGGGGGCTGCTGGCTAGGTCAGGGCGAGGAGAAGCCAGCAGTGGGTTTAGCAGCTCGGCTGGAACAGTGAGGTGTGCCGGGCCTGGTGGACATTGATGGGGGACACAAGTGACTGTCAGCTCAGAAGGGTGAGCCGTGCTGCCGATGCAGACTTGGGGACCCTCAGGGTAGAGTGAGGCCACCAAGCAGTGAATGCTGATGAACCAGAGAGGAGGCGGAACCGGTGCTGGGTGCCCTGCACTCGAAGGGGGGGATGAAGGGACACCAGCATGGAGTGTGGGCATGGAGGTCCTGGGCGCCCAGGAGAGCTCGGGTGTCACTGAGCCGCAGAGGCCAGATCGGAAGTGACCTTGGCTGGGGTCCCTCCCATGGGCCAGTGCTCTGCTCAGCCTCTTCCACCCCAAGGCAGGGATCAAAACTATCCTTTTACAGAGAGGAGACACGCTCAGTCTGTCCCCTCCGTCTCCAAAACAGACCTCAGCCCTGTCCCCCCACCTGCCCTGGGCGGCTCTCACCAAGCATACCTGGTCACTCAGGGGCCTCCAGTCTGGTCACTGCACTCAGCCAGAGTGGTCCCTTCACTAGCCTGTCCCTTCATTCCCGAGCCCCTCTCCCTCCACAGGCCTCCGCCTGGCTGCTCCCTCTGCAAAAACACTCTTGGTCCTGCTGTTTGCGGTTGCCCTGCTGAGTCTCTCCCAATGTCCCTCATCCCAGACACGACCACAGCACCCCTCCAGTGACAACTCACCCTCGGCTGCTCCGTCAGTGTGGACTTGCTTTCACCCAGAATTCAGGCCCTGGGAGGGCTTCGGGTTTAGACGTTCCCTGTTACTGCGCCTGGGCTTTCCATCCCAAACGTGAACATGACCACGCGTGCACCCGTGTGTGTCCGAGTTTTGTCCTCTGCAGGGCCCTGAGGTCGGGGGAGCCCGGCAGTCGGGGCCAGTGTGGCCCCATGATCACACATGCACGCGCACACGTGCAGCCTTCCCTCCTCCCCCAGCCTGGCTGCACTCAGAGCCCCCATCTCCCGAGGGTAACAGCCATGTCCCCTCTGCAGCCAACAGAGGCCCAGCCTCACGGCTCCCCACTCCATTCTGTTCATGGCAGTGGCCTGCCCTGGGTGGAGAAAGGGTGCAGCTTCAGGACAGGGGGGGTCACCAGAATCCCCTGAGTCTCTGATGAAGCTCAGCTTCCTGTGGCCACATTTAATATGTCAGGGAAAATTACTCCCCAATCCAGCTTGGGAGCAATTAGACCCCTCAGACTGAGTGGAAATGTGACATTTATTGTCGGTGGCAGCACCAGAGCAGGTGCGAGAGCTCCTGCTGGCCACTCTGGTCCCAGGAGCCAACCCTTCCCAGCTTCCGAGCTTAGGGTGGGCAGCGGGCCGTGGTAGGCGCGGGCTGCCTGTGACTGGGGCAGGAGCTGACTCGGCGTTGTCCCCGGCATCGCTCTGGCCCTGGAAGCCTTCAGGTCAGGCTGACTCCAGGGTACCACTTTGTGCCTGCTGCCTGTTGAGCTCACTATGGCGGGGCTCCTCGGCCAAGCTCAGGGCCTCCATGAGGAGGAGAGAAGCCAGATGCACCGGCAGCCCCAGATGAAGCTCCTGGGCAGCTGCTGCTGGAGAGACCCGGGAAGGACCTACCCAGCCCCCTTCAGACTTATCTGCCCTGCACCTCATCCTCTGCCAGGGGGAAACGCTGCAGCGGCTGCCCACGCTGAACCACGTGTCTGTGAGCAGAAGAGAGAGCGTCCCCTGCTCAAGGCAGCCCCAGCCTCACAAAGCCAGGAGAGAAGGGTCATGAGCGACTCCCACACCTCTGCGCAGGGGTCAGCCCTGCCCACACCCCTGCCACGGCACAGCTGCTGCAGCCCTGCCCTGCCTGAGGCTGTGGCCTGTGTTCACCCCGATGGGTGCTGGGCTGGGGGTGGGGCCCCTTGGGGGGCTGGCAGCCATAGGCAGCTCAGAGCCTGCAGATAGGAGACCGCCGGGGTAACCTGCAGGCCTCACAGGGAAGACCCCAGGTGACCAGACAGCACAGGAGCCTAGCCACGCCTCTCTCACAGCCCCCTCTTCCCATGCAGGGGCTGTGAGGTACTGCCTGGGACCAGAGTTCCTCTTAGCCCGGTTTAAACACTGGGTCGCCCATGTCACAGGGAAGGCGAGCTCACAGCAGGCTCAGATGGGCCCATTCCCACAGGCCCCTGTCACCTCCTCCCACCAGCCCCAGCCCCAGGCAGTAGGCAGGCATTTCTCCTAGGGCCTCAGCTATCAGAAATTCTGAGAACACGGAGGCTGAACTGCACAAGCACCTCACCCCAACTCCTCAGCACCCCCAATGTACAGCACCCACCCCTAGTGGGGGCAGGCCTGAGTATCAGGAATTGTTCGTGCCATCACCCAAGCTCAGGCACACTGGAGGCGTTCAGCCTACGAGTCTGGGCCCTGAACCTTTGTCGATCTCAGCTTCCTCCACCTGCCCCAGAGCGGGCCCTGCCAGCCTCTGAGTGGTGATGTGGGCTTCGAGGGCGTCTTGGATGGTGGGAGGAGAAGGGGGACCAAGGATCCGCCAACCTCGACATGTCAGGACCCCAGTGCTGGGGAGGGCAGCAGCGTCAGCCACACGGGGAGCCCCCAAATGCCAGTCCTGGTCAGCCCCTGCTGCACTCAGGGTCCTGAGGGCTTCCCTGAAACCCAGCTGGGAGGTCCTCCCACCCACCAGGAAGGTAAGAGGGTGTGCCCCAGTGACAGCATGACTCTGGTGGGCCGCCCGGCCCCTCAGCTCAAGCCCCTGGAGGTGTGGGAACCCCGCCCTTGGCCTTCCCCATCTTCCTCAGTGTCCTGAGGATGCTTCCCTCTCGGAGCCTTGGACCAGCTTGCTGGGGACCAGGAGCGAGTTTAATTCCGTTCTAAAAAGGCGTTTCAACTGCATGATCTTCCATAAACCTCTTTTCTTAATTAAATGTAACCTGAATTAAATTGCTTTCTGGGTGGGGAGGCAGCCGGCAGCGCTGACCAGCCAGATGGACACCTCTTTCCGACTGGGCCGGGCAGGCAGGCGGCCCTCGCAGGACAGTGATCCATGGGCCAATATCCCCAGTGTCCACGGCAGCTGACCTCAGAGCAGTCATTAGCTGCTTTTTAATTAACTGCCTGCTCGTCCCGCCCTGGGCAATGAGACACTGGAGGAGAGAGGGAGCAGTCAGAGCCACCCCGTGTCCCCAGCATTCTTTCCCTCCAAAGCTCTGGGGCCACAGCTGCTCACGTGACCAGACTTGAGGCCCTTGGTCTCCCACCCTTCTTGTGTCTCCTCATCCCTTCACCTGGCCAGCATTCCTTTGGATCCCACAGGGTGCTGGGTCTCCAGCTGGCCTGGGAATACTCAGTCCCCACCAGGCTGCAGCAGGAGTGGAGGGGACCCTCAAGGGAAGGAGGGCGGAGGGCTGTTTGTGAAGGGCAGGGGCTGAGGCCTGACTGCAAGAGGACTGGGGGTTGTAACTCCTGCGTGCAGGTACACAGCTAACCCGGGGCACCTCCCTTAAGGTGCCTGGGGAGGTGGTGGGACTGTACATCCCCAGGACCTGCTCCCAGTACAGAGACCACACATGCTACGCCAGCTTTGGGAAGGGGTCTAAGACCCAATAGTGGTGAATCACTTATGCACCGACTGTCCTTGGGGGCTCCAGAAACTTCCTCCTACAAAAACTCAGGCCCAGGGACCAGCAGTTAGCATAATGGCTGTCGCTGGACTCCCATGTAGTCAACCGTGGTTCGAGTCCTGGACCCAGTGGCTTAAACTCATGCTGGGCACGTGTGCGTGCATGCCCAAGATCCCGAGAGGAGAATGGAGGAGAAGGGATTGCGGCGTGGCCATCCCCGCTGGGGAGTGATTTCTTGCTTTCTGTCTCTCTCTGTCTTTCCGGTGATCGCACACACCATATAGCAAAAACCTAAAAAAACACACAACAACAACAAAAAAAACAGGTCCAGACAAAGTCAGACCCCAGCCCCACTCCATGCTTCAACAAAGCTTTGCAGGCACTTTCTGCTGAGAGAGGATAGAGACGCCTGGACAAGGAGGAAGGCAATGCTTTAGCTCCCTCTGAGGGAGGGGAGGACTCTTTGAAGAGGTGATGGAGATGAGGCTGCAGCCAGGGGACGTGTGTTCCTTGTGATGGCGCTGGCTCGTGCAAAGGCCCTGAGGCGGGAGCAGAGAGAGCAAGTGGCAGGAGGGGAGGGCAGAGAGGAGCGGGGAAGGGCTCTGCTGCAGCTGCACGAACTGCTGGCCCCTGTGGTAAGGTGCAGGGACAGATGGCACCGGGCACTCCTGACTCTTCACGGGAGTGTTCTCAGGCCACGAGACTCAGCTTGCTCCAAGGAACCCCAAATGCAAGCAAGCTGTCAACCCCACACCAAGGGTTTTCCCAGTTAGGAGGGAGACAAGCACAAGCAGACCCCGTGGAAGAGCTGCAAGAGTGCATGCTCACCATCACCCACAGACACAACCGCCAACACATGCACAGCCAGCATGCACTCTCGGACACGCACTCACCACCAACATGTGGGTAGCGGGTCACCAGCACACTAAGGCTGCCCCGCCAACGGGCCCGCATTTCAGGCGTGCACACATACACCCTCCACCTCACGCTCAGCCTGCACCCACTTCGCGGTGCACATGACCCCACACGCCTGTGCACACGGGACACCAGCATGTGATGACGGTAGCCACGGGGCTCCCAGCTCACAGAGGCGCTCTGGAAATCCTACCCGACTTCAGTGTCATGGGACAGATCCGAGGGCAATTGTGAGCTGTGCAAGGCCATTTGTCACCCTTGAGCACCTCTCGGGAAGCTGCCCACAGACTACCCTCTGCAAAAGCTGAAGACACCCCGGCTCTCCTGAGTCTAATGGAGGGGAGCCGTGCAATAATTCCGCACATCTCAGTGAAACAGCGTGCACCGTGGACCAACCTGGGCCGGGCAGCTCCCCCAGGCGGGGGTGGTCTCGGACCAAGCTGGGGTGCAGGAAGGGCGGAATCAGCACAGGCACGGGGTGCTCTTCCCTCTCCCTGAGGCTCCAGGGTCATCGGGAGCTAGAGCACAGGGTCGCTGTCGTCCCTGGCAAGGCCCGGCCAGATGCCTTTGCGGCTGTCTATTGTGTGTGTGCTTGCGCCCCAAGGGTGACTCTGGAGGTACACAGCGTGGCCTTGAGACCGCAGATTTAAATGTCCCTGAATCCACGTGTAGTGACTGGTCACGGGGGCTGGCTGGCACAGGGGCCAAAATCTGGGGGTCCTGGGCAGCAGATGCTCCCCTCGCCCAGAGCTGGCAGTGGTGGGGGGCTTCTCAGAGATGGCCCACATAACCCCATTGGGCACAAAACCAAAGCCGGGTCACCCACGTGTGCTCATACAGGAACAGGATCTGCAGGGGGCCTGGAGGGCGGGCCGCTCCGGTGCACGGAGATGCACAGCCAGGTCTGGAGGGAGGCGGGGACAGGGAGGGCAGCCTCCTGGGAGAAGCTGACCCGTGCAAGCGAACAACCCGGCGTGATTTCCCAAGTCAAGTCCTCTGGCGAGCAATCAGAACCCCCGCCAAGGTTCAGGAGCGCGGGGGACGGAGGCGCCCTCTCGCCTCCGCCTTCATGCTTTATTCCCTGACAGTATCCATCTTTCCAAATTGATTTTTGATATCCATAGTGACCTGGAAGGGAGACACGGCGATAACTCTCGGAAAGTGGAAAACAATATTATCGCCACAAATATGAATTACTGGCCGCCAGGTTAAATCTACTGTGCAATGAATTATGTGACCCTGGCGCTCCTATAATTCTTGGGAATTTTATAGAGTCGTGAGAGGGCCTGTGGACGCTGACAAGCACTTAACAGCCAGAACGGGTCCCCAACAAGTCTCGGGGCCATTTGATTTAGCCATCCCCGGGCACTGCGGGCCACTCAGTCCTGCCTTGGGAGCGGAAGATGATGGGCAGTCACTTCTGGGGTTACAGACTTCATTTGCCGATCCTTACCATCATTCTTGGGACTAAAGTCACTCAGATGCTGCCTCACCCTCAATGACAGAGCAGCTCTGGGTTGGCCTAGGACTGTCCTCATGGGGCCATGACCCCTGACAGGGTTGGGGCAGCTCCAGGGCACCTTCCCTTTGGAGGGAGGGGTGGGTGACCAGAGTGGTGCTCACAGAGTGGCCGAACACCTAGGGACTTTGGGGCTCATCTAGCCTGTGACAGAGGGATGGGCTGTCCAGAGTCACAGCAAAAGGCCAGAAGGCAAGGCCAGCAGGAGGCTAGGACCCAGGCCAGGGTAACACAGCAGGACGCTAGCGCAGCGAGGGTGGGCAGTGTCCAGGGAGGTGGCACTGAGCCCTGCCAGCAGCTGCTACTCACAGGTGAGGAAAGGAGAGAACAAAGGAGTGGCTAGACGAGTGAGTGGAGAACTAAGGGGTCAGCGGGCAGTGAGAGGATGCGTGCGTGCATCGAGCGCTGGTGTGGGTCCCAGCTGCTGTGGGTCCGCGGCAGAGCCAGGGGCTCCTGGGAGTAACGAGGATTCAGAGCCGAGACCCAGTTCTCAGATGCCCCTGAGCCCATAGTCTGAGGGGGGCACTCAGAGCAGCCCGAGTGTAGATGCTGGGGAGTGGGCCGGAGGATGGTCAGTCTAGAAGCTGGTTTGAGGTGGACCCCTCGAGGGCGGGCATCGTGGTGTTCGTGCCCCTGGAACTGCTCTGTGCCCAGTGCTGGCTGAGCTGAGGACCCCGGACTGGCTGGTAGGTCGCCCTCAGGTCCGGCCATCAGGTCCTGTACTCACCGGGGCTCCCATGAAGATGATGGGGGTGGGGACAGACTCGGTTGCGATGCCCCCTGTGGGTGATGCTCATCCTCCACTGGCACGACTGCGCTGGGGTCTGAGCTGGAGGGTGAGGGAGGGTGAGGGAGAAGCCTTTCCACCTGCCCCGTCCAGCCCGCCTCCCCTCTGCCCTGACGGGGTTGCCATGTACCTGGTCATCACGAGGGGTCTATGACAACCTGGGGGACACATGCAGGTGACTTCAAGGACCATCAGGGAGAAGGTGTGCCAAGGCCAGGCCACCCAGGTCCTGGTGGGCCGTTGGCCCCTGCAGAGTTATCTTGGGGCATTTCCCCCAGGACCGTGCAAGAACTGCCACCAGAGCAAGTGACTTCAAAGCCTGCTCCACACAGGGAGAGACTTGATCTTGGTGAGCCAGTATGTGCCGTTGGCAGCCAGGACACACCAGACGCCACCGACCCTAGAAACTCCCAGCAAGCCACAGAGCCAGCTTCTCCAGGCCCCAGACTTAGTTCCTACTTCTCGCAGCACTTGGGGTCTCTCCCAGTCCCTGGGCCTGGGCCCAATGCTGCCCATGGGGGGGGGGGGACCAACCCCTGCCAGGTATAAGGGGTCTTCCTGCACCAGGCACCCTCACCCCAAGGTCATCCTGGGCTCTTCTGCAGCCCACAGCACCCGGTGAGGAGGGGTCCTCAGGTTGCACCCACCCAGCACTGGCTGCAGGCTGACTGTCTCCCTCAGAGCAGGCCAGCAACAACACAAATGTCATTTAATTTACATGACAAAGTGGTGCCATTATTGCAAGCTGACAGAATGCCGCTCGGGGCAATTTCCGAAAATTATTTAAACAATGTAATGAGTTAAATGTCAGCGCTGGCTAATTATGTTTATGCTAATTGTTAATTAGCCCTATAATGGAGACAGTCTTAATTAACAATAGTTATGAGAGTGGGAGGTGGGCTCTCTGTGGGTGACTCCAGGCTGCAGCCCACTGACGGCTCCAAAGCCTGGGAGGTCCCAGGGCCACAGCGCTCTTGCCTGCCAGGCCTGGGCACAAGCCCTCGCCCCTCCTCTCCCTTCTGGAAGGTTCCCCCACAGCCCGGCTGAGCCATCTCCACTGAGGCATGGGCTCTACCTGGGTCCACTGCAGAAGGGCTAGGGTGTCCTTCCTCCCCTTCTCTTCCTCCTTCTCCATCTATCTCCTCTCCTCATGCCCTTCCCCTCTCCACTCCCATAGGAGGGACAGAAATGAAACCCAGCCCAGAGTCACACAGGCTAGCTCTGGTGGCACCAGGCTCTGATGCTGACCGGGCCCTCTTAGTCCTTCCTGCAGGACCAAGAATCAGGCCCTTCAGGGTGGGTTCCAAGGAACAGTGAAGGCAGACAGCACGGGGCTTGCATCCTGGTACCTCCCTGAACACGGCAGGTGTCCGCACATACCTGCGATCCAACCCACTTTCAGCTAAAATGCCCATCAAGAAATTATTCTCTTAAAAAAAAAAAAAGTGTTGGGACCAGCATTTAGCATAATGGCTATGTCACTGGACTTCCATGTAACCGACCGTGGTTCGCGTCCCGGACCCGGTGGCTTAAACTCACGTCGGGTGTGTGTGCGTGCGTGTCCAAGATCCCGAGAGGAGAATGGAGGAGAAGGGATTGCAGTGTGGCCTTCCCCCCGAGGGGTGATTTCTTGCTTTCTGTCTCTCTGTCTCTCTCTCTCTCTTTTTGGGGAGCGCACACTCCCTATAGCAAAAACCTCCCCCCCCCCCAAAAAAAAAAGTGTGTCAAGAAGCCCGCCCTCCAGTCCTTAAAGTGACGCAGATCGCAGAGGGTGCACCCTGTGACCCACCTCCCAGGCTCCCTCTTCAAGTGACCAAGGCCTGAAATGTGTCAGAGACTCACTGGGGTCCCTGGGGACACACAGGAAGTGGGAGCAGGCAGGGTAGTCTGCAAGGAGGAGAAGGACCGCCATTCAGGGCTCCCTGGGCAGGTTCATTCTGTCTGTGCAGTTCACACCGCTGGACCCTCCCCACGCACCGGAGGTCCTTGGCAACCTTGGCACTCTGTGTCTTGTGGACAGCCTCGGGCTGGACGGAAAGAGGTGGCAGTCCATGTCCTCACACACTCTGGCGTAGAGGGCTCCGTTCTACTTCTGCCTGGATATAAACCAGGACGCAGGGTCACAGAGGGCCCAGCGCTCACATGACGCCAGTGCCACTCGCCAGAGGGCACCTGGGAGCTGCAGGAGCACTCTCAGGGAGGGCGGCGTCCAGACTCAGCCTTGGCAGGGCTCAGTGCAAACACACAGTGGACAGGGCCTCCCAGCACCCCAGCCAAACATGCCATGGACACGCGCTTCCGAGATGCGGGCCTGTCTCTTCTCCCTCCCCCCATGTCTCTCTTTCTCGTCTCAATCTCTCTGCCCTTGTTCCACCCACGTCATTCTCTCTCCTCTCTCTGTCTGTCTCTGTCTCTTTCTGCCATGATCTCTGTCTCCTCTCTGCCTCTTTCTGACTCTGTCTCTTTCCATCTCTATGCCTCTCCATCTCTGTCTCTCTGTCTGCATTTTAGCCCAGTTTCTCCATCTGGTGCGGACCCACCCGGCAGGCATTCCCGGTCCCCATCACACAGAACCCTCCAGGCCGGAGGGAGGCCCTCTCCCACTAGCGGCCCTGTAGCCTTTTCTAGCAGGAGCTGGGCTCCCAGACTCCAGGATGCCCTCTGGCCACCCATTGGCTCGTTACCTCTGTCCACCCCCAGCCCCCACCAGCCCCCCACCCCCTCACCCCAGTGCTCAGTGAGTCTTGGTCTCCCCCCCTTTGCTTACTCTTTATCTAGAAGCTGGGGTGCAGGGGAGGGGGCTGGAAGGGCCCTCCAGCCTTTCAGCAGCCCTAGCACTGGCCACCACCCTGCCTGGCCAGTCTCGGGCTTCATGGCCTTCCCAGGTCACCCCATGACCTACAGGGTGGGAACTGGAACCCAGGTCTGTGACACCCTCCCTTCCCTCCGCTCTGACCCCTGCCCCAGGCCCCAGAAGGCAACTTTGGGGGCAGGGTGTGAACTCTGCAGGCCCAGACCCTATCCCAGACTGGAAAGTTGGAGGTGAGTCCCTCCCTGGTGGGAGTCCAAAGGCTCAGAGTCTCCGGTGGACCCGACCCTGCCGTGTACCAGGTTGAAATCCTTCTCCTGGATCGGGGTACAAGTCAGCTTCTGAGTAAGCAGGGTTTTAGGTCTGCGTCTCTAAAGCGTGGGGGTGCTCAGCCCACAGGGGCAGCAGGAAGAGGGAGGGCCTGGCAGTGCTCACCTGCCCGAGGCCAGCGGGCACGGAGTCCACTGACCCGGTCCCAGCACCCTGCGGCACCCTGGCTCGCTCGGAGTGCACTCTCCCGTGTCTCTCCCGCCTGGGTCTCCCCGCCTGGGTCTCCCCGCCTGGCTCCCGCGAGGTTCTGCCTCTCGGCCTCCAGGCACCCCTTCTGTCCTGTGAGCAGAGCCCTCACCTACCTGACTCAGGGCTCCCCCATCTTCCCAGCCCCCCTATCCCTCTCACCTGGCTGCAGCTTGGAGGCTCCGGCACCTGGGCTCCCCCGTCCCATCCCTGCCCTCAGAGGCCCCAGGCGGTCTCAGGGTCAGATGGGGGCTAACCACGATGGGGCTCTCGCCCGCCCGCACCTCGCTGACGGCGAAAAGGGACTTGGACTTGCCCGGGAGACTTGCCCGGGAAACGTGCTGCGGCTAAACCACCCCCCTGGGTCTGGCTCAGCGTCCAAAGCCCCGAGTTCCCTGGCGCTGGGTCCCTCCTTCCCAGGAGCGCAGGGCCTCAGGCTGCTCTAGTCTCATTCCTGGGGGAGTGCGAAGGCGGGGTCTGAATGTGCGGTCCTAGGGTACGAGCCCCCAGACTCCACGGAGGACTCGGACTCAGACCCTGGGTCGCTATAGACCAGGGGGTCCCTGGTCCCTGCATGGGGGCCCTGGCGCTCTGCGCAGCTCTCCTGAGGTCTGCGTCCTCTCCCCAGCCCACGGGTTCTCCCACCTGGAGCCACAGTAGAAAAGCGACTTAGCCTGCCAATGGGGTTCCTCGGTCCCCTCCTCCGGCCCCACCAGACCCCGCCTAGTGCTAACAGGCCCCGCCCCAGGGCTCACAGCTCCACCTTGATCTGGGGCTTCCACGCCCACAGTTAACTCCCCTTGCTGGGGCGGGAGGGCACGTCCCTCTTTCCTCCCTCACATTTTTGGCCCCCTCCGCACCCAAGGCAGAGAATTGCAGGAGCAGTTGTGGGAATAGAATGCAGCCCACGACCATATGCGGCATCCTCTTCTCCTCCAGGAAGACGGCCAGGGCCAGCACCTACCCCATGGGCGGATTCCTCCCCTGAGCCCTCCCGGGCTGGGTGTGGCGCCCTTTCCACCTTCCAGCCTCCCCGGGAGCTGTGGAGAACACAGCGTGGGGCTGACGGGGCTGACCAGGGCAGGGCTGGTTCCACGTCTACTCCAACCTGAGCACAGCCCCTGGCCCTGGCAGGAGGGAGAGAGGGCAGAGACAGGCCTGGAGGTTTGGGGCAGCCGGCCAGCCCTAGCTCAGCCTGTGGGGGAGAGCGTTGACGTCTTCATGTGACAGACACTTAGAGAGGAGCGGATTCACAGCCCCTATAAAAGAGCGGTCCTGTCTCCGAGGGCCTTGTTTTATTCCTGGCAACTATAATAAAAGTGCCGCTTACGGGGGCTCTGACTCTGGTTCCCTGGTTATGCAGACATTATTTATGAGAAGCCTCATTTGCCCAGGCCCAGCAGTGTGCTCTGGACAGGCTGAGGCCACACGAGAGGCCCAGGTTCGATTCTGGCCCACCCTAAAACTTGGAGCACCTACAGCCCCAGTGACTCAGGCTGAGGCAGGAAGATCGCAGCAGTCAGGCCCTGTCCAAGCACACGAGAAGGCTCGCAGGCCCACGTAGCCAGCTCTGGTTCTGGTTCTGGGGCGGTGGGTGTGGGCCGGCTGGCCCTGCATTCCAGGATGCTGCTCAGGGCCCACCCACTGATGTGCACCTGTGGCCTCTGGCCTGACCCACTCCCAGAGGTGGGCCCATTCCAGACCCTGGCGGTCCCGGGAGCTGAGGAACCACCTTTTGCAAAACTTCATGCTTCAAATTCTAGCATTCCCCAACCCCCCCATGACAGTGGCCTCATGTCCCCACAGTGAGCAGTCCAGCAAGCCCCACTACCCAGGGAGTTCCCAGGGACTGGCTGTCTGGGCACGTCAGCCTGTACCTCTCTGTAGCAGATGGTTGGTAGTGCAGCGGTGCTGGAGGGCTGGGGTGGGGGTGGAGTGGGCAGGGGCATCTCTCCATGTGTCCATACAGGGCAGGACCCTTCTCACCAGACCCTGCAGCCCCAGGGCCGGACAGGACAAGGGCTGGCGAGTGCCCTCCCAACCTGAATTGAAAACAGACACCCCAGTCACCTCATTCACTCCTCTGTTTTGCCTGTGCTCTGGCCCCCAGTGCACGTGCAAAACTCTGCCCTAAAGGAGTTGGACAGACCCCCTGACTACCATACGAGGCCCTGAGCATCGGGCATGTTGAGGACGAACCGGGGGCTTCCTAGGAAGGGTGAGCAGCGTGAGGGCAGGGAGCTGAGGAAGGCTTATCCGGGCAGCACTGAGGGGCCTGGCTCTGGTCTGTAGGGGTGAGGAGAGGGCAAATGTGGAGGCACTGGTGTCTCTGTGGGTGATGCTGCCCCTATGTGGCTCTTGGTTGTGTCTGCTGGGAAGGGGGTTCTGGGCTGTGAGACCCTCCAAAAGGCCTGTCCAGTGGGCGGTAGAACGTGGGGAAAGGGCCTGCCCTAGAAAGCCTATGCGTAAGGGCTGGGGCCAAAAAAGGGGTGTGGGAACAAGGGACGGGCCCAACACACAGCCACCAGTGGGCATACAGGACAGTAAAAGTGTCCAGGGCAGGAGGAAGCCCCCTAGGGGTCGACGGAGAAGAGGCCCCACCCCCCCAGAGACCTCAGCCCTGAGCTGGGCCCAGTGTGACCCGCAGCCACGCCAGCAGAGATGGACTGAGTGCCTGGACATCACCAGTGATCTGTCCTGGAGGCTCAGTCAGAAGGCTCCTCACACCTAGCCGGGCCCTAAAGAGGATGGACCGGAGCTTAGGGGTCTGGTCTGTCTAACCCAGGTGCCTGCATGTGCAAGTCTGTTTCAGTGAGCGTGCATGCGCATCCGAGTGTGTCTGAGTGTGCAAGCCCATCTAGGTGTGCCCATCACCAGGCCTGTCCTGTCACTGGACAGTGGTTCAGGGCCCATTGACCTTGGCTCTGATACCAAGCCTCCTCTTTGCTACAAAAGGCAATAAACACTAACCACCTGCAGGCCAGGATCCTCTCTCGCAGGGAATTGATGAATCAGAATCGACTCCTGGTAGCTTATCCATCAATTAGAGCCTGGCCCTGCTTCTTCTGTCCCACTTATCATCCTTCCTGTAACTGCAAAATCAAAACAACCCTGTTCAGCATTGATGTGGACACCGGACCCCTTGTAAATGCCCCCTCCTCTACGTGCTCATCCTTCAAAAAGTCCCTGAGATATATGGGCCGCGCACTCCCAGGGAACGTTACGGGATTGACCTCCCGCAGCCAAGGCCCTCGGAGGGGGGTGTCTGGGGCGGGGTCCTCTGGGTTCCTGCTGTGCAGGGCGCTATTCCCTGTAGCAAGGATGCCGGGGGCTGCAGGGGCAAGCCATGGCCTCATTCCTCCTAACCTGAGGTCTCAGACTGATGGACCCCCCCACTGTTTGGGCTGACCCTCCAGACCCCCAGCTGTTTCACTCTGTCCTGTGTCTCTCAAGTCCTGTGTCAGCCAGGGTTGCCCGGAGAAACGGGACCAGGAGAACGTGTCTGTCATTAAAAGATAAATTTCATGGAATTGGCTCACACAACTGTGAGTCTGCAGGGCAGGTGTGAAGTCTGGAGCGGGCAGCAAGCAGAAGATTCAGGTGGGGGTGAATTCCGCCATCCCGAGGCAGAATGTCTTCTTTCTGAGAAACCTCAGTTGTGCTGGTCAGTCCATGCACTGGTTAGATGAAGCCCACCATGTTATTGAAGATAATCTCCAAATTTACCAAAGGCAACTGATGGTCGATGTTAACCACACCTGTGAAATGCCTCCACAGCAACACCTAGTGGGTGTGTGGACAGATGAGCACTGAAGCTCCACCAGGTCAGGCTGACTGTCACAGGCCTGTGGCCCAGTGGCCTTCACACATTGGCCTGGGGCCTGAGGATGCTTCGGTCCAGTGTCTGCCCTGCAGTGCTGGTACCTGCTCTACGGTGAGGGAGGCGGGGAGGCTCAGGGGACGGGATGGTGCCAGGGAGTGTCACAAGGCAGAATTGGAGGACACCCGAGTTCTGCCTGAGCAGCTGGCGTGACGGATGGGCGCCTCTGCTGCTGAGGCCCAGGGCTCAGGCTCACCCTCTGACAGCCACATCTATTGGCTCCTTGGTTGGTCCCAGGTCAAGCTTATCAGAAAAGCTAGGATATATTTTCTCAAGTGTTTCTATGCAAAAATGCATCCTGACTTTCCCGAGGACCCTCCCCCCAGTTTATATATCCAGCCTTGAACCCTGTCCTGGCTCTGGAACTCTGAATTCAGCGGTTTCATCAACACATCCGTGTGCCTGGACGAAAAACTCAAAACACAGAACCGAATGGTTGAGGGCTGGCCCCATGGCCGAATGGTTAAGAGCCCGGATCTCACGTTGCTGACTGCGGCTGAAGCCCCGGCCACAGTGGCTTGAAAAACACTCCAGGCAAGGATCTGTGCGTGAGTGCCTCACTTCCGGACAGGATGGAGAGTAGAGAAGGTGCTGTGGTGTGACCACGCCCCTGGGGTGTGCTTTCTCCTTCTCTGTCTCTCTCTGGAGAGTGCACATGCCCGCTGGCAAATGTAAACAACCGCAGACGGTGGATCCCTGGCTCCACCACCTCTCAGCATTTCAGGAAAAGGTGTCCCCCGCCAGTTACCCCTCTGACCTTTCTCGCCCCCCCCCCCCACGCCATCAGCAGATCCCACTAGCTGGCACAGATCCCACTGTCGGCACACACGAGATCGCGAGAACCACCTCCGTGGGGACCCAGCTGTCTCTGGGTCCAGTCCAGGCCCACTAGGTGAGCTGATGAACGTGGCATAAAATGCCTTTAGACCCTGGACCCATCTCACAGTCTTCCCTGTGCGCTTAGCCACCTCCCCTCCATTGAAGGGCCACCCGGAACACCCTAACCACCACGTGGAACCCTCCCATTCTGCCCAGGACCCACGGGAACCCTGTTTGGCTGTCCAGGCACATTTCCCTCTTGATGTCGAGCACCGGGGACAGGACTCACCAAGCCTGCTCATCCCTGCATCGCCCTGCTCCTGTAAACGTTTACGGACTGACTGGCTGGCCGGGGCTCCCTGACCGGGAGCAGGGTGGTGGATGAAGTGCCTGCCCTGAGCAGGAGCCCAGCCCCAGCTGTTGGGAGGCTGCCCACATTTCAACACCCACAGCAGCCATAGCCTTCTCCTCTGGGCGCCAGCCCACGGTCCGTCACAGGACCCCCTGCTGGGCACCAGCTCCAACTCTGTAGGAAGCTCTGCTTCACACTGAGGGGGAGGCATGGGGAAGAGGATAGGTCCTTTAGGTAAAAAAGGAGAAAATCGATCCACAAAATGTTTAAGCAAACTGGAACTAATGAACTTAACTACATAGAAAAAAACTGCAAGTGACTATAATATAATACATACATTTTTATGTATCTGTCAAATGAGACATATTCTAACGACAAACAAAAAATGCATTGAGAAATCTTAAACTGGGGACCAGCAGGTGGCATGGTGGTTAAGGTGCTGGACACTCCCACATGGCTGACTATGGTTCGAGTCCCAGACCTGGTGGCTTACTTTCTCACTTTCTGTGTGTGTGTGTGTGTGTGTGTGTGTGTGTGTGTGTCTTGCTGGTCAAATTAAAATAAAATGAATGAATAATAATAAAAAAAGAAATCTTAAACTGCACATGGTGGTCCTATTACTAATAGAGATGTTGGCATTATAATAGGTATATTGTAGGATGAAACATGTAAGTAATTACGTCAAAATCATTAGGAAGCAAGATTTTTGGCATAAGAGAAAAAAGATGAAATTGCATATCAGAAAAATGAAGTTCAAAACTCTGTAAGCTGAGGGGCCGGCAGGTGGCGTGGTGGTTAAGGGTGCTGGACTCCTACACAGCCAACCGCGGTTTGAGTTCTGGACCTGGCAGCCTGTTTTCTTGCTTTCCCACTCTCTCTCTCTGTCCCTCTCTGGTCAAACTAAAACAAACAAACAAACTAATTAAATTAAATTAAATTAAATTAAATAATTCTTTTTTTTAAAATTCTGTAAATTGGAGCCAGTTGATGGCATAGTGGTTGTGTCACTGGACTCTCACGTGGCTACTGTGGTTCAAGTCCCAGACCCAGCAGCTTGAAACTCATGCCAGGTGTGTGTGCGCATGTGTGTCCAAAACCCCAAGAGGAGAATGGAGGAGAAGGGACTGTAGCATGACCATCTCCCCTGGGGGGTGATTTATCGCTTTCTGTCTCTCTGTCTCTCTCGTTTTTTGGTGAATTCGAGCGCCCTATAGCAAGAATCTCTCTCTAAAATGGAAAAAAAAAAAAAAACCTCTGTAAGTTAATAAACCATCTGAAAATGAAACAAGTCCATTTATAATAGTATCAAAAAGAATACAATACTTCAAGAATAAATTTAACTAAGGAAATATGAAACTTGTGTACTGAAAACCATAAAACACTGCTGAAAGAAATTTAAAAACACTTAGATGGACAGATGTCCTTTGTTCACAGATTGAAAAACTTACTATTTTTTATGATGACAATAATCCCCAAAATGATCTTTAGATTCAATGCAATCCTTTTCAGAACCCCAACTAACTTCTTTGTATAAATGGAACCCAGAATATCAAAACAATCCTGAATAAGAAGAATAAAATAGAACTCACCCTTCCTGATTTCCAGAGTTACTATAAACTATAATATTCAAGACAGTGTGGTACTCCCAAAAGGATAGACATGTAGATCAATAGACAAGAATAAAGTCCAGAAATAGACCATGTGTCAAATTCAACAGATTTTTTTAGAGTTATTTTATTTAACTTTATTTATTATTATTATCATTATTATTTTCCAGTTTGATCAAAGAGACACAGAGAGGGAGAGAGGAAATGGGAAAGCAAGCCACTAGGTCTGAGAATTGAACCGTGGTCGGCCATGTGGGAGTCCAGTGCCTTTAACCACCATGCCACTTGCTGGCCCCCAAGTTCAACGGATTTTTACAAGGGTGCCAAGATTATCCAATTGAGAAAGAATACTCATTTTAACAAATTGTGGTAGGAAAACTGGATATCCATATGCAAAAGAGTAAAGCTAGACCCTTACTTTACAACACATACAAAAATTAATTTAAAATTAATCAGAAACCCTAGAAGAACTAAAACTATAAGGTTCTTAAAAGAGGCACTGCCAGGTGGTTTGATGGTGAAGGGTGCTGGACACCCACCTGGCAGACCATGGCTCGAGTCCCAGACCTGGCAGCTTGCTTTCTCACTTTCTCTCTCTCTCTCTCTCTCTCTCTTGCTCGTCTCACTCTGGTCAAAATAAAATAAATAAATAAAATTAAATAAAATATTTTTTTTAAAAAAAAGGTTCTTAGAAGAAAGCATAGGGATAAATCTTCATGATCTCAGATTTAGAGATGAAAACCAAAGAAAAAAAAAACAGATAAAATGGGCTTCATTGAAGTTAATAATGTTTATACATCAAAGGACACTATTAAGATAGCAAAAAGAGGGACCAGCAGTTAGCATAATGGCTATGTCGCTGGACTCCCACGTATTTGACTGCGGTTCGCATCCCGGACCTGGTGGCTTAAAACTCACGCTGGGCGCATGTGCATGAGTGCCTAAGATCCCAAGAGGAGAGTGGAGGAGAAGGGATAGCCGCGTAGCCATCCCCTCTGGGGGGTGATTTCTCACTTTCTGTCTCTCTGTCCTCTCTCTGTCTGTCTGGAAAAACCTCTCCAAAAAAAAAAAAAAAAAAAAAAAATAGCAAAAAGGCCACCCAGAGAATAGGAAAAAAATTTCAAATCATATCTGATTAAATAAAACACCTTGTATCTGTGATATATAAAGAATTCTTAAAATTCAATAATAAAAAGACTAACCCTATTTACCAATGAAGGAATGATATAAATAAACATTCTCCTAGGAACATATATACAAATGGCCAATAAACACATGAAAAGATGTTAATGTCATTGGTCATCAGGGAAATGCAAATAAAAATCACAACAAAATACTATCTCATGTTTACCAGGATAGCTAGAATTAAAAAGTCAGATAATAACATGCTGGCAAGATGTTGACAAATTAGAACCTTTATACATTGCTCATGGGAGTGTAAATTGGTGTAGCCACTTCTGTAAACAGGCTGGAAGTTCCCTAAGCACTTACACAGGAGTTACCTCACAACCCAGCCATTCCAGCTGTAAGTATGGACCCAAGAAAAATGAACACATAAGTCCATACAAAAACTTGTACAAAAGTGTTTATAGCAGCATCACACATAATAGGTGAAAAGTGGAAACCCAAATGTTCATAAGCAGATGAATGGATAAGCAAAATGTAGATCTACACACTGGATTCCACTGGGCAATAATGGGAATAAAGCACTGACACATGCCACAGCATAGATGAACTTCAAAAACATTGTGCGAAGTGAAAGAAGCGAGACACGAAAGACCACATGTTAAATGATTTCACTTACATGCAATGTCCTTAATAAGTAAATCTATAGGGTCTTAAAGTAGGTTAGTGGTTTCTCAGGGCTAGAGCAGGAAAGTGATGGCTAAGGTGTACACTTTGTGGTGTTCTGTTTTTGTTTTTGGAAAGGATGAAAAAGTTGTAAAACTGATCTGGCGAAGGCTCCACATAACTGCGAATATACTAAAATCTTTTTCAATTGTACGCTTTATTATTTTTTTAATTGCCAGAGAGCATGTGTGCTCATCAGAGAGAGGCAGAGAGACAGAAAGAGAATGGGAGGGGGAAAAGCACCCTCTAAAGAGGTGTGGTCATGTTGCAATCCCTTCTCCATTTTTCCATCCTGTTGAGATTTGGGGCATGCACACGTGCCCAGTGTGTTTTCTAAGCCACCAGGACCAGGATTCAAACTGTGTGGTCGGCTATGTGGGATCTAGCTCCCTTAACCATGAGGCCACAGGGCCAGTTCAAATTGTACACTTTAAAAGGGCAATTGTTTAAAGGAACTATTTATTTTATTATTATTATTATTATTATTATTATTATTATTCAAGTTGATGGGGACGGGGGCAGGGAGGAGAATGAGAAAGCGAGCGACTAGGTCTGAGGCTCAAACTGCAGTTGGCCTTGTGGGAGTCCAGTGCTTAACTACCATGCCACCTGCTGGCCCCTAAAGGGGTGGATTTTATGGCTTGTGAATTATAAGTAAGTAAAGCGATCTTTAAAAATTATTTTTTTAATTTAAGTTGCAAATACCATAATTGATTTCTTTTCAAATAAAGTATTCTCTTGTTCTGACAACACCAAAACCTAAAAACGATGGCAATACAGTTGCAATGTGCAGCTCCAGGGCCCAGATTGCGGTCTCTAAATGCCATCTCCCACTGAGAGGAACCAGGACTCCCTGGGAAAATGATCCTCTTTGGGTGTAGGAAATTTGTAAGATGAGCATAGACATTTTGTTGTACAAGAAAAGTACAAAAAAACTAGCAAAGTCATGCCAAATAGACATAAGAGTCCATTAAAGGGTCTATGAGGGACAGGTTAAGCTTCAGAAAGAATAATGACTAATAGACTGAAACACATCAAATATGTCAACACCCATAATTCAATAATAATGAAAACAAACATGTGTTGTTCACTATTGGAGGTGGCTAGGGCACTATTTTGTTACTCTAAAAATGTTATAAATACAGGGGAACAAACAAGCATTTACTCGTTTTTCCTGAATAAGCTGTATTTCAGAATAACAAAATAATTGATGAATAAAAATTCTCGACACCAGCAAGTGGTGAGGTGGTTAAGGCACTGGACTCCCACATGGCTGACTGCAGTTCAAGTCCCAGACCTGGTGGCCTGAAAATCAAGCCAGGCAAATGCGCATGTGTGCACAAAAACCCAGGAAGAGAGTGGAGGAAAAAGGATGGTACTGTGGCCATCCTCTCCAAGGAGTGATTTTTTACTTTCCCCTCTCACCGTTTCTCTCTGGCAAGTGCACATGCCCTATGGCAAAAACCTTTTTTAAAAAAGTCTTCTTTAATATAATTCCAGATGAGAAATTAATAGGGAAACAGTGAATAAGAAAATAATTACTTTTCAAGCCTTGTAAAATAATAGACTTGGGCAACAATTACTCGCCGCTCCATGTTCACAAATTAATCTCATCATCACTAAGTGTGAGGGACCTTAGGAAAAGGATCCTGTAAAAATGGGTACAAACTCCAGAACTCACCTCCCAACTGCACATTTGTATATCTGACCCTAAACAACATACCAAAGACTTTAAGAACTGAGCTACTAGGCAGACCACCACCCGGCAGTGCCCACACAGACCATGGAATGGGGCGCACACAGGGCAGATCCAAATCATACTGCACAAACTTAGAAAGTGGGGCCAGCAGGTGGCGTGGAGGTTAAGGTGCTAGATCCCACATGGCTGACTTCGTGGTTTGGTGGCTTAAAAATCCCACAAGGCTGACTTTGTGACCGGCTTAAAAATCATGCTTGTGTGTGTGCGCGTGTGTGCCCAAAACCCTAAAAAGAGACTGGAGGAGAAGGGATTGTGGTGTGACCATCCCCCCTGGGGGGTGTTTTCTCTCTTTCTCTCTCTGTCTCTCTCGCAAGTACACATGCCCTATAGCAGAAACAAAGCAGGTTAAAAACTGAACAAACATTGGATTTATGGCCGGTGGAAGGCTGGCCAGGATTTGCAACCTAGATCTAACCTGGTTTATCACCTGCTGCTACAAAACAGAATAGAAATCTCCATGGGATTTAAACAAGAGCAAGAGTCTCATAACAATATTGAAAATGACCAGGATCCAATCCAAAATGGCTCAACATTCTAAAAATCAGAAAAGTCTGGCAAATTCTCAAGAGAAAAGACAATCAACAGATACTATTCCAAAGATGACTCAATTGCTGGAATTATCACACAGATTTTAAAGAGACAATTATAATTGTGATCCAAAAAGTAAGGAAAATATTCTTAAAATATAGAAATATTGGAAGACTCATTAGAGAATTGAAAGTTATAAAAATACTCAAATGCAAATTTTAGAAAAAGAAATACAATAGCCAAAATTTAAAATTCAGTTGATAAGTTCAAAAGAAGAATGGAGATAAAAGGAAAGAAATGAAAGTGTTGAACTTTTAGATAGATCAATGGAAATAATTCAGTCTAAATAACAGAAAGAATAAAGTTGTTTTTGTTTTTTTAGAGAGATTTTTCCTATCTGGTGCATATGCTTGCTGGAGAGACAAGAGACAGAGGCCAGCAGTTAGCATAATGGCTATGTTGCTGGACTCCCACATAGTCGACCGCAGCTCGAGTCCTGGACCCGGTGGCTTAAGCTCACACCAGGCACATGTGCATGCGTGCCCAAGATCCCGAGAGGAGAATGGAGGAGAAGAGATTCTGGCGTGGTCATCCCCCCTGGGGGGTGATTTCTCATTTTCTGTCTCTCTGTCTCTCTCCGTCTTTCTGGTGAATGCACACACCCTATAGCAAAAAACCTCTCCAAAAAAAAAAAAAAAAAAGAGAGAGAGAGAGAGAGAGAGAGATGAGAGACAGAGGCAGAAAGAGAGAAATCACCCTCTGGGGGTGATTGTGACCACACCACAATCTCTTCTCATCCATTCTCCTCTCAGGATTTTGGGTACCCACGTGCACTCACCAGGCATGAGTTTCAAGTTGCTGGGTCCACGATTTGAACCACGGTTGACCATGTAGAGTCCGGCACCTTAACCACTGCACCACATGCTGGGCCAGAGAAAAAAGATTTTAAAAAATGACTAGAGCCTCAGGGATCTATGGTATGCTAGCAAGAGGTCTAACATTGGAGCTCCAGAAGAAAAAGAGAAAATACAGACAAAATATTTGAAGAAAGAGTGACCAAAGACTTCCAAAATATGGTGAAAGGCAAAACTTTATAGATTCAAGAAGCTCAGTTGGCGCCCACTGTGGTGCAGTGTGAATGCTACCACGCCGCAGTGCTGAAAGATACATAGTGACTGCTGTTTGGATCCCAGTGAATCGGGAAAAATCTGCACATGCATGTACATAGACATCCAGTATCCTGAGGAGCTGGAGGGCTAGGGAAGGGGACTGTGACGTGACAAGATCCTGTTGAGGATACTCACTCTCTTCTGTGTGTGTGCATATTCTTTCTATCATGAAAGAAAAGTGAAAAGAAAAACAAAAACCTCAGTGAACCCCAAAGAAGATAAACTCAAAGAAATCCACGCCCAGAAACATCAAAATAAAACTACTGAAAACCAGACAAGGAAAAAACCTTGAAAGAAGCCAGAGAAAAATGATGTATTCCATGCAAGTAAACAATACTTTGAAAGACTGTAGATTGGGGCCAGCAGATGGAGTGGCAGTTACATCACTGGACTCCCACATGGCTGACCACAGTTTGGGTCCCGGACCCGGTGGCTTGAAAATCACACTGGGCATATGTGCGTGTGTGCCCAAGATCCTGGGAGGAGACTGGAGGAGAAGGGATTGTAGCATGGCCATCCCCCCTGGAGAGGTAATTTCTCACATTTCCTTTCACTGTCTCTGTCTCTCTATTTCTGGCAAGTGCATGCATCCTAAGGCAAAACACCTCTTGAAAGGAAGACTATAGGGGCTGTGCAGGTGGCATGATGATTAAGAGCACTGGACTCCCTCATGGCCAACCATGGTTTGAGTCCCGGACCTAAAGACTTGCTTTCTCACTCTTTCTCTCTCTCTCTCTCTCTGTGCCTCTGGAAATATCAAAATAATAATAATAATAATAATAATAACAACAACAACAAATAAAGTTCAATAAACTTCTTTTAAAAAAAGAAAGACTATAGATTTATTATTAGAGACTACATAAGACAGTAAAACGAGACTTTTCAAGTGCTGAAAGAAATGAATTATTAATGGAGAATTCTATATCTAGAAAAAATATCCTTCAGGAATTAAGTAAAAATAAAGACTCTCAAATGGGGACTAGCAATAGTGTAATGGCTATGTCGCTGAACTCCCATGTAGTCGACCGTGGTTCGAGTCCCGGACCTAGTGGCTTAAATTCACGCCGGGCGCGTGTGCATGCGTGCCCAAGATCCCGAGAGGAGAATGGAGGAGAAGGGATTGTGGCGTGGCCATCCCCCCTCTCCAACAACAAGATTCTCAAATGAAGGAAACTAAAGAGACTTTGACACCAGTAGACCTACTCCAAGAGAAATGCAAAAGGAGCTTCTTCAGGCTGAATGGAAATGATACCAGAAGGAAACTTGGAAGCAACAGAAAGCGAAAACATCTGGATGAATATATACTATATTTTCTTTTTACTTTTTAAAAATATATATGTTTGAGAGCAAAAATCATGCCATTGGGGGAACTTTGAACGTACGTAGATGTACTAGTGAGACTAGAATAGCTATAAGGAGGGAGAATAAAGGCAGCTCCTGGGCTGAGGTCCCTACATTCCACTTAAACTGCAAGGTAGACAGTGACGAGTTTGATAATGTATATTGTCATTTTAAGAGCAATTGCTTAAAATATATACAGTAATATACATAGAGAGAGACATAGTAAAAATGCAATAGATCATTAAAACGGGATACTAATATAGAAATAATTTTAAAAAGGCAGAAAAGGGAAAATAGAGGAATAAAACCAAGAAGGGAGGAACAAACTAACAACAGTGTTAGATCCATATGCAAAATACCAGTAGTTACATTAAATGTCAATGGTCTAAACATAGCAATTAAAAGACAGAAATTGTTACATTGGAGGACTAGCAGATGGCGTAATGGTTACGTCACTGGATTCCCACGCAGTCTATCACAGTTCAAGTCCTGGACCTAGCAACTTTAACCTCATGCTGGGCACATGTGTGTGAATGCCCAAAATCCTGAGAAGAGAATGGAGAAAGGATTGCAGCACGGTCATTCCCCTGAGGGGTAATTTCTCCATTTCTGGGGAGAGAGAGAGAAAGAGAGAGAGAGAGAGAGAAAGACAGAAAGTCAAAAATCACCCCCAGGGGAGATGACCAAGCTGCAATCCCTTCTCCTCCATTTTTCTCTTGGGATTTTGGACATGCACACACGTGCGTCCTGCGTGAGTTTTAACCCACCAAATCCGACACTCGAACTGTAGTTGACCACGTGGGAGTCCAGCAATGTAACCATTACGACATATGCTGGTCCCTACACTGGATTTTTTAAACTCCAACTATGTGATAATTACATAAAATCCACTTTAAATATAACTGTATCAGTAAATTAGAAGTTAAAGGATGCAAAAATATATATCACATAAACACCTAAAGAAATCTAAAATGGCTATAATAATATCAGAAAAAGTAAACTTTGGAGCAAGGAAAATTACTTGGGGTAAGTAGAGACATTATAGGGACCCACAGTTAGCGTAATGGTTATGTCGCTAAACTCCCATGAAGTCAACTGCGGTTCGCGTCCCGGACCCGGTGGCTTAAACTCACACCGGGCGCGTGTGCGTGCGTGCCCAAGATCCCAAGAGGAGAATGGAGGAGAAGGAATTGCTGCATGGCCATCCCCCCTGGGGGGTGATTTCCTGCTTTCTGTCTCTCTGCCTCTCTCTGTCTTTCTGGTGAGCACATGCGCCCTATAGCAAAAACCTCTAAAAAAAAAAAAAAAATAGAGACATTATATAGCCGTAAGAGGATCAATTCACCAAGAAGATATAAAAGCCTGTATGTGCATTCACCTAACAAAATACATGATCTTTGGGGCTGGTAGATGGCATAGTGGTTGGGGTACTAGACTCCCACATGGCTGACCATGGTTTGAGTCCTGGACCTGGTAGCTTGCTTTCTCTCTTTCCCTCTATCTCTCTCTGCACTCTCTCCCTGCTCAAATTTAAATAAATAAATAAATAATAAAGAACAATGACAAGTAAAATTAAATAAAACAATTATTAAGAAAAAAACATGATCTTGGGGCCAATAGGTGGCATGGTGGTTAAGGCTGGACACTCCCATGTAGGCAACCAAGGTTCAAGTCCTGGACATGGTGGCTTGCTTTCTCACTTTCCCTCTCTCTCTCTGTGTCTCTCTCTGGTCAAATTAAAATAGATGAATGAGTAAATAAAATTAAATAAATAATTCTTTTAAAAAAAAAAAATGATCTTTAAAATTCTTGGAGTAAAAACTGATAGGACTAAAAGCAGAAGTAACAAACCCAGAATTACAGTTGAAACCTCAGCACTTCTTTCTTGGTTATCAACAGAACAATTAGATAATCAACAAAGAAATAGAAGAACTTAAGAATACCATCAAGCAACTGCTCCTAAGTGATATTTATAGAATATGCCCAGCCAACAATATGCCATCCAAGAATACATATTCTTGTCAACTGCACAAGTAACTCTTTAGAGAGACCATACCCTTGCTTATAAAACAAACCTAATAGATTTTAAAAGAATCGAAATCATGTAAAACATCTTTTTAACCACCACAAAATTAAAGTAGAACTCAAGAACAGAAGAGTGTCTCTAAAACTCCAGATGCTGGCCTCATAACCTGGTGGTTATGGGAGCCAGCTCCCACATGGATGACCAGAGTTTGAGTTCTAGTCTCAGTGGCTTGAAAAACATCCAGGCCTGTGCACATGTGTGCCAAAAACCCTGACAGAATGGAGAACTGGAAGATATGGGATTGCAATATGACTGTGCCCCACCGGGAGGTGCTTTTTCCCTCTCCCCCGACCCTTCTCTCTGATGAGTGCACATGATCAATGAAAACAAAAACAAAACAGAAATCAAATACGTACTTCTAAATAATCCATGAGACAAAAAAGTACTCTCAGGGAAAATGAGAAAACATGTTAAACTAAATAAAAATTTAAATACCAAATTTTGTAATTGCAGTTACAGCAGTGCCTAGAGGAAAATTTTAGTAATAAATATTGTATTTAAAGATGCCATCAATAATCTAAACTTCTGTCTTGGGAAACTAGAAAATTAAAAGCAATAGAAAACCGAAGGAAGCAGAAAAAAAGGAACAACAAACATAAAATACAAATCAATGGACTTATCCGGCCATCAGGTGACATGGAGGTTAAGACAGTTGTATCCTGGGACTAGCAGATGGTGTAATGGCTATGTCGCTGGACTCCCATGTAGTCAACCGCAGCTCGAGTCCTGGACCCAGTGGCTTAAACTCGCTGGCCACATGTGTGTACGTGCCCAAGATCCCGAGAGGAGAATTGAGGAGAAGGGATTGTGGCGTGGCCATCCCCCCTGGGGGGTGATTTCTCGCTTTCTGTCTGTCTGGCGAACACATGCACCCTATAGCAAAAACCTCTCCAAAAAACAATTAAATAAATAAAAATTAAAAATTAAAAAGATAGCTGTATCCCACATGACTGATTTGCAATTTAAGTCCCAGACTCAGAGGTTTGAAAAAAACATGCTGGGTACATGTGCGTGCATCCCAAAATCCTGAAAGGAGAATGGAGGAGGAGGGATTGTGACGTGGCCAGCCCTCCCTGGGGGGTGATTTCTCACTTTGTCTCTCTCTCTGGAGAGTGCATCCACCCTATAGCAAACAAACAAACCAAAAGAAAAAAAAATCAATGGAATTAAAAACAGAGAAATTTTACATTAGTTCGTGAAAATGGAAGCTGGTTCTCTAGGAAAACTGAGGAGTTTCTAGCCAGACTGACAGAAAAAAAGAAGACACAGATCAGTAACCACAGGAATGAAAGAGGGCTATCGCTAACGAGCCCGCGGACATTGAAAGGATAAGGGGGTATTCTGTGCCCACCACGTCAACAGTTCTGTGGAAGTTGTGGCTATTGGACCAATGCTTGACATCCGCAAACTACGAAGACTCACCCAGGAAGTAATAACCTAATAACTCCATATATACTAAAGCAGTTGAACCTGTAGTTAACAATCTTCCATAAAGGAAATCTCCAGGCCTAGAGAGTTTCTCTGGCAAATTCTACAAAATATTTAAAGTAAAAAATATAGCTCCAATTCTACACAAGCTTTGTGAGAAAGTAGAAGAGAGGTGATACTTTCCAACTCATTTTATGAGGTCAACATGACTTTAATGCCAGAACCAATCAAAGACAGTACCAGAGACCAGCAGTAATGGCTATGTCGCTGGACTCCCATGTAGTTGACCGCGGTTCAAGCCCCGGATCCGGTGGTTTAAACTCACGCCGGGCACGTGTGTGTGTGTGTGCCCAAGATCCCGAGAGGAGAATGGAGGAGAAGGAATTGTGGCGTGGCCACCCCCCTGGGGGGTAATTTCTCGCTTTCTGTCTCTCTGTCTCTCTCTGTCTTTCTGGTGAGCGCATGTGCACTATAGCAAAAACCTCTCCAAAAACAGAAAAAAAAAAAAAAAAAAAAAGACAGTACCAGAAGAGAAACCATGTAAAAATACTCCTCATGAACTTATGTGCAGAAGCCTTCAATAACATACTAGCAAAATGAATCCAGCAACATATAAAAGAATAAACACATCACAATCAAGTGGGTTTATCCTAAGAATGCAATTTTTTCAATATCAGACCACCAATTATCATAATGTGACATATTTCTAGAGAAGAAAAACCACATGATCATATCAATAAATGCAGAAAAAATAACATTTGATAAAATGAGCATTTGTTCATGATTTTAAAAAATCTCAGAAAACTAGAAATTTTCTGGAACTTCCTTAACCCAGAGGTATTGTAAATTTCATTTTCAAATAAGTTTCTGTTTCTGTTTATTGCTAGAATATAGAAATGTGGGGACCAGCAGTTGGCGTAATGGCTATGTCACTGGACTCCCATGTAGTCGAGGGCGGTTCCAGTCCCGGACCCGGTGGCTTAAACTCCCGCCGGGCACATGTGCATGTATGCCCAAGATCCCAAGAGGAGAATGGAGGAGAAGGGATTGCAGCATGGCCATCCCCCCACCAGGGGGGTGATTTCTTGCTTTCTGTCTCTCTCTGTCTTTCTGACGAGTGCATGTGCCCCATAGCAAAAATCTCTAAAAATAAATAAATAAATAAATAATATAGAAATGTGATAGACCATTTTTAGGTTGTTTCTTCTGATCTTGCTAATTTATGAGTTCTAGGTGCTTCTTTGGTAGGTCCCTTGTGATTTTTTTTTTTTTTTTTTTTTTTTTTGGAGAGGTTTTTCGCTATAGGGCGCGTGCGCTCGCCAGACAGACAGAGAGAGACATAGAGACAGAAAGCGAGAAATCACCCCCCAGGGGGGATGGTCACGCTGCAATCCCTTCTCCTCCATTCTCCTCTCGGGATCTTGGGCACGCACGCACACGCGCCCGGCGTGAGTTGTAAGCCACCGGGTCCGAGACGCGAACCGCGGTCGACTACGTGGGAGTCCAGCGACATAGCCATTACGCTAACTGCCGGTCCCCGTGATTTTCTATGTAGATAATCACGTTGTCTGTAGACAGGGATAGTTTTATTTCTTCCTTTGCAATCTGTGGATCTTTTATTTCTTTTTCTTGCCTGAAATATTTATAGCAATCTAATGTCTAAAAGTATGCTTTAATGTGTCAAAAAATGTGCTTTAGAAAGTCTTTCTTTAGGGCCAGCTGGCAGTGTAGTGGTTAAAGTGGCTGAATCCCACGTGGTCAACCACATGATTTCAGTTCTGAACCCAAAGACTTGAAACACATGCCAGGCACATGTGTGTGCTTTCTCACTTTCTCTCTCTCTCTAGTGAGTGCATGTGCACTGTAGCAAATAATAATAATAATAATAATAATAATGAATAAATAACATTAAAATTCTTTTTTTTAAATTATTTATTTAATTTAATTTATTCATTCATTTATTTTTTAGCTTGACCAGAGAGAGACAGAGGGTGAGAGTGAGAGAGAGAGGAAGTGAGAAAGCAAGCCACCAGATTCAGAACTTGAACCCTGGTCTGCCATGTGGGAGTGTCCAGTGCCTTAACCACCATGCCACCTGCTGGTCCCAAAATTAAAATTCTTAATAATTATTTTATTTTATTTATTCATTCTTTTTTTTTTTTTTTTTGAGAGGCTTTTGCTATAGGGCACATGCACTCGCCAGAAAGACAGAGAGAGACAGAGAGAGAGAAATCACTCCCCGGGGGGATGGCCATGCCACAATCTCTTCTCCTCCATTCTCCTCTAGTGATCTTGGGCATGCACGCACACGCACTGGCGTGAGTTTAAGCCACCGGGTCTGGGACTCGAACCGTGGTTGACTACATGGGAGTCCAGTGACATAGCCATTATGACATCTGCTGGTCTCTTCATTCATTTATTTTAATTTGACCAGAGAGAGAGAAAGAAAGAAAGTAAGCCACCAGGTCCAGGACTCGAACCATGGTCGGCCATGTGGGAGCGTCCAGCACCGTAGCCACCATGCCATCTGCTGGCCCCTAAATAAATAATTTTTTAAATCTTTCTCTTCTTTTATTGCCAGAGGGCATTTGCATTTGCCAGAGAAACCACCCCCTAATGGGTCATGGTCACACCACAACCTTATTTCTCCACTTCATCAAGATTTGGGCACATACCTCGTGTTTTTCTCAAACCCTGGGGCTGAGATTTGAACCATGGTTGGTCATCTGGGACCCAGCTCCCTTAACCACTCTGTCATGGGGTCAGCCACTTATTACCTCTTCCCCCCACCCCCAGAGGGCATGTGCAGTTGCTGGAGAGAGACAGAGACAGAGAAAGAGAAAGTGAGAAATCACCCCCCAGGAGGGATGGCCATGCCACAGCCCCTTCTCTTCCATTCTCCTCTTGGGATTTTGTGCACACACATGTACCTGATGTGATTTTCAAGCTGCCAGGTTCGGGACTTGAACTGTAGTCAGCCATGTGGGAGTCCAACGCTTTAACCACCACACCACCTGCTAGCCCCACTTAAGACATTTTTAATGTTTAAAAATACATTCAGTAGCCTTGGGAGGCTTTTTAAAGAGTCAAATCTGGGGGCCAGCAGGTGGTGTGGTGGTCAAAGCTGCTAGATTCCCACACTGCTGACTGCAGTTCAGTCCCAGGCCTGGTGGCTTACTTTCTCCCTTTTCCTTTCTCTGTCTCTGTCTGGTCAAATTAAAATAATAATAATAATGGGACTGGCAGGTGGCATGATGGTTAAGGGTGCTGGACTCCCACACGGCTGACTGGGGTTAGAGTCCCAGACCTGGCAGCTTGCTTTCTCATTCTTTCTCTCACTCACTCTCTCTTACTCTGTCCCTTTTTGGTCAAATTCAAATAAATAAATTACTCTTTATTTAAAAAAACAATATTAATAACAAATGGAATTAAATAATTAAATAAATATTTTTAAAAATATATGCTTTGGGGTCAGCAGTTGGCATAATGGCTATGTCCCTGGACCCCCCCCCCCCCCCATGTAGTCGACTGCAGTTCGAGTCCCGGACTTAAACTCATGCCGGGCATGTATGCGTGTGTGCCCAAGATTCTGAGAGAAGAATGGAGGAGAAGGGATTGTGGTGTGGCATCCCCCCCGGGGGGTGATTTCTCACTTTCTCTCTTTCTCTCTCTCTCTTTCTCTCTCTCTGTGTCTTTCTGGCGAGCGCATGCACCCTGTAGCAAAAAACTCTCAAAAAAAAAAAGTAAAAATACATGCTTTTAAATATTTCAGAAGCGGGACCAGCAGTTAGCGTAATGGCTATGTCGCTGGACTCCCACGTAGTCGACCGTGGTTCGAGTCCCGGGCACGTGTGCGTGCATGCCCAAGATCCCAAGAAGAGAATGGAGGAGAAGGGATTGCGGCGTGGCCATCCCCCTGGGGGGTGATTTCTCGCTTTCTGTCTCTCTGTCTCTCTCTGTCTGTCTGGCGAGCGCACACGCCCTATAGCAAAAACCTCTCAAAAAAAAAAAAAAAATTCCAGAAGGACCGGCCCTATAGAACAGTGGTTAAGCACTGTGCACTGGGGATCTAGAGTTCACATGGCTGGTTGCAGTTCAAATCTCAGCTCCAGTATCTTGAAAAATAAATAAGTTAATTAATTAATTAACTATTCCAGAAAAAGAAAAGTGTGGCAGTGGATAGTCGAAACCATATTGGTGACAAAATGTCGATAATTGTTGAATCTGAAGGACAGATACAAGGGGGTTGATTTCATTCTTACTCATTGCATATATTTAAAATATTTTATACTACAGGGTTTTTAAACATCTATTACAGAGGCCAGCAGTTGGCATGGTGGTTGGGGTGCTGGACTCCCACATGGCCTATCACAGTCCTGGACCTGGTAGTCTGAGAATCACGCTAGGCACGTGTGTGTGTACCTAAAATCCCGAGAGGAGAATGAGAAGGGACTATGACAGAAAGTGAGAATGGAGAAAGGGGGAAAGTGAGAAATCACCCCCTAGAGGGATTGCCACCCTGCAATCCCTTATCACTTCATTCTCTTCTCAGGATTTTGGGCACACACGCATGCACGCACACACACATCCACGCCTGGTGTGATTTTTTCAAACCAATGGGTCTGGGACTCAAACCGTCATCAGCAATGTGGGAGTCCAGGACTTTAACCACTATGCCACCTGCTGGCCCCATTTACTCAGCCTTTAAGAGCTCTTTCCTGGGGCCAGAGATTGCCACAAGACCACCCCCTGTGCAGTGAATTCTCACTTTTCCTCTCTCTGTCCCTCTCTGATGACAACAGGAGGGCCTTATGCCAAAAACTGAAACATATTTTTAAAAAGCCGTTCCCCACGGCCCACAGAGTGGAGGCAGTGGGATTCAGCTCTGATGCTGGAACAACATGGAATACCCAAGTTGGATCCAGGCTGACTCGAGTCTGCAGGGCAGGGCAGCACACCGGATCCCGGCTGTCTGGGAGACGGGAGCAGAAGAATCACGGCATGGTGAAAACTGGTGATGGGACCAGCAGTTAGTGTAAAGGCTATGGCGCTGGACTCCCATGTAGCCAACCACGGTTCACATCCCGGACCCAGTGGCTTAAACTCATGCTGGGCGTGTGTGCGTGCGTGCCCAAGATCTCGAGAGGAGAATGGAGGAGAAGGGATTGCGGCGCGGCCATCCCCCCGAGGGGGGGGGGGGTGATTTCTCGCTTTCTGTCTCTCTGTCTCTCTCTGTCTTTCTGGCGAGCGTACACACCCTATAGCAAAAAAAAAAAAAACTGGTGAGAATGTGTACTTGCATGTCTCACGGAAAATAAACACACCTGAAAGAAAAATTTCTTCCCTTTAAGCTAGCAATCATTTGTTTTCTCCCAAAGGACTGAAGTCTAAATAAAAGTCTATGCAACAATGTGTTCAAGGCCATCCGAAAAGCCAGATTAGGGGAGCTAATTGAGTAATAATTACCCCCACACACACCATGGAATTGTGTGTGCCCACTGAAAGTTATGAAATCTTGGGACCAGCAGTTAGCGTAATGGCTATGTCGCTGGACTCCCACATAGTCGACCGCGGTTCGAGTCCCGGACCCGGCGGCTTAAACTCACGCCGGGCGCGTGTGCGTGCGTGCCCAAGATCCTGAGAGGAGAATGGAGGAGAAGGGATTGCGGCGTGGCCATCCCCCCTGGGGGGTGATTTCCTGCTTTCTATCTCTCTGTCTCTCTCTGTCTGTCTGGCGAGCGCACGCGCCCTATAGCAAAAACCTCTCCAAAAAAAAAAGAAAAAAGAAAAAAAAAAAAAAGAAAGTTATGAAATCTTCTGACAGAGAAATATCTATGATACAACAAGGTGTGTGTGTGTGGGGGGGGGTGGAATGGCAGCAACCAAGGCTATAGAGAAGCACCAATATTTATGTTTTAAAAAGCAGAAAATAGGGGAGCAGTGGTTAGCATAATGGCTATGTCACTGGACTCCCATGTACTCGATCACGGTTCGAGTCCCGGATCCGGTGGCTTAAACTCACGCCGGGCGTGTGTGTGCATGCCCAAGATCCCGAGAGGAGAATGGAGGAGAAGGGATTGTGGCGTGGCCATCCCCTCTGGGGGGTGATTTCTCGCTTTCTATCTCTCTGTCTCTCTCTTTCTGGTGAGCGCACACGCCCTATAGCAAAAAAAACTCTCAAAAAAAAAAAACAAAGGCAGAAAATGGGAGCCAGTAGTTGGCGTAGCAGTTAGGTCACTGGACTCCCACATGGCCTAGCATGGTTTGAATCCTGGACATGGTGGCTAAAAAATCACAGTGTTTGTATGGGTGACCAAGATCCTGGGAGAATGGAGGAGAATGGACTGCGGCATGGCTATCCTGCTGGGGGGGGGGCGGTGATTTCTCACTTTCCCTCTCACTGTCTCTGTCTCTCCCCCCCCACTCCCCTTTACCCCCTCCCCCCAACACACAAACACACGAGAGCACTCGCCCTAGGGCAAAAACCTCTTAAAAAATAACAAAAAAAGAAAAAGCAGAAAAGGAGATTAAAAGGAACCAGGAAGAGCTGGGGCTGCCACCACGGTGCGGCTCACTAGAGATGTTTTTTTCTCCTACGCGCTTTTTCTCAAATATCTGTTACTTCCGTCCTCAGATAAGTGATGTTGTCTAAGACCATCATGAACAAGTGTCCCATGTCCCAGCGGGGCTTGGCAGGTCAGCAGGGAGCCCATGGGGCACCCTTAGCCAGGAACAGAGACTCTTTCCACCCTGTCAGCCCCCCAGCCTCCACTGTTAGGGTCTCGGATGTGCGGCCCTGGGCTTCCCTGCTTATGCACACCCAGCTCCGAGCTGCCCTCCAGGTCTGCTGCATCAAGGGAGAAGGGACCAGGGAGGGGAGAGCACCTCACCCTACGGTATCCCCAATGCGACGACAGATAGACACCCAGAAAAGAGGCTGGGAAGAGCCCCCGGGGACCTACTGGGGCATCTACACCAGGCCCTGTATCGAGGGAGCACAACAGAATTATTTTTCATAACTGTGAAACAAAATAGAAAATAAATGTCAATGATGATCATTTTCTTTCATTGAAATTTTATATTATCAGTAAAAGGTTCACTAACCAGGGTCCGGCAGGTGGTATGGTGGTTGAGGGCGCTGGACTCCCACATGGCTAACGGTGGTTCGAATCCCAGACCTGGTGGCTTGCTTTCTCACTCTCTCTCTCTCTGATCAAATTAAATTAATTAAATAAAGTTAATAAAATAATTCTAAAAATAGTTAACTAAATATTACAAAACAAAGTAGGAAAAAGTTAATGGGGAGATGAACAAATGTCTTCAAAGGAGTGGCCTCTGCAGACTTAGGGAATGGTTTGCATCTAGAATGGCATGGCTGGAGTCACCAAGTCTGTGTCTTTAATTCTACAATTGCTGTACTGTTTAATTATACTACTGTATTTTCCAAACTGTCTTACTTTGGTCTCACTGTAGATTTGCAGAAGAGTCGCACAGGTAAGGTACCCAGCTGCCTCCTGCCGGCCTCTGACATCACCACCACACATGTGTCAACACTGTGAAGTAAATGACAAGTGACTGGAATTTCTCCAAGTTTTATTTTCCACTGATGACCTTTCTCTCTTTCATGAACTCATCCAGGACACCAAGTTGCACTTGGCACTGATGCATTTTTAGTGGAAAAACACAAACGCCTTCGAAGGAGGGGATGCTACACGGCCGGGGTGGTTCCCCATCTAGAGCAGCAGAGTTGAAATCACCAGGTTCTCTGTCTTTAACTCTGTCTTTAACAGATGCTGTGGCATCTGTTTATTTTGAGCTTACTGTTTACACAAAGAAATGTGTAGACCTGGGGAGGGAGTAGAGGCAGGACCAAGCCGGAAGCCAGCGGGAACGCTCCCAAATTGCACACTGTACCCTCCAAATGGACGCTGGTGGCTATCCCTGCCCATCGGCCGTGACGGTGCGAGCAGAGTTCTCAGAATATCTACTTGTCAAAGGATGAGTAATTAAAGCATGGCAATTTGTGGGACCAGCAGTTAGCGTAATGGCTATGTCACGGAACTGCCATGTAGTTGACCACGGTTCGAGTCCCAGACCTGGTGGTTTAAACTCACACCGGGCGCGTGTGTGTGCGTGCCCAAGATCCCAAGAGGAGAATGGAGGAGAAGGGATTGTGGCGTGGCCATCCCCCCCGGGGAGTGATTTCTCGCTTTCTGTCTCTCTGTCTCTCTCTCTCTTTCTGGTGAGCGTAGGCGCCCTATAGCAAAAACCTCTCAAAAAAATAAATAAATAAATAAATAAAGTAAAAAAATAAAAAGAAAAAAGGCATGGCAATTTAAACTGGATACATATAAATATATATACAGGTTGCAGTATGTATATACATTACCGTAGAATACGTGTGTGTGTGTGTGTGTATATGAACGTGCATGTGTGTTCACAGTACTGTATACAGTGTAGTAACCACAGCCACTGTTTAGAACTTAGGCTGAGAAGCCATTTTTTCCTGGGTAGAAGTATTTGTCACTGACATTGCTTAGACTCCCAGGGCTCATGATAGGAGGAGGCAGGCGGCCGGTAGTCAGTTTCGCTATTGTCTTTAAATTCCCTGCGGACAGCGCACTCTGCCCAGCACAGCGGCGGCCTGGAGACAAGGAGGGGCGAGAGCTGAGCCATCGGGCACAGGCTGGCCTGACAAGGGAGGACTGGCACCCAGTTGTAAAGGGGCCACAGTCCCTCAGAGGTCCCCACAGGAGGTTCCTGAATCCAGGGTGGATTCAGGCAGTGGCCACAGACCAGACCTTGCTGTCAGGACTCTCTCTCAGGAGCCCAGGGAGGGGAGGGCTGCTGAGAGTGAAGGACAAAGGTCAAGGAGAAGACGGAGCACCTGCTGCCTGTGGTGCCGCCACTGCCTTGTGTCCTCAGGTCACCCTGTAGCCCGTCCTTGTATCCTGAGGGGCACTGTGCTGGGGAGTTGCACCCCAGCCTCAGTCCTCCATTTGACAGGTCAGTCAGGGGCCTTCCTGAAGAGGAAGGGTGGAGCAGAGAAATGAGTGTGAAGAGACGATGAAGGGGGGTGATGTGAGAACAAGGGAACAGGGACCAACAGATGGCGTAATGGTTATGTCACTGGACTCCCACTAGTCAACTGCAGTTCGAATCCCGGTCCTGATGGCTTAAAACTCACGCGGGGTGCCTGTGTATGCGTGCCCAAAATCCCGAGAGGAGAATGGAGAAGGGATTGTGGCATGGCCATCCCCCCCCACACACACACACCGAGGGTGATTTCTCACGTTCTGTCTCTCTATCTCTCTGTGTCTATCCACCAAGTACACACACCCTGTAACAAAAATCTCTCAAAGAAGAAAGAAGGAAAAGAAAAAAAGAACAAGGGAACAGCCAGTACAAAGTTCCTGGGGCAGAATTTAGCTTGACCCATTCACCCAGCAGCAGGAAGGCCTCACAGAGGGAAAGGAGGGAGGTCGGGGTGGTCGAAGCAGTCCGTGGACCAAGGTTGGATTAAATTCTCTCTGTGTTAGGGCCATGTTGAATGAGAGCGTGGGTCCAGGTCTTCACTTCAGAGAAAGATGGGAGAACAGGTGTGGGGGAAGCCACAGAAGCACCTGAGACTAGCACCTGCCTCCCAGCCAGGCCTCGAACTCCACAGCCAGCAGTACCTGCAGACCCTCTCTCTGCCCTGGCCACTCTTCTCCAACCTGGAGCAGGAAGCAGGAACCTATTTCAAACAGCCTCACTGCATTTTACCCCCCGGCCCCCAGTTCCAAGGGAGCCAGGCTGTGCTAGGCCAGGTCCAGGGACCCGGCTGGCAGCTCGAGGGCAGCAAGCCGGGCAGCAGAGTCCCAGGCCTGCAAACCAGGCCCTCTCGGCACCTGTCCCCAGATTAGATTTCTCCTTTCTCATTACCACCGTAATGGGTCCTTCAGACCTCATTCCAGCCCTAGATATTATCTGACCCGTATAATTAATTAATTATAGCCCAAATATTATAGATTATTAAAAATAGCATAACTAATAGTGTAATATCTCAAGCTGTCGACTTTAATAGTCAACATTGTCTTGGTGGAGCTTATCAGCCCGGGACACCCGGTGAGAATATTGATTCCGGGTAATTTTAGCCGTCATCTGCCATCCTGACGGGGAATTGTCAGGTCCTCACCCGAGCCGGGGCTCATTTGAAATCGTTAAACCGCCGCGCGGCTCACAGTGGATCTTAATGTTTCCTTTTTCTCCCCTTCAATATGTTTCAGCAACAGAGAGGAAAATAAATAGAGGAGTGGAAGGGGGGAGAGAGGGGAGAGAGAGGAGGGCTGTGCTCAGGGGGAGGGGAAGGGTGACTGATCTGCCTCTCACTTGGGGGACTCTGGACTCTGCGACCTCCTCCCTGTCTTCCAGAGGGTTCTCCTGACAGACCCCAGGACTGTGCAGGCAGGCGAGGGCCACAGGACAAAGCTGAGGAGGGTTAGAATCACACACGCAAACACAACACATGTGCTGCAGCTGAATCTGGAGACCAGAGAGTAGACTCTGCCACCCCTGGGTGGACTCCACCTGGGTGACACCCCAACACCCCTCACAGGCACTCACAGGCCACAAGGACACATGGACTCCCAGACACACACAGACACACACACACTCAGACGCATGCTGGGCACACAGTGGCACAGCCCCCGCTGGACACACGCACACGCAGGCACAGACACACAAGGACCCACACTCTGACACACACCTGTGCGGCAGTCACGCAGAGCCGACAGCGGGTCAGGTACAGCAGGTGGATGGACACGCACCAGGCCAAGGGTGTGTAGGACGCAGACACACATCTATCAACATACACTCCCTGAGGGCCTCCTAGGGGCCTTGCCAGCAAAGACTTAGAATACCTGGGGCGAGACTGGGGGTGGGGGCAGAAATCCTGTCCCAACAGATCACTAAACGCAGGTGAGAGCGCCCTGGGAGTAGGAGCGCTGGAGAACAGTGCGTGTGCGTGTGCGCGTGTGCGCGCACGCGCGCGCGCGTGTGTGTATGTGTTGGGGGGACGGGGGGGGGGGGGGAGGGAGGGGGGGTTAGTTCCAAACAGCGCCAGCGCGGGGTGGGGCGGGGGGCGCTCCGCCCCCAGCGCGCGGCCTCTGGAGATGGCCCGCCCTGCTTCCGGGTGGGAGGGCCCCTGCCTGGCGGGCGGCCGCCGTTCCCCAAAAGCAGACTGCCCTCGGTGGGGAAGGGCTCGCCGAGGTGGGGGCGGCGTGGGGCGGGGCCGAGCCGGGGGCGGGGCCATCTCCTGAATCCCCGCGCCCTAGGGATCGGGTGCCGGCTGCCGGGGGCGCGCACACCACGTGAGCGCGCAGAGGCTGGTTAACACGCGCTAGCCACCCATCCCTCCCCGCGGACGCGTGCGGGCTCCTTCTCTCTCCGCGGATACGCACCTGCCCCCAACCACGTACCCGCGGGCACGCGCCCACCCCACTTCGCCCGGCGCTCGCGCCTCCCCCACCTAGAGCGGCGCACCAGGCAGCTGTGCAGCGCAATCGCTCCTCCGAGGCTTTCCCTGGAGCGTTACTCAAACTTCTAATTATGATTCATGCGTGTGATAATAATAATTTAATAATCAAGGAACTGCACAAGAGGCATTAACCTCAATTAAGCTCATTATGCGGCCTGACCTGCCCCCTCCCCACGTGCCCTCCCGACCCAGAGCGGGCCTGCAGGCGAGTGCGGGGAGGGTCAGGACCACTTTGCTGAACTCGTGTACTGAAACCTTCTGTGGGTCTCAGGGGGTTCCGCAGTCTCTCAGCGTCCCTGCTCTTCACTCCCTGCCCCTCGCTCCTCCCTACACTGGTTGACCCAGCTCTCAAGAGCATCCCAAGGCCTATACTCCCTCCTTCAGCTAGAGAAGGGCCACCTTCACAAGTCCCCAGCCTCCCAACACCTGCTCAGCCCTCCTGACCTCTGCCTCCTCCCAGCTAGACAGATGGGCTCTCCGTGGGGATGCTGGGAGCTGCCTGAGGGCAGGCCCACCTGTCCTGCCATCCTCGCCCCATGCTCAGCACAGCAACCACCCTGTCAGAAGCCACTGGAGAGGGGTGAAAGAATGAACTCCTCTTGGGGCAGGGTGATAGAGGAGACTCTGGTACCCGAGTCTGGTGATTGAAGGGAACGGCCGAAAGGAGGTACAGAGACTGGTTAGTGCTACAGCGAACCTGGTCACAGGGAGGGGCTGAGGCAGAGTTCCAGGTGAGATGGGAACTGGGCAAGAAGATGGGCATAGAACAGGCAAGTGGATGAGTGTGATGAAGGCCGCACCACTTCTGTCAGCCCGGTTTCTGCTACAGTACTGCTGTGTAACAAACAACCCCAAAGAGCTCAGTGGTTCGTGGCAGTTTTCATTTTCTGCTCATGGATTGTGATCGGTTACAATTAGGCTGCCCTCAGCTGGGTTCGCCAGGATTCGGGCTTCAGTTAATCTAAACCTTCATTCCAAGTCCAGGCTCACCCTAACCCTAACCCTAACCCTAACCCTGGAGCATATTTTCATGGAGGGGGACAGAAGGTCCAAAGAGCAGGAGACCTCTTACCATCTGAGCTCAGAACTGGCACTTTATTGCTGCTACCCACCGCATGTCACACGGCCGGCTGAGCTCGGCTGCAGTGGGGCCGGAAGTACACATTCTCCATGGGAAGGCCATAGCAGGATGTGGAGATAAGGGGGAGGAAGAACTGTGGATACAATATCCGATATGTCACATTTCTCATTCAGTAGAGTGTTCCAGGTTGCACGGGGGCAGGTAATGAGGGACAAGAGGCATTACCATAAATGTACACAACTCACCCTGGCCCCAGAATCAGCTTCCTGCTGAGACCCGCAGTATTACTGGAGTGATAATTCCACCCCTGGACGGGGACTTCCCTGTCTCCATCTGCACCTCCCTCCTGTATGCCCCCAGAGACTTACACAGAGCCAGAGACAGGGATTCAGATGCCTGTGGTTTACAAAAGCAGGAGGAATCCTGGAGGGAGTGCAGGAAAGGCAGAGACAGAAGAATGCAAGGAGACTCTCCATAAGGTCCCACTGGTCTGATCAGAATGGAACTCTGGACAGCTACCCCACCCCTTCCTTCAGGGGTAGGGCTTCCCCAGCTGTCTCTAGAGGCAGTGTCAGCCCAGGAGAGCTTCCCGGAGTTAAGACATGACATTCACAGCAGCTGGGACCAGGGTCCCCTGGCTTATCTGGGATTGGGGCGGGCATCGCCTGCATCCCTTACACCGGGAGACCATGCCAGATGTGCTGTTAGTGGAGGACAGAGCCAGCATGGCCAAGGCCGTTTCCCTGTCTATGGGGGCTAGACAGATGGATGGGAAGTCCAGCCATAGTGGGTGGAGGTGGAGAGACTGGGCTGAATGCTTGCCCTACCTCTCGCGTTGGGGCCTCCATTTTTCTTAACGGATGCAGCAGGCTTTTGCCCTTCACGTCCTCCCTCTACACTGAAGAAGGACACAGAGCTAAATGAGACGCACACCCAGTGCCCAAGAGTCCACAGTTTAAGGGCTGAGCCACAGGTGAACAGATGATGGTCAGTTAAGGCATGACGCAGTGAAGCCCAGGTTTGGACAGCCCCTGTTCCACCTTGAGGAAATCAGGATGGCTTCCAGTTGGTGTTGCCACTAAGGCAAGCAGGGATGATGCACATGGAATGTGACCAAGGACACTACCAGCAGAGGAAAAATGGTGGCTTGGTCATCTGGGCACAGATGGCAGTTCTGGGTACAGGATGCTGAAGAGCCAGAGGAATCCATCTGGAAAGGTCCCCTATGCCAGGACCAGGGCCCAGATGTGACCTCTGGACCATGGAGACCTTGGGGGGTTTCTCAAAGAGGATGAGTGTGATTCAGTTTACATTGGAGAATGATGCAGACTGGAATGGAGGCCCGGGCTGTGGCGGGGCAGTGAGAGGTGAGTGAGTCTCAAGGGGAGGCTGACACCGAGTGCCCAAGGCACCCCCCAGACCCACCCCTCAGGAGGAGTCTCCTGACCACACGCTTCCAGACAGCATGGCCTTGACCGCTCCTTAGATACCCCAGATAACTCTGGAACCATCACGGTAAGAATGCCTGAGCTTGGAGCCCTGGGTACTGGCAGGAGCCCGGGGGAATGGGAGGAAAGGTGGCCAGTCCCTGCAGGCTCACACCTCTAAAAGAAGCCAGTGGCAGATAAAAAAATAAAATAAAATAAAATAAAAGCTAGGAAGGGCAGGCAGCAGCGCAGGGCAGTGTGGAGGGACAGTCTGTGGAGCAAGGACCCTCTGGGCACCCTGCCTGGACTGCCTTCCCTCTGGCACTCAGGAGCTGATTGTCTGTGACTTTGCTCAGTAAAAATGCTGTGTCAGAAGAACCCAGCATTCACATCGGAGCTCCACCACTTACTGGCTGGCCGACCTCGAGCACGTCGTTGAGCCACTCTGGCCTCAGCTTACCCATCCGTAAGGTGGTAATCCTCACCCCTGCCCTACTCTGTGTGAGCAAACCCTTCAGAGCCAGGGTGTCCTTCACGTTCAACCAGCAGTGCCCCGGAGCGGAAGCAAGCTGGCCGCTGTCCTCTGCAGCCCTGATGGGAAACCCAGGTGCCCGTAGGCTCCACACAGCGCCTTGATTCCCTGCAGCCTGAGAGCCACTCCCAGTTGTTGATAGCTTTTGTTTTAAGGTTAAGAGGGTTTAAACCTCACTCTTGCATTTCTGAATGACTCCTTGCCACAAGCCGGGCCCTGAGTTAAGAGCTACATACTTTATAACCTGAACTCATGCAGCTTTCAAATAGGAGAATGCAAACCCAGGCAGTGAACCAGTGAGTTCTGGCTTGGTCAAGGTGAATGGACTGGAGGTGTAACATACACTGTTCCAAGATCCTACCCACCACACACGAACAGCCTGCACCCTCTTTCTCTCCCGAGGAACCCCACAGTTTGGGGAATAGAGCGGAAGATGGGGCAGAGGTGCAGACTGCGTGCTGTTGGCCGCGAGGAGAGACGCTGGGCTGTGCAGGCGCCGCCGCGCACTCGGGTTGCCTCTGCGGGAGACTACGGGGGAGCGCTGTCCGTGGTGCTGCCAGGGAGTCTGGAGCGCGGGAGCTGTTCTCCGTGCTGAAGGTGTCCCTGTGCAGGAGCCGGCGGGGCTGGGGCCGGGTCCCCAGAGCTGCAGTGCTTTTCAGAGGTCAGCGGCTGGTGTTCTCTCTCCTCCGGTGCTCGCAGTGTGGTGTACCCTTTCTTGGTGTACAGGGCTTTACGGGAAGTATGTCTTATAGAAGGTGAATAATGCCAATAAGCAGAAAGTTCCCCGCTCATTTTCCAAACTCTGGTGAGCAATGGGGTTCGCCATGGAGCGGGATGTGTGAAGGGACGAGAAGAGGGAACTCAGAAGACTTCTTCCCCCATTCTTAGTCTCTACCTCTTGCATTCTTCACAGAGTGGGGCCCCGTCAGAGGCAGCACGATGTCAGCCCTGATCCCCTTGAACTCAAGGAGTCAGAACACCAGTTTGTAGATGGGGATGGTAGTCCTTGCTCTGCAGGTTTCATAGCGCAGTCGTGGGGGCCGCTGGGTGTCTGGGGGGAAGTGCACTTTGCGTAAGACAAGAACTATACAAACACACAGTGATTTAGTGGCAGAGGTGGTGGGAACCCCCTCTTGCTCTTGTCCTCCCAAACTTCAAACATATAATGCTGGGGGAGAGAATGCTAGAAATATTAGCCCCATCCACTCCTTTCCCAGGCCCACTTCTACGACCCTTTACCACCAGTACCTCCTTCCCGACTTCTTCCCTTGTCCTATGTCTCTTCCTGCCTTGCCGGACACCACCCCCTAAGCCCGCCAAGGACCCCATCTGGTCCTGACTGATCTGCAGCGGTTGGGGGTTCAGCAATGAAAAGGACGTTTCCTGTCTACTGGGCGGCAGAGGCACCCCCATCTCAGGCACTGCTTTCACCTGTCAGTGCCCACCTGGGGCCCTGCAAGTGAAGCTGGTGGCTTGGAGATAACCCGAGATGGCAGATGGGCAAAGATTGCACAAACGAGGGTCTAATTGACAATCAATTGTGATTAGGAGCAAAAGGACGTCTTTATAGCCCCAGACATTCTAGGTTGAGGTTGGGGGGAGGGGAAGGTTGTTCCCACGGATCTGGCAGAAGAGGATGGGGTGTCCTGCATCTCCAGTGGGGCTGGAATTGCTCCTTAGAGATAAAAGAGAAATGGAGAGAGAGGACGCACGATTCCCCTCCCTGAGCCTAGTCCATTTACAGCGCTCCCTTTTCCAAGGGAAAGGGATGGGAAGTGCCCTATCTGGCTCTGGAGAACCCCCTCAGGCCCCATTGCCCCGCCCCTGCTCCTCAGAGCCTGACCGCGGACTTTGCAGTTCATTACCCCGCCTGCTGCGGCTTGCAGTAGAATGCTGAGCGGGGAGGAGAGGGGAGGGAGGATGAGGAGGGAAATCTCCGACCTGCAAACTTTGGAACAGCCTCAGGGCTTCCCGCTCAATAGCACTCAGCTCAGAACCACCCACATCCCTCAGCAGGGGGAGCATTCTGGGTGCTGAGCAGGTGTATTTCGGGGGAAATACTTGAAGTTCTATATTACGTTACAATGTATTATTTCTTGTACTTATTACATAGCTCACATAACATATTGCTTTATATTTACTGTTTTAGTGGGAATCATCATACATTACCCTACATCTGCATTCCACAAAGTACCATTTTACATGTGTTTGTCTGGAATGAGTTGTACCAAGCGAGCTGGAGGTGCCATGCATTTCTCTTCCTCCCATGCAGGTGGCTAGGGTGTCTCATGGGGCTGAGAACACAACCCCCACACCCTGCCTAGCCCTCACCCACTTGGCAGGGTGTGGGGGATGTGGCCGCTTTTTATGAGACTTGTGGTAGGGACAGACACTTTGCAGCAAGGAATGTGCAGGGATTGTAATCCTCGATGTCACGCTGAGACTTGACCACCCAGAGCCAGGTCACAGGTCAACACTAGAGACCTGCCCTGTCCTCCCACCTCCAAAACCCTCTCCTCCACTCCGCAGTTGTGCTTCCTGGGGGAACACACTCCACCCTAGGGACCTGGCAGGGAGCTTGTGTGGGTGCTCTAGAGGAAAGCGTTAAAGGGGTCCCAGGACTGGCCCTGAGTTGGTGAGGAGAGACTGAGGACGCTGGCATGTGAGCGCATTTGTGGCATGTGCCCTGACTTTGTGTGTCTGGGTGTTCATGAATGAACCTGTGCTTGTGTGCTATGCTGCGTACTTGTGAATGAGTGTGCGTGTGCGTGTGTGTGTGTGTGTGTGTGTGTGAATGGGGCATGCACATCTATATTCAAACTTAGCTGGGGGAGGGGTGGAGAGAGCGAAGACCAAGGTGGGGGCGGGAAGAAGATAATTACCTCCCTGCGATGAGAGATTACCCACCCTCCTTCCCCCAGAGGTGATTTATAATTTAAAGATAAAGAATAATCAAGTCCTGGCAAGGAAGGACACAGTGTTGTGGGTCTGATTAGAATCTCAGGATGGACCAGCAAACGGGGAGGGCGGGAAGGGGCGAGGAGGGGAGTAAGCGGGAGGGGAGGCCTGTGCCTCCCCCAGTCCCAGACTCCCTGAGGCTTAGCGTGTCCGAGCTTGGCCCAAATTACAGCTGATCGGTCCCCCATTATTTCTCCCAACTTTTAATTTCTCCTTCCAAAGGATCATTGCCCGCGGTAATTGCAAAGGACCCGTCCTTGTGTGCGGAGCAGGCTCCAGGGACCGCAACGTGAAGCGGCACGCACACTCGCTGGTGCGCACGTCCGCGCGCGCACTCACACCCTAAAGACGTTGGCACGCGCGTTCGCATCACCGACCCCCACCTGGGCCCACTGCCGTCAGATCTGCTTGCTGGCGTGCCAGCCAGGGAGCAACCACGATCCAGCCCTCGGACTCTGGATGCTGGGCCTAACCTTCCAGGGTCACAGGGTCCTGTCCTGCAAACAGCGCGGTTGTACGTAAAACAGACAGACATACTCAGTGCTGGCTTATTTCTCCGAATGTGGGAAAGGGCGTTTGCTGTATCATTTCTGGAAGACACAAGCATTTCCCTCTTAGTTGAAGAGTATTGATTTCTATGTAGGCAACCTGCTATTTGTACAATTTTTCGGTCCCCATTTTGAGGGGGCCAGGGGGCGGGAGGCCGCCCAGCTTTCGTCATTTTCGATTCCACTTCTAATGAACCACCCGCGGTGGCCTGGCCCCGCCTCCGGCGGAGAGTAGGGGCCCGGCCCTAATTTGACGACGCGCAGGGGGCGGGCACGAGAAGTAATGGAGGGGCAGAGACCCTGAGCGAGAAAGACGCCAGAGAAGACCCTGAGCGGGAGCGACCGAGAGAAACGGGACCGAGAGTCATGGAACACGAGGGAGGTGGGTGACGACGGGGCAGAGAAACTCGGGCGGGAACTGCTGCTCCCCGCCCTTCGCTGCCGAGGGGCGCCAAAGCCTTGGGAACCGCCAGAGCGTCGGGACCCCAACGCGTCAGAGACCCAGAGAAGAGGCCGGACCCGGCGCCGGATCCTGCGCGGAAACATCCCAGCCAACTATTAAAGCTCGCCTGCCGCGCCCTGGGGCCTCTGCTACCCCATCCGCCGATTGATCCCGCAATTACTTAAAAGCCAACGCTGCCTGCCCCCCTTCGCCGAGCAGGCTGGCGCGCGGTATCCGGACGAGCGGAGGCGCAGCGACAAGCCGCTGACCGCGACAGCCACGAGCGGACCGCGCTTCGGCTCCCGGCTGCGCGTCTGTCGGTCCGACCCGGCGGCCCTGTCCGTGTGTCCCGAGCGGGACCCGCCTCCTCCGCCTGGGACCGTTCGCAGCCAATTAGGCGCGCGCGCTAACGAGGGCAGCGGAGCCCCCCGGCAGCCTGCGGGCGCACGTGTGTGCAGCGTGTGGGCGCGTGGGCGCCTCCGGCGGGGCCGCCATAAATGCGCGGGCCGGGCGCGGCGGGCGCCTGAGGCGGCGGTGGAGGCAACGCCAGGCAGCAGTGGCCGAGCGCGGGGCGCGACGCGGAGAACCAGCCGAGCTGCGGCCGCCCGCGCGGAACCGTGCGGCGGCACTCAGGCCACCTGGGATGGGAACCCAGTAGGCAACGGGGCCTGAGCCGCCGGAGCCGCGGGAGGCCGGCATGAGTGCGAGCGGCCCGGCGGCTCCTGGGGACGGCCCCGCATTGCCGCCGCCGCCCGGGGCCGGTCCGGGGCCCGCACCGCCCGCTGCTGCCGCAGCTGCCCGGGACGCTATGGACGGGCGCGCCGAGCTACCCGCCTTCCCCCGGGCAGGAGCCCCGCCGCTCGCTGCCAGCGACACTGTGCCCGCGGCGCCCGAGGGGGCTGGAGCTGCCCGGCCTGCCGCCCCCCCGCGCCCCACCTCCTTCTCGGTGCTGGACATCCTGGATCCCAACAAGTTCAACAGCAGGAGACGCCGCTGCGTGCTGCTGGGCCCCGTGGCGCCCGCTGCGTGCGCCCCGTGCGCTTCGACCCCGTGCGCCCCGGCCCCGTGCGCCCCTGCCCCCGCCGCCTCTGGACGCCCGCCACGCGCAGAGGAGCTGGAGCGCAGAACCCTCGCAGCTGCGGGGGGAGTCGGAGCTGCTGCCGGAGCCGAGCCGCCGAGTGAGTAGGATGCGGCGGACGCCGGGTCACGGGGACAGGGCTATTGGCCGCTTCTACGCGTTTACGCTTCGGGGGACCTGGTGGCTAGCTGGGCCTCGCCCGGCGCCGGGGCTCGGTGGAAAGTTCGCAGAGCGCGGGGTCCGTTCACGGCCCATTCAGCCTCCGTCCGACCCGGACTACAGGGCCCCGCACTGCCAGGCGCTTTACTGGAAGGCCCTGCCTGGGAGCCCCAGGAGCTGCGGCGCTGCGAGGCTGCGAGGCGGGTCCAGAGTTCTCCTCCGCGAGTCTCTGGCCTTGGAGGGTAGTTGGTGCCGAAGGCGGAGGGGACGTGCGTGGCGGCCGGCCCCTGACCTCCCCGCCCCCACCGTATCCGCCAGAGGCCTCCTCCCTCCTTTCTTCCTTTTTTTTTTTTTTTTTTTTTTTTGGACAAATCAGACTAATTGTGACAAAACGCTGGTTATCTCTGGAAAAACAATTAAATCCCTTCGATTACAGTTAAGGGGAAATGTGCTTAGCGGCGGAAAGCGGCCGGTAATGGGGCGGCCCGCGCCCCCAGTCCGGTCGATATCCCATTACGGCGCATGCATATCTCTTTCAAGCACCTTGCAAACTCCCCCCGAACATCTAAATTATAGGGTCAAAATTCGGATAATTACTCGATTAAAACCTATTACACTTATTAGGGGCCGTTATTGATCGCGAATTGCATTCGACCCGCTCCTGATTGCTTTTTGTGCCCCCTCCCCCCAGCCCTTCCTCCCTCCAACTTCTCGGCCCCTCTGCAGCGCAGGGACAAGCGAGCTTGGCAGACAGGACTGGGGCTGCCAGCTGGGGCCAGGGGGCTCTCTTCGCACCTGTTCCGTGTTAGGCTTCTGTCGGGTCCGCTGAGATGGAAGGAGAGCGAACCCGGGTTGCATGGAGGTGGACCCCGCGGGCTCCTGCCAGGCGACTGTTCTCTAACCAACACCTGCAAAGGGAACCTGCGGGGACAGGCGGAAGGCCCGGCCTAGCTGGTGTAGGGAAGAAGCTGAGCTCCGCTGGGGAGGGGGCCTGGCGGGGGACCGCCCTCCTCATCACAGCCAGACACCGGCAGGGACTGAGGTGGTCGGTGCCCTCAAGATATGTGTGTGTTGGGGGGAACAGCTTCCACTCTGGGGTGCCGGTTGGGGACCAGGACACATGCTGGCCTCCATGTGACCTGGGTCAGTGCCCTGAAGTGAATTTGTCACTGAATCCCTGAGGATCTCCGTGCCAATCTGACTGACGGGCTGAGCAGCACCATGAAGGGCACTACCCATCTCCCCTTTCGGCTTCAGACCACCTGTGAGAGGGGAGTGGACACAGATGACCCTCAAGGCCCTGGCCAGGAGGGACTTCCTTCCCGATTTCAGAGACTCGAGTTGCAGTCACACAGGGGCCTCTGCTTAGAGGACTGGGGGCTGCTGCCGCACTCTGGTTAGGAAAGTTCCTGGCTTGGCGGGTCTTGGCTCCACTCCCAACAGGCCCAGCCAGGCTCTCCTGTCCAGGCCTAGCAGGGACTGGTCGGGGGCTGCAGACCTGGGGTCTCCAGAGAAGCTGAGGCACCATCTGAGGAGTGTGGTCTGAGGCTACCAGCAGAGTTCCAGGGCCAGGAAGCTTGAGGTAGGGACCCCGCTAGGGCGGGTGATTTTGGCCCCCAGAAACCCCTTCCCATGGACATCTCTGACCCCACCCCAGGTCTCTGGCCTGGCAGGCTATTAAATGCCTGGTAATTGGCTGGCCCCATGCCGCCTGTAATTGGAGGGTAATATACGCTGAAATAAATTAAATGGCCTTTAACTAGTTTGTACATCACACAAAATGAGTTTAATTAAGTTTGTATCTGCCCCGAGGATCGATCAGAGCTTTCACTCCGCTGTAAACTGCAGCCGAGGGCCCGGCCCGCAGCACTGCCCCGGCCCGCTCAGGCACAGGCCCCGGGCTGGTGCTTCGGGCATCAGCGGGCCGAGGGCTGCACTGAGAAACTGGCACTGCGAGGGAGAGGGGAAGCGCTTTCGGCAGGAAAAAATAAGGGACAGAGAGGAGCCTCGGGCAGGCGAGAAGGAACGAAGGGAAGAGGAAAGGGAAACGAAAGAGCTAAGGGGGGAAAGAGACAAAATGAAGAGGAGAAACTAAACCAAGAAAAGGAAATCACGAAGGAGGAAGCGAGAAAGGCTGGAGGGGGACAGGCGGGGAAAGGGACTTTCAGAAGCAGGCGGTCTAACTCTGTCCTCTCCCGGTCTCTGCCCGCCCAGATGCCGGCGACCCCTACAAGGCGGACGAGGCCGAAGCCAACGGCTACAGCAGCGGCGGCGGCGGCCGCAGCCCGTGCGCAGACAGCGGGGACGAGGCGCCCGACGACGAGGACGAGGTCGAGGACGAGGCGCCGGAGGCAGAGGTGGTGCGCGGCGCGGAGGAGGCGCGGGGCGGTGGCGGCGGCCTCGGGGCCCGCGGGTCGGGCTGTCCGGGCGCGGCCGAGACCGAGGCGTCCCCTGGAGCCGTCGACGATGCCGCGGCCCCATTACCCCGCGGGAACTCGCCCGGAGCCCCGGGCCCGCCCGGAGCCTCCGCGGCGGCAGCGTCGGGAGGCGCGGGAACAACTCCGCAAGGCGCGGCGGCGGCCACGAAGCCTAAGCGGAAGCGCACCGGCTCCGACTCCAAGTCCGGCAAGCCGCGGCGCGCGCGCACCGCCTTCACCTACGAGCAGCTCGTGGCGCTGGAGAACAAGTTCAAGGCGACTCGCTACCTGTCAGTGTGCGAGCGCCTCAACCTGGCTCTGTCGCTGAGCCTCACCGAGACGCAGGTGAAGATCTGGTTCCAGAATCGCCGAACCAAATGGAAGAAGCAGAACCCGGGCGCCGACACAAGTGCACCGACCGGCGGCGGCGGAGGGCCGGGCCCCGGAGGCGGGCCCGGCGCGGGGCTGCCCGGCGGCCTCAGTCCGCTCAGCCCTTCGCCGCCCATGGGCGCGCCGCTCGCCATGCACGGCCCGGCGGGGTACCCGGCGCACGGCCCGGGTGGCCTGGTGTGCGCCGCGCAGCTGCCCTTCCTGTCCAGCCCCGCGGTGCTCTCGCCCTTCGTGCTGGGCTCGCAGACCTACGGCGCGCCCGCCTTCTACGCGCCGCACCTCTGAGGTCGGACGCTGGGACGCCGGACCAGACCGCCACGCACGGCTCGCGCGGCTACGAGGCCACAGTTGGAGGACCCAAGGGCCCGCCGGGCCCGACTCTTTTCTAAGGTTTCACTCGTTAACTCTGTATATAGCTGGTTGCTACAGAAGAGTTTTAAATTTATAAATGACTGTACGCGTCGGGGCCTGGCGGGCAGCTCCCGCGGGCACTGGCCACTCGGAAGCACTTTGCCGAACTTCGCTTAATCAATAAACCGCAGCCCCGAGTCTCCCAGGCTCCCGCGCCGCCCCGCCCTGCGCGCCCTACCCTCTTCTCCCCTCTTGGCTCAGCCCGCCTCGATGAGTCCTCCCGGGTGTAGACCAGTGCGACCTAGGCGTCTCCGGGGTGTTCGGTCCGGCGCGGGACTCGAGCCCGTTTCTCTGCTGACCTGGCGTCCAGGGGCCAGAGCTCGCCTCTGTTGGTTGGTGCCTGGGTCTTCTCTTCGTTTGAGGATGGGCTCAGGGGCTTGCTTGCCGCGGAGGCTGAGGCTCAAGTTGGAGAGCGCCCCCTTCTTACGCCCCCCAGAGTAAGGATCGAACCTCCCTGGCGGTGACGGCTAGGCGTCCCCATTGCTCCCAGTAGCCGTAGCCTCGAGGGGCTGGAGAGGGGAAACCGAGCCGCACAGAGCTGGTAGAAGGGCTGGGGCTGTGGGAACCGCTGGCTCGGCTGATTGCCAACTCCTGCCTACAGCTCTCTTCACCCAGAGGCCCCTGAGCGCCAGGCCTGCCGGGTGCCGACTTGGAAGGGCGCGTGCCTCCGTCTGCCGGTCTGGCTCGGGGGACGCTCCGCCTGTTTCCCAGAGGAGAAAATAGGACTGCCTAAAAGTCCCCGAGCCGGACTGAACACTGCAGTGCTTCATCCGCGCGGCCACCTCTCCTCCAACGACTCTGAGCGCGATTCTCAAGCGAGCTCCCGAAGCTCTGGGAGTACAGAACTCGCCTTGAGCGGGCCAGGAGAGGAGCGAGGCAGTGGCTGCACAAGCAGCAGAGCAGATGCTGCGAGGCCGAAGCTCCGGGCACAGCCACGCAGTGACAGGGAGCCCGCCTTGGCAGCACCATCCTGAGTTGGGAAGGGCACTGAGCCCCTTAGGAGCAGGAAGGGGTCGCTGGTCAGTGGCCCAAACCCTGTGTCTGCAGAGGGAGCCTGGCTGTGCACCAGCAGTGGCAGCGGCTAGTGGGTCAGTGACTTCTCCAGGTGACCCCCTCCATTTGCAGAGCAATTGAGCTTCAATGGGGTCTAATCTCTGAGTTAGTCAGCCTGCAGGGGCAAGGCTGGGGCTGGGAAGCAAGACCACCCTAGGCAGTGCCACAGCTGAGAGTGGAAGAGTGGGCTCTCCAGGCATCCCCATCTCCAGGGGACAAAGGGCCTGCAAAAAAGGGTGCTGCAGGCAGGAGGGGCACAGGCAGAGGGACCCTCTTAGGGATCATCTTGCCCACGTGCTGCAGTCTCCAACACTGAAACCCCTGACCTGGAGGGCCTGCCCGTCCCTAACCTAGAGACCTCTGGGCCCCAAGCTGTTCCCCGCTCTGCACGGCTGCTCTGCACAGTGCTGGTCCTGCCTGGAATGATCCCGGTAGCCATCCTGACACTGGCTAGTTTCCCAAGGGCTGCACAGGCCCTTGCCCTCCTCCTGTGCTTGGCTCTCGCTGATTTCTCAGAGCTCAGCTCAGCCACATATGCCTGGGCCAGTGGTGACTGGTGAGTGGAGATCCCAACCTGTGGATGACTTGAATGTGACAGGAGCAGCAAGTGATGGGGATACTCCTCATCTCATAGCTGAAGTCTGGGCCTCCAGGGTGGGAGCAGCTGACTGGGGAACCCCAGAAGTTTCCAGAAGACTCGTGGTCTCAAATCAAATTTTTACTAGTACCATGAGCTGCTGATCAGGAAAGTCATGGCCTTTACTTCTGGGAAGCCAGGGAAGGTCCCATCCATGGGTGCGGGAAAGAGCCGGGGCTTGTCTCCTAAGGGTGCCCTGCTCTCCCTGTGCCAACCTTGCTGGGACATTCCAAGATTTCACAGCCCTCAGAGGGAGATGACAAAAGGTGGCTAGCACTGGGCAGAACGGGTACAGAAACAGCAGGAGTCTGGCCACGCAGCCCGCAGCAGAATCCGCACACTCCCTCTCTCCCTTCATCTGTGCCTCCCTCCAGGTGGGCTGAGTGCTTCCACAGGTACCACGGGGGAGGGGGGGAATGGCAGAGACAAAGCACCAGCCCACACCCACTCTGGCCTCTCTCCCTGTCCTCCTGCATCCTGCCCTCACTGACAGAGGCTCATCTTCAAGGGCTCGGCCAGAAACACGGTGGCCACACTTATGGTCTCCAGCATCAACCCTGGGCTGTGAGATGGGGTGGAGCTTGGGAGGCAATGTTTCCAAGGTGCATGGAGACCATGCACCAGCGGCTCCAGCCTTCGCTTTCAGCTGGTGCCATAGCCACGCGTCAGGTTGCATGCCATGTCACATGCCTTGAGAGTGGAGGCTGTTTCCTGACACTTCTGTGGGCTCCTCTAGTCTCTCTTTGGTACCTACACAGCTATTGTCCTGCAGGCCCAGCCTGAGGTCGCTTGTGCCTTTCCACCCGAGCTCCTAGCAGCCCTGGTGTCTGCATTGTGGTTGCACATTACACACAAAGACACCGAGGCTCTGCTGATCATGGGGCTTGCTGGGGTAGCCACCCCCTTAGCCCCTGCTTCATCCTGGAGCAGCCTAAGTCAGGCTCAGATCCAACCCCAATGTTTCAGCTTATTCTCCCGCCAGGCCCCAGACCCCTCACCTCTACCTCTATGCACCTGGGGAGTTCTGGGGTGCATGTTTCTCTGGCTGCTTTGCAGGACGCCCTCAGACTGGCCCCACCGTCACTACTCCCATCAAGTTTGCCCCCCCCCCCCCCCGCCCACCTATGTCTGATTTGGTCTTCACTCTCTGGGGCCTTTGCTGAAGCACTCTCTGACAGCCCTCCTAGACTCAGGACCAGTCTTACCCAACAATATCCACCCTCCCAAAATCATGCCCATGCACCTTCCACGAAGCTGGTCAAATAGGAAGAGCTTCTTGTAGGCACAGGCCGGCAGGCATGAACCCAGGTACGTGGAGGCTCACCTGGGCCGGAGGCCTCCATTCTCCTTCCAGACTCCCCTCTCCCACACTGCTCCTCCAAACTCCTGCCCAGGGACCACTGAGCCCAGGGCCTAAGGGAGCTTCAATCAGGCCACTTACCCACCACTGCCCACCTCCCTCCTTAACTCAAAGGCCAGGCTAGTGTGTGGATTAAGATTGGGTCTGGCTGCATGTAAGAGAAAACTGAATGAACAAAATTTGAAAGGAGACTGTTTACTTTCTCTTGTGTAAGGGAATTCTAGCCACTGGCAGCCCTGGATAGTTATGACACCTTCACAAGAGTCCTAAGAGACGGAGCTCCATCCAGCTCTCCTCTGTGCCATCCCTGGGCTGGGCCCTTCATCCTCAGGGTCCCAGATGGAAGGTGAAGTTCTAGCCACCACATCCTCATTCTCTACAGCAAACAAGAAGGAAGGGAGCAGGATAAGCTCCCTCCTTGCAAAGGAGCTTTCCTAGAAGCCCATGCAACATGGACACTCACATCTCATTGGCCAGGGCATAGTCATGTGACCACTCCTACCCTGGAGAGAAGGGGAAATGTAGTCGTTTTCCTGGGTGGACTTGGTCCTGGTGATGGAGGAGAATGGCTGTGGCTCTGCACCCTTGTGGAGATTTTAGATCTTGCCCCTTTCCCGGGCCAGCTTATCTGGGTCAGAGGCCTTCATTCTCCTTCCAGACTCCCTTCTCCCACACTGCTCCTCCAAACTTGTGTAGACTGGGTGGAGACCCCCATCCCTGCCATCCTCAGCCTCCTCAACCTCTACATAGCTTCCAACTGTTACTGTCCTTCCCCTCTCAGAGCCAGAGATCAAAAGGGCTGTCTGCACCCCCTGTCTGCACTGGCTGCCCACACCAGCGGTCTACACTCACTGTCCACTGTCTATATTCCGTGTCTGTATGCACTATCTGCACTCCCTAGCCCACCGTCTGCACCTGCCATCCACACTCTGCCCAGTGTTCACACTCCAGGGGGAGGGGTGTCCCAGGTTCAGGGGATCACTTATCCCCACCTCCCTAGCTCCCAGACACAGCCAGACCAAGGTCCCTGCTCATATCACCCTCGTCACTTCAGAGCAAACCTGGGTGTGTGGGAGGGTGTGCTCACCTACTGCCCACCACATCCAGATTCCAGAAAAGCTGGGACCCACTCCTCCTCCCTACTTTGTTCGCCCTGTGTCTGGGCCTGTCCTTTCATCCCTAGGGTCCACATGGGATAGGCACATCTAACAACTGCCTCTCGGGGACTCAATCCTCCCCATATGTCCCGCATGTCCTGCCTAGAGACAGCCTGACCACCTGGGGGCGTCCTCTCCCGATGTCTCCCTGGCGACAGTCTGGCTCTCACACCTGCTGGGTCTTTTCCATCTGGCTGCACCCAAGACCCAGGTCTCTATCTTTGGTCACCCCAAGTCAGGGGCAGATGGGGAGCTCCATGCTGGAGCAATGCAGACTTCCTAAGGGGAGGGGCACAAGGCTGGACAAACAGCCTGGTGGGAGGCAGAGGGAGGGGACGACAGGAAGAAAGGGACAAGGGCTATTAAGCAGGTCATCCTCAGGAAGGCAGGGTCATGTGAGGAAAGGAGGCAGGGCTGTCCTGCCACGGGTGGCCTCTGGCACTACTGACCCACCGCCACCCCCAGGATAATCTCCTTGCCTCCCCTAGGACCACAGGGCTCTGGTCCACTGCAGGGGCCCCACTGCCTGTGGCTGACAACACAGGGACAACTCCACCACGTTCCCGACAGCCTTGCAGATGGTCTTCGGAGGCAGCTTGCTGGGTACTGACTCATCCTCCCTCTTGCTGGGAAACACGGACACTCAGCTCCCAGGATAAAGGCTGCGTTTCCTGCTCTCTGGTCAGCCGGCTCCTGGATACTGCTGGGTTACTTGGTCCTCGCCAAGCAGACGTGAGCACAGTGTGTATGTATGGATGTTGGGGAAGCGAGGCCCGAGAAGGCTCCCTGGAGGAAAGGGCTCAGTGGGAAGGGCACTCCCTCCTTCCTCCTTTTGTACCGCGATAGCTGGAGTCCCAGCAGCCACCTTAGGCTCTGCGGTGGCCTTGAGGGTGGAAGCCACACACTGGGGTGCTAAGCCAGAAACTGGAGAGAGAGAAGGTGCTGCTGACACCACGCGGCCTCCCCCTCAGCTCTGAGTGCCCACCTCTGACTTTCCTTGGGCAGAGCCACATCTTGTGTTTACAAGAACTGCTCTTTGGAGCCTGCAGTTCTGTGCAGCTAACCCTAATTCTGACACCTCTCTCTATAATGGCCCATCATCCAGCACGGAGGCTGTAACCAGGGCCCTGCCATGCCACCCTCCCGCATTCCTCTTCTGTCCCGCTGCATGCCCTGGCTTGGCCTGCCAGTCTGCTGGGACGAGGGTAACTGTGGACAGACTGCACGAGTGCCCCCTTGCATCACGAGCTCCACCAAAAACCACGTGGCCTGAGGATCAAGCCTGAGCCCTCAACCTGGTACCAAGGACCTGTTCCTCCCACCCTGCTCACTGCCACACTCACAGCGCCTAGTCTGAGGGCCACTGTCCCCGGAGCCTCTGCCTGTGCTCCCCACCCTTGCCCACCCCACCGGGCCCGAACGCCAGTGCTGCCACACACTTTGGTGGCCAGTCTGAGCTGCTGCCTGCAGCCCTGCTCCCAGCTCTCCAGCGCCCCTTCTGCTCAGGGTCACTTTCTGCTCACCTGTGCACCCCAGGCTGGTGCAGAGCTTGTCCACACCTCAGCCCTCAGTACACTTGCCCTTGGTGAGCGAACAGCTCCCTTCTCACCCAAGAAACTCCTCGCTCAGACGGGCTGCCTGCATTGTGCACACAGCAAGGCTCCCCTAGCTACTCTGACCTCCGGTCTACCCTCTCCTCGGGGCCAGGAGCCTCCTAGGGGTGGCTACTTCCAAAGCTCAGCTGTGCAGGTGTATGGGCCCTTGTCGGCACAGGAACTCTCGGGAGGGGTGGGTGGGCCTGTGGCCTCCCACACGTGTGCTGGCCCTCACCACCGGAATCAGCTGTAGTCAGGGCAGGACCTGGGCAGGGCGGATGCAGTGAAATGCTCCCAGGAGGCCTGAGGAGGGGGCGAGGCGAAGAGGAACTGCTGCGATTCTGGAGTCTGCAGCGTGCAGGTTCTCCTGAGGCTCTGGGACCACCCTGTGACCTCAGGGCCCTTGAGCTCTTTCTGGGTTCTTCACAATGCCCTCCCCCCAGTCCTTGCCATCCCCTTTCTCCATGAGAGAGGCTCATCTGTCCCCTTTGCTTGCCTGGCTCATGGGGACCCAAACTACATTGTGACAAGGACAGAGATCTTCAAAAAAAGTTCACAGAAAATGCGTATTATGAAAAAAGTATGCTTGGATTTCAAGTCTTTTTGCAACAAAATTAACTCAATTTTTTTCTTTTGAGAGGTTTATGCCTTAGGGCACGTGCACTTGCCAGACAGAGACAGTGAGAGGGAATGTGAGAAATCACCCCCTGGGGGGTGGCCACGGGACAATCCCTTCTCCATTCTCCTCCTGTGATCTTGGTCACGCACGCACACGCACCCAGTGTGATTTTCAAGCCACCGGGTCTAGGACTCAAATGGCGGTCAGCCACGTGGGAGCCCAGCAATGAAACCGCTACGTTATCTGCTGGTTCCTTAACTTATACTTTAATTCCATTTTTCATGAACTTTTCAAATATTCTGAATAGAAGCCTCTTGTGGATTCAATTTTATTTTAATCATATCCGTTTGTTTGTTTCTTTTTTTTTTTTTTTGGAGAGGCATTTTTGCTATAGGGCGTGTGCACTCACCAGACAGAGAGAGACAGAGAGACAGAAAGCGAGAAATCACCCCCTGGGGGGATGGCCACACCACAATCCCTTCTCCTCCATTCTCCTCTCGGGATCTTGGGCACACACGCACACCTGCCCGGTGTGAGTTTAAACCACTGGGTCCGGGACTCGAACTGCTGTCAACTACATGGGAGTCCAGTGACATACCCATTACGCTAACTACTGGTCCCTATTTATTTAGTTTTATTGTTATCACTAGTTAATTCATCTGAGAGTGAGTGAGTGAGAGCAAGAGAGAGCACGCAGGTGTGAGAAAGCAAGCCGCCAGGTACTGGACTCAAACCACAGTGGGCCATGCGGGAGTCCAGTGCCTTAACCACGCCACCTTCTAGCCCCCAATCAACTAATTCTTAACATGAAAAATGCTTACTATTTCACTCCTAAGAGCAATGCCAATTGACACTGAAAGGTACTACTTTTTCACGTAGCTTGGTACAGATCGAATATTTGCGAACAGGCCCAGCTACAAAGATGAACAGAGCACCATGCCCTGAGAGGCTGGAAACCAAACAGGAGGCCCAGGAATGTGCCAGGCACACTTGTGCATGCCCTGAATCCTGGCTAACAGGACTGTGATATGGTGACCAGTGTGACCACTGGAGGTGGCTACCTCTGTCTCTTTCCCTTCCCCTCTCATAAAGAAAGAAAAATCAGAAACAATGTTTAGTAACATGGGCAGAGGAGTTTGGGGAAGTGTTTTCACATATTGCGGGTGGGAAAGCAAACGGATACTGGTTTTATGAAAAGCAACTCTGCAATGGCTGTCAGCATTATAATTGCACAGACACGTTGGCTAGCAATTCCACCTCTAAGGATTTAACCTGCAGATAAAATATGTATGTATGAAAGGAGGTAGGTACAAGATGTTTGCTGCAAGGCTGCTGGGCATAGAGAAAGACTAGACATGGTTCTAACATTCAAACTGGGAACATTCATATAATGACAGTGCATGCGCACACACACACACACACACACACACACAGGTCATGCAGCCACAAAAGAGCACTTCTGGAATGGCAGAGAAAGGACTGCTGAAACTCGCTCCTCTATGATGCCGTAGGACACTAGTAAAACTGACAAAATAAACTTTTTAGAAACTTTTTTAAAAAAGTTTGCTAACGAAAGGCTTGTAACAATCCAAGGAGTGTTTATTCAAGAAAAATGACCAAGTCTCGATAAGAACAGTGGGTTCTGTGGAATTTAACTTGCACCATTCCCATTTCTCTTGCTCCAACATCACAGAAGTCTTTAATTGCCAGAGAGCACATGCACTTGCCAGAGAGAGAGAGACAGAGAGGAGAAAGCACCCCTTGATGGGGCATGATCATGCCACAACTCTCTCTTCCCTACTTCTCCATACTGTCAGGTTTGGGGCATGCATATACAAGTTTTGGTATGTTTTTCAAGCCACCAGGGCCAGGATTTGAACCATGGGCAACTATGTGGGATCTAGCTCTCCATATGCAGTACTTAACTATGGCACTACAGGTGCCAGCAGAAGCCTTTAAAACCAACAGTTTAACATCCACAGCAGCTGTGGAAAGCAGCAGCCTGGCAGCCACTGGAAATGGGAGACTGTTCAGAAGTCCTCCAAAGACCACATCCACAGGGACTGTCACTATCCGTCCTGTCTGGCTGCTCCCTGAGAAAAAAACACTCATAAGCCTTGTCTTTACTTGGCTGGATTCAGAGGGCGTGTTGAAAACAAGCAACTGAACTGTTAAACACCGCATCTGCCTGAGCTGGCCAAGAGGCTGGCTACAAATATAATGAGGAAGATCCAATGAATGCGATGCCCATAGTGGTCTGTGAAAAGCTCTGACATACACCTGGAGAAATGGGAGGTCCTGCATACACATCACAGGGCTGTGTGACTTTGAGGCTCTGTGTAAGTGAGAGCTAAGCAGAGCTGGCAACCACCTGCCTGAGCACTGACGGTGCACCCTCTCCACAACGGCTCATCAGTAAAAACTGCAAGATTGATTGGTTCAAAGCACTTAAGGGAATCTAGGGACCAGCAGTTAGCATAATGTCTATGTGGTTGGACTCCCATGTAGTCAACCGTGGTTCGAGTCCCGAAACCAGTTGCTTAAACTCATACCAGGCACGTGTGTGTGCGTGCCCAAGATCCCAAGAGGAGAATGGAGGAGAAGGGATTGTGGCATGGCCATCCCCCCGGGGGGTGATTTCTTGCTTTCTGTCTCTCTGTCTGTCTTTCTGGCAAGCGCATGCGCCCTATAGCAAAAACCTCTCAAAAAAAAAAAAGCACTTAAGGGAATCTCTGTGTAACCACTAACTAGTAAGCAAACCAAGCAGAGCCTTCAGTGACTACTCACAACACAGAGTACTGACTTACAGAATTAGTTCAAGACAGACACTAAACAAGTAGTAACAACAAAAGAAATCACACATCCTGTGGAAATAGGATTTGATTTCCAGAATTGCACATCATATTATTTTAAAAGTCCAATTTCGGCAGAGGCAAATGACATAATGGTTATATCACTGGACTCCCATGTGGTTGATTGCAGTTCGAGTCCCAGAGACAGTGACTTGAAACTCACGCCGGGTGTGTGTGTGTGCATGTCCAAAATCCCAAGAGGAGACTGGGGGAGAAGGGACTGCGGCATGGCCATCCCTCCTGGAGGGTGAGTTCTTGCTTTTCAGTCTCTGTGTCTCTCCAGCATGCGTAAGTGCCCAATACCAAAAAATGGCTCTCTCTCTCAAAAAAAAGAAAAAAAAAAAAGTCCAGTTGTCAACAAGAAGAAACCTAAGACATACAAAGAAACACTGTATATTTCCTTGGCTCACATATGGAGAGAAGGCAGTGAACAGAAACTGTCCTTGAATAAGTTGTGATGTTGTACCTGCCAGGCAAATACATCTTTAAACCAGCAACTCTAAATACATTAAAAGAACTAAAGGAAATTATATCTGAACAATGAATGAATCTAATGTTTCACTAAATAAAATGCAAATATATACTTGGGTACAAAGATACCGATATTAAAGAAGAGAACCAAACAGAAATTTTGGAATAATAAAACTGAACAACTCAAGAGCAGCCAGGAGGCATGGTGGTTAAGGCAGCTAAATCCTACATGGCTGACTGTGCAGTTTGTCATGGACCTGGCCCCTTAAAAAACATGCCAGGCGCATGTATTTACATACCCGCCCACACTCCTGAGACAACAGAGGAGAAGGGACTGAGGTGTGGCCATCCCCCAAGGAGGTCATTTTTTACTTTCTCTCCCTCTCTCTCTGGTGAGCACATGCACCCTATAGCAAACTAAAAAAGTAATAGCCAAAATGAAAAGTACAGTGCATCAGACATTAGTCGGTAAAAGCAAGCATCTACAGCCTGGAAGACAGGTCAATTGAGATGATCTGGTCTGAGGAACAGACACAAAGAATAAAGAAAAAAAGAACAGAAGAATCTCAGAATCCAGTGGACACTACCTATTAGATCAACATGCACATTGTGGGAGTTCAGGGAGAGGAGAGATACAAAGGGGCAGAAAGAATATTTAAAGAGCTGGCCCTGCAGCTTAGTGGTTAAGGAATCAGGATCCCACATGGACAACCATGGTTCAAATTTGGATCCCAGACTTAAACACACCAGCCACATGTGTGCATGCCCCAAATCTCAACAGGATGGAGAAACAGAGAGGGGATTGCAGGAGATCATTTCCCATTAGGGAATGTTTCTTTCCCTCTCCCTTGGTGTCTCTGGAAAGGGCACAAGACCTCTGGTCATTAAAAGAAAGAAAAAGAGTGGGGACCAGCAGGTGGCATGGTGGTTAAGGCGCTGGACACTCCCACATGGCCAACCGTGGTTCGAGTCCTGGACCTGGTGGCTTGCTTTCTCACTTTCCCTCTTTGTCTCTCTCTGTGTCTCTCTCTGATCAAATTAAAATAAAATGAATGAATAAGTAAAACAAAATAAATAATTATTTTAAAAAAAAGAAAAAAAGAGAAAGAGAAAGAGCATTTGAAGAAATGGCAAAGAAAACCTCCTAAGCTTGATGAAAAACATTAATATTTACAGCTAAGAAGCTCAATGAACTCCAAGTAGGATACAATCAAAGAGATTCACAACTAGACACATAAAGACAAACTGTCAAAAGCCAAAGATGAGGGGCCAGGAGGTGACATGGTGATTAAGGTGCTAGACTCACACATGGAAGATAGTGGTTCAAGCCCCAGGCCCAGCAGCTTGAAAATCACACCAGGCACATGTGCGTGCAAGTCCAAAATCCTGAGCAAAGAATGAGGGAGAAAGGACTGCTATGTGGCCATCCCCTGGAGAGTGATTTTTCACCTCCCACCACAGCTTCTGGTGAGTGCATGTGCTCTATGGCAAAAATCTTAAAAAAAAAAAAGACAAAGACAAAATGATCTTGAAAGGAGCAAGTGAAAAGCAGCTCACTATATCCTGGAGATATTCCAGGGGAATATCAGCTGGCTTCTCATCAGAAACCACAAAGGCCAGAAAGCCACAGCATGATATATGCAAAGGGTCGAAAGGACCACCAGCCCAAACTCCTTATCTAGCAAAATTATTCTTCAAAGTAAATTAAGACATTCTCAGATGAACAAAATGGAGAGAAATCGCATTGCTGGCAGAACTGCCCTATGAGAAATAGTAAAGGAGGTGCTTCTTGCTGAAACGAGAGGCACCAGGCTCGGATCCACAAAGAACACTGGGAGAGGTACCTGGGAGCAGAGAACGCCGGGAGAGGTACCTGGGAGCAGAGAACGCCAGGAGAGGTACCTGGGAGCAGAGAACGCCGGGAGAGGTACCTGGGAGCAGAGAACGCCGGGAGAGGTACCTGGGAGCAGAGAACGCCGGGAGAGGTACCTGGGAGCAGAGAACGCCGGGAGAGGTACCTGGGAGCAGAGAACGCCGGGAGAGGTACCTGGGAGCAGAGAACGCCGGGAGAGGTACCTGGGAGCAGAGAACGCCGGGAGAGGTACCTGGGAGCAGAGAACGCCGGGAGAGGTACCTGGGAGCAGAGAACGCCGGGAGAGGTACCTGGGAGCAGAGAACGCCGGGAGAGGTACCTGGGAGCAGAGAACGCCGGGAGAGGTACCTGGGAGCAGAGAACGCCGGGAGAGGTACCTGAGAACAGAGAACGCCGGGAGAGGTACCTGGGAGCAGAGAACGCCGGGAGAGGTACCTGGGAGCAGAGAACGCCGGGAGAGGTACCTGGGAGCAGAGAACGCCGGGAGAGGTACCTGAGAGCAGAGAACGCCGGGAGAGGTACCTGGGAGCAGAGAACGCCGGGAGAGGTACCTGGGAGCAGAGAACGCCGGGAGAGGTACCTGGGAGCAGAGAACGCCGGGAGAGGTACCTGGGAACAGAGAACGCCGGGAGAGGTACCTGGGAGCAGAGAACGCCGGGAGAGGTACCTGGGAGCAGAGAACGCCGGGAGAGGTACCTGGGAGCAGAGAACGCCGGGAGAGGTACCTGGGAGCAGAGAACGCCGGGAGAGGTACCTGGGAGCAGAGAACGCCGGGAGAGGTACCTGGGAGCAGAGAACGCCGGGAGAGGTACCTGGGAGCAGAGAACGCCGGGAGAGGTACCTGGGAGCAGAGAACGCCGGGAGAGGTACCTGGGAGCAGAGAACGCCGGGAGAGGTACCTGGGAGCAGAGAACGCCGGGAGAGGTACCTGGGAGCAGAGAACGCCGGGAGAGGTACCTGGGAGCAGAGAACGCCAGGAGAGGTACCTGGGAGCAGAGAACGCCGGGAGAGGTACCTGGGAGCAGAGAACGCCGGGAGAGGTACCTGGGAGCAGAGAACGCCGGGAGAGGTACCTGGGAGCAGAGAACGCAGGGAGAGGTACCTGGGAGCAGAGAACGCCGGGAGAGGTACCTGGGAGCAGAGAACGCCGGGAGAGGTACCTGGGAGCAGAGAACGCCGGGAGAGGTACCTGGGAGCAGAGAACGCCGGGAGAGGTACCTGGGAGCAGAGAACGCCGGGAGAGGTACCTGGGAGCAGAGAACGCCGGGAGAGGTACCTGGGAGCAGAGAACGCCGGGAGAGGTACCTGGGAGCAGAGAACGCCGGGAGAGGTACCTGGGAGCAGAGAACGCCGGGAGAGGTACCTGGGAGCAGAGAACGCCGGGAGAGGTACCTGGGAGCAGAGAACGCCGGGAGAGGTACCTGGGAGCAGAGAACGCCGGGAGAGGTACCTGGGAGCAGAGAACGCCGGGAGAGGTACCTGGGAGCAGAGAGGTACGCAGAGAACGGGAGAGGTACCTGGGAGCAGAGAACGGGAGAGGTACCTGGGAGCAGAGAACGCCGGGAGAGGTACCTGGGAGCAGAGAACGCCGGGAGAGGTACCTGGGAGCAGAGAACGCCGGGAGAGGTACCCGGGAGAGGTACCTGGGAGCAGAGAACGCCGGGAGAGGTACCTGGGAGCAGAGAACGCTGGGAGAGGTACCTGGGAGCAGAGAACGCCGGGAGAGGTACCTGAGAACAGAGAGGTACCTGGGAGCAGAGAACGCCGGGAGAGGTACCTGAGAACAGAGAACGCCGGGAGAGGTACCTGGGAGCAGAGAACGCTGGGAGAGGTACCTGGGAGCAGAGAACGCCGGGAGAGGTACCTGAGAACAGAGAACGCCGGGAGAGGTACCTGGGAGCAGAGAACGCCAGGGGAGAGGTACCTGGGAGCAGAGAACGCCGGGAGAGGTACCTGGGAGCAGAGAACGCCGGGAGAGGTACCTGGGAGCAGAGAACGCCGGGAGAGGTACCTGGGAGCAGAGAACGCCGGGAGAGGTACCTGGGAGCAGAGAACGCCGGGAGAGGTACCTGGGAGCAGAGAACGCCGGGAGAGGTACCTGGGAGCAGAGAACGCCGGGAGAGGTACCTGGGAGCAGAGAACGCCGGGAGAGGTACCTGGGAGCAGAGAACGCCGGGAGAGGTACAGAGAACGCCGGGAGAGGTACCTGGGAGCAGAGAACGCCGGGAGAGGTACCTGGGAGCAGAGAACGCGCTGCACAGGCAGAGGGAGAGGTACCTGGGAGCAGAGAACGCCGGGAGAGGTACCTGGGAGCAGAGAACGCCGGGAGAGGTACCTGAGAACAGAGAACGCCGGGAGAGGTACCTGGGAGCAGAGAACGCCGGGAGAGGTACCTGAGAGCAGAGAACGCCGGGAGAGGTACCTGGGAGCAGAGAACGCCGGGAGAGGTACCTGAGAGCAGAGAACGCCGGGAGAGGTACCTGGGAGCAGAGAACGCCGGGAGAGGTACCTGGGAGCAGAGAACGCCGGGAGAGGTACCTGGGAGCAGAGAACGCCGGGAGAGGTACCTGGGAGCAGAGAACGCCGGGAGAGGTACCTGGGAGCAGAGAACGCCGGGAGAGGTACCTGGGAGCAGAGAACGCCGGGAGAGGTACCTGGGAGCAGAGAACGCCGGGAGAGGTACCTGGGAGCAGAGAACGCCGGGAGAGGTACCTGGGAGCAGAGAACGCCGGGAGAGGTACCTGGGAGCAGAGAACGCCGGGAGAGGTACCTGGGAGCAGAGAACGCCGGGAGAGGTACCTGGGAGCAGAGAACGCCGGGAGAGGTACCTGGGAGCAGAGAACGCCGGGAGAGGTACCTGGGAGCAGAGAACGCCGGGAGAGGTACCTGGGAGCAGAGAACGCCGGGAGAGGTACCTGGGAGCAGAGAACGCCGGGAGAGGTACCTGGGAGCAGAGAACGCCGGGAGAGGTACCTGAGAGCAGAGAACGCCGGGAGAGGTACCTGGGAGCAGAGAACGCCGGGAGAGGTACCTGGGAGCAGAGAACGCCGGGAGAGGTACCTGAGAACAGAGAACGCCGGGAGAGGTACCTGGGAGCAGAGAACGCCAGGAGAGGTACCTGGGAGCAGAGAACGCCGGGAGAGGTACCTGGGAGCAGAGAACGCCGGGAGAGGTACCTGGGAGCAGAGAACGCCGGGAGAGGTACCTGGGAGCAGAGAACGCCGGGAGAGGTACCTGGGAGCAGAGAACGCCGGGAGAGGTACCTGGGAGCAGAGAACGCCGGGAGAGGTACCTGGGAGCAGAGAACGCCGGGAGAGGTACCTGGGAGCAGAGAACGCCGGGAGAGGTACCTGGGAGCAGAGAACGCTGGGAAGAGGTACCTGCACAGAGCAGAGAACGCCGGGAGAGGTACCTGGGAGCAGAGAACGCCGGGAGAGGTAACTGCACAGGCAGAGACAAGACAATCTGAATGAATGCACTTTTGTTCACGAACCTTTTCTTTTCCTATCTGATCTAAAAGACAACTACATAAAGCAATGATTACAAATCCATGTTGACGGGCTTGCAATCTACAAAGATGTAACTTGTATGACAGAACCAGCACAAAGAAGCTAGGCAGGAACAGAGCTATATTACAATTCTTGTACATTATCGAAATTATGTTGGTGTTAATCTGAACTAGACTATTTTAAGCTGTTAATTGTAGTAATCAGAGCAACCACTAAGAAAATAACTTACAAAATAGTAAAAGAGACAACAAAGGAATTAAAATGTTACAAGGGTATTAAATATCAATTTAACACACAAGAAAAAAGTAATGGAGGAACAGAAAATGAAAAAGAAGAAAAAATACACAAAACAAACAGAAAAATGGCACAGCTGGCCTCATAGCACATTGGTTAGACGCTGTGCATAGGCAGCTGGAGCCCACAGGCTAATTGCAGTTCAAATCTTGGCCCTCCTGGTTTGAAAAACATAGTGTGTGTGCCTGCATGTGCAAAACCCTGATAGGATGGAAACATCGAGGGAAAAGGATTATAGACATGACCATGCCCCATGTGGGGAGGGGTCTCCCTGTGAGTACATGTGCTTCCTGGCAAAAGAAGGAAGGAGGGCTCTCCACTCCCGTGAGTAACTTGGCTCCGGGGGCTCCACTCCGGCCTCTGCCGCCAGCAGACCCCTTCCGACAGCCCTCGCTGCGCAGGCCGGGACGCCTCTCCCCCCTCCGCCCCCGCCACGGAAAGTTAAGTTTGAAGAGGGGGGAAGAGGGGAACATGGACATGAAGAGGAGGATCCACCTGGAGCTGAGGAACCGGACCCCCGCAGCTGTCCGCGAACTTGTCTTGGACAACTGCAAGTCAAGTGATGGAAAAATTGAAGGCTTAACAGCAGAATTTGTGAACTTAGAGTTCCTCAGTTTAATAAATGTAGGCTTGATTTCAGTTTCAAATCTTCCCAAGCTACCTAAATTGAAAAAGCTTGAGCTCAGTGAGAATAGAGTCTATGGAGGTCTGGACATGTTAGCAGAAAAACTCCCAAATCTCACACATCTAAACTTAAGTGGAAATGAAATGAAAGACATCAGTACCTTGGAACCTTTGAAGAAGTTGGAATTTCTGAAAAGCCTGGATCTGTTTAACTGTGAGGTCACTAACCTGAACAACTACCGAGAGAGTGTCTTTAGGCTGCTGCCGCAGCTGACCTACCTGGACAGCTGTGATCGAGAGGACCGGGAAGCCCCCGACTCAGATGCTGAGATGGACGGTGTGGACGAAGAAGAGGAAGACGAGGAAGGTGAAGATGAAGAAGACGAGGAGGATGAGGACGGTGAGGAGGAAGAGTTTGATGAAGAAGATGAAGACGAAGATGTAGAAGGGGAAGAAGATGAAGACGAAGTCAGCGGGGAGGAAGAAGAATTTGGACATGATGGAGAAGTTGATGAAGATGAAGAAGATGAGGATGAGGATGAAGAGGAGGAAGAAAGTGGGAAAGGTGAGAAGAGGAAGAGAGAGACAGATGATGAAGGAGAAGATGATTGAGACCCCAAGTAACCTGCAAAGACAGAATTGTTCAGTGTTGGTTGGACTGCTCATGGATTTGGTAGCTGTTTAAAAAAAAGGTAGCTGTGATACAAACCCTAGGACACCCACCCACCCAAAGAGCCAAAGAATAGTTCCTGTGACATTCCTCCTTCCTCCATTTAGTCCCTCTTGGTAATCTACTACCAAGCTGTGGGGACTTCACCCCAACAAAATTGTAAGCGTTGTTAGGTTTTCGTGTAAGACTTTCTGTAGCATGGATAGCTGTGATTGGTGAGTCAACCGTCCGTGGCTACCAGTTACACTGAGATTGTAACAGCATTTTTACTTTCTATACAACAAAAGCTTTGTAAATAAAATCTTAACATTAAAAAAAAAAAGAAGAAGGAAGGAGGAGGGAGAAAGGACAGGGAAGCTAGAAGGGAAAGAAGAGAAGGAAGACAGAGAGGAAAGGAAGGGAGGGATTACCTTATCAGTAATTACACTTAATGTAAATGGATTAAATACTTTTCTCAAGTAGCAGAGATTAGCAGAACAAATTAAAGACATGATCTAGACCCACTTGTAGTGACCACACACTGCAAAGATGTTGTACTCCCCAGACTTCAACCCTGGGAGCCTGGGTTTTATTTCCAGTCCAACCTAAAAGTTAGGTGTCTATGCCTGTAAACCCAGTGATTTAGGATGCTAAGGCAGAAGGATAGTGACCTTATGGCTAGCCTAGCAACTTAGTTCCTGTCTAAAAAAAAGAGCTAGGGGGTGGGGGGCAAGCAGATGGCAAAGAGGTTATGTCACTGGACTCCCACATAGCTGACTGTAGTTCAAGTTCCAGACCCAGTGGCTTCAAACTCATACTAGGCATGTGTGTGTGCATGTCCAAGATCCCAAGAGGAAAATGGAGAAGGGACTGCAGGATGGCCATCCCCCTGGGGGGTGATTTCTCACTTTCCCTCTCACTGTCTCTGTCGCTCTCTCTCTCTCTCTCTCTCTAGTGAATGCACATGCCCTAAGGCAAAAACCTCTTAGAAAAAAAAAAAAAAAAAGAGCTGTATGTGATGGCATGTGCCTGTAGTCTTCTCTGGAAGGCTGAGGTTGGAAAATGTAACACCCTTTTCAAAAACAAAACAGAAAACTATTCATGATCCAACTACAATGCTCTTAGAACATACTTTAAATTCAGAGATAACAATGAAAGGATAGAAAAAGATGAGACCATGAAAACAACAATCAAAAGAGACCTGAGTGGCTACATTCATATGAGGGTGAGTATTCCAAAAGTCCATGGAAATGTGTATTATGAAAAAAACTACATGATTTAAAAAAAAAATTTGGACCAAAATAAACTTGTGCTTTAATTGCATTTTTCCATGGACATTTTGAAGTCTTCTCATATCAGACAAAGAAGACTCTGACAAAAATTTATCTAGAGGCAAAAGACATAATGATAAAAGGTCACCACCATCAGTAAGCAAAATAGCAAGTGGCGTGGTGGTTGAGGCACTGGACACTCCCACACGGCCAACCACAGTTCGAGTCCCGGATCTGGTGGCTTGCTTTCTCACTTTCCTTCTCTCTCTGTGTCTCTCCCTGGTCCAATTTAAATTAATTAATTAATTAATTATTAATTAAAATCAAGCAAAATACAAATCTTAAAAAAAAACAAAGAAATAGTATAAACATGGATGCACTTAACAACAGAAATGAAGCAAAAGTGATAGGAGACAGTCTGTGACCTAGTAGGTAAGGTAGCTGGATCCCAAACAGCTGACCATGCAGTTCAAGTCCCAGACCTGGCATATATCCCCGAAATCCCAAGAGGAGAGAGAGATGGAATTGTGGCATGACCATGCCCCATGTGGTGGTGGTGGGGAGCTTTCCCTCTCTGCCTAGTGAGTATAAGCACCCTCTGGCAAAATAATAAAAAACAAACAAAACAAGTGACAGAACTGAATAAAGAAAGAGACAATTCAACAAAAGTAGTTGAAGGTTTCAATACCCTCTTTTCAATAATGGATATAACAACTAGGTAGAAGATGAACAAGGAAAGAGAAGACAACACTATAAACCAGCTAGATCTAATAGATGTCTATAGAACATTCCACCCAACAGCAGCAGGAAAGATAACCTTCTCAAGTGCACATAGAACTTTCTCCAAGACAGGACATATGTGAGGCCATAAAATAACTTGATATATCAAAAGAAATGAAATCATACAAAGTATGTTCTTTGGCCAAAATAGAATGAAATAAGAAATTAAGTCCAGCCATGGTGGGGCAGCAGTATTTTGCAATGCTCCATGATGCTGAAGCCATATGAAATGGTTCTGGGTTTGTATCCTGAGGTCTCCTTGTACATGCTGAATGTATACATGTGCCTGTGACCCTGGCTGCCTGAGGCTGGGGTGGAACATGGCATGGAGGCCTTGGTGGTGTTGGTGATGTGGCCCCACTCCAAGAAATAACTAAAAAAAAAAAAAAAAAAAAGAAGGAAATCTGAGAAATTCACAAGTATGTGAAAATTAAACAATAAACTCTATATAATCAATTGGTAAAAGAAGAAATCACCAGAGAAATTAGAAAACACTCGAGATTTAAAAAGACAAAACAGGGACCAGCAGTTAGCGTAATGGCTATGTCACTGGACTCCCATGTATTCGACCACGGTTCGAGTCTTGGACCCAGAGGCTTAAACTCACGCCAGGCGCATGTGCGTGCATACCCAAGATCCCAAGAGGAGAATGAAGGAGAAGGGATTGCAGCGTGGTCATCTCCCCTGAGGGGGTGATTTCTCGCTTTCTGTCTGTCTCTCTCTGTCTTTCTGGTGGGTATACATGCCCTATAGCAAAAATTTCTCCAAAAAATAAAAAAATAAAAAGACAAAACAAAATATACCAGAATTTAGGGAGACGAAGCCAAAACAATGTTTAGATGAAACTCCAAAGCTATAAATACCTACATTAAAAAGCAAGTTAAGGGAACCAGCAGTTAGCGTAATGGCTATGTCGCTGGACTCCCACGTAGTCGACCGCGGTTCGTGTCCCGGACCCGGTGGCTTAAAACTCACGCCGGGCGCGTGTGCGTGCGTGCCCAAGATCCCGAGAGGAGAATGGAGGAGAAGGGATTGCAGCGTGACCATCCCCCCGGGGGGTGATTTCTCACTTTCTGTCTCTCTGTCTCTCTCTGTCTGGCGAGTGCACGCGCCCTATAGCGAAAACCTCTCCAAAAAAAAAAAAAAAAAAAAAAAAAAAGCAAGTTAAAGGGCTGGCAGGTGGTTAAGGTACTGGACTCCACATGGTTGACCGTGGTTTGAGTTTTAGATCTGGTGGCTTGCTTCCTCACTTTCCCTTCCTCTCTGGTCAAATTAGAAAAAATAAAATAATAAATAAAATAAATAAGTAATTATTTAAAAAAAAGGCAAAAACCCAAAGTCATCTGAAAGAAGTAATAAATATCAGATATTAATGAGATAAATTAAATAAAAAAAGAGAGCAATCAACAAAACAAAGGTTGTTTCTTTTACTAGATCAACAAAATTGATAAATCTTGGGTCAGCAGGTGGTACAGAGGTTAATGGGCTAGGTTCTGTATGGTCAACCTATGGTTTGAATCCCAGACCTGGAGGCTTGCAAAACAACCTGGGCACATGTGTGTGCATGCCCAAAATCCCAAGAGGAGAATGGAGAAGGGACTGTGGCATGGCCATCCCCCCAGAGGATGATTTCTCACATTCCTTCTTTCTCTCTCTCTGGCAGGTACATGTACCCTATGGCAAAAACTAAAAAAACTGTTACATTTTTAGTTACAGTGGCCAAGAAAGAGAGAAAGAAAGATCCAAATTACTAAAATCAGGAAATACTATAAACAAATATATGTAGTATATTATAGTGAATAACCTAGATGTAATGGATAAACTCCTAGAAAGATAGAAACTACCGAAAGTGACTTCAGGAACAGAAAACCTAAATAGGCCTATAAGAAGTAAAGATATTGAATAAGTAGTAATAATAAAAAAATTCTACAGGGTCCAGCAGGTGGCGTAGTGGTTAAGGCACTGGATTTCCATGTAGTTGACTGCAGTTTGGGTCCTGGGCCTGGAGGCTTAAAAGTCACGCTCAGCATGTGTGCCCAAAATACTGCGAGAAGGGGGAGGAGAAGGGATTGCAGTGTAGCCAGTCTGTCTCTCTCTGTTTCTCTGGTGAGTACATGTGCCCTATAGCAAATCGCCCCCGCCAAAAAAAAAAAAAAAAAAAAAAAAAAAAAAACTCCACAAAGAAAAGCCCAAGGGATCAGATGGCTTTACCGGCTAATTCCACCATTATTCCACCAAAGTCTATTCAACGTTGTGCTAAAGGATGGGAGCGACTATGTGAGAAGATGAGTGAAAGGACTCCAGACTGAACAGCAAATGAAAGGTTTTTGTTTGCCAATAAGATTCTGTGTATAGAAAATTGTAAAGGAATACTCACACACACTCAACATTCCTGATACAGGATCAACAAACAAATATTAGTTTTATTTCTATACATCAGTAATGAGCAATCAAAAAATGATATTCACAGAACAATTACATTTACAATAGTATTAAAAAGTATAAAATATTTGGGCCACCAGGTGGCATGGAAGTTAAGGCAGCTGGATCCCACATGGCCAACTCTGTGGTTTGAGTCTAGGACAATGCAGCTTAAAAATCATACTCGTTGAGTGTGTATATGCCTCAAATACCAGAGAATGGAGGAGAAAGAATTACAGCATGGCCAGCCCCTTAGGAGGCGATTTCTCACTCCCTTCCCTGCCTTTCTCCCTCTCTGGAGAGCACATGTGCCCTATAGCAAAAACTAAAAAAAGAATAAAATACCTAGGCAAAAATGTAATAAGTGTGACATCTACAAAACACAGTTGAAATAAATTAAAGAAGACCCAAATAAATGCAAAGATATCAGAAGTTCATGAATCAGAAAATTCATTACTAGGATGGTGATACTTCTGAAAGTGATCTATCAACTCTATGTAGTCCCTACCAAAATTTCAGCGGCCATTTTTACAGAAACTGACAATCTGACCCTAAAATTCATCTGGAAATGCAAGAAACAGATTAGCCAAAACAATCTTGAAAAAGAACAAAGCTGGAGGACCAGCAGGAGGACCAGCAGTTAACGTAATGGCTATATTGTTGGACTCCCATGGAGTTGACCGTGGTTCGAGTCCTAGACCCAGTGGCTTAAACTCACTCCGGGCATGTGTGCGTGTGTGTCCAAGATCCCCAGAGGAGAATGGAAAAAGGATTGTGGTGTGGCCATCCCCCCTGGGGGGTGCTTTCTGTCTCTCTGTCTCTGTCTTCCAGGCGAGCGCATGCACGCTATAGCAAAAACCTCTCCAAAAAAAGAAAAAAAGAAAAAGAACAAAGTTGGAGGACTCATACACATTGAATTCAAAACTTACTACAAAGCTACATTAATCAAGATACTGTAGTACTGGCGAAAGGATATTTAGGCCAACATAACAGAAGTGAGAGTCCAAAAATAAATCTGTACATTTATGGCCAAGTAGTTATCAGTATGAGTGCCAAGATAACTGAACAGGGAAAGAATACTTTTCTCAACAAACAGTACTGGGACAGCTGTATATTCACATGCAAAAGAATGAAGCTGGATTCCTACCTCTCACACTACATGTAAGACTTAATTCAAAATGGATCAAAGATCTAAACTTAAGAGCTTAAACTGGGCCAGCCCCCACAGCATAGCAAGTAAGCCCTGTACACTGGGAGCTGGATCCCAACGGCCGATTACAGCTGGAATCCAGACCTCTGCAGCTTGAAAAACACGCCAGGTGGAACCAGCAGATGGCATAATGGTTACATCACTGGATTCCCACATACTTGACTACGGTTGAGTCCTGGACCTGGTGGCTGAAAATTCACACCAGGCACATTTTTGGCACAGGTACCCAAAATCCCAAGAGGAGAATGAAGGAGAAGGGATTGCTGCGTGGTCATTCTTCCCCAGAGGGGTGATTTCTCACTTTTTGTCTGTCTCACCAGTGAGCACACGTGCCCTACAGCAAAATCCCTCTTTAAAATAAATAAATAAAAAACAAACCAAAACACACACACACACACACAAACAAAGAGAATGCCAGGTAAATGTATGCCCCAGATCCTGACAGGTTAGAGACATGAAGGGAAAAAGGTCTGTGGACCTTTTTTGTAGGCCCACAACCTATGTGGGGATGCTTTCTCCCTTTTTCTCTTCGGCAAGCGCACAAAGCCTCTGGCAATTAAAAAACAAAACAAAACGAAACAAAAAACTTAAGACTCTTAGAAGAAAATACAAGTAAACACAAGAGTGAATCTTTGTGACCTTGACTAGGCAATTGTGTCTTAGATGTGACATCCAAGGCACAAGCAACAAAAGAAAAAAACAACTGCACTTCATTGGAATTAACTTTTGTGTTTCAAAAGATATTAAGAAAGTCAAAAGTGGGGTTACCAGGTTAAGGCACTGGACTTTCACGTGGCCAACTGTGGTTTGATTCCCAGTCCTGGGGATTTGAAAATCATGCAGGGTACACGTGCATGGGTGCCCAGAATCCTGAGAGGAGAATAAAGGAGAAAGGACTGTAGCTGGTCATCCCTGCTGAGGGGTGATTTCTCGCCCTCCCCACCCCACACGAGCACACATGCCCTATGGCAAAAACCTGAAAATAAAATATACGAGAGAGAGAGAGAGAGAGAGAGAGAGAGAGAGAGAGAGAGAGAGAGAAAGAAGAATGGGAGAAAATATTTAGCAATATAAAGGTCTAATATTCATAATATAAATACAACTTCTCGCTCAGCCATGGAGGAACAGTGGTAATGTGGCACTCTCTGATGCTGGAGCCACATGGAAGATTGGGATTCATTTCCTGGTCAACCTGTACACCTTGGGTGAGTATAAATGGGCCTGTTATCCTGGCTGGGAAAGCTGTGGAGAGGATCCTGGTAAGAGACTCTGTTGAGGTGTTTGTCTTTATCGCTCACACTTTCATGAAATAAACTTCTAAAAAACAATCTAAAGAAGTTCTTACAATTCAAAGACAAATAATCCAAATGAAAATGGAAGATCTAAATAGACATTTCTCCAAAGAAGATATACTGGGTCATCAGAAAAGTCATGACATATTTTTTTCTATGCAAAAATGTGTCATGACTTTTCTGACAAACCAATGCAAATGGCCAATAAACACATGAAAAGGTGCACGATGTCATTAGAAAAATACAAACCAAAACCAGAATGAGATACCACTTCACATCCACAAAGACGGTTAAAATTTTTTTAAAAAATCAAAGCAAGTGTTGGCAAGACTGTAGAAAAATTGGAACCTTCATAAATTGCTGGTGGGAATGCAAAATAGTACAGCTGCTTTGGAAACCAGATTGGCAATTCACCAGAAAGTTAAACACAGAGTTACTATTGGATCGTTGGAAAAGTCATGATGCAAAAATACATCATGGTTCTTCTGACAACCCAGTATATAAACCAGCAATTTCTTTTGGGATATACCCAAAAGAAATGAAAACATACACCTACATGAAAACACGTACACTAATGTTCTTAGCAGCATTATTCATAATAGCCAAAAAGTGAAATAATTCAAATGACAGTGACGAATGGATAAATAAAATGTAGTACACCTATACACTAAAATATTATTAAACAACAGAAAAGAATGAAGTATCAATACATGTTACAATCTGGAAGAACCTTGTAAAGAAGCCAGACATGGGCCAGCAGGCAGCACAGGTGTGCTGGATCTCATGTGTCCGCATGACTCTTCTCCATGACGTCAGTGGCAGGCCGTGCCTTTTCAGGGGCATAGCCCAGTGCTGGGAAGACTGGGAGGCCCAGCAGTTGCCATCTCATGGCTGACCATGTGGTATGAGTCTTGGACCCAGGGGCTTAAAAAACACACTCGGTGTGTGCATGTGTGTGTCCAAAATCCTGAGAGAAGAATGGAGGTGAAGAGACTGTGGCATGGCTATTCCCGCATGGGATGATTTCTCACTTTCCCATTCCCTTGTTTCTCTCTGGCGAGTACATGCAACCTATGACATAAAAAAAAAAAGCTAGACAAAAGACCACATTGTGAATGATTCCATTCTTATGAAATGCCCAGAAAAGGCAAATCCAGGAACAGTAGATGAGTCGCTGCGAGGGACTGGGGAGAGGGGTAATGAGGAATAAATGTTTAATGGATACCAGGTTTCCTTTCGGGGTGATAAAAAGTTCCAGAAGTACTTATGGTAGTTTTACTTACTATCACTGAACTGACACTTTTTAAAAGGGTAAATTTTATGTGAGTTATATTTCAATAAAAACATTACTGTAAAACCAAAAAGAGTGAGGTAGTTCTGTGTTCTGATGCAGAACTATCACCAAGATGTCTTAGGAGGCTGGAAATACAAGGTGCAAATGGTGAATCGTTTGCCACCCTCTGTGTTTGCACTGAAAACAGCAACTGCACAGAAGTGTAGGTTTTTCCTCCTGGGAGGAGGCAAGGATTGGCCTGTTCCAAACACAGAGCTGTGGACAGTCCACCGATTCTGAACAGGAGCTCACAAAACGCAGGCCTTGTGAGAACTTGCAGAGTCCCATCCAGGATATGCTGCCCACGTCCACATCCCTCGGCTCCAAGGGCCTATTCTGCAAGGCCAGACCTTAACCAGGTGATGGTGACCCCCACGGCAGGGTAGGGGCCATACCTCCAGAGCATTTTGATGCTCCTTTTCCTTGTATTAAATATACGTCATAAGGGACAGGCCATGGTTACTGCCAGACCTGTGCCCACTCTCTTGTCCTAGTGCAATGACAGAGAGAAAAGAGTTGCGGACGACCAGGAGGGACCGCAGCACACCTGACCCAGCCCCTAGTTCAGCGCATAGTTAAACTGGTTTGAGAACTTCTCATGCTTCTTCTGGTCCATCCGGTTCATGGCTGTGATCACCCTCCGTACAGCGGCCCTGTGGGGAAAGCAAAGCAAGACATGACTGGGGGGTTGGCTAGGAACCTAGGCTCCTGACTGTGGCCGGGCACTGGTCCTGGGGCAACTGATGCACTCAGAGTACTTGCAGACTTATCTATGGGCCCTCCTTTAGGGCAGATGGGCAATGGACCCCAGCCCTGTCACTGGAAAGAAGGTGAGAGAGCCAGAGCTCACTGGCCTCAGGGCTTACGTCCATAGTGGGCCCCCAGGCGAAGGTGGCCCCAGCTGGGCCCTATCACTTCTGTGGCATCCTTGCTCTTGGTGGCAACTGCTGGGCCTCCCAATCTTTCCAGCACTGGGCTATGCCCCTGAATAAGGAACAGCCTGCCACTGACTTCATCAGGGACTCACACTACCCCATTGCACTGCCACACACAGGCTCTGGCACCCAGGGCTGTGGGGAAGATGGCTCACGGCATGCACGGTCATGGCCTCCTGACTGCCCCAGGAGCAGGACCAGGTATGCCATGCATACCAGTTCTGATGCCGTGATGCCCAAGGATCTGGACCCAGCAGAACCTGAGGCCATGATGTGGTGATGCCTCGTAGTCCCTGGTCCCCAGTACCCTGCGCAGGTACTGCTACGAGGGCTCTGCCATCCTCCAAGGCAGGGCTTGCCTGTGGTCACCCAAGGTCATTTCTGCATGGAGGGCTCCAGGCCACACAGCTGCTGCAAGAGGCAAACTCTAACCACCGTCTTCATTGTCCCCAGTGGGAGGGCAAGGAGGACTGCAGCCATGAAGGACCCTCTGTTGTCACTCCTGCTGGGCTTCAGCACCCAGGGTGCCCTTCCCCACTTTACACCTGGCTGATCCACAGGAAACCAACCTCACAACCTCAGAGTAGAGTGGCCAGGCCCTCTCTGGACTGGTGGATGTGATGCTGGGGCTCCATTGGGGTGTGCTGGGGCTCACCCTGCACCAAGTGCCACAGGAGCCTCCCTGCAGCCTACATGGACCCCTCTGCCCTAGCAAGATGGGAGCTGCTCAGTCCCTGAGGTCAGAGAGTGTGGGGGCCCACAGAAGCTGTATGTGAACGCCATAGGGGCTGCCCTCCTGTTCAACCCACCCGGGCTTGGCAACACCAGCCAGGAGAGCAGGAAGTGGTCTCCTCTGACAGAGTGCACCACACCTTCGGAGTGCATCCTGGTCAGAGGACCTCCGGGGACAGCTGACAAGCTATGGCTGCCTCAATGTCACTGCAAACAAACTGGTACTTGCAAGGCCTTGGCATAATCTGAGATGGGAGGCAACAGTTTCATAGGCTTCAATACACACATTAAATATTTTCTGTGTCAGAACAAGTCAACGAGAAGAGATAAAAGCCCCACCTTTCCGGTGGCCAGCAGCTCTGGACAACGGGCACCGGGGCACTGGGTGGCCTTTCCACTCTGACCCTGCTGAGGCCCCCACAGCTACGCTGGGCTGCAGCAACACTGTGGCTGGTCTTCCTGGGGGCACCAAGGTCAAGCTCCCCTGGGGCTGCCATGAGCAGCAGTCCCCATCGAGTCAGCCTTTGTAACCACCCTCCCTGAGTCACCAGTGGGATGCCTGTGGGCACTGACCTGGGGGCATATCCAGGTCAGTATTGGGCCCTTCTGGGTCAGATGGGTGAGGACGAGATGTAGGGCTCACTCTGCCCACCACACCCAACCGCTACCAGTGGCTGGGGTGCCATTTATGGGGAAAACGCAGAGGTATCCAGCTCCAATGCTGGCTGCTGACCAGCCCCTGCTACTCCCTTGCTGGTTGAGACCATCCAAACCCCCTTGAAGCAGGCCTAAGGGTCATTCACAGCAGGGGGCATCCCTAGTGGCCACTTGGTCCTGGGACATGCTGGAACCCAGTTGGTTTTCCCCAAAACAACCCCCATGGGGACTGGGAGGAGGGAGCTCAGAGAGCAGCTCTTACTTGGCGAAGACCTTTTTCCCGATACGCGCCCGGGAGGTGTTGGCCTGCTGCCTCAGGTCTGTGAGGTTGGGGTACTTCTTCTTCTTCTTCCCTTTGCCTTTGCCGCTGTACCTGGATGAGCCGAGGTCCTGCCCGGTGGCTGCCTCCACGTCTTTCAGAAACTCGGGGTCCTGCCAGTCTATGAACAATCCCAAGGACTTCAGAAGACATCTGGCACAACTAGAGTCTCATCTGAAGCCTCCCACCCCCTGCAGGGCCTCATGGACACTGAAGCGGCTGGCCCACTGCCGCTCCCTGGCACCAGTAGGCCTGAGGAAGTCTGTGCTGCATGGCTCAGGTTCTCTCTAGAGTCAGAAGGAGGAGCGCACACTGGCCCTCTGAGGTCTGAGGGCAAGACAGGGCTTGTTCCCACTGCTCTATACTCACCATGAGTCTCCGCAGCCCACACAGGCCAGGAAAGAGCCAGAGCTGGGCCCCAGAGACCACTCCCAGGACAGCCATAGACCCTCGAGGCAAGAAGGCAGCCATGGCCGGTGGCTGAGAGGTTGGAGCCATCCACACACTACTTCCTGCCTGCAGGCTGGACTATGCCCCATCAGGCCAGTTCTGGCCCTGGTGGACACGCCTACTGGCTGGTAGGTGTGTGCAGCAGGGACCGACCGGGACTAGGAGTTGGAGTGGGCCAGGAATAGGGTCAGCAAAGGGCTTTCTTTTCCTTGGTCCAAAGGTAAGCTGGCCAGAGGCCCCAGAAATGTGGGACAGGTGTTCACCACACAGCGTTGTCCTTCCTAAGCAAGCTGGACATTGGCTTTCATGGCCACAAGGCCCTGCAGGCAATGAAACAAATGCCACGTGTCCTAATGAGCAGCAGTGCCAGCCCTAGGCGGGCCCCGCTGAGGTCAAGGTGCTGACATGCAGGACTGAGGATGGCAGTAACAGTAAATGGCACCGGGGCTGGCAGGTGGCGTGGTGATTAAAGGCGCTGGATTCCCACATGGCTGGCCAAAGTTCGAGTCTCAGACCTGGGGGCTTGCTTTCTAACTCTCCCTCTCTCTGATCAAACTGGAAAATAATAATAATAATAAATAAATAAAGATAAATAATTTAAAAAAAAAAAAACAGTAAATGGCACTGAGCCCCTGGGGGTCACATGCCCGCAGTTCGGTCTCTACTGGCTGTCTCCCTATGGCTGTGGTTAAGATCCCTCACCTAGCTTGCCTTGCTGAGGGGTGGCACCCAGATCAGGAACGTGTGGCAAAGCAGCCCCAAATGCCCAGACTGAGGATGACCCTGCACATAGGACCCCGCAAACTGGGCACGTCCATCGAGGGATGAGGCCACGCGCCCTAGACAGACGGATGGCGAGGCCTCCCCAAGCTGATATTTTGAAGTGAAGGAATACGGGGCTGCACAATTCAGATACAGGAACGATTAATCCGAGATTAAGGAAAACTGTCTAAACAGTTTATCTCCCAGTAATAAGAAGGCGTCACAGTTTAGGAACCCAGTGAATGGAGCAATTGTTTAAACACAACGAAAAAATGCTGGCATCCAGTAGAGATGGAATGAGCATCTCAGTAAAATGAAGGAGCAATTTAAAAGCCTTTGAAGAAAATCAATAGATGCCGGGCCGCACGGCCTTCCTGAGCACTGACGGGCCCTGGAGCGCTGTGCGCATTGTCACCGAGGTTAGCGCCAGGGAAAAGAAAATTGCCCCTTGTGCGAGGGAGGCGGGGATCAATACTGTAGTTAGTAAAGAGATGCTATTTCACATCTGACTGGCCAGCGCCGGCCCGCAGCCCGCGGCCTGATACCTGTTTGTTAACAAGTCACCAAGGGCTGGAAAACCAGATACTCTTCAGGGCTGACACAAAAAATAGGCACTTAATTTGCTCCTGAGTGTGAGCCACCAGGGAAGGCCTCGCCCTGAAGATTAACAGGTCAGGGCCCTCCCTGCCACCACCCAGGGCCCCAGGGCCCCAGGCTGAAATCCAACATCTGTCTCCTGTTTGACCACAGTGCAAAAAGCCTGTGGGTGACAGTAAGAACTGAACAGATGGGTCCCTGAGCCCAGCAGAGCTGCTCCCATAGTCCCCTGTCGCAGTCCAGGCCTGCAGACATGTCCTCTCTCCAGAAGGGAAGGATCCCGAAGCTTTCCAAGCCTTCCAAAAACAAATGTTCCCCGGAAAACAGATACAAACCCCGGCTTGGGTTTGACAAACCAAGGAACACTGAGGTGGATCAGAGCTGCCTGGGGGCCCAGCCCAGGGTGAGGAAGGTGCTTGGTTGAACTCTGCCCTGGGACAGTGCCTCTGGTCAGAGAGTAGCACCTGGGAAGCAGGTGGCCAGCACAGGGTGACCTGCATGCCTGGGATGGGACAAAGCAATCATATGCACATGAGAACCCACAAAGGGGTGGAACTCGAGGGAGAGCGAGGTAACAGCATTAGGAGAAATAAGCTGTTTCTGGTAAAGGGCTCGAGGTTCAGCCATTACCTTCTCTTGCCCCAACTCCTTGATTTGCTTAGAAAGCAGGATGAGGAACCCAGAACCTAAACACATAAATGTAACAGATAACCTCTAGACCAGGGCGCATCCAGATCACTGCCGGCCTGGTGAGGAGTCCCCCAACCCCACCTGCCTCTGTATGTTTGGACTAAGGAATGGGGCTCCACAGACCATGCTGGAGGTGCAGGTGCCTGGTGACCACGCAGACAGCCCTCCACCTCCCCAAAACACCTGCCTTACCCACCCAGACTTACCAGGGCGCCCCTGCAGCTGTTGCATCTGCTCCCGTGCCTTGTCCTCCGGATTAAGGGGCCGTCCCTCGTCATCCCTTGGGATGATCTTCCCATGGAAGGGGCACTGCAAAAAGGACAGAGCGTCTGACAGTCGGGAGGGGCTCCACCTGCCCTCCATCTCCACTGACCATAGCTAACTGGGTACAATAGCTCTCAAGATGGGGGCAGTACCAAAAAGTCAAAGTGCAAGCTACCTTGTAATCACACACCCCTCTAGAGTGGGGGTCCAGAGAGCTGCAGGGAAGTGGAAGGCAGCTCCATCTTCCCTCCTGGGTCTGGGAATGGCGTGGGCAGCAGAAACCTGGGACCTCATGTTACTCTGGCCGATGAGAAACCCACCCTCCAACAGCCCCAATCCTGCAGAATCTAGACCCAACACAGAGCAAGTCTCAAGGTGCTGTGAAATGACATCTGGTAAACTCATAAACAAATGCTAGTGTCCTGGCCCTGGCAGAGTGCCCCGTTCACGTGCCCATGGCAGACAATTCTCTGACAGCCAGTTCCTAAGCAATTTCTGCACACCAGAAAGGACCCTCCCACTGCAACTCCTCAAGACTCACAAGAGTTCCCAGTCCAGAACAAGAGTTGGACCTTGGGGAGGCAGCACTTCCCTCGGGCTGTCCTGCCCTGGTCTTCCTTGCCCAAGGAAGCCACATGGCCCTGTAGCCACTGGTCTCACCTTCAACCGGTCTTGGCGCTCACAGAGCTGGCCATCGGGCCTTCGGGCACGGCACCGGTGCTGCACAGGCTCGAACTTCCCCGCAAAGGTGATGTGGCGGCTCCGAAGCATCTCAGAGACATCTGCATTATCCACTTCCTCTTCCACCTCGCTGGGCTTCCAGAAGCGGTGCTGGGAGTCAGATCTATAACATGAACCAGAACCTCAAAGTCCATCTGGGGACCCCAGAGAAGTGTTGCCATCCTGGGTCCAGGCATGGGGCAATGGCAAAACCCACTGCACCTCTGTCATCCTCCAACCCTGGGGAGAGTGTTAGCCCCAAGATAACCTTTGAGGCTCCCTGGGTCACATGAGATGGTCACTCCAGCCCCGGTTTGAATCCTGATGCTGCATGAATCAGCTGTAAGACTGTGGGCATGACCACCTTCTGAGGCTGTCTCCTTGCAGACTCAGGACAATAGCTGCTATCCTCAGGTGTGACCCCAAGAGTTTGGTACACTCGGATAAAGACCCCTTTTGTCACTAAGGGGTTGTGAATGTAGAACATGATGATGATGAGAGGTATCACGGCACAAAGAGGAAAGAGCTGGTGGAAACTTGCCACCCAGCCTGTGGCAACAGTGCTAAGGGGCTAGAAGACAGACTTTGTTACAGACTACATCCCGTGTTTCTGGTGACATGCTGTTATTGTCACTGACCATCATCAGACGGTTTTCTATTGAAGCCAAAGAGGAGGGTTTAGACTGGGCACACCAGAGCAGGCATTCGCCACACAGTGCCGTCCTTCCTAAGCAAGCTGGGCACTGGTTTTCATGGCTACAAGACCCTGTGGGCAACAAGGGAAAACAAATGCTTCCCCTCTTCATGTGGTGCACAGGCAGGGGACGAGCAGAGCCTGAGGGGTTCTCACAGGGACCCTGCAGCACCTAGGGCTGGCACTGCAGGTTGCCTCTACCCAGATATCCTGCAGGCAGAGCCCTCTATCTCTGGCACATCACAGGACACCAGGGACTAGTGGGAGACCAATGGTCAGATGGTGCTGAGGGCCACCAGCTCTGTCAGCCAACACCCAAGGCCTAGGAGGTCAGGCACAGGCACCAAGCAAGGGCCCACGCTGGGGAGACAGGATCAGCAGACTCTGTCACTAGGACCATTTGGATGTCTGTTCTGCTACCACCTCAGTCTAGGGTGAGATGGGGCTGGGTAGGCAGTGTCCCACATTTGCAAAGGGCCCTGGACAGGCAGTAGATGGGAGGGGCAGCCAAATGTTGTGTCCTGGGGCCCTGACCCCATGGCTGCCCACAAAAATGGAGTCAGCCAGGCAGAGTTGAGACTCCATCAGCCTGAGACAGCCTCTTCCAAGCAGCTCCCCACAAGGGTACCTTCTGCCAAGTCATGAGTGCTGCCCTCACTACTTCCCCTGATAGGCAGCAACGCGCTCTGCTTGCTGAAGTTTGGAAATGAATGAAACGCCCTCCACCATCCCATTGTCCAGTGGGACGATTCCAAACTCAGACCACAGTGGCCCATACCACAGTCCTCACCAGTATCCAGGTAGAGGGATGCCCTTGGCACCCTCTCCCACCAGCCTTCTGTGCCCAGTGAGCAACTCAGTCCCAGTGAGCCACCAAGTACCTCCCTCAAGCAGGTGGCCTTTCCAAAGAGGCTGTGAGAGCTGGTTTCATTCTGGAAACCGGCCCCTTCTCCTCTGCTCCTCCCCTACACGTGGCCTGGCTTGGCCCTCACCTCCTGGAGCTGTATTTTACCTGTGAGATGAAAGGGGTGAACCCAGTGCTTCCCAAGTCTCTGGATGCTGGCTGTGAGCCGAGGGCATGACCCTATCCATACAGTGATGGGCACAGGACAGGCTGCCCAGAGAAGTGTGCACCCTCAGCAGTCCAAACACATCCACAACTGTGCAGCACATAAGGTTCGAGAAACTGACTCTAAGCGGCCAGCCCACACTCTACCACCCACTTGCCTGACATAGCCCTGCATGCCATAGGCTGCTCCGATGTGCACACTGCTGCTCAAGTCATCCCTGGCCACAGCAACAGATCTGTAAGCAGTAAAGTTCAGAAATCTGTCCTGTTTTATGGGGGTGTGTGAAAGCACAAGCGCACTGGGCCTGGGGATGATGTGCTCAAGGGCCTGAATTCGAGCAACTCGGGGAACATGAAGACAGGCCTCACCAGTGGGGGCCTTGGTGCTGGCTAGGACTGACTATGTCTTCATAAACTGTGCCACCAGTGTCTAACTGCCTGGGGACCTGAGGGCTGGCAGCACTGGGATGGGCAGGACAGCTGGTGGGAGACACAGGAGTATAGTTCTGGGTGTGGGACTTCTGGGAGGGGTGGAACGCCAGCCCCATATTGTGCTGGCCTCTCCTGGGCCAGTGGTTGCTGGCTGGTGTCCCCAGTGGCAAAGAGTGGCAGGGACAGCTCCCAGGGCCCATTTCTTCTAGACCTCTCTGAGCTACTCTGTTGGGCAGCCTGCCCTGCTCTCTTCCTCTGGCACTGCCATTTTCTTCCTGTCCTTTCCCTACCCTCACCAGGACTCAGAGAAACAGACACATGGCTTGTAGATGCAGGTAGGACCAGCAGCAGCATCTGTAGTGCCTTGAAGACTGGCCTGAGCAGAGCAGCCAGCTGCCCTCAGGTCTGTCCTGACCTGGACCCAAAATGACTGACTGCAGTTCAAATCCCAGCCCTAGGGGTTTGAGAAACATGCCAGGTGCCTATGTGCATACCCTGACAGGATGGGCAAATGGAGGACAGGGGACCGCCACCTGACTACAGCCCTACTGGGGTGCTTTCTCCCTCTCCCTCTCTGTTTCTCTCTGGCAAGAGTACATACCCTCTGGAAACTGAAAAACACATATATTTGTCCTACTATGAATTAGGTCAGGACCTGCACTACAGTGTTTGCAAATTCAGCCCAGGCCTTTGGGCTGAACAGTAGCCAGGGCATAGGAGAGACGGCAGCATTTCCTGTGTCAACAGTTGGCCTTTTCCTATTTCCACAGGATGCCATGGAACAGGTCCATTCCAGTCCTGCCAGCTAGTGACACCCTGGTCCTGAGCCTTGCCAGGGCTGGGTTGGCAGGATGGCCAGTGCTAGTGAGGGGGCAGGGGCAGGCTCAACCAGGCGGGTCAGGTGAGGGCCCAGCTGGGGTGACACTTCATTTCAGGACAGAACTTTGCCAATGACTCTCTCCGTCCCCCACTGTGAGAGGACTGTCCTGGGGGGCGGTGGCACGTGCCCCACACAGGCTCAGTTCCCACTGACAATGCAGCAAGGACTGGTTGGGGACTGGTGCACCCAGGTGGCCTCTTAAGAGCCATGTGTATGGATTTTTGTGTGGACAGACCCCTGCGCACCCTCTTGTCCATGGCTCCAGAATGAGAAAGCAGAGGCTGGAGCAGTGAGGAAGATAAGGAGGAAGAATTGGGGCAGGAAGAGGCGGCTCCCCAGAAGTTCCCTGCAGAGCCCCAGGCCTATGGTCCAAGTCAGAGGAACAGGGGAAGGGAGGGACAGTTACTCTGGTGATCGCAGTCCCAAATGACATTGACAAGCTATCAAAAGGTCAGAAAGTGCCCCAGATTCTCAGCTCTCATGATGTCAGCACTAGCAGAATGGGTCCAAGGGCCACGTCAAGGGGAGCACTCTCTTGGTCATTCCTTCACGCTCTATAATGCCAAGGCTCAGAAAAAGTCCTGTGGGACCAGCAGTTAGCGTAATGGCTATGTCACTGGACTCCCATGTAGTCGACCGTGGTTCGAGTCCCGAACCTGGTGGCTTAAATTCATGCTGGGCACCTGTGCGTGCATGCTCAAGATCCCGAGAGGAGAATGGAGAAGGGATTGTGGCATGGCCATCCCCCCCGGGGGGTGATTTCTCACTTTCTGTCTCTCTCTGTCTTCCTGGCGAGTGCACGCACCCTAGAGCAAAAACCTCTCAAAATAAATAAATAAATAAATAAATAAATAAATAAATAAAGATAAAGTCCTGTGACTGGCATGGCCCAGTGTGGCAGTTCCATGAGCCTGAGGGCGCCTGTACATCTCAGCACCTGGTAGGCCCAAGCTAGCAGAGCCACTCTGCACATTCAGCTTTCTTGGGCCCAGGGAGGTCCCACCAGCCTGCAGCCACCACCTCTGACCAGACCCCTGGCTGGGTGTGCCCTTGGGCCCACAGGCACCTGGACTCACTTGAGAATCTTCCCGGCCACTGGCTGCTCCTGGCCCCAGTAGCACAAGTCCACTCCAAAGGGGATGATGGGCGCCCGGGCCCGTTCTGCTGCCAGCTTCTGGGCCTCCACTGGTTCCAGCGGTGCCTCGGAGGTGCTATAAGAACAGAAAAGAATGTGCTGACCTTGCACTCCTGGAGCTGTCCACTGCCACCTGTCTCTTTGTCCCCATACCCTCTGCAACCCAGACCTGCCCCTGTTGGGCCTGGGCTTGCCAAGGTCCTGCCAAAAGCCCCAGTCCCGCATCTGGACAAGAGGTGACCTGGCATCTTCCTCTCAAACCTCAACATGGCTGCCCAGCAGCAGGGGCTTCTCTCAGAGGGGTTGCAGCTCCTGTGAGGACATCAGTCAGCCCAGCCCTGGCCAACATATGCTGGTGCTTGCCCACATGTTGAGAGGCACCTGCCCAGATGTGTACATGCCAGGCTGCCATCAAGGAAGCCAGAGAAGGCCAGCAAATATTCTGGGCAGAGGTAGTGGTGACACTGGGCAGCAGGCTCAGCAACATGGGACATCCTAGAGCTACCTGGCAGATGATGGTGGGGGCACGTGTTTGCGGAGCCATTCCAGTTGGGCAGCTGCAGAGGTGGGATCCAATGCCTCCTCATCCCTTTTCATCCTTTTCTTCGCCTGCAAGCTCTGTGAAGCTGGGTCTTTCTCTGCGGTCTGCTGTTGGGTCTCTGGCTCCAGCCCTGAAACAGAGACATGTGTCCGCTCCAAATCTCTATTCCTATGACCCCTAGCAGGTCCCCCTAGGGAGCACTATGCTGCCACCACAGTAGCTGAAGAGTCAGCATACACCCAACACATCTAATCCTCCAACAGTGAGGTAGGTCTCCTTAAGTCCGCAGGCTGACAAGTAGGCTGAGGCGGGGAGTGAGGCTGCCAGGCCAGGCTTAGGCAGAATGTAGACACAGGTGGAGACCAGGCAGCCCTAGCACACTGCTGACATGCTGTTGACACGGAAGCACCAGCTTGACTGGATGGCTCCATCAGACTGCTCCTGGAGGACAGGGCCTGGCTTCAGGAACCCTGCCCAGGACCCTCCATATCTCATGCTGACAGCACTGCCATCTTGTGCTCACTGAGGTACCAGGGACTGATGACACGAGAATCGGGCAGCCTGCAGCTCTCCTGAGGTGCCAAAGCTCACAGCAGAGCATGAGGCCTTTCATGTCCAAAACCAGGACATGCTATGTAAATGGCAGTCACTTGGGGACAGGTCACCCTTGGTGTGGGCATGAGCATCCCCAGGAACACAGTGGGTCATCCTCTTTCTTGAATCTGGGGCAAGGAAGAGGTATATGGTCACTTCTAAACACAATTCCAAACCAGGTCTCCCGCACTGAGGTAAAACTGCAATTTCAAGCTCATATTCAAATGGTGTATTTTTCATCCCAGTCTCTATGCCTTTCCCAACAGAAATGGCTGGTGATGCTCCACAGCTTTAGCTGACTTCTCTGAAAGCCGAGGGAGAAGACCAGGGGCCAGGTCCTGGGTTTGGAAATACCCTCCCTCTTGCTTCTGGGCAGAGAGCAAGCTCCCAACTAGCAAGACACTGCTGTGGAATGTCTGCCCTGACACCAGTCCATGATACTGCTATCTCACCAATATCCTGTAGGAGACAGCAGAGAGGAGGTCATCAGGTTGCTATGACTCAGGGGTCACCTCCTCATTTCCAGGGGGGACAAGGACAGATTCTCTAACATTACTGAAGCCTGGCCCACTCCCCACTGCTGTTTCCCCACCTGTGATAAGGAAAAACTTGGGTCTGGCTCTCAGGCCACCAGGGTGCAGGACCCACCCTGACACTGCCAGCACCTCTCAGTCAGTGCTAAGCCTGAAATCTCTAATTGCTTTGGGAAGACAGCAGGACATGGAGGACACCAGAGGCACCACTTGCCTCCCCAAACTTAATGCAGCAGCAACCAGGGCCTGCACTTAAACCCTTCTTCTCCAACATGCCCATTGCTCACAATCCCAGAGGAATGTGAACTGGTAGGGAAGCTGAGACTTTCAAGAGCAATGCCACCAAAAAACAAAACAAATAAAAATAACCAAAAGCCAAACAAAAAACTGTCCAACATGTCCCATACAAGGCAGAATCCATAGAGATGGGGTAAGAAAGAAAATTAGCACATTCCACATTATCCAATAACTATAGGAACTCTTTGAAAACACAAAGCAATAACAAGAAGTCAGAAAGAGGAAGTGGATATTGACAGTATTTTCTAATGAAGACAAAGGGCATGAAAAAAAGTTTGTGAAATAATTACTTGCTGGATAGCTGAAGGGCAGAGGGACCAGCTGCAGCCATGTGTGGGCAGCAGTGCAATGTCAGACAACACTCAGGGCAAAGCACAGAAGTACACTCCCACTGTTCAGGGGCATTAAGGGTAGATGCACAAGGATCAATGTCCTAATTTCTAGAATCCCAGGAGGAAAAAAACGACTGGCGTGTAGAAAATATTTGAAAAAATAATGAGCCAAATTTTCCTATAATTAGAGGGCTTCCTAGTTATCATAGGAGACAGAAGAAAATCCATGGTTGGACATACTACAAGGAAAATTAAGAATATGAAACATAAAAACCTGAAAAGTTTCCAAAGAGAAAAAGCTGATACCATCAAAGCAATAAAAATCTCACTGACACCAGCTTTTTAAACAACAGTAGTTTATACAAGATCTTGAAAGGTCATTTTGAAAGTGTTGAAGGAAAAGACATTCCACCTCAGAATTTCATATCCAGCTAAACTATCAATTCAGTGTACATGTAGACAAGAAAGACCTTATAAGGTTTACCATGTGAAGATCTACTTTGAAAATACCTTCAGAGCAAGTAATCCTTCAAGATGAATGGGACAAGATACGGGAAGTTAAAATGTGAAAGTGACTTTGTAAAGTGTATTCCTGCCCCTCCAACCTCAAAAACTGTCATACAATCAGAATTAAATTGGTGTGTGAAGGAGCCAAAGCAATGAGGATAAGAGGAGACCAGAAGTGGGGAGAAGGTGTTTAAGTTACTTCGTTACAGGAAAACTACACAGAAATCAAGAAAACATAAAAATAAATAGTGATCAGTTAATATAGGAGTGAATCTTTACAAAATTAGTAAAAAACATCAGAAGAATTAAAAGATAATGAATATCTTTAAAGCCAACAGAAGAATAATTGGTCTAGCGAATAAAAGGTGGGAAAAAGAAACCAACAATAACAGCAGCAAATCAAAGAGAAAATACGGTAAACAGAAGCATGCAATAAGCTAGCTGAGAAAGTATAATAGTAGCAATTAAATGGCTTAAAATTAATGAAAAGACAATCTAATTATATTTAGCAATATGTCGTCTATATAAGGTCTATTTACAACAAATGATTAACAAAAGGTTGAAAATAAAGAAATGAAAAAGATACATCACGCAAATGAGAACCTGTGGGCAGTGAGATAATATGTTAACATCAGAAAAACTGGATTTTAAGTTAAACAAGGAGCATAAAAAGGGGAATATGTGAAGGTGGAACAAACATGAACATATACACTCTATAAATGCAGCTTCAAAATATGAAGCAGGGCCAGCCAGTGGCACAGTGGTTAAGATGGTTCAATCCCACATGGCTGATCACATGGTTTGAGTCCCAAACCTAGCAGCATGTAAAACATGTCAGGTACATGTGCATGCATGACCAAAATCCCAAATGGAGGAAAAAGGATTGCAATGTAGTAATTTCTGATGGGGTGGGGGGTGCTTTCTCATTCTTTCTCTCTTCAGCAACCACGCATGCTGTGTAGCAATTGAAAAATAATAAAATAAAGCAAAGAATTGTTGAGAGGTTAAAGGAAAAACTGGTATACCCATAACCACAGTGGAAGCTTCAGCAGACCCTCCCAGAAAATGATCATTAGATAGGTAACTGTGGAAAGTTTGTACATGATCAAAAAGATAAATTGGCGATTCTCTGAGAAGATTCCACATGGATACTGGGAACTAGATATTTCAGGCACAGGAGAAATGAAGATTTTCTACTCATAATTCAGCCTCCAGCAAGCAAAGCTAGTGTGGCAGGAGAGTTGAGCCATTCTCTGAGAAGATTCCACATGGATACTGGGAACTAGATATTTCAGGCACAGGAGAAATGAAGATTTTCTACTCATAATTCAGCCTCCAGCAAGCAAAGCTAGTGTGGTAGGGAGCCCCTCTGGCCTTCTATCCCTGTCTCTGTGTCTCTGAGGTCTCTGTCTCTCTCTGCTCCTGTCTCCTCATTTTTTTTTTGGTAATTTTTCCTTTTTACGATTTTTTTAAAGGTAGAATTTCTCTCTGGCTCTCAGCTCCATCTTTTGTTTTGTTAATAAGCCCTTCTGCTCCTTTCTCCCAGGCAGGAGAGTTGAGCCATTCTCTGAGAAGATTCCACATGGATACTGGGAAGTAGTTTTCTATTTTGTGATTTTTTTCTTTAAAAAAAAAAAAGAAAAGCAATTATAATTTTTTATTTTTTTTTGTCTTTTTTCTCTCTTTTTGTTGTTGTTTCTCTCTCTCTTTTTCATTTTCCTTTTTCTTGTCTCTCCACCCAATATCTACTGAATCTGCTACACCAGCGATCACTACAGAACGGCAATCCGATTCTAGAACACCTCTGTCTGCTTGCTCCTGAACATTGAGGCTTAACTTCAAGAATTTGAAAGAAACACGCCATTCATCAGATGACAAGAAATCACCGTCGGATCACGAGAAATATGGGAAAACGAGAAAATACCTCTCCTCCAATGGAAAAGAGTAACTCTCCTTCATCCACAAGCAGTTCGGTGAAAGTCATGGAAATGTCTGATAAGGAATTTAGAGCATTCGTAATGTCGAAGCTAACAGAGATGGAAGAAAAGAGAGATAATGAACTGCTAAAGAGAAAGGAGAAAGAAGTTGCCGAGTTCCAGGAGATGAGGAAATTCTTGCAAGATCTAAAAGAGGAATTACACACTTTACAAAAGACTCAAACGGAACTGCTAGAGATCAAGTCTATAATACAAGAAGTCAAAATCTCCCTTGAAAGTATTAAAAGCAGACTAGATCATTCAGAAAATAGAATCTCAGATGTAGAAGAGAAAATGGCTGGCTTAGAAAAGTCCACCACGAAGACTGAGAAAATGGCTCAAAAATTTGAGAATGATATGCGAGAAGTACTGGATACCATCAAACGTCCAAATATCCGGATAATTGGCATTCCAGAAGGTGAAGAGACCCATAAGGGCATTGATAATCTATTCCATGAAATCCTGCAAGAAAACTTTCCAAACCTAGAGAGGCATTCGAAGATCCAGTCCCAGGAAATACAAAGGACCCCAAATAGAATCAACCCAAGAAGATCTTCTCCAAGACACATTATAGTCAGGTTGACCAAAACCGCAGACAAAGACAAGATACTAAGATTGGCAAGAGAGAAACATCAAGTTACCTACAAAGGACATCCCATCAGGCTAACAGCAGATCTCTCATCGGAAACAATGCGAGCGAGGAGAGAATGGGAAAATATATTCAAAGTGTTACGAGAGAAGCAATTTCAGCCAAGGATACTGTACCCGGCAAGATTATCTTTCAGGTGGGAAGAAAAGACAAGAACATTCTCAGATAAACAAAACCTGAAAGAATTTACCAGCACCAGACCAGATCTCCAAGAAGTTCTCAAGGGTCTGCTGTATCAAGAAAATTAAACACAGACACACGGAAATAAGAGTCCAAAAACTATGAAAGTGGCCAACTTAATCAGAGGGACAAGTCTGAATTTGAATATTATATCCCAGAATTTAATCAGGAAAATTGAACCAGAACAGAAGATAAAAGTACATGAGACTGATAGGTTCATGCACCTTCCATTTGAACAGAATCCTAACTTGTTTCCTGGCTTTAAGCAAAGTTCCTTGGCATTTCTTTGAGTTAAGCTATAACTGGTTTTCTTAGTAGTAATGAGTGAACTCACCATTGAAAGTAGTTAGATTATGTAGGAAATTGTGTGATCAATGCAACGTGGGTGGGAAGGGAATGAAGAACAATTGTAGACACCGGAGGTGGTGTGAGAGGAGGGTGGGAAGGGACAGAGGGTCAGAAAGAGGGGTGGAAGTAATTCTAGGAACTAGTAATGGAAAATTTTTTGTAATGTTCATGATTGTATCACTATGCAGTGTGTACTGGATGGGAGATTGCATTTTGTATGCTGTGATGAAGCTTAGGGAAGGAATGTAAATTGAGTTACAAAAAAAAAGTTTCAGAAAAAAAAATATATATATATTCAATGACTGCAGTAGGATATGTAGCCACAGCTAGGTGCTACTTTATAGGATGCGTAAAGTAAGACTTGTGTTCATGGAAATGTGGGTATCACCTGTGTTTGCTATGAGGGTATTTGGATTGATTAGGGTCTTTGGCGTTACAATAAAATGTGAGGAGAAAACAGTATAGAAAGCAAACATAGATACCAGAGACTGTGGGAGGAGAGTGGGAGATGGCAGAGGGTAAGAGATAGAGAATCTAGGATGGGGGGAAAAAGCAAAACATACAGAAGACAAGAAATGGAAGATCATTTGCTGACAATAACATGCTTGTTGATGTGCTTGATTGAGACAATATATAGTGTAATTTGGATGGAAAATCTCATTTTGTATGCTGTAATGATGTTCAGAGAATGAATGCAAATAAAAAATAAATAAATAAATAAATAAATAAATAAATAAAAAATAAAAAAAAAAAAAGATAAATTGGCCAGTGCAGTGGTGCAGGAGGGAGGGGACCACTAAATATGGGAGGCCTGAGGTTTGGATCTGTGATCCTAAGTTGGCTGGAAGGCTGAAGGAGAGGATCATAGTAGATGAGATCCTTTTGAGGATACCTACATACCTCCCTTCCTCCCTCCCTATCCCCAAGAAATAAACTGGGGAATTAAGAAAAAAATAATAAAAAATTTTTTTTATAAAAGAACAAACTAAGAGATACCAAGGGACTTCATATCCAAGAGTTCCTTCTCCAACAGACACAAAAAAACTGATAAAAGACAACCAAATATTTAGTTATGGAGGAACCTTAGTCACTTCTGAAGAATCAACATTCAGACCGAATCCTCGGATCAGAGCACTCAGAAGTCCAGAGTGAAGAGCTGTCAGATGTCTTGAAATTCATCCATGTGTGATATGTTACATACATACATACATGTCCATAAACATACCTATCCATATACACACATGCCCCTACACAGACATACTCTTACTATACAAATACTGAATATATGTATGTACTTATTGTATACATTAATTTACTAAACACATATCTATTTCTATCTTTATTGATCAATCTATATAAATTTATAAAAAAATACTTTGTTTAAAGAAAAATTAGGGACAAGGGTCAGCAGGTTGCGTGGTGGTTAGGGCACTGGACACTTCCAAATGGCCGACCATGGTTTAAGTCCTAGGCCTGGTGGCTTGCTTTCTCACTCTCTCTCTCTTTCTTTCTCTCTGTCTCTCTCTTTGGTCAAATTAAAATAAATGAATAAATGCATTTTTTTAAAAGAGGTTAGGGGGCAGCAGGTGGAGCAGAGGTTGGGGTGCTGGATTCCACATGGCCAATCTGAAAGGTTTGAGTCCCAAACCCAGATGCTTGAGAATCAAGTTAGGCACACATGCGAGCATGCCCAAAGTCCTGAGAGGAGACTGAAGAAGGGACTGTGGCATAGCCATCACCCCAGGGGGGTAGTTTCTCACTTTCCCTCTCTCTCTCTGTCAAGCACATATGCCCTATAGCAAAAACTTAGAGAGAGAGAGAGAGAGAGAGAGAGAGAAGTCAGGAGCTGGCTCCATGGTCTGGTCAGAAGGCCGACTGCATGGTGCAAGTCCCAGATCTGGTGGCAGAAGAAACACACCAGTTATGCTTGTGTGTGCATGCCTCAAATCATGACAGGTTGAAGAAATGGAGAAGGGATTATGGCAAGATCATGCTCCACTAGGAGTTGCTATCTCAGTCTCCCTCTCTCTATCTCTGTCTATGTTGAATGCACATGCCCTCTGGCAAAAATAGATAGATAGATAGAGAGAAAGAAATCAGAAGGAAAATGACAAAGCACTGAGAATTTGGTATCAACAAAAGTACTTCAAGGCACCTGGAAGTAGGGGATGCAGGAGATTTCTGGGAAAGAAAGAAGGGATAAAGGATGGAAGGGAAAAGAACTAACAAGACTAAGGAAGGGCCTTGCCTAGTCCAGCGATGATAGTGCCCCATAAAGTGAAGAGGTAATCACTTCAACTGTCTCTGAGACCCACAGTGGAGGGGAAAAGCTGATCTTCTGAAAGGGGTCACAGAACTCAGGCAGCCCAGGGCCGCCTCTGACTGGGGCTGCTGGCTCTCTAGCAGAAGTCTGCAGACACCACACAGAAATAGCAGCATCTATTCTTCAGTACTTGGGGTAGAGCAGGGGTCAGCACACTGTGGCTATAAGCTAAATGCCTGTTTCTGTAAATAAAGACTCTGAGGGCGAGCAGCAGGTAGCGTAGTGGAAGAGGTGTTAGATTTCCACATGGCAAACCGCCATCTGAGTCCTGGACCTCACTTTCCCTCTCTCTCTGTCGCTATAGCACACTCAGCACACTGAGTGCACATGCCCTATAGCAAATAAAAATTAATAATCATGATAAATAGAATTAAGCAATTCTTTTTTTTTAAACTTTATTTATTCATTTAAATTTGACAAAGAGGGACAGAGCAAGAGTGAGAAAAAGAGAGAGAGAGAGAGAGAGAGAGAGAGAATTAAATAATTCTTTTTTAAAAGACTTTGCCATACTTAACTTGTTTATAGACTGCCTGTGGTTGCTTTCACATGACACTGACAGAAATAAAGAACTGCGAAAGAGACCTCATCTGGCCCCTAAAGCTGAAATATTTACTCTTGTGACCCTTTACAGAATGCATTTGCCAACCCTACTCTAGGAGTGTGAGGTCTACATCTATTTCTCAGATTCCCGTGGGCTGAGAGTAGAGGACAGGGACAGGGCCACTCAGGGCAGTAAGGTCAGACCTTCTGCCACCTCAAAGCCGCCATGAGCACTGAGGCCCTAAAGCTCAGCTGCAATGTATACGCAAAGATGCTGGGCAACCCCTCCTCAGCTCTGGAGTCCAATACTACGTCCCAGGTTCAGCTCAAAAACACTTCCGGATGCCTCCCTTCATATTTTGGTGTCACATTATCACTAACTGATGCAGACACCAATGGGGCTGCCACACACACACGGGCACACGCACGCACACACACACAGTGAGGGAAAGCAAGACTGATAAGTGAACAATGTGACATTTCGATAGATACAATCACAGCCAAAAGATCAATACGAGAATTCCTAAGAGTTACAAGAATGAAATATATTTTTCATTGATTTGTTGTTTTAAACCATTAAAAAGATGGGTAAGCGTGTTAAAGCAGGGTAAATACTCAGGGCACTAAGAAAAAAAAAAAAAACTACCATTTTCACATTGTTGTAGAAAATCAATCTCACTGACATACTTTCTAAGTAAAAACCCAAAAAGCAGACAGCATTCCTCAGGCACCAGGAGCATGCATTTGGAAGAAGAATAATGACTCTTGGAAAAGCAGGAGGCCACATGTCACGGTTAAACCACTAACCAGCCGCATCGCCCAGGCCCGGTGCGGTGTCTAACTTGAGTACAGTATCTTGGCTCAAATTTACTCCTACAGTTGCTTTTAGAAAGAATCATAAAAATGTCCAAATCCCCTTTTTTGTTTAAATTGACCAAGTGGCACCTATTTGCCTGAAGCACTAAAGCAGACAGTGTGGGAGAGAAATCGATAGTAGGAAATGGAGAGGCTGGGGCTTCAGTGCAAAGTTAGGCTGCCGAGCCTGACATTATTGATTTTACCTAGTTCAGCTGGCCTTGTAATTAAAATGTAAATTTGAGAAAGAGATTATGTCCTGACAGAAATGGTAGGATTAAGGGGAAGATAAAAGCCCCTCAGTGAAAATTCAGAGAAAGAAATGAGAAAGAAAAAGAGCCCCCGTTTCCTCAGCTGTGTGGATTTAGACTAAATCTAACTACTTCAGATTCACCTCCGTTTAATTGAAAAAACAGCGACAGAATATAAACTAGTATTATGAACTGCGCTGCCCCCACCCCCGCCCTCACCCCACACACGCTTTCTGTTCCTGTCCCGATGCCTTCAGAGCTCTGGGGGCACCAGTTTGTTTTTCTGGGGATCCTGAGAGGATGAGATGAGGTGAGGACAAGGCTCCCGTAGCCCTGCCCTGCCCAGACCCCAGCAGGGTGGGCCCCCTGGGACCAGCTCCGGGCGATTTATCACCGTGACCTGACCCTGGAACCTAAGCCCTCCAGGGCCACCTCATCCCCTGCCAGTAGTCTGCACCTAGCAGCCTCCGCTTCAGATCCTACGGCTCTCGGCGCACGGCTGTGGCAGGCAGCCAATGACCTCTCAGGGGCCGATGGCGCGCAACATGCTGCCCACCACGTTCTCCATCACACATCTGTTAACTTCTTGCTCTTTTAAGAACATGAGCCAGCAGCACCTGGCCCCAACCTGCCATTACTAAACTCTAGGCTAAAGACAGAATGCCAGGAGCCTTTCAGAGAAGAGGGGGTAAATTAGTGCCAATACGACCACCAGGTCTCTGCCCTGCCCCTCCCGCAGGCTGGGTGCACGTGAGCTCTGGTGGTCTGGGCCCTCCTCTTCTGCAGCCTTAAGAAGTCAGTGGATGGTCACCATGCAGGCTGATGAGACTGGGTTCCAGGAATACAGAGGACAGGTGTCATTCTCTGCTGCTGTGTAAGAAACTACCCCCAAGCTCAGTGATGGGCCAACATATTAAGTTTACAGATTTTCTGGGCCAGGAACATCCCAGTTCCTCCCTGCTCTGTTGTGCCCCAGGCCTGAGGTGGGAAAATAAAAGGCCGACTAGCAACATCTGAGGTGTCTTCACCCACATCGGGTGCTGACTGGGCTGACCAAGCACAGGGTTCAACATGCCTACCCATGACTGTGTAGCCTGGGCCTCCTCACAGCATGGCAGTCTCATCTGGCCACTCATGGCTCTGTCAGTCAAGTGACCCAGCAAGCCGGTGAGGGACTACAAAGCCTTTCAGAGCTCAGTCCTGTCTATTGGACTCTACTGGTCAATAGTCACGAACCACCCAGATTGAAGGGAGTAGGGGACAAGGGCCCACCTCCAAACAGGAGGAGTGCCAAAGGATTTGCAACAGCTTCTGACCTCCAGCTGGTGGGTAGCATTTGTGTGCCCATGTCCTTGGCGGTAAAGCTAACGTGAGAGTGAGCACTGCGTGAGAGGACATCCATGTCACTGTGGTTACTGGCCATTCCCAATGAAGTTAGAGACAGCCTCATTCATTTTGCTGAAAGGAAACTGTTTTGTCTTTTGAGGAGAATCCCCTGCTTGTCTGCTTTTCACTTGTGGTCTTTTTCTAGATCATTTGGAGCCATGAGTAAGATTTTAGGTAAAGAGTAGATTTCTGACATCTCATGGAGATGTCAAACATCACCCATTCTAGCCCATGTCAGATTTACGATTTCTGCTGAAAGAACCTGAGAGGCATCGAAACAGGATGAACAGGCCCAGGACCAGAAAACTTCAGCAACACTACAAGCCAAGAGTCACTGCTGGCTTCCAACTTCCCTGAAGACTCCCGAGGAGGAGACCAGGGCCGTAGGGTCACACATCTTGACCTTTCCTGGGTGACTGATCCGGGTGTTAGGGAGGAAGCTGAGACAGCCCAGCTGGGATGGAAAGGTCTAAGCAAAGCAGGGTGCCAGTAGCTGCGGGGTGGTGCCCAGGCAGATGCTGCCCACTGCCTGGGCTCCTCTGCAAGACCTTGAGGAGGAGTGACCGAGGGCCAAGCAAACCACTCTCTGCTTATCCTGCCCCCACTGCCCACTGTTCCTGACCTGGCAGGCCCCAGGCATGGCTGCACGTCAACCAGCACCTCCCTGAGGCCAGGCCCAAGACTTGTCCAGCTAAGGGTGGCAGAGCTGGGTAGGCACGAAGACCACTCAGTGCAAAGAAAGGAGTCACAGCACTCAACAGCACGCCTTGGGCACCTCCTGAGTGCCTTGTGTTAAGTGTGGGCACTCGGCTGTGGCCACCCTGGGGTAGCTCTGTCTGAAAGCTCCAGCTCTCAGTGGGGAGCGGGGTGAACCAGCAGAAGATCGGGTGGTCAGAGGGTAGCTAAAGGCTGAGGAGTAGGGGAGGGTCTCACCCAGCAATGTCTGTGTGGCCGGGGCCTATGAACAGGTGGGGGTAGGGGAGGAGGCAGGAAACAGGTCTGTCCAACAGGCCAGACTCAGTCACCGGCCAGCCCTCAGTGTTTGAGGGTTCCTCTGACTTTCACATGCTGCCCTCCAGACATTTGCCTGCCCTACCCTGGCCCTCCCTCCAGCCTGGCAGGGCTGAAGACAGCAGGCAGGAGAGTAAACAGGGACCATACAAATGGAAGGTCATTAGAAGTCTGGTTGTGTTAATTTGGCATGACACCCCTAATGGGTCATATCTTCACACATGAGTTGTCTAATCATCTAAATTCTTTTAACAAATTTACATTTCTTCTTACAGACTCTGATTCAAACTGACTTGTCTTCCACCACAAAAGCCAGAGGTCTTGTTTTTATTTGCTTGCCCTGTGGGAGGCCCTGGGGTAGCGGGGGTGGGGAGCTTCCCTTTACTCATCTCACAGAGAAAACCTTTCCGTTCCTGAGCTGGGCAGCTGGTTGGAACAGGGGGTACCCGGAAGCTATATTGGGAGGTCAGGACCTGCCACAGTACAGGCTCCACACACAGGAATCAACAGTGAAATGGCAGCCCTGCCCCAGGTGTGGGCACCTGTCAATGAAGGACCAGGCAGGGAAGGACCCAGGTACAAAAGGAAAAACCACACAATTTTAGGCATAATCTGGCATAGCAGGCTGGGGTCCTGACCGGGGCCCACTCCTAGCCACGTGTGTGGTCACAGCACCGAGGGGCAGTGGCCTGAGCAAGGAACCCTCCTCCTCAGGTACCTCACCCCCTACTCCAAGGGGTCTGTGCAGCTTACCGTACTCTGGCCGCAGGTGGTCAGGGATGTGGGCCTCATAGCCCTCCTTCTCCGGGACTTCTACAAAGTCCTCGTCATCTTCGTCCTCCCCATCCGCCAGGACTTCTGTCTGTGGAAACACCCCCAAGTACAAATACACACCCAGACTCAGTGTATGAAACAGCTGTTGGCAGGCAAAGCTCCCCTCTGCCCCACGCCCCCGGGTTCCAACTTCTTGTGGAGCTTTTCCTCTAGTTTAGGATCTAAGTGTCAGACGAAGTCAGATTCGAGATGGTCTCCAAGGCTGTCCTTGTTCCTAAAATTGCACTTTCACTACACTGCTGCTACTCAGGGGCAGTTTAGAGCCTATGTTATAACCACAAATTGTGGGACCAGCAGTTGGCATAATGGCTATGTCGCTGGACTCCCATGTAGTTGATCGTGGTTTGAGTCCTGGACCCAGTGGCTTAAACTCACACTGGGTGCATGTGTGTGCTTGCCCAAGATCCCGAGAGGAGAATGGAGAAGGGATTGCGGCGTGGCCATCCTCCCCTGGGGGGGCGGTTTCTCGCTTTCTGTCTCTTTGTCTCTCTGTCTCTTTCTGGAGAGCGCAAGCGTCCTATAGCAAAAACCTCTCAAAAACAAATAAATAAATAAAATAACCACAAATTGTAAACCTGCCCAAATCCCCATTCCCCATGGGATGAACTATGCTCCTCATCCTTGTAAGGAGTAAACATTGGCTCAGTCACAGGATGGAAGCAATGATGAGGTGGCAGATGTGACTCAGGACTTAGATGACCATCGCCTACTCCACCAGCCGAGTGGGTACACCACGCCTAGGGTGGACGGGGCCCCTCCTGGGGCGTCACGGGGACCACCGCATGTCAGACAGCACACGGCCAGGCACTTTGGGACTATTTTGTCTTTAAGGCAGACCTGTTAAGTTACCGGAGTTTCCTTTGGACAAGACCTCCCACCCTTGCCTGGGCAGTTCGGGTGGAGCTGGGGTGCTGGAGGTAAGCCCTCTGTGAAGCTCAGGTGCTGCCTCCTAGAACTGCACAGGAAGGCTATGCCCACCCCCAAACAAAGCCGGGTCCTCATGCCCACCCCGCCCCTCTTCTTGCCTGCCTCAGTGAGCAGGAGTAGGGACCTGCATGGCAGACTCACCTCATGGGGCCAGAGGGAAATGGCAGCTCCTCCGAACATAAAGGAGGGCACAGCATGCACCAAAGCTGCTGCTGCATGGCTGTGACCCACGGCTTCACCCGCACACATACAAACGTGCCACCAACAGCAGTGACAACATTCGTCCACAGGTGAGGGCACGCCTGCCCCCATGGGCTCTGCTGCGAAAGCAGCCTGCATGGTCAGGCTCCCTCGTGCCACCTTCACATCGGCCCACACCCAGGACAGGGAGCGGAGATTTGCCCTGTGGGAGGCCCTGGGGTAGCGGGGGTGGGGAGTCCTGTTCTTCCCGACAGGACCCCACTCCACTGCTACCCTCCACACCACCTGCCAGGCTGCCCCACCAGGAAGGTCCTTTCTTCCCTTCGGCCTCTCAGGTCATGACAGGGGCCTGTTGGGGTAGCCAAAGTCACACCCCAAGGTCATGATGGCCATACCATTTCCACAGCCACATGCCAGCTCAAGAAAACATCCAGAAAAAGATATTCCTGTCAGATGAATAGCAACCAAGGGGGCCCTTACTTACAGCATTATGAGAAGCTAAAAAGCTTGACCATTCTGCTATGTATTTTTAAAGCTCATCCTCAGTAGTCAAAACCTTAAAGGTGCACACACCGGGGCACCACTCCTGAAGGAGGATCCTCCCGAGGAGAGGCCAGCAGTCTTTCAGGGCAGGACAACAGACCTCCAGCTGTACAGACCTGACTTGCAGACGGCACCCCTGGTGCAGCTGCCACTCACCGGGCAGAGCAGGCCCCGGGTGGCCACCAGAGGCCAGGGCATCAGCAGCCACATCTGGCCGTACCTGCTGAGCCCTGATGCCCCCGTGGAGGAGACTGCTGCCCAGGAGAGGCATAATCAGATGCAAATGCACTTTGTTTAGGTACAGCCCACGGCTGTGCATCTGGGAAGCACAGGAGACATTAATCATTGGAAACTGTAATTTTTGTTATCAGTCTAACACTGATCAAAAGGGAAGCCTGTCTCCATCGCTGACCTGTGAAACGTCCCAATTATACTCTTTGGAAATGACAGGGGCACTTAACTCCCGAGCTGAGCAAATGACGACGATCAATCACGTTTGAATAACAATGAGCCACGGACCTGAAAATTATTTTTGTATAGAATCTACCCAGGAATTTATGAAAGGTGGAAAGCAGCCCAAGGTTTAGGGCATTACGGTTCTCGGCTAGTGCAGTGCGTATCAAACACTAAACAGAATTTATGTGTTTTAATTTTCTAAAAGGTAGATGTGGACTGGGTGCTACAATGCATAACATATAGTGCCAGATTTTAAATATGGGGGTCATTTTCATAAAATATTATGCTTATTGCTCACACCCTTGAATTTCACCAGGGACTTTTATCAAATTTTCATTTCCTAAAAAATATTTAACTGCTTAGCTAACTATTAGGAATTGTACCTTCTTTCTCCCCAACTAAAATGGTTTACTTCTGATTAAATTTGGAGCCCTGGGTTCCTCTTTGTTCTTAAATTAGCAAGGATAAGGCTGTACTGGGCTGTGTACGTTTCCCTTTATAAATACCCAGCTGGGTCCTCCAGGCAGATCTCTGCTTCTAATAAGACCTTGGGGCTTTCTCCTGGGCCAGAGCTGGCCACACCATCCATTTCCATACAGCAGTTTCCAACTAGAGGCTTAAACTAAGAGACTGATAATACAGGGGCCAGCAGGTGGCAGGGTGGCTAAGGGTGCTGGTCTCCCACAAGGCCGACCACGGTTTGAGTCCCAGACCTGGTGGCTTGCTTTCTCACTTTCTCCCTCTCTGGTCAAATTAAAATAAATAAATTAATTAAATAATTCTTTAAAAAAAAAAAAAAAGACAGAGACAAAGAGACAGAAAGCGAGAAATCACCCCCCAGGGGGATGGCCACACCGCAATTCCTTCTCCTCCATTCTCCTCTCGGGATCTTGGGCATGCACGCACACGCGCCCGGCCTGAGTTTTAAGCCACCGGGTCCAGGACTTGAACCACAGTCAACTACATGGGAGTCCAGCAACATAGCCATTATGCTAACTGCTGGTCCCTAAATAAGCTAATTCTTAAAAAAAAAGAGAGACTGGTAAATACTAAATGTAAGCTTAAAAGTTTCCATTTATAGGTCTTAATTCACATGGGATGGACTCGGATGCCTGAAATCCACACGGCACACCCAGTTCCCTTGGTAATCTAATGTGGACATCATGACACCAGACACGCTTGCACATCATGGATGCACAGTGACATCTCTGATGTGACAAAGGGGAAACTAAGCCAAACCAGCTGCCAAACACTATGACTTGTTCAGGCCTCGTACACAGGCTTGGCCAGAGAAAAGAAGCTCACTGTGGCTCTCCCACAGCCTCAAAAATGCAGAGCAGTCCAAAGGGAAATTTAAGGACTACATGGAAGAAACCCTCTGGCTATTTAGGAGGGCTTCAGTATGCTTGAGAAATTAATAACCAAGGGGCAGGAGCAGAAGAGACCCACTGCCAAGGTCCCAGACAAGGTCAGATGGAGGACAGTCCTAGAGATAAGGATCATGTAAAGGCGATCACAACCCTACGGAGGTACCAGGGTTGGAGCTGTCTTCAACAGTCAGACTTCTAAAATCTTCTCAGGAGTTAGCCCTTAGCCTAATGGTTAAGACGGCTGATCCCACATGGCCGACCACACAACACAGCTCCAATCCCAGCCCCAGCGGCTTGGAACAACACATGGGGTGAATGTATGTGCATATCCCAAATCCTGACAGGATGGAGAAATGGAGAAGGAATTATAATCTGACCGCACCTCACTGCTTTCTCTTCTCTCTCTGCAATTAAACGAAATAATAATAATAATAATAATAAAAATTCCAAGAGCAGTATGCTTTTAATCACCTAGGAGTTGTATTTTCCAACTGTGTTGGAACAACATAAAATAAATGTGCTTGAGAAACTGGACTGCAGGAGACAGGTCAGGAGAAGGCTAGCCCCTCTGGAAGGGGCAGTAAGTCGGGCAGGGCAGGGCATCTCTGCTCACACTTCCCTAACAGGTACAGGAGTGACAGGCTGAGCCCTTCAGGTCTACTGGAAACCTTGCTGAGGCTGGTTTTGGTGCAAGGGCTGCAGAACCCGGTCTACCCCCAGGATGCCAGGGTATCTGCCTGCCTCCTGCAGTGGCCTCCCATGAACTCCCACCCCCACCCCGCCATGGGGTGGTGTGGAGGAGCACACTGGGCCTTTGCTGATTTTATACAAATTGATTCTCACCCACAGTTAAAAGGATTTAGAAAAATGAGCCTCCACGATCATAATTAAACAAGCAATAAAATGGCTAAAATATACAATGCAATCAGTTTGCAGAAGTAGGGGTAGTGAGGTTACTAATTATCTGAGAAGGAAGGGGAAGAGCAGCCCGCGTGCCAGGAAGCAGGTCCCCCGCCAAACACAGGCCCAGAGATACAGCTGGGACCATTAAATAAATTTTGTACGATCTAATTAACTTGGTGCGCAATCTCAATTACTTTTCACCCAAGAAATCACTTTTGTTCAGTTTTATGTGTGTCTGTTTCCCTTTTTAAAAAAAAATGATGTAAGGCCTCGTCAGACAAGTGAGTTCCAAACTGCATTTGTCTTTCAGCGGCTTGATGGCTATGCATTTAAAAACCCATTCTATCTTATAAACTAAAAATTAAACGTGCTCAGCTGTGATGGTCGTCATTGCATCTGCTATTTATATGCTAATGCCCTCCCTGGAAGGCCGTGCAAATTGCCCGGCCAGGCCAATATCTCATGTGCATCTCTGGCTGCCAGGGACGCACCCTCAGAGGACAGAGGGTAGCCGCGTGCTGGATGACCACGGTGACCGTGCAAGAACAGGCACCTGACGGGCAATGCCACCTGAGTGAGGTAAAACCTGCTAAGGTGAAGACCAAGGACTGAGGAGCACATTCTCACCTCCTGGATGAGAATGTGAAAATTATGCTGAAGCAAATCATCATTTCCTCAAATGACTCTCTCTATAAAATCTATGCTCATCAAAAAGATCTTACAATAATAGTAGAAAATATATAGAATGGCGGCTTTTCTCTTTCTCTTCTAACCCAAATCAGTAACGGGGATGACGGTTAAACAAATAGGCCTTGGAAGCTGCCAGCCCACACTGTGGGACTTGAGGCCAAGGAATTCCAGATGCAGAGGGCGGAGCTGCGCACCACAGGGCCTCGGTACCAGAAGGGCCACATCCAGAACTAGGCCAGAGCCAAGATCTCCATGAGGGACATGCATGTGTCAACTGGGCCAGGACTGATGGTCTAGGAAGATGCAGGCCAGGTGAGGGAGCTTGGGCTAGGGCAGCCTATCCCTCTGGGGTAATCGAATCCTGGGTTCTGTGCAAGATGTGTTCTCGGCAAAGGCTGTTGAACTGCTTCCTCCAAACAGGGGCCATGTGAACGGGGGCGGCCAGCAGTCATGTAATAGGCATTATCTGAAGGACATAAACAGCACATCCAGTGGGGTACGGGATCACTTCTTAGGGCGAGTGGCATCCCTGGGTTGATAACCCTAACCCCTGTAGGCCCTGTAGGTGAAGCTAACTATGGGTATGGGGAAAGGAAAGCCCTGTCGAAGCCTGCTCCTGATGGTTCACATGTACATGTGGAAAAGACACCTGCCTCAGCCAGATCTCCTCGGGCCAGAGTGCTGGGCCAGGACACCAGCCTTGGGACGCAAGAGGACATACTCCCCTGTGGGGCCACAGCACATGGTCCTCCAGCTGGGTAGCCAGTCTTCAACAAGGAAGCCCAAATTCGCACAACTTCCCCAGACTCAGTTTTCCCATCTGTAAATGGGGACAATCTATCCCATATGGCTACTGTTGTTATTATAGGGACACCGCACGAGAAGGTACTGAGACAGGACTGTCTGGGAAGTAGTATCTGCTTTGCAGACTGTTATTTGCTTTGCAGACGGATACTGAGACGGGGAAAGCCCAGCAGGTGGGGGACAGGGCCCAGGGAGAGGACTAGGGATGAAGCCAAGGCCAGGTAGGGCCCAAGATGTTCTGCCAGTCCTGGCTGGGCTGACCTCATGAGAACAGGTAGCATGCCCATACCCCTCCCCCGGCCTCAGCCTGCCATGGATGCAGCAGCAGCTCGGCCTTCAGCATGATGGAGGGGGCCGCACCACCTAGAAGGTTGTTTACCAGCCCTGCTGCAGTACAAGGTTCCTGCGATCGGCTGATTTAGTTTCCCTGCCGTCCCCTGCATGTGCCTGACGGGTCAACATTTCATCCCCACAGTTTTTGCTTCTGTCCTTTTCACCCACAGGAAACCAAACACTATAGCTCTAGTAGTATCACAGAAAACTTTCCCTAACACAAGAGCAGAGAAAGGAACTGGGGCTCTGAGAGGGCTCCTAGGAGGCCACCCCATTGTGCCTGTAAGCTCCGGCCCCAGCTGGGCATTCCAGAGGGCAGAAGAATGGTTTCTGACATCTAACACCAAAGATCAGAGTTCTGGTGATGAGGCTGGCCGAGATGGCAAGCAGGCAGCCAATACAGAAAAAATACACAGAGCCACATGGATTGATTTCCACATCTGTGAAGAGGGAAGAATGTATCCACAGTTAAAACCCTGTGGCTGCCACATTGGACTCCTGATTGGTGAGAACAAAAAGAAACATACATATGGTTATTTTAGCAGTTGTAAACAACCCATTAATTTTTAAAAAGAAAAGAAAAAAAAACATTGTTGATAGCAAACAGACTGACATTTAAAATTATTGTTTTCTGACTTACTGGTTGGTGGGAAATTAATATTTTGTTAATTACACAATACAAAATAATTGGTGATCTTAGCTATGTAATTAAACAACAGGCAATTTAAAAGTTTTCCAAGGATTTTTATCAGTGTAACGAATGAAGCAACTGTGGATTATTACACCTATCCTATAACAGGAAAAGGCTGGAAACTAAATCTACCAAATGACCCACCATATTGATCTAGTTCAGATTTATCCCTGGTTTACTTCCAAACAGAACTGACACGGAGACACTCCATAAAACAAACAGTTAAACATATTTAAACTGGTTTAAGTATTTTTTTAAAGATAGAGCATCTATGTCAAAAGGAAAACATTTACGTAGAAATCAACGCTAACAAACAGGAAAGGGAAAGGTAAAAACAGAAAGTCCTCATACCCAGTGTGCTCCTGTTCAGGCTACTGGAGGAGAGCAAGGGCCATGTCCCCAACATGCACAGGCCCGAGCTTTGAAGGACGAGCTCAGAACCTGTCTCCATATCTGAACGCTTGCCATCTGATTTTCACTAGTAGCATCGTATTTGTTTCGGTCTCCTACGCATTCGTTAGAAGTTCTAACATACTTAAATCACACGTGATTGAATTAGTGCTCCCGGCTTGGCCTGTTCTACACATGGAGTTAACGATGCCAATCCCTTGCTAAATGGGGAAACACTAGGGGAAATGATTTAAACCCTCCGTAAATTTTATTTGAAAATTAGCGAAGAATACCTCATTCATAATTTCTAATTAAAATGGCTCTAATTAACACCGACATTCATTAGTTGGCCCCCACCTGTCCCGGCACACGCCACTGCGGATGCGGTGGCCCTGCACGGAGCCGCCGAGCTTCAGGAGGGGAGATGGGCAGATACAGCCTTGCCGCATCTATTCTGGGAAGCGGCGCTCACCTGAGCCCTGGCGCTGCCACTCACAGCCAGGCGAACCCACCAATCACTTCATCTACAGGCGGCTCTTCGCTCTCGAGCTGCCTGCGAGAGCAAAATCTCCAAGGACTTCAGAGCAGTGGCTTTTTTCAAAATCAGTTTGTGAAAAAGGATCTAGGAAGTGTCTGTTCAGCTGACAAAGGGGCAGAGCCATCTCTCCACTGAGGCTGGAACACTTCCCATCCAAGTAGCTCTAACTCACAGGGCCCAGTCAGCCTGTGCCTCACAGGCCAGCAGAAGCCTCAGTGCCAGCCCTCCTGCCACCCCCGGAACAGCAGCTTGGGGGAGGGGCAGCTATGCTCATGGAACCTGGGGTGAGTCTGCTGGCTGGACCATGTGGCTGGGAGGGTGGGTGGTGAGGGGCCTACTCTGCCCAGAGCTGCCCTTACATGATGCCCCATGTGGCCCTGCCCTCCAGTCAGCATGTCCATAAGCCCCAGTGGAAAGCAGTCAGGCCAGGGTGTGACGGCCCACCCACCGGGCTGTGTGAGAGGATGCATGGAGCCTGCTCACTGGAGAGCTGGGCCACACGCTGAGGCAGAGGCGCAGTGCAGACCGCTCTGGTGGTGCAGTCCGAGTCATACGGGAGCTCAGGACTGTTGACAGCGCCTCGTGGGATGAGAGCCCAGCACCTGCTTTGTAGGCCCTGGTCCCACACTGACTCAGCCCTGACACACCTCTGGGCAGACCAGCAGCAGGAAGCTGGTGCTGCAGCTGGGAGGTGCAGAGCTCAAGCGAGGACTCACGAGGAGGACCCTGTCCACTCTCTGCCAGCCCACGGAGTAAGGGAGCAGTGGGAGTGGTCGGCCATGCAGGAGAGCCTCAGAGCCTCTCGTGCTCCAAGGGTGTGCAGCTGCAGCATCTTATTACATGGGTGTGGCTCGGGTGCGGCTGTATACGCTGAGCTACTGAGATGCTGAGAAGAGGCTGCCCAGGATTCCCCTGCCCCACCCCGTCAGCCTTTGAGACGGCACCAGGCAATCCAGGACGTTCTGTTTACTGCTAGAGCCTCAGGCCAGAGTGGCCAGGCTGCTGCGACCTCTCTGGACGTGGGGCCCTGCAAGCCTAGCACTGCTTCTGGCCCCAAAAGGAACTGGCCTCAAGAGAACTGGCGGCATCTGGGCACATCAAGACCAGGCTGTGCTACCCAACAGAGTGTCACAGCCCTGGTGACACTCCCCAGAGCACCATCTGCACAGGGTCTGTCACTGCCTCAACAAAGGCCTGCTGGCCCATCAGCAGACCCACTCTGTCCACAGACTAGGAGTCAGATCTGGGGTGAGCCCACGACAGGTGGGATCAGACATGCACCCAGCATGGGGTTTTAGAATTAGGGACAAGCAAACAGGCCTGAACTTCCTGTTGAAACCAGGCAGGTGCCAACACACAGCAGCTACAGCAAGGTGGCCCCCATGTCACAGCGGCTCCTCACATCACTTTGTGGGTGGGAGGCTTGGCACGCATCACAGGAATGTGCTCCTGTGGCCAGGAGTGAGGGATGGGGGCAGTAGAGAGGGATTTTACCACATTCCTTCCTGCTCAGGGCGTGACAGTGGCTCTCACCCTGGGCCCAAACCTGCTGTTCTGGCAACCTCGCGACGTTGAGGGTGCTCAGGTTCAGAAGTAAACACATTCTGAGTGCGAATCTGCTAACAGATGACTAGAAAATTAAATATTTTCATTGTAAAATACATATTTTGGTCAATTCACAAAACTGATTCCTTAGGTAGGTGACACACAGAAATGACCCTTACAGGGTATTAACGAGCACCCACAAAAGCACGGCTGCAGCATGAACAAGCCTGCTGATTTTACTGCAGCACTTGTATTCCCCTTGGTTACTGTAAATTCTTTTGGATTAGAACCATCTAAGAAGAAAATCAAGATCGCCCTCTGCTGGCCCCCAGCGAGGTTGCAGTCACTCCAGGTGAAGAGTCTCCTTAGGAAAACTGCTCGAGCAGAAACGGACCAGGTGGAACATGCTTCTCCTTCCAGCTTCCCTTCCACAGGGCCAGTAAGTGCTGAACTCGGAGTGCCATCCACTCGTGGTTCTAGGTTAGGGCCTCTGAGCACTTCAACCTTGATCTTTTCCTCAGTAAGGAGCAGTGTTCTTTCTACCCTAAAGCTTCCATTGAAAACAGGGATAGTGGGTCCCGGCCCCATAGCACAGTGGTTGAGCGTTGTACGCTGGTAATCCCATATGGCTGACCACGGTTTGAATCCGGCCTCTGCAGCTTGAAAAGCATGCCAGAAGGGTATAGGCATGTCCAAAAATCTAACATGACGGAGAGACGGGAAAAGATTGTGGTGTAACCATGCCCCATTGTAGGGTACACTCACATGCGCTCTGGTGAACACATGTGCCCCTAACAATTAATTAAAAAGAAGAAAAGAAACCAGGGACAGTGTGAAAGTTACTGTCTCCAGACTACGGTTGGTATTCTTTCAACTCAGGCTTGGGGTCTAAGTTCAGAGACTAGCTTTAGAGCCCAAGTTCAGCATCTGGATTCATCAGGGCCTGGGTCTCGGTCCTAGGTCTAGCATCAGGTTCAAGGCTCGAGTTCCTGAGCAAGTGGCACATCTGGTGTCCATTTTCCAGTACAGACCACCAAAGGTGGGGAGAGTCAGGGGAGGGATGATGCCCAACCTGTGGCCCCCACCGTGGCAGTTCTGTTTCCATGTGGCAAGAACCAACGTGCCCAGTGCAACTCCCACCACTTGCTGACTGGCCCCGAGGTCCTCTGTGTAGGATCCCACCCTCGGGTCCCTTCCAGGAACTGAGGTCCACATTCCACCCCAGGCTCGTCCACCTGCTCAGGGCCCTGGTGCAGTGGCCACCCAGCACCCTCTGCCCCTGGCCCGCTTGGACACATCCGATGCCAGCAATGCCTACGACTCCTGGTTCGCTGTCTGGCTTCATCCTGCTCTGTCCCCAAGTGCCCAGGCACAGGCATCCCCACACCTGCCAGTGGCCCTGTGTAGGCAGCCCCTGCCCCATCCACGCTCCTTGCTCAGACAGGTGCGACACCTCCCTGCCACTCTCCTGAGTCCCAGAAAACCAGTTCCTTCCTTGCACACCCCCACAGAACCTTCCAGATCCGAGGCTCCACACGGTCTGGCAGACACCAAACTGAGCCCAAAGTGCCCATCTTCACCTCTCTCAATTACCCAAGAGCCCTTCCATAGTTTTTGCTCTGGCTGACACCGATTCCTGCTGGAACAGGATGCTTTCTTTACCTGCTGGTGGCTTCCCAGAAGCCCCGCCTACTTCACTAGCCACCACCCCCTGGGGGGGCACCGCCTGATTCTGTGGGACCTAGAGGTGCCTTTCCCAGTGTGGTGCTCAGCGCTTGGCACCCTCAGCTACAACTCAGGACGACTGGACACTCCCTGACAGCCTGGCATCAGGTCTACCTTGGTGGTGATCCTGCGCTCACACAAGCCCTCGCTGGCGTGGCAGGTCCTCTGGAGGCTCTGTGGGGTCAGGATGCAGCTAGGACCTACCAGGCCCCTAGAACCAGAACCCACCTCCACCCACGGCCTCTCCCATCTCCCCCACCCCTTTCACAGCCCCCCACTGAGGAGAGAGCCCAGCCCAGGGTCTCTAGTTCTCAAGTCTGCCGTGAGTGAGGAGGTAACCAGAAACCTTCTAAAGCCCCTGGGATTCCTCCTTGCTCAGAGCGGCTGAGCTCAGACTGCTGGGACTCACCCTGTGACCTCCTTCAGGCTCCAGGTCAAGCTCCTTGTATTTCCTCAGAGCAAGCTCTAGTTCCACCTTCAGATCGATGGCACGCTTTAGGTGTCCACCGTGGGTCCCTGCGCGGGTGAACCGCTGCAAGACAACGGACAAATCACAAAAATCTCAGGTAGGCCCCAAGGAGCCCACTGGGCCGTTCAGGCACACGGCACGGCCTATAATACATAGAGGACAAGGACCCTGGGTAAAAGACAGAGCCCTGCTGGGGAGGGACTATCAGCCCGTCCCCCCACACCTGACATTTTCCAAGTTCTCCTTCCATCCCGCAGGCTCCGTACCTTCTACACTCTCACCCTGCTCCAGCTCCTGGCCTCAGGGCAGGGCTGGGGGGAATATGCCCCCCAAGTGTGCATGCCTAAAGGTCAAGGCCAGCTTCCTGGCCTTACCTGGACCCAGGAGCACACGGCTGGTAGGTACTTGTTCCGGACAAGCTTGAGTGCATCGCGGACTGCATGGACGATGGCCAGGTTGTCCTCGTTCTCTTGCACTTTCAGGGCATCTGGAACAAAGCACAAGGGGTCACCAGAAGGATGCCAGCCTGCACCTTCCACAGTCCCCAGGTCAGACCGTGCAGCAGAGGCCATTATCCCTGACTCCGGGCACTGTCAACAGTGGACCCAAACCTGAAACCACGATGGAAATTTACTGTTTAATGTTTATGGATTAACACCAAAGCCTCCCCCACCTGTGGCTACAATTCCTGTGACTCAATCACCACCGCTGGGGTCACCCCTCCCTACCCTGAGAGGAAGACCACAAATGACCTCCACAACATGGCCTTCTCCTCTGCCCTCAGGACAGAGGCCCTGCACAGTGTCCTCAGCAGCTGCCTGGTCACCCGGCTGCTACCCGTCCACGTGGACCTTTCCTGATGGGCACTGCTCTCTTGCGTGTCCTCTGCACTGCAGAGGTGTCTGGGGAGGGGCCAAGCATGAGCACTGCTGTGGCTTTCCCAGTGTGCCTGCCTTGAGGGTTTCTCATGCCTCACAGGCCCTCCAGGGCCACCTGAGGCACTATAATGGCTCTCAGGGCTCACTGCGTGTCGTGGCCCAAGATCTCTGCAGCTCGGAAGCCCACCTGTCCCTGGGGGAGGAATGCCCACTGCACTTGCCTTCAAAGGAAAAAGTTCCCAAAAATAGCAATCCCAAGCTGCTACATACCTACAGAGTCCCCAGCAACCCCCCATCCCATGTGGGGAATAGGTGTACATGTGAGAAAGCTGGAGCCGAAGGTGACAGAAACCCCATCTCTGCACCCCCCAAAGTGCCAGGGCCAAATGTGGCTTTGTTGCCATCCCAGCCGTCATGAACAGAGCAAGAAACCGTTCCTTGGCCACATTTTCCTCTCAGGCAAGGGTAGAGGATGCCTGATCCCTGATGGCTACATGGGACCGTAAGAGACCTGCATACTGCCCCAGGACTCCCCAGTCACTCAGAGCATCAGGCCTGGTTCCTACCATGAGCTACACGGAGGTCTACATGGGGCGACAACTCGGCACATGCAAATCCCAACACCTCTCCTTCTAGCACCTTACATCGACCTTGGGGATCAGTCGATGGGGTTGGGGCCACATGGGATAGCAGTGAAGTGTGTGAGCTCTCAGAGGTGTCCCCATGGCCATGAAGCGTGGCCCAGTACAAAGGCCCAAAGAGAAGGGAAAACTTGATGGTACCCCAACCCAGCCCCTCCCAAGGAGGCCACTGGAGATCCAAGGCTGTTTGGCCTTGGGACACCCTGGGTGGGATGACACTGGAGGGGTGGGAGACCCTGGCGGAGTGGCCCGACCAGCCGCCCAGACTCAGGGCGGTGGGGCACTGAGCAGCACGCCAGGCAGCAGGTACCTGAGGAGAGCTCCACGTCCAGCGTGTACTTGTGTGAGCCCAGGCCATGTCTCCGCACAAACTCCTCCTGGCTGCTATCCTCGTGCTCGTCTTCTGAGGAGCCCTCCACAGCCGTCTGAGGTGGCGACGCCCCACCGCTGGCAGCTCCCGGGTACTGTGCCAAGGTAGGGAGGTCCCTGCTGCAACATGGCTGTTCCTCGTCCTGAGGCTCAGGCAAGCCAGACTGGTGATGGGCTGGCCAGCCTGGGCTTGAGGAGCAAGGAACACCCTCACTGGACTTGCCAGGAGCCATGTCAAGGAATTCGGCCTCCAGGCTCGGGCCAAAATCAAATGGCACCAACAGCCTAAAGCAGCTCTCCACTTCTGTTAAGCAGGATCCAATTTCTTCAGACATTTCTGCCAAAAAATTGAGACACTTGCTTACTGTGTCATAAAAAAAAGTGCCACTTCACTCAAAACTGCCCAAGGCCTGCTTCCCAAGGAAATCCCTTTGCAGCACCAGGCATGCTGCCCACTGCCCGGGCGCGTGTATCACAGCAGCTTAACTGCTTGATAAACCACCCAGCTCGGTGGCTGGGTCTGGGAGGTCAGCCTCTCCAACGCTGCTGAGTAATGACCTCAGGCAGCGCTGTGCTGTGCCGGCAGCTCACGGGAGGCCATGTTAGTGCCACCGCAGGAGAAACTTCCAGACAGGGAGTGGTCAGTGTGAGGCTACACCTCCTTCCTGGGGCACCAGGCAAACCTAGAGATACTGCAGAGATACCGTGGTTCTAGACCACCACAATCAAGTGAACAGCATGATAAAGTGAATTTGCAATGAAGGGAGTCACGAGGTTTTGGGTTTCTCAGTGCACACATATGTTTACGCTACGCTGTAGTCTATTAGGTGTCAATAGCATTCTCTCTTAAAACAACACACCGATTTTATTTTAAAAATAATTTACTGCTTTTAATAGAAAATACTCATGATCATCTAAGCCTTCTATGAGTTCTAATAGCCTTCCTGGTGGAGGGTCTATGTCTTGCCTCAATGTTGATGGCTTCTGATTGCACAGGGTGGTGGTGGCTGTCGGCTGAGGTTGTGCCCATTCTTAAAATAAGGGAACAATGAAGTCTGCCATATCAGTAGACTCTTCTTTGCACTAAAGCTTTGTCTGTAGCACGTGATGCTGTCTGACAGCATTTTACCGAGGGCAGAACTTTCGAAATTGGAGTCAGTCTTTTCAAATCCTGCTGCTGCTTTATCAACTAAGCTTATGTAATATTTTCTAAATCCTTTGTCATTTCAACAATGTTTACAGCATCTTTACCAGGAACAGATTCCACCTCAAGAAACTACTTTCCTTGCTCATCCATAAGAAGCAACCACTCATCCATTAAAATTTTACTGAGATTGCAGCAACTCAGTCGGTCTCCTGGCTCTGCTTTCTAATGCTGTTTTTTGTTTTTTAATCTGCTGGAGGGTGCATGTACTTGTCAAACAGAGACAGAGAGAAAGTGAGAGTGAAGAAGAAAAAAAACCCCCAATGGGCATGGTCATACCATAATTTCTTCTCCTCTGCTTCTCCAACCTGTTGGGATTTGGAGGACTCGAGTACTCACGCCTGGTGTGTTTTTCAAATTGTCAGGTCTGGGATGCAAATCGCTCAGTTGGCCATGTGGGCTCCGGCTCCCTTACCCCCAGGCCATGAGTCTAGCCCTCTAATTCTAACTCTAGCTCCTGTTTTTTCTGCCACATCTCCAGTTACTTCTTCCACCAAAGCCTTTAACCTCTCAAGTCATCCATGTGGGTTAGAATCAATTTCTTCCAAATTCCTGTTTTTATTTTGTTATATGGCACATGTGCTCCCCACAAGTGAGAGAGAGAACATGAGAAATCACCACCCAGCGGGTGGCAATCCCTTCTCTTCCAGTCTCCTCTCGGAATTTGAGCCGTGCAGCTGGCCATGTGGGATCCAGCACCTTAAACTCCATGCCACCTGATGGCCCCCACCAAACTCCTGCTAATTTTTTTTTTTTGAGAGGTTTTTGCTATAGGGTGTGTGCACTCGCCAGACAGACAGAGAGAGACAGAGAGACAGAAAGTGAGAAATCACCCCCCCGGGGGGATGGCCATGCCGCAATCCCTTCTCCTCCATTCTCCTCTTGGGATCTTGGGCATGCACGCACACGCGCCCAGCGTGAGTTTTAAGCCACTGGGTCTGGGACGTGAACCACGGTCGACTACATGGGAGTCCAGAGACATAGCCATTACACTAACTGCTGGTCCCCTGTTAATCTTGATATTTTTATTTCTTCCTATGAATCATACCCCCCCCTTTTTTTTTCTTTTCTGTAGGTTATGTGTGCTCACAGGAGAGAGAAAGAAAAGTGAGAAAGCATCACCTACGGGGGATGGCCATCCCACAGTCCCTTCTCCTCCCTTCTCTCCTTAAGATTTTGGGCAAGTACACGTTTTTTCCAAGCTGCTGCATCAGGGACTTAGACTGCACAGTCAGCCATGTGGGATCCAGCTGTCTTAGCTACCACACCACTGCCTGGCCCCAAATCATGTTTTTAATGGTGTCAAGTAGGTGAATCCTTTCTAGGTTTTTTTGTTTTTAATTTTGCCAGAGGACACATGCAGTGGCCAGAGAGAGATGGGGGGTGGGAGAGTGGTCATGCCACAACCTTCTCCTTCACTTCTCCCACCTTTTGGCATTTTGGGCATCCACACACATGTACTCAGGTTGTGTTTCAAGCAGTGGTTCTGAGATTCAAGCGGCAGGATGGGCCGCCTTAACCACTATGCCATGGGTTGGCCCTGCAGAAGGTTTTCAGTTAACTGACTTTGTCCAGATTCATCAGAGGAAGCATTATCTAGAGCAGTTATAGCCTTACAAAATGTATTTCTTAAATAATAAGATTTGAAAGTTGAAATGACTCTAGATTCACATGCTGCAAAGGATGTTGTGTTAGCAGGGATGGAGATAACAGAAATCTGTCCATCTCCATCGGAGTTACTGGGAGGCCACGAACTTCGTCAGTAATGTTTTGAAGGCAACCTTTTTTTTCTTCTGAGCAACAGGTCTCAACAGTGGGCCTAAAACATCCAGTAAACCATGTTGTGAACTGATGTGTTATAATCTAAGCTTTGTTATCCCATTTGTAGAGACAGGCAGAGTAGATTTAGTGTAATTCTTAAAGACCTTGGCATTTTTGGAATGGTTAATGAATGCTGGCCTCAGCTTAAAAACCACTAGCTGCATTAGCCCCTAACGAGACAGTCAGCCTGTCCTTTGAAGCTTTGAAGCCAGGCGCTCACTTCTCTCTAGCTATCAAAGCCCTAGATGGCACCTTCTAATAGCTGTTCCGTCTGCACTGACAATCTGTTTCTTGGTGTTCCTAGCGAGGGCCCTGGATAACCTGCACAGCTTCTACGTGAGCACTTGCTGCTTCACCTTGCACTTCTCCGTTAGAGATGGCTTCTTTCCTCAAGAACTAGCCTCCCCAAGTTTCAAACTTTGATCTGCAGCTTCTTTGCCTCTCTCAGGCTTCACAGAATGGAAGAAAGTTAGGGTCTTGCTCTGGATTAGGCTTTGACTTAAGGGAATTTTGTGACTGGTCTGATCTTCCCTCCACACCATAAAAACCTTCTCCATCTCAGCAGTAAAGTTGTTTTGCTTTCTGACTGTGTTCGATGGAGTAGCACTTTCGATTCCTTTAGGAATGTTTTCCTTGCATTCACAGCTTAGCTAACTGGTACAAGAGGCCTGGCTATTGGCTTATCTTGCCCTTCAAAATGCCCTCGTTAGACTTAACCATTCCTAGGTTGTGATTTAAAGCAAGACACATCTGCCTCTTCCTTTCACGTGAACACTTACGGGTCACTCTAGGGTTATTAGTTGGCCAAATTAAAAATACTGTTGTGTCTCAGGGAACAGGGAGGCCTAAGGAGAGGGACCGAGATGAGGGGTTGGTAGAGGGGTTTGACTAACACACACATTTATCAATTAAGGTCTTCATGGTGCCCCAGAGCAATAGTATAATGGTAACATCGAAGCTCACTGAACACACATCACCACGGCAGATACAATAACAAACATGTTTGAAGTACTATGAGAATTACCAAGATGTGACACAAACACAAGAGGTGAGCCATGCTGTTGGATAGAGTGCCAACAGACTTGCTCAAGGCAGAGTTGCCACAATTTGTAAAAAACACAATACCCAAGAGGCACAATAAACAAAATGCAATACAACAAGGTATGTGTGTGTGATGCCGTCATCATGCCACGTCTGGGGCTGAACCTGCTCTCCCCTGGCAGCCTTCTCTTGTCTCTGGGGCACAAATACTGTAGGCTTCTCAAAGGCCTGGGTTTGCCAGAAGTGGCCTTGGGCAGAGCCACATCTGGGCCCAGAGTGTGCCTCCAGGAAGATTTCAGGCACAGGAAGAGCCCCTGAGACCTGAAGGCTGAGCAGAGGACCCATCTCAGCCCATCTTAGGAGACACTCTGTGGGTGGCACGGCACCCCTGGGTCGGTATCCTGCATTCTTCATATCTCGCTTGTGCCTCTCACAAAAGCTGGCTTCCAGGAAAGAAACAGTGGGGTTTTTTGGGAAAAAGCCAAGAGCAAATGAGGGCCATAAGATGGATGTTCAAGAGGGCCTTCAGCCAGACTATGTCACTCGGACCACTGCCTGGATAAACATCTGCACTCTCAGTCTCTTCAGCTCTGTCTGAAGCTCCTCCCAACAGCTGGTCATAGGTGAATATGACCACCAGAGGGCGAAGGAGAGGCGCAGAAAGCCTATAGAGGATCCTCCAGGGTAACTGGGAAGGGGTATCCCTCAGCCCTCAACCAGATCCATCTCCACCTAGCCTGTCCGTTCACTTGGATCTCCTGAAGCCGGGCACTAGGATCTAGAAGGGGCCCTAGGACTGGGAAGACGGGCAGGCTGGACAAAGCCCAGTGGCTGGCAGAAACAGCCCCCAGGGTGTTGGAAGGGCCCTTCTTGCAACCCCAGAACTTGCCTTCCATCTCCTTCTCAGCCTGCTTGGCTCTTTCCTGGTAGATTTTATTCAAGTGCTTCTGCTTCTCTTCTTCTCTCTTTCTTTCTGCCAGAGTCCTAGCATTAACATCTTGAAAATCCACCTGACATATAAAGAATAAAGATTAGGGGGGCCGGGACCAGCAGTTAGCATAATGGCTATGTCGCTAGACTCCCACGTAGTCAACTGCGGTTCGAGTCCCGACCCGGTGGCTTAAACTCATGCTGGGCGCATGTGCGTTCATGCCCAAGATCCTGAGAGGAGAATGGAGGAGAAGGGATTGCGGCGTGGCCATCCCCCCTGGGGGATGATTTCTCGCTTTCTGTCTCTGTCTCTCTCTGTCTGTCTGGCGGGCGCACGTGCCCTATAGCAAAACCTCTCAAAAAAAGATTAGGGGGACCAGCAGGTGGCATGGTGGTTAAGGTGCTGGACCCTCCCACATGACTGACCACAGTTTGAGTCCCAGACCTGGTGGCTTGCTTTCTCACTCCCCCCTATCCTCGTGTCTCTCTGCTCAAATGAAAATAAATGAATAAATAAATAAAATAAAACGAATATTTTTTTAAAAAAATAATAAAGATTAGGATTGTTTATAGAACATGAAGAAAACAAAAGTCAAAAACAGATCTAATAAAAGACCCACCAGTATCAGTGTGCAGCCAGGATCTCTACAGGTTGGCAATGCTACAGCATTTTAAAGCAAAAGGAAATACACGTAACTGTGCTTTCCAATCCCTGGAAACCTGGCACATTTGCTAACTTATAAGGTAAAAAGACTTCCAGCCCCAAGGGCAACACAGGTGAGAAAGCAGTGTGCTACTCCAATTAGCAGCAGGGGGCTGCTGACTGGACCCAGGGCCTAAAACATCTCCATACCCAGGGGGTGAGGGCACGCCACTGGCCTAGACCCTCCAGGGCCGGGCCAGGCCACTGGCACATGAGCCCTGAGCCTCCGTGGTAGGTGGGGCAGAGGGTGAGTGGAGTCTGGGCAGTGATGGTGTTGGGTCAGGCCACGGCAGCAGACCCTGGTGGGTTTCATCATGCCCAGCACCAGCCACATGGCAGGATCTGGGTGGAAACACAAAGTTCTGGACAAACCCGAGTCCAGAGTTCCAAGGTCATAGACACAGGCTGCATCTGAGAAGCTGAATTTTACTTCTTATATCTTCTACACACGTGGACACCAAGTCTGCGGGCACAGCTCCACCCATACACAGGGATGAGTTTCAGCTCTGAATCTTGAATCTGATCATCCCCTGCTGGGGAGTCCCAGACCCGACCCTCTGGTTACCCTCAGCCCCGCCCGTCCCACACCCACAGCTGGCTCAGCAGCCTAGGTGCCCAGGTAAGACTATCTAGGCCCCTACTGTACATCGCCTAGTACTGACCCTGTACTCAGACCCACTAAGAGCATTTCCTCCCGTCTCCGCCAGTGACGTGTCACCAAGAGAGAACAGCACAGGATCCACCTACCTTTTTGTTGTGCTGTAAGAAGTGGTAGCCCAAGGCGAGCTTCTTATAGGCCTCTCCAAACTTCTCATTCCACCCTTCAACTGCCCGGATGGCCGCCTGCTTCAGCCTCTGGGCCACCTCCCTTGGGGGTGGCAGGGGCTGCTCATGATCTGTGCCCAGCGTGAGCTCCAGAAACTCCTGGAAGTCAGAAATGACCAGCATCCTGAACTGGTGAGACCTGGCAAAGAGCTCATCCACAATCTGGAAAGCTGAGAGGCGGATCTCGGCGTGCTCCTGGTTCAGCTGGGTCATGAGCAGGCGATAGGCATGGCTAAGCTGTTCCTCCGAAGACCTGGGGATACAAGTTGGCCTGACCCAAGCGCCTGAGGTTTTAAGGATAATTAAGTAAGTGGTCTCTGTGCCAGGACACAGGATCCACATGTGGCAGGGGCCACATGCCATCTTCCAATCTTCATCCTCCCTGTCTTCCAGAATAGAGTTACAATCTACTACTCACCTGGCTCCCCATGCCACCTACGCCTGTATGGCCCACAGCCAAGAATATTTTCTACGTTTTTAAGAGATTGCCAATTATGTGAAACTCAGATGTCAGTGCCTGTCAGTAAAAGTTTCACTGGAACACAGCCCACCCACTCATCTACACTGTCTATAGCTGCTTTCACAGTTAGATGGTTGCAATGAAAACCTTACGGCCTGTAAGGCTGAAAGTATTTACCATTCCGCCCCTTACAGACAAAGTGTGTTGCCCTCTGCAGACACAACATATGTTTAGCTGGGAAGCCACCCCCCTTTCCCCCAGCATCCCTCTGCAGGACACGGAAGGGGAAAGGACGACGAGCTCTTGAGGGATCGACACCTTCAGCCCCTCTTCATTGTGCCTCTACTCGGCTATTGCGTCCTGTAAACCAGAACAGTTTGGGGGTTTTCCAAGACGGGCAGGACATGTTTCCAGAGTCTGAGAGGAAGGAGTTTCACTTCCTGGCTCTCTGGCAGACTAAAGATGCTCAGCAGAGCTCTCAGCCAATGCTTTCCTCGAGGGAGACAAACAGGGATGGATGTGTCCTAAAGAAAAAGCAACTAGCCTACCCCTTAATTCTCATCTTTCCACCTTCCAATAATTATGAAAAACAAGCGCACTGTAAGTCGCATATGCATACTCAAGGACTCAGAAGCTGCATGCCTAATACACATACACACACACGCATACACAGGCATGAAGAGACATACCAACTGCGGGATCCCGATGGGCTCTCCTCCACATTACACACCACCCACCGGGACCACTGCCCCAGACCTGACTACCCTCAGAGCGGGGACCTGCCTGGCTCTGGAAAAATGTCCCACGTGAGTTCTTAGGGTGCCTCTTTCTCTGGTGGATCGATGGAAAGGCTAAGATAGATGTAGGTGGGCAGTGGGCCTGAACCCTAGGGGAAGCCCCACAATCTCTCAGGTGTGTCATGTGCTCACCGGGCCAGCCAGGGATCACAAAATGTTAAGCTTTAGACATACTTGCAAATTTTCTTCAGTTCCTTCATTTTCTCAGGATTCAGTTGGGGTTCTCCTGAAGTTGTGAGCTCTTCTACCAGCTGTGAAAGTTTTTGATCCATATCTATAAATATGGAACACAGAGATGCTAAATTACTATCAAATACTTGACAGTTCTTGGTTTTCTTAACAAATGTTTACTGAGCTCCACTAAATACTGAGCAACCAGGAGGGCTCTGAGGCTGGGGTCCTTATCACTTTATTTTGGTGACATGACACCTTGGGAAATATAACAGTTCAAAGGGTGAAGTCTAATGAGGCCATTTTTAAATAGTAACTACAAAAAGTTTCACCAAACCTTAACTCTGGACTTCTAAAACCCTAGAGGAGTGGGACATGTTGCAGCAATGGTAATATTTGTCATCTAGCAACACACCTACTGTGTTAAAGAAATAAATATAACTGTCTAAATTGTATTTAAATGAGCTTTCCCCAAGCTTGACCACGATACAGTTTCCCTTACTCACTCACATTTCATAGGACAGCCTCTCTAATGGCTGTAGATGGCAAGAGGAGCTGAGGATGTTTTTGAGACTGAGCCACCTGAAGACCAGGTGCAGCACTATGAAGCAGGATGCTCAAAGGTGACAGCACTGAGCACATAGTAGGTGAGCAGGGTCGGGAATGCAGGTTAGGATAAGGCCAAGGTGGGGTACGATCAAGAATCTAGAGCAGAAGGAACATTAAGAACAGTCACTCGAAGGACCAGCAGTTAGTGTAACGGCTATGTCGCTGGACTCCCATGTAGTCGATCACGGCTGGCATCCCGGACCCGGTGGTTTAAAACTCACGCCGGGCACGTGTGCATGCGTGCCCAAGATCCCGAGAGGAGAATGGAGGAGAAGGGATTGCGGCATGGCCATCCCCCCTGGGAGGTGATTTCTCGCTTTCTATCTCTCTGTCTCTGTCTGTCTGGCGAGCCCACGCGCCCTATAGCAAAACCTCTCAAAAATAAATAAATAAATAAATATATATATATATATATATATATATACACACACACACACACATACACATACATACACATATGTATAAAGGACAGTCACTCAAGGGAAAGGCCCAGGTAAATCCTAGCTGAGCGTGAACCAAGGTGGGGGTGGCGTCGGGCACTCGGAGGCTGTGCGGGAATTAGCAGTCAGGTGCCAGCGGTCACTCCTCCCAGGTAAGAACCCTGAACCCCAGGCTTCCCTGTGACAGGACCGGGCGCGGTCGGCTGGAGCTCGAGCCTATATGCATAGCAACCGTCGCTGCCTCCCTCGGGGTCAGAGACAAGCTCAGACCTCAGGCATCCCCGGCTCCCGCCGCAGCTCTCGGTTCACGCAAGGACCCTAAGGCCAAGCCCCGCACAACCCTGCCCCGCAGCACGACTGCGGCACCTACCCCGCGACAGCCGAAGCCCTCACCGCGCCCCTTCCGGCAGAGGACCCGCCCACCCTCACGTGCCCGAAAGCTCCAAAGCCATTGGCTCGCTTTGGTCCGGCGGCGCGGGAGCGGATGTCAGCCCCGCGCGGACCGCACCTACGATGTACTGGCCGCTCTCGCCCTCGTCCTGTCCCTTCTAGCGAAGGCCCCGCCTGCCTGCTGTCATGTGCGGACGAGCTACGCAGCCAATGGCTCGCCCTGGCCCGGGCGGCGCAGGCGCGACACGGCTAAAATCGGCGCGATGACGCAGGCGCGCTCCCGGCGGGGGCGGGGCGGCCTGCGAAGGGCAACGCGCGAGAAAATAGAGGCGGGAGGGCGCAGCAAGTCCTTAAAGGGGCCGCGGTCGTGAGCGCCGGGGGCGGGGCCGTCTCAGAGCGCGCCGACGTGACCCTTGCCCCCCACGAACGACAGGGAAACTGAGGCCCAGAGAGGGTGTCTCCGGCCGTAGTCGCCAGAAGGCTAAACCGTCCCCGGGCCCTACCCCTGCGACGGATGGGCGAGGATCGCCCTGGTGGGAGCCTTGGAGAGTCAGGGGCGTCCGTGCTGCTTGTGGGTCGGGGGACAGGACGCAGGTTGGGGCCGGGGGTAATGCCGGGCGGGAGACTGGGGATTTTATGGAGGAATACGGGGCGGAGCTTGGGGTTCGCACCCGGGGCGGTCGCGCGCTTGAGATCGGCAAGGCCGGGAGAGTGGCTGCGTCCCGGGTAGAGGGTCGGGTGGAGACAGGTACACAGCCCCGCGAGGCTGTTGGTCTCCCAAGGATCTGCGCCCCCGTCGGCACCCCAGCCCTGCCCTGGTCAGGCCTTGAGTTCATCTCGAGCATCTGCTCTCGTCCCAGTCGCGTCTTCTGGCAGCCCACCTGTGCCTTTTCTCCCACGTACAGCAGTGTCCTCAAGGTGCTCAGGCCTCAGAGCCTTTGCGCTCAGTGCGCTCACCCCACAGGCCTCGCTTCCACCAGCTTCGGAGACCCTCCTCCGGTGCGAGGCTGTGTGGATCTTCAGTGCTCAGCGTCATGCCAGGCTCTAAGCAGGTGTTCGGTGAACAGGTCTGCTGTTATTCTGTGCCTAGGGCGGCATCAGTGTCCACAGAAAGTTTTGTACACAAACGTTCGTAGCAGCATTATTTATAATAGGAAGAAGTGGAAATCCAAGTATCCACAGACAGATGGATAATAAAGGGTGGCCTATCTTTTTTTAAAATTATTTTATTTAATTTTATTCATTGTCATTATTTTATGTTTTTGAAGTTGACCAGAGAAAGAGAGAAGGAAAGTGAGAAAGTGAACTGCCAGATCTGGGACTCAAACCATGGTCAGCCACGTGAGACTCCAGCTGCCTTAACTACCACATCACCTGCCAGCCCCAATAAAGGGTGGCCTATCTTTACAATGAAATATTAGCCTTGAAAAAGAGGGACCAGCAGTTAGTGTAATGGCTATGTCGCTGGACTCCCACGTAGTCGACCGCGGTTCGAGTTCCAGACCCGGTGGCTTAAACTCACACCAGGCGCATGTGCGTGCATGCCCAAGATCCCGAGAGGAGAATGGAGGAGAAGGGATTGCGGCGTGGCCATCCCCCCTGGGGGATGATTTCTCGCTTTCTGTCTCTCTGTCTCTGTCTGTCTGGTGAGTGCACACGCCCTATAGCAAAAAAAAACTCTCAAAAAAAAAAAAAGAGTAAAGCAGGATTTCATTCTACAACATAGTGGAACCTTGAAAACAGCTTCATAAAACAATCCCATTCTCGAAGGCCACACAGTATGCGTGATCCCGTTATACTGAACATCCCATTATACTGAACGTCTGGAAAGTAGATAGATTCCTGGTTGCCTTGGGGTCAATCTGTGCTGTGGGGACAGCGAAGTGTGAGCCACCTGGCCAGGGAAGAAGCAGCACCCGGTGGAGAGTTCAGCGGAGAGGAGTTTCTTTTGGGGTGATGAACATGTTCAGGAATTAGATGGTGGTGGTAGTTGCACAACCTTGTTCGTATACTAAAATCCATTGAAATGGTATGTTTTCAAAGGGTGGATTTTATGATATGTGAAGTATATCACAATAAAGCAATTATTTGAAAAAAAGAGGGAAGCCAACAGGTGGCATGGTGGTTAAAGTGCTGGACTTCCACACCGCTAACTGCGGTTTGGGTCCCAGACCTAGTGACTTGAAAATCATGCGGGGCCCATGTGTGTGCATGTCCAAAATCCTAGGAGGAGAATGAAAGACAAGGGATTGCAGGTGGCCATGCCCTCTGGGGGTGATTTCTCACTTTTCCTCTGACAGTTCTTATGGCAAAAATCTTAAAAAGAAAAAAAAAGGAAGGAAGGAAGAAAAAGATAAAGGGGTAAGCACCCCGACTCCCTGGCGCTTCTGCCCCACCTGGAATCTGATGGTTTTACTACCCTAAACCACCAACCCCATCTTCTCTTCTGGGTAGTTCCAATTCCTTGCCTCATCATCACAGCCAACCTCTGTCCTTTATTTCACTTGGCTCTTGGCAAACCCACCTGATTAGATCTCTGCCAGCTTCCTGCTTACAGCCAACCCACAACCATACCAGAGACTCCAAAGTTCTCCAGACACCCTTTTCCCCCTTTGCTCTCAGATCTTTAGCCCCCTTCCTTATCCTGCCTCCTGCTTCACAGAAAACTCAGCCTGGAACGCCCTCGGACCCTGCCTCATGTACCCCACTGCCCCTGTGTCACCAGCCTTTTTCTGTGGGAGGGATCCAGGCCTTGTGGCTTGCTCCAAACAACCAACTAACAATTTTCCTTTGTGGGGCTAGCAGGTTACATAGTGGTTAGGGCACTGCACTCCCACCTGGCTGAGAGCAGTTTGAATCCTGGACCTGGCTGGTTCTCACTTTCTCTCGTCAAATAATAATAATGAAGACAGTAAAATTTTGGGGACCAGCAGATGACATGGTGGTTAAGGTGCTAGATACTCCCACGGTTGAGTCCCAGACATGGTGGCTTATTTTCTCTATCTTTGGTCAAATTAAAATAAATGAATGAATAAATAAACTTAAATCTTTTAAAAAAAGAAAATTTTTCTTAAATTTTTTTTGCTTCCTACAGTGATCATTTTTTGATCTACAAGATTGTTCTCATTAACATAAAAGTATGCTGTCTCTCCTATACTAACAAAACCCTTCTCCTTATCCAAATTACCAATTCATTGCATTTTTGCTTTGCTTTGCAGCAAAGTTCCTAGAAAGAGCTGTGCATTCACCCTGCACCTCAATTTGCACCACTAAACCTGTGTCCACACCGTTCACCAGTGATGTGTGAATTGCTAAGCCCAGTCTCCAGTACCATAATGCCTGTGGGGTGTCCTGTAAGCCCTCATGCTCCAGACCTGCCACAGCCGAACTGCCTTGCCTGCCCCCCTGTTTTTATCAGGTGATAGATATGCACCTTTCTGTTTACTCCGGCCCATAAACTGACCATCTGGACCTCTCTTTACCCCATGTCCAATCTGTTTATAGATCAGGACAGCCCTGCCTTCAGGATGCACCCAGAATCTGAGCACTTCTCATCACCCACTGCCACTGCCAGGTCCCGGCCACCACGCAGGAGGTCCCTGCAATTGCCTCCTGTCTCCCACTTCTGGCCTTCTACCCCTGAAGTCCATTCACCATACAGCAGCCAGAGTGACCCTTGAAACTAGAGTCAGATAACATGACTTTTCTCTACTCAAAACCCTCCAATGGCTTCCATCCCAAAACAAACAAAAACACGCCTAGTCTGCACTTGGTGTCCTATCTCCTCCCCCTACCTGCTCAGCTCTCTGACCTGTTCTCGCCCTTCCTTCACTCCCAGCCCCAGTATCTGCAAGGCTTCTTACTCCCCACCTTTAGCTAGCCTTCTAGCTAGTTGACTTCTGCAACCCTTTATCCCCTTATCTATAGGAACCCTCCTCCTCTATTTCTTAACCTGCCCCATATTTTCCCATAGCACTTGAAACCTATCACACAGGGCTTGTAATCTTACTTATTTGCTTAGAGTGTATTTTTTCTCTTCCCCTCCCCCAGAACATATGTTCCAAGAAAACAGGAATCTTTGTTTTGTTCATGACTCCAGATACATGATTAGGTGGCTCAAATTTGTTGAATGTTGAATTAATAAATAAAATTAGAAAGTCAAGATGAATCATGGTGGAAATTATAAGATATTTTAAAAGAACCAAGTGAAACTTTCAGAAATGATAAAACCCAAGCAGGATAAACACAATGAAACCATCCAAGGCATATCATCAAATTGCAGAAAACTAGTGACAAAAAATAATCCTAAAAGCAGTCAGAGAAAAAAGGCAAACTACCCACAGTTACAAAGATAAGAAACCACAAGTCTTTTTGGCTGGAAAAAAAAAAAAAAAAAAAAAAAAAAACAAGCCAGAAGAACATGGAACGTTTTTAAGCAGAAGTAAAATATCCTTAAAAAAAATGAAGGTGATATGGGGCCAGCAGATGGCGTAGCAGTTACATTGCTGGACTTCTACATGGCCGACTGCAGTTCGTGTCCTGAACCCAGGGGCTTGAAACTCATGCCAAGTGCATATGGATGCATGCCCAAGATCCTGGGAGGGGAATGGAGGAGAAGGAATTGGGGCAGGGCCTTTCCCTCACAAGGGTGACTTCTCACTTTCCCTCAGTTTCTCTCTCTCTGGTGAGCTCACTATAAGGTAAAAACCTGCATCCCCCGCCCCCCCCCCCCCAAAAAAAAAAGCGAAGGTTATATAAAAACATTTTCAGTTAAATAAAAGCTGAGTGAATTCATGACTAGCAGATTTGCAGTACAGGAAATGCTATATAGGAAGTCATTCAGATGAAAGGAAAATGATACCAGATGCAAACTTTGATCTATAAAAGGAACAAAGAGTTTTATAAGTGATTTTTTAAATGTAGGTAAATATATTTTATTTCAGAGTTCTTTTATAGATCATTGACTGCTTAAATAAAATATAACAATGTACTGAAGGGCATATAACACCTACAGATGAACAAAAATTATGACAACAGTAGTCCAGCAGAGGGGAGAAATGGTAGCATATATTCTAAGGTTCTTCTATTTTTACATGCAATGGTATTATTTGAAGGGGCACTGATAAATTAAAGTAGCATCCTTAGAGCAACCATAAACAAAGGAGGTATGAGTAATAAGCCCTCAAAGATAAAATAGTCATTTAAAAATACTCAATCCAAAAGAAGGCAGGTAAAGATGAAAAAAGGAACAAAGAACAGATGGGAATTACATATCAATGGTCCAAACACACCAATGAAAAGACAGAGACTGGGCTGGTCCTATAGCACAGCACATATGTGCAGCTTAGAGAAAGCCAGCTTCCAAAGGGCCAACCAGGGTTTGAATCCAGCTTGAAAACACATGTAGAGTACACACATGTGCCCAGGATCTTGACTGTATAGACAGGAAAGAGGACTGTGGTGTGACCAGGACCTGTTGGGTCAGCCATATGGGATCTGGTTCTCTTAAGCACCAGACCATAGGGCAGGCCAATCACTATAGATTCTATAGACATAAAAAAAAAAAAAAAAAATAGGGTGTGTTATGGACAACTTTATATCAACAAATTCTATGAAACAGATAACTTAGATGAAATGGACAAGTTCTTTGTTTTTTTTTTTTGTTTTTTGGGGGGTTTTTTTTTGGGGGGGGGTTTGCTATAGGGCACGTGCGCTTGCCAGAGAGAAAGAGACAGAAAGCGAGAAATCAGCCTCCTGGGGGGGATGGCCATGCTGCAATCCCTTCTCCTCCATTCTCCTCTCAGGATCTTGGGCACACTTGCACATGCACCCAGCATGAGTTCAAGCCACTGGGTCTGGGACTTGAACCTGGTCGACTACAACCTGGGAGTCTATCAACATAACCATTATGCCAACTGCTCATCCCGAAATGGACAAGTTCTTTAATGGCAAAATTATCAAAACACATTTTTAAAAACCTAATTAAAGACTATTAAAGCAACTGTAGCTTTTTTTAAAAAATAATTAATTTTTATTTAACTTTATTTATTGAATTTGACCAGAGAGGAACAGAGTGAGAGAGAGAGAAGGAAATTGAGAAAGCAAACTACCAGGTCCAGGACTCAACTGTGGTCAGCCATGTGGGAGTCCAGAGCCCTTAACTACCATGCCATCTGCTGGCCCCAAAGAAACTGTAGCTTTAATAACTTTAATAAACTGTATTAAAGCAAATAATTAGAAACCTTCCCCCAAAGAAAAGTCCAAACCCAAATTATTTCACTGGTAAATTCTACCAAACATTGAAAGAAAAAGAAATCACCAATTTTCACAAACTCTTGCAGAAAATACTGCAGGAAGGACCACATTCCAGCCTAATTTATGAATCTTGATACTAAAACCAGACAAAAACATTTTAAGACCACAGAGCAATAACTATCATGAACATCATTGCAAAGCACCCCTAGAAAAGTACTAGCAAGTCAAATCCAGCAATATGTAAGAAATACAATGAAATACTAGATGAGATTTATCAATGTGCATTTTACAATTCAAAAACAGTCCATGTAAGTCTCCATATAAACAGAAAAAGGAAAATCATATAATAATATTATATGAAGAAATTTGATGACATCCATTCATAATAATAACTCTTAGAAAATTTGAGTAGAACTTATCTCAATATAAAAGACATCTGCGAAATACTTGTGGCCAACATCATACTTAGCTGTGAAAGACCTAATGCTTTCCACCTAAGACTGGAAGCAAGGTAAGCATGTCCATTGTCACACCTCATATTTAGCATTGTACTAGTGGCTCAATTTAGTACAATAAAAAAAAAAAAACAAATGAAAAGCATAAAGATTAGAAAAGAAGAAGCAAAGCTATCTTTATTTACAGATGATATAATTGTACACACAGAAAATCCTTTAAAATTTACCAAAAACCGACTAGAATTTATGAATGATTTAGTATGGTCATGATATGTACAAGATCAATATACAAAAATCAATTATACAAGGGATTTCATTCAAAAAGTTCATAGAAAATGGTATTAAAATATGAGTTTACTTTGGTGAAAAAACCCTTAAAGCCCATGTATAATTTTTCAGATGTATTTCCCATGAACTTTTTGAAGACCCCCCCATATATCTACATATTACCAGTGAATAATTGGAAGATTAAACTTTGAAAATATATTTACAATAGCATTAAAAATCATCAAATACTTAAAATAACAAAATAAGTGCAAATATATACACTTAAAACTACAAAACTTAGATGAAACATCTAAATCTAATGAGATACAGTATTAACGGGTTAGACAAAAAATTAAGATTTCTTTTTATAAACTTTATTTACTTATTTTTAATTTGACCAAAGAGGGACAGAATGGGGGGGAGGAATTAGAAAGCAAGCTGCCAGATCTGAGACTCAAACCGTGGTCAGCCATGTGGGAGTCTGGCGCCCTTAACCACCATACCCCCTGCCAACCCCGATTATTAAGATTTCTAAGTCCCTGCTATGAACTGAATGGTGTCCACCAAAAATTCCTATGTTGGAGCCCTAATTCTCAGTATGACTATATTAGGAAGTGGGGCCTTCCAGGAGGTAATTAAGGTTAAATGAGGGTTATAAGGATGGAGCCCTAATCTAAAAGGACTGGTGTCCTTATAAAAAGAGGAAGGGGGCCAACCCTATGGCCTAGTGGTTAAGAGAGCTAGGGCCCACATGGTTGACTGCAGTTTGAATCCTGGCCTGAAAAATATGACAGGTGTGTACAAGTGCACACTCAAAATCCCAATAGGATGGAAAACTGAAAAATTACAGTGTGATCACCTCGTTGTAGGGGCTTTCTCCCTCTCCTTCTCTCACTGTCTCTTTGGTGAGCACAGTACTCTTTAGCAAAATAAATAGCTAAATAAAAAGAGGAAGAGACATCAGAGATTGCTCTATTCTGTACATTCACAGAGGAAACGCCATATGAGAACACAGTGAGAAGTTAGCCATCTGCAGGCCAAGAAGAGAGGTTTCATCAGGATTCAAACTTGCCAGCACCTCCTCTAGAATTAAAGGAAGTAAATCTCTGTGTAAGTAACCCAGCCAGTGGTATTGTTATGGAAGCCCAAATAAACTTATTCAGTCCCTAAATTGATCTACCATATAAGTGCGATTTCAACTAAAATTCCAGCAGGCATTTTAAAAAACTTTAGGAGACACTGACCACTCACAACCTGATTCTGCAATTTATGTGGAAATACAAAAGACCTTGAATAGCCAAGACAATCTTTTTTTTTTTTTTTTTTTTTTTTTTTTTTTTTTTTTTTTTTTTTTTTTTTTTTTTTTTTTTTAAAGTAAAACAAACTGGAGGACTTAAACTACTTGGTTTCAAGATTTGCTTTAAAATGACAGTAATCAAGAATGTGGTATTGGTGTAAGGACAGACCTAAAGGTCAATTAAACATAAGTGAGCATACACATAGACCCAAACTTATCATCAAGACTTTTTTTTTTTTTTTTTTAAAGTAGCCAGCATTATTCAATGGGGGAGAGAAACAATTGTTTTGAAACAGATGAGACAGGAATGGGAAATAATCCTCAAGCTCTTTCTCATGCCACACACGGAAGTCAATTTGAGATGCATTATAGACCTAACATAAAAGTCAAAGACCTAAACCTAAACAAGAATGGATAAATTAAATGTTCAAGAAGATTTAGAATATTGTGGCCCTGGAATAGGCAAATATTTTTCAGAACATAAAAAAGCATTAACCATGAAAGAAAGAACTTCACTAAAATTAAAACCTCTGCTGATCAAATGACATTATCAAAGTGTATACAAACATGTGACAAAGGAGATAGAGCCAGTATATGTAAAGAATTCCTACAAACCAATAATATAATTAAAAATGGGCAAAAACCTTGAAGATATATGAAAAACCAATCAGCATATCAGAAGGAGCTCAAGGTCATTAGTATTGAAGAAAAGCAAATTAAAACCACAGTAAGACATTGTTACATGCCCAACTGGCTAACATGAAAAAGAATGACAACACCAAATTTTGACAAAGACCTGGAGCAACTGGAACCCTCACACACTAATAAGGGGAGTTTAAAATGGTATTGCCACATTGAAAACATTTTTGGTAGTTATAAACAATGCAGCAACATCATGACTTAGTAATATTCTACTTCCAAAAGAAAGAAAAATAACGTCCACAAAGAGATGTGCACACAAATGTTCACAGCAGCTTTATTCATAATAGCCAAAAGACACGAGTCCCAAGAAAATAATAAACAAATTGTGAAATATGTCAACATAGTACTATTGCAACTACTAAGTAATACACCAAGTAGGGACAACTGATATTCACACAGCAATACAGATGAATCTCAAAAGCATCTGAGTAAAACAAGCCAGACACAAAAGTACATACTCTATGATTCAATTTACATGAAGATACAACTAACCTATAGTGATAAAATCAGAGCAATGACTACATGTAGGAGTTGTGGACAGCCTAGAGATAAAAAGGTGTGACACACTTTCTGGCCATGGGAATGTCCTACACCTGGGCTTGAATGATATTCACGTGTCAGGTATACATAAAAGATGTGTACATTTTAGTGTTAATTTTTACCTCAAAAAAAAAAAAAAAAAAAAAAACAAAACCACAGTGAGATCATTCTCACAACCAACAGAAATATCTAAGGATAAAGACTTCCAGTGCCATATGCTGATGAGGATATGGAGCAGGCAGAACTTTCATCCACTGAGATAGGCGGAAGCTGGTGCAAACGCTGGCAAGCTGGTGCAAACGCTGGCAAGCTGTCTCCATCTGCTCAGGTTAAACATGTACCTCGGCAATGTCACTGCTTGGTATTTTCCCACGAAGAGTATGCATCCAGCAAAAGTCATGTGTAAGAGCATTCATTGATGGCAACTTCAATCTGGTAGCAACCCAGATGTCCACCCATGTGTAGAAGGGGCAAGTCACTGTGCTCATTCCTCCAATGGACTGCTGCAACTATAATGGAATGAACTATATTGCTACATCAGGAAAGAACTGCCCAAGCATGAAGCTGGTCCACAGAAAACCATGCTGTGTCACTCCATTCTCATGTTCAAGAATTGGTTGAGCTACTCTCTGATGATTAATGACAGATACTAGGATATTGACAGGGAGGGCCTGGGGATTCCTCTGTGAAGACAGATCAGTCTGGGAGGTGGTCACATGAGGGCATAATGTAGAAATTAATTACGGGAACACTTGGACTGTGTGCACCTCATTACATTAGACTTCAATAAGAGAGAGAGAGAGAGAGAGAGAGATGGTAAGCAGGAGGCAAGACCAGAGAAGACCGTTGTTTGGAATAGGCTGCAGTGCCCCAGAGCTACTCTAGCATCTCAGGAGTACAGGTTAGAGTATGGAGCTGGCTTAGGGTAGCTCATTTGGGTCCTGAGCACAGTAGAGAATACAGCAGGGAACAGCTAATGTTATTCTACTGCATCCCCCTAGCCCCAACTCTGCCCCACCAGGCTTGGGGGTGGAGGCACACATGCCAAGTCACAACCCTGTCAAAGTGCAGAGATGTGGCCAGCACATATTATGCAAGTCACCATGAGACCCCAAAGCAGAACATGAGGCAGCAATCCAGAGTGGGCACTACAGGTGTCTGCTTCAACTGAGCCCTGACCTGGGTGGGCACTTGTATCTGGGGTCCAGTGGCATGGTCGGCATAAAGTGGCCAGGGCAGCTCTCAGGGAGGTAGTAATAGGAAGGGAGCTAGGATAGACCCTAGAGAGTACTGTGTGTGTGTGTGTGTGTGTGTGTGTGTGTGTGTGTGTGTATGTGTAGGGGGGAGTAGCAAAAGCCGTAGCAGATAGCAGCCACAGGTCCCAGGAACCAGGAAGGGGGTTGACAGGAATCCAAGTTGGTCTATCAATGTGGTTCTACTCCCAAGATGGCACTGACCAGGTTAGCAGGAGCAAGATGCTACCTCAGGACTCTACGCCCAGCCCCAAACTCCTGTGAAGTTGGTGGGTGGGTCTCCAGTTGTGCTGAGCCCCCTTTATGGCTGTAGCACACACAGCAAATCAGGCCCTGTGTGGGGTGAGCCTCCCTTCCCTGCTGCAGGGAAGAGCAGAGCACAACCCAACGGGTGTTAGAAACGCAGAGCAGTTTCTGTCTCACACACAAATAAGAAATAGAAAACCATTTTATTAACATTTCTTACATTTACAGTTTATTAACTAATCAACATCAACATGCAAAAATAAGCGCTAAATACAAACCTCTACAATATGGTTTTGTGTAAACTACAATGGTTCATTTGTTTGAAAAGTCATCAGTACTTAATTCAACTGAACTATTAGATTCTGTAATGAATAGTATTTAGACTCTAAAGTTATGGAACCATCCGGCAAGGCCTCTGCAGAAACTCAGTCCAGTGGATTTCCACGTGAATACATTCTCAAAGCAGGAAATAAGGCGGCGCACGAAAGATGGGACATCGAACTTATGCACATACTAACACAGTCTAACAGACGCTGCCCACAAGGCAGGCAGGGCAGCCCTCAAGGCCAGCCCCCCCATGGGCTGTGGCACCGGGCATTTTGGCAGCAGCTCTAGAATGAAGTCATGAATGTCCCTCATGGCACTGCATCAGGAGTCACTGCAGGTCAGTCTGGTGCAGCCACCACTTCCTCCAGGCTGTGGCCAAGGCCTATGCGAGTCAGTGAAACACCAGCCCGTTTTCCACGTCTTGTCATTAGCAAAAGGGAGGAAATTGTGAGAAACACGGGGAAGTCAATTCCTAGTTTTGAAACGTTCTAAAGTTTCTCTCCGTGTTTAGATCAGTCTTTAAAGAAAAGTTTCCTTTGAGAGGTGAAAGTACTTTTCAGAATCATCAAATAGTTGACTTATGTTACAAAATCCTACCAATCAAAATGTTGTTTTCAAGTACAAACTTATTAAATCTTATTTCCTCTCTCCCTAAGAGTATTTGTCGTTGCTCACTGATCTTTGGTCGCAAGAAACAGAAACACCACGGCAGGCTAGAGCAGGGGGCAGGAGGGGGCAGTGGCCTCCCTGCCTGCCGCAGTCCCCTGGCCTCCGAGGCATGCGCTTGGCGACGCAGGGCCTACATGATGTACACTTTCTCGGCTTGTGAGAAGTGGAAGACTTCTTTGGTTCTTGGGCAAACAACTTTATCATCTTGACGGATAGAAAGCAGAGACTGAAAAAAAGACCAGAAATGCATTAATAAGCAAATACAACACAAGTTAGGATTTCCATTAAAAACGCATAAAATGAATTTATCAAGAAATATGCCATCTTATCTTACAAAGTTATTTCCTGAAGATACATCTGGTAAAGAAATACTGGGGTTGCTCACCTCTTGTTCCTTCCCCCTTAGCCATTGTCAAAAGACAGTCAAGAGTCATGCACTAGAACAGACGGGGAGAAGGGTAGCCCTGCCCAGGTGCCTGGTCCCAATCATGCCACTCTCTTGCCCCTCCCACTCCTGGCCCCCTCACGTTGTAGCCGTAGACGTAGCCGTTGGGCAGCATCATGGGTGGGTTGTTCTCGTTCATAACATCGCCAGAGATCTTGCAGACCAGGCGGGAGTTGGCACAGTGAGCCATGGGCAGGGGCTGCGCCAGCTTGTTCAGGGAGCGGCTGCACACAGGGCAGTCAGGGCTCTTGGAGCTGCCATCCTCCTTGTAGCACTGTCTGTGCATTGGGTTAAGGAAGGTTGAGGGGAAGCTGGGGAGGGAGTGGTGACACAAGGCACATTGTGGCCAGTCACTGTGCCCTCCTGACCATGGGGACACCAAGGAGAAAACAAATGGCTATCTTTCAAAGAAAGGGTAACACTGCATTAAGAAAAAAGTAGCCTCACTGGAGACAAGAAAGCCAGAGCAGCTTCCATCCCCAGGGCACCTCCTGCACCAGGACCACAGGAACCCCACCCAGCTCATCCTCCCTCTGTCCTTACTTCCCCACCCCACAACCTCTCAAGGCAGGACAGGTAACACCCTTGAGACTGAAGACTTCTGGTGGAACCTCAGAGAAGGCAACAGGCAAACATGTAGCTCCTTCTCTCCACTGTGTTCGACAGACTGGTAAGAATGAGGGGCTTGAGCCTCAATTCAAAGCCAACACAGCCAGAGTCCACAGTGGTCCCAGGACACACTCTACCACCTGGATTTAATCCCTGCCACATGCAGGGACAGGATCATTCACTCACAGGCGGGGAGTGAGTCAGGTCACAGGAAGAACTGATTCCTCCTCCACAGGACCTGCAACCTATTGCACACAGGGTCTGACCAAGGTGCTCTGTCTGGGTGACGGTGCTGCTGGATGATGACTGGGAGGCTGACAGCCAGGTGCGATGGGCAGAAACTAAGGGTCAATGCCTTTCAATGGATTTGAAAGGACCATGGATGCCCTTGACAGGAATCTGCCAAATGCAGACAAAGAGGGGCCCTCAGGTGGTAAGGTCAGAGTGTCACAGCTCTCTCTGCCAGAGGCACAACTACCATATCATGAACTAACATGAGAAAATGTGCCTTGGCTGCGATAGCACAGGGTCAAATGAATTTGAGAGAATCTACATCATAGGATTCTTGGAAATCAGATTCTTGGGAAAGCTATTCTGGATGGTTAATGTCCAAGCTGCTAGAAAACATGCAAACACTTGCTTTCAGATCAACATAAGTGTGGCACATTTAAGACCTTGAGATGGAGATGAGCGATCTAGGTTTTCACAGGCCCGTGAAGACACAACCAGTCATCCTCCAGACTGTCTCGACACAGGGCAACATGAGGTGAGAGCAATGGGAGAGAGCACCAGCTTTCACAACAAAGACAAGAGTGGTAAGGAGCAGAGTCAGTCTAGGAAAATGCCACCAGGGGATACGGTGTCTTGATTGCCGAGAGGCCAGCCTGTAGGGTCAGAGTGAACACAGAGTTGTTTCCCAGCTGGTGCAGTCTGTAGTTGTCATACCGGAACTGTTGGATCAGCATCCGCCACCGGGCTGGGTCCAGGAGGTCCTGAAAAGAGACAGGGTAGAGAGTGCTGGGGATCCTCCCAGGCCGCCCCTGGGAGAGCCAGGAGGAATGCTGTAAAGAGTCGGCTGGGGCTGGGGCAGGCTTCACAAACCCACACACTTCTGAGCACAAAAGCAACTCCCCTGAGCCTTAATTTAAAATCTGCTGCTGGAGTTGGCCTGGTGGGTCTAAGTGGTTAAGGGACTTAGATCCCTCACAGCTGACTGTGGTTCGAATCCCAGCCCTGGCAGCTTAAAAAGCACATCAGTCATATGCATGCACGCATCCCCAAAATCCCAATAGGATGGAGAAAGGGAGAAGGGATTGCAGTGTGACTATGCCCCTGTATGGGGGGTGTTGTCTCTCTTTCTCTCTGTCTCTGACAAGCACACATGCCCTCTGACAATGAAGGAAAAAATCCATTGCTGGACTGTTTTCTTACTTTCTGGAACATTTGCCTGCTCAAGAATCAACTAAAATGATCCGGATCCTGTGGCCTTGTAACAAGAAAAGGCCTGACTGGGCTAGAAGGATAGCTCGGCACAGGCTGAGCTTCAAAGGATTTATGTTTCAATGGCAAAGTCTTACTTCAGAGAAATAATTTGTTAAATGGAAAAAATCAATTCTACCTTGAGTAAAGCATCACAGAACAGGAAGTTAAATTTGGTTAATGTCTGTCCTTAAAATACCTTAGGTTTGGGACCAGCAGGTGGCGTGGTGGTTGAGGCACTGGACACTCCCACATGGCTGACCAGTTTGAGTCCTAGACATGGTGGATCAGCATTAGCACCGGGCTTTCTCACTTTCCCTCTCTCTGTGTCTCTCTGGTCAAATCAATATAAATAAATAAATAAAAATTAAATAATTATTAAAAAAAGAAAAAGCCACACACACCTTAGGTTAAAACTCAAAAAGAGAGACATCAGCCTTTTGGAAAGTATTGAGGCTGGGTGTGCCCAGGGGCTGCAGAGTAAAACACTCTGTTCTTTGACAGAGACCAGGTTCAAGGTTCAAAGAAGAAACCTTCTAAACAACTTGAGCAAGGATTTGCACTTTTTTTGCCCCAGGAACTGAAACTGATGGCAACAAGATGAGCACACGGGTGCATACATGGCTCTTGTGGCACTTCAGGTGAGAGGTGTGGAAGCTGCTGGGTCACTTGGTTGTGCTGGGATCAGAGTACTGGGTTCCTGGTTAGTGATGGCTCATGACCACATCCTGCCCAGAGACCTGTATCAATCCACAAGGCCAGATAGCAGGGGGCCCTCAGCAGGGGAGGGGACAGATAAGCAGGAAAAATGGTGCCCAGAATCACGAACAACTACAGGACGAAACACTACCACCATGACCCCTGCTAGTGACCATGGAGATTCAGAGGCTCCAACATTTACAGATAAAAGACAGACGACATCAGTAAGAGAATCGCAGAGCACTCCGGTGTAACTTTGGACTAAAAGACTGAAGAAAGGTAGAGAAAACAAAGGGGAAATGGGGAAGATAGTAACTGAAGGGACACTCCAGGGCCAAACTTCTAGGCTGAAAGGCTTCCTGAATCTTTTCGGTGCAAAGTTCTCACCAGCAAAATGGGATAAAACAGGAAAAGACCAACTTGGCAGGTGGAACAGGGGTGTCAGCTCCTTGTGTGGAAGTGTCTACAGACAAGACCTCAAGAGCTGCAAACACATCCTTGCTCAACCCAACGACATCTTGACTTAGCGGGAACCTGGTGCGACAGTGAGGCGGCATTACCTTGTACGGGGAGATGTGTGTGTCTGGCGGGAAGGCCAGCATGCCCATGACTTGGCGGACTTCGTCTAGCTGGCTCCCTTCAGCCTGACTGAAGTGCTTTCTTGCATGTCTGAAAAACAACATTTTGGCATGTTTAAGTTTGCATTTTCATATTTAAGAATGTGAGCTAACAGTCTTTTTGGCAGAACTGATGTAAGAAATAAGCTGCTCACCCAGAGTAGCCCGATGGGTGGAGGTCTCAGAGGGCTCAGGACAGTACTAGGTGGGGCACACGGGGGCAATAAGAGCAGAGTCACTCAGCACACTCTCCTTGGGGACAGGACACAGTGCAACTCACAGAATCCCATTTGCAAACGGCACCTGTCCTGAGCTTCGAAGGTGATCCCAGTGACAATGAACCCAGACCTCACACTGACTGCCTCCAGATGCTTATGCTCCATAAGGTCCAGGGGGTCAATAGATGGTCCAGCCTTCTTGCCTGCAGCCCTTCCCTGATCTGCAGTGACTCCCCAGCACAATGTTCCCAAAGAGCAGAAGCAGCACTCAGGTCCACAGATCAGACTTCACAGCCAGTCCAGTCTGGCCCAACCCAGCTCCGGGCATGTAGACACCACATGCAACACACTCATGTCATATGAAACTGGCTCTAGACAGCCTGACCTGAGCCTGAGGAACTGCCAAGCTGCAGACCCTTCAAACTACAGACCCTCCAAACTACTAAGTAGACACAGCAGGCACCTGCATGTCTCCTTCCCAAGTGGGTGCTGGTGGCTGCTATGTCTCTGGCTGTCCTGAGAGAAAACCAGCACTCACTTATGTCTCTGGTCTATATCATCTGCACCCAGAATCCCCTGCCCCTGACTGGCCTTTCTGTTGCAGGGGTAATACAGTGGAATCATGTGGCCCTAGACATAAGCCGGCACCAGTCTGTATCAGAAACAAGGTGTGCTCTAGAACAATACAGGGTCCAGGAAGTAATGGGTGCTCACATGGCCTTGGGAAGACCATGGTGTCTGGACAGACTGCAGGTGGCACGAGAGGGAGCCACGTGGCTGAAGCACTAAGTGATGGAGGAAAAAAGGGTGGAAGACAAGAGGCAGGGAAGCCAGTAGGGAGGGGGAGATGCTCAAGCTCCCGATGTGGCCACCTGAGTCTACCCTGCTCTCTGTCTGTTATGATGAGTGGTGATGATAGGACTCAGGCCCAGACAGCTGCAGGAAGGGCAGGGAAAGGAAGCTGGGGGTGGGACACCTGTGAGACACCATGAGCTCTGATCAGGTAGGTGGACACAAGTCTGAGTCTAGGAGGAGGTTCCCACTGACATCCTAATTCCATCTTCAAAGGCAAAATCAATCCTGCTACTCACACAGGTTCATGGTGCAGCTCCCCTGACTATAAAGAATGCTCCACATTCAGGTTCCCCACCCCCACCACTTTGGTCCCTCAGAAAGTCCAGAGAATATAATCCAACCAGAGTTGCTCAATGCCCATCTCACCCTCTCCCAAACCTGGGTAGAAGGAATCATTTAGTCTCTTTTGGTTACGTTTGTTCAACCTCTGTGAGTTCATCCAAAGTATAATCTAGCTTATACTGCATTTACTTCATAAATGAAAATCCTACATAGATCATCTTCCACATTGCTAACATCATTCTGTGAAGTCACATATATTTCTTCCCTGATCTAAAAATCTTGACACCAAGAAAAACACAGAAAAAAAAGTAGTTGAAGACATTTCTCTGATCTTATGAAATGAAACCACAGCACCCCCACCCAACGAACTGCACACCAGACACTGGCTCAGGCACGATCCGGAGCAAATAAAATGGAAAACAACCCAGCGTGTGGATCAGAGGCAACAAGTAAAATGAAACTGACTTCTGTAAAGAACATTATGCAGGCAATGTAAGAATCAGTGACATCAAGTTTTAAAAAAACAAACACACACACATAGCTAAAACACCCAGAAGGCTAAATAACTATAAAGGGACTTCAAAGATTTGTGGGAAAAAAAAAAAAAGGATTTAAAAGATAAAAATTAAAAGTACAAACTATTTCTCAACATAAACTCCATCCAAGTTCAAGACCTTTTTGTAAGTAATGATACCAGCTAAACTGCTCATCCCTAAAGAACCAAGGGGACTGGGAATTTATGTCAATACAGTCTTTTTCACATTATTAACAGAAGAAAAATGGGTGGCCTTTGAAGTTTTTTTTTCAAGAGAGATTTTTGCTATAAGGTATGTGTGCTCGCCAAAGAAACAAAAAGCAAGAAATCACCCCCCAGGGGGGTTGGCCACGCTGCAATCCCTTCTCCACTCTCCTCTTGGGACTCTGGCAGGCATGCACATGTGCCTGGCATGAGTTTTAAGCCACCAGGTCTGGGACTCAAACCACAGGTTGACTACATGAGAATCCAGCAATGTAATCATTATGCCATCTGCTGATCCCGATAAAGATTTTTTTTTAAGAGGTTTTTTCCTATAGGGCACGTGCACTCACCAGAAAGAGAGACAGAAAGAGAGAAATCACCCCCCCAGGGGAGATGGCCACGCCACAATCCCTTCTCCTCCATTCTCCTCTTGGGATCTTGGGCACACAAGCCCAGCTTGAGTTTAAGCCACCGGGTCCGGGACTCGAACCGTGGTCGACTACATGGGTGCCCAGCGACATAGCCATTACGCTAACTGCTGGTCCCTGAACATTTTTTTTTAAGTTTAGCGTTTTAGTCTGGTCATAGAAATACCTAGACAAAAGTAGAGGTTTAATGATTCACAGTTCTGCTGGCTGGAAAGACCAAAGGAATCATAAAATAGTGGAAGACGACTTTTCAAGGCAGAGCAGAGTGTGATCTGTATCCACACGGCTTTCTCGCTCTTCATCTGCCATTCTGATCTCATTCCCTCAGCAGATAAACCCATCAGAACTCAATCATGTGGTTCCATCCTAGTAACATTATCATACCCAGAGGCCCCACCCTGGGACATCATGAAAGAAGTAAGTATTCACTTAAGTCCTTTACAATGCAATCAAGTTCCAACAGAGACATTTCTGGGGGACAACCAATCACTGCCCACAAAGGCCAAATTCCAGAACGTGGAACTCTGGGGATAGATCATTATCCAAACCAAATTAGGAATTAAGAAGTCAGAAGGAGCCAAATCAGGACTGTAAGGTAAATGCCCAATGATTTCTCATCAAAATCCTCACAAAACTGGGACCAGCAGATGGTGTAATGGTTACGTTGCTGGACTCCCACATAGCTGATCACAGATCCTGTCCTGAACACGGTGGCTTAAAAAACTCACACTGGGTGCATATGCGTGTATGCCCAAAATCCTGAGAGGAGAATGCAGAAGGGATTGCAGCATGGCCATCCCCCCTGGGGAGTGATTTATCCCTTTCTGTCTCTATCTCTGTCTCTGGTGAGCGTACATGCCCTATAGCAAAAATCTCTCTCTAAACAAACAAACAAACAAACTCTCACAAAATTGTCCTTGTTGGATGAAAGGAATGAACAGGAACGTTGTGGTGTAAACACTCTGGTGAAGCTTTCCAGGGCATTTTTCAATTAAAGCTTCAGCTAACTTTCTCAAAACACTCTTATGATAAACAGATGTTATCATTCTTCAGCCCTTCAGAAAGTCAACAAACGAAATGCCTTGAATATCCAAAACACTGACCTTTGCTCTTGACCAATCTGCTTTTTCTTTTTTAAATTCATGAGCAAAGACATGCACACATGCACACAGATGTGTATGAGAGAGGTGAGAACCCTCCATAGAGTCTGACCAGACCACAGTCCCCTTCCTCTAGTCCTCCAGCCCACTAGCTCATGTACCTGGCGTGTTTCTGGCTGGCCAGGCTGGGGACTTGAACCAAGGTTGCCATGGGGGATCTGGGTTTTCTTCATTGCTGTGCCATGGAGCTGGCCCCCGCTTTGCTTTGACTGATCCACCTCTTGGCAGCCATGGTGCTCTATCTTCTGGGTCACACTGATAAAGCAACGTGTCATCTGTTGCTATTCTTAGAAGAAAGGCTTCAGGATCTTGATCCTGCTTCTTCGAAATTTCCACTAAAAGTTCTGGTCTGGGGCCAGCCCCATAGCCCACTGGTTAAGTGCTGTGTTCAAGGAAAGTTGGGTCCCACATGGCTAACTGTGGTTCAAGTACTGGCCCCAGTGGCTTAGGGAACACATCGGGTGATGGAAGAGTGAGGACTGCGGCATGGCCATGTCCCAATGGGGGGTGCTTTTCTTCTCTCTCTGGAGAGTGCATATGTCTCTGTTGATTAAAAAAATAAATAAATAAAATAGGGCCATCTGGTGGTATGATGGTTAAGGCAGCTAGATCCTACATGGACGACTGCATGGTGTGAGTCCAGGACCTGACGGCTTGGAAAACATGCTGGGCATGTGTGTGCGCATGCCCAAAATTCTAAGAGGAGAATGGAGAAGAGGCTGCTGTGTGGCCTTCCACACTGGGGGATCTTTTTCACTTCTCCCAAACCCCCACGTGTCACTCTCCGGTGAGCACACATACCCTACAACATACACACAGGTATGCATGTATGCATGCATAAATAAAGAAAGAGAGAAGGAGAGAAAGAAAGAAAGAAAGAAAGAAAGCAAGCAAGCAAGCAAGCAAGAAAGAAAGCTTGCTAGTTTTTGCACCCACTGAGCTGAAAATTTGTTCAACTTTAATTTTTCAGTCAGAATGATGTAAGCCAAACCAACAGGGATGTTGATGCTGTTGGCCATTGTTTTTGTTGTTCATCAGCAGTCTTCTTCAATTAGGGCATGACCAAAATTAATTTTTTCCTTGATAACTGATGTGGATGGTTGGCTGCTATGGGTATCAACTTGAGTATCATCTTATTCTTTCTTAAAACGAGTTATCCATTGTAAATTAATGATTTTTGAAATTTTTTTAATGACTTTAAAAAGTTTATTTCTTCCACAAATGAAAGAAATGGAGACGGACCTCTAATAGGGTCCTGATGCCATGATTCGCACGCAGCCTCAGCCAGCCCTGGATCCTGGACACACACATGCCTGGCATACTCAAGGAGGTCTCCAGACACAAAACCAGAACTTTCCCACCTGGCTCAGCCTTGCAGAGCCTCGTCACGTTTCACTGCTGAGCCACAGTCTAGCCCGTAACCTGCTCTCTCTCGAGCACTGTCCCGAATACTACTCACAAACCGCCAATGACTGCACCATTCTTCTACCCTTGCTTCATCACAAATACGTTTGCTCTACAATTTTATCAGAATTTATGTTGCTTTGGTAGGGGCTCTTTTCAAACTGATGTCTTATCCTGCTTTCCTTCTTAGCATCTCAAACTATATTTTGTTGAGACATGTTATAAGAAGGGGCCTCATAGCCTAGTGATTGAGGAAGCCTGGGAAACACACCAGGTGTGTGTGTGTGTATCCCCAAAATCCTGATGGGATGGGGACCATGGCCCTTGGGGTGGGGGAAAGAGGCTACTTTTCCTTCTCTGTTTTTCTGTTTCTCTCTGGTAAGCACATGTGTCCTCAGGCAATTAGGGAAAAAAAAGTCTTGGTGATGACAACACATTAGTGTGAGTTTATTTTGATACAAAAAAGTTTGAAATGCATGCATAGCTTTTTCATAATATGCATTTTCTATGAACTTTTTTTTTTAAAAGAATTTTTTTTAAAGAACTATTTTATTTAACTTTATTTATTATTATATCATTATTATTTTTCAGTTTGATTAGAGAGAGACAGAGAGAGAGAGAGGAAGTGAGAAAGCAAGCCACCAGGTCCGAGACTTGAACCGTGGTCGGCCATGTGGGAGTCTAGCGCCTCTAACCACCACACCACTTGCCAGCCCCTTCTATGAACTTTTGAAGGTCACTCATAACTAAACTACATGAGGCCAGGCTGAAGTGTGGGGCATTTGCTCAACACAGCACAGTCCCACCTTCATATGAAAGGTCCTGAAGTACACAGCATGTCCCAGGCACCAAGAGTCAGGCATTTGGCTTACTCACTAAATACCAATTATTTTCTCACATTCTCCAAACCCTGAGACACCCAAGATAGGGTGGAGCTACAGCCCTGGCAAGCCGACGAGGTCCCCTGCCTGGTCCAGCACACTGACCCACAGGCACAGGCGGCCAGATGGCAGACTGCCCACCCACCCTCTTTGCTCCATGGCGAGGTAGTTCTGGTGTGGGCCCTAAGCCTGTAAACTGAGAGGTGCGTGTTGGACCTGAGACCCTGCCCACTATGCCCAGTAGCAGAGCACTCCACTTGCTGATCTGGCAAATGAGGCCCAGCCCAGAGCCCACACAAGACTCAATACCTCATCAATATGCACCATCGTTTTTGTTCCCAGCTAGAAACCTGGCACCCTACAGCCCACCTCTGGCTCTGTCAATGCCTCTCACTTGCCAGCCCCAGCTGGGCTCCCAAGCACCTCCTCTAAAGGATGATTCTAGAGGTCAAGACCTTCTATCCTTCGCTTCAGCCCTACCTGGCTCCTGCCACATCTCTTAGCCAAAGGTCAGCACTCTGCACCTCTCCCACCAAGGTCTTGGCTCAGTCTCAACACAAAACTCCAAACTTCGCCTAGATCTCAGCTTTTTCAGTAAGACTGTCCAACTGCTCAAGTCTGGGTTGAGCACCAGTACTTGGCAGAGCGTCTCTGGCCAGGTTCTATTTGTGACTTCAGTTTGCCTCCCACAACATGGAAATAGCTTTATTATTTTTCTTATACTTATTCATAGTAAGAAAATTAAAGGAATCTAAACAAATTTAAAAACCACTCAGTACTACTATATACTTCAGTGTATGGTTTTAGACTTCAATGAAAAAAGTCTGAAAGCGATGACACCTTGTTTTGCCCACTCTTACATATCTTGACTGTCCCAAAAATCTACCACGGACACTTCTCAGGTCGTAGCCAGAGCCACCTGGCACATCAGATAAGCATGGAGCTCATCAGTGCTCACAGATATCTGGGTCTCCTGACACCTGTCCAAGGTCTCACCCCTGAGGTGGCTAAAGCCAGGCCTCCCTGACCAAGCCCCTGCCCCTAGTCCCAGGCAATGACAAAGTCCAAGCCATGCCCATCCTATATGGCAGCAGGGATGCCATTGGCCTGGATGGGGTGGGGTAAGGCTTTGTGGCAATACATGGCAGCCTTGGGAAGAGGAGAACACATATTGCCTGAAAGGCTCCCCCTGGTAGGGTCTGTGGTCTGCCTGAGTGTGACCCACCTGCTCCCTTGCCACAATGAGCCTCATAAGGTAGAGCTGGGGCCACTGTCTCCTACAGTCATGTAGTGGAAGCACTACATGTGACATCACTGCCCTACTGCTAGCCTGTCTCTGAGAAGTCCCAGGGAAGACTCCACCACCATCGGGGACAAGGCTCTTATAACAGTCCCCATGCAGAGGAAGAGGCTGTGAGATGAGAACAGCTGCAAAGAGAGGGACTCTGCTGTCTTCAGCAGCACTGTTCTCAGATTTTGGGGCTGGCTTCATGGCCAAGGTCTTCAGGGACTAAAGGCAAGGCCTTGCTGAAAGAGACCAGGGAGGGTAAAAGTGAGAGCTTCTCTCCCAGAGACAAGTGTCATCAATTGTGCCTGGAGCGTGTGAGCACTGCAGAGCTATACCCCCAGCACACACAGTAGCCCACCCTCAACTGTGCCAGGCCCATAGACCCTTCCAGCTCTTTATGCCTGCAAAGGGGCTACAGCTCTGCAAGGGACAGGTCTACCCTTCAATGAGCCTAGCTCCCAGAAGGAATGTGAATAAAGACATAAAGACAAGGCACTACCTTCTGACACATCTGGAACCATGGCAGCACCCTCAGGCCTCTCTGGGTCCTGCCAGGGAGCCCTGCTGATTTGACCACAGGGACTTGCTACGGCTTTGCCTTTACATGCTTCTCATTCCTCCGTATGGTGCTCAGCATTGATCTCAGAGTCCTTCTGACTAATATGTGGTGCTGTCGGTGGGGTGACTTATAAGTTGTCTAGCCAATCTACTACAGGAGGATGGCTTCAGCTATCAAAGGGAGTCACAAGGGCCAGCACCACCTCCTGGCAAACCTGTGTCTGCTGCTGGGAGGCTCCTGTTATCACACACTGCACGGAACCCCTTGGCCGTGCTGTGTCACAGCTCAAGGAGTGGCTCACAGCCTCAATGGCCCCACTGTGGCCGTATGCCCAGGTGCTGCCTTCCTGTGCACAGAGCACAAGGTGTAGCCAGGCAGGGACCTCAGTGAATCTCTCAGCAGACACTGCACTCAAGCAGCCACTCTGCTACCAAGTCACTCTGTCTGTACCAGATGCGAGGAGGATAAACTACCTGACACTGCCAGGCTAGATACAAAGGCGGGTGGGGGCAGGGCTTCACAAAGCTTGTTGGCTGTCAGCGGCCAGTTTGGAGGATGAATGGGAAACCGGGGACATGGCCTCCCTTAGTTTGTGGCCAGTACACCCAAATGAGGCTGACTAGGTTCAATGGGCAGCATGCTGTCCTCGTGTCTGATGCCAGGGCACTGCATGGAGCCATAATGTTCTGCACCTGCCCCAAGTCTAGCATTGCCCTTTGGTACTCTGTGTGCCTTTAACATTCTCTGAGATGACCACAATGGAATTCCTCAAACCAAGAGCTCTTGAACCTGAAGCCCAATGGCAGGGATGCTCCTGAGCTATGCAGAGCTGACGGTACTTTCCCACCTGAACAGAGGGGCCTGGAACCCTATGTGCCTACATTCTACATGGATGAGAGTGATGCCAAGGTTGGCTCACCTGGTAGTCATGGGGGTCTGGACTCCCACCTGTGGCCATACATTGGTAGAGGACCCTCCTGGGCAGGGCTAGTCAGACTGGAAGATCCATCAGACACCCATGCTTCTTTTCCCAGGGCTCAGACCGTGAGGGGATGGAGCAAGGAGGAAGCCACAGAGTGTCCTGCCGTCCTGTGGGAAATCACGTGTGTATCGCAATGTCCTACCTCACGGCGTCCAGTCTCTTATTCTGCCGGATGAGTTCAATGAACTCCTGAATCCTTAGGCTGAACTCCAGGCAGCTCTGAAGGCAAACACAAGATGAGGGCTTAGACGGCATGTCCACGCTATGACCCATCATGGCACCACCCAGGCACCTGGGCGTCAGACTTACACATCTATAGGCAGACCCCCTCTACAAAGCTCAGAGCCCTTCGGATGGTCACCGAAAAGGCAGGTTTGAAACCAACACTGCTCTCAACCTGCAGCAAATACTTCCTGGTTGGATCAACTTAGTTCTGAAAGTAAGCCCAGCCACTCCTAATACAGCCATGATGGGGTGTAGTGGCCCAGTGTTTTAACCTGAGGGTCACTGGCACTGAGGATACAGCCAGGAGCTCAGGCCCTGGGGGACACTAGCAGGGGCAGGTACAACCACCGAGTGGCCTACCAGGGAAGCTCGTGAAAAGGAATCATTGAGGTAAGCAGCCGCCAGGAGCCACTATGAGGCTGCCAGGAACTGTGTCTAGTCCACTGGATGCAATGGAATAAAACAAGTGACTACTGAAGAAAAGATGCCAATTCCTTTACAAAGACAAAGGTGTTATGGGTTCTATTCTATTATCCAAGTCTTCAGTGCATGGCAATACTTCCTCAAAATCTTCACCGAAGTGTATTTCCCCTCCAGAAGTCCTGCTGGGGCTCAGAACCTGTAGCACTTCCTGTCTGTCCCCCTAGGGTAAACTGGGACTGCCTTTCGACTGCCCTTGGCTATTCTCGGAGAACTCAGACAAATCACGGCCCTAAGGTGTAGAGGCTGGTGGACTGCAAGCATTATGCAGAGGGAAGAATGTAGAGCCAATGAGGACTCAGGTCTTGCTGAGCAGTCAACACTTGAGCAAAGACTTATGGGTAAGCAGGAGTTGAACAGAGGCCTGGGGGAACATTCCAGGCAGGAACAAAGACCAGTGTGGAAGCATTCCAGGGTTCACTGAGGCACTGAGAGGGGTCTGGGGCTGGAACTGCTAAGAGGGCACTATGCCTAGAGATGGAGAAAGCCGTGTAATTCAGGGGTGATGGTTCGGCAGGACCAAGTCTAGCAATGGGTCTGTTGTGTATGTTTAAAAAAGCTGTGCGTGTGACTCTGAGGGAATACTACATGGGGTGCAGCCTGTGTTTAAGCCCAAACACTAAGTTTGAAATCTTAGCAAGATGAGTCTAATTTGGGATGAAACCTGTGGCTGGTGCAGGGGGAGGGCAAACAGGCAAAGTTCACTTGCATAACCTAAAATCAAAAGTTAAATTACTTTATACAGTAGTAATTTGAACCTTAAAGATGTTTGATGTTGTTTCAGAGCTTACTCAGAATTCTCTACCACAGTAGAGGTATTAGTCTCTGTATGCCTTGCCCAGAGTCCCACCGTATCTAGACCACAAGCAGAGCTGAAGAAAAATTCCACATGGCATGTGAACAACCAACTCTAAATGTCTAAAACCCAGTTTTGAAGTTATCCAATAACATGGACTTTCCTTTTTGGCTTCCACTGTGTGCATACTGGTACCTGAGTGATGGGCTCAGCCTGTGCCCTGCGAAGACCCTCACCGCCTGCCAGCAGTAAGGGCAGTAAGAGAGCACTTACAGTAGCAACTCCAAATGGAAGCAACAATGGACTACGCTTCCCAGACCCAGGGCCAGCCAGGGCATCAGAGAGCCACTTACCTTCCAGGAAACAACTTGGGACACATCTATACACAAGTGCTCAGAGCAAAGACAAGACCATGGGTGGAGGGTTTCCCTGCCCCCCACCTCTCCCAGCTCCCTGCCCCCTCTGCCCACCCTACACATACACGCTCTTAGCACACCCACTGCACCCAGGCAGACAAGCAAACAAGCCAGTGGCAGAATTTGCGGGCCCATCCAAGCTGGGACAGAAATGTGTCTCTCACTCCCAAGAGCAGGCTTGGGAGTGTGATGAATGACAGGGTTGGTACAAACCAGCAAAGAGGTCACCTATGGGGCTCCCTGGGAAGGGCCTGGCCCAGCTCCATCTGAGTCCTTATCCCACTAATGAGCAGTCAGACACTGGTCAGCCCCTACTTCCAACAAGGCCAGACCAGCAGGAAGAGGCTATGGCTCCATGTGCTGAGGCCCCACAGACGCCCATCCTCCTCAGGCCCTGGCCCTGCCTGCCTCCTTGTGGGGCCCACACAACAACCTTTGCCTCTAGAGTCAGTGGGCCCAGTAGACTCTATCTAAAACCAGGAAGGAGCTACTGTGCAGATCTTCTAAAAGAGCAGCATCTGAGGCAAATTCTAGGTTATTACTTTTCAAAACATTTTAAAGCTTGTTTTTAATTGTTTTAAATTATTTATGACAGCTCTTTGCTCTAGTAGCTGAACTTTCAAACAAGTAAGTGCCTATGTAATTCAGACTCAAATAAATACCAGGGATCTTCAAAAGGTTATGGAAAATGTGTATTATGAAAAAAACTATGCATGGATTTCACAATATTTTTGCACCACTTGTACTTTAATTCCATCTCTTCATATTTTTTGAAGTCCCCTCTTGCAAGCCTAAACAATCACACCAAGTGTGGAACATCCATACTCTTCTGGACAAGGTTGGAACAATACCATGTGACTTTCCTACAGACACACAGCATTCAAACTGCTGCTTCAGTTGTCCTTCAGAGTCTAGAGACCTGAGCAATTAGAAAGTTATTAACTTGGCACCCCATTATTTTACAAGTTACTTTCTAATGGAATGAAATTCAAATCTCAGAAGTTTCTTTTCCCATCTAAAGTCTCATGACTCTGCTCAGAAGGTCCCCAATCAGTACCTGGTGCCGCTCCTCCCAGGCTCTTCCCAACCCTGATACAAGCATGCAAGCCGTGTTTATGTGCATGTACACAAACATATACAAACTGTATAGATATCTGCATGTCTGGTTTTGTTCAGGTGACATTTCGTGATAGGCATGTTTTCATGCCATTAGGTATTCTTCCCTTCTTACATTCTGGATAGCTGTTTATGTTCCATTCAATCCTGATTTCTTTAAACACTGAAGCAACACTCACTGTCCAGGACTGCCCCCATGGTAGCTTCAGACACGACCCTGGGGTTTCAGACATGGAAGCAAGCCTCACAAGACCCCATCAGCAGCACCGCCTGGCAGGTAATTAGGGCTTGCAGAAATAACCTGTCAAGAAAGCCTATGTTCCACTCTGACATTCACATACAAAGGACCCTCAAGCAGAGATCCCTCTGGGGAGGCGCATCCCCGGCTCTCTGGGAGGGAGTGTAGGGGTTGGAGCTGTGTGGGGTGGTGCCGAGTGTTACATACCAATTCTGGCTTTCCTTTTATGGTTTCCATACCAAGATCCTCACTCTCCTTAGGGGAGCCACTGGCCGCTCTACTTTTTCGTCCCGTCTTCACTTCGTGCTCGTTTTGGCGGCCCTGAGTGGCAGAGAGCGTCACTCTCGGCTGGTGACTAGGTGCACCCCGACAAGCTCAAATGGGGTGGAGTTAAAGAAGCGCTCAGTTTAGAAAACAGAAGACAAACAGTTTTTCTAGTGGATGCAGGGGGTTGGTTAATAGAAGTTAAAACATTTCTGCAAGCCCTAGGATGACATCTTTCCGTGAGCAGGTTTAAGTTCTATAGGTCATATTTAAGATTCTGTTTTTTTTTTTAAACAATCTGGTCTCTTGAAAACTGTGTATTCAGTAAGACTTCCCGACCAGCTTCCTCCTGTCTGTGAGGCCGCCATATGGACTGGTCTCTCAACACCAGGCCCAGCAGCTAACACACTGTACATGTGGTCAGCCTCCACATTCCACTCCTGAACCTCGCAGCAGGAACACTTGTTCAAACGTAATGTAGAAGGAGGTGCGCTTTCCAAGGTTTCTACCAAAAAGCAGAATACCACACCACCAAAAAAATCCCAAACCCATGCCAAACACAACAATGGCCCCCACCCCTGGCACATGCCAAAACCAAATGACCACAAACCAACAGGTAAGGGCACATTGATTCCTGGGCAGGTAGCTGTGTGTCCACGCCACTCTGCACCCAAGGGAGCTCCATTCCACCCCCAGCAGAACCCCTCGCACCTTCATCTTCCGGAGCCGGGACTTGTTGTCATGGCACCAGGCCAGGCAGGTGGCTGTCTCACGCCTCTCCAGGGACTCCTCCACTTCTTTGGCAGTGAGGAACATCTCGATATTCACTAGGTCCTTGGAGGAAATAGGCAGCTCTGGGTCAGACCTCTCAGATGCAGGGACCCTCTTCATGAGCCTGTATAAGGGTTGGCTCAAGGACAGGCCTGGTGCCAGCACTGGCCACCTCTCACAGTACACCTTTAGTCCATGCCTGCAGGACCTGCAAGGCCAGCTCACTGAGCCAGAGTTTAAAATTCAGGTGGATAGCAGCCACATGCTGGTCAGGGAAGCCAAGAGACAGACCAGTGGGAACAAAAGTGCTTTCATGTCAAGGCCATATGCTGACCAGTCCACACCCTCCCCTTCCAAGGTAGCCAACTAGTCTCCACCCCTACTCCAGCACATCCAGCAGCTCCTCCCCAACAACCCTATCTGCAAATCTCATAGCCCCAACCAGAGGATTTTGTCCTCAGTAGCCTAAGGCCCTGTGGCTAGGGATGGGACACACGGCTAACAGGATGGCTGCATCAGGACATAGCACTACTCAGAGAGGCCTAGTGGGAGTTTCTCTGCACAATCCTAGCAAAGTCATAAATGAGCACCCAAGCGCACATCCCCCTGTGACAGCTCACCATGGGATGAGGGAAGTTCATACAAGGTCAAGTCAGCGACTCAGTGCCAAGGGCAGCTGCCCTGCACGTGGACCAACCTCTCAAGAACAGATGAGAGATGAGAGCCCCAACCTGAACCTTGAGAGCCCCTGAGGTAAAAGTCCTGGGAAGCCCAGGTACCCACACGCTCATTCTCTGCTTTTTCTTTAAATTTGGTATTCAAGAGAAGGAACAGAAGAGCTGGATGCAGGGCTTCCCTCCACCGTGTTCCACGCCTATCTGAACTCTCTGGGAAGGTAGAACAAATGACAGCCAACTGCTGAGCTCTGGAAGATTCATGCAGGGCAGCAACCCCAAATAGCAGAAGTCCCAGGTAAGACCAACACGCTTAACCATCCCAGTCACAAGTCACCAAGACAATGAGAGGAGATGGTTGGATGCCACGTGAAAGGAAGCTAGTTAAAGAAAATGAAAATTTCTATCTGGGATAAACTTGAGCAAAAACACATTAACAAAAATCAGTTTCTCAATTATGAGTATGACATGTGACACAAGGCATCCCGTAAGTTCTTGAGAGAACCTGTGCCGTGTGCTCTAGCCACCAGAGACAGCATCAAGGGCAGTGAGTGGAGGCATCCAAACTGTCCTCAGGAGCCAGAGAGGGATAGTGAGACTAAAGGCAGTGTCCCCAAACTCACACCTCTGACAACCTGAACTCTTTCCTGTGATTTGTAGCCATTCAGGGTAAGGCTGGCCAGATCACTACTGGCATCCCACATGTTATGAGCACCAGGCTCAAGGAAGGGAAGAGCCAGATCAGGGAAAGCTGCTGGTTGGTGTGTTGGAGGGAGTGAAGTCACAGACCAGCTCTGCCCTTACGCAGTGGACCTCGGGGCTGCTACTGCAGGCTAGGGTAGGACGCATGCCAGACAGGGCCAGGCTGGAACCGCACCCAAGTTCCAGAACTGGCCAGTTGGGCCTAAGCCCTGTTCTAACACTTCCAGGCTATAAAATTTGGGCACATTTCTTAATCCTTCTAGTCTTAGTGTTGTTCCTTCCCTTCACTTTATTCTCTTAAAGTGCAGAGTCAGGTGAGTTTGACAAGTAAAAGCCATGTGTGACCACTGCCACCACAACTAGATGTAGAGGACATTCTGTGCAGCTCAGTTTCCCCACTTAACAAATGGGGATAAGGAACAGTATCTTGCCTCATAGGCTGATTATTTTCTTCTATCATGTTTTTGGATAATTCTCTCCCTCTATTTTCTTATTTTTCTCTTCTGGAACCTCCAAAGTTTCCGGTCTTGTTTTCTCTATTTTCCACCTTTGTTTTTCAGTTTTGCTCTAAATTCCAGAAGGTTAACTCCTGGTCTTCCTCCTGTCCAATGTCACATTCCACTTGCCTGTCTTCCATCTGCACTGCTTTGGTGTCCAGACCTTTCTGCATCTTTCTTTCTCTTGCTGATAGTTTCTGTGATGTCCACAGATCCTTGGCTTTGCAAGTCATGGTAAAGATATTAAGCTAGGACAAGCCAATCAGGACCATACAAGCAGAAACAGAAAATCATTCTAGAAGTATCAGGTTTTTGCCTCACATGAAATGGAATACTGACTTCTAAGATGAGGCAGTTGGGATGCATGAGACACTGGCCACAACTGCAGAATACCCTCCAACTCCAAGGCTGCTGGTGCTACAGGTAGCATGCAGCCCCCACTCTTCACAACGCCCTTTCTTGACGGCAGACTTTCTGTCCTGTCCGAGACTTCACCCCATTCCAGAGCCTGAGGATATCCTCCTATATTTGTTAGATCTCAAATTTTTGTTCATGGATGTGAACCTGAGAGTCGAACATGGAAATGTCACAGCAAGCCTTTACAGGACAGCCATCCAGCCACACTCTAGCAGCTTCCATCTGGATTATAGCAGCAACTTCCTGGAAGCCCCCTCAGTGTCCTCCTGTCCCTGAATATTGCTCTTTACAGAGCACCAGGGTAAGCCTTTTAAAAGTGATTCTTTGGTTCAACCTTCCTTTAACTAGATGAAGGAAACTGACCTTCAACACCATCAAACATCCTTTTAGATGCTTTCAACCTGAACATGCACTGAAGGCAAGAGTGTCATTTACTTCTATCCCTGTGACATTGGTGCCACTAAAAGCAGACTCATTGAAAATATGTATTACTTCAGGTAAATCCAAAGCTCTCACAGCAATCAAACAATGACAGTTAACACAACTAAGCATGTATGTGGAATATTCAAAAAGTTCATGGGAAATGTTTATTGTAAAGAAATAATGCATAGATTTCAAATTTTTTGTACCAAAATAAACTCAAACTTTAATTCTATTTTCCCACAAACTTTCTGAAGTCCCCTATGGAAAAAACTGATAGACATCAGGTGAGAAAAATTCTCTAATTTTTCCTAATTCAATCACGTTTAAACTACTGTAGGCAAACGAGAAGCATCTATGCAGTCTTTATTTTCAGATACTGGCTTCCTTAGTTCAAACAGCTAAAAACAGACATTACCTGAAGGGCTTACAACCTTGCAGTTCAATGAGGAATGGCTAGTAGAATGCAGCCACATGGAAAATATACACATTGAGGATGAAACTGCGGACACGGATGCTACTCAAGAGTTTTCCTTGCTTCTAACCACCTGGGACCAAAAATGGTCACGGGCCCTAGCGCACCTCAATGCCGCTCTGACGCGCCAGCTTCACGGCCGTGTTATAGTAGCCACAGCGCAGCAGGTGCTCCACCATCATGCGGTCCATGCGCTTCCTCTTCCACATGCTGGCTGCTGCAGGCTGGTCGCTGCTGTGCTCCTTAAGGTGCTCAATCCTGCGCTTACACAACTTGGCGCTCTCATCTTCCGCCTGGATAGACTCCACAGCCTGAGCCATACAGAACAAAGACATATTCAGCACAAGGACGCACCTCTTTGGCCCAGCCATGAATAACCAAGCTGAGCTATCCTGAAAGCTCATCAAAAGAGCAAGGAATAAAAGGCAAGCCAGGGACATCACCAGTGTATAACAGCAATGAAAGGGATATTGTTCTATGCTCATTTAGCATGTCTATGCCTGATCTAGAAATTACTGACAAAGGTATGTTAAAATCTACCACTTCATGCATTTCTATTCAATACTTTTCAGTTATGCTACTTTTCACTTTACATATTTTGCAGCTACATTGTCAGATGCATACATTTTTAAATTTGTATACCTTCATGGTTAATTAAACTGTCATTATGTAGTAATTTTTAAAAATCTTTTATAACACTTTTCCTACAGTTAATTTTGTTCCAAACTGACTATAGCTATATAAGAATGTTCTATGTCTGTGTTATCTAATAGCTGCCACCAGCCACTGTGGTCACCAAGTGCTGAAGTAGCCAGTATAACGAAGGAGCTGATTTCTTTTTTTGCCTTGTTTAAAGAATTATTTAATTTTATTTATTATCATTTTTTTAAGAGAGATGTTTGCTATAGAGTGCTTGCACTCACCAGAAAGACAGATATAGAGAGACAGAAAGCGAGAAATCATTCCCAAGGGGGAAGGCCACACTGCAATCCCTTCTCCTCGATTCTCCTCTCAGGATCTTGAGCACGCATGCACACACACCCAGTGTGAGGTTTAAGCTGCCGGGTCTGGGACTTGAATCACAGTTGACTACTTGGGAGCCTGTGGTGGACTACATAAGAGTCCATTACACCATCTGCTAGCCCTAATTTATTATTAATTTTTTTTTGAGAGAGATTTTTGCTATAGGGCATATGCTCTTGCCAGAGACACAGAGAATGTGAGAAATCGCCACCTGCGGGGGATGGCCACGCCACAATCCCTTCTCCTCTCAGGATCTTGGGCACGCACACACTTGTACTTGGCATGAGTTTTAAGCTGCTGGGTCCAGGACTCGAACCATGGTCAGCAATGTGGGAGTATAGCACCTTAACCACTCACTATTCCATCTGCTGGCCCATTTTATTTTTTAATTTTGCTATAGGGCACATGCACTCACCAGAGAGAGACAGAGAAAGAGAGAGAGAGAAAGTGAGAAAGCAAGCCTCCAGGTCCAGGACTAGAACTGCGATTGTCCAAGTGGAAGTCCAGTGCCTTAAGCACCATGCCACCTGCTGGCCCCAGGAGCCAATTCTAAAATTTTATTTAATTTAAATTTTAACAGCTACATGCACTAGTTGCTATGTATGGGACTGCAAAGATCTAAGATTCTGGTTGGCTTATTTTCTATCAACACATTCTACTAATTTTTGGCTTCAACAGCTGCTAAGTAGTCAGTGGTAGGGTTATTTACTATTCCTTTGGAAGTAGTTTTCTCCTAGCTGCTCCTGAGATTTTTCTTTCTTTATTTTCTTCAGTTTCACCATGTGAAAATCTTATGTAGGCTTATTTTTATTTATTTTTATTATTTTTACTTTTATTTTTGGAGAGGTTTTTGCTATAGGGTGCGTACGCTCACCAGACAGACAGACAGAGAGACAGAGAGAAAGCGAGAAATCACCCCCCGGGGGGATGGCCACGCCGCAATCCCTTCTCCTCCATTCTCCTCTTGGGATCTTGAGCACGCACGCACACGCGCCCGGCGTGAGTTTTAAGCCACCAGGTCCGGGACTTGAGCCACGGTCGACTACATGGGAGTCCAGCGACATAGCCATTACGCTAACTGCTGGTCCCTGTAGGTTTATTTTTATTTAATCTGTTTAGGATTCTGAATTGGTGACTTTCATTAGTTCTAAAAATCTCTCCAGGGAATAGCAGTTGGCGTAATGGCTATGTCGCTGGACTCCCATGTAGTTGACCATGGTTCGAGTCCCAGACCTGGTGGCTTAAACTCACGCCAGGCACGTGTGCGTGTGTGCCCAAGATCCCAAGAGGTGAATGGAGAAGGGATTGAGGCGTGGCCATCCCCTCTAGGGGGTGATTTCTCACTTTCTATCTCTCTGTCTTTCTGGTGAGTGCACACACCATATAGCAAAAACCACTCAAAGAAAAAAAAAAACACCTCTCCATCCTTCTCTGTATGCTGTCTCTACTCGATGTCCTCCTTCTGGACTATGATTGAACACATCAGAAGTTTCTGCTGTAGTCTCTGGGTCTCCAACTCTCTATGTACTTTCATCTTTTTATTTCTGTATTGTTCCAAATAATTTCTTTAGATTCATCATGTAGTTCACCAATTCTCTCTCTAGCTTTGTCTAATTATTAACTGTCAAATTGTTATAAGCAAACATTGAGTTTTTCACTTTGGTTACTTTTTAAATTTCTTAACGTTTTATTTGATTCAATTAAAGTTCTAAAATCACTTGGTTTTTTTTCCTTTTTCTTTTTTAAGGTTTTTGCTATAGGGTGCATGAGCCTGCCAGGGAGAGAAAGAGATAGACAGGGAAAGTGAGAAATCAACCCCAGGAGGGATGACCGTGTTGCATTCCCTTCTTCTCCATTCTCCTCTAAGGACTTTGGGCACACATGCCTGGAGTTATTTTCAAGCCACTGAGTCTAGGACTTGAATCATGGTCAGCCATGTGGGGGATCCAACACCCTAACCACCACACCATCTGCTGGCCCTCTAAATCACTTTTTATACTTTCTGTTCTCTGAAGAGATTCTCAAGCTTTTTTTTTGTTTGTTTAAACACAGTACAGTACTGACAGTTCCTGTATCTTAAGTATGTGCAGGTTTATACTGTCTCTACTGGTTCCCGGATTAATCATGGTGTCTTTTGTAGCTAGTTGTCTTTGTACGAGATATTGTACTTGACAAATTATTTCTAAGAATAATTTGATGCTCAGATCGAAGGTATCTTCCTCATGAAAAAAATCTGCATTCACTCTTCCCGCAGCCTGAAGGTACCACCAGCTAGGACTACCTGTTCTGAGGTGAAGGCTATGAGTTTCTAGACTGTCCAGGTCTAGAAAACTTGGGCTGTAATGTTTTGCTAGTTCAAGTTCTCATGAGGTTTGGCACTGTGGGCTCCCAGCTTACCTCCATGAGGTCCCCACTTTCCACTGGTTGGGTCATTACTGGCACCCCCACATCTGTATGACCCAACTAACACCTCTGGGCCAATAGCAGTCCCTTGCCTTTTCACATCTCTGACCCCCTGTAATCCAAATTTAGAATGGTGATTCTTTTCTGCCTCATAAGCTCTTTAATGTTTTTAATAAGATGTTTTAAAGTAGCTTATCTCGGGACCAGCACGTGGTGTGGTAGTTGAGGACGTGGACTCCCACATGGCTGACTGGAGTTCAAGTCCCAGACCTGGTGGCTTGCTTTCTCACTCCCCTGCCTGGGACTCTCTCTAGTAAGTACACATGCCCTATAACAAATTAAATAATAAGCAAAATTAGATAAATAATTCTTTTATTTATTTATTTTTTAAAGATATCTTACCTCACTTTTTTGGGTTGTTTTCAGTGAAATTAGTCCAAATGCCTCAGTCTACCAGTCACAATAAGAAACCTTACTTACTATTTTGACGAAAACTTCTAAAAATAATAAACCAATCTGCTATACATCCTGTCCTCCTGTTGTCTGGGCTTGGGACACTCCCAGAGCCAAGACAAACCAGTTCCCACAGGAACAAGAAACTTGCCTGCTCAGCCCAGTGGTGTGTCCCTGCTGTAATAGCCCACCTCTCTATCTCGGGACATCCTGGCCAGTCAGATTCCAGCCCCCACAGTACGTTCAAACAAACTGGTGCTTGTCCTTTCCAGCTGAAGAGCGATGGCCCAGAAGTAGCACTGACCTTTCTCTTGAGGACACTGAGCTTCTCCACCACACCATCCAGGAGGCTGACCACAGAGTCCACAGCAGGACAGCTGCTCAAGGTCTTCTCCAGCTCAGCTACCACCATGGTGACGTGACTCGTCTCCCGATCAATGTTTTTCTGAGCAGCTCGAAAGCGTTTATTCAGAGTCTCATAGGGCACCTAAAGAAGACAAAAAGACAGTTAAGAAACTACTCAGTTGGGTGTGAACACAATCAGCCCTACACTCAGGACCCTTGGAGCCTCCTTCATGGCACTTTAAGGAGCAAAAGTCTTAAGATTTTTTAGTTTTCTCAAAATGTATCTAATATTTGACCAAGACTCAGAAAGCCTTGGTGAAAGAAAGACTGGCCCACATTCCTGGATGAAAAGACTAATACAAAGAAGTAAACTGTCCCAAATCTACAGAAGTAGTGCAACCTCAATTTTTTTCCAAAAAAAATTTTTTTTTTGGAGAGGTTTTTTGCTATAGGGCGCGTGCACTCGGCAGACAGACAGAGACAGACATAGAGACAGAAAGCGAGAAATCACCCCCTGGGGGGATGGTCACGCTGCAATCCCTTCTCCTCCATTCTCCTCTCGGGATCTTGGGCACGCATGCACACGCGCCCGGCGTGAGTTTTAAGCCACCGGGTCCGGGACGTGAACCGCGGTCAACTACGTGGGAGTCCAGCGACATAGCCATTATGCTAACTGCTGGTCCCCATTCCAAAAAAATTTTTACGTGACATAATAATACCAACTTTCATCTAGAACAAATTACCAAAAAGTAGAATTGTAGAGGTGGCTTTACTTGATCAGGTAGCAAAACACAGGACCAGCTGGTGATGGCCAAGTAGTATAGCATGAGACAACAGTGTGTATGGCCAATCAGAACAGGGTGAGGGCCTACAGAAAGTGGCATTTCACACTGATTAATGAAGCTGTAACACTCACGTGAAATTATGAGGCACATTTCATGAACCTTCTCAGTCAGAGATTATTTCCTTTATCCTGATTATAAAAATGACCTCTTCCCTATAGAACATTTGGAAAATAAGACATATAGTTGGCCCTCTGTATTTGTGGGCTCCACATCTGTGGATTCAACCAACCAAGGATAGAAAATACTTGGGAAAATAAATTTTGTTTGCACCTGCATTGAACATGAATAACTAATTTCCTTATTACTTCCTAACAATACAATATAACAACCATTTAGGTAGCATTTACATTGTATTAGGTACTGTAAGTAATTTAGAGCTGATTCAATCATATAGAGGATATAAGGATACATGTACATTATATGGAAATACTATGGCATTTTATTTCTTTTTATTTATTTACTTATTATTTTAATTTGACCAGAGAGGGACAGAGAGAGAGAGCGAGAGAGAGAGAGAGAGAAAGAGAGAAAGCAAGCCACCAGGTCTGGGACTCAAACCACAGTTGGCCATAAGGGAGTCCAGCACCCTTAATCACCACCACACCACTTGCCAGCCCCTATGTCATTTTATGTAAGGGATTTGAGTATCACAAATTTTGACACCCAAGGTGGGTCCTGGGTCTAATACCCCATGGATACCAAGGGTCTATATATAAAAGGAAGAATTTTAAAGTCAGTTATTTTTCTGTTCTTCTTCTTCTTCTTTTTTTTTTTTTTTTTGGAGAGGTTTTCGCTATAGGGCGCGTGCGCTCGCCAGACAGACAGAGAGAGACAGAGACAGAAGTGAGAAATCACCCCCCAGGAGGGATGCTCACGCCGCAATCCCTTCTCCTCCATTCTCCTCTCGGGATCTTGGGCACGCATGCACACGCGCCCGGTGTGAGTTTAAGCCACTGGGTCCGGGACGCAAACCGCGGTCAACTACGTGGGAGTCCAGCGACATAGCCATTACGCTAACTGCTGGTTCCCTATTTTTCTGTTCTTCTAAGAGAGAACTGATATTGACATTCTCCTCTACCCATTTCTAGTGCTTTATGATTTTGCATCCAGCATAGCACCCTTCTTTCACTGCAGATGGGTTTCTTGTCATTACTGCTCACAAAGTAAAACCGCACTGGTGGCCCACAACTCATTCAATGGGATGTCTGTTATATGACATCTCTGTCATTCAGCATTGTTGTTCCAACTTTGCTGTTGTAATAGTGACTGAAGGAGCACTTTATCCTCAGCCAAGATCAGTGATGGAAGACAGACTCTCAGGGGCTGCTGCCAGCTACCCACCCCCCAGGGTAGGCACTGACTGACTCAGACACTAATCCTGCACCAGCCACTTGAGGAAGGCAGGGATATGGGCAGTGGAGAACCACTCGACAGAATTTCTTTCTTTTTTAAAGATTTATTTATTTATTATTTTTTGCTATAGGGCACATGCACGAGAGAGAGAGAGAGAGAGAGAGAGCACGTGAGAAAGCAAGCCACCAGGTCTAGGACTCGAACTGTGGTCAGTCATGTGGGAGTCCAGTACCTTAACCACTGCACCACCTGCTGGCCCCAGACATAATTCCTTGAAGGGCATAAAAGTAAGCCTTAGTCTTTAACCATGTCATGATCTAGCACAACTATTAGACGAAACAACATAGTTACCCTCAACATTCACATACAGAGGAGCCACGTCATCATACATTTCCAAACTGTTACTGGGAAAGATCTCTCTGGACACCCACCAGCTATTGTATATTCAAGGTCTAGCCTCTCCTGACTTTATAAAGACCCTGAGAGCCTCCTACCTCACCATCATGCATATGCATGCGGGTCAAAGATAGTGGGTCACTCCTGGAGGTTAGTGCACTGCAGATACAAACTCCTGTCCTCTCCTGCCCAGAGGCCCAGACTTGCCAAACATCCCATGGTTGTGCTGGATGTGACCATCAGGGAGGCTGGGCAAGGTGTACACAGGGACCCTCTATAGGATCTTTATAACACTTCTGTGTGAGTCAAAATTATCCCAAAATGGAATAAAACCAAACCACAAAAGGTACACACAGACCTATTGTAATAGCAAGACTGCCACTGGAAAGAGACACACAAGCTGTAGAGGAAGGAGATAAAGTTGAAGGTCAGGGGACATTTTCTTAGAAATGTATACTTCCCTTCAGAGTCTTTGACATGTTTGTTTTAAAGATCAGCTCTTCCTCTGTAGCTCCTCCTACCTCAGTCTCTAGCTGGGACTATGGTAGCATGCCACCATACCCGACTCTAGACAGGGTCTCACTATGTTGCCAGCCTCGAGCGCATGGATCCTCCCGCCTTGGTCTCCCTGTGTCACTGAGATTATAGGTGCATACTACTGTGCCTGGCCCAGGTTTCCATGCGATCCCAGCCTGTGGTGTACAGTGTCTTAGTATCGTACCACTATGGCTGGGCCTCTTTTGATGTTTTTTAATCCAAAGACAGATACTAACATTTTTACTTTGAAAAAGTGAGCACTCTGTTCCAGGGCACCAGGGCTGAGTTGCCAGTTCTGCCCTGACAGACTCAGTACAGCTTTCCTGACGGCTGCTGACAGATGGCATCCATCAAACGCCACTGGGTGCCCCTGGGTGCTCTGTGCTGGGCAGACAAGGCCAAGACAGAAGAGCACATAGGAGCAGGCAAAATGCTGAAGGCCCAGCTCGGCCAGCACTCTTTCCCTCTTGCCTTGATGCCAACACCTCAGGAGCCCACCCCTTCCCCTGAGAGATCCAAACCACCTATGGGGAGGACAGTCAATTGTGCTCGATACTTGACCTGCACTGCCACTTTCATAAAACATGGTAAAACCGAATTACTGAAAAAATGAACTGAAACAAACCCCAAGACACAAAATAAACAAAACCATCAGTTTTATTATCAGATTCAGACATTAAAATTGTATTTTAGGAAATAAAACAAACATGAAAAACACAGTTACCAAACCGCACATACTGCTTAATCCAAGCCTGCACCAGCTGATGCAATGCAGATCCTCAACAGTAACCGACAGGCTGAGTGGGAACCGTCAGCATAAATGCCCATCACAGTCCCTAAACAAACTCAAGCATATCAATGACTAGAGGTGCTCCTGTGCTGAAAGAGCTGGCTCCTCCCCTCGGTAACTCACCTAACTTACCTAACAGCACAGTGACCACAGGAGCCACCGTTGGAGCAGTGCTGGATTAAGGACAGGGACACTCAATCTACACAGCTAATGGCAAGGCAAGCCCTGCAAGCTTGGGCTATCCATTTCCAACTTTCATCCAAAAAGGAAGCAGGTAGTGCTGTAATATCATCTTCAGTCCATCATCAATACCCAGTCCCAACAATTTACTTTGTAAGGTAAAATTTGACTATTTAACACAGTCAAATTGAACTATTTTTTGATGAAAGAAACCAATTTGAGATAGGGTATACCCCTGGGTGCAGTTCACAACACAACCTTAAAGTATCACCAAGGAGCCCGAGGCTCCACTTTGCTCCTCCACAGCCTGGCTTCCACCCACAGGGCCCACACCCACCCCACATTACAGATGTGTCTCTAGGCTGCCCTGGGATGTTGCACACCTGCCGATTACTGTCACAGCCGTCAGCTTCTACACACCTCTAAATCTGTGCCCAAGGTTGATCCCTTCGGGCACCATTCCCGACGCTGACCTCCAAATAATTGCAGCTTTCACTACATGTGACCAGTCCTCCCATGGAAGGACTCAATCCCCTAGCCCTTGGCTCTCAGAGTCCATGCCTAGCCACAAACTCCTCCAGGTTCAGCTGTCAGGACCCCGCCTCTGCTGCCCCCACCTGTCTGTATCAGTGCCGTGGTGCCTGCTCCTTTCACATTAAACTGTCCAAAGTGGATTGCCTGCCCTTGTCCTCTCCTCCCATCCCTGGCCAGGTACCTGGAGAATGGGGCATTTGATTCAAGTTCAGATGTGCACAGCAGCTCCTCCCACTCTGTAGAGGCTCCCAGAGTTTACTTCACATGTCAACTCCTGAGCCAGACAGCAGTTTCCCATGCAGCCTCTTCCCTGCACTCACTCCTCCCAGGAGAAACCAGCAGGCCAGCCTGGGACATAGCCATCCTCCACTTTTTCCCATGGGACTGTGCACAGGATTCTCTCCCATTTTAAAGGCTCCCTCTCTGGGCTTTAGCAAACCATCCTGGGCTAGTCAGTACCAACAGCTCCTTCATAGGCTTCTTCCCAAAGGGCATCTGGTAAATGAATGAATGGAAATTCAGAAATACTGATGACTTTTTTTTTGGAGAGTTTTTAAATGTTATTTTTATTTTTTAGAGAGAGAGTTTTTTTTTTTTTTTTTTGGCTAGAGGGTGTGTATGCTCACTGGAGAGAGAGAGAGAGAAAGTGAGAAATCACCCTCCAGGGAGGATGGCCTTGCCACAATCCCTTCTCCTACATTCTATCGAGATTTTGGGCACACACCCACACGTGCCCAGTGTGAGTTTCAAGCTGCCAGGTCTGGGACTTGAACAATAGTCAACTATGTGGGAGTTCAGTGATGTAACTACTGCACTCATCTGCTGGTCCTAGAAATGCTGAAGACTCTAAACCAAGGCAAATTATCACTCAAGAATGAGGGCAAAATTAACCTACTTTCAGATATCCAAGGACTGAAAGTTTACCATACCCCTTTCTGGGGAAAAAAAGTACTTAGAGATAGTGTTTGGTGAATAATAAACATATTATAACAAATATATAATGAATAAAAAATAACAAATCCACAAGAAAAGACAACTTAAGATACCAAAAATGGAACTAAAGAAAGAAACCAACAAAAGATATAGTTAGCCTAAATGAAGTTAGATAACACAGCTATAAATTTAATAAAATAGGACCACCCCATAGCCTAGTGGTTAAGAGAGATGGATCCCACATGGCCAACCAGGGTTTGAATCCCAGTCCCAGTGGCTTGAAAATCATGCCAGGGAGATCGGTAGGTGGCATAATGGTTACGTTGCTGGACTCCCACGTAGTCAACCACAGTTCAAGTCCCAGACCCAGCAGCTTAAAACTCACGCCAAGTGTGTGTGCACACATGCCCGAGATCCCAAGAGAATAATGGAGGTGAAGGGACTGCAGCGTGGCCATCCCCCCGGGGGTGATTTCTCACTTTCTGACTCTCTGTCTGTCCAGTGAGCGCACGTGCCCTATAGCAAAAAATCTTTCAAAATAAAAAAGAAAAGAAAAAGAAAAAGAAAATCATGCCAGGTACATATGTATACATGTAAAAGTCCAGTAGCATGGATTAAACGAACAAGGGGCTGTTGTGTGACCATGCTCCATCCCATGGGGGATGCTTTCTTCCTTTCCCTCTTTCACTGGTAAGCACACACATGCTCTGGCAATTAATACAAATCTGGCATATACATACAATGGAATATTATTTAGCTTTTAAAAAGAAAATCCTGTTACATGCTACAATATAAATGAACTTTGAGGACATTATAACAAGTAAAACAAGCCAATCACAAAAAGACAAATATTGCAAGATTCCACTTATATGAAGTATTTAAAGTACAATAGTTAAAACTCTTAAAGACAGAAAGAATTGGGTTGTCAGGAAAGCCTGCTCAATGGCTCCTGAGATGTAGACATGCTGGGAGAAATGAAGATATCCCACTCCTAACTGGGCCTCCATCATACAAAACCCACGTGAACAGCCCTTCTTCAAGAGAAAGCCTGCTCAATGGCTCCTGAGATGTAGACATGCTGGGAGAAATGAAGATATCCCACTCCTAACTGGGCCTCCATCATATAAAACCCACGTGAACAGCCCTTCTTCAAGAGAAAGCCTGCTCAATGGCTCCTGAGATGTAGACATGCTGGGAGAAATGAAGATATCCCACTCCTAACTGGGCCTCCATCATACAAAACCCACGTGAACAGCCCTTCTTCAAGAGAAAGCCTGCTCAATGGCTCCTGAGATGTAGACATGCTGGGAGAAATGAAGATATCCCACTCCTAACTGGGCCTCCATCATACAAAACCCACGTGGTAGGAAAACCCCTTTCATATCTCCTGTCTCTGAATCAATCTTTGTCTCTCTCTACCTCTCACTCTCTCTCTCTCTCTCTGTCTGTCTGTCTGTCTGTCTTTTTTTTTAATTTTTGCTTTTTAGAATTTTTTAAGATGAGGCTTCTTACAGGGCCCTTTGGCCCCTCCCTCCTAGGCCTTTGTTTTGTTAATAATCCCCTCTGCTCCTCCCAGAACAGCCCTTCTTCAAGAGAAAGCCTGCTCAATGGCTCCTGAGATGTAGACATTTCGCGTGGCGCGCCGCGCGGTTTTCTAATTTTTGATTTTTATTGAAATTTTTTTAATATTAATTTTTCTTTTTTAGATTTATTCCAAAGCTTTTCTCTTTTTTTTCCTCTGTTTCTTGTCTGTTTTTTTGTTGTTGTTGTTGTTGGTATTGTTTCCCTCTCTCTGCTTCCTTTTCTGCACACTTCCCAACCGTCATATTAAACTTCAAAAGTTTGGGAAGAAACCAACCATCCACCAGATGACTAGAAATCGCTGCAGGACCACAAGAAATATGGAGAAGCAGGAAAATGCCCCTCCTCCAGTTGAAACGGATAGCTCCTCTTCATCCACACACAGTTCAAGGGAATTCATGGAAATGTCTGATAAACAATTCAGATCATTCATAATGGCAAAGCTAACAGAGATCGAAGAGAAGAGAGACAAGAAACTGCTGAAGGAGAAGGAGAAAGGAGTTGAAGAGTTCTAGGAGGTGAGGAAATTCATGCAAGATCTAAAAGAGGAGTTTCACACTTTACAAAAGAATCAGATGGAGCTGTTAGAGATGAAGGCTATAATACAAGAAGTCAAAATCTCCCTTGAAAGTATTAAAAGCAGACTAGATCATTCAGAAAATGGAATCTCTAATGTAGAAGAGAAAATGGCTGGCCTAGAAAGGTCCACCATAAAGACTGAGAAAATGGCCCAAAACTTTGAGAATAATATGCAAGAAGTACTAGATACAATTAAACGTCCAGGGGCGGCAGGCGGGGGCTCCGCTCCGCGTGCCGGCGCGTGGGGGTGGGGAGGCGGGCGCGGGGGCTCCAATCCACGTGCTGGGGTGCGGGGTCAGGGCGCGGGGGCTCCGCTCCACGTGCCCTGTCTGGAGGTCTGGCCCGACGGGCTCTGCCCCACGTGCCGTGGCCGGGGCTCTGTCCTGTGTGCCATGGCCGGGGTCTGCCCCGCGTGCCGTGGCCGGGGTCTGCCCCGCGTGCCTTGGTCGGGGTCTGTCCTGCATGCCGTGGCCGGGGCTCTGACCCCGCGTGCCTTGGCCCGGGTCTGTCCCACGTACCGTGGCCGGGGCTCTGACCCCCGCATGCCGTGGCCGGGGTCTGCCCCGCGTGCCTTGGCCGGGGTCTGCCCCGCGTGCCTTGGCCGGGGTCTGCCCCGTGTGCCGTGGCCGGGGCCCTGTCCCGCGTGCCGTGGCCGGGGTCTGCCCCGCGTGCCGTGGCCGGGACTCTGCCCCGCGTGCCGTGGCCGGGGTCTGCCCCGCGTGCCTTGGCCGGGGTCTGCCCCGTGAGCCGTGGCCGGGGCTCTGCTCCGCATGCCCTATCCGGAGGTTCGGCCCGACCGGGGCTCTGCCCCGCATGCCGTGGCCGGGCTCTGCCTCGCGTGCCGTGGCCTGGGTATGCCCCCGCGTGCCGTGGCCGTGGTCCTGTCCCCACGTGCCGTGGCCGGGGTCTGCCCCGCGTGCCGTGGCCGGGGTCTGCCCCCGTGTGCCGTGGCCGGGGCTCTGCTCCGCATGCCCTATCCGGAGGTCCGGCCCGACCGGGGCTCTGCCCCACATGCCGTGGCCGGGGTCTGCCCCCGCGTGCCGTGGCCCGGGTCTGCCCCGCGTGCCGTGGCCGGGGCCCTGTCCCGCGTGCCGTGGCCGGGGTTCTGCCCCGCGTGCCGTGGCCGGGACTCTGCCCCGCGTGCCGTGGCCAGGACTCTGCCCCGCGTGCCGTGGCCGGGGCCTGCCCCCGCGTGCCGTGGCCGGGGCCCTGTCCCGCGTGCCGTGGCCGGGGTTCTGCCCTGCGTGCCGTGGCCGGGGTCTGTCCCCGCGTGCCGTGGCCGGGGTCTGCCCCCGCGTGCCGTGGCCGGGGCCCTGTCCCGCGTGCCGTGGCCGGGGTTCTGCCCCGCGTGCCGTGGCCGGGGTCTGCCCCCGCGTGCCGTGGCCGGGGTCTGCCCCCGCGTGCCGTGGCCGGGGTCTGCCCCCGCGTGCCGTGGCCTGGACTCTGCCCCGCGTGCCGTGGCCGGGGTCTGCCCCGCATGCCGTGGCCGGGGTTCTGCCCCCGCGTGCCGTGGCCGGGGTTCTGCCCCGCGTGCCGTGGCCGGGGTATGCCCCGCGTGCCGTGGCCCGGGTCTGCCCCGCGTGCCGTGGCCGTGGCCGTGTCCCGCGTGCCGTGGCCCGGGTTATGCCCCGCGTGCCTTGGCCGGGGTCTGCCCCGTGTGCCGTGGCCGGGGCTCTGCTCCGCATGCCCTATCCGGAGGTCCGGCCCGACCGGGGCTCTGCCCCGCGTGCCGTGGCCGGGGTCTGCCCCCGCGTGCCGTGGCTCGGGTCTGCCCCGCGTGCCGTGGCCGGGGCCCTGTCCCGCGTGCCGTGGCCGGGGTTCTGCCCCGCGTGCCGTGGCCGGGACTCTGCCCCACGTGCCGTGGCCGGGGCCTGCCCCCGCGTACCGTGGCCGTGGTCCTGTCCCCGCGTGCCGTGGCCGGGGTCTGCCCCCTCGTGCCGTGGCCGGGGCCCTGTCCCGTGTGCCGTGGCCGGGGCTCTGCCCCCGCGGGCCGTGGCCGGGATCTGCCCCGCGTTCCGCAACCGCTGATGGCCGTCTCTGCTTTCCTGAGCCGCGTTCCTGAAACTGTGTTCCATGGAGATTCACCTACATTTGCGGGACTGCACGAGACCCACCCTTGGTCCAGCCCTGAGTGCAGTCTACGTTTCCTATTGTTGGAAACTTTATGATCTGATAATTGGAAAAAAAAAATCATGTTTACCATAAAAAATAATTAGAATAATAATAATAATGATTGGGGGAAACATAGGAAAGATATTGAACGTTGAAGCGGGGAGATTAATGTCTCTGTACTGACTGACATGCATGGCATTCCCTTTTGAAAAAGCAATGTAATACACTGTAAAGTTGTATGTAATTCAATGTAATAAAAAAATAGATAATAAATAAATAAATTAATTAATTAATTAATAATAATAAAAAAAAAAGAATTGGGTTGTCAGAAAAGTCATGATGCATTTTTTCCATTGAAAAACTGGCTGCCACTGGCTGGTAATAGGGAGGGACTGTTTAATGTACAGAATTTTAGTTTTGCAAGACAATGTGTATGTAGTTACAACTACTATATTATATGCTTAAAATGGTTGAGATGGTAAAGTTTGTTTTTTACTACAATAAGAAAAAACATTCCTAATGACTCTGATAAAATATAACCAGTGGTACCAGATTTCAAGACTTACTACAGGGCTGCAGTAATGAAGTCAGTATGAGACTAGTCTAGGACTGAATGAAGAGATTGATGGAAGGTGGAAAACCCAACTCCATGTACATCTTACCAAGGAGCTAAGGCGATTCTGGAGGGAAGGACAGTTTTTTCAATAGTGGTGCCAGGACTGGATATCAACATGTGGAAAGAATAAACCTCAGTCCATATTTCATACAGTCTGCAAAGATGACCTTGAAATGGATCACAGACCTAAATATGAAAACTAAAACTGTAAAACTTCTTAGGAGGAAACAGGAAAAATCTTATAACCACCCTTGAGGTAGGTAAAGCTTTCTTAGAAAGACACAAAATACAGTACACTGTGAAAGAAAAAATTCATCAATTAAGCCTTATCAAAACGAAAAACTTCTGGGACCAGCAGTTAGGCTACGTAGCTGGACTCCCATATGGTCGACCGCGGTTCGTGTCCCTGACCCGGTGGCTTAAAACTCACACCGGGCGCGTGTGCATGCGTGCCCAAGATCCTGAGAGGAGAATGGAGGAGAAGGGATTGCAGCGTGGCCATCCCCCCTGGGGGGTGATTTCTCACTTTTTGTCTCTCTGTCGCTCTCTGTCTGGCGAGCACACATGCCCTATAGCAAAAACCTCTCCAAAAAAAAAAAAAAAAAAAAAAACACCTAAAACTTCTGCTCCTTAAAACACAATTTAAGAAAATAAAAACATAAGCCACAGTCTGGGAGAAAATATTCATAGTATGTATACCTGACAAAGCGCTTATCTAAAATACATTCAGGATTCTTTTTTTTCTTTTTGAGATGTTTTTGCTATAGGGCGTGTGCGCTAGCCAGAGAGACAGAGAGAGAGAGAGAGAGAGAGAGAGAGAGAGAGAGAGAGAGAAAGTGAGAAATCACCCCCCAGGGGGATTCTTACAACTTAATACTAAACGAAGAAACAACCCCATTTACAAATCAGCAAAAGATCTGAATAGAAACGTCATTTAAAAAAAGATATATGGGAGCCTAATGGTGGCATAGTGGTAGAATGCCATTCTCTGGGATGCTGACCCACATAGCAAGATTCTAGGTTCACGTACGGAGACCTCCCTAAATACACCAGGCACACAGAAACCCAGGATCCAGGGCTGGAGGCTGGAAGTAGATCATAGTGTCAACACCCTGCTGGAGATGCTGTCTCTCACAGATGGAAGAAATAAATAAACTTTAAAATATATGCATAAGAAGAGCTAGAATACATAGACAGGTAATGCAACATGAGTCATCAGGAAAATGCAACTTAAAACCACAACAGGACAGGACCAGCAGGGGGCATAGTGATTAAAACACTGGATTCCCACATGGCCAACCATGGTTTGAGTCCTGGACCTGGTGGCTTGTTTTCTTGCTCTCCCTTTCTCTCTCTCTCTGTGTCTCTGGTCAAATTTAAAAAACAGTAATAACAACAAATGGAATTAAATAAATAAATAAATGGGGGGGGCAATAGGAGATGTGAAGTGACACATCATTTTTTTTGGGGGGGGGGGAGGCGGTTTTTGCTATAGCGCGCATGCGCTTGCCAGAAAGATAGAGAGACAGACAGAGAGCAAGAAATCGCCCTCCAGGGGGGGATGACCACACTGCAATCCCTTCTTCTCCATTCTCCTCTCAGGATATCAGGCACGCATGCACACATGCCCAGCGTGAGTTTAAACCACCGGGTCCAGGACTTGAGTCGCAGTCGACTACATGGAAGTCCAGCGACATAGCCATTGCGCCATCGGCTGGTCCTGATTTGGTCTTTTTTATGTACCAAACTGACAGGAACAGCTGATACCTAGACACTTGGCAAAACAGTTGGTGTTTTTGTAAAGGTGTGCCTGGATGAGATGAACATCTGAATGGTACTACATAAAACAGGCTGTCCATCTTAATCTAGGTGAGCCTATCCAGTCAGCTGAAGACCTAACTAGAATAAAAGGCTGGGTAAATAGGAACTCCCGCTGCCTGACTGCCTTTGAGCTGAGACACTTTTCCCCCTGGCCTTTGGACTTGGACTGAAACACTGGCTCTTCTTTGGTTTCCAGCCTATGGCATCTGGATTAGAACTTTCACCATCAGTTCTCCTGGTCCTTTGGATTCAGAATAAAACTATCTCTTGGCTTTCCCGGGTCTGCACCTTGTCAAATGCAGATCTTGGGGATGCTCAGCCTCCAATTAATTCCTTATAATAAATCTCTTTACATACACATTTATACAAACACACATGTCCTTTTGGTTTGGTTTCTCTGGAGCACCCTGACAGGATGCAACTGCATACCAAGAAAAACAGTTCAAGTTAGACAGGACATTACTACGTGTTGGTGAAGCCAACATGGACTCTTGAGGGCAGTGGTTTGCATGATCATCTGGCAAGAACAGCAGCTGCTTATAAACACATCTACTAGCTGATTTAGCCATTCCACTCTGAAGAGAAATGACCATATAATATCCAAAGAGACTTGTACACAAATGCTCAATATAGTACCAAATGTTCATTACCAGGGATGGGTAAACAGGGCCAGGCTCCTAGCATAGTGGTTAATGCTGTGTAGAGGAAGTCAAATCCCACATAGTTGCCCAGGATTTGAGTCCTAACCCCAACGGCTTACACAGTGGATGCTGACAGGACAAAGAACTAGAGGAAAGAAGACTGTGGCATGACCCGGACCTGTGTGTGGGGGTGGGGTGGGGGGAGGGATGCTTTTTCTCTCTTCCTATCATCCATGTGGCCTCTGGCATAATAAACGGAAAAAATTTTAAACAAAAACAACAAAGGGCCAGCCCTGTAGTCTAGTGATTAAGGGAGCTGGATCCCCCATGGCCAACCAAGTGGTTCAAATCCTGGCCCCGGCGACTTGAGAAACACACAAGGCATGCCCAAATCCCAACAGGATCGAAAAATGGAGTAAGGGAATACAGGGTAACTACTCTCCACTGGGGATGCTCTTCCTCTTCCTCTCTGCCTCTGTGGTGAGTACATGTGCCCTCTGGCAAAAAAAAAAAAAAAAAAAAAAAAAAAAAAGGATAAACAAACTGGGGTACACCCACACAAAAAGGATGAATTATGGGACCAGTAGATGGCATAATGGTTACGTTACTGGACTCCCACGTAGTTGGCCAAGAAAGAGGACTGTGGCATGACCTGGACCTGGCGAATTAAAACACGCCAGGTAAGTGTGCACGCATGCCCAAAATCCCAAGAGGAGAATGGAGGAGAAGGAACTGTGGTGTGGCCTTCCCCCCGGGGATAATCTCTCACTTTCTGTCTGTCTCTCTGGCGAGTGCATGTGCCCTATAGCAAAAATCTCTTTTTTAAAAAAATAAATAAATAAAAGAACCTGTCAGTGGTGTGGTGAAGGTGGCCAGATCCCACATGGCAGACTGTGTGGTTTGAATTCTGGACCTAGCAGCCTCAAACAAGCTAGGTGCACAAGCACACATACTGAAAATCCAAAAAGGAGCAAAAAATGGGTAAGAAGGGAATCATTCCCCATGGATGGTACTTACTCTCTCCAGCAAGCAAACACACTCTCTGGCAAATTAAAAGAAGGAAAAAAAAGGGGGTGAGGGGAGAGGGAAAAAACCCACCTAACTGTGCATGTGTGCAGAGCTACCTATCACGAACTCACCTGAACCTGCGTAGCACACTGTGCCTATATTGTTGAATCATCTATTAGGCTAAACCATACCAAAACATGCCAATATGTCATCAGTGTTTTTTACTTTACCAATTTGCTGTTGGTACAATTCATCTGTCATAAAAGTTAGTGTTTTTTTTCCCCCCTATAATCACAATAATGATGTGCAACCATCATTACCATTTACATCTAGAATATTTTCATCACCTCATAAAAGAAAACTACACCCCTTGCAGTCTCCCCTGGACCTAAGTGATCAAATACTAATCCAATTTGTCTCTGGATCTGTCTATTCCAGGTATTTCACATAAATAGAATTAGACACCCATGGACTTCTAGTCAGGCTTTTTCACTAAGCAAAATATTTTCAAGGTTCATCTACAATATATCGATACCATATAACTGATGCTTTGTTCCTTTTTATGGCTGACCAGAATTGTATTGACAAGCTTATTTGTTACTGCATTCATTAGTTGACAGACATTTTGGCTGTTTCTACTTTTAAGTTGTTTTAAGTAGTAAGGATATGAATATGCTCATACAGTTTGGGAGATGGACACGTTTTTATTATTTCTCTTGGGGTTATACCAAGGAGAGAAACTAACTGTTGGGCTATACAGTAACAATGATTGTTTCCCAGGGTGGCTGCAACATTTAACTTTCCCACCAGCAGTGTAAAAGGATTTCAGTTTCTCCATACTCAGCACTTGTTATTGTCCATCTTATCTATTACAGCTATTCTAGTGGGTATGCAGTGTTATCTCACTGTAGTTTCCGTTTATATATCCCTAATGACCAATAAGCATCTTTTGTGCTCACTAGCCATTTGTCTGCCGTCTGTGGAGAAGTCTATTCAAATTGTTTGTTTGTTTTTATTTTAACTTTACTTATTATTATTTTCCAACTTGACCAGAGAGTGAGAGAGCGAGAAAGAGAGAGAAGGAAAGTGAAAAAGGAAGTCACCAGGTCCGGAACTTGAACCATGGTCAGCCATGTGGGAGTCCAGTGCCCTTAACCACCACACCATCTCCTGGCCCGGTTGCTTGTTTTAAAATTGGATTATTTGCCTTTTTAGTACTGAACTATAAATTCTTCATATATTTTGAATACTAGACCTTTACCAGACATATACTTTGCAAATACCTCTCTGTTTTATGAGTAGCTGTCTTAGCTTGGACTGCTATAGCAGTTACTACGGACTAGGTAGCTTAATCAGCAAACATTCGTTTTACACCACTGTGGAATCTGGAAGTCTGAGAGCAGAGTGCCAACATGGTTGTATTCTTGACTGAGGGTTCTCTTCCTGATTTTATATTCAGAAGGCTTTCCCTTGGTATATGCAAGCAGAGCGCTCTGGTCCCTTCATCATCTCATAAAGGCACTAACCCCATCATGGGGTTTCTGTTCCCTCCGGACCATATCTAAATTCAATCACCTAGCAAAGATCACACAAACATTTGGACCATGCAATGGTGTTTTCATTAGTGTCCTTCAAAGCACAAGCTTCTCATTTTAATGAAGTCCAGTTTATTTATTTCATTTTGGTTTCTTATGCAACAGGTATTGTATCTAAGAAACAACTGCCTAGTCCTAGGCCAAGAAGACTTAAACCTTTGTTTTCTTCTAAGAACTTAAAGATTTTTGCTTCTATATTTAGGTCTGACACATTTAAATTAATTTTTGCATATAGTATGGGTTAGGGGATTGTTACGGTTTGGATAATGGTTTGTCCTCCAAAGTTTCATGTTTCAGAATTCAGTGTTGGGAGGTGGTGAGATCTAGGGCAGTTAATCGGGTCACAGTAACTGCCTCTCATAGATGAATGGTTAACACTCTCATGTCACACAAGACCCAGTGACTTCGAGCTCTCTTGAGATGGGGTTAGGTCTCATGAGAGCAGACTGCTTTAAAAGAAAGAGCTGCCCACAGTTTACTCTTGCTGAACATGCCTGCATCCTCTGTTTTTTCATTGGTAATGGTATAGGAACAACTGTGCCTTTGGACCTTCCTAGCCCACTAGAATCATGTTACAAATAAACCTTCTTTTTCCTTAAATTTGCCCACTCTCAGATATTTGTTACCAGTGCAACAATGGACTAAGTAAAACAAGATTCAAATCTGTGTGTGTGTGTATGTGTGTGTGTGTCTGTGGTATGTGTATGTGTTGTGTTATAGACGTGTTTCACTATGTTGTTATTCTCCTGCTTCATCCTCCCACGCAGATGGGACTATAGGCCTGTGCCACAGTGTCAGTTTGGGGAATTGAACCTGGGCCTCCCGTGTGATCTCAGCCTACCAAGCAGCAGTATCCAGCACTTGCTACCACAGATGGGCCCCAACTTCACTATTTTGCATGTGGAAATCCAGTTGTCTCAGTATCATTTGGTAAAAACACACTATTCTTACCCTATTATCTTGGCACTCTCACTAAAAATTATAACATGTAGGGGCTTGTGTTCAGACTTTTAATTCTATTTCATTAATGTAGATGTCTATTCTCTGGCCAGTGCCACAGTCTTGATTACTGAAGTTTTATAATAAGTTCTAAAACCAGGTAAAGCAAGCCCTATGACTATGATCTTTTTCAAGATGGTTTTGGCTACCCTGGGTTCCTTGCATCTCCATGTTAATTTCAGAAACAGTTTGTCAACTTTGGCAAAAAGAGTCTTTGATACACATTGTTTTGAATCTGTTGGTCAATTTGGGAAGTATTGCTGTCTTAACAATAAGAAGCCTTAATCCTTAAGTATTTTATTTATTTATTTGGTTCTACTATAAATAAATTTTTCTTAATTTTCCCCATGTTTATTTTGAGGGTGTAGAAATACAACTTATTCGGGGACCAGCAGTTAGCATAATGGCTATGTTGCTGGACTCCCACGTAGTCGACCGCGGTTCGCGTCCCGGACCCAGTGGCTTAAAACTCACGCCGGGCGCGTGTGCGTGTGTGCCCAAGATCCCAAGATCCCAAGAGGAGAATGGAGGAGAAGGGATTGTGGCATGGCCATCCCCCCTGGGGGATGATTTCTCGCTTTCTGTCTCTCTGTCTGTCTCTGTCTGTCTGGCGAGCGCACGCACCCTATGGCAAAAACCTCTCCAAAAAAAAAAAAAAAAAAAAAAGAAAAAACAACTTATTTTGACCTTGTAATCTACAAATTTGCTCAATTAGTTTATCAGTTCTAAAAGTTGTATGTGTATATGCTAAGATTTCCACATGCAAAAATTATGACATCTGTAAATAGAGTTTTACTTCTTGCCTTCCAATCTCAAAGCCTTCTATTTCTTTTATTTCTTTTTCTTTCTTCCTTTCCTCCCTCCTTCTTTCTCTTTCTCTTTCTTTCTTTTTCCTTTCCTTTCCTTTCCTTTCCTTTCCTTTCCTTTCCTTTCCTTTCCTTTCTGTTTGCCCTGGCTAGAATCTCCCTGACTGTTGCACAGAAATGAGAGTAGACATCCTTGTCTTGTTTCTGATTTCAGTCTTTCACCATTAAGTATGATGTTAGCTGTGAGTGTTTCACAGATGTTCTTAATCTTTTTTTTTGCTTTTGGAGAGGTTTTTCGCTATAGGGCGCGTGCGCTCGCCAGACAGACAGAGAGAGACATAAAGACAGAAAGCGAGAAATCACCCCCCGGGGCGATGGTCACGCCGCAATCCCTTCTCCTCCATTCTCCTCTCGGGATCTTGGGCACGCAAGCACACGCGCCCAGCGTGAGTTTTAAGCCACTGGGTCCAGGACGCGAACTGCAGTCGACTACGTGGGAGTCCAGCGACATAGCCATTACGCTAACTGCTGGTTCCCTTCACAGATGTTCTTTATCAGGTTGAGGAAGGTCCATTCCTACTCTGTTGTGTGTTTTTAATTATGACAAGTGTTGGATTCTATCAAGTGCTATTTCTACATCTCCTGAGATGGTCATGTGATTTATGTCCTTTATTTCATTAATATTGGATCTTACATTGATTTTCACGTTGAACCAACTTCACATTTCAGGGGTAAATGCCAAAAAGTCATGATATATCGGGTCATCTGAAAAGTCATGACAAATGTTTCTGTTTTTCTATGCAAAAATGCATCATGACTTTTCCAATGACCCAATACAATCCTTTCTATGTGTTGCCAGGTCCTGTTTGCTAGTATTTTGCTGAAGATTTTGGCGTCTATTTCATTACTAAGAAATATTGGTCCATAGTTTTCTTATGACATCTTTGTCTGGTTTTGCTGTCAGCGTAAAACTGATCTTACAGAATAGAATAAGCTGTCTTTTGGAAATGTTTGTAAATGATCTGTATTAATTTTTCTTTAAACAGTTAATAGAATTCACCACTGAATCCATCTGATCTTGAGATTTTCCTTATGGGAAGTCCTTTTCTTTCTAATCTACAAAAATAGCAATTTCATATAATTCAGCTCAATATATTTTCTATCTCCTTTTCTATATATTTTCTGTTTGTGTCTATCCAGGAGGAAAGATCTTGGATCAATTTGAATCAGCTCTCTATGGCAAATAATTGTTTTTTGTTTTCTTTTTAACTGCCAGAGAGCATGTACACTCACCAGAGAAAGAGAGAGGGGGAGAAATCAACTCCCAGTAGGGTGGGGTCATGCCACAAACCCTTCTCTATTTCTCCATCCTGTAGGGATTTGGGGCACACACACACACATGCATCTGGCACTGTTTGTCAAGTTTCCAGGGCCAGGATTGAACCACGGTTTCCCTGTTCCCTTAACCACCAGGCTATAGAGCCAACCCTGGTGCATTAAAGTTTTCTCTTTTTTAAAATTGGGTTGTTGAAACAGTAATGATGCATTTTTGCATAGAAAAACATAGAGAAGTATGTCATGACTTTTCTATGACCCAATAAATTTGCCAGAAGGTATCTTACCAGGAAGAGACAGAGACAGCAAGAGGGAGAAAGTATCCCCCTACAGGACATGGTCATGCCACAATCCCTTCTCCTCCATTTCTCCATCCTGTCTGGGTTATGGGTACATATGCACACTGCCTGGCATGTTTTTCAAGCCCCTGGGGCTTTCCCTGGGAAACCAGTCTTGCAGTCAGCCATGTGGAACCCAGATCTCTTAAGGACCAGGCCATAGAGCTGGCCCTAAATCTGTCATTTACTTATTTTAAAAAATTATCTGTCATTCTTATTTTTAAAAATTTTTACAGGGCACGTGCACTCACCAGAAAGAGAAAGAGAGAAAAAGTGAGAAAGCAAACCACTAGGTCCGGATCTTGAACCACAATTGGCCAGGTAGGAGTCCAGCACCTTAACCACAATGCCACTTGCTGGCCCCATACTTCTAAATTCTGGCTTTATTTTATCTGGTCATACAAAAGATTTAAATTATTATCAAATCTACTCTTTTTTTTTTCCTTGGTAATTCACTGCATCACAGCTTTTAAGATCACAGGATTTCTCTACTTAGCTGATGTTAATATTTCCTCCCTTCGGTGACTCACAAAAGTAATCTTTCCTGTTTTCATAACTGAAACAGAACCTGGCAAACACCATGAGTTGAGACTGGTATGGAACATCTGTACTTTTATCCAGCTCTAAGCAGTCCTCCCACACTGTGTCATTTGCTTTAGTACGTGTTCCTTCAAACCCTCTCCAATGTTTGCTGTGGGTTTCCTGACAGTATTTGCTGACAAAAAAAAAAGAAAAAAGAAAAAAAAAAAAAAAACAGTTTAGATTGTCATCATTTTTTCAGTCATTTTTACCAGCACAGGAAAGATGTATTTCCCCAATTGTATGAGGCATTTTACCTTTCATAACAAGGAAACATCAGAAAAAGTTTCTAAATATTTATTGTACAGTTGATCACATATTCTGAGGTGCTGGATTGTGCTCTGAATGGGAGTACACATCCTCTATATTCCAGAGACGTCCGTCTCATTTTCTGGTGTATAGCATGTGACAGTCTTACAAATCAAGGACGCTTCATGCTATCCCAAGCACAGCATACATTCAGAGAGAAGTTCACCAAAGACAGGAATGGTTCGAATCCCCAAAGCTTCCTGAAAAATGACAGGTTTCTGTCAATTTTGGGGGGGTATGAAGACTGATTTTTCACCTGACAAAGCTTTAAGCTGGAAGGAGCTGCCAATGTGTATGTTCACATCATTAGACTCATCCTCAACCCACCAGCTCTTTATAGCAATCTTTTCATGCAACTGGCCCACTTTTAGACAGGGTGGTTTAGGTAAAAACAACATGCGCTGCAAATCTTGAGTCAGCTGCGTATACACAATGCAGCATGGCGCCTGCGTGACCAGGAGCACAGAGTCTGTGTCCCCACACGGCCGAGTGCCCTCATCCCTAGGGACAGCTCACTGACCAAACACAACGCACAAACTGCACACAAACACCAATGTCAACTCATCAACAACGCTTGCCTTCTCACTTTTTAGATGCAATATTTACATGGGAACCAGCAGTTTGGCAACAAGGTCACTACTTTGGCAGTTCTATACCTGGCTCTGGTACTAGCAGGGTCAAGCCCTTCTTAGCATTCCCTTTATTTTAAAGAAGAAATATTTTTACAAGTACACAAAAACAATATGATTACCATTACAATTTTCAAACACAAAATTCTCTGCTAATGTAGTCTTCCTTGAGCTGTTCGCTAGGACATCAGTGCTGTGTTCTCTTTCAGTGTTTACCATGCTGTTTGCTAAGGTTGACCCTGGGTTATCTATTCCTGCTGTTGCTAGATTATTGTGAATGGATACTTTTCTATGACCTGCTATTGATGAAACATAGAATAAATTTTGTGCATTTATTATATATCCAGTTGTTTTCTTAATATGGCTAAGGAGGAAGAAAGCATAGCAGGAGATAATAGGACCATAGTAGGACCACCACCTTCAATAGGTGATCAGAAAAGCCTCACCAAGAAGGGGACGTTTCAGCATAGATCAAAGATAAAGAAATAAGCCATGTGGATATCCATGGAAAGAGCATCCTAGACAAAGCAAACAAGGGCAAAGGCTCTGGGTCCCCACACCCTGGCACATCAGCAGCAACAGAGAGGCCATGGTGGCTAAGCGCCCAACAGGAGTAAAGGGGCGGGGGGGGGGGGGGGGGCAAGACATGAAGGACCCGGGGTGACCACTCTAACAACCTTGACCTTTACTTCAATAAGATGAATGCTCTCAGAACAGAAGAATGGCATGACTGGCCATCTTGTGGCTGGGTTAAGAGACTAGAGTGGGCACAGACAGTGCAGGGAACCAGCTGAGAGACTACTATAATACACCAGAGAGAGATGCTGGGATTCCACTACAGCAGCAGCAGGAGAGAAGGTAAGCAGGAGTTGGATCCTGTACATATTTCGAAGTTAGAACAAAGAGGATGTGTAGATGGGCTGGATGTAAGTTTGATAACAAAGAGGTCAAGGCTAACTCCAAGGTTCCAGCCTGAGCTAGTTGGAATGGAGAGTTTGCCCTTTACAGAAGGAAAATGAGAGAAATTGGTTTGGGAAAGAGGTGGTTAAGATTAGAAATTCAAATTTAAATATGCCAAAGTACCTTGCAAAGATCCAAGTAAAGACATCTTATAGACTACTACATACAGGGTTCTGGAGAAGATACCAATTTGTGAGTCATCAGTATAAACAGAGGGTCCTTAAAATCTATGAGACTATATGAAATTACCAAGACAGCAAGCATAAACAGAGACAACCAGGGCTAAGGACTAAGACCTGGGGCACCTCAATATTTAGAAGTCGAAATGATGAGGAGGGGCCAGCAAGGGAGAATGAAGGGCGGCTGTGAACCTGTAAGAAAACCAGGCTGGTGTGGAACCCAGAGAGCTAGAAAATGACGTGTTTCAAGAAGGGAGGGATCAGAGTGTAGCACTTTGAGATGTTACCTGGTTACCACAACTATAGCACCACCATACAGCAATGGTGGTAAAACCAGATGAGAAGTGACTCAGAAGACCATGAGGTAGGGCCAGATCAGATGGAAACCTACAAGTTTTGCCCACTGATTGCTGACAGGAAGACAGCAGTCCATGTGCATCTTCAAAACACAGCTGGGGGTAGGGGCTTCCGTGAATGAATGGAAAGGCACTGGTCTTGGGCAGGACACAGATGACTTATCTCAGTAATGGGAGGGAGGCAGTGATCATGGGTATGGGCAGACAGGCAGGGAATGGTTGGGACCTAAGTCACAGCAGAGTATGAAGATGAGGGACAGGTGTTGGATGTTTAAGGGGAAAAGGACGTACATAAGAGTCCTAGCGTGTGTGTGCGCGCGCGCGCACGCGCGCGCGTGTGTGGGGAGTAGTGAAAGGCCTCTGCAAGGCAGTAAGAAACCATGTCCAAACAATTAGGGTCCCTTGGTGTGGGTACAGCTTTTGTGGCCAGTGTAGGCACCTGCAGAATGCTGACCACCAGGCTGGAGTTGTCAGTAAGAATGATGGAAGGGACAGATGAGCAGGGGGTTGAGTAAACTACCAGAGGGGCGGAAAAGGAAACACCAAAGGCCAAGCACACCCAAATAACAGCACGCCCAAATAACTGCATGCCGTGAAAAATGTTCTGGAATGCAGCAAGTGGACAGAAAAGTGAGGCAAAAAATTTTAAGGAATGTTCCAACCATAAAGAGGAGAAATTCACTTAACCAAAAGCTATTTACTGTGATTCCTACAAGCCGAGCACTCTTAAGATGTGCTAAGGATACAGCAACAACCAAAACAAAGTCTCTGCCCTTGAGAAGCATATATTTTACCTTTTTCTTTTAATGGCCAGAGGGCACATGTATTTGCTAGAGACAGTGAGAGAGTGAAAGAAACAGAAAGCACCCTCTAATGAAGTACAGTTACACTATAATCCCTTCTCCTCCATTTCTCATCCTGTTAGGTTTTGAGATATCACGTATATGCACCCAGAAAGTTTTCCTAGTCACCAGGGCCAGAATTCACACTGGATGAGCTACATGGGATCCAGCTACCTTAACCACTAAAAGCGCTTACTTTAAAGGAGACACCTGGCAGAAAAAAGAATACAAACAGACATAGTCCACCATCAAATTACGACTAATGTTGTAAAGAAAACAAAATAAGGGACTAACAACAAAACCCCCCCCCCACAAAATCCCAATTTTATTTAGGACAACAATGAGCCCTCAGAAAAGTTACATATTTTTTTGAGATTCCTTTAAAGCTAGAAATGACCAGCCCATGCTTTGGCCAATGAACTTATGTACAACTGCTCAGTAAGATTTCTGGGAAGGCCCTATGCAGGAAGCTGGCCCCAATGGGGTGACACTATTTCCCCCTTATCTGCTAATTTGAAAGCTGGGGCCCCAGTAGCCATTGTTAACTAAGAGGGGAATCTCTTGACGATGAACATTAAAAACAGAGAAATCAAGAACATCCCTGGATTTTGGTCTGCTGCTGAACAAGTTGCAGCACACTGTCCTCAACCAAGGAGGGAAGACTGGGCTGAGAAAGAGCAGGGCTAGGCTCTAATGCCAACCAAGATTTGGTGTTCAGTTTTGCAAGTGGTATGTCTCATGGACTCCCAGACATTCAAAGAGAGATAACCAGTAGGTAGCTAGCTAGCAGGTGGGAGAAGTTCAGGGAGAGGTCTGGCTGGAGGCAGAAGTGTGGAAATTTAAGCATCTAGACATCTTTGTGGCCACAAGACTGGTGATATCACAAGGGTTAGCTGGTGATGCAAAAGAGTGAAAAGATGTGAAGACTAGGGGGCACAGAAAACAGCAAAGGCATCTGCAGAGGATGCACGATGGGAGTGACAAGAATCCAGAGAATAGGGCATCATGGAGCCAGCTAAAAGGAAATGCTTCAAGGAGAGCAACTAGCAGGGACTCACATGCTAGCAACATCGATCCAGCATGTTTAGAACAGGAGCATTTGGACAGAATATTAAGGCCAAAAACCTGACTTGGAGAGAATGGGAAGAAAGATGTGAAAGGGGGAAAAGAAAAGCAGCAGCAGCTGGAGAAGGACTTGGGTCAAGGAAAGAGTTTTGTTCAGGACGAGGAAAACAGGAAAACCAGAGCCATTTGTACACGGATGGAGCCACTCAGTAGAGAGAAGATCGATGATTCAGCAGAGAGAAGCCCCAACAGCTGGTGCAGAGGTTGGAAGGCTAGACATGGAGCATGAGGTGAGTGCCAGCAGGGCAACTCATCTGCACGTGGGTGGGAGCAGGTGCAGGCAGGTGAGCCGTGCTAGTTTTGGACATGGCTGAGGAAGCAAAGCCTTGGATGTCTGTGAGGTGGAGGTAAGGGCTGAGAGGGGCACATGTAAGAGTCACCCACAAGAGCGAGGAAATTCCAGGCCAGGGACGAGGCAGGTGCTGGACATACAAAGCACACCGTAAGGGATTTAAAGCAAGCCATTCTACCACACTTGGCTAAGTAGTCACTAAATAGTTATTAAAGCAGTAAATAATTCCTTTATTCAGGTTTTCAAAATCATGATCCCTAGTTATAAAGATCTGGCAGAAACTGTGCTTCCTGACATTTAGGTTAGCACTTATACGTCACATTCGGTCCACAGCCCCAGAGGGCGATGTTCCAAATGCATGCACGTCTTCAGATGGGGAACGTCGCATTCTGTGTATGGGGCAGCCTCCTCTTTTTTTCTGGTGCCAATATGTCTCCCTGGGCTTGCCTGCCATTCTGCTGACTCTGCACCCAGGAACATCCTCAGCTACATCACTCTACAGAACTGTGTCCCTCCTAGGGCTGGGTCTGCCAGGACTTTAACACCCACATTGACTCACAGCCCTCAGTACAATTCCCTGACTACCAGCTTAAGTCACTGTGTTCAGGGGCCAGCATGTGGCACAGTGGTTAAGGCACTGGACTCCCACATGGCCAACTGCAGTTCAAATGCCGGACCTGGTGATGCTCGCTCGCTCTCTGAGGAGCCCACATGCCCTACAACAAATTAAAAATAATAATTAATAAATTAATTAATTTGAAAAAAAAGGAAAAAAAGTATTGTGTTCAACCTGGGAAGGTCTGCCCCTGCCCCTTCCCACTATCCAACACTCACTCTGACTTTGTTAGTGTCTTATAATATCTGAAATGTTTTTGTTCACTAGTTTAACGCCTCCCTCCTGCTGGAGTAGGAGCCTGAGGGCAGGGACCTTACCTGTCTTTTCCATTACAACATCTCAGGGCCCTCAACAAGGTCTAGTCCATGGAGGCTCGCAAATCACTGAAGGAAAGTATCTGAGCTGGCAACCCCACTCTATAGCCCAAACTGACAGTGCCTTTTTCAAGTCCCTCAGCCTCTCTGTGCCTCATTTTAGCCGCCATTGTCTATAGAGAACTAGGTATTAGAAAGCCCCTTCTTTTCCTGACTCAAAATCTGTTTTAAAAAGTAATAAATAACAAGCCAGTCAGTGGCATGGTGATTAAAGTGGCTGGATCCCACATGGCCAACTGGGCAGTTCAAGTCTCAGACCTGGCAGCTTGAAAAACACGCTGGATGTGTGTGCATACTCAAATGAACAGACTATATATTGTGTGACCATCTCCCCTGAAGGGTGCTTTCTCACCCCCCACCCCCCCCCCACCTCTTTGGCAAGTTTATCACCAAAACAGCAAACTAAAATATTGGGTCACTGAAAAAGTCATGATGCATTTTTGCACAGAAAAACATGTCATGACTTCTCTGATGACTCAATAAATAATACTTAAAAAAAAAAAACCCAGGTCAACTTTGTAGCCTAATGGTTAAGGCAGCTGGATCCCACATGGCCCATTATGCAGTTACAATAGAATCCTGGCCACAGCAGTTTGGAAACCACCAGGTACCTGTGAGCGCATGTGCTCACTATCCTGTCAGGGTAGAAATGGAGAAGGGATTACAGTGTGACATGTCCCTTCGGAGGGTACTTTCTCCTTCTCCATCTCTGGTGAGTGCACACGCTCTATGGGAGATTAAAAATAATTTATAAACCCCAAACGACCACCAGCTAGCAGAGAATCCATGTCTATACCCTCATCTCGGTCTGCACCTGTCGCACCTGATAGGCCCAGCCATGCAGATACAGGACATGTATCAGTGCAGAGGACACAAAAGCAGGCTATTAAGACCCACCCGCCAACATGCCTCTAATGAACTGCGTGTAAGACATGAAGAGTGGCAGTCAGGACACAGACAGGAGCACATGGCTCTTCACAAAAGAAGGAATTCCAACTGTGCTCAGGGTTGGTAGGATCCTGGAAGGCAAAAAGGCAACATGAGGCCACTTCAGGTAATAACTGACCAAGTTTTGAGCCTGAGAAGATGAAAGAGTTATGATTTATTAAGTGCCTATGGGCAAGACAGAGGACCAAGTATCTTCGATATAATAAAACCACCTTCTGGGGTAGGAATTGGCTCTACTTGGCATATCAAACAATCTGAGGTAAAGAGAAATTGAGATCTAGTTTAATGACACTATCTAGGACACAACAAAACCAAGATCAAAACAAGTATGTGTTTGTCAAGGACAGTGCTTCCTGGTTACCAGTGTTTCTTATACTGAACAAATCCCAAATCCAGCCAAGATCAGGTTTGGAGCACTGCACTAAAAGTTCTAACTTTAGACATACACCCGGCACCCAAACTTTCTATGATGAGTACAAACTCAGGCTTTGACATTACAGGGCAGTACTTGATCGACCAGATTGTCATAAAGGTGAAAGAAGAAAATTTAAAGACTTTTGTGGAGAATTCAAAGACACATGAAAATACATTTACAAGCTGAGTTCAGGAAGAACACTCCCGGATTTCTCAGCGCTGAGGAGAGGACAGCATCACCAACCTGGGTATGAGAGAACAGAGCAGACTTGGGAACCTCCTGGCTGGGGCTCCAGGAAAGCATGGAGATGGGTCCAGGGCCAGGCTTCAGTCACAAGTGCCAGGCCCCATCCCCTGAGTGATGCAGACTTCTACCTGATGTGGATGGTGATAAAAGATCTCGCAAATAAAGAAACAGAATATACCAAGAATACCTAATGGGATGATCTCTGTTAGCAAAATATTTTGGAGAAAAAAAACAAATCAATTTCTTCTTTATTTAAAAATTTGCTAGAGGGCATGTGCGCTCTCCTGGGAGAGAAATAAAGTGAGAAAACACCCCCATGGGGGATGGTCATGCTGCAATCCCTTTCCTCTATTTCTTTCTGGATCTTCAGTATGCATGCACATGCACCTGGTAGGTTTCTCAGCTGCCGGGTCAAAGACTCAAACCAGGCAGCTGGTTGTGTGGAATCCAGTCACCTTAACACACAGCTTGGCCTGAAATTACATTTATAATCAGAAAAAAACTTGGAAAAAAAAATTAAAACAGGGTCTTCCAGCTCAAGGTAACGGACTATTTATCTAAGAGTTTCCCCTCTCTGGAGGGCACTACCTACAATTTGACACCAAGAGCTTTCCACAGCAAAAAACTCATAGCTACAGCCAGAATACAAGGTACATTTTCATGGATCATAACCTTGTGTTTTTTGAAGAACACAGAAACAAGTTCCTTAAAACAAGATCCTGAGGCTCTCATGAGTGTTTTAGCCCTAGGAGATACCTGACGACATCTAGAGACACTGCTCCTGGCCATCTGGTGGGCAGGGGCCGGGGATGTAGCTACCATCCTAAATTGCACTGCCCCCATCACAAAGATTAGCCATCCTCAGGCAGGGACCGGGGATATAGCTAATATCCTAAATCGCACTGCCTCCATAATAAAGGATTAGCCAGCCCAAATGTTCACAGACTGGGCCACCCACTATGGTAGAAATGGAAGCTCAGTAAGATGTGCCCAGGGTCACAGCATGATGGTAGAGTACCTCCCAGCCACCCAACTCTCTTCTGTCTTCAACAGGAAAATCAAGATAAAAAGAAGTACCTGTCAGGTCCCCAGGAGCCCACCACCATTCTGAAGGCTGTGAGGAACTGGACATCTCAAGATGGCACTGCTACCAACCCACTAAGGCCTAGGGAATCCCCTGCATGTCTGGAGGACTTACTTGGCAGAAAAGCACTGTTAATTCTTGCCAGGTGGCAATTCAGACCAGTGCAAGCTAGTTACCATCACCCTGCAGGAGAATGTGCCCTTGGACTGTAGAATTAGAATGCCCAGTTCACACTGTCCAGAACCCCAGCCTCCACCATCTCCCTACACTGTACAGCCCTCCGCCTGGTGCATCGTCCTGTGGACTCCTCCTTAAAGACTGTGAACAGTGTGGCTGTTGAGCCATCGGCTCTACCAATGAGCTGTTTACTTCTATGTTAGCAAACACTTCTATATCAAGAAACCTAGTTTCCCAATAAAACTTCCCCGTTACCCACCAGGAATCACTCCCGGAAACTTCTAGGGAAAAAAATGAACTCAACAGTGATGAACATGTCAATAAAACAGAGGAAATAGTATATGAGATCTAAACAACATGGAAGGAGAAGGGCTACTACACAGATACTGTGTGACTATTCTAATCAGCGGCTACGCAAAAACCCTGAATACAAATTACACCCCAGATTACGAAACAACAGAAGGCTTGAAGAAGAATCCTTTCCTAGTTCATTTAACGAGCAATGAAAGGAGTTCTGGAAAACTTCCCTGCCTGGTTATTTCCCATACTTGCCAATTAGTACAAAATGACAAGCCACCACAGTTCCAGTCTCTGAACCCTATATGTCAGTTTGTTCAATGACAGACTGGGCGGTGGACTAAGATGATAGGTCAGTAGTTAAAGGTTCCCTCCAACGAACGACAGCATGGTATAGACCTCTCTGAGCTGCACTCTTTATCTCTAAACCACCAATGTCACAGAGTTGTATTTAAAAAAAAAAACAAAAAACTATTTACATCTTGAAGGGGTGTCCTGAAGAGGCATTTGGTAATGTCAGCAATGTTCCCTTGTTCTTCCTAGATCAGATAAAGTGCTAGATATGCAAGTGTGTGAAACAGTGCTGTTCAACCACTCGTTAATGAAAAGGAACAGAATCTTGCTTTCCGCATTCCTGTAAAGACCGATTCCTCCAGAGCACAGACTGGTTTCACAATGACAACTTTAGCAGCTATCTTTTAATGAGTGCCAGGTTGTGTTCTAAGCAATACATGGTCACTTATTTTGTCCTCAGGCACACTGGCATAGTCCTCCCAGTAAGCAGTGGTTATAGAGGAACAGGAGGACCCAAACCCCATTCTGCTGGCTCAGGGCCTGTGCTCCTCAGTCCTTTGCTAAACTGCCTTGGGAGGGAGGGGGAGGGAGGACACCTCACAGCAACCCAACCGCAAGGCTTTCACCACCACCTGTCAACACTGAGATGGACAGGATGCTGCAGTGCTCTGGGAGAAGAGGACAGCTACTCAGCCCTCCAAGAACGGAATCCAGAAACACAAAGGTCACCACAGCTCTCCTAGAAATGTTATGACCTTGGTCTTCTAAGGACTTTCTTCCCAGGTGCTTTCCCAGGCCAGTTACTATCAAAACCTCTACCAACTTGGTAAGGACAAAGTACCAACCTCTTCTACCAGGAACACGAATTCCATCCTAATGGAATGTGACTTAGCTAAGTGACTACCCAAGGTCACACACCTGGCAGCCAAGTGGCAAGAGCAGTATTTCAGGTTTGGTGACGCCTAGCTAAAAGGGTTCCTATGAGACCGTCAGGTCTCTGCCTACTGGCTCCCTAATTGGTGGCTGGAAGCTGACCCGGCCACACTGCCGAGCACTAAGCCTCCAAAGGGGCAGGAGATACCCACCGCGAGTAACATCGGGCACTCGAGCTAGGCCCCACGATTTGGCACCTGGAAACTACGGCCTCCTTCCAGCCCCCTTCTCACCGACCCGGTGCCGCCGGGGCGTCGCTGACTGCGTGCACGCTTTTTGCAGAGAGGCCGCAACCGTGCTCCCAGAGTAAAGCAGGACGCAGGGTACAGGTGTGGACGGCCGCGACAGCCACACCTGCTTGGAAGACCCTGGGGACCCTCAGGACCGCGCCGCCTCCTCGGACCCCGCCATTCCTGGGTAGCCAGTTCATACAGCAGACCTCGCCGCCCCCAGGGAGCCCTCCACCCAGGACACTCGCAGCCTCCACAGACCCCGCCTCCCCAGGAAACCCGACTAGACTCCAAGGACTCCGCCGCCTCCACAGACGGTGCCGCCCGGGAGAGCAGCCTGCTCGCCCGAGAGGCCGCGCCCAGCCCCCGCCTGCCCTCTCCTTCCCGGGGTAGTCCCTTCGCTCCCTCGCGGACACGGTCGGCAGGCGCGTGCAACGTCGGCCCCCGCCACAGACCCCCACCTTGAGGGTCGGGTACTCCTGCACCTTCAGGGTCATGGACAGCTGGGCGGCAGACTCTTGCACCGCCATCTTGCCTCCGCCAGACACCGGCGGGCGGGGACCGGCGCAGGGCGCGCGGCATGCCGGGTAGTGACGTAGGCGCGCCGGCCGGGCAGGGGCGGGGCGGGTCCAAGTGTCTGCACCAATCGCATGGGCCCAGCCCTTCGGCGGCGGATGAAAGCCCAGGCCAATCACTACTGGCCTTTCTCCTGCTCAACCAATCAACAGCAGGCAGCCCTGGCTGACAGTTTTCGCTTAAATTCCCGGCGGGATGCAGATGCTGCCACCGGGTTTGGGGGAGCTTTCGACTCTGCATGTCCGGTCTGGCAAATGGGGTTTGGGGTCCGGGTGCATGGAGCCAGAGCCTAGTGAGTTGGAGAATTTAGCGGTCCTGGCTCGGGGGCCCGCGAAGGGCGTGGCTGTAGGGCAATTAGGGGTCTCAAAAGGTGGTCCCCGGTGATCAAGTCACTTCAGTGTTTATCATCCCGGAGCAGTCACATCTGGTTGCGGCAACACCTCGTGGCAGTAGCCTCTTTGGGCGGTGGTCCCTCGTGGTCGCAGCGCCTTAGTGCAGTGCTACCCAAACATATTCTGCCAACTGTATGTGGACTACTTTCCTTTAGGGAACTACTTTCCTTCAGTCCCTTTCTTGCAAATAGCTGCTGTAGTCCTGATATCACAAATTTCTTACTGAAAAAGATAAAAACACTAATACAGAGACAAGAAATTCCCAAAGTATAAGAAGGACCATGTGTGTGAGGGCCCTCACTGCCGTGGCACGTGGGCCTGGCATCCAGCATAGTTTCCACCATTGCACATTCTCATCATTTCAGATATCACCAGTTCTCCCCCACCCCTTTTGAAATAAAGATGAAATTAAGTTTTATTAATTAGGAATGATTTCTGAATTAAACCACTGTATTTCATGTAAGTTTGGAACAATTTCTTAACAAATGATTAAAGGAACTGGATCTCACATGATCAGTAATGCAGTTCGGATCCAGCAGCTTTAGAAACACACCAGATAGGGACCAGCAGTTGGCGTAATGGCTATGTCGCTGGACTCCCACGTAGCTGACCGCTGTTTGAGTCCCAGAGCCGGTGGCTTAAACTCACGCCGGGCACGTGTGCATGCCCAAGATCCGGAGAAAAGAATGGAAGAGAAAGGATTGCGGCGTGGCCATCACCCCCCCCCCCCCCCGGGGGGGGGGGGTGTGATTTTTCGCTTTCTGTCTCTCTCTCTCTGACTTTCTGGCGAGCGCACAACCTTATAGCAAAAACCTCTCAAAAAAAAAAAAAAAAAAAAAAAAGAAAGAAAGAAAGAAAAAAAGAAAAGAAAAGAAAAGAAAAAGAAAAAACTCAAAAACTCAAAAAAAAACACACCAGATATGGAGTCAGCAGATGATGTGGTTATGTCACTGGACTCCCACATGGCAGTCTGGTTGGAGTACTGGGCCCGGTGGCTTGAAAATCACGCTCTGGGGAACCAGCAGTTAGCGTAATGGCTATGTCGCTGGACTCCCACGTAGTCGACCGCGGTTCACGTCCCGGACCCGGTGGCTTAAAACTCACGCCGGGCGCGTGTGCGTGCGTGCGTGCGTGCCCAAGATCCCGAGAGGAGAATGGAGAAGGGATTGCGGCGTGACCATCCCCCCTGGGGGGTGATTTCTCGCTTTCTGTCTCTATGTCTCTCTCTGTCTGTCTGGCGAGCGCACGCACCCTATAGCGAAAACCTCTCAAAAAAAAAAAAAAAAAAAAAAGAAAAAAAAGAAAATCACGCTCTGTGTGTGTGTGCATGCGTATGTGCATGCCCAAGATCCTGGGAGGAGAATGGAAGAGAAGGGATTGTGGTGTGGCCATCCCCTCTGGGGAGTGATGTTCTCACTTTCTCTCTCACTGCCTGTCTCTGTCTCTCTCTCCAGAGAGACCATACCTCCTAAGGCAAAAACCCAAATGCATGCATACCCACACACCACGTGTGTGTGTGTGTGTGTGTTTGTGTGTGTGTGTGTGTGTGCCCCAAATCCCAAGAGGATGGAGCAATGGAGGAGAAGATATTGTGGAGTGACCACTCCCCATTGCAATGTTGTTCTTCTCTCTCTCTCTCTCTCTCTCTCTCTCTCTCTCTCTCTCTTCTCTCCCCACCCTTTGGCTTTCTCTGGCCAGAACAGGTGCTCTTTGGCAATAAAAAACAAAATGAAACTTATGTTTTACCAAGAAATTAGGCTGCAGACTCCAGGTATTAGACAAGGTATGTTTTACAGTAAAGGGCAGAAATCTTAACTACGTAGCTCCGTGACTGTTCACCTATGTCTATACCTCCATATAACGAGCATCCTGGTCAGGATGTAGGGCATTTCTTGTAACACAGATAGTTCCCCTGTCCCTTCCCAGTCTGTATCCCCAAAAGATAACCATTATGTTAGCCCTTCTCCACCTAAATTCATTTTTTAAAACTTCAAATAAATGGGATTGTATGCTATTCCCTCTTGTGTCTGCTTTTGTCCACAATTACATCACTATTCTTTCATGTGGTTACAACAGTGTAGAGTAGTGCTGTCGTAGTTTGATAAACTGCCATCTTCTTTAGAGATTTTGCTTTTATTTTAGCAAGGCTTCAAAAGAGAGGGACACAGAGTTCATTTCCATGGTAAAATGAGCCCACACATCCTAGTACCATTTATAGTCAAGAATATTTAGGGTGATAAGGTAGAGACGAAGTTTCAGCCAACCTCCTACAATCTGTTTAGCTCATTCTAGGCTTTCTTGTATTTTTTTTTTTTTTTGAGAGGTTTTTGCTATAGGGCGCGTGCACTCGCCAGACAGAGAGAGACAGAGAGACAGAAAGTGAGAAATCACCCCCCCCCCCCAGGGGGGATGGTCACGCCGCAATCCCTTCTCCTCCATTCTCCTCTCGGGATCTTGGGCACGCACGCACACGTGCCCGGCGTGAGTTCTAAGCCACCGGGTCTGGGACGTGAACCGTGGTCGAATATGTGGGAGTCCAGTGACATAGCCATTACGCTAACTGCTGGTTCCCTAGGCTTTCTTAAGACAAAACTGCATTTGGGTTAGTTGGTCCTTTCTGAGTCTTTATTAGTGGAGAGAAGTTTCTAACTTTGTGTCCCTTACTCTAAAGAATCAACCCCATCCCAGCTCCCAGGTACTTGGCCAGTTTGCACAGAGGAGCATCATTCTAGAAACTTGGATGTGTAGATGGTAGGCTGGTCTGGGGCCAGTGAAGAGCATGTGACTTAGAACCTGGAGGCTCTGGCTGATCAGCCCTATGGCAATGGTCACTCCTGAACTCTGAGGGATCCTGTGGTTCTCTGGCTACACAACTCCATTCTTTGAGAGGATCAAGTTGGTGCTTTTTAAATTTTTTTAATTTGTTCAAGGGTGCCTGTGCTAGCCAGAGAGAGAAAAAGAGAGAGAGAGAAAAAAAAAATTCCCACATGGGAAATGGTCATGCTGCAATCCTTTCTCTATTTCTTTCTCCTTTTGGGATTTTGGGCAAGCATACACACACACCTGGCATGGTTTTCAAGCTGCTGGGTCCAGGACTGGAACTGTGCTGTTGGCTATGTGGCATCTGGCCGTCTTAACCACCATGCCACTGGGGCCTGATGCCTCTTTTAAACAGTTTGTAGTTATTATCTTTTTTGTGACCCCCCCCCCCCCTCCCAGATACAAACAGGAAACCTCTGTGCCTTCCATTCCAGTAGAATGTATGGCGTTTGTGTGACAGATCTGTCAGTGGGAGGTGACAGAGGCTTCCCAGTCTCCCAATACACCCGTGGTTTTCCCATAATGAATAGTGCTTTGGAGGTGTTGCATATTGGGTACACTACTTTCTGATAGCTACTGCCCTCTTAGATGGCAGGCTGGTGACAGTGCCATGTACTAGTAGCACCCAGCTGCCCCGTGTCCTAGCAGAAAAGATAGTACCCACTACCCCATTGGACAAGACATTGCCTGGCACACTGACATCAAAGCAGCAGATGCCAGAGCTGTTCAGGCATGCAGGGTACAACTCAACCCCTAGCATTTCTGAGGAAAGAGGCTCCAGCAAGAGGGGGTATGGAAGAGGGCTAGGCTTGAGGCAGGCATCAACTAGCCAGAGTGATCTTCAGTCCTACATAGAATCTTCCTTCAGGAAAGTACGAGTGTCTGTTTTCCACCACTGGTACAGCCTGGGGCTTAGGTAATTATCTAAGTAGAGGAAAAGGCTGCCTGCTGATTTCTAAGTGGCCACTGCTGTCCCCTGCCTAGAGAGAAATCTGTATGTTTCTGTGTCACCCAGGGAAAACCAGCGGGTGGTGTCACCCATTACCCGCAGCCACAGCTCCTTGGGGAGACCCTCTCCTGTCCATGAGGTACGGGGCCCACAGGCATGCTGGGCCGGCATGTGATCCCAGAGTAGCTCTAAAACCCTACCAAGTGCAGCAGGAAATGGGAACACTCTATTCATTGAAAATCGCATGGAAGAAAGCAGAGGGGTCGGACGTGTGAACAAATTAAGCAACATCTCAGGACCTTCCTCTATAAAAATAACTCGCCCCAACTTGCATTGTCACAATTCAGGTTAGAGTTCAGGAACTGTGTCCTAACAGGAGGGAGAAGGAAGGCTCTGTTGAAATTAAGGTCCTTGGGATCAACAGTTGGCATAATGGCTATGTCGCTGGACTCCTATGGAGTTGACTATGGTTTGAGTCCCAGACCTGGTGGCTTAAACTCATGCCGGCCGCATGTGCGTGCGTGCCCAGGATCCCGAAAGGAGAATGGAGAAGAAGGGATTGCTGCGCGGCCATCCCCCCTGGGGGGTGATTTCTCGCTTTCTGTCTCTCTGTCTCTCTGGCGGGCGCTCACGCCCTATAGCAAAAACCTCTCAAAAAAAAAAAAAAAAGAAAGAAAGAAAAAGAAGAAATTAAGGTCCTTCACTTTGACTTTATCTCCTTTAGCATCCCCTTCAGCCTTTCTCTTGGGTATGAGGGTGTCAACGGCGGGATGTAGGCACTGGATGCAGGGGAAGCTGGTCTGGGGGTTGTTTTCACCTCTTCTTCTTCTGTAGCTTTCTTTTATTTTTAAAGTTTATTTATGTATTTCTTCAGAGAAAGAGAGAACCCACAAGGGTCTTCGTGGTATGATCTACCCCCAGCCTCAGTCAGCCAGGATTACAGGCACATCCATGTGTGCTTGGTACGTACAGGGAGACCTTGGGATGAGAACTTAGGACCTTACCATGTGACTACAGCATCACAGAGCATTGCGTTACTGCTGCCACCATGGCTGACAAGGGAGTTTTTTGCTTTTTGTTTTCTATATTTTTGCTGTATGGCAGGTACACTCACTGGAGAGAGACAGATGGAAACAGAGAGAGAGAAAGTGAGAAAGCACCCCCTGAGGGGACGACCATGCCACCATCCCTTCTCTCCCACTCTCCTCTCAGAACATCAGGAAGATGCATACGTATTTTTCAAGTGGCCGGGTTGGGGACTCAAATTGCACAGTCGGCCATGTGGGTTCTAGCACCCTAACTGCCACGCTACCTGCTGGCCCCAGCCACGTAAATTTTAAATGCACAAACATCAACTGATGTATGCTGTCTCCACCTTCTCCCAAATCTCTTTTTTGGAAGAAAGAATCTGGTGGTTTCTATTGAGTACGGTGTTTGATCGGGATCTAAGATCATTTGAGTCTCCAGCAATTAAAGATCAAGGAGAAATGGAAATTTTCCAAATGGAAGCAGCTTTTTCTGGGTCCTGATGGTTGGCAGAAAGGCTTCGTTTTCACTCATGAACAATTTCTTTTGATTTTAATAAATAGATTTTTAAAAGAATTATTTAATTTTATTTATTATTATTATTATTTAATTTGAGCAGAGAGAGACAGAGGGAAAGTGAGAAAGCAAGCCACCAGGTCCAGGATTCGAACCACAGTCTGGAGGGGAGAAGAGTAATGTGAACAAATCTCACAGAGAACGCACTGAATAGACAAGGTATACTAACCACAGGGTTATGAGTTCCAAAATTATAAAAATAAAGTTGCTCAATTGGGATGGAAGCAGCTTCAGTGAAAAGTAAAGTCTAATTGAAGTCTGAAGTGTCCTTTTATATAAGCAGCTCTCTGGAGAAGTGGTGTCCAAATGAGAAAATCCTGACAGTGCGGTGGTGGCGAGGACCAGTGTGGATGCTACTGACAGCAAGGGGGAAAGTGGTTGGTAGGGAGTGGTTGGTAGAGGATGCGTGTGAGGAAAAGATGACAAATGATAAACTTTTGTTTATGAGAGAAAAACTTTTTTGTACTGCCTGAAATAGTTCACAGGATGTGCATCTGTTATTTTCTCTGTCATAGAAAAAGCACTTTGCCTCAAAGAAAGGACTAAATAGTGTGCAAAATGTTTATAACCTTCTGTGAAACTGTAGTTTATCATTAACTTGTATCTGTAAGTTACTGCTACAAATATCACCTGTATTTTTTTTAAGAATTATTTTATTTAACTTTATTTATTTTAATTTGACCACAGAGAGATGGGGGTGGGAGAGAGAGAGAAAGCAAGCCGCCAGGTCCAGGACTTGAACTATAGTCAGTCATGTGGGAGTCCAGTGCTCTTAACCACCACACCACCTGCTGGCCCCTCACCTGTATTTTTTTTTTGGAGAGGTTTTTGCTATAGGGCGCGTGTGCTCGCCAGACAGATAGAGAGAGACAGAGAGATAGAAAGTCAGAAATCACCCCCCGGGGGGATGGCCACACCGCAATCCCTTCTCCTCCATTCTCCTCTCGGGATCTTGGGCACGCACGCACATGCGCCCAGTGTGAGTTTAAGCCACCGGGTCCGGGACTCAAACCGCAGTTGACTACGTGGGAGTCCAGCAACATAGCCATTATGCTAACTGCTGGTCCCCCACCTGTATTTTTGATACATGTGAAATTGCAACTGAAATTTATTTGTGAACCGAATAAAGTTTTTGTCAGGGAAAAAAAAAAATAAGAGAAGAGACCCAACAGCAAGCATGGTTGTTAAGGTGGGTGGATCCTGCCTGGTCAGCTATGCAGTTCAAGTCCTGATGAAGCACATGCGCGCATGCCTAAAATCCCGAGGGGAAAATGAAGGAGAAGGAATTGCAACATGCTGTCACCCTGGGGGATGCTTTCTCACTTTCCCTTTGTCTCTGTTTCTGTCTTTCTCTGGCAAGTGCACATGCCCTATGGCAAAAATTAAAAAATAAATAAATTGAATTTTCTTTTCTTTTTTCAGAGAGGTTTTCGCTATAGGGCACGTGCGCTCACCAGAAAGAGAGAGAGACAGAGAGACAGAAAGCAAGAAATCATCCCCCGGGGAATGGCCATACCACAATCTCTTCTCCTCCATTCTCCTTTCGGGATCTTGGGCACGCACACACATGCGCCCAGCGTGAGTTTAAGCCACCGGGTCCAGGACTTGAACCGTGGTTGACTACATGGGAGTCCAGCGACATAGCCATTGCACTAACTACTGGTCCCAAGGACCTTAATTTCAACAGAGCCTTGAATTTTCAAAAAGAGAGAGAGGACAAAGATCCAGGACCCCAGAGGGCCATGCAGATGTTGACAGGTAAGGCTTTGGAGAACAGCTCAAAGGCTAATTTGGTATGGCTCTGTTGGACCCTGAGATGCTGTCTTCAGAGATGCAGCAGAGTATAGCCTGTTATGGCCTTAAGTCTAGTGTTATGAGTTCATATGTAGTATGCGTGTAGGTGTGCACACACGTGGTGTTTTAGACAAGGTCTCAGTATATAGCAATCCTCCTGTTTCAGTCTCCCACATACCTGGGACCACAGGTGTGCACCACCAAACCTGGCTTTTTTAGGATGGGCCAAGAATTGAACCTGGGCCTCCCAAGCAGCCCTAGCTTACCAAGTGTCAGTGCTCAACATTCACTGCTGAGGCTGAGCCCTCAGACGTGTTTTGAAGTCCAGGAGTTGAGGTCAATAGCTCACAAAGAGGATCTGATAGTGGATTTAACCTTCCTGGTGGAAGAGCAGTTTATTCCAAACACATGTACCAGGGGAGAGAGAGCATGTTAGAGCATGTCTAGATTTTTTTTTTTTTTGAGAGGTTTTTTAGCTATAGGGTGTGTGCGCTCTCCAGACAGACAGAGAGAGACATAGAGACAGAAAGCGAGAAATCACCCCCCAGGGGGGATGGTCACGCCGCAGTCCCTTCTCCTCCATTCTCCTCTCGGGATCTTGGGCACGCACGTACATGTGCCCGGCGTGAGTTCTAAGCCACCGGGTCCGGGACGCGAACCGCGGTCGACTACGTGGGAGTCCAGCGACATAGCCATTACGCTAACTGCTGGTTCCCCTAGATTATTTTTTTTTTTAAAGAGAGAGATTTTTGCTATAGGGCACATACACTCGCTGGAGAGACAGAGGCAGAAAGTGAGAAATCACCCCCCCCCCCCCCCAGGGGAGATGGCCACATTGCAATCCCTTCTCCTCCATTCTCCTCTCAGGATTTTGGGCACACATGCACTCATGCCTGGCATGAGTTTTAAGCCACCATGTCCGGGACTTGAATGGTCAACTACATGGGGTCCAGCACGTAACCATCACGTCATCTACTGGTCCCATCTAGATTCTTATGACTACAAACCAGGAGCGTTCAGGGCCTCTGACTTCTCCCACGCAGTTCCTGCTGGAGGGCGTGTCCCAAGCTGCCACTGTGACACACCACCAATCATGTATCAGACTAAGTAGGTGTTGGAAATTTTTTCAAAGCTACATCATACTATGCATATTTGGGAACCTGGAGAAGCACAGCGTGACAAATTTTTCAACCAGTGGTGGGGCCCGCTATTGAAGAGATCTGTGCAGTTTGGCGCATTGCTTAGTCCCATAGGAGTCACGCCTCTGCATCCTGGACACACCTTAGGGTTGCCAGCTCCACAGGCCTCTCCCCAGGCCCCCTTGCACCCTCAGGTTCTGGCTGATGTTCCCTTATGTCGGCACTGAACCAGGCACAGGGTTCCAAGGAGAGCCAGCCCAACCAAGCCCTGGATCAAAAATGCACTGGAGCTCCAGGGTGCGGGAGGTAGGGCACGCCTGGTGCTAGCACAGGAATGGATTCAGACCGTCTGAGAATGTGAGCGAGGAGAGACAGAGAGACAAGGGCAGCCTCACCTGAAGGAGACTGGGTGTTCCTGAAATCCCAGAACACCCAGGGACAAGAAACCTGGGCCCTCCCCCAGGATTCCACGTCGCTATGCAGTATCTGGGGGTGGGGCATGTGGAGATGAAGGCATGGCCACAGCAGACACCAGCCTAGTGTCCTGTGGTTCGATTCCATTCACACGCTAACTCAGGGTCAGCAGAGAGTCCACAGATGAAGGGCACAGTCCCACGAGACTCCCCCTACTCCAGGCGTGTGGGCTGCCTGCACTTCTGCAGACTACAAATTCAGGTTCAGTAACTCACAAGAGCAGCTCCCAGGACACAGAGGGCACTTTCGTTACCTTTACCAGTTTATCATAAAGGATACGATTTAGTAACAACCAAATAAGAGACTACTTGGACTCCAGGGCCCCTTGGGCACACCAACTCCTCAGCACCTCAGTGCATTCATTAACACAAAAAGCTGTAGGGAATACAGAATCAACTTATTCAAAAGCTTTTGCTTTGTTTTGTTTTTTAATTGCCAGAGAGTGGGTGAGCTCACTAGAGAGAAAGAGAGACAGAGAGAAAAGGAGAGAGGGAGAAAGTTCTCCCAAATGGGACGTGGTCACTCAGCCATTCCTTCTCTTCCACATCTCCATCCTGTTGGGACTTGGGGAACATAGGCACATGCATGCTTTTCAAGCTGCTAGGCAGGGATTTAAGCCATAGTCGGCTCTACGGAATCTGACTTTCCTAACCGCTAGGCTTTGGGGTGACCCCCAAGAATTTTTATATTTCGATCTCCTGTATTTGAACCCTGCCTACTCCATTCCCAGAGACAGGAGGGGGTTGGGAGAGGGACTAAGAACGTCCACCCACGAATCCCTGGGCATTTCTGATGACCACGGCTCTTTATGAAACAGGCTAGGAACAATACCCAAGTAGACGGCTTGTGATGAACTGAACAGAAGACACTCCTGTTATTCAGGAAGTTTTGAGTTTTAGCAGCTTGGTGCTTGGAACTGGGGACAAAGACCAAAAGTGCATTATTCTATTTCTTTTTTAATTCTAAGGTTAATTTTTATTTCTAAAAAAAAATTTTTAAAGCAGTCAAAACAATATAAAACACATTTAAAGGACGTTACTGAGTGAACTTCAGGTGAAGTTTGACTCTGCAAAGACAGAGTTTAGGGGGAGAGCAGGCGGCCTTGTTCCTGGGCTGAGCTAACCTGCACCTTCAAAGAAAGGGGCCAGCAGGGGTCCCCCGGGGACCCCGGACTGGAGCTGGGGATCTCACTCTGCCGGGAAGGGCTCTGGTTTCTGTGCCGAGTTGGAGATGGAGCTGGGAGACAGCTGAACTTGGAATTTCAATTAGACCTTCAGGCTTCAGCCCAGCCTCTAACCAGCAGATACTGCAAAATGACTGCAGGAAAGGTGTCAGCCTTTGCCCTCAGGAGACTTTCTGGGGCTAAATGCTTCGCCCACAGGCACAGGTCCTCCCGCTAGCAGGCCTTCCCTTCAGGGTCACCACAGATCTGTATGTATTCATTGAGAGGTTTTCCTAAGCAAGCCAGGCAGGCCACAGTTAAGCCACATGTGCTGACCTCAGGGTTTGCCCACGTAATGTTACCGTGGTAATGTTGGCTGGGGTTTTACTCAGAACCTGGGCCTCCCTTTTCATGGCTTGTTTTTTGGAGGCTGTGGGTGTGGCAGGGTGTGGTTTTTTTAATGTTTTTAGAGTTCTCGCTTTTTCTCCCTTTCTATTTCTCTCTGGTAAGTGCACATGATCTATGGCATAAATAAATAAATAAATAAATGAATGAATGAATGAATAAATGAATGTATGTTGTAAACAGGAAAATTTGAACCACCCCAGTCATGCAACCCAGGAGAAGCTAATGGAACATCTCTGTCCTTTGAGAAGATGGGACCTGAGTCTGCGGATGTCAACAACTGAGAAATAAATTGAATGTAAGAACCTGGGAATTGCAAGGCGGGGGGAAAAAGAGAACCTCAAGCTTTTTTTTTTTTTCTTTTTCTTTTTTAATCTTATAGACTAAATGTTACTTAAAGATTTAGGGTAAGTTTGGACAAGACAAGAAACACATTCTTTTAAAGTAGTAATTTTTAAAAAAGAATTATTTATTTACCATCATTTATTTTTATTATTTTTAATTCACCAGAGAGAAACAGAGTGAGAGAGAGGGTAAGTGAGAAAGCAAGCTGCCAGGTCTGGGACCTGAACTGCAATTGGCCATGTGGGAATCCAGCACCTCAACCACCATGCCATCCACTGACCCCAAAGAAGTGATTTTTAAGACAAGAAAGCAGAGCTAGAACATCTTAAAATCTCTTTGTATTTTTTAAAAATAAATTTTGAAGAGATTTATTTTTTGCTAAGGATATGTGTGCTCAGCAGAGAGAGAGAGAGACAGAGAAACAAAAAGTGAGAAATCACCCCCCTGGGGGGATGGCCATGCTGCAATCCCTTCTCCTCCATTCTCCTCTCAGGATTTTGAGGGCACACGTATACGCGCCTGGCGTGAATTTTCAGCCATTGAGTCCAGGACTAGAACCACGGTCAATTACATGGGAGTCCAGCAACGTAACCACTATGCCATCTGCTGGTCCCACATCATAAAATCTGACTGCTTTCTTTTCAGGTTACCCACAACCACTTTTGATTAAGAAAATTGTAGGAAGTTAATAATTGGCATGGGTGAGCACCAAACAGGGGTGTGTGGCCCTTTTCCACAGAGTCCTACTTCGTGAGTGTCTGAATGCATTGCTGCAGGGTCTCTGCTCACACTTGCTGGAATCAGTCATGGCAGTTAGTCCACAAGTGACTTCCCCCGTATTTCTTTCTAACCTTCTCAGTGTCCTTACAGAATTCTTTGTGGATCTTAGTGTATTCTTCAGCTAAGTCAGCCTAGAGCAGGTGCTCAGGCTGGGGCTTGTTCCCCAGTGCTGTGAGGGACTGGATTATTAGTTAACTTTGCTGGCTTCCAGTTTTCAACACTAGTTACTGGCAGACAGACCTGCCCTTTTTCATCCACACTCTGGTGATCTTTTTTTTTTTACAAAGAGATTTTTGCTCTAGAGTGAGTTCATTCACCAAAGAAACAGAGAGACAGAAAGGGAGAAATCACCCCCTGGGGGGATGGCCACACCGCAATCCCTTCTCCTCCATTCTCCTCTTGGGTTCTCGGGCATGCACACACACGCAGCCAGTGTGAGTTTTAAGCCACGGGGCCAGGACTCCAATCACATTCGACTACCCAGGAGTTCAGCCATATAACCATTACACCGTCTGCTGATCCCATGGTGATAGAACTTTGACTTACATGTGATCTTCAGTGTCTTGAACGGTACTCTGCTGGAAAGTTGATTTCAATTCTGAAGGCCCCTTTATCATATAGGGTTTCGTCAGGAACTTTATCCCTCGCCAAATCAATATATTAGTTTTGTCAGCCTGAATGTTATCGAAGTTTTCCATTCCACATTTGAAGATTTCTTCAAGCTCCTTTATCAGCTTCCTGCTGGCCACCGTCTTGGATCTCAGCCAAAAGTATTTTCTGTTGTACTACAGCACCCAACAGCTGCCAGGTTCTGCATCTCTTGGTAAAAACTTTTAGAATCTTAGGTTCCCAAGTTTGACTCACCCAGCATGGGTCAGCTGTCTGGACTCATTGGTTATGCTGGGGGATGGGTTGTGGGCACACATGGCTTCCAGGGGCCCCTACTATTGGCAGTCAGGAGTGTCCAGAGAAGAGGGGCCAGGCAGACGGCAAGAGGTGTCCCCTACACTGGTCACTGTGTCCTCATCCTGATACTCACTGTCACAGCTCGCTGAATTCACACACTGCTGGGAAGGGGTCCTTTCTTTCATCTTGACCGATGGGCTGCAGAGCAGCTGGCACTTAGTGGTAGCTCCAGCAGGGCTCAGTGTGGAGACTGTGTGGACCACAGGACACAGTCTCTTTCTCTCACTTGCCAGGTGGACTTTCTGAGCTGGAATTACCCTTGTGGTTCTTTTGATCTGCACATGTCATAGGAGGTAAATGCTACTACCTCTGTTTAAGAAGTTAAGTCTGGGGAACAGCAAATGGGATAATGGTTATGTTGCTGGATTCCAATGTAGTTGACCGTGATTCTAGCTCTGGCCCTGTGGCTTAAAACTCATGTCGTACATGAGTGTATGTGTGTGTGCCCAAGATCCCAAGAGGAGAATGGAGGAGAGGGATTGTGGCATGGCCATCCCCCCGGGGGGGTGATTTCTTGTTTTCTTTCTCTTTATCTCTCTGGTAAGCACACACACCATATAGCAAAATCTCTCTCTCCCTAAAAAAGTTAATTCTAGAATAAAACATGTATCTCACATCAGATGATAAGACTTTACACATAGCTGACTGGCTTACTGGTAAGAAAATAACATGATTTGATTTCTTTTTAAATTACTTAATAATACAACCTATAATTACTTTCTATGATTAGCTGTAGAAATTGAATCCACCAAAATTGCATAATTGTTACTTTCACATCTGCTTCAAATGTCTCCAAAGAAATGGCTTCTAGGCTACCCTGAGGTGGTGGCCCAGAGGCCCTGTTGGGGACAGCTGGGCACCCAGGTGTGACCTGCCTGGTCCTGGGCAGGGCTCAACCCAGGCTGAATTCTGGATGCTTAATTCCTGTTGGGCGTGGGATTGTAGAAGTTTCTCCTAAAAGGTGGGATGAGCCTTAAAATAAAAGATTGTGGCATAGGACACAGTGAAGTGTCTTGGATCCATAAAGACCTATCTCACATGGACAGTCACTAGCAGAGGTATAGCCCACTGAAGGACATGGGGAAGAAATGTTACAGACAGGGGCACTGGCCCTGTCCCCACTCTTATCCATCTGGAACCCTTGCTAACCAAAAGACCAATGAGTCTAGGTAGTAGCTTGAGCTATTTGAAGTACAGATTCACATAAATTTTATTTCCTTATAGCATTCACTTAGGTAGACTGGAATCTCTTGTTTTAGGAAAAGCTAGACTATTCTGGGATCTATCAGCTTCTTTAAAGTTTCAGTTTGGTGACGTGAGATTTTAGCACGAATCACTTCATTTTGATTTGGTCTATTAAGGCCTAGAGCAGGAGCTTGGTCCTGAACAATGGCCTACCATAATTTTAATGTAACAAAATATAATAAAAACTTTATATAAATGAATCATGCAAATGTTACACTACTTAGTTTGGATGTCCCACCCTCAAATCCATGCTTTGGGACTTGGTTGTATTGCAAAGGTGTTAAGTGAAAATGTAATCCCTTCATGGTGTAATAGGGTGAGGCCTTTGAATGTGATTAGGTCATTAGGGTGAGGCCCCCTGTGACTGAGTTCTTGGATGTTTATAAGAGGGTAAAAGAGAACAGAGCAGGCAAAAACTTAGGGACAGCCACTCTGCTCAAGATCCTGCTACCTATCATTTTGTGATCCTTTGAAACTTCCACATCACCAGAATTGTGAATCAAATAAACCTCTATTGTCTTAAATTCACCTAGACATTTCTGCAAGCAATACAATAATGGTGTAAGACCTTCATTTTCTTGTTGATGTTCTGTCAATAAACATTAAGTCAGTGCGACTCACTCATGTTATGTAAATTAGCAGTTCATTCCTTTTTATTGTTATATATTTCATTCTATGGATATACCATAATTTGTTTATCCATTCTGTGTCAATGGATATTTGGGTTGTTTACTGATTGAGACTACTATGAATAAGTGTGGTTGGGGGCCAGAGGTGGTATGATGGTTAAGGCACTGGACTTCTACATGGCCAATGACAGTTGAAGTATTAGACCTGGTGGCTTGAAAAATCACACTCAGTGCATGTGCATGCATGCCCAAGATACCAAGAGGAAAATGGAGGACAAAGGGCTGACTGACCCTGAGGTTTAACTTTATTATTGTAGAAACTTCTCAACTGTTTTCCAAAGTGATTGTACCATGTTACACTTCTGCCTGCAATGTATGAGAGTTTGGTCACTCAAATTCCCCAGTATTTTTAATTTTAGCCATTTTAATATATATGGCTTTGGAACCAGCAGTTGGCATAATGGTTATGTCACTGGATTCCCATGTAGTTGACCACAATTCGAGCCCCGGACCCAGTGGCTTAAACTCATATTGGGCGCGTGTGCATGTGTGCCCAAGAAGAATGGAGAAGGGATTGTGGCATGGCCATCTCCCCGGGGGGTGATTTCTCGCTTTCTGTCTCTCCGTCTTTCTCTCTGTCTTTCTGCCAAGTGCACATGCCCTCTAGCAAAAAGCTCTCAAAAAAATTTAGAAAGATTATCTTGACTATTTTAGGTCATCTTCATTTTCATTTACATTTTAGAATCAACTTGTCAATTTCTAAAAACAGTGCTGTTAGGTTTTTGATTTAGATCACATTGAATTAATAGAAGAATTTGGGGGCGGGACCAGCAGGTGGCATGGCGGTTATGGTACTGGATTCCCACACGGCTGACCATGGTTTGAGTTCTGGACCTGGCAGCTTGCTTTCTTGTTTCCTCTCTCTCTCTCTCTCTCTCTGTCTGTCTCTCTTGGGTGAGCACACATGCTCTGTAGCAAATTAAAATAATAATAATAAATAATAATAATAATAAAAAACAAAATCATTAATTCTTTTTTTAAAAAAATATTGAATCTTCCAAACTATGAATATAGTATATCTTTTCCTATATTCAGATTTTCTTCCATTTTTTTCCCTCTTTGACTTTGTTTTTCTTGCTATGCATGGATTTCAATTTTTTTTGCACCAAAATAAACTCATACTTTAATTCCGTTTTTCACGAACTCTGTGAAGCCCCCTCATATTTATATCACCATTGTTTTGTTGTTGGTAGTACAAGTACAATTGGGTATTTTCCACAGTGTGAAAGGCTACCCCTCACCCATAGACAGCCCAGCGCGGACCAAGCTGGGTCTGCTGCCTCAGTCCTCTCATTTTCAGAAGTTCTCACCGTCCCCTGTGTGCACTGGTCCTCCCAGGTGGAGGCCTTGAATGGCTTTGGTAACCCTAGTTACCTCAGGATTCAGGAAGCAGGATTTGAGACCAGTGTTCTCATATTCTCCTCTGTTTGGCCCAAATGTGTCCATCTCAAGTCTCAGCCTCCTCTCCAACCTGTGCCCCACCGTGGGTGGGAGATGCAGCTACAGAATGGCTCTTGGTAGTGTTGTTTGCAGTCCTGACTACCTTGGATCCTCTGTCTGTTCTGTGACTGTAGATGATTCAAGGATCCTGTAAGGCCTTGTAGAGAAGAACACAGTTTATTATTTACCCTGTCTTTTCCAGGGTGGTTTGAAACATCTAGCCCACTCAAATACTAACAGCTTTATGGTCACTGCTGTTGCCATAGCAATGAATTGCTATAGCCCTGGGATCTCCACTCTCACCCTCTGGGGACTCCATCTCATCCCGGCCCATGTCACAGATGTTAGGGGCTCACTCCTGGTGCAGGAGCTGTGGAGCGTGTCCTTCCCTATGCCTCACTCCCTGGCTGGCACCAATCACCACATGGATGAGGGGCCTGGCAAGAATGGATCGCCCACTCTGCAGGGGCTGGAGTGTGAACACCCCAGAAGGCAGAGGCAGGGGAGGGAGCAGTGCTGCCAGGACCCAAGAGAGCTGGGCGGAGAAAAATATCAGGCACTGATATACAGGCCTCCTTGGCTTCACCCTCGGCCTGCTTGCATCCTGCGTCCTCTGGGGGAAGGAGGGGTTGCAGTAGGAGGGAGAGATTAGCCTCCTCACTTAGAGCCTGGCTAGGAAAGGTGGGCACAGATCTATAGGATGAATAGTGAGAGACTAGCACTCAAATGCATTGCTTTTAAAATGCATGGGAAGACAATGTACTTTGACCCAGCTGGGATTAAGAAATAAATGTACGCCATGCATTAAGTGCACAAATACTGATGTTCTACAACAAAATATTTTTCAGCACCGTAGATACTATAGAAAAAGCCAGTTAAATCCATAATACTGTATACTCAAGAAGTCAAAATTGAGATTTAGTTTGTTTTGTAATAATTTCCATGTTAGGAATAATACAAATAAGGAGATTTTAACATGAACAGCAGAGCTGCAAGTGGAAATAACTTCTTGCACGAGGAGTTGGCTTCAAACAAGTCATTTCTGTGGGTGTCATCCCAGACCCCGCGAGGACCATCTTGTCTCTCTCTTACTTTGGTGGCTGCTTTATAAAGCATGTTTATAGACCCTATCAGCACGGTCCTTTCCCAGTTGCTGTAGAAAGCCCGATTTTGCAGTTTATCACAAAATGCCAGATTTGCTCAGCATGTAATTTAATCTTATGCTTGGAGGCTTTCACATTACTTGGTTATCATGAAATTATTCTTTAATAAAAATGTATGCTTTGGGATCTCTATTTTATTAATTTGGCACGTCATTTCATCCATCGCCACAGATGCCAGGAATGTCATTTGTCACAGTTATTGGCTGACAGTCAGCGTTTGCTCACACTGCATCATAGTTCTTAACTCTTGGGCAGAATAGAAATCTACAAAGGGAAATAGCTGGAAGCGCCAGTTGCTCCCAATGCTATAATTACCACGGTTTCAATGTAAAAATCGTTACAATTACATGTTTTTTTAAACAAGTACCTTTCATCCTCCTGGAAAGAGGCTAAGAGCATGACTATATTACTCACAGGACCGTCTGCAGGACACTGAGAGTGGTGATGACAATAGCCAGTCCCCAGGTGTTTGTTTACCTGATTACCAGCACCCCCATACGCCAGGAGAGGGCCTTCTGCAGATGGGGAGTCCCTGCCCGGCCTCACCAGAAATGACAAAGCCGTGCTGGGGATGAGGCCTGTACGAAGGAATTTGTTTCTGCAGTTTGCACAGACAGAGTTCATGGAGCATCTTTGGGAGGGTGGAGTGAATTCTGGAGAAGCTAGCCAAGCATTGCTGAAAGAGTAGCTTCTAATTTCTTGGCTTGAAGTAGAAGGTGGATTTGATTGTGAAATTCTTTTGTTTCAAGGTCTTGACTTGTTTACTTAATATAATAAATAAGGGGTCCTGGCACTGACTACATCAATAAGGTAATTTTTATCTGCCAAGTTAGCTGTGATGTGAGCTCTCCACAGTACTCCCTGCTGTTTGTTTCCAGAGAAAATGGAGCTAGCAGTACACAGAGCAGAGCTGTGAGGGACTTTATTCGTGCTGGTGACCAACAGTCCACAAAAGGAGGACTGTTTCTCCTCTTAAGTGTATTTGCATTCCAGTTTCCACCTTTCTGGGGAAGTTCCCATGAGGAGTGGGCTTGGGGGTGGGTACAGAGCTCAGTTCTTCGGGATCTGTGGAGGTCAGCCAGGACAGGGGCTCCTAGCGGTCATGACACACCCTGACCTCTGCTTACAGAAGGTGGGAGGCCAGGCGAGGCCACTGCCCTCTGTCATCAGCACCCGCTCAGATGGAGGTAGGAGCTCCAGACAGCGGGACACCGGGCAGTGTGGTAAGAAGAGGCCCCAGGTCCTATCCCCACAGGCCCTACAAACTGGCTCTCCTGGATCTACTTGAGAGCCTAAGTCTGGGGCTCTGGCTGTGGACAGCAGCCTTGGTTCTGACTTTGACATCGGTCCCTGCGGGATGTCAGGAACTGACAGAAGATGCTTTTGGCCAACATCTATGGTTTGGGGTCATTTGTTAAACAGCAAGGGTTTAAAATCAATTGTATATCTTTTACAGTAGCAATTTAAAAATCAATCATGTATCTCTTACATTAGCAACAGCCATTGAAAACGAAAACTTTAAAATGCCATTCACGATAGCATCAGAAGCATCAAGACTGGTGGGTGCACCCTTCGGGCCCCCAGCCGGCCAAGGGGGTGTCCCCACGGCCGGCGTGCCCAGTGTCTGCCTTGACCAACTGGAGCCAGTCACCTCAGGAAAACTGAGAAAGTCTCGTCTCTCAGCACTGCTGCACGGAGGAGGGAAAGCCTGAAACGCGTGGCAGGAGGATCTGTGTCATGAACATTCGTGCCAGGAATGCACCGTAGATACCCAGGAAGGGCGTGGACGCGCCCTCTGGATGTGGGACAAGCCGGGAGTCATCTGATCTCTGGGCTCACTGCACTGCGGTGACTGCAAATGTCAAATTCTTTGACACTCCCTTTGAGAGATAAGGCCTCCTTTGAGAGATAAGGCCTCGTTCTCTTCTCCTTGAATGGACTGGACTTAGCCGCTTGCTCCTGACAAAGAGAACAAAGCAGAAATCAGGGGTGCGACCTGACCTTGGAGATAAGTGACTGAGGGCATCGCAGCTTCCGCTGGCTTGCAGTCGGCCCCTCCCTCTGCGGGAACTCGGCATCCCTGCAGGAGCTCCTGTGAGTGGCCCTCCAGAGAGCGAGAACGAGAGCTCTACACCAAGGACCCAAGGCCTCCTGCCAGCAGGCTTGTGAGCTGCTACCTTCGAAGATCTCCAGCCTAGTCAAGCCTTCAGGTGATGGGAGCCCCCTCTGGCAGCCTGACCACCACCTAGCAGAGAATCTGAGCCACAAGGGCCCTGCAGAGCCTCTCCCACATTCCTGACTCCTAGAAACGGTGAGATAGTAACTAGCCCTGCATTTAAACTGCTATGCCTGAAGGTAACTTGGGTAATAGCCATCCACACGACATGCACCCACCTGACCCGGTCATCCGGAGTCACTTTTCTCACCTCTCCCCTTAATGGCACAGTTGTGAGCAGGACCGTCTTGTCCCTGCCTCCCGCGGGGGCCACGTGACTCCTACCAGTGCATGCTGGAATCTGGCCCTTGACTGCTGTTCAGAAATCATCCAGCTGGTGGGACCAGCAGTTAGCGTAATGGCTATGTCGCTGGACTCCCATGTAGTTGACCGCGGTTTGCATCCCGGACCCGGTGGCTTAAAACTCAACGCTGGGCTCGTGTGCGTGCGTGCCCAAGATCCCGAGAGGAGAATGGAGGAGAAGGGATTGCAGCGTGGCCATCCCTCCTGGGGGATGATTTCTCGCTTTCTGTCTCTCTGTCTCTGTCTGTCTGGCCTGCGCACACACCCTATAGTAAAAACAAACAAACAAAAACCTCTCCCCCCCAAAAAAAAAAGAAAGAAAGAAAGAAAGAAATCCGGCTGGTCTCCCAACACTTGTAAGTTGGGCCCTTTGACCCTTTAAATACCCGGTTTGATTTTAGTAAACATTTCACTTTCCACAGATACTAAGGAAAAAAGGTTTGTCACACTATCTCATCTACATCCCACTGATCAGACTGGACGACCAGCTTTATATGTCCCCTTATTGATTTTATTTTGACAGCTAAAAGTCCCATTAAAGTGACACAGGCTTTAGTAGGAGTACCTATAATCCAAACTTTTCAATTTGCATTTTTTTAAATGATCTTTTTGTCATTGCTAGAGGGTGTGTGCACTTGCTAAAAAGAGAGAGAAAGGAAAAGCTCCCGCAGTGGGGCATGGTCACGATGCAGCCTTTTCTGCATTTTGTCAGGATTCGGGGCTCGCATGTGTGTGTTTCAGGCTGCCGGACTGGGACTCAGACCATGACGGCGGGTGAGGTATGGCCCTCTATGCAGAGCGGTGGGGCGGCCCCACAGCATTCTTGTTAACATTGTATAAAAATAGCTAAACAAATACTTTAAAATTTCTATAAATGGTTATCACAAAGGATGACTATAAATTGCATCATTTCAACAAATTAAAACAAAAAGCAAGCAGGCCGCAGCCCCTGCTGGGCCTGAGGGGTGAGGGCGAGTGCCCAGCTCCTCTGCCCTGCTCCCCGCACAGCACTGGGTCCCAGGCCACCGGCCCCCTGCAGTGGGGAGTCCTCCAGCGGGGAATCTCCCCCTAGAGCCGGCTCCTGGAAAAGCAGGACAGGGGTCCCACCTGGACAGCTCCCCCACGTGGCTCGCGAGGAGCCACATTCACCGGTTAGCGCATGGACCCCTTCTTCCATCTCCAAAGCTAATGAATGGCCCTGATAGAATAAGACGAAAAATGGAATGTTTCTGGGAAACCGAACCAGGTTGTCTTCAAATTCAGAAATGAAGAGAAATGCAGCCATCTGAAGTGGTCATGAGCCCCTCTCTGCGCCGGTGTTTGGAGTTGCAGGGCTACTGTTCTTCAGGGACTTGCAAGTCTGGATTGAAGAACAACATACAGGGAGGCTGGAGAAGAAAAGAGAACAAAAACCACCTTCAGGATGGGGGCCAGTAAATTACTTGAGACTTGTACCCAGGAGCGGTATCAAGCCTAGGACTACACAAAGTAGACTTTTTTTTTTTTTTTTTTTTCTTTTTAAAAAAAAAAAAAAAAAAAACAAAAAACAAAAAACAAAAAACAAAAAAAAACAACAACAACAAAAAAAACAAGCTCTGGTAAGCTTTATTAAAGATTGCATGATTTATTTTTCACCGGTCTGTCCGGGCATACTTCTAGTGATATCCGAATCTCCTGGATCAGTGATAGCCAGTGTGCATACTCTGTCGTATTTCCCACATGCTGTGCCCAGCTCAATGTTACTTCCACTGTAGTGACGGACACCAGTTTTGGCCAACATGGCATAGTACTCTATTTCAGATTTCCTCAAAGCTGGGCAGTTGTTGGCGAGGATGACCAACTTGGCTTTGCCTTGTCTGATCATCTTCAGAGTCTGCTTGTACCCAGGACGTACTTTCCACTCTTCATAACAAGTTGGAGCCGAGAGTTGATCGACTCCAGCGACTTTTTCGTCTTCTTTGCAGCCATCATCTTCCTGCCTTAGGTGCAGGACGGCCCCCAACCAAAAGCAGCCGCCAAGATGGCCGCAAAGCAAGAAAGGCTACAAAGTAGACTTTTGAACAATGTATCTTTTTAAAATAATGTATTTCTTCCATGAGTGAGAGAGAGAGCACCCTCCATAGTGTCTGGGCCTTGTGATCTACTCGCCACTTCAGCCACCCTGGATCATGGGTACACACGTGCCCAGGGTACGTGGCAGGGAGTGGGGCTCAAGACTGGGACCAAGAACCTTCCCCAGTGGGATCGCCTCACTGAATATCGTGTTTTACTCTGCACCACTGACTAGCCCCCAGTACATATTGGATAATCGTGAATGGATGAGCGGATGGATGAGAAAACGAATGCCTGTCCTAATATGCAGAGAAGACAAGACATAGTTAAAGCCTCAACGGTGCCTTTTTATTCCAACAAAAATATCATTCTCTTTAAATCCATGAAGCACATTTTCCTAATCAAAAGTTTTAGAAAAACAGATGTGTCTAAATCAGAAGTATCACTCCTCTTCTACCAGCCCTACACATAAGGAAGTGGTAGAGTGTATCTCTTCTTTCTTTACTTACATATCATGATGTAGACACACATTGGTTGTACACACTGTTCTGAGACAACAATGGAGACCTTGTTGCAGAGCATTACATACACATTTGACCCTATTATGTTTAATAGCTGCACTGAGTTGTCCTTTCCAAGCTCAACACTGAAGGAACAAGCCAGAAAGAAACAATGCAGTCTCAGGAGGAAGGAGCTTGGGCTCGCCACTGCCCAGCTATGTAATCTTGGCACAGTCACTCTGGGGAGCTCAGCCTTCAGCATCTGCCATAGCTTATCTCACAACAGGGCTGGAAGGACGAGCGAGTAATGCATCCGATGTGCCTAGCATCGTACTGGAGCTTGTCGGTGCTCACTGAAGACTAGCCATTGCTACCATCACTCATCCTTTTGTTACCTAAACTTGGTAAACAAGTAAAGGCAAATAATAAATGAGGGAAAATATCCATAAAACACATGATAGATGAAACAGGAAAATACTCAGAAAAGGGAGCCAGAGATATGAACAAAGGAAGAAATACCAATGCCTTATAAGCATATAAAAATGTTCAGCTTTCTAATAAAAAAAAAATTCAAAACAATAGGATTGCATAAGCAGCATGTTTCCTTTAAAAAAAATGGCATTTTTTGGGGCTGGCAGGTGGTGTGGTGGTTAAGGTCGCTGGACTCCGATATGGTCAACCACGGTTCAAATCCTGGACCTGGTGGCTTGCTTTCTCTCTCTCTCTCTTTCTGTCCCTCTCTAGTCAAATTAAAAGAAAGAAAGCTAAATAAAATAATTCTTAAAAAAAAAAAATTAAAAAAAAAAATGGCACTTTTTCTTAAAATTCAGAGTTGGGGCCAGCAGTTAGTGTAATGGTTATGTCACTGAACTCTCATGTAGTTTATTGCAGTTCGAGTCCCGGACCCAATGGCTTAAACTCACGCTGGGTGTGTGCGTGCGTGCCCAAGATCCTGAGAGGAGAATGGAAGAAAAGGAATTGAGGCGTGGCCAATCCCCCGGGGGGTGATTTCTTGCTTTCTGTCTCTCTGTCTCTCTCTGTCTTTCTGGCGAGTGCATGCACCCTATAGCAAAAGCCTCTTAAAAAAAAAAAAAATCAGAGTTGACAGAAATGCTGGGAAATAGACATTCAGTAATATTCTTAGTATTCATGTTAAACACTTAGTAACAGCCTTTAATGCATCCATTCCACTTGCAGGAATTTGTGCTGAGGGAAGGCCACAGATGTGCTCACAGGTATGTTCATATGAGCTCTTCACAGTGTTATGTATGACATGGTGGGCTCCTTTCCCTCCAACACACAGTAAGTAACCTAAAACATCTCTTAGAGGGGATGAAAGAAACTTTGGTATATTTGGAATTAAAAAAACACTACAGAGTCCTTCCAAATACAATAAATTAGGACTATTTAATGGCATGCAAAGATTTTTTTTTTAGAGGTTTTTGCTATAGGGCGCGTGCACTCGCCAGACAGACGAGAGAGACAGAGAGACAGGAAGTGAGAAATCACCCCCAGGGGGGATGGTCAGGCCGCAATCCCTTCTCCTCCATTCTCCTCTCGGGATCTTGGGCACGCACGCACACGCGCCCGGTGTGAGTTTTAAGCCACTGGGTCCGGACGCGAACCGCGGTTGACTACGTGGGAGTCCAGCGACATAACCATTATGCTAACTGCTGGTCCCCAAAGATTTTTTTTAATGAAAAAAATTTTTTTTTAATTGTATGTATTTGGTCCAGCTGCAGTGGCAGAGGTAGTACAGTGCTCCATGCAGCATACTAGAACCACATGGGAGGACTGAGTTCAAATCCTGGGTCAACCTGAACACAAGGCACAGATGTACCTGTACGTGGGAGAGGTCATGTCATGGCAAGGCCCTATAAAGGACGTCTGTCTGTCTTTCTTTCTCTCTTATAAAGAAATAAAATAAACTGTTTATGTGAGATAATAGCACTTTTGAAAGTTAAAATAAAATATCTGGGTGTACCATAAAAAGAAAAACCATCAATACTGAAATATATCTAAACAAAGATGTGCAAGACTTTAAGGCTGAAAGCTACAAAACATGAGAAAAGATTAAATGAGACCTAAACAAATAGAGAAATATGCTTGAACTGGGTGTTTTTTGATGTGTGTTTTGGTTGATTGGTATTCTATCTCTTCTATTGACTTTTTGTTTGTTTGTTTGTTTTTTTAAAGAAATGTTTATTTTATTTTATTTATTCATCCATTTATTTTAATTTAACCAGAGAGAGAAGCACAGAGAGAAAGAGGGAAAGGGAGAAAGCAAGCCACCAGGTCTGGGACTCGAACTTTAGTCAGCCATGTGGGACTATCCAGTGACTTAACCACCATGTCACCTGCTGGTCCTTCCTCTATTGACATTTTAGCCTTATTCTCCTGTGCTAATTTTTAACTATTGCCCTAGAGATTACTGTACACACCTTTAACGTATTGTAGTCTTTATTTAAATAACTTTATGCTGCATCACAAGATAAGAACCTGATCAGAATAATTCCATCCACCCTTTGTGCTCCTGTTCTCCTGTAGTTTTGCTTCTGTTATACTCTGAACCTAATAGGTATAGTGTTATTATTTTTACTTTTAGCCAATAGTCTCAGAGAAAGAATATCTTAATAGATAGATTCTCCTCTCTCTCTCTTTCTCTCTCTGTTAGGATTTTCTAGAGAGATAGAAACGGTAGGAGGGGCCAGCAGATGGCACAATGGTTATGTTGCTGAACTTTCATGTAGTCGACCACAATTTGAGTCTTGGACCTGGTGACTTAAAACTCACACCGGGCACATGTGTGTGCATGCCCAAAATACTGAGAGGAGAATGGAGGAGAAGGGATTGCAGCATGGCCATCCTCCTGGGGCGTGATTTCTTCCTTTCTGTCTTTCTGCCTCTGTCTCTCTGGTGAGTGCACACACTCTATATCAAAAATCTATTAAAAAAAAAAGAAAGAAAGAAATACCAGGACACATATGTAGATATATGAGAGGGGTTTTATTAGGGGAATTGGTTCATGTGGACATGGTGTCAGAAGTCTCATGTCAGGTTGTCTGTAAACTGGAGACACTGGGATGCTGGTACTGTGGATCCATCCCAGTCCAAAGATTTCAGAGGCTGATGACATAGCCCTCAGTCCCAGGCGGAAAGTCTGAGAACCAAGTGGGGATGTGGGGTGGGCTGATGTACGTTCTGGGGCCAAAGGCAATTGCATCTTGAGTCTTAAGGCAGCAGGCGAGGTCTACCCTTGCTCTCAGAATGAGGCCACTCTGCCCTCTGTATTTGTCCCCTCTGGGCCCCAGCTGATTGGTAGTGACCGCCCACACCAAGAGAGGGCTTTCCCCACCTAGTCCACTCAGATTCCATGTTCATCTCCTCTGGAAACAGCCTCACAGAATTACCAGGTTCCAAGGTATTCCTTACCTAGATTATTTTTGGTTTTGTTTTTGTTTTTCAGCCATTTGGTTCTGATCCACCTCGGTATGATCTTCTTTGTATTAATCCTATTTGGGGTTCAATCATCTTCTTGGTTTGAGGGTTAAAGTCTTGCATTGATTTTGAAAAATTCTGGACCATTCATTTCTTCAAATATTATTTTATTCCCTTTTTCCTGCTCCTATATTTCTGGGAATCAAGATACACATCTGACATGCCATTTGGCATTGTCCTTTAGATCTAAGATGTCTTTTTTATTTTTTAATTATTAACATTTTTTTCATTTTCTTTTTATTGGTAGAGGGCATATAGGCTTGCCAGAGAGACAGAGAAAGAAAGAGAGGGAGAGGAAGGAAGGAAGCACCCCTCAAAATGGGGCATGGAAATGTCACAATCCCTTCTCCTCCTGCTGGGATTAGAGGCGTGCACACATCACTTCCTGTGTGTTCCTCACAAAGCTAGTTCCTCACACTGTGTAGTGTGTAGTCAACCATGTGGGATCTGGCTTCCTTGACCACCAGGCCGCAGGTCCTTACCGTTTCTGGTAATTATGGTGCCTGTGCCAATATCTCTAGATCTACTGTGATTAACTCCTTTTCTCTCTTGGGTAAGTCACAGTTTCTTGCTTTGTCATGTGTTTTGTAGGTTTTTATTTTCTAATGTTCACTATGGATAAAGATTAGTAGGGACAGAAGTAAATAATATTTATCTACCCCCCCCAAAATGCTTCTCCTTTGGTTCTTTCTTTCTTTCTTTCTTTCTTTCTTTCTTTCTTTCTTTCTTTCTTTTTTATTTTTTTTTTAAGAGAGAGCTTTTTGTTATAGGGCACAAGCACTCGCTGGAAAGACAGAAGAAGCAGAAATAGAAAGCAAGAAATCACCCCCAAGGAGAGATGGCCATACCACAATCCCTTCTCCTCCATTCTCCTCTCAGGATTTTGGTCATCACCGAAGAAAGATGGCCACACTGCAATCCCTCCTCATTCTCCTCTCGGGATTTTGGGCATGCATGCACACGTGCTCAGCATGAGTTTTAAGCTGCTGTGTCTGGGACTTGAACCATGGTTGACTACATGGGAGTCAAGTGACATAACCATTACACCATATCCTGGTCCTGGTAATTCCTTCTTATACAAGGGGATGAACTTGAATCTGTAGTTGTACTGAGTCTGACTTCTGTTTCAATGTTAATTAGGTTTGATTCTCCGGAGCTGTGAATAGTCTGAAAGTAAGATAAGAACTCACCCTTCAGCGGGACATGGGATCTGAGCATTGGCGAGACTTTGAGATCTCTTTAGGTATTACAGTCTGGCCAGGTTCTGAACTATGGAATTCTTCTCTCTGTGTGACTGTGTGTGTGTGTGGGGGGGGGGGGGGGGGGTCTGAGGTGCCATCATCAATATTCTTCATGATGATGGCCTTGCATCTGGAGTAGAGACCAGCCAGCACCAGCACTGCTTTCCTGGGTTTCGTGAACTTGCCCATTCTGACAGCAACCACCAGGACCTGCAGATAGGAAAGATGACTATATCCACTAAGCTTTCACCCAGGGAAGGGTGATCTCCTCCTTTACATTCTTAGCTTTTGGATGAACTTTTTCTTTTGTTTTTTTAAGAGAGGTTTTTGTTTTATTTTGTTTTGTTTTGAGAAGATTTTGTTATAGGGTGTGTGCACTCGCCAGAAAGACAGAGAGAGACAGAGAGACAGAAAGCGAGAAATCACCCCCCAGGGGGAATGGCCACGCCGCAATCCCTTCTCCTCCATTCTCCTCTCGGGATCTTGGGCACACACGCACATGCACCTGGCATGAGTTTAAGCCACTGGGTCCGGGACTTGAACCATGGTTGACTACATGGGAGTCCAGCAACATAGCCATTATGCTAACTGTTGGTCCCATTAAGAGAGATTTTTGTATAGGGTGTATATACTTGCCATGGAGACAGAGAGAGACAGAGAGACAGAAAGTGAGAAATCACCCCCTGAGAATCATGCCACAATCCCTTCTCCATTCTCCTCTCGGGACTTTGGGCATGAATACAAACCGCCTGGTGTGTTTAAGTCTCCCGGTCCAGGAATCAAACTGCAGTTAACTACACAGGAGTCCAGTGACATCATAACCATCTGCTGGTCCCTCTTTGATCAAGTTTTTAAAAAATACTGATGTTGGGAACCAGCAGTTAGCGTAATGGCTATGTCACTGGACTCCCACGTAGTCGACCGTGGTTCACGTCCCGGACCCGGTGGCTTAAAACTCACGCCGGGCGCGTGTGCGTGCGTGCCCAAGATCCCGAGAGGAGAATGGAGGAGAAGGGATTGCGGCGTGACCATCCCCCCGGGGGGTGATTTCTCGCTTTCTGTCTCTCTGTCTCTCTCTGTCTGTCTGGCGAGCGCACGCGCCCTATAGCGAAAAAACCTCTCCAAAAAAAAAAAAAAAAAAAAATACTGATGTTGTGGCATGTCTAGCAAACTTCCAATTTAAAAAATATATATTTTATTTTATTAAGTATTATTATGATTAAAGTTTATTATAGGATACACGTGTCACCAAAGAGGGACAGAAAGAAAGTGAGAAAGCAAGCCACCAGGTCCAGGACTCAAGCAATTGTTGATGACGTGAGAGTCCAGTGCCTTAATCACCATGCCACCTGCTGGTCCACAAATTCTCAATGTTAAGATAGGCGTAATGTCCTTTTATGAGCAGTCTCCTGTGAGGGGAAGAAGTCCTCCATAATGGTTGATTTTTTTTGTTGTTTTTATTTAGTTTTTATTTCATAATCATAAACTTAACTTTACCATTCAACTAGATTTGCAGGGGAATAAGAAAAAATGGAACCCAAAGAACTGCAGCGAGCGCACAGGTTACAGGACATAGCGGGCAGATGGGGTGGAGGAGCGCTCTCCTGAGCTACAGAAGGAACAGTCTGGGGGTTAAGAGAAAACAAGTCACATGCATTAGAGTTGCCCACAGTCAGCCGTGGTGATCTTCTTGCTGGTCTTGCCATTCTTGGACCCAGAGCACTCCATGGCTTCCACGATGTTCATGCCCTCTTGCCCCTTGCCAAAGACCACATGTTTGCCATCCAACCACTCAGTTTTGGCAGTGCAGATGAAAAGCTGAGAACCGTTTGTGTTGGGCCCAGTATTTGCCATGGACAAGATGCCAGGACCTGTATATTACAGGATGAAGTTCTCATCGACTTTCTCCCCATAGATGGACTTGCCACCAGTACCATTATGGCGTGTGAAGTCGCCACCCTGGCACATAAACCCTGCAATAATTCTGTGAAAGCAGGAACCCCTATAACCAAATCCCTTTTCTCCAGTGCTCAGAGCATGGAACTTTTCTGCTGTCTTTGGAACTTTGTCTGCAAACAGCTCGAAGTAGACGTGGCCCAAGGGCTCGCCATCAGCAGCGTTGTCGAAGAACACGGTGGGGTTGAGGTGGGGTTGACCATGGTGGAGGGCGAGAGACTCGGGCGACTGCTTCTGCAAGGCCCATAATGGTTGATTTTAATGAACAAGTAAAGACAAAGGGGTAAAGTGTTTAAAATCAGTGATTTTTCATCTGTTGGTTGCTATGATGTCATACTTGGTGCCCTGTACAACACATTTAGTAAGAATAATATTGTGCTCAATTTTTTCAGATCATTTGGTTTTAATGATTTTTTTGCTGTTTTTTTCTGCTTTTTTTTTTTTTTTTTTTTTTTTTTTTTTTTTTTTTACAATAGAAATAGATTTATGATCATCGGCAGTCCAAGTCCCCTTTGCTTTCTAAGGATAATTATTCATCCTAGACCTTTCTCATCTCACGCTGTCATTCCTTGAATTCTGATTATATTTTCATGCTAAATTGCCAATGCACTCTGACAGGATTTTTTGTTTATTTTATTCACTTAAGTTCATAGACCGAATTTTAATTAGAAAAGTCTTTAAGTACTAGTAACTATTTCAATTTCCTTTGTTGAAAGCACAACAAAACAAAGAAGCATAGAGTCACATTAACAAGATTGCCCCCCAAACTCTCTTATGTGAGTTTTTTTTTTTTTTTTTTTTTTGGAGAGGTTTTTGCTATAGGGTGCGTGCGCTTGCCAGACAGATAGAGAGAGACAGAGAGATAGAAAGCGAGAAATCACCCCCCAGGGGGGATGGCCACGCCGCAATCCCTTCTCCTCCATTCTCCTCTCGGGATCTTGGGCACACATGCACACACGCCCAGCGTGAGTTTTAAGCCACCGGGTCCAGGATGCGAATCGTGGTCGACTACGTGGGAGTCCAGAGACATAGCCATTACGCTAACTGCTGGTCCCTCTTATGTGAGGTTTAAGTACTTTCATATATAGGTTCAACATCTTAATATATAAGACACAAGGAAAGCCAGTTTTGTTTTTGTTTTTGTTTTGGGCGGGAGAGTTTGCTATAGGGCACTCTCCAGAAAGACAGAGAGAGACAGAGAGACAGAAAGCGAGAAATCATCCCCCAGGGGGGATGGCCACGCCGCAATCCCTTCTCCTCCATTCTCCACTTAGGATCTTGGGCATGCACATGCACATGCGCCCGGCATGAGTATAAGCCACCGGGTCTGGGACTCAAACCGTGGTCGACTACATGGGAGTCCAGCAACATAGCCATTACACCAACTGCTAGTCCCCCAGTTCTTTTTTTCTACCAGCCTTTTTTGCGTGTGTGACATCGCTAAGGAAGTGCATCAGAGAGTACTGTCCTTGGCATCAGGGTAAAGGCCCCTGCCCTGGCTCAAGGTCTAGTCATGCCCCTCTGCATGGTCAATGGGTCCAGAGGACCAAGATGCTGCTATGGTTTGAATGTTTACTTTGCTCTCTCTTTTATGCCATAGGGTGCATGCGCTCGCCAGAGAGAGACACGGAGAGAGATAAAGTGAGAAATCACTCCCCAAGGGGGATGGCCACACCGCAATTCCTTCTCTTCCAGGCTCCACTCAGGATTTGGGGCACACATGCACATGTGACCAGCATGATTTTCAAGCCGCTAGATCTGGGACTTGAATTGCACAGTTGACCGTGAGGAATGCAGCGCCTTAACCTCTGTGCCGCCTGTTGGCCCGGGTTTGTCACTTCAAACCTCATGCTGAAATTTAATTGCCATTGATACAGTATTAAGAGATGGAACCTCTAAGCGGTGATTCGGCCCTGCCCTCCTGAGTGGATGAGAGAGTTGGTTAGTTACCGTGGGAACGGGCTGATAAAAAGGGCAGTTTTGCTCTCCACCCTCTCTCGGACTTACACACCTACTTGCCCTCTGCCTTCCACCACAGGATGAGGTAGCATGAAGACCCTTGCCAGATGCTGGTCCCATGTACTTCTCAGCCTCCATAACTGCAAGAAATAACTCTGTTCTTTCTTCATTGCCTTCTCTCAGGCATTCTGTAGCATTAGCAGAAGATGAGCTAAGAGAGATGCTCCACATGGTCAGTCACTAGGGGAAGGTCAATCAAAACAATGAGCTAATGCTTCATGCCCTCTAGGAAGGCTTTAATCCAAAATACAGAAAATAACAAGTGTTAGTGAGGATGTAAAGAACTTGAACCCTTCTACTTCACTGTGGAAAGCAGGTTAGCAATTCCTCAAATAAATAAATAAATAAAATAAACATAGTTACTGTGACCCAGCAATTCCACCCCAAGGTATTGAAAACAGGTGTTCAGACAAAAATTTTATATGAATTATAGCAGCACTATTCATGTCAGCCAAAAGGTAGAAACAAATGTCCACAAAGCAATGAATTAACAAATGTACTCCATCCATACGGAGGAATATCATCTAGCCATTAAAAAGGAACTAGGGGGACCAGCAGTTAGCGTAATGGCTATGTCGCTGGACTCCCATGTAGTCAACCGTGGTTTGCGTCCTGGACTCGGTGGCTTAAACTCATGCCGGGCGCGTGTGCGTGTGTGACCAAGATCTCGAGAGGAAAATGGAGGAGAAGGGATTGCGGCGTGGCCATCCCCCCTGGGGGGTGATTGCTTACTTTCTGTCTCTCTGTCTCTGTCTGCTGGTGAGTGCACGTGCCCTATAGCAAAAACCTCTTAAAAAAATAAGGAACTAGGGGGACCTACACATGGTATAGCTTGACTCCCATATGACTAACCATGGTTCGAGTCCTGGACATGGTGGCTTGAAAATCATGCCAGGCATATGTGCGCGCATGCCCAAGGTCCTGGAAGGAGAATGGAGAAGGGATTGTAGCGTGATCATCCCCCTGGGGGGTGATTTCTCACTTTCCGTCTCTCTGTCTCTCTCTGTGTCTCTGGCGAGTACATACACTGTATAGCAAAAAAAAAAGGGGGGGGGGAATGAGGTACTTGGGGCCAGATGGTGGTACAACAGTAAACACAATGCCTCTGCAAGGTAATCCCACATGAAAAAGTTCCCATTTCAAGTCCAGAGACTGCCCTGCGTATGCCAGTACATATCCGCCCATGATCCCGGGCTGGCTGAAGGTTGGGGGTGGGTTTGGCATCAAGACCTTGTTGGGAGTGCCATCTTTTCTTTCTGTGTGTCTACTTTACTCATGGAAGAAATAAAGTTTTTTTTTTTTAATTTAATTTTTTTTAGAGAGATTTTTGCTATAGGGCACATGCACTTGCTGAAGAGACAGAGAGAGATAGAGAAAAAGTGATAAATCATCCCCCAGGGGGATGGCCACGCCTTAATCCCTTCTGTGTTCTCCTCTCAGGATTTTGGACTTGCACGCACATGCACGTGATGTGAGTTTCAAGCCACTGGGTCCAGGACTCAAATCACAGTTGGCCATGTGGGAGTCCAGTGCCTTAACCATGTCACCTACTGGCCTTTTTTATTTATTTATTTTTTAAAGGAGTGAAGTACTGACACATGATATGATGTGGATGAAACTCAAACACATTATATTAAAGGAAATAAGCTTAATTCAAATTGCCGTATACATACTATTTCATTTATATGAAATCTTCAGGAGAGGCAGATCCACGGAGACAGAAAACAGACTAACAGTTGCTGGAGGGAGACGAGAATGGGGAAAACTGCTTAATAGCATGGCGTTTTCCTCGGGGATGAACATGCTTTGGAACTAGAGGTGGCGGTTGCACAAGATTGTGAAGGTACTAAACACCAATTGTGCATTTAAAGGGCTAATTTATGTTATGTGAATTTTACCTCAATGAAAAAATACAGAAAGAAATCCAGGACCAAAGACAGAGGAAACGGGATCAGGATAGCAGCCAGCTGGGCATGAGTTTGCACGAGTCTGCAAGACTAACAGAGGTGTGAGTCGGGAGGAGCGGGGACATCTGGGGTCTGGAGAGGAGCAAGGTTGGGGAGATCAGCAGATGCTGGGTCACCGTGACCACTGCAGGGGCTGGGGAGCTGGAGTCTTGGTCAGGGAGGCAGGAGGTCCTGAGAGCTGCATCTGGCCTGGAAGTGCAGAATTCTCTGCTCTTCTGGAGGCTAGGTCTGGAAAACGTGAGGCGAAGTGCACCACTCTGGGCAAGGATGCTGGCACACACCCAGAGCTGGCACAGCTGGCCACGAACCTGATGTGTGTCAGGAGCCACAGTGGGAGACTCGCCTGGGGCTGCACTGCGTGGGCTCCATCTATCAAGCTCCCCTGCTCACCTAGAGAAGTGTCTGTGCTTCTCCATCTGCAAAATAAGGGCGAATGCAGTGACTCCCCTTGAACGAGGGAGTGAAGTTGTATGGGGCAGCGCTCCCAGCTAGCCCTGAGCACACAAGCCCACCTTGGGCACTCTGGCTGCACCTGCAGCACCAGCAGACCTGGGCACCTGCACACCCCAAGGTGAGATGCAGCTTCCCCTATCCTCCCCAGTGGGGCCAGACCCCATCCTGCAGTCAGTGCTCAGTTAAACCTCAAAGGAAGGGGCTGGACAGGTGGTGCAATAGGTGGTCCTGAGGTGAAACACAATGCTCTCTGAGGCTGGCCCACAGGGGGGTTCTGTGTTCGGGTCCAGAGAGCTCCCTGAGGAAGCTAGTGTATGTGTGCCCGTCAGGACCCTGCAGTGGGTGCTGTCTCCCTGCCCATCTCTCATTCATGGAAGAAATAAACTAAAACAAACAAACAAACAACAAAAAAGCCTCAGAGGAAGACTAGATGTTGTCATTGTGATGTTGTTAAATAAAATATTAGGAATTAATTTTTTTTTACATTGTGGTAAAATATAGATGCCATAATATCGATAATTTTAACCTGTCCCAAATGTCCAATTCAGTTAGTTACAGTCACCGTGTTACATGCCCATCACCACTACCTATACCCTAAATTCCGTAAACACCAGCATAAACTAAGTGCTAACCGAACACTAACTCCCCGTTCCCCTCTGCCTTCTGTCCCTGGTAACATCTATTTTCTCTCTCTATCAAACTGTTTCTTTTTTATTTTAATTTTTTTTGAGAGGTTTTTGCTATAGGGCACATGCGTTCGCCAGAGAGACAGAAAGCGAGAAATCACCCCTCGGGGGGATGGCCACACGGCAATCCCTTCTCCTCCATTCTCTTCTCGGGATCTTGAGCACGCACACACACGCGCCCAGTGTGAGTTTAAGTCACCGGGTCTGGGACTTGAACACAGTCAACTACATGGGAGTCCAGCAACATAGCCATTACGCCAACTGCTGATCCCTCAAACTGTTTCTATTAGGTACTTAATATAGGTGGAGTCCCAGAGCATTTATCTTCTGTGACTGGCTTATTTCACCACGTATGTTTTCATCATGAACATAGTGTGGCATACACCAAAATCAATGTTTCCTTCCTTTTTATGAGTAAATAGTATTTCATCATATGCACATATAGATACCCCTGTATATTACAATCTGTCTATCTGTTCATCTGTTGATGGACACTTAGATGGTTTCCACCTTTTGGTTACTGTATACAACGCTCGGTATACAAGCTCTCAGGTCTTCGGGATATACAGTTAGCAATAGAATTGCTGGGTCCTATGACAGTTTTACTTTATTTGTTATTTGTTTGTTTGTTTGTTTATTTTTGCCATAGGGCATGTGTGCTCACTACAGAGAGACAGTGATAGGGAAAGTGAGAAATCACCCCCAGAGGAGATGGCCAAGCCACAATCTCTTCTCCTTGATTCTTCTTCTCCTTGATTCTCCTCCTGGATTTGGGGCATGCACACATATGCCTGGTATGATTTTTCAAGCCATCAAAGTCTGGGGACTCCAACTGTGGTTGGCCATGTGGGAATCCAGAGTCTTAACCACTCCACCACCTGCTGGCCCTGGCAGTTTTACTTTAACCTTTTGAGAAATTGTCAAACTATTTTCTACAGCAGCTACACCATTTTACATCCCCACCAGTAGCCCAAACAAAAGCTCCAATCTCTCCACATTTTCATCATCGCTTGTTATATTTCATCTCTCTCTCTCTCTCTCTCTCTCTCTCTCTCTCTCTCTTTTTTAAGGTGTTCTTGCCATAGGGTGTGAGGGCTTCCTGGAGAGAAAGAGAGAGTGAGAGGGAAAGTGAGAAATCATCCTTTAGGGAGGACGGCCATGTAGCACTCCTTTCTCCATTTTCTTCCTGAGATTTTGGGCACACACATGCGCACACCTGGTGTGAGTTTCAAGCCTCTGAGTCCAGGACTCAAACTGCAGTCAGCCATGTGGGAGTCCAGCACCTTAATCATTACACCACCTGCTAGTCTCCCCTTGCTTTTTATTTTTTAAGTTTGTTTCTTCCATGAGCAAGTGAGAGAAACAAAGATACAGCACCCCCAACAGGGCCCTGTGTGATCCACTCCTAATTTCAGTCATCCCAGGATTATGGACGCATATGTGCCTGGTGTACTCGGGGCGGTTTCTGGTCTTGAACTGGGAACCTTCCCATGTGAGTTAGCTTTAAAAAGTGTTGCATTTTACCACTGTGCCATCATGCAGTCCCTCTATTTTCTTGATTATAGCAATCATAGTTGTTGTAAAGTGGCATCTAATTGTGGTTTTGATTTACATTTCCCTAATGGCTAATGATGTTAGAAATCCTTTCATATGCTTATTGACCATTTGTATATCTTGTGTGGTGAAAGGTCTACTTAAGTCCTTTGCCTATTTAAAAAAAAATATTTTGTTGTTGTCAAGTCATAGGAGTTACCTATATATTCTGAATATTAACTGATCTAATAGATGATTTGGAAATATTTTCCCCATGCTGTAGTCTGTCTTGTCACTTTCTTTATAATACCTTTTAGTGCAGAAGTTCTTAATTTGATGAAGTTTGGTTTATCTATTTTTGTTATTGTTATCATCTGTGCTTTGGTGGGAGGCACTCAGCCAAATCCAATGTCAGGAAGATTTTCTCCAGTGTTTCCTTCTAAGGGTTTCATGGTTTCAGCTCTTACATTTTTCTCCCCAATTTGGAGTTAATGTTTTGTATAGTGTAAGGGTCCAGGAAAGGCCCCAGCTTCATTCTTTTGCATGTGGATATCAAGTTTTCCTGTAACCATTCATTGAAAAGACTGTCCTTTCCTTATTGATGGTCTTGGCACCCTTATCCAAAATCAGAGAGAGGGAAAGTGAGAAATCACGCCCCTTGGAGGATGGCCATGCTGCAATCCTTTCTCCTCCATTCTCCTCTCAGGATTTTGGGCACACAAGTACAGGTGGCCAGTGTGATTTTTAAGTCACTGGGTCCAGGAATTGAACCGCAGTCAGCCATGTGGGAATCCAGCCGCCTTAACCACCATGCCACCTGCTGGCCCCAATATATTGTTCTGTTACTGTAACTTTGTAGTAAGTTTGGAAATTGGGAAGTATGAGTACTCCAACTTTATTCTTCTTCTTTTTAGAATTATTTATTTAATTATTATTTTTTATATTATTTGCTATAGGGCATGTGCACTCACTGCAGGGGGAGAGAGAGAGAGAGAGAGAGAGAGAGAGATACCAGATCTAGGACTCAAACTGCAGTGGGAGTCCAGCACCTTAACCACCACACCATCTGCTAGCCCCTTATTTTTCTTCTTAATACCACCAAAGAGAGTCCTTCAGGTTAAAATGAAAGGATGCTAGACAGTAACTCAAAGCCATATGAAAAAATAAAGGTGTCTGGACTGGCCTACAATGCAGTGGTTAAACTCTGTGTAGAGGAGACTGGATCCTACATGGCTGACTGCGGTTGGATCCCCGTCCCAGAGCTAGGCGTGTGTGTGGGTGCCCAGGATCTTGATGGGATGAAAAATTGGAGGAAAAAGAATTGTGGTGGGACCAGTCCTGTTGGGGAGTTTTTTTTTTTTTTTTTTTTTTTCTCCTCTCTCTCTGTCTCCATTCTTGTATGTGTTCTCTATTACACTATTACACATAAAAATAAACTTAAAAAAGAAAAAAGAAATAAATTTTTTTTTGGAGAGGTTTTTGCTACAGGGTGTGTGCACTCACCAGAAGGACAGAGAGAGACAGAGAGACAGAAAGTGAGAAATCACCCCCCAGGGGGGATGGCCACGCCACAATTCCTTCTCCTCTATTCTCCTCTCGGGATCTTGGGCACACACACACACGTGCCCGGTGTGAATTTAAGCCACCAGGTGTGAGACTCGAAGTGCAGTCTACTACATGGGAGTCCAGTGATGTAGCTATTATGCCATCTGCTGGTTCTAAGAAATAGATTTTTTAAAAGCGTTATCTTGGGGGCCAGACAGTGGAGTAGGAAACTAATGCAGTGACTCCTCTTGAAGGGAGTGAAAATGTGAAAATGTGACAGGGGAGCACTCCCAGTTGGCCCTGAGCACACAAGCCCACTTTGGCCACTCGGGCTGCACCTGCAGCACCAAGAGACCTTGGTGAGGTGCAGAACATGGCACTCCGTGAGGCTGATCCACATGGGAAGTTTCCGGGTCCACACCTAGAAACCTTCCTGAGCACCCTGGGCATGAGCATGCCCGAGATCTGGGGCTGGCTGAGGCTGGGGGCGGATTTTGGCATCAGGACCATATGGTCCTGAGAGACCTTATCTCTCTCTGACTCAAGGAAGAAGTAAATGAACTTTAAAATAAAATAAGAATCTCTAGTAAACACATGGGCAATATAAAAGGCAGTTTTATATTTTCATTTTGTAACTTCATTTCACTTGTCTACATATTTTAAAAGAAAGTGCATAAAGACAATTATCCTTTGTTATTAAGCCAAACATGTATAAAGATGTGACTTGTGACATCAACAACAGAAAGGCACTTACTGAATTGTAAAGGAGTACAGTTTTTATATGCTATTGCTGTTAAACTGGTATAAATTTAAATTGGAGTGTTATAACTTCAGGATGTTATCTGTAATGTGATCCCCATGGTAACCACAAAGAAAATAACTACAAAAATACATACAATAGAAAATGAGAAAAGAATAAAAATGTTCACTACCAAAAAAAAAATAACTAAATACAAAAGAAGGCAACAATGGAGGAAATGAAGAATTAAACAGTTATAAGACATATAGAAAACAAATAGCAATGGTAGAATTAAGTCCCTTATCAGTAATTTCTTTAAATCAAAAGATGGAGACTGAATGGATTAAAAAAGAAAAACGCGATTCAACCATATGCTGTCTACAAGAGATGCACTTTAGATCTGAAGACAAAAATAGGTTGAAAGTGAAGAGGATAAAAGAGGATATACCATGAAAAGAGTAGCCAAAAGACAGCAGGAGTGGCTATACTAACAATACTTATTTTTAGTCTATTGTGTTGCTAATAATAAACATACATAAGTCTGAGCAAAGTGTAAAGAATAGAGGTTTATTTAATTCACGTTTTTGGAGGTCAAGGGGCTGTGTCTAGTGAGGATCTTCTTGGTGGCGTCCTGCGGCGGTGCAGGGCATTACATGGTAAAACTTGAGCAGAGCAAGAAAACTTAACATCTGTGTCTTTATAAACCCAAAAGTAGCCAAACATGGAGGCCCCACCCTGCTGCCTATTCACTTCCCAAATGAAACCTTACCTTTTAGTACAACGCTAGGAAAAAGTTTTCTCACCCTCTTGACAGTTATACCAGCTTACCAAATTTCAATACATGAATTCTGGGGGGGGATACGTTCAAGCCATAGCATTCCACTCATGACCCTCCAAATTGATATCTTTTTCATAATTAAAATACATCCATTTCATCCCAGTATTTCCAGTCTTAACTCAGTCTAACACCAACTCAGAAGTCCAAAGTCCAGATATGAGCCTGTGAAATCAAAACAAATTACTTGCTTCCAAAATACAATGGTAGAATAGTCACAGGGTAGAAATTCCCACTCTACAAGAAGAAAAGAATAACAGGACCAAGCAAATATGAAATCCAGCAGGGCAGATAGTACATCTTTTTTTAATGAAATTTTGGCTATTGGTGTGTGTACTCATCAGAGAGACAGAGAGACAGAGAGACAGAGAGAGAAAGTGAGAAGTCATTCTCTCAGGGAAGACGGCTGCACCACAATCTCTTCTCCATTTTCCTTTCAGGATTTTGGGCATGCACACACACATGCCTGGCATGAATTTCAAGCCACCAGGTCCAGAACTCGAACTTCTGTCAGCCACGTGGAAATCCAGTGTCTTTTTCTTTTTTTTTTATTTACATTTTTAAAATTTTGTTTTCTTTTATACATTCAATCACATTAATTAGTTTACAAAGTGAATATTTCAACATGTGAACATTTCTCTCTAGTCCAGTTGATAAAACTATAAAATATCCTCAACAGATAATACCACATTTCTTTGTCCCATTAGTGCTTTGCCTATTTTTCTTCTAAATGTCCTTCCTCAGACCCTACTCTTTCACATACACTATATCTGGTATTTACATCCATTTACTTTGTTTCTATATCCTTTAGTGAATCAGTTTCAGTTATAGAGTGCGGACACTTGGTATATATTAAGTGGGGACATACAATGTCTCTCCTTCATAGCTTGGCTTGCTTCACTCAGCAGTAAATCTTCCATATTCCCCTTGACTGTCCCCTGATTATTCTGCTCTCTAAGTCTCTGGGTCTGTGATGGGAGGGGAAGTCGAAGATCTCTGAAATGCTCTATGGACCTTTTTCCCCCATTGTTTTGACCATTAACATTTGGATCTGTTCTATCAGTGCTGATATCTTTAGGAACTGGTTGTTAAGCCATACTCTTAGTTTTCTCTGCCAAAATCTTCCGTTCTTTGCATGATAGTCTGTGAATTGTCTAAGTCTTTGTGCTCTGCTCCCTTTTTCATTTTTAATTCTATCTTTTAAAAAAGGTTCTTATTAGCCAGCAGGTGGCATGGAGGTTAGGGCACTGGATGCCATATGGTCAACTGTTGTGGTTCAAGTCCTGGACTTGACACCTTAAAAATCATTCCAGGTACATGTGCATGCAGGCCCTAAATCCCAAAGAAACTGGAGGAGAAGGGATTGCAGCATGGTCATCCCCCTTGGGGGAGGCTACTTCTCACTTGCCCTTTCTCTGTTTCTCTCTCTTTGTTTCTCTCTGGAGAGCAATTGCACCATATAGCCAAAACCTTTTTTTAAAGAGAGATATTTTGCTATAGGGCACATGCACTCACCAGAGCGACAGAGACAGACAGAGAGACAGAAAGTAATGGCCATACCACAATCCCTTCTCTTCCATTCTCCTCTTAGGATTTTGGGTGTGCACACACATACACCTGGCATGAGTTTTAAGCTGCTAGGTCTGAGACTCAAACCATGGTCAACTATGTGGGAGTCCAGCAATGTAACCATTATGCCATCTGCTGGTTCTGCCAAAAACTTTTTAAAAAAAGGTTCTTATTTATTTCTTCGATGAGAGAGCAATAGAGATCACCCCAACAGGGTCCTGATGCCATGATTCACCCCAGCCTTCGGCCAACCCCAAATTGTGGCCCAGTGTACTCAGAGAATTCTCTAGACATGAGCCAGGAATTCTTGCATGTGGGGATTGTCTTGCAGAGCATCATGTTTTATTCTGCACCAGTGTCTGGCTCTATTCAATTTTTAAGTCATTCCATTGCTCCTTCATTTTACTGCTTGCAGTTAGAAGGAACCACACATCTCCTTCTACATTTTACTTAAAACTTTCTTCTGCCAGATACCCTAGGTGACCACTCCTAAGTTTGGAATTCTAGAAAACTTTAGGGTGTGGATAAAATGCAGCTTTTTCCCCCAATGGCATACCAAAATTGACCTATTCGCCCATTTCCATTTTCTTAATTTTCACCTGAGATCTCATCAGAATGGCCTTAAAAGTTCCTGTTTTTATCAGCATTATTCCTACAGCGACTTAACCAAACCTTAAATATTCCAGTTCCTTCCTAGTCCGTTCTTTCAATGCTCCCTCAGAATCTGGGCTTTTCTTTCCTGTTTTTCCAAACTCTTCCAACCTCTGCTCATTGCCCAGTTTGAAACTCACTTCCACATATTCAAGTATTTATTATTAATACTGTCCTTCTTCTCCATACCAACTTTCTGTTATAGTCCATTTTCTGTTGCTAATAACAGAAATACCTGAATATGGATAATATATAAGAAGTAGAGGTTTATTTAGCTCATGACTTGAGAAGTCCAGGTTCAGGGTGACACTGGTGAGACAGAGTAAGTGAAGAACCAAGCAAGAGCTAAGCAGGAGCATGTAGGTCCATGTCTCTGTGTGTCCTTATAAACCCATGAGTGCCCAATCACGTGGCCCACTGTGATACCTAATCACTTCCCAAAGGTCCCATTTTCTTCTTATTTTTTTTAGAGAGATGTTTATTTTATTTTATTTATTTTTTTGTTATAGGGCACATTCACTTGCCAGACAGACAGAGAAAGAGAGACAGAAAGTGAGAAATCACCCCTGGGGGAATGGCCACACCACAAACCCTTCTCTTCCATTCTCCTCTTGGGATTTTTGGACATGCAAACACACACACCCAGCATGAGTTTTAAGCCACAGGGTCTGGAACTCAAACCATGGTTGACTACATGGGAGTCCAGCAACATAATCATTACACCATATGTTGGTCCCCAAAGGCCCCATTTTCAACACCTTAATGGGGCTGAAACATAATCAGATTAAATCTCCATCCTCTCAACATCATAATAATGGCTTACCAGATTTCAATACATGAATTTTTGGGAGACACATTCAAAATGACACCAAATAGACTTTAATGTTGAAAAACCTTATCAAAAACAAATAGGTAAGGCCTATATTAATGAAAAGGTCAATACAATAAAATTATATAATAATTATAAACATTTACACACTTAATAACAGATCCTCAAAATATGAAGCAAAAAATGACATAATCAAAGGGGGAAACAGACAGTTTCATAATGAAGTTTGAAAATTCAATACCCCATTATCAATAATGAGTAGAATAACCAGGCAAACAATTGTACTCCAACAAATTAGATAACATATAAGAAATAGGTTAGTTCCTTGAAACACATATGTTGAACTGACTCAAGAAGAAATAGAAAATCTCAACAGATCTGTAACAAACAAAGAGATTTAATCAGTAATTAAAATTCTCCCAGCCAAAAAAGTCCTGGACCAGAGAGTTGTATAGGTTAGTTCTACCAAACATTTAAAGAAGAATTAATACCAGTCCTCAAATTTTTCCTAAAAGTCGAAAAGGAAGAAACATTTCCTAACTCATTCTATACAGCCAGTATTTCCCCAATACATAAACCAGACAAAGATATCATAAAAAAAAGAGAATGGTAGACAAATTCCTCTTAAAAATATAGGTATAAAAGTATTGAACAAAATATTAGCAAATTGAATCCAACAGCATATTACAAGTATTAATCATGACCAAGTGGTGTATAACCAGGAAATTAAGAGTGGTTCAACACAATAAAATCAACCAATATAATATACCATGTTAATAGAATGAGAAAAAGAAAAAAATACACAATCATCTCAGTTGATGTAGAAAGGGCATTTTAACAAAATTCAATATCCTTTTATTATAAAAATACTCAAATACTAAGATTAGAGGGGAAATTCTTCAACATAATAAAGGATAAAAAGCCCACGGTTGATATCATACTCAGTGGTGAAAGATATAAAGCCTTCCCCTAAGATCAGGAATAAGACAATGATGCTTGTTTTTACTACTGCTACTTTACTTTGCACTGCAAGTTCTACCCAGCACTATAAACAAAGAGAAATAAAAAGCAGCCAAATTGGAAAGAAAGAGGTAAATCCATCTCTGTTTGCAGGTGACGTGATCCTTATATAGAAAACTCAAGAGTCCACAAGAAAGCTACTAGTGCTAATAAGCAAATTCAGCAAAGTTATAAGATCAATATGCGAAGATCACACAAAAATCAACTGTGTCTCTATAATTGCACAACCCAAACAAGAAATTTTTTTTTAATTTCCATACAATAGCATCTGAAAGATTAAATACTTAGGAACAAATCTAACCAAGAAGGTGAAAGATTTGTATGCCGAATACAACAAAAGACTGTTAAAGGACATTAAAGATTATCTAAATAAATGGAAAGACAATCTATGTTCATAAACAGGAAGACTTAGCATTGTTAAGATTTTAATACCTGACAACTAAAAGAGAGAGAGAGAGAGAAATTGAGGTCAAATATATAAAGCAAAAAGGACTTTATTTGGGCATGAATTTGAGGACCGAATCAGGATACTGCCCAGGTGAGCATAATTCAAGCATATTTATTGAAGTTTTTTCAAAACTCTGACAAGATTTAAAGGCAAAACCCACAAGCAGGAGAGGAGGAAAGAAGGTATTATACTAATTGTTTGGGGACAATTATCTTTGGCTACCAGGATCAATGATGAGGATGGTGATGGTCCAAGGCTAGACAGTCTCTGGGCAGATGTTTTGGCAGAAGTCAGGTTTCAGTGGTCTCCGTGCAAGGTTATGATTCCAGCAAAGTTCTCTAAACAACAGTTCTTGTTATCAGGCATGCTTGTATGAGAAAGCACCTCCTCCATGGCCTTCCCAGCTGTTTAGTCTGAGTTAACAAAACTCCATTTTGATTCTGAAAAACTTTCACATATCACCCTAAGTGATCTGCCGAGTCAACACAAGGCCTATCAAAATTCCAATAGCCTTTTTATTTTTAATGGAAGCATATTCTTAAATCTGTATGAAATTACAAGAGGCTCCAAATAGCTAAAAATAATAGGAATTTAAGATATTTTAAACAGCAAGAATAATTTTTTGAGCTAATCCCTAAGTGCTCTCAGGATATCTGCTGGAGAAGGAACATTCCAAATTTGCCTCAGATCTTTGTGACCTGCTCTGCTTAGGGTAGTCGTGACGGTAATTTGAAAAATGGCCGTTTATGGGTCATTCCCTGTGTGCCTAAAATGACAATTCGACCTGTAAAAATGTTTCCCTATTACTGACTAAGGTATTTGCTTACTTGCATATTTTATTTGTTCTAGAAAAATAAACGGAAGCCATAAGAATCTAAACACTGACATTACAATGATCACAGAGGGGTGGGAAAGAAGCAAAAGTAGCTAGAAACCTAGTTAATTCTGTCTCCCCATTAGCCAGGGTTCACCATTTACCCACAGGCACTTGCACAATGACACGAAGTCTCACTTTCAAGACACCAGGGAAAAGGGACTGGAAGTTTTTATTTAGGAGTTAGTTTGGAGAAATCTTAGACCTAGACGATATGGCAGCATTGGAGGAGCAGCACATGGCTCTCTCTAAAACACTGAAGTAAATAAACTTCATGGTGGGAAAGCTGAGGTCTCAGCCTAAGGAGCTCCATGGGTATTTCACACTCATTCTCCACACTGAAGCTTGGCCTCCAAGGCGCAACTCTTCTGTGAGGTTCTGTGCTTCACCACCGTGTTATGAGGTCCACACGTGCTGGCTGGCCTGGACACGTGTAACCCTGGTATGGTGCTTTCATGTGGAGCGTCTAGGTCACCGTACTTAGTAAAGCCTTTTGCACCGACAGCAGGATCTCTTGCATCCAAACCCTACCATTGTCCTGCACTGTCTTCTGGCTCCACATCTGACCCCACATCTGACCCCTTGTCCTGACAGTGCCCAGGTCCCAGCCATGTCAGTGCTGGCAGTTCCCAAACTCCCTGGAGGCTCCTGGCTAGTTTTGTTTCAGGGATAGGAACTGTCAAAGAACAAAATCACAACAAATTGAGTTTCAAAGGTTGAATTGTTTTTTTTTAGCAATTCATGAACTGGGCAGTACCAGTCTGTAAGGTAGACTGGGTGTGGCTGGATAACCACCCCACAACCCCTTTAATAAGGCAGCTTTAGGGGGAACAAAGAAACAGCACAGTGCGAAAGGCAGACTGTCTGTCATTAGGTTACTTTGCTTGCATGGATTCAAGCCCCTGGTATGCTGGTTCACGCTGACTAGGTTCCTTTTGAATGGTTGCGTCAAGCTCACTTTTGTTTTTTGTTTTTGGAAAACTGGCCTGTTTTGGGATTTCTTTTTTCTTTCTTTTTTTTAATTGACAGAGGGTTGGTGCACTCTCCAGAGTGAGAGAGACAGAGAGAGAGGAAGAAGGAGAAAGCACTCCCAGTAGGATACAGTCACCCCACAATCCCTTCGCCATTGCTCCTTCCTGTCCTGAATTGGAGCATACATACACGTGACGGCATGTTCTTAAGCCACTGGGGCCAGGCTGTAAACGACAGTGGCCATGTGGGATCAGCTCCCTTGACTGCTAGGCCATGGGGCCAGCCCTGTTTGGGGATTTCTTGAGGTTTTTTTTGTTTGTTTCAGTGGCACTTAGCAGTAGTGCTTCCATTTTGGCTCTTAGTGTTTGTCAACAGCTAAGTTTTTTTTCAAGTTTGTTTGTTTGTTTATTTATTTATTTATTTATTTTAGAGTTTTTTTGCTATAGGGAGCGTGCACTCGCCAGACAGAGAGAGACAGAGAGATAGAAAGCAAGAAATCACCACCCAGGGGGATGGCCACGCCGCAATCCCTTCTCCTACATTCTCCTTTCGGGATCTTGGGCACGCACACACACACGCCCGGCATGAGTTTAAGCCACCGGGTCCGGGACGCGAACTGTGGTCGACTATGTGGGAGTCCAGGAGTCCAGCGACATAGCCGTTATGCTAACTGCTGGTCTCGTCAAGTTTATTTATTTTATTCATGATAGAGAATGTGCATGAGAGAGAGAGAAGGAGCGAGAGAGTAAAGCACTCTCACTGAGGTCTTACTCCATCGGGATCCCCTCTCCCCAGCCCGCTAGCTTGTTAGGGTCTGGGCTCACACACCAGGCATGCTTTCGAGCTGAACCAGGGATCTAAACCTGCAGTCAGTCATGTGGCTTCCAGCACTGCAGTTCAGTTTGCTACTGACTGCACCACCAGGCTGCACCCCTAGTTGTTTTTGAAGCTAGGCACAGAGTGGTCAAAAACAGCTGTAGCACCACCTGCCCTGTGGGAGGCCCACCCAGCCTGAGCAGCTCTCCTCCAACGCCTCCCTCTGCTGTGACCCACCTTGAGGCTTGTCAGGTCTTTTACGTAGTCACAAGGCATTCAAGATGCTTCCTAAATTATTGCATGGTTAAAGAGATGTGAATTGGAGAGAATTACAAGTGGGTCTTCTCTCCCCTTTGGAGACATTAAAGTTTATTTAAATAAAGGCTACTGGAGTATCTTTAAAATAGATTTCTGTTCATTATAAAAAGTGAGAAATTAGTTGAACCTGCTAGTCTATTCTTTTTGTCCACTTTCCTCTTATTTCACTTCAGTATTAAAGGAACAGACTTGACTGGCACCAAGTACCACAGGCTGGGCTATTGGGGCCCCACCTGATGAGTGAAGTCTTAGCAACACATTTTCTCACCCAGAAGTTTGGGATCTGGTACTTCTGGCTTGTTGGCATCCAGGTGTGTGGCTGTCTCGTCTGTCTCCTGTGAACAGACGCACGGAGTGGTTCTACAGATGTCACATTCAGGGAGTGTTAAAGCACATACCTCTGGCTCCCCTCAGGCAGTGTAGGACACCACAGCTGTGGCACTTGAACGGGATCTTAGTCTAACTGGAAGCCGCTCAGTGTCGCAGGGGTTGCAGGTGTGGGAAGAATGCAGGTTCCTCCGGCTGCCGGGGCTGGACCCCTGCTCAGCTAGGCTCCAGAAGCCCATCTGCAAAGCAAGCCCCAGAGCCCGACACTGCACACATTCATCTTCCATGCTGTTCTGCGGTCCTGCCGTGCTCCATCTTTGTTACACATAGACAGATGGTGGTATTTGGCCTCCTGTCAGCTTTAATGAGTATAGATAGAAGTGATAAGAACATTGCCTCATGGAGCCCATTTCCTTTTCTGTATGTGTGTGTGTGTTTTAAGTTAATATAGTGCTCACAGCTAAGCCAGGCTCTGAAGTCCCTAGTTCAACATCAGGGTAATGTCCCCTCACAGTGGGAGAGGAACACAGGGTCTGTGTCTTGCAGCTGCTCCCAGAACTTGCTTCAGGTGTCAGTCACATGTCACAAGAATGACCGAGGTGCTGCTCGGTCCTAAAGGCTGGGAGTCCTGGTGCACAGAGCCCTCTGTCACTCCAGGGACCAGGCATATCCCTGGGGCTTCTGAGAGGCTCTGATCTGCCCATCTCCCTTCCACACACAGCAGGCGCACAGCCATGGTAGAACAGTGTCTCAGAGGACACCAGTCTACCACATCGTTCTTCTGGAAGCCGCGTTTCCCCTGCAGGGCTCTGGGCTCTGCACAGCCCTCCGGGCAGCGCTCCTACTGCCTCTGGCCGCTTCCTCTGCTCACCTGCTGCCTCCCTCCCACTCTGCCTTCCTAGTGAGGGCCACAGCTGTCTGAGGCCGGGACCCTGGAAATAAGCCCCCAGACAAGACTGTGTGTGCAGGCAATATAAGAAGTACTCCTGGTAAACCGGGAGGTACAGAGCGAGCAGGGAAAGAGGTGCCAAGCAAGTATGTGGTGTCAGGTGAACAGGCAGGACCAGGACAGAAACCACACCTAGTTCTGCATCCTCCAGGAACTGTCCGTGGCTCTGCCGCTCCGGTGACTTCCAGGCATTTCCAGCTCTTTGCACCCATGGTTTCAGTAGACCCATAACTCAGAGCAGTCCCTAAAGAAGGATGCAGAAGCCAGATCCACACAGATCCACACAGCCTGGCAAGAAGGGCACAGGGAACCAACGGGGCCTACCTCACCACCCACCTCAGCCAGGGCTCAAGGACCCTCTCTGAAGGTGTCCTGGGAGACTGAGGTAGCCCTGGCTATCTGTGAGCTGGGGAGCAGCACTCCAGGGAGGGGCAGCCAGGCCTGGGGAGCTCCCGGGATGGGCTGGAACATGGAGCTTGCACCTTAGAAGCCACAGAGGTGTTCTGAGCACATTGGGCAGGATGTAGCTTGTGTGTTTAAAAAGCCATTCAGAATAGAAGGACCCTGCACTGGAGGAATAAGGTGGCTGGAAGGTTGAGGGTGACATGCAAGGTCTGCCAGAAGAGCAGAACCAGCGGGACCCGGTGATGTTCCAGGGGCATAGGGGAGGACAGGGTCCTGGGAGACACTCAGCTTTGGGGAGCACCTAGGAGGATAGGCTGTTTGCTGCAGTGGGCTTGGAGCGATGAGCAGCTAGTGGTAGAGACACATCCACTTGGGTCAGGGCTGGTCATCTGGTGGGATTTGTGTATTTGCGTGGTGCTGTTATGACTGTCTTCTTTCCCACAGACCCTGCTCCTATCTCTACTCTCCCCCATACTCTGTGCCCAGTGCCCAGCATGGCCCTGCCCTCGAAGCCCAGTGGTCATCCTTATTGGACAGGTGGATGATGGGTAGTCACTAGGTTCTCTTCCACTGTTTCCTCCTCTTCCAATGCACTTTTGTCTTTTTAGCACCACTTACACTGCTCTAGTTAGAAATTAATACACATTCATTCTTCCCAGTGGCCAGCTGAACAGAGGCTGCCTCAGGGTCCCAGGCATCTGAGAGGCAAGTAGGTGACTTAAGGATGATCAGGCCCCAGCAGGTGGGAACTTCGTTTTTGCTGACCAAGGGAGAAGACTCACAATAATATAAATGAGTTATTTGAACTGATTATATTTCAAATTTGAATTGGAAGATTTAAAATTCAAAACAGGAGTAGTAAAATGGTAGCTTTACTTCTGCAATTTGGCCCCCTAGATCTAGGCCCACTTCCCCGGATCAACCTGTCACTGTTGAACCTCATCGTTCTTTTTTTTTTTTTTTTCCCTTTATTTTTCTTTCTCATATCAATCACAATCATTTTACATAAAGTTCTCATTATGATGTGTACATTATAGATACATGTATCTAGTTTTCAACAGAGAACCCTACATTTTCTGGTGACAAATGACTCCTCCCTTTGCCCCCCACGCCCACTCTCCGCCACCCACTCCCGACCCCCCACTCCCCTCCCTTACAGCCTCTGGCATCCACATTTGTCCTTTCCGCTATCATATCATCAGATCTTTCTCCCTCTGCTGGAGTGCTGATATTATTATTTTTTTTTTTCATTGCGCATCTTTACAGAGTACAGCGTGGTTTTTCCAGCATGAGTACAGATCACATTGGTCAAGACAGTGATACCATCACATACATCATCATCAGCAGACCGCCCTTCATCCCTGTGTCCATCAAACGTGATGATCGTTCCCTGAACCGCCCTCCATCATTCATTCCCATTACCTCTCCCATGCTGTCTCCAGTATCCGCAGTTGCCATCCCTGCGACCATACCCTCCAGATCTTTCACCCTTTTTTTTTTTTTCCTTTTTCAATTATGAGCTCATAAAGTTTTCCACAATAGAAAACATAGATTCTGTTCAGGGTTGGGTCAAGGGTGGGTCTCGTGCAGTTCCGCAATTGTAGGTGGGTTTCTATGGAATACGGTTCTAGGAGCGCAGTTCTGGTAGGCAGAGATGGTTATCAGTTGATGTGGCACAGCCACTATCCTGTGATTACCGAGAGTGGTGTTGTGGGGATCTGCAGTATGAGTCATCCTCGAGTGTCTGGCTTCCCCAATAATGGTAGAATAGTTCTTGTTTTTCCCTGAGGTAATGCAGGGCTGGTAACCATCATCTTCTCATTGCCCATGGGCAGCGAAAGTCCTCCTATACAATATATTTCTCAATTGGTTTAAGACATCTAAAGATTCTTTCTGTTGCTTATATTTGCATGATCTTAATTCTTGTTTTTGGCTTCAGTTTGCCGCTCGCGGCCGGTGGCCACGCGCTGGCCCGGCGGTCACGTGCTGACTCGTTGGCCACGCCTGGGTGTCTGCCCGGTAGCCACGCACAGGCCTGGCGGCCACGCCCGGGTGCAGGCCCGGCAGCCACGTGTAGGCCCAGCGGCCACGCGTGGGCCCATGCCCGGCGGCCATGTGCAGGCTCGGTGGTCACCCGCAGGCCCGGCGGCTGTGCACGGGTGCAGGCCCGGCAACTACACACAGGCCCGGTGGCCACGCGCCGGCCCAGCGGCTGCATGCAGGCCCAACGGCCACACGCTGGCCCGGCGGCCACTCGCAGGCGCAGGCCCGGTGGCCACTCGCCGGCCCGGCGGCCGCACACAGGCCCGACGGCCACACGCTGGCCCAGCGGCCACTCGCAGGCGCAGGCCCGGCAGCCACGCTCATGCCTGGCGGCCACTGGCACACCCGGCAGCCACACACAGGCACAGGCCTGGCGGCCACACACAGGCACAGGCCCAGCGGCCACGCACAGGACTGGCGGCCATGCTCAGGCCCGGCGGCCATTTGCCGACCCGGGGGTCATGCGCAGGCCCGGCGGCCACACGCGGGCCCGGCGGCCACACGCGGGCCCGGGAGCCACATGTGGGCTCGGCGGCCACACGGCCCGGCAACCACGCTCCGGCCCGGCAGCCGTGCGTAGGCGCAGTACCGGTGGTCACGCATAGGCCCGGCAGCCACTCACCAGAGCAGGCCCGGTGGCCGGGAGCAGGCCCGGCAGCCACGCGTAGGTGCAGGCCCGGCAGCCACACTCAGACCCGGCGGCCACTCGCAAGTCCGGGGGCCACACGTGCGCCCAGCGGCCACTCGCAGGTCCGGTGGCCTCGCGCCGGCCTGGCTGCCACGCGCAGGCCCAACGGCCACACGCCAGCCCCAAGCGCGCGAATGTGCCCGGGACCCATCGCCATCTCCCACTCGCCCGCCCAGCCAGAGACAGAAAGGATGGCAACCTCGGCCTTTTGGTGCCACCGGCCCGCGTCGGCGCCGAGCACGGGACAGACCCCGCGCTGGAGAGGCAGCGGGAGCCGGGCGGTCCAGGCCACCACACGCGGAGAGCAGAGGAGAGTCCGCCCCCAGCCCCCGGGCGGGGGGCGGGCTCGGCCGTCCCCCAACTGCCGCCGCCGCCGCCGCCGCCGCCGCTGCGCGCGCTGGCGCAGGGGACAGGGGACAGGCTCGGCCGCCCCTCGCCGCCGCCGCGCGTGCTGGCGCGTGGGGCGGGGGGGCGGGCTCGGCCGCCCCCTCACCACCGCCGCCGCCGCGAGCACTGGCGCGGGGGGGCCCCTCATCGTTCTTTTTTTCAACATGCGATAAAGGCTCATCGTTCTTTTTTTCAACATGTGATAAAGGATTAGGTCTACTTTTAAAATTTCTTTTTCTTTCCTTTTTCTTTTTCTTTTTAGAGAGAGATTTTTGCTATAGGGTGCATGCACTTACTGGAAAGACAGAGATAGAAAGCGAGAAATCATCCCCCAGGAAGGATAGCCATGCTGCAGTCCCTTCTCCTCCAGTCTCCTCTCGGGATCTTGGGCATGCACACACATGCACCCGGTGTTTTAAGTCACTGGGTCCAGGACTTGAACTGTGGTTGACTATGTGGGAGTCCAGCGATGTAACCATTACGCCATCTGCTGGTTTCAGTTTCATTTTCATAATGGAAAGCAGGTATTTGCCACTGTGGGGGCTTCTACACTTCATGGCACAGTGCTGTTTGCTGTGGAAGCTGGATCTTATACATCTCATGTATTAGCAGGTAGTAGATCTATGAAAGAGTGGCTAACAAGTGCAGTCTCAGACCTGTGCCCAAACTGGAAGAAACAGAGGTAAGCCTGACCAGAACTTGCAGCTGTGCTGCAGGAACAAGTTGTGTGGGAAAGTTGAATCATGCAGCATTTTCCCCTGGAACTGTTGAGAACACATCACAATTAGCAAGATGGTTGCTAAATTTATTCTAAGGATGATGACAACCTTGTAGTGATCAAATCTGTGGTCATGCCTGGGAGTCTATCACAGACACAGTAGGAAATGACTAATTTTGAGTATTGAGGTAAATTTGAGGCATTTAATGTTTGCTGGTGGAAATAGGTACATGTGGACTTATTGAAAAGGTTAGTATTGGTATTGGGCTTACAACAGAAGTTAAATCAAGGTGGCTTCATCTCACAAGCACGTGGGGCTTGAACTCATCCTTGACATCATTCTTCAGGAATTCCTGAGTGAGCCTGGGTCATGAGGGAGAACTAAGGATAGGCTGGCTCTCCCAGTGAACTGGTACACACACCAAAGTGAAATCTGACACACGTTCCCCTCCCTATCCACTCACTATCAATTTCATGCTTGAGAATGACCTCTGCCCTCCACCACCAAAGTAATCACAGGAGAGGGCAACCCTGATAGTCACTTTGCCTGAAAATCCCAGGCTGGTCTCTGCCTAGTCCTGTATCTGCCAGGAACAGGTGTGCAGTCCTCAAACATCCACCTGGGCACTTCCTGGGAACTCCAGCTAACAACTCCAGGACCAGGGGTTCTCACTGAGGACTCTCATTCCCAGTCCTGGCCTCATCTTCCTCGGGTTCTCCAAGTCTCAGGTGACCCTCTGCTGGGTTTCCTTTTGATCAGGTTAACCAAAATCAGTTTTCCACTTCACTAAAGAACCCCAGGTGATAAGAACTGCTGAGTAAGTTGACTTGTTCATGTTGCCCTATTCTACAGAGGGAGGAGTACATCTTCTCCCTTCCCTTCACCACACCTCTAAAGGATGGATCAGGCATTTCAACTGAGTCTTTCAATACTCAGATCCCTTCCCCATATGGTCAATCATAACTGGTCCCACAGATAGGTGATTCCATTCTCTTGGGGCTAATGGAACTGTATCTGGGGGGAAATTCTTGCCAAAGAATAATCTAGAACCCTTCTTGTATGAGGGTGCGATTTCTGAAATGAAAGCCATGACATGAACAATATTCTCAAAACTGGGGGAGGGTTTAATTCCTTAAGGATTCCTCCAATTGAAAACTTTGAAAATTAATAAACATTGTCCACATTAGGTTCTTCAATGTCAAGAGTATAGAGCATCAGAGGCAGGGAGAATGGGACCATGGGATGGGGAAGAAATGTGTAACTGGCTCACATGTGTAGCTGCAGTCAGGCGACCCAGTGACACCTGGCTAGACACACAGCTTTTAAACCAAGATAAACTCGTACTTACTTAATTTTCCCTTGGATTTCTTGAAGTCCCCTCATATGCAGAAAATTAGCGAATACATAGAAGAAACCAAACGATATCACCAACCAATAGGATCTAATTGACATTTATTAAACACTCCACCCAACAACAGAAGAATAATATATTCTTGTGCTTACAGAACAATTACCAAGAGAGACCCATATCCTGGGTCACAAAATAAACCTGAATAAAAGAAAAAGAACTGAAGTCACCCAGACTATTCTCCAACCACAATAAACTCAAACTAAAAAAACAACATAAAGGTTACAAGAAAATCTTCAAACACATGGAAACAAAGAAAAGACAAAAAGTTTCAAATCAATAATTGAAATTCATACTGTGATAACTTAGGTAAAGAAGAAAGAGTAAAATAAACCCAAAGCAAACAGAAGGAAGGAAATAGTGAAGAAGGAGCAGAAATCAATGAAATTGATAAAAATAAAAATATGAAAGAATCAATGAAACTACAATCAATAAATTGGCAAACCTTTAGCAAAACTGATAAAGAAGAAAGTGAGAAGACAAGAATGATCAATTTCAGGGATAAAACTGGAGATACCAGCCCAGATTCTGCATACATCAAAAGAATGATAAGAGAATATTCTATATACACCAAGTTGATGCCTTGGGTAAAATGGATCAATTTCATGAAAAGCACAAGTGACTACGCATATGAAATATATTATTATTTTTAAGAGAGATTTTTGTAATAGGGCATGTGCACTTACCAGAGAGACAGAGAGACAGAAAGCAAGAAATCATCTCTGAGGAGGAATGGCATGGTGCAATCCTTTCTCCTCCATTCTTCTCTAGGGATTTTGGGCACACATCCACATGTGCCCAGCCTGAGTTTTAAGCCGCTGAGTCTGGGACTCAAACTGTGGTCAGCTACGTGGGAGTCCAGCAATGTAACCATTATGCCATATGCTGATCCTGAAATACATTATTTGAACACCCCTATAACTATTTTTTGAGAGGTTTTTGCTATAGGGTGCATGCGCTTGCCAGAAAGACAGAGAGAGACAGAGAGATAGAAAGTGAAATCACCCCCCAGGGGATGGCCATGCCGCAATCCCTTCTCCTCTATTCTCCTCTCGGGATTTTGGGCACGCATGCACATGTGCCCAGCGTGAGTTTAAGCCAACGGGTCCAGGATTCGAACCGCGGTTGTCTACATGGGAGTCACACACACATACATGTATATACATACAAACATATACATATATGTGCATACACATATACACACATACACACACACATCTGTCTCTGTTTCACTCAGGGAATAAATAAATTTAAAAATAGAAAATCAATGTAATCCACTGTATTAACAGACTAATAAAGAAAACTTTACAAGAGTACTTCAACTTATAAAGAAAAAATGTTCAACAAAATTCAATATTCATTCATGATAAAAACTCAGAACAAATAAGAAAAGGCCTAGTATTAACATTACATTTGATAATGAAAGACTGAATGCTTTTCTACAAAGATGAGGAACAAACAAGGCAAGGATGTTTCCTCTTATCACTGCTGCTCAAAGACTGGGAAATCTAGCCAGTGCATAAGACAAGAGAGGGGTGGGGGAGGTATACAGATTGAAAAGGGGTAAGCCAAAATGCCCATTTTTGAAGATAACATGATTGTCTATGTAGAAAATTCCAAAAAATACCCCAAAAAATCAATGTATCAAAAAAATCAAACTAATAATTGAGTTCAGCAGTTTTGTAGAATATAAGCACATAAAATCAATTTTATGTCAGGGGCCAGCAGGTGGTGTGGTGGTTAAGGGTGCTGGACTCCCACATGGCTGACCGTGGTTCAAGTCCTATACATGGTAGCTTGCTTTCTCACTTTCTCTCTCTCCTCCCCACCCCCCATCAAACTAAACTAAAATAAATAATAAAGTTAAATAAAATAATTCTTTTCTTTTCTTTTTTGGAGACGTTTTTGCTATAGGGCACTTGCGCTCCCCAGACAGACAGAGAGAGACAGAGAGACAGAAAGCAAGAAATCACCCCTCAAGGGGGATGGCCATGCCACAATCCCTTCTCCTCCATTCTCTTCTCGGGATCTTGGGCACACATGCACAAGCGCCCCGCGTGAGTTTTAAACCACCGGGTCCGGGACTCGAACCGCGGTCGACTACCTGGGAGTCCAGCGACATAGCCATTACGCTAACTGCTGGTCCCAAAATAATTCTTTTTTTTTTTTCTTTTATTTCTTTTTTTTTTTTTTTTTTTTTGAGAGGTTTTTACTATAGGGTGCATGTGCTTGCCAGAGAGACAGAGAGATAGAAAGCGAGAAATAACCCCCCAGGGGGGATGGCCACGCCACAATTGCTTCTCCTCCATTCTCCTCTTGGGATCTTGGGCATGCATGCACACGTGCCTGGCGTGAGTTTAAGCCACCAGGTCCGGGACTTGAACCGTGGTCGACTACATGGGAGTCCAGCGACATAGCCATTATGCTAACTGCTGGTCCCTAAATAAAATAATTCTTAAAAAAATCAATTGTATGTCTATAAACTAGCAATGAACATAGAAACTGAACTAAAGTAAGGCTCTTTATAATGATTAAAACAGTCATAAATGTACAAGACTGGTATGATGAAACCTATACATCATTGTTTTTTTTTGGTTTTTTTTTCTCTTTTTATAAAATTTTATTTTATTATTTCATAATCTTGTTTATGTTACATAGAATCAAATATAAATTTACAGCGTATTACATTTCTTTTTCCAAAAGTTCTGCTTTTTTTTTTTTTTTTTAAAGACTCATAACAAGATACTTTATTTGAAGCCTTCAGGAATATTCCCTCTATAACTAATGATGACATAAAGTAGTATTTAACAATGCTCTTCTCTTTCTTGTGAGGTCAGCAGGTACCCATAATTAATCTTTGTACTCCAAGAGAGAGCTACCTCTCTTCCTATAGCATTCTTTTTTTTTTTTTTTTCATTTACCAATGGTATAGGTTTATTCTTTTTTTTTTTTTTTTACATTTAATCATTGCACCTCTTTACAGTGTACAACATGGTTTTTCCCAGCATGAATACAGTGCACATTAGTCAAGACAATGATTATACCATATACATTATCATCAACAGACAACTTTTCATTTTTGTGTCTATTAAGTGTGTTGTTTATTCCCTGAATCCCTCCCTTCCGCCCTCAATTACTCATTTCCATTACCTCTCCCATACTGTCTCTAGTATCTGCAGTTGCCATCCCTGCTATTATACCTTCCAGTTCTTTCAGTTTCTTTTTTTTTTTTTTTCAATTATCAGCTCATATAGTTTTTAACAATAGGGAGCATAGGTTCTATTCAGGGTTGGATTAAGGGTGGGTCTCATGCAGTTCCACAATTGTAGGTGAGTCTCCATGGAATACAGTTTCAGGAAAGCGGTTCTGGAAAGCAGAGGTCATTATCAGTTGCGGCACAGCATCCATCTTGTGATTACCGGGAATGGTGTTGTGGGGATCTGCAGCGTGAGTCATCCTCGGGTATCTGGCTCCCTTAAGAATGGTAGAGTAGTTCTCGTTTTTCCCTGAGGTAATGCAGGGCTGGTAACTATCATCTTCTCACTGTCCATAGGCAGGGAAAATCCTCCTATACAATATATTTCTCAATTGGTTTAAGACAGCTAAAGTTTCTTTCTGTTGCTTGTAGTTGCAAGTTCTTAATCCTAGTTTTTGGCTTCAGTTTGCTGCCTGTGGCTGGCGGCCACGCGCAGGCGCAGGCCCGGCGGCCACGCGCAGGCCCGGGGGGCCACGCGCAGGCCCGGCGGCCTCACCGAGGCCCGGGGGCCACGCGCAGGCCCGGCAGCCATGCCCCGGCCCGGAGGCCACACCCAGGCCCAGCGGCCACGCTCAGGCCCGGTGGCCATGCGCAGGCGCAGGCCCGTTGGCCGCGCGCAGGCCCGGGGACCGCGCGCAGGCCCGGCGGCCGCACTCAGGCCCGGGGGCCACGTGCAGGCCCGGCGACCACGCACAGGCCCAGCGGCCACACGCCAGCCCCAAGTGCGCAAATATGCATGGGATCCAGCGCCACCTTCTGCTCGCCCGCCCGGCCCAAGAAAGGAAGGACGGCGAGCTCGGCCGGTCTGCGCCACCGGCCCGCATTGGTGCCAAGCGCGGGACATACCCAGCGCCGGAGAGGCAGTGGGGCCGCGCAGGCCCAGCTGCGCAAGGGCACGAGAGGCAGAGCCCCGGCCCGCCGCACAGGGGCACGCAAGGCAGAGCCCCGGCCCGCCGCGCAGGCCCGGCCCGCTGCCTCATCATTGTTGAAATAAATTTTTTAAAATATATAAATCAATAGACAGACATACCATGCTCATGGATGGGAAGACTCAAATGGTTAATATGGCAAGTCCTCCCAGATTGATACACTGGTTTAACATAATTCCTACTGAAATCTTAGCAATTTTTATTTTATGGACATAGACAAGGTTATTCTAAAGTTTGTATGGAAATGCAAAGGAATCAAGACATTTAAAACAATTTTGAGGGGCCAGCAGGTGACATGGTGGTTAAGGGTGCTAGACTTCTACATAGCCAACCATGGTCTGAGTCTTTCTCTCTCTTGTTTTGTCCTCTCTGGTCAAATTAAAAGAAGTAAATAAATAAATAAAAAGCCAAATAAAATAATTATTTAGAGAAGAAGCTGGGCCTTCAGAAGAAGGTTCCACATGCCTCCAGCAAACTAGATTTTTCAGGGAATGAAGATTTTCTATTGATAATTCAGCATCCAACAAATGAGCTAGCGACTGAACTTCAAGAATTTGAAAGAAACACACCGTTCATCAGATGACAAGAAATCACCGCCGGATCACGAGAAATATGGGAAAATGAGAAAATACCTCTCCTCCAAGGGAAAAGAGTAACTCTTCTTTATCCACAAGCAGTTCGGTGAAAATCATGGAAATGTCTGATAAGGAATTTAGAGCATTCATAATGTCGAAGCTAACAGAGATGGAAGAGAAGAGAGATAATGAACTGCTAAAGAGAAAGGAGAAAGAAGTTGACGAGTTCCAGGAGATGAGGAAATTCTTGCAAGATCTAAAAGAGGAATTACACAATTTACAAAAGACTCAAACGGAACTGCTAGAGATGAAATCTATAATACAAGAAGTAAAAATCTCCCTTGAAAGTATTAAAAGCAGACTAGATCATTCAGAAAATAGAATCTCAGATGTAGAAGAGAAAATGGCTAGCCTAGAAAAATCCACCACGAAGACTGAGAAAATGGCCCCAAAATTTGAGAATGATATGCAAGAAATATTGGATACCATCAAATGTCCAAATATCCGGATAATTGGCATTCCAGAAGGTGAAGAGACCCATAAGGGCATTGATAATCTATTCCATGCAATCCTGCAAGAAAACTTTCCAAACCTAGAGAGGCATTCGAAGATCCAGTCCCAGGAAATACAAAGGACCCCAAATAGAATAAACCCAAGAAGATCTTCTCTAAGACACATTATAGCCAGGTTGACCAAAACTGTAGACAAAGACAAGATACTAAGATTGGCAAGAGAAAAACATCAAGTTACCTACAAAGGACATCCCATCAGGCTAACAGCAGATCTCTCATCGGAAACAATGCGAGCGAGGAGAGAATGGGAAAATATATTCAAAGTGTTATGATAGAAGCAATTTCAGCCAAGAATACTGTACCCGGCAAGATTATCTTTCAGGTGGGAAGAAAAGACAAGATCTTTCTCAGATAAACAAAACCTGAATTTACCAGCACCAGACCAGATCTCCAAGAAGTTCTCAAGGGTGTGCTGTATCAGGAAAATTAAACACAGACACATGGAAATAAGAGTCCAAAAACTAAGAAAGTGGCCAACTTAATCATAGGGACAAGTCTGGAGTTGAATATTATATATCAGAATTTAATCAGGAAAATTGAACCAGAACAGAAGATAAAAGTACATGAGACTGATAGGTTCATGCACCTACCATTTGAACAGAATCCTAACCTGTTTCCTGGCTTTAAGCAAAGTTCCTTGGCATTTCTTTGATTTAAGTTAAAATTGGTTTTCTTAGTAGCAATGAGTGAAGTCACCATTGAAAGCAGTTAGATTATGTAGGAAATTGTATGATCAATGCAACGTGGGTGGGAAGGGAATGAAGGACAACTGTGGACACCGGAGGTGGTGTGAGAGGAGGGTGGGAAGGGACAGAGGGTCAGAAAGAGGAGTGGAAATATTTCTAGGAACTAGAAATGGAAAATTTTTTGTAATGTGCATGATTGAGTCACTATGCAGTGTGTACTGGATGGGAGATCGCATTTTGTGTGCTGTGATGATGCTTAGGGAAGGAATGTAAATTGAGTTACAAAAAAAAAGTTTCAGGAAAAAAAAATATATCTATTCAATGACTGCAGTAAGATATGTAGCCCCAGCTAGGTGTTACTTTATAGGATGCGTAAAGTTAGACTTGTGTTCATGGAAATGTGTGTGTCACCTGCGTTTGTTATGAGGGTATTTGGATTGATTAGGGTCTTTGGTGATTCAATAAAATGTGGGGGGGAAACAGTATAGGAAGCAAACATAGATACCAGAGACAGTGTGGGAGGAGAGTGGGAGATGGCAAAGGGTAAGAGATAGGGAATCAAGGATGGCGGGGGGGGGGGAGCAAAACATACAGAAAACAAGAAATGGAAGATCATCTGCTGACAATAACATGTTTGTTGATGTGCTTGATTGAGACAATATACAGTGTACTCTGGATGGAAAATCTCATTTTGTATGCTGTAATGATGTAAAATGAATGAATGCAAATAAATAAATTGAAATAAAAAAAGAATTATTTAAAAAAAAAAAAAACAACTTTGAAAAAGAATGAAATGGGAGAACTCAATATATTCCAGTTCAAGACTTTAAAAAAATTTGCCGGAGGATGCATGTACTTGCTGGAGAGAGACAGAATGAGAGACAGAGAGAAAGTGAGAAAGCACCCCACTCTGTGTGGGGGATGGTTACACTGCAATCCCATCTCCATTTCTTCCTTTTTTGGAGATTCTTCACACAGACACACACACACACACAGACACACACACAGACACACACACACACACATGCCTGGAATGATTTTCAAGGTGCTGGGTTCAGGACTTGAACCACACTCACACAGTCTGGCATGTGGGATAGAGCCATCTTCACCACCATGTCACCAGTTGGCCCAAGAAATTTTATGTAGCTATAGTAATCACAACTGTGTGGTATTCATGGAGGAAAAGACACATTGATCAATGTTACAGAGTATCCAGAAGTAGACTTATACTAGTATAACCTATTGATTTTATCTAGCTAGTTAGCTAGCCACGGTTATTCACTGTACATCAATACAGTATACAAAATGAGATTTTCCCATCCAGAATACATTGTATGGAATACATTGTATGTTGGCTCAATCAAGGATATTACCATACACGTTATCATCAATAAATAATTTTCTATTTCTTGTTTCTTACATATTTTGCTTTATCTTTCCTACCTTGATTCGCTACCTCTTTATCTCTTTCTTGCTTTGTCCTCTCTGATCATATTAAAAGAAGTAAATAAATAAATAAAAAGTCAAATAAAAGAATTCTTTAAAAAAAACACAACTGCCTACTCCCCCCATTTCTCCCACACTGTCTATGGTATGTACAGCTTTCCATACTTTTTTAAATCACATTTTATTGATTCACTAAAGATCTTTATTAATTTAAGACTTTCAATAGCAAGTAAAGGTGATATATACAAATTTATGAACACAAGTCTGACTTTAGGCATAAACCTCAGTGAGTAAAGTGAATATACTATAAAGTAGCGCTTCCCTGGAGCTATCTAGCTTACTGCAGTCATTAAATAGGTATTAATAGGTATTTTTAATGCAATTTTAATTTAAAAAGTTTTAGTTTTAATAGATCAAAATGAAGAAATGTTAAGAGAAATTTGCTTAAAACTTAAAGCTAGGAAAAAGGTTAGGATTCAGTTCAAATAGTAGGTAGATAAACCTATCAACAATTCAAGAGAAAACAAAAATCCTTAAAGATGGAAATCAAAGCATTGAAGAAAATCAGTAATGTTTTAGTCTGAAGTAAAAAAATCTTTCACTAGTTTAGACTCATGAAATTAATCTCTGTTCTATTTTTTTATTTACATTTTTTAATACATTCAATCACATTATTTAGCTTACAAGGTGATCATTTCAATATGTGAACATTTCTCCCCGGTCGAGTTGATCAAAATATAACAACACTACCTCCCTGTCTCAACAATGCTGTCTTCGTATCCCTCCTCCAAATGTTTTCCCCCAGGCCCCACTCCTCCACACACACCACATCTGGCATTCACAGCCATCTCTAGTGTTTGTATATCCTTTAACCCGTCAGTTCCAGTTATAGAGTGCGGACATTCGGTATACATTAAGTGGGGACATACAGTGTCTCTCTTTCATAGCCTGCCTTGCTTCACTCAGCAGTAAATCTTCCATATTCTTCCACTTTCTGTCAAAAGTCAGGGTTTTGTTGTTCTTAATGGCTGAATAGTATTCCATAGTGTAATCTCTGTTCTATTGACTTTGCAGCATTACTGTGGTCTGATCTTTCCATTTAAACTCTGGAAGTTAACATTCAACTCCAGACTTGTCCCTACCATTAGGCTGGCCATTCTCTTGGTTGTTTTTTGTATTCTTATTTCTGTGTGTCCGACTTTACTTTTCCTGGAATAGCACTTCCTTTAGGACTTCTTGGACAGCTGGTCCAGTGTTGGTAAATTCTTTCAGGTTTTGTTTATCTGAAAATGTTTTTCTCTTTTTTCCCATGTGAAAGATAATCTTGCTGAGTGTAGTATTCCTGATTGAAATTGTTTTCCACTTAACATTTTGAATATATTTTCCATTCTTTCCTTGCTTGCATTGTTTCCGATGAGCAGTCCAACATTAGCCTTATGAGATATCCTTTGAAAGTAACTTTTTGTTTCTCTCTTGTCAAGTTTAGTATCTTGTCTCTGTCTGTGGTTTTGTTCAATCTGGCTATGACGTGCCTTGGGGAAGATCTGCTTGGGTTGATTCTATGTGGGGTCTTTTGTATTTCCTGGGTCTGGATATTTGTGTGCTTCTCTAGGTTTGGAAAGTTTTCTTCCAGAATTTAAGGAATAGATCATCAATACCCTTATTAGTTTCTTCACCTTCTGGGATACTGAGGATCCGGATATTTGGGTGTTTGATGGTATCTAATATTATTCATATGTTCTCATTTTTGGGGGTTATTTTCTCAGTCTTTTTGGTGCATTTTTCTAGGTCAGAGGTTCTGTCTTCTACATCTGAGATTTGATCTTCTGCATGATCTAATCTGCTTTTGATATTTTCAAGGGAAATTTTGATTTCCTGTATTACAACCTACATCTCTAACAATTCCGTTTGATTCTTTTTTATGATGTGTATCTCCTCTTTCAGATGGTGCAAGAACTTCCTCATCTGGAATTTAGTGTCGCTTTTCCCCTGCATCTTCTGAAGTTTGTTTCCTCTATTCTCTTGCATCTCTGCTAGCTTTGCCACTATTAACATTTTAAATTCTTTATCTGACATTTCCATGAGTTCCACTGTATTTTCTGTGGAAGAAGAGGAGTTATTCTTTTCCCTTAGAGGAGAGATATTTTCTTTTTTTTTTTTTTTTTTTGGAGAAGTTTTTGCTATAAGGCGTCTGCACTTGCCAGAAAGATAAAGACAGACAGAAATAGAAAGCGAGAAATCACCCGCCAGGGGGGATGGCCACGCTGCAATCCCTTCTCCTCCATTCTCCTCTTGGGATCTTGGGCATGCACAGACACGTACCTGGCGTGAATTTAAGCCACCGGGTCCGGGACTCAAACCGTGGTCGGCTATATGGGAGTCTAGCGACATAGCCATTATGCTAACTGCTGGTCCCGAGGAGAGATATTTTCTAAGTTTCTCATATTTCTTGTGCCTCTGTGGTGGTTTCTGGTCATCTGATGGATTATACGTTTTTTCCTATTTTTAGAGGTAAATCTGAGCAATCAGAGGAATGCAGAAGGAGGTGACTGCAGTCTGTAAGCAGTACCGTTTTTCTCCCTTTGCACAGCTGATTCAATGAAATTTGAGGATTAATCTGACCCTAAAAGTATTCAGATATTTGGCTACTGAGCACCTAAACCTGTCTAGAAAATCAGTGCATGGAGGATGGGCAGGAAAGTGAGAAAGGTAAAAAGAAAAGGAAAAGGGCCAGCAGGCGGCATGGTGGTTAGAGGTGCTGGATTCCCACATGGCCAACCATGGTTTGAATCCTAGACCTTGTGGCTTGCTTTCTCACTTTCCCTTTCTCTCTGTCTCTCCCTGGTCAAATTAAAGAAATAATAATAACAAGTGGAATTAAAAAAATAAATAATTGTGGTTTTTTTTTAATAGAAAAGGAAAAAGAATAGAAAAAAATCAAAGAAGAGAAAAAATACGACAAGAATAAGAAAAAAAGGGAGAAAAGTTATTTTGTCAAAAAATTACAAATAGAAAGAGATGGAAAGAGACAGAGAGTAAGAAGGGGTGCTCTAACCTGACTCCTGGCTAGACTGCGGAGCGAGAGGGTGAAGCCTGGGCAGAGGGTCTTTGGTGCTTGAAATCCCTGAATGGGGCCGCTCAGAACTCAGATATAGATGGCTGCTGATTGGCCTGTCCTGGCTCCTGGCTAGACTGGGGGGCAGGAGGAGGAAGTCTGGGCAGAGGATTTTCGGTGGTCAAAATCCACCTATTGATTTTTTTTTTTTTTTTTTTTTTTACAAAAGGTAAAAATCAGTCTAATTGATAGAGAATCATCTTTTCAACAAATGGTGCTGGAGCAACTGGACATTTATAGGCAAAAATAAAAAACAAAGTCAAAATGAGCAAAAATACCTCAATCTAAATATCATCTCCTAACCAAAAATTAGTTATAGCACAGATTTAAAGTGTTTGCTATAATAGACTATCAAAATAAAGAGACTTGCTCTGTTAAATATCTAGCTCAAAGAAGGACAAGCCATATATGCTAGGAGAATATATTTGCAAACCACCCATCTGTCAAAGGTCTTATTTTTATTGATAGAATATATAAAGATTCTTAAAACTTAAGAGCAAAAAAAAAAATGAAAACTCATCTAAGTTGACAAATCTTTAAAATAAATAAATAAAAATAAACATTAAAAAAAAAAAAAACCTCTTCTAAGTAGAAAATGGACAAAAGACATGGAGACATTTAACCAAATCTGAAAAAAATACAGATGGGCAACAAGCATATCATTAGCCATTGGGGAAATGCAAATGAGAACCTGAATGAGATAGCATTACCTACCTATTAGGACAGAACAGTTAAAAATACTGACACCACCAAATGTTGGCAAGAATGCAGATGTCTCATGCATTTAGCATGTAAAATGATACAGCCACTTGGTAGACAGTTTGCTAGCTGCTTAAAAAGCTCAAAAAACTAAAAAGCATCTTAGAAGCTAATTGTTTTATATAGCGTGATTACTTTGCATTTCCATACAATCCAACAATCATCCTGCTGGATTGATAGCTGATACCTTTTGTTCACTTAAAAATCTGTGCTTTGGAGCCGGCAGGTGGCATGGTGGTTAAGGCAGCTGGACTCTCACATGGCTGACCGTGGTTTGAGTCCTGGATCTGGACTCAAACCTTACTTTCTTTCTCACTTCCCTTCTCTCTTTCTGTCTCTTTCTCTGGTCAGCTTCAAAAAAATAAATAAAATAAAATAAAATAAAATAAAATAAAATAAAATAAAATAAAATAAAATAAAGAGAATCTATACAACTAAGTAAAATAATATATATATATATATATATATATATATATATATATATACACACACACCCTGTGCATAAATGTTCACGGTAGGTTTAGTTGAAATATTGAAAACCAAAATCAATAAGGGAAAAAAAAAACTAGAACAGTCAAAATGTCCATCAGAAGGTAAATGGATGAGCAAATTGTTGGACTCTCCATCCACAGAGCAACAGCCCGGGGGTTCAAATGCGAGAAATGGATACATCACACACAGGGTCCACCCGTGCTGCCCTCAAGCTGTACCTCCTCCTAGTCCTTACCTTCCTCATACACTGATCACCGCCCAACACTGGTACTATCACTGGGTATGTATCCCACACTAACGCTAAGCAACATCATGCCTACGCATCTCCCCTGCAGGTCTTTGTTCCTTGGACTTACCCACCTCCCCTCTTGCTTCTTCCAGCAGCCCTTGACAAGCTCAGACCTTGTCCAACCATCCCTCTTGTTCAAGTTCACTTGCTTCTCTGGAAGATGTTATCTTTCTCAAACCCAGCTTCTCTCTGACTACCTAACTCATGTGGTTTTGAGGACTGCTTCTGAGACCCAGCTCCAGGCTCTCTGCCTGCACCCAGGTAGGCCTCTGAGCTGTAGCAGTCTGGGGACTCAGTTGTCCTCCTGGAGCTCCATAGGCATGCCCATTCCCAGTTTCATCAGAAACCCTTTCCTCCCTGAATCTTAGGCATGACCATGATCCAGGGGAAGTATAATACAAGCCCCAAACCTCAGCATCTTTTTCGACTCCCTTCACTCCCCAGCATCCAATTCATCACCAATTCTCAGCTCTACCTCTTGAAGGCAGCCAGTTCCCTGCATGATCACGGACACTGTGGAGTCCAATCTCCCCGCTACTTTCCTTACTCCTTCCATCTGCCCGTCCAGAGCAGCCAGACTGATCCTGGTGAAGACAAGACCTAAGGCTTTTCCACAAATCCATCAATACTGCCTAAGAACACAGACAACCATCCTTGCCACCTCTTTCTCTGCTTGCCCAATTCACCCACCCCACTTCACTGAGACCCAGGGTGTGCTTTCCAGGGGGCACTTCTGGCATTTCTTAACCCCAGTCTCATCCTTCACATCTGCTGAGCAAAGACCCAAGTCACACAGGACCCAGCATTGTGAAGCAACTGCACTGGGGCTCAGCAGGGAGTGCAGAGGCCCCGAGGGGTACGTGGGATCTATAGAATAGGGGTTTTGAGTTGTAACCTCTAGGTCAAAAATCTGCTACAAACTGTGAGTTTGGGGGCAAGAAATGGTTTAGGTAGAAGTATCTATGCACTGAACATTTTAGATCCTCTTCTATCATAATAGATCCCAGGTCACAGGCTTGTTCTGAGTTTTGAATGAGTCAATCTACGTAAGAGTGTTTAGGATAATGACAGGCACAGATTGAATGAGTCAATAACTGTGATGCATTTAGGTCAGCACGATTGCGCTCAGTATCGGCCCTCTGTAGTTTACCAGTGAGCCACATTCTACACCTGCCTACCACACCGTCTTGAAGGTCAAATTAAACAACTGCCTGTTGAGACCCATCCAGCCAGGAAACAAGACAACTCAGACTTGATTCCCGTAGGCTACTGGACACAGTCTAGGGATGTTTATTTCACACTATACATCAGAATCACCTGAGAATACGTTTTTATTCCAAAAAAATAATTTTTTTTTTTGGAGAGGTTTTTGCTATAGGGCACGTGCGCTCGCCAGAAATACAGAGACAAAGAAAGCGAGAAATCACCCCCCAGGGGGGATAACCACACTACAATCCCTTCTCCTCCATTCTCCTCTTGGGATCTTGGGCACTCATGCACACGCGCCCGTTGTGAGTTTAAGCCACCGGGTCTGGGACTTGACTCACAGTTGACTACATGGGAGTCCAGCGACATAGCCATTACGCTAACTGCTGGTCCCTATTCCAAAAAAAATTTTTTTTGGAGAGATTTTTGCTATAGGGTGCGTGCGCTTGCCAGACAGACAGAGACATTAGAGACAGAAAGCGAGAAATCACCCCCCCCCCAGGGGGGATGGTCACGCCGCAATCCCTTCTCCTCCATTCTCCTCTCGGGATCTTGGGCACGCACGCACATGCGCCTGGCGTGAGATTTAAGCCACCGGGCCCGGGACGCGAACCGCGGTCTACTACGTGGGAGTCCAGCGACATAGCCATTACGCTAACTGCTGGTTCCCCCTATTCCAAAAAATTTTTAAACTGTTCTAGGGTGAGACCAGGAGATGGTGTAATGGTTATGTCAATGGACTCGCACGTAGTTGACTGTGGTTTTGAGTCTCAGACCCAGTGGCTTAAAACTCATGCCAGATATGTGTGCATGCGCGCCCAAAATCCTGAGAGGAGAATGGAGAAGGGATTGTGGCGTGGCCACCCTCTCCCCCGGGGTTGATTTCTCACTTTCTGTCTCTCTGTTTCTCCGGCAAGTGCACACACCCTGTAGCAAAAATCTCTCTCTCTCTAAAAAAAAAAAAAAAACCTAAAACTTTTCTAGGGTTCCTGTTTTCCATCCTCAGATCTTGAAATACGTCTGTAAGGCATTTGCTCTTTGAAAAAGAATAGTTCAGTTAACAAAATATACTATTTCACTTCATAATTGTGTAAGTCAACAAAAACAGGGTCACATTAGGACACAACAAAGTCGATTCTGACACCCTAATATGAACGTGTTTGCTCACTTGTGGCAGTTAAAGCTAAATCTTAAAGTCTGCCTGCCCCAGTACGTGCTCAGGTGTGGGGATAATGCATTTTCTCTGTGTCCATTTAGGGCAGAACTGATTTCTTAGTGTAGGAACCAGCATGCACTTAAATTCACATGGCCTCTAGTCCCTCCCAGCACATAAGCCATGGAGCAATTCTGAGCTGATCCCTAGTCTCTGGGACTAAGGGTTGTCCATCCCCAAGGCTTCTTCATGAGAAGAAGAGCACTTGGGCTTGGTATCAACCCTTCCCCTGGAGCCAATAGCAGAATTAACTGCTTATTTAAGACAAAGCCTTCCAGAGAGTTAAGAGCACAGAATTGTATTGTCTGTCCATCTTTGCTTGCCTATTAACTTTTGGGATTCTGGCTAGACCCTAATCTTGCCAAAGGTGTCGTTTTTGTTTGTTTTGTTTTGTTTTGTTTTGTTTTGGAAGGGGGCACTTTCAAAGGTCCCTTTTCATTACTTCTATATTTTCTCCTTCTTATCTTTCCCCTTGGCCCTTTTAATTCCATACAACTTTGGTTTTCTGGTGGTAGATCCTTTAAAATTTTCTAAGATTTACAATTATTGCTGCCATTCTGGCAAGTACAATGAAATCACCATTTAATGTGACCCTGTTCCACAAAGGAGTCCCACAGTCAGAGCAGCCAAGCTGCTATTCCCGCTCGGGGTGTTTTCTCAACCTAGGAGGTATATGTGACTAGCTCGGCAGCCATGTGATCTCTCCGTTGCTGTCCGATGGGTAGGTATTCCTGCCAGGCATTGCTAGACTTTCTATTAATATTAGCTGGGCTTTTAGTCTGGATGAGAAGAGCTTGTAGTTCTTCATCTTTGAAGGAAAAAAAAAAAAAAAACTTGTCATTAGACGAGTCATTATTCCATGGATCCTGGCACCTGGGATTTATTCTTCTCGAGAAATGATAGTGTGAATCTTACCAGATGACAAGCTGTTCCTGCGTCTTAGCTACTGAGTAAGCCATTTCCTCTATGTGCTTCCCCGTTCTTTCATCTTTCTGGATAAAAGCTCTGAATTAGACAAGCAGGTGGCTCGTATATCTTCTTCTCTTATTCTCCTTCTTCTCCTTCTCCTTTTTTTTAGTTTGCCAGAGGGTGTGTGTGCTTTCAGGAGAGAGAGAGGGAAAGTGAGAAAGCACACCCCCACCACCATGGAGGATGGTCATGCCCCAATCTCTCTGCTCCTCCATTCTGCTTTCAGGATTTGGGGCACATGTGCACATGTGCCTAGTGTATTCCTCCAGCCGCTGGGTCCAGGACTCAGCTGCACGGTCGGCCGTGCGGAATCCAGCCAGCTTAACTGCCTTGTCACTAGCTGGTTTTCATATAGCTTTTTCTAAGGTGGGAACCTCTTTAATTCTTTCCATTTCCGCCTGGCTTGTCATTCCCTCTGTACTCATTTATATAGCCCATAATAGTGGCTATGCTGCTGCAGCTACTCTGCTTGCTTCCTTTAATCCACTTTCCTTCCTGCTTCAGTATAAACCACTAAAAGTTCATGTGGCACTTTGGAGGCATTTCCAAATTCATGCACTGGCCTGAAGTGTTCAAAGAACCTAGACAAGCCTTTTCATATGGAAGCAGCTGGCCAGCCCAGGATTTCCTCAGACGTGCTAACTTACAGGACTGCTCCCATGATCTCTGGCTTTTCCCCTGATGTTCCTCTGGGGCATACCTCCTTGGGCCTCCTGACTGTGGACCTTCAGCACTCCCTACAGTCTGATTATTGTGGGCTTTTGGCATGCTACAGCAGCCCACCTGTCACTGCCACAGCTCTAAGACATTCCTTACTTACGTCTGTTTCATGTTTTGTCTCCTGGCTGGCTCATCAGTTGTTTGAAGTAAGAGCAAAAATGAGAACAAGACAACAGCAAGGGAGCACTGAGCAGGAGTTTATTACAGGGCAAACCCGCATGTGGGGAAAAGCTGGGTGGAGATGACCCCAAGGCACTTGTAGCTTCAACCCCGAGCTTGCTCTGCTGTACGTGGTACACCGTCTTCTACTACTGCTCTGAAGCCACCCCTGCCCCAAAGCAAGCCAGGACCTCTAAAAGGATTTCAAAAGGGACTACATCCAGGCTGGGAATATGTGCACCCCGAGGTCCCCCAACAATGGCCAGCCGAATCAGGGAGGGAACGATTGTTATACAGTGTGGATTGGAGAAGTGGAGGGCAAAAAAATGTTGTCAGTCTTTAAGAAATAGGACCAGAGGCCAGCCAGTAGCATGTTGGTTAAGGTGCTGGACTCCCATATAGCCGACTGTGATTTGGGACCCAGACATGGTGGATTGCTTTCTCACTTTCTCTATCTGTCTGATGACTATAGCAAATTGAAATAATGATGATAATAATAATAGTAACAAATTAAATTAAATTTAAAATAGGGCCGGGCAGGCATACTCCTACAAAAACTCACATATACATCATGAAGTTCAAGGCTGCCTCTCTTCCAGGAGGAGACTCATCATCTGGTTCAGCTGCCCTGCTATGATCTCTTGGGAGTGGGCATGTGTAGGGGTCCCACTCTCTTCATGTAGTGAAGATGTGCACTGGGAGGTAGAAGCTTCCAGATTTCCCTGAACTTTACTGAACAAGTGCTCCAGCTCACAGAGCTCTTCCTGGGGTTCACACCATCACACCACCTCCTGCTTCCGCCACCTCCTTCAATCCTGTACTTCTCCTTGACCTGCTGGAGATCAGCCAAGAACTTCTCTGAGTGCCGCATAGGTATGCTAAGGGCCTAGATTTCTTCCAGAACCTGTCCATAATTCCTCCTGTCACATCATGTTATGTCCAGAGATCCAGCTCTCCAGCATCTTCTTCAAACTCAGTCTTTCCTGAGACCTCAAGTTAAGCAGATTTTTCAACTTTTGATTTTCCTCTTCAAACATTCTGGGCAAATCCTTCAGGTCTGAAGAGAGATCTTTGTTACTTTCCCTGGTGGTGTGAATAGCCACTTTTATGATCTTAAGCTTTTCATCAAATTCAGACAAAATCTTATCTGTTTTATTCCTTTGGACAACTCTGCCCACTTCAGGTCATTATCTTCATTTTTTTGAGAGAGAGATTTTTGCTATAGAGTGTGTGTGCTCACCAGAGAGATAAGAGACAGAGAGAGAGAAAGCAAGAAATCAACCCAAGGGGGGGGGGGGATGGCCATGCCACAATCCTTTCTCCTCTATTCTCCTCTCAGGATTCTGAGCACGCAGGCACACGTGCCTGGTGTGAGTTTCAAGCTGCCAGGTCTCAGTCAGCCATGTGGGGTTCAACATCTTAACTACTATACCATCTGCTGGCTCCATTGCCTTCTCTATGGGCAAACATTCTCTTTGAATAAGACATTTCCAAATTCATGCACTGGCCTGAAGTGTTCAAAGAACCTAGACAAGCCTTCTCATATGGAAGCAGCTGGCCAGCCCAGCTCCCTGAATGACCTGCTACCAGGACTGGTCTCAGGCCAAAAGTCTTCAGGCCACGTTCTCACCAACAACCCAGCAAAGTGGGCCACTGGGGAACTGCACTCCGAATACCAGGAGGATCTCGACACCGCATGGTAAACTACCGATACTCCCGAGCCTGCTCGTACAGAGGCAGCAACCTTCTCTCCCACAGAGGGCTTGGACAGAGGGTCCTCAGACAGACGAGACTTCCCGGCAGAGGATCTCTTACTCTGGGTGGGTAGTTGTCCTTGCTGAGACGAAGTCCAAGGCGAAGACATTGAATTCAGAGCCTGCAGCCAGGTAGGGGTTGAGACGATGCACTGCGTGCGGAAAGGTGGAAGCGAACATGAATGAGGGTGTACAGCACAGCTGGAGTAAGAGGCCGGGATCAGAGCGAGAGGGTGTGATCAAGGCCTGGAGAGCGGCACGAGGACCTGCACCTCTCTTCTTGGTGCTATGCAGGTAGCCTGGCTTTTATAAGCTCCGGGTTGAGTTACAATGCCATCCTGGTGACTTCGCAGTTACATCCATTGGCCAATCACCAGGCTGCTCCCGCCTCACTGCTCACCTGGCCAATTACCAGGTAGCTTCCACCTTGATTGGCTCACCTGGCCAATCACCAGGCGACTCCCACCTTAGTCCTCCTGACGTCACCTCTGGTCTCCAGGGAGCTGTCCCTCGGTTGTCTCTGGTTCTTGGGACAATCACCAATCAGGTATAGGGTCATGTCCTGCCTAGGAGGAGCATACAGGAGACACATGAGGCGGCCTCAGCTTGACATGCAAGGCCTACTCCCTTGGTCCCGTTTCCAGGAGTCCATGGCAGGTGGGGCTACAGAGACCAACTCCTAAGTCACATGGTGTGGGTTGCGTCACTCCTCAATGAAGCTCTGTCCCGGAGTTTTCACTGTGACTCTAGAAGAGTCTGGGAGCCTGATGTCACAGATACTTTTTTTTTTTTTTTTTTTTTTTTTGCTTCTGCAGCATTTGGGGTCTGACTTCTGGTTCTGAGAACTGGGGTATCTAATGGAAAGGAAGACAGAGAGGAGGATGCATGGCCTGTAATCAACTTGGGACCCGGACAGGAGAGACCAGACGCGAGAGGAAGCACAGTCTCACCAAGGGTCCAGGGAAACAGGGGGAATGAGAGGCCCACCTGAGAACATGAAAACAGCCAGTTCCTAAATACCCATCACTTATCCTACATCATTGTCTATCCCTTGCCCATCACTGCAATCATCAGTAAAGACTTTAGCCGGCTTGCTGCAGAAGCCACTATATTCCTGTCCTCATTTTTCATAACTTTCACATTGACAAAGATAATCCATTCTGTACCTGAACTTTCAGTCCTTGATCTCCTTGCCTCCTGTTGCAAATATTGGTATATTTTCTTCCTTACTTCTGCAGGGCGTAACACTACTAGTATAGAAACAAATTGTTTCACTCTCCTGATGCAATGGGCTCAGAGATATTAAGTCCATCTCCAGGGAATGAATCACAACTGGAGGAAAACAATCATGATCTTTCCCTCCCTTTTTGCTAGAATTGGTAGGGGTGAGGGGGTCATTCTACCCAGTTCTGGCCAATAGAATTTGAGAGGATGAATACTGTAAGAGGCAGATGGTACCTGGGTAAGTTTTATCACTTTAACTAAAGAAAGGCAGATGGTAAGAATCAGACATCACATTTGCCCTTAACCTCACAGGATGAATAGGTGGTATTAGGAGCTGTGGCAAACAAAGTGAGACCATGAGAAAGAGGTAGGAAAATCCCAGGGAAACTGTGTAAAGACCTGAACTGGCTGCTGGCATTGTCAAATCTCCATATTATCTCAATCCTCTTCATCCTCCCAAGAACCCATGGAGACGATGATCAGAATCCCCATTTGTCTATCAACTCGCTTCATCCTCCAACCACACAAGAAGAAGGCTTGTGCTAATCTCCATGTTCTCTCAACCCTCTTTATCCTTGCAACAGCCCATATGAAAGATATGTCATAATCTCCATTTTCCATCCAAATTCCAAAGCAATTTGTCCTCTCCACTACCCATGAGGAAGGTATTGTCATAATTTCCATTTTTTAAACACACATATCTTGTAAATTTAGTATTTATTTTTTAACTTACTATTTGCTCTAGGGTTCATGTGTTCACCAGAGAGACAGAAGGGGGAAGTGAGAAAGCACACCCCTAGGAGGATGATCACACTGTAACCCCTTCTCCTCCATTCTCCTCTTGGGATTTTGGGTATTCACGCACATGCATCCAGAGTTTTTTTTTTTTTTTTTTTTGGAGAGGTTTTTGCTATAGGGCACGTGCGCTCACCAGACAGAGAGAGACAGAGATAGAAAGTGAGAAGTCACCCCCCAGAGAGGATGGCCACACCGCAATCCCTTCTCCATTTTCCTCTCGGGATCTTGAGCACGCACGCACACACACCTGGTATGAGTTTAAGCCACCGGGTCCGGGACTTGAACTACAGTTGACTACGTGGAAGTCCAGCAACAAAGCCATTACGCTAACTGCTGGTCCCTCCAGAGTATTTTTCAAGCCACTGGGTCTGGGACTTGAATTGCACAGTCAGTCATGTGGCACCCAGCCAGCTGGCCACCATAATCTCCATTTTCCATGAACCTACTTGACTTTACCAATAACCATGAGAAGGATGTCATTATCTTAACCCACTTCAACTTCCCCATTACACAAAGGGAAAACATGCCATAGTTTCCATTTCTTATCAACCCACTTTACTATTTTAAACACCCACAGGGGGTTTCCCATCAACCCATTTGCCATGATTCAGGTTTGTCTCTCAAAGGTTCATATTTTGGAATTTTGTCCTTGCTGTAATGACATTGGGAAATGGTGAGAACTTTAAGAAGAGAGTCCTAGTGGTCAATGTTTGGATCGTTGAGGCATGGCCGTTTGGATGTATTAATGCTGTCTCATGAGAAAGAGAGAGTTCTAGTTCTTGTGGTAGACAGTTATTTCCATAAGACTGGGTTGTTATAAAAGAAAAATGGCAACCCAGATATCTCTCTCTCTCTCTCTCTCTCTCTCTCTCTCTCTCTCTCTCTCAATGTACCTGTCATCCTCTCTGCTTCTGTCAGCCATGTTGACACAGCATCAGAGTCCAGCCCAATGGACTTTCCAACTTTTGAACTTTTCGCCCACTAGAATCGTAAGCCAAATAAACCTTTATTCTTTATAAATCACCTTATTTCTGTTAGCAACACAACAATTTACCCTCCCAACCTTCCAAGGGGACAGCACTGTTAAAATCTCATTATCCTACCAATCTTATTCAACCTGTCAACCACACATAGGGAAAATATATCATAATTTCAATACATCAACCCATTTCTTCCAAAAATTCACAGAGAAGGCCCATCAGAATCTCAACATTACACTAACTTATTTTGCTCTTTCCCATTACAATAGGGAGCTACTGTAATATTCTAATTTTCCCTCAACCAACTTGACTCTCTAAATAATCCATGGAAAGACATTATCATAATCTTAATCTTTCATTAACTGATTTCAACCTCCCAACCACCCATAAGGGAAACATATCTAATCTTAGTTTTAAAAAATGTTATGTTGGGTTAACTCCATGGCCTAGGGGTTAAGGGAGCTGGATACTACATGGCCAACTGTGGTCTGAATTCAGACCCTGGGGGCTTGAAAAACATGCTGGGTGCATGTGCATATATGCCCACAAATCCTGACAACATGGAGAAATGGAGAAGAGATTGTGGCATGACTGTGCACCACTGGGGGTTCTTTTTCTCCCTTCTTTCCCCCTCACATGAGCCCACTGGCATTTAAAAAATTAATACAAATTTAGAAACTGAAAGAAGAAATACAACCTGTTAACCAAGAAATCCTATATCCAGCAAAACTGTCTTTCAAAAGAGTAAGAGAAATTAAAGCATTAAACAATGGCCGAGAGAATTTGTTACCATAAGACCTGCCCTGCAAGCAATGCTCAAGAGAGTCCTGGAGAATGAAACTGAAGTAAGTCATATAAAGATGTTACGATATCGATAAAAGTAAATACATGGATAATTACAGAAGTTTATATTACTGTTTAACAGTGGTTCATAGCTCTACTTTTTGTTTCCTACAAAATGTAACAGACTTAATATATTTTAAAAATTACTACTCTGAAAACTAGTTATAAAACTAATTATTTTATTTCTGATTTGAAATTCCACATTTTATTTCCTATGTAATTTAAGAGACATTTAAAAAAATTCTAGAGGGTCAACTGGTGGTGTGGTGGTTAAGGCAGCTCTATCCCACATGATCAACTGCACCATTTGAATCATAGACCCAGCAGCTTGAAAAACAAGCTGAGTGTGTGTATGTGCCTGTCCAAAATCCCAAGAGGAGAATGGAGAAGAAGGGACTATGGCATGGTCACCTCCCCTTGGAGAATGTTTTCTCACCCCCCACCCCTTTTCTGGCAAGCTCTATAGGGAAAAAAAAAAAAAAAAAGAGATTAAAAAAGAAATTATTAGTTTATTTTTAAAATGTACAAAGATGTGATTTCATGAATTAAAAATGGAATGCGAGGGGACCAGCAGATGGCGTAGCGATTGTGTTGCTGGACTTCCACATGGTCAACCACTTTTTTTTTTTGGTTTTATTTATTTATTTGTTTATTTATTTATTTACAGTCATTCACTGTACATCAATACAGTATAGAAAATGAGATTTTCCATCCAGAATACATTGTATATTAGCTCAATCAAGAATATTACCATACGTGCTATCTTCAAGAAATAATTTTCTATTTCTTGTTTCTTATATATTTTGTCTCCCCCACTGATTCCCTACCTCTCACCCTCTGCCAATTCCCCTTCTCTCACACTGTCTCTGGTATGTAAAGTCGTTTTCCATGGCTTTTCCTCCCCACATTCTATTGATTCACTAAATATCATAATTCATTAAAAAAAACTTTCAATAGCAATCATAGCTGATATACACATACTTATGAACACAAGTCTGAGTTTAGGCATAGACCTCAGTGAGTACAGTGGACATACTATAAAGTAGCATCTCGCTGAGGCTATCTAGCTTACTGCAGTCATCAAATAGGTATTAATAGGTATTTTAAATGCATTTTTTAATTTCAAAAAAGTTTTAGTTTTAATAGATAAAAATAAAAAAAAGTTAAGAGAAATTTGCTTAAAACTTAAAGCCAGGAAAAAGGTTAGGATTCAGTTCAAATAGTAGGTAGATGAACCTATCAACAGTTCAAAAGAAGACAAAAATCCTTCAATATGGAAATCAAAGCATCACAGAAAATTAGTAATGTTTTAGTCTAAAGTAAAAAATTCTATGTCACTAGTTCAGACTCATAATTTCTCTTTTATTTAATTTGCAGTGTTACTATGATCTGATCTTTCCATCTAAACTCTGGAAGTTAACATTCAACTTTGGACTTGTCCCTACCATTAGGCTGGCCATTCTCTCGGTTGTTTCTTGTACTCTTATTTCTGTGTGTTCGACTTTAGTTTTCCTGGTATAGCACTCCCTTCAGCACTTCTTGAAGAGCTAGTCTGGTGTTGGTAAATTCTTTCAGGTTTTTGTTTATCTGAGAATGTTTGTGTGTGTGTGTGTGTGTTTCCCATATGAAAGATTATCTTGCTGGGTATAGTATTCTTGGTTGAAATTATTTTTCACTTAACACTTTGAATAAATTTTCTCATTCTTTCCTTGCTTGCATTATTTCTGATGAGAGGTCCAACGCTAGACTTATGGGATATCCTTTGAAAGTAACGACGCTTCTCTCTTGCCAAATTCAGTATCTTGTCTGACCGTGGTTTTGGTCAATCTGGGTATGATGTGCCTAGGGGAAGTTCTGCGTGAGTTGATTCTATGTGGCATCCTTTGTATTTCTTGGGTCTGGATATTTGTGTGCTTCTCTAGGTTTGAAAAGTTTTCTTCCAGGATTTAATGGAATAGATTATCAATGCCCTTATTAGTTTCTTCACCTTCTGGGATACCAATGATCCAGATGTTTGGGCATTTAATGGTATCTAGTATTATTCATGTGCTATTCTCATTTTTGGGGGGTTAGTATTTTTGGTGAATTTTTTTCAGTCTTTTTGGTGAATTTTTCTAGGTCAGAGGTTCTGTCTTCTACATCTGAGATTTGATCTTCTGCATGATCGAGTCTGTTTTTGGTATTTTCAACGGAAGTTTTGATTTACTGTATTATAGCCTTCATCTCTAACAATTCCATTTGATTTTTTTTTTTAAATGATGTGTATCTCCTCTTTCAGATGGTGCAAGAACTTCCTCACCTCCTGGAATTCGGTGTTGCTTTTCTCCTTCATCTTCTGGAGTTCATTATCTCTAGCCTCTTGCATCTCTGTTAGCTTTATCACTATGGATATTTTAAATTCTTTATCTGACACTTCCATGAATTCCCTTGTATTCTCTGTGGAGGAAGAAGAGTTATTCTTTATCCTTAGAGGAGAGATATTTTCTTGTTTTCTCATATTTCTTGTGCCTCTGTGGTGGTTTCTGGTCATCTGATAGATTATAAATTTTTTCCTATTTTGGGGAGTTAAATCTGAGCATTCAGAGGAATTCAGGAGGAGGTGACCTACAGTCTGCAAACAGTATTGTTTTTCTCCCTTTGCCCAGCTGATTCAATGAAAACTGAGGATTAATCTGATCTAAAAGTATTCAGATATTTGGCTTCTGAGCACCTAGACCTGTCTAGAAAATCAGTGTGTGGAAAAGTGAGAAGAAAAATGAGAAAGGTAAAAAGAAAACCAAAGAAGAGGGGGGGAAAAGACAAAAACAATAAGAAAGTGAGAAGAAAAAAAATTTTTGTCAGAAAAGAAAACCGCACAGCCCGCTAGTAAATGGGGCCACTCAGAGCTCAAATATAGACGGCTGCTGATCGGCTTACCCTATGGGGGCAAGGGAGAAGGTAAGAATTAGAAAGACAAAAGAGCAGCAGAGAGTTATGTTTAAAATTTTTTGTTAACTGGAGAGCAGGAGGGTGAAATCTGGGCAGAGGATCTTCAGTGGTTGAAATCTGCCAACCACAGTTTGAGTCTTGGACCCAGTGGCTTCAAAATCACACTAGACGCCTGTGCATGCACGCCCAAAATGGCAGGAGAATGGAGGACAAGGGGTTGTGGGGTGGCCATCCCCCGGGGAGTGATTTCTCACTTTTCCTTTCACTGTCTCTGTCTCCCTTCACTATCTCTCTCAGGCGAGCACAGGCACCCTAAGGCAAAAACCTACATACACACACACACACACACACACACACACACACACACACATTAAAAAAAAGTGTAATGGGGAAGGACAAAGTGTTAAAGAAGCAGTTTGTATATGTTATTTAAGTTAAGTTGGTTTAAAAATAGGTTTTTGAGGGGACTAGCAGATGGTGTAATGGATACATTGCTGGATTCCTATGCAGTCAACCATGGTTCAAATCCTGGTATGAGTAACTTGAAACTCACACCAGGCACATGTGCATGTATGACCAAAATCCCAAGGGAATACTGGACGAGAAGGGATTGTGGCATGGCCCTCCCCCTAAAGGTGATTTCTCACTTTCTGTCTCTCTGTCTCTTATAAATAAATAAATAAATAAATAAATAAATAAATAAATAAATAAGTAACACATACTAGAGGGTGCATGTGCTCACTAGAGAAAGACAGAGAGAGAAGAGGGAGAAGTTACTACCAAATGGGGAATAGCCATGCCTCAATCACTTCTCTATTTTTCCATCTTGTCAGGATTTGGGGCATGCATACCCACATACCTGGCATGTTTTCCAACCTGGGATTCGAACCATATAGTCAATCATGTGGGATCTGATTCCCCAAATAACCAGGTCACAGGGCAGGCCCAGGCTGGTATAAAAAATATTTTAAAACTTTAATAGGATAACATTAAAGTATTTTAAATGTACAAAGTACTTAGTACAAGTTCTAAGCATATCTCTTACTAATTCTAATTTATACCAAGCCGGTATGAACTTAAATTACTGCTATAAATTCAGGATTTTAAACAAAATCCCCAAGGTAACTACATGTACAAAAAAAAAGCTATGAAATATAATAAAACGAAATGAGAAAGGACCTGGTTGTTAAGGCAGTTGGATCCCACATGGTTGACTACTGTGATTTGAGTCCTGGCCCTGGCAGTTTGAGAAAGATGCTGGGGACATGTGCACGCATGCCCAGAATTCTGACAGGATGGAGAGATGAAGGAGAAGGGATTGTGGGTGACCACGCACCACTGCAGGATGCTTTCTCCCTTCTCTCTGTCTCATTGTGTCTCTTTGATAAATGTACATGCCCTCTGGCAAATTTAGAGAGTACTAGAGAGAAAGAAAGTAAACATTTGAATCCAAACAAACTAAACACAAAAGACAATAAAGCAAGACATGAGAGGGAAAATATCTATAAGGTATATGGAAAACAAGTAGCAGAATAACAGAAGTAAATCCCTTTTAATCAGTAATTGCCCTAAATTTAATATACTAAACCCTACAAGCAAAATGCAGAGATCAACAGAATAAATGAAAACTCACAATCCAACTATAAAGTGTCTACAGAGACTCTCTTACATCCACCTACACAAATATATTGAAAGGCTGAAAAAGATATTTCACACAATTAGTAACCAAACGAGAACAGCGTGGCTACTTTAGTACCAGACAAAACCAGACTTTAAATAAATTTATAAAAGCTTAAAAGAAGGACATAATATATTAATAAAATGTTTAGTACAAGAAAAAGGTATTAAAAATTATAAATATTTACCACCTTAGTAACAGACCCTCATAATATATAAAGCAAAAACTGACAGAACTGGTAGGAGAAATAGTTCTACAATAGAGGTTGGTGATTTCAATATCACACTTAAAGGCTACAACAACCTTACATAAGGTAAGTAAGGAAATAGAAAACTGAAACACAGTATCCAACTAGATCTGACAGACTACAGAACTCACTACCCAACAACAATAGCATACACATTCTTCTCAAGTGCACATGGGATAGTTCCCAGGATAGACCATAAGTTAGACCACAAATTAAATCTCAACAGATTTTAAAAGGTACTAATCATACAAACTATCTTCTCTGACCACAACATAATAAAGTCAGAAATCAGTAACAGAAGTAAAACTAGAAATTCACAAATTTGTGGAAATTAAATGCCATACTTAAACAACCAATGAATCAAAGAAGAAATCACAAAAGAAATAAGTAAAATATTTAGACATAAATGAAAAAAAAATACATGCTTACATTAAAAAACAAGAGACAAGTCCAGCAGATGGTGTGGAGGGTAACGTGGATGGATTCCACATGGCTGACTATGTGGTTTGCGTCTTGGACCCAGAGGCTTGGAAAACATGCCGGGTGTGTGCATGTGCGGCCAAAATACAGAGAGCAGAATGGAAAAAGAGGAATTGAGGCATGACCATTCCTTCTGGAGGGGGAAGTGCTCTCTCTCTCTCTCTCTCTCTCTCTCTCTCTCTCTCTCTGTCTTTCCCTCTCTATTCCTCTCTCTGGTGAGTGCATGCACACTCTGGCAATTATGGGAAAACAACAACCACAAGAACCATGCCCAACCATGGTAGTGCAAACTAGAAACTGTTTCTTGACAGGCTGTGGCCACATGGGAGGCCCATGTTCAATTCCCAGTTTACCCTGGAAAGCCTGGCACAGTGGTGTATGCCTGTGGTCCCAGATATGCAGGAGGTTGAGGCAGGAGAACTGCAAAACAGCAAGACCATGTCAAAGTGAATACCACACACACTAAAGAAGCAAACAAAAAGCAAGAATAATTTCTAATTGGCAACCTAACCTTACAACTTAAAGAACTAGTAAAAGAAAAAACTAAACTCAAAGCCAGAAGGAAGGATATACTAAAGATTAGAGCAGTGGTAAACAAAATAGAGGAAAATCAATGACACCAAAGGTTGGTTCTTTGAAAAAAAAAATCAAGTAAATCAACAAAACTTTATTGAGATGGATTAAAAAAAGAGAGAGAGAGAGAGAGGACACCAATTATTAAAATCAGAAATGCGAGTGGGGATATTACTACCAATTTTATAGAAGTGAAAAAGATTGCAAGAGAGAAAAAGAGGCTGGCCCGTGGCTTGGTGGTTAAAGTGGCTGGATCCCACATGGCCAAACCTCATGGTTTGAGTTCCAGATATGCTGCCTTAAAAAAACATACCAGGTATGTGTGTTTGCCCAGAATCTCAAAGGGAAAGAGAAATGGAGGAGAAGGAATTGTAGCACGGCCATGCCCGATGGTGGATGCTTCCTTTTCTCCCTCTCTGTCTCTCTTTGTTAAATGTCTAAGCTCTCTAGCAAAAGCAAAACAAGTGATGGGAGTCCAATCCTGATGTTCATATACCTGCCAGCTCCCCTCATGGTAGTTTTCTGTGTGTTTTGGCCTTTGTGAACTCATCTTCATTGGGCCATATGGGTAGAAATCAAATGGGACTGGATCAAGAGTTTCTATCCCTCTTGATAGAAGGGATTGAGGTGTGACCATTCCCCCTGGAGAGGTAAGTGCACTCTCTCTCTCTCTCTCTCTCTCTCTCTCTCTGCCTCTTCCTCTCTATCCCTCTCTCTGGTGAGTGCATGCACCCTCTGGCAATTGCTTCTGACACTATGACTGTATCTGTCATGGGACCTAGATTCAGGCTATATGTTCTTATTTGCTGCAGGGTGGTAGGGCTTGGGCTGTGAAACCTGTGCAAATTTAATATCTAAAGTCTGGTGAGGCTTTGAGACTTGGTTATCAATTCTCAACAGAACTGTTTCTGTCTCAGAGCAGACAAACACAACCTTCCTCATTGTTACCCCATACCCATGGGTACATGTTTATTTGTTCACGTTTCTAAGGGTAGAGTCCTTTTTGTATCCTTATTCTAGCTCTTGCCAAAGAAAGGCACAAGGAAGTCTTCTCTTCTTCCCCATGTAGATTTCAAAACTCAGGCCAATGCTGTTCTGGAAAGCTGCCCTTCCGCCCTCACACTTCAAGCTCTTTCAGTCTCTTATTTGTTTCTGACTCCTGTCACATCCCTGACCATTGTGTGAGCTCAGCTCTGCATTAAAAGGTTGTCATTTTTATCTTTCATTTGCAAGTTCCTTTATGGGAGGCTTTTAGGCTTAGGTCATCAGGGAAAATGACAGAAGTGAAATTTACTTTTGCTTTATTTATTTACTTAGGTTTTTGCCATAGAGTGCATACACTTGCTGGAGAGAGACAGAGAGAGAGAGGGAAAGAAAATGAGAAATCACCCCCCAGAAGGAATGGCCATACTACAATCCTTTCTCTGACATTCTCCTCCTGGGATTTTGGGCACGCATATACAGCATCCGACATGATTTCAAGCCATTAGGTCTGGAATTCAAACCACGGTCGGCCATGTGTGATTCCAGGGCCTTAGGTACTATGCCACCTGCTGGCCCCAACTTTCACTTTATTTTTAAGATGATTTTCTAGTCTTGTTTCAGGATATTTTTCATTTCCCTTAGGTATGATTTGAGTATTTGTCCCCTCCAAAATTCATGTTGAAATTTAATTGCCATTGTGACAATAGTAAGAGGCAGGATCTTTGAGAAGTGATTAGGCTAGAGGGACCCAACCTCGGGAATAGACTAATGTTGAAATCATGAGAGTGGGTTCATTATAAAAGGATAAGTTCAGCCTTCTCTCTCTCTGCTTTTTTCTTTCTCTCTTGCCTGCCTCTCTTTGACCTTCCACTCTTCCACTATGTAATAACGCAGCAAGATGCCCTCACTAAATGCTAGTCTCTTGATATTGGACTCCCTAGCCTCCAGAATTGTGAGCCAGTAAGTTTCTATTCATTATGAGCCGCTCAGTCTGTAGTATTCTGTGTAACAGCACAAAATGGACTAAGACAGAACATTGGTACTGGGTGTGGGGTGTTGCTGTAACAAATATTTGAAAATGTGGAACCAGCTTTGGAACTGGTAATGGGCAGAGATTGGAAGAACTTAAAGGAGTAGGATAGAAAAAGAAATCCTATACTGCCATGAACAGAGCATTAAGGACTATTCTGATGAGAGCTGAGAACATATATAGCTGTAGAGAAAGTCTGAAACTTCTTAGAGATTACTTATGTAGTTGTGATCAGACTGTTGTAGCAATATAAATGACAAAGGCAATTCTGATGATGTCTCAGAAGGAAATAAGGAACAAGATATTAGAAACTGGAGTAAAGGCCATTCTTGTTATAAAATGGCAAAGAGTTTGGCTAAATTATGTCTATGGCCAAGGTTTTGTGAAAGGCAGAACTTAAAAGTAATAAACTAAGATATCTGGTGGTGGGGCCAGTAAGTAGAACAGTGGTTGAGGTGCTGGACTCCCCCATGGCTGACTATGGTTCAAATCCTGGACCTGGCAGGTTGCTTTCTCATTTTCCCTCTCTCTTTGTCTCTCTGGTGAGTGCACATGCCCTATACATGTGGGACCAGCAGTTGGTGTAGTGGCTATGTTGCTGGACTCCCATGTAGTCGACCATGGTTCGAGTCCCACACCCAGTGGCTTAACTTCATGCCAGGCACATGTATGTGCGGATCCCGAGAGGAGAATGGAGGAGAAGGGATTGCAGTGTGGCCATCCCCCTTGAGGGGTGATTTCTCGTTTTATGTCTCTCTGTCTCTCTCTGTCTTTCTGGTGAGCACATGTGCTCTATAGTAAAAACCTCTCAAAAAATTAATAATATTAAATTTAAAAATACTTCTTTAAAAATTTGTATCTGATGGAAGAAATATCTAAGAAGGAAGTATTTGGGCTGCTGTATAGTTTCTTTTTACTGCCTATAGAAAGAAATTATTTAAAGATGGAATTCACAATTAAAAAAGAAACAACAAAATTATTTGAAAAACTCAGCCTGACCACGTAAAGAATAAAAATATTATGTTCTATAGAGAATATGAAGTGTTTCTGTAGAGAACATGAAGGGTGTGACTAAGGGACCATTTGATAAAGAGGTTAGTATGGATAGAAGGAAGCCAGGCACTATTCATCAAGATAATGGGAGAATGACCCCAAAGGCATTTCAAAAACCTTTGAGGCAGGCTGCCCTCATCACAGGCCCAGAGAAGACCTTATGGGCAAGGTTTCCAGAGACAGGACTAGTGCACTGCCCTAAATCATGTCAACTATCTGCTCCCTATATCCCACTGCAGTACTCCTCAGTCATCCCAGCTGTGGCCCAGTGAACCCTAGGTTCAACTCCAGCCACACTCGGAGGTCACAAGTGGTAAGCCTTGATGCATCCACACAGTGCTAATTCTGCTGATGCGCCGAGTACACAATCTGTAGGGCCAATGCAGCCTTCACCTACATTTTTTAAAGTGCCTTATAGAGCCTTAATGCTCGGGGTGAGAATTGCCACAGGGGCACAGCACAGTTAACAGGAGGATAATGCCTAGAAGAGCTGTGGGTGTGGAGCCATCTGTGAGGTCCTGGAAGTATGGAATCATTAGCAGACAGCCCTAGACTGGGAGAGCTGCAGGCACAAGACTCCAACCTATGAGAGCTGCTTCTTTGGCTGAGCCCAGCAAAGCCATGGGAGGAGAGCTTTCCAAAGCTTTTGGGGCCCAACTTCTGACCCAGGGTATCCAGAAGGCAGAAAATGAAGTTAAAGATTATTCTGGAGTATTAAGATTTAATGCTGTTTGCTTTGTTGGGTTTCAGACATGTTGGGGCCATTACCCATTTCTTCTTGACTATTTCTCCCTTTCCTGTCACACCATTGGATGCATATCATTTTTTTCCCCCATAGGCTGAAGAGAAATTTGCCTCAGCATGGATAGCACCTTGAATCTCACCCATATCTGATTTAGTTGAGACTCTGGACTTATGACTTTTGAGTTGATGCTGGCTGGGACAAGTTAAAATTATGGGGGCTATTGGAATGTAATAAATGTATTTTGTATGTGAAAAGGACAGGGTTTATTTTTGGGGGGTGCAGGGGCAGATTGCTATGGCTTAAATGTTCTTCTTCTCCAAAACTCATGTTGAATTTTGTTTTTTTTTTTTTTGAGAGGTTTTTGCTATAGGGCGCGTGTGCTTGCCAGAGAGACAGAAAGTGAGAAATCACCCCCCAGAGGGGATGACCACACCACAATCCCTTCTCCTCCACTCTCCTCTCAGGATCTTGGGTACGCACGCACATGCACCTGGCATGAATTTAAGCCACCGGGTCCGGGACTCGAACCACAGTCGACTACATGAGAGCCCAGTGACATAGCCATTACGCCACTGCTGGTCTTCTCATGTTGAAATTTAATTGCCATTGTGACAGCATTTATAGGTGAGAACTCTTAGAGGTAATTTGGCCACTTTCATGAATGGATTAATACTGTTAACTCCGGAATGGGTTTATAAAAGGGTGAATTCACGCCCCCCCCCCCCCATTTCTTCCTTTTGATTGCTAGATGGCATGTGTGCTCAGCAGAGAGAAATAAGAATGACAAAGAGGGGGGTAATTTCTCGCTTTCTGTCTCTCTCTGCCTGTCTGGCGAGCGCACGCGCCCTATAGCAAAAACCTTTCCAAAAAAAAAAAAAGAATGACAGAGAAGGAGGAGAAAGCATTCTCCAGTGGTGCGTGGTCATGCCACGATCCCTTCTCTCTCTCTCCATCCTGTCAGGACTCTGGGCTTGCACATGTGCCTGGCATGTTTTTCAAGCTGTTGGAACCAGGATTCAAACTACAGTAGGTCATGTAGTATCCAGCTTCCTTAACCATCAGGCCATGGGAATGGTCCTGTCTCTCATTTATATCTCTCTCCCTCTCTTTCCTCCCTCTCTTTCCTCCTTTTGCCCTTTCACCATGTGATGCTTTATGCTATGTGATGACACAGCAAGAAGGCCCTCCCCAGATGACAGCCCCTTGGTTTTGCACTTTCAGCATCCAGAACTATGAAATAATAAATTTGTATTTACTATAATCAGTTATAGCAAGATGAAATAGATTAGACATCTTCTGTATTGTTTTTCAGTTCTGCAAAATGGGTACTCTTTTGTTCCCATTTCATCATCGAAGAAGCTGGGACCTGGAGGGGTAAAAATAGCAAGGCTGATCTGTCTGTGTCCAGAGGTCTCATCTAACCACTGCAAGTTTTCCTTTGTTTCACTGGGCTTTAAAGTTTGCATTCACTCTGCCAGGTGGATGTTATGTCTCTCCCCATCTTCTGGCTGAAAACTTGTTTTATAGAATTTAGAGAGTTGTGGGACCAGCAGTTAGCGTAATGGCTATGTCGCTGGACTCCCATGTAGTTGACCGCAATGTGAGTCCCCGACCTGGTGGCTTAAACTCATGCCAGGCGTGTGTGTGTGCATGCCCAAGGTCCCGAGAGGAGAATGGAGAAGGGATTGTGGCATGGCCATCCCCCCTGGGGGGTGATTTTTCACTTTCTGTCTCTCTGTCTCTGTCTTTCTGGTGAGCGCACGCACCCTATAGCAAAAACCTCTCCAAGAAAAGAAAAGAATAATTTACAGAGTTGTGTGGCAGTTTTCAGCACTTGTTTTAAATAGCCTGAAGGTATGTGTGCTTACCACAGACGGACAGAAAGAGAGAGGGCAATGGAGAGGGAGAAAGCATATTCCAACGGCTGTGGTCATGCTGCAATCCTGTCTCCATTTCTACATTCTGTTGGAATTTTGGACATGCATCTACACAGGCCGTGTTTTTGTTTTTTCTTAAGAGAGATTTTTGCTATAGGGTGTGTGCTCATGTGTGCTCACCAGAGAGACAGAAAGTGAGAAATCACCCCCTCAGGGGAATGGCCACACCACAATCCCTTCTCTCCCATTCTCTTCTTGGGATTTTGGGCAGCACGTACATGTACCTGGCATGAGTTTCAAGCCACTGTGTCCACGACTCGAACCATGGTCAACCACGTGGGAGTTCAGCAATGCAACCACTACACCATCTGCTGGTCCCAGGCCCAGTGTGTTTTTTAAGCCACTGGGCCAGGATTCAAACCTGTGGTCAGCTACGTGGGGCCCAGCTCCTGTAATCTCTAGGCTGCGGGACTGACCCTGTTTTCAGTGTTTGTATTTCTTCTCGGTAGAAGAAAAGGTGATAACACACACACACACACACACACCCACACACCACCCCCCCCCCTCCAGATTACTAGTTAGCATTAAAAGAAAGAAATCCTGTCATTTACAACAACATGGATGAACCTGGTAGGAATTATGTATATGAAATAAGCTAGGTAGAAAGACAAATACCACATGATCTTATTCATAAGTAGAATTTAAAAAAGGCGAACTCATAGAAGTAGAGAATAGAATGGTGGTCACCAGGGGCTGGGGCTGCAGACCAAGGAAGATGCTGGTTAAAATTTGGGCCAGCCAGTGACGTTGTTGTTAAGGTGCTGGATTCCACATGGCCAAATTCATGGATCAAGTCTCCAACCTAGCAGCTTGAAAAATATGCCAGGCACATGTGTGCATATGTGCCCCAAATCCTGAGAGAAAGGAGAAAGGAGTAGGAGGAATTACAGTGTGGCCATCCCCCCGGAGGGTGATTTCTTACTTTCCCTGTCTCTTTGTCTTTCTCTCTGTCTCTCTCCAATAAATGCATACATCCTACAGCAAAACTAAAACAAAGCAAAACCAAGGATACAAAATTTCAGTTAGATAGGAGGAATAAGCTCAACATAGCTATCGTACAACAGGGTGACTGTAGTTACTAATAATGTATTGTATACTTGGAAATCACCAAGAGAGTAGATTTTTTTTTAATTTTAATTTACATTTAATCACTATATATCTCTACCATGTACAACATTGCTTTTTCCAGCATGAATACCATGCATATCAGTCAAGACAAAGACATTACTATGTACATTATCAGCAGCAAATAGTTTTTTTTTTTTTGTTTTTTTTCAATTAAATGTATAGCAGAAAGACAGAGAGACAGAAAGGGATAAATAACCCCCCAGGAAGGGTGGCCATGCCACAGTCTCTTCTCCTCCATTCTCCTCTTGGGATTTTGGGCATGCACGCATACATGCCTGGCATGAATTTTAAGCTGCCAGGTCCAGGACTCGAACTATGGTCGACTACATGGGAGTTCAGTGACTTAACCATTAAGCCATCTGCTGGTCCCAAAAGAGTAAATTTTAAGTGTTGTCACCACACAAAAAAATAAGTATGTGAGGTAATACATATGTTAATTCACTCGATCAGCCATTCCACAATATACATACATATTTTAAAACATGTGTACAATAAATATACATAATTTTTATTTATAAATTAAAATTAATTAAAACATTTTAGGTATTTGTCTATTTCTGTTTCAAACTTAACTGTTAATCACTTTATTATTCTACTGGTTTTTTTTTCCCCTCTGTGGGTAGATAGGTGATAATTTGATTTTCCTTTAATATATTATCATTTGCAGGCATTTTTATGATATATTTGTAGGAAGGAATGGTATGGCTTTTAGTAATCTTCTTTTTTTTGTTTTTTTTTTAGTAATCTTTTTTTTGTTTTTCTGGAGAGGTTTTTACGCTATAGGGCGCGTGCGCTCGCCAGACAGACAGAGAGAGACATAGAGACAGAAAGTGAGAAATCACCCCCCAGGGGGGATGGTCACGCCACAATCCCTTTTTCTCCATTCTCCTCTCAGGATCTTGGGCACGCACGCACACGCGCCCGGCGTGAGTTTTAAGCCACCGGGTCCGGGATGCGAACCGCGGTCGACTACGTGGGAGTCCAGTGACATAGCCTTCACGCTAACTGCTGGTTCCCAGGAATGGTATGGCTTTTTTTGGGCATGAATACTGAAGATAGAGACTGATAACCTTCAAGCTTTTGGTCGCATGTCAGAGTCACAGGTTGCCCTCATTCTCTGAACCGGGGTTGACAGAGGGGAACAGATGCAGTGTTCTCCTTCATACCTGTGTGTTTGGTTGGAAAGGAGTTTTTCCCCGACACTGGCACAGAGAAGACTCTCATAAATAGGTACGTGAGTTAAAGTTCATTGACATGAAGTGGCATTCACTCATCCAAAACGTTCACAGTTCTCTGTAGACTTAGCTTCTCCCCAGCACTGGGTGTTCCCAAAGGATGCAAGAAGAGTCCACATAGGAACTGAGGCTGGCACTGCTGGACCCAGTGCCCAGGTCTCTGGCTTCCCCACTGAGGTGACTCTCTCGACAGCTCTCGGTCATATTCTTCACAGAGCAAATGATCACACCGTAGGCCTAGGCATGAGGATGGGCAAGTAGGCACACTCAGCAGTCAGGATAGACCAGGGACCCCAGAGGGCTGACAGCACCATCTCATCACGGGCCGAAAGGTGGAAGGGGTGGGAAATAAGAGGCATGCGGGGCACACGTGGAGAGCTGGAAAGTGAGCCCCAGAGCTGTGTGTGCAGGAAGCTGAGCGTCCTTCGTGGGCAAAGTAGTTACATTTGGGCAAGAAATTTCAGCTCTAGTCACCATGCGTGGGGGACAGAAGCTCTGCAGCTGTAGCCCCAGCTTGTGAAGGCAGCACTTGGAACAAAGCAGGATGGTGGAGCAGGGCATGAGGGCCAGACTGGAGCCATGATAAGACACAACAAGGCCTGTGGAAGGGGGCAGCAGAGTAGAGCAAGGAGATGCCAGACCTCTGGCCTATTCTCATCCATTCTTGTGCTTGAGAAATCCCTTGGAGTTCCGCTCCAGCTGCATTAGAAGATAGCATTGCGGGTACAATGGATCCTAGAGAGGACCTCTATTCTGTCCTGAGGCTGCCTGTATGCAGGTAGCCACCTTTGTGGGCTCATCTCCCGTGGAGTTTGTCATGCAGTTGGTCATCTGGATGCCCTCTCTATTCAACGCATAAAAGCCAGAGCCATGAATTTCTCCCCTGATAAACCCATCTGTTTTCCCTTATAAATCAGAGCCCTCCTCCAGCTGTGGAGTATGGAGGGACCTCTGCCCCCAGCTCTTTCATCCTATGGCGAGTCTCGTGGCTGCTTCTCCAGATGCTGCTAGCCCTCTCCTTCCACGGTCTACACAGACTTGGAAACAGGAAAGTGTAGTGGGGTCCCACTTTGTCACTCCAATACTACACTGTCCCCTCCCAGCAGCCAAGTATCAAAGCTTAAGCCCCTGACCCTGCAGGCCCAGCTGCCACGTGGGCCTTCCAGGAGTAGCCCTTTATTCTGGTACACATTTCCAGATGTTCTTTTCTCAGATCACTGCAGGGTTTCCCCTCCTCCCATCAGCCTGTATCTGGGTCCCCTTATTCATGATCTCCTCCCAGGCTTCACTGGTAGGGCTCCGCTGTCCCTAGAACTCTCCTGACTCCTGCTGAGTTTCCTTCTGTTGCAGCCCCATGCCAACAGAGAATCCCAAAAATGCTTGGCATGCCTGTGTTTTGGTGACAGTGGGAGTAGGAGTAGACACGCGTGTTTGGTCGTGGAACATAAGAACGTCCAGACACACTTGTTCCACCAGAAGCTGAGTCTTAAGTTATTTCAAAGGAGCCAGACTATGCTTTCTCAAGACCCACTTAGAGCAAGTGCCTTATAGCAAGATTTCTAGGCATCAATTTTCACAGTATTGTTTTATAAATTATGTAAATCTGGGGGCCAGCGCATAGTGGTTAAGGCATTGCACTCCCTACAGTTTGAGTCCCAGACCCTGTGGTTTGAAAATCATGCTGGGTGTGTGCCCTAAATCCCAGGAGAAGAATGGAGAAGAGCTTGCGGCGTGGCCTTAATTTCTCACTTTCCCTCTCATGGTTTCTCTCTGGCGAGCACATGTAGCCTTTGATAAACACAAGAAAATTATGTAAATCTGAACATTTCAAAGCACTGAGAATAAGGAAAAGCTGAAGGATTACCCAGAAAAAGTAAATAAGCTTGATATTAACTTTTGGCACTAGAAAAATTCTCAAATTCCTTATTTAAAGAAGTTTGCGTGCTGTGACCAGACTGGGATGGGTTAGTGTCTTTCTGGACAGACAGACATAATCTGGTCTTCTGGGGCTCAGAGGACATCTGCACTTCACTGGCTTGGTCTGCTTAAACAGAAGGTTATACTGAGTTCCCGGGATGCTCCTTGAGCACAAACCTGGCTTTGTTAAAGAAGGAAAGGGGAGGTTCCCAATCATGTCCTAGGCAGTAAGTTTTCACAGGAGAGGGAAGCTTCGCCAGGAGGAGGGATGGCACTTCCCTGTGGCTGGGATGGAGATAATCAAGGCACTGGGCTTCATAGTTGCAGGCCAGCTTTCATTGTTAAGTCAGGGTCTTCCGGGCTGTGAACCAAGGCTCAGGAGTGGGGAGTACAGGATGTAAGGATGGCCTGACAGGCACCCAGATCATCTCCCAGAGACAGAAGCCTGTGGCCTTGGTGCCTCTGTCCAGTCCTGAGGATTGAGGAGGACTCATGGGACAAGCATGTCAATTGTCACATGGGAGAGCAGATCCCCCTGCCCACTGGAAGCTGGCATCAGGAAGAAAGCCAGGCAAAGGTTCACTCTTATGCTAGGTATAACAGTAAAGAGAGATCCATGGGAAGATGGGGGAAGGCAGCAGAAACAGCATGTGCAAAGTCCCTGTGGAAGGTAGGGAGAGGGTCTTGCAGCCAGTGTGACAGGAAGGTGGAAGTGGTCCAGGCCTAGGGCTCTGAGATAATAAGCTTGGATTTCCTGTAGTACAATGGGAAGCCTCAACAGGTTTTGAGCAGGAAATGATAGAATTTCATTTATGTTCTAGGGCTCCATCACAGGATAGAGTGATGGGCGGAGCGTGAGAGTCTGGGAGTCTGAGAGGTTGTGGGATCCTCGGAACAAAGGGTGCCAAGGGGTACCCAGAATCTTTGTAATGTGGGTGCTATGATGGGATAGGAAGAGATGGGAGAAGCCTGTCTTCCACATCCTGGACAACATTGAATGAGAAACATGCTGAAAAAATGAGAGGGTGTTAGAGCAGCTCTGGAATTTTACCCTACAAATCTTTCCCAGACGACTCCTTCTGATCTGGGTTTAGGAAAGTTCTTTAAAACGTTTGCTAAATGCTGGCTTATTTCCTGTTCTTTAATTTTTCCCCTTATATACTAATTAACCCAATTTGGTATCTTCCAGTATTAAGAGAGGGTTTAAAAGTATTTGTTTTGCAGGTACCCAGATCTTTGTTTCAATAATTTATGATTTTTTTTCCTTTGAGATTGTTGCTATAGGGCACATGCGATCCCCAGAAACAGAGATAGAGAGAAAGCGAGAAATCACCACCCATCTCCGCAGGGGGATAGCCACATCGCAACCCCTTCTCCCTGGATTTTGAGCAAGCACACACCCGTGCCCATTTAAGAGTTTCAAGTCGCAAGGTCTAGGACTTGAACTGTGGTTGGAGTTGGAGTCCAGCGACGTAACCATTACTCCATCTGTTGGCCCCCTCGGTGATTTATGATTTTTAAAATGTATTGATAACAAGATGGACTTCAGAATCCTATTGCTTTGACTGTCTTAATGATTTTTTTTTTTTTTTAGCTAACAGGGCCATTATTTTGCCTGTCTCCACCGCCGGCTGGCAATCTCGGTGCAGCCACAGTATTTCCCTGGACTGGTCTCAGGCCTTTTTTATCGCTGTCATGTCGTCCTGGGGGCCGGTACCTTCTGGGTTTCTGCAACGAAGCTCAGGCCACTCCTGCCCAGCCTAACCTCCTCACCTGCCTGGGGGGCCTCGTCCGGGTTAGGGAAGCCCCTGAGCTTGGGCTCTCCGCGATCTGGGACCTCCGCGAGCCAGGTGGCCCAAGACCGCGGCTTCTCCCGGGGTCCGGAGTCCGTCCGCCCGGGCGCCCCTCCCGGCGCGCGCCCCTCCCCGCGTCCCTACGTCCGCACGTCCGCCCGGAGCCGGCGGGCCGCGCTCTGCACCTGCAGCGCCTCAGCGCTCGCCGGAAACCGAACCGAACCACTCTCATTCCCGGCAGTGCGCTCACACTAGGCCTGGCGGCGCAGGGACACTGGGAAGCGTAGTGGTGCCAGGGGCGCTGCTGAAGCGTGGAGGTGCGTGGGGACACGGGCGGAGGCAGCCGCCGGGAGGGGCCGGGCGGGGCCGGGCGGGGCGCCCTCAGCCGCCCGCCCGTGTCCGCGCGGCACTCTTGCCGGCAACCAGGAGACTAATCGGCGAAGCCCCGCCCGCTGCCGCGCGCCGCCGTGTGTCCCCGCCCGCTCGGTCGGTGGAGCGCGGCTCGCGCGGCGCGGCGGCGGCTCGGCACGGCGGCGGCCGGGCGCAGGCGGGCGGGCGGAGCAGCGGACGGCGCCGAGGCCGCCCCACGCGCCGGGCTCGCGGCGGCGGAGCGCGCCGGACTCGTCGGGGCCCGCGGCCGCCTGCGCCTCTCAATGGGCAGCTCGCACTTGCTCAACAAGGGCCTGCCTCTCGGTAAGGCCGCGCGCGCGCATTTCCGGCCGCGGGCGGGGGCGGGGCGGGGGCCCGCGGGAGGGGGGCGCGGGGGCGGGCCCAGCGCGCGCCTCCGGGGCCGCCGGCTTTGTGTACGAGTGCGCGTGCGTGCTGGTCTGCGCGCGGCTCCGCGGACCGGGGGCGGGGTCGTGGGGGAGGCCGTGAGCATGCGCGAGCTGCTACGTGCGAGTGCGCGTGCGCCGCCCTCCCCTTAGCCCCGCCCGCCCCTTCGCGGCCCGCGCAGGTGACACAAAGGGGCCCACGGGCCTCGGGGTGCCCCCCCTAGACTTCGGCCCCACTGAAACCCAACATTACTCGCTCTTGACCTCTACAGGGCCCCTGTCTTCACTGGGCTCCTAGCCTCACCGGTCCCCGGCCCCACTGACTCCTGTCCCATTGGGCTCTCACCTCTATCCGCATCTGGTTTCTGTCTCCCCCAGACTCCTATTTTACTGAATCCTGATCCCCACAGGGCTCTCAGTTCTATGTCCCCTTCGGCGACCCCTACCACCCCCAGCTCGATTTCTGATCCCACCAGTCTCTGATCATCACCAAGCTCCTGGCCCCATTGGACCCCAGCTCCACTGGAGACCTCTCTACCTTGACTTGTCCGACCCCACCCGCCTGCGCAGCCTCATCAGACTCTTGACCCCACCGGGTCACTTTCCCCTGAGGACCATCCCAACTCGATCTCTGACCGCCCAGGGTCAGATTCCCACTGGGCTCCCAGCCCCACCAGAGTCCTGTCCCCACTGGCCCCCGTTCCCATTGAACACTGGACTCCTGTATCCATTGGGTTCCCATCCCCATTGGACCATTTATCCTTTATCTTGAACTCTGACCCCTCTGGGGCCTGATCCCCACTGGGTCTCTAGACCTGCTGGCCTTGACCTCACTGACTCTTCATCCCCCTCAGCCCTGGCCCCACTGGACTTTGGCTTCTTCTGGTCCTAACCCCACTGGACTCCCAGCCCCACCAGGCCTTCATTCCTGCCCATCATCCTATGGCCCAGCCTGCTGGTATGGGGCTGTGGTCCCATCCAGTCCTCCTAGTGGAACTAAAGAGCTCATCTTGTTCATTAGTTTGACTTGTCCGGTTTATTTAAAGCATTTTTATGTTACAAACATACAAAGCCAGGTGGATGTCAGAGGCTGTAGTGTGTTTTCTTTATGTTAATAGCTCAAAGGACAGAATTAACTGCAAACAGTGTGCTTTGAGAGAGAGAGATCGTAAGTCTTTTGGGAACCTGATTGTGTACTGGCAGATGGAGGGTGAGAATGGAGTAGGCCTAGGCCTTTGCACTCCCGCTCCCTCCTTTGAGGTACAGATCCTGTGAGCTGCTGGTGACCAGGGTTGGTTTTTTCCTTAGCACGTTGTCAGTGAGACAGGAGGGGGAAGGTCATAGAGGTTTTTCTCTGAAGAACAGGTGCACAGTGTTCCTGCCATGTCCACCATATGTCAGGTGTTTTTAGTGACGTTTGGAATAGTTTCAGTAGCAGACTTTAACTACCACTTGAATTTTTTATCCATTTTTAAGAATCTGAAGTCTTAATGGTCTAGCCAGTGGGGATGGCAGCCCATCCCTTGATGGCTCTTGGCGGGGCTTTCTCAGGCAGGGTCCTGCAATTAGGGGTCCACATTTGCATATTCACTCAGGTAGGGGTGGGTGGCAGGGTGCTTGAAGTCACCTTACATGAGATTTCTGCACAGCTAGAGTTTAGGCAGTCAGTACCTTCTCTGGGTTTCTGGTTTCTACCTTAATAATTCAGGGGGTTTATCACAGGGGTACCTCTTCTCACTCATGTTTTGAAAGATGGCAGAAGCAGGACCTTTGCAATGTACACTGGGCCTGGTAGGAAATGCTTGATGGGCATGGGGTCTTCAGTTGTTACAGCTTGGCTTTCTGGCTCTGGTCTGCTGTTTCTTTAAGCACCTTATCAGACCACTTTGTACTGTTGGTGGCCATTTTGCTGCTCCTTGTCAGCTTGGGCCTTCCTCTTGGGAGGGGCAGTTCCGGGGTGCGGCTAAGGAGGGGCTGGGACAGGGGCAGTCCTGTGTCTGTCCTCCCTGCCAGACTGGGTGGGTGTGGGGCCTGCCCTTCCGCTGGTTCTTCTTCCTTCTCTCACCGCCCTCCTCTCCACCCCCACTGCCCTGCCCATCCTGGCTGCAGAGTCAGAGTCAGGCCCTGAGGCTCCCTCCAGCTCCCAGGAGGCCTGTGGGAGGGAAAAGGCTGCCATTGCACCTGAGCCAGCAGGGTTGGAGGCTAGAACTTTCTCTGGCCGGGTGCCCAGCCCAGCCCTCTGCCTGCCTGCTGAGAAATCAGGGCAGCCGCCTCGGCACACAGCACACGGGAGGAGAGGACTGCCTTTTAGCTGGCACTGAGTGTTGAAGCTGCAGGAACTGGCTAGGGTCAGCCCCTTGTTTGTGATGACTTCCCTCGCAGTTGGCTAGGACCAAGTTGCCTTCCAGTTAGGGGAAGGGAAGGACAGTGGTTGTGTCAGTGTGCTCTGAATTGCCAGGGAGACTTGAGAGTCAGCTTGTGAGTATAGCCCAGAGCCCGGAGAGTGACCGAGGGGCCTTGGTGGGAGGTAGGAGGGTCCCCATTATGGAACCGCAGCCCTTTCAGTTTTGCAGAAGTCTCATTCTGTGCTTGATTGTCTCCCAGTCCCCGAGCAGTCTTCTCCACCACTTGTGTACAAACATACGTCAAAGAGCATGTGTTTGCTATAAACAAGAGCGGCAAGGGCACTCACCCGCTCTGGCTGGTGCTGGCTGGCTCCTGAGTGGGGAGGTCATCACTGAGCTCTCAGATGGCTGCTTGGATGAGTGATCACTGTAGCAAAGCACAGGCCCAGGCTGTCCCCACGTCAGATCCCAGCCGTGTCCCCGGCCAGTGTGTAGCCCCTCGGTGTCCCTGTCTGCAGCATGGGGTAATGGTGCTCATGATGTGCATCGAGGGGTGAGCAAACGCGAGGCTCAGGGGTGGCTCTGTGCGCAGCCCCGCAGGTGGGGGAGCACCGTGCACTGTAACTGTTCACCATTATGGTAGTGCTGGGAGGTCCTCCCTTTCTCTGCCTGGAACTTTCTGGGTGTGGACCGGCTGCGGGCTTCTCCTGAGTACTGGAGTCTGTCAGTGGGGCAGGGTCTGGTCCTATCTTGCCTGAAGTGGGGCCTGTGGATTCTTGCTGGGACCTCAGGGATGTGCTGTGTTCACCCTGGGCCTCGGCCTTCCTCCCCCCTCAAGGCCGTCACCCGCAGGCTAGCAGCCGTATCTGGCTCGGTCTGCTCACTGTCCTGTTGGTTCCGTCAGAACTGCAGCCCTTTTTCTTCTCTTCCTGTGGTTTTATCACCCATCTTTAAGCACAGCTGTAATTCTGGCGTCAGCTACCAGGTTTTGGGAGGGATGTGCACTTGGGGTTGCATCTGGTCTCCTCCCAGGCGTCTCCCTTGCCTGCCTAGCCTTCCGTGGGGCCATCTGTCACATCTCTGCAGTTTCACCCTGGTCAGCCTTAACAAGGACAGCTCTCCACTCTCAAATTCTGCAAGATGGGTGCATTGTTGGGGGCATTTGTGACTGGAGCCACTCTTCTTTAGCTTGATGACATGGCAGTAGGGGAGGGGAGGCGGAGTGGCGGCTCACAGAACTCAGGACTGGTGAGCATCCGAGTCAGGGCCCTCTTCTCTGCTCAGCCCAGCCTGGACTCGGGCTTTGTCCTGGAAGTGTGGGGGGGCCAGCCAGCCAGCCCAGTCTGCCTCTGCGGACTAGGGAACCCCTATTCTCTGAACACTTGTAGCATGCAGTTTATTGTCTGGCAAACTGTCATTGGGTGCACAGTGGCCGAGTGCCACCCCACCGCGGCAGAGCCCAGATCAGAGAGGTTCAGAGGTGAGATACCAGCTGGACCAGCCTGGCGGTTTTCTTGTTTCTCTCTGTGAGGAAGAGAAAAATCTACCTTTGGACCTTATGTGGCCAGGGCCCTCCAGGGTGTGGTCTGGGGAGCTGGGTGGCCGGGGTGACCCACGAGGGGCCGTCCAGCCCACAGAACAGCTCTAACAAAGCCCCACGGGCTGTACACTCCAGTGTAGTATCCCCTGGGGGAAATGTTCATGTTTTTCTACAAAGCCAAAAAGTCTCCTGGGTGGCCAGTCTTCAAGCGGAACATTGAGCCAAGGCTGTTGAGCCCTGCGAAGTACTTCCTCTGGGGGTCCCACGTCTCTCAGGTCATCCCCAGGACGGTGCCAGCAGCAGGGATCGTGTGGCCACCTACATTATGGTCTGGATAGGAGAGTGAAGACCTAGGAAGGACTGGAACTGGGCTGCTCCCACTCCCCACATCCCCTCAAGCTCCGGGCCTGGGATGGCTCGGGAAAAAAGCCAGCTGGTGTGAGTGGTGTGAGGGTGTGATACTGTAGTTCATCGTGGGGAGTGATAGTGGCGGGACCCAGGCCTGGTGTGTGGCCCCCAGCACTTCCCCCGCCCCCGCCCCCATCTACCTTGTGCCAGCCAGGACTGTTGTCTCTGGGTCTCCAGTGCTCACTCGTTTTAAGTTCTGTGCCTTCCGTGTCTTGCAGCGGGGCCATGTCTGCCTGCAGCATCTTTAAGACATTCCACATGGAAGGTCAGGAAGGCCGTGGTAGCCTCTGAGCAGCCTGTGGTATCATGATGAGCCATTGTTCTTGCAGTGAGGACGAGGTTGTCTTGTCCGTATTTTGAAATACTCAGGAGTTCCCAGGTATCCCAGTGCCCAGAAGATGTCTGAGTGTGCGTGCGTGTACACATGGGAGCACGCAGGATCCACAGACGTTGGAAATGCCACGGTGGGAACCCATGCCCTTCATCAGTTGTGACTGTGTCTTCTCTGACCTGCAGTAGAAGTACCAGCAGATTGCATGAAGCAGAGCACTTTCCAGTCCTCGGAAGCACATAAGGCCAGCTTTGGTGACGCCTGTCCTGGTGGAGGTTTTACATGGCTCTGTGCTCTCTGCCTAGCGGCTCCAAGTTTGGGGGCAGGGAGGTCCCTGGCTTTCTCTGGCCCTCAAAGTGGTGCCTGGTAGGAGCTCAGGTGTGTCTAGCTTGGGGCCAAGGAAGGTTTGGGTCAGGCCAGGCTCAGCATTCTCCTGAGTCAGTCCTAACCCCGGCATGGCCAGCCTCTGGTCCTGGGGCCTAGGCAGCCAAAGTGAACATCTCACTGTGGCCGATGGCTGTGTTGGGGTCAGCCGGCTGGCAGCCTTGTGACAAGAGAAGGCTGTTCCCGTTAATGTTTGTTGCTGTAGTTTGATTGTGTCCCCCCAAAATTCATGTATTCAGCCATTGTAATAGGATTAAGAGAGTGAAAACTTAATCAGATTATGGTGTTGAACGGTGGGGCCTTTGGGAAAAGAGTAGTGATTGAGTGGTTAGGGCAGGGATTTCATGATTGCATTCTGGCAGGTGCATCAGCAGAAGGAATGAGAGGGTTGCCCTGCTCAAGATCCCACCCTTGGACTGGCTGTCATCTCACAGGTGTTGGACCCTGGACCTCCAACCTGTGGACAGTGAACTGTATTTCTTTATAATATAATCACCTGTCTCAGGTATTTCTGTTAGCAACACAGTAAACTAAGACACTGGCCCCAGACACTGACCAGAGTGACCAGTGCTAAGAGGGAGGTAGGATGGTGTGAGAGTCTGGCAGGTGAGGGACCCTTCTGGTTGTCAAGAAGCCCCTCCCCAGACAGTGGCTTTAGAAGGAGTTGACAGATGGCTGAAGGGTGAGGAGGAGCTGGCTTGTGCACCATCTTGTGGGAAGCCTGTTCCTGGCCAGGGGTCTGCCTTCATGAAAGAGCAGGGGTTTGATTTCATTCCTAGGCCGGGGGACAAAACTGGAGGGTCTGTATCAAGCATGTGACATGCCTCTGGCCTTTGTTCCTTAAGTCTTTGGTTGCTGTCGTGGGATTAAGAGGGTGAAAACTTAAACTGATTATGGTGTTGAAAGGTGGGTGCTGTTTGGGAGAGGCGAGGAGACTTATGGGAAGGGAGCTTGTGGAGGTACTGTCCTGCTCCGCCAGCTGTGGGACAGGACAGGGAGACTGGCTGGGGATGGACGTGTGGGAAGGGCCTGAGCAGGTTGGGTGCTCTTGAAGCTGTGGAAGACCGGGCATGTTTGGGGCAAGTTTTGGATGGTTGAGCTTAAGATCTCAGGGGATTGAGATAGCCCGGAGCAGGGTGCTTGGTTCTGTGCATCTTAGGGTCTCCTGGGGCTTCCTGCAGACCCCTGCAGCAGCCCAAGGACCTGCCATGATTGTCAGGGTGGAGGTGGGTTGCCTCAGAGCCTCCTGTGACCCAACTGTGACCAAGAGGAGTCTGGGAGTGTATCAAGTGGGTAGCAAACACTCAAGACCCATACCTAGCACCCTTGTGGCTGGAGGCTGAATGGAGCAGGTATGGCCGAGCGGTCAGCTGGTGAAAGATGTTAGCAGGTAGAGGATGTGTCTGAAGTCAGGGCCATGGCACACCAGGACGCCCAGAGTCATCACGCCGCTCTGTGGCAGCTCCTGAGAGGGGGACTGCTACCTCCTCTCCTGTCCCATTTTTTTCCCAATATGTCTTAATTTAGAGTAGTTTTAGATTTACAGAAATATCACGAAGATGATACAGAGAGCGCCCTTTGCCCCGTTTCCCTCATTGATGGCATCCTTACAGCAATTGGCCCATGTGGATCCGTTGGGGTCTCAGTGTCCCCGTCACCACCGTGCGGTGTGTGCAGTGTTGTGCTCTTGCTGTCCGCTTTGGATAAGTTGGGGAGAGATGAAAAGGGGAGAGAATTAGACCTTGAGGTTGTGAATCTCCTAGGGTCTCTCTCCTGTTTCTTCCAAGTCATAACCACAGGGTGGGCACTGCTGGTTCCTTCCCAAATCCCAGGACCCCCAGCCACAGGCCCATGCCTTCTCTTCCCTGTGGTCAGCAGGAGTTAGGAAACGTGGTTTGCCACAGGCCTCGGGGAGCAGGCACCGGGGATTTCTGTCCCCATCTTTAGTCTGGCCTCCTTGAACACAGCACCACCATCTACAAGGTACAGTCCAGATGTTGATGGCCCGGCTGTGTGCCACACCCTGCCCTTGGCCCTGCCCTGGTCCATGTGGCTGGGGGAGGGAGAGGAAGCCCTGCTGAGCCAGGTGAGGCCCAAGGCTTGTTCAGCCTGCCCCTCTGCACCTTGCACCGGGGCTTGCTCCTCCACTGCTCATCTCCCACGTTGGTGCAGACAGCTTGTGCACCTAGCAGGCCAGGCTAGCCATGCCGTTGACTCTCCCTGGATCTCCTGGGGACCTGTCACTAAAGCCTGAGCCGAGGACAGGATCTCTGGGAGCTCGGACTTTTTTGGGGTGGTGCCCTGTCACAGAGGCTCTGGGAACTTCTGTTGAGTGACACCTGTTCTGCGATCCACAGAGTATATTGTGTATGAAATGAAGTGAAGTCAGAGGAAGTACCAGTGTTTGCAAGGTGAAAACATTGGTTTCCCCTGTTTTGTATGTTTTCTTCAGACACACGTTACAAAGCTGAGACACACAGTGTAGCCGTGTGTTAGGGCAGCATAGCACCCTTCTGGGGCCTTGGCTTCAAGTGTGGGGAAGGACAGGTAGGTCTGCCCTCAGCAGGATTCAGGTTCTTAACCCTGACCCAGCCAGTGGGGATGGCATGTGGCAGAACAGTCCCCAGACATAAGTGGGGGTGCCCAAGGGCTGCAGGACTCCTACAACTGCAGTCAGCCAGGGGAGGCTTGGTCTGGTGTGGGGCAGGAGATGGTCAGACCTGTTCTAAGACAGGAGATGCTGGGACCAACAGAAGGCGTAATGGCTATGTTGCTGGACTCCCACGTAGTCAACCATAGTTCAAGTCTCAGACCCAGGGACTTAAACTCAAGCTGGGCACGTGTGCGTGCATGCCCAAGATTCCGAGAGGAGAATGGAGGAGAAGGGATTGTGGTGTGGCCAGCCCCTTTGGGAGGTGATTTCTTGCTTTCTCTCTCTGTCTTTCCGACGAGCACACGTGCCCTATAGCAAAAACCTCTCCAAAAAAAGGAGATGCTGCTCCTACTGTCCACTGCCTGCCTGCTTCTTGGGCTGATCCTGGGAACTCAGCCATCGAACCAAGGACAAGGATGCCAAGCTGAAGTGTCGCTCTGACCCTGTGACTGCCTTCAGGAAACAAGTAGCTTTAGGCCCCTGTTGTGTGGGATGCAGCCCCTTGGGCCTGGGGAAAGCCAGCTCATCACACCCGTAGGCAGCCTTACGGGGGTTCTTCCACCCTCGGTCATCCGATGGACTCGACCTAGCGAAATCTCGTTACTGCAGGTTTATCTGGGAGCTCCAGGTTATGGGGTATTTCCAACATCATCTTCCTCCACAGAGCGAATAGTTGTCTTGAATTAGTGTTGACTAGCAGTATTGACCAACAGTGAGCAATATTGATGAGAATGAATGAGTGACCGGTACTGAGTGGGAGTGAGCACTTTGGACAAGCATGGATTAGCATGGATGAGTATTGACTAGGGCAGACCTGAAGTGAACAGTGTAGTGACGAACTTAGACGAGTACCGATGTGTTCTGAGTGGAATAAGCAGTACCGATGAACTTGGATGAGTATTGATCAGTACCGAGGGAGAGTGAGCAGTGTGGGTGAGCATGAACAAGTGGCAGTGAGCATGGCCAAATACTGACCACTACTGAGCTGGAGTAAACAGTATCGATGAGCATGGACGAGTGCTGGCCAGCGCTGAGCTAGAGCGAGCAGGATCTTGATGAGCATGGACGAGTGCTGGCGAGTACTTACTCACTAAGTAGGAATGCGCAGTGTCAGTGAGCGTGAGTACGGAGTGGAGTGCTAGGCATTGATGAGTTTGGACACACATGGATTGTGCAGCGCTTAGTCTCCTGCCAGAGGCTGGCTCTTGTGGTAGGGGTGTGTGCTTACTCACACAATCTTCTCTTGTCCTTTTAGTTTCTGTTTTTGTGCAGTTTCTGGGCGTATTGAGGGAGTCTGGCCCTGCAGGGCAGAAAGCTTCAGCGGATTTCCAGGTGGGGAGGCATCACCAGGCCCAGGGTCGGGGATCTCTTCCTCCTGCCGTGTTACTCCATCGCCCTCTGCTGGGGGAGTCCAACATGGCACTTGCCACCAGGAGAGGCCTCACTGGAGCCTGGATGTAAGGTGCCTGGCCTCAAGGCGATGGCTCCAGGGCCAGCGTCTCCACCTCAGTGCCTGACCCCTCCTGTTTGCAGTGAGCCACACTCCCTGTCCTCTGTGGCTGGTTGTGCCCTGGAAGCCAGTGATTAGGGGCCAGCGTGTGTTCTTGAAATCTGCATGGGGGCTGAGGGGAGGTCTGTAGAAGGGGACGGTGCATACAGTTTATCACAGTTTATCTCTGTGTCTTGCTAGGCTAAGAGAGTCATAGGCTTCTGGCCGTGTGTTCCCCCTCCTTGCTGAGCTTTCCAAGGCGCTGACTGGTCTTGTGTCAGGACCCACACCTGTGGCTCTGCAGGAGGTGGCATGGTAAGGCTCCTTCTACCCAGTCCATGCCGTGTCTCCATGCCATTGGCGGGCTTAGTGACCCTCCCGAGGGCAAGTGAGCCATGTTCTCTCCCAGCCTCCTGAATCTCCTAGGATTATGCCCCTGAGGTCTCTGCCCCCGGCCATGCAGAAAGGCTCTTGCCAAGTATCCCTCTCACATGTTGGGTGCCACAGCCCGTGCCCTCAGTGACCTGCCAGGCCTGTGCTATAATCAGTCGGGAGGAGCTGAGTGGCATTTTGGGAAGACTGGAGAGACAGTCGGCTTGCATGCTATGTGCAGGGGGTGCCGGGCAGGGAAGACAATCTAGGGTGGGATGTCGGAAAACCAGCACCCTTAGCTCCCTTCCTCTGGTGGCCTTGTTGGAAGTCTGATGTCCTTGCCCATTCACAGAGCCCAAGAGTTGGCAACAGAAAGTGAAGCTTCCAGAACCAGCAGGCAGGCCCACCAATGCAGTGTCCTCTCCCCATGTCCAGTGCCAACTGCACACTCCATGCCTTTGGCCTCCCTGTGGCATCTGGAGGCCAGAGGCCCGTGGGGGTAGCTGCAGCCATGGAGAATTCCTGAGTCCGTGTGGGTGACATTGGGGGTGGTCTAGGACTGGAACTGTAGATTCGGGGTGAGCCTCTCACTGAGTCTACAGCAGCTGTGGGCTTGGCTGGTAGCAGCCCCTGGGCCCCATGCAGGTCCTGGGCAGGACTGGGACACAGTGAGAAGCTGTACCTTAATGGAATCTCCTGGAGTTTGTGAGTTTTAGTTGGACCCTCGATGGTATTTTAATGTGTCTCTTGTGTTTAATTTTTAGTAAGACTTTGACCCCGACGCAGGCTTCAGTGGTTGCCGTGGATCAGAAGCCTGAGAGCTTTGGTTCGAGACAATTAAAGCCGTGGGATGAGGATCCGAGACAGGACGCGGTTCTGCCTGGGGATTCTGAAGAGAAAAAGCTTTGAAAAGTCGAATTCATGGTCGTGGAAACCGAGCCCATATTAAGAAATGTCAGGTTGGTAGGGGTTCCTGAAGCTTGAACTAGTGGAAGCCCGTGTCCGTGAAAGTGGAAAGGAGGAGCCACACCAGGGAATGTGTTTCAAGGCTGGGTGACTGGGCTGTGTGGTGTGGGTCTGGTCGTGCAGCAGGTGCCCTGCTTCCACCTCACGTGTGCACTGGGGCAAGGGCTGGTGTCGTTCATTGGGGGCTCCTGCATTTCTGCAGGGTGCCCAGCAGTGGTGGCCTGCAGAGGCGTTCACTGCTGTGGGTCTGTTCTGTGCAAAGCGTCCTAAGAAAGGCACTGAGATGGGCAGTGAGGCCAGGACTTAACTGCAGTGGAGCAAGGATGAACTCTGGGGGCTGTGTGGGGTCCCTGATGGAAACTCCGAAATCCCAGCTCCCCATCCACTCGTCAACCAGAGAGCAGGAGAGAGTAGGAGCGCAGGTTGAATTGTGCCTTGTGGTTTGTTCTCAGGGTTGGAAGTGCAGAGTTGCTAATACTAGGTTAACGTGCTGCTGCGGCTCATTCTAACATGGGTCTGTCACTTCACTCCTGGCTGCCTCCCCGAGGCAAGTCCCTGAGCCCACCGAGGTAGGTTGTCACTGGGGAATCCCCAGGTGCTGTGGCCAGAGCAGCTCCATGGCTGATGGAGGGTGTCAGGAGTTCACTGAGCCTTGAGAAGTGGCGTGATGCGCTCACCTGAATTGGGGTGCCTGCCCCATCACTCAGATGAGGAAGTAGGCTTGGAGAGCTTCCTGCCAGGGTCCTCTCCATGGCAGTTCTGACAGAGCTGGCTACTGTGCTGTCCCGTCTGCAGGGCAGGACCCAGGGTCAGGGTTCTCCTAGGGCCCCAACCTGAGGCATCAGATCTTTGCTGAGTCTCTGCCAGTCCTGGGGTGGCCCCTTCAGACTCTGTACTCTGAGGACCTGCTTTTAGCCTTAGGGGACCCGAGAGCCTCTGCTCATAGTTACATCTACCCTTGGTTATCTTACCACAGGTTATAGTGAGGAATGCCAGAAGTAGGTGTTTACTAATTTGCTTAAAAATAGCAGTAATACACTCACTTTGTGTTAAGTAGTATTTTAACATGAGAAACAACTCCCTTCCAGTCCATGTGGAGAGAAAGTGCCCTGTTTGTACCGTGCACGTCCCTGCTGTCGGCCTGAGAAGGCAGCTGGGTTTGCGTGGCAGTGCCTACTGTGTGTTGTGCTGTGGTGGGCTCCGGTCAAGGGGGGATGAGGAAAAGGCAATCCACAATGGAATTTGACCTCATAGACCCCATATCTCTGGAGCCCCTGGCTTGACAGTCTTGGTACCTTCACCCTTCATGAAGGCAGGTGGGTGGAGTGGCATCTCCTTCCAGGGATAGGCTGGAGCATGTGGACCTTGGAGGAGGTGGGCTTCGCGTGTGATACTCAGCCCCACACATCGGGCCTGGTGTTGCCTCGAACCCCCCTTCATTTTCCTTTGGGGGTGGTAAGTGGAGGCTCGGGCTGCTCTCTAGCGGCTGGAGGCATATTTAGAATAAGCATCTTACTTTCTTGTAGCGGCGGCACATGGCCTCAGTGCTGCATGTGGAGAAGACGGTCTGCAGCTTGTCCATCTCTGATTTGAACTCCGTAAGACGTGTCCTTGCTTCCCAGCCAATTGTGGCTCAGGGACGGCCAGAGGCTGAGCAGAGCTTTCGGAGTGTCCACGGAGTGGCTGCTGTTACCGGGCTCTTCCATTTGTGGTCAGGGGGTCCTGCCAGGCCGCTTTGCTTCTTAGTTCTCATCCTGCACCCTCCCCACTGTCCCCTGTGCTGAACGTTCTAGGGGCTGCAGACCTTGTCAGGCTGTGGGGAGTGGGCAGGCTGCCCAGCATCCGGCCCAAGCCCTGGGCATTGGGCAGTGCCTCTAGCTGCCGCGCTTACATTGTGCCTGTGAAGCCCTTGTATTTCCACCTTGTCCCTGGATGAGGCTAAGTGTGTCATATTTTTAATAATTCCTGATCTTTTCCTGGGAAGGTAGAGTGATCTGAATGTGTTTTAATAGGTTTTTAACTTTTCTACCTTTGCACTGTTTCTTACACGTTCTAATTTGCAAATGGAAGTGATGTCAGGCAGGGGGTTCACGTGTAAGACACACTTGGTGACCCCATTGGAGATCCTGGGTGGCCATCCTGTAGTATTATGCAGGGCAGAAATAGTGGGATGTTTTCCTAAAGCTTGTTACCTCAGGATCGGCATGTTCCAGTGTTGACAGAAGTGACTTCCAGGTGGAATGGAGCTCACATCATGGCCCCTCTCCTGGTCCTGCCTGCTCCAGGCTGCAGGGTCCTCCCATAGCCCTGCCTGCCTCATAGAGCTGTTCCTGGGTCTCCACAGGTCTCACAGGCTCCGCCCCTTGGGGACCAGTGACTGTCACCATCAGTCTGTATCTGCTCAGGCATCTGCAAGCTGTAGCAATCACTGCTATGTCATTCTGGCTAATTTTTACAGACATTTAGCATAAGTTCTTGAAGCGAGGAGGGTGGGTTCTCTTTAGCCTCTGTGGGTCGAGGGCAGCAGGCACCAGGGCTTAGCTGGGGTGGCATGCTACTACAGACACTGAGTGCCCTGTTCCTGTCTTGCAGGCGTCCGACCTCCGATCATGAACGGGCCCATGCACCCCCGGCCCCTGGTGGCGCTCCTGGACGGCCGGGACTGCACGGTGGAGATGCCCATCCTGAAAGATGTGGCCACGGTAGCTTTCTGTGACGCGCAGTCCACGCAGGAGATCCATGAGAAGGTGACACCATGCATCCTTGCCTGGGGTGGCAGAACTTCACGTGGGGGTGAGGAGGGCTGAACAGGCCAGGAGGGGAGCACAATGTGTGGGTAGGTCCCTTGGCCTCTGGCCATGGCTGGTCTAAGTGCTGCCTGGGACAGGAGTGGGCTGTGTCATAGTCTTCCTGGCCCCATCAGGAGGTTGAGATGGCTTCACTCTGTGGCTTCTTGATTCACTTTCACTGTAGCTAGTTTTTTCCCAGAAAGTGGAATCTCAGGATAGTGGCATGTATTGTTGGAAACTACTGGTTCTGGAGGCTGTAACAAGCTGCTTCCTCCTGGTCCCAGTCCGCACTGCCGCCTCCCGGTTCCAGTCCGCTCTGCTGCCTCTGCACAGGGAGATCTCAGCACCACCCAGGGCATATTCCCGCAGCTTTCATTATTCACCCTTGCTCTTCCATGATGTGAAATGTGTTGATCTGATTCCTACTGTAGCCACAGCTGACCAGGTAATTCAGAGCAGCCTGCCTGCTGAAGACAGCTAAAGAACCTGGATACGATTTTCAAAAATGGATAAAGTCTCCAAGAGCTAACAGAGCAGGACCAGATACAGGCCTCACAGCTACAGGAGTGGCCAGGCTTGGCCAGGCTTGGCCTAGGGTGTTCGCTCTTCTGGAAGAAATAGCAAGAGAGGCTGAATTCTGCTTTTGGCAGCATCAGAGCCTGCTGAGGATGGGACTCTGGACCGTGTGTGACTCTGGGTGGAGACATGGATGGCAAACCCTGTGGTCACGGTGAACTGGGTTCAGACACATCTCACGTGCTGTTAACCTCCATGTTCAACCTTGAACGTGGACTCTCACTGACCCCACACTGCTATGCCCAAGTCTCTAGCAGAATCAGTTGGGACAGTGTTCTTTGGAGGAAGACAGCATCAGTGTAGGCCTCTGTTTTCTAGTGCAGTGCCCCGCACATGCAGTCAAGTAACTAGGCAGTCAGGGAGGTAAGATACTGTGAGCACAGCCCGGGAGAGACAGACACTAGCACCAGATCCACAGGAGCCCAGGTGCTGACTGTTGGACCCCTTCTCCCACAGCCACAGATAAAAGCTGAGCTTGAGATGTAATGGGGAACAGATAACCCAAAAAGTTGCATAGCAGATTTGGAGGGATAATTGAGAAGATGTAGAGCTGAAAATTACCAGAGATGAAGGAGAGAATTTACTTGACAGATTTAACAGCCAACTAGGCTTCAGTGGGCAAGAAGAGGCATCATTGTGGGGAAAGGGTGAGAGCAGAGGAACAGGTGAGAGATGAGGAGGCACCCATTCCACCTGAGACCTCAGGGAATGGGTGAGGGAAGGGGTCAGAAGCACAACATGACAAGATAATGGCTGAAGAAGTCTCAAAACTGATAGAAAACACTACCTTAAAAAAGAACAGCAGGGCCAGCCGATGGTGTACTGGCTAAGGCAGCTGGATCATACACGGCTCTCTGTGTGGTTCAAGTCCTGGACCTGGTGGCTTGAAAAACACACCAGGCATACGTGTGTGAATAACCACTCAAAATCCCGAGAGGAGAATGGAGGAGAGGGGATTATGGTGTGGCCATACCCCTTGGGGGACGATTTCTCAATCCCCTATCCCTGCATGTGTCTCTAGAGAGTGCATGCCCTATAGCAAAACAAACAAAACACTGTAAAGGACAGCATGTCTGCTGGGAGTGTTCCCTGGGACAGCCTCTTTGAAAACACTTGGATGGGTTTCTTTTAATATGACCCATCAGCCACTCTCCTAGACATTTATCCTAGAAAGATGAAGCTTACAGCTACGCAAAACATCTGCACATGAAGCTTCATAGCAACTTTATTCATAATTGCCAATCCGGGAAGATCCCAGATGTCCTTCAGGGAGGGAAGGACTGCACAAATGTTGTCTGACCACACCACAGAATCCCACTCAGCAGTAAGGAGGAGCGAACACTGATAGAGTATGTTGGATGGGTCTCAGCAGCATTATTCTAAGTGGAAAAACCTAATTTCAGTGGGTCACATGCTGTATAATTTCTTTACTTCTCAAGCGAGATTATAGTGATGAAAGAGGAGTTAGTTGCCAGGGGTTAGGGTTAGGGGTAGTATGTGACTGTGAAGAGCTGAGACAAGGGTGTGTCCTGTAGTTCTGTGTCCTGCCGTAGTGCTAGCTGCTTGAATCAACACATGATAAAGTTACCTGGACTTGTGTATGTAACTTCATCACACAGACACACACATGTGCAAGGCAAGAATGGAGATATGAGCAGGCTGAGAAAGGTACATATCTGAGTTCATCTCATTGTGCCAGCACCTGTCACGTAAGGTCATTGTTGGGACCTGGGCAAAGGTACACAGGAACTCTGTATGATCTTGGTGACACCTTGTGAATCTTCATTTATTTATTTATTTTAAGGATTTTGGCCAGGGTGTATGTGCTTGCCAGAGAGAGACGAAGAGACAGTGAGAAGCGAAGTACAGAATGATTGGCCATGCTGTAATCCCTTCTCCTCCATCCTCCTCCTAGGATTTTGGGTACACACACACGCACGGCATGATTTTTAAGTCATCAGGTCTGGGACTCGAACCGTGTTTGGCCATGTGGGAGTTCAGCACATTAACTGCAATGCCACCTGCTGGCCCCCATCTTGTGAATCTTAAACTGTTTCAATCAAGATATTTTTTAAAAAGTATGTAGAATGAAAGACAGTGAAACTGCAGAATCATAAGCTAAAGTTTTGCCCATAAATTTAAAAACTAAGACAAAGCAGATATTTTCTTCTAAAATTGTAATATACCCAACTTGCCTCATCAAGTTAATATAAAATGCAAATAAATAAGTGGACAGAGACCCTGGTGGGAGATGGAGGCAGGGATAGGACCCTCATCATGAAGGCAGATTCTCTGCTCCCAGAGGTCTAGACAGACAAGCAGCAGTTCCTCTCAGAAGCAGCAGCCAGGAGACCTGGGCGTAGGCCCACACCTGTCAGAAAGGATAAGGTTCTTTGAGTGTGCAGAGGGTTAAGAAGCACTAATTAGTATACTCAGATTTGCACACCTAATTGTAAAACGAGAATGGGATGCAATGAGAAAGGAATCATCAAAAAATTAGAAAGTGATTGGAAATTTAAAATATGAATGAAAACATTTTAATTGCAATGGGAAGCTTGAAGACCCAGTGAAGAAACTCTCAGGAGGAGACAGGAGTGATGAGAAAAAAATTAACTCCATGAAATCTGTCTGAGAATACAGAAGTGCTAAGCTGCACTTCTCTACGCCCATGTGGGGTTTTCTCCGCACACCAGTCAGGTCACCCTGCAGCAGACACCTGCCAGGCATCCCCTGATTGACTTCACTTCGGACACTGTCTACCTGGAAATAGCGCCAGATACCACGGGTGAGGGCTCAGTCTCACCAGAACCCTGCTCTTCAATGTGGGTCACAAGCTGGTTTTACTTGGGTTTCTGAACCCATAAATTGGGGTTTGCATGACCCCTTTCTTGAATTTGACTGATTTGCTGGAGTGGCTTCAGAGCTCAAGAAAATACTTAGGTTTCCCTCCGTTTATTATAAAGGATGTTACAAAGGATACTGACAAAGAGCCGCATAGAGCAGGGCATGTGGGAGGGGCACAGACCTCCTGTGCCCTCTTGCTTGGACGCTCCACCAACACTGTTCTTTTGGGTTTTTATGGTGGCTTTGTTAGGCCAGCATGATTGATGAGCCCTCGACCACTGGTGATCACCTCAAGCTTCAGCACCCTTTTCTCAGAGGTTGGGGGTTGAGGATGAAAGTTCCAGCCTTCTAATCCTGCCTTGATTTTTTTGGTGTGGCCAACCCCCATCCTGAAGCTGTCTTGGGGCTGCTAGCCATGAGTCAATGACCAGGAAACAAGAAGACATCCCTTTCTTTGGAGAGTCCAAGGATGTTTAGGAGCTGTATGCCATGTGTTTCACAGTGTCATAGTCTGCTTGCTACTGCTGGCCTCACACTCAAGAGTCTCGCATTTCTGAGTAAGCTTGTAGTCCTAGGTCAGAACCTTGTCTCCCAAGCTTCTTGCTGCTAAGTGAGGCCAAGTTATGAAGTCCCAACAAAGGGGAGGTAAGAGGAAGTTTTTTCTGCAGACTCTCTTCCCTCTTGCTGTTGTCTGGGAACCAGATGTGATGGCTGGAGTCTGGGTAACCACCTTGAACATGAGAGGGAAGCCGTATGTTGGGAATGGTGAACAAGAAGGTGAGCCTGGGACCCTGACGGCTAAGGAGATGCCATAGGGCCCACAGGCCACCCGTCTCTAGGCTTTGCCATGGAGAGAAATAAATGCCTGTCTTACGCATTGCTGTTCCTTGGGACATTCTGCCTTTTTTTGGAGAGGTTTTCGCTATAGGGCGCGTGCGCTCGCCAGACAGACAGAGAGACATAGAGACAGAAAGTGAGAAATCACCCCCCAGGGGGGATGGTCACGCGCAATCCCTTCTTCATTCTCCTCTCGGGATCTTGGGCACGCACACACACGCGCCCAGCGTGAGTTTTAAGCCACCGGGTCCGGGACGCAAACCGCGGTCGACTCCGTGGGAGTCCAGTGACATAGCCATTACGCTAACTGCTGGTTCCCCGGGACATTCTGCCTTTTAGAGCAGAAACTGTCCATAGCTAGTTGGCCGTTGGAGATAGTCTATAGTTACAGGTGAGACCACAGTTTTACCAACATGATAGTATGGTGAAGGAAAACCTCCAGAGCGAAATGGAGATTCTTACCACAAACCTAGGAAGAATGTCAGAGAGCTCCACTGATCAAGTTCAGGATTTTACCAACCCAGGGGTGGAGAATATCACCTCTCAAGAAACACGAATCAGAACGGCTCACACTGGCTGCTTTAAAACATCCGTGGGAGCAAGATTTTCCGCCATGGATTTCACATCTGATCAGATTACCAAGCAACCAAGGAAAAGAAGACCCAGGAGCTAAGAAACAGTTCATCCATCGAAGGGGTCGGGTGCAGGGTGGGAGATTCAGGAGCAGCAGCAGGAATTCCCGCAGGACATCTGGACAATGCAGCCACTGCATGCGAAGCCCAGGACCCAGTGTGCTTTCACCCCGCAGCTGGGCACAGCCTGCACAGCGTGTGGGGGACACGGTGGTCGGTCTCTGAGTAGTGTTCAAATTTCTGTTCTGGACAAAGGTGATTCTGGAAGTGAGAGCATGAGGGAGTAATGGAGGGTGGGTTTGAACAAAGACTTAAAAAATTTTAGAGGAAAATTCGAAGGAGGATGTATTCACTACTTTGAGTCATAATAAAACAGAAGACGTAACAAGTTATGCAGAAAATACAGCATTATGAAGGAAAAGGTTTGGTTAGATGATGCTTCGAAACAATTGGCAAACAACAAAAACTGGTAAGAGATGCAGGTGAGGTATTGAGGTTTGTGCACTAGCCTTAGGGTTATTATCTAAACTATACAAGGAAAAAGAAAAATACCAGCAGAAAATGGATGAGGGACTGGTATTTGTGTAAAAACAGCCGTCACTGTTAAGCATGCCTCCTCTCCCCCCCGCATCCCTAGTGCTTATGGTTAAAGCTCACTGCCAGGTAGTAACTGGCACCTGGAAAACTGTGAGCCTCGAATCAGCCATGCACGAAATGGGGACTTAACCTTGTAGAGCAGAAACAGCCACCCCTGGTTTTGGTGGTGCCTTGGCAAATCAAACCTTGAAAATTCCAAGTATGCAGTCTTTAGCCCAGCATTCCACTAGGGCCTGCATATGGTTGTGTGCCAGAGAAACATCTGGAACAATGGTGATGTGCCGTGAGCAGCAGTTTCACAGCATAAGCCACACCTGTGCATGTGGTCTGGTGGGAGGGTCAGTACAGTGCAATAACGTCCACAGAAGCAACAGAGGCAAGTCCTGAGATTCTGTGTGTACTTCCCACACGGCAGGCAGTGGGTGTGGTGGGCCTGGGCCAGACCACTAGCACACATCTTTTTCACCATCCAGACCCTGACTTCTATTTGGGCGGGTGCTCAGTGACTTCCACGCAGAGGCCTGCTGGTGCTGGGAGTGCCCAGGGCTGTTTCCAGCCAAGCAGCAGCTGACGCGGGGCCCTCAGATACAGCAAGCCTGCTCTGAGCATTCTGTAAGGCTGGCGCCCGCGTTGCATCTTTCTCAAGTTGAGGACACTGAGCAGAGTGGGTTAAGTCACTGTCCTGGTCACACAGCTGTTAAAGGATAACGTGTGAGAGGGTGTTTCAGGGTAGCTTTTGGAAGGCTACTGGTTCTTGACCTAAAGATACTGATCTGGTTGCACTCCATTGTAGCTGCCACCCTGATGGTCGATGCAGTAGCAGGGAGCAGAGCAGCCACTTTGCAACCACAAAAGGGAACATAGGGAACCTGCAAGGAGGGCGGATCTGGAGGCTCACAGCAGCCATGGTAGCCTGGCCTGCGGATCTCCAGATGGTGCAGCTGCCACGTGGTGAAGCCCACATCCCACTGGGCTCTCGTCGTGCATGAGGGAGGGTGTAATGGGGTGTCTAGTGTTCATATTCCTGTACCGAGAACACCTTTACTTAGTACTGTTACTAAAAATACATTCAGCAGAAAAAGGGCAAGGACATGAAAAATACATACTAAGCAATATACACAGAAAAGATAGACTCAAATGCAAATGAAAGCTACAATAATGGATGCCAACCTGTGTTTAAAAGTTTGGTAGGCCTCATGATGAAGAGGTGGTCTCTGGTGGGTGCAGCAGTGCTCAGATCCTTAAAGAGAGCTCCCCAGTTTTCATCTCTAAGAACATAACCAAAGAAAATAAATACACAGCTTTTTTTTTTTTAATTGTAGAAGAACCAATATTGGAAGCTACCTGAAACCTAGCAGTAGATGTTCAGATAAATCTGATAAGTCACAAGGCAATTAAAAACAGTGTTTTTCAAGACTGTTTACTGCCATGATTAAAAATAAATAAATAAATAAATAAAAAACAAGCTGTTACCTGCTCGTGTGTGCATGGCATGCTGACACGCAAACACATGCACACACGCATGCACACATGCCTCTGAGGTGTGGATCTCTGTCCAGCCTGTCCACAGCTAAGTCTCTACATGCATATCTTAGTGAGGAGCCTACATATGTTCAGTTGTCCAGGCTCATGTCTGGTGCCACATCTGTCCTGAAGCTCCCTGCACTCCATCTGTCTCCCTACGTTTAGCGTGCATGGTCCTGCCTGTCCTCGTGGGCACTGGCAAAGCATCAGCAAATGACTGGGCCCACCACCCCTGCCTTGCTGCTGCTCTGCTGAGGGGGCTGAGATCTCTGGTCTCTGACACTGTGGTCAGCCTCCCCACCCCATCTGCAGTTCCCACAGCACAAGGTGACCAGAGCAGCCTTCCTGGTCCACCACTCACCCTCGTAACCTCTCCCCTAAACCCCAACATCCTGGTCTGCGTCAGCTGCCCACCGCCTGGCCTCTGCCTCTGCTCTCTGCACTCCCTCTTGAGAGTCTTGATGCTGCTCCACTGTTGCACACTTGCCCCCACTCAGTCCACCCGAGGTTCAGATGAGCAGTGCTCCCAAGGTCTAGGCGCCCAGGAGGCCTCCCGCCCAGGAGGCCTAGGGCAGCTGTCAGATATGGGCAGTGGCCCAGCCCCATCCATGCCCTGATGCTGGGATGGGTTCTCAGATACTGCAGTGCACCCTCTGCCCTGATGTCTCTGGCATGGCCCTGGTTTGTGTGGTCCCCAATGGCCATGTTCTCCAGGCCTCCTCTAGCTTTGAAGGGAGTCTAATGTGTTCTGGGTACCATGTGCCTGAGTTCAGTTACTATGGAAGAAGTGGGTGAGGGTGGTTAGCAGTCGGGCTGTGGGCTGCCCTCCTGCTCTAGCCACGTGTAGCTCACTCGCTGCTCAGCGTCGTTGGCTCACATGTACCCTGTGCACAGCTGGGGTCAGGATTGGCAGGAAGGACTCCTGGTGACCACTGTACTCCCCTGTCAGGACACAGTACGGCCTGTGGTCAGGCTGGGCAGCTCATGGCTGAAGGGTCACGTCATCTTCCGCATGGGAGGCTTGGCCCTGGGACTAGTCTTATCCAGCTTGCATGCAAACACGCCCTGTGCCATCCTGCGTCCTTGAACAGGCCCACCTGAACTGCTTTTGCGGAGTGGCCTGCTGAGTCCCTTTATGTGCAGGCGTGGATATAGCCCAAGGCTCTGGCAGCTGCTGCACAGGCATGAGTGGGAGCGGTGTCCTGCCTGCTGAGCTTCTAGGCTCAGAGTGCTAGCTGCTCCTCCCCCACTCCCAATTTACTCCATGTGCAGGGCCCATGGCAGTGGCGTCCATTTTGGGGCTGCACACCTTCCCTTTGGTCCTTCAGTGGCTGTCGGCTGTGTCCTTGGGGTCTGCCAGCCTCAGTAGGGGAGTCAGCTCTGGCCACAGTGGACCCAGCTTTGGCCCAGGCGGTGGACATCTCCAACAAGTGTCTGGAAGCACAGCCAGCTTGTGGACCCAGGGCCTCTGAGTCCTGCGGCCCTCCCTCCTGTGGGAGAACAGCAGATACGCTCCAGGTCAGCCTTGGATTCAAGTTATTATGCGTTTAACGTGTTCTCTTTGTGATTAGATGAGTATGGGGGTTCTACACAAACTGAAAATAAGGAACACAATTGCGTATTGCAAATGCAGCACATGCAAACCCGTCTGCACCCCGTGACCTCCCTGTGTCAGCAGGCCCTGGTGGGCTGTGCCAGCAGCTTTCCTAGGTGGGCCCTGGAACAGCATGGCTAGGTCTCAGGTTGCGCTTGCTCTGCTTTTCTCCATGTGTTTGTTCGGATGGCTTTCTACTCAATGGCAGGGTCTGCAGGTTTTTACTCCTTTTAGCTTCTGCTGTCTGCCCACAGGGAGTGGCCATGGGGATGTGTCCTCTGGTTTCCTCCTTGTACAGCATTACTCTAGGGGTGCAGTTCAGCACCAGCGGTTCTGGGATTTATCCTGGGACCTTGGAGCTCTGTACGTGCAGGGAGAAGGTAGGCCGTGCTCTCTTGGAGCTTCTTTGTGCAGCCTCTGTCATCATGTTGGCGAGAGTGGAGACTCCTGTGTTCTTGAAGATGCCGATGCCAAGCCGAGAGAAATACAGCAGGGCACCCACTCCAGTTGCCGAAGCAAGAGGGAGCTCTCATCCAGGAGCAGAGAGCCTGCAGCCGCTGGCTGACCAGCAAAGTCCTGCAGTGTGCAAGCTGTAGAGAAGGCCGCTTAGGAAGTGATCGGAACCTTGGCTCTTCCCAACCTTGGGGAGAAGCTTGCACATGACTTCGCCTGAAGGTCCTGCCTGCTGCTTGGGGAGCTAGAGGCCAAGGCAGCAGGCTAACTTCTGCAGTGTAGGCACAGCACCTCTTCCTACTTGGACAGCACCTGAGCAGGCCACAGGCTGGCAGTGGCCACATTCAGCATTGTGTGTTCTCTCCCTTGCTCCAGGTACTGAATGAAGCTGTGGGCGCCCTGATGTACCATACTATCACGCTGACCAGAGAAGACCTGGAGAAATTCAAAGCCCTTCGAATAATTGTCCGAATCGGCAGTGGCTTTGACAACATCGACATCAAGTCAGCTGGGGACTTAGGTAGGATGGTTTTGAGTGCTTTACTTTGCAACATTCACATGTATTTATTTTGGCATGACCTTTGTTCACGTCTTGCTTTACCTACAATAATGAGATCCTGTTGCAGGCCACCTGATTTAATTGAAGGTAATTCACAGTTCCCATTTGGGGCAGGGGGTGAGCTGCAGCAGCTTTCCCCAGAAAGCCCAGCCTCAAGCCATGTCCTCTGTCTCTTAGACAGTACAGAATCCAGCTGCCGCTTCATGCACAGGTCTGAGTGCACATCACAGCCAGTGCCCTTTGCTTGGATGTCAGGGCGCCCAGGGTGCAGGGCAGGAACATCAGGGCTCACAAGTCTGTCTCAAAGACACAGCAGAAGGCAGTGAGTGTTGCAGCCTAGTGCAGGAACATACACACACGTGTGCATGCACACACAGCACATGCAGTTACATGCACACATGCATATGCCTGTACACACGTGTACGTACACACGCTCCAAAACAAACGTAGTGAAGCAGGACTTAATCATACTGCATTAAGTAGTCTGCTGTTTCCTGCGACTTTCTAGCCTATCCTGATCATCTCTTTCTCCCTTTCCTTGTATCAGACATAAAGGAAGTCCTGCCCAGTGGTACCCACAGTCAGCACACTGCGACTTTTTTTTTTTTGGGGGGGAGAGGTTTTTCGCTATAGGGCGCGTGCGCTCGCCAGACAGACAGAGAGAGACATAGAGACAGAAAGCGAGAAATCACCCCCCAGGGGGGATGGTCACGCCGCAATCCCCTCTCCTCCATTCTTCTCTCGGGATCTTGGGCACGCACGCACACGTGCCCGGCGTGAGTTTTAAGCCACCGGGTCCGAGACGCGAACCGCGGTTGACTACGTGGGAGTCCAGCGACATAGCCATTACGCTAACTGCTGGTTCCCACTGCGACTTCTTTAGGAAGTCTAGTGCAGGTGTTGGGAGGATTGGTTTCTACCTAGCCTCTCACCCTGCCACAAGGCCCTGTTGGGAGGGGTAAGGACAGCCTCTCTTCTCACCCCTAGACACACCCACACACTGAGCAGCATGCCCTAGGAATGGAGTTGGGGTCCAGGCCCCCATACTGTGAGCCCCCAAGTCAGTGTGACCTGCACTTGTTCTGTAGCCTCGCAGAGTGGTCGTGGGGAACGTGTCCGCTGGTGTTCTCCTTGTGAAGTGTTACTCCAGGGACACATTCCTACTGGTGGCTCTCGATGTCCGTCCCAGGAGGTCGGGGCCCAATACGTACAGTGACCACCTTGTGCGTCGTGTGTCCCCACAGGCATTGCGGTCTGCAATGTGCCTGCCGCGTCCGTGGAGGAGACTGCAGATTCGACCATGTGCCACATCCTGAACCTGTACCGGCGGACCACCTGGCTGCACCAGGCACTGCGGGAGGGCACTCGAGTCCAGAGTGTCGAGCAGATCCGGGAAGTGGCTTCCGGAGCCGCTAGGATCCGTGGGGAGACCTTGGGCATCATCGGACTAGGTGCGTTAGCCGCCGCGGCTCAGCGCACATGGCCCAGCCCAGCGCTGGTTGTCCCTGCCCTTCAGCATGTGCTCGGGAGAAGAGGAGGCCTGGGGCTTAGGTTGTGGCTACGAGTCAGTCCCCGACCTGGGACAAAACTGGGGAGAAAGACACACAGGTCAGGAGCATGGGAATACCCGTGTGCGCCTTACACACATGGACGTCACACAGGCTCACTCATACACACCCTGTGGGCACACACGGGCATCACATGGGCGCACAGTCTCACACATGGGCATGCTCGTGGGCCCATATGCCAAACAGGCCCGCGTGTGCTCATCTCTCAGCTCCTGGAGCCTCTCGGTGGACACTGCCATCAGGTAAGGACCTAGGCCACCTCCCATTCACTTGTCACCAGCAGCCACCTGATGTTCTTGGGCCTGCCCTTGGGTGGTTCCTGGGGTATCCTCCCTCCCACGTCCACTCACTCACCCTCTCACCCACTTGCTCTGCGGGGGCCTGTCCTGGGCTGGCACCACCTGGCTCCCATGTGCAGCAGCGAGCAGGGCCCACATAGCTGGGCCCAGGATGAGGCTAATGAGCCAATGTGCACGTGTGTGGTGTGTGCACACAAGTGTGTGATCCTAGGAGTAGTATGTCCTGAGGGAAATGAAGTTGGGAGAACTGGGTGAGAGTGGGACCCCAGTGAGGGCAAGGGGCAGCAGGTACAGAAGGCAAGGGTGGGAAGGACTTGGAGGGTTCAGGTGCAGGATGGAGTGGGGGACTGGGTCCCTTTTCTCAGAATACCGCACCATCAGGGACCACCACGGGCCCCTTTCTTGTTGATCACCCCTCCCACAATGTGGACTCCCCGAGAACTGCCTGCTCTGCCCACCAGGAATGGCCTCGGGTGGAAGTTGCAGTAATTCACTCACCTGTGGTGGTCAGCCCTGTCATGCCTGCCTTCTGGATATTCTCCTGCTGCCCCACTGCCACCACTCCACTCCCACCTCTACCCACCTCCTGCCTGTCCCCACCCCACTGGCATCTGGGGAACTTGGGGGCTGTCTGGGTTATCTTAGTGGCAAGGGTCTACCTGTATTTGTGTAAGAGCACAAGCCACAGACACATATAGGACGTGGGTTGTCTCTCACAGGACGTGACTTTTGTCCTGCAGGACGTTCATACCAGGGTTAGCCAGAGCCCTGAGAACGCCCTCCCCCACCTCCCAACCAGTCTGAGGGTGGGACGGCACCTCCCACCTCGGGTCCCAGCCCTGGGCCCTGGTCCACATGATTCGTGAAGGACCAGAGGAAGGCAGATGGGGGAGGGGATGCGGTTGGCTGGATTGTCGAGGGTGGATGGCTAGGGCCTCAGTTTCCCTGTTCCTTGGGCCCTCACCTCTAGCAGGTCAACCCATTCTTCTTCCCTTGATGGCCTCAGGATGCCCAGGGGTGTCTCTAGCCCCCACTTTCATTGTTAACATCCTTTCAGGAAGAGCAAGTCCATAGGGGCTGTAGGGATGTGTGGCCTTTCTGTGTCACTTGCCTGCAGCGTGCCCCTGCCCTGCACCCATGGGTCCAGCCACATCCTGTGGGATCTCCTCGTATGGCTACTTTGCTTCTGATCCGCAGGGTGGTCTTCTCTGCTTTGCCGTTTTGTGACCCTACTGCATCCAAGTCAGAGCTCCTTTGGAGTCCTGGGATAAAGAGCTCCTAGCCCTTGGGACCAGCAGTTAGCGTAATGGCTATGTCGCTGAACTCCCATGTAGTCGACCCCGGTTCCAATCCCAGACCTGGTGGCTTAAACTCACGCCAGGCGCATGTGCATGCATGCCCAAGATCCCAAGAGGAGAATGGAGGAGAAGGGATTGCAGTGTGGCCATCCCCCCTGGAGGGGTGATTTCTCGCTTTCTGTCTCTCTGTCTCTCTGGCGAGTGCATACGCCCTGTAGCAAAAACCTTTCCAAAAAAAAAAAAAAAGAAAAGAAAAGAAAAGAAAAGAAAAGAATAAAGAGCTCCTTGCCCCTTTGCCTTCTTGGGAGCTGAGCAGGGTGGATTCTGCCCTCCAGGGGCTCAGGGTGGCTCCTCTGATGCCCTGGTCACCATATCATGGATGGCCCTGACCTCCACCCCTTGCTGCCCATCTGGTACCCCTCAGGCAGAGTGCTTCTCTCTGAAGGCCCTGGGCACTGGGCACCAGCCCCTCGCAGCCCCTCCCAGGGACTCCGTCCTCCCCAGTTACTCAGTTGCTCTTGGTATGGACTGTGCATGATTAATCCCACAGTTGTCACACGGTGGCTGCGTGTACTTGTAAGTAGCGAGCGATTCACGTGACTCGGGTCCGCACAGCTGCTGTGCTGGCTCTCCTAGTACCTGCAACTTATATCTCGTTCTTGCCTTCATTCTTTCCTTGCTCTCTCCCTCCTTCCCTCTTCTCCAGAATATACTATTTTACACGCATACTGGAGACATTTTCCCTTTAACGGCCACCTGGGTTGTTACAGCCCAGTTCCCTTCCCCAAACAGTCGCTCGTGCTATTTCTAGTCAAAGCCCTGCACTTGGCCCATGGTCACCCGTGTTTCTGTTTCTAGACTGTAGGTTAGGCTTATCTGCTAAAACAGTCATGACAATAGGTAACCCGTATGTCTGGGCTCTTTTGATCAGCATAATGCTTTTGGGTTCCATCCATATTTTTACCACGTTTAGTACTTCCTCGTAGATGACTAGGATTCCACTGTGTGAGTATTCCACAGTTCATTATCTAGCCTATTTATTATGAGTAAAGCTGCTCTGAACATGTTTGTACAAGTTTTTGGGCACATGATACTCATGTGAAGTGGAATTTCTGAGTCACAGAGCAGGCTTTGTTTAACGTGGAAGACATTGCTAAGCAGCTCTTTGAACTGCTATCTGGCTTTGCGCTCTCAGCAGTATAGGAGGGTTCTAGCAGTTCCGTGTGCTTGCCAACACTTGGTGGTGTTGACCTCCAAGATTTAGCCATTCCAGCAGGGTTTAATGATACCTCATTTTTATTTTTAATTTGTGATTTCTGATAACAAGGGAGGTTAGGCACCTTTCCATGCATGTCTTGGGCATTCGGAGCTTCTCTGTTGCGAAGCCAAGTACCCTTCAAGATTTTTTCTGCATTTTACTTGGTCTACTTATTTTTCTAGTGCTGGTTTGTATGAGCTCCTTGTATAATCTGCATCAGACTCTTGTCAGATGTTTGTGTTCTGTGGATGTTTTTTCCTAGGCTATGGCATGCCTTTTCACTTTCTTAACACCTTTCTGATGAGAAGTTTTTATTTTTTTTAAATAATTATTTCATTTCATTTCTTTTTCTTTATTTTAATTTGACCAGAGAGAGGAAAAGAGAAAGCAAGCCACCAGGTCCAGGACTTGAACCGCAGTCAGCCATGTGGTAGTCCAGCATTCCCAACGACCACACCACCTGCTGGCCCCAATGAGAGGTTTTTAAATTTTGATTAAGTACCATTTATCACTCATTTCTTGCAGGCTAATGCCCTTTGTGTCTCTGTCTATTCCAAAGTCATGAAGATAATGTTTTCTTTGAGAAACTTTTTAGTTTGGGCTTTTACATGGAAGTCTGGGGCCCATCTGGAAGTTTGCTCACGGTGTGAGACTGGGGTCAGGGCTCACTCTTTTCCATCAGATAGTGAGCTCCTCCAGCACATGTGTGGAAGAGCTCTCCTTCCTGCGGAATTGCCGGGGCACCTGGCACACGCGTCAGAAAACAGCCGACCGCATACCGGGAGGGCCCGTCTTGGGCTCTTCCGCTCCAGTGACCTAGTTGTGTCTCCTTCCTCCAGCTCCCCGCTGTCCGAGCTGTCCTAACCCTCGAACCTGGTAGGGTACATCTTTAACTGTTCTTCAAGGTTACACTGGCCATTTTAGGTACAGTCGTTTCCATTTCAGAGTCAGTTTATTAGTTTACGTGTTTTTGAGTCTATACGTCAGTTTGGGGAATGCTGACCTCTTAACAGTGTTGAGTCCTCTAACACACGAATGTGACATCTCTCTGACTTCCTATTTTAATTTCTCTTATCAGTGTTTTATAATTATTTGTGTAAGTTTTCAGAGTTCATTAAACTTACTGTTAGGTGTTTGGTATTTTTAATGCTATTGTAAATGATATATTGTAATTTTGTCTTACAATGATTGGCCATTGGTGTTTAGAAATATACTCATATACCACAACCATACTAAATTCTGATTTGTTAGTTCTCTTGAATTTTCTTTTTTTTTTAATTTCAATTATTACATTTAGTCATTGCATCTCTTCACCGTGTACAACATGGTTTTTCCCATCATGAATACAGTGCACATTAGTCAAGACAATGATATTACCATGTACATTATCATCAACAGACAACTTTTCATTTTTGTGTCTATTAAGTGTGTTGTTTGTTCCCTGAATCCCTCCCTTCCACCCTCAATTACTCATTCCCATTACCTCTCCCATACTGTCTCTAGCATCCACAGTTGCCTTCCCTGCTATTATACCCTCCAGTTCTTTCAGTTTTTTTTTTTTTTTTTTCCAATTATCGCTCATAAAGTTTTTAACAATAGGGAGCATAGATTCTATTCAGGGTTGAATTAAGGGTGGGTCTCATGCAGTTCCGCAATTGTAGGTGAATCTCCATGTAGGACAGTTTCAGGAAAGCGGTTCTTGAAGGCAGAGATGATTATCAGTTGATGCGGCACAGCATCCATCTTGTGGTTACTGGGAATGGTGTTGTGGGGATCTGCAGCGTGAGTCATCCTCGGGTATCTGGCTTCCTTAAGAATGGTAGAGTAGTTCTTGTTTTTCCCTGAGATAATGCAGGGCTGGTGACCATCATCTTCTCACTGTCCATAGGCAGAGACAATCCTCCTATACAATATATTTTTCAATTGGTTTAAGACAGCTAAAGTTTCTTTCTGTTGTTTGTAGTTGCAAGTTGTTAGTCCTAGTTTTCGGCCTCAGTTTGTCGCCTGAGGCCGGCGGCCAAGCGCAGGCACAGGCCCGGCGGTCACGCGCTGGCCCGGCGGCCACGCGCAGGCCCGGCGGCCACGCGCAGGCCCAGGGGCCACGCGCAGGCCCGGTAGTCACGTGCTGGGCCGGCGACCACGCGCAGGCCCGGAGGCCACGTGCAGGCGCAGGCCCAGCGGCCAGACTCAGGCTCGGCAGCCACGCACAGGCCCGGGGGCCTTGCAGGGGCCCGGCGGCCACGTGCAGGCTCAGGCCCGACGGCCACGTGCAGGCCCGGCGGCCACGCGCAGGCCCAGTGGCCACGTTCCGGTCCGGAGGCCACACGCTGACCTGGGGGGGCCAGGCTCAGGCCTGGCGGCCACAGGCAAGCCTGGGGGCCACGCACAGGCCCAGTGGTCACGCGCTAGGCCGGTGACCATCCGCAGGCCTGGCGGCCACGCGCAGGCACAGGCCCAGCGGCCACACTCAGGCCCAGCGGCCACGCGCAGGCCCGGCGGCCACGCGCTGGTCCGGCAACCACGTGCAGGCCCGGTGGCCAGGCGCAGGTGCTGGCCTGATGGCCACTCACAGGCCCGGCGGCCACACGCAGGCCCGGGGGTCACGCGCACGCCCAGCGGCCACGCTCAGGCCCGGCAGCCACGCGCTGGCCCAGGGGCCACGCGCAGGCCCGGCAGCCCCACACTGGCCCGGCGACCACGCTCAGGCCTGGCTGCCAAGCGCAGGCGCAGGCCCAGCGGCCATACGCCAGCCCCGAGCGGGGCCCACCGCTGCCGCGCGCGCTCAGTTCTCTTGAATTTTCTACAAACGTTGTGTTGTCCGCCAAACAGATTTACTCTTTACTTTCTGATCTCTATGCCATTTCTTTCTTTCCTTTTTTTTTTTTTTTTTTTTTTTTTGAGAGGTTTTTGCTATAGGGTGCGTGCGCTCGCCAGACAGACAGAGAGATAGAAAGCGAGAAATCACCCCCCAGGGGGGATGGCCTCGCCGCAATCCCTTCTGCTCCATTCTCCTCTTGGGATCTTGGGCACGCACGCACACGTGCCTGGCATGAGTTTAAGCCACCGGGTCCGGGACTCGAACCGCGGTCGACTACGTGGGAGTACAGCGACATAGCCATTACGCTAACTACTGGTCCCTCTATGCCATTTATTTATTTTTGCTTTTTTGGGTGATCACAAGTACAGTGCTGAATATCACACTGAGTATGAGCAGTATTGTCTTGTTCCTGACCTGGGAGAAAAAGGTTTTGCTATTTCACCATTAAATATGATGTTTGCTGTTGGTCTTTTTGTAACCTGATGTCAACATAGCCTGCCAAGCTCTCTTTCTTTTTTAAGTTTCTTTATTTACTTCCTTCACGAGAGAGACAGACACAGACAGATGGTTTCCCTAACAGGGTCTCACTCAGTGTGCTCTCTCTTCCCTCCCTCATCCTTCCAGCCACCTGGGACCAGGGACATGCACGCACTCATCTGCTGTGTATAGGTCACCCTGGGAACAGAGCCTCGGTCTTCTGTGTGGCTCTCCAGCCTTACAGAGTATTGTGCTACCATTGTGCCACCACAGACTAGCCAGCTTTCTTCCACTAGTGTGCTCCTTCAGCCAGTCGCTGTCCTTATATTTAAAATATGTCTTTTATTAATAGCATATAGTTGGGTCTTTCCTTGTCCAGTCTGACAAGCTCTGCCTTTTAATTATTTAGTTCATTTATCTATCTATCTGTTTATTTAAATTTTTTGCATAGAGCATGTGCACTTGCTGGAGAGACAGAGAGAGACAGAGGGAAAGAAGCCACAATCCCTTCTCCATTTTCTTCCTGGGATTTTGGGCAAGCACATGTGCACCTAGCATGAGTTTCAAGCTACCAGGTCCAGGACTTGAACTGCAGTAGGCCATGTGGGGGTGCAGTGCTGTAACGACCACACCACCCACTGGCCCCAGTTCATTTATTATTAATGTAATTACCAATATATTTGGATTTAAGTCTGTCATCTTGCTATTTGTTTTCTATTTGTTCTGTTCTTTTTTTATTTATGTCTGTTTCCCCGTCTTCTTTGAATCACATTTTAAAAAAAGTTACTCCATTTTTAGAAAATATTTATTTATTCACTTATTTTTATTTTTTTAAAATTTGACCAGCAAGAAACACACACACACACACACACACACACACACACACAGAAGGGGGGATAAAGCAAGCTACCAGGTCCAGGACTCAAACCATGGTTGGCCATGTGGGAGTGTCCAGTGCCTTAACCACCATGCCTCCTGCTGGTCCCAAAAGTTACTCCATTTATGTTCTCGTATTGCTTTTTTATTTTAAAGTGTTTTTTTTTGTTTTTTTTTTTAAGAGAGTTTTTTGTTTGTGTTTTGGTTGTAGGGCTTGTGCACTCATCAGAGGGACAGAGAAACAGAGAGACAGAAAGCAATAAATCATCCCCGGGCGGGGGGATGGCCACTGTCCCTTCTCCTTCACTCTCCTCTTGGGATTTTGAGCATGTATGCACATGTGCCCGGCATGAGTTTTAAGTCTCCAGGTCTGGTACTTGAACTGCAGTTGACTATGTGGGAGTCCAGCAATGTAACCTTTACGGCATCTGCTGGTCCTAAAGTTTTTTTTATTTATTTATTTTTTGAGAGGTTTTTGCTATAGGGTGCGTGCGTTCACCAGACAGAGACAGAGAGACAGAAAGCGAGAAATCACCCTCCCGGGGGGATGGCCATACTGCAGTCTCTTCTCCTCCATTCTCCTCTCAGGATCTTGGGCATGCACGCACACGTGCCTGGCATGAGTTTTAAGCCACCGGGTCCGGGACTTGAACTGCGGTTGACTACATGGGAGTCCAGCAACATAGCCATTACGCTAACTGCTGGTCCCCTAAAGTTTTATTTATCTTTTAAATTATTTTTTTTATATATTCATAATAGAGCCTGTGGGTATACTAGAGAGAGAGAAAGAGAGAGGCACCCCCCCCACAGGGTCTGGTCACATGACAGCCCCCTTCCTCTAGTTCTCTAGCCAGTGGGATCTTGGGCACAGGTGCATGGGCCTGTTGTGTTTCAAGCTGACCAGGCTGGGAGTTCAAACCACCCTGTGGGATCTGGCTTCTCTTGAGCAGCATATTAACCACTCTACCATGGAGTCAACCCTGTATTGCTTTTTAATCCATACTGCATAGCATGCTTTAGAGATTATGAGATCCATTCTTTTTTTTTTTTTTTTTTTTTTTTTTGAGAGGTTTTCGCTATAGGGTGCGTGTGCTCGCCAAACAGACAGAGAGAGACAAAGAGATAGAAAGCAAGAAATCACCCCCCAGGGGGGATGGCCACGCCGCAGTCCCTTCTCCATTCTCCTCTCGGGATCTTGGGTACGCACGCACACGCACGTGGCGTGAGTTTAAGCCACCAGGTTTGGGACTCAAACTACAGTCGACTACATGGGAGTCCAGCGACATAGCCATTATGCTAACTGCTGGTCCCTGTGAGATCCATTCTTAACTTACCATAGTCTATCATGAATTCTTAGTACACATTTATGAATAATGAAAGAACCTTAAAACAGTGATTCCTTTTACTCCCTTTTACTATTTGTGCTAGTAATGCCATATTTTCTACTTCCATAGTTGCTAAAAACTACTTAATAAACTAAGTCAGTAGTGTGTGTGTGTGTGTGTGTGTGTGTGTGTGTGTGTGGTGTATGTGTGGATGGGGGGCTTTTGTTGACTGGGTCTCACTCTTTCGCAGCCCTGCCTCAGCTCTCAAGAAGCCAGGGTTATAAGTACATGCCTCTGTATCTAGCCTTTTTTAGGGTGGGCCAGGACTCAAACCTGGGTCCCCCATGTGGCTTCATTCTATCAAGCAGCAGTGTCCAGTGTATGCTATCACAGCTGGGCCTAGTGAAGGATATTTCTTAGTGAATAAAAAAAAAAAAAAAAAAATACATTTACCGTTTCTGATCCTCCTCATTGCTTTCTCCACATCCACCTGATACCATTTCCCTGTAGCCTGGAGGATCTCTTTTAGAAATGTTGCATGTGGACCAGTCCATAGCATGGTGGTTAAGATGGCTGGATCCCACGTGGCTGACTGCATGATTTGAGTCCTGGACCCTGCGGTTTGAAAAACATGCTGGGTGTGTGTGTGCATGTTTGCTCAAACTCATGAAGGGAGGGAGAAATGGAGGAGAAGGGACTGTGATGTGACCATTCCCCATGGTGGGGTACTTTCTCACCTTCCCTGTCTCCCCTCTCTCTCTGTCTCTCTGGTGAGTTACATGCATTCTCTGGCAAATGTTGGAGAAAGAAAAATGAAAGAGGACCAGCAGATGGCATGGTGGTCACGTTGCTGGACTCCCACATGGCAGAACATGGTTTTATTCCCAGCCCATTGGCTTGAAAATCACACAGGGCATATGTACATGCGTGCCCAAGATCCTAGGAGAAGAATGGATTGCAGCGTGGCTCTACCCCTGGGGGATGATTTCTCACTTATCTTCTCACTGTGTCTGTCTCCCCTGGCAAGTGCACATGCCTTAAGGCAAAAACCTCTAAAAAGCACGAAAGTAACCGTTACTTGGTAGTGACAGATTCAACTGTTGTTGTCTGGTAACATATTTCACCTTCATTTTTAAAGGATATTCCTTTTTTGTATAGAATTCTAGGTTCACTTTATCTTTCAGTACATTTACAAATGGGACTCCATTGTTTACTGTCTTCCATTGTGTCTTAGTGCAAATCAGTCATTAGACCTGTTATTTTCATTCTGAACGTGCTGTATCTGTTTTCGAGATGATTTCTATCCATTGATTTCTGTTTGTTTGATTCTGTATGTTTGACTTATTTCTGTATGTATGACAGTCCTGTTTTCTCAGTATTTACCACTTAAAATTTTCTGAGCTTCTTCAACGGTGGGTATCCTTCATCAGTTTTGAAAGTTTCTTAGCTGCTAACTTTTCACATAATTTCTTTCCCATTTTGCTTCTCCTTCTGGGATTCCATTTACAGATATTTTAGACCAGCTATTATTCTCTGACATTCTATTCAATTTTATTCTTTCTTTTTTAAGGGTTTTGCCATAGGATGCATGCACTTTCTGGAGAGACAGAGGCAGTAAGAGGGAAATGAGAACTCACCTTCCAGGCGAGCATGGCCATGCTGCAGTCCCTTCTCCATTCTCCTTCTCGGATTTTGGGCACGCATGCACGCACACCATCGTGAGAAAGTCATTGGGTCTAGGATTCAATCTGCTGTCAGCCGTGTCAGAGTCCAGTGCCTTACCACCATGCCACCTGCTGACCCCTCATTTTTGATCTTTAAAAAAATTTGTTTAATCTTTTCTTTCTTTCTTTCTCTGCTTTATTTTGGATAATTTCTACTGACCTTCAGCTCTTATTTTCCAGTTCATTGATTCTTATTTGTTCTTAAGCTAGTGGACCCATCCAATAAATTCTTTTTTAAGAGTTTTTTGCCTTAGGGTGCATGCACTTACAGAGAAAGACAGAGACAGTGAGAGGGAAAGTGAGAAATTACCCTCTTGGGGAAAGGTCATACCACTGTCCCTTCTCCTCCATTCTCCCAGGATCTTGGGCATGCAGACACATGAACCTGGCGTGATTTTTAAGCCACCGGTTCTGGGATTTGAACCTCAGTTGGCCATGAGGGAGTCCAGCAACATAACCATTACACCATCTGCTGGCCCCCACCCAATTAATTCTTTTTTTAGTTTTTAAGAGAGATTTTTGCTATAGGGTGCTTGTGCTTGCCAAAAAGACAGACAGGTAGAAAGTGAGAAATTCCCCCCTCCCTGAGGGTATGGCCTCTGCAATCCCTTCTCCACTCTCCTTTTGGGATCGTGGGCACACATGCACACATGCCCAGAGTGAGTTTTAAGCCACTGGGTCCGGGACTTGAACTGTGTTTGACTGCATTGTCCAGCACCATACCATATGCCATCTGCTGGTCCCCCAATGAGTATTTTAGTAAGAGTTTTTAGCTATAGAGTTTTTTTTTTTTAATAGAGTTACCATTTCTCTGCTGGAATTCTTGCACCTATTACATGAATATTTGCCCATAATTTCTATAACATACTTATGATGATTATTTTAATAGTTCTTGCTGGGGCCAACAGGTGGTGTGGTGGTTAAGGTGCTGGACTCCCCAGTGGCTATCCACAGTTCAAATCCCAGACCTGGTGGTTTTCTTTCTCACTTTCCCCTCTCTCTCTGTCTCCCTCTGGTCAAATTAAAAAATAATAATAAATAAAATTAAATAAAGAGAGCTCTTTCTATGCTTATATAAAAAAATTCTCAACTAATTCTACTCTTGGTCCAACTAATTCTTATCTGTGGGTCTGCTTCTGCTTTTTTGTTTGTTTTTGTGTTGTTTTCATTAAAAGTTGCATTTCCTTCCTTTTTGTGGGTCGTAATTATGTCTTACTGTATGCCATGTATTCTGTAGGATAAAATAGTAGAAACTAAAGTAAATGATCTTACATTCAGAACGGTCCCTTCTGCCCTCTGCCGGGCAGCCGGGTGAGGTGTTGAGCTGGGCTGGTGCTGGCCTGTCGCTTTAGTTGGTCTCCTTTCACTGGGAATTCCATTTGACATCAAGGCTTCCCGTTTACGCATCATGAGGTAACAGGATCTCTCCGATGACTATGCTGTAGGAGGTATCTCTCCATGTCTCTGTCTCTTCCCTGCCCCCCTCCTTTTCTGTCTAGGCCCCAGCTCCCCCTGAAGTCCCCAACATTGGGGCGTTCCGGTGCTGGGGGAGCTTCTCTGGGATTCAGGTCATTGCTCAGAGTTGTTGAAAGACCAGCTGGTCCCGCCTTGCTCTTGCCAGATCCTTCCACCCAGCACTTGCTTGCCAAAAGTCAAGACTCTCTTCCTTCTCCTAGAGTGGGCTCATCCCTTACTAGAATTTACTCAGACCATCCTCAGCTCTCCTGACGGGTCTCCCAGCTGCTCCCTCAGAGCCCATTCCTCAGAGCGCTCCTAGAAGGGCCCTCCAGTGTGCGCAGCGTCCTGCCCTCCCTGCTTGCTCCGTCTGCTGCACTGGCACTGGCAGTCTGGTCTCTCGGGCACCTGGCTCCTGCGGCCTGGGGCTCTTGCTCTTGCTGATACTTCTGTCTGGCTTCCTTCCATCACTCTCCATCTCTGACAGACCTCTCAGGGCAGCCTGCCTGCCCATCGTCCTCCACACTCCCCTAGCTGTGCCCCGTTTCCTTCCACAGCAGTTATACCTTCTACAACTCGTGTTCGCCACTCTCCCCCGGCAGCAGTGATCTGTGACGTCCCACGTCCCCCTTGGCTGTGTCTGCACTTCTGAAGCTGAGCCGGCCTCAGCTGGTGCACAGTGAACATGTGCATGTGCCAGACCCGTCCCCAGGCTGGGGTTGGACTCAGCCCCCAACCACAGCTGCCCACTTCGCAGCTCCTGTGCCTGGGTCCATGCCCTCAGCGAGCCTTCTCCGCTGCTCAATTCCAGTGGGATGTGAATCCCATAGGAGCACCACCTGGACCAGAGGGTCCCTGTCCTGTGCCATTTGCCATTCCCCCCTGTGATGGCGAGATCAGAGGAGGGGCCGAAGTGAGCAACACCATGGCCCTGGTGCTGAGGGTGTATGCAGGCTGTGTGGACACTCCCTGGCCAGTTCACACAGTGCCCTGTGGGCTAAGGCCGAGGGGCTCCTGTCTCCCCTTCCTGTGGCATGTCCCCCACCCTGGCAGATGGTGCCTCAGGGCAGTGTGTTCGCATGACCACGGCCACAGGGATCTGATGTCTCCCTTTGGTAGACTGAGGTAGAGAGGAGGCCACTCAGACCTTGCCACTCTGTCCCTGGCTGGTTCGAACAATGGGGACACGTGTCTCACACCTTGTTTCAACCCCACCAGGTCGTGTGGGGCAAGCGGTAGCACTTCGGGCCAAAGCCTTTGGCTTCAATGTTCTCTTCTACGACCCGTACCTGTCGGATGGCATCGAGCGGGCCCTGGGGCTGCAGCGCGTGAGCACCCTTCAGGACCTGCTCTTCCACAGTGACTGCGTGACACTGCACTGCGGCCTCAACGAGCACAACCACCACCTCATCAACGACTTCACCGTCAAGCAGGTGGGCACGGCCAGGCCTCTCCATCACCCACTCCTTTGGGTGGACCTGCCCACCACAGAGCCTCACGGGGCCTTGGGGAGGGCCTGTTCCCTTGGTTGGGCTGCCTGGTTCCCTTCTGCTGTGGCCACTGAGAGGCACAGAGGAGTGGGGAAGGGGCAGACCCCTTCCAGTACCTTATCTCCCTCAGCTGAGGTGGCCCAGGTGGGACAGTGGGGCCCTCCTAGAACCCAGCTGCCTCTGGGGGCGGGATCTGCTGGCCCTGCCACGGGAAGCTGGTTGTATCCAGATGCCCTTCCGTTTTCTGAGTTCTGAGTTTTACCTGACACTCCGAATGTCAAAGGCAGAACCACTTGCTTTTAAGTGCCAAATCCCCCACTGGTCCTTGTCCTCCTCACAAATGGGCACAGACGCAGTGAGCGGCCTGAGGGTGTGGGCTCAGCCGCCACACCTGCCCGTGCTGCCTTTGAGTACTGTCTCCGGGTTACAGTTTCAAGTCCACAGCTGGAAAGGTTTACATCCATAAGTCCCCTGTCTCCGTGCAGCTCACTCGGAGGCCATGACGTGAACCGTGAGCTCTCTCCTGGGCTTGCTGGAGTCGTGGCAGGACTAGAGCCACCTCCTGCTGGCACCAGGCCTTCCAGATGGTTGTGTGTGCACCTGTTCATGCATGTTTGTGTATGTGTGGGTGCATGTTCCTACGTTTACACGCATGTGTATGTGTGTGTGTATATGGTGGGAGCAGCCCACCCATTCTGTCTTCCCAGAGCTCACAGCCACCACTCCCTCGTCCACAGAGTTGGTAGGTTGGAGCCTCTTAGAAAACAGGGTGTGGCACATGGACACTGTTTAGAACCCTGCTGTCCCCGAGAGCTGTGGCTGTGAGGCCACCGTGGGCAGGAATTGACCAAGGAGAAGCTGCTCAGACCCAAGCAGGTGGTGCCCAGGCACCACAGGGGGTGGGCTGACTTGGGGTGTGTCTTAGTCCATTACTGTGTGGCTAAGGTTCCAGAAGCTCCCGAGACTGGGTGGCTTACAGAGAACAGGAGGTTTGGGCTCACCGTTCTGGTGACCGGGAAGTCCAAGATCAGGGCCCTGGCCTCTAACCCACCTCACAGCATGGCTGAGAGGAGCAGGCAGGTCAGCAGCCGTGTGCAGAGAGAGGGGCTTTTCCACTTCCCTGGGTGCTCCTCCCGTGCCCCAGCGGCCTGGATGGTGCTTGCCCATATCAAAGGCCCCTTTTCCTCTCTCAGCCTGATGTACCGGTCTTGTCTGGCAGGGTGCCCACCCACACCGAAGTGGGTCTTCCTCTTAAAGGTCTCACCACCTCCCAGTGCCATTACATTAGGGACCAAATTATAGCACATGAACTCTTGGGGACAAACCATTGTGCAAACCATAGCAGAAAGAAACGGGGGACAGAAGGTACCCCTCACCACAGAGCAGGCATATGCAAGCACCTCCAAGGGCCTTCTGCACAAATAAAGAGTGAAGAACTGCACCCGTCCTGGGAGGAGCAGGTCCCCCTGCAGCCCATGAAATGGCATGCGTCTGGCTGGGGCACCATGTGGACCACACCTCAGAGCGGATAAACCGAGACTGTTAGCCATGGCATTTGCAGTGTGTCGTGAGGTCTGAGCTCCCAGCTAGTAGGGTGTACTCCGCTGGAGGGAGACAGGGGCTGGAAAGGCCTGGAAAGGAGGGGCACAGATGTGGGGTCAGGACCCTGGTCGCAGTTGCAGTTGGCCAAGTACTCCATGCCCTGGACCTTTTCCAGGCACATGTGCAGAATGGAGCCCCGCATCCTGGCCCATACAGTCCTGAACAGCAGGAAGCTGAGCCACAGGTTGCTCCCTCTCCTGAAGCCAGTGGTCCTATAGGAGGGACAGGGGCCACATGGGCCCCGTAGGCCCTAGCCCTCGCCAGCCTGTGAAAGGAGGGTGTCCCACCCTGGACCTTCACTCACCTGGCTGCGAGCTGGGAAGGTGGGGGTCAGTGCAGGGAGCCTCCTCCAGGCAGGGCCATAGCGCGTCTGCTCTGTGCTCACGGCTGCCTGCCATCGCCCATCCCGCCCCGTGGGCTCTGAGTTCCTTGGCTCACGTGGAGGTGTCTGTGTTAACTGTCTTCATGTTGTTTGTCTCCTCAGATGAGACAAGGGGCCTTCCTGGTGAACACAGCTCGAGGTGGCCTAGTGGACGAGAAGGCACTCGCCCAGGCCCTGAAGGAGGGGCGGATCCGTGGTGCAGCCCTCGATGTGCACGAGTCGGAGCCCTTCAGGTGCCTTAGGGGTTCCCAGAGCCTGTCCCTTGCGCTTCTTGGCCGCCAGTAGTCCCTGCACAAGCCGTGCCCACTCGCCCTACCCTGACCTGAACGATGCTCCTCCGTGCTAGGCTCTTGCTGGGGCTTAGGCGTCCCGCTGGGCAGTGTTGCCTACCGTGTGGGGGAAGGCAGGAACCCCTGGGCCATGGCACTGTGAGGGTGGGCCCAGCTGGTCCTATTCCTTACCCTTCCTGGGCCAAGGATCCCAACCCATAAGGAGAGCAGGACTCCAAGGCCCATGAGAGGTCTCCACAGTCCTGGCCTCAGGCCGTGAGGGCCAAGGGCATAGCCCAGCTGGCTGCCGTCCGGTCTGGGCCTGCTGCGGGCTGATCCTCCAGGGGCCAGCCAAAGCTATGGTTGTGGCGTACCCAAGGTGGTCACCTCTGCACAGCCACTTCCAGAGTCCCCAGCAGCATCTTAGGGACAACAGACCAGGGTTGGACTGGATCCTCAGTCCCTCCAGGAGAGAGTGGTGCGGGGGGTCGGGGGTATGTCGGGGAGCCCACGGCTCCTGAGGTCACAGACCTCCGGAGAGGGACCAGCATCCTTGCCCTGCACCCCCACCAGGATTCCTCCCTGAGGGACTTGGAGATCCCTCACAGGCTCCTCCCACCTCCTCTACTCTCAGGGACCTTGGATGGTTTGGCCGTCCTGGGCTCTGACCTTGCACTCAGCCTGTCTGGCTGGCAGCATCTGTGGCACCCGGCTGGGGGCCTGGGCAGGGAAGCAGACACCCTCGGATCCTAGTGCCCAGCCGCCTCCCGCCCTCTCCTCGACTGCAGTGCTCGGATTACTCTGACCATGTTTTGTGCTGTCCCCAGCTTTAGTCAGGGGCCCCTGAAGGATGCGCCCAACCTCATCTGCACCCCTCATGCCGCATGGTACAGCGAGCAGGCATCCATCGAGATGCGTGAGGAGGCAGCCCGGGAGATCCGAAGAGCCATCACAGGTGGGTGCTGGCTGGGTGGTCCATCCAGGCGGGCAGGTGGCCTCCCACCGGCCACAGGAGTTTCTTGGTGGATCTTGTGGAGGCGAGCATCTGCCAAGCATCGAGGGAGATGCCTCGCTTTTTCTCTCAGTCGGCAAATTCATTTCATGCCGGCATGGGGGACAAGATCCTCTCACCTCCCCACCAAGGGCCTCGGGGGAAAGCCAGGTTTGAGCCCAGGCGTCGTTTCTTCTGTGTGCAAAGCTCAGGGGCCAAGCCCTGTCAGCTGCTCTCTGAAATCCCTGGGCTTAGCAGATGGGACCCTCAGCAAGCCGAGGACACGTGGTCTGGGCTGGGGAAGTCCCCAGGCTGTAAGGGTGACTGTCCTCAGACAGACACAATACTGCTATGTCTGGGGGAGCAAGCCTCGGGGCTGAGAGGGAGGGAGGCACAGCTGAGGAGGCCCTGCAGTCCGAGGACCTCCCCGGGGCCCACTTAGAGCAGCAGACTCTAACCTGTGCTGTCTCTGCACTGCCTCTCCCAGGGCGGATCCCAGACAGCCTGAAAAACTGTGTCAACAAGGACCACCTGACAGCTGCCACCCACTGGGCCAGCATGGACCCAGCCGTCGTGCACCCCGAGCTCAATGGGGCCGCCTACAGGTGAGCAGGCGGGTGGAGAGTTGGGGTGGTGGGGATGGACGTGGGGGACAGCCTCTGTGGTGATTGGGGCTTCAGCCTGGACCTGGGCACAACCCTGAAAGTAAGACGACCTGGGAGTCCCCAAGTCAGCAAGGGATGCAGCCACCCTGGTGGGGCTCTTGGACCGCAGATGTGTCCACTCTCCAGGCCGCAGGAACATGGGCTGGGAATGGTGTAGTCCTCTTACCTTCTCGGTCCACGGAAACCAGGGCCTCTTGAAGACCAGGTCTGGGTGGCCCCAGGGCCTGATGGACGCAAGGCCACTGGGCAGAGGCCACCACTGTGAGTAGAGGGCTGGCAAAGATTTGGGGGCTGGAGATGAGGACTGCAGGATTAAGTCACCTAGAGATGTCAGAGATGCATCGCCCAGTGCCCCCCTCTGTCCCCACCCCTGCACTGAGGAGTCACACAGGCAGGGGTGTCTGTGCCAAGATAGGGTCCTCCCAACTGCTGGCCTTTCTTGGGCTGCAGCCATAGTAGGGCCTGGGGAGAGGCAGGTGGACTGGCCTAGAACCCCGCCCTGCAAGTGGGCCTTACATGCTGACCCTCTCTCCCAGCAGGTACCCCCCAGGCGTGGTAGGCGTGGCCCCCACTGGCATCCCGGCCGCTGTTGAAGGCATCGTCCCCAGTGCTATGCCCCTGTCCCATGGCCTCCCCCCTGTGGCCCACCCACCCCATGCCCCTTCTCCTGGCCAAACTGTCAAGCCCGAGGCGGATAGAGACCACGCAAGTGACCAGTTGTAGCCCGGGAAGAGCTCTCAGCCTCAGCGCTTCGGTGGAGGGCGCCGCACACCGTCGGACCGGAGTGTGTGGAGGTGGTGCCTCCGTGGTGGCCGCAGGCTCCAGAGACTGGTCCAGGCTGTGCGGGGCGGGGCGAGAGGCAGTGCTGGGCCCTTCCTCCGTGTCGATTGTAGTTGTCCCGTCCCGTGGGCTGGCTCACTGTCCTGTGTCCTTTGCGTTCCTTGTTAAGCAAAAGAAGTTAGTAGTTAATTCTATCATGAATGTTCTCGTCTGTGTACAGTTTTAGAACATTACAAAGGATTTGTTTGCTTAGCTGTCAACAAAAGGAAACTCGAGGGAGCACTCGGCAAGTCAATTTGAGATTATTTCTCCCTTTACATGTTGGAACGTGCCCCGGAGTGAGGCAGTTGGCAACTTCTCAGGACAATGAACCCTCCCGTCTTTCTTTTTCTGCCACACAGTGCATTGTTTTTTCTACCTGCTTGTCTTATTTTTAGAATAATTTAGAAAAACAAAACAAAGGCTGTTTTTCCTAATTTTGGCATGAACCCCCCCTTATTCCAAATGAAGACGGCATCGCGAAGCAGCTCAGAGGAGGGTTTGTGTAATGCACAGCGTGCTCGCGGCCCGTCGACGTCTGTCCTGGGGGTGTGGAGGGACGGCAGTGTCCCCGCCTGCGCCGGTGCCGTCCTGCTGATGTGGTAGGCTAGCAATATTTTGGTTAAAATCATGTTTGTGACTGTAACCATTTGTATGAATTATTTTAAAGAAATAAAAATCCCAGAAAGAGTGGTGTGCCCAGCATCTGTTTCAGTGACTTCATCTCATAGGGGTATGGCAGGTCTCAGTTCTGGCTAGAGCAGCCTCCCGAACCTGACTCATCCTCTTGGAAGTGGGCAGCCCAGGGAGACCCAGGGGAGGGTCTGTGGTGACGGGGCTGGTGGTCCTTGGGTCAGGGCCACCCTTGTGCCTTCTGCATCTGTGGGAGACGGAGGGCCCTGCTTGGAGTGGGGCCTACCCAAAGAGCTGCTGCAGGAGGGAAGCAGTGCCTGCCTGGGCCATACAGTATTGAGTACCATCCTGTGCCTGGATGATGGCTTAACTGGCAGGTCCCCTGTCCCACAGCCCGCCCCATCCCTGCCTGTACACCCCCCCAGACAGGCCTGTGACCTGGAAAATGCATGGGCCGCAGGAGGAAGACAGAATCAAGGCTTCTGCAGATGGAAGTAGGAAGACCTCTGCCGGACGTTGGCCAGACAATCTATATAAATGAGCAAAAGAACATGAGGGGTCCCCACTTACCTGGGCTCGAGGCTAAACTGGTCACTGATGCCGCCCGGTGTTCTCAGGCTCCCCGGGAAGCCTCAGTGCGCATCAGCACAGCCCCTCCTGCCTTCCCTGTGACACTTGGGTGCAGCTGAGGCAGCCGTGATGGCCCATGGACTCCTGGGCCTGTGCTGTCTGAGGTGGGGTGCCAATCCTCACCTCTGCCCTTTGCGTACCTTGCCCCTGCGTGGCCTCCATGTGTGGCTGCATTTGCTTGTTTTTTTGTGTTTTCTTTTTTTTCCTGGTGGGCTGAGATCCCTGCGGGCAGGGATGGAGCCTCACCCACCCCCCCTAGGGGCTGGCCGGGGCCCACAAGCTGAGGCCTGTGCTTCCCCCAAGCCTGGCATTTCCCTCCTGGTCCCCAAGCCACCGCTATGGTGCCTGGGGTCCAGCCTAAGGTATGCCGATGGCTTCACGAGCTTCCTGTGTGCCTTCTTCACCCACTGGGCAGTTCGTGTCTCCTGAGACTCATCCTTCCATGTTTTATTGTAACACAGCTCCGTGAGGGGCAAGCGCCATCTACAAATACCTACTTGTGGCACACTTGTCTAGAGAAAATGCTTTAGTTTTGCCCACATGCCTGAATGGCTGAGCACAGAACTCGGATTCGGAGTGGTCTTCTCCCCACCCTGCACCTCCATCCCACCATCTTTCAGCACTGCCTTCCCGGGTCTCCGTCCGGGGCTTCTCTCCTTCCTGGTGGCTGCTTTCAAAAGCCCTTCCCGAATGGGCAGATTTGTGTCTGGCCAGTCACAGAGCCCTGCGGAACTGTGGCCTAGTGGGTGTTCTCAGCAGGGCAGGGGCTGTGGACAACTCTGCAGGTGTGTGTGGCTCCGTAGTGGACAGGTGAGGAGGGGCAGTGGGGGACATGGCCCCAGGCAGGGGCCAAGGTAGGCAGGATGAGGTGGAAGTGTAGACAGGATGTGACTTGTGAGGGCCCTGATCATACGTGGTCCTTGCAGCATCACCCCCAAGTAAACATTCTGACCTGAAAGTGCAGAGAAAACTTAAGTACAAACATGAGAAAAGAGGGAGCTGAAATTAAGGTCGATTCATACGCTCGTCAAGCAACTAGAAATAGAATGACCAGATCAAATCTAAAAGCATGTGGGGCTAGACGGCGTGGTGGCAAAGGTAGCTGGAGCCCGCATGGTGGACCGTGTGGTTTGAGTCCCAGACCCAGGGGCTTACAAACACTCCAGGCATGCGGGTGGGTGTCCAAAATCCTGAAGGGAGGGAGAGACGGAGGAAAAGGGATTGCGGCGTGACTGTCCGCTTGGGAGGTGCTTTTTCTCTCCAGCAAGTACGTGCACTCTCTGGCCAATTTAAAAAAATGATGGACAGGCCAGGCACATACGCATGTGTGCCCAAATCCTGAGAGGATGGAAAGATGCAGGAGAGGAGATTGTGGTGTGACCATACCTCATGGGTGGGTGCTTTCTCTCCCTCTCTCGCTTTTCTCTGGTGAGCACAGAGCACCTCTGACAAAAATTAAAAATAAATTACTTGATTTTTAAAAAAGCAAGGATGGACAAGCATAATATGTATAAGACTGAAAATTAATCAGATAGGGAATCAACAGAGTCAACAAATTCAAGAGTGAGTTCTTTGAAAACGTTAATTCGATTGATAAAACTATCCCAGTAGCTGAAAAAAATAAGATCAAAACACAAAACCAGGATCAGAAATGAAAAGGAAGGGATTGTTGTATTTACGCGGTCGTTCAAGTCTGATGAATAACTCTATGCTGAAAAGTTTGAAAATGTAGGAAAAGAATGAAAAAATCACATGCCAAAATTGACACAAAAGGTGACAAGGTCTGAATAGCTAAAATTACGAAAGAAACTGAACTTTAAATCCGTTTCCTCAAAGTTGCAACTCTCTATGACTTCTGTGGTTAGTCTCAACTAGTATTTAAACAAAAAAACCCTCTAATCTCACACCATTCTTCCAGAGGACAGGAAGCGGGACAGGTCCCAGCCCACTTTAGGAGTTTATGTAAACTTTGCTACCAAATCCCTAAGTGAAAACAGGGCTACTAGGTGGCAGGAAGGGTAGCGGCCCTGGGCCAGCGCACAAGCATGCGTGCCCCAAATCCCAAGAATAGAGAAGGGATGGTGGTGTGCCATCCGCCTTGAGAGTGATTTCTCAGTCCCCTCACCCCAAGTCCACAACTCTCTCTGGAGAGTGCATGTGCCCTATAGCAAAAACTTAAAAAAAAAAAAAAAAAATTTTTAAAAAAAAGGAAGCAATGCCATACAGAACTGTTCCAGAGGAGCGGTTCCAGAATGGGCAACAAGCGTTTCCAGGGTGGGTGGGCCATGGCGGCTGCGCAGGGGAACTCAGATGTCTCCTCATACCATCCCTTCTCACCTTGTTCCCTGGGTGCAGGGGGTGCTACCCCCAGCCTAGGCTTCCACCCGTCCAGCACCAGCCCACTCCCTCCCCACCCACTCCCTTACCCACCCACTCCCAGTCTGAGAAGCAGAGGTGGGAAGCCTCGCATCCCCTCTCCCAGCCTGCAGAGGGCTCTGTCGGGTGTGGCCGTGGCCCAGTCTCAGGCCGCCAGCCCAGCCACAGCCTCTCTCATTGTGCCTCTCAAGCCTCCCCCAGCAGGATACTGCCCCACCAGGCTAGCCCAGCCCCTCCCTCCCACCCCCACCCCTGTCCATGCTGAGTCCCCAGCCTGCTGGGGGAAGTGAGTGGGAGGTGGCCGGGACTGTGTGGGGAGGGCGAAGGCAGGCTGGAAGGATGGAGCTGATGATTACTGGTATTCCTGGTGGTGGCTGCGGAGCGGCTGTGGGGAGGCCTGGACTTCCACGCTGACCTCTGGCTGGAGTAGGTTGGAGCCGCCCTTCCACCCTCAGGGAGCCCCCAGGACAGCAGGGTGGGGCTGGCCTTTGGCCATGTTGGGCCTTCCTCTCAGCCCCAACTAGAGACAGGCCAGCCCCCCCCCCCCCTTTCAGCAGTGCGGGGGTGGGGGGCAGGACTGCTGAGAATGTGCTTTGGACACAGACCAGGAGGGTCACGCTCAGCTGGCCTGGGGCCAAGGCATAGCCTCAGCATTTTCCAGTCAAACGGTTTATTTTCCCCTTAGAAAAGGAGCGGTGCCACAGGCTTGTCCGAGGCTAGCGTGGAGGCGGCAGCAAGGGAACCTAGATGTTAAAACATAATTGTGAATCAAAGATGTAAGGGACAAAAATAAACAGCTTCAAAAGTTTTTTGAGTCATAAAATGGATCTTTCATTTAAGCCCTTCCCCTGTTTGAGCGAAGGAGTGCCCGGAGAAGAAGCTCCACCTGGTGAGGCCCCTGGCTGGTGCATGGGAGGGGCTGGGGGCAGGAGGTGGAGGTGAGTTCCTCCCCTCACCCTGCCTTTCTTTATCTGTGAAATGGGTGTCACAGCTTAATTCCCCAGAGCCTCACATACTGGCCAAAGCTGTAAGGCAAGAACATGGAATAAAAGGTCCATCGATATATAGACTATCTGTATAGAAAACCCAATAAAATCAGCAAACACCTAGAATATGTCAAGAGGTTGACAAGGTCAGAGAACCTGGGCTGGTGCTCTTGAACTTTTAGACCAATCCACTGAAAGAAATACAAACGGAAACAACGTGTTATTAAACAGCAGTTGCCTCTACTACGTGCAGAGCACCTGTACCGGCCCTGTTCTTTCCTATGTTCTTCTGGTCCAGCTTTCTTTATTTTTTAGATTTTTGTGCTAGGGCATGTGTACTCACCAGAGAGAAAATAGAGAGGGACAGAGAGAGGCCACCCCCCAAGTGGCCACGCTGCAATCCATTCTCCCGTAGGGATTTTGGGCATACACGCACACGTGCCTGGCATGATTCTCGAGCCACTGGGCCCAGGACTCAAATTGTGCAGTCAGCCACGTGAGCTCTAGCACCTTCACCACCACACCACCTGCTAGCCCCTGTTTCTTCTTCTTTTTTCTTTAAGATTTATTTATTTTTAATTTTATTTATTATCATTATTCTTTGATTTTGACCAGTGAGAGACCGACAGAGAGAAAGGGAGAGTGAGAAAGCAAGCCACCAGATTTGGGACTTGAACCGTGGCTGGTCATAGGGAAGTCCAGCACCTCAGCCACCGCCCCACCTGCTGGCCCCAGCCCTGTTTCTTAAGATACAGAGTATGACCCACCAAGCTGATTCCACAATGAATGAACAAAATGGGTTGGAATCTGGTCCCGCTCAGCCTAGCAGCCAGCCTGGGAGTGGACAAGGGAGACACTGACCTCTGCGGTGACCCTCCAAGCAGTCAGAATAGCTAGAGAGCTCTGCGTTCGCGGGTGGGGCTGGGTTACATTGTGAAATGTGCGTTCTCTCCCCATAATATACAAGTCCATTTCAATCTCAGTCAGGATTCCAGCTGGTTCTTTTTAACAAATTCAATTATATTCCCCAAATTTATATGGAATAGGAAAGGCCTGTGACTGTGGGATTGTAAAACTAAGACATAGGAAACCGCCAACGAGAGCAGTCTGGTTCTGACAGGAAGGGAGGTGGATGGCTCACAGGGAGACTCCGGGGGAGAAGGTGCAGTATGTGAGCAGGGGTGAGCACATGCCTGTGTGCACGTGTGTGTGTGACGTGTGCAGGCTTGACAGGTGACTAAGGGGGCACAAATCGATGGCGTTCTCCCCTGTAGTGGGCGGAAGGCAGGAGGATAACGTTGAGGCTGGGGTGGGGGCGGGAAGATGGCGAAAGCACAAACCCTGAGAAAACTCGGTTGATGTGTGTTCATCCCGGGGAGGGCTTCCACGCGAGAAAGGGTTGTCAGTGATGGCTGCAACGACTGGCCCTGAGGGCACACCTCTCTAGTCGTGCAAGGGCCCTGTGGTCAGCCAGAGCCGAGCTTGAATCCCTGGAGCAGGGACGAAGAGGCTGTTCTCCAGGTCCAGGGGCCCGAGTGGCCTAGCCAAGGAGTGGGTTGTAGCGTGGGGAGGGGTCGTATGGCAGGCCCAACCCCCAGGCCGGAGCACCCCCCACTCATGCTTCTCAGGCTAAAGCACTCTCTTGTCATTTGACAAACACCTGAGCTGTGGCCTCAGCCTTTCATCTAGGCAGGGGGAGGAAGGAGGCCTGGGGGCAGCTCCCAGCTGTGCCTGGGAGGAAGTTGGGAGGGATCAGGACAGACATCTGGGGTGGCCTGAATAGGAGAGCCAGGCCCTCCTCCCCGTGGCCTCTGAGCTCTTAGCCCAGGCTGCCCCCTCCTACCTTCTAGGCCTGCTCTGGGCCCAGACAGGCTGGGAGCACCTCCACCCCGCCCCCAGCGGCTCTCAGCCAGAGCCCAGCTAGACTTGCAGAATTGATTTTCCAGCAAAAAACAACATCAACAGAGAAGAATCAAGAGGAGGGCCAGCTGCACAGGCCCTTCCAGGCTTTCCTCCCAGGCTGCCAGCGCTCCCTGCAGTGAAGAAAACCATCTGGTCCTCCGGGCCCCATGCCCGGCGCCCAGAGGAGGACCTCTGATCCCTCTGACCAGCGCTGTTCCCCAGGCTGGCCCCGCAGGCTTCTTCCTGGCCTGGCCGCTCCCCCTGGCATTGAGCCCCAGGCGCCTCGCCAGCAGCCCTGGCAGAGATGGGTTGGCCTGGACAAAATGGGGCACCCAGTCAGAGTCCCCTGGCCCCTCAGAGCACCAACATCAGTAGGTCCACCTTTTCTCCAGTCCCAGCTGCCACTGAGCCAGAGCCCCTGAGCACTCACTGGGACGGCCACATCTGTCCCCCAGCAGCAACCGGAAGGCTGCACGTGAAGGGCGTGAAGATGTCTCTGGTAGGCAGTACACTGCGACTTGGAACAGGATCCACGAGGCACAAGAGGACAGACGGTAAAACCGTAGGACCCTGCCCCATACCCCCATCCCCAGGCCCCCAGAGGCCACTGGTGCCAGTTCCATTCATAAACATGGGTGTAAAAAACTCCTAGCTCACCCTCTCCTCCCAGGTCAGCGTCTCCACTCGAACTCTCCTGGTACCAGCGCTCGTATCCGTGGGACCCCGCCGTGGGCTGACCGCACGCTCAGCTCCCGCTCGCGGCTTCTGGCCTTCTGCCCTTACAAGCAGCCATTCATGCCTTGTCCTTGGGCCATCGTCAGCGTGAACAGACTTATGGAGTGGATTCCTCGGATGGACTTGCTAGTCCGAGACATACGTGTGCAATTCGGGCAGAGTTCCAAACTGCATGCCGTACCTCGACCCATGCACGCTGCCAGCGGCGGGCAGTGGTGCCCGTTTCCCCACAGCCACCAGACACCCGCGTTACCAAATTGTATGATTTGGGTGAAAGCGGCTGGTGAGAAGTGGCGCCTCTGCCATTTTATCGTATTTTCCTCTCTCCGGCTGAGAGTGAAACTCAGACCACCCATGACGCCTGTCCTCCAAGCTACCTGTTCAGTCTCCTCATTCATTTTCTGTTTGGGGGTGTCCTTGGGTGGTCAGGAAGGAAGAGCACCCCAGAAGGCCCTGGAAACAGAGGTGGCAGGAGTGGCCGCCAGGCCGGGGAGGACAGGCTTCCTCCTCGCTCTGTTGAGGAACAAGGGGTTTTGGCCCAAGGCAGCAAATGTCTGGATGGTCCTTAATTAGGTCCAGAAGCTAAGATTTCCCACGGATGAAAACGTTCCAAAACCAACAGGGTCAGAGGCTATTTAGGGCCTGGTATTTAGTGCCTTTGCTGCTGCCATGCCCAGAACTAAGAGCCGGCGGGCTGCAAGGTAGTGGGCTGGGCGAGGCTCAGGGTGAGGGCACTTTGCCTGTCCCCAGGACAGACTTGCTCCCAAGGGCCCCAGGGCAGGAGTGTCCACTAGCCTCTCCCTAGGGAGTCCTGAGCAGGCCCTCATCTCCAGCCGAGTAGCTAGTCAGTCCCGGCTTGTCTGGGGAAGGTCGGGGGAGGTGGCTCACCCCATGACATGGTGCCTCAGAGATGCTGGGCAGAGCGAGGCCTGCATGCCGTGGGAGCCTGCAGACCTGCACCTCTGTCCCTCATCAGGGCTGGGGCAGGAGTGTCTCCCTGGTGACCCTCTGGTAGCCCCACCCCCAAGTGGGACTTGGGTTAGGCAGAGGAGGAGGCAGGGCTACGGCATAGAGGCCTGGGGTTACGAGGGCCCTGTCTGTGAAGCAGCTCCCTGGGTGAGTGGAGCAGCGTGGCCCTTCCACCGGGTGCAGAAGGCCAGCAGAGAGGAGGGGCGGGGTTTCCTCGCTCTCCCAGCCTGGCTTCTTGTGATCAAGCACAGGGCTCCTGGCTGTTCGCAGTGAGGACCAGGCTGTGTTGTACTCCCGGGTCCCCTTCACCCCGCGTCTGTGCAGCCCATCATCCATCCTCCATGCTCGCCAAGGTCTCCTAGGATACCTGCACAGGGTCCTCAGGGCCAGCCTGGCTCGGGGAAGGAAGGGAGCCCTATCCCTCTACTGACAAAAGCAAACACACAGCAGCCACCAAGCCCCCTGGACTTCTCAGGAGGCCTGGAGCCCAGAACTCCGTCCTCCCACCCCACCACCCCCTCTTTGGTGCCTTCCTCTGTGCTGTGAGTGGTCCCACTACCTCCTGGCCTGCTGTTGGCCACCGTGTAGGTTGTGAGCAGCAGCCCGGGGGCCTGGTGACAGGACTGGGGACTGGAGGAGCCCGGGGCACATGTGCAGCTGAAGCTCAGGGCTGGGAGCCAGCTTTCCAATAAAAGTGGTGAGTGTTGTAGCAAGTGCAAGGTCCTGGAAATTACTCAGGAAAAATCCCATCCTTGGGCCCAGCCAAGCTTGGCTGGGAAGAATGACTCTGGAGGAGAAGCAGACCTTGGCTCCCTGGGTTCGCAGAACTGGCTGCTGGGGGTGGACGCCCAACAGAGTGGCCTCAGACTGTCACTCTTGCTGGGCTCTGGCCTCATTAGGTGACCTCTCTGTCCTGCTCCCCTACTGTGCTCACAGCTCTGGCCTGGGACCACCCCACCTCCATAGCCTGCCCCGAGGTGGCATCTGTGCCCCTCCTCACACTGATCTCTCTGCCAGTGCGGACCCCTCCTCCTGTCCCCACCTCACATCCATCCTTGCTGCCAGTGTGCTGGTCGGGGTGAGGAATGTTTGTGAGGGTGGGTGGGCTGCCCATGCCCAACGTCGGGGCGTCTGTGTGGTTGGCTGCTGCTGCCCCCAGCCCCATCAGCTCCACACGGGCCTGGTGACCAGTCTAGGAGAGCCGGGGCCCTGGGTGCAGGGACACACAGGGTGCTGTGGGTTGGGCCCTTCATGGGACAAGTGGGTGAGTGGCCCCGGGGGATGCTAGGCAGAGCCCTGTCTAGTCCTGGAGGCTGGACCAGACCAGTCTTCAGCCCCAGGTGCCCTGAGAGGTGACTGAGCTCTGGCTGCTGCCCACTGCCCCCCTGGTTGGACACAAGGTCTCAGGAGAAGCAAGCAAGGGGGTGTTCTTCACCCATGGCCCTGTGCCCGGGTGGGGCAGGGTGACCCTGACAGCCCCCAGCCCAGTGTGGGGAGAGGAATGCAGGCGGGAGGAGTGTCACACCCAAAATGAGAACCACATGCTGGGCCGAGTCTTCCTTCAGGCCACAGGCTCCTGGTCCCTCTCCTGCTCCCACCCTCTCCCAGTGAGGGCGGGGGCCTGCAGGGAGACAGAGGCTAGTGGGAATTGCCTGGAGGCCTCTGGGGCCCCAATCCCTGCTTGACACTGAGCCCAACCCATTGAAGCTGAGGGTCCTGAGTTGTCGTTTGAGGGGTCATGCACAGCTTCAGATGTGAGAGGTGCTCCTGGGGGAGCCACCGGCTGGGGGACATGGCATGGGGTCTGGGTAGGCCCTGGTGGGTGGGGTACGCCAGGAGGGCCTGGTGCCTGCAGGGAGGCCAGCATCTCCCCTGATCAACACCAGGTGATGTCCAGCCCCCTAGCCACCCCACCCTCTCGGAGGCCACTGTCTAGCAGGCACCACTGGGTCCACTGGCGGAGACGAGGCAGGGCTTTGACTGGGCCTCTGAGGACAGTGTGGGGGAACTGGACCCCTTAGTCGTGGCCCTAAATTCCAACACGCACTGAGAAACCCCCAAGTGCCTGGCATACCCCAGGTACTAAATGCACTTCTGGAAAAGATGTGGGAATGAGAAACAGTCAAGCAGGCATGTACCTCATGGCAGAGCTGCTCAGAGAAGGCCTCAACTCAGAGGCATCGCCCCCATCTCCCCACGGAGAGCCCAGCACAGGCCTTAGGCCTCACGCAGTGTGACCTGCGTCAGGTGCTCAGAATGCGGCCTCTTCCCCAGGACTTCAGCCAGGATGCTGCTGTTCCTCTGCCTAATGCCAGCTGACTGTCTACATGCACCGTCCCAAGGGCTACGCCCAGAGCTTATCCCAGGCAGCGCTAGAGGAGGGGCACCGCAAGGGGAGGTCGTCTCTCTGGCCTCAGCCACAGTGGCAGGCCGTATCTCACCCGGCCGAGAGCCGCCAAAAGAGTTCAGCACAGACATACCTGGAGAAAGACAGCACACACAGACACCCTGCTGCCACTGCACGCCGGCCTGAGAACCACAAGAAGATACAGGGATCCAAGAGGCGGCCCTGCACAAATTAACGTTCAGAAACCGTTTCCCAGGTCAAACGTGTCAATTGGAAAGGACAGCATCATTTACAGTAGCGATAAAAATAATCAACTGTCTAGGAACAAACTTACAAGCAACTGTGCGAGATCTATATGGAAAATATCCTAAAAAGCTAAAGGTCATAGATTCCAGCCACAAAAGGCACATTATGTCCTAGACGGAGCATCATAATGATGTCATTTCATCCTAAACCAATCTATTTGTGTGACATGGACCGAGAAAAAGCACCAAAGAATTTTCTCTGTAGCTACATAAATGGATTATGAAGTGAATATAGAACAATAAATGACTATGCTATGGAAATTCTGGAATAAAAGCAACATGGAAATTATTTCCACAGCATGTTAACATAATGGTGAGGCCGTAGCAGGGCACCTCTACGGGGCTAGTGTGTGAATTGATAGGACGCTGTAACAAGATAGAGAAGGCTGACCCATGGCTTGGTGGTTAAGGCAACTAGATCTCACATGGCCAAGTATCTGGCTCGAATCCTAGTCCTGGAGGCTTGAGAAACACACAGGGCGTATGTGCATATGTGCCCAAAAATCTAAAAAGGAGGGAGAGATGGAGAAGGGATTGTGGTGTGACAATGTCCCATGGTGGCTTTCTCACTTTGTCTCTGTCTCTCTCTGGTAAGCTCACATGCCTTCTGGGAAATTACAAAGAAAAAGATAGTAGACTGAAATACTCAGGGAATTAAAGTATATAGTAAAGGTGACATTTCAAATCAGTGGGAGAAAGGTTATAAATAAATAGTGCCGGGACCCCGTTCTTAGGATTTTCCCCTACAGATGCTTTGTCAGAGATAGTCAACCCCTTGAATACGTCAGTGCCCCTACTCCAAGTCAGAGCGAGATCACGTGACTATTTCTGGCCAATGAGAGAGAACAGAAGTGACACATGTTATCACCAGGTTGAGGCTAAAGAACTCTTAGAACTCAATAATGAAAATATAAACAATTGAATTTAAAAATGGGCAGAAGATCGAATAGACATTTTCCAAAGAACTTACACAACAGGTCAAAAAGCTTATAAAAAGATGGGACCAGCAGGTGATGTGATGGTTAAGGTGTTGGACTCCCTCAGAGCCAACTATGGTTCAAGTCCCAGACCTGATGGCTTGCTTTCTCACTTTCTCTCTTTTCTCTTCTCTCTCTGATGAGCACACGTGCCCTGTAGCAAATTTAATAAATAATAATAATGGTAAATAAAATTAAATAAATAATTTTATGAAAAGATGCTTAACATCGTTAGCCTTCACAAAAATACAAATCAAAACCACAATGAGGGACCAGGAGTTGGCATAATGGCCACGTCACTGGACTCTTATGTAGTCGACCACGGTTCGAGTCCCGGACCTGGTGGCTTAAACTCACACCGGGTGCGTGTGCATGTGTGCCCAAGATCCCGAGAGAAGAATGGAGGAGAAGGGATTGCGGCGTGGCCATCCCCCCTGGGGGGGTGATTTCTCGCCTTCTGTCTCTCTGTCTCTCTCTGTCTTTCTGGCAAGTACATGCACCCTATGGTAAAAACCTCCCCCCCACCCAAAAAAAAAAAAAACCCCACAATGAGATAACCCTTTATACACACTAGGATGTCAAAATTTTTTAAAATAATAGTACGTATTGGAAAGGAGGATGCATTGTTGATGGGAATGGGGAATGGTACAGCTGCTTTGGAAATGAGTTTGGAAGTTCTTTAAAATGTTAGACAGAATTACCACACGACCCAGCAATTCTACTCTTAGGTGCATGCCCAGGAGAACTGAACATATCTGTCCACGCAAAAGCACACTTACACAGTGTTTGCAGCAGATTTTTCACAAGAACCAAAACCCGGAAACAGCCTAAATGTCCATTGGTGGATAAATAGATAAGCAAATTGTGTTTTTTTCTGTGCAATGGGATATTACCCATAAATAGCAGGCTACCGGATGCATGAACCTCAAAAACATGGTGCTGAGTAAAAGAAGCCAGACACATATGGCCCCAAGCTATATATAATTCCATTTACACCCAATGTCCGGAGTAGACAAATTGATTAAGATATAAAGTTGGGACCAGCAGGTGGCATAGTGGCTAAGGTGTCTGACTCCCACGTGGTCCACCACTGTTTGAGTCTCAGACCCCGTGGCTTGAAACTCACACTGGGCATGAGTGCCGAAGTGTTCAAGATCCAGAGAGAAGAATGAAGAAGGACTGTGGCTGGCCATCCCCCAGGGGGGTGATTTCTCACTTTTTGTCTCTCCGGCAAGTACATATGCCCAATAGCAAAAATCTAAAAACGGGAAAAGATACAAAGTAGATTAGTGGCTGCCTAGGGCCTAAAGAGTGTGAAGGAGAAGTTGGGGGGAAATGGAGAGGCCTACGGTCCATTCCTGCTGCTATAACAAAATACCTCAGGCTAGATAATTCATAAACAACAGTTTTTTGTTTTGTTTTGTTTTTCCTCTCTTACAGTTCTGGAGATGGGAAATCTAAAGTCCAGGGTCTGGCAGGTTGGGTGTCTGGTGAGGGCCTATTCCATCAATGGCATCTTCTTACTGTGGGGCCATGGTGGCTGCCACCTAGAGACCTAGATTCTAAAGCGTGTCAGACAGCTGAGGGGCCCAGGCAAAAACCTGTGGCGGGGTGGAGCCACCTCAGAAAGCCTCCACTAGGGCAATGGTTAGTAGAACCATGACAGTTGGGCCACTCCAGACACCCCAGAACTGTGGAGCTACCAGCATACAACCCTAGCTTAGAAGAGTTGCAAGCATAGGACTCCAGCCATGAGAGCTGCTGCATGGGCTGGACCCCAGCAAAGCATGGAGGCAGGGCTGTCCAGGACCCTGGGGGCCCAGGGCCCACCCCAGTGTCTCCAGAAGGCTGGACATGGAGTCGAAGATTATACTCAAGCCTTAAGAACTACTGTTTTCCCTGCTGGATTTTGAATTCACCTGGGGCCTACTGCCCTCTTCTTCTTGCCTAGGTCTCACTTTTGGAAGGAGACTCTACCCTAAGCTTGTCATACTATTGTAGTTTGGAAGTTTGTAACTCGTTTAATTTTCCGGCCTCACAGCTGAAGGGCATCTGCCTCAGAAGGAATTGTGCCTTGAATCTCACCCACATCTGATTTTCACGAGACTCTGGACTTTGGGGTTGTTGCTGAGACAAGTTGAGTAGTTTGGGGCTGTTGGGATGGAATAAATGGATTTTGCGTATGAGAGAGCATGAGTTTAGGGGATCAGGGGTGCAATGCTATGGTTTGAATATTTTTGTCCCCTCCAAGACTGAGTTGAAACTTTATCCCCAGTGGAACAGTATCAGGAGGCGGGGCCTCATAGGTCACCAGGGATCTGCTGTCATGAATGGATTACGTCACAATAGAAAGGGCTTCTGGGAGTGGGGTCGGCCACCTGCCATGTGAGCCTGTTGTGTGCTAGGTGCCTTTTTTTTGGAGAGGTTTTTGCTACAGGGCACATGCGCTTGCCAGGAAAACAGAGAGAGAGACAGAGACAGAAAGTGAGAAATCACCCCCCTCAAGGGGGATGGTCACGCCGCAATCCCTTCTCCTCCATTCTCCTCTCAGGATCTTGGGCACGCATGCACACACATCAGTGTGAGTTTAAGCCACCGGGTCTAGGACTCGAACTGTGGTTGACTACATGGGAGTCCAGCGACATAGCCATTACTCCAACTGCTGGTCCCATTAGGTGCCTTCTTAACAGAGGAGAATTGCCTCACTGGACATTGAGCCTGACAGTGCCTTGACCTTATACTTCCAGCCTCTGGAACAGTCTGTTGATAAATTTTCCAATCTGTGGTATTCTCTTATAGCAGCACACAGTGGACTAAGACACATACATACATACATTCAAGCCATTAATGGGCACAGGATTTATTTTCAGGGTGCTCCCCACCCCTGGTCCTGTGCTTCCCTCCTAGCTCTTCCCACTGAATCTTCCCCTTCCACCACCCCCCACCCCCCACCCTAGCCTTGTGAAGTCCACGCGGCAGATGGAGTGTGATAGGAGGGGTGTCTACACCTGGCCTGCAGCCTCCGGCTTCCTGTTGGAAAACAAGGAGCAGCTATGGAGGTGGCGGGTCAGCGCTGGGCTGATGGGGAACAGCTGTCTGCTGCGGGGGCAGCCAGAGGAAACCACATTCCCCACGCAGTTAGCTCATGGTTTACACATTCTCCAGCAGATTGATAGTGTCATGAAGGGAGAGAAGCTCAGAGCTGGACGGATCCTCGGGGATGCTGAGCCAATGTCCTCCCCCCACCCCCACGCCCACCCACGCTAGAAACTTGTCTTGGGACCCCTGGGATTGTCCAATCTCTGGACACCTCAGGGCAGCTTGTTCTGAGTCTGACCTGCCTCTATGCAGCCCATGGTTCTTAGAACTGAGTCTCCCCCAGCTCAGCTCTCCAGTCCTCCCAGCACCCGCTTCCTCTGACCCAGTGCCCCCAAGCACTTGCTGCATCTGAGTCCCGGAAAGGCCCCTCCTGCTCACTCACTGTACGATGTGTTATTGTGTTATTTGTTTGTGACTTAATCCAAAATCCAACTGCCTCTTTACCCACTGACTTTAAAGTCCTTCTTTGTCATTTACATGCTTCTTGAAACTCTGCACTTTATTTGGTGGCTCTGGACAATTTACTGTCTGTGTCAACAGCACACAGATGACTGCAGTGGTTTTTAAATAAGTTAAAGCCACACGGAAAGAATTCTACTAAGGCGAGCTAGCACATGTGTGCTTGCCAGGCGCCTACGGCTGTCGGGGGCCCTCCTCACATGATGACGACTCATGGCAGGTCAGTCATTACCTCCACTGATGTATGTGGAGACTGAGGTGCAGAGTGGCTACGCCACCATCCAAGTGAACCAGGGCCTCTTCTGCCCCTCATTCTTCTTTCTTTTCATTACTCTTTCACAGTCATTTTAAGTTTCATTAAATTTGAACATTGGGATTCTAATCGGAAGTGAATGTCCACTCATTAGAACGAAGTTTCCATGGCTAAGTCCTCCCAAGAAGATGTTCAGCTCTTTTTGATCAACCTACATTCTTCTCGCATCAAATCCCGTCTTTCTTATCACAATGTCTTTTGGTTTCAGTCATCATGGAATGACTCTGCAGTTCACCAGGCTGGTCCCCTTCTGTGATAATGGTCCCTTCTCCAGGCATGCAATGAGATTGTATTCCAACCCCCTATGGGCAGGGCAGGCCCTGACCAAATGCTAACCATGAGAACACAACAGAGGCAACACAAGCCACTTCCAAGGTGTGGTCTCAGAAAACATGGCACTTCCCCCATCACCCTTCACCCTCTGAGAACTTGACATGGGTATTTCTGCAACCTACCCTAATCCTGCAGCCAAGAACAATATCCCCAAATGCAAGAGGGGAAGCATGGTAGAAGAAACACGGTCCCTGAGCATGTGAGGAACAGAGCAGCCCACCCAATTGTTCTGAACTCGTACACATGTGAGAGAGAAATGAATGTCTTTATTCTTTGAATCACCTTATTGTTGGAGCTATTTGTTATAGTATCTTAACTTTACTCCAGCTACACAGCTACTATTTTGAATAGACTCTCCAAATTTCCATGTGTTTATGATAGAGAAGTGGGAAGTTATTAATATTTTGTATGTTCATATCATGTATTACATTTTCTTATTGATTTTTTTATTTTTAAACTAGGGGAGTCTCTAGCCTTACAATACTGTCATCAACAAAAAATAAGTTATTTTATCTATTTTTTCTTATGTTTATGTCATGTATTGGATTTTCTTATTGCATTTTATAGAGGCCCCAAGAAAATGTTGAAGACTAATGACAACAGCAGGCATCACCAGTCTCCCTGCATTTATTGAAACAGCTTGTGTTTTCCATGTAGAGTGATCTTGGCCATTGCTCTATACAGAGCTTTTAGGTTTTCTTCCAAATTTTTTTTTTCAGGTTTTCGCCATAGGGTATGTGTGCTTGCTAAAAAGGGACGGAGAGGAAAAGTGAGAAATCACCCCACCCCACCCCAGGTGGGATGGCTACACTACAATCCTTTTTCCTTCATTACTCCCTTCTCTCAGGATTTGAGGCACACATGTACACGTCTTGTGCAATTCTCAAGCTGCCAAGTCAGGGGATCAAATCACAGTCGACCATACAGAAATTCAGCACCTTAACCACTACACCGCCTGCTAGCCCCAGGCTTTCTTCCTATTTTAATTAGTATTATTATTAATAATGATTGCTGACGCTGGTCAAATTTCTTTTTGATTTGGTTCTCTACATTTTCTTTGCTGATTTATTCATGAAATGACTTAATCATTGATTACCCTTGTGAGTCTGGCCTAGACCAACTCAGTCACAGTACAGTAATCTCGGCCTTATCTGTGGTTTCATTTTCTGAGGTTCTAGTCACCTGTAGTTAACCGCGGCCTGAGAATACGAAATGGAAAATTCTAGAACAAGCAATAAGTTAAACTGTGTGCCATTTTGAGTAGCATTATAAAATCTTATGCTGTCCCCTTCTGTCACAGCTGGGATGTGCACCATCCCCCAGTCCAAAGTATCCATGCTCTGTATACTACCTGCCTTCTGGTCATTTAGTAGTCACCTCTGTCATCAGACTGGGAAAACAGTCTATACAGCATAAGACTCAGGACTCTCCACAATTTTAAGCAACCATGGCAGGGGTTGGGGGGTGTCTTGGAACGTATCCCCCATGGAAAGGGGGACAACTATATATAATTTTGCATTTTATTGTTTTCTATTTTCTAGTCTCTTTAGTTTAGTTTTGTTTTTATTTTTATTTTTTGCATCTCCATTTAAGAGGGATATTAGTCTATAGTTTTCTCTTTTTGCTCCACTTCTGGTTTTTGTATTAAATTATAATGGTTTCAAGAAATGAATTATAGGGAACCAGCAGTTAGCGTAATGGCTGTGTCGCTGGACTCCCACGTAGTTGACCGCGGTTTGCGTACTGGACCCGGTGGCTTAAAACTCACGCCGGGCGCGTGTGCGTGCGTGCCCAAGATCCCGAGAGGAGAATGGAGGAGAAGGGATTGCGGCGTGACCATCTCCCCTGGGGGGTGATTTCTTGCTTTCTGTCTCTATGTCTCTCTCTGTCTGTCTGGCGAGCGCACGCGCCCTATAGTGAAAAACCTCTCCCCCCCCCAAAAAAAAGAAATGAATTATAGAATTTTCCATCTTTTCATATCTGGAAAGGTTAAAATAACACCAGTGACTCTTCTTCCAACTCCAGGCTAGCTCGTCCTCAGCTGTGAACATCTGTTCCTGGTGTTTCCTTTACTGGCTCATGTTTAATCACCTTTCCAGTTTCTTGTATTCCTCTACTTATGTTTTCCCCTTCCTTGAAATTATTTTGGCAACTTATATGCACTAGAAAATTGGGACCAGCAGTTAGCGTAATGGCTATGTTGCTGGACTCCCATGTAGTCAACTGCAGTTCGAGTCCCAGACCTGGTGGCTTAAACTCATGCCGGGCGCATGTGCATGCGTGCCCAAGATCCCAAGAGGAGGATGGAGGAAAAGGGATTGTGGTATGGCCATCATCCCAGGGGGTGATTTCTTGCTTTCTATCTCTCTGTCTCTCTCTGTCTTTCTGGCGAGTGCACGCACCCTATAGCAAAAGCCTCTCCAAAAGAAAAAAAAAAGAAAAGAAAGTTTACCTGTTTGCTGTAGGTCTCCAAATAGCTGCCCCAGATTTGCAAATTGTATCGTATTATTCTTCCAGTCTTTTCCTGATTTGACTCTTCCTTCTTGCTCACAATCATAAGCAGGCCCCTACACGTCAAGGTTTCTGGGCAGGGCAATAAGTTTCTATTTTACTTTCTTTCAGAAAAAAAGGCAATAATTTTCTCCTTTTTCCTTATTTGTTTTCTACTTTGTTTTATGTTCAAATTCCCTCTTTTTACTCTAAAAAAATGTGTTTGATATTCTCATTTTACTTCTTTGCGAAGGACACAAACTTGCTCACGTTAATCCCTTCCTCTGAATAGCAGATGCATTGGAGGGGTTGAGCTCTCTGCCTGGGGAGGACTCAATGTTTCGCAGCTTTCCGGGGAGCACCCCGTTTGGATTCGAGTTTCTGTTTGATAGGTTATCTAGAAATATGTTCCTCAGTTTCTGAGTGGTTATGTTTGGGAGGAAGAGGTGGCACTTTTTGCTATTTATTTTATTTATTTATTTATTTATTTATTATTATTATTTTGAGAGATTTTCACTATAGGGCGCGTGCACTCGCCAGACAGACAGACAGACAGAGACAGAGAGACAGAAAGCGAGAAATCACCCCCCAGGGGGGATGGTCACGCCGCAATCCCTTCTCCTCCATTCTCCTCTTGGGATCTTGGGCACGCACACACACGCGCCCGGCGTGAGTTTTAAGCCACTGGGTCCGGGATGCGAACCGCAGTCGACTACGTGGGAGTCCAGCAACATAGCCATTACACTAACTGCTGGTTCCCTATTTTATTTATTTTTAAGAGAGATTTTTGCTATAGGGCAAGTGTGCTTGCCAGAGAGACAAAGACAGAGATAGAGAAAGTGAGAAATCATCCCCCGCAGGAGATGGCTACGCCACAATCCCTGCTCCTCCACTCTCCTTTCGGGGGTCTTGGGGACACACGCACAAGCACCTGGCATGAGTTTTAAGTCGCTGAGTCCAGGACTTGAACAACAGTGAACTACATGGGAGTCTAGCTACATAACCACTGCACCATCTGCTGGTCCCACTATTTATTTTAAATCTTGTTGGATTATAAGAAGATCCTTTTAATTAATCTACCTTTTAGTTCATTGAGATTTTCTTTGCAGTCAAGAACGTAACAAGTAAGGAGTTGTAAGAAGTACTGTCTCCTCTGTGAGGAATGTGTAGATCGGTCTTTATCTTGGTCTGTGAGCATTTTTGTGTTGCCGCTAGACCCAGTCGTGAAGACAAGCAGTGAGAGCTTCTGTACCGTGCATTCCTCAAGGGGCCTTTGTGTTTCAGTCGGCTTTATGGATTTAGCTTCTGTGTTTGATGCCTTGAGGTTTATGAGTAATACCTTTGTCACCCTCAGCACTCTATCCACTTCTCTAATGCACATACCGGTATGTAGTGTTTACGCACTGGTTCCTGGCTCCGATTCATTTCTTCCCCTCTTAGCCTCACTTTTTTTTTTTTTTTTTTTTTTTTTTTTTTTTTTTTTTTTTTTATTTATTTTTTTATTGTCAGAGGATGCATGCACTCACCAGAGAGAGAGAAGGAGGGAGAGGGAGAAAGCACCCCCCCAATGGGGCATGGTCACACCACCATCCCATCTCCTCCTCCTCTGTCCTGTCAGGATTTGGGGCACATGCGCACGAGTGTCTGCAATGTTTTTCAAGCTGCTGAGACTGGGAGTCACATTACTTGATCAGTCATGTAGGAACCAGCTCCCTAGGCCCTTGGGCTCATCTCAATATCAATCTCGTATCCTCTGTTCTGATTATTGGCTGGTTTTCCTGGCAATTTTGCTGGACAGGCCATACAATGACGATGCTCTGGTATCTTCTGTGATCACAGGTTGTGTCTCCACAGGCCCCTTCTCCCAACGCAGCACGAGAACCCAGAATAGAAGTGGAAACACTGCAGCAACTCCAGTGAGGTCTGCAGCTTTGTTAACATGGTACCAAAGGGAACTTCCTGGTTTCACTCTCCCACCAGGGTTCCTTAAAGGGCTAGCACTGGAAGAAGCTGAGTGAGGAGGTATGGGAATTCCACTGTTTTTACAACTTTCCTCTAAGTCTGAAATTATTTGTTTTTAAAAACATTTTTTTTTTACAAAAGTATCTTGTTAGATTTGGTATGGGGATGGGCCTTTGCAATCTGTATGTAGGAGTTTTGTCCCCCTGTCCCTCTCCTCCTCCCTCTCTGCCACCTGGGTTTGCCCGGAAGACACCCGAGCTCCCTGAGGCAGACTCTTTTAAGTGGTTGAGGGGGAAGAAGGGACTGCTTTTTTTAAATCACTAAAAACAAGACTTATTTTTCCCACTTTGAAAACATCCACGAGAATCCGTAGAAGGAAGGAGAGCCCACAAAGTGCAGTGGCAGCGGTAGCAGGGGTGTCCCTGCGCTGGGACCATGTCCAGCTTCCCCTACTCCACCCTCAGATTGCGATGTGGACAGCTCTGCCCCTGCCCTAGGGGACTGTGGTGGCAATTCTTCTTGGGGCCATCCTCCAGCCCTGCTTTCCTGGGGGCTGAAGAGCCCTACAGGGGGGCTGTAGCAGGCACGGCTCCAGGGTGCCCTCCTGAATTTGGGAAAGACACCCAGGGGCAGCCTCAAAGGGGCCGAGGAGTGGAAGATGGTGAAGGCCTATGTCCATCTGCAGGGCCAGAGACTGCCAGGCCCACCAGGCTGCGTGTGGTCTGTCAGGGTGCCCACAAGGGGCCAGGGGGCTTGTTTCATTTGCCTCTGGGGGAGAAATGGGCACAGAAGTGTGAAGTGCCGTCCTCTGGTGTGGAACACCTCAGCCAAACTTGGTCTCAGGGTTGCACCAGGAATGAATGGGCAGGCCATGGAGTGGGCCTCTGATCTCCAGAAGGAGGGACTGTGCGTCTAGGACCACTTTCCTGCCCACTGAGATGTGGTGGCTGGGGGTGTCCTCCCCGTGGCCCTAATCCCTGAGCCTCCAGGCCTGGGTGGGACTGGCTGACTGTGGGGCTGCAGCCTCACCAGAAGCCCCTGGCTTACTGTTTTTCCCTTCCACTGGCTCTGGCCCTGGGCCAGGTGAGCAAATGCTGACCCACATTCCTACTGCGCCCAGGCGGAAAGTAGGCCACCGGCGGGCTGGAGCCAGGGAGTCCCGGCCACAGGGTCTGCTCAGATTTTCCGGATGGGAAGTGGGTCCTGAGGGGGAGGGAGGAAGGGCCTCCCTGGTTTGCTGGTCTCTGGCTTTGCAGGGGCAGAGTGAGGTTGATTCTCCCCACTCTTCTGTGCTGAGTTGTTTGTTCTGTTTCTTCCCCAGCTCCTAGGCCAGGCTCCTGGATTTCCACCTGGGGATTCCCACCTGTTATTTGTTTTTATGTTTTTGTTTTTGCTATAGGGCACTTGAGGTCACCAGAGAGAGACTGAGAAGGAAAGTGAGGATCTCTTCTCTATTCTTCTCTCGGGATTTTGGCCCTGTGTGATGTTCAAGTCACTGGGTCCAGGACTCATACCACACTGCGGGCCACGTGGGATCCAGCTGCCTTAACCTCCACACCACCTGCTGGCCCAGGATTAGCTCCTTTAACCACCTCTGGAATGGCCTCTTCACTGTGGACCCTCGGGCTGAGCCATCTGAGTTGCTTCTTAGAGCATGTGCACATCCATGTGTATTTGCAAATGTGTGCATGGCACATAAGAGCACTGGTGTGGTGTGTGTTCGTGCACCATGACTTGTGTGCATGACACGTGTACTTGCATGTATTCACACATGGGCATGGCACAAGCGAGCACGTGTGTGTGTGTATGGTGCACAGCATGTGTGTACTCATGTGTATTCATGCATGTGCATGGCTTGTGTAGTGTGTATGCATGTCAGGTTACTCATGTACACACACACAAACTGTGCATAGTACATACAATCACACATGGCATAGGCACTACATGTGTGTCCTTGTGTGTATGCAAATATGTGCATGGTGTGTGAGCATGTGCAGTGTGTACAAAGTATGATACATCTATACATCATGTGTGTGCCTGTGTACACAACTGTGTATATGACACATGTGAGCACATGTGTGTGCACATGCACTGTGCACATCTTGGCACCTCCGTGGGTACCCAGGCATCTCCTCCCTGCCCTGTGCCAGGTGAGGTGGGATTAGAAGAGACCCCCACAGCCTCTGCACCCAGACACTGGGGCCTGCCCCTCCCAGCCTGGTACCTCCTCACACTCGATGCTGGCCCCAGCAGGGCCGACTGTCTCTGACAGAGTGGGACGACCCAACCTGAGGTTTGAGCCTGGGCCATGGCTGTCAGTGGTGTTTTCCTCTTGAGAACGTTCTTGCAATGTGGCTCCTGGGCGCATGCTAGATGAGCAGGGCTGGGACATGCAGCACGGCAAGGTGCACGCGCCCTGTGGCCACGGTGGTGCCCGGGCCTCCAGAGCAGAGGCTTCCAGGGGATCCTACAATGTCGTCTGTAAGTCTCGGTGTTAAAGAGATTGAGAAAGAGGAGCAAGGCTCGTCCCAAGGTGGTTGCTCTCTTCCCCGGGGGCACCTGGGCTTTCCTGCTGGCTCGCACACCACCCTTGCCAACCACACGGTGGTGTTGGAAAGATGCATTTCCTGTGGACACTTGGCCTTCTTGCACGAATGCTACTGAGAACGGCAGCCCCGGTTTAGATAGAGCAAAGGCCTTAACCAGCATCTCGGAGAATGAGAGTAGGAAAACCCACTGGGAAGAAAATGTGAACCTTAAAGCATAAATCCCCAAATTCCAAATCCCCTTCCCAGGACCCGCAGCCAACACTGGCCGGCCAGCGAGAGGCTGCCAGGGCTGGGACCTAGGCTTGACTCAGAGTTTGGACCGAGCTCCATCCTCAGCAAAGCCACTTGGCTGGCCTGTGAGGCTGGGGGAAAGGGATTATCTCTATGTCGAAGCATGTGGAGACTGGAGGGTTGTGGGGTCGAGGGCCATGTGGTGAGCCTGGCCCCTTTCCGCACACTGCAGAGAGAGAAACCGAGGTCTTGAGAGGGGGAACCATGGAAGGGCCTGGTTAGAATTCCGTCCCCTGGCTCAGGTTCAAGGCTTCCTCCTGCCCTCCCTCACTGATGAGGAGCAGATGATGCCCACACAGCACCTCGTGAGAGCTGAGTCTCTGGCTCCCTGCCAAGCCCTGGACATGGGGAACCAAATGGCCTGTGGCCACCAGCCTGGGGGCTGCTGGGAGGCCAGGTACACAGGGAGAGGCTGGCTGTCCTGGAAGCCCCTGCACTGGGGATGCAGAATGGTGGAAACTCGCTCCTAACCCTGGTAACTTGTGGAAGCCTCCCCGACCCTCCCCCACCCTGGTCCAAACTCCTGCAGAGGATGTGTGTCAGGGAGGCCTGTGCTCTCACCTCCCCTGGGAGAGATTCTGTAGGGATTTCTGAGATGCCAAGCTCCACCTGCTAGGGATCCAGAGGAGGATGTCCTGGTCCCAGGAGAGTGTGCTCCAGGCCCAGATGTCAGTCAGATAAGAACAGGAAGACCTTCCGTCACCTTTGCTGGGAAGCCAGCCTTAGCCCCGCCTGGCTACCCGGTGGGCCAAGATCTGGAACAACTTCATCCTCAATCCATGCCATACCTGCTGGGTGTCTTGGAAAGGGGGCTGAGCAGGCCGTCCACAAGCTGGAATGCCCCATGCCTGTGGATGCCCTGTGCAGCAGACACTCGTAAGTGGTCATGGGGGCTGTGGGAAATCAGGTGAACTCTAACCTCAGAAAGGAGGGGTCAGCAGGCCTTCCCCCTGCTTCCCGAGCACCTGGCTTTGGCTCATCCTGGTAAGGACGGACCTGCTGGATATATCACAAGGCAACAGCACACAGGGGACCCACAGAGATGGGCCCATTGGACTGGGGCCTGCAGGTGACCCACAGATACCTGCAGGGGTACCACACCTGGGGCCTCCAGGCTGTGGTCACTTCTATGACTAGTGTGTCCCTTACAGGGGGCCAGGCACCCCCACCTGTGGAGTGGTTATAGGAAATACTGGCTCCCACGAAGCACAAGCTGGGCAGCAGGCTGGCTTCTGATCGTGATGTGAGTGCCATCAGCTGAAACTTGCTGCATGAGCTTCTGCAGTGCCCACAGCGTCTTCCAGTCCCGAGTCTTCTAGAGCCACCCCTCAACAGGTGAGGCCTCCCCCCCGCCCCGGCCCCTGACCCTGCGTTGGCCTCTTTGACTCATGAGGGTAGGTTAGGAACAGCCATTCGCCTTCCTCCTGCCTCCCATTTTCTCAGGACACAACGTTGGGAAGAAGTCCAGGCCAGGCAGCGTGAACACCTGACAGAGAGTGAGAAGGCCCAGCCTTGGACCCACCTCAGTGACACCAAGAGGAACAGAGCTCCTGTGTCTCTGGGCAGACTGGCTGGGGGGTGGGGGTGGAGGGGAGGTCTCTGTGGTGTTGCGAGTGCTTACCTGGACCTAAGACCTCTTGTGGCACTGAGCACTTCTCGGCCTCATATCCCCCACCCAGAAAGTGAGCTCTCAAACCAAGTCCACAGGGCTGCTATGTCTTCTAGAATAGTCCACGAGAAGGTGTCAGACCAGTCTCGTCTTTCCCCGTGCTTCCTGTCTGTGTATTCACCACGTTCTTTATTCCTGGAGCCTGTCCTTGCCCCCAAATGTTCCAGCTCCTGGCCACTGTTTACCAGTTATCCCTGGGACACACTGTCTCGGGGATAACTGGTTTCATCTGTAGATTTGGGGCTTCTTTTATTTAAGGAACAATTTCTTTTATTATATCTTTGAAAAAAAATTGTTTCCATTTGTTTTATTCTCTTCAGGAAATGCCAGCAGTGTTTATTGTGTAACCGGTCTGCCTGTCTTCTAAGCCTCACTTTTCTCTGTGCTTTCAAACTTTTTCCTTTCCATTGGACCTGGCTCGGTTAGAGCGTCTGGGCTCTGGGCGGGGATCTTTATTCTGCTCCCAGGTGTTCCTGGAGCATCGAGGTAAGTGCCTGGCACTTTATGGGTGCTGAAGTTTTTTGAATAGACAAACGAGTTTTCTCAGTTCTGTCACCCACGCCCCTGGCTGTTTTTAGAAGGGCTTATTCCACTGCTTGCTGCTTCTAATGTGCTTTCCCGATGTCCGAGGGCTTGTGCTCTCTCCTTTTATTTCCTAAGAAGTGAGCAGTGGGGTGAATCTGAGTCTAAAGATCAGGGCCACCCAGGCCTTGAGGACTGGTCAGTGCCCTGGGCAGGATGCCCGACCTTGATCTACCTTGGTGTTCTTATTGCAAAATGTACGTTGTGACCCACATGGACAGCAAGGTAGAACTGGGTGCTGGGGTCCTCACAAGGCCCAGGGGAGAACTGGGGGTGTGTCCCTCTGTGTTTGTTTGTAGAGATTTTCTTTCAGACTAGGTTTTCCTTAACTCCTTTGCATTTGGTGAGAAATGTTTGTATTTCTTCTGTGCTGGCAATGCTCTTCCTTACTGTGTTGCTGCCTGATCCTCCTTTCTCTGTTGTTCTGGGTGGGGTCTTCTGTCACTGCTGGGGAGCAGTGTGGGGGTGCAGGAAGATAGTTTTTCCACAGACCAGGTTGGGGAGATGATTGTGAGATGATTCAAGTGCATTACATTTATTGGGCTCATTGTTTCTTTTAGTCTTACATTGTACTACATAATGACACAATTGTACAACTCACCATGGTACAGGATCAGGGGGTGCTTGTTTTCCTGCAACTAGACAGTCCCATCTGGAGGCTCCTATGAAAATCCAGTGCCACTGCTGATCCAACAGGAGGTGGAGCTCAGGCAATAATGTGAGCAATGGGGAACAGCTGTAAATACAGATGAAGCTTTGCTCACTCATCTGCCACTTACTTCTGGCTGTGCAGCCCAGTTCCTGACAGGCCAGGGACTGCCGTGGCCCAGGGATTGGAGACACTGCATTTAGGCATGTAACATATCTCTGCTCCAGTTTGGCGGGGTGAGCCTCTCTGGGATGGCTTCAGGGCAGCTCCACATGTGCAGGTTACACAGGCCGTCAGGTGGCTCCCAAGATTCTCTCCTCTTCCCCACCTCTGCTCTCTCTCCAATGTGGTATGCCTATGAGGGTGCCCATGGCCTGACCTGGGGCTCCCTCAATGAGGGAAGGGCTGGCAGCCAAGCCTTTATCACTGACCCACATTTGGTGAACTCAGTAGCACTACCAGATTCAAGGCCTGTGCATGTCCTGGCATTTTCCTCTTCTGGGCTCAGTTTTTGCCCATCTGGAGGATTCTATTTGTGCTTCCCAGGATAGGGGTCTGTACTGTCTAGTCACTCCTGAGTGTGAGCCTGGCACCAAGGGAGTCCCCTTCACCTTGGTCTAGGGATGTGAGCTGTGAGTACGGGGCTCTGAAAGGTTAGGCCAGGGTCTGAGGAAGGGCCTCACTAGCTGGCTCTGAGGGTATGGAAAACAAAGTCTCAGTTCCCATACCCCTTGAAAGCTGGTCAATTCATTTCAGAGTCAGAACGTTTTTTTTTTTTAAATTTAGATACTGTTTTATGCCAGAGGGCACACGCATACATGAGCGAGAGCTAGGGTACAGGGGAGAGAGAGAAAAAAGTCTCCCAAAGGGGTCTGGACATTCTGTAATTATTTTCCTCCAAATCTCCATTCTATCAGGATCTTGGGCATGCACTCACTCAGCATGTTTTTCAAGCCAACAGACTGGGTCTCAAATCCTGGTTGGCCTTTTGAGATCCAGCTTCCTCTGTGCAGTGCTTAAGCTCTGCTCTATGGGGCAGGAGGCAGGCCTAGAAAGGAGTTCTGAAACAGGATCCAGAAAGTAGTATCAGAAAGGAAAAGAAGTGGATTAATTAGCCTATGTTAAAATAATTTCAGGCCAGCAGGTACATGGAGGTTAAGGTAACTAGATCTCACATGCCAGCTCTGCAGTTAGAGTTCCGGACCCGGCAGCTTGAAAATTATGCTGGATGCATGTGCACGCATGCTCAAAATCCTGAGAGGAGAGTGGAGAAGGAACTGTGGATGGCTATCCCCCCCGGGGGGGGGTGACTTCTCACTCTCCCTCTGTCTCTTTATTTTTCTGGAGGGTGCATGTACCCTATAGCAAGAATTTTTTTTTTTTAATTTCTGTTCACCAGAAGACACCTATAAGAGAATGAGCAGACAAGTGAGAGATATCTGCCATGCATGTATGTAACCAAGGACTCATATCACAGTCTATAAAGAATTTCACATCAATCACGAGAAAAGACAATTCAACTGAAGACATGCACAATAAACATGAGGGAGGTTCTCCTAAGGCCAATATTATAAAATTATGAAAAGATGCTCAACCTTGGGACCAACAGATGGTGTTGGACTCCCACATAGTTGACTGTGATTCAAGTCCTGGTACCAGTGGCTTGAAATTCACACCAGGCACATGTGTGTGCATGGCCAGTATCCCAAGATCTCTGTTTCAGTTATTTGGGTTATATACCTACTATTGCAATTATGGGATTACATAGTAAATGTATTTTTAATATTTTTAATTTTTTGGAGAGGTTTTTACTATAGGGCACGTGCGCTTGCCAGAAAGACAGAGAGACAAAAAGACAGAAAGCAAGAAATCACTCCCCAGGAGGGATGGCCACACCTCAATCCCTTTTCCTCCATTCTCCTCTCAGGATCTTGGGCACGCACGCACACATGCCTGGCCACCAGGTCTGGGACTCGAACCACAGTTGACTACATGAGAGTCCAATGACATAGCCATTACACCAACTGCTGGTCCCCTATTTTTAATATTTTGAGGAACTGTCACACTCTTTCGTAACTGCTATACCACTTTACATTTCCACCAATGGTGCACAAGTGCTCCAATTTCTCTATATCCTTGCCAATACTTGTTATTTTTTTTTTCCTAACCCATGCATCCCAATGGGTTAGAGGTGGTATCTCACTGTCATCTTGATTTGTATTTCCCTAATAATAAGAGATGTTGGAACCAGTAGTTGGTGTAATGGCTGGACTCCCATGTAGTTGACCGCAGTTCGAGTCCCAGACCTGGTGACTTAAACTCACACTGGGCACATCTGCATGCGTGCCCAATATCCCAAGAGGAGAATGGAGGAGAGGGGATTGTGGTGTGGCCATGCCCCCGGGGAGTGATTTCTTGCTTTTTGTCTCTCTGTCTCTCTCTGTCTTTCTGGCAAGTGCACACACCCTATAGTAAAAATAATCTCCCGGGACCAGCAATTAGCTTAATGGCTATGTCGCTGAACTCCCATGTAGTCAACCGTGGTTCAAGTCCTGAACCTGGTGGCTTAAACTCATGCCGGGTGCATATGAGTGTGTGCCCAAGATACCAAGAAGAGAATGGAGAAGGGATTGCAGCATGGCCATCCCCCCCTGAGGGGTGATTTCTCACTTTCTATCTCTCTATCTATCTCTGTCTCTCTGGCAAGCGCATGTGCCCTGTAGCAAAAACAAAAACAAAACTCTAAAAACAAACAAACAAACAAACAAACAAACAAAAACCAAAGAAAAAGAGATGTTGAGCACCCATTTATGTGCTTATTGGCCATCAATATATCATCTTTGGAGCAGTGTCTGTTCAAATCTTTTCCCCATTTTTGAATCAGATTATTCTTCTGTTATGGAGTATTAGGAGCTCTCTATATATTGTATTAATCCCTTATCATGATGTGATTTAAAAATATTTTCTCTCGGGAACCAGCAGTTAGCGTAATGGCTATGTCGCTGGACTCCCACGTAGTCAACCACAGTTCGCGTCCTGGACCCGGTGGCTTAAAACTCACGCCAGGTGCGTGTGCGTGTGTGCCCAAGATCCTGAGAGGAAAGTGGAGGAGAAGGGATTGCGGTGTGACCATCCCCCCTGGGGGGTGATTTCTCGCTTTCTGTCTCTATGTCTCTCTCTGTCTGTCTGGCGAGCACACGCGCCCTATAGCGAAAACCTCTCCAAAAAAAGAAAAAATATTTTCTCTCATTTCATGAGTTGCCTTTTAATTCTGTTGACATTGCCTTTGGATGCACAGATTTTGTTTCTCATGCCTCTAGTGTCATATTCAAAAAATATCATTGCCAAATCCAAAGTTGTAAAGCTTTGCCTTTTTGTTTTCTTTTATGGGGTTTACAGTTTTAGGTATTACATTTAGGTCATCAATTCGTTTTGAATTAACTTTTTATATAGTGTAAGTTAGAGTCTGACTTCATTCTTTTGCATATGAATTTTCAGTTTTCTCAACACATTTACTCAAATGACTTTCCTTTCCTCTATTGAATGGTCTTTGTGCCTTTGTCAAAAATCATTTGTCCACCCATGTGAGAGTTTCTTTCTGGGCTTTCTGTTCTATTCCATTGATTTATATGTCTACAGACTATAGATTACTGTATCCTTTGTTACAACTGTTGCTTCATAGCAAGTTTACTAGATTACTAGTCTATTGATTACTAGAACATTAAACTGGGATTTGAAATCAGGAAATGTGAGTCCTACAGCCTTGTAACTTTTCAAGATTGTTTCAGCTATTCAGGTCCTTCAAGTTTCATACAAATTTTATGAAGTTTTTCTATTTCTGTAGAAAATGGCATTGAGCTTTTGAAAATGATTTCATTGAATTTGTTGATTGTTTTTGTTTTCTAGTCAATGAATATGGAGTGTGTTTCCATGTATTTATATCATCTTTAATTTTATAGTTTTTATAATACAAGCAATATTTTATAGTTTTCATTATATGTCTTTTGTTTTCTTGATAAAGTTAATTCCTAAGTATTTTATTCTTTTTGATACTACTGTAAGTAGAATTGCTTTCATAATTTCCTTTTTGGATTGTTCATTGGTAGTGTATATAAGTGCAACTGATTTTTATGTGTCAACTATGTATTCAGCTACTTTGTTGAATTTATCTATTAGCTCTACTCTGTGTGTGTGTGTGTGTGTGTGTATGTGTGTGCATGTAGTTTTTAAGGTTTTCTACATGTAAGATTATCTCAACTGCAAGCAGGGGCAATTTTCTTTTCCAATTTGGATGGTTTTTAAAATTTTATTTATTTATTTATTTATTTTTGTCCGATTGTTCTAGCTAAAATTTCCAGTACTATGTTGACTAGAAGTGGTGAAAATGGGCATCCTTGCCCTGATCTTGATCTTAAAGGAAAAGCTTTCAGTCTTTCACTATTGAGTTTAGTGTTTTTTATGGACATTTTATATATTGTGAAATTTATAATAAATTTTATAATATAAAATATAATATAAAATTAAAAATAGAGTAAAATTTCATTAATAAAATATAATAAAATTATATCATGCTGATGCCATTTCCTTCTATTCCTATTATTTTCCTATTTTTTATGATTTAAAAGCTCTCAAAAATTTTCTTGCTATTAAAGGCAGACAATGACACTGTAAGAAAACTATAGAACAATATCCCTGATGAATATTGATACCAAAATTCTCAGCAAAATACTAGTTATCTGAATTCAGCAACATACTGAAAGGATCATATGCTGTGAGGGTTAGTTTGGATATCAACTTGACTGGACTAAGGAATACCTAGAAGTCTGATAAAGCATTACTCTGGTTGTATTTTTATATATTTATATATTTCCTATATAATAGGAAAAAAGTTTTGAGAGTTTTTTAAATCATAAAAATAAATTTAATTTCATCAAATGTTTTTTTCCCCCATCAATTGAGATGACTATCTGAGGTTTTTATTTAATTCTGTTAACATGGTATATAACATTGATTCTTTTTCATATGTCAAACCACCCTAGCACTCCTAGAATAAATTGCACTTGGTCATGGTATATGTATTAGTCAGGATTATCTAGGGAGACAGAACCAATAGGTTTGTATAGATATGTAAGAGAGGATTTATTGGAAAAATAAGCTTTCACAATTATAATATCTGAAGAGTCTCACACAACAGGTCACCAGCAAGCTGGAGATCTTTGGGTTCTGGTAGCGTGGCTCGAGTCCAAAAGCCTCAGAGGGAGGAAATCCCATGATACAACTCAGGCCGAGACCAATTTGTCTTCTGATTTTACTCTCTCAGTTCTTTATTGGTTGGGTCATGACTGCCCACACTGAGGGCAGATCTTCCACATCTCACTAACTCAGCCTCATATGTTAATCTCTTCTGGAAACCTCCACCCCCAACCAAATACACCCAGAGTAATGCTTTATCAGACTTCTAGGTTTTCCTTAGTCCAGTCAAGTTGATATCCAAACTAACTCTCACAGCGTATGATCCTTTCAGTATGTTGCTGAATTCAGATAACTAGTATTTTGCTGAGAATTTTGGTATCAATATTCATCAGGGATATCGTTCTATAGTTTTCTTAGTGCCATCATCCGTCTTTAATAGCAAGAAAATATTGTGTTTATAGAATGAGTTAGGAAGTGTTTCTTTTTCAGTTTTTTTGGAAAAATTTGAGAAGACAAAGTTCTTTGTTTGCTAGAATTTACCAGCAACCATCAGGCCCAAAGCTTTTTTCGGATAGAAGATTACTGATTCAGTTACCACATTGTTACAAATCTGTTTGGATTTTCTAGTTCCTCCTGATTTAGTCTAGGATAGGTTTTGGTTTTTTAGGAATTTATCTGATTCATATAGGTTATCCAATTTATTGGTATGTAATTGTTCATACTACTCTCTTAATCCTTTTTATTTCTGTAAAATTAGTAGTAATGTCCCAATTTTAATGATTAGCTTTAGTAACTTGAGCTTTCTCTTTCTCTTTCTTTTGTTTTTTGTTTTGTTTTGTTTTTGCTTTGCTGTGGGGCCATGGACTCACCAGCAACAGTGAGGGAAAGAGAGAGGGAAAGTGAGAAATCATCATTATACTACAGTCTCTTCCTCTACTCTCCTCTTGAGATTTTGGGCATATACACACATGTACCTGGTGTGTTTTTCAAGCCACTGGGTCTGAGACTCAAACTGCACAGTCTGTTGTATGAGATCCAACTGCCTTAACTACCACACCACCTGGCTGGCCCTTCTCTTTCTTTCTTAATACATCTGGTTAAGAATTTGTCAATTTTGTCATTCTTTTCAAAGAACCACCTTTGGCTTCACTGACTTTTTTGTTTTTATATTCTCTATTTCGTGTATCTTTCTTCTAATCTTTATTATTTCCTCCATTGTGCTGGTTCAGGGTTTCCTTTGTTATTTTTTTAGTTCCCTAAGTTGTAAAGTTAGGTTTTCGATTTGAGATCTTTCTTTCTTTTTTTTTAATGTCAGTATTTAAAGCTATAAATTGTTCCCTTAATACTTCATTGTGTCCCATAAATTTTGCTATGTTGTCTTTTCATTTTTATTCATCTCTACTTCATTTGTCTTTCTTGGACCCATGGGTTGTTTAAGGGTATACTGTGGGGCCAGCAGGTGGCATGGTGGTTATGAATGTTGGATCCCACATGGCCGACAGTGGTTTGAGCCCTGGACCTACCGGCTTGCTTTCTCACTTTCCCTCTCTCTCTTTCTCTCTCTCTCTCTTTCTGTCCCTCTCTGGTCAAATTAAAATTGAATAAATAAATAAAGTTAAAATAAAATATTTTTTAAAAAGAGTATACTGTTTATTTTCCACAAATTAGTACATTTTCTTTATTTATTTCTGTTACTGATTTCTAACTTTATTTTATTGTGGTTTACAAGAATCCTTTGTATTATCCCTACTTTTTAAAAGTTTCTTGAGACTTAAGTTGTGGCTTAAATATATATCAGATTTCTAGGTTTTCCTTAGTCCAGTCAAGTTGATATCCAAACTAACTCTCACAGCATATAATCCTTTCCCATATATCAGGGAAAGTATTCCATGTGCACTTAAGAATAATGTGCATATTGTTACTGGGTAGAGTTCTACATAATGTTCCTCATATCTAGTTGATTTAATGTCACTTGATATATTTTTAGTTCTCTTGTCTGGCGGTTCTATACATTATTAAGAGTGAGTTATTGGGACCAGTAGGTGATGTAATGGTTACACCACTGGACTCTCAGATGGTCTACTGTGGTTCGAGTCCTGGACCTGGTGGTTTAAAACTCACACCAGTCACATGTGCATGCATGCCTCAAATCCTGAGAGAACAGAGAAGGGATTGTGGCATGGTCATTCCCCTAGGGGGTAATTTCTCACATTCTGTCTCTCAGTCTCTGTCTCTCTGGCAAGTGCATTCACCCTATAGCAAAAAATCTCTCCGAAAAAAGAAAAGAAAAAAGAAAAGAAAAGAAAAGAAAAGGAAAGGAAAGGAAAGGAAAGGAAAGGAAAGGAAAAGAGCAAAGTATTGAAGTCTCCAACTATTATTGTTTAACTATATATTTTTCCTTCCAATTTGGTTAAGCTTTTCTTCCTATATTTTCATGGCCTGCTAATAAGTTTTAAAATGTTTATAATTGTGGGACCAGAAGATTGTGTAATGGTTATGTCGCTGGACTCCCATGTAGTCGACTTCAGCTTAAAACTCACACTGGGGGCGTTGTCGTTAAGGTGTTGGACTCCCACAAGGATGACTGTGGTTAAAGTCCTGGACCTGGTGGCTTGCTTTCTCACTTTCCTTCCCTCTCTCTCATTCTATCCCTCTCTGGTCAAATTAAAAGAAAGAAAGAAAGAAAGAAAGAAAGAAAGAAAGAAAGAAAGAAAGAAAGAAAAAGAAAGAAAGAAAGAAAGAAGAAAGAAAGAGGAAGGGAGGAAGGAAGGGAGGAAGGAAGGAAGGAAGGAAGGAAGGAAGGAAGGAAGGAAGGAAGGAAGGAAGGAGGAAAAATTAAATAATTCTTTAAAAAAATAAATAGTAATAACAAATAAAATTTTGGGGGGAAAACTCCTCATACTGGACATGTATGCGTGTATGCCCAAAATCCCAAGAGGAGAATGGAGGAAAAGAGCTTATGCTGAGATCATCACCCTGGTGGGTGGGGGGGGGGGGTGACTTCTCACTTTCTGTCTCTCTAGCAAGTGCATGCACCCAATAGCAAAAATCTCTCTAAAAAAAAAAAAAAGAAAGAAAAGAAAAGGGACCAGCAGATGGTGTAATGTTTGCATTTCTAGACTCCCACGTACTTGACTGTGATTCAAGTCTCAGATCCGGTGACTTAAACTCCTGCCAGGTGCACATGCGTGTGTGCCAAAAATCCCAAGAGGAGAAGGGATTATGGAATGGCCATCCCTCGGGGGGGGGGGGGGGGTGGTTTCTTGCTTTCTCTCTCTCTGTTTCTTCAGTAAGTGCATGCGCCCCATAGCAAAAATATCTCTCTAAAAAAAAAAAAGTTTGTAATTTTTATATCTTTGCCATAATAACTTTTTATTAATATATAATGTCCTTGTCTCTTATAAGCTTTTACAATTTAAAATTTATTTTGTCTGGTATTAGTACAACTATCCTGCCCTATTTTGCTATTTGCAAGGAATGTCTTTTTCCATCATTTTATTTTCAATCAACTTCTGTCTTTGGGTATGAAGTGAGACTTGGGCTATCCCTGTAGCATAGTGGTTAAGCACCTAGTCATAGCCTACATGGTTGACCATGGTTCGGATCCTGCCCCAGTGCCTTGAGAAACAAGGTGTATGTGCATGCATGCCCCAAATCCTCATGGGATGGAGATATGGAGAAAAAAGGCTTGTAGCATGACTATACCTCATCAGGGAGTGTTTTCTCTGTCTTTCCCTCTCTGTTACTCTCTGGTGAGTATAAGCAGCCTCTGGCAATTAAAAAGAAAAAAAGTAATTACACTATGTTATTAAAGTGAGACTCATGTAGATAGCATATAGTTGTATGAGGTGTTTTTATCTAGTCTGCCAATATCGATCTTTTTATTTGAGAGTTTAATCCATTTTAATTAATGTAAATTACTGATAAGGAAGAATTTACTTCTGCCATTTTGTTACTTGCCTTATAACCTTATAGCTTCCCCTTCATTTTCTGTATTATTGTTCCTTTCTGTTCAAACTTTTTGTAGTGAATTGTTTAAAATCCCTTCTCATTTATATTGTGTATATCATGCAGTTGTTTTCTCCATGGTTACTGTGGGGATTAAATTGAATACTTTAGGCCCAGCCTCAGTGGCAAAAGTGGTGGTGTGCTGAACTGCAGTGTTGGAGGCCACATGGCCAACCGCGAGTTCAGATCTGAGTTGACATGACAACATTCTAGGCACAGCATGTTCCCGCAAAGCCTCAATCTGCAGAGGCTGGGGGATGGGGATTGCAGCATGATAAAATCCTGTCAAGTGTCTCCTTACCCCCATAGTTCTCACACAGTTTCTCATGAATAAAATGAAATTTAAAAATGTAACACCTTAAAGTTATAATGCTCAGGCCAGCAGATGGCATGGAGGTTAAGGTAGCTGGATCCCACATGGCAGACTTTGTTGTTCAAGTCACAGACCCAGAGGCTTCAAAATCACTCTGGGTACATGTACCTGTGTGCCTCAAATACTGAGAGCAGAATGGTGAAGGGATTGTGACATGGCCATACTCCTTTGGGGGGGGGTGATTTCTCATTTTCCCTCTCTTTCTCCAGAGAGTGCATATGCTCCATAGCAAAACTAATTTGAATTTATACTAGCTCAACTTCAATAGTATACAAAACTCTGTTTCTTTACTCCTCTGTTCCTACTTTCAGTTGTTGATGTCATGAAATTATTTTTTCATGTATATGTACCCCAAAACATAAATAATTCTTTAAAATGTGTAAATCTCTTCAGTTATGTACAAAATGTGTGGCGTTACAATCCAAAGTTACAATAACAGCAGCTTTTTGACTTTTTAGAAATGTATTAAGTCCTTTAAATGTTTGTGTTTATTTCTTTACGTTTGCTATAGGGTGTGTTTGTTTGCTGGAGAGAGACAGAAAGAAAGAAGGAAAGTGAGAGATCTCCCCTGAGGGGATGGTCATACCAAAATCCATCTGCCGTCTAGATCCAGGTATGCACACATGCCTGGCTTGTTTTTCAAGCCCCATGTTTTTCTGGTACTCGAACCATGCAGCCAGCCTTGTGGGATCCAGCTGCCCTAGCCACCACACCACCTGCTAACCCAAGTCCTTTAAATCTTTAGAAAAAAAAAATAAACTTACAAGTCATTGTCATAATAGTAACACTGTTTATAATTGCCCATGTATTTATCTTTATTGAAATATTTATTTCCACATACAGCATCAAGTTATTGTCTCATGTCTTTTCATGTCACCCTGCTGGATTGCCTTGAGCATTTCTTGCAGGGCAAACTGTTGGTAATAAATTCCCTCAGTCATTGTTTAATGTCTTAATTTGTCTTTCACTTTTCAAAAAAATAATTATTTATTTAACTTTATTATTACTATTTTTTTAATTTGACCAGCACGAGAGAGAGAGAGAGAGAGAAAGAGAAAGGGAAAGCGAGAAAGCAAGCCGCTAAGTCATATCTGAACCACAGTCAGCCTTGTGGCAGTTCAGTGCCTTAACCACGAGGCCACCTGCCGGCCCCTTGTCTTTCACTTTTAAGAATAGTTTTGCTGGAATAGGATTCTTGGTTGAGTTTTTTTTTTTTTTTTTTTTTTTTTTCTTCAACACTCAGAAAATATCAGTTTATTGCCTTCTGACTTCTAAAATTTCTGATGAGATATCTGCTGATAATCTTACTGATAATTGCTTGTATATGATGAGTCACTTCTCTTTTGCTGCTTTTAAGATTCTGGGGCCAGCAGGTGACATCGTGGTTAAGGTGCTGGACTTCTGCATGACTGAACACAGTTCAGTCCTGGACCCGGCAGCTTAAAATTCATACCAAGCATGAATTCTCTCTGATGAGCACACATACCCTATGGCAAAAACCTGAAAAAAAAAAAAAAGGTTCTGTCTTGATGTCTTGATTTTTATTTTAGTAATATAAGTTCTCTTTTTCTTAATCTATTTGTGCATAGAAAAATATGTCATGACTTTTCTGACAAGCTAACAGTAAAATTTGATCACAGTGTGTCTTGGTATCTGTCTCTTTGAATTCATCATACTTGGAGTTCATTGAGCTTCTTGAATGTTTATATTCAAATATTTAATCAAATTTGGGAAATTTCAGCTATTATTTCTTTAAATATTCTCTATTTTCCTTTCGATTTCTCTTCTCCTTCAGGGACTCCCACAGTGCATAAATTGATCTGTCTGATGGTGTCTCATAGGTTCCTTAGGCTTGTTTATTTTTCCTAAAATTTTTTTTTCTGTTCCTCAGACTCAATAGTTTCCATAGCCCTGTCTTCAAGTTCATCCATTTTTATTCTGCCTGCTCAAATCTGCCTTTGAATCCTCCTAGTGAATTTTTCATTTCTGTTACTGTAATTTATAGTCGCGGAATTTATTTCTTTCTAGATTTTACATTTCTTCCTACATATTCTTTCTTTCTCTTTTCTCTTCTCTCTCTTTTCTTTTCTCTTTTCTATTTCTTTTCTTTGCCAGAGGGCATGCACACTTACCAGAGAGAGACAGAGGAAGAAAGTACCCCCCCAAAGGTGTGTTCACACCACAATCCCTACTCCTCCATTTCGATCCTGTCAGGATTTTAGGCATGCATGCACACCTACCCATCATGATTTTGTTACCAGGGCCAGTATTCAACCTGCAGTTGACTGGGGCCAGCAGAGAGTGTAGTGGTTGACTCTGGACTCCCACATGATTGCAGTTTGAGTCCTGGAACTAGCAGCTTGCTCTTCCACCTTCCCTCTCTCTCTCTCTCTCTCTCATCAAATTAAAAAATAATAAATAAAATTAAATAAATCCTTTAAAAAGAAAAAAGCTGCAGCTGACCATGTGGGATTCAGCCCCTTAACCACTAGGTTATGAGGTTGGCTCAAATATTTCCATTTTTTAAAAAAGTTTGGGATCACTAGATGGCATAATGTTTATGTTGCTGGACTCCTATGTAGTAGACTGCAGTTCAAATCCTGGACCTGGTGGCTTAAAACTTATGCTGGGCACATGTGTGTGCATGCCCAAAATCCCAAGAAGAGAATGGAGGAGAAGGGATTGTGGTATGGCCATCCCCTCTGGGGTGTGATTTTTTGCTTTCTGTCTCTCTGCCTCTGTCTCTTCAGCAAGCACACACACCCTATAGCAAAAATCTCTCTGAATTAAAAAAAAAAAGTTTACTTATAGAGAGAGAAAAAAGAAAGATAAACACTCTCAATAGGGTCTCACATTATGATCCTCTCTAGTCTTCCCTAGCCAGTCAGGATCACAGGCATGCATGTACACATCTGGTATGTACAGGTCAATCTAGGAAATGCACCCCAATCTTCCACATGGCCTCTAGCATTGTGTAGCTTTGCTCTACTGCTGCACCACCATTATTGGGCTGATATTTCCATTTTGTTCATTCATTGTTTTGTTGATTTTCTTAGTTCTTTGAGAATCTTTAAGACAATTGTTTTAATGTCTTGGTCTATTATATTTATCATTAGGTCTTTTACAGGGACAGTTTCTATTTATTAACTATTTTGCATTTAGAAGGGGCATACTTTCCTGTTTCTTTGTATGTCTTGTGATTTTGTTGTTGTTGTTGTTGAAAACTGGACATCTGATTCTAATAATGTAGTAATTCCTGAAATACTATTCTCCCCCTCTGCCAGTTTTCTGTCTTCTGTCATTTTTTTTTTTAATTATTTTAGGCTGACCTTGTGTCAATGATCAGTGTTAGATGAAAATTTAAGATTTTCTCGAGTCTTTTCTGAGCCTGTGCCTTTCCCTGGGCATGTGACAACACGTCCTAATTTTCCCTGTACATGCAGTTGTCCTCGAATGTATTAGATTTTTGTTTTGTTTTCTGAAAACAATTGTGTTTCAGATTTTCCCTTGTCTCCAACCACCAACCATCTCCCCTCTCACTTCCATGCCCCTCCCCTAGTTAATGATGGAAAGCCAAATTTATTGTCCAAATAAATTTGGACTTATTTGGTGGACTGGCCAGGCCATTTGATTCTTTCTTATCCCTTTCCTGCTTCTATACTTTTGTTCATTTCTCTGCTTGTTATTTTCCACCTGAAATGACAATATAATAAGATGAAATTTAGGTAGTCGGTGTTATCACTCTGGTAAAAAGTTGGGTGAGGAGAGAAAAATTATCAGTTGAAAGGAAATTGGAATAGTTCACGTGAATTATAGCTCCATGTATTTCATGAGCAAGCATAAATTGATAGCAATACTAGTGCATTAAAAATAATTATTTTTTACTACCCTATTTGCATTATTAGCCCATGTAAATTTCATTAACACATAAGCAAGAGCAATATACATGTAGTAACAAATGAGCCTTCTCTGCTAGCCATTTTGCAAAGTTAGTGAGTGGGTATTTGCAAGGCTGAGCTACTAGTATATGTAAACTTAAACACCTCTGTATGCTATGGTGACATTTTTTATTTAAATTTCATAATGTACATGTTCTATTTTTCTTTTTTCCTTTTAACATTTTTTCTATCTGTCAAATGTTTCCTCCCCTTGTACCTCACACCCACCCTCCACCACCCACTCTCACCCCATACAGACTCTAGCATTTACACCCATCCTCTCCACCATCACGTTTTCAAGTCTCTCAACCTCTATTGTAGATATTCAATACGAACTTTATAGGGATGTACAAGAATGTTCTAGTGTTTGATGTCTGAGTCCTGAAAAGGGAAAAAGGAAAACAAAAGGGGGAGTTCTGGACCTTTAAATTCCTTGGCAGTCACTTTGTTGAGAGGGGGAGGGGAATGCCACATGGGAGATGTACATTTGCCACCTACCTTTTGCACCTCTGTCATCAAAAGCAGGAATGAATGATCAGAGCACAGACCCCAGTTATCTAGAAGATAAGAACAAAACTGAACATTTTAAATAATATAATGTGGCAACTTTAGAAATCATACTCTATTCTTTCTTTCTTTCTTTCTTTCTTTTTTTTTTTGAGAGGTTTTTGCTATAGGGTGCGTGCGCTTGCCAGACAGAGAGAGAGAGACATAGAGACAGAAAGCAGGAAATCACCCCCCAGGGGGGATGGTCACACCGCAATCCCTTCTCCTCCATTCTCCTCTCAGGAGAACTCACGCCCGGCGTGAGTTTAAGCCACCGGGTCCGGGATGCGAACCGCGGTCGACTACGTGGGAGTCCAGCGACATAGCCATTACGCTAACTGCTGGTCCCAATACTCTATTCTTTCTTCAGGACCTGTTGCTATTGCTGCTTATTATAGTTTGTTTAGTGACTTTTCTGAATTAACTCAGTCAATAACTAAACAGAAATTTTCTTAAATGCCAGTGGTCTCCCACTCTTTCTTGGGGGCTCTATGTGCGTGGTGGCATGTTTTCGATACTCAGCCAAGGTAATTTAACAACCCTATGTTAGTCCTCACTTCCTACCTGTGCAGAGCCTGAAGGTAAGATGGAGAGGAAAGCTTAGTGCCTTCTTAGGTCTTTCCCGAGCATACACACAGCACTGAGAACGTATTTGGCCTTCTAGGTTCCCAGGAATATGTTGGAATCTTTCAAAGCTCCCCAAACAAATCCCATTTCTCAGCATTTACTTTAAGTTCTTTGGTTAGTATTTTACTTGCCCCAACTGTTAACCACCACCCTGGGCAACAACAAAGCTCATCAATTTGCCTGTAATTGTTTTCAACAATTGCTCCTAGAGAAAAGACTTTTCACACTGGTGAGCTCTGAATTAAGTCAAATACATACAGCCTTGCAAATTAGTTCTGGAACTACCAGATAGGTCAAATAATGAGGAAAAGAGGCTTTGAAGGAGAGTTGGCCTCATTTTGTTCAATTCAAATAGCCACCACGCTATTAGTTTTTACCATGAACGTGGGTTGTTAATTTTCAAGGCTATGACAGAGATGGAGAGTGGAAAGTGGGAGGTGTGTATAGGTCAAGTTAAAGCACACAAAGCTTACTGTTCTTACCAAGATTCAGCTTATTTTCTTGATAAAATAAAATTAGTACCTATAGACTACTGCCAGGCTCTGGTTAATTTCCAGAATACTGAAAAGTTTATACTGATATTTTTGCCAGTTTTCTCATTGCTTTGAGAAAGGAGAGAGTTCTCTAAGGTTCTTATTCTGCTATTTTTGCTAAGGTTTTGATTTGGATGAAAATCAAGGGGCTAATACTACTGAAAATGGACAGCCACGTTTCAGGGAAATGCACTGTTGCAAGGGAGAAAACTACATTTACATCTAGAAGCAGTGCCAGACTCTCCTCCCACATCTGTGGCTCACCAGCATTAACCCAGCCTCCTTGTAAGGTGGGACTGGAGGAATTGCTGTGATACTTGGTGAAGGCATTGCATTCACTGGTCACTCCCACAAGTCAGCATGGTTGTAGTGGTTGTGCTTTCAGAGTTGTGCACACAAGGTCTCCAGTCAGCATTAGCTAAATAAATTAGAGAAGAGTTGGTGAGAGTGGGTGCTGTGGCTTGGTTTGCTCAGCATCCATTTCCACTTTCCTTCTAGGTGCAAAGCAGGACCCAGTACTCCGGATTCCCTGATACAAATCAGGCTTTGCTGATCAGAAGTGCTGAGAAACCTGAATTCAGAATGGAAATAAGTGGGAGGGAGGAAGTGAAGCATCTATTTGCTACTAGATGGTGAGTTCCTGAGCAGGTGGGACCAGCACCCCCCACCCCCACCCCCACCCCCAGCATCCCAGTCCTGTAGTACAGCTTGGAAGCCAACCTTAGAAGCTCAGTCAGAGCTTCTAGTCCAACCCTTCAAGTAATTCTGTAAACCATATAACACCCCGTAGCAAGTCCCTTTCTCTTTCCACTAGTTAAGAGTAGATGTCTCTAGGGAACCAGCAGTTAGCGTAATGGCTATGTCGCTGGACTCCCACGTAGTCGACCGCAGTTCGCGTCTCGGACCCGGTGGCTTACAACTCACGCCGGGCGCGTGTGCGTGCGTGCCCAAGATCCCAAGAGGAGAATGGAGGAGAAGGGATTGCGGCGTGACCATTCCCCCCGGGGGGTGATTTCTCGCTTTCTGTCTCTATGTCTCTCTCTGTCTGGCGAGCGCACGCGCCCTATAGCGAAAAACCTCTCAAAAAAAAAAAAAAAAAAAAAAAAAGAGTAGATGTCTCTATAGGAGGCTTGATTGAAAACAAAACCATGTGTGACAGAGCATGACCAAGTGCTCCTCTGGGTTGGGTGGTCCATAGGTGTTCTCCCTAGACCTGTATGACAGGAAGTTGGTTTAGGAAAAGTGCAAAGGCCCTGGAGGTGAGCAAGCTGGGAGTGTCCCAGCACTGGGAGGGGGTCAGCCAGGTGCTGAAAAGGAGGGAACAGCAGAGTGGAGAGCCACTGGATTGTTCAGTCCCATTCCTGGGAATATTAAGCCTCAAGAATTGAAGCACCTTTAGAAAACGTGTGTGCAGAGACTACGGTGTTCCAAAGGAACAAGGCCTTTGGTACATGTCTGTGAACAAACGAGCAGGTACCTATGTGTCTATGTGGGCTGGCACCTGTGGGTGATTTTTTTTTTTTTTTTTTTTTGGAGAGGTTTTTGCTATAGGGCACATGCGCTCGCCAGACAGACAGAGAGAGACAGAGAGACAGAGAGACAGAAAGCGAGAAATCACCCCCCGGGGGGATGGTCACGCTGCAATCCCTTCTCCTCCATTCTCCTCTCGGGATCTTGGGCACACACGCACACGCGCCCGGCGTGAGTTTTAAGCCACCGGGTCCGGGACGTGAACCGCGGTCGACTACGTGGGAGTCCAGCAACATAGCCATTACGCTAACTGCTGGTTCCCTCTGTGGGTGATTTTAAAAGTGTGTCAGGATCCCCTCCTGGGAAGCCAGGTACTGATGCTTGGAGTCTGTGTGTTCTGGAGAGATGGCCTGTTCCAGGGCCGGGATTCCAAGTCTGAGTCAGCAGATGTGGCCTGGGGGACTGCTGCAATCAGGGAGGGGCCCTGGGCAAGTCCAAAAAAGTTGTTGTGATGCCAGACCTACAGGCTCTTTCCTTTCTAGCTGGGACTTCAACACCCCTCAAAGCCATCCCAGGTTCTGGAGCTGTGCTGGGGCTGCAGCTTGAGGGGGAACAGAGCATGACCAGGCAGAAAGGGAGGGAAGAAAGCGTTCACTGACAGTAGCTCACACACAGACAGACTCCTGAAAGCCCCAACACCCGCTCAGATCCACCTTGAGCACAAACCCCAACCTCCCATTCCAAATTGGGAAGGGAACTTTATAGCACCTTGAGGTTGCCCAAAAGGCCACCATTAGCAACTCATCTGGGTTAACAGAGACCTTTTAAAATTTGCCAACACCCTTGGAGTGTGGAGCCTATGAATCACTACTACTATACTCCTCACTAACCTGAGTGACACCAGGCACTCAGGGGAGGTGGGCAGGGATAAGGGCAGTAATAATGCCCTCTAGGCATTAGAGAAGGCAGGGCAGACAGGCTGGGCACTGGGCATAGACAGGACCGTTCACCACAGCCCTAAGCCATGATCTCTTGGAAACCTCAGGTGAGTGGCTATGGGATGACCTCAGAAAACCCTGGCACTAGTGACAACCAGTTAACCAAACACTTATCAAATAACAGAATCCAGTCTGCAAAATGCAAGTCTTCTCCACTGCAAGTCCCTCACAGCCTTGAGTCTACTGGGGTCACTTTTGTGTCCCCATTTCTGAGATGCAGGAGGCGCTCAACACGAGTTTAATGAATGGATGAATTTATCATGTGTACATGAGGGTGCTCCTGACTATGCACAGAGGAATCCTCCTGTTTCTGGGAGGGACACCTTGCGAAGTACTCCTTCATGTGATCCTCAGTGGGAGGTAAGAGACATCATTTTGGCTTGCAGAAGAGGTGTCTAGGAGCCATGGGGTTCTCAGCAAGTCTGAGAAAGCATTGAGGGCAGGCAACTGACTCCCTACTGTTTGGGGCTGCCTGCCTCAGTGCAGAAACAGCTCCACCTGAGACTCCAGTCTAGCCCAGTATAAGGGTCCCCAGGTCCCCAGAATTAAGCTGATCTGTTCCAGACCCCCACTGTGCCTCTTTTTGAGCATGGCAAAGAACCTCTCATGTCCCATTATGTCCCAAGAACATTCTTAGGCACACTTTGGAGGGGGCACTCTCACCATCAAAAAAGGTCCTCCCTGGCCACTCTCCCATCTGTTTCCCCTCGAAAACAGCCTGACCCACCCCTGAGGCAGCTCTGGGCAAATGAGCTACAGCCCTGTCTGGGGGCCTTCCAGGCCTCTGTCCCCACACGTTGCAACTGGAGCCCCAAGCTGAAGAGCATTTTTGAGATGAGTATGAGGGAAGACGGTTGGGAGAGGAGCCCCCTGATGCCCCTGAGACTGTGTTTCGACCATCGTTAGCCTCCTGTAAAATGAGGTGAGCCCTGAGGCTGCTGCAGCATCTTCCGGCTTTCTAACATGAGAAAATATTCCAAGCTCATCTCCTCTTCTCAAACCCAGCATCAGCCACTTCTCCAAGGAGCCCAGGTTCCTTTTGGTGGAGACTGGTGTTTAGAAACCAAGGTCTGGGGCCAGGCGTGCTCACTGCTATAGGGTGTCACTGCTCACAGGCCTTCTCAGCTGACACAACTAGGATGGATATGGCGTGCAGCCTCCCACACACATCTCCACCCATCTAACTGACAAGCACGAGCTCACACCGATACCTCCAGTTCCTGTCCAGCATCACAGGGCTCACCCTAGTCTGCCCTTAGCATCAGCAGGGGGGAGCTTGGCTCTTGTGACCCACAGGCATCTCCAGTGAAGTCCTAGAACACACTGAGTAGTTGTAGAACTGCTAGCCCATGGCTCCGTGGGAACAAAACCTACCAATTTGAGGTCAGCATTTGTTTGGAATGGCAATTATCCAAGGGTGCCCTGGAGACCTTTGGAGCTCTCTGAGATCTTTCCAAGGGGTGGGTGAGGTCAAAGACATTTTCATAAGAGTACCCTTTTACTCCCATTCTCTGACAAGTGTATAGTGGAGTTTTCAGAGGCTGCATGCCATGACGCTGCTAAAGTATACCTCCCTTTCCCAGCTACATATTCGTGCAAATCTCTATTTTCTTCATAGACTTCAACTAACACAACATATCTTATCAGATGAGTGCAGAAGCAGACCTAAGAGTCCAGCTGTCTCCTATTAAGCTAGACAAGAGACGTTTGCATGAAGAATCATGCCACTTCTCTTACTATGGCTTTGTATTTGGGGGGAAAAAATAGTTGTCATAAAACATTATGCTATTTATACTAACACATAATAGCCGTAAGCCCTGAGACCAAAATGTTTGACAACCACTGAGCTAGACTCTGTCTTTGGCCTGAGAACCTGGAGTCTGAACAGTACATTCAGAGTTACTTCTCTGTGGTTGTGTTATTTGAAATACAGGTTAGATCATCTGTTTTTGTTTACATTCTATCCTTGATGATTCTATTTATTTTCACTCTCCTTCTCTTTAAATATGTGAAACATTAACAGGGTTCCAAGACTCAAAATGTATTTTGTTTAAGCTTAAAAGCTCCCTGGTAATTCCAATGAGCAGAGAGGGCTGGGAAGAATTGAGCAAGACCATTCCACTCTTTCCTCCTTTCCAGTTCCCAGATCCCATGACTGGGATTCTATAAATATGTTCCTGACATTGAGCAGCAATAACTTTAGTCTGTTAGCAGAGTCCCAAAGGAGGGGAAGTGATGTGGACACCCTAGGCAGCCTCCCTGTGCTGGACGGCTTGGCTTATCTGGTAGAATGGCCCAGAGGCCACAGGCACACAAAGCGCCTGATACAGCAGGGTGCTGGGGAGAGTGCACCCCTTTCTGTGGCTTCTCCCTGACTTCCTGAACTTCACACTACTCTGGCTCTGACTACCCTCTGGAAGACATGACTTTCAGTGATGTGGTGGTTATGGTGCTGGACTGCCACATGGCTAACTACAGTTCGAATTCCGGACCCAGTGGCTTGAAACACGATGGGTGCATGTGTGCATGCACCCAAAATCCCAAGAGGAAAGTGGAGTAGAAGGGGTTCCAGCGTGGAACCTGGGGGATCTCCTCTGGGGGATGATTTCTCACTTGCCTTCTCTCTGTCGCTTTCCTGCAAAACTTAAAAACGAAAGAAAAGCTTTCGGATGTCCTCTGGACCACTTGGCTGTTTTGTGCAGTTTAGGCCAGAGAAGCCCAGCTGGAGTCCCTTGGTTTCCCAGCCAGGCTATGAATATGCTCCTCAGGTCACACCCTGCCTGAGAAGGTGTAACACTCCACCTTTAATTCAGAGGTGTGAACAAGAACCCCTGTTGTCCTCAGGCCCTGTAGTCTTCCACTGTCTCAGCACAACGCTCTCTTAAGCGCCACTCGAGGGAGACACTAGAAAGAGGTTTGATGGAAAAGGAGAGAAACGGGAAAGGAGGGAGGAGTGCAGGAGGGAAGGAGGAAGGGCGGGGAGGGAGGGAGGGAGGGACAGACAAAGAAAAGGGGTGCGGCAGTGGCGGGAGCCCTAGGGGAGGGTGATCTCAGCAGGGAGAAGGTCCGCAGTAGTTAAAGTAGTCGGGAGGACAGGGAAGCCTCTGCCCCTGCAGCCCCTTTCTCCCAAGTCCTACCCCTCTCCGGAGACCAGGCTGCGGAGTGCCGGGGACAGGAGGAGCTGCAGCCTCACTGGCCGGCTGGGGGCTCCAGCCTTGGGCATAAATAGGAGCTCTGAGCGCTAAGCTCTCGCTGGGACCGGCTGCCGCCCCTGCCCTGCCGCCTGCCCTCCCGCCGCTCCTGCCGGTGAGTACCTTGTGCTCCTGTCTCCGGGACGCGCAGATCTAGAGGACCCGGGCCTCCTGCGCTTTCCCCTTGGCCCAGAAACCTACAATACCCCACGAGGGGACCTTCCTTGGGGACTGGCAATGGCCTGAGTTTTGCTGATGTAGCCCTGAGCGCGCCGGTCCGCGTTCCTGAGATGGCAGACCCGCTGCAGAGGCACAAGGACCGGTGAGGAGTGTACCTCCTGGTTGCCACCCGGGCCAGCAGGGAGCGGAATCCCGCTGAGCTCTGCGCTCGACGCCACCGCCGTAAGGTCGGGCGTGCAGTGATCCTGGGGACTATAAACCTGCCAGTTACCTTTAGGTTCTTGCAGACATTGTGAATCTAAGTGCGCCCTGTAACCTGACACGACTTTCCGTCCCTGGACCGAGGGCCTGGGAAACAGCGGAACAGTTTTGGGGCACAGGGAGCGATGCCTAGACGCCTTGGGCCACCCTCAGAGCCCCTAGCACCCAGAGTGCCACTTGGGAGCGCCCTCTGGTCTCACAGTCCCCCACCCCATCCCTGGAACTGGCCAGTATCGCAGGGAGCCCTTGGGGACTAATCGTGCCAGCGTGTGGCCGCTCTTCTTTGCTGGTAGGTAATGGAAAACCCAAGCCTGGCCACCGCCCTGGGCCGGGCTCTCTGGGCTCTCCTCCTGGCCACACTGGGCGCTGCCGCTGGCCAGCCACTTGGAGGAGAGTCCATCTGCACTGCCAGACCCTTGGCCAAATACAGCATCACCTTCTCGGGCAAGTGGAGCCAGTCTGCCTTCCCCAAGCAGTACCCCCTGTTCAGGCCTCCTGCGCAGTGGTCTTCCTTGCTGGGTAAGTGCAGCCCCCACCTTGCCTCCCCAGTTCAGGGCCAGCACTGCAGCTCGGGACACGGTCTCCCTAACAGCTGCACAGCACCTCACGCCCAGTGGACTTCAGTGCCAAACGTATTTCCTACGGGCCAGCTCTGTGCCAACTGGTCATACGTGAGGGGCAGATGACATTCTGGACTCTGGTGATGTGTGAGGGAAGGGTGGACAGTCAAGAGAAAGGCCACCTGATGCTAGTCACAGCCTGAATTCCATCCCGTGTGGCCACAGGATGTCACTGTCTGCACGTGACAGGAGTGGACACGGTTCCCTGCCTTGTAGCCAGTTTGGATCCCAGTTGGGTTGTCTCCCAGGGGCAGCTCACAGTTCCGACTACAGCATGTGGAGAAAGAACGAGTACGTCAGCAACGGGCTGAGAGACTTCGCCGAGCGAGGTGAGGCCTGGTCCCTTATGAAGGAGATGGAGGCTGCCGGGGAGAAACTCCAGAGTGTGCACGAGGTGTTTGCGGCCCCTGCTGTCCCCAGTGGCACTGGGCAGACCGCCACAGAACTCGAGGCTCACTCTAGGCACTCGCTGGTAAGTAGCACACCAGCAGCAGAGGCAGGGCAGCCTGAGTGGCTGAGGCCTCACTGAGCACCTGGCCTGCACCCAGGTGTCCTTTGTGGTGCGCATCATCCCCAGCCCCGACTGGTTTGTGGGCATCGACAGTCTGGACCTGTGTGAGGGAGGCCGCTGGAAGGAGCAAGTTACTGTGGACCTTTACCCCTACGATGCCGGGACAGACAGCGGCTTCACCTTCTCTTCCCCAAACTTTGCCACCATCCCACAGGACACGGTGACTGAGGTGAATGACTGACACCCCCTCTGCCCTCTGTCCCTCCACTCTGATCCAGGAGTGCCCTGAACCCCAGTGTGGGGTAGACTTGTTTGTGAGGACACTGCCTACTCCTGGAGGACCGAGGCAAAGCACTGTCACCTGCTGGCGGTGTCCTCTGGTCCCCTCATCTTCTGGCTCTTGCTTGGAACATGGTCTGTTTCTAGCTTCCCAGTGAACAAGGGGGTGCAGTCCATCCCTGAGAAGCTGGCAGCATGGCAGGGAGGACAGCAAGATGTAGCCTGAAGAGTCTGATCTTTACTGCTCTGTGTTGTGTCCTCGTCCATATGTCCTGGGACTGCAGTGAGGAGCTCATGTACCCAGCCTGCTGCGTGAATGCAGTGCACAGGCACCATCAGGAGATGGCACAGCTGAGCACTGTGTCACTCTCACGAGCCAGGTGGACACAGCACGCCTTCCCCAGGCTCAGAGAGAGACCGAGCTGGGCTCCTGTGTCACTTAGCAGTGGCCTGGGTGGGGGTGTTTTCCAGTGCCACCCTGCTGGATGCCAGGTACTGGGCTTCTTGGACCACCCCTGTGAACGCCTCTTCTTCCTCCATCCTAGATAACATCCTCCTCTCCCAGCCACCCCGCAAACTCATTCTACTACCCACGGCTGAAGTCCCTGCCTCCAATTGCCAGGGTGACTCTGGTCCGACTCCGACAGAGCCCCAGGGCCTTCGTCCCACCAGCCCTGGACCTGGCCAGCAGAGGAAATGAGATTGTGGACAGCCTCTCAGGTAATGTCCAGGTCTCCCATCTCCCAGTACTGCAGCCAGCCCAATGGTGAGGACATGAGGGCAGGCTGGCACAGAGCCAAGAGGAGGCCAGCATGGCTCTGAAAGTGCACCGGAGCCCTCTGATTGATGTGAGTGATCCCAGGGTACCCAGGTGATTAGGCTTAGAAGAAAACTCTGTGTCTGTCCCTGGTGATGTCCTCTGGGGGGAAAAGCCACAGCTCAGTTTGTGCACTGTGGGCCCAGTGGGGCAAGTGTCACCCCATGAAGCACAGTGGGCCCAGAGCTCTGGCTCGGACTGTAGCAGAGAACAAGTTATGTACCATGCTGGATCTCAGCCTTCACATAAGCTCTAAACGTCTGGAGCCTCTCTCAGGTTCTCCAAGGGATGTCATCCAGGATCACATGAACCTGAGTATCTGAGTATTCAAACAGAGGATTCATAGCATTCGTTACAAGATGATGCCAATTTTATGTATTTATTTATTTTTGCATTTGCCATAGGGCACATGCACTTGCCAGAGAAGACAGAGAGGGAAAGTGAGAAATCACCCCCTACAGGGGATGGCCACACTGCAATCCCTTCTCCTCCATTTTCCTCTTGGGATTTTGGGCATGCACACACACGTGCCTGGTGTGATTTTCAAGCCACCAGGTCTGAGATTCGAACCAAGGTTGGCCATGTGTGAACCCAGTTGTCTTAACCACCACACCACCTGCTGGCCCCATACTTTTTCTATTTTTTAAAAGAACTATTTATTTAATTTTATTTATGATTATTACTTTTTGTTTTAAGAGATTTTTGCTATAGAATGCATACACTCACCAGAGAGAAAGAAAGTGAGAAATCACCCCCAGAGGATGACCACACCACAATCCCTTCTCCATTCTTCTCTTGGGATCTTGGACATGCATGCACAGGCGCCCGACATGAGTTTTAAGCCGCAGGGTCCGGTTTTCAAACTGTGGTCGACTATGTGGGAGTCCAGTGATGTAACCATTACACCATATGCTTGTGCCTATTTATTATTATTTTTTAAATTTACTCACAAGAGAGGCAGAAAATGAGAAAGCAGGCTTCCAGGTCCTGGAATTGAACCATGGTCAATCAGGTAGGAGTCCAGTGCCTTAACCATTATGCCACCTGCTGGCTGCAGATGATGCTAATTTTAAAGAGTTAGAATTTGGTTGATTCAACTCTTTCACTAAGTTGGCATCTGAAAGCATCGTACACTACTTTAGTGACAAATAATGAAAAGCGGCCCGAGAGGGTCTCAGAGACAATATCCCCAACAGAATGGTGCCACGGGTGTCCTGTGTGTCACAACAGATAGGGATGTGAGAAAGTTTGTTCTCTCTAATCCCACCTGGCCCCTCACTGGTAAAGGGAGCAGGTGTCATCAGTGGTGCCATCACTGCCCATGGGGTGTGAAAGCTGTGCTGCAAGGGCTCCTGGGGGATCTTGGGACCCATCCCAACATGACTGACTTGGGAAGTTTAGCTGCTGGCTGACAGCCACTAACTCAAGTGCCCTCCAATTGGCTCTTGGAATGTCTGCCTGGGTCCTAGATAGTGCCCACTGGTGGTGAGTCTCTAGTCAGAAGGCCCCATGCAGCCCCTGAGAAAGGGTGGATGGAGTGACTGAGCAAGTCTGGGGACCTGAGTCTCACCTGTCATGGACACTGGAGGTACCCTCTGTTATAGGCCTTGAGATGAAAGAGGACTTGATTCAACCAGCTGTTCAGGCATTTCCCACAGAAGAACTGGAGTCAATCAAAGTCTGGCAGCTACAGAGCCTCCATTAGTGGTCATCTTCTACCTCACAGGGTGAACTTGAGAGAAGCTTGGGGGTTTACCTGACAGACTTGAGCTCTTGGGCAGGCCTCTAGCTGAACTTGTGGGTCAGGTCAGGGTCATACAGGAGGTAGTGAACTCTACATGATTGATGAGATACTGCCTCATACCACAGGCTGTACCCAGCACCAGGGTGGGTGGACCTGGCCTCCCTGTGAACCAGTACCAGCCCTGGTGTCTCCTGCCTCTGCTTTTAGAGGACAGCCCTATAGACACTGGACAGTGGTGCCACATCTACCACCCCAGCTCAGGTTTAGTGTTCTTCCTTGTTTGTCCTAGTAGACACACCATTCCAGGTGGACACAAACAAATCATTCATTCAGTGGGCAAACACCACTGAGCACCAGCTACACACCACAGACAACAGCAGCCTGGCAAGAAGAACCACTCATTGGCAGATTGTCCAGACCCAGGAGGGACCCACCACAGTGGGTAGGGAAGTGGTGGAGTCAGCCATAGTCAAGCATGAGGGGGGCTCTGCAGGTACTGGGCAGGTGGAGACATGGCGGTAAACCCTGAGTGTAAGAACTGGACATGGAGAGGGTGAGAGGAGGATGGAGCCAGCTGCGCTTGCTCAAGGATAACATCATGGAACTATGTGTAAATAATTCTACCCAAAGATCTATCATTAGATGGGGCAGGACTGAACTGAGTCCCTTCTCTACCCAATACCCAGGATGTCTGAGGAGTGCAGTCTCATACCATACCATGGTGTCCCTGCTTCCAATGTTCCAAGGTCCCCAGCTGCTATGCCAGCTCTTCCCAGAGCCTCCTCATACCTTCCTCCCTGACACTGGTCTGCTTCTCTTCCCTCATGTCCTTGTTCTATATCCCTGACATGGGATGGAGCATGTGCCATCGGCCATGGGTCTCTGTGCTACACTCAATCTCCTGAGGCAAAGGCCAGGGTACGGTGGTTATCCCTGAGGAAGCTTCTGCCAGGCCTATGCCAAGCCAGCCCAGCTCCTTTCTCACTTCTTGTTCACAGACTGAATGTCCTTCCTATCAGGTCTCCTCCTCACAAGGATCCTCAAGATCCTAGAGATCCACTTGTGAGGTCCTCACTGCAGACCAGGGGCTGCTGCAAGTGCTTGTTGGCTCCTCACCACACTCTAGAATGGTGGCTTGGATTGCCTTCTTCTCTGTCAGAAAGCTGGGAAGTGGCTCTGGGCCTCTCAGCTGCTGTAAGGCAGGAGGAGGCTTAGGGATTTCCAGCAAGGAACAAGACTAGCATTCTTGCTGACTGATGATATCATATTGCCCCCATGTGTATAACAGAGGCCAGGCTCTGGCTTTCTGGAGGGAGCTGCCCAACCTCCTGGCCATACACCCAGAGAAAAATGTCCATTTGGCTATTTTTGCATATGGTGTACATAAGAGGCTTTTTCACTTTCCTTTGAAAAAATAGAAATTATCAGGTGATTTAACCATAACCCTAAACTAATTTTTTTTTGAGAGTTTCTTTCTTTTTTTTTTTTTTTTTTTTTTTTTTTTTTTTTTTTTTTTTTTTGCTATAGGGCACATGCACTCGCCAGAAAGACAGAGAGACAGAAAGCGAGAAATCACCCCGCAAGGGGGGATGGCCACGCCGCAATCCCTTCTCCTCCATTCTCCTCTCAGGATCTTGGGCGCACACGCACACGCGCCCGGCGTGAGTTTAAGCCACAAGGTCCAGGATTCGAACTGCGGTTGACTACATGGGAGTCCAGCGACATAGCCATTACACCAACTGCTGGTCTCAACCCTAAACTGATTTTTTAATTGATGAAAATAGTGTAAACAGATGGGATATAATAAAACAGGAACAGTGATACTAAAAATACTGTGGGGTCTCATAACCCAAATGGTTCAGCCCAGTTCCAGCTATTTCTGTCTTCAGAAATACATTGGTTATTAACAATAAACATTGCAGGTGGGACTAGACTCTTGTCAGAGTATGCTCCAATTCAAAGCACATTTCTACAACAGGAACATTTTCCAATCTCTTACTTCTTATATGGGGTCCCCTCAGGGCCCTCATTGTTTCCCAAAGCCCAGGACACTGTAGGTATCTGAGTGACAGCATCCAGCTCTTGGTATAAAAATGCACAGCTCAAGTCATTTGGTTGTTTTAGAAAGCCACATTTGGTGACATCAATCTTACTCTATAATCATGCTACGAAAAGCAAGTATTTCTTTAAGCCTCTGAAGTTTGGAGATGGTCTCCAAGATGAACACACACATAGGGGTGGGGGGCTCTGTCTATTACCACGAAGCACCTTACAGGAGTGTTCATGTTCTCTTGTGCTTGGTCCAGTTCCAGAAACACCACTGGACTGCGAGGTTTCCCTGTGGTCGTCCTGGGGACTGTGCAGAGGTCCTTGTGGGAAGCTGGGAGCCAAGAGCAGAACTCGCTATGTCCGTGTCCAGTCTGCCAACAACGGGACTCCCTGCCCTGAACTCGAAGAAGAGGCTGAGTGTGTTCCTGATAACTGTGTCTAAAACCAGAGCTTGAGGCCCCTCAAACTCCCTCAGCCTTGGGACACTCAGGTCTGGGTCATTGTAGGCAGGTGGTCAAGGGCACAAGAGCTTTTTGTTTTTACTGTTCCTGCCCTTAGTGCAGACCGGGGCTGGCCAATTATCTCTTCACAGAAGGGCCTCTGGTGGCAGGGAACGGAATGCCATGAATAGGCTCCTTTTTGCAATTTATCCTTCTGTGTGGATAAATTAATCCCCAAAGCTCAGAAGTCTCCACTCTAAATTATGCCATTATGTCCTGTGATAATTTATTACTCTTCTGGGAAGTTGTCTTCCATACAGAGAACATCCACACTAGTTCTTGGGTAATACAACATCCCTCAAGTCCAGGAGTCCTGTATCCACACGGAAGTAAAATACCTCAGACCTGGCACCCCAGGCTGCTGCTGCACCCACTGCCTGAGCAAGACTTCCACTGTGCACTGCTCCCAGCGCTGAGCAGGACAAAAACATGAAAATAAAAAGAGGGCGGTTTCAGAAACTTCACTTGGCATCTGCATGTTATTCACCTCTTTTCATTTGAATAAAAACTTTTTCTGCTCCTGATGAGTATGGATGGCTGTCCTTACATCTTTCCTGGACAACATGCAGTGGAAAGACACTTGGGTGTGCATTAAGGGGTAAATGCCATTGTGCATGCTTGGCCTGCTGTGATGGGTATGAGGTGAGGGGATGACAGTTGGGCAAGGGACAAGCCAGCAGCTTCACCTCACAAGTGAGTTAGGGTCTTCCCTGTGCCCAACAATAGGGCCAGGCCAGGGACCTCCCGGGGCTAAAAGATGGCACAATCCGCATGTGAGTAGCTCATTCCACATGCTCTGCCCCCTCCCACATGGGAACTGTTTGCAGGCCCCTGACCACCAACCCCCCAGGCCAACAGGCTGCAATCAGATACTTCCTCGGGGCCTGAGCTCAAAGGCCCACCTTACAGATGTCCCTCAAAGCTTACTGTGATCTGCCCAGGTCAACCCCTTCCAGAGGTTGGAGTCCTCAGCCCTTCTCCTACCAGCATCTCTCCTTTATAGGGATTCTCAGAGCCCTCACGCAGTAGGCCTGGCTGAGCACAATTTGAGGATGAAGATGCTCATGAGGGGATAGCTGCTTCTCCTCAGCCCTCTCAGAGGTGGGGATATATCATCCTCGCTCTGAGAGTACCTTACTAGAGCACCTGATTAGCTAAAACCCTCCAGTCCTGATTCGTCTGGAATCAGACCCTAGGCCCACCTCCCAATTCCTGGTTTCTTGTACCCTCAACCATGACCCTCAGGCCTACCTCCTACCACCCAGGACTCCATCTCTCTCTACTAAAGCCTCAGGCCTACTTCCTACCACCCAGTGTCCTGTCTAAGTCCCACCCACACCTTTCTCTCTCATACATACCAGGCCAACCTCCTATCATCTTTGAAAACACCTGAATGCAAGCCTAAGCCCACAGGTTCATAAGTTCTAAGGTTATAGTGGAGATATGAAAAACCCCTAGTTAACAGTTTTTCTTAAAGTTTTAAGGTCTGCTAATGCCCTGAAGCATCTAAAAGAAAAAAAGTATAAATCCTGCCTAGAGATTGCACTATGTGCTCAGGTAACAGAGTCTTTAGGAAGAGGCACCCTCAACTAAAACCGACCACTTACACACACTACCAGCCCTTAACCAGTAGAACAGGCAAATCAGATCCACTCTGAATCATTGGAGTGGGGACTTTCAGGTATAGAGTATCAGGAGAACATGTTGAAGCAGGAGCTCAAAACTCAAAAGTATACAACAAGAACAATAAGATTATAGGTTTAAACTTGAATAAATGGACTAAAAAGGCCAGTCCACTGTCAAAGAAGATGGGATCAGATTCATAAATCCATGTGTGATTGCAAAACCTGTAGAATCCTGTAAGGACACTAAACAAATGGGAACAGAGACTGTAGTGGGCATTTTTTCAAACACCATGTCCACTTCCCTCTCCATCGTGGGACCCTGGAGGGGTGACAAGTCTCCTGGGGCCAGAACACTGACTTATCAATGAGATGTTGCAGTGCTGACTCCCCAGCTACAGGGACCCTGAAGTACATATGGATCTGTAGGTGCCCTCACAACTTCGAAGAGCAAGCAAACGAAAAATTTGAACTGGGACTAGAGCAAAGAGAAGCTGGGGTCAGGCCAAACAAAATGAGCTTACAAGCACCCGGGAAAGCCTGAGGGCTGCTACTGAGCTTGGGCCAGCAGCAAAATCAGGAAGGTGAGCCTGGGGCTTCCCTGCTGAGCAAGGCCCTCATGCTCAGTAGTGTCCCTGAATATAGGAAAGAACAGGAACAATTCTCTCCACAGAAAGCGTTCCCAAACCCCAGTGCAGGCCTCAGGCCTCCCAAGAACCAAAATAGAGCAATGAACACAACACAAAGGTCATCAAATAAACAAGACAAGTCACTACAATTAATTGAAAGTTAGTAGGAAAATAAACAATGAATTTAGACACCTAAGATGATAGATAATTGAATTGTCAGAAACAGAATATAGAACAAGTAGAATAAAAACGTAGAATAAAAACAACCAACCAACAATGGGCAATTAGAAACAAAGTGATCATTGAATTTGAAAAGGAAAAACCATAAAATGGCAATGCCTAGTCAGTGGGTTAAATGGTTAATGAAGCCTAGTTGGAGAAAGATTAGTGAATTGGAAGATATCACGAAAGGTACAACTGAGAACGCAGCATAGAAACAAGGAGATTAAATATTTCAGAAAGAATTCTGGAAGCTAAAATGAGAAGGTTTAAAATGTTTTAAATCAGACTTATAAAGGAGATAATAGAGGGAATGGAAAAGAGATTCTACTGGGTTGTCGGGAAAGTCAGGATATATTTTTCCATGCAAAATGTGTCATGACTTTTTTAACGACACAACATTTAAAAGGAAAATAGTGCAGAACTGGTTAAAATGAAAAGGGATCTCCAGAAACAGAAAGCACAACATATCCCTTCCAGGACAAATGCAAACAAACCACGCACAGCATATTGGAACTGCTGAACACCAAACACAAAGAGAAAGCTTTCAAAGGAGCCAAAGGAAAGGGAAAGATCGCCTATTAAAGGCCATCTATTGAATGACAAGGGTGTCTCTTTTCCTTTTCTTTCTTCCTTCTTCTTTCTTTCTTCTTAATGGAACAATAAAGCTTCATAGCAGGGGAAAATGAAAATGAAAGTTTACTCCTGAGAGGTAGGAGTGAACTGACTCCAAAGGTGGAGTAGATGACAGCAGTTTTCTCCAAAGTGGCAAAGGAGAAAACAGGCAGTCAGATAATACTTGTTAAATGTTGAGAGAAATTAATTGTCAACCCCAAGTTTGAACTCAGCAACAACTTTAAAGAGTGAAAGTAAAAATAAAGACATTTACAGATTAAAGAAAAAAAAACCTGAGATCTTACTACGAAGAGAACTGCACTGAAGTAACTTCTCAAGGATGTGCTTCAAGATAGAGAAAAATCATCCCAGAAGGATGGTCTTAAATGCAAGTAATAGCAACAATTAAAAAAAAAATCTCTCAAATAATAAAAGCATAAATTCCCCAAAGATGGAGAAAAAAAGAACAGCAAAATTTAGGACACCCAAAAGTAGTGATAAAATGACAACTGATTAAAACAAGCCTAAGGAAAAGAAATCCTAACATGGAAATTTAGGTCCACGAATTCAAAGAACTGGGTAATTTTTTTAGAAAGAATTATTTACTTAATTTTATTTATTATTATTTTTTAATTTGATTAGCGAGAGAGAGAGGGAGAAAGAGAGAGAAAGTGAAAAAGCAAATTGTCAGGTCCAGGACTTGAACCATGGTTGGCCATGTGGGAGTCCAACACCTCAACTACTATGCCACCTGCTGGCAAACTGGGCAAATTTTTAACCACAGGATCTTTAAAAGCTCAGGGAATTGGTGGTTCTAAATACTGACATTTATTACTAAATTCTATAATGCCTTTCAGTGATTTGGGGTTGTGGCATAAGATAATGCCAACCCCATAAAATGAATTCAAGTCCTCTCTTCTCTTTTGAAAAACTTTGTGAAAAACCAATATTAACTTTTATTTAAATATTTTACAGAACATTTTATAGAATTCTCTAGTGAGATCAAGCCTACAGTTTTACTTGTAGGATTTTTCAATTATAAATATAATGTATTTACTAGTATATGGCTATTCAAATGGCCTTTTTTCTTGTGAAGTTCAGTCATCTGTCATTTCAATTTCATCTGAACTGTCAAATTTATTGCCATAATTTATTTATAATATTCTTTTATTATCCTTTTAATGTTTGTGATGTCCCCTCTTTCATTCTGATGTTGGTAATTTGAAGGGGTTCTTTTTCCTTTTCACTTAATCAGTCCAGGTAAGAGTTTATCAGGTTTATTGATCTCTTAAAAAAAACAGCTTTGGTTGGGTTAGCTTTCTGTACTGTTTATTTCATTTCAGTTATTTCTACACCTTAACATTTTCTTCCTTTAACTTTTAATATTCCCTTTTTCTTACTTTAGGTTTACTTTGAGATTTTTTTTTTTAGTTTAATATGGAAGTTTAGATCATAAATTTTAAACTTTTATTCTAGTACAAACACTTAAAAATTTAAGAATTGCTTTAGCTGAATATCACAAATGAAATATATTTTCATTGTAAGTCATTTAAAATAGTTCCTTTCATCTCTCTTCTTTTGATACATTGTTTATTAAAAAGTGCATTTAATTCCCAGATATTTGGAGTTTTTCATGTATGTTTTATTACTGATTTCTAATTAATTAATTTATGGTCAGGAACATATTCTGCATGATTTCAACCTTTTTAAATTTATTAAGACTATTCTATAGCTCAATATAAAGTCTATCTTGGTAAATATTCCACATGCACTAGGAAAAAATGTGCATTCTGTCATGGCTGGATAAAATGTTTCATAAATGTTAGGTCACAGTGGTGGATAGTATGTTCATGTTTTCTCTATCCTTACTAATTCTCCTTTACTTCCTATTATTATTATTTTAGAGGTTTTTGTATTAGGGTGTATGTGATCACCAGAGAGAGAGGGACAGAGACAGTGAGAGGGAATGTGAGAAATCACCCCTTGGGGAATGGCCATGCCACAATCTCTTCTTCTCCTGAGATACTGGGCACACACACCCAGGGTGAGTTTCAATCCACTAGGCCCAAGACTTGAACCACAGCTGGCCATGTGGGAGTCCAGGGATGTAACTCCTGCACCATTTTCTGGTCCCTTACTTGTTCTATTATTAACAGAGTGTTAAAATCACTTGTTCTATAAATTAATAGCAGTGCTAAAATCTTCACAATAGCTGTAGGCTTAGTTCTTTCTCCTTCAGTTTTGACAACTGTTGTTTCATGAATTTTTTAAAACTTTATTGTTATATACCTATACATTTAAGATAGTGCCCTTTTATCAATTAAATGTTCCCCTCTCTCTGATAATGTTCTTTATTCCTAAGGTTACTTTGTCTGATATTAATATAGGCACTCTAACTTCTTTTTTTTGGAGAGGTTTTTGCTATAGGGCGCGTGTGCTCGTTAGAAAGACAGAGACAGAGAGAGAGTCAGAAAGCGAGAAATCACCCCCCAGGGGGGATGGCCACGCCACAATCCCTTCTTCTCCATTCTCCTCTCGGGATCTTGGACATGCACGCACACGTGCCCGGTGTGAGTTTAAGCCACCAGGTCCAGGACTCAAACCATGGTCAGCTACATGGGAGTCCAGTGACATAACCATTACGCTAACTGCTGGTCCCCTGGGCACTCTAACTTCTTGAATTAGACTTTGTATGGTATATCTTGTTCTATTATCTTACTTTTAACCTACCTGTCTTTATAAGTGTGTGGTGTCATGAGTGTGTGTATAGTTTATTTCTTGAGAGAGAGAGAGAGAGAGAGAGAGAGAGAGAGAGAGAGAGAGAGACGAGACCCTTGACCGGGTCTTGCCTTGCTGAGATACTCCCTGAAGCTTCCCAGCCAGCTTACGGTTGCATGTGGACACGTATGATATGTTCAGGTTGACTGGGGATCCAAACACAGGCCTCCCATATGGCTCCAGGATCTCGCAGTTACAGCCTACTCCCTTCACCACTGTGGATGGGCCTTTTTTTCTTTTGCTTTTTAAATTTATTTCTTCCATCAGTAAGAGAGACAGAAAGGAAGAGAGATGAAGAGAGAGATAATATCCTCAATAAGGTCCTGATGCCATAATCCACCCCCAGTCCCAGACAGCCCTGGATCATGAACATACACATGCCTGCCGTACTTACCAAGGTCTTCTTGGACACAAATTTGGGCCTTCCCCATGCAGGTCAGCCTCAAAGAACTTAGCATTTTACTGCTCTACCATTTCCTAGCTCCCTTCTGATAGACAACGTCTACCTGCCTTTTACTAGTCTGATAATCTCTGACTATAATATTTATATTTAATGAACCTATTGCTATAGTTAGGTTTCAATCTACCATTTTTCATTTTTATTCTATGTCTTTTCTTTTAGAGAGTTTTGCTATAGGGCATGTGCACCTGCCAGAGAGACAGAAAGTGAGAAATCACCCCCCAGGGGGGATGGCCACACCACAATCCCTTCTCCTCATTCTTTTCTTGGAATTTTGGGCAAACACACACACATGTACCTGGAATGAGATTCGAGTCACAGTGTCCAGGACTTGAACTGAGGTCAACTAAGTGGGAGTCCAGCGATGTAACAATCATGCCATTTGCTGGTCCCTGTTTTTGCTTTTCTCACATATAATTTTTGAGCCATGTAAATATTTTCCATAATTAAAAATAAAAATAAACAGATCTAAAAAGCAAAATGACCAAACCCAAAATATTGAAAACAAACTGACATAAATTAAGTATACTTTATACAAAAAAAATAATTACTTCAGGAACTTTAATATTTTTGTGTATATGTTGTTTGGAAAATACTAAAGATAAAGAAAATGGAGAGCGTAGAGAGAGAAATTAGGGAGAAAAATAGAGAAGTAAGACATTGTGGGACACAGAAATGGTTTATTACCTGTTGATGATAACATATATAGTATTCTCAACTGGATCGGTCTGAGGTGTATTTCATATTGGATAAATTCTCTCTACAAGCTAAATGATGTATAGTGGTTGAATGTATAAAAAATAGTAATACAATAAATTTTTAAAAAGATAAAGTGGAAAAAATCTTAAATGGTATTTAGTAGTCTTTTTTAATACCAGCAACACTGGTATTGTTAGTTTCTCTGGAAACTATTATAGGCTTTTTTCTTTAAAGAATTATTTTATTTACTTTATTTATTTATTTATTTATTTATTCATTCATTCATTCATTTTAATTTGACCAGAAAGGGACAGAATGAGAGAGAAAAAGAGAGAGGGAAAGTGAGAAAGCAAGCTGCCAGGTCCAGGACTCAAACCACAGTCAGTCATGTGGGAGTCCAGAGCCCTCAACCACCATGCCACCTGCCGGCCCCACTATTATAGAGTAAGTATATTAAAGAATAATAAATAATAAATACATTAAAGAGTTAAGTAGTTATGTTAAGTATATTGAAATCATAGATCTATAGTCAAGATATCAGACTATAAAATAATAATGGCAAACTCTTAGATAGAGCACAAACTGTGTGCCAGCGTTTGTTCTTAGCACTCTACATGTATATTATGTGATCTTGATAACTATCCTATAAGGTGGGCCTACTACTGTGTCAACTTTATAAATGAGGAAACTAAGGCAAGATCATTAATAAATTTGCCTGGGGTTTCATAAGACATAAGTGACAGAGAAGGTGAGCCCAGGCCTTGGCCCCAGAGTCTAAGCTTGTAAACAGTATGCTATAGCACTTCTCAAAAGGAGAGCACTGGTAATCAGGGTGGGAGACTGAGTCGGAGGGCATAAGCAGGTAGGAAAAGAGCAAGGTCTCTGAGGAGGAAGGAAAAGATGGGATCAAAAGCCAGGGTTAGTTTCAGGTAAGAATAAAGACTAAGGCAGGTCATAGAGGGAGACTGCTTCAAAAGGCCCTAGTGCCTGTTTCCATGCACTAGGAATGTGCCCTGTTGTACTCCACCGAGCACCAGAAAAGTCAACAGCTGTACCCTTCATTAAATGCCTACTGTGCCAGGCACAGAGCTAAGGACTTTATACCACTTGTGTCACCTAATCTCTATTGCAATACTGTGAGATAGTACTATTATTATTTCTCTGCCTTATTGGTACAATCCTGAGGTTGCTTGATCTGTCCATTCTCACACAGCTAGAAAACTTTGTAGTCAAACCACCCTAGCTCTTGGGTGCCAATCTCTTGCTCCAAACCATGATACCATTATTTTTTCCATTTTCCCCCCTCTTGTTTTAAGAGTGTTCATAATTGCTCACTGAAGCTTTCTTATAATAGAATAAGACAACTAGTATATGAAAAAATGTGTGTGTGCAAAAACTGAAGAGATCCATGTTAAGCTGTCTTCATTGTATGCTGCCAATTCAAATTCTCAGTTTGGGTGATGCAATTATGTACTTATCTTAGTTACATAAGATGTTAGCATGGGGGAAGCTGGGTGATGGATACCCAGGTCCTCTCTGTACTATTCTTGCAAATTTTCATGAGTCTATAATATTTCTAAACAACAGTTTAAGAAGAAAACACTGAATGCCAGAGCTAAAAGGACATAATAGATTAGTAAGAGATTTTAACTCCTTTTCTTATGAGGAAACTGAGACTTGGAGAGGGCTAACCATCAGGTTAGGGCTTCAGTTAAAATTGAGGATCTCGGGACCACCAGTTAGCATAATGGCTATGTCGCTGGACTCCCATGTAGTCCACCGCGGTTCCCGTCCTGAACCCGGTGGCTTAAAACTCACACCGGGCGTGTGTGCGTGCATGCCCAAGATCCCAAGAGGAGAACAGAGAAGGGATTGCAGCGTGGCCATCCCCCCGGGGGGTGATTTCTCGCTTTCTGTCTCTCTGTCTCTGTCTGGCGAGCACACATGCCCTATAGCAAAAACCTCTCAAAAAAAAAAAAAAAAAAAATTGAGGATCTCACCTCATTCCAGTTCAGATGTTTTCATTTCAGCAACCTGATTCTTTCTTCCATCCGTACTTGTATATCCCAGTTTCCTCTTCTCACACCAGTCTCCCAGTCTCTGCCCTCTGTTCCTCTCCTTCTCATCCTCTATGACACCATCTCACTTCTCTCTCCTCTACCTCCTGCCAAGCAATGGAAAAAACAGAAAGTGGCCATTTCAGTTTGGTCACAAAGGCATGGCTTTGGGGCTACCAACCACTGAGCTTTTCCTGTGCTTAGCATTTCTGAGTTTCCTCTAGTGCCGTTTCTTTAGCCCTAAATTGTCTTCCATTCTATCAGACCACTCCAAAATCTGTAAAAAGTAACAGATCAGAATGAACTCTGGTGTCATTGTTCTTAGAAAGGACCCAAGGTTCAGATGTCTTTTTATCTTGCTCACTGGGATTTGCAGTTCCTTGCCCAAGTGTAGGCACCATATGTCGCTTCTCACAAAAATCAATTTTACAAAATTGCCCAATGAAATACAAACACTCAGTGAGCAGCGTCACTTGCAATTGATCCATTTCAAAGAAATTACTACTAAGAGGGGCTAGAGCAACAAAAATGCAAGTGTTAACATTTCTTTTATGCTTTGGTTTTTCATTTTCAGCTGCTTTTTATTTCCATGTAGGGGAACGAGAGGAGAAATGCATAATAGAAGACATTCCAAGTGACACGTTGGTAACAGGTAGGTAAATATATTCTGTTGAATGTTGAATTAAAGAAGTCACGTTATGGTATTATGCTAATCTCTTGAAGACTATATTATTGGGCAGTGAGTATAATGGTGTATGTTTTTTTTTTTTTCTTAATAGATTGTCAAGGTATTCAAACCGATCATAAAAATAGGCTTAAGAGTAAATTGTATAACTCATAAAATAGGGAATCTGGACATAACACCACAGAATCCAAGCATGAGTTGTTTTTCCAGGTGTCAGATTTCATTAAGTAAAAGAATCTCTGGTGCCATTTATCACATTAATTGTGGTTAAACACTCAAAATGTATGTGAGGTCTTTAGACTGGTTCTGTGAAACACTGAACGCACAGCACAAGACTATGTCTTCTGAACCTCAGTCTCCTGGAGCAACACCAGTCTCCCGAAGGGAAAGACGTACTATTGGGGGAGGCATGAGTGCAGATCTGAGACTGTTTTCCAAGCAAATTGACCATAAAACCTGTGGTCACCAAAGTAATTTCTGCATACTTTCCATATTGCTGCCAAGCACATCTCTTCTGAGAAACAACAGCCCATGGTTTCAGAATTGTATAGAAAATCCAGTATGATATTTAATGTTTGAGTCAGAATCAACATCAGATTCCTTAATTTTATGTCAAAAAGAAAAAAGAAAATCTAAATCTGGCAGTAGTCTTCATAAATGCTGATCATGCATTTTTTCTATCCCATTCTATTTTACATTAAACAGTGTTGAATTCTCCTTTTAATTTATTCTGTTCATTACATTTGAGTGTTCTATTGTGAAGAGTAATAGCCCATCTTATTTAAAAAAATCAAATAAAACCAGCAAGCATGGAGGCAAAGTAAGACAGAAAATGTAAGATCACATTTACAAATGAGTAGAATGAAAAAAATATATGGAGGAAAACTGAGTGGTCTAGACCACTGTGGGAAAAGGCCATGTTTGAGACTGTGGAGTCCAAGCAAGACCACCTAGATCCAAATCCCAGCTCTGTCATCAAAGAACTGTGTGCCTCGGGACCAGTAGTTAGCGTAATGGCTATGTCGCTGGACTCCCACGTAGTTGACCGTGGTTCGAGTCCCGGACTCGGTGGCTTAAACTCAGGCTGGGCGCGTGTGCGTGCGTGCCCAAGATCCCAAGAGGAGAATGGAGGAGAAGGGATTGTGGTGTGGCCATCCCCCCTGGGGGGGGGTGATTTCTCGCTTTCTATCTCTCTGTCTCTCTCTGTCTGTCTGGCAATCGCACATGCCCTATAGCAAAAACCTCTCCAAAAAAAGAAAAAAACAAAACAAAACAAAACAAAGAACTGTGTGCCTTTGGGCAATCTATTTAACCTTTTTGTTTCTTCATTTGTAAAATGTAGTGGTGACCATCACAGTAATGCCTACTTCTTTTGGTTGTGATGATGATAAATGAATACCATCATTAGAACCCAGCCCAGCACATAGAGAGTACTGTACGTGTTTGCTCAATGTGCTGCCTTAGTCCAGCTACCTCATCTCAGGGGAAGCTCGGACTCCTGAGGGAATAGCCCTGTTACAGCTGGCTGTTCTCCTAGTAACTCATGAATTTTTCAATCTGCATTTAAAGGGACAGAGGTATAGTAAGAGTGACAGGAATAACTGCCCACCTGGCTTGCTGCCTCAGGGCCCACTAGCTGGATTCACTTGACCTGAGACATATTTGGGGCAGCAAGTTGGAGGGTCACCTGAGCCGTGTGAGGTGTCTGAGGCAGGAGAGCAAATGCTGCTGGACAGTGTTCTGACAGCTGTGTTGAGGAAAGGTCTGTTTAGTCTAACTCAAAGCCTCTGTCTCCACTGTGACCAGCTTTCTCATCCTGAGTCAAAAATCTCTTCTAGTCATTGTCCTCATTGGATACTGCTGTCTTCCTTTCTTGATTCCTGTCTTACACCTTCCCTAACTCTGTTACTCTTCTCCCCCGCCTCCCCAAGCATCAATTTCTGTTCTCCCTATTCTGCAGTCTCTTCAGCCATTACCCTCATGCAATTATTTCGATTTTAAGCTCAGCTACTTAAAAATCTACCATTACAGAAAAAAAAAAAAATGAGAACAAGCTCACATGCTTCAACTTTTCTTTAAAAGAGGACAATAGCTCTAAAGTCCAAGAAACACAGACTCTGATCTTGGAATTGATCCTGTGAGTCTAGTCCTCCTTTGCCATTGCCCCTAGGCAGGAGTTAACATGCCAGCCTTCAAATCCTGTGCCCTGAGAGAGCCTTTGCATGAGGTAGCTATTCACCTTTTCCTTGCCAAGCAGCAGAGCTCAACTGACCTTAGAACAGAAACTACATTCCCACAACTTTTATCTAGTCATACTTGTTCTGCCGTCTGGATCTACTCAAAATAAATCTAATTTTTAAAACTGAAAGTCCTTCTTAACTTTGAAGTCAGTGATTCCACTTGCCCCAGACTGCTCTTTTCCTGGCTAATTCTCCGTAGGCACAGAGTTCATGGTTTCAAGTCCACTTATGCAACATATATTGATAAAATACCTAGCTTGGGTCAGGCTCTGAGCTGGGACTAGACTCAGCAGGTGCAGAACAAATGAATCTCTAACTCTGTCCCTGGTGCTATTCAGCAGAGAAGACAGACAGTGGACAGCAGCGAGAGAGGGTATAACCTAAGACAGAAGATGGAGTGTCTGTTAATCAAGGACAGTAAAGAATGCCCAGACACACAGCCATGAGGAGGACTGAAGAACAAACTGTGGAGACTGAGGCAAAAGGGCAAGAATGGGGGTCTAAAAGAGAGGATTACTATTCAGATATGGAAAAATGGTGGACATAATATAAGCAAATAGTACAAGGGGAGAAAGTCAGCCAAACTCATTAAAACCAATTAAACAAACAACTACAAGTCATTTTCCAAATGTGACACTAACTAAAATGGGATACAATATTCTATGAATTAGAGGGGGAGGAACCAGTCATGGGGAGGAGCCAGGGTGGCCTTGGGTGCTACGATCAATTGGCAGGAGTCCACTGAAACTCAGGCCCTGGTACAGAAGTCACAGGAACCAGAGAATAGGAGGACATCCCGGGTCTCCTTTCAGTCTGTGTCAGTATGGACACTTACGGTTTAAAGATGGATTAGGACAGACAGAAGGAGCTCTTTTAGGAACACAAACTCTATTCTATCTATCTTTGTATCTCCAAGCCTCCTAAAGTGCTTGACACATGGGTAAGTGCTTTTGATTTCAACTGAATTAACAGGTTGCAGGATAAAACTGTAGTATTTGAGACTTCCAACCATGCTGAGATGAACCCATTAACTGGTCTTTAATTGAAATCAGCAGGTGGTATGGTGGTTAAGATGCTGAATTCCTACATGGCTGACCATGGTTCAAGTCCTGGGCCTGGCAGCTTGAAAGTCACACCATGCACGTGTGCATGCGTGCCCCAAATCCCAAGAGAATGAAAGAGAGGGGATTGTGACTTGGCCATCATCCCGGGGGGTGAGTTCTCACTTTACCTGATTTATCTAGAATAGGTTGATTTTTGTTTAGTGAGCCAGCTATGTTCTCTTTGTGTGCAATTGGTTCCCTGAATATAGGGAACTCATGGAGTGGTATAAAAAGAAGCATTATTGGGGACCAGCAGTTAGCGTAATGGCTATGTCGCTGGACTCCCACGTAGTCGACCGCGGTTCGCGTCCCGGACCCGGTGGCTTAAAACTCACGCCAGGCGTGTGTGCGTGCGTGCCCAAGATCCCAAGAGGAGAATGGAGGAGAAGGGATTGCGGCGTGGCCATCCCCCCTGGGGGGTGATTTCTCACTTTCTGTCTCTCTGTCTCTCTCTGTCTGTCTGGCGAGCACACGCGCCCTATAGTGAAAAAAACTCTAAAAAAAAAAAAAAAAAAAAGAAGCATTATTTTCCACTCCTACTATCACTTTAAATGTTTGCCCTGTATGGTGGGTATGTGTCCGTGTGTATGCCTTCTTCTACCTTTGGAAGTCTTCGTAAGTTTTTTAATTGTTCAAAGGAACTAAAAAAAAATCCTATAGTGGGGCCAGCAGATGGCATAATGGGTACGTCACTGGACTCCCATGTAGTCAACTGTGGTTTGAGTCCCATACCTAGTGTTAAAACTCAGACTGGGGGCTGGTAGATGGCGTAGTGGTTGGGGCAATAGACTCCTACATGGCTGCCCACTGTTCAAGTCCTGGATCTGGCAGCTTGCTTTTGCTTTCTCTCGCTCTGTCCCTCTCTGGTCAAATAATAAATAAATAAAGTTAAATAAAAATAATTCTCTCTTTTTTTTTTTTTGGAGAGGTTTTTGCTATAGGGCACATGCGCTTGCCAGACAGACAGAGACAGAGAGACAGAAAGCGAGAAATCACCCCCCAGGGGGATGGCCATGCCGCAATCCCTTCTCCTCCATTCTCCTCTCGGGATCTTGGGCATGCATGCACACACACCTGGCGTGAGTTTTAAGCCACTGGGTTTGGAACGTGAACCGCGGTCGACTACGTGGGAGTCCAGTGACATAGCCATTACACTAACTGCTGGTCCTAATAAAAATAATTCTTTAAAACTCACTCTGGGCATGTGTATGTATGTGCCTAAGATCCCAAGAGGAGAATGGAGGAAAAAGGATTGTGGCATGATGATTCCCCCGGAGGAGGGGTGTGATTTCTTGCTTTCTGTCTTCCTCTCTCTCTCGTCTCTATGGTGAGCACATGCATGCTATACCAAAAATATCTCTAAAAAATAAAATTCTATAATAACTTTAATAAATAAATCTCATTTTGAGACTGCCTAGTCTAAAAAAAATAAAAGTTTTCAACCTGATTTATTCTCTTTTCTCTTTCCTCTAGCTGAGACCTGCTAAGCACTGATCACTCTCAGTAGAAAATAGAAGACCAGCCCTCTTACTCTCTTTTAAAATAGTCTGGTATTTCTCCTCTTCCTCTGCTTGATAACTGAGATTCTGAATCTGCTAGGGCAAAGGCATAGGGTGGGAGGAAGGGTAACGAGAATAGAAAGTTCTTACTTGGCTGGTTCTGCTGTGAGATGGCCTCATTCGCTTTGGGCCTGGAGTTATTTAGCACTTACTCTTTGACTGGTAGACTCTTCATTCATTGTTGCTTTTGGCATCTGGCTCAAAGTTATCCTCTTAACTCCAGGCCTGCCACCATCCTGTAATGTGTGTCAAACCTATTGATGTTTTGGCTCCTAGGTGTACTGTCTTGCTTAGAAAAACATCCCTAACCCTGAGGTTATAAAATATTTTCATATGTTTCCTTTCTTTTAAAAAATAGTTTGTTTATTTATTCTCTCTCTCTCTCATTAGAGAGAGGTTAAAGGAGAGAACCACTGCCAACAGAGTCGCACACCACAATCTTTCCCCATCCTTTTCCAGGATCACAGGCATGTGGGCATGCATCCTACATATAACGGTCAACCAGGGGAACTAAACAAGATTCTATATGGCCTCCAAGTGGAGCGTTGTCCCTCCGCTGTGCCACCATGGGTTGGCCTTTCTATATATCTTATAATATATTTTATTTTTTACATCTAGATATTTAACACCAAAAAAAAAATGCTATACTCTCACATGGCCAACCAGGGTTCAAGTCCTGGACCTGGCAGCTTAAAAATCACACCAGGCATGTGTGTGTGCATCCTCAAGATTCCAAGAGGAGAATGGAAGAGAAGAGATTATAGTGGAGTCATCACCCCCTGAGGAGGGGGTGAATTCTCACTTTACCTCTTTCTGTCTCTCTCTGGCAAGCACACGCACCCTATGGCAAAAACCCTAAAATAATAATAATAATAATAATAATAATAATAATAATAATAAAATCATGCAACTGGATTCATCTAACTTCCTGACTTGGCCGAAAAGTTCAACACAAAAATCCTTCTGAAGTCCTTATACATATTGAGAAAGAGAGAGAGACAGAGTGACAGACACCCCAGACATGCTACAATCCCCTTCCCTGAGCTCTCTAGCCAGTCAGACTCTTGGGTGTGCACGTCTAGTGTGTTTCAGGTCAATTCAGGATCTGAACCTGTTAGCCCTGTAATGTCCAGTACTGCAGATCAGTTCGTTACCACCTGTGCCACTGACTGAGCCAATAGCCACAATGTTTCTAAGCTCTCTCAGTTTGACACACACACACAAAAAAGTATTGAAAATACAGTGGCATGATTTGTTCTCTGTAAAGTCATAAGGTTCACTACAGTCCTTCTGAAATGTTCATAAATAGTCTGTCAGTTCCCCAGGAATTAATTTCAAGCTTCAACAATTGAAAATTGCCTTTCACTTATGTTTATTCTATTTGTTTCCTTTCAGTGATCAAATCCCTCTCTTTCTCTCCTCCCTTCTCTACCCATCTTCCCTTATCTATTTATTCAACAAATACCTATTAATAATCTATCAAATCATTGTTCTAAATTCTAGGGATTCAAAATTGAAACAAAGTTTTGCCTTCATGGAATTTATATTCTCAGAGATAGAAAATGACCATAAATTAATAAATGAGCAAGTTATTTAGTATCTTAGGTGTTGAGTGCTGTGCACACTGTTTTAGCAAGAAAGGGGAGAAGTTACCAAAGCATACACAGAAAAGGGCTCACTGAAAAGGTAATATTTGAGTTGACATGCAAAGAAAGGTAGGGGGATGGGATCAATGGATGGCATAATGGTTATGTTGTTGGACTCCCACATAGTCAGCCGTGGTTCAAGTCCCAGTCCCGGTGGCATAAACCTCATGCCAGGTATGTGTGCATCGGTGCCCCAGATCCCAAGAAGAAATTGGAGGAGAAGGGATTGAGATGTGGCCATTCCCCCTGGGGGAGATTTCTTGTTTTCTGTCTCTCCAGCAAGCTATAGCAAAAATCTCTCTCAAAAGAAAAAAAAGAAAGAAAGAAAGAAAAAGAAAGGTAGGGACAAACCATGGGAATATGGTGTATTTAAGACAACATAAGTTAGCCAGTGAGGCTGGAGCTAGTTGGAAAAAAATTGGTAGGTGAGGTTGGAGGAGGAGGGTCATAGGATCTTGGTTAACAGCTGCACAGACTTTGACTTTAACTCTGAGTAAGACAGAAAGCCTTTGGTAGACTTTTAATACAATTTACACTTTAAATGGCTCACAGGTTACAGTATTGAGAAAATCCTGTAGCAGATCTAGAGTAGAAGCAGAAAAAATAGATTGGAATGTCCTGTTGTTGGCCCAGCAATGAAGATGGGACTTGGATCAGAAGAGCTGTGGGAGAGAGAAGCTGTCATCAGACACTGGATGTATTTTGAAGGCAGAATTTACAAAGTGCTCTGAAAGAATGGAAATGGTATAAAAAAGAGAAGTAGGGGTGATTCCAGGATTTAGGGCTTGAGTGACTGTAAGAATAGAGTCTACAGAGAGATGGAACATACAGCAGACCACTCTTTGGGTGGTGGTGGAGGTCATGAGTTTGTGTATGAATTAAATTAGAGACACTATCGTTTTCCTTTCTTGTGTTGTTTTTGTCTGGCTTTGGTATCAAGGTAAGGTTGACCTCATACAAAGAGTTTTTAAGAGTTTGTATGTTCCATTTGCTTCAATTTTTTTAGAAGTTTGAGATGGGTTATCATTAATTCTTTAAATGTTTAGTTGCATTTACCTGTAAAGTCATCTCATCCTGGGCTTTTCTTTGTTGGGAGGTGATTACTGATTCAGTCTCCTTATTAGTTCTGTTCAGACCTTCTATTTCTTCATGATTCATACTTGGTAGGTTATGTATTTCTAAGAACATATTCATTTCTTCTACATTATCTTGTTCGTTGGCATATAATTGTTCACACTAGTCTCCTGATTCCTTTTATTTTTATGATGTCGATTGTAATGTTACCTTTTTCATCCTTATTTTATTTGATTCCTCTCTATTTTTTTCTTAGACTTCCTGATTTCAAAATCTATTACAAAGCTACAGTAATCTAAACAATAAAAACAGACAGACAGACTAATGGAACAGAATAAAGAGCCCAGAAACAAATCCATTAATATATGGTCCATTGATCTTTGACAAGGTGACTAGAATACACAGTGGAAGGATAGTCTCTTCAACGAATGATGTTGGGGAAACTGGTTATGCACATGGAAAAGAGTGAAATTGTACCCCTATCTTACCCTATACTTACAATTCAGTTAAAAATAGATTAAAAACTTAAGCATATGACCTTAAACTGTAAAATATATTTTACAGTTTAAGGTTTTTATATATATATATATATATATATATATATATATATATATACACACACACTATATATATATATATATATAGTGTGTGTGTATGTGTGTGTGTGTGTGTGTGTGTATATATATATATATATTATTGAAGAGAATCCTTTAAGCTGAAGGAATTTTGTTTTTTTAAATATTGACTCGTGGAGTCTATAACATATGTATAAATAAAATACAGGACAATGATAGCACAAAAGCAAGTAAATAGAGTCAATCTTCTGAAAGATTCTTGCAATGTTTGGCAACTGGTAAAAGTACTAATTCAAGGAAGAATGTGGTACAACACGGATGTATATTGTTACTAAGGTAATCAACAAAGAATATTAAAATAATATAACATGTTAACAGAGAACAATGGAAGATGAACTAAATTACTTGATTAATTAAAAGAAAAACAAGAGAAAAAGAAAGAAAGAAAGGAACAAGGAACAAATAAGACAAGTGGAAAGCAAATAGCAATATAATAGGTTTAAACCCAACTATATTTTACATTATGTTAAGTATAAATTAACGAAGTACTCCAATTAAGACTAAGGATGGGGCCAGCCAGTAGCATGGTGATTAAGATGACTGGATCCCACATGACTGGCTATGCAGTTCGAGTCTCAGACCTGGCGGCTTGAAAAATATGCTGGGTGCATGTGTGTATCCAAAATCCCAAGAGGAAAATGGAAGAGAAGGAATTACACTGTGTCACCCCCACCCCTCAGTGATGCTTTCTCACTTTCTCTCTCCCTCTCTCTCTATCTTTCTCCAGCAAGTTTGCACACCCTATAGCAAAACTTAAAAAAAAAAAAAAAAGACGAAGATGTTAGACTAAATAAAAAAACTATAGTTTAAAAAAAAACACAAAACTTCAGAATCAGCAAGTGGCATGGTGCTTAAGGCAGATGGATCCCACATGGCTGACTATGGTTTGAGTCCTGAACCCAGTAGTTTGAAAAACATGCTGTGCATGTGAACATTCATGCCCAAAATCCCAAGAGGAGAATGGAGGAGAAAGGACTGCAGAATGGCCATGTCCCCTGGGAGTGTTTTCTCTCTTTCTCTGTCTCTCTTCAATAAGCACACAGATTTAGAAAAGCAAATTTTAAAAAGAAACACTTTAAATATAGGAAAGGATTAAGGTAAAAGAATAGGAAAAAAGACATACCATGCAAATATGAATGTAAAGAAACTTGGTATAGTCAGACTTTAAGAAAATAAACATTACTAACATTAAAGAGGTATACAAATTACCAAAGTTGGTCTTAATAATAACAATATGTTGGATTTCAACCATTGAAGACCCTCTGCACAGACTTTACCTTCCTGCTCCCTAGTCTAGCCAGGAGCCAGGATAAGCCAATCAGCAGCCATCTATATTTGAGTTCTGAGTGACCACATTCATTTTGACCACTGAAGATCCCTCTCCAGACTTCACCTTCCTGCTCCCAAGTCCAGCCTGGAGCCAGGTTAGAGCACCCTACTTATTCTCTATTTCTCTATATACATTTTTAAAAATCTTTTTAAACTATTTTCTTTCTTTATTTTTTTGGGGGGGAGAGGTTTTTTTTTGTTTTGTTTTGTTTTGTTTTGTTTTGTTTTGTTTTTGCTATAGGGTGCGTGCGCTCGCCAGACGGACAGAGAGAAACATAGAGACAGAAAACGAGAAATCACTCCCCCAGGGGGGATGGTCATGCCGCAATCCCTTCTCCTCCATTCTCCTCTCGGGATCTTGGGCACACATGCACAGGTGCCCGGCATGAGTTTTAAGCCACCGGGTCTGGGATGCGAACCGCGGTCAACTACGTAGGAGTCCAGCGACATAGCCATTATGCTAACTGCTGGTTCCCTAAAATCTTTTTTAACTTTTAAACTTAGCTCTCTGCTCCTCTTTTGTCTAATTCTTACCTTTCCTCCTTCCCCCATAGGATAAGCCAAGCAGCAGCCATCTATATTTGAGTTCTGAGCAGCCACATTCTAGCGCACTGTGTGGTTTTCAATTTTTGACAAAAAACATTTTTCTTCTCTTTTTATGATTGTTTTTGTCTTGTGGGTTTTTTTTTCCTATTCTTTTTTTTCTATTTCTTTTCCTTTTCTTTTTACGTTTCTCACTTTTCAGCTAAGCCTCCACGCAGTGATTTTCTAGACAAGTCTGGGTGCTCAGAAGCCAAGTATCTGAATACTTTTAGGGTCAGATTAATCCTCAGTTTTCATTAAATTAGCTGTACAAAGGGAGAAAAATGGTACTGTTTACAGACTGCAGGTCACCACCTTCTTCATTCTTCTGATTGCTCAGATTTAACCTCAAAATATAGGAAAAAAACATATAATCCTTCAGATGACCAGAAACTACCGCAGGTGTACAAGAAATATGAGAAACTTAGAACATATCTCTCCTCTAAGAGAAAAGAATAATTCCTCTTACTCCACAAAGAATACAAGGGAACTCATGAAATATCAGATAAAGAATTTTAAATATTCATAGTGAAAAGCTAACACAGATGCAAGAGAACAGAGACAACAACTCCAGAAGATGCAAGAGAAAAGAGACACTGAGTTCAGGAGATGAGAAAGTTCTTGCACGATCTGAAAGAGGAGATAAACATCATAAAAAAGAATCAAATGGAATTGTTAGAGATGAAGGCAGGAAATCAAAACTTCCACTGAAAAGATCAAAAGCAGATTAGATCATGCAGGAGATCAAATCTCAGATGTAGAAGATAAAAACCTCTGACCTAGAGAAATTCACCAAAAAGACTGATAAAATAACCCCCCAAAATGAGAATAACACATGAGTAATACTAGATACCATCAAACGCCCAAACATCCAGATCATCAGTATCCCAGAAGGTGAGGAAACTAATAAGGACATTGATAATCTATTCCATGAAATCCTGGAAGAAAACTTTCCAAACCTAGAGAGGTGCTCAAATATCCAGACCCAAGAAATAGAAAAGACCCCACATAGAATCAACCCAAGAAGATCTTCCCTGAGGCACATCACAGCCAGATTGAACAAAGCCACAAACAGAGATAAGATACTAAAATTGGTAAGAGAGAAACATCAAGTTACTTTCAAAGGATATCCCATAAGGCTAATGTTGGACCTGTCATTGGAAACAATGCAAGCAAGGAAAGAATAAGAAAATACATTCAAAGTGTTAAATGAAAATCAATTTCAACCAAGAATACTATACCCAGCAAGATTATCTTTCATATGGGGAAAAAAAGACAAAATCATTCTTAGATAAACAAAACCTGAAAGAATTTACCAACACCACACCAGCTCTCCAAGAAGTGCTGAAGGGAGTGCTATACTAGGAAAATTAAATTAGGACACGCAAAAATAAGAGCATAAGAAACAACCAAGAGAATGGCCAGTCTAAGGACCAGCAGTTGGTGTAATGGCTATGTCACTGGACTCCCATGTAGTTGACCGCGGTTCAAGTCCCGGACCTGGCCGGGCACATGTGTGCACATGCCCAAGATCCCAAGAGGAGAATGAAGGAGAAGGGATTGCGGTGTGGCCATCCTCCCTGGAGGGTAATTTCTCACTTTCTGTCTCTCTGTCTCTCTCTGTCTTTCTGGAGAGTGCATGCACCCTATAGCAAAAACCTCTCAAAAAAAAAAAAAAAAAAAAAAAAAAGAAAGAAAGAAAGGCCAGCCTAATGGTAGGAAGAAGTCTGGCAATGAATGTTAACTTCTAGTTTAAATGGAAAGATCAGACCACAGTAACACTGCAAGTTCAATAGAAGAGAGATTAATTACATTAGTCTGAACTAATTTTTACTTTAGACTAAAACATTACTGATTTTCTTTGATCCTTTGATTTACATATTTAAGGATTTTTGTCTTCTCTTGAACTGTTGATTTGAACTGAATCCTAACCTTTTTCCTAGCTTTAAGTTTTAAGCAAATTTCTCTTAACATTTTTAAATTTTGTTCTATTAAAACTAAAACTTTTTTTTTTTTTTTGTGAGAGATTTTCGCTAGAGGGCGCGTGCGCTCGCCAGACAGACAGAGAGAGACATTAGAGACAGAAAGCGAGAAATCACCCCCCAGGGGGGATGGTCACGCCGCAATCTCTTCTCCTCCATTCTCCTCTCGGGATCTTGGGCACACACGCACACGCGCCCGGCGTGAGTTGTAAGCCACCGGGTCCGAGACGCGAACCACGGTCGACTACGTGGGAGTCCAGCGACATAGCCATTACGCTAACTGCTGGTTCCCTAAAACTAAAACTTTTTTGAAATTAAAAATTGCATTAAAAAACACCTATTTATACATAATGACTGCAATAAGGTAGATAGCCCCAGCGAGGTGCTACTTTATAGTATGTTCACTTTACTCACTGAGGTCTATGCCTAAAGTCAGACATGGGTTCATAAATATGTATATATCAGCTGTTCTTGCTATTGAAAGTCTTTAAATTAATTAAGACCTTTAGTGAATCAATAAAATGTGAAAAAAAAGGTATGTACAAACTGTACATACCAGACAGTTTGGGAGAAGGGGAGGAGTTGGTAGAGAGTGAGAGGTAGGGAATCAATGGGAGAGGGGGGAACAAAATATATAAGAAACAAGAAATAGAAAATTATTTGTTGATAACATGATGGTAATATCCTTGATTGAGCCAATATACAATGTATACTGAATGGAAAAATCTCATTTTGTATACTGTATTGATGTACAGTGAATGACTGTTAATTAATTAATTAATTAATTTTTTAAAATAATAGAAATATGTTTAGGGGGTGTTTCTTACCCAACTGTTATGTGCTTCACTTAAAAGAATTTTGAGCATAATGGGCCATCAATTACACTTCTTTTATTGTCATTATTTTTCCTTTTAACTATGATCCTGTCTTCAATCATCAGTCTATTCCTTTGACGGCCAAATACTGTTAATAACACACTCCAAAATACAATTCTTAAACATTTCTTTTTAAAATTCCCTTGATAAAAACATTTGATTGCATATTTACTGCATAGTTTTTTGTTCACATGTTGTCCCTATGTAGAAGGCCAGGACTGGGCTCCATTCACTTGTTTGCTATGTAGGGACATTAGGGACTCCTGTAAGCCATGTTTTTGGTTTAGTATGCCTATATTACCTCTGCCAACAAATGACTATCTTTTCACCTTCCTTTCTCACTAATCTACTGCGAAACCTTCAGGTGCCCATGATATCCCTTAACTTTCACTCAGAGCATACTTGATTGTTATTGCAAGTATCAAACTACTTAGTTAAGGAGTACTGGTCAAGAACATGTTTATATTTAATTTTTACATACTAAAACAAAAAAATTAATTTTCTGGTAATCTGTGGGCTATGTCCCAGATTCCTAATCCAGGAAGAAAATATACAGGGTATGACCTCTTTCTCCCTTCATAGCTCTTAGGGTCAAAGAAGTCCAGGGAAATATACTGATCTAGAAAGTTCAAAATGGGTGACTTCAGAGGCCATCATCAAAACTTACCTAATGTTTCTTTATTTTTTTCCACTAGTATTAAAAATAAACTGCAAGAGAGGACTAGAAGGGGGCATAATGGTTATGACGCTGAACTCTGACGTAGTTGACCATGGTTCGAGTCCTGGACCCAGTGGCTTAAAACTCACCCTGGGCACATGTGCATGCATGACCAAAATCCCAAGAAGAGAACAGAGGACAAAGGATTGTGGTGTAGCCATCCCCCCGTGGGTGATTTCTCACTTTCTGTCTCTCTGTCTCTCCAGCAAGTGCATGCACTCTACAACAAAAATCTCTCTTTAAATAAAGAAAAGTACACTGCAAGGAATTTGAGAACTTGGGCATCCATCTTCCCCAGATGGAGGTAACTGAGAGCATCATAAAGAATAGGCTTTGGAGACAGATGCACTTTGATTCTTCTTTTATTGCCTAATAGCTGGGTGACCTTAAATTCTGTTTCCTTATCTGTGAAGATAACATCTGCCTTAGAACAGCAAAGCACCTGGCAGGCAAAGTTCCTGACATGCTACAGGTGCTTTATCAATGTTAGTTCCCACCCTCCAGGGCTCTGCTGCTAACCCTGTTAACTTGGTCTCTGAGAATCTGCCCTAAGCCTACAACAGAAGAAGGTACAGCTCTGACTCTGGTTCAAACCCCTCCCTGAAAGGAAGACAAATTACCTGAGAAGCAGAGAAAAGGCCTGGACTCCCTGAATGGAAACTCAGGGAGACAACACAAGATTTGTGTACCTGTAAACTGTGCCAGTCAGGGACACCATGACCAAACCCAGGGTAAGAAATCCTTGCTCTATAAACTCATTTGGAAAGTACAATGTATACAAAGCCAAATGTATCCTCGCTGTGTGTGTGTGTGTGTGTGTGTGTGTGTGTGTGTTTCAATTGCCAGAGAGTATGTGCACACCAGAGAGGGAGGATGAGGGGAAAAAAAAGCATCCTGAGAGGGTTGCGTGCACACACACACACACGCACACACTTGTGGCATGTTTGCTAAGCCACCAGGGCTGGGACTAAAACTCTGGTTGTCATGTGGGATCTACTTCCCTCAACCCACTGGGCTACAGGGCTGGCCTATATTCGGTACTTTCTTTTTTTTAACCTTTTCCCCCTTAGTTCTTCTTCTCTCTTTCTTTTTAATTTGTAATTTCATTTTCTTTTATACAGTCAATCACGTTATTTAGCTTATAAAGTGAATATTTTAACATGTGAACATTTCTCCCTAGTCCAGTTGACTAAACTGTAAAATATCTTTAACAGAAATTGGCACATTTCTTTGTCCCATTAGTCCTTCTTATCAGTGTTCCTTAATAGTAAATAAGGTTGCTTTGATTGGAACAAGAAATAAAAGATCTGTGACAATAAATTTGAGGGGGAAAGATGAACAGGAATGGAAGGGGGTAACTAGTGTAGGAAACTATCTACATTACTACCGCCTGCCTAATGAGCTTTAAAACCATTTACTTGCTGGTCCTTAAATGATTTTTTGAAAAGCAAGGCTCTTAAGGAGAAATTCCATGGAGCATAGTGATCATAATGTGGAAGACTATTCATTGAAGAGAAAAAAATATTTAGAATTTAAATGCCATAGCCAAAAAAAAAAAAAATCTGCTCTTGGCAGCCTCGTTTCAAGGGTTCCCTGATATGACTTGAGCATTCTGCTAACATACTCATGGTTTTGGCTGGTTGGCTGATCGTTTTTAAAAGTACAAGTCTTATCAGAGAATGGAAGATAGGAGAAGAGGGGGGCAAATTATGTGAATATTATCATTTATCACTCTATTTGGACAAACAGGTCCCATTCTTCATGGGAAACCTTACCACACCTCATCATGGTCTTGAGATGTGTGCTCTCCAAAGCAGACCTAGAATCAAATACAAGCTATTTGCTAAGGAAATGCTCCCAGGAGAAGGGAAGGGAAGAAGTCAAGCAAGGGTCTGATTTCAAGGTAATCCCAGATACATCCTAAAACCTGGGTGTACTCAGGAGCATAAATAACGGTGGACATATAATCCAGTGATTCCACTCCCAGGGTCTGTATCCAAAACCATTGAAACCAGGGACTCCAACTTGTACACCAACATTTACAGCATCATTCATAACAGCCCAAAGGTGGAAGTACCACAAGCATCCATCAAAAGAAGAATGGATAAGCAAAATGGGGCATATACACAGAATAGAATCCTATCCTGCCATAGAAAGGAAGAAAACTGTTACATGCTACAATATGAATGAACCCTGAAAATAGGCTAAGTAAAATAAACCAGATGTGAAAAGGCAAATACTGTTTGATTCCACTTAAATAAGGTTCCTAGAGTAGTCAAATTCATAGAGACAGAAAGCAGAAAAGAGGTTATCAGGAGCTGGGGAAAGGGAGGATAGGGAATTATTGCTTATGGGGGGACAGAGTTTCTGTTTGGGAAGATGAAATGTTCTGGAAATGGATGGGGGTGATGGCTGCAAAACAACATGAATACATTTATGGGCACTGAATTGGACATTTAAAATGGTAAATTTTGTGTTATGTTTATTTTGTCATTATTTAAAAAAATTTTAAGTTATAGTTCACAGAATTGGTCCTACCTCCAGGCAGAAGTACTAAGCATTTTTACTTGCACCATTCATGGGCTATTGGCTTGGGGTGGAGAGGCAGGTACTAAAACTCATACTCTTCTGCATGAGGGAATATGGCTCCAGTGCCTGAGAGGTACTCCTCTAAAGTTGCAGATCACAGCACAGCATGCCAAAGTCAGGGGTAGGGAAACAGCTGAAAAAGAGATCTGAAGAGGCAGGGTGGAGTATCAACAGTGTGTCCACCACAGCCATGTGAGCATGAATCATGGCAGCTGTTTTCTCCATTTTTTTCTTTCTCTAACAAGGAAAAGTAATTTTACCTCAGGAGTGTTACTGATTTCAGTTGACACATTGCCTTGCCACAGGCTCTCTGCAAATACTATTGGTTTCTAAAAATACTGGTTTGGGAGAAGTGTCTGCCCTTTTAATTGTTTTTTTCTTACTGATGAAAAAAATTACAAGTAACTAAGAATAAATGTAAATAATGTGCATAATCTACATTGAAAATTACAAATCAATAATGGAGGTCTATCCTGTGTTCACAGGATAGAAAAATGGACAAAAGATCGAAGGATATTTCACAAGACACCCAAATGACCAGGAAATAGATGACAAGGTACTCAAGTTCATTAATCATCAGAGAAATTCAAAGTGAAGCCCATTGAGATGCCACTTCAAATGCCAAAATTAAAAGCCAGAAAATAACAAGTATACAAACAGATGTGGCACTCTTACCCATTCTAGGCCACAAATAGTTGTCACCATTTTGGTTTCTATTGAAGTTAAACATAGGCATACCCTGTGACCAGGTAAACATAAAAAATACACAATAGAAATGTTTGTTCACCAAAGACATGTATGAGAATCTTCCTAGCAACACTATCTGTAGTAGCTAAAACTGGACACTGCCCAGATATCCATCAATAGAAAAATGTAAAAAAAAAAAAAAAAGTGGTCTATTCCAAGAATGGAATATTAAGTAGCAATGACAATGAAAAATCTATATACATCTACATATAACAACAAAGTTGAATCTCACAATGTTTATTAAAAGAAGTTAGACACACAGGAGTATAATTATATAACGTATACAAACTAACAAGAATAATTTGTCTTTAGAAGTCAGAGTAGTGGTTTCCCAGTGGGGAAGGGTATGTGGTGAGTGATGGGGGAACAAGGGGCTTCTGGAATGCTGACATTTTGGCCAAGGTGATTTCAGTTTGCAATAATACATTGAGCTATACATTGATGATCTATGAACATTCTGTCAGTGACATGCTCCCTCTACTTAGTGTCAATGAGGTTATAGGGAAGCAAAAGATCCTCCTGGGAAGCTGGAACATTCTAGGAGTCATTATGTTTATAGCTACTCTTGAAAGCAATCACTTTTTATGCCCAGATCTCCCTCCCTCATCAATTAAATCAGAACATCTGGGGTGAGAGCCTGGCATCAACAGCATTTAAAGGTCCCTAGGGTTTTCACTTTCCAGCAAATTTCAGGAGTCACTAGATGAGACTATCTTTTTTCCTATGTACTAGTGGGAATTTACGGATACCTCTCCCACAGCCTGGAAGTCTCATCGGGGCATGCACAGGGTACTTGGGAGACCAGAAGTGTATCCAAGTGGCCTTAGAGACAACATCCTTGCTCTTGGAGTAGCTCGCCTCCCACAATACCCAGCATGCACCTGGTAACCAGTACGCTATGTGTTTACTGAACACCCAAGAAGGGGACCTGAGACACACACACACACACACACACACACACACACACACTATCCAAGTGTATGAAATAGTGGTATAGTGTGGTCACTACCGTCAACCTGGGAAAAGACCTTACTAAATTTTAGAGCTCACTTAGCCTCTTCAGGCCTCAGGCTCCTGACTTGTAAAGCCAGGATTAAGCTTTACAAATATTAGGTCGTCGGGAAAGTCATGACGTATTTTTGTTTTTCTATGCAAAAATGCATCATGACTTTCCTGACGATCCAAATATTATATACCTACATTACAGAATTACAGGATTAAATGGGAGAGTTCATTTTTTTTAATGTCTTGCACATTAAAAGTCCAAAAATAATGTAATGAATTGTTTACAAAGTGCTTATATTACTTACAGTGCTAAGCTATGCATTAGCAGTATACAAATATTAACTCATTTGTTCTTCCTACCTAAGAGATATTCCATTATTATCCTTGCTTGACTGATGGTGAAACAGGCATGCAACTGTTCAGTGACTTGCCCAAGATGGCACAGCTGGTAAGCTGCATTCTGTTCCTAGCCAGTGAACTCTACATGACATCTTGCCCTGGGGATGTTCGTGTCCTGAATATACAACTTTCGTCACATAGATTGCTTCATTCATATGTCCTAAAGCTCTCAAAGGCTTACTCTTCCCAGGAGCAATGCTTCTTTTCTGCCATCTGGTGGCAGCGAAAGGGCATGACACTTGCCTTTGTCATTTTCCCCTGCTGCCTGAGGAATGAAGGGGTAGAGGAAGAAAGTGTGCTTAGGGTTGAAGAATCCTGGTAAAAACAAGCAGAAATTACCCTCATTCATTCTAATAACTCAAAGCAGGAACATCTGCACTTTCACAGGAGACCAACTGACACTCATTTATTCAAAATCCTCTATCAAGCATGTACTGTGGTCTACGACTTTTACTGAGTCTCTCCCATGGAGTCAAACACTACCCTAGGCTTACTGTCGCCTGACAGTACCCAAAGAAAGAAAAATATGCATCCTGCTCTCTAGTATTTTGCAGAGTATAGAAAAGGGGGACTACTATAACATGTTGGTATGCTAATAAGAATAGCATAGTTTTTCAGGAACTAAACTAATGAAGATTTTCTGCTAAGACTTCAAAACCCTCCAAAGCCATCCACGAGTGGGTAGGACACCACCCCCCATCCTTCTCTGTCTTTTCATTAAAAAAAAAATTTTTTTTTAAGGTAAAGTATTTTCTTGGCTTTCAGACCCTCCTTTCTCTTGCTAATTCTCACTTCTCCCTCTCCCATCTAGGAGAGGCAAAGATTCCATTGGAACTGGAACTAGTGCTCGCTCGCGAACATGCTTGCACGGTTTTCATTTTTTGATTTAAAAAAATTTTTTTTGGTAATTTTTTTGGGTTTTTTTTTTGTATTTTTTCTTTCTTTTTTTTTTCTCTTTCTCTGTTTTCTTTCCCTTTTTCTTTTACCTTCACCACTTTGCTGCTCATCCTCCGCGCACTATGTGTCTAGACAAGTCTAAGTGAATGGAAGTCAAACACTCGAATACTATCAGGGTCAGAATATTCTTCAATTTCCACTGAATCTGCCGCACAAAGGAAGAAAAATGGAACGGCAGTGAGTTTGCAAATCACCTCCTCCTGCACTCCTCTGAGTGCTCAGATCGAACCTCAAGGTATTAGGAAGAAACGTATAACCCATCAGATGACCAGAAATCACTGCAGAGGCACACTATGAGAAACCAAGAAAATACCTCTCCCCTAAGGAAAAAGAATAACAGCTCTTCATCCACAGTCAGTACAATGGAACTCACGGAAATGTCTGATAAAGAATTTAGAATATTGGGACCAGCAGTTAGCGTAATGGCTATGCCGCTGAACTCCCACGTAGCTAACCGCGGTTTGAGTCCCAGACCTGGTGGCTTAAACTCATGCCGGGCACATGTGTGCGTGTGTGCCCAAGATCTCAAGAGGAGAATAGAGGAGAAGGGATTGCAGTGTGGCCATCCCCCCAGGGGGTGATTTCTCTCTCTCTCTCTCTCTCTCTCTCTCTCTGTCTGTCTTTCTGGCAAGCGCACGTGCCCTATAGCAAAAACCTCTAAAAAAAAAAAAGAATTTAGAATATTCACAGTGACAAAGCTAACAGAGATGCAAGAGAAGAGAGACAATGAACTCCAGAAGATGCAGGAGAAAAGAGCTGACACATTCCGGAAGGTGAGGAAGTTCTTGCATGATCTGAAAGAAGAAATACTCAGCATAAAAAAGAATCAAATGGAACAGTTGGAGATGAAGGCTGTAATAGAGAAAATCAAAACCTCCCTTGAAAGTATTAAAAGCAGGCTAGATTGTACAGAAGATTGAATCTCAGATGCAGAAGACAGTATTGCTGAACTAGAAAAATCCACCACAAAGACTGAGAAAATAGCCAAAAAAAAAAAAAAAGAGAGAGAGAGAGAGAGAAAGAATAATATATCAGAAATACTAGATACCACTAAACATCCAAACATCTGGATAATCAGTATCCCAGATGGTGAAGAAACCAATAAGGGCATTGATAATCTATTCCACGAAATCCAGGAAGAAAACTTTCGAAACCTAGAGAGGCATTCTAAGATCCAGACCCAAGAAATACAAAGGACTCCAAATAGAATCAACCCAAGAAGATCTTCTCCAAGACACATTATAACCAGACTGACCAAAACCACAAAGACAAGATACTGAGATTGACAAGAAAGAAACATCAAGTTACCTACAAAGGATATCCCATCAGGCTAACAGCAACCTTCTCACCAGAAACAATGTGAGCAAAGAAAGAATGGGAAAATATATTCAAAGTTGAGTTAAAAACAATTTCAACCAAGAATACTATACCTGGCAAGATTATCCTTCATTTGGGAAGAGAAGACAAGATCATTCTCAGATAAACAAAACCTGAAAGAATTTACGGACACCAGATCAGCTCTCCAAGAAGTTCTGAAGGGAGTACTACTATATGAGGAAAACTAAATATAGACACACAGAAATAAGAGTTCAAAAACAACTAAAAAAATGGCCAACTTAATGCTAGGGACAAATATGGAGTTGAATATTATCTTCCAGAACTTAAACAGAAAGATTGGACCACAATAGAAGATAGATTAAGTACATGAGACTGAACTGGTAAGATAGAATTTTATGACTTCTAACTAAAACATTATTGGTTTTCTTCTATGCTTTGTTTTCCAGATTTGAGGATTTTTATCTTCTTTTGAGTTACCAATAGGTTCATGCACCTAGTGTTTGAACAAAATCCTAACCTGTTTCCTGACTTTAAGTCTTAAGCAAAGTACTCTTAACATTTTTTAAATTTTGATTTATTAAAACTAAAACTGCCTTTCTTGAAATTAAAAATAAATTGAAAAATACTTATTTAATGACCACAGTAAGCTATATAGCCTCATCCAATTGCCACTTTATAGTATATCCAGCCTATTCACAGAATTTCATGCCTAAAGTCAGACTTGTGCTCACAGATATCTATATACCAGCTGAACTTGCTATTGAGAGTAGTTAGATTAATTAAGATATTTTGTGAATCACTAAAGTGTAGGAAAGAAAAAGAGAATGGAAAGCAACTGTAGATACCAGAGACAGGGTGGGAAGAGGGTGGGAAATGGCAGCGGGTGAGAAATAGGGTGAGAAATATATATATTTAAGAGATAAGAAATGGAAAATTATTTGTTGATAACACATATGATTAAGCCACTGTAAAGTGCATTCTTGATGGGAAATCACATTTTGTATGCTGTAATGATGTTCAGTGACTGAATGTAAAATAAATAAATTTAAAATTAAAAAATGAAGAAAAAAAAAGGATAGCATAGTATAGGAAAGTGTGGGGATAGCAACAAGAGTGAAACCTTAGAAAAATTAGAGGGATTGGCCACTGATAGAACAGGGACATCCCACCCATTTCAACAAGAAGGCAGAAAGATTAAGTTGCAAGATGTATAGTATATTTGGTTGTAGAAAAATGGAGAGCCTTACTGTTTCATATGAGATGAGGTAACTGTCTGAGAGGTGGAAGTGGGGGTGGGGATGCTGGAAGAGATTCAGGAGGAAAGACACAGCAAGAACCAGATGTTTTGGAGAACAGTACATACAAATGATACATTTATTTTTTTTCTTCTAAATGTGCTAGAGAGCACATATACCCAGAGAGAGAGACAAGAAAAAAAGAGGGAGGAGAGTAAGAAAGCATCCCCCAATGGGATATGGTCATAATGGAATCGATTTTCCTTCATTTTTCTGTCTTGTTGAGATTTTGGGTATACACACGCCTGGCGTGTTTTCCAGGCCAAGGGTCCTGGAATTTGAACAACACAGTCAGCCACATGGGATCTAGTTCCCTTAAGCATTAGGCCACAGGTCCAGCCCTACAAATAACATAATTCTGAGTGGTCATATTCTTGAAAAGTAGTCAGTCAGTTTTGCTGTGTGCTTTCCTCCAGGAAAATTCAGCTGCTTCAGCAAAGGTGCCCAGTCAACTTTATGGCTTTGCTGCCTAAGCTGTTGTATAATGTGTTACATATACACTTGAAAATAAATGTGTTCTCCTGTCTTTGCCTTTCAAGTGACTGGGATTACAGGTATGTGCCACCACCATGCCTGACAAGAAATGTATATTCTGCTCTTGTTAAGAAAAATGTTCTTTAAATGTCAACTAGGTCTTTTTGGTTGATGATGCTGTTCAGTTCTTTCTGATTTTCTGTCTAGTAGTTCTATCATGTACTGAGAGAACAGTGTTGAAGTACTACCTTGAATTTTGAATTTGTCTATTTTTCCTTTTAGTTGTCAATTTCACTGGATGTGTTTGAACTTCTGTTGTTTGGTACATTTAGGATGGTTATAACATCTTGGTAAATTGACACCTTTATCATTATGTAGTATCTTTTTTTTTTTTCCTTTGAGAGGTTTTTGCTATAGGTCCTGTGCACTCACCAGAAAGACAGAGAGAGACAGAGAGACATAAAGTGAGAAATCACCCCGCCAGGGGGGATGGCCACGCCGCAGTCCCTTCTCTTCCGTCCTCCTCTCAGGATCTTGGGCACACATGCACACACTCCTGGCGTGAGTTTAAGCCACTAGGTCTAGGACTCAAACTGTGGTCAACTACATGGGAGTTCAGCCAACATAGCCATTACGCCAACTGCTGGTCTCTATTATGTAGTATCTCTCTTGTCCCTGGTAATTTTCTTTGCATTGAAGCCTACTTTATCTGATATTTATATAGCCACTCTAACTTTTTAAAAATTCATGTCAGAAATGGTCCATCTTTTTTTTAATCTGTCACTTTAAATATACCTACAGCACTTTATTCAAAGTGATTTTCTTTTCCTTTCTCTAAAATTTGCTATAGGGTGCATGCACTTGGGAGAGAGAAACAGAGACACAGAGAGAGAGAGAGAGAACTCCCTAGGATGGATGACCATCTATGCTGCAACACAATCTCTTCTCCTCCATTCTCCTCTTGGAATTTTGGGTATGCATGAATATGTTCCTAGTGTGGTTTTTTTTAAGCCACTGGTTCCAGAACTGTGTACTTGGTCATGTGGGATCCATGCCAACACCATGACAGTGGCTGGTCCCAGAATGGATTTTTTTAAATGGTCCTGATATAATATTGTCTATAAGAAAATCATTTTGGAGGCTGTCAGATGGCAAGGTTAAGGCAGCTGGACCTTACATGGCCAACTATACAGTTCGAACTCTAGACCCCACAGCTTAAAAACACACTGGGTGTATGTATGTATGTGCCCAAAATCCTGAAGGAATATGGAGATGGGATTATGTAATGGCCATCCTCTGCAAAGGGATGCTTTCTCACTTTCTCATTCCCTCTCAGGTAAGTGCATACACCCTTTAACAAACAAACAAAAAAACAAAAACAAACAAAAAAAAAGGCATTCTGACCATCTCTGTCTAATCTTTGTTTAGATGGCTTACAAGCAATTTAATTATTGATGTCAGTATTTAGGTTTCCCATTTTATTATGTTTTCTTCTGGTCCCCTGCTCTTTGTTCCCATTTTCCATTTCCTGCCTTCTGGTGGGTCATTTGAATATTTTTTAATATTCCATTTTGCTCTATCTATAGTTTTTTTTTCACTTTATCTCAATCAACTTTATTAGTGGTTGCACTAGAGGTTATCATACACATACTTATCAGCTACTAGTACCAATATGTTACCTGTTCAAGAAGAATGTAGAAACTTTAATATCATTAAAACCCTTTGCCCTACCTACCCTTTATATTACTAGTTGTCTTAAATGTTATCTCCACATGCACTGAAAAGTACATCAATTTTTTATTTTTCTTGCTTTCAACTGTCAAATATTTTTAAACTGTCAAAAAAATTTTAAATATAAAATAGCCACTGTAGTTTCCCCAAATATTTTATACTCTTTTTATTGTTCTTTCTTAATTCCTGGTGTTCCAAGTTTCCTTTTGTCATCATTTCCTTTCTGTTTGAAAAACTTCCTTTAGCAATTCTTTTAAAGCTCCATTCTCCTTTCGGGATTTTGGGCACATACATATATGTACCCAGTGTTTTGCAAATGACTTTCCTTTATCTAAGAATATTTACCTTCGTGCCTGCAGAATATTTTCACTGGGTATAAATTTCTGTTTAACAACACCTGAAAAATGTGCTGGTGTGGTGGTTAAGGTGCTGAATTCCTACGTGGCCGGCCACAGTTCAAATCCTGGACCTGTTGGCTTGCTTTCTTACTTTCCTTCTCTCTCTCTCTCTCTCTCTCTCTCTCTCTCTCTCTCTCTCGAACATATGTGCCCTGTAACAAAAAATAATAATAATAGTGATAAATAAAATTAAATAAATAATTCTTTGAGATCAGCAGATAGCATAATGGTTACGTTACTGGACTCCCAAGTAGTCAACTGCAGTTTGAGTCCTGGATCTGGTGGCTTAAAACTCATGCTGGGCACGTGTGCGTGGATGCCCAAGATCCTGAGGGGAGAATGGAGGAGAAGGGATTACAGTGTGGCCATCCCCCTTGAGGGTTATTTCTCACTTTCTGTCTCTCTGTCTTTCTCTCTCTCTCTGACAAACACATGACCCTAACAAAAACCTAACCTAACCCTAGCAAAAATCTCTAAAAAAAAAAAAAAGGAAAAAAAAAAAAAAAAAAACATGTGAAGGCCTGCTAGTATCCATGTTTGTGTTAAGAAACTGCTGTCATTCAAATGATGTTGTTATCCTATCAGTCACAACATCATTTCTCTAACTTTTTGTAGACTTTTTTTTTGTCTACAGTTTTGATTGTGATATACTTTAGGGTAGAATGAGAGGGGTATCCTGTTTGGGATATGCTAATAAAATTTTCAAATCTGTAGGTTTGTATCTTTCACAAAATTTTAGGAGTTTTCAGCCATTATTTCCTCCAGTGTTTTTAGCTGTACACACTTTTTCCTGTACTGAAAGACTCTAGTGACACATTCTAGACCTTTGATTATTGTCTTGTAGGTTCATGAAGCTCTGTCTATGGCTTTTAAAAAAAGAATCTATTTTCTCTTCAATGTTCAGATTGAACAATTTCTATTGATGTAGCTTTTTTTTGTTTTGTTTTGGTTTTGGAGAGGTTTTCACTATAGGGTGCGTGCGCTCGCCAGACAGACAGAGACAGACAGAGAGACAGAAAGTGAGAAATCACCCCCCAGGGGGGATGGTCACGCCACAATCCCTTCTCCTCCACTCTCCTCTCGGGATCTTGGGCACGCACGCACACGCGCCCCGCGTGAGTTTTAAGCCACCGGGTCCGGGACGCGAACCACGGTCGACTCCGTGGGAGTCCAGCGACATAGCCATTACGCTAACTGCTGGTTCCCTATTGATGTAGTTTTGAGTTCAACGACTTCCCTATCATCCTTATCTTCTACTGAATCCACAAAGTCATTACTTTTTTTAAAATACTGTATTTTCCTATTCTTTTTTTTTTTTTTTTTGAGAGATTTTTGCTATATAGCGCGTGCACTCGCCAGAAAGAGAGACAGAGAGACAAAAAAACAAGAAATCACCCCCCAGGGGGGATGGCCACGCCACAATCCCTTCTCACCCATTCTCCTCTCAGGATCTTGGGCATGCACGCACACACGCCCACTGTGAGTTTAAGCCACTGGGTCCGGGATTTGAACCATTGTTGACTACATGAGAGTCCAACAACATAGCCATCATGCCAACTGCTGGTCTCATATTTTCCTATTCTAATGTGTCCATTTTGCTCTTTTTTTTTTAATCTACATTTTTACTGAAGCTGTATTTTTTTCATTTACTTCAAGGTTTTCTATACTGCTTATTGAAATATCTTTATTATGGCTGCTTTAAAATTCTTGTCAGATAATTCCAACATCTACGTCATCTTAGTGTTGGTGTCTGTTAACTGCCTTTCAATTTGAGATTTTTTGGTTCTTGGCATGGAGAGCAATTTCAGCAAGAAGAATAGGCCAGAAAGGATTTATTTCTACTTATCCGGAACCATCAATAATGTCTTTTTAAAAAAAAGAAATCATTTTTTTAATTTATTTATTTTCATATGAGTTTTGCTAGAGAAAGACAAAGAGGGAGAGAGAGGAGAGAAAGATCAATATGTAATATTATATATATATATATATATATATACACATATATACACTATATATACATAATTTATATATACAAATATTTATATATATATATATATATATATATATATATATATATATATACACACACATATATACATATATGTATCAGACTTCTAGAGGGGAGGGCAGAGATAGGCTAGTACTATTCAAATGATGCCTAAGACTGAAGTTACTCTCAAGTACAGGCAGGGCTTGAGAGTTGGCTTCAGCCTTCCCATATCAGGAAATTTTCTCTCTAGTTATCCCCTAGGGTGTACTTCATTTTCCAGGGCTTGTCTTCTTTGAGTGTATCCAGGGTCAAGTTCTCTTCTCAAATCCCTACTAGAAACTTGTCTCTCTCCTGTCTTCTAGGGAGGCACCATAGTACTGAAGTTAGTAGTTCTAGGCTTCAGAATCAGACTGCCTTAGCTATAATTCTGCCTTCATGACTTATTAATTATGTGACTTTGAGCTGTGGTTTTTCTCTCTCTGAGACTCAATACACACATACAATGTGTAATAACATGTTCCACACTATGTATTTGCTTGTCATCTGCTTCAGTCTGCATGAAAGCTCCATGGAAGTAAGGACATTGTCTATTCTGTTTATGTCCACAGCTCCTAGAACAGTGCTATGGAAAAGGTGGTCAGTATATACCTGTCAAATGACTACACGAATGAATAAAAATACTTTCCTCAGAATACAGTTTGAGAACTGAATGAGAGGGTACATGTAAAATGCTTAGCACAGAACCTAGCAGATAACGACTCAGTAAGTGTAGCTGGTTTTTCATTCTCATTGTACCTTTCAATGGTTTGAAGAGGAAGTTGAGCCATATGATAGTTATTACATACTGAAGGAAGAAAGTTGGAGCTCTTTAAGTGATTCAAAGTTTAGCCTTTGGAGAAAATAGGATGAAAGATTCAATATGACTGCACCTCTACTTCAGGAAGGTCTGCTGAAATGGATGGGAGTAAGTTATAGGAGGAAGAAACTGAAGGCAGAATTATTGTGAGGATGTTGGAAAAGGACCAGGAGAAATCTCTCAGCCCTGACCTTCCACATGAAGTTTACATTCTAGGTAAATTTCATAGGTTTATTTTCAAAAGTCTTAACAAATATGAGATTTAAAAGGGACGTGTACTGTACTCATTTTTCTGAATAGGAAACTGAGGCTTAGAATGGTGAAATAACTTCTCAAATTGCCTAGTCAATAAGAGTGAGAACCGGATCAAGAACTCAAGTCTTCCTCTATATTCTAGTCTTCCTGCACTATTAGGTGACCCAGACACCAAGAGATAAGCTGTGTCCAAACTAAGAACATCTTGTGGTATATATAAATTGAAAAAGACAAACTCATTTATTTTAGCAAAAAACAACTGTCACTGTTGCTTAAATTTTATAATAAATATCTTACATTTTTGAAACAGGGACTTTCAAGATACAGCAATGGGACATACACAGACATGATTTCCTTGAATCTGCTCCTGGTTTGGGAATGTTTGTGACTGTTACAACCTACAATGAAGAGGTAAAACATTTTTTCGTGTTGCTATCAAAATTTTTCGTTTGCTAAAAATTCATATGCCATATCCTCTGAAAGTTGTTTTTGTTTTTGTTTTTTTGAGAGGTTTTTTGCTATAGGGCACGTGCGCTCTCCAGAAAGACAGAGAGAGACAGAGAGACAGAAAGTGAGAAATCACCTCCTCAGGGGGGATGGCCACACCACAATCCCTTCTCCTCCTTCCTCCTCTCGGGATCTTGGGCATGCACGCACATGCGCCCGGTGTGAGTTTAAGCCACCGGGTCCGGGACTCGAACCGTGGTCGACTACATGGGAGTCCAGCGACATAGCCCTTATGCTAATTGCTGGTCCCCCTCTGAAAGTTTTTAAAGCTCTACATAACCCCTTGTTAACCAGTATTTACAATTTTTAATGGATATAACACTGAATAATGCATGACCCAGAATGTAGAAAGTCCTTGCCTTCAATGAGTCTACTGTCTAGTTGAGGAACAGGGACAGACTTCTTAACATAATTTAAAAAAAAAAAAAAAAGGTGGTTTTCTGATTTTGAGGTTTTCTGATTTTTGAGGTTTTCTGATCTTGCTGGGCAGAGGGGATCCTTAGCACCAAATCATCACTCTGGCTTTTCCCGGGCCAGGTTTCATATGCCTGTAGGTGCTGCAGCCACATGCAAACACAAGGGTCAGATAAAGTGCCTCCTCCCCCCTTCCTCCTCTCATTCTGGCAGGGACTTTCTCTAGTAATGCAACAACCTTTGGGTCTATCTGGCCTTACAGGCCTCTTCCTCACTGGAAGTTAGCATAGAAGTAGAAAAGTCACCATGGTTAAATGAAAGAATATGGGTTTTAGGGTCAGAGCAAGTTAAAATATAAATTTTCATCTACAGCTAAAACTGTGGGCAGGTTTTTTTTTAAATGTTTTTATTTATTTATTTATATTTCCAGATTTATTTCACATTTCACATAAAGTCCCCATCATACTGTATATAATATATGCTTTTTCAACAGACCTTTTTTTTGTCTAAGTGTTTCTTGCCTTTGCAACTCAAACATGGTGGTACAGATATCTTTACAAGGTAGTGATTTCATCTCCTTTGGGTATATGACAAAAAGAGAGATTGATGGATTATAGAGTAGTTCTATTTTAAAAAGAATTATTTAATTAAGTTAACTAATTGTTATTATTACTTTAAAATTTGCTGTAGGACATGTGCTCTCACCAGAGAGTGAGAAAGCAAGCCGTCAGGTCCAAGACTCCTCAAACAAAGGCTGGCCATGTGGGAATCCAGTACCTTAACCACCATGCCACCTGCTCACCCCTGAGTGGTTCTATTTTATTTAGGAACCTCCACCCTGTTTTCTATATACTACATCAACAAAGTGCAAGCGTTCCAATTTCTTCATACCCTCACCAACATTTGACATCTCCCGTCTTCCTGATAATGATAATAATAACAACAAAACTGAGCATTGGGCAAACATATTTATTTTCATTCTTACCATTCTTGCTTTAATGCACTGCATCTGAAGTGCCTGAATGGGCTATCAAAAGAGAAATTTAGCATTACACTTTGAAGTACTTGGAAACATTGGTCTTTCATTTCTATTATCAAGCATTCCTGATAATAGCTGATAGATAACTTCTGATACCACATGTGAGGTGATATCTTATCTTGTTTTGATTTGTATTTCTCTGATGATTAGTGAGGTTGAAGACATTTTCAATATATCATTTGGACTTTTTTTTTTTCCTTTAAATTTGCTATTGGGCATGTGTGCTCAGTGGAGAGAGAGAGAGAGAGAGGGAAGGCTAGGGAAAACCACAAACCACCATCTGGGGGGATGGCCATATCACAATCCCTTCTCCTCCATTCTCCTCTCAGGATTTTGGACATGTAGACACATGTGCCTGCATGTTTCTCAAGCCACCAACTCCAGCATCTCAACCACCACGCCACTTGCTGGTCCCTATTTTGGCCATTTTTATGTCTTCTTTGGATAAATTTCTATTTGAGTCCTTTGCTCATTTTTTAATTGGGTTATTTGTTTTCTATTGAATTGTTTTTTTTAAAAAAAAGGTTTTTGCTATAGGGCATGTGCGCTCATCAGAAAGACAGAGAGAGACAGAAAGCGAGAAATCACCCCCCGGGGGGGATGGCCACACCGCAATCCCTTCTCCTCCATTCTCTTGGAATCTTGGACATGCATGCACATGCGCCCAGCATGAGCTTAAGTCACTGAGTCCAGGACTTGAACCGCGGTAGACTACATGGGAATCCAGAGACATAACCATTATGCTAAATGCTGGTCCCTGAATTGAATAGTTTTAAAAGTAAGTTTTGAATATTAACATCTTTTTGTTTGTTTGTTTTGGAGAGGTTTTTGCTATAGGGCGTGTGCGTTCGCCAGACAGAGACAGAGGGACAGAAAGCGAGAAATGGGGGGATGGCCACGCTGCAATCCCTTCTCCTCCATTCTCCTCTGGGGATCTTGGGCATGCATGCACACGTGCCCTGCGTGAGTTTTAAGCCACTGGTTCCGGGACTGGAACTGCGGTCGGCTACATGGGAGTTCAGCAACATAGCCAGTACGCTAACTGCTGGTCCCACATCTTTTCATTTATATTGGTTATACATTCTTTTTTTCCAATTCACAGGCTGGCATTTTGTTTTGTTAATTATTTCTTTTGCTGTGCAGAAGCTTTTTAGTTTGATATAGTCCCATTTACTTACTTTTACTTGTGTAGCCTAAGCTTTAAAAATTTATATTTTTATGGAGAACCAGCAGTTAGCGTAATGGCTATGTCACTGGACTCCCACGTAGTTGACCGCGGTTCGCATCCCGGACCCGGTGGCTTAAAACTCACGCCGGGCACGTGTGCGTGAGTGCCCAAGATCCCAAGAGGAGAATGGAGGAGAAGGGAATGCGGCGTGACCATCCCCCCTTGGGGGTGATTTCTCGCTTTCTATCTCTATGTCTGTCTCTGTCTGTCTGGCGAGCACACGCGCCCAGTAGCGAAAAACCTCTCCAAAAAAAAAATAAATAAATAACTTAAAAAAAATTTAGATTTTTATGGTGAAAAAGCGTGCATTTAGAATTAGCCAGCTGGCCTCAGTTTAGATTATCTCGATTTTTTTTTTTTGGCACCATCCAAAGCATTATAACCAGGAGCCAGTCAAACAAAGGCCTTCTTCTCTCCATCAGGCCTGATTAGGGTGGTGACCTTGGCCACGTCAGTATCATAGAGCTTCTTCACAGAATATACGTGATGTAGACAGGGCAAAGTTCCCATTCTTGTAGGAAAACTGGATGATTGATTGGCCCAAGTGCAGGACAGATATGTTAATAATCCCATCCATGTCCAATGTCAATGTGATTGACAGTCCAAGGGAATAATGTGACTGATGCGGTGGGCAGGGAAGACAATAACAATATATATGTACCATACAAACCTATACATTCTATACCCATTTTACTTTTCCATAATCCTGTTTCCAATATTCCTATTCCAGTTTTAGAGGAAACTTGTCCTGACATTAAGTGGTTTATACAATGTTACATTGTCAACATGTGCAACACTGAGATTTAAACTCAACTGCTTTTTTTCTAATACGTCAACAGATACTAAAAAGTGTTTGCTAACTTAGAGATTCACTGGAGTAAGATTACATGGATCCTTGAATATGAAACTAAATTCCAAAAATGCAATTTCTTTTCTTCTTTCTTTTTTTTAAAAGAGATTTTTGCTATAGGGCATGGGTGCTTGCCAGAGAGACAGAAAGAGACAGAGAGACAGAAAGCAAGAAATCATCCCTTTAGGGAAGATGATCATGCCACAATCCCTTCTCCTCTATTCTTCTCTCAAAATTTAGGTATGCACACATATGCACCTGGCCTGAGTTTCAAGCCACTGTGTCTGGGACTTGAACCACAGCTGACCATGTCGGAGTCCAGCGATGTAACCATTACACCATCTACTAGTCCCAACAGAATTTCTATGAATGGAAATTAAGTATATGGCAAGATTCTTTTATTTTCCTCAAATCAAACTTGAACGACTTTTAAAAAGGAGAATCTTTGGGACCAGCAGGTAGTATAATGGTTATGTCACTGTCCTCCTATGCAGTCAACCGCGGTTTGAGTCCTGGAACCAGAGGCTAAAACTCACTCTGGGCATGTGTGTATGGATGCTCAAAACCCCCAGAGGAGACTGGAGAAGGGATTCCCCCTGGGGTGTGATTTTTCACTTTCTGTTTCTCTGTCTCTCCAGCAAGTGCATGGACACTGTAGCAAAAGTCTCTCTTAAAAGAGAGAGAGAGAGAATCCTTAACTGCATTTTTCTATGTGTGTAACATATACTTGTATTTTTACTAATGATTTAATAGACTTTGTTTTTAGAGCAGTTTTGGGTTATTAACAAAACTAATTAAAAAGCAGAGCTTCTATAGTACCTCTGCTCCCACACATGCACAGCCTACACCACTATCAACATTTTCCATAGTAATACGTTTGTTACAACTGATGGACCTACATTGACACATCATTATCCCGCAAAGTCCATTGATTATATTACTTTTACTGCTTTATATTCTATGGGTTTGGACAAATGTATAATAGTATGTATCCACTCAATTATTGTATCACACAGAGTAGTCTCACTATCTTTAAAAAACAAAACAAAACAAAAAAAAAAAAAAAACCTTTGCTCTGCTATTCGTCACTGCCTCTCTTTAACCCTTGGTAACCACTGATCTTTTTATTGTTTTGCTATTTGCCAAGCTCTCATATAGTTTGAATCATACAATACATAGCCTTTTCTGATTGGCATCTTTCACTTAGTAATATGGGTTTTATGTTCTTCCATATCGTCTCATGTGTTGATAACTCATTTCTTTTTAAAATTTATTTCTTCAGTGGGAGAGGCAGCGAAAGAGAGAGGCACTCTCAAAAAGGCCTTCATATCCATCCCGTTATCCAGCCTAGCATGTATAGAAAGCCCCCAAGATGTGACGCCAGGGCCTTACCACATGGGCACAATTGCTTTACTGCTGTGCTGTCTGGACCTGATAGCTCACTTTTTAGTGCAGAATAAGATTCCATTGCCAGAATGTGCATTCACCTTTAAAACAACATCTTGATTTCTTACAAGATCTGGCAACTATGAATAAAATGCCATAAGTATCTGTGTGCAAGTTTTTGTGTGGACCTAAGATTTCAGATAATTTGGGTAAATAATCAAAGAACATATCTGGAAGGTCATATGTTAAAAATATGTTTAGTTTTGAAAGAAACTGCCAAACTATCTTTCAAAGTGACTGTACCACTTTGCATATACACCAGGATGAATGACAGTTCCTATGACTCCACAGCCTGGCCAGTTTTCAGTTGAATTCAAAACCAATTTTGAATTTTGGCTATTCTAATAGATGTGTAGTGGTACCTTGCTTTAATTGCAATTCTCTAATGGAATGTTGAGCATCTTTTCAAATGCTTATTTGCCATTTCTACATCCTCAATGAGGTGTCAGTTCAGATTGGGTTGTTTGCTTACTGTTGAATTATTGTTGTTTTGTTTAGTCTTTTTATGCCAGAGAACACACACATGAGAGAGAGGGTGAGAGAGGAAGCACTTCTCAGTGGAGCCTGGTCACACCAAAAATCCCTTTTTCTTCTATTTCTCCACATGAACCCTGGGCACATGTGACCATGCCCAGGGTGTTCCAGGGGTTGGCATTGGCTATGTTCTGGACTTATGTTCGACCACAAGTCCTGAATTATTTATTTTCCCGAGAGGAGGATGGAGGAGAAGGGATTGCGGTGTGGCCATCCCCCCCCAGCAGCATGTGCCCTATAGCATAATACTTTGTCCCAGTCTGTCTCTTCTCATTCTCTTGACAATGGTATTTACAGAACATTAACTTTTAGCTGTTTAAGTCCAGTTTATCATTCTTTCTATTAGGATTTGGATACTGGTTTGTCTCTAAAGTTTCATGTTTGGCAATTGGCCTTAGTGGGCAGTGATTGGATGTGCCCCCAGAAACTCATTTTTTGGGACTGGATTATACTGTAAAAGTGTTAAATGAAAGCTTAATTCTTACAGTGCCCCAGGGTGGGGCCTTTGGGTGCGACAGTGTCATTAGGACAGGTTTGCATGATTAAGTTCTGGTAAGGTTTATAAAGCCGAAACAAGTGAGACTAGAATGTCAGGCAGAGAGAAGGCCATATGGATACAGACTAAGCTTCACTCTGCTAAAAGTTCTACTCACCATTTTGTGATACCTTTGTGCTTTTCAACTACCAGAACTGTGAGTCACTGAACTTCTATTTTTATAAATTCATCCAGTCTCAGCAGTATTTCTGTTAGCCATGCAATAATGGACTAAGACACTTTCCTTCATGGATTATGACTTATATCTAAAAAATCATCACCAAATCCAAGGTCATCTAGATTTTTTTCTACATATGATCTCCTACATTACCTTCTAGGATACTTATATTGGGTCATCAGAAAAGTCATGACACATTTTTGCAGAGAACAATACATCAGGACTTTTCCAAAGACCCAATAGTTTTTAATTTTGTATTTAGGCTTAAGATCCCTTTTAAGCTAATTCTTGTAAAATGTGTAAGGTATATGTCTAGATTCCTTTTTTCATTTCTTTTCTTTCTCCTCCTTTCTTCTTCTTCTTTCTCTTCTTCTTCCTCTTCCTTTCCCTCCCCCCTTATCTTTCTTCTTTTTTTGTATGTTGGCATCTAGGTGTTCCAGTGCCATTGTTTACAAAGACTATTTTCTTCATTGCATTACTTTTATTCATTTGATAAAGATTAGCTATCTTCATGTGGGTCTATTACTGGACTCTGTGTCCTGTCCCACTGATCTATGTGTCTATTCATTCACCACACACCACAATCTTGATTACTGTAGCTTTATAGTTCTTCAAGTTGAGTTTTGTCAGTCCTCTGGCTGAGTTCTCCTTCCTCAATATTTTGTTGACTATTGTGGTCTTTCCCTCTCCATACAAACATTAGAATCAGTTTGTTGATACTCACAAAATAATTTAATAAGATTTTACTGGGATTTTGTTGAGCGTATGGATCAAGTTGGGAAGAAATGACATTTTGACAATATTGAATCTTATTATTCATAAACATGGACTTCTCCATCTATTTAGTTGATTTCTATTGCCACATTTTAGTAGTTTTCCTCATATAAACCTTGTACATATTTTGCTAAATTTATAAATAAGCATTTCCTTTTGGGGAGGGTGCTATGTGAATGGGCAACTTTGATTTTTGTTTCATATTCCATTTGTTCATTTTTGGTATATAAGAAAGCAATTAACTTTCTTTTATTAACCTTGTATCCTGCACTGCTATAATTGCTTATTACTTCCAGTAGTTTGTCTATTCTTTTGGATACTCTATATAATCATCTCATCTATGAAAAGAAAAAGTTTTATTTCTTCCTTCGAGATTTGTTTACCTTGTATTTCCTTTTCTTTTCACATGTGTTAGAACTTCTAATTCAATGTTAAAAAGAATGGTGAGAGGTAATATCCATCTCTTAGTGGGATGAATTCTGGTTTCTCATCATTAGGTATGTTAGCTCTAGGATTTTTGCAGATAATCTTTATAAAATTAAGTTCCCTTCTCTTCCTAGTTTGGTGAGTTTTTTTAAATCATGAATGGGCATTAGATTATATCAAATGTTTTTTCTTCACCTATTACTATAATCATGAATTTTCTTCTTTAATCTATTGGATTGATGGATTACATTGATATTTTAATGTTAAACCAGTCTTGAATATCTGTAATAAATTCCACATGATTGTGGTAATTCCTTTTATACATTTTTGGATTTGATTTGCTAATATTTTGTTAAGGATTTCTGCATCTAAGTCATGAGAGATAATGTTCTGTGGTTTCCTTTCTCACAATGTTTTTGTCTGGTTTTGGTATTAGGAATGGAAGTCTCATAAAATTAATTAGGAAGTATTCCTTCTGATTCTATTTTCTGAAAGATATCATAAAGAACTGGCATAATTTCTTGAAGAGGTGTTTTTTGTTTTTTTTGTTTGTTTGTTTGTTTGTTTGTTTATTTATTTATTTTGCTATAGGGCGCGTGTGCTCGCCAAACAGACAGAGAGAGACAGAGAGATAGAAAGCGAGAAATCACCCCCCAAGGGGGATGGCCACACTGCAATCCCTTCTCCTCCATTCTCCTTTCGGGATATTGGGCACGCACGCACACGCGCCTGGCGTGAATTTAAGCCACCAGGTCCGGGATTTGAACTGCGGTCGATGACATGGGAGTCCAGCGACATAGCCATTATGCTAACTGCTGATCCCTAAGAACTGGCATAATTTCTTCCTTAAATGTTTGGGATAATTTGCCAGTGACTCCATCTGGGCCTGGTGCTTTGTTTTTAAAGGTTTCAGTCACTGATTCTATTTCTTTCACTGATGTAGGCATATTCAGATAGTCTATTTCTTCTTGTGTAGGTTTAAGCAGATTTTAATCTTTCAAGGAAATGGCCCATTTCACCTAGATTATCAAATTTGTTCACATGAACTTGTTCATAGTGTCCCTTTATCTTTTTTTTTTTTCATGATCAGTTATTTAATTAGCTTCTTGACAAAAAATTTAAAACACCAATTTGTGAGGATAAACTCCATTTGTAAGGGCAAACATGGATCGCAGGTAGCCCTGGAGCTGAGGAATAGCTTTGATTTTTGGTAAAATTTGTGGGTCCACAGCTTTCTGATCCATCTTGCACTGCTTGGAAATCTCCTATTTTCCTTCTCTGTGTCGAAGATCTCACCTTCCTGGTGTCTAGGCTTCTGCAGTTTCTTTTTCTTTCTTTCTTTTTTTTTTTTTTTTTTTTTGGAGAGGTTTTTGCTACAGGGCACGTGTGCTCGCCAAACAAACAGAGAGAGACAGAGAGACAGATAAGCAAGAAATCACCCCCCCGGGCAATGGCCACGCCGCAATCCCTTCTCCTCCATTCTCTTCTCGGGATCTTGGGCATGCACGCACACGCACCCGGCGTGAGTTTTAAGTCACCGGGTCCGGGACGCAAACTGCAGTCGACTACGTGGGAGTCCAGCGACATAGCCTTTACGATAACTGCTGGTCCCCCGCTTCTTTTTCTTGAAGTAAGGTAAGGTGCTTTGGGAATTTTACTTTGCTAATATCAATTTTCGTGGAGGTGGCAATGACAAATTTCTGGTGTTTCAGTGGAACTCGATTGAGAACCAGCAGTCCAGTTACAAGTAGCAAGCCATTGCTCAGCTGCTTCAGGAAAACCACTCTCTTGCCTCTGTGGCGTCCAGCGAGGATGATCAGAATGGTCCCAGGAATGATGCTAGCTCACAGCTTTCTCACATGCTGACTGAAGGATTTTTTGCCATGGTTCAACAGCTTTCAAGGCATACCTTCAATAGGATAATACCTAGGCATTTTGCACAGTTTAACCACCTGAGTACCACCATTCTTATCTCCACTAACTGGTTTTGTGAGTCACAAGAAACTTCTCCATCTTTTTCTTTTCAATCCTGGATTGAATGGCAGAGTATTTCCTCTTGTATATGGCCTTCCTGGAATATATGGCAGACCGGAAGTATATGCCAATGCCGTGGACTAGGATGGGGTTTTGGCTGCAATGGGGCTTCCCCTTCTTGGGCTTTTTAGCCTTGGGGTCACCCTATTTAACCTTGCCACTGGCATCAGCCTTCTTGGCTTCATGTTTCTTCTCCTTAGTATCCTGCTTTGCAGCTTTTTCACCTGCTATCTTGTAAGCCCTTTATTATCCTTTTAACATTCATGGTATCTTTAATGATGTCTCCCCTTTCATTTCTGGTATTAGTAATTTGTGACCTCTCTTTTTTCCTTAGTTTGGCTAGAGGTTTATTAATTGATCTTTTCAAAGAATGTGCTTTTTGTTTCATTGATTTTGTATGTATCATCATCAACTTCTGCTGTTAGTATTTCTCTTCTGCTTGCTTTGTGTTTAATCTGCTCTTCTTTAACTTGTTTTCTAAGGTGGAAGCATAGATTACTGATTATAGATCTTCCTTCCTAATATATGCATTCAATGCCTTACATTTCTCTATTCCCTGTTTTCACTGCATCCCATAAATTTGGATAAGTTGTATTTTCATTTAGTCAAAATATTTTAAATTTCTTTTGTAATTTCTGCATTGACCTTTGTGCTAATTAGAAGAATGTTGTTTAATCTCCAAGGATCTGGGGATTTTCCAGCTATCTTTCTGTTATTTATTTCTAGTTTAATTCCACTGTGGCCTTAGAGCATACATTGTATGCTTTCTATTCTTTCAAATTTGTCTAGGTGTGTTATATGGCAGAGTATGATCTACCTTGGTGAATATTCCATGTGAACTCGAGAAATGTGTATCTACTGTTGTTAGATAGTCTATAGATGCTAATTATGCATAGTTAATTGATGGTGCTATTTAGTGCAACTATGTTCTTACTGATTTTCTGTCTCCTGGATCCATCCATTTCTGATAGCTGTTGAAGTCTCCCATGATAAGTGGATTGCTCTATTTCTACTTGCAATTCCGTTCATTTTTGCTTCACTTTTTTAGTTGTTGTTTTTAGATTTTTTTTGCCATAGGGTGCACGCACTCGCTGAAGAGAGACAAAGACAGAGGGACAGAGACAGAGGGAAAGTGAGAAATCACCCCACAGAGGGGATGGCCATGCAGAAATCCTTTCTCCTCCATTCTCCTCTTGGGATTTTGGCCATGGATGCACATATGCCTGGTCTGTTTTTCAAATTGCTGGGTTCAGGACTGAAACCAGAGTCAGTCATGTGGGATCTAGCACCTTCACCATCACGCCACCTGCGGGCCCTGCTTCATATATTTTTGATGTGCTACTGTTAGGTGCACACACATTGAAGAGTGTTACATATTCCTAAAAAAATGACCCTTTTATCATTATGCAATGCTCTATTATGTAATCATTCCTGATAATTTTCCTAGCTTCTGAAGTCTATGCTGTTTGAAATTAATATATTAATAGTATTTCAATTTTCTTAGGGCTAAAGTTAGTATGGTATATCTTTATCTCTTTACTTTTAATCTCTATGTGTCTTTATATTTAAAGCGCTTTTCTTATAGACAACCTTTTTTATCTTATTGGGTCTGACTTTTCAATCCACTTTGACAATCTTTTACCTGGTATTTTAGAACACTAACATCTAAAGTGATTGATATAGTCGAACTAGTTCTACCATATTTGTTACTGTTTTCTATTGTCTTTGTTATAATTTTTGTCTTTCACCTTTTTTCCTTATCTTTTTTGTTTTCAATTGAGCATGTTCTGAGTCCATTCTCTCTCCTTCTGAGCATATCGATTATACTTCTTTTTAAGTGCTTGTCCCATAATTTATGAAATGCATTTACAACTAATCCAAATGCACTTTTCTGATAATAATATACCATTTCATAGGTAGTGGAAGTGCCTTATAATAACAAATTATTCTTCCCTCCTGTCCTTTGTATCATTGCTGTCATTCATTTCACTTGTACATAAACTATTATCTTTGGATACATTATTACTTTAAAGAAACTAGGCTGTAAGGGAACCAGCAGTTAGCGTAATGGCTATGTCGCTGGACTCCCACATAGTCGACCGCGGTTCACATCCCGGACCCGGTGGCTTAAAACTCACGCCGGGCGCGTGTGCGTGCATGCCCAAGATCCCGAGAGGAGAATGGAGGAGAAGGGATTGTGGCGTGACCATCCCCCCTGGGGGGTGATTTCTCGCTTTCTGTCTCTATGCCTCTCTCTGTCTGTCTGGCAAGCGCACACGCCCTATAGTGAAAACCTCTCAAAAAAAAAATTTTTTTTTTAAATAAAAAATAAAAAAAATGAAACTAGGCTGTTAGATCGGTTAATAAGAAAGTTTTATTTTTCCTCTACTTATTCCTTCTCTAGTGCTCTTCCTTTCTTTATATAGATAGGCATTTCCGACCACATAATTTTCCATCTTTCTGAAGAAATTCTTTTAACATTTCTTACAAGGCAGGTATACCAGCAACAAATTCCCTCAATTTTTGTCTAGAAAAGGTATTTATTTTTCTTTAACTTTTGAAGAATAATTTTGCACAAAGTCTAGGTTGGGTTTTTTTACTCATACCTTAAATATTTCACTCTACTGTTGTGCTTGCATGGTTTCTGAGAAGTCACATATAATTCTTATCATTACTCCTCTACAGGTAAAGTCCTCCCCACTCCCAGCTCCATTCTGAAGTTTTAACATGATATGCGTAAGTGTAGGTTTTTCTTGCTGTTCTGCAGTTTTAATGATATGCTTAGGTATATGGTTTCTTTGTCTTTGTTTCTGGAGTTTTGGTGTTTTGTTTTGTGGTTTTGGGTTGTTTTGTTTTGCATTTATCCTGCTTGGTGTTCTCTGAGCTTCTTGGATCTATGGCTTGGTACTTGATGTTAATTTAGGAAAGATTCTCAGTCATTATTCCACCAAATATTTCTGTTTCTTCTTTATTCTCCTTCCAGTAGTCCCATTATGTATAAGTTACATGTTTTATAGTTGTTCAACTGTTCTTGAATTTTCTGTTGCTTTGTTTAGTCCTTTTTTCCTTTGCCTTTCAGTTTTGGAAGTTTCTACTGACATATCCTCAAACTCAAGAGATTCTTTCCTCAGCTGTATTGTCTACTAATGAGCCTACGGAAGACGTTCTTCGTTTCTGCAACATTGTTGTTGGTGGTAGATTTTTGTCTCAAACATTTCTTTCTTTCATTTTTTTCTTTTTATTCTTAGAATTTCCATTTCTCAGGACCAGCAGATGGTGTAATGGTTATGTCCCTGGATTCCCATGTAGTAAACCATGGTTCAAGTCCCAGACCCAGTGGCTTAAAACTTATGCTGGGTGGGACCAGCAGTTAGTGTAATGGCTATGTCGCTGGACTCCCACGTAGCCGACCATGGTTCGAGTCCCGGACCCGGTGGCTTAAACTCACACCGGGCACGTGTGTGTGCGTGCCCAAGTTCCCGAGAGGAGAATGGAGGAGAAGGGATTGCAGCGTGGCCATTCCCCCTGGGGGGTGATTTCTCACTTTCTGTCTCTCTGTCTCTCTCTGTCTGTCTGGTGAGTGCATGTGCCCTATAGCAAAAACCTCTCAAAAAAAAAAAAAAAAAAAAAAAAAAAAAAAAAACACTTATGCTGGGTGCGTGTGCATGGATGCCTAAGATCCTGAGGGGAGAATGGAGAAGGGATTGTGATGTGGCCGTCCCCCATGGGGGATGATTTCTTGCTTTCCGTCTATCTCTATGGCGAGAACATGCAACGTACAGCAACAATCTCTCTCTCAAAAAAAAAAAGAATTTCCATCTCTCTGATTACACTATCCACCTTTTCTTGCATGTTCTCCCCTTTTTAGAGCCTTTAACATATTAATCATTTTTTAAAATTCTGTATGCAGGGATCAGCAGTTGGCGTAATGGCTATGTAGCTGGACTCCCATGTAGTCGATCGCAGTTTGAGTCCCGAACCCGACAGCTTAAACTCACGCCAGGCACGTGTGCGTGCATGCCCAAGATCCCAAGAGGAGAATGGAGGAGAAGGGACTGCAGCGTGGCCATCCCCCTTGGGGGGTGATTTCTCTCTTTCTCTCTGTCTCTCTCTGTCTGTATGGCAAGCGCACACGCCCTAAAGCAAAAAAAACTCTCAAAAAAAAAATTCCTTATGTGGGGCCAGTAGGTGGCACAGAAATTAAGGCACTGAATTCCACATGGCTGACTTCACAGTTAAGAGTCCTGGCTTGAAAATGATGCTAAATCATGTCCATGGATGTCCAAAATCCAAAGGACAATGGAGGAGAAGGGACTGCAGTGTGGTCATAATGGGAATGAATAATTTCTCAGCTGTACCCCTCTATCTCACTCTGGAGAGTACATGTACTCTTTAGCAAATAAAAAAATTTAAAAATAAATAAAAAATCCTAACTTGGTAATTCCAACATCCCTGCCATATCTAAATCTTGTTGTGATGTCTGCTCTGTCTCTCCAAACTCTATTTTTTACCTGCAGTATATCTTGTAATTTTTGATTGAGAGAAGATATGATGTACTGGGTGAAAGGAACCTGGTACTGATTTCCGGAGGTTTCTTGCTGTAGGTTTCTGCTCTGATAATTTGTAATTCTTTGTATCCTCCCATACAGTCTCTCCAATTTGAGGGGCAATGGTTTGGCTTGTAACCTCAATTCTCTGACAGATCTAAGAATTGTCGATTTTGACTTTCCGTTTGTTCAGCTTTTTACTTGTTAGAATGGAGGCAACTTCCAAACTCCTTACAAGCCAGACTACCAATTCTATCAGCTTTTAAAATGTCAAAGAATAATAGCAGAAAATCAAAGTCTCTCAACAACTGTAACCAGGATTAACAGCTTGGAGAGGGGCCAGCAGGTGGCATGGTAGTTGAGGCTCTGGATTCCCACATAGCCAACTTCAGTTCAAGTCCTGGATCTGGTGGCTTGCTTTCTCACTTTCCCTCTGTCTAGTCAAATTGAAGAACAATGATGATAAATTAAATTAAATAATTCTTTAAAAAATCAGCTTGGTGAGTATTCTTTTTTTTTTTTTTTCTTTTTGGAGAGGTTTTCGCTATAGGGCGCGTGCGCTCGCCAGACAGACAGAGAGAGACATAGAGACAGAAAGCGAGAAATCACCCCCCAGGGGGGATGGTCACGCCGCAATCCCCTCTCCTCCATTCTCCTCTTGGGATCCTGGGCACGCACGCACACGTGCCCGGCGTGGGTTTTAAGCCACTGGGTCCAGGACGCAAACCGCGGTCGACTACGTGGAGTCCAGCGACATAGCCATTACGCTAACTGCTGGTTCCCAGCTTGGTGAGTATTCTTTAAAATCTTCTCAGCATATAGAAATATATATATATATGCAGGTATACATCTAAAAACAATATTTCTACAAAAATAGTTTCCTATACCTAATACTCTACCATAGGATAGCATGGCCACTTTTACCATAGATATAGGTCTAATATTCTCTTTTACTGCTACATGTTCCTCTATTTAGCTTTGCCTACATTTATTTACTCAGTCTACTACTGAAAGTTATTAAGGTTATTTTAAAAATGCAGTTTTGCTATTACGAATAGTATCATTGAATGTCGTTTTACATATAACCTGTGTCTATTTTCATAGAATAAGTTTCTATAGGTAGAATTCCTGAGCCAGTGATTATGAACATTTTAATTTTTAATACATATTGCCAAACTATGCACCAAAATGGTTGTTGAATGTACATTCCCATCAACAGCATCTGTATTTATTTCCCCACATCATCTCTGGGTATTTTAAAATCTTTGCCAATCTGGCAATGAACAAGGGATTTTTTGCTGCAGTTTGAATTTTTTTTTTCCTGGTAAAGCTGAATATTTTTCATGTTTATTAGCCATTTGATTTTTTCCTTTAGGAACCACATGATTTCTTACTAGATTATGTGATTTATTTTTAAGAATGAAAAGTAGAGAATAATAAACTATGGAAATCTTCAATCCCAGGTATTACTGTCAAAGTTATACGGCCCACAAGGAACATTCTATTTTACTTCACATTCACCTGGTGAACACATCATTTGCTTAGAATCTAATTCTACGAGGCTTGTGTCATTTGGAGGGAGTAAGCTGGTGAGTATATTCCTCCCATGTCCTTGTTGATGAACACAGTGTCAGCACTATTCAAGCATGACATTGGTATGCAAAGCCATTACACTCAGACTGGCTAGAAACTTATTAAAGACCTGTGTCCAGATCTCAGTGCAGTAACCAAAGAGGGAGCTGGAGAGCTTGGAAGGGGTTCAAAGGAGAGCCACGAAGTTGATTAAAGGGTTTGAAAAATAAGAGCTGTAAGGGAAGGTTAAAAAGAACTGTGATTATTCAGGCTTGAAAACAAGTGAAGGCTGAAGGGTGAATTAATAATGGAATTCTAATAAATAAAACTCTTAGATGGTAAGATGATGATTGGCTATTTTCTAAATGTGTTAAGAACAGATGAAGAGAATTTGTACTTTGGCATAAGAAATTTAGTTTTATGTAAAGAAAATTTTCCTGAGAGCATTAATCAAATTTTCTTAGCAACAAAGGCATTTACCTAACAGTAAATTTGATGTTCAGGAAGGTATAAATATACTTGCAGGTCAGTCAGTTGCCACTTAATGCACTGTTATTACAAGAAAGACTACTGAGTAGAATACGGAATAGAGTGGTAGTGAGGGGGTAAAAGGAGGTTGAAATGAAGCAGCTCCCTGCTCATGAAAAAAGGGAAGGGAAAGAAAGGAAAGAGAAAGGAATGGGAAGACACAAAAAGTGAGAAAATAAGCAAACAGTAGATGTTTTTTTTTTATTTTTTAAAAAAAACATGTCATTTTTTCCTTTCTACTGTTTGTGCAGCGGATCCTCTTAGACATTCGAGTTGGAGAACATGACCTTGATGCAGCCATTGCTCAAGCAAAGGACAAAGTTAATGAAGTTACCTTCAAGCTTGAACATCTAATTGAACAAATTGAGCAAATAGTTAAAGAACAAAACTATCAAAGGGTCAGTCTGCCTATTCAGCTTATTTTATCTCTTCCTGCCAGGAATGCTTTTCTCAACACAAAGCCCCTAGACCAAGGAAAAAATGAACTGCCTGTTCCCCAATCTTTCTCTTTGAGCTAGAACTGTGTCAACATGCAGAGTGGGGAAAGGGCAATCTTCATTCTGTCTGCTGGACCATGCACTCCTCTAAGAAAGGAGACTGCAGTTCATTCGCCTTTTTATCCCCTCGGCGTAGCAAAGTGCCCAAGTGGCAAAGGGTATGAATTTACAGAATAAATAGACAAAAGCTTCCCAATGCACATAATTTATCTGTAGAGGCTTGAATATGTCCACTTTCTATATCGTGACATTATGTTTTCTGAATCATTGTACTCAGTGGATTCTGGTTAGACATGGGCTCAGTTCTTCACTACCATTCGTAAACTTGTGTCATCTATAAACCTTAGTTTCCTTACTTGGAAAACAAGATAAGCACAGGTGTGATCTATATACAAGGAATTTAAGTGCCTGGCATAGTACTCACCATAAAGAACAAACTCAAATGATGAAAATCTATCACTGTTGAGTAATGTTTGTTTTGCCTGACAGTGGCAAATAAAATATATAAAGTAATAGATCAAAACCTTGATATTTTACACAAACACTTTTCTGATTGTATTGGTTAATTTTTACTTTCTTATACTTGGCTAAAGAACAATCCTGGTTTAGAAAATCAGATATTGCACTTTGGCATAAGATATTGAATATTTAATAATAAATACTAAATACAATAAAGTTTCTTTCAAAATCACATATTAAGTACTTTAATAAACTAAACCTATCTATTTTTCTGTTTCAGGACCGTGAAGAAAATTTTCGAATGACCAGTGAAGACACAAATAGCAATGTTTTATGGTGGGCTTTTGCACAAACATTAATCTTTATTTCAGTTGGCATTTTCCAAATGAAGTACCTTAAAGACTTTTTTATAGCTAAGAAGCTTGTTTAAAATATTATCAATAAGGGCAAATAATTTGCATAATGTTTAAATAAATCAGAATGCATACATAAATGTGTATTAACTTTATGATTTCAAAGATATAAGAGGCTGAAATTAATGTTACAGCATTATAACATTGATACAGTGTTACTTTAGTTTCTGATTTTGGTCAAATACGTACATTATCTTATTTTTATTTTAAGCTTAATATAAATCACCACCGAGAGGAATAAAATATAAACTATATATATAATTTAAATTTTTCTGTTAACTATATAAAAAAGGTTTTATTAAAAGGGTAAAATTAACTTAACTGGTATATATATATATATATATATATATATATACACACACATATATATATACACACAAATATATATATATATATCTTAAAAATATCACTTTCACATTTACCAATATAAAATTAGTAATAAAATACTTCACTTTTTTTTTTAATACTAAGTCTTGAGAACCCTAGTCCTACCTTATATCCACAGCACACCTCAATTTAGACCAACCACATTCTAAGGGTTTGGCACCTACAGAACACATGAGGCACACAACAACAGAACTGCACAGAGCAAGTTTCCTACTGTATGCCACTAAGAAACCTCAAATCTATGTTTTTCTTTATTTCCCTGAAAAACAGTAATTTTTCTCCACATAAGTAAATATATGGCCCAGGACGGTCCCAACAGACTTTGGAGACTACATGATCCATGATCTATCTTTGGTGACTACATGATCCATGATCTATCTTTGGTGACTACATGATCCATGATCTCCCAAGTCAGAGAGGGGTTCTGGCATCAGGTGAAGAATGTAACTTTTTTTAAAAAGGAGCTTCTATCTATATATTTTTTAACTTTCAATTTGGAAATAATAATAATCACACTGGAAGTTGCAAAAATATCGGGTTATTTTTCCCAGCTTCCTCATCTATTGTTTTGTTTTGTGGTAGAGGTTCTTGCCTTAGGGTACGTAGGCTCGCTGAAAAGAGAGACAGAGACTGAGAGGGAAAGCAAGAAATCGCCCCCCAGAAATGGCCACTGGCGATCCCTTCACCTCTGGGATCATGGGGACATAAGTACATACACCCTGCATGAGTTTCAAGCCACTGTGTCCGAGATTCCAGGCAGTCGGCCATGTGGGAGTCCAGTGACTGAACCACTACGCCATCTGCTGGCCCCCATCTATTGTTTTGTTTTTTTTTTTCAATTTATTTATTTGCATTCATTCTCTGAACATCATTACAGCATACAAAATGAGATTTTCCATCCAAATTACACTATATATTGTCTCAATCAAGCACATCAACAAACATGTTATTGTCAGCAAATGATCTTCCATTTCTTGTCTTCTGTATGTTTTGCTTTTTTCCCCCCATCCTAGATTCTCTATCTCTTACCCTCTGCCATCTCCCACTCTCCTCCCACAGTCTCTGGTAACTATGTTTGCTTTCTATACTGTTTTCTCCTCACATTTTATTGTAACGTCAAAGACCCTAATCAATCCAAATACCCTCATAGCAAACACAGGTGATACCCACATTTCCATGAACACAAGTCTTACTTTACGCATCCTATAAAGTAGTACCTAGCTGTGGCTACATATCCTACTGCAGTCATTGAATAGATATATATTTTTTTTTCTGAAACTTTTTTTTTTGTAACTCAATTTACATTCCTTCCCTAAGCTTCATCACAGCATACAAAATGCAATCTCCCATCCAGTACACACTGCATAGTGATACAATCATGCACATTACAAAAAATTTTCCATTACTAGTTCCTAGAATTACTTCCACCCCTCTTTCTGACCCTCTGTCCCTTCCCACCCTCCTCTCACACCACCTCCGGTGTCTACAATTGTCCTTCATTCCCTTCCCACCCACGTTGCATTGATCACACAATTTCCTACATAATCTAACTACTTTCAATGGTGAGTTCACTCATTACTACTAAGAAAACCAGTTTTAACTTAACTCAAAGAAATGCCAAGGAACTTTGCTTAAAGCCAGGAAACAAGTTAGGATTCTGTTCAAATGGAAGGTGCATGAACCTATCAGTCTCATGTACTTTTATCTTCTGTTCTGGTTCAATTTTCCTGATTAAATTCTGGGATATAGTATTCAACTCCAGACTTGTCCCTCTGATTAAGTTGGCCACTTTCATAGTTTCTTGACTCTTATTTCTGTGTGTCTGTGTTTAATTTTCTTGATACAGCACACCCTTGAGAACTTCTTGGAGAGCTGGTCTGGTGCTGGAAAATTCTTTCAGGTTTTGTTTATCTGAGAATGTTCTTGTCTTTTCTTCCCACCTGAAAGATAATCTTGCCGGGTACAGTATTCTTGGCTGAAATTGCTTCTCTCGTAACACTTTGAATATATTTTCCCATTCTCTCCTCGCTCGCATTGTTTCTGATGAGAGATCTGCTGTTAGCCTGATGGGATGTCCTTTGTAGGTAACTTGATGTTTCTCTCTTGCCAATCTTAGTATCTTGACTTTGTCTGCGGTTTTGGTCAACCTGGCTATAATGTGTCTTGGAGAAGATCTTCTTGGGTTGATTCTATTTGGGGTCCTTTGTATTTCCTGGGACTGGATCTTCGAATGCCTCTCTAGGTTTGGAAAGTTTTCTTGCAGGATTTCATGGAATAGATTATCAATGCCCTTATGGGTCTCTTCACCTTCTGGAATGCCAATTATCCGGATATTTGGACGTTTGATGGTATCCAGTACTTCTCGCATATCATTCTCAAATTTTTGAGCCATTTTCTCAGTCTTCGTGGTGGACTTTTCTAAGCCAGCCATTTTCTCTTCTACTTCTGAGATTCTATTTTCTGAATGATCTAGTCTGCTTTTAATACTTTCAAGGGAGATTTTGACTTCTTGTATTATAGACTTCATCTCTAGCAGTTCCGTTTGAGTCTTTTGTAAAGTGTGTAATTCCTCTTTTAGGTCTTGCAAGAATTTCCTCATCTCCTGGAACTCGGCAACTTCTTTCTCATTTCTCTTTAGCAGTTCATTATCTCTCTTTTCTTCCATCTCTGTTAGCTTCGACATTACGAATGTTCTAAATTCCTTATCAGACATTTCCATGACTTTCACCGAACTGCTTGTGGATGAAGGAGAGTTACTCTTTTCCATTGGAGGAGAGGTATTTTCTCATTTTCCCACATTTCTCGTGATCCGACGGTGATTTCTTGTCATCTGATGAATGGCGTGTTTCTTTCAAATTCTTGAAGTTAAGCCTCAATGTTCAGGAGCAAGCAGACAGAGGTGTTCTAGAATCTGATTGCCGTTCTGTTGTGATCGCTGGTGCAGCAGATTCAGTAGATATTGGATGGAGAGACAAGAAAAAGGAAAATGAAAAAGAGAGAGAGAAACAACAACAAAAAGAGAGAAAAAAGACAAAAAATAAAAAATAAAAAATTATAATTGCTTTTCTTTTTTTTTTTTTAAAGAAAAAAATCACAAAATAGAAAACCGCGCGGCGCACAAGTGCGCCGCGCAAAATATCTAGTTCCCAGTTTCCATGAGGAATCTTCTCAGAGAATGGCTCAACTCTCCTGCCTGGGAGAAAGGAGCAGAAGGGATTATTAACAAAACAAAAGATGGAGCTGAGAGCCAGAGAGAAACTCTACCTTTAAAAAAATCGTAAAAAGGAAAAATTACCAAAAAAAAATGAGGAGACAGGAGCAGAGACAGACAGAGACCTCAGAGACACAGAGACAGAGATAGAAGGCCAGAGGGGCTCCCTACCACACTAGCTTTGCTTGCTGGAGGCTGAATTATGAGTAGAAAATCTTCATTTCTCCTGTGCCCTGAAATATCTAGTTCCCAGTTTCCATGAGGAATCTTCTCAGAGAATGGCTCAACTCTCCTGCCTGGGAGAAAGGAGCAGAAGGGATTATTAACAAAACAAAAGATGGAGCTGAGAGCCAGAGAGAAACTCTACCTTTAAAAAAATCGTAAAAAGGAAAAATTACCAAAAAAAAATGAGGAGACAGGAGCAGAGACAGACAGAGACCTCAGAGACACAGAGACAGAGATAGAAGGCCAGAGGGGCTCCCTACCACACTAGCTTTGCTTGCTGGAGGCTGAATTATGAGTAGAAAATCTTCATTTCTCCTGTGCCCTGAAATATCTAGTTCCCAGTTTCCATGAGGAATCTTCTCAGAGAATGGCTCAACTCTCCTGCCACACTAGCTTTGCTTGCTGGAGGCTGAATTATGAGTAGAAAATCTTCATTTCTCCTGTGCCCTGAAATATCTAGTTCCCAGTTTCCATGAGGAATCTTCTCAGAGAATCCCCCATCTATTGTTTTTATGTTTTTTGTTTTTAATGAGAAATAATCTCCTCTAGGTCAAGCCCTTTCCATGTGTGTTAGAGGGAAGAAAAGGCTTTTGCCTCATCTGGGTCCACTTCTATCCCGTGATTACAACCAGTGGGCTCCGGTCTCCCAGTCCTACTACCATGCTGGTCCACTCAACCCCACTAGTCCCCCTGGCCTGGTCCATGCCCTTCTCCTTGTCCTTCCCACACCATCCTCTCCTCCACGTTCCCATCCCACCCCCAGATCCACCAGGACTCTTTGGTCTTTCTGGTCCTCCTTCCATCACGATGGGCATGGAGGGTCCCTGGTTCTCCTCACTCAGTCTTCCTGGCTGCCTCCAGTCTTCCCTGGCCACTCAGCACTAACCACCGCACTGTGACCGGCATGGAGGGCCCAGCCTCTGGTACACGGAGCCTGCTCCACTCACCTAAGTCCAGGCTTGCCAGGCGGGCGCAGCTTCACCTGCAGCGCGGGGCTGGCCGCCTGCCTCAGCTCTGTCCTCGCACAGCCTCACTTGTGCCCGCCCACCTGGCGGCTGTGGAGGAGGGGTATATCATCCCTGGGGCCCAGGCCGCTACACGCTATTGTACAGGAAAAGGTCAAGGACTGGGAGATAGAATGAAGAATGACAGTTCCTCACACCATGGCCCTCTTACCTTATGTCCAGCCAAAACGACCTTCAAAGAGAAAAAGCCAAACTCAAGTCGTCCTCCCTTCTGAAACTGGTACATCCCAACCCGCCGGTTTTGGCGGGAACAACACCACCTCTGGTGCGCAGGCGCGGGGCGGGGAGGGGGGGGGGGGTGGTGCGGTCAGCTGCTCCAGTTTGCGCAGGCGCAGAGTCACCTTTCCCGGATACCGCGTCAGAGGTCAGGCCTTCCCAGGTGTGGGCCTTGGAGCGACTTGGCCGCCCATCCAGCATGCCCAACTGGGTGTTTTGTAACCGCTGCTTCCAGCCACCCCGGAGGACATCGTGCTTCAGCCTGACCAACTGCGGGCATGTGTACTGCAACGCCTGCCTTGGCAAAGGTCAGAGCGGGTGACTTCGCGTTAGGCCATGATCCTAGTCCCACAAGCTGCCTGTGGGGGGCGGAGACAGGGAGCCGTCCTGCGGCCTAGGCCGACCTAGGAATTGGTGAGGTGGGTGCCATCCTTCGGGCAGGTACTGATGGGCTGCCAGGTGGTCTCATAGACATACCCTTTTTGTGCTGTTGACCACCTCTGGCGCTAGAGGCAGAGAGGTGAGTGGGGTACTGGGATGTGGAGGAGTCCCTGGGAGCTGCGGATGCAGTCTCATGGCTGGTACCTTGAGGAAGGTGAACATCCCTACCACGAACACGCTGGGAAAGACAAGTGCACTCAGGGCCAAGAAGATGCAGCCTCACCTGGCCACAAGTGTTGGTGAAGCTAGAATCAGGGGAGTTTGAAATCAGCAGGAGGAGGTGGGGTGCACAGCCTGGTGCTCCTAGGCAGGAGAAGAGATCTCAGGGTGGAAGAAAGTGTGGAAAAGACTAGGGAGCTGAAAGGATTCCAGAAAAGGTATTGTACAGCTTGGTGGAGTAGGCGAAAGTATACCTGTAAAGGACCCTGGCCCTGTTCTGTGGTTGTAAGCACAGCAGTTGCAGGAACACAAATGCATTTATTTTCCTTTTTATAAATTTTTTTGTTGAGATCAAGTTTATACAGGGGAAAAAAGCATAAATGTAAAAGATGATGAATTTTACAAAGTGAATTTACCTGTGAAATCAACTCACACCTTAAGAAACAATGTATCACCACCCCCTCAGAAGCTCTCTCAGAGATAACCACTACCCTGACTTCTATCCTTGTAGACTACCTTAGATTATTTGAACATTAAGTAAATGGAATCATGCAACCAGACAGTGTGTATGCTTCTGTGTCTTGTTTCTGTTATTCAGTATTATGTTTGGAAGATTTATTTGTATATTTTATATAATTGTAGTTTATCTACTTTCATGGCTGTATAGTATTGTGTGTATATATCCTAACCTACTGTTGTAGTCCATTCTGTTACTAATAACAGAAATTACCTGAATCTGGATAATTTATAAACAGAGGTCTATTCAGCTCACAGTTTGGGTGTCCAAGGTCCAGGGTTCACATCTGGTGAGGGTCTTAAGCTACATTACAACACGGCAAAGGGCAAAATTGCATGCATATGTGTCCCTGTGTCTATCTTCCTCCATTTTCTTATAAACCCACCAGGCTTTTTTTTTTTTCCCAGAGAGAGAGATTTTTGCTATAGGGTGCATGCACTTGCTGGAGAGACAGAGAGACAGAAAGCGAGAAATCACCCCCCAGGGGGAATGGCCACACCACAATCCCTTCTTCATTCTCCTCTTCAGATTTTGGGCATACACACACATACACACCTGAGATGACTTTTAAGCCACTGAATCCAGGACCTGAACTGTAGTCAACTATAGGGGAGTCCAGCAACATAATCATTATGCCATCTACTGGTCCCAACCCACCAGGGTTTAATCATGGAGGCCCCACCCTTAACCCTAATCTCTCAAAATCCTCATCTTTCAACATAATAGCCAGATTATAATTTCTGCCTCCTAATCCCATCACAACCAAATCTCATTACATGAATTTGGGAGGGGATTATCAAACCATAATACTTATCAGTTCTGTTGTTGAAGGGCATTTCGGTTGCTTCCAGATTTGTCTATGACAGTGCTATTGTGAACATTCTTGCCTTTGGGTGAACATGGGTACATACTTATGTTCAGTATCTAATTAGGAAACTTGCTTAATTTCAAGTGTGTGTTTTTTAAAGAAAGTCTCTCAGAAAGATAAGTGAAAAGTAATTTGGAGGGAGATAGAAATTGCAGAAAAGGCTGTGCAGTTGAACACATGAGAGTGAGGGGCTGTGGAATGGAGAGAAACAACTTGGATTTAGGAAAGGTTATGTAGACTCAGCAGACCTGATTCAAAGAAGGCTACTAGGGAAATGGACAGAATTTTCACTCCTGGATAGTACATCAAATGGGTGTAAGTTTCGAAAACTCACACTTGGACACTGTCTAGGAGAGCATTCAGGGGGCAGAAAGGAGTCAGTAGCTTATGCGGATCTACAAGTCAAGATAGACAGGAATACACCTGAGGAGTCATTAACATGGAGATAATAATCAAAGATACTGGAATGTGGAGAGTGCCAAAGTGGAGGAAACTAGAAGCTGTCATCTTGGGAAGAGTGTGTTTTGAAGAAAGTAAGTGCAGAGAAGATAAGAATATTGAATGAGAACGTAGGATGTCAGTGAATTAGACAGCCCAGCAAAGTCAAAGAAGTGGTATTTGAAAGTGTCCACAAGACAGTGACAGAGGTCACACTGGGCCTCAGATCCTATTGTTGGAAAAATGGAGATGGACATATAGTCATAGTAGGACATGTGAGCACCTTTTGCTTTCTATCCTTTTGCATCTGTGTAAACCTGACTGATTTTATTTTCATACATTTATTGGCTGTTTGTACCTTGCCAATTCCTCATTTGAGTCCTCATAGCTTTTTATTGTAGTGTTTCTTTTTAAATGACTCTCAACTGCTATTTATATATCATGTATCAACCTCTTTGTCTATCAGCTGCAGTGATTTTCTCAATGTCATGTCTCTTAATCTCTCTCCTCCAGCAGAACTTTTAGATTTTTACAAGTTGTCTCTGTTAATCTTTTACTGAACAACTTCTGGCTGTGATGGTGCATAAAAGGAATTTCTTTGCTCCAGAATCTTTAGTTAATGTAGAGGTGTGGGAACATAATGTCAAAGAAGGATGTTTTTAAGATGGCAGCAAATTGAATATGTTTGTAAAAGGAAAAGAGACAGTTTTGAAGGCTGTTGGAGGGCAACCACTCATTCTACACCAGACACCACTCTGTGTGCTAGTTGCTATGGGTACTGAGATGAGTCTGCATGCACAGGTGAAGGGTTGGACTTGGGCTAGAGGATATGCCCCCTCCGTGGCAGAAAGGAAGGAAGCAGAGTGAATTGGCTTGTTCTGTGGTGGATAAGTCTAGAGGATAAGGTAGGTAATGAACAGGGGCATATTTTATACTCAGTAGATGCTATGAGAGGGCTTCTTTGAATGTCCCCCATAAGTGGAGTCTGCAAAGCTATATCAATGGCCAATCACAGGGAAGTCCAGGTTTTCCAGGGTGATAGAATTTCATAGAGAGGGGTGGTTCTTTCTCAGTCTCAGCTCTGCATATGCCTGTTCACATTCAGCTTCATAAATCCTAACAGGCCAGACCTTCCTTCCCACCAGCCCATAGCCATGTCATTGTGACTCCTCCACCCTGTTTGAGGCATGCCTGGTCCAAGGCTCCATCCTGAAGAAAGTGCTGAAAGTGCTCAAGACCTCATCAACAAAGCCTATTGGACATTGACTCAAGCAGCGTGAACCTGCAGAACATGGACTTTTCCCATGTCTCCTTGAGCTCACTTTGTGCTTCAAGAGCTTCAACACATACTGCTGTGATTGTAACCTGGCCATGGGCATGAATCTCACTAGCATGTCTAAAATACAAAATGTTCTGGCAGTGAAGGCAGTATTAAACTGAAAGCTGAAGATAATGCTGACACACTGGTGGTAGTATTTGAAGCACCAAATTAGGGGAGTTTCAGACTATTAAATGAAGTTAATAGATTTGGATGTTGAACAACTTGGAATTCCAGAACAAGAGTACAACTGTATAGTAAAGATGCCATCTTGGAGAATTTTCATGTATATGCAGAGATCTCAGTCATATTGGAGATGTTGCTGTAATTTCCCATGCAAAAGATGGAGTGAAATTTTCTGCAAGTAGAGAACTTGGAAATAGAAACATTAAGTTGTTGCAAATAAGCAATATCGATAAAGGGGAGGGAGCTCTTATAGAAATGAATGAGATGTTCTGCTTACTCTTGCATTGAGGTACCTCAGCGTCTTTACAAAAGCTACTCCACTCTCTCCTACAGTGACATTTAATATGTCTGCAGATGTACTCCTCATCATAAAGTATAAAACTGCCGACACGGGACATTTAAAGTACTCTTTGGCTCCCAAGATCGAGGGTGAAGAAAGATCTTAGACATTTTTAAAAATCCAAGGAAATAAAACAAAGCTCTTTGAGAATTGCTTCTGAGATGTCAGAGAGTACTGAAGTCTTTTCTGTCATCAAATTTGTACTTCTGAATATATGTAGATGTTATTTCCTGTAAATAACCTAATTTTCTTCATTCTCTACAATTTATTTAAAGAATAAAGTCCATGGGGCCAGCAGATGGCATAGCAGTTATATTGTTGGACTCCCACATGGCTGACCGTGGTTCAAGTCCTGGACCCGGTGGCTTAAAACTCACGCCAGGTGCATGTGTGTGCATGCCCAGCATCCCGGGAGAATGGTGGAGAAGGGATTACAACATGACCATCGCCTCTGGGGGATGATTTCTCACTTTTTTCTCTCACCGTCTCTCTCTCTCTCTCTCTCTCTCTCTCTCTCTCTCTCTCTCTCTCAATGGCGAGCACACGCGCCCTCAGGCTAAATAAATAAATAAATAAATAAAGTTCAAAATGGTACCTAGTCTTATTAACCTAGAAATATGTCTGTCTTGCTTAGAAATACTAGTGATATCATAACAAAAGGGTCTTGATTAAATACAATTTTGTGGGTTTTTTAAGATTTTTTTCATAGGGCATGTGCACTTACTGGAGGAAGAGACCTCCCCTTCCCCAGGAGGGATGGCCTTCTCCGTTCTCCATTTAAGATTTGGGGGATACACACACACATGCTAGGTACAGGACTAAAACTGCAATTGACTGTGTGGCAGTCCAGTGCCTTAACCACTTTGCCAAATGCTCACCATCCCCACCTCATTAAATGCAGTTTTAAGAATTATTTTTTTAATTTAAATAAAGTTACCTGAATTTTAAGTGTAAAAAAAAATTATGAAGAGGAAGATGGTAAAATAGATGCTAGAGGGCCAGCCCTGTGGCCTAGTGGTTAAGGGAGCTGGATCCCACATGACCAATTGTGTACTTCAAATCCCGGCCCTGGTAGTTTGAAGTACATGCCAGGCATGTGTGCATGCATTCCCTAAATGGCACTTGGATAGAGAAATGGAGGAGAAGGGATTATGGTGTGACCATGCCCCAAGAGGAGATACTTTCTCCCTCCCCAACTCTGTCTCTCTCTACCAATCACATGCACCCTTTGGCAAATTAAAAATAAATAGATACTGGAATAACTGGGTCAAATACTCTGAAGATTGGACAGGTGTTCACAGGCAAGACATCTTAACCTTTCATTCTTAGGCCCTGCACTGGCTTACGAGAAGCAGAAGCTCAATGAAATATGTACTAGTGTGTGTAAAAGAGTGATCTCTCCTGGGCATTTGGACACTCTGTCTAGTATAGTAGAGACAAGATCAAGAGGGGTTGGACAAAACTTGTTTTATCTTTTGAGCAGCAATGGAAGAGCTATTTTCATTTTGAATAATTAAGGAGTTTTTCCCATAGGGATTTTTACTTTAGGGCATATGTGCTCACCAGAGAAACACCGACAGTAAGAGGGGAAGTGAGGAATTTTCCCCCAGGAGGATGGCCACACTGCAATCATTTCCCTTCCATTCTCCTCCCAGGATCTTGGGCATGTACATACACATGCCTGGTGTGAGTTTCAAGCTGCCAGGTTCAGGACTTGAACCATGGTCAGCTATGTGGGAGTCCAGTGATGTGACTGCTACACTTCTGCTGGCCTTGATTTTGAATAATTAAGTTTTTAAATAAAAATATCACTATAGGGGCCAGCAGGTGGCACAATGGTTAAGGCACTGGACTCCCACGTGGCCTATTGCTGTCTGAATCCCAGACCAGTGGCTTGAAACTCATACTAGGTACATGTGCATGTATACCCAAAATTCTAGAAGAACGGAGAAGAAAGGATTATGGCATGGCCATCCCCCACCGCAGGGGTGGTGATTTTGCACTTTCTGTCTCTCTGTCTCTGTCTCTCCAGCAAGTGCACGCTGAATTAAAAATCTCTTTAAAACAAACTATAAAACCTAATTGTAATAAATATCTGAGATAGATTTAACCTAATAGATTTAACCTTAAGTATTACTGATCTTCATGGTCACTATTCTTGGGCATATTTGTAAAGCAGAGAAAAGAAGGATTGTTAGTTGTGTAATTGTTCCAGTTGTATCCATATCATTTCCTATCTGAACATGAAAACATTTAAATGTTATACTCCTATGTATTTCTTGAAGAAGCATTATAGTTTTAAGTCTGAATTTATACATGTTTCAAAGCACTAATATGTATGATATAATAAAGTCTGCTTTTATTTTGTAGGTCAAATGAATGAATGCTTGATTTGTAAAGTCCCTTGTCGTACAGTTTTACTTTCAAAACAGGTATGTTGAAATTTTTAGTATTGAAATATTAGTCACAGTAATATTTTCTTTTAAATTTGAGACTTAATTTTTAGTCATTTGTAGTATCTATACTTTTCATTCATTTTGCTAGTTTAGCTGGGTCTTATAACATTTCTGAATAATAGAAGTACAATTTGGATCTGATTTTCAAAAACCTCAATATATCTTTCTTAGCCATAGATTGTCCTCATTCATAGTTTGTTAGACTGTGTTATGTTCCTGGAAATGAAAGTAGGTTTTTCCAGTACAATAAAACAAGCTACTAAGAGGATGAATAGAGTTTGGTTTTTCCACAGGGGTCTTACATGAGTAAGAGAGTTGTTGACAAAGTAAGTTTAAAACCAATTACTACTGCAGTAGGCTTGAAAGAATGCCTTTTGTTCTGCCTATGAAATATATCTATTGGACCAGATGGTGGCATGAAGGTTAAGACATCTGGATCCTACATGGCCGACTGCATGGTTCGAGTCCCAACACAGCAGCTTGCAAAATACACTGGGTGCATGTGTGTACATGCCCAAACTCCCAAGAGGAGAACGTAGAAGGGATTGTGCCATGGCTGTCCCCTGGGGGATGATTTCTCATTTCCTTCTCTGTCTTTTTCTCTCTGCCTCTCTCCAGTGATTGCACACAACCTATAACAAACTAAAGGAAAAAAAAAAATACATCCACTGAACTTATTAGGTGTCTAAACTTAGTTACAAATGATTGTTCTTTTCTATACTGCTTCTCCAAAGAGTGCATATTACCTGATGTTTTAAAATACTGTGGTTAATGTCCTTCCTCATATGCTATTCCTTCAACCCACCCTCCTCTAACACTACCTGGTATTTATAACCACTTACTATGTTTCTAATAGAGAGGCAAGTCATTTATAGGACAAAAAAAATGGGTTATTATCTACTGAAGATAATTCTATAGTATTGTTAACTGGACTATAAGAAATGTACACGTGTTGGAATATTCATTTTGCAAGCTAAGTAACATGTAATTGAATGTATAAAAGAAATTGAAGTTAAAAAATTAAAGGAAAAAAATACTGTGGTTAGTGGGACCAGCAGATGGCATAATGGTTGTGTCACTGGACTCCCACATGGCTGACCACGGTTCCAGTCTCAGACCCAGTGGCTTGAAACTCCTGCCAGGCACTTGTGTGTGTATGTTCAAAATCCCAGGAGGAGAGTGGAGGTGAGGGGATTGTGATGTGGCCATCATCCCAGGGCGTGATTTCTTGCTTTCTGTCTCTCTCTCTTCTCTGTCTCTCCAGCAAGTGCAGGTGTCCTATGGCAAAAATTTCTCTTAAAAAAAAAGCATAAAAAAAGAAAACTGTGGTTTTTCCTGATTACAAATATAATACATGGTGTGCTTGTGTGCCCAAAATCCTGAGAGGAGAATGGAGGAGAGGGATTGCAGCATGGCCATCTCCCTTGAGGATACTTCCTCCCTTTCTCTTTCTCTCTCTCTCTCTCTCTCTCTCTCCTTCCCCCTCCCCCTCCCTCTCCCTCCCTCCCTCTCTCCCCAGCAAGCACACATACTCTGTAGCAAAATTTAAAAGGAAAAAATAAATAAAACAGTAATTCTGGAGGGCTTGGTTATTTGGAACTCAGTATAGAGTTTCCAGAACAGTTAACTTGTAAACAGGTTTGGGGCTTTAATGGGAATGTGGTAGAAGTATCGCATATACTTTTTCCTCTCCAGCTATGAAGATCATGTTCTCAGAACCTACCACAATGGAATTTATAATTGAGGAAAATTATACATGATAGGCAAATATAACCCTATGAAAGCTTTCTAAATATTCTGTGTTCACAAAAATAAAAAAAAAACAAATATAATACATGAATAAATTCAAGCAATATAGAAAACGAAAATGACAAATACAAAAGTCCCCCAAAACCTTTTTCCCCAAAATGTTAATGGCCAGGAGTTTGGTACTTGTTTTGTGTTATTGTGAGCTCTCGTTACAGCAATGATGTTTTCTCAGTTGGCATATTTTGGACATACCTGCACTCTTAAAGTGACTATATAATATTTCAGTATTTTCCTATTTAGGAACCTTTGGTTTTTTTCAGTTTTTAAATATTTCAAACCAACTTGCAGCAAACATTTTTTTAAACCAATATCTTTTTATACTTGTAAGAGTTTTCTGTAGCAAAAATTCTTAGAAAGGGAAAAAGTAAGGGCAAAAAGCTTAAATTTTTAGTGGAAAATACCTTATTTTACACCAAATATATGGCAATTTTTTAAAGAAAGATTTTTGCTATAGGGATTTGTGCTCACTGGAGGGACAGAGAGAGACAGAGAAACAGAAAGCAAGAAGTCACCGTCCCCCCTTCCCCCCCGGGCGATGGCCACACCACAGTCCCTTCTGGTCCAATCTCTTCTCAGGATTTTGGGCACTCATGCACATGTGCCTGGCGTGAGTTTTAAGCAGCCGGGTCCAGGACTTGAACTAGGGTTGACTACATATTGGCATAGCATTGTGCCATCTGCTGGTCCCAATATATAGCAATTTGAACTATTTACATCAGTGTCCATTTCTGATCCTGCACAGCAGTATAACATTAAGCCCTGTCATGTGGTTAAGGCTTGAAGTTGGTAGGAGGAAACTTGAGTCTTTTGCTTGCTTCTTGTGCTGAATGTTTAGAGCATTAATTTTCTTTCTGGTTTCCTAATAGGTAGATTTAAGCCATCCATTTCCTTCTGTGCACAGTCCCTCTGTGTTATTTCAAGGTAGCTTTTCTGTATCATTTCTAAATGGTTTCTAATCTATACTTTTTATTGTTTTCTAACTCAAGAATTATTTGAGAGAATATTTTAAAATTTCTAAATAGTTACACTTCTTTTCTATTACCATTTATTTTAAGGTGTTTTGTTTTGCCTTTTTTTTTTAATGCCATAAAGTACATGTATTCACCAGAGAAAGAAAGAGATAAAAGAAAAGTGAGAAATCACCCAACAGGGTTGACCATGCTGCAATCCCTTCTCCTCCATTCTCTTCTCAGGGCTTTAAGTATGCATGTACATGCACCCAGCGTGATCCTTAAGCTGCCAGTTCCAGGAACCAGCAGATGGTGTAATGGTTATGTTACTGGACTCCTATATGGCTGACTGCAGTTTAAGTCCTGAACCCAGTGGCTCGACACACCGGGTGTGTGTATGTATGTGCCCCAAATCCCAAGGGGAGAATAGAGGAAAAGGGATTATGGTGTGGCCATCCCCCTAGGGGGTGATTTCTCATTTTCTGTCTCTCTCTCTCTCATGAGCAAAATTCTCTCTAAAACACATACACACACCCCTTCTAGTTCTGGAACTCAAACATGGTCAGCCATGTGGGATGCCAGCATCCCAACCTCACTACCTACTGGTCCCTCACTATCATTTTTATAGTTAATATTTTTTGTTTTGATTTATGGCACTGTGACCAGTGAATATGGCTATATGGTTTCTTTTTTTTATTATCAAGATTTTTATTGTGGTTTAATATGTGATAATTGTTAATGTTCTATGAATATTTGAAAAAAATTGTTCTTCTGTTCTCTGTATAGAATTGTATGTGTTAGTGAGTGAGGATGTTTTAAATATTGAAGTCATTCTACTCTTTCTCTCATAACCACATTCTAAAGCATCAGCAGATGGTGGACTCCCTTGAAATGTCTCTTCACAATCCTTGTCTTCCCTTCCCGTTGCTCCATCTCACATCGGAGCTGCTGGTCCTTCCTGCTCTCATATAGGCTTCCTAGATCTGTTCTCTGCCCTGTAACCAAAGGGCTGTGCTTAGACTTAAGTCAGATCTGTGCCTTTGTGCATCTCAACTTTCCAGGAGTAAAACTCAACGTCCCCTGGTGCCTGAAGACTCTGTAACCTGGCCTGGGGCATCTTCCTCATCCCCAGACCTGTAACCCTGACTTGGTACCAATCATGGAGCCAGGTGTTTCTTTACCCTTCCAGCACCTGACCTTTCCAGTTCCCTCTGACTGGAATGTTCTCTCAGAAGGCCAAGGGCTGGCTGAAGATTTAGGGCCACCCGGCTGCAGGGCATCTGGCCACAGGCTGCTGTGGGAGGCTGTGCACCAGCGAATATCGCCAGTTTCTCAGAAAGCAAACAGTACCTGACCTTCGAAACCTTGCTCTGATTGGCCACTTCCCATAGCAAATCTGTGAGCTTAGAATCCCTCAGATTTGCATAATCCGGCACCTCATGATTGGTCCACAGAAGCAACCAATCATAACCCACCTTTTATAATTCTTCATTCAACCAATCACAGCCCACCAGCATGTATATAACCACGATTCCTGGCCCACAATCGCCAGACGACCTGGAAGACCCTGAAGAGCTGACACTGCGCTGTCTCCAGACGACTAGGAAGACGACACAGACGACCCTGAAGAGTTGTAACACCGTTATCTCCAGACAACCCTGAAGAGCTGTGACATCGCATCGTCTTCGGACGACCCTGAAGAGCTGTGACACCGTGTCGTCTCCGGACAACCCTGAAGGGCTGTGGCACCGTGTCGTCTCCAGACGACCCTGAAGAGCTGTGACACCATGTCGTCTCCAGACGACCCTGAGGGGCTGTGGCACTGTGTCGTCTCTGGACAACCCTGAGGGGCTGTGGCACTGTGTCGTCTTCGTGCTGCTCACAATAAACGATGCGATGCGTCATCTCCGTGCTGTACCATGCTGCCCACAATAAACGGATGACCCTGAAGGCACTGTCGTGTAGGTGTTGTAACATTACGCCACTTATCCCGGCTCTCACTCCTTCCCTCAGGAAACCTGTTCGACTCTCCCCCCGGGTCGGGACAGGCTGCCTCTGTAGGATGTAGCACCCGGTACTGCAGCCCCCAGCAGAGCCCTCCTGCCTGGTCTGTCTACCATCACCGGGAGATCTCTACCCCCTGGAGCTGAGAGACCCCAGGCTTTCCTCAAGCTGAAGCTGCAGGGTTTTGAGGTACCAGTCAGATGCCATCCCACAAGGGATCTGTGGTGGCCTAGGGCAATGGAGCTCCTGCCAGTAACAGGGAAATGGACACAGTGGAACTGGCTGAACTGGGACCCCCGCTGGAAGAAAAGGGCAAGTGTGTCATCTCCAGCCCAACCAAAGCTGAAGAAGACCAGACATGCTCTGTACCCCAGGAAGAAGAGGAGGACGTGTGGGTTCTGATGCTTCCTCTGCAAGCCCATCATGCCATGGAGGAGATGGAGGAGTTTGTGTATAAGGTTTGGGAGGGACGCTGGAGGGTCATTCCCATAAGATGTGCTCCCTGATTGGCTGAAGGACAATGACTACCTGCTGCATGGCCATGGGTCTCCTATTCCCTCCTTTCGAGCTTGCTTCAAGAGCATCTTCCACATCCATTAGGAAACTGGCGACATCTAGATCCATCTGCTTGGTTTTGTGCTGTTTCTCTTTTTGGGAATTTTGACCATGCTCAGACCAAATATGTACTTCATGGCCCCTTCCAGGATAAGGTGGTTTTCAGGATGTTCTTTCTGGGAGTGATGCTCTGCCTCAGCTTCTCCTGGCTTTTCCATACCGTCTATTGTCGTTCAGAGAAAGTGTCTTGGACTTTTTCCAAATTGGATTGTTCAGGGACTGCTCTATATGGGGAGCTTTGTCCCCTGGCTCTGTTACTCCTTCTACTGCTCCCCACAACTACGGCTCATCTACCTCTACATCATCTGTGTCCTGGGCATCTCTGCCATCATTATGGCACAGTGGGACTGATTTGCCACTCCTCAGCATCAGCAGACAAGAGCTGGAGTGTTCCTGGGACTCAGCTTGAGCGAGTTGTGCCCATGATGCACTTCACTATCGCTGAGGGCTTTGTCAAGGCCACCACAGTAGGTCAGTCAGGTGGGCTGGTTCTTCCTCATGACTGTGATGTACCTCACTGGAGCTGGCCTTTATGCTACTCGGATTCCTGAGCACTTCTTTCCTGGGAAATCCTATGTATGGTTCCAATCTCACCGGATTTTCCATGTCCTGGTGGTGGCAGCAGCCTTTGTTCACTTCTACAGGGTCTCCAACTTTCAGGAATGGAAAGTAGCTATACCGATGACTCCCTGCTCTGAGCCTTCCTGCTGAGGGTGGAGAAGGAACTTCCCAAGTGCTTTTAAAAATAACTTCCTTGCTGAAGTGAGAGGAAGAGTCTGAGTTGTCTGTTTTTAGAAGAAACCTTGTAGAAGATTCAGTACCAAACAAGCTTCAGCCCACTATCAACCCCACTAAACTTTCCATGTCTGCCCCCCTGGCTGAGGAAGGTGGGGATGGTCCCACTTGGCCATTCCCCTCCACGGTGGTCCCCTCCTTGGCAAGGTGGCCATGAGCCCTCACAGAGACTATACTTTGAAGCTCATGTTGAGATTTTACCCCCTCTTCCAACTATTTTGGGGAAAAATGGTGGACTGGGACTCTAGAAATTCTGTCTTTTTTTCTGGAAGAAAATGTCCCCTCCCTTACCCTACCCTTACTTTGTAATCTGGCTTATAACAGGTAATCCAGTTTTATAGCACACTTTTTAAAAACAATGATAACCTGGTCCCATCTTTCTAGGGCTTGAATCTGCTTCCACAGCAGGAAGAGTAAAGCCACCAACTTTTACATAGCCTGGCTAATCATGGAAGTATGTCCAGGCTTCAGCTAACTTGAGTTTTAATTTTATTTTTCTTGGCAGAGTAATGTAAGATTAAAATAGGAAAGATATTTTATATTTAATACTAAGCTTTAAAAAGAAACCTGCTATTGGGGACCAGCAGGTGGTATGGTGGTATGGTGGTTAAGGTACTGGATACTTCCACATGGCTGACCATGGTTCGAGTCCCAGACCTGGTGGCTTGCTTTCTCACTTTCCCTCTACCCCCCCACCCCCAGTGTGTGTGTCTCTCTGGTCATATTAAAATAAATGAATGAATAAATAAAATTTAAAAAAAGAAACCTGCTATCATTACTATGTATCTTGGTTCAAAGACTATGATGATAATTAAAAATAATTAAAAAGTACAGAGGAAAAAAATATTAAAAAAGGCCAATGGCTTCACTGCCACAGCCCTCACTCTCAGTAGGATATTGTCTTCTCAGGAAGCATTCTCAACTCTTCTGTATGGCAGTGACTTCCTTGTTTTGTCTTCTTTCTTTCTTTCTTTCTCTCTTTCTTTCTTTCTTTCTTTCTTTTTTTCATTGTCAGAGGGTATGTGTGCGTGTATGAGAGAAAGAAAGCACCCCCAAATGGGATGTAGTCATGCCACAATCCTTCTTTCTTCATTTGTCCATCCTGTCAGGATTTTAGATGTGCCCATACCCTCTCTCAGCATGTTTTTCAAGCCTCCAGAGTTGGGGTTCCCTGGAGGGGAACCTGTGCACAGCACTTAAGTTCTGCATTGAAGGGCTGGCCCAACTGTTTCTTCTTTGACTCTGACCTGCAATAGGAAGAACACGTGATACAGTGGTACCATGTGTGCATTTGCATGTATGTGCACATGTGTATCTGCACATCCATGAAGTGAGTTTCACAAAACAGTGTTTAGCCTCACTAAGGGCAATGCCCTCTGATGTTTCTATTCTGATTTATTTTCCTGTTTTAAAACAAAACACATCATAAGCTGCTTTTTCTTGACCTGTGGTATGGTTGATATCTCTGTATGAAAGATACCCTCTGACTCTTTCATAGCATGTGCCCACACCCAACATATATTTGTGTGGCAAATTGTCATTAAAATCAGCTGTTACTGAGGCCAGCAAATGGCACGGTGATTAAAGTGTTAGCCTCTCATGTGGCCTTGAAAACCACACTGGGCAAGTGTGCATGTGTGCCCAAAGTCCCAAGAGGAGTATGGAGGAGAGGTGATTGCAATGTGGCCATCCACCCCCCCCCCCAGGGGTGAGTTCTCATTTTCCCTCTGTCTCTCTTTCTCTCTCCTGTAAATGCAGGCACTCATGCACTCTGTGGCTAAAACCTACAAAATAAATAAATAAATAAATAAATAAAAGACTGTTACTTTTCCCACCCCTAGAACAGGGACTACTATATGGATCAAGTGTGCAAAGGGAACAGGGCTGACTAAAGCTGATACCTGCAGAATGCAGAGGCAGCTGACCCTGGAGATGTGCTGACCACAGAATCTGCCTCCCTGAGGAACTACAACAAAGACTGCATTTAGGCTGGTTTTCAAGCAAAGATAGAAAAGAAATGCTACAACAAAGAAGTGAAAGACCTCACCAGGTTGAACAAGGCAATTGCTTGTTGACTCCAAATGATGAAAGTCTTGAGGAATAAGGGCTCCAGAAGCATAGGCAGGCAACATTTTCTCACACCACTTCACTTGGAAACCCTGGGGGGGGGGGGGGGGAGGCAGAAATAGGAGCTGGAGTTAGATGAGAGAGCTCTCTCAGAAGGCTGAGAGTTATAGTTTAACCAAGGCAGTCCCCAGAGGAGGAGACTCCAAGACACCTGCCCACAGTTCCTCATGACATGATGTGTTCTTCTCTCTCCTCTATGTCATGGGAAGTGTTTCTTAGTTATCTGGCACCTGTGCCCTCATGAGTTTTGGGTCATGGTGAGTATGCATAGCATTTTTTTTCTTTTTTTGGTTCATAGGTTTCAGACCCAGTCTGGACCTGAGGGAGAGGACCACATGGGCCCTAGGACCTGGGCTATGATGTGGACCGTGACAGGGGTGTTTGGGATTGTTCACAGAGGGAGGAGGGGCTTTGGCTTTCTGCATTGGAGAAGAGTAAAGTCGATGCTCACAACCAGAATGACTGACCAAGGATAGACTGGCATTTTTCCCCCAGTTCCCTTTCTTCCTAGACTAGCCTCAATCTTCCTGCCTGATTTCCCATAAGGGAAAGTAGGCAGGAGCAAGGAAGACCATTTCCAGGCCTTGCCTGTAAAAGCAACCTCCTGGTCAGCAGGTGGTATAGTGGTTAAGGCACTGGACTCTCACATGGCCAACAGTGGTTTGAGTCCCCAGACCTGGCAGATTTAAAATCATGCCAGGCAAATAAATGTGCATGCCCAAAAATCCCAGGAGGAGAATGGAGGAGAAGGGATTGCAGTGTGGCCATCCCCCAGCCTCCCAGCGGTGATTTCTTACTTTCTTTCTCACTGTCTTGCTCTGTCTCTCTCCACATGTGCCTGATGACAAACAAACAAACAAACACTTAAACCAATGAAATAAAAACAATCTCTTTGACTACTTTCCACTCTTCTTCTGTCAGCTGATGCTGAGGACCCAGCAGAGCAGAGTTGCTGCTGATAAGAGGCCCAGTATGGAGTACTACCCATTGAGCATGGTCTTGAATTGTATGGAAAAGAAACAAGTGGCCCCTATAGTGAGTCGCTGAGACCTAGGATTTTCTGATATTCCAGTGTCCTGTGTTAGTTTATACATGTCTGTGTAAGTTTTGGACCCAGATGTAGTGACACAGTTATAGCACTCCACTTTGCAATGATGGAGGCTGTATAGAAGATCAGAGTTTCATTCCTATAGCTAGGTCAACCTATACATGCCCATGATCCAGCCTGGTTAGGAAGACTGGGAGTAGGATCATGGCATGAGACCCTATGAAGTATGCTTATCTCTCTCTCTCAAGAAAGACAGACATTAACTTAAAAAAAAAAATGGAATCAGCTTCTCAGTTTCCACACAAAAAAATCCTCTTGGGATTTTTATTTATTTATTTATTTGTTATTTGTTATTTTATTTTTAATTTTTTATTTAAATTTATTTATTTACATTCATTCACTGTACATCATTACAACATAGAAAATGAGATTTTCCATCCAGAGTGCACTGTATATTGGCTCAATCAAGCACATCAACATACATGTTGTCGTCAACAAATAATTTTCCATTTCTTGTTTCCTATATGTTTTGCTTTTTTTTCCTCATCCTTGATTCCCTATCTCTTACCCTCTGCCATCTCCCACTCTCCTCCCACACTGTCTCTGGTATCTATGTTTGCTTTCTATACTGTTTTTCCCCCACATTTTATTGAGTCACTAAAGATCTTAATTAATCTAAATATTTTCATAGCAAGCACAGCTGATATATACATTTCTATGAACACAAGTCCAAATTTAGGCATAAGCCTCAATGAGTAGAATGAACATCCTATAAAGTAACACCTAGCTGGGGCTCTTGGGATTTTTATGTTGCACTTAATTGGTGAAACAATGTGGGGAGAATTGACATCTATATGATGTTGACTTTTATTTTGGAGAGATTTTTGCTATAGGGTACATGTGCTCGCCAGAGAGACGAAAAATGAGAAATCACCCCCCCAGGGGGGATGGCCACACTACAATCCCTTTTCCTCTGTTCTACTGGGATCTTGGGCATGCACACACATGTGCCCAGAAAGAGTTTAAAGCCACCAAGTCTGGGACTTGAACCATGGTCAGTCATGTGGGAGTCCAGCAACATAGCCACTACATCATCTGTTGGCCCCTAATGTTGACTTTTCTAAATCTACAAACATGTCAGATGCCTTCGTTGATTTAGATATTCTCTAATTTTTCTCAGTTATTTAAAATTTTCTTTAGAGACACTTTGTACATTACCATTTTTCTCAGATAGTTGATAATATATATATATGAATTTGTGCATATCTAAATTTTCAAATTTCTTGTCATCAACATGTTTATGGCCCTCAAATAGTCTTTAAAAAAAAAAAAAAGAAAGAAAAGAATTATTTATTGGGGCCACCAGGTGGCACAGTGGTTAAGGCACTGGACTCTCATGTGCTAACTACTGTTTGAGTCCCAGACCCAGCACCTGAAACTCATGCCAGGCACACGTGTGTGCATGCTCAAAATCCCAAGAAGAGAATAGAGGAGAACGGATTGCAGAATGACTGTCCCCCTTTGGGGGGGGGGGCAATATAGAAGTATATGGATTAATTTCTAAATATTTGAGAATTTTTAGTTATCACTTCTATTAACCTTTATTAAAGTATAATACATAGTCAAGTACTCAATTCATAAGTATGTAGCTCAATGAATTTTTCACAGTCAAAATATAACCAATATTCAGACAAAGAAAAAGTTAGCTTATGATTATTCTAGAGTTTATGGTAGGCAACCTTGACTTTTGAAATCTTGCCAATGATTTTTCTGATGTTGCGAACACTAAAGAATATTTTCACTCCATTTAACCTTCTTCCTGTTTTTCTCTCACTACTCTCTGTGTTAATTCTATTTACTAACCGCACAGTATAGTACTGTTATACATAGTCACTATTCATTTAGATTATTCCATATTTCCTGCTTTCTCATGCTCTTCTGCTGCTCGCTTCTTCCTGAATCTTGATACTTCTGTCAAGGATCATTTTCCCACCTACAGGGAATTCCTTTTGTTGTTTTAGTGTGGGTCTATTGATAATACATTCTCTCAGGTTTTTTTGTCTAAAAAGAAAAAAAATCCCCTTGGGACCAGTAGATGGTGTGATGGTTATGTTGCTGGACTCCCACATGGTCGACCACGCTTTGAGTCCTAGACCCAGCAACTTCAAACTCACACCAGGCATGTGTGTGTGCATACCCAAAATCCCAAGAGGAGACTTGGAGGAGAAGGGATTGCAGTGTGGCCATTCCCCCTGGGTGGTGATTTCTCACTTTCTGTCTCTGTCTCTCTCTTCCTGGTGAGTGAACATGCCCTATAGCAAAAATCTCTCTCTCAAAAGAAAGAAAGAAAGAAAGAAAGAAAGAAAGAAAGAAAGAAAGAAAGAAAGAAAGAAAGAAAGAAAGGAAAAATAAAGAAAAAAAGCCCCCCTTTTTCTTGCTTTCATTTGAGGCGTATGTTCACAGGGTTTAGATTTCTGTGGTGAAAATTAATGCTTTGTAGCACTTTAAACATATCACTCCTGTGTTTGTCCTGCAGTTAATTTGTTTGTTTGTTTTTCCTTTTTTTTTTTTGGAGAGGTTTTCACTATAGGGCGTGTGCGCTTGCCAGACAGACAGAGAGAGGCATAGAGACAGAAAGCGAGAAATCACCCCCCAGGGGGGATGGTCACGCCGCAATCCCTTCTCCTCCATTTTCCTCTCGGGATCTTGGGCGCACACGCGCCCGGCATGAGTTTTAAGCCACCGGGTCCGGGACGCGAACCGCGGTCGACTACGTGGGAGTCCAGCGACATAGCCATTACGCTAACTGCTGGTTCCCCCCTGCAGTTTGTTTTGTGTGCAGTGATGATTGTGTTTGTAGTCCTGCTTGACTTTCACTGAAATTGTGAATCTATGATGTCATTTGTCTTTGGAAACTTCTTGCCTATTCTGCTCCCACATTTAGCTCCATTCTGAGGTCTCTGTGAGATAAAGACAGACTCAACTCCCCTCCCCAAGGAGGACACAGGGCCACAGAGTTCTGTGGCAGCCTCGTCAGTCTCTCTTATTTCTGGTCCACTGAGCTCTCTGTCTTGTTTTTGAGTGTGTCTGTGTATTTAGATAACAGAAACAGTCATGGCTCACTGAGTACCCAGCTTGGGTTCTGTTCAGTGTGATTTTCCCATATTGTGTTACCTGGTGCTCACCACGGGGGGAGGTGGGTACATTCCTGTCTCATGCATGGGAAGACCAAGGCACAGGGGTTAAGTGATAAGCTGATATCACAGGTCAAGTGTCTTTAGAGCTGTTTTCAGGCCAAACTCTGAGTGCCTGACCCCTGTCCTGCAGGCACGCTGCCTGTGCCTTAGCAGTTTGGTGTGAACAAGTGGGTGTTGTCCAGGGATCCCTACTGCATCCTGGCCAGAGGTTTCCCTGCTGTGAAGTCTGAGCTTCTCGTAAGTGGGAGGCACCTCTGTGGCACCCTTCTTAACCCTATACTCAAAGGCCCAAGAGTGGATTCTAGAGTAAACTCCAGAGCCACTTCACTTGTGCTCAGCCCTTGTTGAAGCTGAAGCTGGTGTTCTGACCTGAGCCAGTCTGTCCTCTGCCTTCTTAAATCCTTCAAAGAGTCTGGGCCACTCAGGATACCATAGCCCACTTTCTACCACTCATTAGTATTTTTTCCTAAATGTAATTTTGCTCTCATTTCAGTTGGTTTGAGAGAGTGCAAGTAGGTAAACAGATGGGCTCAGATGACAATTTTGACCCTCATTCACATTCACTGTTCTGAGCCAAAGAACAGTGGGAAGGAGTATGAGATTCTCCTTCAGCTTTATAGTCTGACACATGTCTTTATCCAGGCATTTCAGTATTTCTTATGCTGTTTGCTGTCCGATTAATGGCTCCTCCTCCTAGGTTCATGTGTAGGATGGCTGTGGTCTTGGCTGAAGGGAAATGGGAGGAAACGGGATAGAATGTGTTGAGAGTGTCTACATTAAGGATTATAAATAGGCAGATAACCATCTCTTGAACTCTTATTCTTTTTTATTTTTTAATTTGCTGTAGGGTATGTGCACTCACTGGGGAGAAACAGAAAGAGAGAACATGAGAAAGTATCCTTCAAGGGGGATGGCTACACCGTAATCCCTTCTATTCTCTTGAGATTTGGGGCATGCACACACACAAGCCTGGTTTGTTTTTCAATCTGCCAAGTTCAGGATTTGAACCATGCATTTGGTCATGTGGGATCCAACCGCCTCAACCACCACACCACCACCGACCCAAACTTTTATTAAGTCCCTTATGTTTGCTTTTTAAAATTCAACATGTCCTTGTGACTAGTGAAGAGTCATTTCTCTTCTCAACCCTCTTAAATTTAGTTGAGACATTCTCCTGAAAACAGGTCAAATTAACAAGAAAAATACCAGTAGAAATTCATTTGACTGAAGAGACCTCAGTTCAAAAATGTTTCTCAAAGCAGTAGTTTAGAGTCCTGGCTTACATAGCGTATACAACAAAGAACAATAAATTTAGAAGTGACAGGACAAAGGACTAAGTCAGTCCCAGGCTCCAGTGGTGGGAATATTGAGAAGATAGTAAAGTTTATTTCCAAATTGTCTTGGCCTCACTGGTGCCATTCTGAGATAATAAGTAAGCAGTCTCCATAAGAGGATTTATGTCCTTTTACCAAGCAGACAGAGGAAGGGGAGAGACAATCCCCTTCATTTTAATGTCTTCATCACAAAAATCTTCAGTATTTTAGGGAGAAATGTTTTGTTTCCCTTCACTACTGATGAGTTATGTTCATCAGCTTGTATCATTCTCTGATTTTAATGTTTCCATTGTGCGTGGGCCTGTCCTCAGAGCCCTCACTCATGACGCCCTTTGCCCCTCTACAGGATCCCCCTTGAACAGGAGCGTGCCTTTTTGCTGTATAGATAAGGGCATGTGGTCCACAGAGGCTCAGCAGCTGCCAGGCCACTCTGCCTCTGAACCCTTTACCGCCATCCTACATGGTCTTTAGAGGGCAGCAGCTGTGTCTGTCACCCTGTGGCCCTCCTGCTGGTCAGTGCTACCCTCCCAGGATATTTCAGAGGCCAGTGGGAAAGTGCTGGTTGTCTGTGTCATCTATGGTTCATTCCAGATATTGAAGTACAATTTACTTTTTAAAAAATTATGTATTCAATTTTATTTATCATTGTTCTTTCTTTAATTTGCTATGGGGTACATGCACTCACCAGAGAGAGAGAGAGACAGAGGTAAAGTAAGAAAGCAAGCTGCCAGGTCCAGGGTTCAAATTGTGGTTGGCCATGTGGGAATCAAGTGCCTTAACCATGACACTTGCTGTCCTTGAAGTACAATTTTTTAATAGTGACCAGAACATTTATTAGAAGCAATAAATGTAGAGTCATTTTCCTTCTCTTTCAGACTGACTCAGACATCCAGGCATTCTTCATGGGCATAGATGGTCTGTGTAAAAGGTACTCCAGAGAAACCACCCAGGTGAGTTGTGCTTGTGAAGGTTTGCTTTTATGATGACCCAGGGCACAATATCTCAGATACCTTGTGTTGTATATATCCTGGAGGCACGTCCTTTCACAGGGATGTGATTAGCAGATATTTTCTGCCTTCTGTAAGTTTCCTTTTCACTTTTTTTTTTTTAAAGAAAGAATCATTTAATTTTGTTATTATCATCATTATTATTTAATTCGATGAGAGAGAAATAGAGAAAGAGAGAAGGAAAGTGAGACAGCAAGCTTCCAGGTCTAGGACTCAAACTGTGGTCAGCCATATGGGACTCCAGTGTCTTATCTGCCATGCCACCTGCCAGCCCATCTTTTCCTTTTCTTGATGGTGAAACGTATACAGCACAAAAACTTTTAATTTTGACAAAGTTCATTACATCTATTTGGCTATTACTTGTATTTTTGGCATCACATTGAGACACAAGTAATCTCATTTGAGCTCTGAGGTCTTTTGGGCAGAATGTCCCCTAATATTCACAGTTAGGTATACCTTAGATCTTAGGTTTGGAAGCACTCCCACCCTGAGTGGGGGCTTTATGGATTCAGGGCGAGGGATTTCTTTTTGAAGTTGCCTTTTCCTGATGGTCACGCAGGGCCTTCTTCCCACCTAGCTCATGCATCCTTGCTTTGTCCCTGTTGCAGGGGCATTTGGCTGTATGGGCCCCTCCCCTTCTGATGCACTCTCCCTGGCTCCTGTGACACTCTCGTGCTGACAGCTTCTCCTTTCTCTGCCTGTTTCTAACCGATTCCACTCCTGTCCCAACACACACATACACACTCCTCCACGTTTGCCTTCTGCGCCTCTTCATGCACTCCCCCACCCCGTGTCCTTGTACCCACCTGGATTCTGCACCACACGTCCAACCTCCCTAGGTATCACTGGGCAGCCTTCCGGCCACCAATCTGTTTGGAAAGCTGTCTGAGAAAAGAAGGGGCCCTTTTCCCAGCCCCCACCCTCTTCTGTTGGGGCGTAGCTCCCACCATTAGCCACCTCCCACCTTGAGGAAGGAGGCTGAGTAGGGAAGCGACCAGAGGCTGCATCCTATTGAGACATAAAGCCAAGGGGGAGCACATGCTCGTCCCTACTGAAATGTGATAACACCGTACTCTCAGACCATGGTCAGCCAGGCCACAATGTCCATTTGACCTTATACCTCCTCTGGGAGCTGTTCTCCTGCGGTGATGCTTCTTGACTCTGAAGCAGCCCGAATTGTCCACAGTATCACATGCTGTTCCAGTGCTGTCCCCATCTCAAATTATGCCCTGACACATCCTCCAGGGAAGCACCCAGAGGTGGAATACACACAAGCTAAGTAGCAGCCAGAGATGCTCCAGAATGCAGAGCCAGCACAGCGTGAGCACCCAGACTAGGACCTCCACCAGAACCCAGAGACAAGGTCCACACACACCTGCCCGCACTCCTGCAGGATGCCTCACTTGGGCCAAGTCACTTGAATGCTTAAAACACCTAGGTCATCAGAGATCCAGAGCCATGGGCAGCACTGCTCCTAGGGCAGTTTTGCCAAATGTAGTGGTGGCATTCCCAGAGCAGCCTCCACAGAGGCCCATGGCTACCTCACGAGAGAAGACAGAGCGGACAGTGCTAACTCCTGTGGTATCTGCCACCAACACCTGCCCCTTGTGTCTATGGGCTTTAGAAACAGACTGTGTAGGCCACACAGCCTAGGGCTACACAGATTCTGCCCAGGGACTGAGCTTCATGTCTTCTGGGTCACACTGTTTTGTAGTTACACTAAGGCGTTATCTGCCTTTTTTACTCCAGTTGTGCATAAGCGTGGAGTGGAACTTTTGAGAATATGTGTACATGTGGTATCACAACATGTCATTTATGTTAACATGATGGTTTACTGTATTAAAATAATAAAAGTTTTTAAATTTCAGCCTTTATTTTTTAGAGAGGGAGATTTTTTTCTATGGGGTGTGTGCACTGTCAGAGAGAGAGAGAGAGACAGAAAGCAAGAAATCACCTGCTGGGGGTATGGCCACGCTGCAGTCCTTTCTCCTTCAGCCTCTTCTCAGGATTTTGGGCACTCACGCACATGCACCTGGCGTGAGTTTTAAGTTGCTGGGTCTGGGACTTGAACTACAGTCAAGTCCATCAACACAAACATTATGCCATAAGCTGGCCCCTCAGTCTTACTTTCTAATAGGGTAAATATTGACAGATAAAACTCACATAAACAAAGCTCTCTGGTGTCCTCATTAATTCTTAAGAGTATAAACCTTGAGGGGACAGACTCAGCACTGCTCTCTTAAGCCTAGGGACTGCCCTAGGACAGCATCAGAGAATCACCCCAGCAATTATCCATTAAAGGTCTTTGAGCCCAGTCACCCTTCCTAATCTTGTTTGTAACAAGTAAACACCTTCTTTTTCTTGATCACTCCCTAAGATCACTTTCTACCTGCCCAGCTCTACCCTAAAGTGGGGCTCGTCAGTGTTGGGGCTGTAGACTCAGTACTGGTTCTGGCAAAATCAGGAGCTTATATCAGTGTGTGGAGGCACCTGCCACTCCTTGGTAGAGCGAAGGCAATAAACTGAGCGTGCCCGCCTGAGGCAGTTGCCACTCCTGACTGCTCAGCACACATCCCTCTCCAGCCTGCTTTGCTACAGTACCTTGAGATTCCACATGAGGAAATTGCTCTCTTCCTCCAGCCTCTTCAGGCTCATCGCCTTCCTTCTCTCTCATTCTCTTGCCAGTTTGCAGGATATAGACAGAGCATGTGTGTGCACTAGGCAGCCAGGACTTTCAGCAGACCTTGCACAGTGTCCCTTCATGCTTCCTCAACATTGGGGTTTTACAGCAGTTTCACTGACCTCTTCCTCTGTAACAATTTAAGAGGTATATTCTCTACAAAATAACCACTCATGAGCCTTTTTTTTTTTTTTTTCAAAGAGAGATTTTTGCTATAGGGCTTGTGCAGTCACTGGAGAGACAGACAGTGAGAAATCACCCCCCATGGGGGACGACCATGCTGCAGTCCCTTCACCTCCATTTTCCTCTTGGGATTTTGGGCACAGACACATACATGCCCTGGTATGAGTTTTAAGTCACCGGATCTGGGACTCGAACTGTGGTCAACTACTTTGGAGTCCTGTGATATAACCATTATGCTATCTGCTGGTCCCTTTTGAGCCCTTTTAAAAATAAATAAATAAATAAAAAGACTAATTTTTGTAATAAATTCTACCCTTCTCTGAGGCCACAGCTAGTGTCTCAAGTCTCTGGGTCCCAAAATCCTGGTCAGAGTCCATGCCAGGAAGATCCCAGAGGCAGTGTGAGATTACAGGCCTGGGCTGCTCTTTCAGAGTTTCAGAGGCTAGTCCCCTCCAGAGGCAGACCCAGTGACATATAGACAAGTCAGTTCTAGGATGCCCTCCAGGCTCATGAGATGCTCCTCTGGGCTTCACATTCCTTGAGATTATTCCCATCTGTAGCCCAAATTTCCACCCATGGGCCTTGCTGAGAAACCTGGGCTTGTCTCTGCTCCTCCATGTGCTTTCCTGAAATCAAGGTCTAGCCCTTGCCAAGCCATATCTGGGTCTACCTTAGATGGAGCAGAGTCAGCTACAGAGTGCTGTACCCTTGTTCTTGCTCATCAGGGTTCTTACCTGAAAACAGCGTTACCACAGTAAGAATTGGATATTATCAATCCTAGGCCTTGTTGGGCCCCAGTACTCACTATGCTGACTCTAGCATGAACACATGCTCCAGAAACTTCAGTCCTCATAGTAGTTCCCAAATTCTAGTGCTTTCTGTTCTTCAGAGTTCTGGGCCTTGCACCAAGATAACATGGTTTCAGGGTCAGCTTGTAATAGCCCTCTCTTCCTGCCACAGTTTTGGAACTCACTGAAGAGTAGTACAAAGGAGACAAGCCAGCTGTCAGGCTTTGCCTTGCTAACGGCCGCTGGAACTAGCTGTAAATCTTGCAAAACCCTTCCCAGCTCTATCTAGCCCCCATTGCAGGTCGAGCACTTGGATAGCCCTGCCTAGCCTGCCCTATAAAAGTCTGAAGTGGAAAGGGAAGAAAAAGCAAAACCCCCATGGTCACATAGGTGAGCTTTTCCAAGTCCAGAAATGATGCCAGGGAGGTACTCCCATGGTTGGGAGTTCGGGCATGTCTGTCAAAGCCAGAGGAACAGAGGTCCACACCCTGCTTTATAATATGGAGGTGTTTGAGCTGGACTTTGAGGGTGAATGGAAATGCACCTGGTGGGAGCAGGACTGAGAACTCCCACACAGTCTGCATAGTCAAGGAAGGCGACCTGGGGTGTGGCCTGTGACATGCTTGAGAGTTCCCGCAAGAGTGGTCATAGACGTTACTTTTGGCACTCCTTTTCCTAGTCCAAGGCAGCACTTGGGCAGTCATCCTCTCCTTGGTGGATACATGAGTTCCTCATTTAGCAGACAGCTCTCCTCGGGATGCTGAAAACTCTGGAGATTGTGAAAGTACTGTCCCTGCTGATCTGGAGCAGGGTTTCTAGCGCAGTTCTGTCTTCTAGAGACAGCTCTGATCATAAAGGATGGGAACACAGGCCCAACATGCTCTGAGTGATGTTCCTTCCCACAGCAGAGTTTTCTACTACTTGACTAGACAGTGAGCCACAGAGAAGGTGTGAACTGCTCCTTCCTGCTGTGTTGTTATCAGCAGGTTGTTGGACGGGAGGGAGGTGGGTGATAGGTTTATAGCATTCTGACTTTTAAGTACTAGTTTAACCCACAGTCAAGGACCAGCAGGTGGCATAGTGGTTAAGGCGCTGGACTCCCACGTGGCTACTGTGATTCAAGTCTGGAACCTGGCAACTTGTTTTGTCACTTTCCCTCTCTCTCTCTTTTCTTTGGTCAAATAAAAAAAAATAATAAATACAACTGTATTTATTATTGTATTTAATACGATTGAATAAATAATTCTGTTTTGTAAGAGAGATTTTTGCTATAGGGTACATACACTTGCCAGAGACAGAAGGTGAGAAATCAGCCCCACCCCGGGGGAGAATGGCCATATCACAATCCCTTCTCCATTCTCCTATTGGGATTGTGGGCATGCATGCCCCCATGCCCAGCATGAATTTTAAGCCACTAGGTCCAGACCTTGAACCATGGTCGACTATGTGGGAGTCCAGCAACATAACCATTACACCATCTGCTAGTCTCTGAATAAGTAATTCATAAACACACACACACACACACACACACACACACAGAGTCAGCCCTGTTGTCTATCAGTCATGCACTGTGTAGGAACAGAATAAGGCTGAAGCAATGACAGTTTAGTATCTCAAGAGGGTAGACACCATTGTCTGAAAATTGCTCATATGAAATAGCTCCTTTTCTTCTGAGTAAATCACGAACCAGTATTTTCTTGGAAATCTACCTGCTAGCTATATACACAGCAGACATGGACTTTGGGGCTCACATAAATGGGAAGATGAGGGATGGTGCTGACATCAGGCATTACTGGCTCTGAGTGCTTAGGTAGGGCCAGGCCACCAGACTCATGGTGCTTGCTATGTCTTACTTGGCTTAATGGTGTCTGGTTCCATGTGTCAGTTTCTGGATGTCCTCTGATTGGTGCTGTTTAGTCAGGAAGCCATTCCTCAAACTAGCCACCACTGTCAAAAGGGCAGCACACTGTGGTGGCCCAGTGTGGTTCATGTGTCCCACCCTAACACCAGGTTAAGAGCAACACTGAAATTGGAGCAGTGAGGGTGGGGAAGACTGTTGGGAAGACAACCAGTCATCAGTGTTTAGGGGACCGTCATGATAAACAAGTTAACCTCATCTGTTTACGTGCCATTATTCATTCGTTCCTTGAATGTCTGTACTGTGTTCATTTTGGGCAGCTCTGGCCATAGGCAGCAGCCCCTGACCCAACAGGATCCATCTCTAGTGGGAGTAGGGGAGGATTAAGAGAAATACATGCAAAACAGAGGCTCTGCCACCTTACTAAGAGCTCCTTCCCACCTTCTGCTTCCCTGCAACAAAATGTACAGTGGAGATTATGGGCGGGCAGTTCAGCAGCTGAAATGTCATGTCTTCTCAGATTTTAGAATTTCAAGAAAAACACAGGAAAAGATTGTTGGCCTTCTATAAAGAAAAGGTAGGTCAAATTAATGTGCTGCTTCTTGAATTTTTCGACCTTTGGGTTTATATGTCAGACTTGTTATCTAATACCATGCTCTTAAAGGAGATGGGCTACTAGATGTGAGATCTGGGTGTTTGTTTTTCCAGGTATAAGGGCATTGTCACTGTCCCTTCTGACCATCAGCCTTTTTGCTTGACATTGTCTTTGATTCACCAAGCAGCTTCTCAGAGTATGGTACCACAAGGCTACCCAAAACAGGCCACCCACTTGGGGCTCCCCTATATATGACCACCAGCTCCGGTGCCCTCCCCCTCATCTGGCAGGGAGGTAGATCAGAGGCTTCTCCATACAACCATCCCCCCCCCAAAAAGTTCTTTTAAAAAAAAGGGTGGGAGGAGGTTGGAAAGGGTCTTGGTTTTTGCAGACAGCCAAGCATGGAGGGGATATCGCCACTGGCTTCATCTTTCTCCTTCCCCACAAGTCACCCTGCATCCTGCATGTCACCCTAGCTTCCCAATCTGTCCTCTGCTCCTTATCCCACCACAACCCCATCTGACTCCCTGGTAGCAGCCCAGAATTCTGCCATGTGGCAAACTTTGGGCATTTTGTTTATGTGTGTGTATGTGTGTGTGTATGTGTGTGTCTTTTTTTTCTTAGGTTTTTGCATAGGGCATGCGTGCTCACTGGAGAAACAGAGAGAGAGAGCGACAGTAAGAGGGAAAGTGACAGATCAGCCCCCGAGGGCCCCAAGTGGGTGGCCTGTTTTGGGTAGCCTTGTGGTACCATACCCGGAGAAGCTGCTTAGTGAATCAAGACAATGTCCACCAAAAAGGCTGATGGTCAGAGGGACAGTGACAATGCCCTTATACCTGGAAAAACAAACACCCATGCTGAAATCCCTCCTCCTCTGTTCTCCTAGGATTTGGGGCATGCACACATACACACACACACATGCCCAATGTGATTTTCAAGCTGCCAGGCCCAGGACTCAAGCCATGTGGGAATCCAGTGCCTTAACACTGTATCACTTGCTGCTCCCTGTATGTATCTTTTTAATCTTCACAAAAAACCTAGAAGGCATGTAGTATTAACCACATTTTACAGACAAATGATAGGATCAAAGAATTTACGTTAGTTCCTCTAGGTGGCAGGGCCAGAATCCAAACTCTGACGGTATTGCAAAAACTGTGCTTTTGAGGTTACCTAGGTATAAGTCAGGATGGTGTGTCTTAGGCTTAGAGGCCGGAGTCCTCGAATGGACACCTGGCAGGGCTGATGCTTGTTTAGGCTTCTGTTGGCCATCATAGCATTGTGCTACTTCATGGAGGATGCTGGGCGTGAGATTGGTTTATCTGTGCACTGGTAGCCTCTAACTCCAATTTCCAAGGTACCTTATGAGACTTGATGCAAATTTATTCATAAAAAGTTGCATTAAGGGGGACCAGCAGTTAGCGTAATGGCTGTGTCGCTGAACTCCCGTGTAGTCGACCATGGTTCAAGTCCCGGACCCAGTGGCTTAAACTCATGCCGGGCGCATGTGCGTGTATGCCCAAGATCCCGAGAGGAGAATGGAGGAAAAGGGCTTGCTGGGTGGCCATCCCCCCAAGGGGTGATTTCTCGCTTTCTGTCTCTCTTTCTCTCTCTGTCTTTCTGGTGAGCACATGCTATAGCAAAAACCTCTCAAAAAAAAAAAAAAAAAGTTGCATTAAGGCAACTTTCGTGTTGAATAAATAACTCACATTCTGATTTATGGTTTAGGAGATATAGAGGGTCAAGATGTCTTCTTTAAACTGTCAGTTGAGATACCTATTTGATAACTAGAAGTTATCTGATTATGCTCAGATTTCTAAGTTGGAAGAATCTCTTAAGAAGTCAGTGCTACAGATCGAACGGCTGCAAAGGTAAGCTTCCCCTTGAGTGTACAAAGAAGCAGATCAAAAGACACTGTATTTGTATATTTGGCTTTCTAAGGTTGAGAAATATTACTGCAGGAGCAGAAGAAAGAGAACTTTTACTTTCTAGAAACTTCTCTCAAAACAGAAAAGGCTATGGAAAAGCTGAAGGGAAGGGAAGGGGAGCAAAAAAGAAAGTGAAATAAGATGAGTGGTTTCTCTTAGGAGGGGGTCTTTCCGGTGATTCTTGCATCCGTGAGAGTACAGCTAGCACCACAGACCCTTCTGAGTGACCTCAGTACAAGCAAAGAGGCTCTGACTCAGGGACAGTGGGACCCCACCACAGCCAGGTGGCTTCTGTTCTGCCAGGAATCATATCTGTGTGTGAGAGACCCAACTGTGGGGCATGTTCTATTTACAAGGGCACTTACCTGAGTAGTTGGTACATTTTAGGAAGACACATCAAAGTTGCTGGAGTTAACCGGAAATAGTGACAAAAACATTTCAATATCTGGAAAATCTAGCCATTTAAATTCTCATTTCTTGTCCATTTTAGCTCATTGGTGCTTTTAACCATATTGTATCTGCTTTGGATGCTTTTTTTTCTTTTCTTTTGTATTTAATGTCCTTGGAATTTGGAATCAATAACATGCCATAATTCAGTTAACTTAACTCTGTACGCACCTGGTTATCACCTGTGTTTTCCTCCAGGGAAGCTTCCTATGGGCTCTGCGGCCTAACTTACTTGCTGAAGACCACTTTTGCCCACCACCCCCACTCACCCCCACCTTGCCCACCCGAGGATGAGTCATCAGTGCAGCGTTCACTGTGGTGATGGTGTTACTGCATTTCTGTTGATACTATCTTTTGTAGGGGAGCTCAGTACTCACCCTGTCTACTAGCTCAGTATATAATAAAGTGTGTTTTTGAGTCATTTGGAAACAAGAGTGAGTATCTTTCAGAGGACCTAGGCCACAGGCCTGCCAGATGCTGAAGTTAAGGTCTGTTTTGAGCACTTAGTAATAAATACCAGAGAGGGCTCTCAGAGGTGATCTCAGAGCAGAGATCCAAGTCACCTGAGTTATGGCAGTTACCTGTTCTTAGCTAGTCTAATCCTAAACAGGGCTTATTGGGGGCATAGACTGTTCCATATCGCAGATGCCAGTTCAAGCCTAATTAGCATTGGTGGGTGCTCAGTGGTACAGGAGAGAAAGCTCAGCCCTCCTTGTCTGCATCATCCATGCACCTTGCGTGTGTCTGTGGAAAAAAGAGACGTTTCACCCACTTTCCAAACACATCTCAGTGTTTCCATCAGGCTTGTGAGAGAGACGGGAGGACCAGGGCCCAGCAGCCACCTGTGACTATAAGTTCTATGACAGCATGCCTGAGCTGGGGTTCTGGGCTTCAGATCTCAGGCAGGGCTTCCTCTGCTCCCTGCTATCATGGAGATGGTGACCAGAAAAATTACCAAGTAACCAGGGATCTGCATCTGCCCTTCAAAAACTGGTGTAGTAGTAGTTCCTGTTGTCTTCATTTCGAAGTCAGCACCTGCTAGTGGCCACATGTCCAGTAACAATTGCAGTTGTAAGACTAGTCACATAAATTTTATTGAGAGTTGTTTCATTTTGCTTTCAGAGTTTGGGAGGGACAGGCAGTCACATTCACAGACCACTCTGAAGAGCTGTTAAATTCATGCGAAGAGGCCTTTTTAAGCCCAGTGGGACTATTTGGCTGTGTCAAAGCCTTTGTGTACTTAAAACTGGAGTGAATTAGTGGGAAGTAAACGTTTATGGTTTAATTTATTACCTTTTCTTCTATTTAGTATGAGATCATCCCAACAAACAACTTTGAACACAATAAAAAATTCAGTTTCAAGTAAGTAAACTAGTGCTGGAAAGGGGCAGAATGTACAGATATATGCTGCAGATTCATACTGAATATGCACTGATACTAAGATGTTTTTATCATAGCTCCTTCAGCAAAGTTGAATGGATATCAGCTGCTGCCACCTCACTCATCAGCTCCTGACAGGTGTGTGCACCTGGTGGAATAGTGTAAAGGTCTGCAAAAATCATGGGGTCTGTAGTGCTTCCTATGGATGCTTCTATACCTCCTTTCCACTCCATCCTGTTTCCAGATCCTCAAATCCCACTATCCCAGATACTAGATAATTCCTAGGTGTCCAGCTCTCTTTAGTACTTTTCTTATGTCCCAGTGGCTCAGATCTCCAAATCAAGTATGTGATCCAGGCTGACCAGTCACTTCATCCCTGTGGCCACAGTGTTTGGTGTGGGGATAATTATGTGTCCCAGTATTTTGGGAGCCCCCAATTAAATTGAGATTCTAAAACCAGAGTGGCTAACAACCCCCAATGGGAAATAAAGAGGATCCTGACATGGATATTCACAGTGTGTCTTTCACTGGATACTTTTACCTGATGGACAGCCTAATGCCTACTTGTCAAACCCGTGACCATGGGCCTAGCACTCAGGAAATGTCTTTATACTGGCAGATGCCCTCATGGCTCTTGTTTGACCTATGTCCAGTTTATACCTGCCTGACCATCGCTCTGGTACTAGGAGCCCAACACTGTATTCTCTGGGTCCTAGAGAAAACCCAGTCTGGGATAGCCCCTAGTTCTTCAGATGGAAGGCAGAAATTCAGTGTACCAGCCACCAGAAGAAACGAGTTTAAAGATATTACTTAGAAATCCTGGGCAGAGAGAATGTAACAAGTCAGGAGAGTATCCCCAGTTCATACAAGGCCAAACTGAAGAATCAGGAAGAGAGAGAGACCCATGACCCATGCCTCCATTGGGGTCCAGAACATTATTCAACCAACCAGATTTCCCATGAGAAGTTTTATTGGTGGGTTTAGTATAAACAGGCACACATCCTGTGAGTGGCCATACTGTGACTGAGAGGTGGTCATTGTGGCACATCTGCACAGTCCATGGTAGAGTGTGAGGGGTCTAGCTGTCCCACAGGGAGGTGGTCACCAGGAGGTGGTTGTGAAAGGCAGGTGTCTGGATCAGGCATATTGAGGAAGTGGGAGGAGGCAGAAAACTGGATACTGTCAAGGACCCTACTTCTAGTATGAGAACGTTAAAATTGTATTCAAAATAAATGCCAAGGCAATATGAAAATACAGATCCTGCTCAACTTATAAGGGGGTTACATCCTGATAGACCTATCATAAATTGTGCAAAAACACACCAAACGTAGCAAACATCATAGCTCAGCCTAACCAACCTCAGAACACTTACATTAGCCTACAGTTGGCCAAAATCATCTAACACAAGGCCTACTTGATAGTAGTGTTGAATATCTCAAAATTAAAAGTATTATTTCTACTGAATGTTTATCCCTTCCACACTATTGTGAAGTCAAAAAATCATTAGTCATACCATGTTAAGTTGAAGACTGTAAGAATTCATTATACCCAGATTGAATTTAGCAAGTGATACCTGAAACTCCTATAGGAGCTACCAGAAAAGGGATTCCGAGGTCACTGGCTGTAAGGATTCCAGGCTAGGAGATGGCCAGCTAGAAAACAAACCCAAATGCTGTTTCCCTACCACCCTTTGGGCTGAAGTGTATCGACAGTGCGGGCCAGGCAGTAGTTATTAGTGAAGTGAATACAGTGTTCCTTCTCTCAGGAGATTCTAGTCTGGTGCCTCCGGGCAGGAGTCAGAAGAGCAGAGAGGAGGGATAGTCTGTAGGGAGAAGCAGCTTGTGCAGAGGGGCAGCGGCGTAGTGGCTAGGGCATATCACTTGAAGAGGAGCAGCCAGGGCCAGACCCACAGTGTCCCCTGTTCTGGAGAGACGCTCGCATTTGGTTTCACAAACAGGAACCAGGAAAGGGTTTTAGGAAGGAAAGATCTAATCTGTAAGTGACAAAGCTGACAGCATCATGAAACTAATGGACGATTTAGACATTGATACATGGTCTCATTAGGTGTAGGCATGTTTGAATTGATGGTATTTAATTACAGCCAAGTTCTGGGCTCAGTTAATGATTTCACCCTGTATTTAACAGAGTGGAGTCCATGGAAGTTGATCATACTCCTTCCCCAATGAGAAAAGTAAGTACATCTATTCCCATGTTGCTTGTTGTTTGTGTTTCAGACGTTTGGCACTTAACAACTCTTCTTAGTGCTAATAAATGTAACCATTCATTTAGCAGTAGACTGACCTCTGAATATACCTGTTTGTTGTGTGCTAGCCCCAGAGGATGAGTGAGCTGGACTGTGGTCGTAAGCCAGGTCTAAGAGACCTTTATGAGATTGCTCCCATTCTGTCTAAAAGGCCAGGAGCATGGTCATGTCCAGGGGAATGAGAGCAGATGGGAAGGACAGCAGGGTCCCTTGCTGCTTCCACTGCACTGTTCCTTTCATCTAGTGTCAAGGAGAAGTGGCGGCAGGACTAGTCGTCTTGTGATTCGCCCAACTTCATCTGCAATCTTAAGAAGTGAAAGATAAAATGCAGAAGAAAGAACAGTGACTCCTGTCAGCTCAAGAAAAAAAGTGGGTCAGAAATGTGAAGGATTCTGAAAAAACAGAAAAAGTGATCGCTTAAGACTGTAGAGAAGCAAGACCAGTCAGGCCCAGTCTCTGCCATCTTCCCAACTCAGGCAGAGGACAGTCCCAGATATCAAACAGCAGGCAGCTCAGAAATAAGAGTATTGAGAGACAGAGGAAGGCAAGATGTAACCAATGTGGGCGTTGGGGGGTAACAAGAGGATGCAGAGTCTGGAGAGCAAAGGCACAATGGCAAGAAAACAAAGTGCATTCCAAAGACAGGGTATTAACTGGGTACATGTGTACTTGGTAGTATTGGTTGTTTACTTATTTGACAGTTTTCTTTGAGGTAACATTACGCAGTGCTGCTCAACTCCAAGCACTATTCTAAGCACTTTATAAATATGAACTCATTCTTCCTAGTAGCCCTGAAAGGTTATTGTGTATTACATGAGAAATAGTACTCATCCAAGGAAAACTCACCTAGAATGAGATTATGGGGCATCCTGAGTTCTGAGATAAGAAAGTGAATCTTTAGTAGAAATGAAGAATCATCCACAGCTTCAGTGGAAGAAAAATCCCAGCCCCTTGGCAGTTGCTGGCACGAGCCTCCTCTCTCTGCCCAGCTCTCCCCCGACACTTCTCATTCATGCCCTTTGCAGTTGGCTGCTCCAACACTGGGTTTCCAGGTGGGGCACACTTCCTCCTAGTATACCTGTTCCCCAACCTGAGCCCCTGCCCGTAGCACCCACGGCGGGCCTCCTCTGGAGCTTGCAGGTCTCTGCTGGATGTCCGTTTCCATCTGTCTTTTGGACTGCTTATCGCCTTGTTCCAGGGACAACCAAAGAACCCTGACCTTTCGGTCCTAACAGCTTAATGAGGAAAAATTCTCTCCCATCAGGTCATCTCCCTGGTTTTCCTTAGGATCTCAGTAACTGGGCTGGGACGGAGAATATAGCCAGGGTGTTACCTTGGAAACTGCTGCTAAAGGACAAGAGCGCAGTGAGATGGAGTTCCAGAGTGAGGTGCTGTACCAGACATCAAGGAACGTTTTCTGTAAGAGGCCAGGTAGTAAACATTTTGGACTTTGCCAACCACTAGCCAGGCTAGTCTTAACTATTGTTAAGTGCCAGATGCCTCAGTCATTGCTCTACAGCTCTAGAGCCGAATTACAAAACCAGACATAGGCAATACTAAAGTGTGTGGGTATGGCTACATTCCAGTAAAACTTTATTAACAAAAACAGGCTATGGACTGAAGTTTGCCAACTCCTATCACCTGGAACTACACCAGAATGCAGATTTTCAAAGAAAATGTCTACAACCAGTTTTTTTACTTCCCTAAACTCTTTGTCACTCTTGGAGTTGGTACATGTAGGGGTTTCTTTTGCAAGAATGATTTTTGCTATGCATCCGCCTCCTTTAAGGAGGTGAAGTGAGAGGCATTCCTAGTAACCCCAAGCCAGAGTAGAGGTTCTAGGGAGACCACTCAGATTGCCTGCATAGGGCTGGAGTCCTATACTCTGGTTGCCAGAGAGCATTGTGCACACTTTATTTTTTCTTTTTTTGGAGAGGTTTTCACTATAGGGCGCGTGCGCTCGTCAGAAAGACAGAGACAGAGACACAGAAAGCGAGAAATCACCCCCCCAGGGGGGATGGCCATGCCACAGTCCCTTCTCCTCCATTCTCCTCTCGGGATCTTGGCACACACGCACATGCGCCCGGCGTGAGTTTAAGCCACTGGGTCTGGAACTCGAACCATGGTCGACTACATGGGAGTCCAGCAACATAGCCATTACGCTAACTGCTGGCCCCATGCACACTTTTTACAGGTGAATGTCCCACCCCTTGCCCAGGGCTGCTTGAAGTAATGTTACCTGGGGTCTTGATGGGGTCGTTCCAGAGGCTTGTCAGAGGGAGGGCCCAGCTCGACATCTTATTGGGGTGGACTCTGTAGCAGCAGAGGCAGGAGCACAGCCTGAGGAGGGGGCCATATCCCTGCCAGAGTACAGAGTGTGCTAGTCTGAAGGGGCCACCGTCTCCTCCTCCTTCTCTTCTCCCTCCTCCTCCTCTTCTTGCTGCTCCAAGACTGGAAACCTCGGGTCAATCTGCTGGGGGTAGGTAAGTGCTGCAGAACTTTCAGTCTGATGAGACATCTGCCTTTAGATGGAGATGGAAGTACTGACTTGAGTCAGACTTGACCAGATGGTTTGTTTTTCTTTGATTTGTCCAAGGGCATGTATACTTGCCTAAGAGAGAGGATGAGAGAGAGAGAAGGGAAGCACCCCCTTATGGGTCATGGTCATGCTACAATCTCTTTTTCACTTCTCTACTCTGTCAGGATTTGGGGCACACATATGCCTGGCATGGTTTTCTAATGGTCAGGTCCAGGGCTTGAACTATGTGGTTGGCCATGTGGGATCCAGCCACATTACCACCAGGCCATGAGCTGGCCCATTGGCTAGATGATTTTAAATCAAGGCTTTTGATCTTAATTAAGCATAAGACTTTATACTAGGAGTGTTAACAGGCAGAATCATGGTTCATGAAGTGAACATCTCTCACACATTCATGTAACTCATGAATTAGTGGGAGAAAGCACAATTGTGTAAACTGGTTTAAAGGAGAATCCCAAGAACAAGCACACATATAGGCAGTCAGGGAATACAGACATGAATATACTGATAGGCTTGGCGGGAACTATGTCTGCACCTGCCTCCTGGACCCAAGATAAGAGATAGTGGTCCTGCAGTCCTTCGTGTCTCAGAACTGTGAGCTCCAGGACAGGAACGGTACAGGCCCTTAGAGTCTTTATTGAGAAAGACTTAATACTTTTTTTCAGACGTAATGAAAGTCCTGAGCCCTACTACATTTACTCTCTGGCAGAAACCTCCCTCGCCCTGGCACCCCCTACACACACACACAAACACACACACACACACATTTAGTAAGTTATAAAATGAACAGAGAGAGATACATTTTGATTGCATCCCATTAACAGATCTCTCAGTTTACTAGTTATGCATGGTAAGTGAATATTGAGATGAAGTGGTGTTTTAGGGGTTGGGAGCCCAGGGTAGGAGAAATTTCAGGGTGTTTCTTTGTCATCTTTATGGGAAAATCTGGGAGGGCACCCATGGGAAGAGAATTTTGAAAAGCCTGCTGCTCCTCTTAGCTGTGTACACTGAATTGAGGGTGCCGTGTGAGTGTCTTTTTTCCCTTCAGCTCTTAGCTTGCCATGGAAGGCCTCCACTCTCTAAGGCACACTCCCTAGAATGGCAGCCTGACATTTTGGGTACTTCCCTGGCACTTCTTGGACCTCTGATGTTATTCTCGGAGCTGTCCAGGCATAGATCTGGTTCTGTTTTTTTTTGCCATGTTGGCCTGACGGCCTGTAGTCACAGTGAAAATGTATTCTTGGCCCAAATTAGGTGACCACTGAGATCAGAGTCCAGTGGATGCAGCAGCCAGTGTCCCATCTCTGAGCCGGTGACTCCCAACATACTCTAGAGATAGGTCATCACATGGTCCAGTCTTGGCCCAGCTTTTGCCAAGAAGTCCAGACTGGAAACCAACAGGTGGTGAAGTGTGAACAGTACCTGCAGCAGCCCCTTCTTAGCCTCTCCCTGGGCACCTGTATCAGGGCCTCTCCAGGAGTTGACCTCCCGCCCCAAGGCCACTCCACCACTCCCTCCTCTGTGTGGTCCATCATCCTGCCCTCTTTAAATTCTTTTTGCCTTAAATTCTTGTTACTAAATTCTTCCCCAAACAGGGAACTCAAGAACTGATCCAAAAAGTAAAAAGTCTTTCTTATTAGAATCTACATGAGAAGATACGATTTGCCTCATCCTAATCATGCAGAGTATAACTTTGTCCCATGTGGTATAATTACTTTCCATTACAGTTTCTGATAATGTATCAATCAGTTGGTTCGAGTTCACATGAATTTCACGTATCTGACAGGGGCATATAGACCGGCTAGAGGGAGTCATGAGGTTGCAGGAAGAGCAGGTATGAAGCCTACCTTAAAGATCATCAGGAAGGGAGCAGATAGACCTGTACCACAGAGCCTACTTGCTGGTCCATATTGAATGCCTGAGGCCTGCTGTAGGTGCCAGGAAGAGCCAGTGAGCTACAGGCACCCAGACATCCCAACTCAGTGGGCAGCCACAGAGGGGGAGCCCCTAGAAGAAGGGGGTAGATGGGCTCGGGCATCTGACACATGAAAGTGCTGATCATTCTTCCTGACAACTCACTCTAAGTGGAGCAGCAGTTAGGACCTAGTTCATAGGGGAGGTGCTGTTGTGGATTCTTGGAATGAGCTACATCAAAGGAGCGATAGCTGGCAGGAAGGATCCAGAAACAGTGGGATAAGAGCACTCCTGACAGATAAGAGGAAGCATCGGAACCTACCCTGCGCTGGCAGAGGGTGTGGGTACAGGGAGAAAACTCCTTACTTCACAAATTTCTGGTTGGGATATGAGTGAGGTCATCAGCCTCAAGTGGATGGGAGAGGAGCAGAAGTTGGGAGTTCGATGTCACACAGAGAAGGTGCTAAGGGGGAAAACTCAGTGACAAAATGGCCTGCCTAGCACAGAGGCCACTTATATCTCATGAGCTGCCCATGTCAGGGCTCAAGGAGAGGAGCTAATTCCCCCGCAATTAAGAGTATACCAACGAGCAAGAGCTGAGGAGAGGCAGGCAGAGTCAGGGTGTTGCACAAGGTGCCCCTGGGGTGGGGGCTGCCTCTGAGCTTGTCGAGAGAGAACACAAGCTCCACAGTGGACCAGAAGTGCCTATGGGTCAAAAGGCGTCCAGGTAGAAGTGCCAAGAAGGCGTCAGCTGAGTTCTCAGCAGGGGCACAGTTGGTGACAGCAGAGCCTAAGGCCTGGTGGGGTGAGGTGAGGGACCCAGGAATTGGATAAGACCAAGAAGGGACAGTGGCTAGAAGAACAAATGCAAGGAATCGAAAATCTCTAGGGCAAGAGTGGTAATAAACAGAGAAAACCAATTATATACTTCTTTTTTTTTTAAAAGGATTTTCCCATAGGGCACTTGTGCTTGTTGGAGAAAGACAGAAAGAGAGAAAGTGAGAAATAATCCTCCAGGCCTCCAGGAATGTTTTAAAAAATAATGAGAATAAATAATAATAATAATAATAACCTGGAAAAAAATGATGAAATCTATTTGGTAATGATGATGTGTATAGTAATGTCTTTGTCTCGACTGATATGCATGGTAATTGTGCTGGAAAAAGAAATGTAATACACTGTAAAGATATATACCATTAAATGTAATATAAAAATATGATAATAATAAAGAAAATTACTTTAAAAAAAAAACACCAAAACAACAACAACAACAGCAAAACAAACAAACAAAAAGAACATATGCAAGTACTCCAGGAGAGGCTTGGCACAGAATGGCCCCCATCACCACTTTTATAACCTGGTCTAGCCGCATTCAGCTCTCGGCGTCCTGTATGTGGGTTGGGCAGAGCAGGGCCTGGCACACATATTTCTGTGCAATGTTGGCTTCACCTCTATCCACCAGCATACGGGTTTCAAGGTGACAAAATCATGCAGCCATTATGAAGATTTATTCAGGATTTTGCTTTTTTTTTTTTTTTTTTAATTGCCAGAGATCACAAGTGTTCCACAAAGACAGAGAGAAAGCACTCTGCAATGGGGCATGATCATGCCGTGATTCCTTCCCCTCCATATCTCCATCCTGTCAGTATTTGGGGCACACGTGAACACATGTCTGGTGTGTTTTTCAAGCTGCTGGAGTGAGGATTCAAACCACAGTCAGCCATGTGGGTTTTAGCTCCTTTAACCTCTAGGCTATATGGCTGAACCAGGATTCTACATTTTCTAACATCGATAAGAATTTTGTTTACTTTTTTCTCTTGAAATTCTTAAAAACATTTAGTGGAGTCCTTCATCTATTTAATGGTTTAGGCACTGGTGGAACAGAGAATAAAACAGGTGACCCCCCGACACACACTCTGCATAACTCTCACTGGCCTTAGTGAGAGCCAACACAAAGCCAAGTCAGACAAGAACTTGTCAGAGGGTGATAAAAACTAAGGAGACAGGGCTCCAGCAAACACATTCTTAATAAACACTAAGATTCTGAATCTCATAAATGGCAATTTTGGAATTTTATCAATTGTTTTCTTTTTGCATGCTTAGCTTGAGATAACAGGTGGCCCTTCGAGAATCTCTTTGATTAGCCCACCACGGGATGGACGCATGGGTAAGTAAGAATTCCTATAACTTTAAGTCACACTGCTACATGTATTAAAATATAGTCCCTAAAAAGCCATGTTTAATCAAAGCTGTCAGAACTTAACCCAAGTCAGTATTGTGAAGTTGCGTGGGAGGCTACACATTACCAAAGGGACGCAGCCAGCTACTAAGTCCTTTCGGTGAGTAACTTGTAATCACCGTTTAATCTGTCTCAGAAGAATACTGGTCCCCTCGCTTTCTGTCGCCTCTTTATGTCACATAAAAATTATGTTAGTGTGTTTGCTTACTGGCACAGTAATTGACTTTGGGTTGCTGGCCCATGTCCAAAGTAAGTGAACCCCTCTTCCTCCATTGCCCCACTGTTGCAAAGGGCTCTTTCTCTACTCAAGATCTGGGCAAGACCCACCTGGCCTTCGTTCCTCCTCCCCAGAGGCTCCCTGCTGTTCCCAGTTCTCCTCCTGAAATACAAAGCTTTCAGCTCATCCCTCTTTAGCCATAGGAGCCCTCATCCCGGGTGGAACTAACTCCAAGGCCTCTGGCCTCATCCGAAGGTGCTCACTGTGAAAGTGCAGGGCCCCGAGCAGACCTCCCCCCCCCACCCCGCCCACAGGGCACATGCATTGAACAGGTTGACTGAGCTGCATATTCAAACACACCTTTGCCCATACTTTCCCAAGGGGCCACTTCTAACTACTGCTTTTTGCCCTACCCCATCTAATTCATTTTTTAGGGGGGGTTGTGTGATGTTTTGGGGGTTCACTGTGTTTGTGAATAGATATTTGTCCTCAGTGGATCCTCCCCTTAGCATCTATTTCTATAAGGTCACAGGGAACACATGAACTCTCGGGATGCTTTTCGTGTACACTTCTAAGTTACAAAAGGGCTTCCCTATTTATGCCCTGCTGATAGCCTCAGAGCATCCTCTGTGCGCTCTCAACGGCATCCTTCGTGTCATTGGGTTTCTTCTTTGCCAATCTGAAAGGAAAATGTCATCATTTCGATTTTCACTTCTATGACTGTGGATGATTCTGTTTTAATTTTATTTAATTCATGTAGGGCACATGCACTCACAGGAGAGAGACAAAGACAGTGAGAGGGAAAATGAGAAATTACCCCCAGGGGAATGGCCACAATGCAATTTATTCTCTTCCTGGGATTTTGGGCATGCACACATAAGCATCCAGAACAATTTTCAAACTGCCAGGCCCAGGACTCTAACCATGGTCAGCCATGTGGGAGTCCAGTACCTTAATCACTACACCACCTACTCACTCATAACTCATGCTCTTTTTATATTATTATTATTTTTATAAATTACTTCTTTGCCCTGTCTTGTGTATGTGTGAAGTTCTCAATATGAAGAATATTGACCTTTTTACCAAGTTTGTTTTGTAATTTTATGTTTGACTTTTGAATTGTATAAACTTCATATTTTTATGTACTCAAATCTATTGTTATAGTCCTTTTATTTCTGAGGTTTTTTTGTGCTTAGGGAGGTTTTTATGCTTAGGTATGCTTACCTAAATCATTTTCTCCTAATTGTTGTTTTGGGCTTTTTTTTTTTAAGATTTTTTTTTTTTTTTTTTTTTTTTCTGTTTTTAAAGACAGGGTTCTCCTGCCTCAGCCTCCTAGCTGGGACTACAGGTAGGCCGTACTACACCCAACTCTTTTCTAGGCAGGATCTCGCTATGTTGCCTGAGCCAGCCCTGGGTATTCAACCCTGCTTTAGCCTCCAAAGTTGCTGGGATTACAGGGCATGCACCACATGCCCAGCCTGTAGGTCAGACCCCCATGTGACCCTAGCCTGCAGAGTACAGTGTCTTAGCAGCACAGGCCACCTTGGCTAGGCCACATTTTTTTAGAGCAGTTTTAGGTTCACAACAAAATTGAAAGGAAAGTACAAATGGTTCCCATATACCACCTGCCTTCACACATTATCAACATTCACATCAAAGCAGTGTATTGTTACTGTGAACCTCCATTGACAATCATTATCGTCCAAAGTGCAGAGTTTACATTAAGGTTTGCTCTTGGTGTTAGACATTTCTATGGGTTTGGACAAATGTGTGATGACACATATATCTATCGTGGTAGTAACATACAGAGTGTTTTCACTGCCCTAAAAATCCTGTGTTTCATACCTGTTGATCCCTTCTCTTCAACCTCTAACCCTTGCTTTTCCAGAATGTCACATGTCCTTTTATGAGTTGCTAGCTCATTTTTTAATTGCTAAATAATAGCCCAGTGTCTGTATATATCATAATTTATTTTTCAGTTCACCTACTAAAGGACATCTTGAGTGCTTCTAAGACTTGGCATTTATGTCTAAAGCGGCTGTAGATGTCCACACACAGGTTTTTGTTGTGTACATGAGCTTTCAGTTCCTTTAAGTAAATAACAAGGAGCATGATTGCAGGATTGTATATTAAGAGTATGTTTGGTTTTGAAAGAAATTACCAAACTGTCTTTTAACGTGGCTGGGCCCAGGTGGTAGCACAGCTGTAAATACTCTGCAAGGCAATCCCATGTGGAAAGGCTTTTGGTTCAAGTCCAGACACCTTCCTGAGTAATGCTAGTCACTAGTGAACCCATCATCCAGAGCTGGCTCAAGGCTGAGGATGCATTGTGGTACCTTTAGGGAGTCTCTCTCTCTCTCTCTCTCTATCTCTCTGTCTCTGTCTCTTGCCAATGAAGGAAATACATAAACTTTAAAAAAAAAATGTGGCTATAGCATTTTGCATTCCCATCAGCAATGAATGTGAGTCTCGTTGCCGCCCATGCTCACAGTCTTTGGGGTTGTCAGTGTTGGATTTTGGCTTTTCTAATAGATGTGAGGTTGTATATCATTGTTTTCATTTGCATTTCCTTAGTAACATGCCAAGTGGATTGTCTTCTTATATGCTTATGTGCCATCTGTACATTTTCCTTGGTGAAGTATCTATTAAAGTCTTTGGCCAATTTTCTACCCAGTTTTTTATTTTCTTACTGTTCAATATTAAGAGTTTTGTGTATATTTAAGATAAAAGTCTTTAGAGATGTGCCTTTTGTAAATATTTTCTAGCAGTCTGTGGCTTCTCTTTTCATTCTCTTTTTTTTTTTTTTTTGGAGAGGTTTTTGCTATAGGGCGTGTGCGCTCGCCAGACAGACAGAGAGAGACAGAGAGATAGAAAGCAGGAAATCACCCCCCAGGGGGGATGGCCACGCCGCAATCCCTTCTCCTCCATTCTCCTCTCGGGATCTTGGGCACGCACGCACACGCGCCCGGCGTGAGTTTAAGCCGCCGGGTCTGGGACTAGAACCACGGTCGACTACGTGGGAGTCCAGCGACATAGCCATTACGCTAACTGCTGGTCCCTCTCTTTTCATTCTCTTGATGTTGTCTTTTGCAGAACATAATTACAGTTTTTAAGTGTATCTTTTCCCAAATTCTTTGGAGTTTATCTTGAGATACACTGTAAGACGAGTGTCCAACTTTCTAAATATATATGCTTTTATTCATAATAGAGTACATATACACACACTTAGTGCTTATGCCCTATAACATAAGCCATAGATAAGAGATAAAAAGCATTCTACAGGGCTCACTCATACCTTAGTCCCCTTATTCTAATCCTCCGACCTGCATGCACATGTCTGGTATGTTTTCAGCCAACGAGGCCAGGGACTCACACTGTGGTCAGCATCTGGCTTCCCCTCCACAGTTCTGTATGCTACTGGCTATGCCATAGAAGCTCAACCCAACTTGGTTTTTAAATCATTTATTGAAAATACTTTGGAGCCAACAGGTGGCATGGCGATTAGGTGATAGACTCCCACATGACTGACTGCCATTTGAGTCCCAGCCCCGGTAACTTGCTTTCTCACTTTCCCTCTCTTTGTCTCTCTGTAATGAGTGCATGTGCCCTATAGCAAATTTTAAAATAATAATAATAATGGGACCAGCAAGTAGAGTAGTGGTTAAGTCGCTAGGTTCACATGGCTGACCATAGTTCAAGTCCTAGACCTAGCAGCTTGCTTTCTCACTTTCCCTTTCTCTCTCTCTCTCTGGTCAAATAACGATAATAATAAAATAATAGTGAACATCTGCCAATGGTTCTGCTTTTTTAAAAAAATAATAATAAAATAATTCTAAAATAATAAAATCAAGAACATTAACTGACAAAAAAATAGAAAGTACTTCGCAGAAAAATTTTAAGAACATTATTTAAAAACAAATCTTCCTCAGGACCAGCAGTTAGCATAATGGCTATGTTGCTGGACTCCCACGTAGTCGACTGTAGTTCGCGTCTCAGACCTGGTGGCTTAAAACACACGCCGGGTGCATGTGCATGCGTGCCCAAGATCCCGAGAGGAGGATGAAGGAGAAGGGATTGCGGCGTGGCCACCCCCCATGGGGAGTGATTTCTCGCTTTCTGTCTCTCTCTCTCTCTCTGTCTGTCTGGTGAGCGCATGCGGCCTATAGCAAAAAACCTCTAAAAAAAATAATAAATAAAAAATAAAATCTTTCTCACCCAGATTTATCATTTGTTAACATTTTGGTAAATTTTTTCCCTATTCATTATCTTTGGTGTTTCTCTGAACCATTGAGAATATGTTAGAGACATGATACCTTAATACCCTCAGAAAAAAAAAAAAAAAAAAACATTCTTTTACAAAACCAACCATACATGGCTCAGGCCAGGCACAAACATTGAAACATTTCTGCCATCCTGTCAACTGACACAACAGAGGCCCTGTTTCCCTCTCCATTTCAGAATCCCATATAAAGATTAGCTACATGTAGTTGTAACATCTGTTCACTCTCCTCATAACTGGAACATTTCCTCAAACTTTCTATTTCTTGCCTGAAGCCTATCTTTTTAAAGAATATAGATTTTGGGCCAGCAGGTGACATGGTGGTTAAGGCACTGGATTCCCACGTGGCCAACCATGGTTTAAGTCCTGGACCCGACACCTTGAAACTCACACAAGGTGTGTGTGCTTGCATGCCCAAGATGCCGGGAAGAGAATGGAAGAGAAGGGATTGCAGTGTGGCTATCCTCTCTGAGGGATGATTTCTCACTTTCTCTCTGTCTCTCTGGTGAGTGCTTATGCCCTATAGCAAAAATCTCTCTTAAAAAAAAAAGAATATAGATTTTAAATTATGAAGGGTGACATATGACCAGCATTGTCTGGTGTTTCCTCATGAGACCAGACCACACTCTCTTGGTAGGAAAACCCCAGAGATGTTACTGCTCTTCTCTGTGCACCAAATGAGGGCACACGGAGTTCACCTATTATAGCATAGGGACATTAACCTTGGCCACTAGTTTCCTCCATGAGAACAGTAACCCCAGTCACTTGATCACACTGCCATCTACCAAGTTTCCTCACTACAGCTGCCTCATTGTCCTCTAATTTATGAGTTATCCTTTTTTTTATTTTTTTTTTTGGTTTTTGCCGTAGGACATTTGTACTCTCCAGGGAGAGAGAGAGAGAGAGAGTCAAGTTTACCACTCCCAAATTCTTTGGAAATCCCCTCCCCTAGAGGGGATGACCACAATGAAATCCCTTCTCTATTCTCCTGTGAGAATTCTGGACATGCACACACATGTGCCTGGCATATTTTCCAGGTTCAGGACATAAACTGTGCAGTTGGCCATGTGGGATCCAGCCATCTTAACCAGTGTACCACTTGGCTGGCCCTGGGTAAGTATCTTATGAAAGCTAGTTTGAGATGAGATAAATACTCTTACTCATCTGGCCTTGCCCTACCACAATCAGCCAGCACTCTGGTGATTGCCTCATACTTATTTTTCTATTTCCTAATTCTTTTTACATGTGTTAGTTGGCATTCTACTGTAAGAAAGAGCTTTTCCTTTTACCCAGTTTATGTTTTTATTAATTTATAATGAATTCATGGATTTCTGCTTTGTTCAATGACTTGTAGTCTCTGCTAAAATTCTCCCAAATATAGTCATATGTAAAGTACTTTTAAAAAACTAGCAACCAGAAATTTTGTATCCAGTGTAATTATCATTTTAAAATGAAAACAAAGATATTTACAAAATAACAAAAACAGGGAATTCAGGGGCCAGCAGGTGGTGTAATAGTTATGTCAATGGACTCCTACATAGTCGACTGCAGTTCAAGTCCCAGACCCGGTGGCTTAAAACATACTGGACACATGTGTGCGGGCCCAAAATCCTGAGAGGAGAATGGAAGAGAAGGAATTGTGGTGTGGCCATACCCCCAGGGGGTGATTTCTCACTTTCTGTCTATCTCTCTTTGGTGAGTACACGCACCCTATAGCAAAAACCTCTCTTAAAAAAAAAATTCAGGTGGCGTGGTGGTTAAGAGTGCTGGACTCCCACATGGCTGACTGTGGTTCAAGTCCTGGACCTGGCAGCTTACCTTCTCACTTTCTCACTTTCTCTCTCTCTTTCTCTCTCACTCTGTCCCTCTCTGGTCAAATTAAAATATATACATACATACATAAATAACTAATAAAGTTAAATAAAAATAATTATTTAAAAAAATTTCATTGCTAATAAAATTTCCCTACAAATAAGTGCTAAAGGAAGGCATTTAGTCTGAAGGAAATGATACCACACAGTAACGTAAGTCCACTGGAAGGAATGAAGAGCATCAGAAATGATAGATATGTGGGTTGGTATATGAAACTTGCATTTTTTAATTTCATTACTTTCCAAAACATAAAGACGAAACAACAATTATAACCCTGTATTGTTTGAGTTATAAATATAATACATATAACAGTAAGTACAAAGAATGAGGGAGGAGATAGAGCTATATTGGAGCAAAGCTGCTAGATTTCACTAGAATTAAATTAGTATTAACTAAAATTAGGTTTGTTTAGAGCAAGTGGGAAAAACATAACTCAAAAACATATAGCTAGAAAACAAAGAGGATTTTAAAAGTTACGTTGAAAAACATTTGTTGAACACAAAAGCAATAAAAGTAGAAAGGAAATGGAAGAAAAAAAAGACATTAGACATATAGACAATAAATAGCAAAATGGCAGATGTAAACCAAACCATAGCGATAATTACATTAATTATGAATAGATCAAACACTCCAATCAAAAGGCAGAGATTGTCTGACTAAACAAAGCAAGATGCAACTATTAAAGGGCTTCAAAAGTTTGTGGAAAAATGTGTATTATGAAAAACTATGCATGGATTTCAACATTTTATGCACCTAAATAAACTTGTGCTTTAACTTCATTTTTATGACATCCCCTTGTATATGATGTTTATAAGAATTATACCTTAAATTATATGTCACAAATAAGTTTATAGTAAAAAATAGAAAAGATAACATGCAAACAGTAACCAGAAGAGAGTTGGAGTAGCTATATTAATATAAGGCAAAGCAGACTTTAGGATAGAGAATGTTGCTAGAGACAAGGAGGAAGACATTTCATAACGGTAAAAGGGTCAACACATCAGAAGGATAAATGCACACATAGAGCTTATAAATGTAACAACAGAGCAGCAAATAAATGAAACAAGAACTCAGAAAAAAAAAAAAAAAGAAAAAGAAAAAAAGCAGTTCAGCAATTTTAGTTAAAGATGTCACTACTCTTTTCTCAGGGATTGATAGAACAATTAACAAGGAAAGATGTAAAGACAACCAGACCCAAGGAAATAAAGAATGAGAGACATAAAACAAACAGCAAAATGGGCAGACACAAATCTAACTCCATCAAATTACATTTTACATTAAATGTAAATGAACTATTGAATAAATGCTCCAAGAGTAATTTTTTTTTTTTTTTTTGGAGAGGTTTTCGCTATAGGGCGCATGTGCTCGCCAGACAGAGAGAGACAGAGAGACAGAAAGCAAGAAATCACCCCCCAGGGGGGATGGCCACGCCGCAATCCCTTCTCCTCCATTCTCCTCTGGGGATCTTGGGCACGCACGCACACGCGCCCGGTGTGAGTTTTAAGCCACCGGGTCTGGGACACGAACCTCAGTCGGCTACGTGGGAGTCCAGCAACATAGCCATTACGCTAACTGCTGGTCCCAAGAGTAATTTTTTAAAAAGGTTACCACACTGTATCAAGCTGGGGAAAATGAGGTTGTACACTGTAAAGATGTACAAAGAGTAAATGTAAATTTTGAAAATAAGTAAATTTTTTTTTTAATTATCAGACTGAAAAAGAAAGAAAAGAGAAAGTTCCAACTATATGTTCTCTGTAAGAGATATAATTTAGATCCAAAGACACAAACAGGTTAAAAGAAAAGGTATAGAAAAAGATACATTGATCAAAGAGTAACCAGAAGAAAACTGGAGTGGCTGTTATTCATTTCAGATAAACTAAGTTTGTTTTGTTTTGTTTTACATACAATGATTATGTGTCAATTTTTTTCTTTTTTCTTTTACTATTTTTCTTTTTTATTATTATTCATACATTAAATCGCTACACATCATTTAGATTGTGAAGAAACTTTTCCTAGCATGATTTACACCTCAGTCCAGCCCAGTTGAGACTATTATACACATCCTCATCAACAGATAATAAACCTTGTCTGTGTCCCACAAGTGTCTTACCTCTCTATTCCCCCCCCCCAAATTTACTTTCCTACGGTTTTCCCCTCCTACACTCTCGTTCCACTTTGTCTCTAGTATCCATTACAAAATAGGTTTGTAAAAAATATTGCTAGAGAGTCCAGCAAGTGGTGTAGTGGTTAAGACTCTGGATTCCCACGTGGGGGCACCATGGTTTGAGTTCCAGACCCAGAGGCTTGACAGTTACACTGGGCCCATATGTATGCACACCCAAAATACAGAAAAGAGAATGGATTGAGACATGGCCAACCCCCCCCAAGGGGGTGACTTCTTATTTTCTCTCTCTCTGTCTCTCCCAGCAATTGCATACACCCCATGGCAAAAACTTAAGGGTGTGTGTGCAATTGCCGGGGAATATTACTAGAGAAAGAAAGAAAGAAATATTACTAGAGGCTGGGCCAGCAGGTGGCATGGTGTTTGATCCCACATGGCTGACTCCACAATTCGAGTTCTGGATCCAGCAGCCTGAAAAACATACCAGGGGGAACCAGCAGTTAGCGTAATGGCTATGTCGCTGGACTCCCACGTAGTCGACCGCGGTTCGCGTCCCGGACCTGGTGGCTTAAAACTCAGGCCAGGCGCGTGAGCGTGCGTGCCCAAGATCCCGAGAGGAGAATGGAGGAGAAGGGATTGCGGCGTGACCATCCCCCCGGGGGGTGATTTCTCGCTTTCTGTCTCTATGTCTCTCTCTGTCTGTCTGGCGAGCGCACGCGCCCTATAGCGAAAACCTCTCAAAAAAAAAAAAAAAAGAAACACATACCAGGCATGTGTGTATGCACATGCCCAAAATTCTGAGAGGAGAATGGAGGAGAAGGGATTGTAGCATGGCCATCCCCCCAGGGGTTATTTCTCTCTTTCTCTGTCTCTCTCCAGCGAACATATGCACCCTATGGCAAGAAAAAAAAAATCTTACAAAAAAGGGAGAAGAGGGACCAGCAGTTGGCGTAATGGCTATGTCACTGGACTCCCATGTAGTCGACCGTGGTTGAGTCCCGGACCTGGTGACTTAAACTCATGCTAGGCGCGTGTGTGTGCATGCCCAAGATCCTGAGAGGAGAATGGAGGAGAAGGGATTGTGGCATGGCCATCCCCCCTGAGAGGTGATGTCTCGCTTTCTATCTCTCTGTCTTTCTCTGTCTTTCTGGCAAGTGCACGCGCCCAATAGCAAAAACCTCTCCAAAAAAAAGAGAGAAGAAAATGAAGGATACTAGAGACAGAGGAACATTTCATAATGTACTTTCCTAATGAAAGTACATCAGGAAGACATAACAATTATTAGTGTGTGCATACACCAAAGAAGAGAGCTCCCCCCATAAATGAGACAAAAATTAACAGAATTAAAGAGAAGAATTGTTAATTCAATGATTATGGTTTGGGTATTTCAATATCCACTTTCAATAATTGATAAACCGACTAGACAGATAATTAGTAAGATGAAAGACAATAACACTATTAACCAAATTGACTTCTCTGACAAATACAGATGCCACGCAGCAACATTCTTTTCAAATGTAAATGGAACATTCTCCAGACTAAAACAGATGCTAGGACATAAAAGAAGATACAATTCCAAGATAGAGAAAGCGAGAAATCACCCCCCAACCCGGGGAGATGGCCACACCACAATTCTTTCTCCTCCATTCTCCTCTCAGGATCTTGGGCAGGCGTGTACTTGTGCCCGGCGTGAGTTTTAAGCCACTGAGTCCAGGACTTGAACCACAGTAGGCTATGTGGGAATACAGCAATATAACCGTTATGCCATCTGCTTGTCCCCAAGATACAATTCATTTTAAAGGATTGGAATCATACAGAGTATATTCTCTGACTGAAGTGAAACTAAATTGGAAATCAATAACAAAAAAAGCTGAGAATAAAACAAAATTTTTAATACAATTCATACTAACTGTGTATCATAAAAAGAAGTCACAAGGAACATTAGAAAGTATTTTGAACATAATGCAAATATATTTTATCAAAATTCATAAGATGCAGGTAAAACAATGTTTAGAGGGAAACTTAATTAAATTAGATCTAAATTTCATAATCTAAGCTTCCACCTTAAGCTACAAGTGGATCTTGTATAAAGGCCTATGAAATATAAAATGAAACAACAGAGAGGATCAGTGAAAATAGAGGCCTAAGAAACGTGAAATGAAAACAATAAAGAGGATCAATGAAACCTGAAGTTGCGTACCGTGAGGTTGGAGAGCCGCTCCTCCTCCACAGCAGGCTGGGCAGGGGGTCCCGGGTGATGAGCTCAAGCCAAGTGGCTTAGCTTGGGCCTACCTGTTGGTCCTGGTGGGAGAGAAAGGATGGCATCAACATGCATGGGCTAGCGGTTCCTACCTTCTATCTCTGGGATTGTGGGGTCTCCATGTTGCTCCTTCTTTCTCTGGGATGGCAGGAACCAGCTATTGGTTCTTGAAGGCTGGTGCGGCACTCATCCCCCACAGCTGGCTGGGTGGAGGTCCCTGTGATGAGCTCAAGTCAGTTGGCTTGGCTTGGACCTGCCTGTTGGTTCTTCTATCTCTGAGGTTGTGGGGTCTCCCTGTTGCTCCTTCTTTCTCTGGCTTAATTGATATTTTTTAAAAATTATTTAATTTTATTTATTTTTATTATTATTATTATTATTATTATTATTATTGGCTATTGGGCACATGTACTCACTAGAGGGAGACAGACGTGAGAGAGAGAGAGAGAGAGAAAGCAAGCCCCCAGATCCGGGACCAAACTGGATCGGCCGGATCTGGTCAGCCATGCAGGAGTCCAGTGGCTTAACCAGCACACCACCTGCTGGCCCCAATTAGTCATTTTTAATCTTCCCACAAAGAAATGCTCATTTTCCAATAATTTCATGGGTGAATTCTATCAGTCATTTAAGGAAGAAGTAATGCCAGTCCTACATGAAATTTTTCAGAAGCTAGGAGAAGATCAAACACTCCCCAGCTCATTTTATGAGATCATTAATATTCTGTACCAAAGCCAAAGACAACACAAGAAAAAAAACTGAACAATATTTCTCATGAACATAGATACAAAATTTTTTAAAATATATTTTACAATCAAATATAACAATATATAAAAGGGGGCCAGCAGTCAGCGTAATGGCTATGTCGCTGGACTCCCATGTAGTTGACCACAGTTCGAGTCCCGGACCCGGTGGCTTAATCTCACGCTGGGTGCATGTGCGTACTTGCCCAAGATCCTGAGAGGAGAATGGAGGAGAAGGGATTGCGGCATGGCCGTCCCCCCCTGGGGGGTGATTTCTCACTTTCTGTCTCCCTGTCTCTCTCTGTCTTTCTGGCACACGCACGCATCCTATAGCAAAAACCTCTCCAAAAAAAAAGAAAAAAAAATTATATATGTATGTGTGTGTGTGTGTGTGTGTGTGTGTATATATATATGTATAAAAGGGATTATTTCCTACTTTCAAGTAGGACTTATCCTGGGTATTCAAATTTGATTTGTCCTCTTAAGATTGATCAATGTAATAAACCATACTAGTAGAATAAAGGGAATTTTTTTTAGTAGGGAAAGAAGTAGAATAAAATTCTACAATCATTCATGGTAGAAACTCTCAGCCAACATGTAATAGAAGGAGACATCCTCAACTAATAAAAGGATTCTTTAGAAAACCTACAGCTAACATTATAATGACAGTTGAAAGATTGACTACTGGGGCTGGCAAGTGGTGTGGTGGTTAAGAGCACTGTATTCCTACTTGGCCGACTATGGTTCGAGTCCTAGACTTGACAGCTTGCTTTCTTACCTTTCCTCTCTCTCTCTGTTTCTCTCTGGTCGAATTTAAATAAATAAATTAAATTAAACAAAATAATTCTTAAAAAAAAAAGATGGACTATTTCTCTTCAAAGGTCAGAAATAAGGCAAGAATATCTACTTCTATCACTTCTGTTCTACATTGTATTGTAGAT